>JAWNMY010000001.1:5600000-8215000 GCA_035043505.1 Drosophila setosimentum
ACAAAAGCACAACAAGACAAACAAAAGTTGGACTTAAACTTGGCACTTTTTGCTTCAAAATGGTTTAAAGCAACGAATTGAATAGCAATATTAAAGCACGGCAAGCACCCAGTAGAAAGAGAAAGATGGAGTCGAAGTGAATGAGCGAGATAGCAGTAAAAGTAAAAAGGATATAAAACGGGCGGGATTGAAACATTATCAGACACACACAGCGCACCCACACACACTGAATGTAATAGCGCCATTTCTCAAGGCAAGTCACTTGACTTGGGGGTTGAGTTTTACAACCCCAACCCTTACGCATACACACTGACACACACACACACACACATACATGAAATTGAGAACGTGGGAAAAATGTGGAATATGCGAACAAAGAAAATAAATAGGAATGGTAAAATGTTCAGGCTACAGATGATGATGATGATGATAATAATGATGACTAGAAGAAGAAATAACTAAACTAGAGCCAGAGGGCTTCCAAACAGATTCGAGCTATACTTATAAAATATGTATACAGTCAAGTCATGTGGGTGGTAAGTGCTGGGCGTTATGGGAGGAGTGTGTGTCTGTTTGTGTTTGGGTCTTGACTTGAATTATGCAAAAAGTTGTTGAAAACTTGCACAGTAAAAGGCATAAAAACTTGACGACGTCCTTTGTGTGTGTGTGTGTGTGGGAGGAGCTGAATTTGGGGTTTGGGCCAAGTCTGACAGACTATATATATATATAAATATATACACAACAAATTCTGTGAGACATACACATAAGCATGTGTAAAGAGAGTCTATGTAGCACTGGACAGATCCTACAGACCAACGAATACGCTATCTTCAGATAGCTAACAATGATATAAAGTCTTGTTTATATTAAGATGGATTCAAATATGAATTTATCGAATTCTCTTTCGGCACTCAATTAGATCTATTATTAGATTAGCGACATTAACGATTAGTAACAATATGGGTCTTCTCGATTATTATCGATAATACTATATTCAAATTGACATTGTTAATATCAAAAATGAAGCCCGAATGCTTATCAAAAGCGTGTTAATTGCATGCAGGGTGTTCGTATACACATTCACACAGACACAGACACACACACAGTCAACCACACATATATGTGCAAGCAAATAATATAGTTCCATAGTTGTATGTTTGGCTGTTACTTTGGGCACATTGCCAACAAAAAATAATAAAATAAAACGTCTGTGCCAATACAGATTGTTGTTGGCGCTTTTTCGGTGGCAAGGATGCCTCCTGCTGGCTTCATTGTCTGGAAACAGAGCCACACAGTCATATGGGGGGAATTGGTCAACAAAAACTTTTCTCATATTACGTTTTATGCCAGGACACCGGCAAAATTTACTTGTCATTTGCAGTAACAGCAACAGCAACCATAAAAGCCAAAAACAAACTGGGGTTTTATATCTACTTTAAGTTTGAGCAGCGCTGACAGCTTTCATTGGATAAATGCTAGCTGGGATTTTGTTGTTAAAACGTGGCAAAAAGTTAATCAATATTGCTGACAGACACGCAAACCAAACAGTGAATATCCATAAATATAAACAGAGAAAATGTGCGGATTTAGCAGCGTTATTTTCATAAAATATAAACCAAAAGAATGCTGAATGAATTAGTGCAGAAGTCTGCAAATAATATAATTTTATGGAACAGGTTTTTCAACAAATACAAACTAGAAAATGTTAATTTTTTTTATAAAAATATTTAGTATGTATTTTGAAATCCCCAAAGGAGCACACATATCATTTTATTTTGCAATAAAATTGTCTATTTTCGCCAGGAAAAGTCGGCGCAAATGTAATGAAAAAGCTATTTAAGGGGCGGTTTGCCAGTGTTTGAAGTGTAATATGAGTTAAAATACATTAAAGTCGTGTTCACACACACACACACACACACACATAGCCACTCATGTGAGTATAAGGAGTGTTTATTAAAGTTAAGCGCGCGCTTTGGCGTATCCCATGCTGTTCCTTTCCTTTTCTAACGCATTCAGGCTGCTGTGTGGCCACCCATTGCAAATACAGGCCGCATGGCAACGCCGCCCAACGAGGGTTGCAGCATTAACAATAACAACAACAACAACAACAGCATGTAAGTAATAAACTCGCTGTGCAAGACAGAAACAAAAACAAAAAAGAAGAGAAGAAAAAAAAACAAATAGAAGAACGTGGGGAAGTAGAAAGACAGAGAAAAAATGCGCTCGCTGCTAAATTGGTTTGGGTTGGGCTTTTGTTTTTTTTGGTGGGTGGGTGGCTGGGTGGTTGGATGGGTTGTTGGTTAGCTGTTTTATTTTTGTACGCAGGGTTGCTCTGTTACAGCTACTCTTGTTGCGGGGGTTGCCAGCCACTTTTTGCATTAATTGCTTTATCGATTTTTGCAGCATTTCAACCTCTTTCTGCCCACACTCTGCCATCGTTGAGTTTTTAGCACAAGGACGTGAAATAAAAGCAACTGCAACAGTCACAAATGGAAAAAATCTTCTGTTGCGTTATTATGAATGAAATGTGGCAACAGCAGCAGCAGCAACAACAACTATGTATCTGAAGTAGAAGCAGAAAATGCATTGCCTGAATGACGGTTTTGTTTGAAAAGCAATGCAAACGCTTTTTGCGCCACCTGCCTGCATTTTCATATAAAGGCTCAAACACATAACAAAGCCCAAAAATGTAGGACAGCGCTTCCTCCACGAAACCCCCAACCAACCCAGCCATCCCTGCTTGAAACGAACTGCAACGTCAGCAGAAACAGCGACAGAGTTGCCAAATGCACGCATGCAAAATGAGCGCAGCTCGATAGACGTAAAGAGACGTGGGGCGGGCAGGCAGGCAAGCAGAGGCAAAGAGCGACAACAAAAACGCCCGCCAGGCGGCGCCCCAGTAAATGTGAAAAAAAAAAGTTGCAGTAAAATTGTGCACAGTCCTAAAAAATGAGGTCAACTATTTGCGGTGTGTGTGTCCGACAGAGATGGCGCGAACAAGAGGGCGCCACCAACTGGGAGGAGGAGGGGCGGCGCGCGCGAATACTGTTAGCTTGCGCTTGCATTTGTTTCAATAGCGTGCTTAGTTAGTAGGTTATGTTTATGTAAATTTGCATAATTGCATGTACATGGTGTATATAAAATTATATTTACTTTCCAACTTGCACAGTTCATAATGTATGTTTATATATATATACAAATGTATATACACACACACATGCAGATCTAAACTTAGTTTGGAGGTGCTCTTTAAGCCGCTTGGCGCCTTAAAGCTTTTGTCAGAGAAATGCGGCAACAGCGCTAGCCAGCCAGCCAGTCAGCCAGCCAGCCAGTGCAATGAATGAAACGTATCGGGGAACATGGCAAAAATGGGTCAGTAATTAAAACGCAATGCTTGCGGGCTTTAATGTGTTGCAAACAAACGCAAAATGAAAAGGAAAAGGTCTGCTTTAGTTAGGATAGGTTCTACGATATAAACGTGCATCATAAAAAGTGCAACAATCCAGCGTGAAAATGTGTTTTCACTTTTCCAAACCATTCGAAATTAATGTGGAAATTTTAAATCAAATGGAAGTGTTTTTATGACAACATCAAGATAATAATTAATAACAAACGTCTATTTAGTTACACCACTAAGAATGAACCTGTTTATTGCTAAAGTTTAAGCCCTGGATTATTATTTTACATTATATAACATGTTTACATTAATAGTTTCTTTTCCTCTTCTCCATAATATAGAATTTAGTTTTAGTCTGTATGCCTCTATTCTTCTTTTATTTATTCAACTAACATTTTTATATTGATTGTCTTTTTTATTTAATTATAAAATAGTTTCCACCCTATTCCAATTACTGGTATTTTAAATGCAGAGCTCACTGTACAAGTCAATTTATTTCGTGTACGTGGTTACAGTCACGTAACCAGCCCAGACAAATACCCAATCAAGTTTGCCGTAAAGCCAAAAACATAAGAAAAGAAAAACCGACTGACAAAACAATGAAAAACAACAAACAAACAAAAAAGCAGCAGTAACAACAACAAACGAAACAATTTCGAGCTAAACTCAAAGAAATTGCAAAGGGCCTTAAATAAATAAAAAGCTCATGTAATTTATAGACTGTATATATACATATACATACACATATACATATACGAAAATCAAAAGGCTAGTAGCGATAACAAAGGCCGCAAAAAGAAGGAGCAATGCGACGTTGCCTATTTGCACAAGCAAAGGCCTAGAGACGATGCATGGCCAGGGAATTTGGGGAGGTTTGTGTTTTTTAAGAGCACAAACGACCGATAAAAACCGGGAAGAGAATTGTTGAACAAAATAGAAATTGAAACATCCTTCCTGCTAGCGGATTTGGCTTAGGATTGGTCTGCTCCGCGGGAGGGTGGGTTGCCCAAACTACTCTCCTTGTGGCAATTTGTATGGGAAATTGAAAAAAAAAAACTATGCTTGATGTGTGTGGCGGTGGTGGTGTGCAGGTGAGTTGACATGCAACAATTTTTAGTCGATACGAAAGAACCTGCCACAAGGGTTGCCAGCCAGCCAGCAAGTCGGGCGAACACAAACCTAAATAATAATAATACCCATGAAAAAGAAGAAGAAAAATCATACATAGCTGCGCAGAGGGTTGCCAAAGTTTTTCTTTGTGTGTTTAGTTGTTTATTGTGTGGAAAGGGTGCGACAAGCATTTCCGGGTAAGTAGCAATGGTAGCTGGTAATAAAATCTGTCTAACGCTGTGGGGGGTGGGCGTTAGATGATGAGTGTGGGGGAGGGGGGGCGCACTTGAAACTGGCAACAAAAGCTGTTGGGCACTTTGCACTGACGTCCAAAAGAAAAGAGACAAAAAAAAAACGCCGAATGAATTATGATAAAAATGTAAATTGAAAAAAATTTGTTGTTTGCGCAAGATGAAAAAATACCGGGAAAAAGGAAACCCACTAAAATTTATGTATAACGAGCAGCGACAAAGTACGATGAGACTGCGAAAGCCGTGGAGGTAGGGTAGATTGAAAAAAGCGATTACATTGCATAAATTATGACTAGCACATCATACTTGGATGCTGCAGTATTGCTTGAAGACCGCGATGAGGAGCTATGATAGATGATAAGAAGAAAAAAGCGAACCATGAGTTTAACAATTGATGGAGAAGAAAGCTTTAAGCTGATGCCAGATAAACACAAAATGCCATTAAAGTAAAGTGTAACAATGTTGCCCTTGGCACTTTATCCATTGGAACAATAAAACCAACAAAAAAATTATAATCAAAGTCAAAGTTTGACAATAAACAGTCCAAATTCACTGTGGACACAAAACAAACATAAATATAAATAAATAAATAACTAAATTAATATATATATAAATAAATATATATATGGATATACATAAATATAAATCAATAAATATTGCAATGTTTTTAAGCGAGTTAACATAGAGTTTAGCTTAGTTAATTATCCAATAAGTTTATAATGAACATAATAATAATACCATAATACCATAATAATATTACACGCTCGATGTGATGCCACTTGGTTGGCTGAATGAATGAATTCCCTCTTGATCATAAGTTAAAATTCGATAGTCATATTAAATTCACTGTCAACAAAGCCAAGTTTTTGGTTTTATTAAGCGTAGGAATATGGATCTTGTGTGTGGTCCGCGCAATATCATATTCATCAAAGTAGATTGGAAGCTGTGCAGAAGATTTTCTAACATTTTGCTCTTCGTCGCTATGATTGGGGTGTACTGCCTCAACCAATAGACTGCTCCTTATTAACCATCCCTCCTTAACTAATTGTCGTGTTATGCAAGGTGTTATGTTTGTAGTTAAATTACTAAATGGTGAAATCAAATTAGCTGCATTGATGAACCAAATACATTTTTATGTTCACTCTAGACCGTCTCGTTACTTCTTCCCACTTTCTCTTTATCGTTGTACTACTAATTATTCCTCTCATGAACACAAAATTCTATAAATATTTGTTATTTTTAATTTATTTACATAATTGAAAATTTTATTTTCAATTGAATTCAATTTTATCAGTCAACTGACTTTAGTTGACATTAAATAAATAAATAAAGACACAGGGGTTTGAGTCAAGTTTGTAAAATTTGGCAACATTGGCTTTGAGAAAAAGAAACACAATTCTAATGCAATTCAGACCCATCACTTATATTAAGTAATTAAAGTTGGATTTCCCATACAAGAGAACTGTTCCTTCCTTCAATATAATACACAATCATACAGACATATACATACACATACACACACGCACTCATACAAAAAGTATACAGCTAAAAATAAACGAACACACCAAAAACCAGGACAAAGAACGTAAAATTTAAGTGTTTTCAAACGGTAAATATGTGAAAACAAAAACATTCAACAATTGTGTAAACGCTGAAAGCGGGAAAACATTTAAATAAAACACTCACACACAGAGATATAAACGAAAAAGTCGACAACGATGGCGACGAGTCGTTGACAGTTTCAGTTCATTGAACTGAACTTAATTAAAAATCAAGTTGAAGGTCATTTGCGTGAATAATGACGTACGCTTCTTCTTCCTCGGCTTCTTCTTCTTGTACACAGTTGTTTTCGTAGTAAATGATTAACAACAAAAGCAAATATGGCAACAAAAGAAATACCGATAGCAAAATTATGCATATGTATTTTTTCGAACATATGTAACGTCGTCAAATTTAAGACATTCAGACAGAAAAAAAAAAACAAATAAAAACTGGAAATTTCGGCAAAGGTCAGTGAACATATTTAACAAAGAATGCCAAGCCGAAAAAAAATCCAAAAGGCACAACAAGTGAAACACAATGAAAGGCTGGCAAAGCCAACAAGATAATATCATGACGATCATGGATCATGATCGCTTTTCTCTCTCGCTCCGCTGCTCGTCGCTCTGTTTTCAGCTGTCTGTGAATACAAAAAACAAAAAAAAAAAACCTGTTTCAATTTAATGCTATTGCGTGAGTAAGCGCGTGAAATATGGCAACAACGCACACATTATTAATTGTAGACATTTGGCAACGCTGTATGCTTACGCATGTGTGTGTATATCTATGCGCATATAATATCCAATCAGAATTTCAAACATTTTCATAAGAAGAACGTGACACAGCAACATTAGACGGCAGCGGTATATACTCTGTGCACGATGAGAGCACACAAAATGAAACAAAAAGCATCTGCTGATTGTGGCCTCCTCTCGCCGTGCAAGCGGGACGGTTGTAGATGGCATTAGAGCGAGTTTTGTCTGTGTCAGTGTTCGCCTGCATGCGTTTGACAGGTGTTCGGCAGTGCGTGCCTATTAGTGAGTGCATGTGTGTGTGTGCATGTGTTTGTGTGTGCATGTGTGTCTGTGTGTGTGAGCATAGACGACGTAATAGCTGCATAACTGCATTGAGTGAGTGAAGTGCACAGGCACGTACGCCACAACAAACAAACATACTACAAATAAAAAAAATAAGCAAAAGAGAAAAAAAAAGAAAAGGAAAACAAACAGCTCTAACAACAACAACAACGAGCAGGTGTTCATTTTCACTTAAGATAGATATACGGCAACAAAGAGAGGAGGAGAGGAAGAGAAGTGAAAGAGAGCAAATCAGCGCTGTCTTCTCAAATTCAATGCAATTTTTTTGTACAAGTGTCACGTTAAATAAGGAAATGACAACAAAGATAAAAACAAAATAAAGTCGTAAAACAAGTTCTAGCTGTAATTGTCGCTGTCTCTCAAAGGGGTATTAAATTATTTGTGCTTTATGCAATGTTATGCAATGCGATTGAGTGAAGGCTGCTTGTGCAATACTACTAAATCTAAACACTTCGCAAAAGGTCAACCCTAATCGTTTTGGTATTGGATTTGAACTTGCAACAGCAGCTTCCCTGTCTATTACTATAATTAACTGAATTGAGTTAAGTGTTTAAATTTACGCATGAGGTCATCCCAAAATGCTGTTTGGTCAACATTTTAACCAGTTTCTAAACCAAAGTCTTAAAGAATAAACATAGAAACTGAATTTTTGTGGTATTGTTTAAAATTCTAACAGATTTGATTTTTTCTATATTTATAGATACGAATGAAAAACAGTTGAATTACCTTAAAGCAACTGGTTTCAATGGATGCACAGGTTCTAGGCATTTTATTTTTCTCTAACCACAATTTCTATAGATCAACATTAGAAAAAATTAATATTGAAAAGTATTAAAATTCAAAAGCAATTAAAATACTGTTAAATTCAAAAGCAGTGATTTTATTTGTAATTTAAAATAACTCTGATAATCATCAGAAATTATTTGATTAGCTTTTTTTATTTATCTTTCGATGCAGGAAAAATTGTGTTAGACTATGAAAATGGAATTGAACGCCATTTATAATTTTCTCAAATGCACCAAAATATTCCACAGATAGATGTTTCACTTGCATACATACATAATTCCAAATCTATTTATAATTTTATTATTTAAAGCTACATTCACACTTCCATTTCCTTTGCATTCGTGGGTTATTTTAATCGAATGAGTTCGTTGTCTCTGTTTCGATTGTAAGGCCCACTAAACTTGTCGCAGTGACTGACAATCGACCAACAGTGCAGATGATAACGGCCTTAAAGGCAAAACGTCAGCAGTAACCAATGCAATCGCAAACCAACAAATACACTCACTCACATGCACAACCGCCCACATTTACCCTCAACGCTTTGTTCCTTTTGTCTATTTGACGCAGGCTGTGCACAAAACGTGTTTTAGCCTTATTAAATGCAGCTAAAAACTGATGAGGCCGCCTATAGTAAATACACACACACATAGACATATAAACTTGTAGCCATAGTCTACAATAAGCGCTTGTGTGTGTGTGTGTTGGCCAGCAGAATCCTGCAATACATTTTATGACGCCCTTAGGCTAAATACGTCGCCGCCGTTGCTGCCTCGCCACATTTATTCTCTGCCAACCAACGTGTTGTTGTTTGGAGTTGTTTCCTGAAGTAGTCGTGCGACTTCAACGACGTCGCATGGCCAACGACCTTTATCGCACACACACACTGATACATGCGCTCCCGTTTTTGTATGGCGCTCTTCTCTTTTTTTTTTTTTTGTTGCTCTTTTTCCCCACAGCAACTCCAGCAACTCAACTCGTTTCACAGTCAGACGTTGTTTTTAGCGCTTTTGTCTGATGTTGTGTGTTCATCAGTGTGCGTGACTCTTCCGCTCGTTTTCCACACACCTCCGCTCTGTCTAAAATACTCACGCACACACACACACAGAGAGAGAGAGAGAGACAGGTACACAGACAAAACACGTAGCCGGGCGTCTGCAATTTAATAATTTCGAGTTGAAGTTGGAGCTGAAGTTTTGTGGGCTTATCTTTCTCCTCTCTGTCCACTGTCCTCACTCTCTTTCTCTCGCACGCTCTCAGCCAGCCACTTTCAAAATAACGCAACCTGTCCGGCAGCAGACCACGACAACTACACTAATACTAATACTAATAATAATACTGCATTGCACTCACACACACACACACACACACACATACACACTCAATCAGACGATGATCGC
Organism: Drosophila setosimentum; assembly: GCA_035043505.1. Taxonomy (NCBI): domain Eukaryota; kingdom Metazoa; phylum Arthropoda; class Insecta; order Diptera; family Drosophilidae; genus Drosophila; species Drosophila setosimentum. The sequence continues at coordinate 5,609,578 of JAWNMY010000001.1, forward strand.
CTCTACTCAATTGTTATTGCTTCTGCAAGTTTTTCCCGTTTGGCTTTGCTTTTGCTTTTGTGGTTTGCTTTTGGTTTGTTTGTCTTTTCATTTCAATTACAGTGCTGCATACAAGTTTTCTCTTCCTCTAGTGTCGTCTCGCTTGCGCACCTGTCACATTAAATTGCTGTCTATTCTCGTATGTGTGTGAGTGAATGTGTGCGAGAGAGTGTGTGCTGTAATCGTCACTTAATATTTACCGTTGAAAGCCGGTGTAATAAAAAACCAACAACAACAACAGCAACTTGCAATAACAATAAAAATTAACTGTTGCTCATGATGTTCCCATTTGCCAGTCTTTTTTTTGCTCAGTGTCGGTGAATGCACATATGTATTTATTTATTTGTAGCTGGCACGCACACAAAATTGCCGCCGCCTATATACATTTATTTATATACTCACATACATACATACATAGGTGCACAGTACGATAAATGTATTTTTATTGCAATTTTGTTTGCACATTTCTTTTTCGTCTGAACTTGGAACCGCTTCATGAATCATGCGGCGGTCCGTTAAAAAGCGGGTCATCAATCCCCGCCGCCTCTTACGAACAAAATGAGACATAAAACGCAACTACAACAACAACAACAGCAAAACCAACAACAACAACAGCAAAACCAACAATAATAACAAAAATGTCAACAAAATTGCTTTGCAGAAAAATTCGACGTAAACATGCAAAGTTTAGTTGACACAGATTTTATTTATATGTACAATATACCCAAAAGTATACTCATATGTATGTGTGTGTGTTTGTAGTAATTGTGTCACAGCATAAAGTGTACTGTTTGTTTTTGTTTACGTTACCGTTAGTTTTGTGTGGGAGAATCATTTCGCCGTTCGTTTTACCCGAATTTCTCGAGTGTTAAGCGAACCGAGAATTAAATCTACAAAACAAAAAGCATTTTCCACCCTTGTTGTTTGCACTTGAGCCATATTAACAAGTTTATTTATTTGTTTTTTAATACCCTGAACACATTAAAAAATGAGTGAAAAGGGTATAATGGTTTTGTGCAAATGTATGTAACAGGCAAAAGGAAGCATCTCCGACCCCACAAAGTATATATATTCTTGATCAGGATGAATAGTCGAGTCGATATAGCCATGTCCGTCCGTCCGTCTGTATGAACACGCACATCTCAAAATGTAAGAGCTGGAGACTTCAAATTTGGAATATAGGTTCTCGTATACCAGGCGCAGATCAAGTTTGCGTTATTTTTCTCGATAACTGCCTCCGTTTAACGAATATCGATCAATTATATTTCTGATAGCAAAAAATGCCACAATTTTAAAGGCAGAATCTTCTAGTTAATATATAATATAATATGCATATGCATACTATTGATCAACTGCCCAAATTTCGTCCAGATCGGATAAGAAACACCCAAGTTATCGTCGAAAATATATTCTCATATTGATCTCATTTCTACCAGTAGCCGCATGCATTTTCTGTATGCATAAATGTGTATGTTTCTGAGTGTATTCTGTGTTTGTCGGCAGAGGGCGCTTGCACACCTACTCGCATTTTAGTGCAAATCTTTTTAAAGGTAATTTGCCAATAATTATAGAATATATTTAAAAGCTGGGTTCAGGGTATATCGTAGTCGAGTTCACTCGACAACATCACTCTAGTCGAGTTCACTCGACTACAGCATTCTTACTTGTTTTTTATTTATTTACTTTTTTTAATTCGAGTTCCTATCGCAAAGGCAGAACGAACCTCTGAAGTACTTTGTGACACATGCGATTGTTTAATCGTTGATAAGAATTGATTGGATTTGCAATAGTCAGGTCACAATTATCTTTTACGGAAGTGTCGCCTCGTCGATCGAAGCAATTGTCAGAAGTAATGAAATACTCGTTAAGTGTTGAAGTTTTGAGCGTTTAATTTGGATAGCTAGAAAATATATTAGATAATTTAAAAGCTATTAGTCAATCCGGATAATAAGGGTAACCCCTCTGCAGTGTTATTTCCAATCAGATTTCCCATATTACAACCTGTTTACATCCGTCTTCCAAGGGGGCTTCTAAAACACTCATCATATTTCAGAGAAAACTTGACTCCAGAGTCTAACAATTACAAACTGCATTGCATATTTAATCAAACAGTACAAATTTCTGATTTGCAGCAAGCAAACGACTATTAAAAAATTCATATAAATCAAGAAAACTTCTATTTAATTTACTACACGGCAAAGACCGATTTGTTATCATCAATATAAGTATATGTATATATATAAATATAAGTAATCGTATACCACATGCAACTTTAATTTATTTAATTTTATCAATTAATTTTTTCCAGATATCTGTAGCTCTATAGATGAAAACGGAATTTATAGTCGAAATGACATATCTTATAATAATTAAGTATGAATGATAATCTGCGCACGTGTTATATAATTATTTCAAATACAACATTATAATTTACTTTCATTATGAAATTTCATGATCAGAAATCATTTATTATGTATTATTATTGTATATACAAATCATTCAAAGCTAACATTAAAATATAGTTTTTACACGGTATTGAAGGGGGAGTAGGGGGAGACCATAAACTACAAAATAGATTTCACTTTGGTAATACAGCACTACAAATGGGAAAGTCAGCAATTGAGGTTTCTTGAGTGAATGTGTAAGTGTGTTTGTGTGCTTATAATGGAGTTGAGAAGAGTCGAGTTTGACGCACCTGAGTAATTTTCGAAAAAAAAAGGGGGAATACAAAATTTAAATAGGTCTAATCAATGTATATATAGTCATGGATACTTTTTCATATATAATTATATATAATTTCAAAAGATAAGGAAGGAAAATTGCAACGTTAACGGTCTCATCCCTTATGCAAATTGGACTTGGCTTGAAATCGTTCTGAGGTCAGTTGATACACGCAGAGAAGAATCGAGAATTGAGAATAGTTAACTGTAATTTGCCTATTAAAATGATTACAATTAAATTGACTGAACCAGCAATAGTTATTTTCCCTGTATGCATTTATAATTCTACTGCTTGATAACGTTACGGTTTCATTTCATTCACTTCATTTTGCCTAGCTTCAGCTTTTGGACCTGACCTACAACAAACACACACACACACATGAATTGATATTTACAACTCCCTCAATGCCGCTCAATTTAATATCTCTCTCTCTCTCTCTCTCTCTTTCACCCTGGCGCACTCTTCGCTCTTGCACTTTTTAGCAACGGGAAATTGCGCAACACATGAAAAATGGAAATAAAGCAGAAACCGAAAACCATTCAACGGTAATATGTAAATACATAAATAATGCAAATGCAGCGCGAAAGAGGGTGAGACAAAGAGAAAAGGCGTTGAGGAGAGCGCAGTCGATGTCGTAAGGGGTAAGGATGGGACCGGTACGAAGGCAAGGCAATTGAACTTTCAGTGCAACAACTTTCTTAAGACACGGCCAAACAAACAGCTGTTGCTGAGCGAAAACACATCGAACACAGCGCAAAAGGGAGACAGCGATGCAGAGCCAAAACGAGAGCATGACGCGCAAAGTTAGTGTGAGAGCAATAACTTGGCGCTTGCTGTCCACCATTTATTATCGCTTTATTTTTATCGCATAAATAAAAGTGGCAGCGTGAAAAAAGGGCTTGTCAGCCGGCAGCCAGCCGGCTAAACGAACGAGTCGAATGAATGACTGCTGCTGACTGAGCGTCGCCCAGAAGTGCACAGAAAAAGTTGTTGACAATGCAAAACGGAAAGCAGAAAAAAAAACAAACAATAACAACAAATTGAGTGCTAAAAGTTTAAGGACATTTCCTATGTTTAAATCTCACGTGACGCGAGCATAGACAGAAAGAGTTCAACTTTACGATGACGATGAGGGGAAGGAGAGGGACTTGTGGTTTACGAGCACTTCTCGGCCAGTTGTTAAATTCATGACGTCTAAGCACGCGACAACTCTTTTATGACCATTCATTTTGTTGTTCGCACAACCACACCCCGAAATAACATAAAAAAAAAATTAAATTAAAGACGGTTTAAGCCACGAAATACAGTACCGGCATTAATGCATATGTATTTGTACATACTATGTTGTTTACAGTTTAACGGTGCTAATAGCCTTCTGGCACAAATGGGCGTGTACCGCCTTTTCCTGCAGGCAGTTCCTGATTTGGTCGTCGCATGGAATTTCACAGACCGACGAGCAGATGACCTAAGGGAACTGATTACAACAATTACAGAATTGGGGGAGAGAGAGAGATAGAGATTGACTGGTTGGTAGAGTTCTCCATTATATATGATAGGTGATAAGTGAATAAGTAAAAAGTTATTTTTGTTCATTTGTAGAATAAATAATTTGTTGAAAAATCACCTAATATAAAAAGAAACCCTTCAGAACTCTCTCATCATACAATATGATCTGGCATATTCAAAATGTTATTTTATGCAGACTAGTTATTATATATCAACGTTTTCCCTTATCGATAATCGCTAATGTTGTCAAATTCTTTGTGTTTAATGCTATTTCTATTGGTCAATCAATTTATCATATGTTTGCTTTTAACGTATCAAATTTACAATCCCAAATTATTCCCTTGGCTCACTTTGAATTCTCCTATTACTCAAAATTTGCAACACACCCTTTGAGTTTAGCCAGACATGATGTGGAACGACGTGGTTTATCTAATGTGTTTGCGCCCCTTATAATAAATAAATAAATTATCAAATAAGCTGCAAACCGAATAAAAAACACCAAAGTGCTCTTTTTTATATAGAAATTTTGATTTATATAGATTTAATGCAGAAACACATTCAAACTCCATTAGAAAGATAACAAATCAAACAATAATTTATAGCTTAAGACTTATATTGGATGGGAAGATAATACATTAAATTTTCATTGGGAGTTGAACTGAACTCATTTTGAAGAGTGGCAACTGAAAATAGATATTTATATTTAAGCGTATATGTATTCTTTAAAGCTAAGGAGATGAAACTTGTAATATACATTCCATTGCTACGCTCATTTCAGGGCTAGGAAATCGATTACTTTGATTCCAATCGATAAAACTACATATCTGTCACAATTGTAAAGCTTAAGTCAACAAATGTGGAGTATAATATTGCTCTTAATGTCCATCAAGGAGTGACATATCTATTTCCTGGCCCAGCCCAACTCGCAAAGTATTAGATTGTATAAATACAAGATATTAGAAAAGCAATTAACAATATATATATTTAGTCTTTTCTCAATGATATTTCATAGATTAAATAATACTTAATTAAGGCTATAAAATACATACATACAATAAACACACAACATATATTCACAAACATAAAACCACACAAATATATAAATAAATTCCCAAAATGGTCAGACAGAATCACAAACAGATTGCAGCCAAAGAATTTAATATTAATTGAGAAGACCACAAGACGACCTCGTGCAACAACAACAACCACAACAACAATAATAATATCAACGCAGTGTGGCTGGGTGGATGTAGAGTGGGTGAGTGGGTGTGGGTCAGTTAAAGTGAGTCGAGTTAAAAATTAAATGCTTAAATGCAGCAAAAATTGACACAAGTGGAACTCTGAAATAAGAGTAAATTTAAATGGTACAAAATTGGTCGGCAAAAGATTAAAGCCACGCCACACGCAATATATATACACACAAATTCAACTGTATACTGTATACACATATACGAAGAAGCAATTTGTGTGAGTGGTGGGTGGACTTGGGTTTAAATGCAATAAATAACAACGCAGCAGAGCAGTCAGCTCATAAAATACATGTGCAAAAGCCAAAAGCACATAATGTGCAAGCGACAGCAGCCGGCCGGAGTACATACATACTTGGATACACACATATACATAGACATACATACAGTTGTCGTCAAAATAATAGTAGTGCTGCTTCTCAAAGTATTTAATAAAAATATGATTTATTTTATGCTGATAAAATCGAGAACTCATCAAAATTCAATTCGGTAAATTATATTTTCCGATTTTAATTGTTTTTATTAATACATTTTATAGCTATGCCAAGTTTTAATATTTACTTTTCTTCAGTTTTGATTGCTTATGTTCAAATTAAGTGTTCATAATTTTTTTTTAACCATATTTTAAGTATTATTTTTTATAAACATTTGCCAACGCATATGTGTGAACTACTATTATTTTGACCGCAGCTGTATTTACTGGCAGCAGCAACAACAAAGTCATAGCAAAGCATTGCATAAAACAGAAGCGCGCGTGCTTTTGTGAGAATACCATCAATTTGGGTATGGGCGAGAGACACAGAGAGAGAGAGAAAGAAAGAAGAGCGAACAAAACATGCAGAAGAGAGCAAAGAGCGCAAAAATCGATAAAATCAAGGGCAGACAATGTGTTGGGCCGGCAAGGTGGCCATTAGGCGGCGGACAGAAAGAGAGAAGCAGAGACAGAATGAGAGAGAGAGAGAGAGAGAGAGAGAGAGAGAGAGAGAGAGAGAGGGAGAGAGAGAACTAGCAAGCAAACAACAAAAACAACAACAAAAAACCAACTTTAGGCGCACGTGAGGCGACGGATACTGCTTCTTTTTAGCTTTCTTCTTCTCTTCCCGTTTTATTTAATTTTTCTTGCACAGCGAGCGAGTGGGTGGCTGGGGTGCGTGGAGTGCGACGCTGACATCGCTGTAGCCAACAGCAAGCAACCCCCACAGGCAGCCACATTGTGAAAGTTGCTCTATGTGAAGTGGCGGCAGGCAGGCAGTAAAATGAAATGAGAAAAAGCATGAAAAATAATCATGCACCTACTCTCGCCCATCTCTCTCTATCGCTCTCTCTCTCTCCTGCACCAAATTCGGGTGTCTTTCTAAAATGTGCTACTTGCAGAAACATGATTTTTTTTCTTCTTTTTGTTGGGGCGGTGCCTGGCAAAAATACATTTTAACTATGGAAGCCGTCTTTAATATATGTATGTAGACACAAGTGTACACACAAGAATATATATATTTAAACATTATCTATGTGTGTGTGTGTGTGTGTTTGTAAATAACCCTTGGAGCCTGGGCATGGTAGGTTTTTAGCCAGCTTTATACATACATATGTATGCCTGTGGGGCCGCGCCTCGTTTTGGGTGCAGCCAAGGAGCAGCAGCAGCAGCAGAAGCAGCACCTCTTGATTCGTTCTCCGTTTGCTTTTGTGCGAGTCATGATTTTATTTTCGGCTCGACTGCCATTTGGGTTGGGTTGGGTTTGTTGTACTGGGGAGTAAATGGGATTGGGGGTTGGAATATTGCCAGGATATGGTTTGGCAACAGCGCGTGGTATAATTTAATGTGTGGAGTAATAGAAATGGCGTCTACATTTAAATTTCAAAGCAAGGACGAAACTTGAACTGACTGGGGCGTCGGCTGGCGTTCTCCCTTATGGGTTGCTGGGGTGTTGGGAAAGGGGGTTTTGCCTTTTTGTTTTATTGACTTTGTGCTGTTGTTTTTATTATTGTTTCTCTGGCTGTGCTTGAAGTTTTTGCCTTTGCTGTGGCGCATTAATTTAATGTGAATTGTCAAATGTGTGATATAGTAGAGAGGAGAGTGCGGGGAAGGGGGGTAATGCGATATCCCCTATAATACACAGGGCGTGGCCTCAAGCTCATTTATTCCTTATTATAAACAGCATTAACATCTTCTTTCAGCTTTAAGCTGTGGATTTAAGGAACAATGTGTTTTATTTGCAAATTTAATTTACTTTTTATTACCCTTATACCCAAAATGATAGTTAGACCAGATTTCTTTGAAAGTTTTGGATTGCAACTGCATACAAATGTGAGATAAACGATAACAGATAATATTCTTTTCTATGAATTTGAACTTTTTGTAATAAAGCGATTTTCTCGAAAATTATACATTTCATTAGGTATTTTCCAGTTCTACAGATGAATTAACAAATATAACGTGGAAATCGGTTCAGTTTTGGTTTTTGTGTATGAAAAAATAATTTTTATTAATTTAACTGTTTGTAAATTAATCAAGCATTAAGTTTTTAAAGGCTGTTTACTCTAGTTGATGTTATTTATTATTATTTGTGACTTATTTGTTCGAATTATTCAACATTCATTAATTTTTCAAATCAATTCTGAGAAATTTGCAATAAACATGAGAAAATAAAAAAAACTCTGCGTTAAATTCTAAGCTTAATCTATAAAATACAAATTTGACATACCTATTACATAATTATGTGTATTTCTCAAGTTTGTACGTAGAGTTTGAGCTTAAAGGATTAGAGGCCGAATCGAAACGAAACTGAACTAAAAAATTAAAATATTATTTTTATTATACAATATTTTAAACATATTTATATTTATATATTTTTAAACGCACTGCTGTGTACTGTACGCAGGGCAAGAAAGTTAAAGAAAGTTGTATATAAATAGCAGATTTACGACACTTAAAGCTAAGTTCAACTTTAGTACAAAGTCGACCTACTGCTCTCAATAAGCCAAACTGTATCTTGATGTCCGAATGCAATCACAAATGTAAAAATCTCTCTCTCCTCTTAAATTAAATAATATTGTGCTTACTTTGTTTCTGACATTCGGAGCATTGAGCAAAAGTCAAATCTAAAAAGTTTTGCCCACCTGCCAAGTGTCAAATGACAAACTAAAACGGTAAATTTGCAGCAAATGTTTAATTAGCCAAAATGTTGTCAAAGTTGACAACAGACAACTCCAATTAGGTAAACAGATCACAGACATTAAATAAATCGGACAAATTAAAGCGGCAGAAGCAGCAGCAGCAGCATCAACTTAAATTAAGGCAAGAGCGGAAGAGGGTAAGGGGATGAGGTGTGAGGGGGGCTTATGTTGGGTTGGGCGCCAGCGCGTTCATCTTCATTCTGAATGAATGAAAATTATTGACGTTGTGTGCAAGCGAGAGGGCAACAGACGGCTTCTGCTTAGCTATTGAGCTGAAGTTTGGCAACGTTGCACACAAAGAATGCCAAAGTAAAAACGAGCGCAAAAAAATGCTAGTTACTAAACACACACACACACACACACACATATATATATATATATATATATATATACATTTAGACAGTGCCTGGGTTAGCGTCTTGTCTGCGCCATGCCACCCACTGACCTGGCACTTTCTTTGGCCCCTTGCGTCAACCACCTCCTCCCTCCCCCCCCCCCCCCCCTCTTTCTCTCTCTCTCTGTAGTGCCGCTCGTGCGTTGTTGCCGCATTATTTTATCACAAATGTTATCAAAATGTGCGTTGCCAGCTGCGGCCCTAAACGACATGGGGGATTGTGGAGAGGGAGAGAATCACCCTACCTCTAAATGAGGTCGCCGCCCAAGTGATGGCCGAGGCGGAGGCGACGCCGACAGTCAACAAGAAAAAGTTGAAAATGAAAATAATGCAGCAGCAGAAGCAGCAGGAAGGCGCGGGCAGAGAGCGAGAGTATTGAGTGGGAGGCTTAAAAAAGATAGAAAGAAAGCATGAAAGAGCAGAGCAGAGAACACAGAGAGAGTGAGAGGAGAGCGAGCGAGAGAGAGACGAAGCGAGACGGCTCACAAAGTCAAAGCATAGGCAGCATTTGAAGCAAACGCCTTGCGACGGTGGGGCGGGGTTGGGGTTTTATAGTGTGGGTGTTAAGCTGTGCTCCTTTCTCGCTCTCCCACTCTGTCTCTCTGTCTCTCTGTTCTGCTCTTTCCATTCTTTACTGTTTATATGTTGTACAGTGGTTTTAGAGCTATGTTTAACCTGCAAATTAGTAACTTAATAATTACTACATTTTAAAATGCTTAATTTAAAATAAAATAATTTAAAATAGCGAATTTTAAAAAATACGAATACTTGTAAGAGAAATTATTCTCAAAAATGTATGTTTCTACTTGGTACTCTTTTCTAACGACCACTGTGCCATTTTGTTGTTATTGCTGATGTTGTCTTTTTTTCTTCTTTTTTTTGTGTGTCGTTGGCTGCCTTTTTGTTTTGCTTGGTCTACGAAAAAAAAGTTGCACATTCTTCTTCTTCTTATGCTCCCTATGATGTGGGAATTTTGCGCATGTACATCAAAATACATAATACATGAAGTACGTATGTATGTGTGTGTATATACGAGTATGAACAGACACACAAATACATGCACAGAGTGACAGACGCACGGTAAATTGCCATCGATTTTCTGTTCTGTTGCCATGTAAAAGCATTTGAACTGCTCAGGAGGAGAGCAGGTGATGGTGGGGGAGGGGGTGGGCAGGTTTATTAGGGTTTGCTAGCACACGTTGATGGTTCACATGGTGTTTATGTTTATGGTATTATTTTATGCATGTGTGTGTATATACATATATATATATGTATGCATAAGTACCACACATATACATATACATGGATATATACATGGACACGTGTCTAACGTTAGTTATAACCGTTTCACGCCACAATGGATCCAAATGGATAGCTTGGCAGCAGCAGTAGCAACAGCCACATCAACCCGTCAACTTTAGTTGCTATCTTTCTCATCGACGAGCGTTATTTGTGTGTGAAGTGAAGTAAGTTTTTGCATATCTTTTGACTTTGCTAAAGTTTCCATGCGGGCTAAATGCCAGTAATTCTTTTTCCTACTCTTTTTATCTCGATGTGTCTGTTTCAGCACAAAAGTTGACAAGAAGTCACATAAAACACACAAAATGTACAATATTTTCTTAGTTTATGTACATTAATTACGAAGGATAAGGAAACTAACAAATTAAACAAAACTTTGTTAGTGAATAGATATGCAATATTATCGAAATAATTATTAAAGTTTATCAAATATAGTTTTTATATATGACAAGGGTTTTGCTTGCCAAAATTTGATTTAGCTTATACTCGATAAAAAAAAAAATTAATATGGAAACGTGATAAGACCCAAATAAGATTGCTGTAGTTGAGAGAACTCGACTAGCAGATACCCTGACCCCCGTTGTGTTGAGCATATTAAATCTATTAACCCAAAAATAGTAGTTGGTTTTATATCTTAGTTCATAACGTGCGTGTTTCTTTGCGTATCATTATAAAACTACTACAGCTGATCAATATTATCTCAAATTTTATAAACTACTTTTTTTAGGGAAGGCTACATCTTACATCTTGGATATCGGAGTGCATCTATAGCGAAGCGGGCCAGTTATCGCAAAAACTTTTGAGATCTTGGATTGATTAATTCGACTGTTGATGCTGTTCAAGAATATATATACTTTAAGGGTCCAAATATACATTCTTGTGTCTGTTACATACTTTGCATAACTCTTTACTCATTTTGAGGACATTCTATATTAAAATGGCTATTTATATCCTGGCTTGTTTGTTTGTCAAGACGGCAGCTTGTCAACTTTGACCCTAAAAAGGACACTCGGCATATTGTAGTTAATCACGCAACTCGAGCATTACATGCCATTTTTTCAATGTAACGAAAATATGACCACAAATATTGTTTGGCTAGAAAAATACAAAGGTCAACAGGACTAATAAATAAACAGAGATTGTCACAAACTTAAAATTAAATACAAGAGACAAAGAAGAAGACAAGCACAAAGATAAAGCCAATATGCCATGAATAACCCCTTGAAAAATAGAGCATAAATTGCCAAGAAAACACGTGCCAAACAGAAAAAAAAAGGGATACAACAAAAGGCAACTTTATTAGTTTTTACCGACCCAGGAAAGCATCTCCTTTGACTGACAGCGTCGCCAGTTTGTCTTGGCTCCGTTTTCGGGCACATTTCTATTCTCATTTCTGACAGCTGCTGTCAAAGCAAAGAAACAACAAATAGGGTAAAAACGATAAGTAATTTTTAACGTGGAAAACTAGAGACATTTGCAAAATTAGCAAAAGTTTCAAATTGAGCGCTCGTTGCTTGGGGCAGGTGTGATATATGAGAAACTATACCGCTGTCAGACGACAGCGAGCAGCGTGAGAAACCAACAACCAAACCGCGTGCGATTCTCGAGCAACTAAAACAGACAGCAACTTGACCTCCATATTGAGAGTGGAACGGATTGAAGTGGTATGTCATGGAATGGAACGTGCATTGTACGCGTCATGGGTTAAGCAACAAAACGTTTCTTAATGACGATAATCAAAAATAGTAAAACGAAAGACAGAAACAGAATCGAAATTGAGATTCAGAGAAATGAGGGGAGGGGTGGTGGGGGGTTGTTTGCTTTGACATTGATTGAAGCTGATTGAATGGATGAGTGAAGAAACGAGTGAACGCCAATAACTGGAGTAAAAGCCCAAAAGAGGAAGCAGAAAAAAGCGCACATATTCAAAGCATATTTGAAAGACAAAAGAAGTCAGATTATACAACAGCTGATTGACGACAAATAAGCAATTAAATAATTAAATTAAATAAATAATTTCAAATATTTTAACAAATTCGTAATATAAAATATAAGATTTCTTCTATTTAGCAATCGAGTCGATTTTCCGCAACAAATACATTTTCAAAATAAAGAGAAAGAAAGAGAATGAAAATGCACGACAAATTTTTGCATTTAATAGAAAACTGGCAACGTTGCTGTAAACTGCGTGTGTGTTATATGGATGCACATTGGCACATTCATTCTTTGTTGTTGTGTGCATATCTTTTATGTTTATTATTTTTTATCCATCTCTGCAAACACAGAGTTCTCACCTCCTATCCACACTCCCTTCTCCCCTCTTCACCCACGGAATTCCCCTTTCTAACCGGCATGCATTTGTATTTTGTTCTCTTGATTTGTTTTTTTCTAGTTTGCAGCCACACTTTTGGTTCTACATATCTTTTTTTGCCCCACACCTCACTTGCAACTCTTTTGCTGGGTCGGGCCGTTTATTTTTAATGCCGCTTTTGCTTGGTTTCTGTCTTCCTTTTTTCTATTGCTTCTATTTATTAATTTCTTTCTTTATAATAACGCAACAATAAACGTCAGACTTACTGTTGTCGTTGTTGCTGCTTCTGCTGCTGCTCTGCTTGCCCACAGTTCATTCAACTGTCAAATAAATAGACAGAAATACAAACAATTAAAACAAGACCCACAAACACATACACTCATACACATAGAAAGTCACTCGCGATGCGCATAGAAATGAAAAAAATAAAAATTTAAAAGTGGCTTCTGCTGGCTGGCAACACTAACCATTTGTATACACACTTACCCATACACACATACATATTCTATGAGCTTTGCTTTTTTGATGGCATTTCAATGATTGTTGTTTATGTTGTTGTTGTTGTTTTCTCGTAGTTCCTCAAAGTTTTGCTGCTTTGCTTTCAGTCTCGATTCTTGTTTGCAGCTGCGTTTTTGACTTTTACATGTTGTCCCCGTCTAAATTTAACTTTAAATTCTAAACAGTCAACAACATTTTGCAGCAGCAGCAGCAGACAGAGCTCTATTCCCCTCACGACCCTACCACCCCCGCCACCTTCATTTTTGTTACAAATGCATTTTGTGTAAAAGTTTTTCGTTTTTCTTTCGTGGTTTCTATTTTAGTTGCATATATATCTATATATATACATATATATATATATATATATATGATATATGTATATATTATACAGCATTGTTGCTTGCTGCTGGCGAGTTCACGCCAGGCAGACCTCCAAAATACTAATGAGATACAGCAAAACTATTTTTGTATCTTACGGATACGTAACTCTAATATGCAGATAGATATATAGATATTCACAGAAATAAGAGATGCTTACATATGGCGCACTTTTACATTTTGTGGGGCGTGTAAACATTAAGCAAAATTCATTCAAATTCAGCTTCTTTTTTTTTATTTTAAATTCATTATAATTTGACTTTTAAGAAGAGTTAGAAGAAATATTTATTGATCCTTAATTTTGTACGAAATGATTGTCGACAAGCGGACTAAAAAAAAGCTCGTTCAACGGTATTTTATATTAAAATGCCCATATACACACATATACATGTACGCATTTATGTGTGTGAGTGTGTGTGGAGCATCTAACTGAAGTCTGAAGCTCGCTAGTTTATTGTGATTGTTGTTGTTGTTGTAGATGAGTCTCCGCAGTAGCAGCAAATGCAGCGAAGCGCGCTGGGACCGCAGCAGCGACAAAAAAAAACAAAGCAACATTACAGACAACAAACAACACACACTAACACGCACACAAACACACCCACATACACACGAACACAAAAACAAACACAAGCACACACACAGTGGTAAACACAAAGGAGACAGAATGGAGGCAGCGGAGCGCAAGTAAAGTTTCTGCTGCTGACGCCGACTGAGGCCGTTGTCTGTTTTTGGTGTGTATCCAACGCTGCAACAACAACAACAAGAAAACAGAGCAACTTATTTTTGTTTAGCTGCTGCCACGTTTTTTGTCCGCTCTCTTTTGTTGTTTTTCGTTTTATTTTTATTTTATTTTATTTTTTGTTTGTCTGCTTCTTCGGGTTTTGTTTTGTGCTTTGTGCGCTTTTTTTTATGGATTTCTCTTTCGGCTTGGAATTTTGCAGCCGCATCAAACAAAGCAAAGCCAACCAAAACGTAAATGAGAATTGAATCCACTGAAGGCTTTTCAAAAGGAGTCGGCGACGCATGCTGCTCCTGCGTGGGTTGTGCATAGCGTGTGTGTGAGAGAGAGACACACTTAAAATAAAAGAATTGCATAGTAAAATAAACAGAAAAAAAGAGAACGAATTGCGAGCGATTAATTGATAGTCTACTGCAGGTAGACGGCCGTTAAGCAACATAAATGGCCAATTGCCACGCATGTGTGCGTGTGTTATGATCAGTGTTGCCAAGTCAACTGTGTTTTTTTTTTTTTAATTTTTATTAATAAAGAAAAAGAATGTATGCATTGAATTATTGTATATGATTTTGCAATAATATAAATTCGAAACACTTTCGCTCTATAATTTCCCGCTAAATTTAGCCTTTTTTTTCCAAAGGTTAGCAACACTGCGAGCAAGTCTAACTAGTTGCCGTAATTGGTTTTATTTTGGTGTGTGTGTGTGTTTGTGTGTACTTGTGTCTTTTGGCATTTGTTGCTTAGTTTGTTTTGGGCTTTTAATTAGATTTCATGTATGATTGACAGCGTAACAGAACTTTTCCATGTAAATTGTTAAATGTTGCAATCAAAATCGCGTTTACCTCTTCGCTCACACTAAGAGAAATAATAGTGTTGCACCATTCGCAACAGTTAAGAGCATTTCTACTCAGGTCTTTCCAACATCCGTCCATCATTATCAGCTGTGCTGCCACCATTTTATCACACATAACAAAATAAACAACAAACAAAAAGATAATGAGTCTCATTTCCGCTCAATTTGATCGACAGATCGCGAATGCATAGGCAATGTAAAAAAAAAATTGAAGAGAACCGCTTACTGATATCACGCATACAAAAATAAAAGGAAAGAGTACATAAACATGTATGTGTATAAATGTGAGAGAGAGGGTGGTACTCACATTTCACGCCGCCCTCGCTCCGATCTCCGCTAGCCACCTTTTCTCTGCTGGTCGCTCTCTCTATATCTCTCTCGGCTTGTTGTAGTACTTTTATCTTGATCAGTCTTTAGCGCTTATTCCATTCGTAATTACAGTTATGTGACATTTTCGGCGGGCGAAACTACGCCTTGTTGTTGTTATTGTTGCTTGTTGATGATAAGAAAGACATTCAAAAATACGAATTGACGAAACCTCGAGTTTGTTTTTTTGCTTTAACTTTGCACATATATTATATTTGTTTCGTTGTTAAGTGATTAATATTTAGCTTTAGCAAGCGCTGCAAAAAAGAGACACAATAATTGAAATACATTGCTTGGGTAAATTTTAATTTCCGATATTCTCCGCGATAATAAATTTCAGCTGCTGCTGCTTTTGTATACATATACACGCACTAACACATTCAAACACATATTATACACAAGCACACACACACATATATATATATATATATATATATATATATAAACACTCGCACGTACACACGACGACGACGACGACGGCTACGTCGACAGAGGCGGCGGTAACCGCTTTTCTTATTTTTTTTTTCTTGCGCTTATTGAACAACAGACGACGCAGCCTCTTATTTCTCATTTGCTTCTTGCTGCCTCATGCTGCTTATATATATTTGATCAACATTTTGGGGCAATTTGTATTTCAATTTCAATTTCAATTTCAATTTGTTGTAAATATCATTTCGAACTCGAAACGTACACACATACACAGAGGCACAGACAAAAACACACAGCACACAAACACACGCGTGCCGACTCCGAATATTTTACTTTTTTTCTTTAAGCCATTTTCGTCGTCACATTTACAGCAAAAGAAGCACAAGCAATTTAGATGCGCTGCTTCTCTTTCACACGGCTACGCGACTATGATGAACACTGATTTGCTGACTCGCTCTATCGCGTGTACTGCATACAAAACACTCACGTAATTAAACTTGATGTATTTTGCTTATTGATGCATTTCCCTGCCATTCCGCACGTTGTGTATGTATGTCAAACCCACAGCACTGGTGTATTGAATGCAATTTGTTGCATATTTCAGAACAAAATACATCTGTATTGTATAATTAAGTATTTTTTTTCCTTAAGCCAAGTTAAATACACACACGCGCAGCGGCACCACACGTCCGTACCGTTCAAGCGAGAGCGAGAAACAAAACACAAAAGAAAATGTGAAAAAGAGAGACGAATGTCAGTGTGACCGTACATTTTATGCGACACATTTACTAAGAATGACCGATAAAAATATCAGTTTGTTATTGAACTTGACAAGCATATATTTCTTGAAAATAATCAAATTAGGCAGCAAATGATTATTTAATTTAATTTCATAGCACTGTTTAGATAGTCTAGTTATTGTCTTTCACAAATTAACATGCATTTAAGGTCATAGCAAACAGCTTCTGTATAAATGAAACCGAGTATTTATCAACACTGATTTGTTCAGCACCAACAGGGTTGCTTCTTGTTAGTTTATTTAACGATATCGATAGATTGACTAGTAATTAGTGTGTGTTGATTACTAGCGCCGAGAGGAGCTAACGTTGCGGTCAGCATAGCGGAAATGCATAACAAATTTTTTTGGCTCAAAGTTTTGAGTGCAGCCAGATAGTATTAGAGAAATATTTAAAAGCGACGCGCTGTGCAGCCAAGACATTACCGACATAATATCATAATAACATTAATAATATTTTAAAATTTCTATGGCAATCGTGCGGCAGATTTTGTGATGCGCACAGAGCGCAACTTTTGAGCGCAAAGAAAAAGGCCAAAAAAGAAAAAAAAGTTGGAAATGAAAAGTTGAAGAAAATCGAATACACAAGTGAAAATTTGTAATAAACTGGTAATAAACGCATCTACACATGTATATATAAATATAAATATAATTAAAAATATATGTATTTGATATTGGTTCTCATGTTGCTCAGGTATTGAGTTGTTCTGTGAGTGTTTTGTTTGAGTTTATCTGTGTGCGTGTGTGTGTTCATGTGCCAAACAAAAAAGGGCGTCACAGTTAAAATTGTATGCAGCGAAAGCAAATCAACACATACACATCGACCACAAGGGACCAAAGGTGAGTGCGTGCCGAATAATGTTTATAATCGCTGCGTTTCGTGATGTAGCTAAAAACGAACTCACACACACACATAGGCAAACTCGATTTGTACCTTTGACGTACACATTCACAGTCGTGCGTGTGTGTACGTGTGTACTGCATTTGGTTTTTTGTTTAGTATTATTTCCAGATCTCTCTGGTCTGCTCTCCTTTTACGCCCGTCCTCTCGCCCTCTTGCACTCTATCTGTGTTTCGTGCCTGGGTCGCGCAATTACAGTTAATAACAACTTCAATTTAATTCATCACAATAGCGAAATGCATGCAATACACAGTCTGATTGGACAATCGCGCCATCTTCGAGTGTCTCTCAATTGAATTAGCTGCAGTTGCTTTCAATACGAGTGTAAATAGTACAGAACATACATACACACATGTATATATGCATGTGTGAAGCTGTCTCAAGTCGAATTTCTTTTGATTACTCTTCCTTTGTTGTTGTTGTTGCTAATATTCTTGGAGCCAGGCACCGTTTTTTTTGTTTTCTACAACAGTTACAATAACAACAACAGCAACACTCTGCAATTGAATTAAATTACAAAAAAAAAAAAATAACAGCAAGTGAAGAGATTTATTTATTGTTACTGATGTTGTTGTTACGGGCTCTAGTTGCTGCTGCTATTTTTGCTCATTGCCCGAGCATCGCAATTTTTGTACATTTTATTTTTATTATTTAATTTATAAACATACATAAACACATATATATATGTGTGTGTATATGCTTCTCATCATTTCTCCTTCAACTAATCCGACCATTTGTCGCTCTTCGCCTGACAACTGATGAAATTATTTATGATTCTCCCACCAACGATTTTTCTCATGGTGTTTTGGGTGGCCATTAACACGTTTGTATGTGTATATCTGTGTGTGTGTCTGTCCGTGTATGTGTGGGGAATTCATGTATTTCATTGAACACAATATGTTAAATGTTATATATGCGTTCTTTTGACATTTATTCGATTATTCGATCTGAGAAAGGCAGCCAATTAAATCATTTTAGTTGCTAAGAGCTGCCCGGCTGGCCAAAAAGTGATACAATGAGATTTAAGTAGATAAATACACACACTTATATACATATACATAAATATATATATCTATATACTTTTACTTATACGTGTGTATTAAAAATAAATTTGTGATAATTTTAAGAATGTGACGTCAAAAACATTCGCTAGGAAACATAAATGAAAATCGCATCAATAGGTACCCTCAAAGAACATTCGATATAACTTTAATAAATATTTAAATTACTGTGATTATTAAAATTAAAATATATATCAACAAAAAAAAATGTATAAAATAATATCTAATACATAAATATTATTATAAAATTTAAAGAATATTTAAAATATATGAATATATGAAAAATAATATAATTTAAAAGTGATATATGTTAAAATGTCACAATTTATAATAATCGAATATAATCGAATTTATGCAACAGTCGCTGAGCATGAGAACCGACTCTCTATATACACCTTGCCCCGCACAAATCTAATCAGACATGCTTATCTCACTTTTTAGGGAAGGAGATTCCCAGCCCAGTAACAAATTCATAATACTTTCTATGTGAAAACAGAAATAATACATATTTTTTGACATACCTATGCAAAATACACTTTGTCCAATTTAAATGTACGATAACACAAATATTTAGTACTTACTCCTGACAAGTCACTTTTTTCTTGTAGAGTTACGACAGATTAACTCTTTTTAAATTTCACGGGCAAATCAAAAATAAGACTCATTTAAGTTCATAATTTATAAAGTTTTGAGGGAGACTATGCATATAGGGCAATGTTATCCCAGGAATTTATTTTCAGCTTAAAATCATAAAATGAAAAATACCAAATATTATATATTATATGGGGCATCTAACTAATACCGTAAAAGGTGTGCTTTCGATTTGGGTGCGGCCACTGTTGCCATGTCGCAGCAATTTTTGTTGTCTCGTTTTTATTGTTTATTTTCGAAGTTGGGAGAGCACGTGTACGATTTCCTCTTCTTCCAACGGCGCCTTCCCTACCTCTCTCTCTCTCTCTCCCTCTCCCTCTCCCTCTCCCTCTCCCTCTCCCTCTCCATCTCTGTTGCTCTCTCTGTTTTTATACTGGTGCCCCTTTCATTTGCGTCTGATTTTTTTCGGACACACGCCCAACAACGTGTGAGGAAAACATGGCAAAAGTGTGCGCTAAAAAAAAACAAACAAACATAAAACAACAAAATTCAAAAACAAAGGCAAAAACAATTTAATGGTTCAAAAAGTTCAAGAACAAAAAAAAAAGAATTGCAAAAAAGCGTCGATTTTCATTCTTTTTTTTGTTTGTGATTTTTGGCAAACACATAGTTCTCGCAGCAGAAAAAAAAAATAGAAAACAAATTATGCAAAATTAATTAGATAGGCAAATATTTGCGTGACTTTTGGTGCTTTATTTGGCCTTATATGCTCCAATTATATTGTATAATGCACGTTTGAAAATGACTTGAACCAGGGTATGGTTTAATATAGTATTAGAGAAAAAAACAGAAATTCAACTGAAACCGAAACCCAAACTAAGGGCTTATTTAATAAATAATTGAATTTGATTGATTACGATGTTGAGAGATTATCTTGTGAAACTGAGGAACAATTGAAATTTAATTGGGTTGATTTGAAAATTTGATAATTAATAAGAAGTAAACTATTAATCAAGTAAATAAAATACGGGTCAATTCAACTGAGGGTTTCTGTTTTGATGTAGCAAATTATAATTATATCAAATGATTAGTTTCATAGAAAATGATGACTAAGTATATGAAATATGTTATTTTACTGGCCATTGATAACTTTACGATTCTGCTTAATTTATAAGTAGTTGTCTTTTTACTAATCGTTAAATACTTTTAAATTTAATGACTTAAATATAACCAGAACCGCCCTCGTCCAATCCGCTTATCGGCTTTAATTTCTCACCACGTAAATATACAGTGCCTGCTAAACAAATGGTACTCTTATCAATTAGACTTTGTTCTTGTTGGTCTGAGCTTTGTTTTGATGTGTGTCTTTTTGGGTGTCTGTTGGCAAGGGTTTCGATGTTTAGATAAAGTGAATATTGAATGCAGAAAATAAATCAGAAGCTTAATTTGATTTTCATTTATCCTGTAATGTGTCCGATGTTTACTTTTAATAGAAATACAATCATAAGCAAGAAGTCTTTAAAGTGCTTTGAAGGAAGGAACTTCTAATCTAAGCTCCATCAACAAATTTCGAGCTGACTTTAAAAAAAACAGTGTTCGGTTGCCAGTCAAATAAACTTCGAGCTGAAGTAAATATTTACCCATATGCAAAGTGTACCTTTATTCGAGAAAAGTTAATTTTAGTTGGACTTACCGAGCATTTATTTGATTTTAAATCATTTTCGTACTACAGTGTTAGTTTACTAGATTTGTGTTTATTTTCTTTTATAATATTTGATTTCATTATGTATATTTTTGGTCGTTTTCAAGCACTGGAGCTGAGTAGAAGAAATGCCCTAACAATATATTTTCTCATCCGCAGCTGTACTTTTGCTCAGCTGGTTTTCCTTGAGATATTTAAATGACTCAATTGAATGCACTGCAAAGGTATTTCAAGTTCTTAAGATTCTACATAACTACATACATAGATACGTGTAAATATATGTATGTATATGTATATAATGTATATATATGTATATATTTACAATATATATGTATGATGCGAACTGTGCCTTCATCTGAATTGCTGTTGAAATATTGTCTGTTTGTGACTCATCAGCACGCACACGATTCTCACACAGCAACAAGGAGAAACAGAAACAACGTTCGCTCGTCATCTAGTAGATGACCAAATCTGACACTGACCTTATAAGTAACAACAGCAGTAATAACAACAACAACAACAACAATAATAACAACAACAAAAATAATAACAACAACAACAACAGCAGCAACAACAACAACACCACCACACAGCTTGTGGGCCACTCAACTTAAACAACTTCCGTTGCTCACTTTATGCACTCAAACAAATTGAACGAATTAGTGTAAAAAAAACAAAAATAAATAAATAAATTGTAAAACTTTGTGAGTATAAGCTACAACAAGAGCAGCAACTTTTCACTTTCACCTTTGTGCAATGCCCCCAAAAGGGGCAGCTCCGTTTGCTTGATTGTTGTTGATATGATTGAAGGGGAAGTCCGCAGGGGCTCGTTTCGTTTGTCAATCAATACTACACATGTCCATGTCCGAGAAGATAAAGGGTACAAATTGAATGCAAATATTGGCTGAAACTTAAATAGACTTTGCAAACTTAACATTAATTTTAATTGCTTTTTCAATTGATGGAGGAATATTGTTAAGTTGTTAGCTGATGGTTTTTGATGGTTTTCTCTCCATCTGTTCATAATGTCTCCCTTTTGCACTCAAGTTTATTCCCCTTGGGAACATTTGAACTTTCTCATTTTTTTTGTGTGTTTTTGCCAAACACACTTACTTAAAAATTTAATAATAAATGAATCTTTTAAATATACAACAAGTATGTGCATAAAAACCTGACTGGCATAAGAATGAAAATTGCAATTCATTCGGTCGAGATTAATATAGATAAGAATTATTAATTGATGTGCGTATAAATAATGATATGTAGACTTAACTTATTCTTCTTATTTAAGAATATTAATGTTCTTTGGCTGCCGTAACGCCAGCTCAAAAACGTACCAACAATAGCAAAGCAAAAGCAAAAGCAAAACAACAACTTTACTTAACTCAGGCCATACTCACATGATTCGTCATTATGAACATCGTTTGTTTTTTTTTCGGTCCGCAAACAAAACAAAAAACCACTTTGATTGCTTTAGGCGAGACAGCTCGACTGGGAGATACTGTGAACCGAACTTGTAAATAGATAGTAGACTGATTGTAGTTTGTACAATATGAAACTATGATTTGGTTAACAACAGCTGTGTTTCTTCGCCGATCTAGATGAACTTTGTACATTTGATTAATGACATTTCTGGGTATGTTGTGCATCAATCAGAAGACAAAATCTTTAATCTTTGATCTGCTACTGATATGCGAGCACCTATATACTAAATTTCAAGTCTCTAAAGTTTGGCTTGTTCATGCAGATGGGCAGACTAATGTGGCTAAGTCGACACGGCTTTTAACGATAATCAGAAATGTATATATAACTGTTGCATATTTTTGCACATCTTTATTATACCCTTTGTACTGTTACCATTTGTAATGGGTTCAGGGTATAGAAAGCATACGCAAAGCGGTTTCAGTTTCAAACATTGGAGGTCTCTCCAGAGCTGGCTTGAGTTTTGCTTTGTTTTAGCTTTATGTACTATATGTGTATGTATTTATGTAATTGCATATTTAATTTGTAAAGTTTGCAACTTTTTCGCAGTGTTGTTTTTTATTTTCCGGTTTCTCGTTTTATTTTTTTATTTATATAGTTCCAGCACGTTGTCGACAAAATAACTGAAAATGTCGTTTTTTGTTTTGCTGTTTATTTTTTTTGTTATTGTTATTGCTTTGTTTTTATAAATGTGTTATTATTTATTTAGTTAATTTTACTTTGTATGTATATTTGCATTTCAATCATGCGATGGGGCGTCGTTTGTCGTTTTTTTTCCGCGTCACTCATTCAACATTCGGTGTAAAAATGTTAAGCAGGTTGATCTTTGTACGATGAATACGCCTTTATATATGTATGTGTGTAGTCTGCATATATCTGCAAAAAACAAAGCTGACAACGCAACTAACACGACAAATGGGACTTCTTGCTTTAGGGGGAAATTCAATGAGTATTTTTATTAAAACATATCTTGCACACATATTTGCATATAATTAAATTATGATTCAATTGTGCTCACAGATGACAAAATATTGTTGACGTATCTTTTTTTTTTCGCACGAATTGAAGTAAAATTATTATAAAACATGTTTTTTTGTTTTGGATATGCAGATTTGAATGAATATTTGTGATCAAATTAAACGACAAATTTATAAAGAAACTAAAATTTGTTTAAATACATCTAAATGTATTATTATTTTGAGTTGCTGTCTTTTGAATAAACCGGATTTTTAGCATTATAGTCTTGACTCGGCTGATTATTAATATATTAACACTCTGGGATCAGAGATGCTTGCTTCTCTTACATACTTTTTCACAAAATTATAAACATTTTCATTAATATATTTTGGGTTAATTGTAGTTTTTGGATAGAGTACTTTCCAATCGATTTCACTTGTTATTCGAATTGCAATTCAATTAGCTAATGCATGCTGGATAGAGTGCATGTAATCGAATTGATTTCTATTACTCTTCTACTCCAGCATATCAGGAGAAACGTATGCCGTCATTAACTTTTGAATGAAGAAATAAGCTTGAAACGTAATCAGAACACAGAGGCAATTACTTCTATGATAGTTATCCAATGGTCGCTCTGTTCAACCGGTTTGGTCTGTTGGTCTATTAGCGCAATTGCTTTGTGCCACATTCTAAAAAAATAAAAGCGACCAGCTTCTCCTGGTGTTGAATGATGCTGCAGTTTCTCAAATTTTTTTCTTGGACATGGCCATTGGCACGTTTGGCTTGTTTATGACTGCCGGGCACTGGTCAAGAAAATTCAATGAGGCAAAAATGCTTGGCCATGTGGGTGTTTGGCTTGTCATCTGCTTAGGCCATAAATCAGTGGCATAAGCTTCTTTAGGTACGTGCTCTTCTAAACCTTGACCTCAGGTAGTGCTATATATATATATATATATATATATATAAGCGTAGGTTTAGATCTCATGCACAAGTTAGCCGAAAGAAAATCATTTCCAACAATTCATTGAAGACACCCACACAGTATTTAACTAAACTGAACTGAAACTGAAGCTTTCTCGCCAGTCAAGGCTAATTCTCAAAATTGGTTTTGCGTGGCTTAAACTCTTAAAATGGTCATAAACAACTCAACTTAAGAGCCTTCAAAAAAAATCAATTAAAACGGAATTTTCCTAAAGCGTTATTTTTTTTTAATAAATTTTTTTACAATCGTTTGTTTGCAGTGTAAAAATTACATCGCTGGAGGCGTTGTTTGTCAAGTCTTAATATAATTATATTTAATGTTAAAGCAAACTTTGTGAGTTGATAAAATCTGTAAATGATTAAAGCTTTTTTCGTTATAAATTATTTACTATAAGTAATAAGTTGTTTATTTTAAGCATTTGTGACTATTGCTGTGACTGTAATAACCTGCATACATTTTTAGTGGTTAATTTGCTATAAATACAAAAAAAACCTTATATTATACGCAATGCTTTTTTTTTATATATATATCATATCAGAATCATTTTGTAATAAATTGACGAAGGCGTCAGTGACTCCATAAGGTCACAATATTTTTGCTTATCAAGTTATTCAGATGAAGCTCACTAGTTATGGGCATGTTCTTCATTTAATCATCACACTACTATGTTCAATATCTTCCATAGAAACAATTGTTTTTTTATTTAATTTATGTTGTAAGTTTGATTTCGGCTGATTGTCTAAAAGGGTATTTAATTTTCGGTGTGCTTGAGATGTCTGCTCTTATTTGTTTACTTGCATATGCTTAAACAAGTTCAAATTCCCTTTTATTTTTATAAATTGCAAGCGAATTAAAGTCAAGAATTCTCTACATATATTTCGATACCTAGACATTAATATTCAGATCTCCCGGCTGCTCTTGTGTATAATTAACCTTGAGTTTTTTTCTCTTTTTTTTCGCAATTTGGCATTCGACTGCTCATTATTAAGCGTGTATGGCTAATTGTTTTGAAAGCATGCCGAGCATCCAAAGTAAACAATTGTAAGCGATTTAAAGCGAACTCAATGACAATTTAGGACGCCATTTACGTGGCACTTCAAAGTCAGCTAATTTCATTTTATGGTTTATTACACAAGTATTTTGAATTTGAGACTATAGTAACTGTATAAATGTGGAGAAACTATATGTATATATGTGTGTAAGTAAATTATGCATAATTTTGACGAGACATTGGCAACACTTTTAATTGTCAGAGGAAGAGGATGCCGCATTGCATCATCATCAACTGTCGGATCAGCTAATTGACTCTTGGCAGGCGGGTCAATAACTTTTCGAAACACTTAATGTGTGCCACGACATTTGTCATATGCGATGATGATGATGATAAACAACACCAGCAACAACAAGAAAAACAATAACAACAATGACTTGAAACTGAAACTGAACTTTCAGCTCAACTTTGGCTGGTTTCTGCTTTCGAGGTGTGTGTATTTGATTTGAAAGGTGAATCGTCATATATACTTATTCATACAAATGATGACACACATATGCAAATAGCTTTTGCGGTAGAATGAGTTTTTAGTTATTGTTCTATTAGTAGAACGTGCTCTAGAAATGTATTGTGCTCATATCCATTAAAAACATAATGTTTATTATTGTTTGCATCAGCAGGATAAGGCATAAAGTATATATATTCTTGATCACCATCAACATGCGAATCAATTTTGACATGTTTGTCAGTTTCATACTGTAAGCTGGAGTCTTGAAATTTGGAATCCAAGTTCTCGTCTACCACATACAGATCAAGTCGAGCTCTCTCAAAAAAGGCTTTCTTACTTATTTATTGCTTTCATGAACCCACAAACAATAAAATGCTTGATTCGTTGAAAGCTGAGTGATAAATATTTTTTTTTATTTTATATAATATAAGTTTCTTTGTTAGGCAGAACATGGATTCTTCATTTCAATGACCGATACGCATAGTTCCGCCCTTGTCAAGATGATTGTCTGGACAATCAGAGACTGTGTGTTCCGCATGGCTCTTTCTCACAACAATACTGTGGGCGCTCATTGAGTGATGTTTGCCACATAATGGTACCCGCAAATACGGGGGATAGAGGCGACTCATAATGATTCTCACGACAATCTACACTTTGTGGTGATTGTATTCGAGTTATTTAGAGGAAATGTTTTGTTTTCATTTTTCAAATAAGTAAATAAATAACTGTGACCAAATATAGAAAAGGGGCGTTGGCGTTCTATATCATGCATGCATCATGCAACAACAGAAGCACGGTATATCAGGTGTCAGCAGGTGGAGCCACAAATTCGTCATTCTATAAATTTAGGTGATTAAAACTCGTTATCTGAAGTGAATGCATGGTTTTTACAATCTGCGTCATATTCTACTAAATCGGGCAATAGGGTTGGGTAATTTCTTCGCTTTTGCATAGGCGATCGTTCCCTCGCCAGCTGTAAGATTATATTTCAGGTGTTCAGGGTTAATCAGATAAGAAACCTTAATAGTTAGCCCGGTTAGATAATTGGCAGGTGTCAGCAAATATTAGAAAGTTTCATAATGCAGTAAATCTAAATATATTTGTGCAGCAACAAAATACGTATAAGATTAATACTTTTATTTAAGATTTTCTGTTATTATTATTATTTTTTTTTTTTCAAATTATCTTGGTAGACTTTTTAAAATAAAGATAAATAACCTGAGCCAGTTTATTTTGTAGAAAATTTTGACTTTTTTGCACAATTAATCATCGGACTTATCAACCAACTCGCATATCATATCTCCATAGCACAAAATCTCTCTCTCTCTCTCTCTCTCTCTCTCTCTTTCACTTTCTCTATATCTGTCGTTCTTCCGCTACTGTGTCCCAAGTCATTAGACATTTTACGATGCTGTAATCCAGCCATTTATTTTACCAGTTAGAAATTTTCCGGTTGCCAACTTTTATTGAATTTTACGATTTAATTACATTTTTACCTGGCACGGTTTGAAAGATGTGTTTGGAAAATCGCAAACTCATTTGGGTTTTTTATATGGCAGCTAGACACTTTCGGATTACGGAGTCTACTTATCAGCTAGATAACTTTACTTCATTTGGCCGCTTTAAAATGCTGATTCATAAAGCTACGCAATTTTCTCTATTTATATCATTTCATAAAAAGAGTATGCTCCATTTAACAATCAGTGAAATTCCATTCCGTATCTGAATCAGTTTATGCTCCCGTGTGTGTTAGAAAAAAATGTCTTGTGATTGATATCAGACTACATGATTTGAAAGCAAATAAGAGTGTTCGCGTCTACTAGAAGATATCCTGAACAAAGTGTTTAACTTAACATATCAAGGCTTATATATATCCGATTAAATATATGTATATTCAAGATTACGAAATAAATTTGGACTTTGTATTATATACGGGAACTAATATTCCAAATTTGAAATCTTTAGCTTTTTTTGAAGGACAGAAAGACAGACATGGCTAAACCGACTCGGAAGATAATGCTGATCAGCAATATATATACTATATACTATATGGGATTGGAAATGCTTTCTTCTGACTGTTACATAATTATGCACTACTTGATCATACCCTTTCTACACATTTTCAATATGTTCAGAATTGCCAGCATTTTTGTGAATGCTCAAAGCTGACTTCCCACTAAATCAACATAACATTACATTTTTGATTGATAAGAAGGCGAGTAATTAAAAAGCAATTGCAAACATATCAACGAAATGCAAATGAAATGTTTCTTAACGTATAGAGTTCTCTTTTGTGATAACACATACTCCCTTGCTAAATAATCGACATTTTGTCGGCTCGACACCTGTGACATTTTCAAGTGCTTATCTAAACCAGCAAACAACAATAGCAATAACGACAGAATGTTGCACAACATACTTGTGGCCTGCCCCCTTGGGGAATTCGCGCCCACTTTTGTGCAGGACCTAAGCCCCGCCTACCCCAAACGACATGTCGAATCTAAAATGATCTACTGCTTAATGGCATATAATTAGCCAAGAGTGAGAATAAACTTAAAAGTCACGACATGCTAATTATATTTAAATTAAATTTATGGAACTGTATTTTTGAAAGATAATGAGAAAAAAAAATTATTTAAAACTTAATAGAAGTATTACTTTAAATAGCTCTTTTATCAATATAACTTTTTCATTTATGAATACAATATATTATTACCTTAAGCACATTTATTTTTTGCGCTTGTCATTTGATATGTAAATAATAATCGATAAGAATTCAATTGATTCTTTCATATAATAACTCATATAATTAACACTCATTTGTATGCTTGCTTGTCGGTGATTAACTTCCTATATGCTGCGCATTTACTTAATTGTTTTACATAACATGCTTGAATGATATATTTGAAGTGTGTTTCAATTGATTTAAAGTTGTGAATTAAGTGTTTTCAATTGCCTTCAATTTCATTTGATTAAGTTGCGTAAAATTAAATTAAAATTAAAATTGGATTTAATATATCTCAAACTTAATGAAAATGTGTTCAGTATGGGTTTAAACACTTTAATTTCATTTTAACACCTAAAAGAGTAAGCACAACAAACATTGAAGTTACTTTTCAAAGCTGAAATAACATCAACAATTATGGCAATAACTTGAACTATTGTGCAAAGTTAGCATTTTATTTTGCATAAGCATCCAACGAGTCTTGAATAAAGCAGCTGGCTAAGCAATTATTTAACATTTCAATCTACGTGCCAACCAAGTTCAATGTTTTGACCTAGCTAACTGCTATGGGCCACACAGCGAGATGAATTTTGTACAATTATCTCTTACATAAGTCAAGTGCTTAAGTTAATGATGTATACTTAATGTAAAAAGGTCGACCATCACATCATCACATGGCAAATCGAATTACAACAGCAAAATAAAAACAAATTTTATCAACATTAATCTCGCAACTTTAATTTCCATATCAGGTTTGGTCATAAATGTTATTAGACGCAATTAATGTGCTTTCTAAATAAATTTAATAGTACAAATAGGTTTCACCATAAAAATGATATTGCTAATGATCATCATCTGGAAAAATGTTTTTCATCATTTCAATCTGCCTTCCCTTTGTTGGTGATCTTAGCGGTGAAATGGAACTCAGTGGAATTTAACTACTTCAGATGCCGAAGATTGAGGCTAGTGATGGGTGGGTACACTAAGGTCTCGCTGGAGGGTACAGTTCTTTCCACAGAAAGGGTCAAAAATGATGTATATATTTATGAGAAGCATCAAAAAGCGAAACGTTCTTGGGACTGAAAGTTCTCGTTCTATACGCAGATAAAGTTTATTTAATTGCATTAATAACTTATCCCGTTTACGCAATATTGATAAAAATCGATTATTGATAGCAATAAAATCCACAATTTTAAAGATTAATATATATGGTAGCGCTTATGGTTTAATATAATATTTATCATCTGTAAAAATATATCAAGATAGTTTAGAAAACTTGGGAGAAATAATATATTTATAATTAAAGATTACACAGACGCCATCGAAAGCATTTTCTGTATTAACGTATACAACGATTTGGATTTAGGGTATCTATTGTATCTTTAGGGTATCTAGAGTATGTCCTAATCGAGCTCTCTCGACGGCAGCTTAATTTACATTTTCTACGGACTAAGTCGGAGACTGGGTAAAATCGGATCTTTGAGGTTTGTTAAAGTAATCTCTTGGTTGCTGGGTGGACGATAAAAGTAGCTATTCGACGTCTACAACGCATTAGCACTTTGTAATTCTAATGATAGATCTGCTATGCATTACTTATAATCAACTACTTTGCTGCTTTTGTATTTATAAACTAGCCACAGTCGACACAGCGTCGCCCGTCGCGACCTTCACAAATGTTGTTTTTTTTTATTATTCTTTTTGAGGGCGCCGCAAGTTGGCTGAGCGGTGGCTGAGTACTTATTATATATATTATGCACACACACACAGACACACGTCTGTAGACATATAACCAGATGTGGGCAACAAGTCTCCCTAAGATGACGACACTCATTAGCAAATGACTGTGGCTGCGCATAATTGAATCTAATAAATGCAAATCAACCTAATCGCATACATATGTACATAACAAAATATACATATATATCTATATATATATATACATACTATGTGTTCTTATGTAGTACGAATATATAACTAGATGCATATATTTCATCAGCATAAATTATCATCTCTGTTGCTGTCTGAACTATGCCTCATTCACAACGATAAACAAGAGATGCCTTTCTGCCTTGAGACACATGCGGAAGTTGCGTTCATTCAATTGATAAGTAGTTCGCTGAGTTCAAGTGCACTGAATGCAAGGCTGACTTAATCGCTGACTAACAAACACCGTCCACTTATCACGCAACCAAATCTAATTAGTTCGTGATAATGACACCTACAACTCACCCCAAACCGAGACCCTGCGCGTGCTATGTCTCCGAGTGCAATAACCCCGATCACAATTTCATATACTTACATTGTAAGATTTTTTTGATTATTATTTTCAATGCCCCCTCTCTTCTTATTCACTTTTCTTTATAAACGTCTGTTTGAGCAAGACAACAACGAAGAAAGCGAATTTGATGAGTGGCGAATAACAACAAAGCTACATAAAAAAGGTTACAAAATGCGATGATTAAATTTTTACAACAAAAAAATATTAATAAAAAAAAAGTAGGAACGGCAATTATAAGCAGACCGAGGTTACCATACCCTTACACAGCTGAGTGGATATATTAGATAGATATCAATTATATTCTTGACCATAATAACTGGTGAGTTTGATTTGGAGACCATGTCCATATCGATTTGCCAACTGATGCTGACCCAAAAGCGCTAAAGTATATGTATATATTCTTGGAGAAATCACTTCCATCCCCTTCAATATACGATAAACTTATATTATGCTCTGCATGGGGTATTATAAATGGTGGTATAAGAAAAATGATTAAAGTCGTAGTAAGACTTGGATGGCTTTGAGTGAAGTTGCTGGTCGGTAGTTGATTTGGGAGAGTTGGTTTTAATGCTTGGGGCGCAGTGAACTGCAGATGAGCATTTGGGTTGCAAGTGCAGCCAAAGTAAAAATAGAGAAACTTTTTGAAATTTGCGCCAAGTCAAAGAGCTTTATGGGATTAGTTGATTGAAATGGAAAATCACCGAACATAAGCATAGTTTTAGCTAGAGATAGCTTGGAGTGAATCAGAGTGAGTTATGTTCTTTGTCAACTGTTAAGGAGTACAAAAGAGAAACGGATTTGGTTAATTGGAACAAAAGAATGTTATCGGCTTAAGTTAAATTTAAGCAACATCTAAAAATACATGAAACTCAGAGTGTGAACCTTATCAAAGAATGTTGTTTGTTGTCAACAAGGCGCCGTGAGTATTGCGTTCTTAATTGTTTTGTTTAGCTATTTAAGGAATGATTTGTATTCATTTACCAGTCGTAGAAAAACAAGATTCAGAAATGGTTGTACCTGACCGATATTAGCAGCAATTGAACTTGTGCAATTTTTTTATTTTAGCCCATCTGGAGTGCAATTATTTTCATTATATTTCGGTAATATAATACACTTGTATAATATACAATTGAGGTATTTTAACGAGCTCGAGTGTGCTTAGAACTCTAAATTAATTATATAAACATAAAGGTATATTGGATTTCTTTGATGGTTCGCTTGGGAGTGTAAAAGCACATTCTCAGCTTAATTTAAAATGAAAATTGAGCATACTTTTAAGGTATTTGGGGAGTCCTCTAAGGGGCGCTCACAATACTGTCGACCCACTCAAATGTTGGGCACCACAGCATATGCTTATACACAATGATAGCACACACAACCAAACAAAGAGAGAGGGGAGGTAAACTAGTAGGAACAAAGTTGTAATAGAAATATTTATACTAAATTATAAACAATTGTTATCTTTGTGTGCCATCATCGCAACGCAATCGCTTCCCAGCTCCAACACATCGACATGCAATGCACAGCACTTGAATTGTATGCGACAGTCGATCCAAATAAGGCTTCATTCCGGTGCAGGTCTATATATATATATATATATATATTTATACCTATATGTACATAATCACATTATCGTCAACATATAAACAAAAAAACAACCTTATCAGGTGCATATTTGTACATATTTGTAGATTGTATTTATATATCTGGCATCTGGCATCAGGCACTTGAGCGAGTCTAACGTCAACTTACGGCATGCAATTGTTTAAGTATTGATCGAACAGCCTTACTCACTGTGTGTATATATATATATCTATATATATGTTAAAAATGCTTCCTCCTGCGAGGAGGTGGATTTTTCTTCAGCACAAGTCTGATACCTGTGCATACTTAACTCTATTAATTCAACGTGTTGAATATATAATGACAATGTTTTCTCTTTTTTTAGATATATGTTTATTAGACACTGAACTCATTGAAAATTGTAAAAATTATATCAAGATGTTGTTAAACTAGAGGTTTCAAGTTGGAAATATAGTTTATTTTACAAAAATGAATCAAGATCGGATAAGAAAAATAGCTTTTGTCAACCAAGTGAATCAAGTTCAGATATTTGTGAGGTGACCTCATATAAAACCACTATTCCATATTATGCTGTAGTTACCATAAAAGCGAGCAAAGAATATATACTTGAAGAGCCGCCCTCGTTATTCTATTGGCATATTTTTTCAATTTGCCAGCAGGCGCAGAAATATGCGAAGTATTTGGAATTTGTTTAATTATTTCACAATGAAATATTATTATAAAATACTCAGCTGTCTGGTATGAAAAATTGGCAGCCGGGCGAGCATTTGCTCTACTTTTGAATGATTGTGATTGGGATTATCAGTGGGCTAAGTTGATTCACCTTTTGACTTTGGACTCGCCTTGCTGTGAGTTTTTCTTATGTTTGCAATGTGCACAATCTCAATCACTCAAAGAGACAATATTTAATAATAATAACAGCATTTGTTTCTTGATTTTTGTTTTTCTTTTTGTCATTGCAGCTATTGAGGCAACTGCTCGAGGTTATTGCCAACGATATGCAATAATGGATTCGTTGCCAGTGACCAGTGGTCAGAGCACGTGCCGGGATCAGCTAACGTTACAGTCGCTTCGGTCGTCTCGCGGTTCCAGTTCCAATTTACGGCTCAGCCGTTCCCCCTCAGCCACCAGAAGCAGCGAGCAAAGTAAATTTCATTCCATACTACAATTAAATAGCTATCATAATCTCTGCACTGATAACTTATAACACTGTTTCCGTGTGTGTGTTGTATGTAGTCTAATAGCTTTAATCACTTGGCACATAATTGGATTTTTGGCGATATGCTCATCAACAGAGGCTTATCAGTGTGTATGTGTGTGTGTGTGTGTGTGTATGTGTGTGTGAATTGTGGAATCGATGTTGCTAGGAATGATAACCAATG
Source organism: Drosophila setosimentum (assembly GCA_035043505.1). Taxonomy (NCBI): domain Eukaryota; kingdom Metazoa; phylum Arthropoda; class Insecta; order Diptera; family Drosophilidae; genus Drosophila; species Drosophila setosimentum. The sequence continues at coordinate 5,643,469 of JAWNMY010000001.1, forward strand.
TCGGCGACTTATTAACTTAGCACTTCCGCTTGTTTGACTTGGCAGCCACTGCTAATGCTTATGAAAAGCGAGTTTGTAGTATTTGTGTTTGCTGTTGCGGCAACTTTAATCCATAGATTTATATATATATGAAGCCTAACTGAATGTAACTTAAAGTTGAAATATGTTGATATTTTGTATGGTCCCTTAAATTAAAAATTGTATATTTAACTATATACAAAAGCTATTCTTGGGCAATTATACCATGTTACAAACGTCTCCCTTCACACGCACTTAAGCTCCCTTATTTTTATTTTATTTATGTTTACCCTCATCTTGTTTTGTGTAGAACTTGCATAGATATAGCAGCCAAACATGTTGTTTGCATGCATCCATCTAAATGGCTTAAAAGCTCGTGGCAAGTGCAAATATGTGCTGTGTGCTTTTAAGCGCTCTCTTTGCCCTGTCATGTTGTGAATGTATCTGCGTTTGTTTGTTTGCTTTGTTTTGTTTTGCTTGTTTCTTGCCTGCTTTCATTCTTTCGATTATTTGTTGCTGAAATGTATTTATATATTTTTGCCTTTTGTGTTTGCTTATCGTTTATTGCATTTGCTTATAACTTGTTTTGATTATCCTTTTGTTTTCGTTTCTCTTTCTTTTTCTCTTTTGTGTCTTCAAAACAGCTTTGTAAACGTTGACCGCAAACTACAACTACGACTGCAATAATCCATACATCACTCATACATATTCAACTAAGGTATTCGAAAAGGAGAAAATATTTCTAGCAACTGCACAGACATGCATACATACACACACACACACACGCATATACACACACACACACACACACACACACATACATTGCTTGCATTTTTCACATTTTCTATTTTCCCCACAGCGCAAGACAAGACTCGAGCTGACGCGATTTTAAACGCTATTTAATCGCTGGCTTTTTGTTGCTGCTGCTTTCTCACTTGTCTCCATGTACGTTTCTCTTTGTTTCTCTCTCTCTTTTCTGTCTGTCCAGCTGTCATTAACACTCACAAATGCACCCACAAAAGCTTACAAGCGCTGCAGCAACAACAACAACAATAATAATAATATCAACAACAGTTACAACAGCTACAGCAACAACAACCAAAACCAAATCAGAAGCAACAGCAGCGAGTTGAATTATTATTTCTTCTTTGTGCGCTCATTCGTTGTTTGTCTTTTCCTTTTGGTTATCTGTTTATTATCTTAATTATTATTGTGATTTTGTTGTTATCGTTCGCTCGCCATCTATCCATCAAATTGACTTGAAACTTGAAGGCCCGAAGCCAGTCTAGCCATAATCCTCTACAATAAACGTACATACATATTTTCTATGCGCCACAACTCCTCAGTGTCCAGGGAGCGCATCGGCGACTCAACGCCAGCAGCAACTGCAACGCCAACGACGACTACAACAACAACAGCAACAGGAGCAGCAGTAGCAGCGTCAGCAGCAACGTCGACGACAGCCAACAATAGCAATTCGTCGGCCTCGTCCAGCACAGTGGCAGCTGCACAGGCGGCTGTATATAGCGGCGGCAACACGGTGACCGGCAGCCTGGGTAGCAGCGGGGGCGTGGCGGTGCGCGGCTTTCGCAGCCACAGCCCCACGCACCGGCGTCGCAGTCGCGAACGTCAGCGACGCACACATGGCTCCGATCAGGGCGGTCTGCTCGCCTACAGCGGCATCATCGGTGATATGACGGACTTTGGTGTTGGTGTTGGAGGCATCGGCATCGTTGGCGGTGGCATAGGTGGTGGCGGTGGCGGTGGCAGCGCCGGCACTGGCAGCGGTCTGGAAGATTCACGTTTATCGGGTAACGAGGATTATTACTTGTCGATCGTGTCCGATGAGTTCGATGGCAGCAAGAAGCATCGACGCACTCACGAGCGCAGCTCCAGTGTGCAGGCCATTGATCGCCTGAACACAAAGATACAGTGCACCAAGGAGTCCATCAGACAGGAGCAGACTGCCCGGGATGGTGAGTAGTGCACGACCAAATCGAAACAGTTTAGCATTGCATACTTTTAAGAGCAGCATTTAATAATAATAACAATAATATAATAAACTGTATTCGATTTGTTTGCATATAAAATCAGAAATAACCTTTGATTATTTACCCTTTTAGACAATGTGAACGAGTATCTCAAACTCGCAGCCAGCGCCGACAAGCAACAATTGCAGCGCATCAAGGTGAGATTGAAACAGCAACACAAATACAATTATAAGAAAAGATTATAATGGGCGTTGTCTATTTGCAGGCGGTGTTCGAGAAGAAGAACCAGAAGAGCGCACACAGCATCTCGCAGTTGCAAAAAAAACTGGACAACTATACGAAGCGGGCCAAGGATCTGCAGAATCATCAATATCAGACAAAGAGTCAGCACCGGCAGCCGCGCGAGGTGTTGCGCGATGTTGGCCAAGGACTCCGCAATGTGGGCGGCAATATACGTGACGGCATCACTGGGTTCTCCGGTTCAGTGATGTCCAAGCCGCGCGAATTTGCGCATCTCATCAAGAACAAATTTGGCAGTGCGGACAACATAAATCAGATTAGCGAGGCCGAGCTACAGGGCATGCAGGCAAATGCGGATGCTTTGCAAGCGGCTGGTGAGCGGTTACCGCCGCTGCCTGGCATTGGCAACTCAACCGGCTCTGGCTGTGGCACAAACAACAACAACAACACAGGTGGTGGTAGCGGAACTGGCAAATTCAACAGCGACAACGGCAGCGAGTGCAGCAGCGTCACCAGCGAAAGTATACCAGCGGGGTAACTAGTGCACTGTCTTAATGTGTTTAAAGCATCTCTGTAATATGGGCCTCTCTTCAATGTAGATCGGGAAAGAGTCAGTCGGGTGCCAGTCAGTACCACATTGTGCTCAAGTCCCTCTTAACGGAACTGGCCGAGCGCAAGGCCGAAAACGAGAAGCTTAAGGAGCGAATCGAACGCCTTGAGGTAAGTCCGATTAGAGTTGTCTAATTTAAAACCATTAGATTGAAAATGAGAATTCATTGCCTAAAGAGGCTCAAAGTCAGCCCAGGCAATGGCAACATATATTTATTGATAGCCAGGCGGCAATCAAATCTATTAGCGTGATATCGTCAAATTCGATATCGATAAAAACCTGTCGCAAATCTCTGCATGAGATGGCTAAGCAGCATGTTATCAGTCTGTAAGGCTGATGAGCTAGCCAGGAAAGGAACTCTATTATCCCTCCGCAGGTAAGGAAGGTAAATGTATGCCTCTAGCTACCTGCAAGCTCGATATCAAAGATGAAAGTAGACGCAGGTCTAATGATAAATGGCGAAACGAAAACTGCGGTGCATGGCACATACATGACAAACATGGCCCAATATTAATAAAAAAAAAAACACAGTAGAGAGATGAGTGTAGGGGATATCCGAGCTAGAAACATTGTTTAAATTACTAACGAAAATATCAGCAATCGATTTTAAATAAATAAAAACATGATAATAAAAAGAGGTGTTTAATAAATCAGGTCGTGCAATAGCAGTTTAGCGCACAGTTTTTAATCCTTGTATTTAATTAAATTTGCAGACGAGCCAAAAGGAGTTCAACAACTTGACCTCCACTCTCGAAGGCGAACGCTTTCGGGCCGAGGGACTGGAGGAGCAGATTAATGACTTGACGGAATTGCATCAGGTTCGTTGAGTAGCTTGGCAGTTTGCCAACTAATATATAGGTGTATTTATATATATGTGTGTACTTATACTTGTGCCTTTTGTTGCAGAATGAAATCGAGAATCTGAAGCAAACAATTGCTGACATGGAAGAGAAAGTACAATACCAAAGCGATGAAAGACTACGTGACGTCAACGAGGTGCTCGAAAATTGTCAAACAAGGGTAAGTTCAAACACACACACACACATAGACAGACATTAAGCTGACAATTGTCATAATGTTAAAAAACACACCCACCCGCACAGATATCGAAAATGGAGCACATGTCACAGCAGCAATATGTCACCGTCGAGGGCATTGATAACTCGAATGCTCGCGCCCTGGTTGTGAAACTCATCAATGTGGTGTTAACGATATTGCAAGTGGTGCTGCTGTTGGTTGCCACCGCTGCTGGCATCATAATGCCCTTTCTCAAAACGAGGTGATTAATGCACAATGATTACAATCCATATGCATACTTATAAACTTTCCAATAATAATAATAGGGTTCGTGTGCTGACTACATTTCTGACGATTTGCTTTATAATCTTTGTGATACGCCAGTGGCCGGATGTGCAGGATATAGGCGCCGGCCTTGTGCGACATCTCAAACAGTCGCTGGTGGTCAAGTGAAGAGCCTCTCATGTTATAAATTCGTAGACTCTTAATGTTAATAGTATTAAGTTGAAAAGTGCATATTTTGTATATAGCTTATAAATACACAAACGTAATAGTTTATCATTTAATTAGTTACAAGATAAAACGCGCATCACATTAACTAGACACATATACATTTACATACGAGTTGTACAAACAAACAAAAACTGAAAACAATATCGCACACATCTTAACACATACACACACACATGCCTACACACTAACATACACATATAAATATACATTAATGTATACATCTATTTAGCGAAATTCGATATAAAAGCTCTGCTAAAAGTTTAGTCTAATATCTACAATGCTGACATGTTTCGGTGCATTACTCAATACTATAAAATACTATGTATATCTAAATACTATATATGAACTATATTTATAGTTATCGTATACATTAAAACCGTTTGTATTTGTACAAAACCAAACATTTATTTGCATTTTATTTTGGTTTCCCAAATTGAAATTGTAACAACATTATAGAAAATATTACCGTGGCCCAAACAAGTCAACGAAACCGAAGACTACATTTACAAGTACAAGGGAATAGGTATATTAAAAATGATTTCAACAGCTGTAAAAAAGAGTTCGACTACAAATAATAGAACAAAAATGATTAAATAAATAGCTATTTATGTTAAAATGTTTACTATTTATGTTAATATGGAACTTGCTACTGTAATGAATCAACTATACTTAATTAACTTGTGTAAGTTCTTAAGGGGCGGGCTCCAGGATAAACATGATTTATTTTAAAATAAACTTGATTTGCAAATTTAATATAATTTAACACGATTTCATCCAAATCGTCAGGTCATGAGTTCCTTTGCGCTTATTACTTATTTATTTAAGTCATTTTTATCGTCTGTTTGAACAATACATCGATATATAACTTCCCAAGTGCTACATTTTAGTTTTACTAATATTTTCAATTGGATCATGCGTTGTTGACCATCTGCAAAGGAGAGCAATCAATACATTTATGACGCTTGTTGTGTATTCAATTATGTATAATTTATTGTAAATTAACTTTAGATTACACGTTGAAACACACAAGTTGTCTTTATGTTTAATTGATTTCATTTTTCAATATTTATATTTATTGTTGTGAACAGTTTTTATCAATTGCAGTTTTATTTATGTATTATTTGTAGAAAAAAATAGCAAATTTTAAAAGTATTATTTTCTGCCATTTACATTGAAAATAAAACGAATGGATAAGTTTGGATATATTACACAGCAAACTTAAAATTAGATAAATCCAGCATAATATACAGTAACATACAAATTATATTTAATGAAATCTTTCGAATTTTACGCGTGGAAACAAACTGCATGTGCTTAATAAAACTAGTGTTTATCAAATAGTATAATTACACATTATCAATTCTATTTATTGACTTATTTGTATGAACATTTTACTTGCAAGCGATCTTACTGTTTTTATTTTATTATTTTTTATTTTGGAGTGTAGACTTGAGTGTGTTAAAAACAAACATAAATCGAATATGTAATTCGAAACAGGTAAACAATCTTATGCAGTGATAAATGTTATTTTCATGTTTTATTTTAGTTTTGTGTGTTGTACGACTTTAGTTATTCAAGCCAATTTGGTTAATAATAGGTATATAAAATAAATCACAATTTGTATACGCATATTTATGTATGTATGAATGTAATTTGTTTTGCAATGCATACTATAATCATCCAAGATCCACGATGCATGATAATGATGATTACAAAGACAATTACATTTACATATTATGTATATTAAGGATAAACATTTGTTATTTGTTTAAAACAAAGTAGCGGGCAGCCACAGATTTGCCGCTTCCAAGCGACATCTACTTTTCTACTCCTAAAAATGGGATTTCTTTTAATTGGTATTGCCTGCTGTGGGTGGAAACTATGCCTAGAAAACTAAACTCTCTAAATCGCATCTACTTCATATGAGAAACTGGCGATCTTCGGCGCTATGCGGCAGCGCGGCGACTCCTATTCCTCCTTGTGTGGGAGTCTGCAGGAAGGCCGAGTCAGAAGCAACGATTGCGCCTGAAGGCGTTCCCAGCTCGGTTGCAGGCGTATTGATAGCAATCGGTTCGTAAATGGAACGATGTGGTGGCATATCGTCATCATCCTTGAAAGAGCCGCTTAAATTCGGGTTTAGTATATTGTTCGATGAAGGCGTGGACACAGCAGCAGTTGTGTCAATCGCTGCCACACCGCGGACAGTCACTTCGCTTGTTCCTGACACCACATGATCGAGATATGGTGGCGCTGCCACGCTGATGCTAACCGGCTCACGACGAAACGGGAAGCTGAGGAGCAATAAAAACAATAATCAGCATAAAAGCATACAATAGGAAAAATAAAAATAACTCACCTAAATTTAAAACGCGACCAAAGTGAGCGCCGCGGTTGGTTTAGTTGATCTGCCAAATGCGCAGGTAAATTTGGTGAGCGATCAAATGGATTAACACGCCGTTGTAAAAATGAAGACGTATTGGCCTGAGTTGTAGTTGACTCCAGTAGCGCTGTTTTCGAAGCATACAACAAATGATAATTATAAGACAAATATGTAATATATAAATAAATATATATATATATATTAATATAGTGCAACGTAATCATTACAACGCCCATTAATTGCTAATTATTAAAGCGCCATGAATAATAGAAGACAAAAAAAGTAAGCAGCGAAATTAATTAATTAAATTAATTAAACAGAAGCTAAACTTTTGGTAGATTTTTCTGGCTGCGACTTCATTATTTGTTCCGTTAGCAAAAGAAGTACCTATCTATATATTCGGTATTATCTTCAATACACACCATTTTCGTCATCAGAGCTATGATATTCTTGTGCTGCTGTGGAATTTCTAACGGTGTTGCCACGTCGAAATGTGCCGTGTCTTGTTGTGCCTCCAGCCGAGGTGGCAGAATTGATGCTGGCGCTATTGCTGCCACTAGCGCTGGCCGCTACTGCAGTTGCCTCATCCGGTTGATGTTGCAATAGTGGTGTAGTATCATCATCAGTATCGGTGACGATATCTAAAGAAGGCTGTCGAAGTCGACTCGCACGAATTTCGCCCTTCGAAAAAACCTTCCGCTTGCATATGGGGCAGACACGTCGGTTTTCCGTTAACCACGGATCAATGCAATGGCTGTGATATGCTGCAAATGAGAGAATACATGCGTAAATTTAGGAAACTTTTCGATATTTACTGCACACATTCCACTTACGATGGGAACAAGGCAATACGCGCAGCTTATCGTCCTCGACAAAGTCATCGAGACAGATAACGCAGGTCTCATACTTAATTCTCGTATTATTTTTGGTATAGCGCAGCACCGGAATTTTCTTGAGCATGCTTTTCGGCAATCGATAGCGACGCAATCGTCGCTGTTCCCTTATGCATCTATATATCATATAAACTATCTAAACAAAAGCATAGAAACAGTTGTTGGCTTGGGTTAGACACAAAATCAATGCAAGTTAAGTAAGGCGTCCTACCATAACGAGAAAACACAATACAATCAGTATGGAAAACGGCAATATCAACTGTGTGTTGATATTGAAGGGCAGCTCGTCGTTGATGATTAACACCAACCCCGGCGAAAAGAAAGATAATAATGCCTTGCCGGTCGATTGGCCAACAAAAACGGCGGGTATGAATATGCCTGAGGAATTGTTGGCGGTCATTTGTTCTGGAAATATAAATAATCAAATTCATTATTCTTGAGCTTAGTGTAGTTTGTTAAAGAAAATTAAATTAGCTATAAAAAATTGATTTCGAATACTTGTTTGTTATTTATAGGAGATATAAATAGCCATATCCAAAATAATTTGAAATACTTTTGATTACAAAGTTTTCGCGAATTTTGAATCACATCTTTTGACTATAATGAAAACAACACATAGGAACTAAGTCAAGGCCTTTGAATAATATATTTAACATAGATAAACTATATGGTATCTTTATAATTTTGTCGTCTATGATTCTTGTACTCTCTGCCTGCTAATTAAGTTTTCCTATTACTGGTCATACCTAGCTCGTCGCCTTCATTGTTGTAAATGATCACAGCAAAATACGTTGCATTCTGGGCCACGCGCACCTTGCGCTCAAATGTGCAATCGCCGCCGCTGTGCAAGCATAAAATTTTTTTTTTTTAATTTGTATTTAGATTTGATTAGCTTTGTGGGTAAGAAGTTCGCTTACCGCGACACAATCGTCACAAACTTGGCGCCAGTGGGATAGTCGCTGTTGCGTGGGGGTAAATTTAAATAATCACAACCATATGCATATTTTGGTTCCGGCGGTACCGCAAAAACCCGAAGATTATTGCCAACGATCGAAGGTCCGAATGTTGCAGGCAAATCGTTGAACTCTTCAATCAGCTGTAAAGCAAAGAAATGTCGATTAGCATTAAAAAAAAAAATTAATTGGAGGCCGGAATTAAAATCAACTTGCCTGTGTCGTATTCCGTTTGTAGACAAGCACATGGCCAGCAACGACTTCTTCATGGCATATCAAACAGAGCCCAAGCAGAGCCAGCTCCAGAGTGGGAAAGCGCTTCCAAGCCATGCTGCTGCGACTGCTGCGATTAGTGCTGCTCAAGCCAAAAAACGCTGCTGCTGTTCCTGCGCGCAGTTGTTATACTGTCGATTTGCTGTTATTGATTTGGTTGGTTGCTGTTGCTGTTGCTGCGTCTTCTGCTGCTGCTTGTAATTGTTACCATTTGCAGTATTCGCATTTCTCATCTGGGCGGATATGAGCCTGACTCTGGCTGTGCTTTATTACGTTTTATTTGTTTGTGCTGGCCTGTAAATGAAAGTCCATTAAAGACAAACTGAACTCAATGCAAACAAAAACATTAACATCAGCCAGAGCCACGGCATTGCCTTCTGATAAGATAATTGCTTCTTATGTGATATTTTTTTTTTGTATGTGTGCATTAAATATTTTGTTTTCTTTTGCTACGCTTTTTTCCATTTCTCCCGTGGCCGGGCACTCAGCTGTTTTGATGTTTGTTGACACATCCATAGTGCTGGCACATTGAGCGATAGTTTAATTCTATGCAGTGAATTTATTAAATAATGCCTAACCACAAATATACAGCTACGCTGAGCACAATCGGTAAACAAAGAACGCGACTCGAAGCATTATTATGATTGAGCCTAATTTGTATAAATTGAAATCTTGCTACGATTTGGACGAACCCCCAAAGTAAATTTAGGAAAACTGTATATGAAATCAAAATCGCAAGTGATAATAAATTTCGAATATATAAAAGTGTCACTAATTTGTATATTAAATGTATAATTAAATAAAGAACTTCACATGTAATTAACACATCGAACCTACACAAATGTAATAAACAACGTGACTTTGTTTTTATTGTATGTACAAATTGCGAAATACAATCGGTACATAAACACACGCACAAATACATGAGTATCTTTGTGTTATCCTAGCCTGATGTTATTTTCTTATCTCTCTTTGGAGAATCGATTCTATAATTACATAAATAAAACCTGGTCACATTTTAAAGCACATCATTTGTTTGTCCCTTTACCTCTAATCTGCTGGACATGTCAAAACAAATAGCAGTGAAACCACCTTACGCACACCAATACGATTAAGGCAGCAACACCCACTGTACACACACACACACATTTGTACACAAACACTGCCTTGAACTTTAACACGTACAAATATTGCCGTTAAGGTTTTCACCGTGCAGGTCCATGCAGCAACGAAACTGCACCAACAGGTAAAAAGCATGAGCAAATTTTATAATATTTTTAAATAATTAACAGAACTGATTAATTCCAACTGCGTATGCTTTCAGATGTATGTACATGTTTATGAGTGAGCGTGAATGTATGTGTGGGTGTGTGCCTGTTTTGGTGTGTGATTTAATTTATCCAAGAAAGCAGCTGATGCTGAAGTTTTACAATCGTTACAATTGGCACTGCTGCTACTCACTTGTATTTGTTGTTTCTTGTGACAGTTCTAATCAAATTGGGTGCTTGGTTTTGCTAGTCGTTGTTATACTACTATTTTTTCTTTGTAACACTCGCTCTTTTTCTCTCAATCGCTTTTGCACGCACTCGTCGCCATGGCAATTGCGTTGCAACTAACTATGATTTTTACACACAGCACACGCACTATTCCTTGCAAATCTTAACAAATGGTTTGAAAATTGTTGTAATATTGCTGATTACACATTTGGCAGGACCTTAACTTTTCTTAATTAAGATGTATTGTGGATTAGAAGTCAGCACAGTGCTCGCAGTGTTAAGTGTGACCATTTTAATATCGATAATTTTACATCCAAACCAATCGATGCATATTTTGTTGCTTTGTTTCTAATGGGGACTCCCTCTCTGCGAAATGATTTCGATAAATGTAAATTTTTTTATTGTTTGAGATAAATAATTATTATGTAAACATATTTTGAACAACTAAAAGCAACTGCCAACATTGTTATTATACAAATATACCGTATTTTGCAATTTTCTTCATATTCCAGATTTAGCACGGCCAATTTTCATTTTTGAAATGTATTGTTTTACATTAATTAAATTGAAAGATTTTCTGTATTTGTGAATCGATTAGATTCTCAGAAAACAATATAATTTGGGTTGCAAAATCCATCAAAATTATTGGCGATGTTTTCTGGCTGTTTTCAGCACTATTTTTCCCGCCACATATTTGGCGCCGTGTTTGCTGTTAGATAACAAAATTAAATTTTTAGAAAAGAAAAACTTTAACGGGTACCCATAAATAGGTTTACAATAAGTGGCCGAATGAAGAATGCTGACAATGACATTGAATTGTAAAATTCAATTTTAATAAGTATTGATAATATGTATAGTTAAATTTCTACTCATCCACTAGCAGTAAAAAAATATTTGACACAAGCAGCTTAAACTGCTGCCGATATAATCATTTGATCCATAAATACATTTTCCCCTGTATGGTATGCTTGACAGGATTGATTTTCTTCAGTATCTTGGTCATGGTCTCAACGAGGCGATCGCTTGAAACGCCCGTCTTTTTGTTTTTGAACTTGGTTAGCAACTCGGTGGCTGTCAAGGGCTTGCGCTTCAGATATCGGCGCACTGCCTCCTCAGTAATTCCATAATCTCTGCAAAAACAAATGCAAACACATTAAAAAAAACCAAAAAAACAAATCTCAGTAGCGTAATTTGCAATGTAATACGTACTCCACTTTGTTGCTGACAACACCGGCAAATGACGATGGCAACGAGTTGGTCATCTCGCTCTTGGGACGCTTGGCAGGCGTGCTACTAGGACTGTTGCTGGTGTCCGAGCCGGTTAGATCGCTTGGCAAGCTGTTCATTTTGCGTTTGCTCGCGTCATTCATCAGAGTGGGCGTGGCTGAGCGTGATTTATTTGAATTGCTGCCACTGGCGATGGCCTTGTTATCCTTATCCTTGTCCTTATCTTTGTTTGCAGTCGATTTCTTTTTGGACGGTCCATTGCTAAGATCATCCTCGCTATCAGTGCTATCTGAGCTGAGATCCGTTGATGAATCGCTGCCATTTGTTTTTGATTTCTTATCGTCTTTCGATTGCTTCTTTTTCTTCTTGTCCTTAGTGCTCTCATCTTTATTCTTCTCCTTCTTCTTTTTCTCATCGCCCTCATCCTTATCTGATTCATCCGATTTCTTTTCTTCATCTTCCTCCTCATCGGAAGTGAGCAATTTACGCAATGCATCCTCTTCAGCCACACCTTTCATATCCTTTACCATCTTGGATTCTGGATCGGGTTCACTGTAACAAGTAGAACGACAATTAATATAATTATTTGAACAGCAAGATGAACAATGCTCAAAGTCAAACTTGAAACAAATATGATAAAAAAAAATATTGCAAATTGTGTTTGGTTGTAACTTACTCTTCACTGGAGCTGGTATCGTAGTCCATTTCGCGACCCTCCTCGTCACCATCGTCAGACTCCTCGAACGCCTCATCGTCCACATCGCGTTTTTTCTTCTTTTTATCCACACCCTTTTTACCCTTACCCTTCTTGCCAGTTCCATCGTCGCTGTCCTCCTGCTCCTTCTTCTTCTTTTCCTCTTCATCCTCGGAGTCAGATTCGTCCTCCGAGTCAATCCACTCATCCATGTCGGTGATTTTCAACTCTTTCGACTTTTTGGTGGCGGCCTTCAAAAGTTTGACCTCCTCAGGATCCTGTTCCTCCTCCTCGTCCCCGCGCAAACGCTTGCGCAACATAAGTGAGAAGTAATTCAATACCTTTTTGCGGCGTCCAAATTCTTGTTCGGCCTCCTCCGCCGACAGCGACTTGTAGCGCTGAATGGGCTGGAAGTTGTACCACTCGGTGAGCGGATAAGCCTCAATGGCACCATCCGGGGCATGTGTAAACACATAGAAGGCGGCATTTTCACCAACTCCACCCTCTCGTATGCCCTTGAATTTCTTTCCCGTCTTGCCACCGACTTTCAGTATCCAGGGTTGAGCTTCTGGTCTGTATTTGCGCGCAATTATGCCAAATTTCTTACGGCGAGCTTCCTCACGCTGGTCACGATTGTATTCGGAGCCAGCACCAAATTTCGGCTGATCCTCGTCGAAGCCGCGGAACTCTTTCATGTTGTTCTCACGCTCCAATTTGACATTGCGCCACTGTGCGAAATCCACATTGAGCGTGGCATTGAATCGCATCACATGGTGCTTCTTGCGCATTTTGGGCACACGAATCTTAAACTCCTGCACATTGCCGCTACTTGATGGTGATGCCGAGCTCGACCCTATTGCATTTGTGGACGTGGTACTAGCACTTCCACTGCTGCTCGACTGGGATTGGCATGAAATTGAGTTCGATGTGAAAAGTTTTCGAGCAAAATCAGGTTGTGTACTTACCGAGGATTTGGCTGCACTCGACATGCTTAAATTGTAATATTGAAATTAAATTGACTGATTCTCTTCTGTAAATGAAATTGCTGCCCGGCCGATAAGTTTGAAGTGAATGTTGTATCTATATATCGATACTAACAAACTGAATTTACGATGGTGTAATATTTGAAATTATTGTATGTATCGATACTTACTGTTGAATATTTGAAATAAATAACTAACAAAATTGGCGTTTTGCCATTAGACGTTTTAAAATAATGTGTCCTTGCACACATTTTCAATTATTTATCCCATATAATTATCTGAGAATCTAAATTTAAGTATCTCATAATATGATTCAATCATTTATCACCCAAAGTGACTGCAAATCACACAGCGATATATCGATATTTATCACATCTTCTACGTCAATACTTTCATCTCTAGTCGAATTTTATAAACATTGGATGCGTTACAATTAATATCTGTTTGCTTTTCTGTTTGTCCATAATTGTCGCAAAGAATGCCGCGAAGTAGCGTACTGACCGATGAGCAAAGCAAACTGAATGCTCGTCTGGATGCGCACATAATCTACATTTGTCCCGAGTGCGGAAAAGCCTTTCGCACACAAGTCGAGTGGCGACAGCACTTAAATACAGTACGTTCCGGTTAATGATTGATATGTTATGCTTTTCTCAATTTGTACTTCTTTTGCAGAAGCACGATTACCTCAAAAAGACTCACAGTGATTTCAATTTCATTCAAATCGATGAGCAGTTTCACGAGTGTCAGATTTGCTATCAATGGGTGGAGAATGCTCACAAGACCATTGCTCTGCTACAGTATCATTATTTCATGCATTTGGATCGTCGGGAAACGTACCGATGTGTGTACTGTCAGTTGGCTTATCCACGGCGGCGAGCGCTCAATGATCATCTATTGTCGACACATTTAAAAGAGATCGAAAACTATGAGGCAAAGTTGAAGCATGTGAAACGGAGCCAGGAGGAAAAGAAGGCAGCGAAAAGTGCAAAGCTGCCGCAAAAGCGTAATGATCTGTTGCAAAAGGCGCTGATGGACATTGATCTGCAGGCTGAAGATCCCGATGAGACAGCGTCGACAACAGTGCCAGCTGTCAAAGCCAAGCCGAATGCTAGCGAACAGGCACTAGATCGCTGCTTGGATGCTTACGATGACATTGTGCGCAAGGAAAAGGAGTATGAAGTCGATTTAGAGGCACTGTGTCAGGAATTCTTTGAGGAGCGCCTTGAGGACACTAATAAGGAAGCAAAGCCAATTGATGCAAGTCTGCCACCTAATAAGGAAGTGGTGACTATTGAAATCGATGCGCTTGGCGAAGAAGAAGTTCATAATCTCAAGAAGAAAATGAAAACTGAATTAGAATCGCATACAGACATGAAAACACCGCACAAACGTCGACGCATATCAACAACACCCGAGCGCGATGTGGATGTAGAGGTTTCCACCAGTGGCCTGGCGAAACTAATTTCGTATTTGTGTCCAAAGTGCGGCAAGGAAATCGACTCCATGGATGCTTGGCGTACGCATGTGTTCAAGAAGCATAACTTCGAACACTTTATTGAGAATAGCTTTAAGATCAAAGATCGACAAAGCATTTGCCTGCAATGCCACGAGCCGTTGCACACAACCAAACGCTCCGAACTGCAAAAGCATTGCTTCAAACACCTGCCCTATCAATCGTATTTGAAATGCAGCCTATGCGAACGGACCAAGACAAGCATGTCCAAGATGTATAATCACATACGGCACAATCATCAGGATGAGCTGCAGAACAAGAACAAGACCCAACTACTTATCAAATCGGAGCCGAAGTGGGCGAGCACACAACGAGCAATTAAGAAACGAGAAAGTCCTCATTCTGATCAAGATGAGGAACTCTTGTGCCAATATTGCAGCAAGACATTCAAAACACGTTGGCGTTTCGAGCGTCACTTAATGCTTTGCAAGTTAGTGATTGCACCTACATCTACATCTGAAGAAGACCTGAGCACAGATGGATTGCTCAAGCATTTACGCGAAGGACGATTACGCATGGATGCCATATGGAAGAAAATGCAGTTGATGGCGTAATACCTACTGTATGCTTATATGTGAAATCTCTCAATCTTTTATTTAGTAATTGTATACAATAATGGAAATGTTAACACACATATAATAAATTATAATTTAAATTCATTAAAATTCAAATATAAAAACTATAAATATACATACATAAATATCGCATTTTAAATGCGAAAAATTATCAAGTGAGATTTAATTCGAAGTTAATTAAACTTAACTTAAATAGATGTACATATATAAATGTATAAACGGATATATTCACAGTTTCATGGATTTGGTATTTTTAGATTTATTGGCTGGCAGAGAAGAGTAAGCCACTTAGCTCAACCACTTCCTGGGTCATAGTTATAAGCATAGTTATCACATTCATTTCCTTCATGCACTTGGCACGTCACACTTGATGTTCATTTTGTTTTGAACTAAATAAGTAATGATTCTGATCTATCTATGATATACCGATTTTAAGCAACAATCGCTTCCAGTTACAAAACTTTAAAATATGCTTAAAAAGGAACAAAGTACAAATATGTATAGATATTTATTTTAAAACGATGTCTTTGAATTTTCATTCTGAATACCTTTAAGATAATAATACTATAGATAAACTCAAAAAAAAAAAAATTCACATATATATACTGTCCAGCTATAATTCACTGCGTTTTAATCGCTTTGGAGATTTTGTTTGAAAATTCCGAATTCCGTCCAGATCTCCAGCTTCGAGAGATGCCATAACTTGGTTCATTTTGGATTTCGCCATACGCACAGCATGCCCATCCGGATAATTACGTAAAGTTGCAGCTACGGATTTGCCCCATAGCTCGAACTCGTCTTCGTGTCTTGTTTGCTTTATCAATGCTCTACTATGAACATAAGTTTTCGCAACTTTACGTCGCTTCGGCGTTGGTGTTGAATTGGATGATGGTGATTGAATCGGCTCATGCGATGACATTGGGTCCGAATCATCATAACTCAAATCAAAATTAAAAACTTCAGACTTAGTGGTGAACGGTGATGCACTCGATTCCGACTCTTTGCTCATTATCTGTGGTGAAAAAAAACAATTTCAAATAAAAACACTTAGATGTTTAATACAAAAAAAAATCTCGAATATTTTTGAGAATTGCTAGTTTTTCAAAATTTAACTGTCGATTGTTGAAAAAGAAACTCACGTTACCGGATGTTCGAGCGATCGTTTCCATTCTAAGAATGGGCTGAAGAAACAATAATGCGTTGTAGAAAGGATTTGGTGGCTTTCGAACAGCAGTTGCCCGACCGTTTTTACTTTCCTTCACTTTATTGTAAGCATTCTATTTGACAATTTAAAAAACAAAATGTAAGCTAATATTTAATACATTTTTCATTATTTCGTTAATGAAATATTAAATAGTGAATTTAACTAACACGAAATTGTTGGCGTAATAGATTCCATTTATTAGAAACTTCATCCTTTGAAAGATTCATTTTTACTCCGATTTCTCCCCAAGCGCTCTCTCGTTTCTTACGATTTTTGTAATCGTTGCTTGTAGCGTTCCACAAATTTGACTTTGACTCCACCAAATCAATTAAATTATGGCACATTTCGTCAGACCAATTCGTATCTACTTTTCTGTGGCGCCTCGTTTTCTTTTCCAGTGTTTTATCTTTTTCGATATCGAAGTCAGAGTAAGTTTCAAGTGGTACATTCATTTTTTAAATCAGTAATAAAACGATACCAAAACAACTTTTTTGTTGACAAATAAGTCAATTTCGATAGGAACTTTGTCAATCCCAGTGTGATACAGGGTCAACTGTGGTTAACTCGTGCATGGACTGTTGATTGTTAATGTGAGAGGCTTCAGATTAAGTAAACAATGTGTAAATGCTTAGTGTTTACAGTTGGCATAATTTTGTAAACGCGTTGACAATTAAAAAGAATTTGACTTTGTGCTCGTCTTTAGTTTTGTGTTGACAAACTTTCTGCACATAGAGATGTCAGTGACTATTAGAGGTGGCCCGATTTTGAATGCCACTATTAAATGTCACAACTATATTTGGTGTTGTGCAATTTGTTAAAAGAAAACAAAAAATCCTTTAATTAAACACATTACACAAGTACTAGTTTATTATTTAATACATTTTTGTAAACGAAACTATTGGCTTGACTGATTGTTATCGGAAGCTATCGATAAGTGGTACATTGATGTGCTACGGCTATACAAACAAACAATGGTGGATACTGAGTTTTAGGTGATAAATCGATTTGTAAGGCTGCCACCTAACAACCTCTTTTTGATAACAAAAAGAGTCGGAAAACGAATGATTATCGATAGCGGCAAAAAAAAGTTGTGGAAAAATTTTTCGGGACTTGTAAATGATAATTGAATAGATCGTAGAGTGAGTGATAATTGTGCAATGGAAACAAGTTTAGAAGAAAGCGTTGATGCGGATAGAGCATGTCCAAGTCCGCAAGACTCCCAATCGCAATCGCCTCTGGGCATTAATGGCAAATCTGGTGGCGCTGGGGTCGGTTGTCAAGACGGCCCAAACGGGGTGGCAATTGCTAGCGAGAACCAAAATCAGCCAAGCGATGTGAATTGGTAAGTGCTTTCACAACACATATCTTTCAGCCCATATGTCAACTTTTGAATTCCTGTAGGTCGAAGCCGTTCAATGCGTTCAGCGGTCGTCCCATTGGCGAACATACGCAGATGAAGCAGCAGCAAGCACAACAGCCACAACAACAACAGCAGCAGGCGGCGGTGGCGATTCAGCATTTGGCCAACACCCAACCGCTACCGGGTGTCAATGGGGTGGCACAGCCTCCAGAAATTTGGGTCGAAACAAAAGCCGAAGACGCACGTTCATATTATTATCATGCTGTGACTCGTGAGACTACCTGGACGCGACCAGATGGCCCAAATGTCAAAATCATGACACAAGTCGAGGTCGAGGAGCTGGCCAAACGTCAGTCGAACGCAGCTGGCAAGCCCGAACCGAACGAACGTGCCAATGTGCCAGCAGCTACATCAGCAGGAGCTGTGGTTGTAGTGCCAGGACATTCGCATTTGACGTCGCAGCCACCGCCGCATCTATTGAATCAACCACCGCCGAATGCAGCGGCACCGCTGCTCAGTCAGCCACCACCGAATGTGCGACAACAGCCACCGCCGATGTTCCAGCAGCCACCTGGCATGCATCCACCGCCGGGCTTTGCCCAGCCTCCGCCATTCTGTATGCCTCCGCCCGCATACGGATTTCCAGGCGCCGCACAAGCCGGGCCATGGGGCGTTGGCGTGCCGCCCTGGCAACAACAACAACAGCCACAGCACCAGCAGCAACATATGCATGCGCCGCCTTCAGTGTCACAGGAGAAGCCCACTAAGAATTTGATCATCAAGCCGGGCGTCATAGATCCGGCGGTGATTGCCCGTGCAGCTGAATGGTCTGAGCATCGGGCGCCCGATGGCCGACCCTACTATTTCCACGCAGCACGCGGCGAGAGTGTGTGGGAAAAACCGCAGGCACTCCGCGATATGGAAGCGGCACGCATGGCCGCCCATTCGGGGGCCGCACCACAGGCACAACCAGTTGGAATGTCGGCTGGCATGCCGCCTCATTTGCTGCCCAATCCGCTGATGCATATGCCGCCGGGTGCAGGTCCCGGTTTCGATCCGCAAATGGCGTTTGCCGCTGCAGCGGCAGCTATGAAAGCGAACAGCGAGAACAACAAAGTGGCCCAGGCAGCCGCCATGGAGAAGGAGGCAAAGAAAGCGGCTGATGAGAAGCGCAAGAAGGACGAGGAGCAAAAGAAACAGGCGGTGGCAGCAGCAGCCACTGCCAAGCAAACGGACAAATCGCGTCCGGTGACGAGCACACCGATTGCAGGCACACCCTGGTGTGTGGTCTGGACAGGCGATGCGCGGGTCTTTTTCTACAATCCCTCGACTCGCACTTCCGTCTGGGATCGTCCCGAGGACCTGATGAATCGTGAGGATGTCGACAAGGCGGTCAATGACCGACCCGAGCAGCTTAAAACTGCAGAGGAGAAATCCGTTGAGGCAGATCAGAAACTTGGTGAGAATGCGGTGTCACTGGAGAAGCTGAATCAGGTGCAAGCGCAACCACAGCAGCCAGAGGTGCAGCGATTGGATCCCGAAGATGACGAGGATGAGGTCATTAAAATTCGCACGGAGTCCGAGTCAAGCGTTGAGGAGGTGCCCACAAAGCGAGTGCGCACATGTAAGTAACATTTGCATGAGGATCGAAATTTGTAGCAATTAATGGTTGTTGCTTTCTACAGTTACGAAGGCGAAGAAAAATGAGGATGCCGTGCTGGAGGCTGAGCAGCGAGCGGCAAAGGAGCGAGCTCTGGTGCCGCTGGAGACACGCGTCACCCAGTTCAAGGAGATGCTGCGCGAAAAGGATGTGTCCGCATTTAGCACCTGGGAGAAGGAACTGCACAAAATTGTTTTCGATCCGCGTTATTTACTGCTCACATCGAAGGAACGGAAACAGGTATTTGAAAAGTATGTGAAGGATCGCGCCGAGGAAGAGCGAAAAGAGAAGCGCAACAAGATGCGACAGAAACGCGACGATTTCCGCAAACTCATGGAGGAAGCAAAGCTGCACGGCAAGTAAGTTATCAAATATCAAAAAATTATTTTGAAATCATAATTAATTTGATTATTTTGTGATTGGATTGCAGGTCTTCGTTTTCGGAGTTTAGCCAGCGCAATGCGAAGGAGGAGCGGTATCGGGCCATTGAGAAGGTGCGCGAGCGGGAGAGTTTGTTCAATGAGTTCATCGTTGAGGTGCGTCGGCGTGAGAAAGAGGATAAGCAGATGAGAAAAGAGCAGGTATGTGTTGGCGTCGCGTGTGGCTGTCTCTCTGGCCGGATGTCTGGCCAGTGACCACTTACGTATATATCCATATTCATATATATGCCATATCTATTTTTATATGTGTTATTGACTTTATCATAATACTTGTATACAAATGTATTTACATAATGTTATTGATCTTTGTTAATTATTATGACAACATGAACCGATCCTCCCCTGATCTGAACGATTGCCCCTGACCGGTTCGGTTGACAATTGCAATCGATCGATATTGCCAATTTGTGTGGTTTCGGTACGATCAATTTTTATAGCTACTACTACTAGCTAACCGATTACAGCACAAAAAAGCACCCCACAACAACAAATGCAAACACCACCAAATCAATCACACACAGCCGTTGTTCCTGTCGTCATCGTTGTCGTCGTCATGGTCCCCGTTCCAGGTCAAGAAAGTTGATAGTTCACCAAGTTCACCACGCACACGCTTGCAATCTGTCTGTGTGGTGAGTTCAAAACCAAAAACAAAAATAAAAATTTACAAACAAAAAAAATTTGTTTTTCTGCAAATAAGAAACAAATTTGGAATCAAACAATACAAAAAAAAAAAAACAAAAAAAATACAATCTCAATCACTAAATATCAAATGGTATGCAAAAATCTAAAAATTACCTGATAATCGTTGGTGTGATTTCCACTTCCCGCCCCGCCCTGCGTCGCACGTGTCGCCTTGGAATGATGTTGATGATGATGATAGATGATGGTCAATGATGGTGATGATGTTATTTGTGCATTGAGATGTGATGTTGATGTGGGAAGATTGGGTTATTGGAAGCGGAAGCAGCCACTCATCAATGAACACGCAACAGCAACAGCCATTCATCAAGAACAACAACAACAACAACAAAACGTGTACAGGTGGCTTCGAGGCTGAGCAAACAGTATGAATAATGCATAATTTAATTAAACCAATATTTTTTTATGTTCTACCAATTACCAAAAAAAAAAAAAAAAAAATGTAAATGGCAGCGTCCACAACAGCACAATAAATTACCCCAAATGTAAGCCTGTGCAGAGCAATGTGATGAGATCTGCATTTAAGAATTACTTTCACTCACCTACACTGTCTCTCTCACATTGCTCTCACATGCTTCAGGCAACGGCAACAGAACGTTGAAATGCTCTCAGTCTCTTTATTTATTGTATCTTATGTATTTGGTATGTTTACTTTAGTTTTATGAATTGTGCACTTCGGCCCAGCTGAAGCTTACCCCCTTGCCCGGCCAACTGAAATCCCAACAAATCTCTCGTAGCGAATGCCAGTTTATCCCCATTTGCCTCACATAGTAGTTAAATTAATATTAGTTACCCTCACGCATCAAAATGAAGTGATTTATTGATCTTATCAATGCTAAAAACATTTTTTTAATTAGCGCCATCAAATGTGTAAATGGTTTTTTGGAACTTAAAGTTTTTTTTAACTTAATTCCTTTGATTACTCATATAGTTGGCAAAACTCTTGGTTTCACAGACAATATGTTTTGCAAAAGAACTAACTACCTGATTGTCTCGCTTTTGCCAATATTGAGCACATTTTGTTTGCAAATTATCTGCACTTTAAATTTTTCATTAGTTTAACATCACCAATAATATTGGTTGTAAATAGTTAAATCAACATAAAGTTGTTGAAAACTGATTTATTTAATTTTTGGCATTAAATTTGGCATAATCAAACAAACCATTTTTTGAATAAAGTAATTAGTGACGAGCAATTT
Source organism: Drosophila setosimentum (assembly GCA_035043505.1). Classification (NCBI taxonomy): domain Eukaryota; kingdom Metazoa; phylum Arthropoda; class Insecta; order Diptera; family Drosophilidae; genus Drosophila; species Drosophila setosimentum. Next base: position 5,665,407 of record JAWNMY010000001.1, read on the forward strand.
CCATTTAGCCATGGTGTTTCCATTCCGCTATAGTCTGTTTTCTCGAATCAGACCTGGACCCAGACTGCAATCTCTTCTAAGACGGATAAAACGGCCAAAACTAATCGCAACAATTTTGCTTACAGCTATGTCTCTCACAATGCTAATCGAAATCTTCTTTTACAGCAAAGCAAAGCGTGTAACTATGTTTATAAGTTTTAAGAATATCTAGTTGTTAAGGCAAGTTAAGTTAGTGCATTAAGTTGGAGCTAAGATTTAAGTGAAATACGCATAAGGGCCAAAGACATAACTAATTCATTTGTTCAACCAATTTCTCTTCTCTTCCGCATGGCTGTCATGTTGAATTCCCTTTTTCGAATGCTTAGATACGAAAGGACTTTATGGACATGTTGCGGGAGCGTCATGATATTGAGCGCCATACGCGCTGGTATGACATCAAGAAGAAATTCGAATCGGATTCACGGTATCGCGCTGTAGATTCCATGTATCGCGAGGAGTTCTTTGAGGATTACTTGCACATCATGAAGGAAGAGAAGCGACGAGAGCGTGAGCTACGTGACCAAAAGGATCGGGATCGACAACGCGAGCGTAAATCTGATCGTCGAGATAGGGATAAGGACAAGGATAAAGACAAGGACAAGGAGAAAGAAAAGAGTCGCAAAGAGAGTCGCAGGGAGCGCAGTCGCTCAAAGGATCGCGAGCGCAAATCCTCAAGAGACAAGGGGGAAAAGAGCAAATCGGATCGCAAAAAGCTGGATTCACCGGTAAGTACAAATTAAAGATTTAAATGACTACTGACTGCAAGAAACCTAAAACAAAAATGACTTTATTATTGTTGATTTTTGCAGGAGGAGGGCGAACACTGCGACGATTTTGATCCTGAGGACCGGGCGGATAGCGAGGATAGTGAAATGGCGCGTCAGCGCGAAAGCGAAGCCGAACAGAAGCAAAAGGATCGCGAACGCAAGCTGCGTGCCGAGCAGAGCATCAGAGAGCGCGAGAAGGAGGTGCATCGAACACTGGCTGGACATCTGCGTGATCGGGACAAGGAGCGTGAGCATCACAAGCGCGACGAGTGCATTGGACACTTTATGGCGCTGCTGACGGATCTGGTGCGCACGCCCGATTTCACCTGGAAGGAGGTCAAGCGGCAGCTACGCAAGGATCATCGCTGGGAACTGATTGAGACACTCGATCGCGATGATCGCGAGCGGTAAGTCATGCATACAAGCGACATTCTGTTAATTTGGCATTTTATTTCATCTTAAATCTCTTACATTCGTTGCAGAATCTTCAACGAGCATATTGACAATCTGATGAAAAAGAAACGCGAAAAGTTTCGCGAAATGCTTGACGAGATTGGCACACTGCAACTGACTAGCACCTGGAAGGAGATCAAGAAACTAGTCAAGGATGATCCGCGATATCTCAAATACAGCTCAGATAAAGGTGAGCGTGAGTATCGCGATTACATTAAGGACAAAACCATGCAGGCCAAAACAGCGCTGCGTGAATTGTTGCAGGAGTGTAAATTCATTACACACAAAAGCAGCGATCTCATCAAGGAAAATGCCAATCACCTTAAGGAAATCCAGGACATTCTCAAGAATGACAAGCGGTAACCTCAAATTAAGATTCTTCGTTAATGCATTAGTTAAACATTGTATGATATTCTTGCAGCTACTTGGTGCTGGATCATTTGGAGGAGGACCGCAGCAGTATCCTAATGGGCTTCTTGGAAGAGATGAACAAACGTGGTCCTCCACCACCGCCAACAGCCTCCGAGTCCACACGTCGCAATAAGTAAAGCGGGAAAACATTATTCATAAACAAACAGAATAACTCAAGCTCCATTTATTTTAAGCATTGAACTTATGTAGCACCTAAATAAAAATATATTAACCCCTTCAAGAGCATGCAACAATGTACTATATAATAAACAAATAATGAAAAGAGAAGCCCAAAAGCCATTTTGTATTCATATATGTGTATATATATTTTTATTGATCATTAATACGTCATATTAGATTTGTATTTGTCATAAACAGATATATAAATATATATATAAATCAATATATATATATATATATATTTGTTTTTTTACTCGATTTCATTTCGTAATTTCATAATTCTATTTCTATATATATGTACGTATGTACTTAGATTCCAATTCTTCGCTACCATTATTGTTTGATACAGATGCATTCTGTACCTCTGATTTAGGTTCCTAAATACTAAAAAATACAATAATTTCTATATTTGATGTTTCATATTCGTTTTTCAACTACCGGCGCCAAGTAGTTTGACATTTGCCATACATTAATATACTTCAATGTAAATGTCTGTTTGTCTTTTTTAGGAACTAATAGCGAAAATAATGCGCACCGTGAATGTTTTACAAAATAATTTCCACAATTTTCTTCGATTTATTATTTTGGTGTTATTGAGCTGTTAACGAAAATTTTAACTAGTCAAATCGGACCGCTGTGGACCGTTCTAGAGGTAATTATCCATGTATAGTTGTGAATCCCAATGACGACACATTATATGTAACCCCGAACAATAAATCACGAAATATCTTTCAAGTTATAATGAGAAGATTATTATATTTCTTCGATAAATTACATAGACTTAATGAAACAATTTCCTTCAACCAAATTCTGTTTTAGATACATAATCAAGAAAGTAGCTCACTAAATAATTATGTTTTTATCGTTTTGAAAATGATTCTTTGCGTCCATTTCTTTATTTAGTTGTTTCACGGATCTATCCCACTCTCATTATTGCATTTTATCTATCACCTATTTTATGCTACTTGCCCTAGGGGTGGGTAATTCAAAAGGTTTCACTAAAAATATGACACGTTTTTAAGCTGTCATATATAATATATATAGAACATAAAATACGAAAGGGTTGAAACATATGCTTGGATTCAGCTTTTCATATATAGTTTACTCAAAACCTATATATATTACAATGGCCATCTAAACAAAGTTGAAATATAGAAATTATCAAGATAGTCTAAAACTTCATATGAGTGTCACAAATCAATTAAATCAATTTTGAAATGCTAATTATTTTTGTGTGGCTGGTTTTTTGTTGTTGGCTCTCCTACACTACATGCTATGTTAATCTATATCAGTTATTTAATTATATATATATATATTAATTGTTGTTGTTTCTCTTATTGAATGCATTTCAATTGTTTGATTTTTCATTTATTGGTTAGGCACAAAGTAACTGTTTTTTTTTTCTCATGGCTTTCGATAATTTTTACACGCTATTTAATTGCTAGTTATATTTAGTTGCTACTTCCAACTTATTGAACAGTTAAGAGCGGTTCTCTTCATTTTGTTTAGTTTTCTATTTGCTATGTCTTTAATATTTCAATAAATTGCTACATATTGTTATCTCAATAAACCACATTGTTGTTATTTGAAAAATATATAGGCTCTTCTAATATCAAGGTAAACTCTTTTACAATTTAATGTTACGAAGTCGATATACAGCTTACATTTACAGACATAGTACAAAACGGGATGGGTGTGTGTGTGGGAGTGTGTTGGGTGTGTGTGCGAGCGATGGGCAAAACATGATAAGGTATTTAGTTGCAACTTGTTTTTGGACAGATCCTTTGTGAAAGTCAAAACGCTCAAATTTCTTTTGAAAATAGCAACCAAAAATAAAATATAAATATTTCAGCTTCAAAATAAAAATAATAACATACACAAAATAAAAATTCACAAGCTCATATGTAAAAAAATATATTTACGTTTTGTTTTATTAAATAAAGCAGTTTAAGAAACTAATTGAAACTCTTACTGATTGCTGCAAAAGTTCGCAAATGAACCATTTAAATAATACTTAAGTGATTAAAGTTAGTGTTACAGCGTTTTGCGCAAGAATTTCGTGTTTGTGTTTTCTCTCTTCTACTCAGTATGTTCTTAAAGAAAATGAATGAAAAACGATTATTGAAATTATAGGTGCTTTTCCTCTTTTTACAATTGTTATAATATATAATATTTAATTATTATTATTATTAGTTTCATATGATTTTTAAATGCAAATGCCAATTTTTAAATGTAGTGTTTTTTACGATAATGTGTTCAATGAATTTATGTAGAAACTATTTAAAATAACTTTCCAAAGCATTTAAAATGCCCGATAATTTGGTATAACAAATCAGCAGCAAAACTGTCGAAATTGAATAAATGGTTTTCTGACCGCTTCTAATATATATATTTGTATATATATGCGAAACAAAGTATTTGTTGTCGTTGAAAATTATCTTAAACTTCAGCAATCGACTGGAAACCGAATTGTGGTGTTAAAAAATGAACTATGCGTATTTTGGCTACATGTGTGTTAAAGTTGCCCTTTGAATTGTTTTTATAGAGTAGTTAATAATGTATATAATAAGAATATATATGTGTATGTATATAAATACGTTTATATAAATAATCATAAACTCTAATCATTTATCTCTCATCTGTTCATTCATACGCATAAATTGTTGCTATTGTTATTGTGGTTGCTGTTGTTGTCGCTGCTGCTGTTGCTTGTAATAGTAATTCATTAGTAATGGTTAAATAAGTTGCTGCTTTTTGGTTGTCAATCAGTTGCCCTTAGTTGCCTCCTTGGCGGCCATAATCAAAGGCGTCAGACTGGCCAATGGACGCGCCAATTTTAGGAAGGGATGCTAAAAATTATTATATCAAATTAGCAAACACAATTTTCAATTAAAGTTGATTTATAGTCACCTTTAGCAGGTCCATGGCACTGGCGCGCCGCTCCACCTCCACTTCGAGACACTGATCGAGAAAATCTTGAAATGCTGCCGTCAGCTTGTCTTTTTCCTTAATCTCCGGCTTGCCGTTTGTGGCAATGAGGTACAGGGCTTTAAGCGGATTCTCATTCAAATACGGCGGCTCACCCTCGACCATCTCAATGGCCATAATGCCCAGCGACCACAAATCGACCTGAAATCAATTTACATGAATTAAAAGATAGTTATTTTTATCGGATACAAATAGAGAGTTATAATTACCTTGGGTCCGTAATGCTTGCGTGTGACTACCTCTGGGGCCATCCAGTAGGGTGTGCCGACCATTGTTGTGCGTTTGGATTGCTCCGGCGAGATTTGCGCACAGAAACCGAAATCAGTCAGCTTGACGGAGCCATCCAGGCCAAGCAGTATATTATCACTTTTAATATCGCGATGAATGACCTGATTGGCGTGCAGAAACTCGAGAGCCTGCAGCACCTCACGGCAAACGGCCGCAATTTGTCCTTCATCCATACAGGTCTCGGTAACGACATCGGTCAATGAGCCACCGGGCAGATATTCCATAACCACCCATAGCTCCTCCGACACCAAATAGCTGTCCAAATAGTTGACGACATTCGGATGTTTGTTCTCTCGCATAACGAGTATCTCATTGATGATGAGCTCCTTTTTGGGCTGCTGTGACAAGTTCATCTGTTTGATGGCCACCTCCATGCCCGTAGATGATTCAATTGCTGTGTAAACGGTGCCCGAGGCCCCCTGGCCAATTTTCTCCATTTTGGTGTACTTGCGATTGGGATCACCCACAGAGACAATCGTGCGCAGTTTCTCCAATATTTCCTCATCTGACATTTTCTTCTTCTTGGCGTTGGCGGCTCGCGTCGTCGTCGTTGTCGTCGCCGCCGTTGTTGTTGCTGCTGTTGTGACAGCTGCTGCCTGCTGCGGCACAGCGATTTGTGTGCCCGCCGCTGGCGTTGCTGCCAACGCTGAGGCATTGAGGTTGTTGGCCGCCGCCGGATAATGGTAGAGGTCTGTGGCAGGTGTTACCATCGTTATTGTGGGCAGCATGGGCGGCACAGCGCCGGAGTTGCGTGCGGAAGACGTTGGCGTTGGACAGTGGATCGATGGCAGGGCATTTGCGGACAGCGGCGGCGTCGCATCATCATGGAACGAGGTGAACGATGAAAAGGAGGAAGCAGAAGAGTGGTGATTAGTCGATGTTGCTGTTGCTGCTAAAGCGGTTAGAACTGTTGCTTCTGTTGTTGCTGCTGCATTGCATTCAGCGAGCTGCCGCTCCTCTCTGCTAGAAGCTGCAGCAACTGCTGTTGTAGGAGTTGTGGGAGGACAATTAGTAGTAGCATTTGTAGCAATAGCAGACAAAATACGAGTAGCATTAGCAGCAGCTGTTGTTGTTGTTGTTCTTGCTGATGTTGTTGGTGCCCCAGTGCCTTCTGTTTCTGTTGTTGCTGCTGCAGCTACGTCTGCTGCTGCTGCTGCTGTTGTTGAGCTACAGTCTGCTGCTGCTGCTGCTGCTGCTGCTGCTGCAGTTACAGTTGTTGCTGATGTTTCAGTTGGTTGTTTAGCAGCAATTCAAAAGCAAGTTCAAAACAGAACAAAACAGAACACAGAGGCGATACAAATGACAAATGACAATAACATTAACATTACACATTTATGTATCATTACTTCAACTAAAACAACAAGGTAAACTGAAACCATCTTCGAGCTACACCGAAGTCTCCAATGCCCCTGCAGTTAAATGGATATTGCTTTCATTTTCATATATTTTCATATATATATATATATATACAAATATATATCTACTCCATATATTTGTCATTTGTTTTACAAGAACTTGTAATATGACTATGATTATAAGGATTGGGTATCAAACATAATATAAATATTGAAAATTAAGTGGGTTTTTAATTGATTCATTTTAAGAGCTGACTTTTTTACAGTCACCCTTTACAGAATACAAAAATATATGAGATATCTCTGTTTTTTGGTTAACGAAATTCGTATAATAATCTAATATATATCTGATTATTAAAAATATCAATTGGATAGCTATATCTTTACAATTGAGTCTATTTTTGCAATCGAAAATCGATTTTTGCGAAACAGAGTCAGGTCTAATCTGATACTTATCTGCTTATGGTATACAAGAATCAAATTGACGTCTCTCAACACGGATGGACATGCTTAGATCGACTCGGCTATTGCTGCTGAATAGAGAATCGAGAATATATATGCTATATGGGGTCGAAGATGTTTCTTTCTGCCTGTTGCATACTTATTATATACCCTTTCCTATTTTAAATGTGTTCAGGGTAGAAAAAGAGAAATTAGAGCACGGATACTAGAGTATAAAATAGACTAAATTGTATTAAATGCGTAAAAAAAAAATTTTTTAAGCAGAGCAAAAACTGTCAATATTAATCCGCAGACGACATTTGGATTATGACCGAAACTTTTGAGGCATTTGAATAAAGCAATTTAATTCCTACATACTGCAAAGCACTGTTAGTAAAATCAAGATCTGAACTTTGCTGACTTTGTCTGACAGCTTGCAGACATTTAAACTCACTTTCATTGTTTTTGTTCTTGTCCAGCGTCGTTGTGGCATTGTTAAGAATTAGAGGTGATGATGCCGCCGTTGCTTTGTGGTTCTGCATTGGCGTTGTGGGTGCTGTTGCCGGAGCCGCTGGCATTGGCATTGGCATTGGCGTTGTCTGCAGCTCCTCAATGGGTCGTGTATAGATGGACTTCGTGCGCTCCGGCCGCGAGGCAACTGGCGGCGGAGCCGGCTGCTGCGGCGCTGCGCCCATATCTACATACATGTCGTTTTCATTGGCAGATGAATGTTGCGATGTGGATGTGGTTGAGGAGGCTGTGTGCCCAACGAAATTGTACGAATGCGATTGAGTCATTGATCCAATGTGATGATGATGCTGTTGTTGTTGCTGCTGCTGTTGTAGTTGCTGTTGTAGCTGCTGTTGTTGTTGCTGCTGTTGCTGCTGCTGCTGCAACTGTTGCTGCTGTAACAAATGCTGCTGCTGTTGGTAGTGATTGCTGAGCAACTGCCCTGCAGCGGATACGTTGTTGGCATTCGGGCCCAGTGTCATGCTTCCCAGCTGGACGCCAATCAAGTTGCCGCCACTATTCGAGCCATGCAGCTCCGAGTCTGTGGGCGTGCTGCTGGGACTACTACTGCTCACGCGGCTCAGCGAAGAGCCTAAAATCAGAGTAGGGCATGTTAATAAAAAGTGTTTCTAATTTTTAGTTGACTGAATCAGTTGTAATCACAATGATATGTTTATGAATATTCACTGAATCTAATCTTTGTTTTTTTTTTCTTAAAGGGGATCCCTGTACAAATGATTCAGTTAACTATTATTAATGGGTTTCACTTGCAGGAGAGCTCACCTGAATGCGTAGTTATGGCATTTGTCATGTACTTGGAACTTGGCCTCTGTTTGGTTGTATTGTCAAACCATTTGAGCACATCGAGCACGGCCTGTGGATTCTTTTTCTGCTCCTGTTTGCTGATGTTGGAGTTCATCAGTAGACGCGCCCACGCCTCAGGCATTCCCTGTAATATGCAGAAATGCCAATTAGCCGGTTAAGCTCCCAAACAATTTGAATTAAAAGGTACCCAGCTACTAAAACACACACACACACAGAGAGAGAGAGAAAAGAGCAAGGAGAAGCGTGAATTGGATTTATACATATGTGGGATTAATTGGGAGTATATTCATAATATATATATATGTATAAATATATATATATAAATTAAGTATATATATATATATATATATATATATATATATATTATACTTAAGCGCAGCGCTCTCAGTGATAGTTGAAGTGTATGGTATTTTGTGGGATTTTTTGGCGTAGACTAGACTAGTGTAGATAAAAGAAAGAAACAACTTCAAGGAACAAATCTAAACGAAATGTGTAACTATGGAAGAAGAACCGATCTCAGAAAACAAGAAAATGGGTTGAAACACGCACAACTGAAGAACAACAACAGATGATTGGAATTTCGCTTAGAAAACTAATGAAGGCAAGTACCGTTGCTTTAAACGAGGTGTTTTACTTACTTTCATTGGCAGCTTGAAATAATAATGAATAATACAAAATTGGTATATCGCGAGTTCAGTTACATAATGTACAATTAAGTAAGTAAATAATGGCCATGATCTCAAACAAAATTAATGAATGATCTGAAGCGTAAAAGCCACAAAAGAAATGAACTATAATCACAATAAAAATAAAGCTACCATTATATTTGCAGAAAATGGTTATATTTCAAGTTGGATTTTAAATTTAAAATTCTCACGCTGAACACATTGAGCAATTTACATATACTATTCCTAAAAAATCGCCTAAAGTTTCGCTTTGTTCTGAAAGCTATTAATTTTATTAAACTTACATTTAGTTTTTTAGTTAATCTCTTGAATTGTAGTTTTACGTTTAATGAGATGCACATTGAAATGTTTTATTTTCTTATTCTTTCTTGATTTTTGTATTGTTTTTCAATTGGAATTGGCAAAAGATAGTTTGGCAGTCGAATTTGTGATAACGCTTTTGCTAGGCCATAAAACAATAATGATTGCGAGACCAGGAAGCAAGCGCACAACAAACTAAATCAATAGTCAATTGTAACAATTGAAATGGGGACATGAACTCACCGTAAACTCGCCGGTGACTGCATCGAAGCCCACGTGCACTGTGTGCTCAAAGTTTGTGGGATACGAGATATTTGGTTTGGAATCCATGTGCGAGGGTTTCGATCCTTTGATCTTGTTCTTCAGCGTCTTCTTCTTGCGATCTGAATCGTCCGGTTCTTTGGAGTAAATATTATATAAAAATTAATTATATATTTATATACATATATATATGAGATTAAGTATGGTAATACTTACCCTTTGGCAAGGGACGCATGTCGACTGAGGGCGCATCTCCACCCGCTCCTCCACTGCCGGGGAGAGGAACACGTTCAATTCCGACGCCGCCACGATTGCTGGTTAGACGCACTGGCGGCGCTGGTGGTTTATCCTCCTCGCTGGACATCTCTGCTGCTTTTGATGTCTGTCTATTGAAATGCCTGGATTGTTAGCAAGAAGTTGGCTACGGCTGCAAGTATTAGTAACAATAATAAGCGCAATCAATGTTGAAAGAACGCTCAACTTGTTGAGTTGCTGCTCCTGCTGTTGCTATCAAACAAAAACAACTAAAAAATTCTTTCATCCATTGGGTGGCATGCGTCACATAGACACAGGCAAGGGCAGGGACAAGGCCTTTTATCTACAGCAACAATGCTTATCTAACTATATTTCAACGGTTGCCTTTTACTTCTTCATTTCTATTGTTTTTTTATATTTGTTATTTACTTGTATTCTCATATTTTCATAAGACTTTAGCTTTAGTCATACGAAAAGTGAGCAACAATCATTATAAAATATGTGCAATAAATAACATATATAGATAGCGATTGAGTTTCTTCTTGTTTTTTTTTTTCTGTGTTTTATGATTATTTGCAAAATCACTTCAAATATTGTGTGCTCTTCATTTGAACAATTTTATTTTTTGGCACACACAAAAAACAAAATTAAAAACAAAAAAAAATTTATTTTATAAAAAAAAAAGAAAACACCCACACAAATTATATATATATATATGTATGTAATTAATATCAATATGGACCGACCGACCAACTGACTCTGACTGCTAGTTGACGCGGCTCGGACTCGTTTTGAGTGTCACTGCCACTGCCCGGCGGCAACAGCAACAGCAATAGCAGCAAAAAAAACTACAACAACTCTGCTTAACAAATGGCGAGAGTGAAAGAGAGCGCAGCAGACGGACGATCGTCGTCGGCAGCGGAGAAAACTTGGGCGATAACAAGAGCAACAGCAGCACAGCTGTTATCGATTAGCACGTAAATAAAAACAACAATAATACGACTCACGCCTTTCAATCTCAATTCAGAATGTGAAAGAGATAAATAATGTGTGGGCACAAAAAAGTATACCACTCACACGGAGGGGGCGCTCTCTGTCTGCTCTATCTCCATCTCTCTCTCCTTGCCTCTCTCCGTTTTCACTATTTTCTCGTTTGCGTTCAAGTTTGCCGGTGGCGCTCTGTCTGCTTGCCGTCGACTGCGCTGCTTTTATGATTCATTTATCAACGTTAGGCGTCAAAAGTCAATGCAACGACTGAGAGACAGCAACAGCAGAGCAGCAAACACTACAATAACAGCATACAATCCTTTTGATGGTGACGGGGGTGTGAAAATTGTATGCAAACAAAATATTTTTTTTTTGTCGGTCCCCTCCTGTGTAGATTGTATGTGCATATGTGTGTTTGTTGGCCGTCTGCCCAACATCATCGAGAGCAATGATGACGAACACCATAGGTAATTATTGGTTGCAAAGCTCGCCCGCTCTTCCCTTTCCTTAACCATGCCGGCTACTCTAAACAACTCCTGAGTGCGGCGAGTGGGCGCCAAGAACTGGGTTATATTTTCTGGTAATTTTTTTTTTTAGGTTTTTCGTTTTTTATGTAACATGGTCCCACAGAAATACAGTATATTGGATAATCAAAGGCATTTTAAATTTAACGGTTTTAATGGATGTAGAAAGTTTGCATTTAAAAGACAAATTTTTTGAAATGAACAAATAAAATTAAAGACAAAAAAAGAAAGAAATTATAATTAATCTTGATTATAATTTTTAAGTGCTATACTGAAAAACATATTTTTGCTTTGTGATGACAACAGGGTATTTCGCAGTCGGGAGCTGCCAAATGATATAGTGTTTTATAATTTGTTTGTGCTCATGTTGTTGAAGTTCAAGTAAAATCAATATAAATTCTATATATTCATATAACTATATACATATACATATATGAACATGTATATATATATATGTGTTGTATATATGTGTACCTGGCAAAGAGTTTTTGCAGCTAATGCAAATTATTCCCTAATGAGCGACTGCGCTACAGGAAACTCAACAACACTTGCCGCATTCAGATTAGTGTGTAGGATGGCAGACGCCCAGCTCCCTGCAAAAACCCCCCCCCCCACACCGCTTCATAACCTCTATGCCTGATCAAGTGGGCCAACCAAAACACATACAAACATACATGTGTACTTGGGTGCATGTTGCAAAAAAAAAAAAACAAAAAAAGAAAAAAAAACACCAGCACAACAGCAATAACAACTGCAAGTGCATTGAGTGCGCTGCCTCCAAGTGTTGAGCGAAGTCACAAACACACACACACACACACAGGCATAAAGAAAGACAACGACGACAACAATGAATGCATTGTGGGATCATCAAACTATTCAGATGAATACAATATATTTTTTCAATTAATGTATGAAAAATGCTAATATTTGCTAAACTATAAGTCATAGTAGGCTTTGCTTAAAAGTGATTATATTTGTTTAAAATATTATATATCAAAGTTTATTTAAAAATTCTATATTTTAATTTCTAATTTTCGAGCACATAAATTATTTATACAAATAATGCATAGCTTATAAATTGCTTGGTTAAAATTTATATTATGATTTCATTTAATAGGAAAAATGCACATGCTAAATTTAGCCACCAATTGCATTTGTGCAAATGAATTAAATAAATATGATATATTTTTATTAGCAATATGTTTATTTTGCTTAAATCGTATTTCAATCGTTTAATATGAATGAAAAGGAAACAATTTTCGCCCACTGTGCGCAGTTGTCTATTTTGGTTTTGTTCGCTACCGAGCGGAAATGTGTCTTCCACTATTTCTGTTTTCGTTCCTTCCCTACTTTTTTGTGTGTTGCAAGTTGGCGCTTTGCTTTCCGTTTTACGTTTTACCTGTCTGGTGATGGGCCTAAGCAAATACAAATAGATTTATGGGCATATGCCGTTAATGCAGAGGCCGCTAACCGTTAAATGTCAAATTGACTGCAAAGTGTGGCCAGTCTAGCATTATAATTATTACGTGCATAAGTGTGTACACACACACATTCATACATATGCATTTAAATGAATTTTTATTTGGTGCGCTTTGGCACGTTTTGCTTGTTCTCGCTGTTGTTTGAGTTCTTTGCTTGCATTGCTGGCGCTTCACGCTGCACGTGCGTCTGGGGGGTGGGGTGAGTGTTAATTGTAGGCACCCTGTATGCAGCACACGCTTGTTGACATTTTCTACATATTTTTTTATTCTTTTGATTTGGGTTAGCGGTTTATTTTTACACCAAAATGGATATGGAGCAGCAACAGCAATGCATTAATCGCATATAATCCAATACTAAAATGAGATAAAAAACCACTTCGACGGCACACACACACAAGGCGCGCACTCAAATGAATGTTGGAAAAATCAATCCACATGTGTGCGTATTCCTGTGTGTGTGTGTGTGTGCTGAGGTGTCGACGACAAACAGCTGCATTCACCACCAATTGGAATTTGTTGCAGTGTATGGGGTTTTTTATGAATGAAACTTAAGGCAATAATAGAAACACAAAACTAACTCACAGTAGAACCGTTGTTTGCCGACGTTCAAACAATTTAAGCAGCCGCCCCACCTTCTCCTCCTCCACGATCTCCTTCTCACAGCACCTCTTCTGCTTATGCTCTTCTTCTTCTGTTGATAATTTAGATGAGCTTCACTTCAACTACAACTGTAACTGCACTTTTGATGGGCGCATCTGTGTGTAACAAAAACTGGGCGCGCAACGTTTTTGTGTTTTTCACGTTTTCGCGATTTCACTAATATTTTTTAGTTTCTTGATTTAAATGGCCGACATGGGAAAGAGAAAAAGAAAAGCGCTGCGACAGCAGGCAATGCAAAACTGGACCAAACAATTGGTTTTGACAACGGATTCGGACGCGAATTGCTGGCTTGCCTTTTGTTTGGCTTAATAACCCGCGTTGTTGCCGCTTATTGGCGATACGAAAGCTTACATTTTATTTTAAAAAAGGTTTCTTGTAATAAATACAAAAAACATGACACATGTAAATGGTGTGACCGCAAGCGGTTGTCGTTAAAATACCCCATTAAAAATTTCGCTTTTAACATACGCGACCAACACTTAAAATTTGTTGGCTGCAATGTTATTAACAGCAGCAGGCTGATTACCATTTAATTTCTTTTAAATCACTTAATTATTATTTAAATGCCAGTCCTAAATGCAGTCAACTGCTGCAGGGTGGCTTAACAAAGAAAATAGTCTTTACATATGTAAAGTGATAATAGATGCAAAGTATTTTAACCGAAGGAGAAGCATATACATTAGGGATGTTCTATGAATATTTATCCAATTGGCAAACAATCTTGTACAAACTATATCGATTAATTTTACAGTTTGAACTAAATTTGGCTTGCCAAGAATTATCATTTCATCTATGTCTTAGGGAGTTTAATGAATTATTGAAAATGAAAAAAATCTTTGGCTCAAATCTTCTGGTTTGCTGTTAGTTATCGATATATATGTTTCTTATTACCAAAATCGTAGCAAAAACCTTGCTGCTGGTAACACTCGCATTTAAAATAAAGAGCGCCAGTTGAAAATTTAAATTTATATTTGAAATATAGTTTTAAGCCATTTCAATAGACTTCAGAAATAGCGGGCAAATAGCTGACATACAATTAAGTATTTTACAAAGAAATATATTCAAGTTGGGGTAAAAAGCGCAGTCATACTCCAAGAAATTCGGTTACAACCCTTAATTGTCATATTGGACGTTGACGTTACGCGACGCGTCCCTTTTTGTCGTATTATTGTTTACACAAAATGTCAGTTCAGAGTTCAAGTGGCCGGCTGGCGTTGACCAATCATAGAGCACAACAATAATTGTTTACAAATTGTTAACACGATGATTGTCACTTTTGACGTGTAACGCCCCCTTCCAGCGATGTGGGCGTTGGCAAAGGAATTCGCTAAATAAATAAAAAGCACAAATCATGTGGAGCTGAAGTGTCTTTGATTTGCATATCATTTGTGGACAAATACTACCACACTATAAAAACCGCCAATAGCTCGTCCTATTCGTTCAGTTCCATCGAGATCCTTGGCATGTCCGTGTCTCTCTACAATGGCTGTCAGGTGTGCGGGGATCAGAGTTCTGGGAAACATTATGGGGTGTCCTGCTGCGATGGCTGCTCCTGCTTCTTCAAGCGGAGCGTTCGCAAGGGCAATAACTATGTCTGCATCGCTGGCAAGGGGAATTGTGTCGTGGACAAAGCACGTCGCAATTGGTGTCCCTTCTGTCGTTTCCAGCGCTGCCTCGCCGCCGGCATGAACATCACTGCCGTTCAGGAGGAGCGTGGTCCACGCACCCAACACCAATCGCAACCGAGCAACTCGAATCATTGTCGTCGTCTGCTGCTGGCGCGGAAACCATCAACGCCTTCGCCTCCTACTCCAGTTGCTGCGGGGCAAGCGCTGCACTTTCAGATACTCGCCCAAATTCTGGTCACGTGTCTGCGCCAGGCGAAGCTCAACGAACAGTTCCGTCTGCTGGAGCGGGCGCAGCAGGATGCCATTTTGCAGGTGGTGTGGAGCGAGTGCTTCATTCTGCGTGCCTCGCACTGGTCCCTCGACATTAGCGCCATGATCGACACTTGTGGCGATGCCCAGATCAAGTGGCTGCTAGCCGAGACCCAACAGTTGCGTGCCGATCTCATGGAACTTAACTTTCTGGAGACGCTTATCCTTTGCCGCAAAGGTTTGCACAACTTGGGCAACTTATAGATAATTGTCTCTGATAAATGATATCCTTGCAGAACTTGCCATCAATGCAGATTATGCCTTGATCCTGGAGGCACACTCGAATGGAGCACTCTGCTCCCTGGCCAGGTATACTCTGCACCGATCCCATTGGCTGCGATTTGGTCAACTGCTGCTCGGATTACGGCAACTCTGTTTACGGCGCTACGATTGCGCACTCTCCTGCATGTTCCGGAATGTTGTGCGAGATATTCTGAAAACACTTTGAGTGTAGAAATTATATTAATAAAGATTTCAAAAAAATAATGTACAAATTTAAGAGTTATGAATTGAAAAATATATATCGATTAAAATGTGACAAAGAAATGTGGACTATTTTAATGATTAAATATTAATTTACTTTATGTAACTTATATATTACTTTAATTTGTATGTTGTATAGTAACAGACACACACACAATCATAATCTAAATTGATATTGTCTTAATATATATTAATTTCAATGTTAAAACTGGTTGAAATATACTGAAAATTTTGAATTTCTAATATATTTCATATTGTTTGTATAAGATAGCACTCAACTAAGCCACACAATAAAAATAAAACTGTTATTATTTATTTAAGACTGCATTAAAAATGTTGAATTAACTTAAATTTTCACATATGGAATTGAAATATTTTTCCGATAAGTATTTATGTTCTAATTTTAGGAACAATAATTTCGATGTTTTTAAAATCAAAAGACTGGTTTGATTATGTTGAATTATTTGAAATATTTATTTTGTCATATTTTCACTACATACTTGCTGAAAAGCCTTCAACTCGAGTCTTACAAGTAAAAACACACAATCTTTATTTAAATAAATTGCTTAAGAATATAACATTCGATATTTTCAAAGTAAAGGCCTGTTTACATATGTTGGATTAGTAAAACTCACCCCTACAGAACTTAATTATTTTTTCAGTTCATAGTTGCTGCTATATTAGAATAGCTTCATAAGTAAATAAAATAAACGTTTTTTAAATTCTTAATTGATTTTGTTGCATATTTTTTTCCCCCGGATTTTCAATTCATCTTGTTTTTGTAAAAAAGTCGTTAGTTAAACTTCTTTAAAAACATTAATTTCGATGTTTTTTCAAGACTGACTAAATATGCTGAGTTACTTCAAAAATCGCATCTGTGCAATTTAAATACTTTTTCAATTCAAACCTGCTGTTGTATAAGAAATACCTTCAGTTGAGAATTTATAAAAGCAAACACTTATTATTTAAGTTAACAGCTAAAAATATATTAATTTCAATGTTTTCCAAGTGGTTTATTTATGTTGAACTATTTTAAAAATCGCGCCCATGCATCAGCTGATGTGTTGCGTTCCATTTCCATGCATTCCTAGCGATACATTTGATATGATGAAGCACTGCAAATTTTCAGTCTGTGTGCCAGTGTGACCAGAACACACCAGCGAGAAATTATCGCAAAAAATTCTTTGAGTTTGATAAACAGTGTTTACCTGAGCTAGCCGCTCGGCATTTACAAGTTAATTTTTTTCTGTTAGCAAGCAAAAAAATAATCGTGGTCGCGCGCAAATAAAAAGTAGAGCACACAATTATGGCCGACGATACGAATGAGGATAGCTGGCTGTACGGCACCTCAAATCCGGACTCGACGACCAACGAAATGACGAACGGCAGCGATACATTGGCGGCGGAACACGAGGCGCTTGCAGCGGTGACCGGCGAGAAGCCCGGAACGGCTGGATTGTTACCCCCCTTTCCCAAGGCGGAGCTGCTTGAGTTCGCCGATGACTTCGAGGACCCCGCCAAGGAAATGGAGGAGGACGAGGAGGCGCTGCCCGACACGACGGACAACAACAAAGGCAGCGTTGCGTCTGCCACCGGTCCAGATGCAGGCTCCGCTGGCGCATCAAATGATCGAATCGATGTCGGCTCGCCGGACATCGATGCTGAGATGGCCGATAATATGGCGGAGGTGGGGGCGAGCAGTACAACGGTCCAGCGCAAGGAGCGCAACGGTTCCGGTTCGGAAGAGGATGACGATGATGATTCGGATGATGATATCAATGTGGTCATTGGCGATATCAAGTCAGCGCCGAGCACATACAACATTAAGCAGCGACCCAATCTGCTGGCTGGCGCAACGGCGGCGGACAAGGCGAAACCATCGGCCCAGGCCGGAAAATTCAGCATCGAGGATTTCGAGGGAGCGGGCACAATTAATGGTGTTGCCGTGCACGAGTTCAGCATCGATTCGTTGGAGGAAAAGCCATGGCGCAAGCCCGGTGCCGATATCACCGACTACTTCAACTATGGCTTCAACGAAGAGACGTGGCGCGCATATTGTGAGCGACAGAAGCGTTTTCGGGTTGCTGAAAGCGGCGTCGGTTTGGCCAGTCTCACACAGAATGTGAATCAGAGTGCTGCCTCCATGATGATGCCCGACGGAAGCAGCAGCAGCAGTGGCAGCATCGCTGGCGGCGTCGGCGGAGGAGGCGGTGGCGGTGGGGGTGGTATCGGCGGTAACCTCATCATGGGAGGGCCTATGGGCATGGGTGGTCCCATGCATCATCACCAGCACCAGCAGCAGCAGCAGCCGCTTATGGTGATGGGTGGTGATGGCACCATGCAAATGCCGCCACCAGGCATGCCACCCATGATGCAACATCAGCCACGTCCCGGAATGGGCATGATGGCCCGGCCGCCACGTCCCATATCGACGACGGGTGGCGTCAAGGAGAACGCCATACAGGTGATGACGGCTGAGTGTCGCGAGTATTCACGCGGTGGTCCTGGCCCAATGGCTCCAAATTTTCCGCCACCAGGCGCCTCCGATGAGCCGTATTTCCATGAGCCGGAACCGTTTGATTATGGCTACGAGCCGACACAGGAGTCCCAGTGGGGCAATGACAATGCCGGCTGGGTGCCCACCGGCATCAAGGAGCTTACGCCAGGACCCGCACACCATCCGTCCCAGCAGCAGCAGCAGCAACAGCAGACGGCGCCACAACTGGGAATGCCGCCACAATTGAATGTGCCGCCGCCACAAATGGGCGGACCGCCGCCACAGCTACGTGGACAGCATGCGCCGCCCGGCTTGATGCCGCCCAACATGCGCATGCCCCACAACATGGGTGAGTTGATACATTCCTATGCATTCCATGTTCATTTATGATATATATTCTCTCTCTACAGGCATGGGTCCACCGCCAGGCATGATTCGCATGCCGCACAACATGAGTAAGGATCCCTAGCAGGATGATTTAAACACTTAAACACTAAACTGATTTCATTCTATTTTGCAGATATGGGACCACAGCAGCGCATGCCACTTGGTGGCAGCAACAGTGGCAGCAGCAGCAACAGCAATATGCCGTCGTCGTCTTCCTCAGATCGCAGATCTGACAGCTACGATGATGATCGTGAGCGCCGTCGCCGTGAGAAGGACAAGCAGCTAAAAAAAGAGCAGGTACAGAATGCCCAAGAGTTTCCAAATTGAGGCCATAAACCTATTACAAATAGGTACAAAGGGTATACTGAATTTGTGCATAAGTTTGTAACAGGCCGAGCCCAGAAACTATATTGTTTATGCTCTTGATCAGTATCCAAAAGCCATGTCGATTTAGCCAGGTCCGTGTGAATGACTAAGTCGATCTCAGAAACTGAAGAGCTCCGTTTTACAGTTTGTGCAGTTTTTATTAATAGAGTTTTAAGACTTTCGATTAATCACAAGGAGTTACAATTAATTTGTATATGTAGAACTTATAATTTGGGCAAAGCAAATTGTAGGGTACTTTCTTAAATTCTTCGTTTTCATAAGGAAATTTTGTTGTGAAATGTATAATGCACTGAAGCAGACGACTCCGTAAACTATATATATATATATATATTATTGAACACCATCAAAAGCCATGTTGATGTAGTCAGCGCCTTCTCGCAGAGAGTGCCTATTTTTTTTTTAGTGAACCTCATGCAATCTTTTTTATACAGTGTTACAGTTTAGTTTGAGCTATAATTTTATCTTGAAGTGTATAAAGCACTGGCAGGTGACGTCTTTGACCCCTTAAAGTATATATATATATCCTTTATATAGCCATATGTGTCATATAGCTACGATAGGAACGGTCTTGTCTTTAGAGAAAGTATCGAAACTTTAGACAGCCTTAACTTTGTCAAAACTGAACAGATCTTTAAATACTATACATTTTAGATCATCGTTTGGCATCATGATTAACGCTGCAGTTAAGTTGTTGTTAAATTGTTGCTATTTGGTTGGAATTCATGTTAAAGTTCTATCGTAAATTAAAACCGGATAGTAAACCCAGATATTGGTTTAGGACATCTCTTAGTCGAACACTTTCTCCTAGAACATTCTAACTTTTTGATCAGGATTTGAATTAATGCCGAGGAGTATTCTGAAAGGCTTAAAATCTATTAAGCCTTTTATATATTTAAATTTAGCTGTTAAGCTTAAGTAAGAATATGAGCGAGTAAAAGTAAACTCGGTGCAGAATGTATCTAACTATATTGTAGGACAATAATAATATAAACACCAATGATTGGCATCACGCTTTTTTATGAGCTGTAATCAAAACTCTTGAAAATTATTTATCTATATGCTAATTGTGTGATTTTTTCGTTAGTTACGCAAAGACTTTCTGGACATGCTGCGGGAGCGGCACGACATTGAGCGCCATACGCGCTGGTATGACTTAAAAAAGAAATTTGAAACGGATCCCCGATATCGGGCACTGGAATCGGCCTATCGTGAGGAGTACTTCGAGGACTATTTGCACATACTGAAGGAGGAGAAGCGCAAGGAGCGCGAGCACAAAGAGCGCGATAGGGAACGCAGCTCGCGCGACCGTCGCTCACGTGATAAGGACAAGGAGAAGGAGAAAGAAAAGGAGAAGGACAAAGATAAGGAGAAGGAGAAGGATAAGGATAAAGACAAGGAGAAGGAGAAGGAGAAGGAAAAGGAAAGCTCAAGACGCGAGATACGTTCGCGATCACGGGACAAATCGAGCCGCCGGAAATCCAAGTCACGCGAAAAGGATCGCAGCGAGCGCAGCAGCAAGCAAAGCAGCTCCTCAACTTCCGGTTCCACTAGTCGAACCGAGAAAAAGAAATCACATCGTAAGGACAAAGAGGAGGAGGAATAGCATTTATTTAGGTATTATATGGAAGACGAGCAGACCGTTCTCTGAGCTGGACACACACACACACACAAACACACACAGCCACAGACACCTATGCACTCATAAACAAAAACACAAACAGACACCCAAAATGCTAACAACACTGCAAATACACTTCCAATAATAAAATCCTATAAATTAAGCAAAACTGTTGCAACTGTTAAGTCGAATTCAATTTACACTTTCAGCTTTGTTTATGTATTTATTTTTTGTGATCTGGAAATCGATGTCTCTTTTAAATTTGATATTTGGCATATAACTAAAGATGCTTTGTTTGTGAATCCTTCGCAAAATTTTTATATTCCCCTAGATTATTTATATATATACAAATTAGAAGTTTATGTCAGCTATATGTATTCTGGAAGAATGGAAAGTATTTCTACATAAATGTGTTGTAAAGAAATTTATATTGTTTATTTTAGTTCTGCACAGGATAATTATTTTTTGATGTCGTGAAGCGTGCAACGCATTATAGGAGTCATCTCTGAGCCCAAAAAGTATATATATTCTTGAAGAACATCTCCAGCCGATTCAATATTGTCATCTCAGTAGTTTGTTTATTTCTTTGCTAATTAGTCCTACAACCGTGAAGCTATCTTGTTGTAACTTGGAATGTCTTATAGCTGTCGTATAAAGAATCGGTCGAATGATGAGTCCTGAGTGAAATATTATCTACAGTTTTAAATATACTAAACAATGTAGCAGGCAGGAGCAAAAGTAATTAGCTTAAACACTCAAATCTTTTGGTTCTTATCAGTCTTTCAATCTTCAGTGGATATATAAATTTATGAAAAGTAATTTATATTTTTGATTCCATGTCGCCCAGTAAAAGGATTTAAAAATGATGTTTTCCATTTATTTATGTAGTTTTATTTTGAGATTTCTGTTTATTAATATTCATGCCAATATTAAAGGTAAGTATTCGTATTTAGAAAATTAACACGAACACAAACGCAGCTTAACTGAAAACAAAAGCGTTTCGAACACTTAAAATACAGAACAGAAGCCAAATAGTTAATGCTTTTTGTTTGGCTTTGACATAATTGACAGTGTCATAATTTGAAAATAAAATTGTTCACTAATGTTAAATTTCTAACATTGAACAGAAGTAGAATGAAATATTTAAAGATATTTGAAATTAACAGTTTATTTTTGTTTAATCTTACAGCTACGCCTATATAAGTTATAAAAGATTTTTGTTTAGTGGGATCGATTAAATTTGAATTATATTCCGGTTCAATTAGCTATAGCCTTATATATTTGATAACTGATATTTTTGATTTTCTAGCTGTTGGTTAACATCAGTTAATACTTGACACAGATTATAAGTAGTTTACAATCCGACTAGACTACTGTAGAGCTGCTACAAATTACTTATACAGACAATAACATCAACTACTGTAGATCAATAAATAATAGCTTTCATTTTTATACATATAAATATAATTTTTTATTTTTTTTTTTATAAAATTATTAACGATTGTCTTTAGAAAACTAAATTCACGTATATAATTCTTATTTGATATTATGCTTTTCATCAAATACGTTCTTAAATATTTCACTTACGCAAATACATACATATATTGCATGTATATATAGGTATTTGTAGATCTGAAAGGAACTTGACGTAGAATTGAAAACACATGCGAGTAGTGGATGAAAGAATCAGCCCTCAAAAATTCTTGATTAGATATCGTTTTTCTGTTTCATTTTTTGCTGAGTTCAGTTCAGGAGTTTCATGCTTTGATTATAGTTAAATATACCATTGTTTAGGTTTATACAAAATTGATTAATTAACTTACGCTGGGTTCATTCCCAAATTTCTAGACTTACGAAGCACATACAAATAATTTGGCATGTTTAACCGATTAACGTTCAAAAATTGAAAATTTCCTGACTAGAAATTGATTTTAAAAACCCAAGTAAGGCTTTTTCACCTGAAATTCTTAAATGGAAAATATAAATTTAAGCAATTAAAACAAATATTGGTTTGCAAATACTAAACGATAAATAAATTATTTCCAATTTATATGGAGATAATGCTTTGCTTTAAATTGAAAATACTTTTCGAATAAAATAATTCACTTTGTAACATAGTTTTCTTAAATGACTGAGCAAACACACTTTCTCTATAAAGTGAGCCCATGTTGTAGAATAATTGCAGTTGCGCTAATTAGATTAACTAGATTATCTATGAATTTTTGTTTTCCACAATCGAAGAGTTATTGAAAACGTATTTCAAACGTTAATGGGTTAAAGTGCCACATTGAACTTGACTAGATTTGGAAAGCAGTATCGGTATCGAATACATACATTATTGTGTTCGATCGTTGGACATTACTAATCTTGAACTAAATTGTACTTTCATTTCGCAGCTGGAACCAAGTTTGCATGCATCGAGGTACTTTACTTGACATCATCATCACAACACTCAAAAATTCTCAGACCTAAAGCTTTATTTTGTGTAGTTTTGTATTATATAATTGGCACTAGGGCCTAAATTGTGCCCTATCTGCTCAGCAGCTGTTCCACATTGAGCGTAATCTCTGGACCCGGCCGGCTGTTATCCGGTGCATCATTTGGACTATCGCTTCTGCTGCCGCTGCTGCTATTGTTGTTGTTGTTATTGCTGTTGCTGTTGCTGTTGTTGTTGCTGCTGGTGCATCGACTATGCGCATTGAGGCCATTCAAGGAGCGCGAAGGTGCTGGCGAGGTAGGCGCCGACAGCAGGGGCGGGCTGAGGGGTGCCGTTGTGGAGCTGGATGGCAACGTTGGGGATTGCACTTCGAGTGTAGAGGGTGGACTGCGATTGAGATTGCTATCGAGACTGCTGTGATGCTGCGAGGAGGCTGGCGACAGTGGTATCTCCTCGATCTTCTCGAGATCCTGGGCAATGGAGGTAGAGTTCTGTTTGTGGATGCGAGCCAATGTGACCTTGGGACTGCGTGCCCCGTCGTGCAGCACGGGTATGTCGAGCATGGAGCTCTTGCTGGCATTGATAAGTGCCGCATAGTTATTGGCCTGCAGCGAGAGCTGATGCTGTTGCTCTGACACCTTCGACTGCTGATCGTCGCGATCCAAGCTAAACTGGCGACGCAGCAGCCGGCTGGAACCGGGCTTGCTGTCAAACTTGGAGGTGCTGCCGGCGATGGAACAGCCACCACTACCAGGTCCATTGGCACCAGCGACGCTGCTGCCGCCCGCATTGCTAAACAGATACTTGCCGTCGTAGAACTGGGTGAGATTGCTCTCGCTGGGACTGAGGCATTTGTAGTGATTGTACGGCGAGCTGAGATCCATCATTTCCTCAATCTTCTTGTAGAGACGCGAACTCGACCCGCCCGTCGAGCTGGGCAAACGGTTAAAGCTATTAGGATTGAGCAGACTATCCGGCGTCAGCTCCGACAGCTTACGAGATTGTGGACTCGTGCTGCTCGGCGTCTTGTTGGGAAACTCGGGGCACAGCGTCGCATTGGGGCTAATGGTATTGGTGGAGTTGGAGTCCAGCGAATATGAGTTTGGCAGCTGGCTCGAGCACATGTCCGAATTCGCCGGCGGCGTTATCTCCACCTTCACCTCCACGGATTCACCGGCCAGCGATGAGCTTTGCGATGATGACGGATTTGTGCTGGTGCGCGACTTATTCGCCTGAGCCTTTAATGTTATCGAGTTGCGTATAAGCGATTCATCCAGCCTGTGAGCCAAATGTTGAATTAGTTTCATATTTAGAGATTGGTCATTAAATTCGTTTACCTACCCATGTGACTCCCTGAGTTGGTGGTGCGTGTTAAATGAATTCAAAGAATTTTGTCAAGTTATGGTAAAAGTGTTTGTGGTATATTTTTTTATCCATATATAAATACATATTTACACACAATGAGTGTCCCTATATAATGCTCCAATTATTAAGTATGCAATGGTTTTGCCTCAAATTAGTTTCCAAGAGCGGCAGAATAAGACTAAACGCGAAGAGAGAGCTTCATTTACGGCTTGCATTTGATCGGTAGATCGGTGTTCATTAATCGCGATACAGATATTCAATAATATAATCTAAAGAGACAAAAAACCGCAGTTTAAGAATCAAGTAAATTAATCTGAAGCAGTCGTGATGTTTCACATGATTTCCAAAATGATGATTTGCAAGTACTTCAAGTAAGTAATTGGAATATCTATTTACAAGAGTCTTTCAGATATCGTGGGAGTTAAATGCTATATTGTGTTTAGTGTTGTCTTAAATATGATATGATAAAAATATATTTTGAGAGATGAGGGGTTTGATAAGGTCTATCTCTTAACGTCTCTCTCTTTCCCTCTTCCCCTCTTTCCCTCTCTCTCTCTCTCTCTGTCTTCAACAGAACCTTACATTTGTAAACATATTTTAAAACTTGTATACTATATTCCAATTGGAGCAGGGCGCAACACAACAGTCCTAGTTTAATTATAATGGCATGGACTTACCCAATAGGTGGGGGCACAGGTAGCGGCTTGTCGAATCCCTTCTTGCCCAGCAACCAAAATGTGTTCATCATGCCCTTGCCCTTGATATCGATGAGTCCGCGTGGTTCAATGGAATACCCACCACGGGCCTCCAATCGATCGCGAGTCTCTTGCGACATATGAATGCGCCACGAGGATCCTACAAGAGACGGAATATCATTTTCAGATGCACAACATAATTTTAGTTAGCATATACCAGTTGATTCCATTCGGGAGGCTGTGTTCACGGTATCTCCAAAGAGGCAGTAGCGTGGCATTGTTAGACCCACAACGCCGGCACAGCAGGGACCCGTGTGCAGACCGATGCGCAGCTGTAGCGGCACACCCGGCAAATGCTTGACATTGAAGCGTCCACTCTGATGGAGAAGATCCAGCGCCATGGTGGCTATCTGCTCGGCATGGTCGGGTATTTTCACTGGCAGTCCACTGACCACCATATATGCATCTCCAATCGTTTCGACCTGAAATAAACGTAGGAATTGAAATTGAAGCTTATATTAGAATTTTTATTGAAAATTTTGTGTTCACCTTGTAGACATTGTAGGCATTGATGGTGGCATCGAATATCGTATAGAGATCGTTGAGTAAGTCCACAACCTGAACGGGACTGCAATGGGCGGCGATTGTTGTAAAACCAACAATGTCGCTAAAGTAGATTGTGACATCGGAGAACTCCTCTGGATCGACAGCCAGACCCATTTTCAGTTTCTCAGCAACCGAGCTGCGAAATTAGACAACATTATTTGATCATTGTGAATATTGATTGCACTTTGGCTCAAGTTAATACCTTGGCAACATGCGATTTAGCAGCTGCTCAGTCTTCTTTCTTTCAATATCCAATTGATCTGTTCTCTCTCGTATTAGCTCCTCCAGATTATTCGAGTACTTCTCCAGCATTTGAAACATTGTGTCCACAAAGTTCACTTTGCGTCCATGATTGAGCATCTTAAAGCGCTCGTAAACGCTGTAGATTAAAAAGATATAAGCAGGCATAATTAAAGATCACTATTGGAACGTTAAGAACCGTCCCCATTGCTAGTTTTTTGGACTTTGACTCAGAATCGCGTTTCCAACTTTAAATGCAGTTTTATTCCAGAGGTAAAGTCATGACCAAAAAGCCCTGGTTTTTGACAATCGGTTTAGCTTTGCAACAGTTTCCACTGCTATTCTATTTTATTTGAATACGAAGATTAAGAACCCTTCTCAAAAGAAGATTTCACTTTACACAAATGTAATTTACAACTATTTTGATGAACAGCTCAAAAGTCAATTTAAATGTATTTTGAAACATTATCAATTTCTCACAAAATATAGCTAGAAAAAGAATTAGTCTTGTAATAAAAAAAACCCTGTTTTTATACTAGTGCACAATAGAAAGGCCTTAAGAAAATATGTTTAACTCTGAATGAGACTTTATAAAATCGAAAAAAATGTGTGAATAAAACCCGTTTATTTTATGACGCTTTCACTCTGACCAATGACGTCAAGTAGCTTAAAAATTATATTCGAATTGTTTGTTAGACTTACGAGTTAAAGTCAGGTCGCATATCTGGTTGTTCGGCCCAACACTGTCGCATAATGTTGATGGCCTCTGGTGGTGCAGCACCTTTGGAGACCGACGGCCTTATCAGCGGTGGTGGTTTCTTGATCTTGGCAATGATCTCGTCCGGCGTTAGGGAGAGCATGCAATAGGGTTCGCCTCTGACAACCACCTCCTGCATGATGATGCCAAAGGAGTAGACATCACCCAGCTGGGTGCCCATTTGAATACGTCCATGCTGCTGATGTTGATGATGGTGATGATGATGATGCTGCGGCTGCAGTGGCGTTTTCATGTTGCGCAGCAACTCGGGTGCCGTCCACAGCAGCTCCTTGGTGCTGCGCGGCAGCTGTGCCAAGCCCTGTGATGCATAGAAGGAGCTGACCCCATAGTCTGTGATCTTGAGAACCCATCTGGCGTCCACCACACAATTTCTGGATGTGAGGGCGCCATGGACGCGCAATGGTGAGGCATGCAAGTAGCGCATGCCGCGCACCAGATCCGTCAGCAGGCTGAGTCGGAAGGACCAGTCCAGTTTGATCTCGTCCATGATGAGCACATCCTGCAACGAGCCCCGCGAACAATAGTCAAAGACCATAGCAGTGCGATTCGGATCAGAGAGCCAGCCAATCAGTGGATTGATATTTTCGTGGCGCAGTCCATGCGCCATCACCAGCAGATCCATGGCCTTGGAGCGCAACTCTGCGGAGCCATTCAACTGGATCTCCTTCAGCTGTACCAGGTCTCCATTGTAGCGCGCTCGCATGTCCAGGTGAGCCGGCTTGTGGCGCGCCAAGCTGCCGGCTGCATACGAGCCACTCTTGCCATTGACAGCCGTCGTTGTGGTGCCACCACCGCCACCAGCACCACCACCACCACCACCGCTATTGCCTGCTGGCGCCGCGCCTGGTATCACAAAACCCAAATTCTTCAGCGATCCAATGGAGCCCTTGAGTAGATCTGGCTTATCCACTTCGGGACCACCGAATTCCTGCAGTTGCTGTAGCCAGCAGCAAAGCATCGCCTCAATGCCCTCGTCCACCTGCAAATTCTCTCAGTTGCATTTTGAACTCTGAATTTAGATAAACGTTTTGCTTACTCGTCGCGAATCCACGGGAAACACAAAATCACTGGCCGAGAGCACAATCTTATTCGGTCCCTTCGAGAGTCTCTTACGCAAAAAGTAGTTTCTGTCAATTGAGAACAATTTGGCAAGAAAATATTAAATAAGTTTACTAAATTGAAAATTGTAAGAAAAATGCGTATACGTCTTAGTTATTGAAATTTACAATTCACTTGCTGCTGTTTTGTTTGATGATTAAGAAATTCCAAATTCTTTCATGTTGAGCATTATTAAGTTCCAGGTTAGTTTTGTGTATTGTTATCGGGAATCGATTAATCAAATTTTTAGTCTATATCTCTTATAGCCTCTGAGATAGGCTTGTTCATATATTTGTTGATGTGAAGTTATCAAAAAATACAGTTACGATCGATCTGACGATAATATAACGACCAAATGATTTTTTGTATAAAGTTTGTTTTTTATTTTTGCATTGGTTTCAAATAATATAAAACACTCTCTCGAAAAAGTGGATACAAAATTCTTTTGACTTTATACAATAATTTAATCTGCTTCAAGTACCATATTTCCAAAATTAATAATTACGCCCCTTTCTCTCCACTGAGAGGCGGGTATATATATCGTCGGCTCCTTTGGTGAATTTGTTGCTGTTGTTATTGGTTTAGTTGTCACTGTACAGTCAACATGCCCAAGATTTGCCAGATTGGTGCAATCGGTGCATTGAGAAGGTAGATTTGGAGCTATTGAAACACAGGCCACCGCATCAGCATTTTTTATGAGGCACATGGCCAAAGTGCCACAACAAAAGATCAGCATTTGAATTCGCATTTCTAGTTAGTTTGGCAAGACTGATGGCTAAGACACTTTGTTATGTGGTTTTATCTAGTTGACTGATATTTACGTAAAACCAGCAGTTTACACAGCTGCAGAAAGTCTTTTAGAGCTTTCAAAATATTATGGAAATATTCTTTATTCTTATAATCATACGCAACTGAGCAGCTAGGCACTTCTTATGTTTAAGCAGCTGATTCACTCATTTTATCTAACTTTTGGCATTACGTTAGTTTGAGCCCCTTCGATTCACTAATCTCATAATTATCTATTTAATTTACCCTGAACTAAGCAGAGTAAACAGCTACTTTTTATACCCAGAACCCATTAAAAATGGGTAAAAAGGGTATACTGGTTTTGTGCAAATGTATGTAACAGGCAGAATGAAGCATCTCCGAACCCACAAAGTATATATATTCTTGATCAGGATCAACAGTCCGTCTGTCCGTCCGTCCGTCCGTCTGTATGAACACGCAGATCTCAGAGACTGTAAGAGCTAGAGACAGAATCTTCTAATTAATACACAATATGCATAATATGCAGATGCATACTGTTGCTCAACTGCCCAAATTTCGTCAAGATCGGATAAGAAACACCCAAGTTATGGTCGAAAATGTATTCTCATATTGATCTCATTTCTATCAGCAGCCGCCAGCATTTTCTGTATGCATAAATATACGAGAGCGCATGTGTGAGAAAGAGATGGTCTGATAATCGCCGCGGGCGTCAATATTCTTTTGTATGCGTTTGCGTGTTTCACGTGCTTGTCGGCAGAGGGCGCTTGCACAGCTGCTCGCATTTTAGTGCAAATCTTTTTAAAGGGGAATTTGCCAATAATACTAGAATATATTTAATAACTGGGTTCAGGGTATATCGTAGCCGAGTTTACTCAACTACAGCACTCTTACTTGTTTTTTAATACTCTTTAATTAAATATATACTGTTATTTCTGCAGTGATAACGAGAAATTAAGTTTCATATTTTATTTTTAATATATCTACAACAGGTAATTAGTCAAAAATTTGAAAAAAAATACTATGAAGCAATTATCTTTTCACTTGTTAATATAAATATCTGCTTGGAGTTAGTATCTTATTATCATTCCCATAACACACTGAGAAAATATATATTTTTTCAATATAATTTTATGTAAATAATTCTAAAGTTTCTCTCAGCTTACCAACTGCATTTAACTAATCAATGGTTCCTTGATTTATTTGCATTGCCTTTTAAAGCAACTTAGTTGGCTTCTATTGTCAGGGGGCACACGCGCCAAACTTGACCTGGAGCAACTTTTTGTAGCAAAAAACAAGAGCTTAAAACTACTTTTCAGTTTGCTCAATTAACTGTAGCTTGAAATCAGGCAGACTTCTTGCAGGACCTTCACCCTCTGCCAACACTGCAATCTGCATCTATTAGCATAGTTAACGTTGTTGGAGCATAAAAACTTTATATTGTTACGTAAATACATACATACTTACGTACTTATAGTGGGCAATACAACATTCAGTGGCAGGAAAAGCGCAAATTTAGGCAACACAATTGTTAAGCCAGAGAAAAGTTTGCCACGTGGCCAAAAGCCCCAACTAAGGTTAAGTGTATTATGCGCATTAATGGGCATTATCTAGACCAAGTCGAAACTCTTTGAGGGCGACACACACGTGTAACGCCAGTTAAGTAGCCAACCCCAAAGCCATTAAAGTTTTTCTATTTACGCCTTACAACTTTCGGCCTTAGTCATAGAAAACATTTTTACCTGTGCTGTGTTAACCAGACCAGGATAATCAACGGCATCGATCAGCATAAAAACACCCGCACGTCTGCCTCATTTCTAAATCCTCTGCTGTTGCCGGAAGATGACTTGCGCTATTTTGAAAGCATCTATTATCTACTTAAGCTGTTGCCACAAAAGTTTACTTTAGTTGTCGTTTTGAATTAGTTAGTTTTTAGTTGTATCTTTAAGTTAGATGTAAGTTTAGCAGAAGTACTTGCCAGCTTTTTGCAATGCGACTTTAAGTTATTATCAGTATCATTATAATCAGGAGCTAGTTTATATCTCAGTCGTCCAGTCTAAAAGAGTATTCACTCATCGGTGAATGTATTTTTTTGTTTGCTATCCTGTCCCTGTCCAGTTTGATGCCTGTGGACATTTTCATTTTGCTATTATGTCCGCCACACGCTAATTAAAACTTCACCTAACTTAAAGCTAACACTCTCAAATATAACTGGGCTGAGTCCTCGGTGGTGGGGGGGGGGGGGGTGGGTCTGGGGGGTTCCGTTAGTCAAACTATCGCGGGCAGAGCTCTTAACATGTTAAACAGTAAATGATTTGTTCAACCGCATTTAACACTGATTTTGTACTCTCTTAGCAAGGGTAAAAGAGTATATTCGTTGGAATACAAATGAAATTTGGAAGTTAGATTCTAATAATCCCTTCCGAACATTTTTAATTCCAAAAAAATCAAGAAAGTAAATGAATTACAGTCAACACATTTAAATTGTATGTGATTGATTATATAGAAGTTGAGGCACCTTCTCATAAGAAGCATTTTTGACACCAGTTATCAGCTGTTATTAAACTGGTATCAGAGTATTGAGCAGTCGGATAAATCCTATAATATATACACCCTTTCTCACCTATTTTTTTATTGCCGGTGTCCATGGACATGCTAACGGGGGTGTGTGTGTGTGTTTGATTGCGGTATATACATGTCAACTGCCAGGAAACATTTCGAGTGTATGCTTTAACTTATGCTACGCTTTAATGAAAGTAATTAATTCAATGCTTGTTATTATGACACACACACGTGCATGTGTGTGTGTGTGTTGGTTTCCCATTTTGAATAGGTGTAATTCCTCTGAGGTTTGTGTATTGATTTTCTGTAAATGATTGCTGGCTAACCAATTTATAATGTGGATTAAATGCTTTTATATTCATGCAAATTGAAATACGCAAAATGAGAGCATTGCCAAACCAGCATCTGTTTGATGTGAGCAATTAACACAATTGATCAAGGACTAGTATAAATAATAAAGTGGCTTAATGCTAATGAGCTGCATGTCAAGAAATCACTAACTACACATTTCGCTTTAAATTTACAATGTGCAGAGTCAGATATAAATTTAAATTATTTATTTGGCGCATGCCTGAAATGGCAGCTTGTCGGTGTTTGGGTTAACTTAATCGCAAAAAAAAGCTATCTAATTATGCTCTATACAAAAACCAAACCAACTAACATTTTGCCTCTGCAATTTTCAAGAACATAAGGCAATTAACAAGCCCTTTCTCCCCTCCCCATTAGAAAAAAGGGCGCACAAGCGAGAAAAATCCTAATGATGAAAATTAATATGGAAATTGCCACGCGCCAAATATTTTTCGCTCAGCTTAATGGCGCTCGATTGTGTGGGTGAAGCTTTCGAAATGTGAAACCGCCTTTAATGACTGCTAATTGATTAGGCTAATCTGCTCCGAAAATGAAAAATAAGGCCAAAAGGAAAACAAAACAGGTAAGAATGCTACAATCGAGAGAGCTTAACTGGAAGATACTCTGAAACCAATTCTTATTCCAGCAACAACCAATATTGGAATAAAAAGAAATTTATTTAAAGTTATGGTTTTATTGGAAATCGATATTCGGGAATCCCGTAAAGTTATCGACAAATTTAACTCCGCCTGTTTCATGTTGTGCCAAAGTTCAAGTTCAAAGTACCCTTCTTATGTGTACGGGGTATACATCTCTCGTTATAAAACATGTTCATTGCCTCAAGGTCACAAATATTATACTGATAAACCTAATGTAAATTAAGCTAGTAAAAATGAGAATATTTGTAATGAAATAATGATTCAATACGTTTTTTACTTAAACTGAGTTGGGTTATGAAAAAATATGTTTTTAAAATTAAAATTTAAAAATTGATTAGTTGATCAATTTCTGAATATCGCAATTAAGTGAATTGAATTTCCAAATCTTCTAACGTCAACAAAGAAATGTTAATCAATATATTTCACATTAAATAAAAAACTAACAATTGTTCCGATATTTATCATAAAACTAAGGCATTCACAAAGATTTTTGTAATGATATTTTAATGTTATAACAAAAGAAAATATTTATATGAAACTGATTTCTAATAACATCCTTAAAGAATTTTAACAAAAATAAATATTTATCTGGGACTGACTTCTATTGAAATTATAGATATTTCTTGAACACTTAAGATGATATGCAATGAGATATTGGGTATTTGTAAGTCACTCACCTGACAGCAACGCCAGCAGCGACGCTGGCAACCACAATGATGAGCAGGAGACCAATGCAAATGGCCGCAATTGTCCAGCAGATGGCGCCACATTGCCACATTTGAACGGTGCTAACCAGCAGCCACTCATCGTAACCGGGCTGAATGGAGTGCGTTATATAACTGCCACGGCCAGCCATACCCTTGATGCCATGCTGCTCCAGTATGAGCAACGGTCGCCATTTGTATGTGGCCAGTGCAGCATCCACAACGATGTCGAGTACAACAAAATCGTATTTGGGTCTGGCTGCCTCCGTTGCCCCGCTGTCCACGTTGGCAATGTGCGAAAGCAACAGATCGTACAGCGAGAACAAATTCATAAACGGCAGCAGCTTATCGAGGCTGGCATTTTGACGAGCCTCCAATGTCGCCTGCTTAGCACTCCTCACATCCTGCGGCTGCTGCTGCTGGTCCGATGCTATTGGTGTACGAAAATTGTGCACCATGCCCATTCCAATTCCGGTCGCATTTAGCAAGTGGCGATGCTTTTCGCTTAACAGTGTCAGCACCAACAGATTGGTGGTCAACAGACCCGACTGTGGCTGGCTGCTACTGTTGCCAGGCAAATAACCATTGCCATTGCGATTACCATGCCCCTTGCGAGTGGCCCCATTGATGTGTGCCAAATATTTGTAGAGTCTATGTTCGACATTCAATGAGCCTGCCACAATATCGATGAGCAATACTTTGGCATGCTGCTGTTCCTGCTGTGCCAGCGATTGCTCCTTTGCCCATTTGGAGTTGCGTAGCCAACGCAGTGTGCTGGCATCGTTCAGCGGTGCCGTAATAATAATTGCTAAATTTCAGACAGTGGTAGATGTGAAAGTTTGGGTGAGAGGTGATTAGTTTGAAATGCAAATTATTGGTTTCTCATCTTTTCGACTGGCCAATTTCACTGACAGCAATAAGCCAGACAACAGACGCACGTACCTTTGCCCGGCTTATCCTGCTCATGCAGGTCACGTTTTGTGTTCTCGCCAACTTCAATGCGATACGGTAACTGCAACTTGGATGCAATGGCCAGCGGTAGACCCCAATTGTCGTCTGCAAAATAGAGAGAAGTGGCATATTGCAGTTGAGTGGAGCACTGAGCAGCTGTGACAGTTCCTGTGGTTAGTTTACGGTTGCAAGCACGCAATCAAATTTGCATTTCAGCGCTTCATGCGGCATGTTTCAGCAATGTCCAATGCTGGCATTTCAACGCGTTTCAGTTTACTGGGCCGCAAATTGAGAGTGCTACAGGTTTTGTTGATCTGTGTGTGTGGCTAGTTTATAATTTAAGCGAATATTGCCTATGGTTTCAAAATTTAACAATACGATTTCTGCACGAAATTCATATTCAGATTCTATTGCACAAATCCATGGGGAGACTATTGCAATTTGGTTCGGCAAAAGGTGGTTTGGGTAATTAACATCAACGATTTTTGAGTAACTTGAATGCTTAAGTTCTTTTGAGTACTTTATGAGTGGAGTAGGACACCTTGAATTTGTCTAGAAAAAGATGTGCCTAAGGCGAATAGGTGTGGGTAAAATCACTGCAATGTTTCCAACAATTGAACTGAAGTAGTGTTGAAGATTATCGAGATATGCTCATTAGATTTTTTGTTAAGCTGCAAATTCTTGCACCTTAATATTGTAAAATAGTATTCTCCACTCAAATTGACTGTGATTATGACACTGAGTCTACGCCAGACTCTTATGTGTGATTGTGAAAAAAATGACGAATGTACTTCGGAGAAACATCAATTTAGAAAACAGAGGCTTGGATGAGTGTTCTTATTTGGATCTGTATTTAATAGACCAATGCAATTCTACCCAAATCAATTAAAAATGGGAAAGGGCGTTATAAACTTGTCCAAAAGTATGTAAAAAGCTGAAGGAAGCATCTCCGAACTCAAATTGTATAAATATTTTTGATCAGTAGCAAAAGTCGAGTCGATTTAGCCATATTCGTCTGCCCGTCTATACGAACAAGTCGAACTCAGAGACTATAAGAAATTGAAACTTTAATATCTATATATATATATGTTCAAGTTGAAGTTAGTTTAATTTATGGATAGCTGCTACCGATTCACGGATATCGACACAAATCGATTACCAATGGCAATAAGAGATACAATTTTAAAAATATCATCTTTCAACTGATATTTTACATTGCGTAATACCTTATTGAATAACTGAAAAGCTTTATATAGATCGGATAAGAAACATACTTTTTTTTTATCCAAAACATATTTTTTCATATTAATTAAGTTATCAGCAAGCTATAAATTTAACAACTGGGATCAAAAGCAACATATCAAGAAAAAGCCTCAAGTATTTGTGGAAATTATCAAATTATAAACTGGATTCGTTAAGTTTAATAACTGGACTGGATTTACAGTGGCTCAGAGCTTATTTGGACCAGTGTCTAGCAAAATTTGTAACTGCCTGCCATAAACCAATTATACATTATTTTTCAAAAATTCCAAAGGCCGATGTCAGGTACATACATTAACCATTAAAAGGAATATATGACCCCAATAAACTGGGGCTTCCCCACCAGCTACTTCGGATTATGTAAAAAAGTACCTCAATTTATGGTCACAGTTTAATTGGGACAGTTACAAATAGTAATAACAATTATAAATAGACCTTCGTAGTCAGTTTAGTCGCTTCGTCGACGAAAATCGGATAGAGGACAACGGCAGAATGGCAGCAAACAAACTTTTTACCGAACAGGAGGAGCGGAGGATCATCAGGAAAATAAGGGAAATTCCTAAGCTATCGTTTCCAAACTAACTCAACAGGATCAGGATACAATGGAGAAAAAGTGCAGTGCGGAAACTGTGGGCCAGGTTCTGCGCAACCATGACTTTAATGCCCGAGTACTACGGATGAAGCCCTTTATAGGAGCGAAAAATAAAGGGACCAGGATGACGTTCGCCAAAACCCACTTGGGCAACGATTTGGAGTTTTGGAACACAGTTATATTTGCAGATGAGTCCAAATTCAACATTTTTGGCTCGCACGGACGGAATTATGTGTGGCAGTCCAATACTGAGCTGAATCCTAAAAACTTAAAGGCAACAGTCAATCACGGCGGATGATGTGTCATGGTATGGGCATGTATCTCGGTGTTTGGTGTTTATTGAATCAACAGTGGACAAGAATGTGTACCTTAATATATTAAAGGCAAATTTACTACAAAGTGCCGAGAAGCTAGGAATCCGACGTTCTTTCTGATTCTACCAGGACAACAAACCCATCATAAGGCCGGAATAGTACAGTCCTGGCTTATCTGGAACTGCCCCTGATGATAATTCCCAGTCTCCTATAGATCTATATCTTACTGAAAATTTGTGGCCTCTGCTGGGAAATAACATCCGGAATCACATCATATCCAGTAAACAGGATCTCAAAAATGCTCTGCTGGATGAGTGGAGAGACTATAAGAGCTAGCTTCAGATTTGGAATATAGATTCTCGTATACCAGGCGCAGATCAAGTTTGCGTTATTTAATCGCTAACTGCCTCCGTATATCGAATATCGATTAATTGAATTTCCGATAGCAATAAATGCTACAAATTAAAGGAATCCTATATAATCTACATAATATGCATATGCACACTATTGATCAATTCGTCAAGATCGGATGAAAAACACCCAAGTTATGGTCGAAAATGTATTCTCATATTGATCTCAATTCTATCAGCAGCCGCAGGCATTTTCTGTATGCAAAAATATGCGAGGGCATGTGTGAGTAACAGATGAAATAATATTTAACGCTAGCGTCAATATATTTTTGTGTGTATTCTGCGTGTGTTTGTCGGCAGAATATATTTAATAACTGGGTTCAGGGTATATCGTAGTCGAGTGCACTCGACTACAGCACTCTTACTTGTTGTATTTAACGCACTTTAATTTGAAGTGCCGGATGTAATAATTTGTTAGCTGAGGTTAAGTATCTGTAGGAATTTGATACAATACTAAGCAAGTTTTTTTATTCTGATTCTAAACTAGTGTTGGAACCCAATGATTTTATTTATGAGAAATGTGACTTGCACAAGCAGCTTTTGAATGAATCTTTTTGGGTCTGAGGCTCGCTGTCCCCTGCTCCGGTTTCAAATTTCTTGGCAAGTGGTTTCGGTGGTGCATTGTCGCACATCTGATTCATAAGGACGCAATCGTGGCGAGCAGCCGCTGGACATGGACACTTGTCAATGGCCGCATTTGCGATTAGTGCATCGAATTGCTCCTGGGCCATGGGAGCCTTGGCCACATACTTGTTTTTGGGGCAGGCATGGATCTTCCAGTTGGGATGCGGTGGCAGATAGTCTGTGCCATCTTCCATATACTGGGCTGCTTGCTGAATGCAAATCTTTGGATCATCGACGGCTTTTAGCAGTTTCTGCTCGAAAGCCTTCTCCTCCTCGGTCCGAATGCGTTTCATCTCGACGATTTGGGCATCCAAATCGGCGCGATTCTTTGCGTACTTGCAGAGGATCATTTCCCGCGTGACTGGTGGATGCACAAATCGATTCTCGGTCATTCCATTCTCACGGTGCTCTGCTTCCAGGCGCATCTTGCGTTCGATTTCCTCACAGATCTGCTGCTTGAGCTCCGCATGACAGCGTGCCGCTTGCAGACCCTTGAGGCGCGTCTGCTCGGCAATGTTATTCTTGCAACAGGTGTCCACATGGTACAGATCATCGATGCGATCGTTCATCATCTTCTCGATGCCCAGCTCCAGGTTGCGCATCCGTTGCACATAGGCGATGTACTCGTGTGTGGCACGGCACAGCTGCCGTTTGGTGCACCAGATGCGCTTCTTGGCCTCGGTCTCGAGATGTTGTGTTTCCCGCATGAATTCCTCATGTTCCGCCTTGTCCGCCGTCCATTCGGCGAGCTTCTTACACTTGTGTCGTTTAATGTCCTCGAGCAGTTCATCGCGGTATTTCTCCTTATCCTTGTTGGCTGCCCGATGTTTTTCATCGAACTCCTCCAGTCGCAATACCTCAATCAATTTGTCTACCTTAATCGTATCGAGACGTTTCTCCTCGCGCTCCTGCTGTCGCTTCTCCTCATGCTCGGCCAGCTGCACTTGGAGCACCTGACAGATCTGCTCCTGCACCTGTTCGCGCGTGTGCACCTCACAGCTCTGCTGACGATCGTACTCTGCCCAGCGCCGTTGGTTCAGCTTCAGCCAATAGTTGTCCCTTTCGCATTCGCGTCGCTTTTTGCGCAGATTCTCCTGCATCTGTTGCTCCTGGCAAAGTTTGATCTCGTTGCAATCCTTTTGGCGCAACGCCTCGCGTATCTCATAGCAATTTACCATTAATTGTTGCATTCGCTTCATGTCGACGAACTTCTTATGGCGCTGATCGCGTTGCTCCTTGATCTCGTGCAGTTGCTCCTGACGCAAACGGATGTTCTCGTCGAGACGATTCCTCACCTTGCTGGCAAACTCCTGCTCAAACCCCTTGTCCTCCTTATCGAGCAGCATCTTCAGTCGGCGGCAGCGATCCTGCAGATCCTCGCTAGCCGTCTCCTGCGCCTTCTTCACAAGCAGCCCAATCTGCGTGTGAAGACTCTTCCGATCTGTGAGTTGCATGAACCAAAAGTGTTCGGCACCCTTGCCATGATTCTGCATTTTTCAATGGGAATGTTGCCAAACTAATTAATAGAATAATATACGCAGCACAATCAGATTGTCAATTAATTTTGTGTGAATGTGAGTGTTATTCACTTTGAGCACTGTTTATAAAAGCTTGCTTGATAACATTTCATATTCATATTCCGTTCTCATAAGCTAACTTGATGGCATTCAATATTCCGTTGGCCTATTATATATCAAAGCCAACTTGGTGCTATTCAATATTCATATAAATAAATCAATTTGAATTTTGAGCTACCGATTAATTGATAAAAAATGTATGTGCATGAGTTAACTTAGTCAGCTGGCTCATCTATTAAAGTCATCAGTTAAGATTCCATAAACTTATTTCAGTTAAGATGTTGAAGAGTACAGCATTTTCTGGTTAGTCGGTCGACCTAATTCCTCTAAATTTTCCACCTTCTGATTTTTTTTTTTAACAGACTTAATGTGGATTATTGATTTATTAACACAGCTAGGATATGTGATTCGTTCCTTGCTAAGAATGATGTGAATAAGCCAAATAAATGTTACTTAATATAAATGACTAGCAATAATACCATCTTTTTTATTGATGCACTCCTATTTATTGGGTTTAGACCCTTTTGCATTATCAGCTATGCTATGTGAAATATTTGTCTATTTTCATTAAATAAAACAACCCAAATCATCGGTTTCTCCATCTTAATGTTGAAAACTCCTACATTTTACTGTCCTCAAGGAGATCAACATTATAAAGTGAATTTTTTCATTTTGAAAATTAAGACCAAATGCCTATATTTTAAATGCAGAAAAGGGAAAAATTCACTTGTACAAGTCAGCATTTTTAAATTATTTAAAATTTCTAATTAATCGAGGAATTTATTTGAAACTTTTCGTGCATATAAATATCCGTTTTGCTTATCAAATATAAGCTGGATACTGAAAGTCTTGCCTATGAAACCATAAAAATGTTTTGTAAAAGTAATTGCCCATAAAAAAGAAGGTACCAAAGTAGTTAATTTAAGAAGCTGCCCATGCAGATGAAAAGTAAACACAAAAGGCAAAAAGATAAACAGTTCTTTGCATTATCATGCTGAATAGCAGATTTCGTGGAAAACTGAAAGTGCATAATTTATGGGCATGAAGAAGGCATTCCAATTGGAGGCAAGTGTTGGTGCTCATTTGGGTATTTTATGGTTGAACATTAATTGGCAATGAGCTGGCGAAAATGTAAGAGTTAATGAGACATTACACATACGCATACATACGTACACACACACACAGACAGACACACTAACGTTCTACTGTTCATAAGCATTTAACGCAATTGCTGGCAACGTTTTGTGTGCGTACCAAACAAAAAATATTGAATTAAGTCGGTGCTCAAAATTGGCTGACAGCTCAGCTGCCAAGACCAAAGTGAGTGGCTCCCAGAGCTATATAAAATATTTATAACATTCATTCAGCTCAGACACAAGCTGATGGTGTTCTTGTTGTTGTTGTTGTTTGTGAGACATGCGATTTCGAGATCCTCAGGCTATTTTTCATAACAAATACCATTTGCCTCTTGCTGTTGCTGTTGCTGTTGCAGCTGCTCTTGCCGTGGCTTCTGATGTTGCTGTTCCCCTTAACTCAATTAGCAATGCAGCTGACAGACTAATTAACTCAGATGTGAGATGGAAACTTGCACAACTTTTGGCCAGATGTTACACATACGCTGAGCATCCTCTGAGTGAGTGCATTGCCATGTGTGGCAAGTTGCAAACTTGTTGTTCCGCGTCTGTTTGCTCATGTGCACAGTTCTGCAATTACGCAATACGGCAACAGAGCTTCGCGCTCCTGTCAACATATTCCACTCAGTTTGGGGCAAATGCATTTTACACATGATTTTTGGCAGCACATGTATTTCTAGTTTTGTTTTTTGCGAGCAAAAAGATTTTTGCTGTGTCGCAAGGTAATTTGGCATTCGTCTCTTGCACTGTGGCTTATTCCTATTCTAGTACAAAACTGACACCTTTTAATCATCAACAAATTGCACAGTTCTCACTTTAAATAGTATGTTAGAATTTTGTAGACTGGGCTGTAGTTGCATAATTATCGTCAAAGCTTTACAAAAATTACATAACGTAGTTTTACTATTATGAATGACAATTAATACTATTGATATTAAGCTGCCTAAAATTTCCTTTTATACCCTGAACGCATACGCCACGTATGACATGCTCTGATTGCATTTTTGTGGATGTGTGTGTTTTTCTGTGACTTGCGATTGTCTGGCCAATTAATTAACCCAATTTATTTACCTAATTGACCATTTATTTAATGCGGCTATGCATTTGCCAAAAAAATAGGAAAAACAAAAATAAAAATACTTCTGTTGTTTATGTTTTCCTTTTTTGGTTTTATTTTTTTTTTGTTGCACGTGCTTGGTTCACTTGACCAAACTGAACTTTCTAACTAGATCGGGTAATATTGCAGCACGTCGCATTTCGTGCACGCTAGAAATTTGATGTGCAGACAGCGGAAAATCTACAGGGTTTTCACTGGATATTCTTCCTCTTCCGTTTTCATTATTTGCATCCTTTTTGTGATTTGATTGTAAAAAACATCGCTTGGTTGACTAAATACGCTGGCTAACAAACAAACACACAGACAATAACGTCAGAGAACAATGCTTAAACTGAAAATGGCATTTTCATTAAATGTTTGTGCATTTAGTAGCCACACTCTCCCACACACACACATACACACCCACAGACATACATACACAAATAAACACACCTGCCAGCTGGCTTAGTTTAAATTTTGAGCAGCGCATGAATATTTAAAATGCACAACATGAAAAAAGCACAAATGATAATGTTTCTGAGCGGGCACACATTATACCTTATATCACAGGGATTTACACCTGTGTGTGAGTGTGAGTGTGTGTGTGCATGTGTTTGGGTGTGTGTGGATGGGTGTGTCTGTAAGCAGATGCAAAGTGCAGACTGCTGGCGCTAAGTATGCACCTTTGCCAATGTGTATGTGCAACGCTTGCCTCAAGCGAACGGCTTTCCTTGGTCTTCTTGGCTACGTTGCTTTATGTGTGTGGATATGCGTGTGTGTTTGTGTGTGTGTTAGCTGGGCTAAACACATCTGCAAAGGATTGCGGTGTGCAAGTCATAAGCTTGCCGAGCTCTTTTTGTTCAAAAGAGCTATTTAAATAATAAATGCAGCAAATGTAATGTTCGTTTTGCGTTTCTTAAGTTGTTGCAATTGAATAACAACTACAAACAAAATATATAATATTTTTCCATTTAAAAATATACGTATATATCCTAATAATGTATCTTATATATATTCTTCAGAATGTTTTAGGATAACTAGAATAAGTGTTCTTACTCGAAAATTTGTAATTCGAAATCAAACAGTCAACAATTCGTTGCTTGCCAAATTCAGCTATTAGATACTTTATATGTATTCATTTAATGTACACTAAAAACACACAACAATTCTTAAATGCAAATTCAGAGCTAAGTTTAAGATTACAAATTAATTTATATAAAATAAGTTAAGATTTTTAAATGAATATAAAATAGATACAATAAATGTGGAGGTAATAAAATATAAAATGGTCCAACACTTATTGCCATTATTCGGAAACCAAGAAAAAGCAAGTAAGAGAGCTGTAGTCGAGTGAACTCGACTACGATAAACCCTAAACCCAGTTATTATATATATTCTATTATTATAAGCAAATTCCCCTCTAAAAAGATTTACAGTAAAATTCGAGGAGATCTGGAAGCGCCCTCTGCTGACAAACACGTGAAACACGCAATCGCTGGTAGCGGGGCTCTGCAGAATACACACAAAAACATATTGACGCTCGCGTCGATTATCAGACCATCTCTTTCTCACACATACGCTCGCATATGCATACAGAAAATGCTGGCGGCTACTGATAGATATAAGATCAATATGTGAATATGGATTTGACTATAAGTTGGGTGTTTCTTATCCGATCGTAAAAAATTTGGGCAGTTGATCAATAGTATGCATATGCATATTATGTATTAATTAGAAGATTCTGCCTTTAAAATTGTGGAATTTATTGCTATGGGAAATTTCATATATCGATATTCGATAAACGGAGGCAGTTATCGATAAAATAAAGCAAATTTGGCCTGCGCCTCGTATACGAGAACCTATATTCCAAATTTCTCTAGCTCTTACAGTCTCTGAGATCTGCGTGTTCAGACGGACGGACGGACGGACGGACATACCCATTTTTAATGGGTTCAGGGTATAAAAACCAATTTGCCAAACTGGCAGCTTTAGAAAATTGCTAGTATTTTCCACTCCTGCGTTTCTAATAAAACTATGCAATCAGAGACCAGTCTGAGTCCTCAAAACGATTCAGCGGC
Organism: Drosophila setosimentum; assembly: GCA_035043505.1. Taxonomy (NCBI): domain Eukaryota; kingdom Metazoa; phylum Arthropoda; class Insecta; order Diptera; family Drosophilidae; genus Drosophila; species Drosophila setosimentum. The sequence goes on from JAWNMY010000001.1 coordinate 5,708,419, forward strand.
CCCGAAAGGTGAGTGGGTTTCCTTCCTGGCCAGGACGTAAACTGGAACCCATTACATAGCTATCCTATCAGTCTTCCATTGCCAGATCATGTTTGGCACAACCTTCTACACTCGCACTGCTTTAATAGCTGAAAAATAAATAAGTGAGAATGCTGAAATCAAGTAAACTCGACTACGTTATACCCTGAACGCAGCGGGTAAATATATTGTAGATTTATTGGCAATTTCTCTTTAAATTGATTTGCACCCAAATGAAAGCAGGTCTTCAAGGGCTCTTTTTTTATGGCAGGCACAGCGACTGCAGAGTTAGAACAAACTAAAGCAGCGCATGTTTTATTGACAAGCCCAAACAGAACCAATTTTCCAAATTTGAAGTCTCTAGCTTTTATACTCTCTGAGATGTACGTGTACATTCAGACGAAAATGAGTATATCGACTTGTCTGTTGATCCTGATCACGAATATATACAGGCTTGATAAAATTTTGCAAGTACCCGTTTGCAATGAAGTGTTCACCATAAACTTTGCCCCAAGTTTATGAACTAACATGTGGCAGAAGCACATGCCACATGTAAAAGTTTCATAAAAACGCTTCAGAGCTAAACTGAAATACAAATCCGACAGCCAAATTTTAAATCATGATTTCATGGTTAAACTTACGAGGGGAAGAGACATTAAAATTAAGTTATGATTCACTTTATGTGTGGCAAAACACACATGCATGAAATAAAATACTAGCTCAGGCACGCCGGAGATTATTGATCTCTATAGATCGAAGACAATCATATTACTTATCAAAGAAAAAAGACAAATATATTCAAAATTTGAACAAGATAATTTTATAATAAAAAAAAATGGAAGTAAATATTAGGATACGTTCTTTACTTTACTTTACATTACTTTATTCAATGCGATAATGCGGCTATAAAAAGTCGAAATTTAAAGCATCTCACTAAAAGTACACCAAAAACCACCATTTATAAATACTAAAAAAAAGCAGATTTAATTCAAGCATTATGTTGAGATTGGCTTAAAGCTATTTTTTGGCTAACTTGTAAGTTGTGCATTATTAATGATCATTAAGGTTCAATGTTTTCCGCCCAAGATATCAATAAAATAATTAAAGTTAAAGTTGATTTTGTTGCACCAATTACTCCCAGTGGAAAATTTAAAAGTTTGAGTGCTGTCCAAAACAATTACAAGTGAAATTAGCAAAAATAGTTCATGTGAGAGTATTAAATGTGGGAGCTGTCACAAGTTATAAAATCCAAAGCCTTATTTTTTATTTTAGTGTAGGGTACAAAAATGATGCAGTAACCATAAACTTGACGGTGTCTGGAGCTTATCAGTGGGCGACATGCCGCATAAAAACTTGATGATAATTATGCAAGAAATTATTATGTTTATTATATGTGTGTGCTTGACAGAATCTGCAGCACAGTTTTTGGCGGAAATATGTAAATTGCTATGTTGAGTTTTTTGCACTTTGTAAGAAAACTTTAACGCAATCTATTGAAATGCAATTAAAGTTTAAATTGCATCTGTCGCCATTTATTTGCAATTTGCATTATTCATGAGATATAATCTTGGCGCAAAAGTTTCGAGCTTATAGCTCCAATGATTGAGTCGTTGTCCATTGTTGTTGTTCGATTATTGTTATTGTGTACAATGTATATATATATATATATGGACCCTTGCCAAGTGTACTGAGGAAATTGAATATTGCGCTGACTATATGGCAACTGAGCGCAATTTAAGTGAAAGTCAAAGTCAGCGTGAAAGTCATATTCAAAGTCAAACCAATCAGCACATAACTGGCGCAATCAATTCATAGCATATGGCTGCTTGGTTGCTCTTCAATACTTAGCCACCTTTTATGGCCGGCAAGTCCATTAGCTGTCACTTAGCGTAAAAGAAATCATAAATAAAATTGTTTTTCGGCCATGACAAGCAATTGGCGAACAACTTTAGCTAATTACGCTGTCATAAAAATCAGCTCTAAATGATATTGCTAAGCCAAATTAAGGGGATTTGCGTGCCACGTTCCTGAGCCAAAAACAGCCAACATTAATTGTTGAACACTCGAGATTAATATCAGTGCTCCAAATGAAGTCTATGCCTTTAGCCTGGCATCTCTTATGTCCTCTGTCTGTTCACCAGTCGTGTTTATGGGCCATTTCTGGACAAAGATGTTCCCACATTATTCATAAAAATGTTTGTCCAAAATGCGGACGCACATCCCATATAAGAATTGCTGTTCAGTTTGGTTCGGTTCGGTTCTGTTCTGTTCTGTTATTCGCTATTTATGTAAGTATTTGTGTATGTGTCGATGCATAAATTAGCGAATAGTGTGGGTGTGTGCGTGTGTTTGTATTTGTGGGTGTGGGTGTGTATGTTGCCTCCGTTTACCAATCTTAGCGGCCATCAGGACCTTAGCTCTCACTCTTTATTTATGTTCTTTTGGGAATCGGACTGACTCACGTAAAGCGAACTGAGAGGTTGGCTTAAGAAGTTCTTTATGTGATTTATTTAAAATATTTTTATATATATTGAAGACAACTTGTATTTATGTAAAATATATATCGATGACAACTTTTAAACTTTTTTCCTTGCCCTAACTGGGAAATTTATGATAAAACATTATAATGATTTTTACAATTTTCAAAATTTTTACAACTTTTATCTATTTTCTAAAAATATATACTGAGGAAATTTGCAAAAAGTCAGCTAATAATATAAATTATGTTATAAAGATATTTGGGTTAGGTTTTAGAGTAGTTTATTTCGCCACAGATCCTTGCAGAAGTTATTATAATTTTGACTTGAATTTCGAAAGCGATCTATAAAGTGTTTTGTTCCTTGATCAGGAGCATCAGAGGAGATATATTTTCTTTCTTGTCAGTGCTTTTTGAACTAGAGTGCTGAGGGCTGCCTGTAGGAAGGAAAATCGATTTTCCATCGCTGAAAAAGGGTCGCTTCGAACACGCATTGACGGTACTCATAACCAAGTATGTACTTGAATGGTACTAAACTCGTCCCAAATTTAATTAAATTTAATGTTTTCTAAAACTTTATACTGTGTCTCTGCCGATATTCGTAAAGACTAAAATATGAAAGCTAATTTGAAAATTTTCTTTGCTTCCACACTAATTTTTCTCACCCATTGTTTTCACTTAATTAGTTAATGACTTACGATTTTTTCTGTCAGGCGATTTACGTTTATTCGCCCAATTTTATTATGCGCTCTGCGGTGGTTTGCAGCAGCTTAACTACTGTCAGGGAAATTTTATGCGTTGTCTGCTACGTTGACTACTTTCCCTGTTATATACCCTTACTGTCGCTGTTTTTATATGTAGTTATGACGTTTGGAAGTGGGTTCTATTATCGCTCGCCTGCTTGGCTGCCAAATTTACATTTTTTCCTGACATTTTCTGTTGTTATACCCTGAACCCATTAAAAATGGGTAAAAAGGGTATAATGGTTTTGTGCAAATATATGTAACAGGCAGAAGGAAGCATCTCCGAACCCACAAAGTATATATATTCTGTCTGTCAGTCCGTCCGTCCGTCTGTATGTACATGCTGATCTCAGAGACTGTAAGAGCTAGTATAAGTTGGAGTATAAGTTCTCGTATACCAGGCGCAGATCAAGTTTGCGTTATTTTTATCGATAACTATCTCCGTTTATCGAATATCGATATATTAAATGTCCGATAGCAATAAATGCCACAATTTTAAAGGCAGAATCTTCTAATTAATACATAATATGCATATGCATACCATTGATCAACTGCCCAAAGAGAGGGCATGATAATCGACACGAGCGTCGATTGCGTGTTTCATGTGTTTGTCGGCAGAGGGCGCTTTCACAGCTGCTCGCATTTTAGTGCAAATCCTTTTAAAGGCGAATTTGCCAATAATAATAGAATATATTTAATAACTGGGTTTAGGGTATATCGTAGTCGAGTTCACTTGACTGCAGCACTCTTACTTGTTTTTTTGGATTTTTTTTTTGTTGAATTTTTTACTGCTGTGCGCACATTTTGGCTTTGCTTGTTGCCAGTTGCCGGTTGCCAATTTGTTTATTTTATAACTTTGTTTTTATCCAATTTCTCCACGACTGTCACATAATTTACAAATTTTGTGTTTTTTTCGCCGATAGGGTCAACGCACTGATTTGAGAAATGTCAAATGCTTCAGATAAGAGAGCAGCTTAAGCAACCAGTTTACTTAATACACATATGGCTCCTCATTTATATGTATATAAGGGTAAATACTGTGTAAACAAGTGACACACTGAACTCGACTGAATTCGACTGAATTCAACTCTTGGCTCATTCCAAAAAAAATATCGGTCATTTGTTGGGTTGTTTGCTTGCCATAAACATTTACTGATGTCTGACTAATTAATTAAGAGAGCTACGCTCTCTGTGCTTTTGCCTTCATGTTTATTCTTCAATTGATTGCCCGCTGCAGCAGCTGCTCGCTAGTGATTTAAATTAATTATATATCTAATACTTGCATTAGAATGCAGTCAGTTCCTGGGCTTCTACTGCTGATATTTACTGTCTGCTGTTGGACATGCGATTAGCTCTTTCCACCTAATTAAATTTCAAATGCAGCCGTATCTCAGTCTAATTGTAGCTCTGTGTGTTTGTCTACCCAACTGTCAACATTTGTGCGCACACACATTTTAGTTACATAGATACGCCTACACACACACACACACACACACACACACATAGACGACTGGAGCTCAACGTTAATCATAATAATGTCACCACTAATTGCATTGCGTATACGCAAACGTGTACTTCGTTTGGCTTGCTGGCGCAGCTCGTCTGTATATACCATATCCATACCATAATTCGGCATTAGGTGGGCCCCCTTGGAGGCCCATTGCAGTGTTCTAGTGCCTTCATGGGCATACTTAACGTAATGCAGGCAACTTTGCCTGTTTTGTACTTATTAAAGATAATAACTATGTTAAGCGTTTGCCGATTGCAGGCGGTAAATGGCGATATAGCAGCGCAGTCAACTTGGCAAAGACTTATATTGTTTTTAATTAATATGTTAAGCAGATTTAACGATTTAGAAAATTTTGTAATTTAAAAAACTCTTGTAAGTATAGTGCTTGCAAATGTCAGAGCTATTGCAGAAAGGAAGTAAAGTTTAGAGGTCTGGAATTGAATTTCACAGGCTGTGACGTACAAAAACATAATATTTCGAACTCTTAGATTTCAGCAGATTAACTTCGGTCCACAATTTTGACAAATATTAAACTTGTCACTTATAACTCATCTTTCGACTATTTATATGATAAAGTGAAACACTACAGAGTTCTGCGTAAATAAGTAAAATAATTAGGAAATGGTGAGACTTGGATCGGCTTATGGGTTGAGTACGTCTTCTTTCTTGCGTTGAAATCAAAATTAAAATACCCTCTACAAGTGTAAACAAGTAAGAGTGCTGTAGTTGAGTGAACTCGACTACGATATACTCTGAACCCAGTTATTAAATATATTCTATTATTATTAGCAAATTCCCCTTAAAAAAGATTTGCTCTAAATTGCGAGCAGCTCTGCAAGCGCCCTCTGCCGACAAATACGTTAAACACGAAATACACAAAAAAACATATTGACGCTCGCTTGATCAATATTACGCATATGCATATAAGATTCTGCCTTTAAAATTATGGCATTTATTGCTATCGGAAATTTAATGTATTGCTATTCGATAAACGAAGGCAGTTATCGATAAAATAACGCATGCTTGATCTGCGCCTTTTATACGAGAACCTATATTCCAAATTTGAAGTCTCTAGCTCTTACAGTTCCTGAGATCTGCGTGTTTATACAGACGGACAAACGGACGGACAGACGGACATGGCTATATCGACTTGACTATTGATCCTGATCTAGAATATATATACTTTGTGGGGTCGGAGACGCTTCCTTCTGCCTGTTACATACATTTGCACAAAACCATTATACCCTTTTTACCCATTTTTAATGGGTTCAGGGCATAAAAATAGACGAAATTCTCTATTCAATGGAGTTGGACTACGAGACTGAACCTATTTAACAGCTGCGCTCATGGTAACTCATAGTCCTATTAAATATATATATATATATATTTATATATATATATACATTTTTTTAATATAAATTATTTATTCTCCAATAGAAAACTTCAGCTTTAAGCTTAAAGTCACTCATTAGTTGAAATGAATATTTTTAAATTCAATTTACATTTTAGCACATTGTTTTTATTATTGTTTATTATTTTTTTTGGTGCGCTGACAGGCGTTGAGAATTGAAAGCAATTTAATGCAAATTAAATGATGGCAGTCTGGTCGCTTTGCGACTGCAAATCGTTGAAATTATCAGCTGTTTAATCGGAAAATAAGCGTTTACTTACCGCCCACGTAGATGTCAACCTCCGTCCAATTTAACTTGCTGGCGATGCTCCGCACGGCCAGGGAAATTGCCTCGAATGATGGCAGAAAATTGCTCGAGATCTGTAAAGCAAGATATGGCAAATGTTTGAAAAAAGCAAAAGCTTCAAGTTAGCTTAAAGAACAGAAGAAAAAAAAACTCCACTTAGTCCTATTGCCTATCTATATATATTTTTATATATAAATATATGTATATTTATATAGAAGTACTGTGCTGTCAGTGTTAGCCATTTCATTTTGTGCTCTTTTGTTGGCTGAACCAACATTTATTCTTATTTCGGTTTACCTTTTGCCTGATTTGTCTGAAAGCTGCGCAAATGAAAAGCTAAATATAACTAACGCTCAGCAATTGCTGTTCTGTTTGCTGGAGTTAAACAAATTAAATGGTTATGCTTGCTGATAGTTAATTTAGGGAGGCTTTGATGGGTTCAGCAAATTGTCTTATATGTATAATTAAAGCAACTTTGTTTGGTACAGTAATCACGTTGCTGTTGGAAGGTGCCGACTGCTGCCGAAAGCAAAAGCTAAGGAAATTTTATGGAAGTCCTTCAGCTTCTGTTTTAAAAATGTAAAAATATCAGAAATACTTTACATTTATTAACTGATTTTTTTTTGTTGTTATTTTGGTACTTATGCAGCTTAAGCGCATAAGTTTAATTTAGCATGCATAAAATTATGTCTGTTGTGAGTTATTTACGAGTTCTGTCAGACAGTCAAATCGTCCAAATCACAATAGACAATTCAATCAGGTTTAATCAAAGCATTAAACTCAATGTGTGTCCTTTTGAGTGGATGTGCGTGTGTGTGAGTGAGTGTGTATGTGCGTGTGTGTGTGTGTGTACGTGTCTGTCTGTGTATAAATATAGTGAAACGCAACGCACAACAAAGCTCAATCAATAATCAAGCCTCACACCCCAAAAATATCCACACAGTCGGCCATAAAAAGGTCCCAGTCCGTTGCCTTTTTGAACGGAAAAAATATATATTCGATTTTGTATTGGCATTGATAATGAGGGCCAGTCTGCTGTTGGTGGTAGAGGCTGGCCAAAGGCTAGCACGTAGCTTAAAGTTATTTGGTACCTTTTTGACCTTTATTTTTTACAATTTTTCTTGCTGGCTGATGCTCACTTTTTGTGGGAACTCATTTGCTGGCTTGATTTGAGTTTGCGCCCTGACCAGAGCTGACCAGGCTCTGACTCTTCTGGTGCTCCCTGCTTCATTATTTTGGCAGACGAAATAAATTGAAAAACGTTTGAAATACGTTTAGGCACATACAATTTTCTACAAAATTGAATTTACAACTCTGGCAACAGGGGCAACGGATGCAATCAGTTGAGCCACTCCACTCAATGGAGCTGCCAGATCTGATTAGGCAATGATTTGCCATTTTTTTTTTTTTATATATTTTGACACATAAATATAAAACACAATGTCGATTACATTGCGTTGTTGTGTAACTATGCGTATAAGCAATGGATATGTGGGTTATAAAATCTAATATAATTGTTGTGTGAAAATGTTGTATGCATTGTGTTATGAAAACACATGCCACTTGTGGTTTATAGCCTGTGGTGCAAAATGTATGTGGATGCGTAAGGAGAAATTATTATATGATGATATTAAAAGAGGGAAACAGGTTATAAAAAAGGTATTTAACAGGTAAAAGGATGCATGTTCTACTCCAAAAAGTGTATATACTCTTAATTATCTTAAGCATTACTTGGGTGCTATGTAAATCCCTTAATTTCTGTAAACAATCCGATCTAAGAGACTATAAGAGATAGCTACTTAAAATGTTGAATATTATACTCATATATCATTATTTCATTTTATCGATAACTGTCCTTGTTTCGAGAATATCGATTCGATTCGATATCCGATGGCATTAAAATACACAGTAATCTTAATAAACAACTTTTAAAATGTCATTCAATCCTGATAAAAAACACAGATATTGCTTAAAAAAACGTGTTTTAATATGCTATGAAAAAGGCCACTATGTATTTAAAAGTTGCGTTTTATTCAGTGCAACTCATGTCATATCTACGAGTCCAGGCAAACTGCCCACTAAACCACCCCTAAAAAAACTAGCTCCTCTTTTCACATCACTTTAGCACTTGCCAATTAATCTCTACATAAACTAGCTTTTCTTTTCACATCATTTTAGCACTTTCCAATTAATCAGTTTTGCAAGTCACGAAAATCCATCTTTGAAAATTTAAGTATTAACACTTCCAAAACACAAAACTGAGTTATGTTTACACTGAAAATCATCACTAATAAATAAAGTACATAAAATATTCCATATATTGTTGATAAGCTGTCTTTTTTATGAAAAACTTCAAAACTTATTTTATGTTGAAAGCTAGCAACTAAAATCGATATTTAATATTTGTATAAGCGATAGCCTGCTTTTAGGAGCTTTTAGTTTCACTCAGCAACCCCAGCAGGATCTGTGCCTCGCAACTGGTGTATATTTTGTGGGAACCATGCTGTAAATTGTGGCAGGAACTGCAACAACTTGGGCATCGAAGTGCATTTGGGATGTCTGTTGACACAACGTGACCAGTCGGAGCAGTTCGGGCATTTACTCGCACTAAGTGCACTCAAGTCGATGGGGAATCGAGTTGATGATGTCGTTTAGACTTATTGTTCTTTTTCGCTTTGAGATTTGCTGGCACTTTCTTTCATGGCTGGGTAAATTGTTAAGCATTCAATCAATTTAATTAATTGCCATACAAATGCCAAGCAAAATGAAATAAATGCCAAGCAATCGAGAGTTTTCTGCTTTTCGTTTTCTTTATGTTTTGTTATCTGTCTCTTTGTGCACAGAAAATGAGTTTCCGGTGTCGTTTCCTTGCTATTACAGGTGAATTGTCCTAAGCAGGCAAAGATCCCATGCAAACGGACAGAAGCGTGCGTAGAATCAACATTAATCACAGCTCAGCAAATATTTGACATTTGTACGCTCCTTGGATTGTCGAGGGTCCACATTGCCGTTGGCTTATCCTTAAGCAGTGCTTTTGTCATTCATTTCATTTTTTTTTCTCCTCTGAGACGAGTCCTTATAACACGACAACAGTAGCAACGACATTCCATATTTATTCCGATATTAATCATTTAGTTAAAGGTGACTGCATATGTATACAAAAATATGTTTTAATCTTAAATTTTGACAAAAACATTTGAAAGTGATTTTTGAATCTTCGTTTTCTCTTATTTGTCAATGAAACAAAGTAAATGATTTTATGATAATACGATCGTTTTTAGTTTGACTTCATTAAAAAAATTAATTAAAGTGAATACTTTACTATATTTCTAATTTACAATTGTGTCTAGATTACTTCGCACTGGGAGTATATACTTCTGTTAACTTTTGTTTTACTCTCAAAATACCATTTAATGATTGGGGAGGTAGAAATTTTATTTGGCATAAAATACTATCCCTAATTTGTATGTATTGTGAGCAAATTAAAGATATTCTTTTGATATTCATTGATTTCTTTAGGGTGCGTAATAAAACAAAAGTGAAGTAAGATAAAATGAAAATGGTAAATTAAGACGAATATGTCAATTATTGAGAAATTTATGCGTAATATTTTGTGTTGCCGCACTCTGTTGGTTTCAATAACAAGCAGCTGTCGTTTTCAGATAAAAATTAATGTGCGCACAGTTTTATATATATACATAAATATATATATTTATTAATGCACAGTCATTATTATCAATACACAATGAAAGGCAAAAGTCGGACCGGACATTTAATTTTTTGTCATTTAGCTGAAAATAAATGGCCAAAACATCAAAACACCATTAAATGGCAAGGGAAACCAGCAGCAGAGAATCAACTTTTGGAACTGGCCTAGTTTGGTCAGCTTTATTTTTTCTGTACGCTTAAGTCAAATTGGAAAAAGAATATAGTGAAGTTGCGCAAAAGTATGCAACAGGCGGAAGAAAGCATATACAACTTCATAAATATGTATATTCTTGCTCTGCATCAACCAACGAATCGATTTTGGCACGGTTTGGTCTGTCTGTTTGTAAAACTAAGGTAGTCTAAGAGACTAGGAGAGCTAGACACTTCAGATGTGGAATATACTTCTCATTTGCCACAAAAAGATGAAGTTCAACTAATTTTAACAATAACGGCCTCCGTTTTTGGAATATCGATACAATTGTTAAGATATAATCTTCTAGTTTATACCTAAATTATCTTCACATATTATTTATAAACTATAAGAATATCATCCAGTTTGCATTTTTATATTGAAAAACTTAGACATCGAGCTATGTACTATGTATTTCACAGCTGGGTTCAGGATATCTCCAAGTCGAGCTCTCTCGACTAGATCTTTCTAACTTGTTTAGTTTTCGATTTGCTGAAGCAGAAGTGCAGAGTGCGAAAAAAATAATCGTTTTTACTGTAAAAAGTGGCAACAAACATCGATGTGCTATACAGTTACACAACCCAGCTGCCAACTGCCTTGTTGTCCAACCAAATTGCTCTCAGAATGAATTACAAACACACACTTACACAAGACTGACACAATACATACACTCAGGCAAACGCCAGCAACAACTTACTGTCAAATGCAAATCACACGCAATGCGAACGTGCTGCTTTTCCCAAATGGTTTTCACTTTCGCTTAAGCACATAGCAAATTTCGGTTTCCGCTCTTTCTCACACCTAAATTAAATACGCTTTGAATTACGAAATGTATTTTGGGTCTTTCCGTGCCGGTCAAATTAGATTTTAATGCCAGTCAACTATGTTTTTGTTTCCTACGACATTTTCCTTTTGAAATTTATGTGCATATTTATGAAACGTAGTTGTACATCTTAAGATTCGTTTCTAAAGTTTATATGCTTTGTTAGCAATCGGTTAATGTATAGCTTGGCTTTGGTAAATTAATATGTTGGTAACTGTAATAGTCCAAGCAGATGATTGATTTGGATACTTATTGTGGTTTCGTGCATTCACTCCTTTATCTATGCCGTATTGTATCAATATATCGCTCACATAGTTATATGTTGACTCGATGTCAAAATATATCATATGAATTTAAATGACAATATATTTAATCGAAGTTATGTATACATATCGATAATATTGAACAGATGATTTTCTTTTAATTTAGGACAGCGAAAATTATTGTGTTAGTAAGAAGTGATCAGCATTTGTTTGACTTAGGTACAATTTGCTGCATATTTTTACATCATTAAAATGCTGAAAGTAGAAATCTAAGAATTCATAGGGCAGTTGTGTCTATTTGAGTGGACTTCTTTATGAATTATTTGCTATAAAAGCCTTTCGTTATAATGAAGGAATTGCCAAAATGTTTGTGAAAAAATGCTGCCCAATTACTTGGCCTACATATTTTGTTACCTGATTATCTTTGCGTTTCATTTTTTGACGCCTCTTTCTAAATAATTGAGCGACACATAAGCGACCGACCATTTGGGTGCCTTTTTATATGAGTCGAAAAGCCAACAAAAAGGTCTACACAAAAAGGATCATTTCATTTATTATGATTTTTATGCAAATTGCTTAGGTTTGCCCCGCATTCCCAACGGTCACATCATAAATGCAATTAATGAGCACAGTTTTGACTGGGCTCCTAAAGAGCTTTCAAGTAACAAGTATTACATGTACAACATTTCGAGTAGACTGCTCTGTTCTAGCTTATTGCAATTGGAGACAGCCTAAATATTTTTGACCACAACCACACTCAACTGACCCTGAAAAGCAAACAAGACATAAAAAGGCTATGCCAGCTGTCAACTGAATATAAAAAGATTGGGAGAATTGCTGAAAACAATAATGTTGATAGTTCAAGTTAGTTAGTTGATTGGTGATGAGAGATGATTACCAGGTAACCAGGGCAACTTTAAATTGATTTCAATTTGTACAGTTTGTTGATTGTACTTTCTTCCAAATATAAATTAATAAGACTAGTTGATGAAATAGTAAAAATGTAATATTTGTAATATTAATACTGCTATTTATTTACATAATACCTTATAATTTTAAAAGAAATAAACTTAAGCACGAATCTAAATGCTAGTTAATATACATTTAACAGCAATATAGCCAAAATTTTAAACAAAATAGATTGCTTGATTTGATAGAACTCGTCTAATAGATGCTTTAAATATATTAATAAGCTTAAAATAGGTTCTAGTCTTATTGACAATCGTATATCCTTTTTTGCTACCCGAATTCGATTGGTATTGATTTTCACGAAACTGTGTAGTTAGCGATAAATTAAATAAACTTAATTTGCTTAATATTACTTATTCTAAAGTCTTTGGCAAATAATTATCCATAAGCAAACACTGATAGTATTCACCTTAGGCCAGTTTAAAGTTGTCACTTTATTATTTAAAGATATTTAAATATGATAATAAAACGTTTAATTGACCATAAAAACAATGCCGATGGCAAAGTAAGGGTCTCCTTTGGATGGCTGTGCACACCTTAGGGGCAAGTGGCAAGCACACTATGTCATCCGGCATATGCCGCATTAAGTATGCATGCCTTTCCCCCCACCCACCCACGTCATGCAAAAGCTCCCTCAGAATGGATAACGGGCAGCCAACTTATTTACACCTGCATATGTCGCCGCTTCGCTCACCTGTGGGTGACTTTTCTGGCTGCGTGTGTGTGTGTGTGCGTTTATTTTTTCGATTTGCGGACCTAAATTGATTTTTGATGCGTATCACGCAAATTAAGAACAATTTCAATTTTATTCGACTGTGCTCATGTGATTGGCATATTTGATGAAATCTTGGCCAAGAGGGATCGGACCAACCAGTCATTTCAATCCAAATAAAACAACCAATTGATTACCACCAAAATCAACTTTCATAGGCTTTTCGCATATTGTATTTGGAATGTTACTTCCAATTAAATATTACGTATACGCAGAATTCTCAAACTACAGCAGCCTTAATTGTGAATACAGCTGAGTTTCATGTGCAATGCATTTATGCAATTAATGAATTTTCCATGTACACGAAATGACTGTGGAGATTTTTAAAAGTAAATTTTCCCTTTAATTTAATGGAGTTGGGCATGTAAACGGAGAGCAGTTTACACTTTTAATTTAATTTCCAGCCAATTTGGTACATTGATATATTATTACGGTCGACGCTGTGTTTGCCATTCGGTTGCCATACAAAACTTGTTTGGTTAAGTAATAATCAAAGATTGAATTTGAATGTTTTGAGATTTGCATAAAGCCCAAGACAGCATTTGTAGTAAGTGAGTTTTTTTTTGTCAGATATTTAAGAATGAACACTATTTTAAGAAACCAAGTCTATATAACGGGTGTTTAAACATGTCCATCAGGTACTGAAACTGCAGCAGCAACTGCTTGAGAACATGGTAAAGAAAAGTACAAATAGACAAATTGTAAAAACAGACTCTTGCATGGGGTATAATGATCTTCTGCCTTGCCTTTACAGGAGATAAAAAGTAAACATTGTTAGCAGTTAAGACTAGGATTTTAAAAAATAGAGACAGTTAAATTTTACACCTCGAGTCAACATCAGTTGATATTCTCTTTTGACACCTGGAAATACATATAAATATAAAATATTTTCTTGTAATTTTCTTTTACAGGTGAACTTCAAATATACAAGTAAATGATATTTGTGTTCAATTTAAAGTATTAACAATTCTTCATGCAATCAGTCTAAAGTAAGTTGTGATTTGTCATAGTTTATACGATGTGTGACAAAATGTTGCTTAAACTAAAACATTCATTTGGTCAACAAGACAATACATTTATAGTATTAGCAGTACAAATAATTAAAATATTTATTCAATAAAGTGTACAATGAAGAGTATAAATATATTGTCCTTTAAATAAACTTAAACACGTACATAATATTTCACAGCTCAAAGCTTATAAAGTAAATAAATGAGCTATTAAATTCGTTGTAGCTGTTTAGTGCCAAAATAAACACACATTAAACAATCATTTGAAAAGCAGTGCAGTTTGCCTCGAATTTGTACTGGCCATCCTAAACCTAATATTTAAGTCGCCTGGTCTATCCCGCTGAGAACATTTACAACATGTGGGACTTGGGTGAGGGATGGTTTTCGGTTGTTGTTGCATGAGGTGCAATGACCTAAGCGCTTATCGTAGCGCCACAATAAACAAGCCAATTTCAACATTGGGCTGCTCCTGATGCTGGCAAACAAAGCTCCATTCCTTTTGGCATTTACTACAAAATATTGCGTATACGTAATGTGTTTTTTCTTCTGAAATGAAGCGACATGGCCAAGGCGACTGCGAGCATGATAGAATGATATAATGGTGGGATGTGTTCTGGCAACTGCGTTGCAAGTTATCCCTTTGCACACATACACACAAAGACACACACACGCACACACACACAGTGGTGGGAACATTGGGGACATTGGACACACGAGTGCACTTAATTGTGTGTTTGTGTCTGGCGCGTCACAATGAGCGGCAACTGCTGAAGTTGCACAAGTGTCTCCAAAGTAAAAACAAACGGGCGACGATAGTAATATTATTGATTAAAACCAATGCGGCGAATAAGTAAAATGGCACACACTAAAATAAGCATCTTTATTAGCCATAAGACAAAGCTTACCAAACTGAATAAGATATCTATTCCCAAATGTGAGCAGCTTGATTGTCTGGGGTTTATTAGCACACATTGAGATATGAAAAGTAAAACTGTTAAAACATTTAATTCGGTGTTAAGCTCATTTACAATTGAAACCGAGTAGCACTAAATATACTATACAAGAATTAAAAGTCAAAATCTCCTCAGATAAGTCCATTTTAGCAGTATACCAGCCAAAAACAGTTGGATTTCTGCACAAGGCAATGAAATAGAGTTCAAATGAATGACATGAAGTATTAAAATGTAAAAAGGCTTTAATATTTTTGTACCCTGAACCCATTAAAAATGGGTAAAAAGGGTATAATGGTTTTGTGCAAATGTATGTAACAGGCAGAAGGACCCGACCCCACAAAGTATATATATTCTTGAGCAGGATCAATAGTCGAGTCGATATAGCCATGTCTGTCTGTCCGTCCGTCCGTCCGTCCGTCTGTATGAACACGTAGATCTCAGAGACTGTAAAAGCCAGAGACTTCAAATTTGGAATATCGTTTATCGAGTATCGATACATTAAATTTCCGATAGCAATAAATGACACAATTTTAAAGGCAGAATCTTATATGCATATGCGTACTATTGATCAAGCGAGCGTCAATATGTTTTTGTGTGTATTGCGTGTTTCACGTATTTATCGGTAGAGGACGCTTCCAGAGCTGCTCGCATTTTAGTGCAAATCTTTTTAAAGGGGAATTTGCCAATATAAATAGAATATATTTAATAACTGGGTGCAGGGTATATTGAAGTCGACTTCACCCGACTACATCACTCTTACTTGTTTTATATTGTATTTTAAAAGCTATTTCACATTTTCGTCATATTATTTAATATAACTACTCAAATTTTGAGTAATCCGTTTTGCAGTCTCAATATATACATGAAAATATCCGATTAAAAGTTTTTAAAAAGGAGAACTTAAAAAAATGATTAATATCAGAAAATTTGATAAATTTCATATACATAAGTTATTGATACAAATAATTATATGAAGAAAGCGGTGATTTTTAGGTGGGTAAAAGAAGGTGATGTGGCTAAGAAAGTGATGAATGTTTTTAAATTTCAACTTTCTAGTTTCATCGATCATCCGAGTTGCAGATCATTGTTGAATAACTCGTATTACTTCAAGTATATTGCAATATTTGTCTCCAAAAATGTTTCTTGTCTATATGTTATACATTTTGTATATCAGAATTATTATGAGTATAAATAAATATAGCTGGACTTTTTCTTTACCCTGTAAATGATTTGTTTTGTGCTTTCAACAATAATTTTAAATTAGTTTGTCTTGGAACACTTGTGTTAATATTAAGTATGATTTGCATGCATTTGAGGTAGGACAGAGGGAGGCGCCAATAACGGATATAGCACCTCGTAAAAGCTCTCCATTCATATATTCAAAACTCCATACTTAAGTCATATAAGCTGAGTAATAATATTGAAATGAATTTGTAAGTGCAATCGATTGAATTGTTATCGATATGTAAATGCTGTTCTGCTCGCCTTCTCGGAACTCTGTCAGCGGCAGTTTGGTTGCAGTTTCCCGATAGTATTTCACAAAGCGAAATTTTAATTCAAAACGTTGTGGAAGAGCATTGTTGTGTTGACTGCCTTTCGCTATAATAAATCCAGTTTACAGTTCGGATGCTGCCACCTGACATTCTCTGAAAATATTCATAGCAACGGAATCTGAATTCATGCGAGCTTTGCGAAATCGAATTACAAATGTGCCAGTTGAGCTGGGCAGATAGGACAGCTGCCAGTAAACAGCAATCAATCATGTTGCAGAAAACGGGGTTAAGCAATAGTAACAACAACAATAACAACATTAAACAACGGGTTCTATAAAAACAAGCATCAATCGCCTCGATTGCCTTTCAACTGCTCTCAATTCGCATAGCGGCAATACAGAGCTTAGTTTTTGTCATTTGTTTTAAAATATAATTTGGATATTTCACTATGCAGTTGCACTCAGATGTTTCATAAACTCCCAAGGGCTGTACGCATTATTCACAACTACCTTAAAACCAAATCGCCCCAAAAACTAGAAAAATGTATTAACTAAAATACGAAAAATGTGTCCACAAATAAGAAAGTACTTGAGGCTATTTCTCAGATATATTTTTCTTAAGAATAGAAAATATATCTTAAGTGAAGAATGCAACTTATGTTTAGGAAAAATACAGAACTTTAAAAGGTTTTACTCAGAATGTCATAAAAGATAGGTTCTGGTAAATGATTCTCAACCTATTTGAAACTATACAACTGTTTGATGTTGTGGGGATAAACAGTGTCATGTGTCAACGCATATGCACAATTCGCTTGATATTGACAATTGTAGTTTGTGTCGGATGGCATCATCGTCATCAGACAAGCAGCGCTGAGCTGCCAGTGCGATTGTCACTTGTCGAACTGAATGAGTGTGCAGAAGTGTATTGCTATCTATCTGTAAACTTTCTGCTGATAAAGAGCAGTGAAAAGCTCTAACTGGTTGACTTACTGGCGGATAGACAGACAGACAGACAGACAGTCTGGCTGACTGACGGACCGACTGTTGCTGCTGTTGCAGCACTGCAAATTGATAGATAAATGGGAAAGTCGATCAAATCACATGCAACTTGCAGTTTGCAATGAATTATTTTTTATTGTGATTTTTCTTGTCTCAAAGGACTCGCACTGTGAAATGCATTAATCTTCATTAAGTTGTTTGCATGTTCGCGCTGGGATTAACTGTTCGTATGTGTTGTATAGATAGATCTGGAATATTTTAATGCTCACATTATTTATTTGTATTTTAATACCACCGATGACAGCGTATTTAAATGGGTCAAACTCAATTTGCCGTATTAAGTAATTCAAGGGTCAACAACAGTTGACTGGTAAGTAGTGTCCTCAAAGTTGAACATAATATTCGGTTAAATTGCATCTGCATTCAATCTAATTATTAATAATAATTAATTGTGCAAGTATAGAGTTTAAGTAGTCAAAGTTATTTCAATGGCAAACAGATAATCTTCAATAGACTAGTATGGGTAAGTTTTATTTTAGCAAAAGCAAAAAACCACTTTAAGTCATGGGGCATTTTAAGAATTCGCTTGATTCTTTACAACTAAGTGAACTCTCAAGACATAGGTTGGCAATGAGTATAAATTGCCTCAAAACTTGAACACAGTGTAGCAAAGTTATGAAATGCTGTTCATTTTATGAAATTTCTATTCAAAAACAAAGATGAAACTAAAGTGTGTTGCTGCCCTGCTACTTCAAATTCAATGACCATTATCGAAAACTAAGACCAAAAGAAGTTTTTTGCCGGATTTATGTTCTGTTTGTACTGCTTGCAGTTTGCGAATTGTGTGGCTTGAATGCATCATTGTATTTGCTCTGTTGACCAGTGCACAAACAAATATCTGCAGAAGGGGATTGAGTGGAATTGAGCAGACGAAATATGTTCCTTGAAAGCAGTATTGAAAATCAAAATTCTTTTTGTAGACGGTATTTTCACAACTATCTACAACTGCTTAGCTTAAACACTAAGCGCAAACTGAAAAATCATGTTATGTTATGTAGACCGCAAATAATAATGATTGGCTTTAATCCTTAAGCTCGTTGTAATTAAATATAGAAAAATGATTGTTAATGTATGCAAATTTTTTAAATAATTGTGTACGGTTTATGAGAAATAATTATTTCATATATATATATTATATTATAAATACTTTTCTTATGCATTTCAAGTAAATAGATGGTATCTGTACAACTTAAGACTTGAAATAAATATACTTTGTTTTGGTAAAATTTAATTAAATACACAGATTTTAGATATGATTATAGAATTCAGTTCAGGGTAACTCATAGTCGCGCTCCTCTCCACAGGATTATTCTTACTTGATTTTGTATGAATATCAAAAGGAAAAATAAAATGAAAATTTTTTTTAAATGAAGGATACTTTTTGTTTATCTCTGAACTCATTAGACATTTTTCAGTTTCCACAAAAGAAAAATGGTTTTTGTGATTTTAGTTAATACCCAATTGCACTTTAAGCCTCCGGTTACAAAAGAGAAGCTGGATTTTCGATAAAGTTCGCTTGACACAACGACACAATGAAGAATGCAAATTGGAAACTAGCAAATTGGGTTTTCGCCATTTCTAGTTTGTAATCTGTGCCAGTGTTCGACTATAGGTCGTATGCGCAATGCGGTTTTTGAGCTTGTGTACTGCAACGAAATTTGAATCGAATTCGCTGCGCGATTTTTGTTGTGGTTTTTTTTTGTTTTTATACTCCCAAAGCGACTCTAGGACATTTTGCACATTTTCAACTCGCTTGCAAACTGCATTTTCATTGCTGTCGCTGGTTTGGGGCGTGGTTGGGCGGGGGTAAAGGTTTGTAGGCGTATGTTATTGGACTCTCGGCGCATAAATATGGCACTGGGCATTAAAATCAGAGTTAATTCGATGCTGCGTTACATAGTTGTCCAGAGTAGCTGCTCTTATGGCGGTTGTATTCAGTTGCAGTGCCACAGTTCAGCACTTGCCTCATATGCGTTGCATACTTTGATGCGTTTTTTTTGTGGTGCTCTGTGTGTGTTTTTCTTTTTTTCCGCTTTGTGTTGTCTGTCAATTAGAATCTCTTTTATCAGCTACATTGTTTAGCGGGCTTAAAGCTAGCAGGTTGCAGCGTGCAGCTAGGGGCCCAGCTGCCAGTGCTTATGGCAAGCAAGTGGTACGGTTTAATGGCAGTCCATGTGTGGGCGTTGCATGCACTTAAATACTACTTACGTATACACAAGCGCTTAGTTTAGTGCAGTTTACTTTTATGTGTTCATGTGTGGCCTTAATTTATAGTGGAATTTAAAGTCTAGTCTCGAACAATATGTTCCAGAAAAATAAAACATTTTTGCTTACCCTTTCAAAGTATGGGCAAATTTAGTAGCCTTGAAGAGCTATAAAAACAATGTTGCCAATGAAAAATGCAGGGTACCTAATAGAAAGCACAAGCTGATAGAATCCACATTAATTTCAAACCACAGCAAATACACATATATAATTAATTCCATTCCCATCTATGCATAATTTAATTTGAATGCATTATTCAAATGAATGTTTCGAGGTTTACATATATTTGTGGATTATTTGTGGACATCTTCAACAGCAACATTCAAATAGATTGACAACAAAGTAAATATTTAAAGGCTGTATTTATTTCTATGCAACATTCGCGAAAAATAATCGCTATCCAAACACAAATTTCCGGCTGCGGTTGAAAATGTGGGTGAAAATTTGCATCAGTAAGCTTTTACAGATTATGTCAGTCTTTTTTTCGGTGTAATTTTTGCTAAAGAGGAGTGGACGAAGAACATATATATTTCTTTGACCCTTATCTTTTTTACTTACAGTCGAATGAGCACTTAAGCTAGTGTTTAAAGGTATAAAGTTGGGCTTCTGCTCACAACTTTTACCTCTTAAATTATAAATTCGTATTTTCGGTTTCGTTGGCAATGAAAGCGTATTGTTTAATCTTCTTCTTCAAAATGCTAAAAGCAATTTGCAATTTTATAAAATGTGATTAAACAAAAATGTAATACTCTGTGAAAGTTGGCAATAAATTGGGAAAAGGTATGTAATAGTATCTAACTTACATTGTTATTTTGTTTGTAATTTATTTAATTTTCGCCAAAAAGAATTTAATTTAATTAAAATTCGTTGAGAAAAGCTAAGCTACTCCAAGAATAATTGTTCGCTTATCGACCTTAAAATACAGTCATCAAGTTTTACAACCATTTTGTAAATAGTATATATAACTATATATATACTATGTATTTTACTGTGCCAGTGAGTAAGCTAAACCTGAAAAATATTGTTGTCGTTTTGCCCCTTAGCAGTGATGTGCTTTTTGTTGCTGAAAATAACATATTTTGCAGACTTGCTTTCAAACATATTCTCCTGCATTTGATGTGCATTTTCCATTATTTTTAGCAATTTTGCATGCATTTGCTCAGTGCTGCACTTGTTGCGATTAAATATTTCCATGAAACTGTGTGATCTCAGGTGCTGACGTCAAAAGCGGCACATAAAAAGCAGACAGCTGCCAGGCTAAACAACATTTTTTGTTGAAGATTGTGCAGCAGATTTGTGTTAAGCATCAAGCACAGCGCCAACTTCTGAACAAGGGAAAAACGTGAGCAACAGACGTGTCACCAATCGGCTGGAGGCGAAACAAGACGGCACGTGGCAAGATGAGATATACGAGATTTTCTTGCATCTTCTTGGTTACGTTTCTGGCAGTGCCGGGTTTTTTTGTAGTTACGGAATCGCCTGTCTTATCCACATCTGAGTGATTTAAATGCTCTAGCAGCTAACGGCTATTCGCATGCATACAAATCAGAAATTATGACGCTTTAACGTTGTGAAATATTGTTGCAGCACCCGGAGTGTGCACTTACCAGCTGCCTTTACCGCTGCATTCGCCCATCAATTGCAGGACATTGCTGTTCCATTACCATTATGCCATGCCCATACCAATACCCATACTATCATCTCAGCTTGAATGGTCTCATTGGATGATTTGTATGCAAATGATATGCATTTCAGTTATCCCCTTGTCTTCTATCTGTCTATTGCCTTGCCTGGCTTGCTTTGGCTTTTCCCAGTCGTTATCTCTTATGCAGCATTTGGCTTTTATCTCAGCTGCATATTTGAGGAATCTCTATTTCTACTCTCATTAAAAATCTATAGCTCAGCGTAACTGGTTTTAATCACTCTGTTTTGTCAGCAAGTCTGACATAATTTGTCATCATATTTTGCAAACTCTTAGTTTTCATTAATAAAATGTCAGAATTTCATCAAAAGTTTGCAACACTTCGTCAATCAAATGTCAAAACTTTTTCTCTTGAAATATGTTAAAAAAAGCGAGCTATTATCTTTGGTATGCTAAAGATTAAGTATCCTCCCATGAAAGCTTTTCATACAAATGATTTTTTCACTGATTTTGCATAACATGAAGAAATTTATTATTAGATATTTGGAATTTTCCATGGGTTGAATTTGACCTGTACCAAAAGTAAGACTATGGAAAGTTTATTCACTAAGAGATTAGTTTTAAAAAACGTTCGATTTGTAAACTGGCCAACGAAATATATGTACATATGAAAAGTAGAATACATATATATGTATATACAAATTTACATATATATATAAAATGTTCATATTCATAGCTGTCTACTTCAATGCGTTACATTTGTGTTGAATAAACTAAACTAACCTCTGAACTTTTGACTTTATGACAGTTGCCCAGAAGGATTTCAAATTGTGAGCTATTCATAAATTATGTGAAGAATTCTGTGCACTTTACCATACACTTTAGATTAGGCGCAACAACAACTTTAACGAGTTCTATTGCATTTTGCGACAGAATGTAATTTTATGCCCTTGCCGACTTTTATCTAACAATTTGGTTGCAACATATTTTGGGTGAGGGTTTTTTTACTCACTCTCCTTGTATCTTCCTCTTTAGCATCAGCTTTTGCCTGAGTATGTTTGCAATTTCTGTCCTGGATTTACATGTACCTTGTCTACCCTAACCCTGCCCGACTTGACTTGCCAAACTTTTCTGCTGGGTGCTGTTGCAAAATTTTAAAGTTTGGTTACAAAATACCTGGTGGTCAGATTGGGCTTGGCCGTTGGGCAACGGGTTGGCTTGAAACTTTGGTTAATTAACGCACAAAACTAATGCGTTTTACTTGATGCGTAAGTTCTTATTTAAAAAAAAAAAAAAATGTGACTCAGGGAAATCGAGATCTGGACTAAACTCTTAATGTTTATATTATTATTATTTTTATTATATTCATAAAGCCTAATTTGTATTGTTGAATACTCAATATCTGCTTCGTTCCCATTTTCCCATTTTCAAAATAAAATTGCAATTACTCAACAGATGATATAAATTGGACCATATTCATTAATATTGAAACCAACAGAAACCGCACTCTTATTTAAAAACCATTGCTGAAATAGCTTAGCTTCTATAAACTCCTTTCCATTCTTAAGTTATGCGGAATATCCAATAAAATTTATGAACGTGTTTTGTATTCAAATTAATTCCATTGGCATTGCGATTCTAAATAAATAAAATAAAATTGAATAAAAAGCTTTCAGCTTTCGATTATTATAAAATACATGTTAAGCACATTTCTCTGGAATTTTTTTTTCATAGAGTAATTTAGAATTTTGGCAATTATATTCGTATTGCATAGAAATGTATCTAGTCGAAGAACTTTGCCAGAGACAAAATTAAAATATTAAAACGGGAAAAAGACAAAAAATATTTTAAATGCAAATATATTTATGTAAGTACTTACTTTCATGTGCGGACAGGGCCAAAAGACGATGCTCTTATTATAATCGTGAGCAAGCTGTTCAGCCAGCTGATGACAGTCCCCAAGGCTGCTTGTATCCGACGGTTTCTCCTGCCACTCCTGTTGTTCTTGTCCTTGTTGCTGCTGTTGTTGTTGTTGTTTTTGATGTTTTTGATGTTGCTTTGGTATCTGTGTGGATGCTGATAAAGTGTCTGCTGACAACTGTTTCATTTTGGTTTGTTGCTGACGCTGCTGCTTTGTTGGGTCAACGCCATCGCCATCGCCATCGCCAACGCCATTTCCATTGCCATCGAAGTCCACGTCAGTGTCCACATTAATGCCCGCATTTAAAGTCTTTATAACGCTCGTGTATTTGGGTAGCTCAAGTAATTTAATGAAGCCACTTAAATCTGTGCGTCAGCAGCGCCATCAACATGGCAAAATGCAGACGAAAGTAAAAAAAAGAAATAAGAAAATGAAACAGAAACATTTTATGTAGCGTATAAAAACTGTTGAATATTTAAGCCCTTTGTGTGTGTGTGTGTGTGTGTATATAAGTATATTTATATATATCTAACATGTACGTGCATGTATATGTGAGCTTGAGAGGTGTAGAGGCAGTAACTGCAGATGAAGGCAGTCGACTAAATGCGGCTCCCCTTGAAGTGCTTTTGCGGTTCACTACAGTGCCTGCCAACAGTAACTGGCATGTGCTATGAGTTGTTATAAGTGCCATCATTTACATGAATCTGCAGTGCTCCATAAAATGAAACATGCCTTAAAAACTGGCCTTTTTTAAAATCCAGCTAAGTGCCCACGGCATACAAAAAATCTCCTTTTAATTCCGTATACAATTCAATCAAATATAATTAACATAACATTCTCTTCTCAATGTATTTATATATATAAATTGAACATACAAACTATTTTATTAAGCAAATGCTTTCAATCAAATAAGTTCATTAAAAATACTTTTTTCTCGATGCAGCATATGCCGAGATTAATTTATTCCCTTATTTAATTTAATTTAATGCTTTGTTATTGAATTTTGCGGTTTTATCGCACAACTGTCAACGAATTAAACAAAAGAGTGTTTTTAAAGTGAACTTTGTTTTAACAAACTAGTTTGAGTGCTGCTACATTTCTCCAGTTGATAAATTTATATATCTGCGTGTATTATATAAAAAAGGTGGAAGGCTACGTATCTATAACTCTCGCAGAGCAGGCAGTTATATACTTTATATAATATTGAATCGGAGATGCTTCCTTCTACCTGCTCCATAGTTTTGCACAACTTCATTGTGTCTTTTACAAATATATTATGCATATATGTAACAATATTTTATTTTTTGGCATGTTCCATATTCACAAACTTTATTTTCGATCTGGTGCATGCTGCAACCTTTTAATTTAACTTTAATTTAGTTAGTAGGCGCTGCATGAAAATACAATTTATACGTTTGTCCGGCCTTTTGTTGGTCCACCACAAATGCTGAGAATGCTGGCTGTGGGCATAAACTAAACTGTATTT
Organism: Drosophila setosimentum; assembly: GCA_035043505.1. NCBI lineage: Eukaryota > Metazoa > Arthropoda > Insecta > Diptera > Drosophilidae > Drosophila > Drosophila setosimentum. The sequence goes on from JAWNMY010000001.1 coordinate 5,733,416, forward strand.
ACTGGGTCATGCAAATGGGAATGCAGGACAATAGGTTTTGCTTTGCCGTACTCATGTGGTCAGCTCATAAATTGTGTCGGTAGGAGAGAAGGGTGGATTTAACTGCAACATATGCAACCAAAATCAATTTCAATATCTTGCAACATAAAAACTTGAAAAGAAATTGCGGTAAATAGAATTTATTTTGCACTTGCCCAACGCAACTGAGCGACAGAGAGGGGTATAAAGAGTCAGAAAAAGAGGGAGAGAGAAAGTGAGACAAAAAAATGAATAAATTTACGAGGATAGTTAGAAAATGGGATTTCTTTGTTAAGCTTTTTATACAGTTTCTGTGTAGGAATTCAGTTTATATGATTCAATCTCGGATGAGCAGGTGAAACAGTGACAACTTTTATTTATGACAACCAACGGTAGACTGTGTAAATTAAAGGAATCAGATTTAAACTTTCGCAGTGCCAAACAAAAATTGTTGCAATTGGCAAAACTTTGGCGCCAAATAAGTGAGCAATTGTGCAAGTTTTACGCCAGCCAACTTGAAGGTTCTTCTTGCCCATGTGAAGTCGCCCATGTTTACTTGGAAACTAACTAAAACATAGCAAATTGAAAGAATGCAACCAGCAGCCAACACGACTGTCAGATTGATTAAGAGAATACCGGACACTAAGCGAAAACTAGGACAGACCAAGTTAAGCACTTCGTCGCAGATTAAACTATCCGTTTGACATAACTTAAGCTTATTGGCATTTGTCGCATGTCATTTCAAAAAGTATCCTTAATAATATACTCAGATACTTATAAGTAAGTTCCGATAGCAATGAATGCCACAATTTTAAAGGCAGAATCTTCTAATTAATACATTATATGCATATGCATACTATTGATCAAATGTCAAGATCGGATAAGAAACACCCAAGTTATAGTCGAACATATATTTTCATATTGATCTCATTTCTATCAGCAGCCGCAGGCATTTTCTGTATGCAAAAATATGCGAGCGCATGTGTGAGAAAGAGATGGCATGAGCCCCGCTACCTACGATTGCGTGTGTCACGTGTTAGTGCAAATCTTTTGAAAGGGGAATTTGCCAATTATAATAGAATATATTTAATAACTGGGTTCAGGGTATATCGTAGTCGAGTTCACTCGACTACAGCACTCTTATTTACTTATTTTTTATTAATTTTTTTATTTTATTTCATTAGAAGAGAAGAGTCTGGTTTCGATTTCACTTACGGTAGATTTGAATGGCTTCCCTATTTATTAAAGCACTTTCCATCAATTTAAAAGCATAACTTCTATCATGAATTTAGCAAAAAATGAAGAAAGAAACTTTAAAAAATGCTTGAGGGAGCAGTCTAAGGAGATGGACTTGACAAATGCCTGGTCAGAGGCAAGATTACAGCAACATGGTTGGGTTAAGTTTATGGCATGGTTCACTGTAATAAAATAAAAATACTCATAAGTCAGTTGCAGCCGCAAAGTTTTCAAGCGGAAATTGTAAGTTGTCACTTGCCGGACAGGAATATTTATGACATCGATGCTTGGCGGACGAGAAACTCAGGATGCGGGCAAGTCCTTTGGCGGGACAAGCGCGCCCGTAATTGAAGGCAATGTAATTAAAGTTGTAAGTACACAGGAAAACATAGAAGAGCAATTGCCAACTTGATGAGTCGTTCGAGCCAAAGGCATAAGTATGAGAACGTGGCAAGAAACTTACTTACTGCGATTTAATTAGTTTAAAAAGCATAAAAAGCTGAACTTTCCCTTATTTCCTTCAGAGCAGACTGCGCATAATGCATGCAAATTGAGTTTGCATTGTGGACAATTTCGCAAAGCAAAATGGCGGAAAACTGCATTTGGATATGGTAGTACTACATGCGTCCTTTCTCTTTCAGCAAGTCGAGACTTGTAGAGAAACACTTTTAATTTTCTGCCTTTGATGATGCATTGAGTAACCGTCCTGCTTTGGTTGAGGAAAAATAGGGGAAAATTGCTTGTAAAATGGGGAAAAATGTATTAACATTATGTTTGTATAAAGATGCATATTTTTGAGTTAAACTTGTAGTCAAATTATTTTTATGCCGTGAGCGCATTAAAACTGGGAAAGAGTGTAATAAAGTTAAGCATATATATGGAATATAAGTTCTCATATTTAGAGGCAACAATGATTGTCTCTCCCATCACGGATTTTCTCGTAATTCTGTTGATTCATGTGCAATTAAAAAACACTTATATTCTTTTATTGCTGCTTTTAATGGCTACTTAGACAGCTGCAGTAGTTGGGCTAACAATCATATTATACAAGTAATTTAATTAATTTGCTTGAACGACTAATAAATCTTCTTGCTTTGTTATATCGCTTGTTATGTAATCAGTTAGTTGCTTAAATAATGCGATACGTATTCGATTGGTAAAGTTGTTACATATGGTATAATCATGCTTTCGATAAGTTTCACAGCCATCATTGCCACTTTTGGCAATTCATCTTCTTAAATATCCCATTTGAGTTACAAGTGAGTCGGATGAGAACAAAAATGGTGATGGAGCTACATACGAAACATCGATAAAAGGACGTGTTAATGCAAAGATTTGAAGGACTTAAGGGAACCACAATAAAAACAAGTAAGAGTGATGTAGTCGAGTGAACTCGACTCCGATATACCCTGTACTCACTTATTAAATATATTCTATTATAATTGGCAAATTTCCCATTCAAAAGTTTTGCACCAAAATGCGAACAGCTCTGCAAGCGCCCTCTGCCGACAAACACGTGAAACACGGAATCGAATGGGACTCGGCAGAATACACACATACAAACATATTGACGCTCGCGTCGATTATCATGCCATCTCTTTCTAACACATGCGCTCGCATAATTATGTATACAGAAAATGCTAGCGGCTGCTGATAGAAATGAGATCAATATGAGAATATATTTTCGACTATAACTTGGGTGTTTCTTATCCGATCTTGACGAAATTTGGGCATTTAATCAATAGTATGCATATGGATATTAAGTATTGATTAAGAGATTCTGCTTTTAAAATTGTGGCATTTACTGCTATCGTAAATTTAAATGTATCGATATTCGATAAACGGAGTTAGTTATCGATAAAATAACGCAAACTTGATCTGTACCGGGAATACGAGAACCTATACTCCAAATTCTCTCAATTTTGTAGCTCTTATAGTCTCTGAGATCCGCGTGTTCGTACATATAGACAGATAGACCGATGGTCATGGCTATATCGACTCGACTGTTGACCCTCATCAAGAATATATATACTTGATGGGATCAGAGATGCTTCATTCTGCCTGTATCATACATTTGCACAGAACCATTATACCCTTTTTACACATTTTTAGTTAAAGTTAAAGAAGAAATAGGAAAGAAACTGAATGAGGAAGATTAAGTGGCTGGCCTTAAATAAATATACAAAATGGCTAACCACTGCCCCAGTGTGTGTGTGTGTGTGTTGGGACGTTGCTGTTGCTAGTTGGTGTTATTGTTGTTGCTTACTCACCGACGTCACGTAGAAAATCGACGCTGGCATTGGATAAATTCGCTTGAAAAAACTCAACAAAATTCTGGTAACCCTGTTGCACATGCATCATATCCATGTGCAATGATGACGGTATTAGAACTGCCACACGCTGAGCCGCCGAAGTTGCTGCTGGCTGTTCTTGTTGTTGTTGCTGGTGTTGTTGCTGTCGGCGTTGACGTTGACGTAGTTGTCGCTGGTGCTCTGGTTGCTTTTGTTTTTCTTGGCTTTGCATTTGACGTGCCTCACGTTCAAATTCACTCGCATTACGCTGTTGTTGTTGTTGTTGTTGCTGTTGTATTTGTATTTGTTTTGATTGCTGTTGTTTCTGCTGTTTTCTTGCTGTTGCTATGCTCCAAATTGAATTGCTTTCAAGTGTTGTGGCTGTTGTTGTTGTGGATGTTGTTATTATTGTCGTTCTTGAAGTTGTCTTGGGCACTCTGCCAGCTTGCGTTGAGTTCTGCTGGACAGGCAAGAAAACTGGCGTCAAGATGCTGCTGCTGCTGCTGTTTGTGTTGCTGTTGCTGCTGCTGCTGCTGTTGTTGATGAGGTGGGCTAAGGTGTTGTTGGGTGATATGAAGGTGGACGAGGTAACGTTGGTGGAATTGAGAAAGAAGAAGGCTGTCAACAGCAGAAATAATTTAGCAATTTGACAGATTGTTAACTTCATTTATGTTGCGTATTTTGCTTGTGCTGCGGTTTTGATTTTTCTATTATGATGCCTTTAACTTTGCTAGCTGCAGAGCTGTTGGACCCAATTCTGGAGTCCCCTTCAGCCGTTTACATTTTGGAGCCGTTGCTGTTTTTAATTATTAATGTTTTTTTTTTGCTGTTGTTGCTGTTGTTTCTGTTGTTCTTCCTGTTGTTGTTAGCGAACTTTACGCGCACTGCCTTCAATTTATAATCGCTTTTCTATTGCTGGCAAAATGCAGCTTCCTGGAAATATATTGAGAAACAAGATCAGACAAAATAAGAAAATTTCTTTGCAATTGTAATTTTTTGTATAATGAGATTTTCAGAGAGCTGCTAAAGTCGTAACTGAATTGTAATAAGGTCTCTATTTGTCATTTGAAATAGATACTTCGAGGGTCGTAAATATCGAACAGCTTAAACATTTAATGGCACTCAATGAAAATTAAAACGATAGTAACTATTTAAATCTATATTTATGCTCTAAATTTACGCTTAAATTTTTTAGTTTCTCTAAAGATTTGCCTTTATAAAAGCAACTGCCAAAAGTTTGCCCCAGATTTTTAGAGCTTAAAGTTTTTGATTTTTTTTCCATTTTTATTAATATTGATTTTAGCGCTTGGAAAATTCGACTTGCGTATTTGTCTCCTATAGTTGTCAAAATCAACACTTTGGCTTTCCTCAGTTTTTCAGACATCGTTCATTCGTTTCAAAATACGCACACACATTAATTGAATTAAAACTTCAAATTAGTTTAAAAGTTCAGATCGACACATACACACTCACACACACTCTGCCAGAGTTTGCCATGCACGCGTTGGTGTTGTGGTTGTTTTTTTTTGTTTTTACTGCTGGCTGACAGTATTTTCATACACGTTTAAGCCCTCACCTACATACACACGCAACACACACAGGAAACACTTAAGTACACACACATTGACAGACACCTACACACTGAGCTAAGGGAGAATTCGCTCTGCATAATTCAGGGCGCAAATTTGGCTTAGAGGGCGTATGTTGGCAGCTTCGATTGACGGTTGCCTTTGTTGTTGTTATTGTTGTTGCTGTTGCTATAAGAAGCGAATTGCCATAAAATTGATTGGGCCTAAATAAATATTTTGTATATTTTTGTTGCGCTCGTTCCAGGGACACAATCGCATCTCCCTCTCAACTCTTTTACTTTATTTTTGAGTGTTGCGCCTCGATTGCTTCGCATTTGCATACCCTGCACCAATCAAAATGTTAAAGGCATAATAATTATCAGGTTGACATGTGGTTCAGTTGCAAAGCACATAAGAGATTTACTAAATTATATGAAACATATTTCTTCAGTTGTCAATTCTGCTGTATCCTAATCAAGATCGCAGACGATCGTTAAATTTTCGGGTGTTATTTATTTCAAGGATATCTCAAAGTTAACTACTGTTGGCCATATCTCGCAGTGCTGTGAATTGACAACTTTTTAACAGCCCAGCCCACGTCAGCCCACCTCAGCCTCAAGCTTAAAACGCAAAGTTCAGGCCGCTTTTTATCTATTCTAAGAGCTGGTCTTCTCCGTTACCCCTCACCTTTCGGCCAGTACTTTGAGCCAACTTCATGCTTGACTACCTTCAAAACGCATTCGTGCGGCAATATTTCAATTCATCAGCCATGGCGCCAATCTAAACTTTCATTTAGATATTAAATTTGGCACTCTCCCGTCATCTTGACACCCTCTGCGCCTTATGGCTATTGCCCGGAAATGATTGATCGTTGTGCGTTGTTGTATTGTCAATGGGCCAACATAAATAATCTGGTACCTCCAGCAAGGCTGGCAGGCAAATTGTCACACAATGTGTAGGCCAATGATTATGGCTTAAGCACTTGATATTTTGGTCGTTTGAGGGCGCCAATTGTTAAAAGTGTAAAGGTTAAACGAGGGACATGCGGGACTGAAAAGCTTTTTCTTTGAGATGTGTTTATAAGACTGTATTGTTGATGAAGATGCTTAAATTACAATCAAACAATGTGTTCATTGTACTTTGCTTGAGAACATTACTGTCAGAACACAATAGAACTTGGGTTTTTATTAATGGAATAATGTTATAAATTACGAGTAACCATTTTTTAAATATTTCTCTCTGTGCTTGCTTAAGCTGACAATTAGTTGTTCGTCTCGTGTCAAAATCTGGATTGAAATGTCATTTCAAATTTGTAAGTAGAATGCTTAATAACGAATCAATGTTGATAATCATAAAAGTCTCTTTAAATTGGTATAACGACTTTAACTCAAAGGCTTCACACCACTTTCAATTCAAGCTGCGAAACTGTATCACAATTTATTTTTTATTATTTTGTTTCCAAGTGTTTCGCAAATTAAATTTAAAACTCGTGCAATGTTTGTTATACAAAAGTTGGAACAAAGAAGAATTTATTAAGTTGCTATGGAGAATTTCAGCTCGACACTTAATGGACACTTATTCGTCTTTATGTAGTTTTCAGGACATAGTCGGAAATTTAAATGTTGGATTTCAGAGCCTCGATGGTTTGACATTCGCTCTCTGGTTGACCTTTAAGCCCTTTTAAATTTTAATAACTGTGAATGCAGCACAGCAGAAGGCGGAGCAGGAGGAGGAGAAGCAGATGAATAATCTGAGCATTTTCCATAGCCACGAGCAGCTAGTTACGAGCCAAAATGGAAAACTAAAAGCATTTCCAACAGCAAAATTGCTTTTAATTTGATGACATTTTATGAGCAGCGTAATAAACCCCTTACCAGTGGACGATAACAACATTGGTTGTCGGGCGATAAACAACAGCATTGATGACTCGACGTGGCACGCTTATGTATATAAATAAAAACATATCACAAACTTTCAAGGATGTTGGCAATAAAACCATACAAAACAAATGCGAGTACGCGCCTCCTGGGAGGTGGGTTGGGTGGTGGGGTGGTGGGGTGTTGTGAGTGTTGGTGTGGGTGTAGGTGGGTCAGCCAAGAGTAGTGTACTTTAGTGTACTTAGTAGATATATTGTGTTCATGCTCAGACTCACGCATACACATACGTATACGCATACTTAAGCACACCTCATCGGTCTCTTTCGCTCTCCCTCACTTTTCCTTGCTTTCCCTCACGTTCCTCGCTTTCCCTCACTTTTCCCCACTCACACACTCTCAGTTTCTCTTGTTCGACCGCCATGTTTACGTTCATTTATTTTATTTAACTCAATTTTTTTTGGTGTCTATATTTTTACACTTGGCTGGCGTGTCCTTTCCTAAGGGCATTATTAGTAAAGCACACCTACACATATAAGGACACACATTCAAAACACACACGCATACACACACACACTCACACTGAAAGTGAGATGGAGACATGCGTGCGGATTAACTCCTGGTTGACGGCTTTTGGCCTCGATGTTGTTGGGCAACGGCAGCATCCTTGTAAATTTATAGCCACTTGTTTTCTCGCTTATTTACATACATATTGACACAGAGCAAACGGCAGTTAGTGTTTATGTGTGTCAGTGTGTGTGTGTATATGTGTATGTGTGAGTGTTTGCTGGTCTATCTGGAGCATCTTTCATATGTACATGTACATACATATGCATTGAGGACCCAAGAAGCTCGAGGCCTGAGATCGGCGGCATCTTCAGAACTAACAATGTGCGGTAAGTGGTGGCCAGCCGGGAGGGCAAAGTTAAAGGTGAGGGGAAAGAGGGAGGGGAAGGGGAAGGGGAAGGGGAAGCAGTTGCCACTCAGACTTGTTAGGTGTCTCTCTGAGTTGTGTCCAAGTGTGTGTGTATTTTATTTACCATATGCTGTGAATGACATAAAGATTTGAAACGGTTCTTGCCGAATCGCTTGTGTGTTAGTGCTTCAAGTTGTGGCATAAACTTTGATAAGGATCTGTTGAGTGGTCTGTTGGTATAGTTGGTAAGCCTACTTATCGTATACTAGTGCAACTTGCACACGTTAAAATGTCGTATTTAAAACTTGCATTTAACATTTAACTTGAAGCAAACGCAATCTAAATGCAATTAAGAAAGAAACTATTTGATATTGATATTTTATTTAAAATGGTACAAATAATTCGCCTATAGGCAATAGAAGTTTTGCATTCAGAAGTGATGTAACAACTTAAAGAAATGATTTAATGGTCCGACTGAATGTTCTAAATTTATTGCATTTCCACTGCATTCCTCACTATTTTGTTAACTAAGTTTTTCTTATTATGTGTATATACAGGATATCTCCTAGTCGAACAGTCTAACTTTATTGTTACATATTTCAGCGAGAGGCTTTGCATGCGTTGTCAACGGTTGAAGTAACTCAATTACATGCCTGTCAAATGATTCCCTGTTGTTTCTTTTTAATTCCCTTAATGAGGGTGATTAAGTCGAGAAGTTTGTAACGCACTGAAGGAGATGACTCCGAAATGTATATATATAGATGCATACTATATATGAACATTAACTATCTTGAGGAAGTTTGAATGTATCTATTATTTTGTTTTGACGGAGACAGCAGGATCGTATTACTATATCATCACTGGATCGTATCACTTTATAAATGCGTGCTTGTCTGAAAGCAAGTTATTCGAACAGAAGTAACCAGTTAAGACTCTTTTGATGCCTTTAATAGTTCTACAGAAAATCATTCACATCAGATTATTATATCGTATAGCTTTCAAAGAATCGATCGATCGGTTCTTATTGAAATTAAGATGTTGACAGTTTGGCAGTTTGGTCTTCAAGAGTATTAAATATTCGTCATGGCTAAGATAGGCATTCTTTCTTGCCGTCTGCTGTTGCAATGGGCAAAGGACGAGACTGCTGCGCGTCTAAGCCTCCTTAAGGATGTGTGCTAATTGAGCTCAACTAGAGACATATCACGACAGGGAACAGCCCTGGTGTTGAGTTGGGCTCCAGGCGAGAGCTGGTTGCCGAGATCCGTGGTGTGCACGTTTTCCAATTTTATTAGAATAAATATTTGACTAAGTGGCGTGTTTATCAACATTTTCACATGAACCAACGCGGCACGACTTTTATTTGGACGACGAGCCTTTGAGTTTGTTATGGAAGCGGTGGTGGAGAGGTGGTGAGGTGGATGCTGCTGTGCTCCTTCCTGCGCTAATTTCAATTTAAATTGTCGGAATAGCAAACTTTGTGCACGGCATTTGAAATAACCCAACTCTCGCTGCCGGTATTTGTTCTTTGATTGTGGTCAGGTTCGCCGTGGCTTTGGAAATGGTTTTTGGTTTTTGGGTTTGCGTTTGGATTTGAATTAGAGTTGATTGGTTAGCAGCGCCGAGTTTGGTGCCCCACAAAATAAATAAAATACGTCAGATTCAATGAAAATTTAGTTTGGTGTTCGGGGCAAAACTGTTAGTCAAGAAAAACTGTTTGTATAATCAAGTTTTTTGACTTCAACTTTTCGACTTTAAGTTCACATAGCAATAAATTGTTATTCTACCGTCATAATTAAAGAACTCGAAGAAAGTACACATTAAAGAAATGAGAATTGTGAGCAAGGAAGATTTTCACACAGTAATGGTTAAATAGTTATCACAATTTGATTTCTATACACCAGTTATAAACAGTCGAGTCGATTAGGTCATGTCCAGAGACTTCAAACATAAATTTTCATTATGGTAATCAAGATTATTTTCATTTATTGATAACTGTTCCGATTCAATACAAATCGATTTCCGACATTAATATTCCATTATCCAGATTAATCAATTGATGATTGACTGTAAATAAGCATAGATTTAGCTAACCAAAACAAAAAGCTGAGCTCAGGGTATCTCCTTGTCGAGCGGCTTTGTTCACAGTATTCAAAGATTTTATTTTGCCACATTAAATTCATTATAATTCCACTCACATTTTGGGACACTTCTCAATTTTCGATAGCCATAAATTTGTCAAAACTTAGTGAACTTAGTGAAAAGAATATCATTTTTGGCTTATAAATTAATACTGCATTGAAATGCATTCATGTCTGTTGGATTGTTTGGATTGCATGTCTCTTCTGGTTGCTGGACATGCAAAACTTATGTAAAGACGAATCTTTTAAGTTTCCAGACTCATTTTTTCCCCAAAAACTGACAGCAATTCACTCGATTTAGTGTGTGTGTGTTGTGTGTTGCAACTGTTCTTGCAGCATCGCAATAAAACTTTCATTTGCTTGTTATACTTTCTGATTTTTTTTTGTCGCTGTTTTTTTGCTTTCATGCCAGCGTCGCCTACTTTTTGGCGACTAAAATCTCTTGCGCAACACAAGCCGAGCAAAAGATTTTCAATTTTTCAGTTGTTGTTGCTGCTTTTGCTGCTTGTTGTTTATTACAGTTACAGCTGTTGGCTGTGCTTTGTTTACGTCTCACTTTGAGCGTGCCCGCGTGTGTGTGTTTGTGATTTTCTATATCTAAGTAAAAGGCAACCCCCTTTTTTGTTTGTGCAAAAATTAGTGGAATGTGGCAAAGGCGCACAACATGAACTTGAAATCGTTGGCACAATTTCCACATATACATATGCAACTACACAAGTAGTTTACATACACACATTACATACATATATTAGGTATATATGTGTGTTCAAGTATATTACATAGACACATACATATACATATGTTATCCCATCTATATACAAGTACTTAGATATGTACATACAATGCTCATACATTTTAGCCTCGTGTTGTTTGTTGTTGTAGTTGTTGTGTCGTTGAGTGTTGTAATTGTATTCAAAAAGATGTCTCGTTTAAGTTGCTGTTGCTGCTGCTTTTACTGTTGTCAGTTGCTTGATTATTCTGATTGTAGCTAAGGCAATAGTCTTGAAGTATTCAGGCTTTCTACTTGTGCTTGTGCTTTTGATTGTCGTAAATGTCAATTGGCTCTAATGTCTATGCTTTTGACCTTGGCTTAAATCAAATCTAAGCAAAATGAGCCTAGCACTTTTTGTGTACCATTGAGTTGTGAAGTCAGCCAAATAATTGCTCAGACACAGAATACACGTATCTGATAATGATTCGGTATCTGCGTTTCATAGGTTTTCTCACAAGTTTTTTAATAAATATATTGTTCGATGATGTCACATATATCCCACAGTGTTCAGGTTATAGTCCAATGTCCTTTATGGCACCCAAATACACCTCTTAGTGTAAACTGATAAAACTATATATCGCACACAATTTAAAAGCTAGTTACCAAATTTGAAAGGAATATTGCTAGTAACACCCTTTAACAATCCAGAAAATCGGGAAATTTTAAACCATGGCCACTGCCGCTTCTCAAATCGATAGAAAACTATATCTTCGCAATCTTTCAGAGCTTTAGTTAGGAACCTTGGAAGGTTACTAAGATCGTCCTTCAATTTTATTTTTTTGCCTCGCCCTTTATATTCTTAAAAGCCTTTATCTCCTTAAGTTTTAGAGTCACTGTTACCAATCTTTTAAGAGAGGTTATTCACGCCTTCAAAACTCACCTTCATTTTAAAGGCAAACTTGGACGGTGATTACTAAAAATCTTCCTCAAAGATCGGTATTTCTTGGCTACACCCACACTATACTGTGGCATTACTTATGGCATTAGAGTATTTCGCGGTCGGCTACGCCCAACTGCAACGTTTCCATTTGTTGGAGTTGATTTTAGCTACCATAGTTACTCTTTGTTGCAATTATGCTTTGAAAATTGTTTCATTTTTTGACAAAGCGATTCCAAGAAGCATTCAATATCAAATTTATGTCCAACTTTTGGCATTTGATTTCGATGTTGCCATATATTCTGGCAGCTCTGTTTGAAAATTTAATTTCCTTAAAAGTAATGGGAAAAATTTTAAAAAACATTAACATATTTGCACGAATTTATGTAGATTTTTAGGCAAACGCAAACAACACCCACACACACAACCTCACACACACACACATAAACACACACAAACAGCATACACATACCCACTCTGACGTGCCCATTCATCATTAAAATTCTTTAAAAAATATATATGGGAAATAAAAATAAAATACATTCCCATGTTGCCGCAGTCATATCAAACAGAGAAGGCAAAGTGAGTGTGACGCTGTCATACAGCTGGAGGTACAGGGGAGGGGAGTCTCGAGAGAGAGAGAGAGAGAGAGAGAGAGAGAGAGAGAGAGAGAGAGTGAAAGAGAGAGAGAGAGAGAGAGAGAGAGAGAGAAGAGAGAGAGAGAGAGGGAGGGAGAGAGGAGAAAGTGACCCAACCAGGGGCAAGCACAAAATCTGCGCATAATTTCATAATTTCTTTTGCCAACAACAACTACATACATAAATACATATATACATATACTCCTAAATACATTTGCATATATACACTCAGATAAAAACTCAACCTCACCTCATTATTCTGAAAAAGTATTTCTAAAAGATTTACTCTAAGATTTCTCATATTTTTGACTACTCTAAAAGTAGTTGCTTGCATTTCTACTTTATAGAAAAATTGTATATTATTATATAAAAGTATACTACTACAAAATTAAAAAAAGACTTAATAATTTAAAGAAAACTGTTTCCTTTAGTAATTTATTTAGAAATGATTAGTATGAAAAAGAAAGGCTTCCTAGTTCTTAAGGTGATTTTCAAAAATTCAAAGTGATATTTTTTTTTGAGTGTAAGTATATACATTTAAGCCTGTTTATGAATTTCGCTTTGCTGCTTAATGTAGAATCCCACACATTTTAATGAAAAAACACTTGCGGGCACAAAAACTTGCAGATGCTTAAAGGCCTTAAATACAAATATATATATATATATATATATATATATATATGTATATGTGTATGTATGTGTTTGTATTTTGTACAGTTTCACCTGCCTTAAGCTCGGTGTCGGGCATAAATTTTATGTGTAGCAAAAATCAGAGCTAAAAGCAATTTGCATATTCGCGTATAAGAAAACTTCGAGCACTTCCCACTTAACATTTTTATTCGCAATTTATTTGATTTGCGTTAAGCTCAAAGCCTTCTCTGCTTCTCTATGCTCTCAGCCCTGTATCCCCCGGTGCCGGTGCCTACTTAGCGAAGTTTGGGGGCTCGCCGAGACACTCGGCACTTAAATCGTGTAAAGGTAATAAAAGAAAAAATGGAATCACAGAAAACTCGTTTGCCAAGTGCCACATTAGCTTTCTTCACAGAAGATCGAAATGAGTTAATATATATACATATACATACCGATGTAAGCCATAGAGTGAGGTGATAAATGATTTATGACTATTTGTGCATAGTGCCAGCCAATTAAATTAATTGTGTTATGTCCTTCGGCTACACACGTTAAAGTGTAGGCTATAAATATTAATTCAATGTGGCCCGGAGCCCGGAGATCAAATCTAGCAATTTAGGGACTTGCTGACTTGGTGACACATGAATGTGATGCTGTCAAAGCCAAAACTAATCTATAAAAAATTCAAGGTACTATTTCTAAAGTTTACTCGATTTTATTTTTTTCTATTTATTTTCTGTTTGTGTGGAATACAAGAAAGTAAATTTTTTTTAATGTATTTATCTATTTTCGGGTTCGAATTATCAGTTCAAATTATTATTAAAGCAGAGTGTGAATCTGTTTTATTTATGCCATTAATATTTAATTGACGGGGTGGCAACAATATGCTAGAGATGTTTCAGCATGAATTTACAAGAAAATTGTATTTGCTATGTTCCGTACTGTTATTATTGTAGAGCAATTTCTGAAACTCATTTCAGAAGCCAAAACAACCTCTTTCATAATGTAAAATTTGTTTGCTGATGTCCTAGCAGAATTCTTAGAATGCTGTTGTGATTTTCTTGATGTTGAATTGGTAGAAGAAATCACTTTGCTGCTGATTGCATTTGTAGGACATCTACCAACCATGTTTTGCATATTTGAAATCGAGTTCTGATTTTCTGCCTGGCATTCATTCTGCTCTATAAGAGAGTCAAAACTCGAACAACTAAAGAGTAAGCCACTCCAGTTAATAGTTTACCAAATTACTTAAGAATGCCTACAACACTGACTCAAGTGAAGATTTTCCAAATGTTCTCTTTGACATCTTAACTGACTCGAATGTGCTGACATCCCACAAACACACACACACACACACATGCACACACACACACACACACACACACACATACACACTCATATATGTTAAGGCAGACACAGACCATGTTGCCAGAAACTAAAACGAATGAGTCCGGCTGACAAAATTTATGCAGACAAATTTGTAGAGCAAAGTCTGCGTATAAATTTAACCAGTCGTGGTTGCTGTGCTTGCCTTCTTATACACTTGCAGAGAGTCTTATAATTTTATCGTGAAGTTAATAATACATTGAAGGAGTCATCTGAAGTATATATAATCTTGATCAGCAATATTAGCTTAATTGATATAGGCATGCCCATCTCTCTGTCTTCTCTTAAAAAACATAGTGCCTCAGTTTTGAAGCTATCTTAGTAAAATCTAGAAAGGTACGACTTAATCATATAGTTTTCAGAGGAATCATTGGATGGATTTTGATGATAGTGAAAGTTCACTGAAATAAAGTTGTTGACAGGTTGACTGAGGTCTAAAAGGATATGAATTATTCGGCATGCCAGGAAACGGTTCTTTCTGTTTTTCTTTTCCTTGTTATTTTTTATTTTTTTATTTTTTGTTGGCCTGTTGGCGACCATAAACATTTTCAATTACGTTGCTTTGGCTGCCAAACAGATCTACAAATAGTCTCGCATTTAAGTTGCCGTTCTAGCGCATATTTCACGCAGTTACACACACACACACACATACACACACACACACACACACACGGAAATTTAATTATGCACAGCAAATTGTTCTTGCCACTTTTTCGCCGTTTCTTTTATGCTGCGATTTTTTTTATTGCATTTCTGGCATTGGTTATGCCCAGTTCTTGTGACTTTCAATGGGTCATGAGAACCCTTTTTTATTTATTTTTGGGTATTTAGGGTGTAGCCTATCTTAAGCCTTTTTAATGTTCTTTGACCTTGCGCTCTGTTGTCGCTTCCTGCACAGCGTTTTCATTATATTGAAGAGCATATTTTTGGGGGAATTGTTAAGGCCACCGAGTAAATTGGGCAGTTCGAGATGGTGTTCAAGTCCGCCAATTGGGTTAATTGAATTTCCAGTTGAGCTACAGCTTCTGCTTCTTGCTTTAGCTTCAGCATCAGCTTCAGCTAAGGCACTTCACCAACTCTTGGCCTCTTGGTCCGTTTGGGGACAATCTGGTTGTCAACTTATTTCATTTTGGACTTTAGTGCGCTCCATATTGTTGGCATGTGCCAATTTTTGGCACAGGGCGGATTATGTGAAGTATGCGACCCGTGGGACGGTATGATTATTTAGGGTTTTGTTTTGCAACTCAGCGAATTGAAACGGTTACACAATATTCTTGCGTAAAGCCCTCAAAGCTCATAAAATGAAATAAAAATTCTTTGAAATATGAAAGAATATAAACAAATACTCAAAGCTTTCTACATTCATTGAAAGGTAAACAAGTATTTATTTTACAAACGAAAATGTTTTATGCTTACAACTTGTACGCTTTCACTTCAATTTTTCAATTTGGAAACCCTTTTTAAACTTAATGTGAGGCTAGTGTAAACATTAAAAGAGGTTAAAGACCTTAATAATATCATAATAATCCGAATAACACTCTCCTTTCCTCGTTTGAATAATAATATACTTTTCATATGTAATTATTCACTTTTGAACTTCAATAGTATTGTTCGCTAATAATTATAGAGTCTATATTAAATGGAAATTAAATTTGCAATTGCAGACTGTTAAATATATATATTAACATCCTCAAATTCAAATTCTAACTCAGTTGGCTCTGCTCCTCTGCTGCACACTTGCGATTTCTAATTGAAATGCAATTCAACTGTGCGAAAAACTTGTTCAACAAGTTTTGTGCTATAAAATAAAACCAACTTCGTTGTGTCAAATATACACACACACTCAGACATACCAACACACACACACACACACACACATAGATTTGAGGGGTGAATAGTTGAACCACATTTAATGCTGCCTGGAAAGTTTTTAAAGTCGTCGCCTCATCAGGTTTTATGTGTGCTGCTGTTGTGGCTTTTGGCGGATTTAAAGATCTTAGTTTAATTATTACCAATTTATTACGTTACCCAACAATATTTGGTTCTAAATAAATGGAAACGATCAATTAATAACTATTAAACTAAATAAAAATGTTCACTGATTAATAAAATAGTTTGTCATATTATGCAGTTCTATAAGCAATTTTACTGTAACAAAAATGATAAGTTTGTTCTGTCTCTAAACTACATATTGATGTGCCGAGGTATGTATTGTCCGTGTTTTGGCCACAAGATTTACGAGATTGACACCTGTCCGCATAGTTAACTCATTTACATTCAAATTAAAATGGATTATGCAGCGTGAATCCATTATAGCCCTTGGCCATTTACCAGTCATCATGAGAACTTTGTGCGAAAAGTTTAAATTTGCTTCGCAAATGAACAGCACGCTACAAAACAGGAAGCGGATAGCATCCTGGCCAGAAGGCCGCCCACGTTTTAGTTAGTGCTAATGAGCAAAATCCAATGGATGCCATGTGAATTAAGTCGAGTCGCGTGAGCATTGACGAATTACACCAGGTGCTAGTTAGTGAACATATAAATAAAAGTTTGTACAAGTGCTGCCTTGCCCAGCCAAGCAGAGTCAACCTTTTGCCAGAATCTTGGTAATTTCAAGTATTTCACTGCCTTAACGAAATAAATATATACATATATATATACATATATATATATTTATATATATATGTATGTATGTGTATAAATATATATAATCTTATTCTTTTTGCAAAATTCCGCACGCAACGTGATGGCAGCTGGCTAAATGGAGAACAGAGGCAGATTGGTGGGAACGTTTGCATAGCATTTGTAGATTACAAAGTGTGTGACAAGTTTATGACTTTTTGACGGCACTTTGGATGAATCCCTATGCGGAGAAGGCTTTCTCGCCGTCGTCTGTCATAAGCTGTCACCAATTAAAATTCAGCGCTCTGAGCAGTGTTTAAGTCATGTAGCTCACAGAGCGTTATAATGAGTTCACTGAACTTGCATGATAACATTAAGAATGAATAGCATTTTTTTGGCCTAAGCTGTTTTTCGATTTAATGTTGAGTAACCAACAATCGAATCCTCTTGACTGAGGTGCGTTAAGTAAAGCTGAAAGTGTTGATGCATTACTTAAGATGTTAGCAACAGAAATGAGCAACAAGAAAATGAAGTTGATTCCATGCCACGATTTATGTGGTCACCCTTAAAAAAAAAATGAAAGTCAAGTGATTTAATGTGAAGGCTGTAGTCACCTTAAGAACTGACATTTTCGATTTGTGTATTTTCAATCCACTAATGGATTTGCGTTTCTTTCGTATTCGAACAAGTTGATCGCTCTTCACACGCCCACTGCTTAACACTTCAGTTGCTAAAGTCATTTAACTGCCAAATCCCTTGGTTGAACCAAATGTCGCAGCAGTTCAGCATATTCGTTCACAAGAAAAAGAACAGAAAATCACCCACCTAACCCCTTTTGTTTTCCAAGGGAAACTGTTTGTACTTTTTGGGCAATCTTTGAGCTTCCCCTTTTTATCCTGGCGTAGACAAATCTCCCAGGC
This sequence comes from Drosophila setosimentum, assembly GCA_035043505.1. Classification (NCBI taxonomy): domain Eukaryota; kingdom Metazoa; phylum Arthropoda; class Insecta; order Diptera; family Drosophilidae; genus Drosophila; species Drosophila setosimentum. Next base: position 5,751,302 of record JAWNMY010000001.1, read on the forward strand.
TCAAGAAATTTCTTTTTACGCAAAAATCTATTCATGAAAGTGAGTAGAAGTGCGTCGAGGCTACTTGACTAGGGAATACTCTTTATACAAATGTTAACTACTTTTATATAAATATTGATAATTTGTGATAACAAATTTTTACATTTTGTTTATTTTCTTATTTTTGATACTTTGAGATCGGAAGGTAATAAGACACAAGAGTCCTTGATGCAGGATACCGGTGAGTCTATTTAATTTTATTTATCAATTTGCGCAGCTTGCTGATACCTTCGAATATCTTTTATTCTTTTTTTTTTTTACTCCTGGGTATAGAAGCACTGAAAGGCAACACAGATTGCGCTGTCATATTTACCGACTTCCCCGATTCCTTCCGTTTCTTGGTTGCTTCCCCATTTAAGTATTTCATTCATTGTGTATTCTGGGTGCAGGGTTTTCGGTGCTGTTCCTGTTGTTTCCTTGCCGGTTTGTTTATTGCGTAATTGTTGGAAAATGGCGTCGCGACCTAGGCAGCCTTCATTTTACCTACTTTTGGCGATCTATCTCTCTCTCTCTCTCTCTGCCACAATGTCTATCTTATGATTTTCGTCTCAAGTTTGACTGGGGTTTAGCTTTGTTTACAGCTACGCGAAATTATATTGTTTTTACAATTCTATCCAAAAATTTGTTTGTCTTGCCCTGTCCTCTGAGCAATTTCTGAACATTGCAGTTTTAAGTTGCCAAGTTGGGCTTCGCTTTAATTATTTTTAATTAAAAGCAACTATTTGAGCAGCTGTAACTTCCTGGTGTCTGAACGGAAATGAGCAGGTTACATTTCCTAACTTGGCCCAATTAGGAGGTGCGCTAATGAGATGCCCGTCGCGTTAGCCTTAGCGACCACAAAGGCAACCACAAAGGCAACACCATCGTGCGGCATTATGATGGCACTATTAAAGTCTCACCAGCTGACGATGGCAGCTTTAATGCATGCTGGTCCAACACGCGATGATCCAACACCTGGTTGGTCTACGCCCATGCACCCTCCCTTCCCCCCACCCACGCTTCGGATGCTATAAATCACAGCAATGGCTTCACTGGCGCTGGTCAGCGACTTGGACACATTAATTTGTGCCTTGGTCGTGCTTAATTTCTCTGAATGCTTCTAATTGCTGCGCCTCCCTGGTATTCCAGAGTATTTTACTTCAGCAGATCGCTGATAGAAATAATGTTGCCATTCGACAATTTGCGTTCATTATACATTCTCATTATGTCAAATTGAGTTATTCACTCAACTGTTCTATTATTCCAAAGTACTTAAAAAGTATACTTGATTTTTGATGTAATATTCACGTGCAACTTTTGGGTTCTTTTATAATTTTGTCATTATTGAAGCAATGTTACCCTGCGTTTTGAATGTATTTTGTGGCAAACTCTTTCCGCAGCTCCAAAACCCATAATCAACACTAATTTGAATACACAACTTTAACCATTTAACAAAAATGAGCAATTAAAACGTAAATTATATTCATCTTCCCCATCTGCCAAACACAGCCAGCTTGTTTGTTTGTCAGTGGCAATTGTGTACTTTGTTCCCGGATACACCACCGGCATTTAAGCCAATTATTGCAATTCGTGCATCAAACTACCCCCCGGCAAGCATTAAAGATATATACATAATATACACATATAGATATTTATGTATTATGAATTTATTTATTATGAATATTTGATAATTTTAAATTGGCGTGTTAGCTTCAGTAATTCGGGTATACATTAATTAGATACCACTTTTTGTCGAATGCCTCACAAATAAACAAATTAGTCATGCCGTTGGAAGTTTTAAAATTAAGCCTTACATTAGCAATCTGGATTTTACTTTATTAAAAATCATTTTTCACAGGACAAAACCAAAATAATTGTACATTTTTATACATTCGATATTTAATAAATAAGTAAACAAATACAAATTCGAACAAAACAAACACAAAGTAAATGTATAGTTATATTAAAAAATGGAAAAAACTAATTAAATTATAATCAAAATGGATGTACTGCATTTGTTCTATGCGAAATGAAGCCAGACATTTACATTTATATAATTCAATGTACAATTGGAAAGTGCTTTCCAAGTGAAACAAATTGCATCGTTTATCACTTAGCAGAAAAAATTCGTTTTAAATTGCAAAATTTGTTGGGGTCCTGTCTCATTGGGGGCAGTATGAATAATGATGTTGTGGCTGCTGTTGCTTGTGTTGCACTTTTCGTACTGATAATTTGTTGCCATAAGGAAGTGCATCGAAAGTAGCTGCCGTTAGTGACTTCATAAATATGCAGCCAGACAATCGGGGAGTCTGATGAGGGGAGTGGTGAGTGAGTGGGAGAGTGAAAGAAGATGGCATTGTGCAAACGGGTGTGCCGTTTGTATTAAATCATACATGACAAGATAAATTAGCACACAGTAAGCAAATGCGGGTAAGCAGTAAAAGCCCGTAACTGGCAAATGCATAAAGACATAAATACCCCGCATAGAAATTCTCAAAACACACACATTCTCCTCATTTTGCGCTCGCTCAAGCAGAGCGCTACTCAAAATACTCCGCAACAATTTTGTTTTATTTTCTTTTGTTTATAGCCTGAACCCATTGAAAATGGGTAAGAAGGGTATAACAAGTTGTGCAGATATGCACCAATAGGCAGAAAGATGAATGTTCAAGCAACTTTAAATTGAGAATAAAATACTCAGATGTAGTTTCGATCCTTTTATAAATACCTACACCCGTTCTGCGAATACTGATACAAATCGAGTTCCGATAGCAATAATAGAGACAGTTATTAAGATATTGTCTTTCATTCGATATATATTATATTCCAGAAACACCGATTTTGTTAACGAAATACATGCAGCAAGCTTACAAGGTTCTTAAACTCTGTGTACAGGGTATCTCCTAGTCGAGCTCTACTGCCGCAAGCTGACTTGTTTTCATTTTGCTTTGTTCGCTGCCAGCTGCTGCTTTCGGCTCTGCCCTGACGTTTTTCTTGATGTTTTCTTTTGTCTGTTTACAGCGCCATTTTATTTTTAAAATTTTGTTGTGCTTCCGTTCGGCAGACTCATTCCAACCCCTTGTCAATGTCCGCCTCTTACTGTTTACGCATTCGCTAAAGCTGGTATTCATATGTATATGTTGTGTGCGTATGTATGTGTGTGTGTGTGTGTGTGGTTGTGTGTGTGTGCGATTTTATGTGCCTTTTTTCGTATTTAATTCCATTCAGTTGCCTTAAAATGGCATTAAAGCAGATTGTGTGTATGTGTGTGTATGACTATGTGTGACACCACAGTCCAAGCCATCTAATTAATATCATTTGAATATTATGCATTCAAGATAATCTGAATAAGCTTGACAATCTTTAAATAACTTCTAAAGCTATTTCTAATTTCATTTCCTATTTAAATGTTTTGATTGGCTCTCAATGTTATGAATATATGAATGCATTTGGAATCGTTATTTATTATTTTTGAAGGTTATTAATTATTGCGGAAAACAATTTTTTAATCTCTTTTGCTGGCACTTCTTAAACAGACTGTAACCAAAAATACATACAGTATAAAAATCCATAAAAATTCCATATCTGCATATATGCTCAATTTAGTTGGAGCAAAAGATATAAATAAATATTTTAAGGACAAACTGTGATGCGTTACAAAATGCAAGCGGTTTTTATTTACAAACAAAAAAATAAAAAATAATTAAACGTAGTAAAGGCCCTACAATTGGAAAAGGTTGAAATTCAAAAGGATGAATATAAAAAAACATAATGAAGCTGAGCTGAACAGCAAGAGAAAGTCGCTTTACCCAAATGAATATAATTAATACGAAATAATTTCATCGAATTAATTTTTTTACCGGTTTCTCATTAGCATTCGTGAGGTGTTTATGTTGTTTTGTTTTGCCTTTAATATCATTTATACCAGTACTTGTTTAATGATTTAAGATGACTATGAAAGAAATATTTCAATTTATTGATGCCTTTGCTGTTTGGAACAATGGTCGCTTGAATAACATATTGTTCTCTATTTGTATGGCTTTTCCTTTCTCGATGACAGATTTGATTAACATTTTAACACACTTGTGCACTGTTATGCAAGAGTAATTGAGAAAGCACAATACACTTCATCGACAGACAAAAGAAATCCCATCGAAATTGTGCAAAGCACAATGGCATTTGTCTGACATCTATATGTATATGTGTGTGGCACATATCATCTTCAAGTCTTCTAATGATTACTAACCATGATGCTGATCCAAACCAGCAAAAGCGACTTCTTACAGTAACAACTAACTTCATTTGCCACAGAGTGCATATGCGTGAGAGAGAGCGTCATTCTGTGGTCTTTTATGTTATTGTGCGTCTGCCGATTAAAACTCGAAATTCTCGAAGAGCAGCATACTTTTGGGCTGAGGCTATGCAAAATGACCGTTGAGGCCATTTACAGCCAACGCGGAAGTTGTAAACGGCAGCAAAAACAAATGTTTCACTTGAACCATTTGGAGCATCCCTCGTAAAAGGCACAAGCCCCCTCTCCCTTTCCCCTCCACCACTCCGGACTGCAAATAAAAATAAAATAGTACCAAAGTTTGTCGCTGCCGCATGCTGATAGCCGCTAGTTGCTAGTCTGCGTGTGTGTGCATGATTTATGCTCTCTGTATGTGACAAGTTGAAAAGTCTGAACTGGGAATATATATATAAATATATACTTATATATATGTAGTATGTGTATACAGCAAAGCTTTAGAAAAGAAGTTTAAACATAGTTGTGCTCTCAAAATAAAGAAACTTGGAGTAGCAAAATGAAGCGAAAAATGCGTGTAACGATTTATTCAGATAAACTTAGATAAACATAGATTACAAGTATACAACACAATTGAAATATTGTTAGGTCTTGGAAATAAAATGACTCTATATATATATATATATCAAAGATAAAGTATAGTCACTTTTTAATTCAGTTGTCTTGTGTTGCATATAAATATATTAGTTGGAGTTCTTTCCTCGATCTGATCATCTATTTTGTGAAATTCACTTTCACATTTAATTTGAAAACCAATACTAGTCGCTTAATCTGTGTTTTAATACATTATCATTATTAATTTCCCAAGCAATTTGAAAATGCGAGGTAAATAACCGTTTAATGGGCTGTCACACCCCCTTTTTGGCCATTTGTGCAATTAATTTCTTGCAAGTCTTCACACATCAGCTAATTAAAATTTTGCGCTACCTTAAAATATCTATCAGTCAGTCTGTTTTAATATAAAGTACCAGATGTCATGCAAATCGCACACAACACTGAATCACTTTTAGTTTGGAGCATGGTTATTGTTTGTTTTATCTATTTTGAATTTTGTTTTTCCTTTTTTCGTGCAACTTAATCAGCACTTTACTTTATGGTAGAAACCTCTTCCGCCATTTGTCTTCTTGTCCAATCTTCTCGTTGGGGAAGCACATTTGTTATTTGTTCACAAATTTGTCAGCACGACTTCTGTGTGACTTTGTCGCGTCTTTCTCACTTTATTCAGCTGTGAGTTTTATTTTGTTCGTCAAGTGGATTTGGAAGCTGCTTTTTGGCTAACAATCAGCGCAGCAGCATCAGCAGCGCCCAGGTTACGTCAGAGTTCTTGCAATTTATGTATTTCGACACCCATGCCCGTATGAGTTATCTGAGTTGTGTGAGTGCCAGTGTGAGTGTTTTGGTTGTGCTCTTCATAATTTAAGCGGACTGCATTATTCAGAAACTTTCAGTGACTGGCGAAAGACAAACAAAATTTGATAAATATGTACACATAAATAAATGAATACAAAGTGCGTACATATTAGTTTTAGCTGATGTTACACAATATTTTCTCCATATAGCATTACTTCGCACACTAACAGTAATCGTTCTTATGTTTATCAAATTACTCTTACATAAAATAAAACGAAAATAATGAAAATATTGTAGATAAGGTGGAAAAAAGAAAGGGAATGATGGGTTTCCTTTCTGTGAATTGTAATAAGCTATTTTGTAAGAGAGAAATTCAATTTCAAATTTCGACGCAAAAGAAAAATCCAAATCGCAAGAAGAACTTAAAATTATTATTTAGAGAACAATGTAAAATATTATATTATTTACTATATAAATATTTAACTTCAGATCAGAAGTAAATATTTCAGGGCAATATTTATTATATTTCACTGTTTTGTTGAGAATATTATAATTTTATTTGAGAAAGAAAGCAAACTAATTTTAATGATATTCATTTTAGTTGCCAAACTAACGTAAGATGAATTACATCTGCTCATATTAAGATATAATCTTTGACAATGCTCGAAACTATTATGTATTTATGCTTGAGTTAAGATTTTGAACAGCCTTTAACTGCAAGCCATTTGACTTGCATGGCGCATACGTAATTTGGACACACTTACCAGCAGGGTGTGGCCAGACAGGACACGCAATTCATGCACTCGATGAATGCGTCGAGGCCAGTTGCCAATTAGGGTATGTTATGTGTGCTAGTATGGCTTGTATTGTAAGCTGCTTTTGTGGTCAAATCGGTTAAATCGCTTGTTTCGGCTAGGATTGATTCTGACTGTGAGCTTTGTCTCTGTGTGTGTGTGTGTGTGTTTATGGCTGCGACACACGCACACCACACTTTAACGGCTTACACACACATACACACGCACACACATGCAAAGAGAGTGGCACTCTGTGGACACGCTATAAATCCTTTTAGCCAGACGCAATTAAAACGTTGACTGTGGCCTTTTGACCGTTTGACTTCAACTCAACTGAATCAGCTTTGATAGGCACAGACACACACATACAGAATCTCGTGCTAAGCCTTAGAGGAGCTTGAACGCTTTCACGGTTCTCTTGTTTCATTATATTTGGACCGGCTTTCAAGCCCCAGCTGCGTGCCAAGGCGCGCGCAGTAAACTGTAAAAGAGGCCTGTAAAAATTGTAAGCGTCTTTCCGCCAACGCAAATATTTCGGCAATTAAGATGCGCGCCCAACATCGGGCACACGGCGCGTATACGCAATGTCGGAAACGAAATTCCTTAATGTAAGCAGGCGTCAGTTGGCTGGCGTGTGTCGTACTTAATGGCAGCAACCATGGCGACAACAGCCACACAACACCAATGCCAGAGTAATCTGGATGTCATTCGAGTCCCTGCGATTGAGTGCTGTTCACATGATCATATGACATCCATCTAAGATGTCAGTCCGAGATTATGGCAGGCTTTGTGTTAGCCTGTCATAAGCTTTGACTTTGACCCTCTCCACCTGTCCATGCCCTGCCTGTAATTTATACTACGTTTTTATTATCAAAAGCAGAATTTGGACAGCCCATTGTTGCGACAACAATCACTCAGTACTGGAGTAATGAACGTGATACTCAATGAAGTCGTTGTTGCCAACGTCGTACAACTTTTTACAAGCTCAAAGTGTTTTTCATTTAACAATTTGGTCACGTTTCCAGAGTTTGAGTCTAGTCCGCTCGTCCAGTCTGAACAGTATATTTCAAATTTAATATGCAATTTATTGGCAATTTTACTGCACTTAAATCTTTTGAATAATGGCGACGAGTTAACTTAATCTGCGCATAATTTGTTTGATATATATTATCAATAAATTGCATAATTCACAAAATTGTGCATTCAGAATAGCTATTTATAACATTATCAGATTAACGCTTAATATATACGATATTTATGCTTGCTCAGTTGGCATAATTACATTACACAATGAGAGCATTTTGTGTTTGCGACAAACGCACGAAATTCGACTATGGATTTAGTCAACTCATAAATTGCTGAGGCGAAATTAATTGGATTATGTTCCAAAAATAGACTAGCAAAGCGAAATTTCTTGAAGCCATTAGATAAAGTTGCATCTGACTGCAATACAATCAGTTAAGCGAAATATTTAAAAATGTGTTCACAAAACTTATTCCAAAGTGCTTCAGAGTTTATGTTCTTTCTGCAGCTTATTCGAAATTTTAGAAAAGCGAAAAGAGTTAAAGTCTTGCCTAGAAATTATAATAAATGAGATATACGTGTAAATTAGTTTAACAAAGTTAAGGAAAAGTTCTGTTTTTCGAATACATATTAAATAGCATTTTTAAAGAGACTCCTTAATTCCAGTTGGATTGCACATAAAAAAAAACCGGACAGTTAAGAATGCAAATCGATAATTTACTACAAAGCCACACCGATAACTGTTAAATCGCAGACATTTCAAGAAGCAACATCTTACCATCTAAGCCTTAAATTGAGAGGACCAGAGTAGGGTTGTTATGGGTTTTACCGACAAGCAACCCGTAAACATTGTTTGCATAACATAGTCGACAGTCTAAGGATTCTTTGGCCGCGCTGTTAGCTCATTAAGACAAACACCAGCTGATGCCAATACTGATGATGGCTATGATGCCTATATATATATATATATATTGAATCGGGCAATGGGAATGCTATTGATATGCCAGACACGCGATGCCTTTGAGAGACCACATCCCACAATTGCCATAGGAAAGGCAACTCAGAGGCAGTTGCTGCCTTGAATTCATTCATAAAAATCTTACACTCACTGGCTGCTGACTGCTAACTGGTTGCCTGGCTGGGCAATGTTAAAGTCTACACTAACAAGAACACACACACACACGCAGCCGTACACACACACACACACACACACACACACACACATACACACATACGAATTTTAAGTTGCGGCTGCGAATGCCACTTGACATCGAGCTGTTGACTTGGGGGCCGTTTCTTGCACAACTCACGTCGCCTGCTTATCTGGGCCGCATCAGAGAACAACACCAACTTCACAACTGTTGGAAATCCGCACACGACTTGCGCGTCTTGTAGCCTATTTCCACGGAATGGCACACAGAACTGTTCGCTTTGAGTTTCGCACGGCAACTGAAATGGAAATTGAAACGAAATTGCCTCAGCAGCAGCAGCAGCAACCGCCAATCATCGTCCTTGTCCCATTCCATTGCTCGGGCTCTTTGTCGGCAAAAGGCTCGCAACGAAAGTGAAAAGTATCGCATACGCAGCGTTGACCCGCTTGCTTTGTAAATTGCGGCAGCTTTTGAAGTAACATCGACGAGCTTTCGGTGAGCGAAAAACAGCTGATTTTTGTTATTGAGGGATTTGCCGGGCGGCTTTTCAGTTGAGTCATTGTTGTTGGCATTGTCTTACATTGACTTGTGTTGTGTATTCAAAGTCTTACCTGCGGATGATAATGGTATTATTGCCTTACTTGGCTATGCTTATTGTTGTTTGTCGAATGCATTTCAATCAAATGCATTAAAATTTAATTCAGACTTGAACTAGATAGCAACTATATAGATTATGTAAGTTCATAAGCATCATTAAACAAACATGAAAAAATATATAATATTCAAACATTTTTTGGAAATTTAAAAAAATTAAATTACATAATAAATAATATATTCAAATATTCAATTCATGAAAAGCTTTATAAAACCTGAAACATATTAATCATTTTCCTGCATTCACGAGCAAGTGTGGTAATTAAAACCAGGGAATAAGAAGAGTATATATATTTAAAAGAGTATACTAATATGTGCTTACTCTATAGTAAGCTTTAAGAAAACAATTCGTCATCAGATTTATTACAGTATTGCGCTAGGATATCCTTGCTTTTGCATTAAAGCTTATAAGTCTCTAAAAGCTTAAATCCATTACTCTTACCACTTTAAGCTTATGAAGGCTTTAAGTTATACAAATTGTTATTTAATTTCTGAACCAGCATTTATAGCATACCTTATGCTTCTTATATCTGAAATTTATAGCATCTTAATAAATGAAGGAAAATATTTACCCTAAAGGCATTCACCTAATTTACGGAGATAAATCAAAAATGTTTATGATTGTACTTAATTTACTTAGCGGGAATTTGGAATTGGGAAACACATAGCTGTACCTGTAAATTATACCAAATTACAATTTAATGGTAATTTTTGTTCCTAAACTGGAAACTTCTTCTATTAAAACTAACAGTTAAAGACTTTAAAGGATTTCCCATTAGCTTAAACAATTAATTCGCATTCCCCTGCCATTGCGACTTTGTATCGTAAAAATATTCATTGGTTAAAAAGCTTGGTCATCGCAAGCCTTTAATTTGGTTTTTGTTTTCAGTATTTTGGTTTGAGCAGTGAAAATTTTATTGCTTAACTTTCTGACACGAAGCCTTTTAGCAGCTGGCTGACCTTTTGGTCAGCCCAGGAATGCCTAAAAAAAAGTTTACACAGGTCAAAGAAAATATTTGGCCCAAGCATATATGACAACTTCTTTAGTAGGGCGTGGCTAATGCCACCCAGATTGTGTGCATGCCAAGCAAAAAAAACAGAGAAACTGAATCTAAACAAAAAGCCACCCGACAAAACGACGAATCCTTTGATAAATCGAGTGCTGTTGTTAAAGAGATTAAGGTTAACCACATGCCTCAGAGTTTGTAACTTATTCAGCTTCGATAAAAACGCATGAAAATCTACATCTACTTAATTTTGCAGCATTGATTGACCAAAGGGCCTAACCAAAACGTTTCACACCAGATCCGGTCGCAATGTGTATTCTGAAAAATGTGCAACCATCTGCTTGATTAAATTTCATTTCCATTCAATTTATCTGGAGCTTTCGATTGGCTCTCGATTGCCACTCACTGCTTACGTCTTATGGTTTACAGGTGTGCCAAAGATTTCGCTTAAATAAATTGAAAAATTGTTTAACGCTTTTGTTTTGGCAGCTGCCAGAAACCCGAATCTAATTAAATTATCTGCGCATTTAATTTGCTGGCATAAAAAAAAAATAAACTTGGACTCGCTAACTTGGCTAAGTTTGCAAACACCTGTGAGTTAACATGCTTACACTTCCTTGGCCAGAAGCTCTTACATCCGGTTCCTTTTCAAAACTTTTGGTCAGCCAAATTTTAGCCATCTCAGTTTTGCTATTTTTGCATTCCAAGCACATAACTCATTTCGAATATCCCAAGCCATGAGCTTAAAGCCGAAAGCGCCAAGTTTTACTTATATAAACAAAGTTTCAATGTTCCTCTTTTGTTCCGCCACAAATCTCTTCTGAGATGCATTGTGCTTAACAACAAAAAATCAAGTATTTCACGATTGTCTTGACCAGCTGTGTTCACTGCTAATGCTTTTGTTTAACTCCCGTAACAAACTTAAAAAACTTTTGCAATGAAACTCCTGAAAAAAATTTAAATGATTAATTTATGGATATAACTTATTTGTACATCAAAATGCTGGAGAAGAAAAGTAAACATGTCAATTCTAAATTTGACACTAGTAGAATCACTTTATTAAATAATGTTTATTTTCATTTGACATTTTTCAGAGATAAAGTTCAATCCAATTTGAAGGAATTACTTTTCAATATAGCTAAGAATATTCGACAAGATCTATTCTAACTTCTAAATTATATATAGGTTTAGGATTGCCTCTTAAGATGTGGCTGACAGCAAGTGCTTGAGGGTTTTGACAAACTTATCTATTGTGTAACTTTTGCATAGTGCATTCATTTATTTTTATGACCACCATTAAGACCATATTAAAATCAACATTGTGGAATTTTTATGTGCACCCAAAACTGTTGACGTTGGTCGCTTATTATTAGGCCGGAAAATGAATGTGAAGTGACCGTTGGCGATAGCATGGTTCATATGCCATTTACGCTCTTGACTAGACACTGGACACCACTATGTGCGCGCAAACATGTCGTATGCGTAATTGCGCATACGCCATCTTGTCCATGGCAGATGGAAAGGGGTGAGCGTGTAGAGAATGTTTGGATGAATTCATGCACGGCTCGCACGCCACAATAATTTACTACCTCTAACAAGCCATAAAAATGGCAAATTATGACCATAAGCAAGAACTACAAATTTAAAAGCATAAAAGTATCTTTAAGGTTTCCCACTTCAGTACAGCTGCTTGAAAATTTACAATAACTTTTGTTCCTGGCTCAATAACAATGTTAACCATGTCCTTGCTGCTATTTGTATGTCTGCGTTGGCAGGAGGTTTTTAATAAACATAAGTACATATAAAATGTAAAAGCAAAATCGCAAGCTGAGTCTCTTTTTGTATGTGGAAACTATACTATAGAAATCTCATCTATCGTATAATTTGAAGGCATTTTTATTTCGCCCCTGTCCAAAACTTGCTTGACAGGATATATTACATTGTCATTTGGGAATTTAATGAAATCGTGGAATGCTAGAAAGGTAATTTATTATTCGATATTCGGAAGTCAACTGTTTTTTCTTGTCTTTATTATACACTTAAATTTATAAACTAAAACAAAAGTAAAGAATAATAAAATAAGAAAGGGCAGAGGGAATGATAAAGTATAAATTCTCGATCATATCTTTAAGCTGTATGTACGGAGAATTAATGTATATAAAAGTCTCATTCAGGGTATCTCCTAGCCAAGCTGTCTCGACTAGAGAATTCTTGCTTGTTTATATTAACAGATGAAACTTTTTGGTTGTTCACGCCTGGCTGACACTAAAGTTAACATTTGTATTTGGGTGGTTGAGGTAAGGAGCTTATGCGATTCATTGCCTGAAATGCTTGAAATTTTTGTTCAATTGTATACATTAAAAAACTGTCTAAAAGCAGCATTCTTATTAAAAAGCCAGCTGGAAAACTCATCACTTGTTGCCTCTCTAATTAAAGTTGGAAAATCACGTAGCACCAAAGTTGACATTTGCTATATTTGTTCTGTGTGTGGGTTTTATTGTTGCACTGGCTTGAAAAAAAGATCTAGCTCTAATTGAAAAAAATGTCTGGTTTCTTTTAATAAAAAACATAAAGTTCCTCGAAAAAGAAAGTTGCTTACCTTTATTCATAAAAATTAACTGCACTTTAAGGCAACCGTCGCTGGAGGTTAAGATGAAATTTCCCTTTAAAAGGCATTGAAACCAGTATTTAAGAGAAGCGAGCTTTGGCAGATTGGCAGAGCTAAGAGCTAATGTATGCTCTTCGAAACGTTGAAAATTAATTTACTGTGAGCGAAAAGGATAAGATTGCATTCGACCCACGTGCAAGACAATTGAACCATGACAATCAGAAATTATTTTTATGTGAAATTAACAATGAAATTAAATAAATAAAACAAAATTAAAAATAAAACTGATCACTTCTATCAATAAAATACACATCAAAAATTGCTCTTGCCAATAATGCTTGACTATGATTTTTTTGTTATACAAAAAGAAGATCTTTACAAGCAAACTTACGGAATAAATAAATTGTAAATCTTTCTTTGATTTTATAATAATAAATAGTAATAATAATAATATTCAAGCGCAAGCCACTTGCATAATGGTTCCATATTTTTACATTTATCTAATGTCTAATGAAATTAGAACTGAATATACTTACTGTTTGGTTTAATTTAGGCCATGCGGAAGACAACCCATAACCCCAAAATTATACTAAGCAATTGTTTGGAATGTATCCATAACAAACAAAAGTAAAATAGCTGAGATCAGGCAATTCTCACATGGGCTGCGTCAGCATAAAAAACTGGCTTATTTTTGGGTAATCATAACAATAACTACTCACGATACACGCTATCCAATTAGACGACAATCAGCACATTCTTCATAACAATCATTTGTGTCAACTGCGAAAATGAACGCAGTACAATCAACAAACTGAATCAGCCTGACGAAGGCGGTCGCATTCCCATCATAGCAATACATACAATTTGAGGGGTTATCCCTATTCTGGCGGCACAGCACATATCTATGGGGTCAATCAGTCGGCGGGGGCTATGCCCACGGTGAGAGTTCAATGGCCACAAGGGAACCTATGATACAGCAGCAACAACAACAATGGCGGTAACAGTAAATAAATATTATATAGACCATAGCTAAAGCGAAACTCAATTGATATACTTGTCAAAGTGTCAGACGGTTATAATTTGCCATGTGTATAGTGAATCAAGCAAAAAAATTTCTAGGAACAAGGTCAAGCCAAAGTTTTCCTATTCGACTCACAAGGCCTTCTTTTGTGCTTATCAGTTTGTCCATCTTTCTATCGTTGATACTTCATTCACCCTATATTAAGTTAATAGATCAAAGAGAGTATGAACGCTTGCAGATTTGGAATGTCACATTCTTACATGGGTGATTATAAAATAGATAGAGTGAATTTCTCAGCCTGTCTACGTCTGTAAATTGAGGCTTATAAAATATATCAGACTTACACAGAATTGATTCAAAGAGAAAATGCTATGCTAGATAGATCTTGATAAAGGGTATGTAAATGTGCAGGACTGTCAACCAAGAAATTCTCACTTTTTGCATTTGCAGTTCAGTCTATTGATAAGCTAAGCTCGTTGCCAAGACTTTGAGTGTATCTGTGACGACATCGTAAAAGCTCAGCATAAGTGAAAATGATTTTTGTTGAGAGTGTCGTACAGTATCCTTGACACTGATGGCATCTTGGACGCCAGTTGGACTGTCAAATATTTATAATTGCTTTCTGTGTGGAGGTGAGATGGGCGTTTAGTCGTACTTTGATTTCATTTATTGCAGACCATTTCGAGTTGGATAAAAATCTTTCTTCGCCAAAATAACAAAATAGATTCGCATTCAAATTTAATCACTACCAGATAAACACAAATATTCTGAGTTCAACAGTCAAGGTCCCAAATGACATTTTACTTTCGTAATAGTGGAAATTGTCAAGGTTGCATAACCGCGTATGTTTTGCTTCCGCTTGCCATGTAAATACGAATGCAACAATTTTAACCGCAATGTTACCATTTGTGTAGTCATCGTACGTTTTATGACTTCTTTTTAAGCTGCTCACCACTGCACAGGATTGATGCAAATAATATTTGTACATATGCATATATATATATATATATATATATATATACATATATATTATGAATATCTTTTGCTATGGCAACTCCCATTTAGCAATGAACTTTTCACAGTCATTTCGCTGATTGCATTCGACACACTTATGTTTTTATTTTTCGCTATTAAAATACTTGGCTTATATCCAATTTAAGAGCACATTTCTTTTACTGTTTTTCTGGAGGTCGGACGAGGTTTCATTATGCCAGTTTTCAGGATATGACCAGAAAAACCTTGTTGACAATTTTCCGCTCGCACAGTTTGCATTTGTCTTCTGTTTGATTTGCGCCAATCGAATTGCTTTTAGCTTAAGGAAGGCCAGCATTTGTCGAAGATAATACGAAAATGAAATAATGAAGCGCTATTGACCAACCAACACAGATAGTTAGTATTCATTACTTAGTTTGGCAACAGCACAAAGCTATTCCTTGTCCCAATAATTCCAAGTATAATTATTGACATTTATTTATATTTCCTGGTTCGATTTGTCGCCATTTGTTTTATTGATTCATCCATGTTGTTGCTGTCAGCTCACATTTTTAGACCCGGCCGCTAACAAGCTCTTGGCCATCATTACATACATATACATTTATAGTTAGTTGAACAGATGATGGATTCTTGTGCACATTTCCATTTCCGCAATGTGTGAAACTTTGATGCGCTTTAAATAACCTGCAATTTTTTTACTGTGCTTTTCTTTGTCCTCTTGGCCAACGTGGCGTATGCGTAACGTTTAATTAAATTGAGCATAGACATTCCGTAGCGAAAGTGAGCCGCCTACATTTTGAACTTTTTAATTAAATTATATGTATATATATTTATATATATATATATATATATATATATATATATATGTATGCATGTAATTGCACTCAGCGCAAACTGACAAAAGTTAAAGCAATACCCCACCCCTCATCCATTGGCATTCAGGCAACTCTTTTCACTGTTTCCAATCATAATTTGATTAAATGCCATTTAAGTTTGCTTTGAACGGCATTCTACGATATTAAAGATATCAATTTTTATTACTAAAGACATTGAAATTATAAGTTTAAAGCTGCTGGCCTTTATTGGTGCGTAACCAGTTTTTCATGCAGTATTCAGATATTTTTATTAAAGAAATATATTCAATTCACGAGCAGTGTGTTAAGATTCTCATTAACTGCATTGTTTTACATTTCCTGCATTTATCAAATTCTAAGATATGTTCGTTCGCATTATGGAAGATTGACAATGATTCAGCCACATTTGTGTTGCAACATACTAATTAATGCGATATGTCAACTGGCACGCAATGCCCCAGAATGCCTTGAGGCAGCAGTGCATAGCCTTAATCTGAAGCAGCCCAGGGGCAAGAGTATTAATATCAATTAAGTGATGGCAACTGGGTGGCAACTGACAAATGCCGCTTTGGACAACAATCTAATTGGCTGATACGCTATGTATGTGTATGTGTGTGTGTGTATGTGTGTTATGTTGCTGATGCAACTGGATGGGCCTGTTCACATTCCGATAATGGCGTGTTAATTAAGTGTTCGCACGCACAGTTGATAAGAGTTGAACATAGTTGGAACTGTTGAGCCTACGGGTCCACAAATGTGTTCCATAAATTTGCACCAGACTTCAGATACAAGCTGCTGTTGCTGTTCTACGTGCAGATTTATGGTACAGTCCAACAGTAGCTAAAAGTGTTCTCTGCATGCGAGCCTGGAGAACAGCAGTTGCCACTTGCCACTTGCCTGTATATAAACACACATGTGTGGGCGTGTGTGTGCGTGTGTGGATAACTGCACGCACACACAAGTGACAGGTAATTTGGGGGGGGGGGGTTCTTTGGATGAGGCATATTGGTTGGTTTGGCGCATGCAGGTAACGTGGCATCAGCGAATACATACATTATTCATTGCAAAGCTAGCTTTTCGCTGACATAGTGTCCCTCTTGGCTGTCAGTTTCAACGTACTGTGAACATATTACGGTCAATGTGTTTTTTGCTTTTTGCATTTTTTCTGCACATATTCCGTTGGCAGACAAAGTAGCTTGAAATGGTTTCGCCCATTTGGCTGTTCAATAAGCAACCGATCAAGTCATTCAGGCAGGCTTAATGGCAAGTTGGCTGTCTAGCGACCTATATGGATTTGACTAATTAGGTAGTTAATTTTAAGTCCAAATATATATTATAAATCAGATCTAACTGTAACTTGTTAAAAAATAGACATTCTTGTATCCATTTCAACCTGATAGAACTTTAGTTAGTTTCTGTAGTTTCATTTTAATTAATAGTTTTGTCACAAGTCTGAAAAATGGAATTTCACGTGAAATTTAAATTACACATTTAAATTACACAAGCGAAGCACATTTTAAGCAATTAGTCAACATTGAGTTTCACAAGGATGAGCAACCTGAGTTGTGCACTTAATTAAATTCTGAATCAACATTGAATTTTGTGTGGACAAAGTCAATGACAAATTGACTGCAAATTTCATTAAGTTAGCCAGAGAGATCAATTCAATTTCGTACGCAGGCTGTCGTCTTTCATTTAAAGATTACATCTGCAATGCAAATGCACAATGTCCATATGCATTTAACCTATTTAATTACAACTTCAAATATTGCCACAACGAAAGTTGATTCCCTATAAATTATAAAACACAATTTGTTGCCTCAAGTCCGTACATATGCAAGTCGTATATCTTTATACACTCACACACACACGCACATAATGTAGCAGAATGTGTTGTGCTTGCGGGCGTTTCTTTGGCTTTAGTAAGCCAACATCTATGCAAATGATTTGCAGTTTACTTTGCCTATGTACTCATTGCTAATTGGCTTATAGAAAAAATAACTCAAATAATTACAAATAATTGTAAGACTAAAATTCTGTTGAAGAACGTTGAAGTTATCGAAAACTATGCGAAAAGGGAAAGTTAATTTTCCGAAATTTATATAAGTGTTTTTATTAAAATTTAGTTCCATCATTTGTTTTGAATAAACCCTATGCTAAAATTACTACTGTTATTGTAAGCGAAACTGTAAATGGCTTGTCCCTCAATAATCAAATTGGTTTTTCATATTTTCTCGAAAATATTTTGCTATTCTAGTACCATGAGATATTCTATACCAGAGTATAGGCGATTCAGAATGGTTAAGTTTTGTGAGGTGCAAGGGTAAGTCTTAAAATGCTTATATTTTGAAATGAATTTCAGCTTATGTTTGATGGTTGCAAAGAGACAGATTTAAAGAAATGTGTACAAATATGTACAGAGTTAATCCTTGTCGATTAGCCTCAACTAATAACTTGATGGAGTTTGTGGCTTTCGCAGGTTATCGCTGCGTTAATTTAATAACAAGTAAGAGTGCTGTAGTCGAGTGAACTCGACTACGATATACCCAGAACCCAGTTATTAAATATATTATATTATTATTGACAAATTTCCCTTTAAAAAGATTTCCACTAAAACGCGAGCAGCTCTGGAAGCGCCCTCTGCCGACAAATACGTGGAACACGCAATACACAAAAAAACATATTGAGGCTCGCGTCGATTATCATACCATCTCTTTCTCACACATGCGCTCGCATATTTTTGCATACAGAAAATGCTTGCGGCTGCTGATAGAAATTGTGTTCATACAGACGGACGGACGGTCAGACGGACAGGGCTATATCGACTCGACTATTGATCCTGATCAAGAATATATATACTTTGTGGGGTCGGAGATGCTTCCTTCTGCCTGTTACATACATTTGCACAAAACCATTATACCCTTTTTACCCATTTTTAATGGGTTCAGGGTATAAGAAGGGCATGCAACAAAGTGAAAAGAGGTGGTATGTCTTTCCATTCAACTGTTTAAAAATAAGTCTAATTACTAATTACTAATTGTTCTTAACACCAGAGACCATTTACCGTTCCGATCGCAACAATTTTCCGCCCTTCACTCAGCGTTTTATGACTTAATGCTTAACTTTTGCACGCTGCTTAACAGGCAATCAACATTGAGTGTGTGTGTATGTGTGTGTGTGTGTGTTATTGTGTGTGTGAATGTCTGTTGTGGTAAGCGTATGCAGATGTGTGTTGAAGTAAACAAACTTCTTTTGACAGCCACTCGCAGGTGCGTGTCTCGTTTGCAGAATCCTTCTGGCCGCAATTAAATGTTTATATGTATATGTTTATAGCTGGCAAGGCTGTGGCTTTATATGCAATAGCGCAATTAGCCATCAACAATAGGCAATGGGCAATCGACAGCTGTATTTTGTAATTTGTGGCGATTTGTTAACCGCAACTAAATTGCATTTCCACATGCATAACATCAAATATATTGCAATTGGCAGTCGTAATCTGGTGAGTGCATGTAATTGTGGCCAACTTAAGCGTTGGCATATTATTTGGCAAATGCAGATTACGGGTATGATATAAAAAGAACACATTTTTCTTTGGTATTGTTCAATACCTGTTTAAGTATATAGGCAACAATAAACATAAATTTCCTATTTATACTGTTATTATATTAATAAGGTTGACCTGGCTCCAGAAAAGACAAAACTTAAAAGAAGTTGACTAACTGAGAGACTGAAAGATATATTATGTGTTAACACTCGTATAACATCTATTATTCAAAAGAAGAGTTGTCAAATATGTACATATATTATGTATTGCATCTGAATATTAGGATATTGTATGTTCTCACTCTTCCAACCGAACAAATTTATGCACTTTCAGTGATATTCGTAAGTATGTAGTGAATAAAAGGAGCCACCTTATGTTGTGTTCTTAATATCAACAGAAGCGTAATTAATGAGTGAAAAACAATTGAATTAATATTTGACGTAAGTAACTTTTAATTGGTTTCTATTATTAGTAGCTGGCATCGAGTGAATTGTGAGTGATCTGATGTAAATAGCTTTAGTAAATATCAGTGTTATGTTATTTGCTCTTCACTATAATTTGGTCTTCTACCTCAGAGCTTAAAGTGGATAAGCTGTTTTCATCATAAATTTAAATAAAATTTGAACTCTTAGCCATTATCACAAAATAAGTTAGAGCTTGTTATTGACTTACGCATGCAGTTTCCAAAAAACTGGGAAACTGCATAGCAACGTTTATTGTGGTTAGTGCTTAGGCAAGACCAACTTAAGTGCGATTAAGCCGAGTTCGGTCTGAACTTTAGTATCTTTGGTTGGCCGTGTAGTGATTGTTGAACGAGCTTTAAGCAGTGGAGCTTAAGCGGCCTTAGGAAAAACTTTGAAAGATACTAAATTTACTGATAGCTTAAAGTAGCGCGAAAACAGTACATTAATCTTGTCGAACATTGCGGATAAACTATTTTTGAGATCGATTTATAGAAACAGGATAAATGCAAGCTGAGGGAGAAAAGAACTGAAATTTGCATGATTATTCAAAAAATAAAAAATAAAAAATAAATATATAGTAAGTGTGCTTAAATATTTATCCTATGTTGTAGACGCAATTAGCAGCAATTAAATTGTTGACCTATTCTATGAACCGGCTATGAGTTTCACTTGAGGTGTAAGGAGGCACAGCATTCTCAACGCACAAATTCGAATCAAAACAATTCTCTTGAGTAGCTTGTATGAGGCTAAATAAAGCTCTGGTTATGCAAATGCAGTTCGCATGTTCTGCTGTGCGTTGTGGCTATCAACATGTTTCACTTCAATAACAAATTGCAGACCGCACACAATGTAAGGAAATGTTGGCAATTGAATGTCGGGATGCACAATGTCCTTTGTGTTCGCCATTGGTAGTGGTAAGCACAATTCGGGTATTTACCTGAGCCAAAACGTGTTTCATGAAACAACAGATAACGATGAACAATAGGGTCTCCATGTACAAGTTCATGTTCGAGATCGGCCCAACTCTTTTGCAGTTGTTTGACTGCATTGGGTGTGGCTTTTATTGAAGTTGCCAGTTGGTTGGCTGTTTATCTTTGGCCAACAGTTGCTGCCTGTCGAGTTTCCCTTTTGTTGTAATTTCAAACAAAATATAAACCGAAATTGTTGTCTGTTGTCCTTTTTAGTCAAGACAGCACTTTTGTGTCACTCACACTCACACTCACATTCACACTTAAATTTAGCATTTGTCATTTACTTTAAGTTGTTTTTAGGGTCTTATTTACACTGGACACTGAATGTGTCTAGTGCTACGAGCCATTAGCTCTTAACATGTAAATTGAAGCTGAAAATTGTTGCAACTATTTGCGTGTTTGTGTATGTCACATATGCCAGCAATTAACTCAAATATAATCTTGTAAATACGTAATTTTGCCATCCAGGCTTAATTAAATGTAAACGCATTTCACACGCAAAAACTTTCGATGCCCAAAAGTAACAAGTACGTGCAAATTGCGCATACAACACAATAAATATTTACACACTCATTAAAGTTTTCACATTAAAATAATAGAGGCCAGGCAAATACATAACTAAACAATCATCTACACCCAAATCAGAGCCAACTGCGAACAAAAAGCCAAGCTTAAAACTTTTTCGATCTCCGTCACAAAGTTGACCCAAAAAAACAATAAGTATTCTCTAGTTGACAAAGTGATACTCTGTAGTCAGAATGACTTAAGGATTGCTCTAAATAACTTAAAAATCGACTTGCTAACATATGTATATATACATGAATATATTTTTTTTGAAGGGCTTACATTTTGTTGTCCAAAAAAAATTGAGTATTTATTATTGATGCTTACATAGAAACTCGATTGTTTCTCGTGGAAAATATAAATTGAAATTTGTTTTAAATAAGTATTCATTTTCAATAAGACTTTAAATAAATTTACTCAGCTCAATAATTTTATAATATTTAATTTTTATTTATGTTCAATTGTGTCTGAAATTATATTTGCGAATACGCAATTTATTCATTTTTTGAATGCATTTAAAATAGTTTTCACTTTGTAAAATATTTTTTATGGTAAAGTTATTACTGTAATTTTATTTTTTTTGCTTTAATATTTGTATGCAAACATATGTACACAATAACATACCCACACAAAAACACACCATCCAATTTATGATACCCCATTATAAAGGATTTAGGGTATAAGAGCATCGTAAATGTGCTTTTTTGCTCGGATTATTTGCTTGAGGACGAGACCTCTGACTCGGACGAGGCCCTTGCTCGGGTCACGTGCAACATATGCGGCTCACAAAGCGAGTTATAAACGAGCTGAGCTGAAACTGCTGCATATGAGGAGAGTTGGGGGCAAAGTGTCGGGATTGTGCAAGTGTTAAATATATTTTGTGGTTGTCAATGGACTATATTGACAAACACCAAGAAGAACTCACAACTTTAATTGTGGCTATTTTCCGAATTTCTACACAGCCATGGATAGTTAATAGACAGATCACTCAAGTGTTGGCTTCTTACCATTGGAAATACGGCAGAGGATTTCGGCGCGCACACTTATTAAGTGCAGATGAGCTGCAGCTCTGCTAGCTTTCAAATGCAGCCTTTGTCGAAACTAGCTGCACTGGCATTTGCCAGATTATTGTGCTGGCACTGTCCATGCTCAGGCTCAAGCTCATGCCGACATTCTCTGGGCACTCATTAATCATATTTTAGTTCGTGTCATGCTGCTGCGTGTTCGCTGTCAAAATGGCTGCCGCAGCGGTAGCAGCAGCAGTCACTACAGCGAGAGACGTAGCTACTTGCAGCAATGCTTTGCTTGCTGCTCGGCATGCGTACATCTTGACGTATGAGTGATTTATGTAAATGAAATTTGTTCTCACCTACCTGCAACGCACTTGCTTCATTTGAGCGCATTAACCAGTATTTTTTTGTCTTTTCCTTCTCAGTTTTCACTTGAATTGACGCAAAAAAAAATTAGAAAGAAGAAAATGGAAAATGGAAAGTGAGTTGGCAACAATTTCCCATCAATTTTAATGGAAATGTTTGTGACATTGCCGAGCAAAGGGGCGAACAACTTTATTAATTGAAAATTACCGAGTCCAAGCCAAAAATGTATTGCCCACTTGACCATGCCGCATGCATATTTAAATGTTTAATTTGAAATTTTAACACGCCCCCAGCGGAAACTGTTGGCCTTTGGGTTTTTGGGGGCAGTCTGTCGACGGTCGACGGTTATATTTGTGGGTGCTAAACAACGCAATGAAACATTTACAGGCCCTCGAGTGTGTCCTTGTGGGACTGGGTTTGTGTGTGTGCTGTGCATGGATGTGTGTCTCTTGTTGGTGGATGTATAGGGATCCACAGAGTAAGCCTTCATCAAGTGCCAGCCGCCAGCACGTTGATGTCCGGGCACAATTAAGTGTTTTTTGTACGCTGCATTGTTGCCAGCAATTGTCCAAGTATGCTAATGACGACTGTCTGTCCGTCTGGCTGTCTCTCCGTCTGTCCTATTGTGTGAGCGCGTCGCTCGGCTTGAAGCTGTTTTTAAAGAGCTGGTTAAGGCTGCCATAAGCGGATAACACACCCACCCACTCGCACATACGATCTGACATCGCTGGCTACTTGACCTTAATCGTGTCGCCTGAGCAAACCGAATGTGATAATAACAGCTGTAAAACCAACAGCCAACAAACAGGCATCGAGGCAGCTGGTCTAAATGTATTGCTCCACATTTGTACGCTTTAAAGTTTTCACAAAATAATTTACACAAAACTGGCTTTTCTTCGTACACAATGGCTGGTTCGGTGACCCTGAGGCAACCCACGCATGTCACGCTCGATTCATGCCACAGATGCGTCTTGCTTTCTGTCTCGCAACTTTCAATTGTGTTCTCCGATTGTTTGCTCGCCTCATTGGCAACTGGAATAGCTCCTTTCAGTGTGCTGCATTGATGTTACAGACACATACATAAATACGTATATATATATATAAATTCCATTTCTTTTGCATGGTGAATGAATAGAAAAAGCTTTTTACTTAATTGTTAGGCACAAATTTAAGGCATGCTTTTTATGTGGTCAATGTAAATAAACATTTTGATTGCTGTTCCGTCGCTTTGTAATAATTAACAAAAGCAATGTTCGCTCAAATGTATTTTGTAATTTGATTTCAAAGAACGGATAAACTATTAAAAAATACAAAGCGGTATATATGTATTTACCTTATAGGCTATAACTAATGAGTTTCTGCATTGATATTTATATATTTTAATATTATATTACATATTATTTTGTATATAATTATGTTTTTCACAATTGCATAGAAATTAAATGAAATGTAACGAAATGTATTGCTTTATTTAATCAAAAACTAATTAAATTGCAGGTGGTTAATTTTAAAAGACACGTCAAGCGAACAGCATATTTGTGGTCATATTTGTGTCATTAAAGATAAATTATAGACACTTGCCACAGATTTAATAACTACTCTTTGATTGCTTTTCAAAAACATTTATGCTGCGAAACTTAATTTAGATAATTGTTACATTCGTCTGTAAAGCGAAGAAGAATAACTTAATTATTAATTAAGATTATCGATTTTATTTAAAGTAATTATAATTATATGAAGTACATTATACAAGCCAACATTTTGAGTCAAAGTATTTGCCAACAACTCTCAAGAGACAATCTAGTCCCAGAGCTATTATAATTTTGGTCCACTTAAGTAAAATTCTGCTCAAATATGAAACACACATAATCTTCTTAAAATAACACACATTTTACAATCTCGGAGCAAACAACTTTCAATCAATAACCTTTTGCCAATCAGCAGTTGCTTGCCATCTCTTTTTCTTTGACTCTCTCTACTCTCTCTCTCTCTCTCTCTCTCTCTCTCTCTCTGTCTCTCTTTCTCAGTCTCCCTATTGGTGGTCCCTCTGGTGCATTTCTACTGTAATCATGTGTGGTTTTTTTGCCAATTCAAATTACATTTGTCTCTTCGGTCAGGCAGAGACAAGCTATCGTTGCAGGGCGGGGCACATTTATATTCAATGCCTGCCTCTAAGGCGTTCATGATGCATAGAGATACTTGTGTGTTGTCATCGCCATAGCAGTCGTCGGTATATTTACATAAGTGGAAGAGTTTGTGATTTGATTTGGCCATGTGTCTCGCAAACTGCATTACCACATGTGACAGCCTTCGCCGGCATGCAAAATTATGAAAATGAAAACGTAAAAACAAGAAAATTTGAAAACACACTCAGAGAAAAGAATTGTATCTTAAATGTATCTAAAATGAAATTGAGAATATAATCTCAGATTCTCTTAAATCAAGCTTTTGTCTTCTTGCTTCATGATCTAAAATAGAGTTTGAAATTACCAATTTTTAGTTTTTAATTCCATATTGAATACTTTTCTCGAATGCACCCCTTGCTTGATATAACATGCAACAGCTTGATAGCATTTTGCCTATAGCTTTTGACAAGAATGCGAGCCTTGATTTTGTTAGTACAATAAAACATTGACAATAACAAGCCAGACAATAGCCGAGTGCAGAACAATGCTGGCAGCATGTCAATCATGCAACAAAGCGCCAAGCCGAGGTATCCTTTCAACTTTGGCTGTGTGGCATCTCCTGAAGGTCACCTTAAAGCCGGCATTAAATTTAATTATTTCCCTGTAAAGGCGAAGGCGTCATATGATACACAGCGCATAAGGAATTAGGATTTAGGCAGCTGCTGTTTCCAAAGAATTTGCTTACTAGAATTTTCTAAGCATTTAAAACAATAACAGCCCAAGGTAATCATTGAGTGTCTAGATGCTGGATGCAACTTGAGATACCCAGCAGCAAAACGATTGATTTTGAAAATAAACAACAATGTGATTTAACCATTAAATTTTAGTCGGCAAAGTAAGTGTTCAATGTTTGTTTTAATTTCGAGACAAAATACAACCCCCTTACTCCTTAAACATTTTTTGCAAATATCACCGGCTCTTTGAATGTTTAAACAAAGCATTCAATTCGTATATTGAGTATTTTGAAAAAATTGTTTAATTGATAATCTATTTTACATTTCTTAGTCATTTCAATTTGCTGTTTTTTCCAAAAATTTATAACTGATGAATTTCAGGTTAAGGTTAAATGTATTTGTTGGTCATTTTCGTAAGCTCTTCTGCTCTTTTAATATATTTATTAAACATTCGAGAAGCTCTAATTTTATTCTTATTCATCAAACATATATTTTTTGTATCAATCTCTAAAAGGATGCGAATTGATGTTGTTCAGGTGATCATATTTTATACATACCATTAGTTCTTAGATTTCAGTTCGCAAATCCCATTTCAGGATATCCCCTCGCTTCTTTGGGTATAGAGTATATAGTATAGAGTATACAGTATAGAGTATAGAGGGGAACAGAGGGAGCAGCAAGCCACGAGCAACGTACCTCAGGCTATTAGCGTTCGCTTTAACTAACGCCCGGCAATAAATCTCAGACTGTCAGCCAGGTGCCTTCAACAGTGCCGACAGCAACAAAATGGAAGAGGTTGGTTTGGTGTGAAAATTACCTGACGTTGTACGGGAGGCTCGTTAATTGGGCGTTGCGGGGTAGAGTTTGGCCAGATGCTAAGTAATCAGAATAATTTATTCATGGCTTGCAATCTTGGGCATTGAACTTATTGGATTTGCCAAAACAAACACAAAGTGTTAAGAGAATTCACGAATTCAGAATAAATCACGCAAATCACGCAATATGAAACTCAGATGCGATCTAAAATGTATGCTATTGTTCTTTACTAAACTAAACTAGTTTCACATTTTTCACAATTATTCTCAAAACTTATTTTTAATGATAAGTTAAAGCGATGCTAATGCATTCAGATTTATCAGTTAACCCACATGAAATCAATAACTTATTTTTAAACAACATTGTTTGAGGTTGATTGTTGGATGTGACCTTTATTTTTTTTTTTTAGCCAGCCACAAGTATCGTGTTAGATGTGTCTAGTACCCATGTTTATTTATAAGGCCATGCAACCAGTGCTCAATAAACACCAGCATAATTGTAAGCGATAGGGAAATAGTCTCATACCAGTACTGGTACAGGTCCAGGTCCAGGTTCAGGTATACGTGTGTTAGTATGTTCCACATGCAAATATTTGAGATGTGTCTCAGCATTTATCGACATGCAAGTGCCACTTTGAACTTGAGCCTCTATGGGTTATACACGTTAGCAAGCATTGGGCGAGAGCCCGTGGGAACGTAAACACACAGACACTAGGCCAACTAGGACAATGCAAAGCGGCTGTGTTGGCATATCAAGTGGCAGGCGGCAATCAAATGCAGGATCAGGTCTCCATTGGCTCCTTCCACAGCTGCTTTAGCTTCAGTTCCTGCTAACCCAAGCATGCTACACATTGTTATGATACAATAATGTTGTCGTTATATGTATGTTTCTGTGCGTCTGTGTGTGTGTGCGTGTGTGTGAGTAGGTGTCTCGCTTCTCATCCTTTGGAGCGTCAAAGGAATCCTCTGCGGGAGGTTGCTACGTTGGCGCATTTTCTGTCGCATATTGGCTTTCAATTTAAGGAGCAGTGTCAGCAGCTATAACAACAAAAGACAACAACAACAGCAGCAAAAAGAATAAATATAATCAGAGGGAGACTTACTGCTGCTATCAGCTGAATTATTGTGGGAATCATGCATGCAAGAAAGACATTATGCATGCATTCAAAGCGTTTTTCTCCTTTTGCCTTGGTCCCTTAGTAAAACGGGGGTAAATAAATTTTAACGTTTTCTTATTAATGTTCTGTTGGAAGTCGCAATCGCGCTTTTTAACATTTGCATAAGGATAGCGGTGACAGCACGAGTTAACTGTAAATCTTGAAAAAAATGAAATGAGATCAAAAAAATATCTAAAAATGTGAATTTGCATTAACGCCCTGGCAACAAACAAGGATAATACAACACAATGGATGGTGCCCAAACTGTCGCTGTTTATTTAATGCTGGCAAACTCCCACACTCGCCCTCACACACACACACACACACCCGCACTCACATTCGTTAAGGTATTACAAGTGAGCATAATGCCACGGACTTAATTTGCGGCATTTTACTTGCCACTTTTGCCCTGGGCACCTTAAAAATAAACAATGATCATTTTATGTGCGTCATATAAACTTATTAAAATCAGTTTCTCACTGCGTATTTGTGTGTAGCCGGAGCAGAGTGGAGACAGTGGGTGTGAGTATTACAGCCTTTAAGCACACTTCCGTTAATGAAAAACGGATGCATCGCTTGCGGCAGCCGCAGCACGATAAAAACTTCATGCGTTTATATTTTAATGTAGGCAGCAGTGCTTTTCTTTTGTATGACATGCTCACTTTTAATTATGTAATTTAAATTGCTGCGACAATAACAGCAATAAACGAAGAAATCACATTAACATTAATTGGCTTAATATTATGTGCATGTCATTACTTTTTGCTCATATAAATAAATTAACATGCAGTACATTAAAACAATATTAATAAAGCATCTATAAATAGCGAGAGTCAATTGAATTAATGTACTAGATATGACAATTCAAAAGTATATACTATATACAATAAACATAATAAAACATATTAACAGCAACAAAAATGGCAAATTGCAAATAATAATTTGTTGAACACAATTATAGACAATAATCTCTTGGGAAGTGTCGAACTTATTCAATTTAGCGGCATATACATATCGAGTAGTTACAGTGCTGCTGGGTGGCAATGCTGGTTAGCGGATCTAACAGCCCCATAAGCATTAATGGAAGAAGGTCAGTCGTAAAAGAACAGCAGAACGAATGATTTGAGCTCGTGAAGCGCAGCGTTAAGATCCTCAATAAGCAGTCGTTAAAGTCCCGAGTACCTAAAGTTGTAAAGTTGTCGGTGCTTCGAGGAAATAAGTCGTTGTTTTATAAAGTCGAACATTAAGTTGTAAATCCAATACTCATCTTTCATTGTGACATACCTATAACTAGTAGATTAATAATAAAAAGGATTTATTGCTATTATAGAAAACGTTTTACTCAGACACCATAGCTTTATTCCATGCAAAACGCATTAATACTACATTTTTGTCATTTTTGTTATTTGAAAATTTATATATATTTTTAATTTTAGTCACGAATATAATTTGAGTTGAGGAATACAGTGAAACATCTTGAAGATGTAGCAAGGAAGGCTGCTCAGGGTGTGGCTTATTGGGAACCATTCTGCTCGATCCGTAAAATTCATGGATATGATGAGACGGCTGGAGTGTTTTGCAGATCTTAATGGAAGCTGATCCACAAAACATCAATACAGCCCCATAATCCATTAATGACCTCAAGAACCATTGGATTTTCAAGGTCACTCGGATTTATAAGTGATAATGAAGTAATGACAAACAAGTAAGAGTGCTGTTGTCGAGTGAACTCGACTGCGGTATACCCTGAACCCAGTTATTAAATATATTCTATTATTATTGGCAAATTCCCCTTTAAAAAGATTTGCACTAAAATGCGAACAGCTCTGGAAGCGTCCTCTGCCGACAAATACGTGAAACACGCAATACATACAAAAACATATTGACGCTCGCTTGATCAATAGTACGCATATGCATATTATGTATTAATTTGAAGATTCTGCCTTTAAAATTGTGGCATTTATTGCTATCGGAAATTTAATATATCGATATTCGATAAACGAAGGCAGTTATCGAAAAAATAACGCAAACTTGGTCTGCGCCTGGTATACGAGAACTTCCAAATTTGAAGAGATCTGAGATCTGCGTGTTCATACAGAAGGACGGACGGACAGACGGACATGGCTATATCGACTCGACTATTGATCCTGATCAAGAATATATATACTTTGTGGGGTTGGAGATGCTCCTTCTGCCTGTTACATACATTTGCACAAAACCATTATACCCTTTTTACCCATTTTTAATGGCGCAAGAAAATTTAAGCATACATTTTGAATGGCAACAGCACTTTTAATTATGACTTTAAGTTATTTGTTATTTGCTTTAAATTTCCGTTGTCACTAAGAGCAATATTTTTATTATTAAGTCAGCATAGCCATTAAGCCTTGTCACCAAGTAGCCACTTGTAATGTGTGCTCAACAAGGCAATTTACCATGAAGCGAATGAGCTATTATTATTTATTGTCACTGTGTCGGTTGACCAAAAGATTCTTCATACCCAACGGAAAATGCTTAAAGTGTTATGCATGCTTTAGTGGCTTTGCTTCAACTATTGAACAATATTTTCACTGAACTTAGAAAGCTTGTTGAAAGCAGATTGTCAATATTTAAATGTGCTTTGTTGTTTATTTTAGGAGGATACCATCCCACTGCGCTGTTGCCCTGTTCTGGATATCTGTCAATCACAATTCGTCACAGCTAATTAAGTGTAATTTTTCTAAATATATCCAATTAAAAAAGGACTGCTATACAATATGCTTTAAATTTTACACACTATGTTTTGAATGTGGCTTCGATTGTATAACGAAATGTGCTGATTTAAAATTTATAGCTCAGTTATATAGCCAGTAAAATTTTGTATCTTTCGCATGACACAAACATAAAGCAGAAGCAGTAGACCAAATTACATATACTCGCATCAGCGAGCATCATAAATTGTCTAACAAAAACTGTAAAATTTTTGCCCGGCAGGCACATATTGGCCTGAATATGAATTTAAGTTTTGGCTGTCTTTGGGCTCCCATCAGTATCTCTTTTGGCAGCTTGTAATTGGTGCTAAAGCCAGCTTGAAATATACTAACAGTTTAAGCTGTGCACATCCAAAATCCCATCTCGCCATTTATCACAGCTCAAGTAAGCTAGCACTCGGAAGCAACTTAGAATCGCTCTTAAATTACCGAGTTTGTCCCATTAAAAGCAGACAATCATTAAACTTTTCAAATTTTTCACCGCATACAAATCATGGCAAGTTTGTAACTTGCTTTGAATGTGACTGTGGCTTATCTTGCAGCACACAAAGCATCCAACCTGCTAATTGGTGCCCGCAGCAACGTTCACTTGTATATTTTACAAATTTATAATGTAACCTTGGTGTTCATACTTTATGTGTATACTTAATATTTGTGCACAAACTCTAAGATATTGAAACAATCGCATGGCAAAGCTACAAGCTACAACTTATATGGCAACCCCAACTCATAAGAAAATCGTGTCAGCCTTCTTTAATCAAACCACAAGAAAATTTACTTACAATATTTTTATTTTGCACATAAAAGGCACACGAAAAGGACAAAGAAAGCAGTATTGCGATTTTTTTCAATATATCTAATATGCTTGTCTTAGAATAACGCGGAGTTCTTGTTGCGAGGTGCTTGTTTTGGGAAGATGTTTCTTTATAGGCCGCTGCGAAATAACATTTTCCACTTACCAGTGCAAATTGCCAGCCGAAATATGTGGGACCCTTCTGTTATGGCAACTACTCAATTTCAAGTGAATCCCTTTTAATTTAGAGGCAAAAAGCCCATTTGGCAAGAACATATAAAAAAAAATACATTGACACAATTTATTTACACGATTGTTGTAAATATTGAAATTTTTTCGTACCAAGAAAGGTAAACATGTGAATAAATGCGTGCTGAAAAAAGTAATGGTAGAAATGGACTGCTGTTTCCAAAATATTTGAAAAAATATTTCTTGGAAGATTGTCGGCAGTAAGTGGCTGATCATCAATCTGGCTTCAGGCATCACACCAGAGCAAGTTCAACGTGTAGTACAGCATGTCCTCGAGGCCTTGGAAAATAAGCAGTATAGCTCTGCCGTTTTCCTGGATATCCAGCAAGTTTTTGATGGCGTATGGCATGATGGACTGCTTTTTAAGCTTAAGTTCCTACTACCATCGGCGGTTCTCTTATGGCGATCAAAGATCCGCCGCAACAATTATGGAAGAAATCGATTGGCATACGAGTCGTTAAAATTAACGGTTGCATAACCACGTCAACCCTTTGGCTTGCACACTTGGGTCAAATGCAACAAGCAGAGATTGAAGCGCCTCCACACCAGAGACCTCGGGACTGCTGGGCATTAAATAATTTGCTATAAATGTAATATTTAATGTTATGTATAATCTGATAAAACCAGTTCTATGATTACGTTATAGATTTTAGATCACTGCTATTATTCGTACATCAATGTTTCATAGCCTTTCACTAGGATGATTAATGTTTAAAATATAAATGCCATATTTAAAAAAAAGAATAAAAATGGACTGCGAACTATTTTATTGATGACATTTTCATTAAAAAATTTCAAATGTAGTTCATACTTGAAAAATAATTTGAGAGAAAGTGTGCGATTAATTGCTTAAATTATAATGTCAGCTGACAGTAAATTTGACCAAAATCATTTAATAAATACATAATCAATTTTGTGACTTAATTAATAAATGTACTGCAATCGAATGAAGCTTTTAATTGAAAAATAATTTAAGAGCGTCTGTGAAATTATTGGCTTAAATTTAATAATAGTAAATAAAGTTGATAACGATGCATGAATATTTTGTAATATTCGAATAGTGTAATATTTAATCAACTTTTTTTTATGTCTGTCGCATCTGAATGCATTTGATATATCTGTTGCCGCATGAGCAATTTATAAATAGAAAAAAAGGTATTATTCAAATTAAACTATTCAATTTCTATCTATTACATTTTGTTTTATAGTCATCGTTTTGTTGAAAGTCAGCACAATGCACCTTCTTAAATTACACATTCAATTCAATTGAATTAACTCGACGTTGTGAAACAAATTTCTTTGGCTTAACAGATTTTGTCACCCTTTTGGTTCCATTACCCGCGGTTCGTCTGCTAAGCAAGCTGTATAAACAATTTAATTTTAAACATATTCCATTAAGTCTCATTTTCAAAGGTTGCCCTGCCTCACTTTCTCTTTTACTTTCTCTTAACTGGGCCTGTTGCGCTCCTGGGGATTTGCCTGCTGCGCTTGGCTTACACTGCTCATGACACATGAAACAATGTACGTACTGAATGTGTGTGAGTGTGTGTGTACGTGTGTGTCTCTGCTTCATGCAAATAAGGCAGCCACTGGCTATATCGGCTGTCTATTGTTTCGGTGCGGTCTCTTGCTTTATTGTCTGGCTTTCCTTATTGAAATTGAAATCATTTTGTAATCAATTTCGTTGGCTTTGCTTTCATTTTGCCTTACACCAACGAAAATAAATTATGAGTTTACTTATATTGATTTTTTCCTCAATGTACATCTTAACGAAAAGCATTACTTACTTCTTGTTGCACTTCAACCTATTTAACAACAACTTTAACCAGATATTTAATCAAATCACTTTTAAAAATTGTGTATTTGGATGGCAATGGCAAACTTTCGTGATCAACTTCAAACTAACATAAGAGAGGCAATTTTTACATGTATCTTTCAGTTGAGCTCTCTAAATTAAATCTTATTTACCCGTTTTCCATTTTCTTTTAATTGTTTTAATAAAATGATTTCATTGAAGCAATCTGTTTATTTACATTTCATTTCTTCTTTCTCATTAGCGATACATTTTTTTTTTTACTCACAGCATTCACCACTCATTGGTCAACTTTACTCACACGCTGCAATATAAATTTCCGCTCTTTGGGAAAAAATATGTATTGAATTACGAAAGTCAAAGTCAATAAATCATATGAATTGGGTAGACAGACTTATGACCCAAAAGAAATTGATTTATTATTAACTTATTTATTCTTATATCCTGAGGACCTGATGATAAATTTGTTTCAAAATGTGTAAAACACTGATTATGAATACCCATAAAATGCCTTAGCGATTGCTCAAAATACAAGGTGTTATTAAACTGAATAAAACATATAATAGATAATTGAAAATGAGTTCTGATTTCACATTGGAATAATGGTGAATCATTAAGGATTCATCAAGGCTACAAATATCCAGAATAGTGAGTCATAATAGAAGAGAAATCCATTGAAATATTTAAGGAAAGTTTATACTTTAAGCTGCGAATAAAATGATTATAGTGATAATTTAGTTCCTCATTAAGAAAAATCGCAACATATATGCAAATATTTACTTTTGCGCTAAATGCGAGCCAATCTCTGCTGTTTGGACACACGTTGAAGGCACTCTCGGAACGACAAAAAGAAATTGCCGCCAGCGTTTTGGCAACAAACACCGCTGTAAATTTTGGTGAACAATGCGCACAACAATAACAACAACAAAAACATATTTGGCAGACAAACAATTGCTTTTAATGTCGATGATTAAACGCTTAAACTGAGCCACTTAAACACAGCTTGTGCGTTGCTTTGTTGTCTACTTTTAGGCCATTTAACCGACAAGCAGCTGAGTCAAGTTGGCCCTGCTCAACTCTGCTCTGCTTCTTATGTGTTATCCAATGCTCGAGCGTTGAAAAGA
This sequence comes from Drosophila setosimentum, assembly GCA_035043505.1. Taxonomy (NCBI): domain Eukaryota; kingdom Metazoa; phylum Arthropoda; class Insecta; order Diptera; family Drosophilidae; genus Drosophila; species Drosophila setosimentum. The sequence goes on from JAWNMY010000001.1 coordinate 5,785,561, forward strand.
GTTTACGCAAAACACACAGATTGTTAAATGGGGCGTATGAGTAACGTGCGGCTCTTAGAATTGCCGAATTAATGCTCCAGAGGGCGTTTTCCCCTTTCCCTCCAGGTTCTATTCGTCATTGACTGGGCTCCAGAAACACCAACAACAAAAACAACGAACCAACAAAAAAAAAGTTCCACCAAGAAAAGTTGTGCTGCCAAAGCCACGCGGAATTTTATTCAGTATTTTAACTTTTTTTTTATTATTAAATTTGCGCTCCAAGTTGTCCAACTTTTGTTGCTCCTTAATGCTGCTTTGTTTATTAAATAAATATTTGACACAACTTTAGGGTTTGCCGCCTTGATTGCCCACGCAAAAAGGTAGAGGTCACAGCATAAGAAGTCCTAAGCGTAAATTTTTAAAAATTATATAATTTAATGACCGACATAAAAATAAAGTCATTATAAGATTTGTTAATAGAATGGCGGCCAAGTTTAATTTTGACTTCTCTTTTTTATTCAGTTAGCCCAATAATTTGTAAAGTTTTCTCATTTTTTATTTGGCTTGATCCACTTTAAGGCTATTAAAGAGTTTCCTGGAAGGGAAGTTGCTTTCAAAGCTAATAAACTATATATTATCAGCTTATTTATTTACAGCTATTATGCCAATCGCATCCTTTTTTAATTACACAATTTTGCCATATTCTTAACTCAGTAATAAATAATAAAGTTTTTGCATAGTCCCATTTGGAACATTGGGAACAGCAGCTTTGACTGACAAAACAGTGCACAGGATTCTTTAGCATTATATGTTTTTGGCACATCCAAAACAATTTGCCTGCCAGACTCGGACCTTAAATGGGCTCAATTGTTTGGGTAAACAAGGGGCGAGATGATTTGAATTGGATGCCTCTCAAATTTCATAGTGATATTTTTTTACACAGCCACAGAACAAATATGCAACGCTCCGATGAAGCCTACACCAAGTAACTGACGCAGACAACAACAATAAAATATAAGCTAGTTTGTGTATCTGCTTACAGTTGTTGGGTGTGAATGCTTTGTGCTTCTGTTAGCGATTCAAGCAAGACAAAATCCCATTAAACATGGAACTGGCGCTCAACCACATCAGATTGCTATTGTGGCAGCTACGCTGCTGGCACTGAGCTGTATCTTTGAGTGGCTTAAATGACCGACACCCCGTTTGGAATACATCTCACATAACATATTCGCCACGCCAAAGTTCTCCGCCTACATTTCATGACCATTCAGGCGCCCGGCAACAAGCACCCTGAACAAATATGCAACGAGATGCAGCCGAAACAGCCATCCTCAGTTGGAAAGCAACAGTTTTACAAACAAATACATATATATTTGGGGCACGTATGGCGAACGCAGATGATGCAATAAGTTTCGTGAACTCATCTCTCCATTGAAGTGAATTCGAGCCGCAATAAAACCTTGGCTCGAGTAAATAGAAGTTATGAACCACTTTTGTATTGCAATGAAAGTAAATCCCTCACTAGCTGCCTGCCGATGTTTTTGGGGCAACCAAATAGAGTAAACCTAACAAACAGAAATGCCTATGAAATTCCAAGCACGTTCATAAAGCACACAGAACATATATAAGTAAATATATACATATACGTGTTTATATAATGTTCGTTGACACGCAAAAGTTTTTCAATATGAAGCACAACCAATGCACGTTTCATTCAATTATATCGAACCACCAGGGTTTGTAAAATTCCCATAAAAGCGATTTCGTACAGCTCAATAGTGATTCGAAGCCCAACATTTTCAAATTACCAAAAAAAAAAGAATGACGTATATTTTCGTGACAAAAATATGTAAACAGTTTTTAAATTCATATAAAATGATAATGATGCAATAAATAAAAAAAAAAAGTTTATAATTCTTTGAAAATTGACATAAAAATGATTTTTGCATGGGCTGCACTACGAATCACATCAAAGTTTTGGTTCAAGAAACCTAAAGCCACACAAACACACAACAGCTCATGAACTGGCCGACTAATAACCAATGATTATTTCTCTCATTCCGTATATTATTCATTCATAAAATACGCAAGACGCGAGGGAGCAGTACTGGCACGTACAATGTTGACAGCGAAGTGGCGCGCACGTGGCGTCTACGGGTCGGAGCTGACCACCCACTAACCAAGCAACCACCCAACCACCCCAGAAACCATCACAGCAACGGTGTTTACAGGCGACAGGCAATAGCAGCTGAGTAAGTGTCAGCATCTGGAAAATTTCCCAAACAAAACCATACCAAATTTCCCACTGTTTGTCGGCCCGAAGAGAGCGCGTTGAGAGAACGAAAAGTCAGCACAGAGCGAGGCTGGCGCTGGCGTCGACTGCGACTGCGACAGCGGCAGCGACTGATTTTCACTGGCTTTTCAGACCCAATGGACCTGTTTGGAAAATTCGCACAGTCAGTTTGTTTTAAAATTTTGCCGCGTTGCGTTCGCCTGCGAAGCGCTTCAAATTCCACAAAATCGAATGAAAAATAATTTTTCAAAATATTTTCTCGCGTAAAAAATTTTTAAATTTAATTTGTAAAAATTAAAAAAGTAATTTCATCAACTGCTCGTGTTGAAAATAATACAAAACTCATTTGGAGAAGTTAAGACTTGCTGTTGAATAACTAATGCAATTTTCAACGCTTCGCTTTATGAAAATAAATTATAAAATAAATATATAAATTTTTGTAAAATCATAAAATTGTGCGCCATTTAGTGAAACCAGATTTCGGTCACAGTTGTAAGTTGCAATAAAAATATGTATATAATGGAAAAATAAATGGAAACAATAAAAAGTAATGAATGCAAATAATAATCAAGGCACACAACAATTAGAAATTCTCGTGTATGCAAATTTGTCAAATAAAATCTTGAAATAGTTTAACGTGCTGTTCCCTTAGAATGTAAAATTATGACGTGAAGCACTTTTTTTTTTTTTTTTTTAATTTTCAATGAATAAGAATGTGAAATTGAATGCCAAATTCAAAATGTTAAAATATTATATCTCAGAATAACATTCAATTCTTGTCCATAGTTCCCATTATCCTGCATTATATGTTTTTTTCCTGTTTGACGTAACTCTAAAAGAATCAATTTTTGCATAGTGGTGGGAGACTCATAGTGTTCATCCGTGTATATAATATAAGTTACATCGAATGTTGGTTGAGTTTATATCTAGTTCAATTAGAGATCAGTAAATCACTTATCGAGTACGGAGTACTGCTCCAAAGTTCACATATTATATTTATCTATATGTTAGTAAGGTTCAGTTTGATTTTTATCTATCTTCCAAAATTGCGAGTATTCTGCATGCCAATAACATTGATATTTAACCAAGGTAGCTGGAGTGTGATCTGCATCCGCATCATATAACCAACACTTAGTATAAAACACAAAAAGCCAAACAAAAAATTAGGTTCATTCATCAGCCACTTTTCTAATTTCATAGGCTTTAAGTTCAAAGAAAAGTTTAGTTAATGCTGAAGATAAATGTAATGCTTACTTAGTACTTACATTTCAGCTCATCTGCACTAAAGGATTTCCCCCTCATAACTTCCATAAACAACGTCTTTCAGCTTTTACAAAATTGAGTTCATGCCTCGGGGATTTTCTTAGTATGTTTTCATTTAATAGATGATAAAGCATTGGACTTAAGTATATTTTACGAGTAGTAAGTAAACAGTGAAAACTAAGTAAGTGGGAAGCTGATTACAGTTTACCACTTCAGTAGATCCTCATTACATAGAGACGTATTCATAAATATTTAATTAACAACTGGAAAGTGTTCAGCACATGCTGAAGCGAAACAATAAACAAACAAAACAACAATCTAGGAAACTGGCAACAATTGCAAATGTAAATTAATTAAAATCTAAACTGAGCGAGTGCTCGTACGAGTGTGCTCGCTAATGCGTGTGTGTTTGTGTGTGGGTGTATGTAAACGACCATAAAAAAGTGAATGGTGAATAAAAACGAATCATGGTGATGTAAATAAGGTGTTCCGGAAGGAAGCCGGCGGAAATCAAAGCAACGCCTGCATAAAGTAAACTTTGTGGCATCCTTCGACATCCCACGACTCCACTCCGACCCCGATCGTTGCTGATTACGTAATTACATGAATGTAAATTTTTTTGTGCTGGCTTTGTGTGTGTTGTCAGTGTGTGAGTAAGTTGGGGAACACACATTTTTGCCGAGTCACAACCAATTAAGGAAAAGGCAAATAGCGCACGCATTAAATGATGAAGGAAGTCATGTTTCAAATGCGACAGGAAAAGAAATAAAAGCCCATCCAACACCATCAGAGCATATAGCACTAAACAGTTGTGTGGCAGGTGCGTATTAAAGAAAAGGATGTGCAAATATGATATTTTACCACTGGCTAGATAGTATATCTTAATTGTTTTCGAACCCAGAAATAATTTACAAATTAAGTCAACTGTCCGCCCAAACTCCACTAAACTCAAATCACACTGAAAAGGCGTACATGTCACACGGAGATTTATTGCCAAAAAGGGACAAAACCAAAATGCAAAGGCTTTCTTTTTAATGGTCTCTCACCTTATCCTTGGGCTTGAGGTTTCTGGTTTTCCTTTTCTGTTGCCCTTGGTATCTCGTAGGTACTTTAAAGCTCTGTCAGGAAATTAAACTATTAAGCTTGCTTGATGTGCATAAACTTTTAATAGCACCTGAATGGTGTTGGGGAAATTATGTTGTACTATATGTGTGTGTGTGTGTGTGTGCGTGTGTGTGTATGCCCTCTACCTTTACTGGTCGGTCATTAAGGAAAAAGCAGATCAGCTTGGCCACAGACCAATTCCTGCGATAAGTGATGCTAGTAAAAGTTTAGTGGCAAATCAACATAAAATTCTGTTGATTACTTCAAGTTTTTTAGACCAACTGCTAAGCTGTTCAAGTGCTGTCAGCAACAGGCATCGAATTTAATATAGTTTGGGCCACAACTGTTGACAGCCACAGCTAAAATCGATGGGACGTCCGAGTTCCGTAAATAGCCAACACAACAATTTATCTCTTTGTGCTCCCAATGACATTGTTCCCGTGTGAAATGAGCCACATCAATGAGGGGATAACTGCAGGTACTTTAGTTTATGGTATACAGAATATTTTCAAAATAAATACAAAACCGAAAAAATAAGTTTTGCAATAGAAGTTTATGTCTGATTTTGAACTTAAAACACACAATATTTTACATATGATTTTAGCTTTTCGAATGCAATTCATTCATACATTCATTATTTTACTTAATATTTCAAACACTCTCAAAGCAATAAAAATTTGTTGGTATACGACCAGCCAATCATCGTTGTGCTAAGTGTAGCATAAAACAAGATAAAATTAATAGGCGCAAACATTTATCATAGGCATTATTCAATTATACTTGTTTATGGGCTACATGTGTAGATTTATATATTCAGATCTAGGCTGCTGCTGATGCAGTATATATATTATTACACTTTTGCACAAACCACATAAAAATAAATAAAAAATACGCAAAAACAATTGAGTATTCGCCATTGCATTAAATGTAATTCATTTCCAAAAATATAGTCTGACGGCGGGAGGCATAATCGTTATCTGGTCAATGATCAAATTTAACGGCTTTGTATAAATTGAATGCTGACGACTATCAAGATTGAAGTCGAGCCCATCAAAAATGACGCGCAAACAGCACTAACCGAAAACAAATACAAGCTGCCAATTGCAAAAGAAAAAAATAAAACAAAGATAAACACAAGCAAAAACCAACTAAAAAAACAACATGCACACAAAAATGCTGAAATGTTAAAGTCGACAGACAACAACAACTTGTTGGGCCTTTCAATACGCTTTCTGATTGTTGTAATAAATCATTGTGGCAATTGACTTTGAGCAATTGTGCGAATATTGTTGCCAGTTTCGTGTTGCGATCACTTACGATCTTCATTGATTTTTAAGCTATTTTGGCTAATCTATGTCCTCTTATTTAATTGCCCATAAATATTATTTGTTTACTTTGCAATTGTAATTAATAGTCTTATTACTTAATTGGCTGCCATGTAAATTGCTCATGAATATTGCAAATCCATAAATAATAATCAGTATTTATGATTATAAATAGTGCTCAGCTAATTGAAGTCGCCTGTCGCCTGTCGCATGTCGCTTGTCGTGACGTCCGATGAGGAATTCCCATGACAATTTGACCACTCGACGCACAACTAAAAAAAATAATGTTTTGACTGATCCACTTCTCGGTCATTCACTATATGCACACTTAACTACATAGTATATATATGTATATATATGTTTATTTAAATTTACATTTCATTGCTCAATTACCATTGTTGCTTTTGTGTTTAGTTTAGTATGCGTAAGTTGGCCATCGCAACGGCCATCAAACATTGTGCTATAATTTGTAGCTTGTGCAAATATGCAAAATGATTGACAGCACAATTAAGATACCGGCACTGAGCACACAGGTAATGCAATATTTACAGTAGATCGGGCAGATGGAGTGGGATGAAGAGAGATAGAGAGAAAGGCCACGTGCCAGTTACAACCTTATATGGCTGCCAATTTCTATAGCTATAGCTGTGCAGATCGTGTATTCCAACCGACTGCCGACTTATGTATATTAAAATAATAATAGTTTATTTATGTTTAATCGTTATTCCGTTCTTAATATAATATCACATGACAAATGGTCACAACAATAAGTCTAAGTATATATAACAATTGGACGGCTATAACTGTGTCCTTTATTTTAATCGTTAATCAATGTGTGTCAATATTCGCGAAGCGCTCTCAGTTATCGATATTTTGGATATTTCAAAATAGATGTCTCACGCGTACATGGCCAATTTGCCTCGGCTGTTAATCAAGAATATTTATACGTTATGGGTTCGGGGATGCTTCCTTCTGTCCATTAAAAAGTACCCAGAACCCAGTGTTTTGGTGCGCTATACAACAGAGTGCCGTGACAACCCTTAGATCGGAAGTCGCTTAGATAGGCGGCCCTTCAAACCAAGGCGGAAGTTCACGACCAAATAGTAGTGAATTCAAATTGGAACCTGCGTAATACAAATTCCAATGGGGTGGTAATTGACACCTTAATTAATTTCTGAGATTAAGCCATTGCGGCAGGTGCTCACGTTAAACACCTTAACTTTAAAACCCAGAACCCAGTAAACAATTATTGCATTTAATATTGGGATGCAACAAACAGACAACAATTTGAAAACACGTTATACAGCGGATTATAATCATAATAATATACCAAAAGCTATACCATTATTAGGAATGTCAATAAATGTTTATTGTAATTCTCAAGTGTCGTTCTCTATTTGCTCAAAGGATTTCAAAGAATAAATAACAAATGTTCCTAAAAGCAGTTTACATTATTCCGAGATATATGTATGAATATCATGAATGTATTTCTTGTTTGCACAGAATTTATAAAATATGTATATTGGAACTTTTATTCATATGCCATGAACATGAATAAATTGAATTGTTGCTGTGATTAATGGCCATCGAGAAGTTCAGTATTTGTCAGTTACAGCTTATATTAATTTGTCATACGTTAAATCACAACTAAGTCATTCACTTAAAGTGTGTCATAAGAAATGATTACATTTCTTTCGTAATTGTGTTTTGATTAATACTAAACCTGCATAATATATATATATGTATATACAAACACATTTATGCTTAGTCATACATCAATTCAGTTTACTTAATTTATTAGTTCCATATTCTGTATACTTGTTAGTTTCAATACTAACAATTAAAGGGCTAAATCTAAGCTGTATATCTCTGCAGACTTGTTTTGCTGCTTTGCTGCTTTCCTTTGGTTCTGTTTGGCTGAATGCCAGCAAACAATATAAAACAAAACAATAAACAAGATAAATAACGTGAATGACAACACACACAAGCAACAAAGAAAACGAACACGTGCCGCTATAAGTTATTTTTTGAGTAATACATAACGTATGAGTAATAGTAATCTTACTTACTTACCAAAAACGGTATTGGGAATATAACAAATGTATTCGAATTTTTCTCTATTCAAAATAAATTTAAATTTTAATTCAATAATAGAATTCAGAGCAACTTTGAACTTTGGGAGGTTATTTAAAAAAATGCACTTGAAAAAACTTATTTTATATTAGAATTGGTCAACGTATTTTGACTCCCATATAAATCTTAAAAATAGTTCAATTAATTAATGCTAGCTAAAATAATAAATCGCAAATCGATGAGAATTTTAAATAACAGTACTTAATTTGCGAAAAGTGCAGCTTCAACTTTCAAAAACCACCAGCAGTTGCAGCACCACAAATGCAGGGGCAAGTGATAGTTGGTAGTAAATCAAGCCGTCACTTCTTGAGGGTATTTTAACAATTATTTTCAGCCATAAATCTTTACACAGCATGCCACCATTGACAAATATGCCAAAATCTGGGCAAGTTGCTGCGTTTGGCAACTGTTAGACATGCATTTATACATTGAACTCCGATTGACTCCAATTTGATTGGATCTATGAGCAACGTATGATAAACTTGTTAATAATTATGGAAATCACATGTATCAATTGCGCAAGTCAAATTATACTTGTCAGCTTTTAACAGTCAATTGAAAATTGTCATCACCAGCTCCACGGCCTCAAAAATCTGATTTGGCTGAGTGCATTTGGCCATATGTATATAGATATATATATATATATTCGTAAATACATACATATATACTTTTCGCCAATGACAAAGTCCAAAAAGTAAATGCAATTAAGAGCTTTAATTGAACCGTTCTTTTGAAATATTTGTGTGTTTTTTTGGTTTTTATTAATTGTGATAATCGACAAAGAATATTCGCTTTGAATTTGTGTTACTTACTCAACAGCACAAATGCTGACTATATATATGACCTGTATTTGTCATACAAATGGCAATATTTTGAAATATTTTAAATGCTAAATAAGAGTTGGCATATGACATGCAAAATTCACAGACACGTAGAAATGAAAAACTTTTAACCCGGGTCAAATGAATATTTGATATATGTGAAGTAAATAAATTGAAAAATGATAAGCAATTTTGTACGACAACATGCCTCTAGTTGCTCCATTTATTATTACAGGGTACAAGAAGGATAACATATTTTAATGCTCCTCCCAGGCATCGGCTCACTGCACGTTGCACTCTTGAATTATTTGGTATCTGTGTGAAAATAAATATACAATATCGTTGACAGTTGTTATGTATTGTATTGTATTTTACTCTGTTTTATGTTTGTTTTTATTTATTCTACTCTTTTTTGTCTTTTACTCGACAACGTGCCTGGAATATACATTGCAACACACGAATACAAGCAAAAACTTATCAAACGGACTGCACTTTTGGCAGTTGCGATTGGATCGGACTTGTGGTCAAAGTGGGCCCGTATACAAATGACCTCCAGTCAGATTAATAGTTGCGCATATATCACTAAATATATGCATGTACCCACATATATATACGTATGTATACTAATATATATCTTTCGCTTGGCACCGCTATTAAAGCAAACGAATTATTAGAAAAATTCGTGCAAGGCAACCACCAACAATAGCAACAACAATAGCAACAACAACAGCACTAACAACAGCATCAACAATAGCAACAAAAATAGCATGCAAACACTGAATAAAAAACGAAAATTTATCGATGCTCACTTCCGCAAACAACCGCAAAGCAACAACAACAACCACAGGAAGTAATGTGCTTAAGCCATAGACAAGAGCAACATAAAAAAAAGTTAAATTTACACTTGGCACCGAAGCGAAAATACCCTATAGACTAACTCAGCGCTGAAATAATACTTAAATTAAATATATGCTTATATATATATATATACATTTAGAATAGTACAGATGGTAAACACATACGTAGTCAAACCCATGATGCCCTGTATGTTTGGTTAACCCAAATCCTTGCTGAATTTATAGCATAGTCAACATACCAACCAGCAAGAACCACTTAAAAAGTAAACATTTATAAAACACTTTTGGCCATTTCTCTTCATTAACTGCATGCCTGATAGCCGGAAAGAGAGCAGGCCAAGCAGCAAGGCAAAGTGTTTGCCAGTACGCCGCCATATCACACTTTCCCACCATATCCTCAGCTACTCATCAGCCACTACTGGAGCTGCTCTTCTTACTGTCTTACAGTCTAGCTGGCTGTCTGGCATCTTGACGCTTTTCGGGGCGGTGCTTAATGAAGTTTTCACACAAATTTCTCGGCAATTTTACTTTCGGACCTTGCATAATTGATGAGGCCCATGCGAAACGGCGACACTTTTGACAAATCACAAACGCCTGAACAAGTTCCAATTAAGTCTTGTGGCGTTATGGTTGTTGTTATATTGTCATATTTACTATGTCGCCGGCTGGAGACGTGTCTCTTATTAATAATTCGCAATAATTTGTTAGGGCAAGCAAAGTGTTAATGTTGATGAGTTAAGGTTTAACGTTACGTCCGCCAAATGAGCAGCAATTTATTTGTGTAATTGAAGCCGCCTCCCATTGCCAAGGCTGTTCCTTTGCGTTGTCGAGGTAGTGATCGTGGGCGTGGTCGTGGGCGTGTTGGCAACTTACTCTTATAAGTCAGTGTAACAAAGCTGGAAAAACATGACCATAAAATATTTACAGCGTGCACTTAAAGGCGCTGAAATTCAAGCCAACCGCAAATACTCAGATGCAGCGCACCGTTAATAATTAATTACATAATTAACCGCAAATTAAGGCACACACGACTGCCCCCCAAACTGCCGCAAACAGCACAATGTCAACACAGTTGCACAGCTGCACAGTTGCACAGTTGGCCAGCAGTTTCCGTTGTCAACAGCAGCGCAATCAACTATTAATCTACATAGTCTCAGCTACTACTAGCGTAGCATATCCAATTGATTAACAAAATCAACATATTCATATTTATATATACATATTTATATATATCTATATTTAGCAGAGTCAAATAAAAATACATCTATATTTAACAGAAAGTACTGTCAACAAATGTATTGTGTGTCAAACAAATATTATTTTTCCTGCTTTCCACTGCTGTTCTTGTTGTCACTGACTGCTGTTTGCTATCTGGCATTTTACCCCGTGCCTTCTTTGCGCCTTGCCACTTGCTGCATGTGTTGCAATTTGCATTTTTTGTGTCAAACCCAGACACATTCTAAGCACATTCCTTACGGATATTAAGTATACGCACAAATATACTTTTCAAACTTATCCCCATTTAGTTTCTATTCTATTTTTCTAGATGAATACGCAGTTACTCGATTAAATTATGATGTTAGCAGTCTTCTAATGGTTGTTCAGCTGTAAAAATTTCGACACCATTTTTCTTTTATAACTCGTAGTTAATTAGTTGAAGGCTTCTATTTAAGCCAAGGCACATGCACAAAAAGTGCTCGGTGATACCACAACAAAAACGCTACCTTACGTGGCTCACATGACATGTGACATGGGAGGCACTCTGACGCTTCCAAGAATATAAATGCGTTTCTTTGGCTCTTTGTCCGCGAGCGTATTGCGGGCATGATGCAACAATCAAACAAATGCCAGTCTACGCTGCCAGCTGGCGGTTAAAAAGTATACCTTGACAACTCATTAAAGCTCACACACACCTCTCCTACAGCCTACATAATTATATACAACAGCATACCCACAGATATAGAGCAAAAAAAAAAAAACAGAGACCCTGACACGACATGTGGATGCTGAGTTGGTCTTTAAGTTGCAGCGACATCATCAGGTCAGATTTACATATATGTATATAGTGCAAGTGCATGGCCTTAGCTGAATCTGAATGGAAATGTGAACGCCTCTAAAATGAAGCTCGCAAACTGCTCTCAAAGCAGACGTGGTGGTTGTTAGCGACTCTTGGTGGTGTCAGTGGTTGAGTGGTTATTTCAATTATTAAGCGGACAGTTAATTGTCGTCCGATAATTGTCGTCCGATATTCACTGCAGAAATACGGTTTGCAGAAGTAACTGGGAATAGCAAAGCATTATAACACCAAAACCTTTATAGACATGCCAAACTCTTCACTTGACTACCACTTAAATAGGAAAACTAATAAGTTTGAATACTAATTATTCAACATTTCTCCAAGCCTTGCAAGTGATGTTAATAATTTTCGACATTAAATTGGCCGTTAAAATATATTCTTCTACATTATCATGTATTTAGCAATATTATTTCATTTGATGAAGAATTGTAGCAATAATAAATATTTGAAAAAATGAGTAACGATTTCTGAATATGAATTTTTATTATACTTTTTATTAATATATGTTAAAGTTGTCACAAGCGATTTGGCTTTAAGCTCGTTCTCTCATTGTTTATAAGGATCGAGAAAAAATGCAACTCATTTATTTTCATTTTTGGCAACACAACAATTTTTCATTTCGCCCAACACAAAATTGCAAATGGTGGTTGGCTTGAATGTGTGCTTGTTGCCATTGTTATGCTATGTAGCAATGGTTGCGCCTTGCCACACAGCCACCATACCCAGCACCCGAAGGCTGGCTTTGTTGCGGTTGATTGGCCAAATCACTTGCATGCAGAATGCGCTCTTTGGCTGCAGTCCTGCGGGATTTTATGCCATTAACCCATCCACACAGTTGAGCGATTGTTGCAAGAGTTTACGCGAATATACATTTCTTGATCATAAAAATTGGCAACAATATTTTTGCAAGTGTCGCTAGTGTTGTGACAAAAATTCGCTGCAAACTTTAAGCATATTTTCAAATTATAAAAGAGCAGAGTAGAAGTTGCATGGCTGCATGCAGCAGAAACTGCGTTTTCAACTAACCCCTTTTACGGTGAGGCGCAACAGCAAGGTGTGAGCTCATTACTAACAGATGTGATGGGTATCACAAGCCACATAATTCCATATCTACAACGACCGTCTGACGACAGACAACTGGTGACTGGTGACTTGTGACACTCGCAGCAAGGAGTGCACAAAAGCTGCTCCTGCCGCGTAACTGTAGCAATGACGTAGCTGTCTACTGAATGCAGCAGTCACACAGTTCTAATCAAAATTAAATATATGCTGAAAGAGCTGTCAGCTGATTTATTGTAATTTTAAGCCTTTGGCTTGTCTACTTTCCGAACATAATGACTCTATCCTTGAACTAGTTGCACTTATGTATAAAAAGTAATTCATTAAAATAGTCTAAATAAATTTTGAAGTTTTGTATATATTTATGTATACGTAGATCACATATGATAATAAGATTTGTTTAACGAAGTCTGTGAATCTTATCGGATCTTATTGACATTCGAACAGCTGATCAATAATATGTTTGGTTTTATGATACATCAATTGAAAGGCTATATCTTTCCAATTGTTTGCAGTTATCGATAAATTTAAATATACTTTATCAGTATGTAGCTCTTAAAGTCTCTGAGATAGGCATGTATACAGACTAGGCTTTTGCCGCTGATCAGGAATACATATAAATTATGTGGTGTATATTTCCTACTGCTTCAATTCAATCAACAATTAAATATACCTAAAAATTAAAAAAAATGTAGTCTTTGGTATACTTTCTATTTCGAAGAAATTTGAATAGGGTTTGGCAAAGATTATAGGTTTGCTTAGTTTAGATAAGTTGGCTTTTGAAAATATAAACATATGTATGTGAATATGTTTATACAAAATAAAGTAAATAAAAAAAATTATTTCATTAGTTTAATAACTTTATCCATAAACCTGCTCTGCTCAGCACAGATATTTACGTAACTTACAAATATATTGTTTTTCTTTGCAGAACTCCCGACCATTTGTGAGAACAATAGTTGACAATAAGAATAAGTGAATTAAGAGTAGAAAGAACAAGCAATACAACAACAACGGCTTTAGTATAACAAGTTGTTGTTGTTATCGAGCACGCCACACAGCTTTAGAATGAAATGGAGATGCAAAGTGAGGCTGGTCATGGACCAACAACAGAAGCAACAGCTGCAACAGCAGAAGCAACACCACACAACACATATAAGCGGCTCGACTTCAATTGTCGTGTGGCAGAAGTGGCACAACACGAACTCTGGCAGCCTTTCATTAGCTGCGAGGCGGTTCAGAGACATGCCCATAACAACAACAACAAGAACAACAGCAACAACGACAGCAACAACAGCACTACAACATTCCAATGCATTTTGCAAGCATTCGATAGAGGCGAGGAGAAAGCATTTTATGCCTGTAATTCAACAGTTGAGCAAGAGCAGAAGCAGGGGCAGGAGCAGGAGCAGGTTGCATCTGCAACATATGCGCCCTGTGCCTTAGACACGGAATTGATGGGGCCGTTAGACGAGGCGTATGCGCAATTCGAGCTGGCAATCAATGGGGGGCTTAGTGATAATGTGAGCGATACGCATAGTTTTAGTGACAGCTGCAATCGACAACGGCTCCTCTGCGAGCCCCAGGACGTGGAGCAAAACCACCAAAAGCTAATATGCCAGCTGCAACAACTGCAGCAGCAGCAGCAGGAGCAGGCAACAAAAGCCTGGCTCGACTATCACATCGAGCTGGGCACAGATGACCTCTGGTCGTGGCTAAACTTAAGCGAACTGGTCGACAATGTCGCTGCCAGTGGCAACGGTAGCTTCAGCAATATATCCACCACCACTCACAGCCTGGATATGATAATGTCCAACTACACACTGTCCAACACAGCGTTGACCACAACAACGACGACGATGACATCAGATCTGGGCGGTGATGTTGTCATATCGCGTAGTTTTCTCGACTATACGCCGCATGGCTACGACTGGCTGTTTCTGTTTGTGGTCTTCTTCATATTCGCCGGAGGACTGGGCAACATACTCGTCTGTTTGGCTGTCGCTTTGGATCGCAAACTCCAGAATGTGACTAACTATTTTCTGTTCTCGTTGGCCATTGCCGATCTGCTTGTCAGCTTGTTTGTCATGCCAATGGGCGCGATTCCAGCATTTCTGGGTAAGATTTCCGTTTCTTTGCATACATTATTATTATATTTCATTCAAGTCCGGCCCCTTCACATATATGTAGATATTTGTTTAAACTTGAGTAAATACCTAGTAAAATTTGGAAATAGCTCCTCAAATAAATTTACGACCCATATATTTTCTAAAAGTGTTTTTCATTATTTTTATGACTATTTTTGTTTTTTTCTTTTCGATTGAGCGATTGAAATTTTTGAATAAAAATGCATATAATTTTTGTTTTTAAACGTTTCATTCTTCGCCTAAGCGCTATGAATCAGGAAAGCTTTGGAAAGTATTTATAATCTATTTATATACTATATACATCGATTGGCATTCGCTTTATGACCAGAATATACTTAGAGAGCAAAGATAAATGCATGTGAAATAAACAAAATGTAAATATTGTTATTTAAATTGTAAGTTTTAAACTACATATGACAACTGACTTATTGTAAATTCGATAAAAACCCAACACATTGTCAGTTAAGTATGCAAATCGTGTTAGCATCAACATGCTCGAATTTGTGCCTGCCTAATTTGCATTCGCCACTGATAAGGTCTGTCTGCTGTGCAGCTGAGCCCAATGTAGCATGAACAGATCAAACACATAATGGGCGCACATGTTACCAATAGCTCTCCACAAAAGCCCGCATATCCACCAGAGACCCATCACAGCATTTTAAATATTTAGGGGTCGAGGTGGCCAACCGCATTCACAAACTTACTGAATTCCATTTAATTATGAACACATTAGTTGCTCACTCAGCGGATGGCATTTTATTTGACAGACAGTCTAATCGGTTTTAGGCAAAGCAGAGGTGCATAGATTAACACATAACTAAACACATTTCAAATTCAGTCTACACATTTCAGAGCTTAGAATCTTAAAGGTAAGAGAATCGATTGTTTTCTCAAAGAAGCTTTAAATTGACTAAGAGTAAAATGCAAGCAAAAATTGCTTAATGGACTTTATCTACTTTTCTTTGGGTTTCAGCACTCACTTTGCAGAGTCCTTGGGACAAACAAGTTAATCCTTGGTAGATTTTCCGTACTTTTAGTAATTCGGCTTGACTTGCGTGTATGCTGCTTTTATTTCTGGCATTCTTTTGCAATGTGCTGTTCTTGTTCATTTTTGGCTTGCACTTTAGATGTGGCACGCCACGGTTTGTGCAACAATTTGATTTCACGCTCAAGTAGCTTGCAGACGACGACAGCAAACTAAATGCAACTAAAAGGCAAAACATTGTTTTTACCCTGAATAACTAAAATAATAACAAGAGAATACTTGACCAGCAACTATGTTAATGGAACCAACAAACGGTTCTAG
The DNA here is from genome assembly GCA_035043505.1 of Drosophila setosimentum. Taxonomy (NCBI): domain Eukaryota; kingdom Metazoa; phylum Arthropoda; class Insecta; order Diptera; family Drosophilidae; genus Drosophila; species Drosophila setosimentum. Next base: position 5,801,925 of record JAWNMY010000001.1, read on the forward strand.
CAAACATTTACTTGCTTGTTCATTTTCATGTTGACTTCTGAACTAAGTTTAGTCAGTTGTGAATTTGGCGGACTTTGTGACACATCAATGTAGATTGTGTCGTCTCTGCCAGTAAAATATATGTAGTAGCATTGCGAAGCACTTATTAAACTCCAAAGACACAGGAACCCAGGAAATCACACTAACTTCGACATAATATTCTTTCCATTGATCTAATAAATTCAGTTAAATTTAGTTACCTTAACAAATAACTGTTCGATTTGTCCTTTTCCTGCTAAATTTCTTTCCACTTTGTAAAATAGAACCTAAAATAAAATTGTTGTTAAACTTGTTAAATATTTTGGTCAGCATTAAGCTTACACTGCCAAAAACTTCAATTACAAAAAATATGTCAGCAGGTATCTCGTTTAGTGTTCCATTTGCTTCCTTTAAAAAAAGAGTAACTTACTTTACTAGGCTTATAAAAAAAAACCAGAATTTTGCCTGGGAGGAAAGTTTGAAGTTTGAAGAAAGTCGATTTATTTCGATGAATTCAGTGAGCAATGCAAAATCTAAAAATTGGTTTCCTTTAATTTTTCTAGTAGTATAAATGCTGTTAATGGTTTCAGTTATTGTCAAAAAGCTATGTACTTTTTATGCGATTTCCTTAATATGCAGGACAAATACAAAAGAGTTTGACTTATTTAAAACGACCACTTACAGGGTATACAAATGAGGCACATATTTAAAAAAATATACCTATTACTCAACGATATTTTTAAGGCACTTGAGACCGAGTTCCGGCCAACATGTCGCATACGTAATAAATACATGTTCAGCTCTAGAGGTTTTTTATATGCGTGTGTGTCTATGTGTGTGCTTTGTGTGCGAATGTAAGTGACAAGCGTATACTACTTAATATAACATGAGTGTACATCCGGATGTGCTCATCGTTTGCTAAAGTGTTTGTTGAGTGGACGCTTCTCTGTTTGCCCCTTTGATTGTGTGTGTGAAGCCCAAAAGTGTGTAGGAAGCCAGCAGGAACGAAGAGCACATTAAAGCGCATTCCGTACTAATTAAGCCTGAATGTGCCCCGAGGCATTGAGACTAAATACCAACTGAAAGCTGAATAGACGCCATCAGGTTGCAGTAACTTTTATTTCACGTTACGCACTTTGTTTGCCCCCAAAAATGATAATCGTTGATTGAAGTTAATTTTACATATTTTGTGATGCAAAGTGAATTTACGCTTGGGGATATTTCTAGCTTATAGTTTAACATGCCCCTGTCAACATCAAACTTACAGCTAGTGACACATACATTCTGATGCTGTTGTTGTTCTTTGGAATTTCTGTCGCATGGATGAACGTGGCTTAAGTGTACACCACTGCTTAGAACTTTGAAAGTCAAAGAACGCCAAGCAGCTTCACTATCATCTTTGTTGTGTCGAACGCGGACCTGAACTGTCATAGTTAAGTGAATATTATGCCAGTACCTTAAAATAGTTAGGGGGAGATTGGCTTGAGACATTGTTGGGCAAAGTAACTTCCTATGTGATAGTAACAAAAATGTAAAAAATGATAATGTCCTTTATTAACTTCTAAATGTGTTTTCCAGATGGCGTGTGACACACTCTTCTAAGTATTTCGCATTCCCAAAAAGCTGCTCATAAGTAAGCTCTTTTCTTGTTATGAGAGATATGACAAAAAATTATACCCATGAAAGTGCACTTAGCTTCTGAGCTCAGTTTGTCCCTCTGTGTTTAGCTGGTGGTTCTTTATTAACTTTCAGCCCAGAAAATGTTTTGGATTGGCAAATGTTTTGCTTCGTTCTCATACGTATGTATGTACATATGTTAACTGTCAGTCGTATCTAAAACATCACATGTCTTACCTCACATCCGGTGAATGTTAAAAAGTCCATATGGTTTCTGTTTTTCTACCTAAATCTAAAGCTATCATTTTAATCCAGCGTTTTAAATATGTAGAAAAACTAATTGCGGATGTTCCAAGATAGATGTCAATTAATTACTCCATATATTTATATATGTATGTGAGATTTCGTTAAGGAGATAAACCAACAAGAAACAGTCAGAGCCATTGCCCCGATACTATTGAGAACAGGTAGTCAGTAGCGATGCCAGTAAAGTATCGATATCTGATCGGCATAGATTCCCTTCGGTTAAAGTTAGTTAAAATTAGTCAAAAACTGAAAACATATCCAAAATACATGTCAAATATTATTTGGTGTATAAAAACTTAAATAACGTTAATTCTATGTATGATAACCTTTAACCTTAACAACTTCCCTTAACCTATTATTCATGGAAGATACCAGCTTCCGGGTAGTTGCTGGACTGGTCTTGCTCCACTCATCCAACAGACCATTTTTGAGATCCTGTTTGCTGGATATGGTGTGATTCCGGATGTTATTTCCCAGCAGAGGCCACAAATTTTCAATTAGATTTAAATATGGAGACTGGGCCAGTGGAATTTTTCATGAAGGGGCAATTCCAGATAAGCCAGGACTGTACTATTCCGGACTTATGCTTGGGGTCGTTGTCCTGGTAGAATCGGGAAGCTCGTCAGATTCTTAGCTTATCGGCACTTTGTAGTAAATTTGCCTTTAATATATTAAGGTACACATTCTTGTCCACTGTTGATTCAATAAACACCAAACACCGAGATGCATGCCCATACCATGACACGTCCTCCGCCGTGATTGACTGTTGCCTGTTGTCCAAGTGGGTTTTAGCGAACGTCATCCTGGTCCCTTTATTTTTCGCTCCTATAAAGGGCTTCATCCGTAGTACTCGGGCATTAAAGTCATGGTTGCGCAGAACCTGGCCCACAGTTTCCGCACTGCACTTTTTCTCCATAGGATCCTGATCCTGTTGAGTTAGTTTGGAAACGATAGCTTAGGAATTTTCCTTATTTTCCTGACAATCCACCGCTCCTCCTGTTCGGTGAAAAGCTTGTTTGCTGCCATTCTGCCCTTGTCCTCTATCCGATTTTCGTCGACGAAGCGCCGAGTGATGTTGTAAACAGTTGACTTGCTTAGATTAACCATTTCAGCGATTTGACGATGTGAATATCCCTTTTTTAAGTGTTCCAGGATGAGTTTCCCTTATTCGACGGTAGTCCGTTTGCCCCATTTTACATACCCCATGACACGTTATAAACTTTAATGGCAAAAGAAGGGTATCTAAATAACTAAACTTAACATTTAAGGTTGTTTTCAATATTAATTTTCATAGGTAACATTTTTAATTAATATGTAGATTTTGAATTTTTTTGGAAATCGTCTTTGTGTGTAGGGTAGTGTACGAATTCTTAAAACTAATATTTGTATATTTATTTCTTCAAGTCGGTTACATATTCGATTTTATTTTTTTTTATTTATTAACTTTTCCTTTTTTTTTAAATAAAATTGTTATTCTATTATTATTTCATGGTATTATATAACGAGAATTTTTTGTACTTTGCGAAACTGAATCAAAACAAGTAAGAGTGCTGTAGTCGAGTAAACTCGACTACGATATACCCTGAACCCAGTTATTAAATATATTCTATTATAATTGGCAAATTCCCCTTTAAAAAGAATTGCACTAACACGTGACACACGCAATCGTAGGTAGCGGGGCTCATGCCATCCCTTTCTCACACATGCGCTCGCATATTTTTGCATACAGAAAATGCTTGCGGCTGCTGCTAGAAATGAGATCAATATGAGATTACATTTTCGACTATAACTTGGATGTCTCTTATCCGATCTTGACGAAATGGGCATTTGATCAAGAGTATGCATATGCATATCATGTATTAATTAGAAGATTCTGCCTTTAGAATTGTGGCATTTATTGCTATCGGAAATGTAATTTATCGATAATTGACAAACGAAGGCAGTTATCGATAAAATAACGCAAACTTGTACTGCACCTGGTATACGAGAACCTATATTCCAAATTTGAAGTCTCTAGCTCTTACAGTTCCTGAGATCTGCGTGTTCATACAGACGGACGGACGGACGGACGGACAGACGGACATGGCTATATCGACTCGACTATTGATCCTGATCAAGAATATATATACTTTGTGGGGTCGGAGATGCTTCCTTCTGCCTGTTACATACATTTGCACAAAACCATTATACCCTTTTTACCCATTTTTAATGGGTTCAGGCTATAAAAAAGTTGTATACAATTGTTATTTTATTTTTGTACATAAATATACTTTTTTTTTTTCCGTGTATATTGAAAATTATTTACAGAATAAAAACTAATTTAAATTTTATTCATTCATTTTGGGGGTGTCTTTCTTTCTTTTTCTCTCAGTAAATAGAATTATATTTATATTTTTTTCTAGCCGTTAACTTGCAACCATGTGCCGGGAAAAATGTAGTTTTGTGATAAATTTAAATTAGTCGTGAAATAACTACCTTGCCTTGAAAGTTTTTGCCGCTCCGATCAGCGATGAAGATCCCTTCCACTTTAAAAAAATGTTTGATTTGATTTTCTTTCTAGCCAGTTCAAATTATAATTTTATAGTTATAAAGTAGCGGGACACGTCTTCGTGCTCCACGACCTCGTTAACAGCGTTAAGAGTTGTGCTGCCGACAACAGACCCCACTGTTGAATTTGTTGCGAATGCTGCACTTGCCACATTTTTTTTAGATGTGTTCACATCGGAGCATTGGAAGCAAATGAGGACTGTATAACAGAATCGCCCGCTAGCCCTTTTTTATTTTCTATTACCATAAATTTAGCCACCCTTGGAAATTATTGCTTACATGTTGGTTCACAGTACGCAATTTTCTTTTTACTTAAAGGTATTTTAACTATCGCTTTTCCCCTTTCTTTGAGATTTATTAATTTTTTTTAGATTTTTTCTTTTCATTACTAGCCCTACTGTTTTTTTTTCTCATTGCGATTATAATTACTTTTGATTCTCATGCGCCTTCATCTGCAGTCCATTCTCAAACACATTTCCTCCCGTTCTGACCGTTTTCACTTTTACTTCGTTAGGCTATTGGCCACTTGGGTTCACGTGGTGCAACGTATATGTGACTTGCGATGTGCTCGCTTGCTCCTCGAGCATTTTGCACATGTGCTTCATCAGCCTGGGACGCTATCTGGGCATACGGAATCCGCTGGGCTCGCGACATCGTTCCACAAAGCGTCTGGCCGGCATAAAGATAGCGATCGTTTGGGCCATGGCCATGCTGGTTTCGAGTTCAATAACAGTTCTGGGTAAGCTCAAAGTCAGCAGTTCCCAGACTTATTGGTTATTACATATTCTTTTCTCTTTTTTTTTTGCTTCAGGTCTAGTCAACGAGAAGAACATAATGCCGCAGCCGAATGTCTGTGTGATTAACAATCGAGCGTTCTTTGTGTTTGGCTCCCTGGTGGCATTTTACATACCAATGCTGATGATGGTGACCACATATGCCCTCACCATACCCCTGTTGCGCAAGAAGGCCCGCTTCGCAGCCGAGCATCCCGAGAGTGAACTCTTTCGCCGGTAATTGAATAGAAAAATTGCACATTTGCATTCGCATTCGCCGTCCAGTTAGACACACACACACACACACACACACACTGACACAAGTAAATGCAATTAGTTGCTACATGGTGCTCCCAGATTTGTGCCACCTTTGATCAGACACCAATTAGCTGAGGGCAATGGTCAATGGCCAGCAGCAGTTGCAATTAGATTTCTCTACAAATCAATACCAATAAATTATGCGCAAATGAAAATGTCATCAAACGAAGCAGCAACCAAACAACTGTGCCAACAAGTCGCCAAATGCGGGCCAAAAATGCACTTAGAGAAAATAGTTACTAAAATATAAAAATAACCCAGCTTTATAGCCAAAGGCAGCACGCTCAATTGTTTGTCAATTCCAGTGGGACTTTTGTTCATTCAACAATCCGCCTCGAAATTTTTAACGATAGATATTTTTCTAAATTTTACTAAGAAAGTTATTCAGAAAGGGATTGGCGTTTTTAACTTTTCTAAATATGCTTCTTGAGAACGGAAAATTGCCGATAAGTAAAATTAAATGTAATATTTTGATTTATTAACGTAATTATTTTCAAAAATGTGTTACTTAAATTTAAGAATTATTCCTTAAAACCCATTTTTTGTAAGTGTGGAAACCCATAGAACATGTGTGTAATTAAATCTTGCACTTTGTGTCACGACTCCATTGGAGTTGGTCTGTAGCACAGCAGAGATCCAAGGAGATGCTGACTGCAATTGCCATGCAAAAATGGATTTATTACGAATATCCAATTGAGCGAGCACAGAAGGGCATTAAACATTGTTGGCTTTGGCAAGTTTGTTGAAATGCATTGAAAATTAAAGATGAAAGACAAACACTTTTCTGTTTGCAGAAGCTCAATAAAATTATTATGTACGGCAAACTGATTTACGGACTGAATGCGTAATCGTGCTATGCAAATAAGCTCTAACTCAATAAGTAACTCCATTTGAAGTAAATCAAGCACATCGATCCTTCATCTCTATTCTAATGTGTAGGTTGGGCGGACGGTTCACAATACGGCCACAGCACAGCCAGCAACAGTTGCAGATGCACAGCAGCTTCATTAGCAATAATTACAGCAGCAACAACAAAGGCCAGACAATGGGTGACAGCAATCGCAATTTCAGCAATGCCACAACTAGGACAAGACTGTCAAGCGCCAGCTCGGCAAACGACCACTCGGAGCGACCATTAATGCAGCAGCGGACGACGAGTAATCGAAGCATTGCCAGCGTCAGTTTTCGCAATGTGGGCAATGGAGGGGGCTCAAGTGGCGGCAGCGGAAACGCGACTAATATTGGACGAAGCAACTTCCGATTTGCTGGCGGTGGCATCTTGCGACAATCTTCCACGCCGACAACCACCTCAACCACATCATCTTCTTTCGCGGCACGTGGCAAGCCCCGGACGAGCAGCTTCTGGCGCAAGCACGGCGGCAATCCCAATCTGATGGACAGGTAAGTTAACTGCTGGTCCATCCACTTTAAGCCACTAATTAACCGCAATGTTTGCGATGCACTCGCCGCCATCCAATCTGTATGCAAATGAAGCAAACCGCCGCAAATTGCATCCGGTGCCATTAAATCTTAAAAGCGAATTAAGGTAATCGATCACTCTGACCAAATTTCTCTGAAATCTGTTCCAAATTTGGACAAAATCAAAATCTAAATATTAATAATATTTCCATATACTTTAAAGTTCATAGCTTAAAATAGTTTTGATAGAAATTTTTGACAATTTCAATAATTTGAACATTTTGCAAGCACAATGTTTTTTTTTCTTATTAAACATTATCAAGAGCAGATTAAGCAAAAATCTGGTATTATTTATTAGGAATTCCTCTTAATTGATTAATTTGACATTCTTGATATTATATGAAATATAACCACTTTTATATTAATATGCGCAACTTATTTATTTAATTGATTAATTGAAGATTCTTGGTACTTTTTGAAATATCCCATTTATATTAATATGATGTGATATATTCATACATCAAATGACTACCATAAAGGATTATAATCTTGTCAGCTACTAACTCTGGACTTAGTGTGGTGCACACAAAAAACCGTAGAGTCGTTTTCAGCGTTGCAAGCAGTCCATGAAATTGTAGTCACAATGTTTTTGGGTACTCTCATTAACAATGATGACAATCAGTTGGCTTATTCGGGCAATGACAAATCACAACCACAAAATGGTCGTAACACCGTACAAGAGTATCCTGACCTTTGACATTTGTGTTGACCTCACACCTTTCGTAACGTGTTGCCAATTTGGGAGTGTTAGTCATGGTGATTTGGCATCTGATGAGACGAGACGAGATGACATGAGTCGAGACCTACAGACATTTATTATCAGTTGAGCATACAAGCTCTTAAATTTATTACATTTGTTTTACATGACCTCCCCCCACCAATGGCAGCAAATAACTTTTCTGACTACTTCCCCAAGAAATTTGCATAATTTAGATTGTAAGTGCAAAGCGTTTTGGCATCGTTTTTGCCCCTGGTTGAAAGTTGACTTCAGAGGCTTGCACAAAACAACAAAAACAAATTGAGTTTTATTTGGACTTTGCCATCCGGTCGACTACTTTCTTCTGACAAGTTACCTTTTTATATTTATTTCTCTTTTTTGTCTCTGTTTTTGTAACAAGTTTGGGCCCAAGTGCTTGCCAAAGGATTTTTATTTGTTTGTTTTTGGTTCGAATGAAGTAAGCGTAGACTTTGCCTGTCCAAAAAAAAGACCTCGCTTATTGTGCAAAGTAGCATCTAACGATTGGCTTCTATTCGACTTCGTTGAATGAATTTAAAATACAGAAAGAAAATGTATGTTTCTCTCAGATGAACAGTTTATGTAATTACCTACATATATGTATGATTAAAAGTTGTAACTTAATCTGAACTTCTATGCACAGCATATTGAATAGATGTATTCGTAATCAGATGTAAGGTATGCATATAATTTCAGTTTTGCGGCTAGATTGATTTAGTTTGTAATAGAAGCATCTGCTAGTTCATTAATCTAGAAAGTATGGCTAAGTTTCAGTGAGTTTTTCATATGTATGTGTATATTATTAAAATACTTATTACTGTAACTTATGATTTTACGCTGATTCGAAATTTCTCTAGCTTCCAGGGCTATGATAACTTTATCACGGTGCTTCTTTTTGTGAGTGCACAGACCGTCGATATGGGGATAACTAAGCCACAGCAACAGACTGCTAAAACATAAAAACTCCACAGATGCAAACATGATTTGAAAAGCAATTATGCAAGTTACATACGTGTTAAGTTACTGCACATGTGGTGTACGGTAATCAGCCATGTCTCTTTGCTCCACCGCCAAATAAAACAATCAATTACGTATCCTTGCGCAATTAAATGCACATTCAAGTGTCACACGACACACAGAATATAAATAATCTTAGGGCAAGCACTTGCAACGTGTCGTAAACATAAATCACTCATGCATCATGTGGTGCAGCGCCAACAACAGGAAACTCAAATCTACTTTTTGGGGTGCCGGCTATTTGCGACATTGTTGTGTTTCAAATACAGCTACTGCTGTTTCTGTGGTAGCAATAAATAGCGGATAAGAGTGACAGCCAAAGCAAAAGACGAGGGTGTGAACCAGAGCTGAATTGTGGGGGAGTTAGTGTTGCAGGCTCTCAAACTTCAGGGACGTCATTGCTGCCAGTGGAAGTGCACAAAAGGTTCTTGCCACAGCAACCACAACCACAGAAATGTGCAAATATCATTATTATGGTTGCAGCAGCATTTGGTGCCATTGTTGTTACTGCTGCTGCTGCTGCTGCTGTTGCTGTTGCTTTCTGCATAAATGCAACTGCGGAAAATTTTAGCATAAGCAGCTGGGAATACCGTCAGCCAAAAGATGTAGCTGCATCAAAATCACTTTATGCCTTAGACACGTCCCAAACAAAAAAAAACCAACAAAAAAAATAAATAAATAAAAATGCGCGCTCAGGCAAATGTCACGTTTATGCGCTTTGTCGCGGATTTGTGTCGCACAAGCTGGCGCATAAATGTATGAATTTCTAATGAGACAGGCCCATAAGGATACCCCACCTAACAGGTACTCGCAACAGACACAATTGGGGGAGACAACAAAAAGTTTTCCTTCTACTTGTAAATTATTAGATGAACATTTGACGCCATTCGAGCGCCTATTTGACTCATACCGGCCACAATAAATGTAAGAAACTGTTTGCTTCATTTGAGTGGCAAAGTGCTCCAGTAAATTTGTTGACAACTGGCCAACTGCCAGCTGTCGAAGGAATTTTACGATAGTTACAGCAACAATTGCTACCCAAGTTGGAAATGCATTTATTAACGACCTGCACTGCTAGCCTTGGCCTTAGCCAAAGTTTGTAGTTTACACAACTGCTTGGTAGCTGTCTTAGGCAGTCATCCTGTGCAAACTTTCACAGACTGGAGACCCATAAGATATGCATCAAATTTATTTAAGTGAGTTGTGTTCTCGTCTCTAAGCCTGCAAGAATGTTGTTATTTAAAGTTGACACTGGCTTACTTATGACATTTTTATAAATATTTGATATCAAAGGTGAAGCGGAGAATATTGTTTTGTACTCCTAAAAACTCGCGAATTAAACTAAGTACATTTTTTTTGATAATGTACATGCTAGTAATTATCCTAAAAGTTTTTTAAAGTTTGTAATAAATATTCAAAGCTGATGCAAATATTAATAATTATAATTAATATATAGTCGATTGTAATCGGATCTGTTATTAACCATTTTCAAAACTCAATTTGATTTATTGACATAGTCGAGATCTAATTATAATTGGACTTAGTGTAATCAATCTAGGTGATTATATAACAGAAGGTATTGATTTATAGACTAATTGACAAGAGCTTGTTTAAGTATAGATTATCAAAATATGAGCTATAAATTGTATATATTTATATTATGCTTAGACTTGAATAAACAATTTTTTGTTTTGCTTGAAGTAAATCCGAAAATCATATCTAACTAACTTAGTATTTAAGAGTTAATTGAAAAGTTGAGAGCATAATTATTTTTTCCAAAAATTCTTGAATTCATATAATCATGAGGATTATAGGTTCAGGGTCTGTAGAAAGAATAATAATAAAAATCGTGTTATTTTTTTTTGAGTTGTGTTTTACATTCGCCATACGCCAAAATCGAAGTAAGTTGAATAAATTTGGTTTGGCTTATCTTAGTGGTTCTTTCACCTTTGTGTTCTAAAAGAGTCTAATTTTTACAGCAAATGGCGGCATTTTTCATTAGGTCTCTGACAGATTGAATTGGGCCTCGTAGCTTTTGGTAACATCATATTAAAAGGCAATTTTATAAATTGTTGCGCTCCGCGTGCAGAAGGCGCTTCAGAGTACGCAATCAAAAGATTTAAATCTAATATCAAGCCCTGTCTGCTGGCTGTAAAGCGGCAAGAAAATACAATCTAAAATACGCAAACTTACCCCACTAACTGCCCCCTTCCCCCTCTCGTTCATTTGTCAACAGCCATCCAAATCGGCGTGCCTCGGTGCGTGGCAGCGTATCGCAACCGCAATTGGGTTACACAACAAATGGAAATGGAGGCGGCGGTTTTGGTGGTGGAGTGGGAGGCGGAGGCGGAGGCGATGGAGCAACAGCTGCGACAACGAGCTGCATAACTGCTGGAGGCGGTGGTGAGGGTGGCCCAAACCGAATGAGCATTGCCACCATACAGACATCAGGCAGCGGAAGTGGCAGCCTCAACGGCAGTCATCCGCTGGAGCAGGTGGCGACAATGGCGTCGATGACGATGACGACAACGACAGCGCTGGCAACGACCCAAACGGTGACAGAGGAGCGACGCCACAAGCTGCGCCCCTTCAAGATTGCTTTGAATCGCGTTGGCACGCCTACGCTTAATTTGCCGTGAGTACTACCAGCCAACAGCCACCAGCCAAGTGACCAAGTGGCCAAAGTGGGGGGCTGTCTGTTTAAGTTACTCAATTTCTAAAGTGCTTTCACCAGCAGCTTTCTCAACAGTCGCGCCAAGCGCAACAGTCTCTCGGCGAATGCGGTGGCCACCGAACAGAAGGCCACCAAGGTGTTGGGTCTGGTCTTCTTCACCTTTGTGCTGTGCTGGTCACCATTCTTCATACTGAACATCATATTTGCCGCCTGCCCGGAGTGCCAGGTGCCGGAGCATGTAGTCAACACATGCCTCTGGCTGGGCTATGTCTCCTCGTCGATCAATCCGATCATCTACACTATTTTTAATCGCACCTTCCGAGCGGCCTTCATCCGTCTCCTAAAATGCAACTGTGAGCGGTAAGTGGAATTTGGTGAGGGGGGTGGGGGGGTTGAAGTGGTTCCATTCCCCCCTTTTTATGGCTTGTGTAATTTATTGTGTTTAGTTGTGCATTGTGCTAACGATTGATGTGCAACGTGATGTATGATTGGGCTTACAGCGCTTTGTGTTTGCCAATAAAATCAACGTGAGATTTATTATAGCCACTGGCAATATGTGAACAATGCACAATCTAAGTAATAGTCCATATGAGCAACAAGACAGTGAGCAATTCATGTATTTAGATGAAGTGTCGAAATATTTGATATGTTATACATGATAAATGGGGAGCAAACAAAATACTCGACTGAGTCTACTTCAAATCTGCTTATTGAGACTATGGCAATGCTCTTAATATAGAATTTGAATGAAAATATAAATTGATTAAAACAGTTAAATATTTGCATTCGAACTATACATTCAAATAAGTTAATTAAGTAATTATTTAAAATACTTAAATGAAATAAATACTGTTTTCATCAGTTTTCATCATACAAGAAACCATTCCAGTTCAATTTGGTAAGGACAAACTAGGACTCGTACTGCCTTCAAATGTATTTTGATAATATTTGACGTCATATTGGTGATAAATTAAACATAGTTTATGTAAGCCCAAAATTATGAAATTTATTTAAAGGTAGTTTATCGTATTCCTTTTCAATTATTTCACGAAAATTAAAGAAATAAATAGAGAACCCACAAATTAAAGTTGATCAAAAAAAGAAAGTGAAGTCTATGCATTGATATCATTGATTGATTGTCAAACATTATAAGTATTCAACTCAAAGCGCATTGCACATTAATTGATTTTTAGGGAAATTTTTCAACTTTTTTGCGAGCATACATAATAATAAAAGTAATAATTTGATTTCAAACCTATCAATCGAATAAAGTTTGTACAAGCCATTCAAACCGTCGACTGATGACTTTGGTGAATAATAAAAAATAAAAAAAAGTAATAATAAACTCTGTCCAATACCTCTTATTGGCATTTCATTGCAGTTCGGGTCGTCCGTTACGCTATCGGTCCGTGACAGAGGGGCGCAGTGCACTGAGCCTATGTGCCCCCTCCGCCCTGCCACTGGCAATCTCGTTCCAGGGCGCCCCCTTAATGACGCCATCGACAACGAATGCGACGCCGCTGAGCGAGTTCCGGGGCAGCTATACAATCACCGATGACGAGTGCTGAGCGGACCAACTCAAGCAAATACGAATTTATGGCCGTTATTGGTAAGAAGTGCAAGTAATCAAAGCAAAGATAGCAACGAAGACATCAGACACTAAACTTAACTAAAGGTTCATTCAAAATCCGATTCAAATCCAAATGGCAAACAAATAACAATATTCAATACTTGATGACTATTTAATTATGCAGCAACTGTTATTACGTAAGGAATGGCAAACTATAACTAGTAAACTTCATCATATCATAAGCAAGCGAAATAATGTTTATATTAGCCAAGCGTGACCTGTACCTGTCATTCTTTATGCCACCCGATTGCCATTGTCACTGTACTTAAGACCCAAGCATTTCCCAAACAGAAACTATAATTTATATGTACGTACGTGTGTATGTGTGTATGTTAGTGTGTACTGAATACAATTAGTATTAAAATGCGACGTTGTGCGTAATTGTAAGTGTTTGTTATTAACTGTACTTGCTGTGTTTGTTAGTCATTTGAATTAATTCCAACTCTAATGTGAAATTTCTGTCTGGCATCCCATGATGACTACTACTATTCCAAATCAAGTCAATGTTATCGCCCCTCTGTTATTGCCTTTGATGTGTCTAGCAGATAGCTCTTAAGAATAACTATTTAGTCACGCATCAAATGTAGAATAAGATATGATAGACATTTCTAATAATAAAGTATATACATATACATGCCTGCTAACAAGAGAGCATCCTCGTTGCTACATATATCCTACAATAAAAATGTATTTCTATTTCAATTGCTTACATCTTCTAAGCAACTGAGTGGAAAAACTTGTACTTCTTGGTATTTATTATTTTATTTTCATGCCAGAAATGTCGCTCTTATGGAGATGGCGAATTTATAAGAAGGTAAGAATGCTCTTGACTTGAGTGTTTCACTGGAATCTGATTTTACTTGTACTATTGTAAACCAATCTGAGAGCAGCTGAGGTGACTAAATTAAATTGAAGTATTGTTCATTTAACTTCTTTTTTTTATAACTACGCTTTTATTACAAATTTTATAGTATTTTTATTTTGCAGCAAGGTTCACTTAATTCGAATTAAATAAAATAAATTAGTTTCGTTGATAAATAAGTTTTGGAAAATAAATCGTATTGACAAAGTTAAAGACTTAAATGGATATCTTTTGCATATTTCAAAGTTCCCATTTGTTTCCAGATCTGATCTTCCCTAAGGAACACTCTTCCTTAATATTGTTACTGCTGTTATGCAATCTCAGAGCTGCTTAAATTAAATTGAAGAATTTTTAATTTAAATTTTCTTTATTTTTTAATCTGACATCGCTTTTACTTCAATTTAAAAAAATGTTTAACTTGCAGCTAAACTTCTTTAATTCGAATTTTCAAGGGAAAACTTTGATTGTGTGTATACAAAACAACTGAGTTACGTTGGTAAATAAGTTTTGAAAAACAAAACAGTTTTAAGTTAGGAAACAAGTAAAGTTAGAGGCATAAGTTAACTGATTACTTCTAGTATTTATGTGAATTACAATCAGTTGAATATTTCAAAAGTTCCAAGTAGTTTACTACACACAATTCTGTGAAACATCTTTGTCTACCTACGTTTGAGTTTGAACCTGACACTGACATTAAATGCTGCGTTGACAGAAGTGCAGCATGTGTCACGCCTGAGGGACATCTAATCAAGATCTTTGAGTGTTAGGCAGACTTAAGTGCTCTATGACGCACACACACACGCACAGAGACAAACAAATGTGGCATGGTTGTCCATGCCGTTTACTGTGCAGCTCGACAACAAACAGTTTCCGGCAGTTGATGGCAGCTGATGGCAGCTGATGGCGCTGCCAGTCCACTTGAAACATTTGTCAACACTTTGGGGAAGCATCAGTAATCGAATGTGGAGCACGTTGGGGTATGGAAGGATTTATAAATGGATGCAGGGTTGCTTGTGTTATGATGCGTTTGGTACTTTCCATGAAAATTGAATTTTTGCCATACATTTTTAATGCTATTCGAATGCTTTTAAGACCAGAGAAACAAAAATGCAATGAAATTGCAAAGAGATGGCCGCACTTACGAGGTGACTAGAGTTGCAGGAATAACAAAATGTGTGTGTGTGTGTGTGTGTGTGTGTGTGTTGCACATATAGAGTGGGGCATGCTGAAGCCGCTGCGATGCTAAGCGCTAAAGCGACGCCAACCACAAAGTGCACGACAAAATGGCGCCAAAAACAACAAAGTGCACGACAAAATGGCGACGAAAAGAACAACAATAAACTAGTGAAAGGCAATTATATTCAAACGGCGTAAAAAATAACAAAGAGAATGAGATAAAGAATGAGAGAACGTGTCAGAGTAAGTATAAGCGAAGAAATTGTGTGTGGAGGCGTGAAATTGATTGTCGCGTTGGCATTCGCTCAGGCCTCAGAACCAGAAGCAAAACTCAGCCTTTGCCTTAGCCTCAGTCGGCAAGCAATTCTGGGAATAGAAGTTTCAATTTGCCAACACACCTCTTCAAGCCGACTTGAAAGGAAATTTGCAATTTCAACAGAAAATCCCAAGCTGGCGAAAATTTGCATTTGACAAAAAAAAAAAACAAGTAAGAGTGCTGTAGTCGAGCGAATCCGACTACGATATACCCTGAACACAGTTATTAAATATATTCTATTATTATTGGCAAATTCCCCCTTAAAAAGATTTGCACTGAAATGCGAGCAGTTCTGCAAGCGCCCTCTGCCGACAAACACGTGAAACACGCAATCGTAGGTAACGGGGCTCTGCAGAATGCACACATACAAACATATTTTCTATTATCATTCTATCTCTTTCCCACACATGCGCTCGCATAATTATCGCGTACAGAAAATGCTGCCGAATTGAGATCAATATGAGAATATATTTTCTACTATACCTTTGGTGTTTCTTATCCGATCTTGATAAAATTTAAGCAGTTGATCAATAATATGCATATATATGTTATGAAGATTCTGCCTTTAAATTTGCGGCATTTATTGATGTCACAAATTTAAATGTATCGATATTCGATAAACGGACATGGCTATATTGACTCGACTTTTGACCCTGATCAAGAATATATATACTTTATGGGGTCGGAGATGCTTCCTTCTGCCAGTTACATACATTTGCACAAATCCATTATACTCTTTTTACCAATTTTTAATGGGTTCAGGGTATAAAAAACACAAAAGCAAATCACAGAGGAAACAAGCGCTGATCGCTCAATTGTTCACATATGCACATTGTCATCAAAAATACTCATTACCTGGCGGATTTGGCTTATTTATTATGCGGCACACACACGCACACATTCATACATAAACACACAGATACAATTGGGATTAGCATTCAACACTTTGACGCTTCATTAGCTTCGTGTTTGTCAATCTAAATAAAATACAATTGCCTCTTTTGAAATGTCTTTTTGTCGGCATGTGTTTCAGAATTCGTTCTCGGCTCAATTTCACCAATTTTTATTCGGAAATATGTTTTAATGTACGAATAAAACTCTTTCTTTTTTTAATTTAAAATAAAATTGGTAGAGAAAAATTATAAGTCTTATTGCGAGTCTGGATTGTTAGTGAACAAAAAATGAGTAATTTGTTTAATATAATACGTTTAAAAAGCTTCAAGTTAAAGGTTGTAGAGTAATAAACAATAAAGCTAAGACTATCTATTTTATTTAAAGTTTAGGCTACATAATTCAGAATCTCCACAAGTCAGTATAAATAACAATAATAATAAGCTAATGTTAATTAAACAGTTCACCATAGCAAGAAAAGTGCCATTGAAAATAGAAACAAAAATATACAGACATTTATTTATACAATCTTAAAGAAAAGAAAGAAGAAAACACCTGCTGCTGCCGTAACAAAACTGCAGTGTTATTTAAAAAAAAAAAAAAGGATTATTATGCTACATTTGTGTGTACGAAATTTGATTCAACTTCGACTTATGTGTATGTATATGTATGTGCGATATGATGTTGTGCAATTTGACTGCGGGTGCGACGGTAGCCGGCAATTGTTGTTGATTTTGTCAGTTGCTGTGTGGTTTTTGCACTCGTTGTTTTTGTTTGCGGACACCAAACGTGTCCTCCTTAGACCACAGCTGTAGGTAAGGGATAAGTGGAGTCAGTCGTGCGTGTAATTGATAAAAGCATCTGTCGGAACTGCTGTGATAACACTCGACCCTTACTTTAGTAATTAGAACACGGGTTGCCAAGAACATTTAACAATTTATGCATGAACCTAACGCAATACGGATATCTTGCTTGGAGCAAGAACAAGGAAAATGACAAAACCACAAGTCCGTGATTACCGCTCAGGCATCTGCCCATGCAAAATGGACACGAAATTCAACCAAACGTAGTACCTTTTCACCTTCAGAATGTCTGGCTGGGCTGGACCTCATTCGAATTTCCCAGAGCAGATTAGTAAAAGTGGTTGCTCGACTGTTCAGTGGCACCGACTTGCACGTGGCCCCTTATGGCCAAGTTACTTGCTTTAAGCCATTCGCTCTCAACGAATACCAAGGCCAGCAGCGCTGATAAATTGAACGCTTGACAGGATGGCAGCCAGCTGTCACACTTATCTTAAATATGGCATTATGGAAATCAAATCAAAGCGGCATCTGTAATAAAAATGTGAAATGCGAATTGTGAATGCTATCTGTACATTATTTAGATTATATAAAAGTAATTCAATAGTTGAATTTTTGCTCTCATGCGTTTCTTACTTATTGTATTTAAAGAGGTCTTTAAGAGGTCTTCACAATATTGTTAAATAGGTACCTAAAAGCAATATATTTTTCAAATTATAATATGTATAGTTTACTGTAATTCTTGGTACTTTTATTTAAATGTCTTTAAAACAGCTTACGTGTGAGTATGTGAATTATTGCCTTTTTTAGCTGAGATATTAAAATAACATTGGAATTAAGAAAATTTTACTTTTTTTTGGCAATATGATTAGCAACATGTTGTGTTGTGAATGCAATGAGAGGGTAACCCTTTTGGGAAAAAGGTAAGCACATAAATTAAATTCTCTAATTATGCAACAGCGTGTTTTTGGCCGGCAACATTTGCTAATTGCTTATAAATTGTTGAATTGCTTAATGTTTTCAACAGCTGACTGGCAAAAAGGGGTTAATGAGGAGCGTGCCCACGGGTACGATAATTTGAACTAGGACACATTGCGGGAGAAATTCTCGCCATGCCAGAGCCAATTAGCAGGCGCAACAAATGGCCATTTCGTGTTAATTAGCCGGGCTAGCAGGAGACTGCTGTTGTTATCCTAGGTGATTAGTTACAGCCATGGCATATTGATGCCAGCTAATCGCATTGAGCTAGCAGCAGCTGAGTCGGTTGCCAAGACATGTTTAGCTACTTAATGGCCTGCAGTCTGATTTAGCGAATTGGTGCAGCCAAATGAAGTGACAGATAAAAGTCACAATGTTGCCACAACTATTGGACTCAGGTCCTCAGGTCCT
The DNA here is from genome assembly GCA_035043505.1 of Drosophila setosimentum. Lineage (NCBI taxonomy): Eukaryota > Metazoa > Arthropoda > Insecta > Diptera > Drosophilidae > Drosophila > Drosophila setosimentum. The sequence continues at coordinate 5,820,474 of JAWNMY010000001.1, forward strand.
CGAGGCAGCGCAAACAGTTCGAATGGAATTAAAATGACAGAAACCCAATTTACTCTCGGTTCGCCCAAAACGAATCCATGTGCACATCGCTTGACTGTTACATAAACCATTGCTAAACCTGATGGGAAACCTGTCGAAACAATGCAATCAATCACAGAAATTAAAAAAATTCGCTAAATGCGAAAACTTAAATGCTAAAATAAAGGAAATTGGTAAAGGAAAATCAAGATTGAGTGTAAGCATGCTGAAATGTTCCAGTGCAACGATATACCCTGTAATAAAGATTAAAATTAAGAAAAGAAATATATATATATTTCTTATATGTTTACATTTTAAGTATTTAAGTATTAAAAACAAAATAGTTGACTTTTTTTTCATCTTAATAATAGTACAAATAAAATTATGATAATAATAATAAAAATAATAATATAATTCAATAATCTCAGAATTACTTAAAAGAATTAAAAATAAATAACTGTAACTGAAATATGTGCTTACTTTGGAATTTCAGTTGAGCCAAATAAAAGCATACTTTCAGGCTAGAAACTAATTAACTAGAGAAGCTCTATATTCAAAAATTGTACAGCATACTTTGCTGCAATTCTGTCAAATCCTTGTCAAACGAAAAATATTGTCAGAATCACAAGGACCTCCTCTATCGGGCTGCATTTAAAGAATATGAGCTTATCAAATAATCCAATCACATGTTCAAATTCGAGTCGTATTCACAAATATCGGTTAATCTCGGTAAATAAATAAACTATTTCGATGTCTTTTCCAGTTGGTGATCCTGGTCATAACAAAATGTTTGACACAGAGCTCGGCAGGATCCACAAGGATATAAACAATCTAATTTTTGTTTTAAAAAATGTTTACCCAAACTATCAAAAAGTAAAAATCCTTGAATGCAAATCGATAGTCCTTTGTGCTGCGCTCAAAACAATTTCCTTACAATATTCTTAAGGATATGGCCAAACCATTGCTTAAAAAGGCATGTTTATTTTTATAAAATGAACTCTAATTTAGCCATATCCTTGCAGAATTTCAAGGTCGCGTTGCAATCGCAAGGACAAGCGCTTTCAATCTGCATTTAAATTATTTTGATTTTAATAGCATTCCAAAAACAATATACCCTTAAATGCCGGTTAAGAGGGAGAAACAGCAAACAGGTAAGCCAAAAAATCGACAAGAAATTCATTTATCTTCATCCGCCACAAGGGATGGTTAGAAAAACTCGATGCGGTTTTTATCCAACGCAATTCGTACTCTTTATTTGTTTTCTCTATCTATCTCTTTATCTCTGTCTCCGTCTCCGAAGTTCGCCAGACATAAGTAAACAAAAGCCAGACAAAAGTAAATTTCCGGTCAGTTTAGCAATAATGGCAATATATTGCCTGGGTATGAGAAATAACGCAGACCAAAAGAGAGCATTTTAGTTTTGAACAAGGAGTCAATTGTATTTGAGTTGCATAGACGACAAATAACGCAATTGTAATTATGCGAACAGAGCCAATTACTTATAGATAATTAATATGCTATTTACAGAATGCATTTAAACACCACTCGGACTTCAATTTGTTGGATGGGTGTGTGACGCTTAAAGCTAATTAGTATTATATATATATATATATATATATATTTATATTTATATATATATATTTATATATATATAAATATATAAGAGACAACTTAAGTATTAGTAAGAACTGCCTAGCGGTGGTCATCATCTCATTGGTTATGGGGCTCTGCTCTACTTCAACAGGAAGTCCATCTCGGATTTTGTAGTTGACATATACTGATCTAACTCCTTGTCCAGATCCTCACGCTTCACCTCCCCCCGGCGCTGATTTCCTATTTGATGAAGAGCAAGAAAAAGAAAATGAGTATTAATCAGACCACATAGGCATAAGATTCCATATTCCATATTGAATCGTTAAGTGCTCCCATCCAGCAGGCAGCCTGGTGTGTCCAGTGAGCCGCCAATCTTGCAACGCTTTTACCTGCAACCGTCCGACCACCACGAACACGACTACGTCCGATACGACCCTGCTGCTGTGGTTGTTTCTGCTTTCCCTTGCCAACTCCTGTGCTGTTATTGTTCTTGTTTACGCCGTTGGCGACTTGGCCAGCGTTGCGCTGCAAACTGCGTCCACGACGACCACCCCTTTGTCGACCATTCGATGAAGCCGCCGCACCTGCAGCAGCACCCCCAGCAACAGCAGCAGCATTACGCGCCCGGGAACGGGAGCGAGAACGATGGGTGACGGCGCCACCTGCAGCAGCAGCAGCAGCAGCAGCTCGTACAGCAGATCTGCAAGGTGGCAAAAATTTAATTATTATTATTTTTTTAAATCTGAGTTGTAATAAATGCAAATTAATGTCTTTTTATAGGCAAATGCCCATTCTAAATAACTATTTTACTAATGGCAGACGATTGGTTTGCATTGAATGTGTTGATGATTTGGTAATACTTTTAGAACACATGCTTAAGTTTAACAAGCATGTTTTTCCCTATGCTAATCGAGTGTCCTTTTGTGTCCTGGGTTTCATCAAGCGCTGAGCAAATGAATTTGACGCTTCCTACAACACTACATATTTCACTTGTGCATCATATTCTTGAATATTACAAGGTTCATCAGATCAGGATAGAATTCGTACAAAAACTTGACACTTTTATTAATAATTCTTGCTTCTTTTTGGGATTGATGCTTCTGAGTTAATCAGCGAACTTTGCAGTTCCGATCAGAAATACAAAGGATTTTCTAACTCTTTTTGGATCTTATGAGAATGGGGCATATTTTATGATGCTGATCGTACCTGCCACGTGCACGTCCGTTTCGTCCGCGTGCACCACCGGCGGCGGCAGTTGCCACTGCCTTCTGTGCCGTGTTCGAGTTGCGACGCTTCTCAATGCGTCCGGCGGCAACGCCGCGTTGTCTGCTGTTGCCCCGACGATTGCCACTTCGCTTCTTGGCAGCTCCAGCTGCTGTTGCTGCTGCCACGCCCGGACGCACGCCCAGACGCTGCTTGACCGACACACGACGCGGTGTACGCGTCGCACCCTTTGCACCGGTCACCGCCGGCTGGCGGCGTCCACGGCTCTGCGAGCGTCCCGAGCGGCTCAGATCCCGGCTGCGACTGCGAGCCCGATCGCGTCCACCACCAACACCACCACCTCCACCACTTAGGGAACGTGCGCGTCCACGACTGCGTGAACGACCGCGTTGCTGCTGCTGCATTTGATCTGCCCGTTGCTGCTGCTGCTGGCGCGTTAAGCCGCGTCGACGTTGAGCCACACGCTCGGCGGCACCACCCACTGTGGGTCGACGCTGGCCCAGACGCTGGCGCAGTCCGGCCACGGCCGAATTGGAGCGTCGATTGCTGTTGCTGCTGCTGCGGCGGGGGGCACCGCGTCCACTATTGTCAATCAGATCGGCGCGCATGCTAGTTATGTGTGGGTTTCAAGTTGTAGATAGGCGGAATAAGCAGAAGAGGTAGATGTGTTTTTATGTTGTTGTTGCATTTTTTTTTTTTTGGAGCAGAGCGAGCAGTCTTCGTCCATTGACTCTGATGCAGGCAGTCAATTAACAACAGCTACAAAGTATTTTTTTTGTTAGATGCTTACGTTGCCAGTCGGTTGACGTTGTTGGTGCGCATCGGTCTTCCATTGGGTCCGAGGCGGAGCGTTTTGTTAGCGCCAAGGCGTGCGGTGGAGCCGCCACCACCGCCGCCACCGCCGCCAGCAGTTGTCCGCAAGCTTCTCTGTAAGATGCATAAGGTTTGTGATGGATTTTTCGTACTTTGTTTGTTTGTTTGTTTGTTGGTTGGGTATGTTTTTGTTTTGCGTTTACAGACTGAATTCAGACGCTGCTCAAGCGGTAGCTGTTCAGTGTGTTCTCTGTGTGTCAACAAACAACAACAACAATTACAACGACAACAATAGAAGAAGTCTACTACAAGTGGGTTTAGTTTTTTGGCTAAGCTTCTCCTCGAGATCTGGGCTGAACTTGGCTAGCTACGAAAACAGACTGTGTTTGTCTCTCCCTGTCTGCATCGGCCGGCTGTTGAATTTATCTAGTTATATTGTTATATATTAATTCCATTTCCAGCTGCAGCGCGGCTGCTCTTTGCGCCAAGTCAACGCCCTGCCTTGCCTTGCCCAGCCAGGCTCAGAGAATAGAGAACACCACGCAGGATTCGTCGTGGCTCAGTTCAGTATTTTTTTTTTTGGGGGGGGACACATACGCGCTTCAGTTTGAGGGCCGTTTGCACGGTGTGCTTCCGTTTGAATTCCTGCAGCAAGCGCGTATTTTCCACCGATGCTGCTGCATTCACAATGCGGCGACTGCGACTCCTCGACCGACTGCGACCTCGAGCAGAGATTCCTCCTCCACCACCTCCGCCAGCCGATGGCTGTTGCTTTTGCATTTGAGTGAATCGATCGTTCAGCGATATTGCAGTCTGCACCATTTTAGATACTTTTTTTGAATATGCTTATTTTTTTTCTTTTCAAGTTAAGGGTTTTTAATTGCTGCACAGTGTTCAATTTTGTGCTCTTTTCGGCGTGTGTTCGGCTTGAAACTTTGTTTGCAACTGTAAGCAGAGAGCAGAGGGTTAGTTTTATATACCCAATAATTAGCTACCTGAAGGAAACTCTTAAATATCTTAACTTATGCATATAGACAGGTAGTTATAATATAGTAAATTGGCAAGTTTGCAGCTGGCGCAAAAATTGAAAAAGCCATAAAAATGGGATTAAACACACAAGAAACAATTTTAATCGCCAGCTGTTCTTGCAATACAATTGCCCTAGAATATAATATATTACAATAGTTGAAAAAATGTCAATGAAATTGAAACTAAAACTCAAGCAAAAGTAAAAAATTATAGAAAAAAGAAGAAAACAAAAAATGAATATTTATTTTGTCTACATTTAAGAGAAAATGGTCAAATTCTGTCAACGTTTAGTTTTTAAAAATGAAATTAAAATTTTATTTTAGTTTTAAAAATTAAATATTTGAGTTTTGTTTGTTTAAATATGAAATGCATAATTGCTCCAATAGCTAAACAATCAATATATTTAATATATATATATATTTGGAAATGAGTTCATAAAACAGAATGCTCAGAAGTATTCTATTATTATACACACATTGTTGTCACAACAACAACAACAACAACACGAGCATCTTTGACTCATTAATGGATACACACAAAATTTTCTGTGCACATTTCAAGCAATACACTTTTTAAAATTACATAAATTATATTAAACTTTTACTTACATTAGAATTGCTCCTTTTTGATTGTTTTATTGGATTTCCAATGAGCCGACGAATTTCACAATTTTTTCATAAGCGGTTTGCACGCTTTTACGATTATGCTAATTGAATGTTCCACTTTCAATGTAATTTACACCGTTTAAGTGACGTATCAGCGTTTTTCAGTTGATTTTTATAGTTATTTAGTAGCACAATTTGTGTTTTTTCTTACAGTTTTCACAAAGAATGAAAAACGCATAAGGTATAGCTTGGTAGTGTTGGATTGCGTTGGATTTTAATCATCAGTGCGACCAAATTGGAGTTGCTCTCTGAAATCACAGAATGAACTAGTTACTTGGCTCCAAGTTAATATAGGTGAATTGACGTAAAAATTAATACATTCTGAAGTTTAAATTTAGATCCTAATATATTTATTGTTTTAATATCCACTGATTACATTATTAATATGGAGTCGACGCTATATAAATGTCAAATTGTATAAGTTCATGAGCTTAGTCTTTTTATATGTATTGCTTTATTAATTTGATTCCTTTATTAAAATGGATATATCTGGCAACGCTGTCTGAGCATTTCACCGCTAAGAAAATACGGTCACACTCGCAATGCAATATTAGCTACTTTTGGCTTTAACATTTGATAGTTTTTCGAATAACGATATGCTGCACACATAGTAATTGCACAGCCGGCACGAGTAACGGCTGTGCCACCAAGCAGCTATTCACCACGAACATCTTGTCACATAATTCATTGAAATGTAAACAAACACACACACACATAGAAACATTCGCTTGCAAACCAATAAACAAAAGAAGTGGTTTGCTTTAATTGATGTTGTTGTTGCCTTAAAATTATGCAAAAACTAGTTTTGCGCGGTTATTGAACTTATGACACTTGACTCGAGCTCTCCCAAGAAACGCTCGGGGCGTGATTAGCAATAGCTGGCCATCAGAACTCAAATTCAGTTCGAACTTGAAACCGAACCAAACCGCTCAGAAAGAACGAATTTGAAGACGGAACAGAAAAGTCGCCACATGCACGTCTGCAAGATGTCAAATCGTGCTCCCGAGCTGATTATATGGTAAGACAACTAAATCGATGTTATCTTAAATAAATGCTATTCTATAGTTTTATTTAAATAAATATCTGTTATTTTGTTAGCTCCTTCATTGTCGTCAGCTTGCTGGTGATACACTTTTTCACGGACCTGTTGCGCATCTCTTTGGCTGGGAGTTATGCGCTAGATGTGACGCTGTCGCAGCTGATTGAGGCCCAGTCCAAGGAGTATGCGTGGCTGCTCAAGCTGCTGGTGAACTGCTTCGGCTACAGCTGTGTTTTTCTGCCCGGCTATCTCATCTACAAGTATGTACAGCGCAGCAGCTACTTGGAGCGTGGCAATCGCACGATTCTGCACACGGCCATCAATATGTGCATCACGGGCAACTCCACTTACGAGTCTGTCGATGTCATACACGCTGCCAGCAGCAGCAACGGTCTATCTACGGAACGTTCCCACAAGCGGACCAGTTCACAGGAGGCGGTGCAGCTGCTTTGGTGCTTTGGCGGCCTGATGGTCTCCTATCTGACATGGGGTGTGCTCCAGGAGAAGATTATGACGCAGCATTATCTGAACTACGCCGGCGAGAGTTCGAAGTTCAAGGACTCACAATTCTTGGTCTTTGCCAATCGCCTTCTGGCCTTCATTGTCGCCCTCACCTATATGCAGTGGCAGCCATCGACTTCACGACATCGTGCTCCACTCTACAAGTACTCGTATGCCTCGTTCTCGAATATCATGAGTGCCTGGTTCCAGTACGAGGCGCTCAAGTTTGTCAACTTCCCCACGCAGGTGCTGGCCAAGTCCTGCAAAATCATACCCGTCATGCTGATGGGAAAAATCATGTCCAAGGCCAAATATGAAAAACATGAATATTTAACGGCTCTGCTCATATCCCTGGGCATGATCTTCTTTATGGGCGGCTCGTCGGCGAGCAGTAAGGCCAGTGGCGTCACAACGCTAACGGGCATCTTTCTGCTATCCATGTACATGCTCTTCGACAGTTTCACCGCCAACTGGCAGGGATCGCTCTTCAAGAGCTACGGCATGACATCCCTGCAAATGATGTGCGGCGTTAATTTATTCTCGTCGATTTTCACGGGCGCATCGCTTTCCATGCAGGGCGGCTTCATGGACTCGCTAGCCTTTGCCACGGAGGTGAGTTGACCAAGTCTTGAATGTGATTTTTTATTATTTGCTGATCTGCTTTCAACCTATGTATAGATTCAAAGCTTCTGTTAAACTCTATTCCTCATGCTGAATCGATATTTGTACAGTATATTTGTTTATTCTACACTAGAACACATTTTTAAATTCCAAATAGAAATAGCTAACAATGGTTAACCCAATTGCTTTGTTTAATTTATATAGCATCCCAAGTTTGTATTTGATATGGTTGTGCTCTCCATTTGCTCAGCGGTCGGACAATTGTTTATCTATCACACAATTGATGTATTCGGACCAGTTGTGTTTACCATAATAATGACAGTGCGTCAGGTAAGTTTCCCACACCATTTTCTAAATACATCTATTTTTATTTCGAATACACTCTTTGCTGCAGGCCGTAGCCATTATGCTCTCCTGCTTGATCTATCATCACAGTATTACACTGCTGGGCATCTTTGGGGTGCTCATCGTGTTCTTGGCCATCTTTTTGCGTGTCTACTGCAATCACCGTCTGAGGGCGAAACGCAAACGTGCTGAAGCCAACAAGCCGAGAGTAGCCGTTTAGTTGGGCAACATGCCTCTCAAACTATGACGCACAGTTTGCTGCAATTCTTTGCTCATTTAAGACCAACAGGAAAACAAATTTTTTTATGTCATCCAGCGAATTTTCATTTATCATTTTCAGGTCAAAGACTATTATCAATTGTACAGTTTCGTTTTTTTTTAGTTTTAAGGCAAAAACAAAAAAATCATGAGGCTTTACCTAATATTGTATTTGTAATAATGCAGCTATCAGCCTAAAATTATGAATAGGCTTAATGCTTAAGTGCGGCTTCCGTTTAACATAGCGTCTGTGCATAGCTTATGGAATATATAAATATATATATATATATGTGTGTAATTCCGTAAATGCTTGATGTTTGTATATCAATTTAGACATAGATAGTCAGATGTAAATTAATGAATGAATCTAATTATTTCCTATTAGCATTGGCTATTAAAAAATTGTGCATATAATTTGAGTTCCATATTCAAAAACAGATAAAAGTCTAAATGAAAAATAAATTAAAAAAAAGAAAACTTAAATATGATTACTATTCAAATTTCTGAATGAATGTTCTATTTTGCAAGCGACTAATATATTTGTATCCACAAACTGAGCATCAATTGTTTTGTCAGCTCAAATTATATAGAAGAATGTTGTAATCGAAAGTAGCTGAGCTTATCCAAATATAAATATATTTACAATATATGACAGCTGATCTTTCTCTGCAGCTGTCTGTGCGCGCTTCTCATCACATCACAGCGAAACAGTCATCGCGACATTGACCCACTTATGTGCCATTATTTTTGGCAACAAATGTGGAGTGTCTGCTGTTTTGGCCAAATCTTCAACAAGTTAGAGCTCCCTATGGCTGCCTGGTTGGTTTTGGCTTTTTACATTTGACACAGGTCAATGCACAAGAGTCGTCAGCTTGTAACTCGTTTTCAGAGCCATGTGGGCGAAACGCTGCTCTGCTGTTGAACATGATGATGATGATGATGGTTGCGTTTTGGCGGGGGCTATCCAAATTAGCATTTGTATAAAAAAAAACAATGCGAATGCGCTGGAAAAATTCGAGCTAATATAAAAAGGGCATTATGCAATCGCATGCCTTCTAAGGGAAAACATAAACTTTGCCATGTTGTTAGCAATTTTCGTTATTATTGTTTTTTTTTTTTGTATTAATTTTTGGTTTTTGCACAGCATGCATAGGTGATAAATTGGAGCGTACTCCAAGCTGGCAGCATAGTCCGTTGCCAACGTGTCGTTGAGATAGAAGTGTTCGCTAAATCGAATTGAGTGTAAATTGGATCCTTGAGAAATGCAGTTTATCAGTCTGCTACTGCTACTGCTGCTCGGTGCCTTAGGATATTGTGTGGGTGCACCACGTGGCTACTACTACGGCAGCTATTATCCGCAACGGCGAGCCCCTCCATCAGTCTACAACTACAATAATGGACAACAACAGAGCAGCCGTTTCAGTCGGAGCCAGAGCAGTTCGAGCAGCAAGCAGGCGGATAAGGAGAATGCCAAGTTCGCTGGTGCTGGCAATCAGGAGCTGGACGAGCTGAGCTCCGATGTCGGCGACGACAGGTCGCTGCTGCTCAAGAAGAAGCTGAAGAGACTGCATCGACCTTTATATGCCGGCTATGGAGGACCGTGCTCGCCCTTTGGCCGGGATGCTGCCGGTGGCCAGAAGGATGAGGTCGAGCAGGGACGGTTTCTGTTCGACGTGAATGTGTACAATGTGTATGGCGGGTCTGGAGGCTGCCGTGGCTACGGTGGCTACGGTGGCTACGGTGGCTACGGTGGCCTGGGTGGATTGGGTGGCTTGGGCGGTGGTTTGCTGTCGGATCCAATTGCTCCAGTCGCGCCAGTGCGTCCCCTTGCACCTATAGCTACGTGGCTATCGCTTTTTGCGCCCGGCATCTTGCAAAACAGTCTGGCAGCCACTGTACCCGCCAGACCCTACGCTGATCCACTTCCATTACGTCCAGCACCGGCAGCTGGCGACTTGCAAAGTGATCCAGCCGTCGATCCCAACTACAATCCAGTTCCAGTGCGTCGACCTCTTCCGAATCGCGTCTACTACGATTCTGCAGGCGCGGTAAGTCGAAGGAACATTTTCAAATTGAACTCAATAATAATTATATGATAATAACAATATTAATATAATAATCATTTGCCAATCCACATTTGCAGCCACCATTGACGCCGGGAGCACTTACGGCCGGTGTCTCTACGACAATAAATGGAATAATTCAGCAGCTGACGGGTCAGGTGCAGCCGGTCTACCAGACGGGCACCTATCGCTCCAGGAATCAACGCAGCAGCTATGGATAAACTCAAAAACGAGACTCGAAAAAACAAAATCAAATCGATTAGTATTTAAATGTGATTATCTATAACTAGAGGGTATCTAATACACATAAGACATAATATTAAAATTCCAAAAAATCATTTACTCTTAAAACTTATTACAATTGACAAAAAGGATCTCAAAAGTTGTCCTACATATGGGAAATATTACTTTTAAAGTGTGGGCGAAGTACACATGGCTATATCGACTAGTGAGTTACACACTGCACTGACAGACTTAGAATGTCCTCTATAAGCGTATGCAAAATGAAAAGTATTATAAAATTAACCCTTAATCTTTATTCCTATGAAGTAAATACGAACATACTTTATTAATCAGGAAAGCCCAGCCGTTCAGCTTAGAGCTATCTTGCCATATAAATATTTGTTTGTCTTTGCATAATATTATATATTTATTTGTAAAGCTTGTAAAGCATTTAAGAAGTCGTCTCTGATTGCATTAGATCTATTTATTTGCATGATCAGCATCAGTAGCTTAATCAATAATACCCATGTACGTCAGTGGTTCTATTTCTATGCGCACAGGTCGCTCAGTCTTACAGCTACCATGATACAACTTGGCGTACATTCGTCTTATTGCTGCAGGCAATTCATATGCCAGAGCCAGCTGGATCGGGTCACTATATCAATTGACGGATGAATTTATGTATGAAAAAACACCAAGTTAAACTTACCCATTATGCTGCTCATTTGAACTAAAAACCATCGAGACTAGACTACTGCATCATGTTACTTCCATAGAAAAAATCCGTTCAAATGTGAGTTCTTGTATAAAAAAACGTTGTTTTTTTTTTTATCAAGTTAACAATAGTAATTTTAACCAAATTCAAAATAAACATATTAAGCTATAATATGGCATTCATAGTAAACAATGTGTGGCTTTTTTATATTTATAGTAAATTTAGGATGACGGCAGAAATAATTACTTTTGCTCTAAATTAAAAATTACATTTGTGCAAAGCCAGATTGGCTTGCTTTGATTAAATGGCATCATAAATTGTGTTTATGCTGTCGCATAACGATAACTGCGACGAATAATTTCTGAGTTTGTTCCTTCTGCCCCTGTCCGAGTTCTTAATCATGCACGTACTATTATACAAATCGCACATCTTTGGCCCATACAATTTATGCACGTCGCGTTTAGCTCATTAAAATCAAGAAGTCATCAAAAGCAGCACAAACAATAATGATGACAAGGACAACGTATCCACAGCAACAAGAGAAACCGGATTTTACAGGGGATTTTCAGGCATGGTATTTAGTATACATATGCATATATTTTTTATCTCAACTTTCAGTACAAAATGTAAAAGCTAACTAGACTTAAAAATCATATTCAGCTGGGATTATCGGCCAAAGAAACCACTACCACCGCCATAGCCGCCATTATAATAATTATTGGAGTATTGCGATTGCGATTGACTGTATTGACCTCCATAGGAGCCACCATAGTTGTTGTAGCCACCACCTCCGGGATAATAGCCGCCACCAAAGCCGCCATAGTTGGGTCTGTGTCCATATCCACCGCCGTAACCGCCATATCCACCGCCGTAACCACCGCCGTAGCCGTGACCGCCGCCATGATAGCCACCGCCGGGATAATAGCCACCGCCGCCGTGATGATATCCACCGCCGGGATAGTAACCGCCACCACCACCACCACCGAAACCACTGTAAAGTCCAGCATTAAGTCCAATGCCAGCGCTCAGTCCAACGCTGCTGCCAAATCCTCCACCCAGCAGTCCAAAGGAGCGACCTTGGGCCTTGACAGGTGCTGGAGCTGCAACTCCATATCCAACAAGCGCCAATAACACAAAAAGCTGAAAGAAATAAATACGATGAGCAGGTGCATCATGAGTCGCAGACCCACCTCGACGTACACAACAAAAGCGCGCCATTTCAGCTATGAGATAAATCCAAGATGTTGAGATTTTGGGTAATGTGTCGCCCACCGATGCGGTCACGATACTAAATTGCAATTGTGAAGTGCTTGGCTTTTATACATAAAGACTAGACTCTGTTTGCTGTATACCCAATGTGACCGGCCATAAGAAGCAGACTACGCGCTACGCATTGCCAAGTAATTCTACGCAAATTGCAGAACAAACAGCGAGCCCATAACGAAACCGAAATCGAAACTGAAACCCAACCAGAACCAGTTAGTGACGAAATCACGGAATACCCCCTTCGGTTAAGTGTGTGTGCTGCCTCCTCAGCGAACCTCAGAATGCGTTAATTTTTCTCGATTGTCAAAATCTACACATGAACAATTTCTTGAGGGTTAAGGCAATTGCCGAACCGTTGCTGGTGTAGATCAAGATCACAAAAAACCCAATAAAAATAATCATGCATCAGAATTTACGACAGCTGTGCGTCTCTGCGTATACCCTTTAGAAACTACCCAGAAAAATAAATAGCTATGATAATTCTCTATCAGTTTAGACATGCTTTATTAATCAAGTCCGATTAATACTATATTAAATACACATATAGAAGTAAACAGTGCACCCCTCAAACATATACACAAAAAAAAAAGGTTAGTACAAAATTGGTAATTCTACCTAGCAGATTTTAATTAATCAAGTGCAAAAAATATATCTAAACAATTCTTAAAATAAATTAAAAAGTCATTTCCTTAAGCAAAAATGTTAATTTTTTGGTTACAAATTACGAAATATATTTTATATATTTTATTATACAAATATGTAATATTTTGCTACTAAATATTTATGCATTCATTTAACAAAGTCAATGTGCTCTCAAAAAGTGTATTAGCAATAAAACTAACAATATGCTTAGACAAAAGACTTAGGCAACAAACTTTACACAGAACGTGCAACGAAGCATGGGCGGAGATGTCGGAAACATTGTCTACGTCTGCGACCAGCATTCACTTGGCTCATTAGCACTCACACTCGATGATTATTTGTTTTTTTGTTATTGTATTTTTATTGTATTTTTTTTTTGGTGCAGATCTAACAATGCGATGTTTCGGATTTGTGTACTCGCTTAAGCAAATATATATACTAGTTACGCCTTCACTTTCGTTGTCAGTTTATTCAACTCTTGTTGATTACTCAGCTGACGTCAGCGATGTTAGCTAAACCACCCACATTGTATTGAGGAAGTTGTAGATGTTTTAGATGTCGGCTATTCTGACACATCTTTTTAAGTAAATTAAAAATAATGTTGAAGTCGAACAAAAAATGTTTACTTTATTACTAAATTTTCTTTAATTTATAAGTGCAATCTATTTGGGAGAAAATCAGAGTTGTTGAGGTAGCAATTTTATCACAGCAGCTATCAAATTATTGTTTGTTTTCCACAGAATAATGGTTTGATTCTGTTGTTTGCCTTATTATGATTGTTTCACATGCTTTCAGATAAGATCTGACATTTTAACAACATTGTAGAACTTATTCCAAATCAAATATATTTAAAGAATCGAATGTGAGACAATCTTCTTTGTCTTTCTAACCTAATTTTATATTTGCTCTTTTAGTTTTTTTAGCTACAAATTTTAAATAAAATGCTTTGAAAATAAAATTGTTATGTTTGTTTCTTTCTTTTGTTAAGTGCTGAAATAAAGGTCAAATTAGTTAAAAGAAAAATCTTAAAAAACGAGATCTTATTAATTAAATACTTAACAATCTTAACACAGTATTTTTTTCGATAGGATTGTTGCTTGTCTAATTTACTCGACAGACTTTGAAGCGAACTTCGCGTCTATATTATTATTATAGTTCATTTAATTATATGTCTGATCATGGGCCATTCATGGGTAATTACTTATATCCTGCTTCCGTTGTGGTTTGACATAATAAAAAGACCATTTTCGAAGCAATTGTCATTAAATACTAACTTATACACCAGCTATGAAGGTGCGTGGAGTAACTTATTATAACTTTAAACTCCTAACTAATCCTAATTACTTTATTTCTACAAAGATTACATTATTTTGCTGTGTACTGTGCTGTCTCGGTATATGTTCCTTGAGTGCACCACAGTGGCCAGGAAGTGGGTCTGCCGGCTATGGCTTCGCGCCCTGGGCAGGCTATGGAAACTATGCATCATCATCGAGTGCCAGTGCAGCAGCCAGCAGCAGCAGCAGCTTTCAAGGCTATGGTGCGCCAGGCTATGGCTATGGCTATGGTTATGGATGGCCAGGATATGGTCAAGGATATGGAGGCCACAGAGGAGGTGGCTACCAGCAGCAGTTCAATCAGTATCAGTACAATGGACACAATAGCTATGGATCTACTCATGGAAATGGCTACCCATTTGGCTATGGCAAATAAGACAGCCGACAAATTAATTTGCATTTATGTACGTGTGTAGATTTGTTTGTATGAATGCTGTGCTCTTTAACTACTGGAAATTTCTGTTTTGATTTTGTTTGATTTCTATTTGTTGGACTTTGTTGTTTTGGAGGTCAATAAAACGTAAATACCCAAATGTATACGAGCATTTGATGAATCATTTGATTGCCTTAGTGAAAATTATGTCGCTTGAAGCAGAGCTAAAATAACCAAGGGAAGCTAAATACATAAGCAAGACTCAATAAAAATTTATTTATTTTATTTTTGGATCTAATAGCCAATTATATTTATTGTGGGTTATTTTTAATACGTGTAATTAAGCGCATTTGAAGTAATGTCGTTGTGTGAATCGGGGTAGCAATATATTAAATATCTGAAGTACTATTCAATTAATCCATTGTATTACTCAACCAGATAAAATCAGCTTTGAAAAGAAGTGCAGAAGATTTTAATATGAATCGGTGGAGTTATTCTTATGCCAAATCTACAAATTAATAAATTTAATTTTATTGAAACAAATTATTATAGCACAACGTAACTTTTAATTAACTGTTTAAAACTATTATGATTAAATATGATTAATAGTTACTTGTACTGAACTTTGAACATAAAAGGAGAATTGAAATTCCCAATTCTTCCTTATTCAGAGGGTATAAAAATAAAAAATAATAAAAATTCCATATAACCTGAATCGGACTAATTGTTGGACCCATTCATAATGTTCAACCGTTATTAACACTTGCCAACAGATTCGCTTGTCTCCACCGTCAGTGGGCGCTACATCTCTTTCTCTCTCTCTCTCTCTCTCTCTATATATATATATATATATATATATATTTTTTTTTTTTTTTTTTCATTTTTTTATAAGTATATAAAATGTTGTTCCATTTCTGACATTTATTGAATTTTTGCTCCTATTCATTCCGAAAACCAGAAATTTTCAGGGTCAATTTATGTGCATGAGGCTGAGCTTGGAAACACTCACATAAAATTAAAGATGAAGTTCACAGCAGCAGCAGCAGCAACAACAATCAAGACAAACAAGATATCGCCGAGAGGCGATTGCATAAGGGCGAGTAAAAATCGCGCAGAAAACGCGTCTGTCACATAAAAACAGATCGCTAACAGCGCAGCTGGTTCAATTGCAGACGCGACTTGGCCCATGCATGCAAGCCAGCAACATCAATCAGCGAAGAGAGATTTGAACTTGAAGACTTACCAGCAATATACAAACTATAAGTCTACGACAATCATAGTAACAAGGCCATACGACGTTGCTAACATAATTTATCCATTAAAAGTGCGTAAAAAACGCTTACCAACAAAGTGCAGCTTAGTGTAAAATGCAAATCATTGTGAGTAAAACCTTTTTTTTAATTGTGTTTTGAAAATAAATCTATAAAACTGTAAGCCTGTTTGTCTTGCAATCGAGTCTAGCATCTGAACAAAATCCAAAATTAGCTTACTAAAAAATTATGTGCAACATCAAAGAGGAGAAATTTATTGTTACTTAAGTTTAGTTTAAAATTCAGTACTCCTTTTGAAATTTACAAAAGTATTATATTATTTTTTTATTTTATACAAAAAGACTTACAATGTTTATTTTTAATTGCAGCGTCATCCACAACGTTTACTGCTATTGCTGGGCATTTGCTTGGTGCTGGTGCTCCAATCTGCCAGAGCTGGAAAAGTAAAGCTATTTGCCTTTAAGGGGCCACATGCCGGCTTTGTTAAGCTGAAAGTGCGCACACCAAAGTTTTTGGGTCTAAAGCATGCTCTGGGCGGATTCGGTGGAGGCTTTGGCGGTAATGTCGGCATCCATGGTGATTTCGGCGCCGGCTTCGGCGGTGGATATGGCGGCGGCTACGGCGGTGGCCACACCGGAGGCTATCATCACGATGAATACCATCACGAGGAATATCATCACAGCAGCGGGGGAAGTTATGGAAGTAGCGGCGGCTTCGGCGGCGGTCTATGGGGAAAATAGACTAAACTAACCTATAATAGCATAAATTTAACTTTAAACACATCCTCTCCATGAGAATCATTATGTTTGTTATTCAGTTTTAAGTTCATTCATTTCAAAATAAAAGTATAGGTTCGAATTTATCTTGGTCGAAGAATATTTTTATATTTTAATTTACAGATTTATTATGGCATTAAAACTTATAAGTTACGTTAATTCTAAGCAAGATAAAAAGAAAATGTTGAATAGAATTATCTATTGGCTTACCAATAAATGCGATAGTTAATAATCGCACACTTGTAGGTTAAACACTAGGTGGCGCATTTACCGACATATATTGGTTTCAACTTAAGTGAGTCATAGATGGCGCTTTAACAAATAATTTCCTTTATGCATCTAAACATTCGATGATCATGGGTTTCCGTAGTGTAGTGGTTATCACGTGTGCTTCACACGCACAAGGTCCCCGGTTCGAACCCGGGCGGGAACAATTCTTTTGTTACATTTAATTATCAATGAAAAATTTGGTGAAATGTATCTTAATAATTGAATAGTTCAAATTATTTTTACGTTATCTTAAGGTATGTGTTTTTTTCGTCATGTTATGAGGTAAAGATTAAAATTATATTTACTGCATGCTCAATTCCGTATTGCATTCTAGCGACGCTTTCTGAAGCCACCAAAGCCGCCACCTAAGCCGCCTCCAAAACCGCCTCCAAAGCCGCCACCAAAACCTCCGCCGTAGGCTGAAGCTCCACTAAACGATTGGAAACTTTGATATCCGCCGTAGCCGCCATATCCACCACCATAACCACCACCATAACCACCTCCAAGTCCACCTCCATAGCCACCTCCAAGTCCACCGGCACCGAAACCACCTTTCCAGCCGTGCTTGTGGAACCCAAAGGGTTTAGCGACTGGAAAAGGAACCGGCACCGGTTGAGGCACTACAACTGGCACGGGCACGGGCTGGGGCACTGGTATTGGCTGTGGCACAGGCACTGGCTGGGCAACCGGATAGGCCACCGGATAGCCAAAGCCACCACCTCCACCTCCAAACTTGTGGCCACCGAAGCCATGAGCTTGGCTGAATCCCAGTGCCAGGCAGAGCACCAACAAAAATCTCACAATGTTTCTCTAGAATTTATTACTTGTTTGAGTTTGATCGGAACATTGATTTTGGGACTCACCACTGTGTTTGATTGCATGCTGTGGACAACTTCTAAGCTGCTCAAGATGCGAACTGTCACTTTTATATAGCGATCTCTGCCACTTCCTGAACTTCCTTATAGGTTCAACGAACGGTAAAAATCAACATTAGAACACGCCTAACCAGTTTTATTGTTATGTTGTGGTTTTTTTATATTATTCTGGCAAGCCTTTATATTAATATTAATGTGACTTATTTAGTAAAAGCAACTAATGCCAAAATTTAACAAATCGTGTGAAAAACATTGATAGCGTTCAAGTCGTGGGTTTAAGGTCGTCCTCAGTTCCGGGCCCAGATATATAGAGTGATATGTGGGCGTTTATTATAAGAGATCTTTATATAAAAAGCACAGTGCCTGCTTAGTAGATAATCAGTTCAAAGTTAAAGACAAATCACAAACATGTTCAAGATTGTTGGCTGCTCCGTAAGTAGTTTCATTTCTTTGACCAACTTCCAGCTAATCTTTGACATATTCAACAGTTGCTGATGTTGGCGCTCCTGGGCAACAGCTATGCCCAATTTCAACAGCCAGGCAGAGGTGGTGTGGTTGGTGGAGCTGGAGGAGCTGGAGGAGCCGGTTCTCCTAGCGGCGTCGATAATCGCATTATCGGTAATCTGCTGGGGGGCGGTGGCTTGGGTGGCGGCTTATTGGGCGGCGGAGGCGGAGGCGGTGGCGGTGGCGGCTTGTTCAGCAATCTCTTCAGTGGCCTGCTAGGCGGTGGTCGTCGTCCCTTCGGACAGCAATACCCCGGCTACCCCGGTGGTTATGGCGGTGGCTATGGCCCTGGCTATGGTGGTGGCTATGGTGGTGGCTATGGCGGTGGTTATGGTGGCTATACTGGCGGCTATACTGGCGGCTATCCCGGCTATGGCGGCGGCTTTGCTCCTGGCTACGGCGGCAACTACTACGGCTAAGTTGCGTATCTGTTATTATTGCCTTGGGCTTTGGAAGTATTATTCATGTGATTAACCATGTTTTCAATTTGTATCTTTAAGTTTGTTGACCATCAAAATAAATAAAACAAAAAAATCAAAACGCGTTTCGGTTGTTGACACTTTAGTAACTATTTTCATATATGGGGATGTAGCTCAGATGGTAGAGCGCTCGCTTAGCATGTGAGAGGTACGGGGATCAATGCCCCGCATCTCCAGTTGTTCGGAATTTCTTTTTTTTTGTGTATAAGCTTATTGCTTAATATGAGGTTTCTTACTGTTGCTGTTCTTATATAACTATAAGTATATATATTATATATTTAACTAACTAACTAATACAGGTATATTGTGTATTTATATTAATGTATGCACAATTTTAAGAATGACTGTTTCTTAATATAGACTTGCTTTTGTTTGCGACTTTGCCCCAACTCATGCTTTATTTAACATCGCTTGCCATTCTATAAATAATTCACATTATTTTGGTTCAGTTGAGTTTTGAGCACCACTATCTTTGAATGAACACAAAACTATTTACGGCGCCCCACCCAACAAGCGGCTCAATGGTCTAGGGGTATGATTCTCGCTTTGGGTGCGAGAGGTCCCGGGTTCAAATCCCGGTTGAGCCCGATCGAACTATTTTTTTTATATATGCGCTTTGGAGATATATCTCAAGCATTTAATCTTTATTTGAAAATTAATTTAAAAAAAAAACCGAAGAAAATAATGTTTTCCTCTGGAGATGCGGGGCATTGATCCCCGTACCTCTCACATGCTAAGCGAGCGCTCTACCATCTGAGCTACATCCCCGTTAAAATTGTTGCCATCCATTGAACGTTTTGTCAGTCGGCTTGCGATTTGTTGACATTGAAGGAATGCAAAGCGACTGGAATAGTCAATATCTACGTAAGTAACTGAAATACCACATTTTAATTAATTTCAAGTTTCAATCCAACCGATCCGACATCAAATGCATCCACATCACATTAGTTGCCAATGTGGCTGTAGTTGGCTGCTTCAAACTTGATAAGAAGTGAAAGACAACTTGAATAAACTTATGCATTTAATTTCCGTTTCCGGTCAGTGAAAGTTGTCCAAAAGAAAGCAAGAACAACACCTGCCAGCTGCCAGATGGAATCCAAACCTGGACCTGGATATGGACAAACAGCTCTGCTCGTTCCAGTTTCTCGTGCACCATTATTGTTGTCATAGCACAAACACAAATAAACGCTCGGACAATTGCATTTGTGGGGAAAGAGAGCTGGAGAAAACGCTGCTGGATAAATGTGTGTGCTGCCCCGTTACTATCTGCACTTTCACACTTGTGTTTATACAACTGTCGCTCGTTGCCGTATTTATTTGCCAGCACCCCGCCCAGAAGAGCCTCGACGAGCTCTATTATTATTTTCGTAAGTTATATAAAAAATAATAACAGAACCGGACTGGGCAACGAGAGATGACCGAAGCCGGGCCAGAAAGAGAGAGAGAGAGAGCCATCCATTATGCTGCCGGGCATTTATTTGCCAAACAATTCAGCAGCGCGTTGGGTCTACGTCTGCTCCTTGGGCAACATCAACCACTTCATCAGCATCCAGCAGCGGAGCCGGTAAAGTCTGCAGTTACTATCTTATGGTTTATGATGGAATCAAAACAAATGCCATCGTTTCGGTTGCTTCTGATGAGTTTGCTTATGCAGATTGCTTGTGGAGTTTTTCGGCGTTAATGGATAAATGTCCATGTGTGTTTGAGTATGAGTTTGAGTATGTGCTGTGTGTATATATGTATGTGTTTGAATGTGCTCCCTCCTAGCCATTCTGCCCCCAATTTGGCTCACATTTTTACATGTAACCCTTTTTAATGACTTGCAAACTGAGGTTACAACAGTTTAGTCACTTTAATTGTAACACTTAATGGATCCAATTTGAATTTTATAGAATCTTTAAAGCATTACTGCATATTTTTTGAAGAAAAAAAAACGCCTGCCTTTGTAATAAAATTAAACTTAAAGAACTGGAAAATTGGGTACATAATAATTTTATATTCTTTTTTTTAAAGAAAATTATTAATTTTCAACAAAAAATATTTTCGCGAAAATATATAATATCAGAAAAGGTAATTTATTTTAATTGTTGTAGTAAAATACAAAATGTTTTGGGCCGGATTATGTTTAGCTCAATTAAATTTAATATTAAATAATTTCATTTTTCTCATATTTTAAACACAAATAGAGTATGTAAAATTCTGCAGCATGGAGTGAAGCTATTTTTCTTGTGATTTTTGTGCTGCTTTTTTTTTGCAAGCTTTTCAATTAAAATTGTATTGTTTTCTTTTACTTTGTCTGCGTTGTTTACTTAGGCGTTGCTGCTTAGCCGAGAGCACAGGCCATCGGGTTGCTGCCACAGCCGGGAGAGGGAACTGGTCCAGATCCATATCCAAAACTGCTGGCGCCCGCTTGAGGCGACGCTGGAAGTGACGGCGACTGCAGAGCTGGTGGCGGAAATGGCAGTGGCAGGGGCGGCGGGGGAGACAGACGCGTAGGCTGCTGTGTTGGTCCAAGGAAGCCAGGACCATAGGGCGGAATACCATGCTGATCACTCGAATAGATGTAAACATTGCTGTTGCCTTGGGCATGTTGTTGTTGCTGCTGTTGCTGCTGTTGTTGTTGTTGTGGCTGAAGGGGTGTGGCATAGTAGGCAGGATAATAGCCGCCCGGTTGAGGTCGAATGGCCGCAGGATTGCAGCCAAAAGATGGGCAGTTGAAGTAACCATTTATCGGAAAAGCAGCGCCAGCATAGAGCGGTGCTGCATTATGAAAGGCCATCCAGCGATCGCGCCAGCGTCGAAACAAGGTGCCCAGAATGAAGAAGGAACGTCCATCGAAGTTTTCCGCCTGCGGTTCGTAATCGTCGTAAGCATCCTGCGTCACATCCGTGCAACTGGCGGCAGTGAGGCAAAGCATCAGCAGCAGCTGCCAAGGGACTATTAAAACAAATGATCTTTTAAATGGGTTAGGATTACTTACAACCGTAGACATATTTTTTATTTTAATTTGGGAACTGTGCGCTTTGAAGTCTGCTGGCAAACTGCGCCCAAACTTCCAGTTAGGCCCCATGTAATGAGGCAGTCATTGGAGCTAGTTTTCCGGCCCATGAGATGCAGCCTAATGAGGCCTGTAATTAAATCTCTGAGTAGCCGTTGATCTTGTAAGCTGCAACGATGCGTGCAATTTCACGTCTACAGATCACAATGAGTTGCAATATATATGTGTATATACATAACTGATAAGCGTGCTTAGCCACAGTCTTAGAGGCTAATTACATAACCGAAATTCTCCAACCGTTGGATAACAACGATTGCAAAATCCAATAAATAATGCTTTGACTGCAAAACTGTAGACGCTTCAAACAAGATGTGGCCAACGACATCGCAGTTAAATATAGAGATGCAACTGGTAGTGGAATCAATATCCGTTAATTTCCAAATAAACCTTACTTGTGTTCGTTGTTCGTTAATGTCACTAAATTAATATATGATAATATTCGACTTTAAGTGTAGTAAGCGAACGTGCTAAATACTAAATATATTCTTTTTTTACGAACAATTTACTTAGTGTTTTGAAACATTGGAGTATACATTTATATACTTCCATTTTATATAACCAAAAAGTTTCCAAGAAGTATGCTGCCAATGTTCCGTTAGACCACATCCTCACTCGGAGAAGTTGACGTTAAAAATTATAATGGGCTCTAGTTTCCAATGTAAGTCAGGTAACCAAGTTTATCTTAAAATATATTTGGCCTCTGGTAGGCACTCAAATATGGGTTTAAAGTTTGATTTTTCTATGCTGGCACGTGCCAGTCGTTATTTATTGTTGAACGACAAAAAACTCGCCGGATTTTTAACTTTTTTTTTGCTTGATTCTGTTTTGCCACATTACGTTGCATGCCCGCTTAAAAGCAGGCAGCAACAAAAGTTTGAGTTATGAGCACTGCGTGCCAGGTGTACAAAAACACCTAAATTATTTGTACATAACGACTTCAAAGTATCCTGTGCACTCAAATTGTAAGATATAAAATGTTATATCCTTTTCAATTTATTGTCAAATTTAACATATTTAAATTTGACCCATAATAAAAAAGTGATTTTGTCTGAATTGGTATTTCCAAATCTAACAAATCTTACTGTTTCAATTTTGCTGATATTAGTATTAAATATACAATAACATTTTAACATTTTCTTATCAAATACAATATATTTACAAAAATAGAAAACTTGATTTTATTTTGTTTGATTACAACATCTGTCTGTGTATATATATATAGATATATATTTAAATATATAGGGAAGACATTAACATACCAACTCGACCTGTTTCTTCTGCTTATATAAATTGTAAATTTATTGTGTGATCTGTTACTTATCGCTTCTCAATGTCAGCATACCCACTGTTAGCGTTGTGCGAGGAGTATATTAAAAAGGTGACAACAATCAGTTGGTTGCCGAATATATGGGTGTTTGGGCACCGTGTCTGCCAAAACAAAAACAAAAGGCAAAGGCTGTGAAAATTCACGCGACCGTGAAAATTTCGCACGTTTTTATGAGCAGGCGTGGAACACAGAGAGAAATAGAGAGACATAGAGAGAAAGTGAGAAAGTGAGAGAGAGAGAGAGAGAGAGAGAGAGAGAGAGAGAGGGCTGGCCCCGTGTGCAAGTTGAGAAATGATTTCATAGATTAAGCTACTCCCGAACACGAAACAACTTTGATTTCTGAGTTTAATTAAAAAAAATATATGCAAAGTCAACAGAAAAACTAAAACGAAATTACGTAGAGCTTATCAGGGAGCAGGGAAGCAGGCGAAGTTGGCAGGGAAACTTTTCATAAACTTTGTTGCCATAAAAACAATAAAAACCGCAATTCTCCCCCAGAGTTGCCTTTGTTATCGAAATAAGCACCAGAAACTCAAACGGACAATGGCGAAGTGTTGTCCTTTTTTACGACAAAGCTAAATCCGGCGGAACCACATAAATTATGTTAATGCTTATGGTATGTACACGCCCACCATGTGTGTGCTGCTGCTAGCTGGCCGTGCACCCAAGTTAGACCAGTCCAGTCCAGTCCCGGATAATCACAAAAATACACAGCACAACACCAAAACGACATTGTGTGCCGAAATGACATTTGTTTAGTTCCGTGTAGAGTGGGTCTCCAGTTTTCTGTCCGATAGTTTTTGTCGTCTATTGAGAAAATTGCTGACAATTGCTAAAAACTGTTTGCTGTGTGAGTTTTGGGTGTTTTTTTTTTGTGGGCGGCCAGCTGCTGAGCTTGCTGCCGTAACAGGGAGCGGGAGAAGGTATTGGACAACATTTGCCACAGGCGTGGCAATTACCTACACATGTATGAATGTGGACACAACATCAGTCAGAGCTGTGTGTAAATGATATATGTGCATATTGAATGCATAACAATTGAGCTTATACAATATGATAAGGATATGTAATAAACCCAAAAAACAGACAACTTCTGAAGTCACAAGAGTCTCACGGAAAGAACCAAAGAGCCAAATCAATATAAATTTCTACATTTAAGCTGAAAACTCGATCTCAATAAAAGGAACATATTAATCCAATAAGATATTATTATTGATATTAATATTATAATTTTTTAATGAAGAAATAAGTCCTCTTTATATATAACATAATAATTTAAGTTATGTTAAAGATTTATACTATAAAGTAGATATAATAACATATATATAAGTAAAAATAAATAATAATATTATTAGTTGAAGACTTTGTTACCAAAGCCAATCAGATAGAAATAGAAGAACCAAAATAAAATATTGCTTTATATTTTAAAATAATTTAAAAAAAAAACCCTATACACTAAGAGTTAGAGATATTGTAGTCTTAAATAACCTGTTCCACTATCAATCCGTAATTAATAATACCCCATTTACGCAATTTGAATGACCACAGGGTATAATAAATAAAACTTTCAATAAATTTCTGACGTGCAGTTAGCATAAGCAGTCAGCAACAGTCGCATAATAATGCTTATGAGGAAATTAGAAAAGGACATTGCTGTATCCGACGAACAAACGAAGTGGCAGCCAACCGCACAAAAGGAAGGACATTGGAAATTATATCCATAAAAATGATTATGTATGATATGTACATACATATATATGAGAGACGGCTATTGTCCGAAGTTGCGGTACACATATTTATTATTTTATCCATTGTGGGTAAAACCCCTCAACTGAAATTATCTGCCTTGTGCATTTGAGTATAAAAAGTGAAGATAAGCCAACGGCTGCAAATAAATCGCAACAAATAAAGTTGCTGCTGGCTAATTGCAGCCAAGCTGCCCCCTCAGAGAAAAGTCGGCGACGACATGAGTTACATTTGCAAAACCAACCACCGACGACCCACTGATTCCGACATCGGTGGACAGTGGACCGTGGACAGTGGACAGCGGACAATCACGCAACATGCTGTCGAACATATCCGTCGTTGATTTCCGTTGTGCAATGTCGCCTGCAAGGACAACAGGTGGCAGCTGGCAGCAGACTGAGTTGACAGGCGTGTTGAAGGCGTATGCGATGCCACTGTTTACGGCCTGCAAACTTTCTGTCAGCTGTCATCAGTGCAGACGCACAAAAGCAACATAAAAACGTTGCACATTTTTGTTTCTTGTCCAAGCATGTATTGTGATGGATCTGATACCTCCACAGCAGGCGTAAAACGATATGTATGCAAAGCACAGCTCACGTGTATTCGATTTATGAAAAAATATGTTTTCCTTTAATTATAAAATAAAAGAGATAATCTCATCATTTATTATTGATGTGAAAGGCCCCGGCGAGATTCGAACTCACGATCTCCTGTTTACTAGACAGGCGCTTTAACCAACTTAGCCACGGCGCCATGTGCGCACGTTGTGTACAAATAGCTATAAATGTAAAAATTATAAAAATAAGGTTGACTTGATGAATCAGAAAACGTTGAGATATATATAACAATTTCACAATAAATGTTTATTTTAGATACTTAAGAATATAGATAAAAATAAAACTGTACTTTTATAGAATGTATTTAAAAACAACTTAATTTCTCATTCCGAAATATTCAGATAAATATAACAATTTCACAATATGTGTTTAGATGTTTAAGAAAATAAATCAAATTAAAAATATACTTTTATAGAATGGGTTAAAAAACAACTTTAGCTTTCTGATTCCCAAATATTAAGATAAATATAACAATTTCACAATACATAATTTCATGATATGTGTTAATTTTGTATATTTAAGAAAATACACAAAATTAAAAGCATACAAATATAAAATTTATTTATTGAAATACATTGTTTTATTTACGGTTATTTTTATAAAATTAATTGTGTTATTTATTATTACATGCTAACCACATACAAATTTAAATGACAAATAAAATTAATTTTAATTATATAAACTCAAAGATTTCACATACTAAAGGGGATTTTTCCTGCACACTTAATATAAAAGAAAAACGAAAGAAATATTATGACAATGATTCGTTGGCGTGGGAAGCACATGTATATATATATAATTTTGTATATCCAGTGTATTAGTCAAGAATTATATAGGTTGTGCACGGGAATGTACCGAGATTGGCGACGGGGCTTATTTCTGCACATACATAAATTCCACTATTGCAGCGGATAAGAGTATAAAAAGCTGTTCGCTGCGCTGTAGATCATCAGACTATTAATCGCTGGCTTAGCATCAACAACAACATTTAATTCACTTGCAAATTTCAAATGGAGTGTCAGGCAAATGGTGATCCAAAGACAGGAGCAGCATCCATGAAATGTGGTGTTGTGGCTGGAGATGAGCAGTTCAATGCACGTGCCGGAGTTTTTGCGACGACAAACAGCAGCGCCGGTCCCGTCACCAAAGGCGTCTATGGAGCAGTGAACTCGTAAGTGCAGAAAGTCATTCATTCTTACACTTGGCAAGTTGAAGACAATCGTTTAATTTATAGCAATGGACATGGCCTATCACTGCAACATGGACACACGGAACACTTTGGCAGCAGCACTACAGCTGCAGCACAAGCGAATCTCTTCCAGAATAAGCAGGTTGCTGTAGATGCCACCGCTTTCCACACTCACAATCGCACTCACGATCAATTTGGCGGCGGACTGAATATGACATCGGCTGCTGGTCACTCAGCGGCTCTGGGTGTCACCCATGTGCCCCAGTTCAATATGACGACTGCGACTGCCAGTGGTAGAGCCAATCTGTACAGCTCGCCCAGTGGCAATCTCAATGTGGATGCCACAGCCAATGCGACACGTCATCTCAGCGGACCCTTTAGGGGCAACAACAATTTCGGAGGTGGCCTCGGCTTGCAATATAAATTTTAGGCATGATCCTATAAATTAACTTATCCATAAATATCTTACTTATATACCAAAATCGAAGATATATGCCTTTAAAACAAACATATTTTTTAGAAATAAAATAGATTTGATAACAAACTTTACTTGTGAATAACACTATTTTATGAAGTTCTATAATCAGTTTGGGAAGCTGAAAAGAAATTTAAATTTTGTAGCAACTTTTTATTATGTGTGCAACTAAGGCTGTCCTTCAATGTGTTTACTGAAAGATCATGGTTTATTTGATATAAGTAAATTGACTCCAAAGACAGTTAAACTGGAAATAAAGAAAAAACTGTTCGTCTTGTGTATGAGAACATTTACAAATGTCAACTTTCTCATATCTATTTTACGAGTCATATTAAGCAAATAGAAACAAGTGTCGCATTGGGGATTAAAAGACGTTTGCAACTCAATATGTAATTATCATTGAATGATATTTTATAAAGCTGTACAAAAGAATATATATTTAATTTTTGTAACTTACTATTAATCGACTGATACCAACTATCTGAAAGTGTTCCAGCATCTTTGAAGTCTTCACTAAATTATGTCCAAGTCCAATTTATGTATTTAAATTTGTAAATGGACGAAATGTGCCTAATTTGGTGGCTCATCTAATATGTAAAACTTGTTTATCTTGAAGCTGCGGGCATTTGCATATCAAAACCGCTTTAGGGCGCACCGATAATGTCCCAAGTGGCAAGCCGATTATGGCCATAATTACATGTCATTACAAGGCGTTTATAACGCGGACTCATTGGGGCTACTTTTGCCAACTACCCACCAACCACCCAACTTGTCTGGTCTTGCCAATAATATTGACTTGCGCTCTCTTTCATTGTGTGCGGAAGTCTACCTGTGACTTAGCCCAGAAATCGCAGCTGACATGACTGGGCTTCTTGACTTTGCCGCCTTGTCGCCTTGCCGCCTTGGATTCTTGTCATTTTTTATGGCTTAGTTGTGCGGCGCCTGTAAATATGCAAAGTATTTCGTATAAAACGCGTTATTTATGTCTTGTGACGGCGGCGAACCAGCGAAATTAATAACCCAGCCTGTCTATCGCTACATACATATATGTATATATATATATATTTATATATATGTTTGTGTGTGTGAATGTAGCTGAGTTTTCATGATGCGCATTATTATGACCAAATTATAGCTAATACCTACCTACCTTATAAAACAGTTGCGCTTTTTTCCCTCACCCAAAATGCTAACCAATTTTTATGTAAAGCAATTTATTTTGAATTATTTTTATGGCACTTAACGTTGCGCTTGGCCACATTGCGAATATGTGTCCCAGACATTGGTAGTAGCACGGCCTGACTAGGCAAAAATTATGGGACTTGTATTGTTGTATTGCATCAATTATTTTGCCCTCTTTTCATGGGCGTTTTTTTTTACTTTTGATAAATGATGATCATATAATGTAAATATATTGACAGGAAATGTATTTTTGGTAAGCAAACTGAATATTATTTATTATGTATTAATATTATACTATTTTTCGCAAATATCTAAAGATATTATTATTGGCTATACATTGAAGTTCAACATTAGTCAGATGCTTGTCAAAATACAAGATGCAAATTTATATTTTATGAATACCACGAGTAAAATTGTCAGATATATGATAATACAGATATCGAGGAGAAACTAAGACAACATTAAATTTGGTTTACTTTTTAATAATAAAAAATCAATTCATATGTTCTTCGGTTTGCTGTGCATAACCCTTCAGTTACTGAATATACATAAGTATTACTCTCTTCATTTCATTTAAACAAGGACAGAGCTACACTTCGATGTTTAGAAACTGACACATGAACATGGAGCAAAATTATATTTTACTTCTTGGATTCGTTTGCTTATTCAACGTATGTTGCTCAAGTAACAAATATATAATATACTCTACTCATACACCTGCTTCCAAATAGTTAATGCTTAATATTGATGGCAAGCCATTGATCAAATCAGAATTAGATCAAAATAACGCGGATAGTCAAGATAGAATCTCCGACAAAAAGAAAGGCGCAAAATATACACAACCAATTTTTAAAGACCTTAAAATGATAGCAGCTGTCTCCAATTCGAAGGGAGAAGGTAATTTACCACACAGGCTACAGCCCAGAGCAGCTGATGATAAAAATAATGATCGAGTCATGGAATTGACTGTATCGGTACCGCAATTTAAGATGGACGCAATGAGTCAAATGGCCTACAATCCATGGGGTGTTTTATTTGGCAAAGTCGGGCAGGATAAGCGCTTTAACAAACAACGCGTCAATTTTGGAAACATGATGGTGGAATCAGATCCGGCCAAAAATTACTACCCATATACGTAGGTATATAAAATACATATATGTATACGTTAAGATGTATAATTTTAAGTTCATATAACTATATTTATTTTGGCAAATAGCGACGTTCCGGATACTGTGTGCATGAGTAGATCTACAGTCTATAACATTCCTAAGATAATGAAATGGCAGTCGCACCACATGTATAAGAAGGCACACCACAACATTGTCCTTATGAAGGATCTTCGGCGGACGCTATATAAGAACGGCAATTCCGAGGAATGTCATACGATAATCTATTCTAAATTTAGGAAATATCAGGAGTGCGCAATGAGGCGAAATCAACGTATGGAATCACTAATTCCCAAATATGCGAGACACCAAATACCATCTGAATAAATATACAATGTATCCATTTAACTCATCTGTCGCTTTGTTTAGCAATTTCATTCTTTTAATTGGAAATGAATGAATTCGTGCTTGGAGAAATCGAAATCAAATACAAATGGAACAACAGAAACAATATAAATAAATATATGAATGTTAGTTAACAACAACTTTCATCGCATTTACCAACACTGTACCGACAACAAACAAGAGGCTGTCTTGGCAACCAACAAACCTAACAAGCAAAACCCTTCTAGTAACAACATCTATTTAATTACTTTAACTATCGAGTGCGGAGCGAAACAACTATTTGGATGGATTTCACTTATTGCGAATTCCCCAGCACCGTCTCCATAGACACCTTCAAGGCCTATTTCAATGCCAACGATGTCAAGCTGCCCAAAGTCAACAGTAAATCATTGGAACAATTCCAGCCGGAGACCGGCGGCGAATGCCAACCAGCAAATCAAGCGAAAAGTCTGCGACATCTTGTCCTCGATGCCATCGTGAGCAATTGGAGCGGTAAGTTCCACCCGACCCAGCATGACAACTTGTCTATTATTGTCGATTATTGGGGCGCAGAGCTGCCGCTCTACCGTCAACTGGGACGACGCCAGGACCGTAACTACATACTCAGCCAGCTGGATACGCAGCTGCCGCTGCAGTTGCTCAGCGGCCACATTCGCGACGATTACTTCTGGCGTCGCTGCTACGAGCTGCGCTGGCGCCTTGCCCCATTTCAGGCGCGCGGCATGGAACGGCGCTGGATTAACATTTACATGGAGCGACATGTGCAGGAGTTTATTGAAAATATGCAAACCGGCGACTACGAGCAGGATGGCAACGTGCAGGCCGCCTTGGACATCTGTGCGGCGTACATAAATCAATTGGAGATAAATCTGCTGCAGCCCGCACCACCCGACAGCGAGAGCAATGGTGAGTCCATCTACACATAAAGGTCCTTGTATACCCTGACTATCTAAAATACAAAATATATTCAATAAAAAGAATTCTGTTAGATGAGTTTTTGAACTGGCCAAATCATTTATAAATAAATAATTTACAAGCTTCTAACTGTATTTGTTATATATAAATAGAATATGTCTTTTCCTTGGCTTAAACAGTAATTGTTATAAGTAATTAGTTTGAACATTTCATTCAGCTAGCTAAATGAATATATTATTATTATACATATATATTATATTATTTATTATAGTATATAACTAGATTCAATGCTCTATATTTACATTAATATTATTAATTGGCAACTAATTATGAAAATACTTCAGTGTATAAAAAAGAACATTAATCTGACAGTGTACTAGAAAACTCAGTATATTTATATGGAATTCTTTGTTATGATAATATGTGCTCAGTTTGTTGACTGATTTTCAATTCGAAAACATATGAATCTCGATTATTAGAGACGGCTTTGAGCAAAAATTATATTTTGAATACTAATACTCATTTATAACCGCATAGTATAGATCCTAAAATGTTTTTTAATTAGTTGTATCAGTGAAAACTGAAGTAAAAATCTTTTCTACTCACTTTAAATTATTCTGCTTCAAATCGATATCGATATTATATGTTAAGTAGTTTCAATAGTTGCAAGTTAAGTTACAGATGAACAGTACTACACAGAAACATTGTCATTTAGTCAAAAACACCTGCAAATTAAAGGGTATAATGAGTCGACTCACCCACAACAGATCACATTCCACTTGACTACATGCTGAGCAATCTGCCGGACTTACGCCGACTGCGGCTGAGCTACAGCACCATGACAGTGGGCATCAATTACCAAATAGGCTGCAATCAACTAACGCCCCGTGACATTATCCTCCTGGCCAAGGGACTGAGTCAGTGCCACGAGCTGCGCAAGTTCTGGTAAGGCTTGCCACTGTCACAGATCTCTATCTATCTACTTCTATCTTTAAGCCTGCACAATACGAAGCTTGTGGCATATCAGTTGCGATTTTTGGCACACAGCCTGGACAAGGGTTGTCATCATTTGAAGGAGTTATCCTTTCTGCACTGTGCCGTTGGGGATGCGGGCATTCGCTGCTTTCTCGAAACCTGCGGCAAGGAGTCCTTTGCCACCCTTACCGTGCTCGACCTAACCAACAATAAAATCAGTGTGTACTCATTGAGATTTATTCAAGTATTCATTTTTAACACATATGCTTCTCTGAAACCAGCGGAGGAGGGCGCCTACACCCTGAGTAAGATTTTAACAAATGTGCCCCTCAAGCGACTCGTTCTACGTCTGAATCCCATTCAAAGCGATGGGGCCGCTGCCATTTTCCATACGCTGAAAATGATGCCGATCAGGGATTTGAATTTGGGCAGCTGTTCCATCAGTGAAAGCATCACCAAGTTGTTCATGATGCTCATCTGCCAGCACAAGAGTTTGCTCCATATTGACATATCAAACAATTGTCTGGGCGAGGTAAGTTGTAAGACAGCCACTAACTGAAAGCTAATTATTTCTTCCCGTTTAGAATTTTGGCAAGCACCTGCTGAAGATCATTAGCTGTAACAAGATGCTGGAGGAGTTGGACCTACGCAATACGGGTCTCTCCTTGGACATGCGTCACAAGTTCCAAGAGATTCTTCTTAAGAATGCCGAACGTAAGAAGCACGAGTCTCTCAAGCAACAACAACGCGATAAATTCACTGCCATGATCAAACTATAAACCAATTTGGCACATTAAAACATACTTTTTAAATTCCTCAAATAATTGATCTCTGGCGATTTTCTTTTCCGACTCTTTTTTTATACATAATTTATGGAAATAAAAGTCATCATTATGACATATTTTTATATAAAAAAAAAATAACATGCCTTTAATTCAATATAAGCTTTAAGTTTCAGTTCAGATATTAAAATCATAAAGAAACCATAAATAATTTTTGAATTTTAGTAGCAAGTAAATCATTACACAATTATTGAAAATAGTTATTAGGCTGGAATATTATAATATTAATTTAAAATGAATCCGATCTGTATGATACCCTTTGCTAAACTAACGGAATCGGACAAAACTATTCTGATGCTGTGATTCAATGAATATTTTTATTGGCTATTTTAATATTGTTCTCGCAATATATATAATAATGTTTATGGAGGAGGGAGGGTCTTCTGTCACAACTTCCATACAGAACCTATATATTATTATCTAGGGTACAAAAGGCTGAATGAAAAGAGCTGTGGCAAACTTGAGCGATCAAGCAACTTTCATTAACCCTCGACCTTGTTGACTTAGTCCAACAAAAACAATGCTGACTCCCGCTCCCAGGAAAAAACCGAAGACCCAAACACATTTAACACTCAAGCAGCCTTTTTTCTAATGGCTTTGCCCAACAACAACAATAAAAACAACATAAGCAACAACAAACTAAGTGGCGCTCAGCGAAACACTTGAAAATGAGTTTGGAAAAGGTAAAAAGTTGTTGAAAAAATAAATAAAGAAAACTCTATTTACACTGATGGTTGTTACTTTCGCTGCCATTTTTTGGTTAGTTTGTTGTTGTAGTTGGCTTTTGTTGCCTTTGCCACGCAAAGTGTAAAAATGCTTTTTATTCCATGTTAATGGTTAATGGCCTTTAAGTGGAGCCCTCAAAGATGCCGGAGTAAAATTGGTGGGCATTAATTGGAATAATTTTCATAAACTTTGACTGCAGGTGAAAACCACTCAGTGATAGATTAGTGGAAAATGTTAAGGTTCTCCCAGCATATTCGAAACTTTCAATTGCAATGCATTTGTGTTTTGCTATTTTTCAATTAAAAACAATTTGTTTTCTTGTCTGCAGCAGGTTTTTATTACTTTTTCTCTTTGTTTTGACCGTTTTGTGTTTATTTAGGACCTTGTTTTGTTTTATCTGCGCAAGTGGAAACCAACAGCGACAAAGATATACATGCACATCGAAAAGAGACTCATGTACTCAATGTACATACGCAGACATATATTCATATATACCACACATGATAATTGCGTTTTAAATTTTGATATGTGTACAAAGTTATGCTAAACATTCCCAGCAGAAGCTTGTAAGCAGCCAGCGAAAGTGCTCCTTTATTCTTTGGGTAGCAACATTTAGCAGCTCATAAATCTTCAATGTATACAGTTTTGTGATTTATAACGACACAAAACTTGAGCGGCCAACAATAAAGAACAAATATATATATGGACATAAGAAAAACAAGCTCGAAATCTCTCAAAAAAAAGAAACCAAATATTGAGCTTAAATCTTTCGTACATACATTTTTTTAGTCAGTACTTAAAAACGCATAAAAACAATGATTCGTAATAATTAATACATGTATGTATATACATATATATATATATATATATATTTATGAACAATTTTTCAAAGCTGTTCAAGTATGAACATATGACGCTCTAAGAAGCAGATAGCGGACTCATGCTGCATTCTCAAGAGTAGACACTTGGGACTGGCCTGCAGAGGGTCACTCTATTTTTAGGGGTTAGCAGATAAGATACATTGTAGTGGCCTTACAAGCGACATCGTTAGATAAGTAACAAATGTATGTAGGTTGAGGAACATGCAATAAAATAAAGGCCTGTTCGTCAGAGCAGATACTTCGATTATAATAAATAAATAAATAAAATATTCAAGGAATCTTTAAGTGCATGTTTAAATATTTCTCCGGTTTATTTTAAACAATTATTTTAGAATTCCGCTATGTTAAATAGCATCTCTAACATTTGAGCTCCATATATATATTGATTCCTCCACTAAAATGTAGACTCAACAACCGATTTTCCATTGGATTTTCTGCTTGAAATTCCAAAACTTGACAGAGCAGTCTTGAGTAATTTATGAGCTTAATTGTCCGATTTTTTTCTTCCGATTTGAGCTGACTCTGATGGGCGTGGAAATTTGTAGCGTGCCGCGTGAACGCTGTAAGAAATTCTGACAGTTATCATAATTATTTATGAGTTGTCGTTTGCCTTATTTTTTAAAAATTTGTTCTGCCCAGCTGACGGCTTGGGCGGAGGTCAAAGGGTTTAATGCACCAAATGGGCAGGCAAAACTTTTCAAATTAAATTAAAAGCATTGCCAAAAGGGAAAAGACAAAACAAATTTGATGAGTCAGCTGCGTGCTGAGAAACTGCAGCGTTTAAAAGTCAATAAATCAGCGGCTAAATGATAAGGGTTAAATAAAAAATAAAAAAAAATAAACCTATAATTAATAAAAGATAAAAACAAAAATGTCGACAGTAAAAAATAGCTGAATAGCTGTTTGACAGAGGGAGACAAAAGAAAATAAAATAAAGAAAACCGGTTGGAGTCGCATATGTTCGTATCTTTTATCTACAATCTTAGGTAAACAGTGCATGACAAATGTATCTGCAAGATGCAGAAATTATGGGCAAAAAATTTGTAAAAATATCTATTTTTGCATGAGCGGCTCAATGGTCTAGGGGTATGATTCTCGCTTTGGGTGCGAGAGGTCCCGGGTTCAAATCCCGGTTGAGCCCGTATCTCCAATTTTTTTGCTCTCCCAATGTAAATAATAATAATTTTATACAGGCGTTGACAATGTGACTTTATTGCCTATACAATAGATAAAAATTCAATTCAGGATTTGCTACCATGGCCTCCTCCTGCACGTTGTCTGACATGACATTTTTATGATTATTTCACTCCTTTCCTGTTTGTTTGTTTGTTGTTGTTGTTGTTTGTGACAAATTTACATATCCCTAGCGTTCATGTGTCTGTCTGTCTGTCTGTCTGCCTGCCTGTCTGTTTGTCCTTGCATATGACAGCCTTGGGAATTTCCAATACCAAGACGCAATCTCAATGCCAATCGTATGATGTGAGAATTGCTACAAGCGGCTGTTTCTTGTTATTCTCGTTACAGTTGCTGTTGTGTTTGTTATTGTTGGTGTTTCTTTTTCCATCGTTGTCTAAACAATAAAGAATAATCGCTTTGGCTTGTGGGCGTCTTTGTTTGCCTGTGTGCCACGAGTGCCTCGCCTCTGTAAGTTTTCTCAAGCAACGCAGTGCCTCGTTTTATTACTTGTAATTTGCATGCAACTTACGAATTGGCCAACTTTTTTATAGCCGACTTTAAGCCGATTAAATGGTGCATATACCCCATGCATGACTTGTCATATAAATTTGTTAGCAGCTAAATGCAAAGTTTACTCATGAATTCAAATATTTGAATACAAATGCGTAAAAATATAAATTCTTTCAATAATAATAATTTTCATTCTTGTAATCAAATCGATTATAACAAATACAATTCGAATTGAGTATTACATTTATTTTAATTATTATTTTTGTAATTGATTTATTTTGAAAACTCCCTTCTCTTATGCTGCAATAATACAGTTCTAAGAAATACTTTCTTGACTTGCTGTCATGGCATATTAATCAGTAAACCTTTCGCCTTGCCCATTTGGCCGGACAACATTTGCCAATCAATTGCTACAAAAACACAAATTGTCCATTTTCCTGTCGCCTGCTGTCGCCGGTGCGGAAGAATTTTAAAATTCAAATATAAAATAAAATGCCCAATTGAAATCGGTTACACAATGAACATCGACTCGACTGTCCACAATAAACCCAAGACAGCTCTCGGCGACAGGTTCAGCTTCAGGTTCAGTTGCCGCTTTTGGGGGTGTCTGGGTGTGCGGGCGGGGACGGGGACGGGGGAGAGGGGGACAAAAGGGAATGCTTTGGAGACCGCAGCAAATAATATTGAAAATCCGTAGACAATTGTGTATACACATTTGAGCACTTGGCGGACCCGTACACTCCAGTTAAGACCGCTGCTGGTAATGAAAATCAACTGAATTGGAATGGAGTGAAACTGTCCTGAATTTGGGGGTTTTCATTTGCATGCATACGAAATGGAAATTCTTTATTTTTTTTAATAAAAAAGTTGACGCCGTCTCAGCCGAAATGCCAATTAAATAAACGCCCGCAACTGTTGTTTGTCCAAAAATTGAATGCACAATGGAACAAACAATGGAAATGTGAGACTCTCTCATTAGCACAAATCATTGTCAAACCTACATACATACATACATATATCAAATAAGGTAAAAAAAAAATAATAAAATAAATACATACGTATATGCAGGCATTACAAATTATTAACATTATCATCATGTGAGCGAGGAGCAGCAAACCAGGCCAGGCCAGGCCAAGGCAGGCCAGGCGACGCCTATCTACATAATCCACTGTGAGAATGTACAAATGACTTGCCACATAGAGCCAAGCAAATTGCAAGAGCATCAAAAACCAAGTTCTGGCAGTGGTCAGGCTGCTAAGTGGACAAATCTACCACAAATACGAAAATCACCCTCATTATGACCAAAAGCGTAAATTCCTCGTCGCTGCTGACTGTTTGTGGGTGTGTGTGTTTTTTTTTTTTATCGCAATGTCGACAAGACCACTGGGCATGTTAACAGACAACATGCTACGACTGCCACAGCCAACTCCCCTTAAATGGTCAGCCCACACAACAACAACAACAAAAACATTCTAAATGTTGGCGACTGCCAAAAAAAAAAAAAAAAAGGCGACAATGTTCACAGTTAGTCCGCTGGCGAACCGACCGCTGTCATCATGGCTGACACTAAAGTGGTTTAAGGCGATAAGATGCCCGAGGTTTGTGTGTTCGCTTTGACAATGGTCAGCTATGAAGAATGCCCTCCGCTCCTTGGGAATGGGCTAACCACGCGGTTTCCTATGACCCATTGGAGAGGGTGTTCAACAACCAAAATGACTAAAAGAAGCTGATTTATTGTGGAACAAAAACTATGATTCTCATATGAGAAACAAACAATAGTTTAAGTTAACACATCTTCAACTCTAAAAATTATATATATTCTTAATTTGAATTAAAAGTCAAGTCAAGCTTCTCTAAGCACTCCTTGAAATGTTTTCTCCTTTTATCTCCTAGCTAGACGATAGATGATAGAATTGTCTTTTCTAGAACAGTTGCTAACGGCTTTTCAGATTCAATGAAAGTGATTCTCAGAAATAGGGCACTCTCCAGGTCAGCCCCACGACTTCTTACAGATGTTCCACTGGATGCATCAAATTAAATTATTGTCTCTGGGATATACTTCATTTCGAGCTGATCTTTCT
The DNA here is from genome assembly GCA_035043505.1 of Drosophila setosimentum. Lineage (NCBI taxonomy): Eukaryota > Metazoa > Arthropoda > Insecta > Diptera > Drosophilidae > Drosophila > Drosophila setosimentum. Next base: position 5,858,581 of record JAWNMY010000001.1, read on the forward strand.
TTGGTTTTAATAATAAATAAATAGATTTTTTTCCTCAATCAATTAAAGAATTTTGAATAGCCATTTTGCGTTGGATCCCTTATAAGAATAATATATTTACTGTATATGTTAAATATTATGATACTAATACTAAGAAAGACCCATTAGATAGACTGATTCATGCTGTAGGGTATAGCCATAATTTGAATTGTTTTACTTCATTTTAGGTGGATTCTAATTATACCCCAAGCAACCAAACAAAAACTCATTTCACAGTGACACACCCCAAGTTCTCATTCCGATCCAATTACAGCAGAGAGTAAATTACTTGCTGCTCTTATCCGGCATCTATCGCAAAACTGCTTAAGTAAGCAGAAATCAATCGATTTGGCCTTCCCTTCATTATCGTATCTATTCACTTCTATATCTATCTCTATCTCTATCTGTATCTGTGTCTCTGTTTTAGTTGCTGCGGCTAAGAATCCAATTGCTAGTCCAAAAATTATATGCAATGTTGTATTGTGGGGCAGTTGTTGTTGGACTCGACGTTTTCCATTTATTACAGCTAAGTAGACACAGGCAACAACAACAACAAGTGGTAAGAGAGGGAAGCACTGGGGGCTACTTTTGAGGTCTTAGCCGGTTTCTTTTTTATGCTCTTCGGGTAGTTGCGACGACTAAATGGTTTGAGCGATAAATAATGTCCGTTTGTACTTTTAAACGACTTCCTTTCATTTGTTTTGCCAACGCTGGAAACGCTGGGCTGTTCAAATTGTTTCAACGCCAATACATAATGGCTGCCCCGCCCACAGGAGGAGGCTTTTGGGGAGGCAGGAAAACAAGCCGTCAAAGATAGCAATCTTCGATTTTACTTTCTTCTTTTTTCCAGGGGTTTCATTTACTGTGGCAGTTGTTGTTGTTGTTGTTGCGACTGTTCAATTGATGTGTCCTGGGATAAGGAAGCAAAACCGAAAAACGAAATGCGCTGAAATATCCTCTTGTTGTTATTACTGTTGCTGTTGTTGTTGATGTTGCTGTTGCGTGGTATTGCGGCATATAAATCGTTTTATTTTCAGTACGGTGTTATTGGCGTCTGCCTGGATTGGATGACGCGTGTAGGAAATGTCAGTGTTGTTATTTTTGTTGTTATACCCTGAACCCATTTACCATGGGTAAAAAGGGTATAATGGTTTTGTGCAAATGTATGTAACAGGCAGAAGGAAGCATCTCCGACCTTATATTCAGTCGGGTCGATATAGCCATATCCGTCTGTATGAACACACAGATCTCAGAGATTTCAAATTTTGGAATATAGGTTCTCGTATACTGCCTCCGAATATCGATACATTTATATTTCCGATAAGAATCAATTCCAAAATTTTAAAAGCAGAATATTTTAAACAGTATAGTAATAAATGTATGCATATTATTGATCAGCTGCCCAAATTTCATCAAGATCGGATAAGAAACACCCAAGTTATAGTCGAAAATATATTCTCATATTGATCTCATTTCTATCAGCAGCCGCCAGCATTTTCTGTATGCATAAATATGCGAGCTTATGTGTAAGAATGAGATGGAATGACAAACGACGCGAGTCCCGTTACCTTCGATTGCGTGTACGTAAGTATGTATATATGTATGTATGAATGTGCGTATGCCTTTATGGATGCATATGTATGCATCAGTTCGGGTCAGTTCGGGCTTGTGAATTAAAATATGCGCTGCATTCGTTTGTTTTACTCTTCAATTCCTGTGTTTTGCTTTGGGAAAAGAGTGCCGTTAACGCTAGAATATATTTAACAGCTGGGTTCAGAGTATACCGTAGTCGTGCTTACCCGACTACAGCACTGCTTAGTTGTTTTGAATGTGGTTGTTGTTGTGTCGCGCTTGAGGTTCCTGCGAAGATAAATGGCTCACTTAGCAAGCGCCCGAGACTGTCCCGGATCTGTAACTGTATGTAGGCTAACTTTGGGTGGTTGGGTGGCTGGTTGGCTGGGTGGCTGTAAGAGGTGACGGAAACAAAAGCAACAACAACAACAACAACAACATCAACATCATGATAGGTGTGTGCGGTTTAACGCTTCGGCTTTTTTTTTGAGTTGGACATTGACAGTGGGCGTGGGCGTGGGGGCGTGAATGGTACGTGTGCCTCATCGAGAACTGACAGCCGGTGGTGCTAAGACTGACAAATAAAGGTGACTTTATCAGTAGCAACTGATGGCAGGGCTTAGCTTACAACAGTGCCTCTGACAGAGTGAGTAAGAAAGATAGATATAGAGAGAGAGAGAGAGAGAGAGAGAGAGAGAGAGAGTGAAAGAGAGCTGGAGCAAGAGATACAGTAAAAATAACAGCTAGACTAAAGTAGAGTGTTCCTAAATTAAGCAGTGAAGCAGTGATTGCTAAATACATGATTTTTACAGTTTGGGTATCGACATTTCACTATAATTGGCAAATTGTTCTATATAGCTTAGATATGCAATATTCGAGTAATTAGAAATGTGCACCTTGAAACATTTGAAACTTGAAAGTTTGAATTATTCAATAGAAACTTTAAGCTAGAATGTTTTAAATATTTAGTTAAGCGATTGTTAAATTTTATATTGGTGCTTTAAGTTTCCAAACTAGTCAAATATAAACCAAGCTAAATTTATGGCAAATCATGCGAAATAAAATTAATAATAATTAAAATAATTAAAAGATAAATTGTTTTTGTTCATGTCATAAAAATAGTTCTTTTGATAGACTTTAAGAACATGTACAATAATATATAGACTAAAACTATTTGAAACTTATTAAATGCAGTCTCAAAAGTAAACAGAGTTAATTAATATTAGAGATGTTCGTAACATCAGAAAGAAATAATTTATTCCATTTGCTAAGCTCATCCCGAATAACTCAAGATTGAGGCTTTTTCCCACTGAACAATAATTCGACGCTGAATAGGAAGCATTTGCTCATGCTACGCTTATGTTGTGCACACACAGACACATAAATCAAACAATAAGTACTCTTTATTATTATTATTTGCACTTTTTGCATACTCGTGCAAGGCACACGGTATTTGCTTAAGCAGCCGCAGCAGCAGCAATAACAAGAACAACAGCTATCCAGCCATGGGGCATACTTCAACTTGGCTTATTGAATAAGTCAGCAGTGAGCAGTGAGCAGTCAGCAGTCGGCAGTCGGCAGGCAGCGAGACGCCCAAAAACTTCAATAACAACACCCAGACCCACTTCAACAACAACAACAGCAGCAAAAAAAAGTTTACAGCGACGCCCCGTTGCTATATGGTTGCAGCCACGCCCCCTAGCTTTTCTTTGGCTACCACCCACACAGAAATCTACAGCAGCCGCAGTCGAAATAACATAATTTGCATAAAATTGACGTTAAAGGTTGAAGCAACATTATGAAATGCCAAACATTTACTTAGGCAGCGCCAGCCAGGAATTTGCCGAGTGCTCGCATTAATAACCTTAAATCAATTTCATTATACGACGACCGACCCGCCGCCACACGAGAAACGAGAAACATGCGTTAAATTAATTTTTTATTTGCCCCCAAAAAGTACTTGCACCCCACACAAAAAAAAAGGGCTGCAAATTTCCAACAAATTACATGCGTGTAAAAAACGCGCGCGTTTTCCGACGCGTGTTTTATCGCTTCGTAGTCGCGTGTGCTGCTTCCTCATAAACACATTAATTACGACCCGCTTTGACGGCATTTTGGTTGTATATGGCATTGTTACTGATTTTGACTGTGATTTAAACCAATTTACCAAATATACGTTTTATTAAATTAGCAAAATTACCTTAGTTTGTTTTTCCTTTCAGACATATCCATTTTTACCGCGCCGCACACATTTAAACTAATTAATTAGCAAATTTGCAGGCGTTAAAATGTTCAGCGCCAGAAAAAGAAAACATACATAAATCTTGTCGCACACCAGGAAACCAACGCACACCAACATACACCAATACACAGCAACACACACCAGCACGCACACACACACACAAATCGACACAGACACATCTCAAGCAAACACTTGCCCCTGGGGCGTATGAGTAACTTATAAATATGCATGTGAAGGGAGACAGATTGTGCACTTGCCACAACGGGGCGGATATTTACGCTTATGCTGAATAAATGCGAGCAGCAGACATCGAGCCACGCATCGAGTGAAACCTGTAGGAGTGTGAGAGCTTCTGAAAGGGCTATGGAATCGATATCCATAATGTCCCAAATAAGCCAACTATTATATTATTATATAGAGCGTCTAATGTTACATATATAAACAATAGGAAAAGACTCTAATGAAGTTGTACCAGGCAGAAGGAAGCATTAAGTATATATATATTCTAGATTAGCATTAAAAGTAGAGTTGATTTCTCGATCCATCTGTATGATAAAGGCGATCTCAAAGACTATGAGAGCTACAGATATTAAATTTTAATTTTAAACATAAGTATCATGTCGATAACAGTCCCCGCGAATATTGATCCAAATTGATATAACTTAATAATATATATAATATAAATAGAATATGCACAGATCCAAGATGGGATAAGAAACACCGATTTTCTTCACCAAAAACTTATTATCATATAGAAAAATTAGATTTTAAAATAATATATGCTTTATATATATATGTATACATATATATATATATAGTATGCATCAGTAAGTTCCAGCATCCAGAATAAACACTTATTTAAATTAAATTAAAGCAAAGTCAACAACAACTTTTTTCGCATTCAGCACAACATAAAATACAATTTAAGCCAATTTAACCTATACTTGTGTAAATTTATGTATATAATATATACACTTTATTTATTTGCATGACCCACAACAACAACAATAACAAGCTAAATAGTATCTAAAAACCAGCAGCTAATTCGGTCTGCAGTCAAGCGTGTAAAAGCGATTACGAAGACGATTTGAGGCGAGTGTGGCAAAAACAGCTTTTGCAACAGCAACAACAGCAACAATAACAACAACAAGAACAACAAACAATAATAACATTAACAAAACAGATAAGACAGCATAAAATAAAAGGCAACCAAATAATAAACTCGCTGACCGCAAGTGAATTTCAGCAGCCAGAAGCAGTAGAATCCGCTCAAGAGCAAAAGGAATGCGATGATAACGCGCTGATAATGTGAAAGGGATTCTGGACTCGGGATTTGGGATATGGGATTTGGGATTTGGGATGCCATAAGCATGACCTGCTGGTCAGCTCGAGCTCCCTCGGGTGCCATTGCAGCCAATTAGGTGCGTCTGTTGCTGCTATGCAAATATTTTTTTTTTGGCGGTGGGGCAACTTGTTTAACCCTTGTGCGTGTGCAGATTATCAAATTAGCGTAAATGTTATTGGCCCTGGGGTTCGCTCGAGCTGGAATCGCTGACATGCCACACATGCCGCACATGCCCACGCACTCACTTGTGGAAATTTTCAATTTCCTGTGCCCCATAATACCGGAGACGCGACACAAACTGTTGGCTGGCTTGTGATAAACGCAAATCCTTAGATGATTTAGTCAACTGCCGTTGAACCTTGCTAGTTGCCTGCCATAAAAATAAAAAGGTTGTGCCAAATTCTTTTTTCATTTGTGTCTCTGAATATAAATATATATAATATGAAATTCATTTGCGTACTTCACCAATTCTCTGAGGCTATCAAATGGCGAACACAACTTGCGCAAAGCTGCTTAAATGTTATAGTTACTTGGGGGATACGCTCTGAAAACTGGGATTGTGGAAGCTTTTCACTCTGACAAAGGTGCATTTGTGGTGTGTCTAAGTGTGTGTGTGTGTGGGGGGATGTCCTTAAGCTGGGCAAACTGGACAGCGTGTGACGGCGTTGATAGCAAAATTATTTAACTGTACACATTCATTTTTATTGTTTCCCCAAAGCCACAACTAAAGTGAAATTTAAAAACAAAGTTTATTCAAATATGTTGAGTCGAGTTTTCAGTGAAAAATACAAATCGTGCTACAACCACACAAAATACAAAAATACTTAAGATTAAATATTGATTAAAAATAAATGCGTAATCTTATTATTTGTGTGTAATTGCTTCCAATGATAATCTTTTGAAGAATTCATATTTGTATATTTATCAGAAATTTATATATTATATTATTTGTATAATTAACAATTTCTTATTGTGTTTAAGTTTTTTTTAGGTTGGGTATTTGGTTAGTTTCTATGGCTATCATGGAAATAAAGAGTCAAACAGAAATTACTATATAGAAATCGGAAATCATTTTTAAATATGAAGCTTAAGCAAAATCCTAAAGAATTTTATGTTTATTAATAAACAGAAAACTTTCTTCGATTTACCAAAAATCCTTTTCGCTTCTGCTTTCGTATGCGTCTTTCCAATGGCTTTAAATAATTTGTTGTTGTTGTTGTTGTGGCAGCAATTAGGAAGCCGCAGCGACCGCAGAATTTAACCAAAACTGCGGCTATTAAAAAATAAACTTTAAGTGTTGCAACCCACACTGCTGACACACCCTAAACAAAAACCATTAAAACAAATTTAATCGCACTCGAAACTGGCGAACAAGTACAAGAAATCTGCGCGAATATCAAAAAGTCGAAATAAAATGCAAAAGTTTTTATTTTGAGCTCTGGCTTCGCTTCGCTTGATTGTAAATCGTTAGTCGCGAGTCCCCGGAGACGCCTCCTGGTCACGGTAGGTGTTTGTGTTGCTGCCCTGCCAATCCTCAATGGGTGGGCTATAAGCGTTTACAAGTTAATTTTCACATTGGGACATGACTGACACCTCCACTCTCACTGCTGAGGGTAAGGCTGGGACGGAGACTGAGACGGAGACGGAGACTGAGACTGAGGCAATTTCCTTGGCACTTTTGCTTAGTTTTTGATTTGACTTTTACTTTTTTGGTTTTTCGGCTAATTATCATCATTTTTGCGAAATGCCTAAAGCGATTTCAGCCAGTCAGAAGTCAGTTTTTCTGCTATTTAGACGCCAAAAGTTTCAAGGGGAAACTTGCCTTCTGGCCAGAAGCATGATTCTGGCTATTATGTAGCCATCAACATAATTTGTTGTTTGTTTTTGCTGTTTTTGTTGCTCGTCGCGACTTGTGCACAGTTAAAACTTTTGCTGTGATTTTTATGGCCAAGAAACAATCAAAATTTAATGAGCGGCGCCAGTTTCGTTTATTTCGTGTTGGTTTTTGGTTGTTGTTGGTGTTTATTGAAAAATAAAATACTCGAAGCAATCAAATAAATGCACAAAAATGTGAAAAATAAACTGCTCATCGCTGCCACATGCCACGTGAAGCATTCGGATTCCAATTCCGATTCCACCCGCATTTGCACGATTCGTTAAACAAAGCACACGTTAACAGGCGAACAGGCGAACAAATCAGAGGGGCAAAGAAGGCAGCAACCCAGGCGGTCAGTTTCAGAGTTGCCCTGCGGCCAGCTCAACCAAATGAGACAGGAAATGTGGCACCACCATTCACCCCCGCCACGCTTAACAAAAGCAGGCAACACATTTACTTACCAAACTGTGCAAAATTTCATTCATAAGTGAATGGGTATATTAACTTTTAGTGCAGATTTGCCATAACTCATCAATATGGACAGTGAAAACTGCAAAGTGCGTATATTTATAATAAGATATACAATCATTAGTATATATAAAATCTTATATACTTTGCTATTATTATTATTGATGTGTCTATTGTGCTTATCACTCATTACTATTATTATTATTGGGATAACTGCACTGCGATCTACTAGATCTATTGTGCCCCCTTCTGGGCCTAAAGCTTATTTCTTGGGTTGAGGGCTTCTATGTCTTTGAAACTAACAACATGCATCATTAGGATGCTGCAGCTTTTCACAACACACTCTGCCAGGAGGTGCCTTGAGGATTCACTGAAGGATTCACCTCTCATTGATAAATGAGTTTAAGTTTTGGCTCAAGCACAAACATATTGAGAAATGCAATGATTATGCTTGGATCTCACTTAGAACTCTCATTTCCCTAGTATTTAGGGTGTATGTCCCCAGCTGAGAGTGTCTCAGTCTCAGTCTGCTTACTGCCGGGAAATCTTCCAGATTATGTTGTGCACTGTCTTTATTTTCAAAGCATCCGTGTTTTTACTAATATTCAGTCAGTCAGTAATGCCTATTAATATTATGTTATTTTTGGCTTCATGAGCAGCTTGAGATTACTTCTAACTCCCCTCAAATCTATCTAATCTTCACTTAGTGCTAAACTCTTCTCATTGCCATTTAAAAAGGGTAAACAAAATTCATTCTATATACGCTGCATGGATTGTTTCTTTTATCTGGCATCTGTGTGGTGCATCAAATGCTTTTAACTTTTATTTGCTTTACACATTTTTTACCATTCTTGTTGTTGTTGCCCTGTTTGCTTGTTACAACTGCCGTTTCGGACATGCTAAAAAAAAAGTGAAAAAAAAACTGTTGCCAAAAAAAGAAATAAAACAAGAAATGCTGCAACATTGTTGGCAAATATTGAATTTGCAACATATTCGACTCATATGTCACAACGGTACGACAATAGATGTGGGAACTCAGCCCCGGGAGGGGGGCGGGTGTGGGGTGTAACTGAAAATTGTCGCGGGTGAGTTACAAAAGGTTTGTGTTTACCAACATTCCCATTGCTGATGTTCTCTCATGTTCTGGGATAAAAGGAGCCAAAAAATGATGGCCCAACTGTTTTTTTGGTTTTTGTTTTTTGAGTTACCAAATTTGGTAGCAGAATAACCAAATGTTGTGCAGCTGTTGTGCAAATAGTAAGCCATTAATTTTAAGTGTTGTGTGAGAAAATGTAACCCTATTTAAATTGTGTAAAGTTTGAGCAGAAAGTTCTCATATATGCTATGATTTAATAGTTCTTGAAATCTTAATTGATTTGTCATATTAAATTGTGATTAATATCACTATCAAACTATATTAAAACATTTAAAAATAAAAGCATAAATAATTGGAAATCATATTATTATATATGAATTAATATGTAGCTCATATAATTAATTTTAAGTGTGGTGTGAGAAAATGTAGCCTTACTTAAATTGTGTAAAGTTTGAGCAGAATGTATGCTATGTATTTAATAGTTCTTAAGATCTAAATTTATTTTGTCATATTAAATTGTGATTAATCTTAATTGATTTTCTCATATTAAAATGTGATGAATATCACTATCAAACTTAATACAAAACATCAAAAGAAAACGTCTAAAATAATTGGAAGTCATATTATTATGTATGGATTAATATGTTGTTCATATACATAATTTATAAATTTTTGTTAAAGTTAAAGACGAAATTAACGTTCTCTAAAGATGAAGCTAAACATCCTTATGAACATTTAATATATATATTTTTATAAATAAAATATTTCGTTGAGGGTATTCAAAAAAATACATTTTATTTGTGTTCAAACAGACAACTAAAACACAATGATATCTTTGTAATATTATTACTAATCTCGTTTGGTCTTCCATGGTCTTCATTGTTATGCTGCTGACCACCAGAGGAACTCCTTTGCCATTTTTGCACCCTTATGTTGAATGCCAAATAGCATCGTAGACAGAAAATGAACTTGTCTCTTAATTAAAGTTAAGCCCAGAGCGCAGCGGGTAAAAGAAAAACCAAATCAAAAGTTGCCACAACAAAATTAACAATTATGAATTTAACAAGAAATTATATGTATTATGTAAGTGACGGCAGAGAATGCGAGACAGCCAAATTAGATTTTTATTGTTTAAAGAAAATTATGCAAATGTTGCGGTACAAAGGCAATTAACATTAGCAGCATTCCTCTTTTTATTGAGCTGTCAGACTTTGCAGCTAAATAATGGATGCTTGCCGGCAACCGTGCGTATGAGTAATCTGCGTTTAAGAACTCCACAATGATTATGACTTGACTATGGCTGGAATCCGTGCCGCAGCTTCTTCAACTTGTGGTCTTGCGGTTACTCTCAACCTTTAGCCAGCTGGTCAAAGTTTTTGCCCATAGACTCTGAATTATTCATAACGGAAAGAGGGGGCCGGTGCGGGGGATGGTTTGTGGGGGGATGAAGCATCAGGCACGCCTCGAGCGTGTAGTAAACTAATTACCCCAGCTCCAGCAGCATGTGTGTGTGTTTGTGTGTGTGTGTGGACAATCTTGTTGTTTGTTTGCCAGTTGGTTGTCGTCGTTGTCGTTGTTGTTGTAAGGGACACTAGACAAGGACATGTGGCATTCTTGTCTGTGCCTTTTAATAGTTTCATAAGCTCCACTTAAGATTCGCTGACACATGTTCCAGGGGCAGTCAAGTGGTTGCGCATATATTAAACGGCAATGCAGACCCACAGTTTCACAATCAGTCCCATTTACGTTGACATAAATTGATATCACGGCGTTTATGTCTTCATTGCGATAAGACGGAGACCAGCAGCAGTCTCTGCCTGGGCGTGCCATTAATTGACATATTTATGAGGGTATCTCTAGCCATTTAGCAGCTCTGATTTGATTAAGACGTTTTCTGTGTGTTTGGGTTTTTGAGCAGAGCTTTCGCTATGAACCTATTTAGTTTTGTTAAGCAAAACATGTTAGTGAACCTTTGTGTTTGAAGTAAGTGGCTGGAAATGGAGGTAATAACAACAGAAGTACTTTAATCAAAGCTTATTATTACTACAATAATATACAGAGGATATTATATTGTTTCTTTTAGTTTGTTTTTTGGGAGCGAAGATACTTTACTGTGTCAGAAGACTTAGTAGATGATCATGCACATATATAGCAATACTCAATTCTATTGATAAGTGTTTTCTACTTAGTATTATTTTAAATTTTTACACGAATATAATATACCTATTTTAGTTAGGATATAGTTAACAAGTAAGAGTGCTGTAGTCGAGTGAACTCGACTACTATATACCCAGAACCCAGTTATTAAATATATTCTATTATTATTGGCAAATTCCCCTTTAAAAAGATGTACACTAACATGTGAAACACGCAATCGTAGGTAGAGGGGCTCATGCAATCCCTTTCTCACACATGCGCTCGCCTATTTATGCATACAGAAAATGCTTGCGGCTGCTGATAGAAATGAGATCAATATGAGAATATATTTTCGACTATAACTTGGGTGTTTCTTATCCGATCTTGACGAAATTTGGCCAGTTGATCAACAATATGCATATGCATATCATGTATTGATAAGAAAATTCTAAAATTGTCGCATTTATTGCTATCGGAAATTTAATATCGATAATCGATAAACGAAGGCAGTTATCGAAAAAATAACGCAAACTTGATCTGCGCCTGGTATACGAGAACCTATATCCCAAATTTCTTACAGTTCCTGAGATCTGCGTGTTCATACAGATGGACGGACGGACGGACAGACGGACATGGCTATAGCGACTCGACTGTTGATCCTGATCAAGAATATATATACTTTGTGGGGTCGGAGGTGCTTCCTTCTGCCTGTTGCATACATTTGCACAAAACCATTATACCCTTTTTACCCATTTTTAATGGGTTCAGGGTATAAACATAAATTAGGGTATAAACATATATGAATTGACGCTCTTCAAAGCAGGCCATTAAAAAAATTAAATGAATATTGTTGCAAATAACTATATTTGCCTATGTACAGCGCAGCTTGTCTTGCATTCCCGTTTTGTAGTCTTTATCTGTTGTTGCCTGCGAGCAACGGTAATTGTAAGTTCCTTATGATCAAGACCTTCTTCGATGGTATTTTTCAACTACTTTCACGTAGTGTGAGGCAGTCGCTTTTGGTCGCTTGAATCGCGTAGTATAAGTCATAAGTCACATGAAGCGGACATATTTTCTGTATTAAAGACAAAGCTCTGAATAAATATAAGCCACAAGTTATAATAAATATACTATAAAAATATATGTAGTTTTACCAGATATAAAACAGATTTAAGTGCTTACTGATAAAGAAAGGAAATACAAGCCGGTGTTACTTTTGCTGTAGAGGTTTATACTCTTATTAAAATGCTCCAATATCTTTAAAAATCTTTTTTATTTGTCACAACGGAAATGGAAAATTTCGCCATTCGAACAAATTCGATTGTCACCAAAAGACACAAGCTGAGCATACGGAAAGGAAACCCCAAAGTTCTATTTGCTTAAAGACTTTTTAAGCCAGTTGAGCGCGCGTTCATAACAGATGACCTCATAAGTTTGATTTCTAAGAGTTGTATTCCATTTTTTGTGCTTTCTTTATGGCAGGCACAAAGCCAAAAGGCAAACACACTCGACTCATAAAAAGATGCCTGCAGACAAACAAAGCGACACACAGTCAACACACGAGTGCTCACATTGGGCGGGGAGTGGAGAGGTGGTTGCCACCCATAAAGATCAAATGTCAATATGGATGTGGGGACCACGCTAAATGTGGCCAAAACGCAGCCAAAGGAAAAGGCAAACAGTGCTAGCCAAAATGTATATATATATATATATATATACAAAAATGTCTAAACGTTGTCATAAAAATGAAATGAAAACAAGCAGAAGGCAGAAAAGATGTAAAAAACTTAAGACATTCAATAAGTTTACTTACAGGGCATAGAGCACAACGGTCATTTGCCGCCCAGGGAGGGGATGAGGGGTGTGGGGTACGGGGTGGGGAGTGTGGGGTACGGGGTGCTGACCTTTTTATCGCTCCCAATATGTTTATGACTAGGTTTTTGTGTGTGTGGTCGGGGGAGATTGGAAGTTTTCCTTTGACTGCCAGCAGCTTATAAATCTCTGAGGTTTTAGTGTGTGCCATGCACACGAAATTGTTTTTAACGACAATGTGTGTGTCCATGTAAATTATTAGTTTAATAAACGTTAGCCACATAACAAATTATTGTCGAAAAGGTTTGGGACTCAAGGATTAGCCATAATAGCAGGGGCAATCTTTTTTGAGTGTGTTGCAGTGGGCAGGTATTTAACATCTAAAGTTGCAAGCTATTTTCAAATAATTCGCAACCAATTGTATTTAAAATATGAAATATTACTAAATATTACTTCTAAATATTAAGTTATCTTATTTAAATACAACCAAAAGGAGATTCAGTAGTATTTTAAACCATATATTTTATTTTATATAGAATAACAAATATTGAAATCAATTAAAGTTGAATTCCACTAATTGAGATAGATTACTCCGTAAATGATAAACAACAACCTTATTTTATTTTATAAACCATTCTGCAATGCTTAAGAATAAAATTTATTAATATTGCTTTGGATTCCCATTTGTCACTTTATTGAAGGAAGAGTGCAGAAAATATGTTACAAATATTAACAAACAACTTTTTTTGTTGTTAGGGTTGTTAGGTTTCTTATCTCTAGCTTTACAACCTATTTTCAAATTATTCGCAAACCATTGTATTTAAAAATATTAAATAAAACTAACATTTTAAAATAATTATTAAGTTGTTTTATTTTAAATACAACCAAAAGGAGATTCGGTAGTATTTTGAACCATATATTTTGTTTTATATAATAACAAATATTGAACTCCATTAAATATGAATTCCTAATAATAAAGATAGATTACTCCGTAAATAAAAAACAACAACTTTCTTTTATATTATGAATCATTCTGCAATGTTAAACAATAAAATGTATTAATTATTATTATTATTTATTATTATTTATTTTGGTTGTTTCCTACGATTGCAAAATTTCGTGGTAAACTTCAGAGATGACCTCTCCGAACCAACAAATTATTTTCATATTCTTCATCACCAATTTGATATTTGTTAGACATACTAGAAATAAGTGAACTTGGCTTCTAAATCCACTAACTAAACAAATAATATGTGTTTATTTTCAGCCATTCAAATATTTCCTTAGAACATATTTGACTGCCGAATAAGCAGTTCTACTCTTATATATATTTAAATTTTATATATACATTTTTTGCTTTTAATTTAGTTGTAAATTTGGCATAAAATATATCAGAATAGCATCTTGAAAGTTTCTTAACTTGTTACCTTCTTGCTTAATGTGTTTACAATCAAAAGCAACCCTTTTGTTGTCAACACGCATTTGGAAATTTATATTTCAATTAATATGAAATCAAGCATTAAAATTGAATTAGCAGCCGAAACTAAGCACAAATCCTGCTGGTTGTTTGGCGAGGAAACTTGGTAGCAACTGGAGCCAATTAGAAAATTACAACAATGCCAAGGACAATATGTTGCCGCAGTTTTGTGTGTGTGTGGCGAAAGGGAACGTCTTAAGGAAGTAACTGCTAGCAAATATTGTTTAGTAATTTTACCGCGCTAATTTCGTATGTTGGCCGCCGGGCAACAGACCTGGCAAAAGTTCAACTAACAAAGAAAAGCGATAATTACAAGAAAACAGGCGGGCCAAGGACCAAGGGGGACTGGCGGACAGGCGGACAGGAGCCAGGAGTGATGTGGCAAGTAGTAAACTTTTGTTTGTCAGTCAGCGTATACGAATGCAAATAATTTTACAAAAATTAAAAGCAGACGACAGGCAAAAACTTTGCCAGAGTATGCAACATTTTTGAAATCTATCCAAAAACAGGGAGTCCTGTCAGGCAGCGAAAGGGTTCCATTTGCTGTTGCTGCTGTTGTTGTAGTTTATGTGGCTGTCTAACGGCATTTAACCTACGCTACTATAATTCACGCCATTTTCAGCGGCATTTAAATGCAGCGCGCGCTCGACTCGCATACTCCACGCATCCTGGGCATCCTGGGTTGCCGCGTCCTGGCCTCGGCTCCCCAACTGGGATAACGATAAGCCAAACATGATTTTACGACAATGTTATTACCAGCAACAGCAGCAGCAGCAGCGCAAGGAGGCAGAACAGTTTGGTGTTGGTTTGGTTTGGTGGACGTATCCCTTGTATTGTGTGTTGTTGTTGTTGTGTTTGTGTTTGTTGAGACGTAAACGGGATTTGGGGTGGGGGGAGTAAATCTGGGGTTGCGGGGTACGGCATGACGCTGACGTCGCCGTGATTGTTTAAAGTTATGAATAATTAAATATTTGAACAGGTTGCGAACTCTGAATGCTAAGCGGAACTCGGATATTCTCCATTAGTTGAATGGCAGTGAGTTTAAAGATGTGTGCATGGTTATGTTGCAATATCTATAAGGATTTTAAGGCAGATCTTAATAGGCATTGATAGAGAGTGCTGTTCTAAGACAATAGCAGAATCGAATAGCATATTTTTTTGTAGACTATCTTTAAAATTGGGAGTAGTTTTTTAGTATCGTAAAAATTCTTCATCTTTATTTTAATACTTTTTGGTTATCTTTGAAGATTAGGAAAACTCTTTGAAGAATCAAATAAATAATGTTTGCTTTCTTATATTATACAAGTTTAATTATTATTAGTATTATTATTATTATATGTGATTCATGAATAGTTATTCATTTGTATACAAGTTCTGCTAATCGAAAATAATAGGTAAGTTTATTCTTAAAAAAAAAAAATACTATTTCTCTTATCTCATATCTCACTCCACATTATCATTTGGTCTGATTCCAACACTTTTTTCAGGGAATCTTCCACCCCTGGGGCTATTCATTCTATTCATTCACTTAGTGGTCGGCCACAAAACGCTAATGCAAATAATTGCCGTCCATTTCGAGTGCATTCAACTGAAAATTATGTGCACAGCCGCAGTTAATTACACAAAAAGGACAATAATTAAACAAAAAGTCAAACACCGACGGTCTGTAAATTGTACTGGTTGGAGATGCGGGGCATTGATCCCCGTACCTCTCACATGCTAAGCGAGCGCTCTACCATCTGAGCTACATCCCCAGTTGCAATCTAATAAAAACTAGTCTCATATGAAAGCAACCGAACACCATGCACTAATTTATGTATTATTTAATGCATATGGCCTTGAATTTGAAAAACTTTCAGAAACTAAAACTGGTTGGCTGCATAATAAATAGATATTTTGGGATATTCGAGTATTTTAGACTATATTGCTTACTTATAAAGAGTACTTGGATGTCATTAATACATGAGGCTCAATGGTCTAGGGGTATGATTCTCGCTTTGGGTGCGAGAGGTCCCGGGTTCAAATCCCGGTTGAGCCCAGCAAACTATTTTGTATATTATTATGTATTTAAATATAGTCATTTACTTTGTTCAAGCAATATTTCCTGAACTTTTCAGTATCTTTGTATATCTATTATAGTGTGTGTTACCTCTGTCATCTATTCAAAAGTTGAATGCAAACCAGTTTTTTGTTGTTGTTGACTACTTTGACAAAAAACTACTTTGTTTACGTTTCTTGCATAATAAAATCGCTTGATCATGCATAATTAAGCCCTAGGCACAAATTTAAATTTTGTTTGACCAATAAAATACGTGACCACTGTGATTCTATACTCTCCCATGAAAATTAAGTTGAAATAATTGAAATAGTTTTTAAAAATAAACTTGATAATTTCTTAATTATGAGATATAGGTTTTATGGACTGAATGTAAATGTAAAAGTCCTTCTGTAAAATTTAAGAGAAGACTAAGTTAAGCTCACAATATTCTGCCGGGCATCTGTCGCCTCTCAGTAAGGGTATTTCACATTCGATTACACCAATGACAAATATTTCTTTTAATTAACTTGGACCAATGCTGACCTTGGTCGTTTCTTGGAACTGAATGCATATCAATCTATTTTTATATCCGTAGAGTTGGATTTTTAACGTTTATTCACAACAAAATTGTATTCCGTCACAATGGGGATGTAGCTCAGATGGTAGAGCGCTCGCTTAGCATGTGAGAGGTACGGGGATCAATGCCCCGCATCTCCAGAAGAGGGGAAATTAATATTTTTTTTTACATTGGCTTATGAAATTTAAGTTTATACTCATGTTGAGCTTCGCCCCTTCCCTGTTCGATAGAATCTTCAAATCTTTTAACACAAACTCGTCTTCAAAAGACTAGATACAATATTCATATCATTAAATTATTTAAATAATTTTACGTACAAATGTCAATTCGATTCTGGTTATTTATAAAATATTAATTAAGGATACAAAATAGAATGTTCGTTGGAGATGCGAGGCTTCGATCCTGGGACCTCCCGCATGCTAAGCGAGCGCTCTACCGTCTGAGCTACACCCCCTGCGGATCGATGTCCGCCCAAACCGCATCTGGTTTCACAGTGGGATCGAATACTGATTGCCTTGGGAACGATCTGGAATGAAACAACCCACAAATACGACCCAGCAGCACCCTTAATAAAGAAAAGAAATTCATTTAAGCATTTTGTTTTCTGTTCTGTTGCACTTTCGCTTTATTATTTATTCGCTTTTAAGAACTGTCAATATTTACACTTTAGCTCAAGTTTAGTCTGCCACAAAAAAATAAAAAAAATTACAAAAACACACATTTGAGAAAAATTCTTTTTATTGTATTGTTTGGTTTTCTTTGCATTATTGTTTTGCGCTTTCATTGTGCTCAACGTCTTCAGCATTCGCTCCAGCCACCTGCCATTTGATGCATATAATTATGGAAATTTCAAAGTGCGTTATACCCACCCTCGAAAAATGAAATCAACAACAACAACAATAACTACAACGGTAGCAAATGGTACACAAATGAAAAATCAACGCCAGCGACCGTAGCGATTCTGGCAGTGTAAATAAAGGTTGCGACAAAACAAAACGATAAAACAAACGAAAATCTCAAGGGAAAAGAAATAAGCAAGCAGAATTTGCATAAACTCAAAAAAAACATGCGACAATGTTGATTGCTCGAAGTTTGCATTTCAAATCTGTGCTTTGGCGCGCTTATTTTCCACATGAGGTGGCAGCACTGTCGCTGGGAAGCAACTCTGGGCACAGCTGTTCGAACGAGAACTCTCGCAGACATAACAAACGCAAAAGTTTTATAGTGCATAGTTTTTTAGCGTTTACGCATATTTTTACTAGCAATATAAACATAAGTGATAACAATTCTATAAACGAAAACCGATTGAACATGAGACAAGTGCAACTGTCGCATCTTTGATGCACTCATCGGCGGTTTCAAAAAACAACAACAAGTACAAAAATGTCGCGCAACTTGGAATTAGTTGTCAAAATCAGTCAGGAAATGTGCCTTAATATTGATTTAAGTTGATATTTACGCATATGTAGGGTACATGTATATATATATTGTTAAGTTTTGACATGAAAGAACGTCAGGGAACGCTGCCATCGCCAACAGCTGCCGCTGCGGCTGCAACAACAGACGCAAACACAGCGGCAACAACAGCAACAACAACAACAACACCAACAACAACATCATCAACAATAACAACTGCCGGCATCGAAGCGTTGTCGGCTTCATGCTCGGCCCCCGATGATGCTCCTGTTACGTCTTTCGAACCCAAAAGATGCCATACAGGTGGTCAACATCAGCATCAGGAGCAACAACAACAACAGCAACAAGAACAACACCAACAACAACAACATCATCGTCATCATCATGCAAGCGGACCAAATCTAAACAACTGGTGAGCTATCAGTATAAATACAAATTAACATACATATATATATACTCATACAGCATAAATCGAAGAATTCTGTTTTAATCATAATATTTACAGTATAATTTGCTCAGCTGCCTTCAATAGAATATTATTTATTATATTTTATAATTAAAATAAAATGGCTAAAACATTGAATTTGAATTGATTAACATAAAAAATAAATAAATAATGTTTGTATTTAAAAAATTAATATGCATAATTAACACTTTCACGAATCTTATATAATATTTGAAGTTGATTTATTTTTCAACTGAGTACTCCACAAACAATAAAAATACTTGAAAAATATTTCAGTTCATATTAATACAATAATAACTACAATAAAATACAAAATATTTCAAATCAATAATAAAATAATACAATTGCTTTTATTTTTGCCTATATTCAACCATATTGTTGGAAACAGTAGTTTATTTGATTTATGTTTTTGTGTTAACTTTTTTGTTGTTGTTTAATTTGAAGAGCTTGTCTTCCTACGTATGAATGTGAATAGTGTACATTTATCTAAATGTTTCCATTTAAAAAAAAAAACACTTTACAAAGGGAAGGTTCACTTCAGATTCATTAGCATTCATTGCAGAAATATTGAAAATTTGGTTAATGCATTTTTATTATTGTTTTCCTATAATGTCCAATCGAGTTTTGAATAACGCTATTTTCATTACTTTATAAAAAAGAATTTGTTTCATTTTACTAGACATTTTAAGTAAAAACACTAATATTAGCTATTTATTTATTTATTTGTATAAAACGGCATTATAAAAGACACTAATTATTATTTTCAAATATTTTTCAATATTTCCTATTGTCAACTATTAAGTGCAAAATTAAATGTATTGTTTTATTATTTTACGTATTTTATTTATTGTTAGCTGTTTCTAAGTGAGACCAATTTTTGTTGTAAACAGCTAAGCAAATTGCACAACATATAACATAAAATTCAACTTTTAACGCACATACATATAAAAACATATACACAACAGGAGGAGCATGCTATGAGGAGAACGTCTATATGTACATTAGATACCCTGTCCAAAGCGAAATTTCACAAACTGCCAACGTTCGCAGAAAATGTTATGATAATGAGGCAGGCTATCAGCACAGTGCTGCTTTTGGCCTCACGTGCTTTGCTAATTTTATGGGCCGGGGCAGCTCCTGGCATCTCATCAGCCTGGCCGCCTGGCCGCCTGTCGCATAAGCATAATGTGTTGTATATGCCACTTAATGCGATTTAACACACGAGTCGTGCTAAAATAGCTTGCCTTAACGCATTTCATTTTTCCTTTTTTTTACTTTGTCCTGTTTTGCATACACTCGAGCATCTTGTTGAGCTTTGCCTGCTGAATGAGCTTTTTGATGTGGATATTGCAGCATTGTTGAGTGTGCTGCACAAACGATGTCTCAAATTTGATTTTTTTTTTCTTAGTTTTCTTATAAGCAAGATATTAATGTGCAGATAGTTTAAGATCTTGTTGAACCCACTGACAATGACCAAAAAAAGAGGTATATTGAAGTTGTACCTGTCGATCTTGGCTTGATAGAGACTTGACATGTTATAGATTTAAACCGAAACGTATTTTTATACTGAACAAAGTATAATCGGCATGGTTTTCATGTATTTCATAACTGAATTCTCCTAGTCGAGCTATCTCGATTTATTTTATTTTGAAAGTAGCTGTTTAGCGATCATTTAATTTTTATTTGCGAAATAATAATTTGGGAAACTATTTATGAAAATCAAATCTATTCTGTAACGATTAAATAAAGTATAAATACAAAATGTTTTAAAAAACTAGGACTCAGATTAAAGATTTTTGAATGCTTTGACAACTCTGATTTCTTTTCCAAGCAACAACAAAATTATTTAAAAAATATCTTCAATGGCTCCTTCACTAATTGCAAAACCCCATTTGCCATTTCTAAGCAATTCTCTAAACTTTGGCATATTCACATTCTGTATTCTATAAACACATATGAAATATTCTGAAATTATTAGGTTTTATGACAACCCCAAGGCTCTCACTCCAAGCTGGTGTCCCACACATTTTTCTTATGTGCTGCCGCAGCTGTTGAGAAGAAAAAACAAAAAAAGCAAAATGTCGAGAATACTCATAATAAATATAAAATGGCAAAAACGTGTCGATATCGCATAACAACTTGAAAATGATTTGTTTCACAGTCTGCAGCGCATATTAACTTCGATTTTCAATTCGGGACAGCAGCAGCAGCAGCTCAGCAACTCGTGTGCCACATGTAGCAAGGAACTACCCCAGCTGCTTGGCCAGTTTTTTTTTTGTTTTTGCCAGTTAGGCAGCGCCAAATTCCATTAGGCCGCAAATGTTGCCAAAAACAACAGAAAGCGACTCATCGACAACTTTTGTTGTTGTTGGTGTCGATTGTTTGTTTGTTTGTTTGCTGCAAGCTTGTCTCAATGACGTTGTCCTTGGCCATGGCCTGCAGCTCCGTCAGCTCCATCTTGTTAACCAAACATGCTAAGACAAAGCCACAAAGAGAAAAAATTCTAATTGATAGCCTGAATGGACACAAAGTCTGCTGCTGCCTTTGCATCTTGACCATATCCGTTGTCCGTTGCGGATATGCATGTCTACTCAATTTTTTCCACAAATTAGTGAACATCTTCCTCACCTTCTGGAAGCTACACAAAATAGATTGGAATTTACAACATGCCACTACAGGTATTTTTTCTTTTTTATCGTAACTCGTCAACACTTTGGCATTGAGCTTGTTCGTGGCTTTTATTGTTGTTGCTACTGCTGCTGCTATTTGGCCCCTGGCTTGCCAAATTGTACCAGTCATAAATGTCTAACGTTTCTCTTTACTGTGTAGAGGATCTCTGAATATTCTCATTGCGTTTGTCAGCCACAACTAAATAAAGTAAATGCATTTTAAAACTAGCTAAGAAAATTGAACACTTTTTATAATATCTAATTTTTGTCTTCTAAATTTTTATTAAGCTGTCGTTCATGATTGCATTTCTAATTAAATTGAATTTCAAAGAACATGGTTTAAAATTATTCTTAAATGTAAAAGAGAAGAAAAGAAAACATATTTATATCAAGATTACGATCAAGAACTTTAACTCATTTAGGATATAAAATACTTGTGGCATCAACTGTTGAAATTTAGGCAAACGTCTCAGGAATTAACAACAAGTCGCCAGAAGTCCAAGTTAACAATTTCTGGCACCAAATGAAAAGATCAACGTTGAAGTGCGGCAAGGAGCATTTGAATTGGTCATGGGCCAAATGGAGGAGGGTTTTTGAAGTAATTAATTAAATAAATAAAAAAAATAAAAATATTAAGTCGTTAAAATCTAATTTTTAAATTTAGTAGCAGTCAGTTTTTAGAGCTTTTAAAATTACCATTTAGTAAGAGCAAACAAATTTCGACGAATTATATTCTTGTTAATTTCAAAATTCCTCTATAAGCCGCCTGGTAATTGCTATTTGCCATTGCCTTTTTTTAACCAACCAAAAAAGGAAGGAAAAACAGAAAATATGCTGACCATAGGTATTAACGTAATTAATTTTGAACCGCGTCACATGTTTTGTGGACAGGTAAAAAAAAAAACAATATGCGAACAGAAATTAATTATAAAGAAATCTTTTCATGTCTGCAACGGAATTTTCGACACTTTTGCGCATTTTTTAGCTGACCGTCGGAAACTTTTTTTTTTAACTCAATTTCACAGCAATTTCTAGAGAACACATCCAACCACGCGCCACACCCCCTCGGCCATTGTTTAGGGTCACTCAAAAGCACATTTCGCATATTATTAGCTCATTTATTACCACCAAGTGCTGACCCTGGCAGCACCTGGACCAGATCCCTCAGCAACCCCTAAGAATAAAGTTTTTTGAAAAATGCTGCCCCGTCCGAAGCAATAAAAAAAAAGAACAACAGCAAAAAATCGGTGGGTCGCGGCCGTCTTGAAATTAACACATAAATTTTAAGTGGGTGGTGTCAGCTGGGGGAGGGGGATGGGAGATGGTGCGAAATGCTCCTGCGGGTATCCATAAGATACTTTTCGGCTCACGCTCGGCTGACTCCGGCTACGGGACTGCCCATTGTCATTGAAATTTCCGTGCGAGTGCGCTCAGTCTGTCCCGTTTGTCCCGTTTGTCCGTCTGTCTGCCTGTCAGCTCACCTAGCCAATAACTTTTTGGCCAATTGAGGTTGAAACTACGTGACGTGCCCGGAAAAAGTATCTGCCAGACTGCCATTGACAGCACTGAGCTTTGACTGACTCCGACTCCGACTCCAACTCTGACTCTCTTTTCATTGTGTGCAAATTAGCCCCACAGACTATACACTTGACTATAGCACAAGCTATACGCAATTTAAATTATGACCTACCAAATTACCAAAAAAATGAAAAAAACTTAATTATTAACTACATGCAGGCCTAAGCCTCAAAATCATCCTTACATCACTTACTCGTTCTTAACAATGGCATCCAAGATGCCGCCAGAGACAAAACAAAAAATGAAGAAGTAAGAATGCGTTAGTCGAGAGAACTCGACTCGGAGATGCCCTGCACCCAACTGTTGAAAGTTTCGAGAACTGCTAATGAAATGGGAGCGAGGTTTTAAAATGAATACAGAAATAAGTGAAGATTTATGTATTTCAATCGATGCTTAGAAAGAAAGCAGCTTTATCCAAGCCATTGAAATATATGGACACTTCAACATTCGTATCATTATCATTTTAATATATGATTTCAGAAATTATTTTTTGCAATTTAAAATCAAGTAATCATTAAACAGCTACTTTTAATATTCTTAAACTTGATCAATAATATGCCTGGATATGAACAAATATTCTTTGAAAGTATATAGCTTTATTATTGCTTCTTTTATTGCTATCGCAAATCGATTTGTATCGATATTAGAAACGGACAAATTAACTTGATCTGTGTCAGAATACAAACCGCTCTCAGAGACTATAAGAGCCGGAAGAATCAAATTGATAATCGATATCGATAAAATGAGATAAACTTTATCTGCCCACGTCTTCTTTTATGCAATGCACAAACTGCACTACAAAATTATAATACTCTTTGTCAGCGTATATACAAATAAAAGGTCGCTGCAATGCGGAAATAAATAAACGTCGCGAATCTCAGACGGCATTTTGAATAACAAAATTAACAGCAGCAGCCGCAACCCAAACTCGAACTCTATTTGTAAGACTTGCTCTGTTTAGTTATGCATTTTTCTCTTGTTTCCCTCCTTTTTTCTTCATATTCATTTTTATTATAATTTTTTTTTTGTTTTTGGATTTATTTTTCTCACAGGCGCCAGTTGAAGTCAACAAAATGTGAAGCACGGGCCTGGCAAAACGGACGCAGGCAAGTTTTCCTGTGCTTTATTTCATTTTGTTTTACCCCTCCCCCCTATCGCTGCCCCACTGCTTTGTTTGTCTGCCGCACTGTTTGTTTGCACTGTGTGTGTAAGTGTGTGTGTGTGTGTGTATCTTTTTCTTTCGCTTTCTTTTGCTTTAACGCACGCTTGCACCTTTCGGAGATGTGTGTGGGTGTTTTGGGTAGTGCGACTGCTTGGGTTAGATTGCCCCAGGGAAGACAACCACATTATTAACACTTGACTAAATATGCATTTCTTGTGACAGCAAGAAGCGTTAACAAGGTTGGCGTTAAGGGTTTACAAACAAAGCTGCGGCCAGCCATCAAGTGGCTGAAAAATGTGGTCTATGAAAGATGTGGCAATTGCGTGGTGCTGGGCTGAATGCCACGTATTTCCTAATAAAATCGACGAGTGTCTTAAATGTTAACACTTATCTTGGGAGTTTATGAAAAAATGATAAGATATTAGTAGGAAAGCTATCACAAAAGCTGAATTGTAAAAATAGCAATATAATAAGTGTGTTTTATCTTATCCAACAGAATTATTAAATTTAATTTAATTTGATGAAACTCTTAAATTCAAAATTTTAAAATGAAATTGCTAGAAAATAAAAGCAATGTTTTATAGGCTCGTAGCAAGTATATTAAAGATCCTAATATGTAATGTTCCGAATTTATAGTAATCGTAACGATATATAAAATTTTACTTAGTTAAATTATTACAAATTAAAATTATCAAACAGCTCCAAATATTTGTTTTGCTCAAAAACTCTACTCAAAATTGTTCCTAATGTATAATATTATATTATAAAAATAAAGTTTTCTGCTGCTAAATTAGGCAAATAAATTAAAAGAAAAAAATACCAAATATTAAAAAATTGTTAAAAATCAAATATATATTCCATATAAATAAACCGAAAAGAAACCTTCATTGTGATCAATTTACCAATAAATTTTTTTTAAATGTGCCAAAAGTAGATCACATTCCACATGCCACATGCAACATGCAATTGAGAGTTAGACAAGAATACGAATGCAACTTGAGTTATTTTGCGGACGCAGTCCCAACGTGTAACATCAATGTTACCCACCACCCGCCCGACCGGCGCGAGGGGCGACTGCCGCATGACGCACGGCACGAAGATCGCGTTACGGCAAAGGTCCGGACCCTGGCCCCAATTGTGGGTTTGTTTCTTTTTTCATTGCTAGCCGGCGCGTACGCGTTCTTATTCAACGTCGGACACCCATTTCGATTAAGCACGGATAATTTTGTTGGCTGGATTTGGCGATTGGGCAAAACAGAACACATGCCCCGGATAGAACAGACGTGGCCAATGTTTAGCACTCGTTGGGAGAACAATTGTATATAAAATCGAAATCGAACGAAACGTTTTCAACTAATCATTGTATTCGGAGTGCTTTGTTAGGATTCGACACAGTACATGTGTGCATTAATTAGATCGATGCTTTATCTTAAGACTATTTACCATTGTTAGACGCCTACCTATATGCATTGCTGTTTATTTGGCTACCATTAAGTATCTATGCTTTTGGTTACATATCTTAGTTACTTTGGCTACATATTGGCCCTACTATTAGTATTATTATTATTAATATTATTATTATTGGTTTTTGGTTACATATATTGCGGATATTAGTTTTTGATGGTTGCATTTGCGTTCAGTTTTTACTCATACTCTTTGACTTTGACTTCGACTCTTTCTTTTTTCTTTTTTCGTTTGTCTCTCATTGTTTATTATTCCGTACTTCTTTTTCTTCTTCATCTTCGTTGTCGATTATTACGTATTTCTACTTACAGTTGGCTCGCGTTGTGCGAACAAACGTTGAAAACACACAAAGTGACTTTGGCCTTGAGCCCGATGCTTATTTTAAGCAGTTGGCGCCTTAAGAAAACCAATCGCAGTTGATATTAGTCTGTAAAATAGAAATTAAAACAAAAAAGTTATACGTAAAGTGTATGGAAATTAGGTATGTCAAAAGTTTTCGAGTCAAAGTTACAAACCTAATTAATTATTAAAACTATCAATAATTAATGGGGTAAAAATCATATTTCAATGAATTTTCTGTGTATTTTTTTGTATCAGTATCAATGAATATTTTGTAAGGAGTAGCTAAAATTCGAATACTTTCGACTTTATTTATTAAATGTCGATTAATTTATTAGTCTAAGTACATATGCTCAATTCGAGCTTAGCATTTTTATCCTATTTAATACAAAAGATAACAATTAATAAAAATAATATAAATATTTTTAATACATACGATTTGTATTTTATATTAAAAATCACTTTTAATATGTAACAGTATATATTTTTGCAGATCTCAAAAATGTATGCTACAAAAAAAAGAAAATCAAAAGACTGCTCATTATTGGAGCTAATTTGAAACTTGCCAAAGCCAAACTAAACGTGATTAAATATTTAAAAAACTAATATATATGTACATATTAATATATTTTATGTATTATTATATTTAATACATAGAATAATTAACAAAACAATTTAATTATTTTTTTGTTCACTTAACAAACGACAACAACATACAACAACAAACTACAACATATTCGCCATTAAATTACCTTGCGGCAATCAAACACTTAATATACATATATACATATATACACTTATATATATACGTATATATTTATATATAACTTTAACTAAGCACTTTTTCACACACTACCTCAATACGCACCTCGGTAAGCCAATGGCTCTAACAGGGATCCAAGAGTTTTACCGTTTATTGGCAAAGAACTCGAAATATTTTCTCCAGGGCTTTGATCAATCAACGCAAATGATACAATAACTGATATTCTTATTGGTTTGTTTGTTTCTTGTTTTCTTTTATATATATATATATATATATTTTTATTTTTTTTTTGCCAACGCTGAGAAAGAGACAATCTCAAACGAAGTCCAAAGGCTGGTAGTTGAAATTCAACTGAGCTCAAGCACATAGCCTAACTGACTTTTATAGGCAGGACAATCAAATGCCATGCGCCGAATTTGGCTCACACTACATATTATGTACTGGGGGTCCTAGTAAACGGGAGTT
Source organism: Drosophila setosimentum (assembly GCA_035043505.1). Lineage (NCBI taxonomy): Eukaryota > Metazoa > Arthropoda > Insecta > Diptera > Drosophilidae > Drosophila > Drosophila setosimentum. Next base: position 5,885,560 of record JAWNMY010000001.1, read on the forward strand.
GCGTTTCCCACGCCATGGTCAGGTTCCAGTTTCTGCAGTTGCCTCCGACTCCTCCGTTCGTCCGTGTCTTGCTTATTGTATTGTTGTATGTAGTTTACAAACAATAATGCCAACACTCACATCCAAGTCCCAGCCTAGAAGCATGCAACAGCCAACCAGACTGCGCTTGCAGTTTCCTGCCTTCCTCACTCTCGCTCTCTCACTCTCTCTCTCTCTCTCTTGTTCTCCTCTGTCTTTTTGGGAGCATTAATTGCACATTGCAGTTGTTGCTATTGTTGTTGCTGTTGGTGTTTATGTTGTTTTGCTTGTATTTTATTATATTCCCAACAGGTTTTTTTTGCCATATTTTTCATGCGCACTCCCTCACTCTCTAGCGCCACTCTCTCTCTCTCTCTATCTATCTCTCTATTGCTGTCGTGTGCAGTCGTGCCGAGTGCTTCGTGTACTTCGTAGAAACACGAAAAGCACGCTGACTGCGCTACTCCTTTGCCTTTGCTGTCCCGTCAGTCTCGCTCGGTCTTTTCAGCTCGCTCGTTCGTCGTGTGCGCTGCCGGCAGCAGGTGGCGTGGGCGGATGGGTGGCTACCCTCCTCCCATCCATCTACCCGCCCCCACTGCACACAACCGTTGCATCTTATTTAGTTACACTTTGTTGCTGCTGCTGCTGCTGCTGTTGTTGTTGTATTTTGCATTGTTTTGTGCTGTGTTTTGTTTTGCTGCTTGCTGCTGCTGCTGCTGCTATGCAGCGGCCGCCTTTCGGGCCGTGACTTCGTGTTATGTACAAACCGTTATGATCCTCGGCTCTCGTCTCTCGTTCGTTGTATATGAGTTGGTTGTGTGTACGCAATTGTTGTTCTTGTTGTTGTTGTTGTTGTTGTTATTGTGTTGTGTGTTATTGCACTTGTTGTTGTTGCCTTTGCATTCCCATATACCACGACTGTTGTTGCTGTTGCTGTTGCTATTGCTATTGCTGTTGCTGTTTTGCTCTCTAAACTTCTCCAACTGCCGCAGCGTTCCCGTCGGTTAACGGCATTTGGCGACACGACAGCCACGCAGAAAGTTCTCGGGCCCAATCAGTTGTGTAGTGTGTTGTATTGTGTTGTGTTGTGTTGTGTTGTGTGTATTGCGTGTTGTTGTCCCGGTCATCATCAACAGCGGTTGAACCGCTTCTTCCCATTACGAACGCGCAATTGCAACGAACGAGCAATATTCAACTTATTCCGATAGGTCAATAAATTGTAGTGGCAAAATACCATTTTATAAAATTTATATTAAAAAAATTAACACAGATATCATTAAAAAAATATATATATATTATAAATATATATATTATATATTTATTATATTTCGAAATAAAAAATAAATAAAATGTAATATATTGTATTAGAACAATAATACGAATAATAACACCGTTCATACTCAATTTAAATTAATATTTTTAACCACACAATTTATTCACAAAATTAAATGAATCGAAATCACTTTGCAAAAAAAAAACTCCATCAAAGTTCCGCTTCCGCTCTGTCTACCGTATAACTGTCAAACGCACAAAAATAAAAATAAAAAAAGCAAAAACAACGTAAAACCACTGAATTTAATAGCGGCCTGATTTATATTTGACACTCAAACAGACACTTACACACCCTGTCAGGCAATTCATAAACAATTAAGTGGCTGAACGTGAGGTGTGTGTGGAATGTGTTCGAAATGTGCTTTTGGACATGGTCAATTTAGTATGTGTGAATATCTGACACCAACTGAATTGTTGTGATTGAGTTAACTTCTTGCAATCGAATTGTTTGAGTTATCAACAGACTGATTTAGTTTCGGTTATAAACCCTCGGCTCATTTAGTGCCTAACGAGTAAGAGGCAACCAAGTTGCTAATTAAGGCGAGCTGCTAGCTGTGATTCTTTTTATTGCATTTGATTTTGAATGCCTATGTCCTTTGTGGAGCAGAAATCAAAGGAAAAATTTTTCAATTTCAATCCAAGGACAAGGTGAGCATTATTTTTATAATTTTACTATTGTCAAAAACTGATATGCTAATAAATATATGCAATTCTAAAAATTCTATTGTGATCTCTCAAATTATTCACCTACTGAGTAACACTAAGAAACAGTTAAATTATAGCAGTCACATTTTATATGACCATTTATTTTTTTTTATAAACAATCATCATTAGCCATTAGTGGAGTTTTTTTTCCCACCTATTGCAGACTGAAGTCAACAAGCCGACATATAACTTCAGTATTATTTAAAATAACAGACTAATTATTTTATTCAAATCGATATGATATCTCAGATTTTTTAAAAATTTTTTACCTTGTAGAAATGTGAGGAGTATAATGGCACTAATAACTAGTTAGTTTGATTCGGATAACTTCGTAAACAAAAATGCTGTCCATACAAGAACTCATCTATCGACCGATCGTTCTACATGATATAGTCCTTCAATCCAGCTGCCTCCGACATACACTCCGCGAAATTCGATTAAAGGCACTATTGCTTATGGTGTTAAAAACTGTATCAAGCCTAACGGGACGTTGTTTACGCATTTTATTGCGGTGCATCTTCTTCTTACACTGTAATGATGCATTGGAATGAAAGTTCCGTTAGTTTTTTCCAAGATTTTTGCATATTTCTGTTTTTTATACCCTGAACCGATTAAAAATGGGTAATTAGGGTATAATGGTTATGTGCAAATGTCTGTAAAAGGAAGCATCTCCCATAAAGTACATATATTCTTGATCAGGGTCAATAGCCGAGTCGATATCGCCATGTCCCTATGTATGTATGAATATTGAGATCTCAGAGAATGTAAGAGCTAGAGACTTTAAATTTGGAATATAGGTTCTTGTATACCAGGCGCAGATCAAACTTGCTATAGCTTATCGATAACTGTCTCCGTTTATCAAATATCGATAATTGCTAAAAATTGAAAGGCAGAATCTAATATATGCATGTGTATATTATTGATCAGCTGCCTAAATTTCATCGAGATCGGATGAAAAACACCCAAGTTATAGTCGAAAATATATTCTCATATTGATCTCATTTATATCAGCAGCCGCAAGGATTTTCTGTATGCAAAAAATATAATTATGCGAGCGCATGTTTGAGAAAGAGATGGAATGATAATCGACGAGAGCGTCAATATTCTTTTGTGTGTGTTCTGCGGAGCCCCGCTACCTACGATTGCGTGTTTCACATGTTTGTCGGCAGAGGGCGCTTCCAGAGCTGCTCGCATTTTAGTGCAAATCTTTTTAATGGGGAATTTGCCAATAATAATAGAATATATTTAATAACTGGGTTCAGGGAATATCGTAATCGAGTTTACTCGACTACAGCACTGTTACTTGATTTTAACTAGTTTGTGTGCGAAATTTGATTAATGGCAGTTTAGATTATTTGCATACCAAAATTTTTTTCTAAAATTCTATTTGATTCTAGGTTACAAATATCGAAACATCGTGTTCAACAAATTGTATTAAGTAGTAATCGATTGGTTTGGAAGAAAATGAGTTCAAAGCCAGTATTAACGAAGGCACAACACATAATAAATGTGGTATTTTCTAATGAGAAAATTCGATTGTTTAAATTATTAGTGTCTCGATTTAAAGAAGTCTGAGAGATTTTTCCCTACCCAAAGCTGTGGCGGTGCTTCACTCGTGATCTGGGCTGTATTTAGTCATCACAACAGGACCCTGATTTGTAAAATTTTAGATCTCAGAGGGTTATAGAAACCAGCTTTACTCAGTTTTGGTGAAATTTATGGAGCATCAAGCACGACTTAGCGTGTCGTGGGTTGTTTCGGGATAAGGATTTTAAGCTTTTAGAGTGACCAGCAAGATCAAACAACCTGAATTCCATAAAGAACATGTGGGGACACTTGTTTCATCGAGTTTAAGTGGCTAATCGACAGTTTGAGACAGTTGAACAGCTTCGAATGCTGTCGTTAAGGAATGGTCCAAAATCCCTCAATCTGACTTCTAAAAAGTTTTTGAATTGATGTCAAATCGAATTTGCTTTAGTTAGAAACAAATCTGAAAGCTGAACACATTGTTAATTTATTATTTTCATATAATTTATACATATTTTATGAATTTTATTAGCACTGCCTTTAATCGAACTTCGCACCTTAACTTCACTTTAAACAAAAAAAAAATGAACAAAAAATTGTATGTTAATGTTACAAATTTAATTTATATTTGACAACTAACTTTTGTGGAAGAAAATATTTTTTTTGATATTTTATTTTAAATTTTATATTCCAAGTTTTATTAAAATAGCTTCAAAGTTGAGGGACTAGAAGAGACATAGAAAGAGACACCGAGAAGGACATGACTATATCGACTTAGCTAGCGATGCCGATCAATAATACATATATAAATTGTATGGGGTCGGAAAGAAAGATATAGTATGAATATAAATATAAGCCTATACTTTCTATTTCTTTGAATTTCCTCACAGATGAGAATATCCCCATCGCAGACTTCAATTCATAATAATAATTCTCGTTCCTCATTCTCAATTTGGTCGGCAATGAGTATTTGGTCCATCAATTCAGTTGCCTGAAATCGTTCCAATTTGATGGCATCCTCTGCTTCTAATTAACGTAAACAAATTTGAAGTAGAAATAACAATAAATGTCTCTGGCAAATCCGCTTATGCGCGACGCTCGCATCTGGCAATCGAAAACTTTGGCATTTTCATTTTTCTTATTCTTAATTAAATCCACCAAATAAAAAAACAACACTTGCATAAACTTTTATTATAACCAAGACACCCAAATCCCCCATACCCCCACACCCCACTCCCCAACTTCAAGTGCTCATTTGTCAATGTAGCAAAAGTGAACAAAATTTTCATTTTTCATTATCGAGCATTATGAAAGCTTTGCGCACGGCTCAAAATAAAAAAACAAAAAAAAAGAGAAGAAAACTGACAGTCAACCAAGAGTGTCAAGAGTGCTGTGAATAGCCACGTTTTTCGCTCCCACTCCGCAATTTGGAGTGCTAAATCATAAATATGCATCTAACGTTTATCTAACGTCTTTATAGCAGCCCTCCCCGTTGTCATTGTTTAAAGTGTGCACCCCTGTGTTGTGCACCCCCCTCGCCCGAAAAGTAGACCCGAAAGTAATTTTACGTCTGACTAAACATTAATGTGCTCAATATTTTATTGTTTGTTTGTTTGTTTGTTGCTTGTTGTTTCATAGACTCGCTGCCCCCACCCACCCCCTTCCTACCCGAAATAAAACGACAAACTGCTTAGCCAAAAAATAAAAATAAACAAGTAAGAGTGCTGTAGTCGTGTTAACTCGACTACGATATACCCTGAACCCAGTTATTAAATATATTATATTATTATTGGCAAATTCCCCTTTAAAAAGACTTGCACTAAAATGCGAGCAGCTCTGTAAGCGCCCTCTGCCCATATTGAAGCTCGCGTCGACTATCATGCCATCTCTTTCTCACACATGCGCTCGCATATTCATAGAGAAATTGCTTGCAGCTGCTGATAGAAATGAGATCAATATGAGAATATATGAAATTTGGGCAGTTGATCAACAATATGCATATGCATATCATGTATTAATTAGAAGATTCTGCCTTTAAAATTGTGGCATTTATTGCTATCGGAATTTCAATTTATCGATATTTGATAAAGGGAGGCAGTTATCGATAAAATAACGCAAACTTGATCTGCGCCTGGTACACGAGAACCTATATTCCAAATTTGAAGTCTCTAGCTCTTACAGTTCCTGAGATCTGCGTGTTCATACAGACGGACGGACGGACGGACAGACGGACAGGGCTATATCGACTCGACTATTGACCCTGATCAAGAATATATATACTTTGTGGGGTTGGAGATGCTTCCTTCTGCCTGTTGCATACATTTGCACAAAACCATCATACCCTTTTTACCCATTTTTCATGGGTTCAGGGTATAAAAAACCAATGACAAAAAATGCCAGGCAGCAGATGATTATGCGGGTTTGCTTTCGAAACGATAGAAAATTCGATTTTTAACGCAAACCAGGAGATAAATAGACTTCTTAATATATACTTTTTGCAATTGTTTATTCAAAGACTGTGCAGAGTTTCTTTTCTTATGGGTTAAAAGGGTATAATGAAGTTATGCGAAAGTATGTAACAGGCAGGAGACACCTTATCTGAACCCTTAACATATATACATTCTCCATTTGTAACAATAGTCGAGTCAAAATAGTACTCTTGCTTAAACTTGGCATATATTCATATTACTATATCATATAACTCACATATGAAAATGAGTTCTCGAATAAAAATATTATTTGCTTCACAAGACATCTACAACAAACTTACCAAATATATATTTAGAATAAAAATCGATCGATGGAAACGGTCGACAGATCAGTTTTGTGTGTATGAAAAATTTATTCACCAAATTATCAGAATCAAACCCACCATTTATGAGTGTTGTAATGTTTATAACAACAAAACCAAAAATCAGGAATATCTTACAACTTTATCATGTAGCTTTTATATGAGAAATTGTTCGGTCTTCGATTCTTATTTTCTGTTCTAACTGTTTTGCTTTAGTAATTGCAGTTTATAGGGCTTATACGACTTGCAATTATGAAAAAGTACTGCTTTAAGGTTGAATTTTGTATTCACAGTTTTGCATTTTTCTAAAATCCACTATAATCTACACAAAATTAAATAAATATGTTCACTTAGACAATCAAAGAAAAAAAAAAACATAATTAAAATAGTATACAGAAAGATTATAAATAAAACAGCTTCTATACTATTTGTATGTCTTTTATCAAAATATTGTTGAATCGCTCAATCATATTAAAACACATAAAATTATAATTTACCATTTATTTATTTACTTTTTGCTTAACTTGAATTTAACAGTCAACATGCAAAAAGTGTTAATCAAGCATGACCAAAAGAAGATTGAAGCAGTATCTTATTCAATACTAATTAGTTTAAGAAGCGAATCAGTGAAATTGAAGTTGGCCAAGTACTGTTGGCCTGGCCAAAAGCTTTCGCCTCACTTTTGGTTTTTTCTGCTGGCACTGCACTTTGTCAACACTTGAATGTGGGTGGCACATGTGGGGATGTAGCTCAGATGGTAGAGCGCTCGCTTAGCATGTGAGAGGTACGGGGATCGATGCCCCGCATCTCCAATAAAATATGGAAAGGACTCTCTTTTCCTTTCCTTCTTTTTGGGTTGCAAGCGTCGATAAATACGCAGACGTCTGCATTTTTTGATTTGGCAAGAAGAAGGCGCATTAATGAATATTCAAAGTCAGCCAAACGACTTTGGGCTTAGATGCCCCTTCATTTTTGCATCCCGCATGTCGGCAATCAAGTCGCGTAATTTGATTTAAGCACACGGGAAAAACACGGGACACATTGTCGCACATAAATCAGCACAATATGCCAATGTTTGTTTACTTGCTAGCATTCGCAGAACTTTGCCAGCAATTAAACAGGCGGCCAAACAGCCAGCCAACAACATGCCACGTCTCCCAGGACGATAAGCGGGTTGAGGTAACTGACTGAGTTGCTGCCACAGCCGCAGGCGAGACACACACACACACACACACACGAAGCAAGAGAGAACTCTGGGGATTGTGTTGAATGGGTCTGGGTATTGTAAATGATACATGATGTGCTATTTATGAGAAGCCTTTTGTTTTAATATTTGCAGCGCACAGGACAAAGTTTTTTACTCCACGACTGACTGACTGACTGACTGTTAAGCTTGTTAAGCTTGTTGAGCTTGTTGAACTGTCGCTGTCCTGTTACCAAAATTTATGTGTTTTCCTATTTTTTAATTGTTTTAAGTGTTTTGTTATGTTTGGGTTCTGTTTGCATTTCATTCATTACTATTTTTCCACTACTTTTGGCACAAAAATATTAGGAAAAAAACGTGAATAAAAAAAAGTTAGTTTCATCCTTTGGAGATGCGGGGCATTGATCCCCGTACCTCTCACATGCTAAGCGAGCGCTCTACCATCTGAGCTACATCCCCGAGTGCTTCTGATTCATGTAAAGGTATTTTTATGACCACTTCAACAAAAATATCTCTTTCCCAAAAATCAATTATACTTGCGATAAATTCAATTGAAATGCATGCCACGAACTGGCCCAGTTTGGCTTGTAAGCTTGGCTTGAACTGGTTTTGTGGCCTTAAGCGTGCTTTTGTTGGTCAGTTTGATGGAAATTGATCAACTGTGTCCGCTGTAGTTATGCTGGGCGTGGCAATCGAAATTGTTGAATGGTTTCTCGATTCAGTTGGGAGTTATTAAGTAATGACACACAGAGCAAAAAAGGGGAGAGTTCAACAAAAAATTATAATGAATTTGTGCAAAAATATATAACAGGCAGAACAAAAAATATCTGCGACCCCATAAAGTATATACATGCGTCGTAGAAGAACAGCAGAAGGAGAGAGTCGAGTTCGTAAAGAGCAGCGTATGATCGTCAATAAGAAGTCGTCAAAGTCCCCAGTACCAAATTTGTAAAGTTGTCGGTGCATCGAGGAAATAAGTCGTTGTTTTATAAAGTCGAAGATTAAGTTGTAAATCCAATACTCATCTTTCATTATGACATACCTATAACTAGTAGATTAATATTAAAAATTACATAATCAGTCCTAAATATATACTTAATAGCCATTTCTATCTGTTCGTCTGTATGAAAAACTCATTCTCAAAGTGGCTGCGTATCAATACATATCGATTTCCGATACGCAAAGCTATGAAAATAAAGCCTTCCAATTTACTTTCATATTGAAAGAACTTTAACCAGCAAGCATATCTGCTAGTCGAGAAGTCTCAACTAGAGTATTTTAACCTGGATTATCTGCAAAAGCCTTCTGCAAAGAAAGTCAAATGGAACTCATTTCCGGTTTTTTTTTTTAAACCTAGTGTCTGAATATTCTACTATTTATTTTAATTTACATTTTATAAGCCTTAAAAAAAATGTACAAAAAATATATATACCACAACGAAAAGCTACAAAGTTTTGAACGAAATATATAATATTGAAAATGCATCCATCTGTTTTCGAAAATTCTTCTGATATTATTAAATCTTTCCAATTGCACTTCTCATATAATTCACTTTCCTCAATAATTTGTTCGACTTAAAAATTAAATTTCAATGAATTAAAAAATGTTATATTTAAAAATTGAGGATTTTCTTTAAATTATTGAGACTTTCAACTTGCCAACTGCTAACGTTTAATGACTTTAACAAAAACCACAATTAAATGTTAATTTTCTGCAATGCTTGTTTATTATGAGAAGTCGCCCTTAAATTTGTCTATATGAGAGTATGTTGTGCACACATTATTTGTGTGTATGTGTGTGTGTGTGTGTGTTTTTTGGGCTTTAATTAAAACCAAACAAAACAACAAAAACGCCTGTCAACGAGTCGCTGAGAAAACTTGAAAATTACCTCAAGCTGTTGCACATACAAACTCAGGCAGTGCAGGGGAGGGAGGGGGCATGTGGCATGTGGGATGTGGGATGTAGCAGCAGCAAGCCACTAATTGTTGTTGGTATTGTTGTTGTTTATCAGCGAAACATTGTGAAAACATGTGGGGTGCGTGCCTCCGCTTAAAAAGACATTACGAGCACAGCACGCGTAAGCAGCAACAATTAGTTTGTCTCATATACAACAAGAAGGTGTGGCAAATGTTGGGGAAGATTGGGTGGGGGACGGGTGGTGGGTCCTCGCCTTGGCAAGAGTTAAACGTTTTCATATTTATGAGCATCGTAAAACTCAATGATATACAAAATTAATGAGAAAGTCGCACGATTGCCACTTTTCCGACTTTGCTTACTTTTGCTTACTTTCTGGTGGCACCCATGCGAATCGTAAAAGAAATGTTACCTCAAAAACTTTTGTCAGCATGCCCCCACCAACACCCTACCCTACCCCCCCCCCTTCCCCCTTCCTCCTTCCCCTTGCGTACCTGCCTTGCAGCAACTACATCCAAATTCATCCAAGCGTCTTGTAATTTTAATTTCAAGACAGTCTGCGACTTTTAGTTGCTTTCTAGAAAATATTTGCACACACAACTGCCCCATGCCACCCGCCTCCTGCCTCTGCGGCGCCCCACTCGAGAGCATCACGTACTTTTTGCTGTTGTGACTTTCTGTGTTTTTTTTTTAATTGACTTGCCTCCGTTTTGGCACGCCCCCCGCTCAAGGTTCATTAGATTTAGGGCGGAGGGGGGAGGGTTTTTGGCTTGATTTGACAAATACTTGTGTAGGTGCCTCCTTAAATGACTCCTCCTGCTCATTAGAGCACTTGTCACACACACACACACACACACACACACACACGCCCCGTGACATTTGACTTTTGGCCGTTTCCGGCGAGCGTGTTGTGACTTTTTTCTTTAGATGCTCCTCGTGGCATCCTTTTTCACTCATCACTGCATAAATTTTCTTAAGTTTTTTCTTTCCGCTATGCGTTATGCATATTAATTTTTATTTGGGTTCCAAATATTTGCACTACGCTTGCGTTTTTTATTTGATTTCTTGCAGAATTATTTGTTGAAAAGAACCTTATGAAGAGGTTTGATTCTTTTCTGCTTTATTATTATTATTATTTTCAAATATAGCGCATATCTTTGTCAAGTCCAGAATTTGAGTATTTAATTTAAGCAGATATATAATTTTATAAGTTCTTAATTTATGTGCTGTAATTGGTGCTACTTCTTTAATACTTTAAATAGTATGGAAGTTCTTAATTTCTGTGATATAATTGTCTTAAGTCAAAATGATCTAGACTATTTCAAAAACAAAGCTTTTAAATGGATTCCAGATTCAATATTTTCATCTTATCGACTCCCGTTGCACATGCAACTAACACAAATTTTAAAAGAGCTGAGGTGAAAAAATGTTAATCTGGTTTTTCAATGCCATGCAAATTCGCATTGACGGGCGACATTTTAAATTTTTAATTAGTTCAAGTTACAAATGACATTAACAAAAGGCAACAGAAGAACAGCAACACAAGATTCTGCGGTCTCCTCGTATATTTTAGCATTTCTTAACGAGATTTTAGAGCGAAAAAATAAAGAAAAGAGGCGGACATGCCGAAAAGTAGAAAAATGCTCAATGCCAAAGGAATTCGCACCTTTGCATACACAAATAGGGAGGGATGGAGAGGAGGGCGAGAGTGGGACTTTTGTGGTTATAAATTTTAAATCTGTTAAATTAATGGGCGCTGCGTTCCTTCATTCTCACGTGCCACAAAACTTGAGTTGAGAACTTTTGCAAAAGCCAAGCACGTTGCTTGATTACATTAATTATTCCTTTATTGTTTGAGGAACTTAACTTTTTTTTGTTGATTATTATTACACTTGGTTTGTCTGTAAAAGGTTCTTGTAATGAGCCTGAGTTTTACCTAATTGCAATCGACTGGACTAGTAAATAATATTGTATTCCATATAAACTAAAAGTTTGTACAAATTTTTTCTTTCAGGAACCACATATATAACAATAATGTAAGTATATTTATTTTTGTACTTTAAAATTAAATCTATACAGTGGTTTTTGGATGTTCCCTTATTGTGCAGTGGAAAAACAACGGTTCGAGACCGTACTATTCTCCAAAGAACCCACGCGATTTGTATCATAATAAAGACAACAATTGGAAGGAATCAACAACAAATTCTAAACGAGGCGAGAATCAAGAGGAACATAAACGTCGCGAAAAAACTGATTATTATAGAAACGATTTTCATAAATCGCGAGAACATAGAACAACTTCAGATCGATACTCAAACGCCAATCGAAAGTGGATAAGTCAAGATTATAGGGCGAGACATCGAGAAACTCATAGTTCACCCACTGAAGAAGAACAAGGCAGAACAAGTGAAGAAGGCCAAGCGAAACAAAAGAGTTTAAGAAACAAGAGCAATACGATTTCAAATCGATTATATGGGGAAAAGAGAGCGATTTGTTCCAGATCAAATTCGATTGAAAGCAAATCGATAGAACAAACTGAAGAAAACTGTTCGCAGAGAAAAACAGATGTATTAGTTAACAACGTTAACGGACAGTGTAAAGAAGAAAGTGCAAAAATAGCTGGAACACCAACCAGCAAATATCCAAAATCAAAATTATTTAGAAATAATATACCCAGTCCCGTGAAGAAGAAGATTAAAGAAAATAGTGCCATAGGGACCCAAACTGAGCCGGAGAGCGACGTTACATTGAGCAAGGAGCAGCAGGATAGACCGACAGCCAGCAAAACACATCCCAAGATACAGGTGAGACCGTTAGCTGAGCTGCTCAAGCAGGAAATACTCGCCGTAACACAGGAGCAACGTCAGAACGGGATCACAGCCAAGCGGATTCGTCGAGCAACAACGATCCAGACACGTCGGCGCACAACCAGCAACTCCCTGCTCGGCGCCAACAATGGCAGCAGCGACTTCATCAACATCAACGATCGACTGGCCAACATGGACAAGGAGAGTCTCAAGTATATCATCAATAATGGCGACACCATCTACAACGAACATCTAAAGTTGCAGGCCCGCCGACGACTGCGCGACGAGGTGCGCCGTCAGCTGAAGGCAATCGAACTCGACCAGCCAAAGGATAAGCCGGCCAAGCAACTAATCGAGGACGAAATCGTTGAGGCCATCAAATTGCCGGAGCTCCTGCTGCAGGAGATTGAAAAGTGCTTTGGCATTGACTTATCACCGAGAGAGACGCAAGAGAGCGACAGCAAAGAGAGCAGCGGAAGCACAGCAGCGATCGAAGCAAACGAAAGCACAGCAACGAGCAAAGAAAGCGAAAGCGAGCAGTTTGTTAAAGAGAGTGAAAGCTCAAAGTTTGTTAAAGAGAGCGAAAGCGAGCAGCCTGTTAAAGAGAGCGAAAGCTCAAAGTGTGTTAAAGAGAGCGAAAGCGAGCAGCCTGTTAAGAAGAGCAAAAAGTGCAATAAAGAAAAGTGCAAAACGCCAAAGCAGAAGAAGGCAAAAACAATGGCAGGCAAAAAACCCAACAATGGACAGCCAGTCGAAAAAAGCCCACCTCAAAGCTCGAAAATCAAGAGAGCTGAGAGCAAAACCAAAGAGATGGCCAAGCGAAAGGAAACAACTCAAAGAGAAACAGACGATGACGAGACAAATTGCATGCCCATTAAAAAGGAAATGCAAATGGAATCGCGTAGTTTTCGAGATAACAGCGTCATTGTGGTCAGCAGCTCCTCCGAAGATGAGGAGGGGGAGGAGTTGCCACATGTGGATAAGCAAACTGATAATGCAGACAATGCTGACAGCGATCACTCGACTGCATCCAGCAGCTGCAGCAGCAGCATCAGCACAGAGTCCACCAAGCGACGCTATCAACAGAAACTGGACAGCGATGCGAACAATATCGTCGACAGCTTTGAGAAGCTGATACTGCCGCAGCTGAAGGAGTCGCTGGCAGAACGGTATCGGAGCAGCCACTGCAGCAGTTTGCAGAGCCGGCTGCACTTCATCTCCTGTGTGGTGACCAGCAGCGAGCACAATTCGCAGACGTTCAGCAAAATCGAGGTGGCCAAAATGCAACAGAATCTCAAGGCAATCGACAATCGGCTCGGCATCGAGTTCCTGCTCCGTGAAATTGTCAATGTCGTCAATCTGCAGAAGCAGGCGGCAGCAGCGCGTCGCAAGCAGCAGCAGCAGCAGGAACAGCACAAGTTGGAGAAGGAGTCTAATGGGATTATCAGCAGTGCCAGCTCACCGCTGATGCTTAACGCTGAGCAGCTCCAATTAGAGTCGCAGCCACATCAAAGGAACTGCACTCCAGCTGAGTCAGCAGTCGCAGTCACAGCAGCAGCAGCAGCAGCAGCAGCAGCGCAATCCTTAATGCCACCCACCCCACCCCGCAATGGAACTCCGACACCCGCTGTTGCCACTCTCTCCAACTCAAATCGCTCCCTGCACTCGCTGAACTATTTGGGTCTGGATGCGTCTGTGCCGCGTCTGTCGCCGGGTAGCTTCTCGCTGTCCTCGTGCGGCTTGGAGAACGGTGAGCCAATTGTGCTCCTGGGCGATTCGGTGACGCACAGTCTGCTCGAACTGGATCGACGGCTGCTGGAGAATCAGAATCGACGTGGCTTCCTCGAGGAGATGATCATGAAGTTTCAGCGCGAGAAATCCGACTTGGAGATGCTCAGCCTGGAGTTGCAGAGTCGCAAGTTTCTGCTGCTCAATACGGTGATTGCGAGAAATCAATCAGCAGCAGCAGCAGCAACAACAACAACAACAACAACATCATCGACAGCAACACCACCATCCACAGTGACGCCGACAAATTCACCACCGCCTTCAGCTGCAGCTGCGCCGGATGTGGCCAACAAGCCCAGATTGCGTCAACGTCGCGCCATAGTCGTCAAGCGTGTGAAGATCCTCTCCAAGCGCAAGCGTCCAGCCAATCGCATCAAGCAGAACTCCCTCGTCGATGCAGAGCAAGTTGCTCCAGCGAGAAATGAGGCGCCAGAGGAGTCAGTCATTCCACAGCCGCTGCAAATCAAGGCTGAGGTGGAGTTGCCCATGCAGCAAACGGAGGCCAACAAACGTGCCCCAACAACAACAGCTGTTGTTGGCTGTGCCACCAAGCGTCAGCGTTTGACACGATCTGTTGCAGCGTTGGCGGTAATACCACCGTTGCAGCCACCACCTCCGCCCCCGGAACCCTTTGCCCACATGTCGTATGAGCTGCCACGCATTCTGCTCAGATCCACTGCTCCCCCACCACCGCCCACTCCTCCATCGCCAACAGCTGGCAATATGGAGACCTTCAAGTATGGCTACATACCCGTTGGCAGATTGCATAACATCACCAGTCCCATCACCCAGATTCGCATATATAAGGTGTACATCATTGCTGCATCGGAGAATGGAGACGTCTACATGTTCAACATTGCCAATCACAAGCTGGAGCGGCAGATCACCAAGCACAGCGAGGCAATCACGAATATGTTTCTTTGCGAGAGGGAATCGTTTCTGTACACCACCTCACTGGATGGCTTCATTAAGAAATCCTCCCTCGAGGTGCGTATCAATCATCAAAACTAAATATATATATTCTTCATTCAACTGATTCCCATCTGCTCCACAGAATCTGGAGCGTGTCGTTCAGACAGTTTACCTCAAGGAGCCGCTGCAGTCCATTGACATCGAGTGGGGCATTGCATTTATTGGCAGTCGCTGGGGCAACATCTTTACATACAATATTGCGGTAAGTGGTGAAAAAGTCTAACTTAAATAATAATAATATTAACTAATAAACTTGACAAAACTGAAGCAATTTTCAAAATCAGTTAACTGTTTTAAATACACGTCAGATAAAAAATTTGTAACATTAACAACATTTTTTATTAATTTTTTTTTAATTTAAAGTGAGGTGAAGGTGATAATAAAATTAATAAAAATTAAACTCGATGGAACAGGTGTCCCCGCATGTTCTCTATGGGATTCAGGTCGGATGATCTTGCTGGCCACTCTAAAATATCTTAGAGCATTATCCTGCTGAAATAAGGCACTTGGGTCTGGTTAATGCATCATAAATTTCACCAAAACTGAGTAAAACTTGTTTCTATAACCCTCGGAAGTCTACAAGCTTACAAATCATGACATCATGGTAAAGCACCGCCACAGTTTCGAGTAGGGAAAAATCTCTCAGACTTCTCTAAATCGAGACACTAATAATTTAAACAATCGACATTTCTCATTAGAAAATACCACATTCTGTCACTCCTGGGTCCACGACATTTAAGCATTTAATCATTTTCTTCGAAACCAATCGATTACTACCTGATAAAATTGTTGAATACGATGTATCGATATATGTAAATTTGAATTAAATAGAATTTTAGATGCCGAAGCATTTTTATCCAAAGCAGCCCCAAAGTTTAAACATTTTTGCCTGTGTCATAATTTTTTGAAGTTGGTTTTTTAGCATTGTTTGTTGTAGTTTTCTTTTTTAATTTAAACATGTTATCAATGCTGATGCCGATCGACTAACTTTAATTGATGTTTGCCTGCTGTGCATTCCACTATCCACTATCTCCTATTTCCTTTCCCATTCCAAATTTTTGTATGCAATTTCGCGGATCTCGTGAATATCGATACAAGAGAGGAAAGTTTTCAATTTTCCAATGCCAAAAATTGAATTTTTCTCGAAACTATATCCACAACGCCTTAACTTTTGAGTAACAATTTATTAACTATATTAGCTATGCATTTCGATTTGGAAACCTAAGCCTTGCTCGAAATTCATGTTAAGACTCTAGGTCAAAAATTACATTTGGAAATCATTTCAAAACTGAACCGATTTTCAAAAGCAAAGACGATTTGATCAATTCTCTCGAATGTCAAATCATGTTTATAAACCAGAACCTATAATTAATTTATATTAATTATCCTAACTTGTTAAATTGTAGATTATCGTTTGTAAACAGAATTTAAAACACATTGACTATTTGTATAGTATAATTGAAACCAATGTGACAGAAGTTGAATTTTCACGCAGACACCCTTTTCAGTCCACGGTTAATCACTAGTTTTCCAATCATATTAATTCAATTGTAATATAAACATAGCAATTTACTCTATTAATCTATTGTCCCTTTAAAAAACTGAACTGATTGTAAAATGTGTTGCATATCTCAGGGGTTGTATCATAAATGGGTTATTTGCTCCACTCAACGATAGTTTAGGGCTTGTTTGTCATGTCTTAGCCAAATGATTTCGACACTTTCCCAGCTCGGCTGGCATTTAATTAATGTGCGGCTCATTAAATATTTGTCTGTCAAATAAACACTCGAAAATATTCAATTAAAAAGTGAACAGTCCACTAATGGCACACACACACACACACACACATAGACACATACACACACCTTGCCACAGCAGAGATAGAGAGCGGCAAGAAGAGTAACAAGGAAAACAAGAAATTGGCATTAAGCAGCCATTGAACAACGAACCCAGTGTCTAGACAATGAAAATCAAATCGAATTTATTTTTTCTTTCGCATCTCGCCAGCGATATACGCAAATTGGTTGTGCTGTGCCACAATTCGGTGGTGCGATGGTGCGAGGACTGTAAAAGCTGGCACTTCATTACAATTTTGAGCTGAGGGCAATGGCGATAAGTCTTAATTTTTGGCAGCATTCGATTTATGGCTGCGACGTGCGAATAATTCACCATACTACATGCCCCAAAAATGATGATGCTACATTTGCCACATTGCATTTATAGCTGAGAATTGTGGCAACTGTACTTAGTTATTTACTAAATATTTATATGGCGCTACCTAAGCAACAGCCACGCCCAAAACTGCAACCGGCCAGATATAATATATACATACATATATATATATATATATAGAAATATATATATACGTATATAAATAGAGATATATGCAGTTAGAAGGCGTTGCTTGTTGCAAATTGCTTTGCTGCTATTGCTTGATATTTTGTTGTGTGTTTTTATTTTCTATGCGTGTGTGTGAGTGTGTGTGTTTGGCCATTGCTACACGTTGTTTGGCCAAAAAGCGTAATACATATGTACGCATGTAGTTGTATATAGCCAAGGCTGGGGGTTAGTTGCAACAAACAACAGCAAACTGCAGCGCAGCCTGACTGCAGCAACAACTTTCCTACTCTCCCGCTCCCACTTTCACTCACACTCTCTCTCTCTCTCTCACTCACTGGCTCGTTAGTTTTTCGCATGCTCTCGCACTCGCACTCGCACAGGCGCTCGCTATTGTTGTTTATTTAAGTATTTATGTGTTCATGTTTAGTTTACTGTATATTTTGCTGACTCACACTTTCTCACATAGTGCAGCCAGCAGCAGCACCGTTCGCACTCTCACACGCACACATACAATCTTAAGCTCACTCCTTGCTTTGGTTCGGACACGAGGCTGTTAAGCGTTCGTCACTCTTCTCTCACACCGCAATGCGCATGTCTCTTTCAGCTGCACTTTCTTATTGCTGTTATTGCTGTTATTGCTGCACAAGCCGTTAGGTGTGTGCATGTGTATGTGTGTCTGTGTTAGTCTTGCTGTTTCTTGCGCTCATTCGCAATTTGGCAGCAGCAAATAAAATGTTTAAATGCTATTTACTCAAAACAATTTTAAATAAAATACAAACTATATACTCTGACTATATCAGCTCTGACTCACTCGCACTCACACACTATCTCTCTCTCTCTCTCTCTCTCTCTCTCTCCCACTCTCTCGTTTTTTCCAGCTTTCTAAGCTCTCTTTCTCTGTCATTCGCTTATTGCAGGCAAAGGCCTTCCATGGCACTGCAATTGGAATGTCTTCGTGCCTGCTTTCCTGTTGTTGTTGTTGTTGTGGGTTGCCTCTTTCTTGCTGGTTGGCTCCTGTATTGTTGTGTTGTGTCTCTGGCAAAATGACGCCGCCTGTCTGTGTAGCTGTGTATGTGTGCGTGTTTTCGCTGTGAGTGGCAACGCCGTTTTCTCATTGGCTGAGCCTGACGAATCGGGTTGGTTATTTGCCGGCACCGACGACGCCGTATGTATGTATGTGTGTTTATATGTAAGCAACTGTTACTCTTTTCTGTTGTTATTGTTGTTTTGTAGCAGCAGCAGCAGCAAATTGCATATGGGCTGCGTTGTGGGTGTGGCAGGGCTGGGCGTAATTGCAACCACTAAATAAACAAAGCAACACCAATCGAGCATTTTGGGTGCGCCTCCTGCAATTTCAACTACAATCCTTGATTTGTTTGTGTTTTGCTTTTCTTCCTTTTCTTCCTTACAGCATTGCAGCGACGCCATCTTGCAACTGCTCGATTCATAACTGTACATATATATTGATGTACGTATGTATCTATGTACATCTTGTAAATTGCAGCCCATTTCCATCGCTGTCTCACTCTTTTTTCAATGCTGTTGATTTTTATAGTTCTATTCCATGCGCTATATGTTTAATTCGAGTTGGGTCTATGCCGTGGGAGGGGGGTTGTAGGGGTCACAGCAGTCAGAGGGTAGACCCCATTAATCATAAGGCCCCTTCCGTTGTTTGTTTTCAGTTTAAGCCATGCAATTTTCTAGTAATTCTTTGGTTAGCCTTAATGGCTTCTCATAAAAAGTAAAAAAATTTAATTGAAATAAATTTACAATTATATATATAAATTAAAAAATATAAAATATTTATAAGATTACTGGGGATATTTAATGGCAAATGGTCCAACATTTGCTGCATGAATTAGGGAAAACCCAGAAAAACCCCAATCGTGTTCGAGTCCATTGTAATCATTACAGAGTACTCGAAACTGTTCATGTAGTACATCGATTAAGAGAAAGTGGGAAGAAGTAACGAGACGGTCCAGACTGAACAGAAAAATGTATTGGGCTCATCAATACAGCTGAATTGATTTCACATACAGTAATTCAATAGCAAAAAACATAGCACGACGAAGGTTAATAAGGACAAGTCACAGGCATTGTTTTGAAATATTAATATAATTAAATAAGATTTTGCGAATATATTATTACCATTGTTGTTGTTACTTTGTTGAATTATCGAACAAAGCGTTGAATATGAATGGTCAACAAATTCGCAAATTTTACTCACTTTGTCTTTATGCGTTTCAGTCTTTAGCTTTTATCAAATGCTTTAAGATTCGAATTTAATCTTATCATTAGATAGATACGAGCTGGTATTAGCGTATCAATGTTTAATCACTTTTTCTTTTCTTTTTATCGGGTAAATGTAATTTCCTTGTCTACTGATAGGAATAGCAAAGACATGTCATTAATCATGTTTAATTGAAATTAAAAAAATGATGTTCAAAGTATTTCTTCAATTTTATACAAATTATTGTGCTATTCTATTCGGATAGTCCTTCATTTTCCTGAAATTAACCATTTGTAACTTTTAAGCACCTACTTGTGGAAATTATGGGTCAGCAATTTAATTTATATTTTTTATAACTATTCAAGTTATCATTTAAAGTGTACAATTAATTTTTGAATACAGCTAATCTTATCTAGATGCTGATTTTCGTTGAAAGATGCCCTCAACTAAATCGATACAGTTTTTTTTTTTAGCATATATAAATAGTTTTCACCTACAAATCTATTTATAATCATCATATCGAAAGCTCCTCCGTGTGCTACCAAATTGTTGTGTGTCTCTGATGACATAGCACATTTGAAATGACAGTAAACAGAAATTAAAATGCAATGCACATTTGCTTATTCGATTCGATTCAAATTTTCTGACAATGGGCCAAGTTTATGTGGCCCAATAAAATATGGTCAGATACAACGGGGATGTAGCTCAGATGGTAGAGCGCTCGCTTAGCATGTGAGAGGTACGGGGATCGATGCCCCGCATCTCCAGGATTGATTCAATTTTTTATCATTTCTTTTATTCTTTAATACATATTATGTTTATTTCGTTTGCATTTGCAGGCGAACAAAGTGATGGACATGCCTCTGTTGTCCACTGGTCAGTCCATCATCGCCGTCAAGGCGACCAAGGAGGGCGTGCGCAAGATCATTTTGTTGGGCTGCAAGGGAAACTTTGTGTTTCTGCATGATGCTGCAACCGGGTTGCTGCTGCGTCGCTTCAGCGTACCCGACGGTCTCAATGTGTACAGTCTGCTGCTGATCGATGGCCACGTCTATTGTGGCACACAGAAAAACGAGGTTTTCAGGTTCGAGTTTGCCGTAAGTAATCTCTGCTAGATATATATCATTTTATAAAAGACTAATTTTTTGTTTTTTACACATCTTCTTGCAGAGCGGTAATATGACAAACACGCTGAGCTGCGGCAATGGTGCCGTCGCCATGGCCACATATGGTGAACAGTATTTGCTTGTTGGCTGCTACGATGGCTTCATCTATGTGCTGAACAAGGAAACTGGCAGGCAGATGGGTCGCTTCAGTGGACCTGGTCGTTTAGTCCTGGCTCTGGCTATCGCTGGCGATAAGGTAGATTCGAAACATCCATATGTACATAGAAATATTAAATATCATTTTAATTGCCATTCAGGTGGTTACGTCGTCAAAGGATAACTCCTTGGAAATATTGGAAATCCCATCAGAATTGCTATCAACTTGAAATCAAACGTTCACAAACAATTCAAATATAAAATATATATTTTGAAGTTATCAGCAAATTCATATAAATATAAAATGTATATTTTAAAGTTATCGACTTAGTTTAAGTTTTTAAAAGGATCCCTTTTAAGTCATTTCTGTTAGTATCAATTTTTGCCTCTGTATCCACAGTTGAAAACTATCATAAGTTCAAAAAAAAATCAATCCCTATGCAATAGTGTCAGCGACGAATTTGATTGAACAAATACTTCTTCGCTGCGTACAATAATAAAAGAGAGAAATCCAAATGATAAACATATTTGTTGATGTGCATATTTAATGTAGGATGACGATGCCAAGGAATACGTATTGCGTATCCCTCGATATGCTTAAGGAATTTGCGGCACATTCATTGGACGCACACTCGTCTGCATCTGGTGCAGCTTCTGGTTCAGCTTGTGGGTGTGATCCCGCAAGTAAGCAATCAGGTCCGCTTGCTTCTCGAGCAGCTCGGCCGCATCGCCGCCAGGCTGCATGAGGCCCAAGGAGCCACTGGCGCGATTGTCGCCGCGTAAAACATCCGGCGACAGCTTTGCCTTGTTGAATTTACGCACCTTATCTGCAAGATAAATTTAAATGAATATAGTTACTCCACATATAAACAGATGCGTACTTATATAGAAGCTATGGCTGGCGGTGAGCACCAAATTCTCGGCAACATTAAAAACCGTGACGTATGAAATGGGCGAGAGCCAGCCTTGGGCGCAATGCGTCCCAAACCCATCGCCATAATAGTGATGGATGGCCGCTTGGACGGCCAACAGAGCCGAGTTCCACAGCGAAACAATTTGCAGTGGAACATCCGTTTGCTGCTTCGTCTCGCGATGAAAGTCGTGATAGCCATTCAAGCGTAAATCATCGTGTTGCTTCTTGGTGAACTTATCGAACAGCTGCAGCGATTGGGATAGGTCAGAATATACATGAATGAAGTGTAAATACTATATATGCACTTACAAATGTAATCACCCAGAATGTGGCACGCAAGTAGAGCATTATAAAGTATGCCTCACATCGTCGTTCCGCGGGGAAGCGAACCGCCAGTCCAATGCCGACACATGAAATAACCGTCGAGATAAGCAAGTGAATGCTATATGCGTAAATTGAAATACAAATATATACATTCATTTGTGTGCATGTTAATTAAGTTGCGCAGCTGATGTTGGCAAATGCATCATCCATTTCTATGATTCATCAACATCTGCCGGCAAACGTTCTTATCTACCTAAATGCGGGCACAGTTCTCAATTTATACGAGCCATTGTTATCTGACACCAGAACGGGATCCAGCAATTCATCTGTGTCTTGGTTGTGGACTTGTGATCCACCGGTCTGTATAGCTGCCCCAGTTGCCTCGTTGTCCATTGTTCTGGGTTGTTTTTTGTTCTGATCCCCAACTGCGCAGCACTGTTAGAAAAATTGGCGTAGTTTACCGTTTGTTGTCGATGCGCTTTTGGGACTGACACTCAGCTAGAGTTGTCAGACCGTTGCTAATTTTTTTCTATTCGATATGCAAGTATCGAACTATCGATGTATCTATCTGTATATATATTAACTATTTGTATAAAAATTTATTTACATATTATTAAACTTATATCTTAATATTTAAGCAAAATATTATTTACAGCATGAATAGCACAATTGCGGAAACATCGATATATCGATAGCTTTATTACAGCCCTACACAAATTAACCAATTCGAGTGGATTGGTGTTGCCCACATTCAAATAAAAGTATCGCTCATTTATTACAAATAGAATATACACAAAATAAATACTGATTATAAATGACTACACCTGCACCGCGCCATATTAAAGATTTGTTGACATTTGGCACGGACTCGGAGGATGAGTACGCTAATTCGCCCTGCAAGCCGCCAAAGGCAAAGGACGCGGCATCGGCTCCAGCGGCTAGAAGCCAACCAGATGCAAAGTGAGCTATAATTTTAAGCCGGTTTCTTATTGAGAGTTTTTCTCAATTAGTGTTAATTGCAGCGACAATGCCAACAAGGAGAATGTGGGACAAACCCAGGGCAAGGCGAGGCACAAGGATGACGAATCCACTTCACCGGCTTACAGCATGTTGTAAGTCAAACTATCTGCCATAAATGGAGTTTTGGAATTTGATCTAATTATTCCATTACAGTCCCAGGCGTCCGTCGGAGATGAAGATGCTGGATTCGGACAGTGAGGATGAGGATAACAATTTGAATTGTGCCATTCTGAACGACTCCTTTGTGCTAACGCCAACACACGAGCTGACGGGCAGCAATTTGGGTGTCTCATCCACAGCGGCAGTTCCATTGCGGGCCACCGACTCCAATTTATCATTTCTTGGTCGCTTTGGCAACATGGGCATCAACTGCAGCAGCAGCACCAACACCACCACCACAACAACCCAAAAATCACCAAAGCAGCCAGCTCAAAAACCACCACCGCCAACGCTGAAAATCATTTCGAAGCAACGCAAGGCAGTGGATAATGAGACGCCTCTGCGTGCTGGCGCAGCAACCAGTACTTATAAGTCGCATGCCAAGCCCGAGACGGAATTCGTGACGCCACAAGTGTGCAGCATGGCCACAAAGCAGAGCACGCAACAGAAGGCGCGCAACGAACTGGCGAATCAGTTTCGCGCACAAAAGGTGCTCTTCCAGACGCCCATGACGGTGAGTCGCGGTGCGCCTTTCACCAGCGACAGTCTCACATTCTCGCTATGCGACACCATCAGCGAGAGTCCCGATACACCCGCTAAGATCAAAGAATCCTCATACAACAACAAATCGAAAAAGTCTCTTGATCGCGCCTTTCGCACCACCGAACAAAAAAAGCCAGCGGTGCCTGCTGATCAGCCCGCTTCCGTATCCGTATCCGTACCCGTCGCTGTGTCCAATTCTGTACCTGTTGCTGCAGTACCGGCCAAGGCCGAAGCAGCTGCCAAGTCGAGTTGCAGCATGCTGCAAATCAAGAGCCACGAGTATGTTATGGTTAAGAAGCTCGGCTGCGGCGGCTCCAGTTCTGTCTACTTGGCTCGTCGCAAGGATACGGGTCAGGAGTTTGCCTTGAAGGTGGTTGATCTGCAGGCCGATCCGGTTGTGGTGCAGGGCTATCTCAATGAAACCAAGCTGCTCGAGAAGCTCCAAGGCAATGTATGCGTTGTATCGCTCTACGATTAGTGAGTATATATATCGTACTCAAATTATCTTTAAATATAAATTGCTTATTTTCTTTTTGATATTTGCAGTGAACTGTTGCGGCAGGAGTCGAAGCTGTACATGGTCATGGAGAAGGGGGACTGTGATTTGAACAAGATCCTACAGGGATTCACCACAAATATACCGCTATATAATCTGATGAACATACTCTATCAAATGCTGCAGGCAGTCAATTATATACACCAGAATGGTGTCATTCATTCCGATTTAAAGCCTGCCAACTTTCTGATGGTGAATGGCCGTTTAAAGCTAATCGACTTTGGCATTGCCAGCAACATTGCCGTTGACTCGACAAGCATTATAAAGTTTTCACAGGCGGGCACATTCAACTACATCAGTCCGGAGGCATTAACCGACATTTCGAGCGGCACAAGTCCGATGCGTGGCAGCAATCAGCCCAAGATCAAAATCTCAACGAAATCGGATGTGTGGTCGCTCGGTTGTATTCTATATTTGCTGCTGTATCAAAAGACCCCATTTGGCCACATTCGAAACATCAATGCCAAGATGAATGCGATTGCCAATCCCGGCACCAGTATCGAGTACCCAGCCATACCAATTTACTATCCAATAATGCTAGTGCATGTGAGTATATTACAATTGTGGTATATATATTTACAACTCAAAATTAATACTCCTCTTTTGCATGCAGATGGTTAAGAATTGTCTACAGCTGAGTCCGAAGAAGCGTCCGTCATGCGTAGAGCTGCTTCAGTATCCATTCCATATGGTAATCCCCTTACAGAATCTTCAGTTGGCGTCCAAGCGCTGATAGTTTTTCACATGTTTTCCTCCATAGTAAATATTAAGTTCCATTTGTATTTATGCACATTTAATCAGATTAAAACAGAAATATAAAGCACTGAAATTTTCATGTGTTTTTTTTTGTGTATTTAATTCTCGTTTAGCATAAATTATACATCATAAATTGTTATATTGCAGCGCTTAGCTTTTTTTGTTGTTGTTCCTATTTATCGATACGCCAGCGTTTAGTGTTAATCGATAACGAATGCTCTCTGCGACCTGTTTGTTTTGTTTTTTGTTTTTGTTTTGTTTGTGTATTCAATTTGTTTTTGCCTAATTTAACTTTTACTGTAACGCAACAAGTATTGACATTAATTGCTAATTCGCTTTTATTTACCCATCTTTTGCGCACAACAATTTCAACGTCGATGCGTTTTGTGTTTATAATTTGCGTTTACTTATTCATTAAATATATATTGTTTTTGATTTTTTCTTTTTTTTATATGTATATATATATATATGTTTTTTGTATGTATATAAAAATAGTGTTTTGTTGGTTTGTGTTTATTATTTATTATATGCTTAATTAAATGTTGCTGTTGTGGGCTAACCATTTGCTCTACAAACATACAATTAATGTTGTATGTTGTTGCTGCTGCGGCTACATTAAATACTTTGCGCTCTTTTACAAAAAATTAATCGACCAAAATGTACAAAAAAAATACAATGCACATACGGACATTTCTCTAACGGAACAAAGTGTACAAAGTACCAATTATTGGTTATTATTGATGACATTCACAATTTTTACTTTTATAATGTTTGCATTGTTTTGTATTGTTTTTATTGAATAATTACGATCCAAGTAGGCTTTATAAATTCAGTTGCTTAACATAATAAAACTTATACAAAAAAAAAATGTTACGGCGCGCACTTTGATAGTGATTTTAAATGCAGGTAAACACAAATAATATAGCATAATATGTATATAAGTGTATATATCATATATCATATATATATATATGTATGCATATAAATAATAATAGAATATGTGTGTATGTATGTATGTATGTATGTGTGTGTGTGTGCATGCATGTGCACAACAGCAGCAATGTGTGAATTTTGTGGGGCATATGGATTGATTCAGCTGCAAGCTGCTGTATTTGTCTAAACAGTCCTCCTAGAACAAGTCATTTCTTTCAGCATCCACTCTGGCCACGCTCACTTTGAATAATAATCATTCAATCACATTCAAATCTTTCTTCGCTTCACGTTTAAATGTTCAACATTGCACAAGTTTTTTGTTTGCTTTCTTCAGTTATAGTTCATATGTATATATGTATATATGTATATATATATATATATATATAATTCCGTAAAGCAGTACTTATTTCCATCATTTACTTTTTGCTACTTTAAAATGTTAAATGTTGCTTTTGTTGTTGGGCTCGTATTGGTTTTTTGTCACCTCATTCATTTTTAGTTGATTTTTTTTTTATGCTTTTCAAATATTTGTAATATTAAACTTAATAGATTGTTAGAATTGTTGTTGTTGTTGTTGTGGTTTTTGGAAGTTCGACAAACGCTGTGATTGTTGTCAATTATCGTTGTGGTTTTGCTATTTAATAAGGGCGGCTTCCTCACACGGCGGCATTAAATGTCCTGCAATAGACAAGGATGAGGATAAACATAATGAAATCCGATCCGGTTTAGATGGCTAGCTCAAAACTCACCTGTTCACCATTTGAGGCATGATGCTGCTGCAGATTGGATATGAGCTGCTCCTTCTGGCTAACAATGCCGCGCCAGTGCTCATCCTGTTCCCGTGCACGCTGCTCCAAATCCACCAGCGTGTTGCTCTAATTAGATATATATGTATATATATATATATTGAATATGCTATATAATCGTGATATATATATATATATCGTTTGGCTTACCGTCTTTGTGACAAGCTGCGTGAGTTCATCGTTGCGCTTGCGCAGCTTTAGGTTCTGTATGTGCAGCTCCTGCTGCTCGGCAGCACTACCGGAGGAGGATGAGGAGGATTTGCTATTCGAATTACTATTATTGCTACTAATATTGTTGTGGGTGCTGCTGCTGCTATTGTGATCGCTGCTGCTGCTGTTGTTGTTTGATTGTGTGGACTTATTACTACTGCTAATCGCTGCTGCCGGCTGCAGCTGCTGTTGCTGCTGCTTGATGTGTGTGAGAAGCACCTGCTCCAGCCACTCATCGAACGAGGCATTCAGTGCTGTGGCCGCATGCGCCTTAACCGCATTCGGATACAGCCGCTGGTACAGCTCCCTGATGCGCTGCTGTTCCGCCTTTATCGAGCCGGCGGCAGCAACGGCTCTCAGTTCACCACCACCATTGGCAGCGGCGGCTGCATTTTGTTGTTGCTGTTGTTGCTGCTGTTGCAACTGTTGCTGCAAGTGTTGCTGCTGTTGCTGCAACTGTTTGTGTTGTTGCTGTAGATTACAAAAATAAAAAAGTTTTTAGTTAAGGTTTCGCAATACAATTTACAAGCGATTAGTTAATTATGAATTGGTGGTTACAGAGACGAGCAAAATCAGTGAATGATAAACAAGTTAGTTTGTGAGTGTGCTTGACTAGTAGATACCTTAAGTCTTGCTGTACATAGGAGCTTCTTTAATATGCAAATTCCCAATCAATTTATTACAGTTGAACAAAATTATGCCAGGGAAAAGCTTGATTTCAAATCGAAAAAAGTTTTGTTCACCAAATTGCAATATATTTCTTTCGGTCTGCTGAGAGCGCACAAATTAATTAAATAAGTTTCTCGCATCGACGGTCTTTACTTATAATTTATACTTTTTTCTTAATGATTAAGGTCATTTTCTTTCACAATTGAATTTTTCCCTTTCAATGCGCTTTCTCTTTTCATGGGATTTTATGGTGGTTTGCGCATAGCCGCCTTTTAATTATATCAAATTTATCACAGCTGAGTTGAGCTGTTCACAAAATCCACACACATAAAATGTGTGGATTTCTGTGTTACAGTCTCAAAAAAAAAGAAACGATATGAAAACACGGCTTAAGAATTTGATGAATTTGTCTTGATTTGCATTTGTTATGCCAAAACTTTTATGACAACTTTAAACTCGGCATCGACTTATTCTAATACATATATAATAATTTGTGAGTTCGAAGCTGCTTTCTTCAAAAGACACTCAAGGCAATTACTGTCGTCAGCTACAACAAAACAAGTGTGCAAACACAATTTCGACACAGCTCTACAGATATATGTAGCGGGCGTGTGTTAATAATAATAATAAAAATAATTGCATGCACTTACGCCTAATGAGGTGGTTTGTGCTGTATTTGTTTTCGTCTTTGCTGTTGTTGTTGCTAATCTGGCGGTTGCTTCGGCATTTTGCAACGCTTCAATCAACTTCCAGTTTTTCATACGCACATCCTGACGAAACAACACAAAGACATACACGTGGCAATTAGTAACGAAAGAGGGATTCAAGCATTCAACGAGAGCCACAAATTGATAGATAGGATAATAAAAGGGGACAACTAACACAACTACAGCTAGCATATGGGGATTATAACTAATAAGAGCTAATGGTTAGTTACATTATTCTTCTCGCGCTGCTCGTTTAACTCGAGCTGCAACTGTTGTTCCTTATGCTGCAGCTGCTCGGCGCGCTGTTGCGCCTCCTCCAGTTGGGTGCGGAGGGCGCTCGTCTGTTGCCTTTGCGTGGTATGGGCATCGTTGAGGGTGCGCAGCTCGGCCTGCAGGGCGATCAATGTCTCGGACTGGGCCTGGGCCTGCTCCGATTGCTGGGCGGAGGCCTGCACAGCATGACTGTTCGCCTGGCTGAGCTGCTGGTTGAGGCTGACGTTGCTCGCCTCCAGCAAGACGGTCTGTTGTCGCATCTCCTGCAACTCGGTGTTGCAGACGCGTGCCAATTCCGACTGTGAGTGCGTCAGATCGGCACCGGCCGATTCTAAAGCATTGTTCAGATTGCGCAGCTCCACTTTGAGTTCGTCATTTTCCGTTTCGAGCTGCTTGCGCTGCTCCATCTCGAAGACTGTATTATTGAGTCGCGCCTCGAGTTTATCACGCTGCTGCTCCAGCGTCATAATCTGCTGGGCCTGTTGCTGAATGAGTTCGGTTTCCGCATGCGCCTCGGCGTTCACAAAGCTGGTCATGTCCGTGATGACCTTCTCCTTGTGAGCGAGATCCTGTTGCAGTCGCTGCAGCTGTGGCAACATGTCCACGCGCAGCTGCTTCTCGCACATCAATTTGGCCTGGAACTGTTGGCGCTCCAATGCTAGTTTGTCGTTCGCACTGGCCAACTCCTGGTTGAGTGCGGTCAGCTCCTGATCTTTGCCGAGCAGCTTCTCATTGTACGCCTGGCTGCGACTGTGGATCTGGGCGCGTTCCGTATTGATTTCCTGGCGCAATTCACGCAATTTGGCCTGAATGCCGCTCGATGCCTCTTGCTCCTCGGCGAGCAGTTTCTCCTTCTCCTCCAGCTGACGCTTTAACTTCTGGCAAATGTCATCGGACCACTCGCCATGATTGGCGGGCATATCCTGCTGCTTGTTCAGCAGATAATCGATAAGTATTTGGATCTCCGAACGATTCAGTTCGGCACGTGCAAACACATTCATCAGCGCCGAAACACCAATGGTCTGATGCTCGGCGAGCTTATCAAGCGCCTGCACCAGATCCTTGGCGGTCAACATCGTGTCCTTCTGCCTTTTATTTCCGGACTGCTGTTGCTGCTTGGCCTGCTTGTGCTGCACTTGCTTGGGAGAGCCGCCACTTGGCTGATGCTGCTGCTGCTGTTGCTTGAGGGCTGCAGCCTGCTTGGGCACATGCGGCACCTCGACGGCCTGCTCCAGAGCGGCACTGAGCAGCGTTGGCTTCTCCTTTTTGGCTGGTCCACCATTTCGCTTTTGTGCCTGCTGCTGCTGCTTGTTGCTGTTGTTATGCTCCTGCTTCTTCAGCTCGACCACATCCTTAGGCACACGCACCTCAAAGTTGTTCAGGACGGGCGTCTCATCAACAGGAGTTTGCCGAACAGCGATCACATCGTTCTTGTTCACCAGTATGCCCACCACAGGTGCTGACTTGGCTCCGCCGGCTCCGTTGCGTTTATCCTTTTTGTTTTTCTTGCTGTTGATATTGTTATTATTGTTGTTGTTGTTGTTGTTGCTGGGATGGTTCTCCTTTTCGGCATTGCTGGGTCGTCGCTGCTGCTGATGATCGTTCATGACCTCTGGATCTGGTTCGAATTCGACATGCTGCTTGGACAAACCGGGCTGCGATGATTCCTCCTCCAGTTGTACAGAGCCATGCTCCTCGGAATGGCCGCCATCGGAGAAATCATCCTGATCCTCCTGGCTGGCATTGTCCTTCTGCTGTTCACGCTGACGCTGCTTCTTCTCTCGCTTCAGCTCCTTCTTTTTGGGCTTGCGCTGCGATGCCGGATTGGAGCCAGCACTCTTATTCTGGGCATACAAATTGGCGCTCATGGCCCGCTTCTCGGCGACAACCTCCTCGAAGGTCTTGCGCCTGAAGATCTTGTTGATGAACAGAAAGGAGAGCAACGATGCCCCAAACACACAACCAATGACAATCAGAATGTGAAAATCCATATTTGCATAGTTTGTTTCGCCAGCAGTTGATGATGTTAGTTATTTGCTGTTTGCTGTGCTTCTCTCTTCTGATTCACTCTTGGAGATTACTATAACATCAAAATGTAAAAGAAATGTGATCAGAACTTAATTAATAGCTGCCAAGTGTTAAAATCAGACTGTTTAAAATACTACATTTGATTAATCTTTCTAGTCGCTATTTAAATCACAAAATGTTTTATTTCAAATTTAAATTTCTCGCATAAAATAATAATCTGAGTTCCAGCATTTTAATTTTTTTTTTTTATTTATCATTTATAGTGGCCTCAATAAAATAAACAAGTACATAAATATGTTTTTTTTTTTGTTTTGGTTTGCCGCTTAAGTAGCGGAACATAATTATAATTTGATTGTAGCTGTTTTACAGTGAGCCGTCGATAGACCGAACGATATTCTATGTGCAGAGATTAAATTGCGCTTTATCTTTCATACAAATCGAATATATTTCCTAGGAATACAGAAGAAAAAAAAGAATCATCAAACAAAATGAGCTTTTGCTAGTAATGTGTGAGGTGTCAAAAGTTCTTCTTCCTCGAAAAGTGATTATACATTATTTAGTGCTCTTTTTTTTTTGCGCACATTATCAGCACTTGGAGCGGTAGAGGATAGGAATTACCGATGATGTGGGACTTGGCAATTGGGGAACGTTGAAAACGTTGACGTTGCTCCACAAATTTCATAAAAAACTTAGTGCGAGAGCAGAGAGATCATCGGCAACATAAATAAATTGAAGTAATATATATAGGTTAACTTAAGAAATGTTTCTCATGAAATAGAAGTTATTGTAAACAAAAAAAAATAAAAATATTCAAGTCAATTATAAAATACTTTTGTTTGCAAAAGAAATCAATTTTTCCCTGTGTCCAAACTCTTTCTTGTCATACTGTACATGTATATAAATCTGTGTGTATGTGCGCCTATCAGTTAGCAGGCCGGTGAATGGTACAAAGGAAAAAAAAAAGTTCATTCGTATGCAATGGTTATCGTTAAAATTGTTTGTGTGGCTCTTAATAATAATTGAGGTTTTTAGATCGTATTGTTTATTATGCTTACGTTCTGTGTTTATCAGACAAAAGCCGCACTTTTGGCCGTATGTAAGCTAAAATTGCACTTTAAACTATATGTAAGCAACTTACACACTCCCACGTACACACACACACACGCAGATGCACACATACAGCTGTGGAATATTTTAGGCTAGGATCGATAGCAGACTTGTTCTCGCCTGTTTTGTCTATAGACTGCCCAAAAAGCTTAGTTCAAGAAAATGAGTAAGCAAACAGCAACTTTGTTTTATTTTTGTAGTAAACTCTTAGCGGATGCCATCGGCAAAAGCTGCCCACACAAAAACCTATAACAAAAAAAATCCCCAAAGAAAGACTTGCAAAGGTAACAGGAAATTCACATACATATATACACACACACATATGTATATGTATATATATATATATGTATATATATATATGTATATATATATATGAATATATATATATGTTTATATATATATATATATATATATAGACGCGCATCACTTTCTGACGCACACGTATGCAAAATATTCGAATGGCACTCACTAAACTAAAGCAGCAGAAATGTGGGATCGCTTCTTTTTTTTGTTTTTTTTTTTTCACCGAGCACTCGAAGCGCCTCTTGTGCAGAGCGCTAAATGGACACAACACGAATGAACCGCGAATGACACAAGGTGGCGGCGAGCAGCAACGACGATGATAATGACGAAGCTCTGACGCTAAAGCTCAACTCGGCTCAGTGCGCTCTCTTGCTTTCCCTCTCTCTTTAGCTCTATCTCGCTCACACTAACGGCTGGCGCATGTATACATACAGTTAGAACTTGAAATTTCAAGTGAGCTCGCTCCATAAGCTCTGCTGCTGCTGCCCGCTTCTTTGCAGAGCTGCTGAAGAATTCACAAATTGCGAATTCAATTCAAGGTTGTTGCTCTCGCTCAGCCAGCAAGCAAACCAACAAGCAACAGCACAAACACTAACTGGCTGCTGGAATCAGCGTCATGTTTTCTGCTTGTCTTACGCTGAGTATCAAACTTTTAATAACTTTTACGACGTTACTTATAGATTTTAATAGCACATATATAAATGTGTATACAGATTATACTTTATTGATATTTGTCAAAGACACATAAGTACATATATAGTTTATTTACTTGCCTATGTGAAATGTGAATATGTACATATATGCTTTGACTATGCTGTTTATTCATCTTCGAAAAACATTCCTTCATTTTTACTTTCTTTCTCTCTATCTCACTTAGTTTCTCTCTCTCTATCTCTCTCTGGTTTTTGTGAAGCTTTAAAATATCAGACTATATCAATATTGTGTTATTTGCGCACTATAAATTCAAGATAATTTGGATGACTGTGCTATAGAAATGTTACCAATTTGTCAAACTTATTTTGATAGCGACAACCAGAGTTGTCAACTGCGCTTTCTTCCAATCAAAACTATATAGAGTGTACCCTTCTTTAAAGATTGGCGAGTTTTTGATTTGAAGTGTTAATGATAAGATTGGCAAAGTAGATCATTTTGTTTCAATTTAAAGCTGCTTTAAACTTTATTTCCCCTTTCCAACACTGGCAACTCTGACACAACTATGACGTCGACTGAGCTGTTCCATTGTTTAATGCCTATTTATTAAACATTTAACAGGGCTGTGCTAAATATAGATGTTAGTCAAAGAGATTTTGTTGACTATCGGTAATTAATTTTTTTCACTTCAAAGATGCCAACAAAGGCAGCATTTCTTTGAGCGTCGTCCAGCGGCCGTGAAGAAACTACAAATAAAAGCCGGTAAAGGTCATCAACCGGAAGAGCGCCGCTGTGGAATGTGCTCAACTGTTCACACACAGGTACAACATGTAATCATGCACGCATTTGTGTATGTTTGTATGAGTGTGTGTGTCTGTGAGATTCGGCTCCGGCGTCTATAAAAATGATTATCGGCAAAAGCATAAAATAAAACTGCAACAAGTACAAACTTATACACACATAAATAATTACATTCGTATGTATGTCGTCGTTTGCTAAATTTACTGCTGGCCTGGTTACAAGTTGCGCCGACTGCAAATTTGGCCCAATTTTGCTGTTGCTCAATTAGATGGAAGAAAAAGCAGCTGCGCCGCTGCCTGTATGGAATTTTTCTATTTTTCACTCACACGGCCAATTGCTTCAGCGCTGTAACGGTGTGCAGGTGCCACTCTCTCACTCTCTGTCGCTCTCTCTCCCACTTTGTTATTTACATTTATTGACACAAACTCGTCATTAATTCAATGTTTTCTTTTTTTCTTTTGCGTTGTCTTTGTTTGTGTTTGTTATTCATAAATGCAATTTTGCTTTTTCTATTTTTGTTGGTCGGAGGCCTGCTCAACGGGCAAGTGTTAAATTTAGAAAGTTCTCTGTGTTATTTATTTAATTATGTTTATGCAACATGCGATGTTTCTGAGTGCGCTCAGCAAAAATAGAGAGAGAGCGAGTGTTGCGTGGGAGACCTCAAGTTCGCAGTTGTTTGATACTACTTTGTTTTTATTTGTAAATTTTGCTCCCAGCTAGTAGTAAAAGTCAACTTAGGAACTAGTTCAAGGTTCAAGGGAACGGCTCGTCGCATTTTACAATGAATCAGTAGTCAATGGTCGATGATGTCTAATTAATGATTATTGATTATTGTTCCCAATAGTATTTATTGAAAAAAATGTGAATAAGAAACTAGGCACATCCATTACGCACATATATATATATATATATATATATATATATATATAAAAGCTTGTGAATGACCACACAAACAAAATGCATTCTATTTGCTCATGTGATAAGCGCTCAAACTGACAGAGAGCGAGAGAGGGGGACAGATTGCGAGTCTTTGAATGTAATTGAATGGAGGAAGGAGAATGGGGGCGAGTATTTGCTGTACGGCTGCCGCCAGCAGCAGCAATTTGTAAATGTCAAAAGACAAGCCCAACACAAATGCAGACACACACTCCCATATACAAGTGGAACAAATAGGGGCCAGCACATCAATTATTATTATTTTTTTTTTGTGTTTGATAAAATTGCAACAAAGGCAGCGCTAAATGGCAGACAGACAACAAGTCAGGCAGCCAGCAGGGGGTAGAGTGGTGTCACTCAGACAGCGCCACACAAATTCTTGGCAAATCAAAAAATTGAAGAAGAAAATAAAATAATATTAAATTCATTATGTCAGCTGCTGGCCCATTCGGCATTTGTTTGCACTCTAATGACATTAGCGCATTGAGTGAAGGAATAAATAAATATAAGAAGAAGAAGCATATTCAACGTGGCTTATTAAGCGTCTTAATTGGCGAAACTTTGAGAAAACGAATCATTTGAAATGTATGTGAAGCGCACACACACATCCAAATATACTTGCGCGCGTATGTGTCTGTGCATGCATGAATATGCCTGCCAAGTGACCTAAACCCGATTTTGAGTGTGCGGCTGTTTGTCTTCGTCTTTCGTCTTCTTTCGTCTGATAGATGTGGAGCATATACGACGACCACCAATACACATACAAACTCTCACTTATACACACACACACACGCATAGAAAACGAAGAGACGGTTTGTTGCGGAGGCATGGGCGGGGACGGGGCACAGTCAGCCGAGATCCGTGCAAAAGGGCGACGTACGCAAAGCTCAAGACAAAAGGGCGTCGCTGCTGTTGTTGCTGCAAAACAACAAATGCCCTGCACAACACAAACACACGCACACCTGCTTTTACTTTATGCAATTACCGTTGCTTACTTTTTTTTCACACTTCCAACCTCTTGCAACGTCAACAAATTTTACAACTTTTTCACATTGAAATCACAGCGCAGTATTTCTGCCTTAAACTACACACACACAGAGAGTACATGCATGCAGTTTTTGCTGTTAGTTCCATCCGCCATTTGCAAGCTAGTGTTGTATACGTGCGTGTCTTGTGCTTGCTTGCATGTGTGCGTAGCGTTGTCGCGTCGGCAACTTTTTTTTTTTCATTTTCGGCATCAATTTTCACCTGCATTTTCCTATACTTTTACTTAGTGCTACCTTTTCAAACGTAGCCAAGTCCAATGAGCATTGAAACTTACAATTTTTTGAGCCGAAGTTAATGTTAACGATCAACTTGAAACATTTAAATTAATGATTTTCCTCCACTCGTGTTTGTGTTATTGCTTTACGTTTGTTTCACTGCAAAGTGTGGCGGTCTGCATTGCATGGTCGATAGAATGTGGAAGTTTGGCGATAGATCGTGAATGCGACTCTAAATAATAAAGGATCACGGATTTCAAAGTAGATAATATTTGTTCCGATAATTGATAACACAGGGTGGTCACAAATGCAAGGAGAACATTTTTGTTATTTGACGGTGATTGATGGCCGGTGAGTTTCCATTGCATACGGAAACAAGGATTAATCCAGGAAGCATCTGTTAAGATTCACTGTTATCAGGATTGCGCCTATGTTCATTTTATTGAAGACAAATGGTGTCTCAGAGTTTGTTTAAATTATTTTGATTAACTAGGAAATCACCATTATTCACAAATTATAGATTACTAAAATATAAATAATTAATGCGCTGATACAGCCGCTTTAGTAAAAAATGAACGAACTAAATGAACTTGAACGGGTATGAACTAAATTCGTTCATTTAGTTCAGATAGATGTTTAATTTAGTTTAAGATTTCGACAGAACTGTAAAAATAATAAAAGAAACATAAACAAACTTAAAAAAGTCTGAGAAATTCGAAAATACCGCCAATTGTGGGAGCACAATGATTAGTAAAATATCTGCTTGGTATCGGGACAATGTGTCTGAGTCCGCCGACTGCGTCGCCTGTCGCCTAATAAGCGGCTTTGGCATGATCGGCATAGGAGCCTTTCTGCTCTCGCAAGCCAAACGCCGTCGTTCGCCCGTCGAACACTACGCAATGAAGAGCATTGCGGCAGGTACGCAAAAAAAATACGGAAATAACAAATGTACAACAACAATAAGACACTTTCTCCCCCAATAGTGGCTGGTTTCCTGGGCGCTGCACGCTTGGCAGATGCCAATTTCCTAAAAGCAGCCGCAGAGTCCGAAAAGCCATCGAAAAAAATAACTGAAGATCATCCGTTCTTTAAGCGCTGATGTCATTTAATTATAGCGTATTCGTAAATTTAGTTTGTTCATTACAATTACAATTATAGTTGTGTAACGATGCATTTCTTGTCCTTTAGCGTCCCACCTTGCCCAGCTTGGTGTCAGTCTTCGGATTGGCCGTCAGCGATTGCACGGACACAATTGTTTCATTGATCTGCGTCTGCAGCTGCCGCAGACTTTGGATTTGCAGCAGTCGCAAGATACGCATCGGATAATCCAAAGCCGGATCGTTGGCCGCAACCACATCATTGCCCTTGTCAAAGGGAAATGGTGTGCCGGTGACCGCTTTGCGATAAATCGATGCCGGCCCAATTCGCTCGTGGACAATGCGCGCTACAGCCTTCAGTTGCAGCAAATGATTGGGATGTCGGGGCACTTGCAGCTTTGTAGCCAGCGTGCGTACGCCCGCAATGAAATCCTTGTCATAGACTGTTCACAAAAGAAAAAAAGTAGTTACAATTAGCAATTTGTAGTAACTTTAATTGAAAAAATCCTTTGGTCAACTCACCATTTATCTTGCCATCAAATATGGTTTGCACTTTCTCCTGCGACTGAGCGCCGTTGTTCTTTGGCTGACCTTCAGTCACCCCATTGATCGATTCGTATTGGGAGGGGTCATCGAGAAATTCGAGACGCATCGCGTTGCCCACCAACCAGGTCAGCTGCTCCAGCTGTGTGTCGTATGGCGGCATGCTCAGGTCTGTGCAGTATTGCTTGTAGCAATTCTCCCACGCCGGCATATTCTCCAGATTACGCATAGTGCCACGGCCCTCAATGGGATAGAAACGTATCTTTTGGTCCTCCAGCCAAAGCACTGTGCTTGCAAATTCTTTGCGGTCTGCGTGTGCCACGGATTTAGTTGATAATTACTTTCGACAATTATTTCAATACGTACTGCTAAATGCTACATTGTTGGGCGTTGGATGACCCAAGGCTTCGAGCTTAAGCTTTAGCATTATATTTATTATATCTCTTTTAATAGATTATTTTACAGATTATCACAAAATATATTCCTACAGCAATCGGAACTCTTTCAATTTATTAAAGAAGTGACCATTTGATTTTTTGTTTGTAGGATATATGGTCACTCCGTCAAGCAGCCGATATCACTTTCGAAAATAATTTCAGCAGTGAACTCAATACTTACTCATAAATGACACATTGTTAGGCGTTGGATGACCCAAGGCCTCGAGCTTAAGCGTTAACATTATATTTATTATATAGCTTTTGACAGATTAACAGAAAATATATTCAGGCATCAAACGGACCGGTTGCACTTATTAAATGAGTGACCATATATAAAACATATGGTCACTCTGTCAGGCAGCTGAGCTGTTCTCGAAGTGCGAATTGAATTTATGTTTGAGCTGCAAAGTTAATTTAAGGGTACAATGAATTGTAATGCTAACAATCCAGAGTTGTCCTTAATAAGTGATCAGGTACAGCTATGCATACTGCCTGCCTTAAAGAAAGATCTGGATAGTGTACAGTTGCTGCCGTCGCACTTTGAAACCTATCATTCCTTACTCCAACAAGAGCTGCCCAAGTTGTATGATCTTCTACAGAGAAACAAGGATATCATTTCGATTGATGTCCCAAACCACCAGGTTTGCTTGAGTGCTATCTGTTATTTTGGTATGGTTTTACCAGCTTTTGTTATTGCAGTTGCGGGCACAGCTTATTTTGCTACTGTGCGAATTAATCGCATCGCCAACGATTTACAGACTGCTTGGTGAAGCTGCTCTCCTGTTGCGAAACGCAGATGAATACCTCGGGAATTTGTTGTCCATCTGCCACAATGCTGAGGAATCGTATATATTTTGTTATTATGAGCAAAAGTTGCACAAGAATTGTTGGAAGCGTCAGCTTGGCGCAGTTCATGGTTTTGTCAGTTATTTACAGGTGATTATAATATAATTATATTCATTGAACTGTGTAATATCTCTTGTTTATAATATTTACAGAAGCGTTATGCAAAAAACGTCAAAATGTCCACAAAAATGATCACATTTAGCGTAGCTGTGGGCCTAAATGTGCGTGAATGCTTTCAGTCGGAGTACAAGCTGCTTGGCGCTCGAATCTTTTCACACATGTTACAAAATAGCGTAAGATATAGCAGATGTTTGTTAGTATCCGTTGAATTCGTTGCTTATAACTTGATTTTCAGCATCCAGCTGATATCCAGCAGCTGAATATACAAGGCGTTATCTATGACAATGTGTTTAGGGATGCGCACAGCTTGCACCCGGTTGACACAACTTTCGAGAATTGGAATTGCCTTTGGCACTGCTTGGATCAATTCACGGAGCTGGATGGCTTTACGGTAGCTACGATATATATCTGTGGATATTGTGATTCCCTTGCTAATCGATGCTTTTACAGTGGAACCAGTGCGATGAAATGCTCGAACGTCTTACACTAAATGTCTCCCTTTCGTCCGATGTTAAAATGTCAATTTGCCTGCTGAATTTCATAACAAAACTGGGTTATTATTTCACCCTAAATAAGGAGGAAATCCGATTAGCATTGGCCGCCGATTTCACACAACCCAATCAAATCACTGCCTGCTTAGACGTATGCTCCTCGCTCAATGTCAGCACCAATTATCGATGGGCCAATCGCATTCTGCACATGCTTCAGTTGGAATCCGAGAAACTTTTGCAAAGTGCCGACTCCTGTGCTCAATTGTTGGTCGCAATGCAACGTTGCTTTTTAGTGTGCATTCTTCCGATTCCGCTTCAGGTTTTGCATGTGCACCTGCGTGAATTTTATGCAAAGTATGTGGCTGTCCTCATGGAGTGCCTTGTCATACACAAGAAGGCTCAACCCATCCTCTTGGTTAGTTCTGCTTACATTCTTTATAAATATATTGTTAAGCTTACTTGTTTTCTTCAGCTTACGCAGCAGTTTATTCAAATATTTATTTATCAACTGAAAGATGTCGCGCCTGGACATAAAGCCACAAGTGATCTGGAGGAATATGCCACAGCGTTAAAGAGCTTATATGATCAAATTGCCAAATAAAGAGCAGAATTATATGTACAGTTATAAAATTTTATTTGTTGAGTAGGTTTATGTCTTTTTATTAAAAATTGTACATATTTGTATAAAATTTTTTTTTTGTAACAGGCAAATAAAATTACAAAATACATTTAATTACGGATTTATTATTCAAAGAATATTCATTTAATAAAATCAATAGGAAAGTGTACCATATATTATTAATTAATCCTGGAAAAAGAGTAAAAATTTTGAGGTCTAAGCTTCTTTTCTAAAATAAACCTTTCGATTATCTTATTTATTTAATATTATAATTAACAGATCTGTGTAAACATGCGAAAATATGTTCCATTTGCATATAGCTTATACATTAAAAGTTCTTTTGATATAAACTTAAACAAATTCAGAAAAAAAACATCAAATCATCAAATGGTTTTAAAAATTTTATTATTCATTCCGCAATTCTCAGCATGGAGTTACTAAAACTAGCAACTATAACTAAAACAGCAACTCAAATGTTCGTTTTATGTTGCGTAGTGTGACCAGCTAGCGAAAGGCCAAACGCAAAATGAACTAGTTTGGTGACCATGAGTGCTATTAATAACACTGCAGTTTAAAACAGCTGACTGAACTTTATATTTGCGACTCGCACGTGTTTAAAAAGACTCGCTTTTGTTTATAGTGCATTTAATTGAAATATTGTATTGCAATTATGGCACTCGTAAGCGATAAGCGGGCCAAGAAGATGCCGCCAACGGACAAACAGACAGACAGTTCCGATAACCACCAAAGCGATGATGCCAGTGACAACGAAGGAGGTAACTCCGGATGGGCCAACTCCATGCTGAAGGTGCTCCAAACAACGAAGCCAACGACACAAAATAAAACAATGCTCTCGCGGGCTAAAAAACTCAACAGCAGCAGCAGCAAATCCAAGCAGAAGGACTATGATTTTGAGATTGCTGGCAGTGATGCGAAAAAGCACAAAGAGGAGCAGGAGGAGGATGTTAAGCCCGAGGCAGGCTCTGCGCTCGATGTGGAATTGACGCGACAACAGCGCAAGAATGTGCCGCTGCAGTTGCGTGTGAAGCCCAGTTACCGGGACATGGAGCGAGAGCGTAATCTGCGTAAGGTTGCCACACGCGGCACGGTGCAGTTCTTCAATGCGGTGCGCATCCAGCAGAAGGATTTGCAGAAGCAGCTGAATGATGCTGGACCGCTAGACAGTCGTCAAGATGCGGTGCTCAACAACATTGATAAGCGCAAATTTTTGGATGTGCTGATGAGCGGTAAACGTGCCAAGTCCTCAGCGATAGACAATCGCGTCAAGAAGGAGGAGTCCGAAACGGATTCTGACGAGGACGACGAGGACGGGCCCAGCGATGATGAGCAGCCAGCTAATGCTGGCAACAAAAAGAAAAAGTCTGAATGGAATGTGCTGCGCGAGGATTTTATGACCAACAAGAAGATCAAGCACTGGGACGAAGAGGATGAGGATGAGGAGCAGGCACAGCAACAGGATCAGCAGCAAGGCAGTAGCGAAGACAGCGATGATGATTAGCATTTAAGTTATTGTAGATTTTAATAAATTTCATAGTCCTCTTAAAAGCTAGTCGATCATTTCCGTACGGGATGTCATCAAAATGCCAACAATCAATCCAAACAGTCCAATGGCCGATCCAAAGATCTCCACAATCAGTATCTTGACAAAGAGTGCCGCATTCGCTGCATCCGATAACGCCACCCCCGATCCAACCAGACCCACACAAATGCCACAGCTCAAATTGACCAGGCCAACGGAGAGGCCTGCACCAAAGGTGGCGAATCCCGTAAACATGTTTTGGTTCATCTTTTCACGGCTATGGATCACCGTATGCAATACATACTTTTGCAGACTGCCCGAGAACACAATCGAGCTGATCAGGCCATAGATGGCCACCGCCTCACAAAACAATACGGAGATCAGATTTTTGGTTCGAATGCGTGGCGATCGGACTCCACCGCCGACAACACTGGTCCCCGTCGCATAGATGCCCATTGCTGATCCGACGACCGAAAGCGAGACACACAGGCCAACGCCGAGACCGGCCCACATCAGTGGACTGCTCGAGTGCAGGAACCAGCTCAAACCAGCCCGTTCTCCCTGCCCATTCATCAAATCACCTAGAATCAACGCGGTAATGGCAAAAATAAATATGCCAACGAATCCAAGAAAAATCGAAAATACTCCCATTTATAATTCTTTTTTTGTACGTTTCTACGAGTTCTATTCAACTAACAAACGAAAACAATGTGGCTCGATATAGAATTAAAGCTAGCAAATATTTTTTAGAAATTGTCAACTCGAATTTAACGTCAGCAGCTGTTACGTCACAATTTTCATAGGTCAAACAGAAACTCAAACGCACTAAAATGCAATAATAGTTTCTGAATTTCAAACAACGATTTTTGTACACATTAGTTGTCATCTTGGTTCATAATTATCAAATATGAATAATTTTATTTGGAATTCTTTATGTAGTATTCGTTTCCGTTGAACGCCAGCCCGTGAAGTCACAAATTCAGATTTGGCTTGCAAAACTTATTTGCTAAAAACTTAATGCTTCATTATTGTTTCTGTTAAACTTTTGTGTTTCTATATATATTATTGGAATTATGTCTAACGATTGGACTTGGCCACACGCTCCAGTTCATCCTTCTTTTTGATGGCATACGAATTGGATGAACCCTTGGCGGCGTTAATCATCTCATCCGCCAGACACTCGGCGATCGTTTTTATATTGCGAAATGCAGCCTCACGCGCCCCAGTGCAAATCAGCCAAATTGCCTGCACAGGAAACGAGATTCGATAAGTTTTGTTATCGACCAACTGAGTAAATTGAATGTGCGAAAATAAAGTTTGAAGATTTAATGCTTGCCTGGTTGACGCGACGTAATGGGGAAACATCCACAGCCTGACGACGCACGGTGCCAGCC
Organism: Drosophila setosimentum; assembly: GCA_035043505.1. Lineage (NCBI taxonomy): Eukaryota > Metazoa > Arthropoda > Insecta > Diptera > Drosophilidae > Drosophila > Drosophila setosimentum. Next base: position 5,928,494 of record JAWNMY010000001.1, read on the forward strand.
CGCCCGATACGTGTGGAATCCTCGCGTGGTCCAGCATTCACAATGGCATTCACCGTCACTTGCAACGGATTCTCGGAGGTGAGCAAATGAATGATTTCGAAGGCGTGCTTGACGATGCGACAGGCGAGCAGTTTCTTGCCATTGCTGCGCCCCTTCATCATTAGGCCACAGGTCAAACGCTCTACGATGGGGCATTGCGCCTTGCGGAAACGTTTCGCTGCATAGCGTCCGGCTGAATGCGGCAAATAGCGTGCGAACTTCTCCTTTACGGCAATGTAGTCTTGAAGTGAGATGTCACTGATAGTTATATCATCGCAGCTCCAGCGACCAAAGATCTTAATCTCGGGAAACTCATTGCCTGCCGCTGCTGTCGTTTCGTTTAAAGCAGCCGCATCCTCCTCCCATACACCGTCTTCGACTTGATGCTGATTTTCTGGCTCAACCGGCAACGGCGGCTGCTGCGACGGATCTGTTTCATTTTGGGTCTCAGCGAAGTCAGTCATATTTCCCAATATTTGGTGCTGCGTAAATTATCTATTAAAATCTATGGAAGTTTTTGTACTTTTTTAAGTTACTTTTGTTTTTGCGGCGGAATGCAGAAAATGCAACTACTTCGTCGGAGAGAAAAATATAAAAGAGACTCGTTAAGATTTCAGTGTGACTGCGTTGGATTATTTTTGCCACATTACGAAATATGGCAGCCCTGCCATTTTTGATTTTAAATAAAATAAAAATATGCACATTTTTAAAACCGCAATTGCTGCACACCTGTCTGTTTTTCTTAAACAACAATTGTCATTTAGGTACAGATATATATATATATATACAGATATATACATATCTAAATATATGTTTAATTTCAAGCTCGATCGCTTTATAATTTTCCAAGTTTTGCTATGATTATTTATAGCGTCTTTAGTAACTGATAAAACATAAATATATTTATATGTGTGGGAATACATTTGTGGAATTTATATATATATTATAGAAGTTGGGCGCGTGCAACTGATTAGAGTTTGTGGCAATTTGGGGATTTGTTAACAAAACACATTTATTTAATATGGAATATTCTCTATAATAATAGTAATAATAATAATATGGTTTATGTAGTTTCTATTACTTCTGAATTAGCCGTAGCATAAAATATACAGTTTTTTTTATATAATTATTATTTGTATTTGTAGTTAATATAATACATTTTTCTCTTTAGAAATACAAGTGCCAAAGAATGAACAAATAATATAAACAACTACATACCTATCATACATTATAGTATTATATTATGATAAACACACACACTTGTCTCTCGTACACAAATACGAACTAAACTGATTTAACTAGAATAGAACAAATCGAATGCAATTTTTACACAGCGCACATTAAACGCACAATTGTTTAATTGATGCTGAGAATTGACGCAATGGGCGCAGCGTAAAAATTCGATAATTAACTTTTCTTTTTAACTTAATAAGTAACTAAAGTCCCATGTCGTCGTGAAGGTTTCTCCTCCTCTCTCAATATCTGTAACTGCGTATAACAAATTTAAATTTCCAAAAAAAAAGAAAAACTCCAATGGAGGAACACAGATGTTGTTGTGCTTTAGTTGTCGGAATGACTTGATGACTGATTGTTGTTATTGTTTTTGTTTTTGGATGGGGTGGCGCGTGACACAAAATGCTGCAAATACTTTTATTAATTGTTATTTATATATATGTATATATTTTTATTAGTGATTAACACTCACATTGCAGCGTTCACTTATTCCTTGTCACCCATCTTTGCCTTCGAAGTCATGTAAATGCCCACGATCAGACCAAAGAGACCGATGGCCGAACCGAAAATCTCCACAATTAGAATTTTGACGAAGAGCGCAGCGTTCGCGGCATCTGAGAGTGCTGCGCCGGAACCAACAATGCCGACGGCAATGCCGCAGAACAAGTTCACGAGACCGACGGCAAGACCAGCACCAAAAATTAGATAGCCCGAAAACCAGTTCTGGTTCATGACGCCCACGAGTTCGAGCGCCGATTCCATTTGGAACTGCTCCAGCTGGCCGGAGAGCACAATAGCCGTGATCAGGCCATAGATGGCGACAGCCTCACAGAAAATGACCGAAATCAGATTCTTGGTCTTGATGCGGGGCGCCTTAACGCCGCCACCCACAATACTTGTGCCCGTCGTATGGATGCCAAGGGCAGCGCCCACAACCGATAGCGACACAGACAATCCGATGCCCAGGCATGCCCACATATACGGGCTCGAGGAGGCGAGGAACCAGCCAACGCTCACGCGTTCTCCTTTGCCAGTCATAACAAAGTAGAGGATAAGGATGGTGGCAGAGGCGAGGAAGAGCCATAGAAATGTTTGCGTTACAACTGTGCGTATTTGGGGCGCCATCTTGCACGGTTTTGTTTTCTTTGTCTGTCTGGTCTCTCTATTCGTTTAAAATGAGACTTTATAGTTGGTTTAATTTGCAATTATTTCAAGTGCTATTTACCAAATTTTGCAGGCGTAATTGTATTTTTCTTGGCCGACAGGTGACTGCTTCGTGCGAAAAAAAGAATCCACAATCACATGACGTCCATTTTCTCTATCATAGCGTATCGAGTAAATCACGCTAATCGATATATATTCGATAGCACGGCCAAATGTCAAATGACGAGTATGTTTAGTCGGCTAACGAATCGATGCTAAGCTGCTTGCTACATAACTATGCAAGTTTCCAAATATCGCCAGCAGATGGCGCGTATGTGCGGCGCGCGCACATTTCAAATTGCTTCTGCAATAAGCGTGAATAATGTTGAGGATATCATTAAATTGATGATAACTACAAAATTAATTTATAAGCTACATTTAAATACTTGTTGTCCTTTCATTTTGCTTATTTGTACACACAAAAAAGTTATTATTGTGCATTTACAGTTCATTAAATTGGCCAAGTCGGTTTCAGTCTCAGTCTCAGTTTAAGTCTCAGTCTCAGCAGGAGCAGCACGTTTAACACCAACATAATCTTAAGTCACATCACCATTAAATATTTACACTACATTATAATTTTCGGTTCTCTTAAGGCGCGTGCCCGGCAAACACAAAATTCCCGTTATGACCCGGCCCAATACGGCTTGTTGTTTTGGCCACGACAAATGTGGATGTTGTTGTTGTTGTTGTTGGTGCCGTTGTCCTGTTGTCGACGACAAGCGACAGCCGCAACATTCAATTAAACGAAATGTGTTGTTTGTTGTCCCTGGAAATGGCCAACAGAGATAGAGCGATAGAGGGAGAGAGAAAGTAAGAGGGAGACAGAGATATGCATACATCTTGATAATAAATGTAAAGTTTTTCACTTGAAAAATCCTGTATATAAAAGAGTGAAATAAAATAAAAGTCAAAAATACCTATACACGGAGAGAAAAAACATGCACTTAAAATGTTAAGTAACAAAATCTTTAAAATATGTTTTCCGCTGTGTACGAGTCATGTGTTTTTGTTTTAGTACTATTTATAGAATGAAATTAAGAGCACAGAACAAAAATAAATGTATGAATATTATCACATTAAAATACTTATTTTCTTCCTTATTTTCTGTGTACAGGGGTAGAGTATGGAACAGCCAAAAAATGTGCTGTGAGCTTGGGTCATCGCCGTGTGTCTCCAGTCAAATATCACAAGAAAAATCCATTAACCTGCGTCTTTTCCTCTTCACTTACTTTTGCGTGCTCTTTATCTCTTGGGTAGACACGCTGCTGGTTTAGTATACCAGCATCTAGGAATACATTTCACTCGACTAAGGATGGTATGAGAACGTGATTACAATTAAAGTCCAACTTTTACAAATTTAAACCAAGCAAAATACAATCAAATTTGTAATTCTCATGTCGATGACAATTATAACAATAATTATCGTCCCACTTATTTGATTATGAAAATTATTTATTTCCATTTATTAATTAATTTTATTAAATTAATTTTTGTCTCATTTATCATTCATCTCCCTTTGTTTTTGTAATTTCGTAATATTCTCGATGGTAACGACTAAGCTCTCTAGCATATTCTCAACTTGAATGGAGCGTTCGGTAAAGCTATTGATAAAAACAATTAAAAAATAAAAAATTCCGAAAAAAAATAGCATAGACAAGCACATACGCAGCCAAGTCCTCGCGAAGTGTTATTATTGGTTGTCGTCTGAGTGTCGACTCCTTTGCAACCTGCACGAGCCCTGGAGTATCCCTCTGAATTCGTCCCGTCGGAAATGTCTTAATCTCATCCGACCGGAGGGGGCGACTGCGCCAAATTTTAAAGTAATCCTTAATGCCCTGCTTAAGCATTTTCAATATTAAAGTATCGTGAACAAACGTATTGGCCTTCACATCTGAATAGGTGCTCAGATAAATTGCCACAAATAAATTCTACCAAATACATTTCATTTAATATTTATAATATTAATTAATAATTAAAAGGTTATTGACACTTACCAGTGAAATGCCAAAGATGACAACAACAAGGCTGACAAAGTAAATGGGTCCGAGTACAGGTTGAATCTTGTACATCGGTTCATAGTCAACGTCGGACATTAAGATGCGCAATATCGTCATCACCGTTGAGAACACCGATTTAAAGTGTTCTAGCTGATCCCCGAATAATATTGTGCCCCACAGTGCAAAGGCATAAACAATGCAAATGAATATGAAACAGAAGCCGAGAACGTTTTTCAACGACTTCACATGAAAGCGATTTAGAAAGATCAGAAACGTAAGAAACGTCATTAAACTGGAAATCGATTAAATTGGAACCGATTGCAAATCAGAATCCAAATCAGAAGCTGAATGTAGTATTTTTTCTTAACGAATTGATATTACCTGTTCAGAAAAAACCGTATCGAATATAAAACATCATTTGTGGGACATTATAATGGTCGATCCAAGTACTTAGGTTTATGTATGTATGTGTATGTGCTTGTGTTCGAGCACCTATACTCCAAATTTGAAGCATTTAGCTATTACAGTCTCTGAGATCCCCTTGTTCATAACAAATGGAAGATAACCTGATCGAGAATAAATAGACCTAATGGATCCGGAGATCTATCCAGTCCTTGCAGACTACAGTTCATCTGCAGACACCTCAACTGAAATTCAAATTTAAAAAATCATTCAAGCTATCAGAGTATTCTACAGTCAGTTGACCGAAATACGGAAACACAAATTAAAGTTTTAATTTGCGCGTGAATTTCAAACGTTAAGCCACAGTTATTTGAAAGTATATTTTGCCCCTTGAGTGCAACACACTTACCAGTCGAATCGTGCTCGAGAGTCGCCGCAGCGTTCTGTGAAACGACATGAACCTGATGAACTTTAGCCACACCGTAAATGTGAGAATGCCCATGGAAATGGAATAGAACTGCCAGCCAAGCATAAGCCGATCCAAGTTGATATAGACTTCCCGATTGGCGTTGTAAGCATCATAGATGGCATTTACCTCGAGGGTGTGCCAAATATTATAGCTCAAGACCACGTACGATGACTAAATGAATACTTAAGGCGATATTATCAAATTATCGATATTTCACGTACGTACGAGCATAAAAATCAGATCCGTATAATTATAGGTATCTGTGAAGTACGCCTTTGGGCCGATCGCACAGATTTCGTAAATCTCACAGTACGTATAGTAAATGACAATTAAATATAAGACAATGCCAACAAGGATGCGAAAAACGTCCATGGATAGAAAGCATTTCAAGGGTATACATCGAATATCCGCTGTGGGCACAACGAGACCCGTTGGCATTATTTCGAATATCAATCTAGACTTGAGTTAAGCAAGAACAGAGAGTGTGTGAGAGAGAGAGAGAGAGAGAAAGTGTGAATCGATACAGACTTTACAATTTGAAACATCTGGTTGGCATCATAGAATATGCTGAATTCGAGTACAACAAGGCGTGTGGCCCGATCAACCCAGTAACTGTCATGAAGTAATTCAAGCAAATCCATATTTCTATCATAGTTAAAAAAGAAGGTCTTTGAAAAACCGCCGCCGCGGTAAACATAAAAATCAGTCCAAATAGAATTGGCATCGGCCGTGTAATCGTTGCTGATAAGGTAAGGATAATTTTAAGGATTCAAATTCGATTCAATTTAATTCGAATGCATACCCCTGATGGTAACCTTTATATTCGTTATAGGACGAGTACTCGCCATAACATATCCATTTCTTTACATCTTCCGAGGATATCTCATGATGACAGTCATCCCTCGGATTGATGCGTATTTGTCGTAGTCTCGGTGCGCCAACCATTAGGCCCAAATTCAATACATTTGGGCTTGTGGTTTCGTTTAGATCATCCTCGTGAATAATTTGTAGGAAATTGTAAGTGAAATAAACAAACATCATCTCGGTGTTTCGTATATCGTCAAATAGGAATGCATCATAGTGAATTTCTCTCTTATATGGCACATTCTTCACGAAACTCTGCTCCGCTTGTATATTGCTATAATAAATGTATTGTGAATGCATCGATTCGGAGACTGAAGAACAACAAATAATTGAGTAACGAACCACTTGACAATGAACTCAAAATCACTCACCAATGTGGGTACATATGAAGAGCAACACAAGTATTAAAAATTGAGTTATTATCCTTTGAACTTTCGCCTCGCTGATATAGTTATAGGACACCTTCGTAGACAATCGAACCGGCATTATTAAAGAATTATTGTTTTGCTCGAGAACTTCAATATTTGAGACTATGTTCAAAAAATCCCAAAGCACACTTTTATTTAATATTTGCCTGATTCGTTAAATAAGTTGATATTGTATAAAATAAAAATCAATACTTTTGGCGCTTAGGAAGACTCAGCTTATTATCTAGAAAGTATATTTCTATACCCTGAACCCATTAAAAATGGATAAAAAGGGTATAATGGTTTTGTGCAAATGTATGTAACAGGCAGAAGGAAGCATCTCCGACCCCACAAAGTATATATATTCTTGATCAGGATCAATAGTCGAGTCGATATAGCCATGTCCGTCTGTCCGTCTGTATGAACACGCAGATCTCAGAGACTGTACGAGCTAGATAATTTCGTTTATCGAATATCGATATATTAAATTTCCGATAGCAATAAATACCACAATTTTAAAGGCAGAATCTAATTCTAATTATTAATTCTAATTAATTCATAATATGCATATGCATTCCATTGATCACCTGCCCAAATTTCGTCAAGATCGGATAAGAAACACCCAAGTTATAGTCGAAAATATATTCTCATATTGATCTCATTTCTATCAGCTGCCGCCAGCATTTTCTGTATGCATAAATATGCGAGCGCATGTGTGAGAAAGAGATGGCATGATAATCGACGCGAGCGTCAATATGTTTTTATGTGTATTGCGTGCTTCACGTATTTGTCGGCAGAGGGCGCTTCCAGAGCTGCTCGCATTTTAGTGCAAATCTTTTTAAAGGGGAATTTGCCAACAATAATAGAATATATTTAATAACTGGGTTCAGGGTATATAAATTACATCACTCTTACTTGTTTTAAATAAAATGTATCGAAACCACGGTTTTTGTTTCTTGATTTCAGGGTATAATTGCTGAAATGTAAAACAAAAATGTTAAGTTTAAGCATTAGTATTTTAAATTTAATTTGAATAAAATTACGATTTCAAGGCGATTTGATTATTATTAAGCATTAATATTTTAAAATTTCACATATTCAAATAATTTGGTTAGATATAAATTCATTAAATTTAATTTGAAAAATTACGATTTTAAGGCGATTTTATAAATTAAATTTCATTAATATTTTCTGTATTTCAAAAAAGATTTTGAATTTCTTCTTTTTTGGAAATATTTTCTATTTAGGCATACGAAATGTATTTCTGAAAATAGAAGAAAATAAACATGTAATTTTAAGATATTATTTTTTGTGTTTTCAGACTTGTTTCTATAAATAAAAAACAACACTAAGTTCCAGTACGATTTTATTTTTCTGGGTGTAGCCACATTCAAGGTGAAACATGCTGTTGTTTTTGTTGTATTAATAAAAGAAGAAGAAACAATAGTTAAAGTAAATTCGACCTGCGTTCTGGCTGAATGAAGGAGCTCATCTTAAGAGCGAAGTGGAATGCCTTGTGGTTCCTTCTTACATAAAGCTACCTGGGCTGTTTATTAAAGTGAATATGTCAAGTTGAAGGGCGCTCTCTGGAGGCATGCAACGCTCACTGAGCCAGCAAAATGAGTTGCATATGCAGAGGCGCACCCATTGTTGTTAAGTACCCCGGTCAGCCCCGGCAAGAGCAGAAGCCACTTGGGATTTCTATAGACAGGATGTAGTCCGGCATTTAAAAGCACTTCCGCCTACTCGCCGGTGAAATGTTGCATTTGAAGCCTAGCTGCCTTAGACATGAACACCACAATGCCCAACGACAATAACAACAACAGAATTCAGCTGCAACTCTTCCAGCGCACTTAAAGCACAACAAAATAAACTACACAAAAAGAATGAGCATTCAAGAGTGGTCATATGCGAATTTTAAATACCCTTTTTAGAATATTGTCCATCTGGGAATTTTTGTGCGGTTTGGCCAAATACTTTTTTCTAAACATTTTTTATTATTGATAGAATTTTATGTATTAATTTTCTCCGACTATTAAATTTTTGCATTGGGATAATATAATTATTTGTTTGATAAACTGAATATATATTCTTCTCAGATTTTAATTTGGATTTGAAATGAATTTTTTTTTCCAAAATTATTTCTATTATTATCTATTAAATCCATAAAATAATTTCACTCACTTTTCGTTTCTTAAAAGTTATATTTGAATTAAATTCTTATCCCAGTGTTTAACTGTTTTATTACATTAATAAAATTAATTCTTTCATATGCTAAATCGATAAATTCTTTTACTGAGTATTTCTTAAGATTTCAATATGGCTTTGAATTAAATAGTTAAACTACCCTTTGCAAGGATACCATCAACTGTAACAGGAGCAAACCAGGTGACCGCATTTAAGTAAACATTTTGCTTGATTTTGGTCAAGCAGAAGTTGAGCAAAATAAACTACTACTGAGTGGGCGTGGCCGTGACAGGTAGCCGGGCACAAACGGCTGTTGAGAATTTATTTCCTGTTATGTTAGACATTTGGGCCGATTTGGCAGCTGGCTGCAAATCGAATAGGGCCAACAGATCAAATGGCCACTTGCACCTCGGATCCCTGGGCTTATCATAAGGCATTTGGTCAGCGGGGTTAGGTACGTCAAATACAACCTGGCTAACTGAATTCATCTGTCCCTTTCTCTGTCTCCCTCTCTCTCAATTTTGTTGTGCTGTTGCTTGAATCAGAGTGGGACATGTGGCTCAAGTTGTGGCCAGAGTAGAAATTGAATTGGTTTTGGCATTTTCATTGCCTTAACGGACAGGCCAACAATTTAAATTGATTTTATTTGCGCTAAGTGGCCATCTGGCATTAATGTTATGTAATGCTCATCGCGCAAGTTATGCAAATGAAATTGACATTTAAATAAAATTTAACTGGCGTTGATTTTTCCCTCTGTTTTTTTTTATTATTCTTTTATTTTACATTTCACACGTGGTGAGCAGATTAAGTGTAATTTAAATGGGTATATATATATTCTACATGTAATATGCATTCCAATAAAAACACGTTTTGTAATGATTTTTAATTATTTTTTGCTGATTTCACGATATTCCCTGCATAGAGAATGTATATACTGTTTTCGCTAGGTTTACTATTTGACAAAAAAGAAAAAATAAAAAAATATATATTTATATATATATATATATTCTTTACTTGATATCAGTGCTTAAGCTGAAAATCTATAAAAATAGAATTGTTTTATTAACACGTTTGTTATTTTGGTTACAAAAATCAATTAATCAATGAGAAAGTTTTTCTTTATCCTACTTCAAGCTAAAGTGCCATAAATTAAAAAAAATCGATTAGAAGCCATTGATTGATTTGAATGAGTTCAGATACCATTTGTTAAAATTAGTCAAGTGTAATTTCAATTTGTAATTTAGATTAGGACTCGAGCAATGCGAGCAATCCTAATTTGGTAATTTGCTTTTTGATATTTAAGAGTCGGCGAGGTAATTACATTTATAAGCGCGTATATCGCAACAATGGCAAACATTTGCGCTCATTTTACATTTTGCATTTTACATTTCACAATGCGTTACACAGAAAATTAGAAAATATTTGTACATATTTACGCCCATACTTACTTTACTCTTCATTTATTTCATTATCAAATGGATGGACAGCCTCACACAGCCGTTCCTGAACAAAAACAAAGCCCGTTGGCAACTTTTCCAAGAGAGTGACAAATTGTTTCGATTTAACAAAGGCAACGCTAGCTGAATAACAACAACAGCAACATCAAGAACAATAGAGTTTGTAATGCGCAGCATGATTGAGAGTAGACAGAGGTGGGTGAGCGGTGGGTGAGCGGTGGGTGAGCGGTGGGTGACTGGATGTTTTAAAATGGAAATGTGCCTAACAATCCTTTTGCTGTTGCTCGTGCACAATGTTTCATTTGATATTTGTATTTGTATACCCTGTACGCGACAAAATGTAGTAAAAGGGTGTAATGAAGTTGTGCACAAGCATGTAACAGGCAGAAGCAGAAGAAGCGTATAATTATTCCTGATTGGCAGCAATAGCCAAGACTTTTTAGCCATGCCCATCTGTATGCTCTGTGTGTACTAAGAGCTACAGACATTAAATTATGAATATAAGTTCTCGTATTTCATAAGATTATAATATTTCTCGATATCCGACTACGTTTCGCGATTGTCGATATGAATCTATGTCCGATAGCAATCATATAAAAACTATAGAAATATATGATTTACTTTAACTTATCAACTCTAAAGATTTAAATTTGCATAAAAAAAATATATATTTCATTTACCAAATCATAATTTAATAAGAGCAATAGAGAATAAGAGAAATTTTCTATATTTTTAACAACTGGGTTCAGGGCATCTCCTGGTCGAGCTCTCTTGACCAGAGTATTCTAACCTGTTTTTTTTGTTTCTATTCATTTTTGTACATTTTGTTGTGTTTTTCGTTATTACGCTTTGGAGCCGTTTCATTAGACGCCGTGTCCTTTTTATCTTTTGTACATGACATTTTGGCCTTTGTCATAAGTCCTGGCCACAACAAAAGGTAGTCAAGAATGATGACGGCAATTTGCGGCTGATCCTGACAGCAACCAGCAACTAGGCAGCGCCTCCTTCTGCGTAATTATCTTAATTATTCGTCGCCCCAGCCGACAGGCACCATTAACTGTCCGCATCCTTTTTGGGGACCGGCTCTTCTATCCAAAATGCAGTTTAAAGCACGCGCCAACTGCCAACGAGGCCAACTAGTGTGCAAATACTTGGCAAATAGCACGATATCTACAGCTACAGCTACAGCTACAGCTTCAGCTACAGCTGCTGTTGCTGCATTTTTTGTTTTTTTTTTTGGGGGTAAATAAACTTGGCCAGTAGTGCTGCCTGCCAGTTACAGCTCAAGTAGAAGGCGAGAGAAGTCAACTGTCATGTCTTATGCAAATTTAACAGCACTGATAAAAATTGACTAGCCGCAAGGCAGAGCAATGCAAATATTTCAACGTAAGTAAACTACATTAGATGCAGGACTTCTGTGGTGTGTGTGTAGTGTGTGTTTGCCTTTGCAGGTGCGTCAGGTGCAATACAATTACTCCTCATATACCCCACTGAGTGTGAGTGTGTTTGAGTGTGTGTGTGTGTTATACATATGTATCTATGGAGTATCCTTGCAGTTGACAGCTTCGCTGCGCGCTTGACTTGATTGTGAGAGCTGCTTACGATAGCCAAAGTAGTTCGGTTAAGTAAAAGAGAAAAAAAAAACAAATATTAAAGTAATATCCGAAGAAAATTCTGGAAAATTGTTTATATCATATATGGGCTAGATTTCCTAAATGTTATGAAATAGATTTTCAAAACACTTCTAAGAATTGAAAATAGCAAACTTGATTTCTTTATATAAAACTACATAATTTATATAACAGAATCCAAAATATACAGCTTACTTTTCCTTGAAAGACTCTAGTCAATTTGATTTATGCATATTGCATAATGCATAATTTGTTATACATAATCAAACAAAACTTGTATAAAAAGGTCGATCTATAATGAGATCATTCCTTGACAGACTCTCGTTGAGAGGTTGTTCTTAAGATAAAATACCTATTCAGATTTGAAAGACAACACAGATTGAATTTTAAATTTTGTTTTTTCACGAATTCGAATGGAGTTCTCCGTATTTTGTAAGACAAGCATTGGGCTTAATATATGAAACATGATTCAAATGTTGTGGAACACAGTTGCAATGAGTAGATTTGGAAAAAAAATACGAATGTAACTCTCACACAAAAAAAATATATATAGTAATATATACCGAGAATAACGGTTTACCAATTTTTAGGAATATTCCAATTCCAATTGATTAAATAACAAATTTACTGCTAGAAAGTTTTTATGGTTAGAGAATCTATTTGTATCCTTTATGAAGACATGTGTGGCTAGAATTAAATAATCACATTGAACATTTAATATACATATGATTGCAGCGAACTTAAATCTTTAGTAACCCGAAGCGAAATGTTTCTTTCAATTCAGAGTAGAATTTTTGTTAGATTTAAAGCAAAGTTGATATGCAAAAGATTTAGAAGCTTCGCTGGCAGAACACTTGCTTGTAAGTATGTTTTTCTAAGATTGGCAATCTCATTATGCTCCATTGCCTACGTTTTGCATATCAAACTCATATTAATGGCGAAAATTTGCATTTAAAGCCCCACGCAAAACTCAAATAGCAGTCAAGTCAAGGACTCAAAACGAAACAAACTAAACTGAAAAGAAAACAAAAACTTTTAAGCGAATTACAGATTAATGTGATACTTTTCGAGACGCTTGGGTATCTAAGAGAATTGCCTGTCATATATGTGTGTGTGTATGGTGTATGTGACACATGTGCAATGGGAATGTAGAAGTATTCAACTGTGGGAACTCTGCCAACAATTAATCGAAGTAGCTTCAACAGCAGCAATGAAAACTTTGCATAAATCAAGGCATGCGGCAAAGGCGCCGCCAAATATGCAAAGTTATTTGCCAGTGAAGAATGCGGAATGTAACGTAAGTTATGTAAAGTATGCTCAGCTATGCTCACTGAAAGTCTATGAGTGCCTGTGCCTGTGTGTGTGTGTGTGTGTGTGCGTGTGTTCGGCTGGGTAATCAGGCAGCAAGTAGGTCAGCTGCAATCAAAGACAGCAATCGAGAGAAATGGCAGCCAAATGTATTGTGAACCAAAGAAACATATATTTCTCCTTCCTCTCGAATTCCTATCTGCCATTTGCAATAATAGCATAAAGTAAAACAGAATGCAAAATAATAAGCACATTGAATTTCTTACACGTACCTACGAGCAATTCAAAATGTAAGCAATGAGCTTCATAAAAAAAAATTAAATCAAGACTTTTGATACCCATTCTAATTGTCCTATAATTATCACATGCAAATATCAACATAATTATATTTTATTTTCAGATATTTATGCTGCTTATAAAAGTAGACAAAAATCTTTAATTTGATTCAATTGCAAAGTAAATTGATTTTAAATCTTCAAACCGACATTCAATTTGACTGCATCTAATTACAATAAAGTATCGCAGATATTTGGACTTAATGGTAGGAAACTTCCAGTTGAAATCGAAAGATACAAGTTTTAATTGAAATTTAAGCACTTAATTTGGCCCCAATGACGACAAGGCTATTATTGGGCATGGAACAAGAGCCGAGTTGTTGTTGAGAGCTCAACGGTGACTTAGAATCTCCTCCACTGACTTAAGCATTATAAATAAAACAGTGATCGGATCGGTAGAATGTTGCAAGGGTGGAACCTTGGGGTATTCCATACACCAATTCCCCACACAACCTTACCCAAGCAAAGACATCGCTGATGATGGCGCGTAATAATTCACAATGGTCTCTTTATTTATGTGCCGCAGATGTCAGGTGTTCCCTTTGTTACGTTTGGACGCAATTTAACTGCTTGCCAGCTCTCTCCATCGTCCACAGAACAGTGGGCGTGGCTGGCCTTTGAAATACTATCTCTTAAGTGATATATGGCACAGGTTCATGAGGAGACATCAAAATGATGACAACGACATTGGCTTTGACAACTATGAGAACAACGACGTGGCAGTCGCAGTCGACGTCATCTATTGCAATCAAGAATTTATGTTTTCAGTGTTCAGTGTTCAGTGTTCAGTTTGTGTTTGTGTTTGGTTGAGGCGAGGCTGTCGGTGTCTTGGTCGGGGCTCAGGCCACGTTGTCTGTTCCCAGTTTTTGCTTGGTTTAACGCAATTTGGCTGCATTGCTCAAATTTCCGGCGCGCTATCTCGTTACTTGCTCCTCCAAAGCTTCAAAGCCGCCGGGGCAAACTTGAGACCAGGCAGTAGATACTACATAAATCTATATATATATAAATATATATATATATATATATATAAAGTATATAACAAATAAGGGGTGAGCGCCGTTATTTTATAGTGTGGTTTGATTGCGCAGACTGTTGCCTTCTTGCAAATTTCTTGACTTCTTCTTGGTTTCTTTTTTATACCCTGATCCCATTAAAAATGTTAAAAAGGGAATAATGGTTTTGTGCAAATGTATGTAACAGACAGAAGGAAGCACCTCCGACCCCATAAAGTATATATATTCTTGATCAGGGTTAACAGCCGACTCGATATATCCATCCGTCTGTGCATCCGACCGTCTGTCCGTCCGTCCGTTCGCCTGTCTGTATGGACATGCTGATCTCAGAGACTATAAGAGCTAGAGACTTCAAATTTGGAATATAGGTTCTCGTTTCTCTGTCTTCGATTTCAGATAACAATAAATGCAACAATTTTAAAAGCAGAATCTTTTTATCAATACTGAATGCATTAAGTTGCATCAAGATCGGATAAGAAACACCCAAGTTATAGTCGGAAATATATTCTCATATTGATCTCATTTCCATCAGCAGCCGCAAGCATTTTCTGTATGCATAAATATGCGAGGGCACGTGTGAAAAAGATATGGCATGATAATCGACGCGAGCGTCAATATGCTTATGTGTGTGTTAGTCCCGTTAGCTTCGATTGCGTGTACGTATATATGTATGAATGTATAAATATGTATTCACGTGTTCGTCGGCAGTTTTTAAAGGGAAATTTGCAAAAAAAAAATCTAGAATATATTTAACAACTGGGTTTAGGGTAAACCGTAGTCGACCACACTCGACTACAGCACTCTTACTTGTTTTTGTTGGTTTATAGTAAATTTATATTTGCAATTTGCTGTTTAAGCAAATTGTTTGCAGATTAAAAAAAAATATATATGAATAGATACAAAAAAAAGTAATGTAGACTAAAAGATAAGAAAGTACGGCCAAGACATAACGGCCTTGTAGACGGGAAACAAATCATCGTCATATTATCTTTTCTATAAGTTTAAAATACGACCGATTTTTTCCATGAAATATTCTTGATATAGGGATGGCATAATAATATGCATGACTGATTGGGATGGTTAAAGGAACTTGTTAAACAAATAAGAAATTATTTACCAACGGAGCCATATGCTTTAGTACTACGATCTCAATGATTTTATTCTAAACGTGAAAAATACAATAATACGCATACAGCAGCTATAAAGGTATATTAACTCACCATATTAAACCTTTAAAACAAATATGAAGGAACTCGGGCAATCAATAAAACTCTACATTTACCGTATTATTAAATGTTACACAACTGTAGCAAAACTGTGTATTTCTAGACAATTTCTACTTTGGTTACATCATTTGCAGCACATCTCCCAAGACAAGCGAAAATAATAATAAACATAATAATAATAAAAGTAATATAATACTTGAGTTGGCAACCGTTTTGGCTAATGCGTTGCACAATACTTGGTTAACAGGTCGTCTTTTTTTTTTTTGGCTGGAAAACGGAAGCGGGCAAGTTATGAATTATATGGCATTTTTCATTGTGCTTTCTTTCATGTTGCACGTGGCAAATATTAATTCGGCAGCTGTGGCAAGCCCCTTTCGTTTGGCCCGGTAAGCACTCTCGATACAAATGGCTCAGCTAAATGCCGAGTCAAATTATTATCAGTGGCATTCAGCATGCAGGCAAAAGCGGGCAAAGGTTTTCTGGCTAAGTAACAATCTCATAGACAGCCATAGAGTGATAATTTAATTTTTCTATTCTGCCAGAGGGCTGTCTTACAATTGAGCATACTGAGTTTCTACGCTGTATGTGCACACTTTAAGAGACAAATACATTTTTAAATTTATTCGCACGAGAAATTCAAGCTGCGACGAAGAAAATTGATGAAGGTAATAGTCAACAGTGTAATTTATTTAAAATCAAGAAAAATCAATAATAAAACAAAATAAAATAAAATGCTGGGAATTTAAAAACATTTTGATTAACCATTTTATTATTATGATTGATCATCTTTTACAACTTGTTTTTATTAAAAAGTAAAATTATTAAAAAATATGTAATATTACTGGTGTTTTAATAAATTAAATACCCGCAAATACTAGATAGAAAATAGATTATATTTAATTTGAAACGATATTCGTATGAAGACGTATTAATTACAAAATGTTGGTTTTTCATAAATGTTATGTCTGAAATTTTTCTTAATATATTTGACAGAGATGTAAAATAAATAAATAATAATAATAATAATAATAATAATAATAATAATAATAGTAATAATAATAATAAAAATAATAATAATTACAATAATAATAATAATAATAATAATAAGATTAATAATCATAATATTTAGAATATTCGGGGTTAATTAGTTGACATTCAAGAACGCTTTCAACATAGATAGATAGTTAAATAGAAAGTGCTTGTTTAAAAAAATTAAGCTATGTAAAGGGTATTTTGTAGGCGCACATTTGAAAAAATATGTTCTTATATTTTTCTTCTGGTTGTTATTTTTGTGTTTTTGTTTTCGGCTAACCACAAAAATTTGAGTTTTCCGTGCACGTTTCACGTGCTAAAGCATTAGAACAACGGCAACGAAAGCACAAGAGGAAAAAGTAAAAGATTTCCAATCGTTATTTACCGACTGCGCAATACACTGTGCTAGGTGCAATAAGAGGTGAAAACGAGCAGGGCTTGCTTAGCTATAATGTGCTTCAAGAGCAGCAATTAAAAGGATTCAGCAAATTTGATCATAAAACTGAGATAACTAGTTATCGAGCTACCGAAGTTGAAGACACCTGCCAAAAAAAGGACAGTCGGTCGTTTGAACTATCTAGCCAATATTCTCATATTGTGTTTTGGGTATAGAGTATAAAAAGAAACGCTAAACGCACCTGAAAATAAAACATCAATTTTTATGCGACAATTTATTGCGTTCCTTTGACGTCGTCGGTTTTTGGGGAGCACGTTTTTTGTTGCATACCTTCGGGCGTCTGATTACATAACAGAAAATGTCAATGTTTGTCAGGTTGCTCTAGCAGCCGGCAGCCATTAGATTAGACACCCGGCTGCGTCCTGGCCATGACTCTCGATGACATCGTTGGTGTTGCCGATGACGAGGACGACGGCGACGACGAAGACGAGGACGAGGACGAGGACGAAGACTACGACTAGGTTGATGGTGATGGTGATGGTGATGGTGATGGCAATGGTGTTGACTGTATGCGAATTGTGTGCTAATCTTAACAAATTTGAGGTGCGCTTTTGTTTACGGACTGTTTTGCTTCTTTATTCTTTATTTTTTTTTACTTTGAATAAAGGTATTACTTGTGTACTGCGTCATTCCCGCAAACGTAACAGGAAGTTAAATTTACAATTTGACTTTTATTTTTAAATGCAATGAAAGCTAGTGGAAAATCAAAATTATATATTAAATTAAAGTAGCTATATACATACATGAAAGTTCAAGTATTAAATCAATTGATTAATTATCGGAATTATCCAAAAATTTAATATTCCTAGTCAAATTTTACGAATGACAAAATGTTCATCTTAATATCTTAAATGAAATGTGCAATGATATTAATCAATGCAACCATTTTTGTATTTAAAGCAAGTCTAAAAAATTAAAATTTGAATAAATAATATAAATTTTTAATTCATTTGTTGTATATATTTATAAATTGTTTTGGTATTTCCTGTATTGAATGATGTTAGTCAACATTCAAAAAGACATAAATTAAGCGAAATTGTAATTTTATTACGTATCAATTTGATTTTTTGTTTGTTTTTAATTAATTTAGTTTTGTGTTTTTTATATTTTTCCAAGTCGGCTAATATGAGTCCACAACAAATTAAATACTTTCATTAACACTCAAATACAATTAAGTATTTATATCATTATATACATTATTTCTGAAATACTTGGAGTACTCATTAAATATAACGTCTGTATTTTTGATAGGGCCTGTGCAAAACTTAAGCTTAAATCAATAAAAAGAAGCACATAAGAATGCACAATACTTATATAAATAAAAGTTCATTACATTTTGCCCTTAAGCGTTTGCGTATCCAGTTACCATCAGCCAGCAGCCATCGGCCTTGTTTGTTTTTGTTTTTGTTGTTGTTATTTTTTTTTTCATTTCCAATCGCAGTCGATGATGAGAGTGCCCTTTTTTGGTCTGCTCAGTCAAGTGCAGCAATCCATCCGCCCCATCCCCACTGTATCCTCGATAGCACAAAGGAACAATAAATGAGCGCGATGGTTGATGGAAACTGAACTCGGTTTACAGGTTTGCTTCGCAAGCAGAATCTTAGCTGGCATCAGATATGCAATTAATCTGGCCATCAACACACCACAATGGCATTAACGAGTACGTTTTCAGCGCACAATTGTTCGCAGGCAGTGACCAAATTTAATAACGACTTTAATTTGATTTGAATATTTGCTGGGCATGAGAGATGCTCCCGCAGTGTTTTTCCATTTGGTGTCCCAAAACTTTTGCTACGGTGGCCAGCCGGCTGATTGTTTGAATTCCTGGATGTCAGACAGATTGTCGGACAAACTTTCCGGCTGTACAATGTGTGCATGGCTGGTTAAGCTGTTTGAAATATTTTCACTCATTACTTAAAAGCGTGGTCGAAGACGGGGACGGGAACGGGAATGTGAACGTGAACGTGAACGGGAAGTGGTTGTAGGGCGACCAAATTCCAGTATTGCACGCAAAGTGAAAATTCCAGCGACTCGGAAAACCTTTTTGCATTATTAATTTACTTTGATATCAAATTTTCTTTGGCATGGCAATGTTGGGAATGAAGTGTCTGTCAGGTTTGTTTGGGGCTGATTGCAACTTGGTTGCTGGCCACCAGCAGAAGTTCGCTAAAGTCCAAGCTCTGGGCCAATAAATTAACCTTTTTTGTTGCGGCTAATAGAAAATTTTTACCTGCCCTTTATGTAAGCAGCATATGCAAATTGTTGTGCCAGTCCATGTAAAGTATTTGCCGAACACTCACACATGCTCACATAAATTACACGCTTAAGGTACAAAAGGCGACTGGCAGAAAAATGCATAAAAAATGTTTAACCCAACGCCAAACGATTTGCATTGCATGATAAAAAAGCGAAGGCAACAAAGAATGCAAGATAATATTGCAACGGTGGAAATGGGTGTGTATGTGTATGTGTGTGTGTGTGTGTGAAGAGGGGATGTGTAAAGGGGCATCTGGATGGCAGCTGGCTAGCACCGGGCACAATTTATATTGAAATAAAAATATAGAATGGAATATAAGCAAATGGCAGCGTTGTGCACCTTTTGCATAAACTTGAAGATTTGAGTGTCTCATTGTGTGTGTTAGTGTGTGTGTGTGTGTGTGTGTGTGTGTGTGTCTCCGACGATAAAGCGCTTGTATAATGCAAAGGGGCTGGGGGAAGCAGATATAGCTTGGGGCAGCTGTTTCCATGTTGGCTTTGGCATAATGTGCACAGCTGTAAAATATGCAACGTTTACCCTGAGATGCATTGACAGCGAACCATATGAAAACCTTACACAAAATCCACACAAGACTTTGCTAGTGGATCATTGTCGAGACAATGATACCCCTTTTAAGAATTGCAATGTCGTTGGAAAACAGAATTGTAGTCGATTTGAAATAGATTGGATTAGATTTCCGGACAAATGATACCCTGTTTTAGATTTGCACTATACATTTTGCGGGCTATGGTCACCAAATGAGTCAAGAGTCCAGCCCCTCCATCGTGCAAAAAATTACAACGCATGATTAAAAACTACAAAATTGAAAATCGAGTGGCAGTTCGCACACAAAAAGACAAGGATATAATATTGCTGCTATCTTTCTTGGTGTGGTTTTTTATTTGTTGTTGTTGGTATTTTGTTCATTACAATAATATAATAGTAATATTATTAATGATATTAATATAAAAACAAAATATCATAAACTTAAAAAGTTTAAAACAAATCATGCGTTTATATATATATATATATATATATATATATAACAAAAATCGTTGCTAAGCGATTAACGTTAATCGTTTATCGTTGGATTAATTATGATATTTAAATCACAAACTTGTCGGACAACGGCAGAAATAAGAAAAAAATTAACCAAACAAGCTGACTAAATGGCAACTTTTTATATATAAGTGTGTATATTTATATGAACGTGTGTCTGTGTGTGTAACTCATGGCTATAGATTTGTGTATGTGTGTAAGCTACCTTTCTATACATAGACACAAGCATGTTGAGTTTTTTTTATTTTCATTTCTTCTTTAAGCGATTTTTACACCTTCATACAGCTTTAAGGGTGCTGCTCTTTCCGCACACATTTATAGCCCATTAGAACATACTATAAAAGTTGCACCCATGCAAGCATGCTCATAAAAGGGTACGTTTTCATTTTACCAGAGAACTTCTCTCAACGAAGGCATTGAAATAATGATCTGTGTTCGCTGCTCGATACACTAGGCTTGCAAAATTTTCGACACTTTGAATTTGCGCCGACCCGAAGTGGAATAGGACACACGCTCACAGAAAAAGCATGCAGCAGGTCTTTAGTCGATTGGACGCCTCCATACTCTGCTTAGTGCTGTAACATAACATCTGTACGTAAAATGGATATCGACATCGATATCAATGGTGTGATCACCAATGTAAAGAAAAAGAGTGCAATCGTTATGAATAAAATAAAGTGAGCGGACGTGTTTGTGAATTAAATATAATTTAATTGTGACTGCTACATAAGTATTGATAAGAAGATTCTGCTTTTTAAATTGTTGCATTTATTTCTATCGGAAATCGAAGATGGAAAAACGAGAACCTATATTCCAAATTTGAAGTCTCTAGCTCTTATAGTCTTCGATATCTGCGTGTTCATACAGACAGGCGGACGGACGGACATGGCTATATCGACTCGACTGTTGACGCTGATTAAGAATATATATACTTTGTGGGGTCGGAGATGCTTCCTTCTGCCTGTTACATACATTTGCACAAAACCATTATACCCTTTTTACCCATTTTCAATGGGTTCAGGGTATAAATATATGATGTCCTCCGTGGAGTTTATTTTAGTTTTGATTTTAAGCTTACAATGCATTGATGGAGATGTGTCCATAAAATACATGTATATTCTCCTGATCAGCATTCCCGTGTCGGTACAGCCATTCTGTCCTTCCTTTTCTGTGCAAATTAATTATAAGAATTATTGTTGGTAGAATATTATTAATTTTTGCAATTCCTTATATGTAATTTGTTTACCTTTGTATATGAAGTTATTAAAGCTATCTTTAGGATACCTAGCATATATCCGTATCTTTCCTGCAGTCAGTACATGTGTTTGAGCCTATCCACATAAATAATTTTTAATTTTTATTCTCAAATGTTGGAAATACTGCTTGAAAGTGCCGTTCGTAAATGCTGACGTGCATACATAAATATGTATGTATGTGTGTTTGTACATTGTTAATTAAATGTCAAATTTTTAGAGTGGGAGATACTCGTAGTTTATTAGAAACGCTGTGAGTCTCTGGCTGCTGTCAGTCCTCGCTCGGTGTCATGTCAATCAAATTTGGTGCTAACAGACTGACTGACTGACGTAGACTGCCTCAATGTCAAAACAGACAATTGCACTCGATGGACAGGAGACAGGAGACAGGAGACAGGATGGCCCCAGTTTGGAAGTCATCGCCTTCTATACAGCAACAGCTGCAGTTTATGCTATGTACAAACTCAATTAATTTAAAGCGCCTGCAGCTGCTTTATACTTAGGAGCAATGATGATGATGAGGAAGCATTTCATTTCATTGATTTGGCAAGCCATCAACTGCATAAGATGCTAGATTTATAGATGGCTGCCATGTGCAGTTGGTGTTCCCGCCTCTAATTTACCACTTAAATGCAGCGACGTGCGTGGGCCGGAGTGACTTCTGGAGTGCTCAAGAGGCACAAGTATGGAAATTCGTTGGTGAAGTGCGTTCTTATACCCTGTTTACTCAGTACAAAAATCGCTACTTACAAATAGTTGTCCATAAAAATTGTATTTTCTAAAATGTTCCTGAATTGTTCTTGCGCCAAGTGTAAGTATATATCATTTTTAAATTTTTACTATTAGAAATATTTTCTATTATTAAGTAAAAGATTTTAAATTAATAGAAAAGAAACCTTTAATGTTGTTTCAAAAGAAATTTCTAAAATACAAGACCATTTCTTTTCTGATTGATATTTTTTAAGTTTTTTACCAAAGAAATTTATGTTTTTCCAGTCGGGACGCTTTAAATATCTAAGATCTGGCTACAGGCTATTCGCTAGTCGAGCACTCTCCACGTGGAGCTCTTTTAGTTGCTGTTAGTATTTATGTATAGGCATATGCACACGTTTCACAGTGAATGGAACTGCTATAGATTCCCATCACGCGCCACAAAATGCCGTTACGTGTTTGCCTTGCCGCCTCCATAGGCGACGATGCCGAAGGTGTTTCTCTCCCCAGTGCCGCGTACCAGTGGATTATGTGGCTCGTGGCTCGTGGCTGTTGGATGTTGGCTGTTCTGGCCTGTGGCCGTGTGGCTGCGTCCATCCCTGTCGTTATTGCTGGCATATTCAATAATTGGTGCGCCCCAGTAACTACTTCTACTACATGTTACATTCTACATGCTACATGCTATATGCTACATGCTACGTAGTTTGACAGGCGGCCAGAAAGTATGCTGCATTCAATTTACGCTACTCATCACCACAGCCCACAAAATGCTCATGGAAATTGATTCAGCGCATCAGTTTGTCGCCTGCAAATGAATTTCGTGGGTGTGGTTATTTGATGTATGTATGAGTTGTGCCGTGTGCCAATGAATTTCTCATATCACTTTTGGCTTTTTCACACGCATCTCATTTTCATAGGATTTGTCGCATTGCGCTCTTGGGCATACTTATATATGTTTTAAGGTGCCCTTGTGGGCACACTCACAAGCCTTCTACAGAGAGGGTGGTGGAGGGGGAGGTGCGGGTGAATTGTTAAATTTAAATTGATGAAAAATTATAATTGGCTTGAGGGAAACATAATTTAAATTCGGAGAACACAAAAACCCTAAACACGCCAAAGTTTCTCGCATGCGTACAGTAATTAGGGTTGACAGAATAGCTATAAGCAGAATAGATTTTATAAATCATAATAATAATTAGGGACATTTATTCTTATTTCCTTTTGTAGTAAAAAAAACTTTTTGCAACATTTCTTAGAACTATATTAATTTCATTTTATCCATTATAAATTTTCTTATCTATAAATATCTTGTTTTATATTATTATATTTCTCTATTTAAATTTCCTATTATTATAGTTTTTTATTTAAATATATTTTATATTTCTATCGTTACTTCTTCAGTGGCGTTTTCATTGAATTTTTGCAGAGCTACTCACAAAAATACACAAAGCATTGGCAGCTAACATTTTAAACTAATCAATATTAAATCGAATAAAACTGTTGTTATAATTATATATATATGTATATATATTTGTATAGAATGTATACCTATTGATTTGTATGAATTTAACAGTTTGGTTCAATTGTCTGCGGTGCACTCTTTTCTGTCTTATTTTTGTTTTCGTATTTTCACTTCAATTAGTTTTAATTGCATTTCATTCGAGAGCATTGCAAGCGAATTCAAATTGCACATTCTAAGCATTAGTTTTACTACTTGAATTGAGTCGAGTGAAACCGACAATTGTTCGCTTTCCACAACTGTTGTTTTCGACTACTCTTTGCTCTAATTGAAATGCCCGCCGGTGGAACTTAATTTTTGCGCAGCGACGCATTTCTGTTATCAGTTAACGCAGCATCTCAATGGAAACAAACAATACAAAAAAAGAAAGAGCAGAACAGATGCTAACCACGACGACGACGACGACGACGACGATGAACTGGTTTCTCAGTTGACTGCAGATGTGAATAGGAAGAGAACGAGATTGAAGGACAGCAACAGATGACCAAAAAGAGGCGAAGCAAACAACACGTGAGGCGAGAAGTGACTGAAAGAGTTCGACAGAGGCGGAGCTGCATTATAATAATGAGGGGCACCAAAAGCTGCTCAGATGCCACACACAGATGAATAGCCACTGAAGAAGCATCTTTTAAGCAATTGCTGTTGCTGTTGCTGCTGCTGCTGCTGCTGCTGCTGCTGCTGCTGCTGCTGATGCTGCAAGAAAATAAAGAAGCAACATAAGCACAAACATTTTGCAGCTGGTGTGATAGGTATTGAGAAGAAGAGTTGATTAAAGGCCTACTCACGCAGGGCCAGCAAAGAGTGAAGAAACAAAACAATAATCGCCAAAACTGTAGGCATGTCTCTCAGGCTAATTGGAAAGATCGAACCCAATCGCCGTTGTAGATTGTTTTGCTCGCCGGTTAAATCAGTTGAAACCGAAACGTCGTCGCTAACGGAGCGCACACTCGGAAGCGTGTATAGAAAACAATCACACACACACACACACACACACACAGACACACACACATATTGTGAACGAATATTATCTTCATCATACGACATTGGCATTCAAGTGTGCAATTTATAGCGTGGCGCTAATTGCCCCCCACCCCTCAAAACGCCCTTTCCCCCTGTACTTCAACCCCATATATATAAAAAGGGGGCATTCGGGTCAAGTGCTCTAAATTGAGTGTGTCAGTTGGCATCGTTGATCGGACTCAATATGCTATTGCAGTTGCTTTGCTTGTGGCTACTTTCGGCTACAGTTGTTAACATCGCATCACAATCCATATGCGGTTCCATGGAACTGCGCCAGATCTCGGATTTTCAGCAAATGCGCAACTGCAGCATTGTTGTGGGTCATGTGCGAATTGTGCACCTGCAGCTGGCAAGCAATGCGAATCTGGCAGAGTTGCGCAGCGAGGTAACTGAGATCAGCGACTATCTAGTGCTCTATCGTTGCACCGGTCTGCTCACGCTGCAGTCCGTGTTCCCAAAGTTGCAATTGATACGCGGACAGAAGTTGCTGTTCGATCAATATGCTTTGACAGTCTACGAGAATCGCAATCTGAGGGAGCTGGGATTTGTTGAGTTACAGCGCATTCAGAACGGTTACATTCGCATCGAAAGCAATCCCATGTTGTGCTTTGCGGAGACCGTTGACTGGATCTATCTACTCGGCAATTCCACGGCTCAGCATTTCTCCATTAAGGTGAGCTCGAGTAAACCCTAATTGAGCATCGAATTTCAATATTCTATCAAATAGAGCGTATATCAAATAGTCTTATCACGTGATCTATATTTCATTGATAGTTTATATATTATTTTATGTCTGTTAATATTTTCATTTTTTTTTACATGTTCTACGTTTATCTAATAATCCTAAAGCCGTATTTAATTATGGAAAATTCACACTACTTTTACTTATTATTACTATTTCTGTGCATATGTTAATTATATAAATTTTATATTATTTTATTTTATATTTTTAAACATTAATCACAATCTACGAATATTTTGGAAATATTTTATTATTTTCAAGCTGAACAAATCGCCGAATCATTGTCCAGTTTGTGGCGGCCTCTCCGCCGATTTCTCCATTCAGACAAATAAGAAAAAATACTGCTGGAATTTGGAAACAGATCAGGTTCGCCTGGAGCCGCCACGACGTCAAGGCTGTCCGGAGAGTTGTGGCAACAATGGCTGCGATATGTCTGGCAACTGTTGCCAGTCTAGTTGCATTACGGGCTGCTCTCTGCAGAATTGTACGCTGTGCGCCAACTATCAACGGAATGGACTCTGTGTGGATCGGTGCATCGCTAGCTATGAGCTGCACAAGAGACAGTGCATCTCGCAAAAGCAATGCCTACAGCTTAATCTCATTCCCTTGACTAGTGGCTATCGCTGTGTGGAACATTGTCCCAATAATCACAAGCCAGTAATCGAGGCCAATGGAATGCTGCAATGTCAGCTGGAGTGCAGGGGTCTCTTCCATGTGAAGCGTGGCGCGGATCTGGAGCAGCTGCGGGATTGTATAACCATTAATGGATCGCTTATCATCGAGCTAGTGGATATAAAGGGTAAGCAACATATATATTTTTATCATTGAAACTGAATAATAATAAACCCTTTATGTGATAGAAAAAATTGTATCTGCTCTGGAGCAGGCTTTGGGCAGCATCAAAGAGATTACAGGCTATCTAAAAGTCGTGCATTCAGCTCAGCTAATGTCGTTCTCTTTTCTCCAAAGCTTGGATACTATACGTGGCGATGAGCTTATTGAAAACAAGTAAGAAAATTGCTCATCTTATTATTATTGATACTTCATTCATTGCTGCTCACTGTCGTCTATAAATTTCAATTTGCAAACATAGTTTCTATACGGAAATTTAATTACAAATTTAATACAAATTCAAACAAACAAAAAAAAAACTATATTTAGAGTCGTCTCACTCAATTTGAATTAACATCAATATTAATATTTTTTCTTAAATTAAAAATTAATCGCCTGACTCAAAACATTTTATGGATCAATCACAAACAACAAACTGTGCACTTTCAGATACGCCTTGTTCGTTGTGAACAATTATCACATGGAACACATTTGGCCAGCCAATCGGCAGGTGGCCATTCAGCATGGCACAATTTTCTTTCACCTGAATCCGAGATTGTGCTATGAAAAGGTGCTAAAGCTGCAGTCCTCACTGAAGAGTATCCGGAAGATCTCCATAGTTGATGTGTCGCCCAACTCGAATGGAGAACGCGTCATTTGTGGCGATTTTGTGCGTACGCTGGATGCCCAGGTTGAGGATATTAATGCCACAGCGGTAAGAGTTGCGACTAATTTTTTGAAATGTGACGATATGGAGACACTGCTCGGCTACTCATATCATTATATGGAGGCACCCCAACGCAATATCACCAAGTACGATGGTCGCCATGGCTGTGGACATGATAAGTAAGTGGGACGTGTGGATGTGATAACTAGCCAACTTATCGAGAGCATCTAAATGTGGCTCCAATCATTTCTATTAGCTGGCTAATGGACGTCTCAACCAGCAAGAATCGTCGTCACGTCATCGCCAACCTGAGGCCCCACACTCAATATGCGTTTTTTGTGAAGACTCTCACACGTACCGATTACCACATGCAACTTGACGCATACTCCAAGATACTCTACTTTCGCACGCTGCCCAGCAAGCCGAGTCCAGTGAGTAGACTTCATGGCATCTCGGATCACAATACGGAACTTGTAAGTGATTTTTTTTTACGTATAAACTTAAATTAATTCTTATATATCGTGAACCCATAGAATTTGGGACAAAATGTTATAATTAACTTGAGCAAAATGTGTATGGAATAAGCAGAAGGGAGCATTTCTGACCCCTTATATATATATTCTTGATCAGCACCAATAGCCGAGTCAATTTAGCCATTTCCGTCTGTCTGTCTTTATGAGCAAGCCGCTGCTGACTATACCTAGTTTAGTTCCGTGACTTCTTAGCCTACAATGTGCTGTCAAGAGATCGATAAGTATTTTAAGTCTGTTCTTTCCAATGACAATAATTTGCCTAAATCGATTTTGATTATAGCCATCTAGAGACATATTTTTTTCAACTCCTTTTCATATTAAATAAACTAACAACTAACAACTAACTAGCAAGCGCGCTATGCAGTTAACCGTTTATTCGGGGTATTTCCGAATCGAGCTCCGTCGAGTCGAGCATTCTAACTTGTCTTATTTTGTATTTTAATTAATTAATTTTGTATAGTACACACATGTTAGAAATGGTTACACTGTACCAATTTATGATATTTCTGTTACAGAAGTATCTAAACACATTCTTACTTATTAAGACACGAAACAGCAATTGTCATCTATTATATTATGTAGTGTACCTGGGTATTATTTCATTTTATATAAGCTATTATTTTAGGATAACTTATGTGGTCTTTACTAGTGATTGGCGGGTGGAATTTCCAATTGTTGAGTTCGAGATGCGCACTCTTGCTATGGTCGTCTTAGCTCGCCGGATTGTCGGGGTTTCTTCTCACTCAAGCAATACAGATGTACTCTGCCACATTTAAATAGTGCGCGTTTACAAAACAAGTAACAACTTGTGTTACTGAAATTCAATACTCTATTATTGGAGACGCCGACACGTCCTATAAACTACCCTGAGTCACTAGTCCTATTAGAGGCAACATAGATGGTAGTTGTCCCTCTTCTCGACCCACCCTACCATGATAATGATATTTAATTTTTTTTACATTATCCCTTGAACGGACGCTTTAAATTCTACCACATTTTTTTTTCAATTCTTATTAAAAAAAAATTGTTTGTTGTTTGTTAATTAATTTTAAACTACATTATTATTTCAGTATTCATATACGGCTTCACGCTAAATTCAACTTCAGAATGTATTACTTATATCTAAGTCTTATCTAAGTATGGAATAGATTTTAGATTATGGACGTTAAATAGTTTATATAGCTGTGGATCAGTCCTTTCTTTTTATATATATGTATATATATATATTGTTTTTCCTATTTACTTAGTAGGCCGTACATATTTAATTATTTATGGACCTACATTATAGCCAGTTATTTACTCACGTTACGTTGTTTGTTTTCCTGCAGTCGGTCGGATCGTTGGGCCCAATGTTCGTCGACGTAGAGATGAAGCTATTGGTAATATTATTTAGACATTAGGAACACACATATATATATATATATATATAAATAATTTAAATTTGTCCATCCATTTAGTTTAATATCAGCCAGTGTATTACTTAATTATTAGCACATCAAACTACTTCTTCTAACAATAATACATATTAACATGAATAAAAAAAACTTTAACGATTAATTTCCACACAGCTGGTGATTACGCGAGTCACTCAAAGTAATTTAGAGCATTCTGCCAAGCACAAGCTGAGCTTCTCTAATAGCGCTGAACTTATGAGAGATTTTATGATCTCCTCAAACTTTATGATCAGCTTGTCCACGCTCGTACAAAACAACAAAAGCTGATAAGCATTTCAGCCCAAAAATAAATATGTGTGTATGTAAGTAACACAGCTGATCAAATCATGTTCGTTTTTTTTGTTGTTGTATGGATTGACTTTTAAGGTCACATGTACACTTGCTGATAATAAACTCGGAATTATTTGATTGCACAAACTATTTATTGTCTCCTGGACCATAGGGCATATCCTTTCAATCGGAATCCGTGGGATGAAGTTGCTGTCTTGCCTGTAAAACCTAGAGTTGCAATGCGTATTTTATTTTTTTATTTACCGGCAAATGGCAAGCGACACGACTTTTTTCTTCCAATACCCTTGACCAGTTGACCGCAGCAAAGACATCAGTTTGAGCCATACGCATGTTAAAAAGCTTCGTATTGAGCGCTTCTTGAGAGAGCGATCTCATGTTGTGTTTTGAATGGTTCTGTTCTGTTCGCTTATCTGCCTATCTCATAGCTTGAGCGGCCGCCTAAGTACCAACAACTTATTTAGGGTGGACCAAGATTTGTACCCAAAAAACTGTTATTATTAATGGCTACTACAATTATTAAGATATAGTAATAGTTTTTGGGTAGATAAATATTTGGACAACTAAGTATTGTAGTTTAATTTTTAGGATATTGTATTAATTTTTTGTGTTTTCTTTAGTGTAGAGATTAAAGTTATTAGCACAGAGAGTAGCAGCTAATTTTTGGGTTGTCTAAGAACTCATTCGAATACATTTACTCATCCACTTGTTGTTCTTCCAGCTAATAAATTGGTGGCCACCACGTCGCCCCAATGGGGATATATTTAAATACATAATCAACTTTGAGGTGCACAATCTGACCAAGACGGAGGAGAGTGACAGGAAGTATGCCACATTTAAGGCAAGCAATTATAGCTATCTGGACTGCGATTGCAATGATCTGGTGTCATATGATTCGGGACCGCAGCCGGAGGATGAGAACTACTACAGTAAGGAGCAAATAACTTATGACGATGCCCTGCCCAATCTGATATATGTTTCGTAAGCATTCTATGCTCAACATCCCATTTAAATTGATAGAGTGATGCCTGTATCAATCATTTCAGACGACGCGATAACAAAGTTAAAACGGACAAATTTGACAAGGTCATGGACTTTGATGATCTGATCGCTAAAACAAAGCTGATCAATAAAACAAGCAATGCAACAATAATTCCAACAAAGCCAGCTATCAATGTTTCGGGCAATCATTCGATGGCTGCAGGCGTGAATGAGACTGAATCATTGGAAGATAAGAAGGCGGCTCAGGTGGCAGCAGAGTTGGCAGCCCGACATTATGATGAATATCGCGAGCGCCTGGAACAGAAAATGCGTGATATTCAGGATACGGGCATAGCGGAATATCTGATTCATCATGTCCAGCCAAAATGCAATGATATACATGCCTCGATCAGCTATCAGCTGGAACAGAAATGCATTGTGGAGGAGGAACTGAGTGGCATTCAATTGCCCGGCACACAGCATTCCTATAAGTTCACCGGCCTGCTACCCAATCAGTATTATCGCATCTCGGTTCGAGCATGTGCTAAGGGCGTTTTCAATGGTTGTTCCAACCCCACCGAGATGCTACTGAAGACCATCAGCGTTGAAGTCGAACAGTTTATGAATGGCAACTAATTACAATTAAATGATTTATTCTTTAGTTATTTTATAATATATTTGTGCTGCTAAGTGGAATTATTATCAATTTATTTTTGATGACTGGTTTATTAAGATACATTTTTCATCGACTGTATTTTTTAGCATTATGTAAACTGTAAACTAAAATACTCAAGCTACTAAGTTGTATTGAAGTGCTTTCAAGTATGTTCTAAAAACTAAATGCAAATGTTCCGTCTGATGTTGGATTTGTTGATATGTGTGTGATATATAGTAGTTGTTAACTGAGTATTTATCTTTTTTATATTTTATTTAATTCTTAACCAAATGTTAATTGAGTATGATAATGGTAAAATGTTCAAGTGTATTTGCGAAAGTTCCTCAAACTACATCAATTAAATCAGAAAATCCTTTTATCTATGGTAATTTGACATTTTAGCTCGTTGGCATTACATGCTGGCTTTAAAGTCTTAACAGTTATTTACAGATAGGCACACACTCACCTATACGTTCACCCATACACGCACACACTAAAGCGCAAAGAGCTTTAATCTGGCAGGCAAAGATTCTTGACATTTTGCAAGTTGGAATTACGGTTACGGAGGGCTCAACAATAAGCCTACGCCAAACTAACAACAGCAACACCTGCCTCGTCCTCGTTCTCGTCCTCGTCGTCGTCGTCCTTTTGGATTCAAAAATTACAGTACGCCAAACAACAACAACATCCAGTCCACAAAACACTCTCTAACCTGCACAGGACCTGCCTTTCAGTTGGATGCGTCACTTGCAAAGCGTTCAACGCATGGCACTTAATATGCAAATATGCCACAAAAGAGCTTTAAAACTTTAAAACACTACCAAAAAAAAAAGAAAAGCGAAGAAAAACAGATCAAAAAAAAAAACTAAAAATAATGCCGAGTTCGCTGGATGTTGAGGCGAAAACACAGGACGCCGTTTCGGAGTCGAGTTGAGTACGTGTCATGTGTCGCCCTGTTTGTGGTTGAACTTTGGCTCAGCAGGCAGGAAACTTGCACAAAACGTGTCCCACTCAATGGCCGTTGATTGACGGAGGCGCAAGTGACGTAACGTTGCCTTGTTGTTGTTGTTGTTGTTGTGAGTCTTGTGCGAAAAAGGATTTGCACTTCGAGTGAGTCGCTGTCGCTGACAGCGCGACCACAATGTCGTTAGTTTTCGGTCTGGTGTCTCATGTCTCCTCCGTCTCCGTCTCCGTTTCCACCTGAGTTCTCAGCACTCAGCTCTCAACACACACAGCTCTTTGGTCTCAGGTCTCTAGTGCTCAGTGTTTTCAGTCCTGGTGCGGTTTTCAAGCGCTTTTCCTGCCCGCAAATCCTAAACCGATTGTATTCCAATATTTCAATGTCTTCGGCACTTTTACTGTTGCGCCATTTTGGCACACACTTCCGTGCGCCCATTTCGTCGTTATCCCTGCTCTCGTTTATTATCCATACACTGCTATCGTAAGCACTCTCCGAGTGTGTGTTGTGTGTGCTTGTTTGTCTCGAGGTTGAGGTGCTGCTGCTCCTGTTGCTGTTTGGGGCGACCCACGTCAGTCAGTTGGACAATTTAACTGAGTGCTGCACAATTCTGTGCTGAGCTTATGCCGTGTGCACTTCAATTGTCCTTGCCACACCACACACCACACACCATACACCACAACACACACACAACTCAAAAGCGTCGACATCGACGTCGACAACGCATTTCAGTTTGCCTGCGTGTACACGTCTGAGCCGGGGATTGCAGCTAAAGCATTTGGATTTTGCTGGGATATGGCATTCCCAGTCCTTGGCTACCCATCGCAGCAGTGCATTAGAGTATCCTCTGGAGTGTAATAGGGGACAGGGGATGAACAAGTAGTTTACACTATGTTATTGATATATGAACACACTTTCTATGTTTTCTCCTTTTAATGTCAGTTAAACCTGCACGCAATGATCTGCCAATGGCCAAATGGTTTTTGAAATAATTTATTTTCACTATGTTTATATTAAAATCTTATTATATTCAATTGTTCAATTCAATTGCCAAATCAGATTGCCAACTAAATTTATCTCTCTTTAAAATGAGCCCGTTGTAAATAATGTCGTTTGGCTTCAAAAGTATAGAAAAAATAAAGCTTTTAAGATTACGATAAATATGCTAGAAATATTTCGCTTTTTAGAATATTAAATAATTAAACTCACGTTTTCAAATCAATCTCCATTTTTCTTCAACTCGAATATAAAACCCAACAAAATGTTGAATCTGATTATCTCTCTCTCTCAGTCCTGCGAATTGTATTTCCAACTTTTAAAAGTCTCAAAAAATGTTGATTGATTTTTAAATATCATAAGGCTTATTCTTATCATTACAACATGCATTGCTTAGCTTTGATGCTTTATATTGATAATGATATATTATTGATATTCATTGTATTGATTTTCCAAAAATATTTGTTGTGTGAAACGTGAAATTAAAATGAGTGAGAATACAAATTTTAATTTTTTACAAATTACAAACCTGAGAGGCGAAATCAGTTTCGTATTGCCCATTGATTTTTAAAAATAACTTTTAAAGCTAATTGAAAGTTGTTGCAAAACAAAGTTTATACTTCAATTTCAATTGGTGCGCAACCATCCGGTAATCAAATGTCTGTCAGCCAGTCAGTCAGTCAGTCAATGCGAATCTTATAGCACAGCAGCTAAGCAGCTATATTTTTAGATTGACCTCACTTTCCTTTTACGGTAACATTTCGATCACATTGACTGAGTTCATTTGCAATTTATTATATTGTTATCCAGTCTTTTTGGCCCTACTCACATTGCAAATCCAATTGGCAATGGTAGACAAATACTTCCGGATAATATAAAGTGGCACCGGTAATCACACGTGCATAGTTGATGTTGGCATTTTAGTTGATTTTCGTTTAAGTCGCACTCCAGTTGTGAAGCCATGGAAATGAGGAGCTGGAGGCACAACAATATTATCGATATATACCTGTCTAGTTAGTATCACTTGCCTTCCGCTAAGAGTCTCCATGGCAGCACTCTCTCTCTTCTAGTCGGTCAGCTGGAGTGCGTTTGCGCATTTGATACCATTGAGCTTCCACAGTTGAAGGACCAAGCAAGAGAAATGGTATATATATGTGGTATATATATATTTATATATGTTTATATTACTTAGCAGCACTTGCGTGTGTTGCTCGGCCCAATCAGACTGTTTCATAAATAATGCAAATGCCTGAAATGCCGTATGTATACTTTTTATTCAAGTCAAAATTTTCATTTATAGTTCAACATGAAACAATTGAGATTGTTGCAATAGCTTGTTATTTTTGTTTTCCTTTTCCTTTTCCATTTCCTTTTTATAATTATGCACAAAGTAGATGCCGGTTAAAACCCTTTTAATGCGACCCTTTCCAATCTTGACATTTGAATAATTTATACACAATTGATTAAATGACCATTATATATATACATATATGTTTATAAACATATTAACTGAGGTCAACTGAATTCAATTTGTTCATTTTTGTGGTCATTACACGCATGCTTTCGTTTTCGACAAACATGCGATTTGATAAATATGGTTCATTTATCAGACGTCATTAGAGCCCATTATAGGTGGGTGACAACTTGTAGCTAGTTGTTGTTAACTGAATATCAACGGCTTAACAATCGATTTTGTTAAAGTTCGTTATAACAAGCTAAATTTGAGAGTAACCTGTAAGTGCCCTCATCCCTTGGGACAACGTCTCGTCACTAGTTGACAACTACTTGACTGTGGGTGGGTCGAGCGATTGTAAAACTCAGATTAAACACTGTCTTTTGTGCTTATGTGGTTACCCTTACAAGATAATAGTTCCATAATATTATTGTTGACTTAAAATATATGTATTCTTTATCAGGAAAATGAACTGCCTCGGCTCGAAAAGCCGGGTTTTTCAATCAGTATATCGAACTCTAATAAAATCAGAAAAAATGTAGGTTTACGAAATTATCTTAACTTTGAAGTTGTAATGAAAAGTTTTAAGATCTAAAGTTGTCAAGTAATAAACTAAGCTCTATTTATTTGAAGCTTGAGATGACATGGCCATTATATTTGTAAGCTCTGGAAAATTGAAAGATATTAAGTCGTCTAATTAGTAAATTAAAGATCATTAATATATTTGAACGGATTTGATGACTGATTTCAAGTTTATCCCGAGCTTAAGATTTAACCACTTCTTAAAAATCATAATCCATACAGATTTCATTGCGATAACTACATAGTTTTGCGTCAATTGTGCTTTATTCGATTGGCTCAATAATTTCACATAAATTGCTGTCAGCAAATTTGACTAGCAACCTGTTAACCAGTTTAAGCGCATCACAAAATTTGCTTTTGACCAACGCGTGCAATATTGAAAATTACTCCTTAATAAAGAGCTCAATTTGAAATGTGTACAAAATACTGCCGAAAATCCAATATCCACTGGTGCTTTTAATGTGTACATATGTGTTTATGGCCACAATGCTCAATTGCTTAGAGCCCGATGTCACATTCCCATGCCACTATGCCATCATGCCCCATGCCCCATGCCCCCATGTCCCACGCCGCAAATTCCCAAATTCTCAATTCCCGCTTCAATACGCGATTCGCAATGCCCAGCGACGACTATATTGCAATTCCGTGCAAATTTTGCACAAAAACACTATTCAATGCTGCAGCAGGCGGCCATTGTTTTGGGCGCCATATTTGTCGGCCATTTGGGAGGAGGACATATCGCTCGATGCCTCGCTGCATTTCCGTTGTGGCGAACGCATTCATTTTGGCATCGTCAACGTTGTATGATGTGTTGGCAAAACGTGTCATCGACTAGCCTGCGTTAACAGACTCCAAGACACACACACAAACGCATATCATCAGCAGTGAGAGAGAGAGAGAGAGAAAGAGAGAGACAGACAGATAGAATGAGAAAAATATAGAGAGAGAGAAATGTGACTTGAGGACGTGTATGTGGCGACATCTGCTGCTCAATATCATATCAATTTTTTCTGACTTGAGTGTGTGTGTGTGTGTGTGTGTATATAAAAGAGAGTGTGTGCCAAATGGGTTGATGCTTGGCCGTAATTGGTTCGTAATTGAAAAGTTATGCGGGTAATTAATTGCCGAAAGTTGCCTCACGACATTTTATGGCTTCTGCTGAGGTTTGCCAAACTTATTCCAATGATTTTTATTTTCATTTTTTTTTTTACTCACCTGTAAGTAAGTTAATTAAGCGACAGTCAGCAAGTTGAGAGTGTAGTTGCAATTGTTGCAGTGCTACGTGCTACGTGTTTGAGTTACTTCTGAGACCGGCATGTATGTGCGTGTCTGTCTGTGTGTGTGGCAACATTGTCTACACGTTTCAGCTCTGTTGACTTGTTAGAACTGTGGCAAAAAAGTGGTAGGGTTCGCTCTAGCACCTGTGAATGAATCAAACGAAGTTTGTTTAACAAACTTAACTAAAGTGAAATAGATTAAAACATTATCCGAAAGTGCTTGCTAAGATTAAAAAAAATACTTTTCATGTAATTTTTTAATTAAATATATTTAATGTAATTGTTTTTTGCTTGCCGACCTCTTTTTTTTATAATTTAAATATGTCTCCAGCCGATAAGCTGATCAGCTGGAGTATTAAATAAAAAAACTTATTAATTATTTTTTGTTAAATTTCAAATTTTAAATATTTAATATTAATTCGCTTATTAAAGAATAAATCCAGGAATCAATGCCAAACAAATATATTTAATTTTTAATATTATATTCATATTATTTGACAATTTTAATTATTTGATTGAATTTATATTTGCAGATGTAACAATTGCTTTTGTATAAATGTGTTTTCTAATTATTAAAGTCATAAATCAAATGTGTCAGCTGTTAAGTATTTGGATGTTGGGCTTTGGACAATTTGAAACTGAAATTTCATTAAATTGCATTTGTATTGGGCAACGTTCTTTGTCTTTTATCATTGACTTATCATAAAGGCAGCACCTGTCTTTCTAGCCTAATTAAAATCAGAGCATTGACAGCGCATTAGTCTGGCTTCGCAGGTGCTTAGGTGACAGAGTCCAAACGCAATAGATGCCATGAATGAATAGACTCAATGCATATTTGATGATGGCCAAGGTGGCTGCCATTTTCAGCTAATGAGCTAATGACTAATGAATTCTTAATACATTTAATCATATTATCAAAACGACAATAAAGCCTCGCACTGCTCGTTAACATTGCGCCGTCCCTTGAGTCATTTTCACCCGGATACAGGACATGCAGTGCAGAATCCTTGGGATTTTAGGTGATACTATAAACCTACTTCTTAATTTCCGCGCCACATAAAACTTATCTTCATTTTGTGACACTCAGCTCCCGCTCGCCCTGTTTCCTGGCATATTCTCCAAATATTTCTTGCCAACAATAAAAATCACAACATAAGCTAAAAACTTTATGTTGTTGCTCGAATGCAAACTGGCAAATGTGGCAAGCGTAAGTTTCCGACTTTGGCAAAATGCATTTGGAGTCGTAAGCAAAACTTTTGTGGGCTGCTCTAAGGTCGAATGCAGAATTATGTTGGCGAGGGACACAGGCCAGCTTGCCCTCAGGGTTAGCAAGCTCTTCTTGTTGCATTATCTTAATGTTCATTGGTTTAAGTTTTGTGTATTTTCCGTTGTCGTTGCCGTTGCCGTTGCTGTTGCTGTTGACTTTGCCATTGCCATTGCTATTGCAATTGCCATTCCCGCTGCTGCTCATTTGGACGCCAATCTCCCGTCGACGTCCTGTGCTGTGTGGCCTTTCTGCAGCAAACTTTCACTTCATCTGTACCGAAAAACTTTTGCATTCCATTTCCCGAATGACGATTGTGTCTTCCAAGAACTCGTCAGAAGTTTTGCGTTTATGTTTCAACGGCTGATCGCCGGTAGGTTGTGCGCGACCTGCCACAATTTTAATTAAAAAATACTTTCTATACTAAGGCTGATTGCACTACAATTGGCAATAGTAACACTCATCTATTGTCCAAACTTTGGCAACAGAAAACTCATTTCCATGTTAGCCATTGTGCGATTCTTAAGTAATTGTGTGTCTGTTTTAGTTACAAACCAATCGTATTGATAACACTCTCTTTCCCTGTTGCCACCCAGACGGGAACATCCTGGCCACTGTGTCAGTTCATTAGTATCGTATATCCTGTCATATTTGTCGCCGTTTGGCATTTTTATTACGCAGCATAATGAAGCTCTAGAAAAAACAGCGGACAGGAAATTGCGCAAATGGAAACTACAATCAAATCTGCAAATGAGTGACACAAAATAAATGTGAAGGACACCTTTCCCATCTTCTCTTTGATTGCTATCCATCCGTTGTACTATTGCGATTGTCGTTGGCAATCGTAGACCCGTAATAAAACATTTTGATTGCCATCGTACAACACATATCACTTTTGACGAAAAGTCAAAATTCTAGGAATATTTAAAAAATACTTACTATTTAAAATGGTTACCCATCAGATTGATTTCATTATCAATAATAATTTGGAGATTTATAAATAATTTTTGTTTTTCATTTGAATTTTAAGCAACAGATTATTATCTTTTAAATCAACAACATATCTGCCATGACCAATTTATATAAAATAAACTAACATTTGTAAATTTTAATCAGCAAAATTATTAATTTTTGTATTAAAATGCTTATTTTATTTTGTATTTCTCTATGTTTTCCGAAATTATTCGACATTAAATAAATATATTTATATTTCTAATATATAAATGTTAACTAAATACTAAAAATGTTGATTCCAACAATTATTTTCGTTTTGTACAAGTCACACATAAAATCATATTAAGTTTTAACAGATTTGAAGATTTGATAATGCTTAAAATTGATTACTTAGTAGACAGAGTATGGAGTGTTCGGTGCTGCAAATGCATTGTTGCTCCTTGTTTTAATGTGTTGTGAGGTGTCTTCCATTTCAGGTTCATAATCAACCAGCAAGCTACGTTGGGATTTATGAGGCTTTTGTGCTGAGTTTGGTCCAGCTGAGTGGAGATGAGTCGTGGCTGCAAGTAATTTGTATGAAGGTGTAAATGACTTTTATTTGATGAGACACTGGAACTGCAACAGCAAACTGCATTTCAAAGTTGGCCTGGGGGCAACAGATAACAGAATAGTTCACGCTGTGTGTAAGTAAATGTGATAGTTAAGCACTGGTGCGTTGTTGTCTATTTGGTATTATTGAGGCAAAAGGAGCTGGCTCTGCGGCTTTCAAAATACTTGAACTGAATTGCAAAAGGTGCTGCGGGCATTTTTGTATATTCGTCTTTTGGAAGGAATTTAAGATAGCTTTCACAAACACTCTGACCGACAAAAACAAATCAGTAATCAGTACTGTGGGCGTCATGGGAATACAGTTTTCAATTACTAAAGAAAAGGACCGAGCATTAGGTGAGTCGACGGCAAAACAATAAAAAAAAAGTTTCGATTAAATGGAGGTAAATTTAATCCAATTAGTCAACGCAGTGAGTAACTGCACTAAATGAAATACTCCTTTAAATAACACAAACAAGTAAACAGAAAAAAGTTAGCATTGATGCTTAAAGTTTTAATGATATGGAGTTTGTTCATCGTTGTCACAAGTGAAAAGTTTCTCCACTATTTTAAAAATATGAGTATATTAACGTTAGTTGAAATCTCAAGCGGTTGAGTGGAAGCTTCTGGCTACCAAGAGCTGTAAATTATAATCAAAATGTGGTCTAATCTTGAGGGCTGATACACAATGGCTGAGCACATGTTCGACAGGCACTGAGACACACCTTAACAAGCAATCGCAATGAATGCCGCATTGCCCAATCGATGGCTCTGCTGGTTGCAATCAACATCCGTGTCACTAGCAGGGTCCAAAGGCTAAACGTTGGTTATAAAAAGAAGCACAGACAAAAGCAAATCGGAAACGGAAGTTGCATGTGAAAATGTTCGTTCTCATTGTTGTTGTTGTTGTTGTTGTCGTTGTCGTGTGTGTGCGGTTGTATTGTTGTGTTGTGTTGTGTTGTATTGACTTGCCTTCAGTTTGCCTTGTGCTGTTGGATTAGCTTGGCTTGCTATCCCACAGTTAACTGAAATTGACAGCCTTTGCCTTGTTGTGCCATAGCTCGAATGTTTCTATTGTGCCGTTCGCTTCCACGATACCCAATCCTGTTACTCTACGGCTGTCTGGCAGCCTTTTACTGCCGGCATTGATAATGTGTACCAGTGTTCCTGGCAGGGAGCATCAATGACTTTTGCAAATGAGATTTTCAGTTTTATGACAGGCTGCATTATGCATGCCACTGCTGCATACCACCCCACTCGGCCGCGTTCAACACACAATCAGTGTTCATAGTAAATGACCAACTCGATAAGTTTATAACGTTTGCTTTGCTTTTCACTAAATTGCACAGTCGTCAAGTTGCAAGAAACTCGGGTCATCTAATCGTCACTGATTAAGTAAAACGGATTTGCAAAATTTGTTTGTGGCCAAGAAATGTGGCACAAGCAAGCCGATTGTGCTGTTATCGTTTCCATAATGTTGCAAGCGATTTGCAGCAACTTGGCAATTAAATGTTTCATGTTTAAGGGCCAATGACAACATCGACGTTATTGCTCTGCTCCCAATGTGTCTCCGTCGCCTGTCGTCGACCATAAATTTTTGATTGCCTTTGTAGTGAAAAATGGCATTTCATTTGCGTTTTGCGTTTTTGCAGCAAGTCCGCGTCCGCTCCGAGCGTCGAGTGAATTTTACGCCTCGCTGCTTGGCGTGCCACTGCGGCATGCCCCTATTCAACCTATCTCCTCCAACCTACTCCTCATCCACATCCATTCCGCTAACGCCCTTGCTGTGGGCGGCAAACAGACACATTTCAATAATTGTGCAACAACTGGAAGCGATTATGCAATTTCATCAGACCAAAAGACACACTGCCACATCGAGATATGGCTAAAAAAAAATAAATGGAAAATAGAATCGAGGATTGACGAATGCATAATGCACTGCAATCGATTTGCAATTCATATGACCTTTTTCAACATCG
The DNA here is from genome assembly GCA_035043505.1 of Drosophila setosimentum. Taxonomy (NCBI): domain Eukaryota; kingdom Metazoa; phylum Arthropoda; class Insecta; order Diptera; family Drosophilidae; genus Drosophila; species Drosophila setosimentum. Next base: position 5,969,775 of record JAWNMY010000001.1, read on the forward strand.
AACCTTTGATCTTATTCAACTGTTTATTTATTATTCTAGAAAAGTTTATGGACCCAAATGAAGACTGTTAAAGATATAATAAATTTGCTTGAAAACGTTGTATTTGAAATGTTAAAACTATTGCTATTCTCTCATAATAATTAAATTGAACATATTCTTTAAGAATGAGTTAGGTTACATATTAAATTATTGTACAATTTAGGTATATTTTCCATTTCCCATCAGCAGCAAATTTGATCGCAGTTATATATATTAATAATTAATTACCTTCAAGTTGTTTTTATCAGAATTTATAATCATATTAATATATTCCACAAAGTGTAGAGTATCAACAGAATGTTTGTGTAACTGTGAATATGTTTGTATGAACGTATGAATTTTATATTGTAATATAGACGCTGTATCTGTAGCTTCGGGAGTGGGGTTTTGTGTGAGAGCAGTATGGTTGCTATATTGTATAGGCAAAGATACATCTGCTGAGCTGATATGGCATTTGGGAAAAGCGAGTTTTATTTCTCTTCTGTATGTGTGTGTGTGTGTGTGTGTGTGTGTGTTTGCACTTGTACTGTATATATCTATAAGTGGGTGTGTGCATGTCTGCCTTTCAGTTTGAGGTTATGCAAATTGTTATGCTGATATCATAATTAATTCGTTGGGGAAACAGGCCGGAAACAAATTGGGTTTTGAATGAGTTATTGTATTTTGCGGTGCGTTGCATTTTTGTAGCATTCCCGGATGCTTGGCGCTTTGGTGGGGTGGATTGTGCAGAGAGGGAACTTTTGTATTATTTTCGGAGTCAGGATTTGACTGGCAAAATAATGCCGAAAGATTTTATTCTTTTCAACAACACACATTTTAATGAGTTTTGCAGCATTCGTGCTTTCAGCTTGTTGCCAACTTTGATGGGTATCAAGATTTTGCTAGGTCGCTTTTATATGCAAAGCCAGTCAGCAATAACTGCAAAAAGTTATTATAGTTCGCAACTGGCGTATAATAAAAAAGCCACAAAACAAAATGTAAGACAGACAAACAAAGAAATGTCCTTTAGCATAGATCAAGTTTCTGACTAAAAACAATGGTCACATATCTGTCCTAAGTTCCACAAATTATAACCACTTTACTGTCATGGTTTCAGTTACCGTTTCCGTTTCCATTTCGTCAAGTTTATGATTTTTTTGCTTTCCATATCAAGTGTACAACGAAATGTTGATGTTTGCTATATGTAGTTCTTGATGAAAATATAGTTTTAAATGATACATTCCCTGCTCCATTATCCACCCTCCTTTTTCGCTATCTTTCTTTTGCCGAACATCAATTGTCCTAGCGACAATTGTGGTCATCTGATTAGCCAAAATTTGCATACATGGTATATAGGTACGTACATATATAAATGCTGGAATTAGCTCATTATCACACATATATTTAAAAGCAGACATTTCAGTTTAATGAAAATAGAGAATCAAGCTATCTATGGGATAAGTGTGTTTTTTTTTATAACTTTGTTCAACTTTTATTAAGCATTAAATATATTGATTTCAAACTGTTTGGTTTGAGTAAGCAAATAAGTGTGCTCAGTTATTATTAAGCTGAGTGAGCAGCGATAGATTTCTTGTTGCACATTAGCTTTAATAATGTGGCAACATACTGGGGCGACTGTTGTGGCATTAACTACATAAGATGTGTCTGCGTCTGTTTGGTTTGTTTTCTTGTTTGTTTGTGCCTCTGTGTCTATGTCTCTGCCACTGTGACAATGTCTGCTTATGCGTCTCGCAGCCTGGCCGCGTGTGTTTCCACTTTGCCACCAAGGCCGCAAATAACAACAACTAACTGCCTATGCTTACTCTTGCCTACTACATTTGCCAGTGTGTGAAGTGTGTGTTGAGTGTGTCAAAGGGCGCATTTTGTTGTTTTGTGGTACTGGTGGCATATACGTAATGTAGCCGCCATTTGCCAACGTGTTTGTGTAAACAAAATTGTTGGCCGTCTATTTGTTTGTCGTTTGCTCGCTAGCTTGTTTATTGTCACACTCAGGCCCAAACTTAATACCAAGCTAAACGATAAGCCCAAGTTGGCTTCGCTTGCCTTGGCCTGGCGTTGGCCAAGCGTCTTGCCCAGCATTTAGTGAGCGTCATGGGCGGCACTTCCTTTGTCGGTCGGTCATTCTGGCTGTCGTCTACCTTGCCAGGCCTTTTCCGGTGCGAGAAATGAGAGCTGCTCGTTATGCTTCCGCTTCCGCTTAGTTCCGTTTGCCTCTGCTATTTGGCATTGGAATGCTCTTTTGATTGATGGCCAGCGCATTTATTTGCTCCTTTTGTTTGCTTGTCGTTTCAGTTTTCCTTCTTTCGTTTACATTTTTCTCTGTTTTCTGTTTCTGTTTTCTTTCTTTTTTTTTTGGTAATACATTCTTGTGTGCAGCGCTTCATTGGCGATGGTTTACAGTTTTGCCTTATTGTGCCCCCAAGGCCGAGGGCATATATTGTTGTTGAGTGTGAGTGGGCGAGTGGGGTGGGCAGTGAGTGAGCTAAAGTGATTGGGTGAGTGAATGAACAGTTGTGAATGTCTTCCAATTGTTTGTCTATATTTACTGAATATATTTCTATTTATTTTCATGGAAAGGTGAGCACAAAAATAATATTTGTCTGTGCTTCTGAAAGATGCTTAATATTTAAATCTGCAATAGCCACAAATACTTAGTTATATGTGAATATTATTTGGTTGATAAAATATTGATTACATCGGGCAGCTTTTAAATTTGTTAAATTTGAGATTCTTGACTGAGTAGTTTAGTTTTATTCATTATTTTTACTTTAATTGGCATGCAAAAGTTGAGTACGAATAATGTAATTCTTGAATTAATGAGACGCAACCAAAGTTCATCTTCGTATAAGAAATATTCAATCATTGTCTTTACCCTATTTCATTTTGTTTGAATAACTGATATTTTTAATTTTTGTGATTGTGATTGAAAATAGTGTAGAAGCCTAATTACAATCATGCTTTTTTTTAAGTAGAATATATTTTAAATATAGCTATACCTAAAAATAAATACACAAGGAAAAAAATAAATAAAGAATACCAAATACTTCAATTTTTAATTTAATTTAATTTTCAATTTAACTTAATACAAATTAGTTTACATAAGAACACATAAGGAAAATTTAGAAAAATATGAAAATTTGATTAGATTTGGATAGTTTTAGCAAATAAATACAACATTGAATTAAGTTATTTTCCTTGTTCTTAAAGCTAGCTCAGCTTGCGGTCTGAAAATAATTTCTCATGTGGACATTTTTTCCAATGCAATAAAAAAAAACTGTTCCACTGAACAGTCAAATGTTCTGAAATTGTTCCTTTTTTTATTTTGCCAGCCTATGTATATTTGTGTGTATTGGTGATTGTCTGTTGGTCCCATTTTGTTTGCTTGCTTGATTTGTATTATCCTTGAAATCAGATGTCCACTTGATCAAACAGTACACACATCCCTACATATATGGCAGCAACTTTGCTTGCTTGTCTGTCTGTGTGTCTGACATGGCTCGGCTCTAATTCAATTTCTGTCGTTGCTTTTGTCTTTGTCCATTGTCTTGGCCTACATTTCGGGCAACCAGGTTGGCCAAGTAAAGTAATATCGTCGGCGGCTTGTCTGTCCAACAAACGTCAGTCACTTAATTCCTTTTGCCTTAAGCCTTCAGCAACCTGAATGGTGAGTCTGTTTGAGCTTTAACAAAAACTGCCAGAGAATCAGTCAAATTGCAGATGCTTTAATAAATGGGCTGGTTTGTTGGGTGCTTTGCTACTGTTTCAGTGCACTCGTCTCTAATTTCAGCTAATTTGCAGCCACTCATAAAATTGCAAGCTGCAACCAGCGAATTACCGTGTTGGGGTCTGGATGGATGTAGAGGAGGGGTTCCCCTGCCCCGGATATTGACGCAAACAAAATGCAACACTTGAGCTGAAAAATTGCCGTAATGAGCGCGCGCTGCTAGAATCCGGACCCCGGAGGGTTGCGTCAGTGTAAAATTGTTTAATTACTGCGAATTCCTTCAGTCGCCGCTTTTGCACGGTTATGGGGGGGGGGGGGGGGGGTTGCGATGCTGGTGGAAGGGGGGGGGGGGGGCAAGGGAGTGGTGCATTGGAATGAATGGTGGCTTGACACATTTCCAGTTGTTGCTTTTGCTGGCATTTTCGGGTTGGCTGCTTTTCAGCGTACCCAATTTGCAACATCTCTCTATCTCTGTCTATCTCTGTCTCTCTCTCTCTCTCTCTGTCTGTCTCCCGCTATCTCTCTCTTGCAATTTAGCATTCTCCTTTTCAATTTGTGCTTGCCGCCATAGATTTCATTAATTTGCCATTAATTTGTATTTTCTTTGCCGTCGTTTGGTCTTGTTGATTTTGCTTTTAGCTGCGAGCAAAAACTGGCGCATTATTTCAACCCATTTGGAGGCTAATGAACTTACTGAAGGGTTAATCATCATTATCATCATACACATCATCGTGTTCCTGTTCTTCCTCTCTACAGTTAATTGCCAGACGTTTGTGAAATCGGCTGGCTTAGTTTTTGAGTAGCATGTTTTCTTTTTTTTTTTGAGGCGACGTTGAGTGGTAATGATAAATTAATTTGTAGCTAGAGTCTGTGAACTCTATCACAAGAAATATTTAGATGAGTGAATGCGCCCTTTGACAGGTAGACAAAAGGATTATCGTGGGCGTATGTAAGGATAATTACAAACATTAGTGTCTAATAAGTAATGAATTTATAACACAATGAGTACTACGATTTATTGTAGCCTAGATATGAACACATTGATATATTTAAGGATGTTGAGCTTGATTTAAAAATTTCGTATATTTTAATAATAAATCAATTCAATAATTGGTTCTTAATTAATCTGGAAAAATGTAAAGATTTAGTAAATCTTATATATGCTTCTTCAGGTACGGCAGTTAAGGTATTTTTTTAATTCCAATCGAGACTTGTCTATAAATAAATCAAATTAATCTGCCATGAGATAGGCAAAATGGATTCAAATAATCAATTTATATTTTCGAAATCCAAAGCTGACTGGATACATTAAGAGCAGAATAAAAATCTAAAAAAATAACTATTTAATAACCATTTACCTCGAGCCAAAGAAAAACATTTTTAAGATTTAAATAGAAGTGATTGAACAATAATCATTTGTAATACAGTCACATGCAGTCGAATTCCATATATTAATGAAATAATACCCATCTTAATGATGATGCATATGTCAATTAAATAGATTTAAAATGATTGCTGAATTACGTTTTTTAAACATTTTTATCAATCCGGCTAGATTTGAATAGCAGCAGCAAAAAATTAATAATTCGTGCTCAAAACTCGATTACAAAAATGTAATCAATTAAAAGCACTGATTTTTGTGACCAGTAAGCAGATTTCCATATGACCCCAAAATGCTAGAGAATTCAATTACGGTCAATGCTTGCAATCGCCGACAGCATACTAATGAACAGTATTATATTTGGCAGAGGTTAGTAAAGCTCTAAAATTTGGACATAGTCAAGAAAAGCTGACAACGACAGTACTGCCGACATATGACATAATTAATAATTGTCCGAAAATATTGTGACACTTTAATGGACGAAGAACGACAGGGCATTTCACAATTATGTGTATAAATATATTTATATATGTGTGTGTGTGTGTGTGTGTGCAAATCTGTAAGCGAGAGTGAAAACTATAATTAATGGCTCAACATTAGCAAAGCAAAAGCAAAAGCAAACAGCAACGAAATTGTCCATTTTACTAATCTGAAACACAAATATTTCATGAGTACACTAAATCGTAGAGCTGCGTGTGTCTATGTGTGTGTGTGTGTGTGTGTGTGTTTGTGTGTGTTGACTTGATATTATGAACTAGCAAACTGGCACCCAGGGGCAATCATATTCAAATTAATATACCCAATGTGTTGTATAGTCATAAATTTTAAGCCCATGCCCAGTGGCTGCTATTCTGCTTGTTGCTGTTGTTCTGGCCAGGCTACCTTCACCTTGTAAACAAGATAATTATGGCAGCAACTATGACAGTGAACTTCCTGTTCCTGGACAACACACTTCCCACCCCGCCTGCCGCCTCTCTCTCTCTCTCTCTCTCGGCTCACTTGGTCCCCTGGGTGTCCCAAGAGTAAACTCATTTCCTGCCAAACGATTTCGACTGCTTCGCACACGAAATGTTGACAATGCGTAAATGCAGAGGGGCGCGTGTAACCGTTTCGGCTTAGCGTTTTGTATATTGGGCCACAGGACTAAATAGGACTACACGAACAGCACCTAATGAGGCTACCCGGCTATGCTTCTTCTGCTTCTTGTTCATCTTTGCTATTTACTTGGCTTGTTGCCGGCTCAAACAAACAAGTCCTGTCAACACTTGGCCCAAACTTAACTGACAGCGTCTCGCCATGTGATAAGTAGTCTTATTTGCAAATAGGGGATGTCTGTTAGCGGATATCACATCAAAGTGGAGGAATTTTAAGTTCTAGTTACTTATTTAGATGAGGGCTTATTGCCACCTCACTGCACTTCTAATGGAATTCGAACTTTTATCTAATGATATCTAATTAACTGGTGTTCACAGAATTAATTGTCTTTGAAATAGTGAATGTAGTAAATAGCCTTAATAAATTAGGGGTGCACTGGGATAAAATTCGGAAATGTACAGCGCAGAAACTGTTCTATACAAATCATCATGGTCATAATTGCCAAAATTGATTTGATGTGTGATTTATAAATTTGCTTAAGCTGGAAGTTAATACCTCACTATACCTTTTAGTACATCTTCAAATATTGAAACAAATTAAAAATAATGCACTTCGACTTAGTAATGTATGCTAATCTTGTCTCCGCACATTTTGCCAAGTGATCATTTCAATCTAGAAGCTTACGTTTTAAATTACATAAGTATGTAAATTTAACAAAATTTGAATTAGGAATCCTTAGATTAGTATATCTATATTATGGGGAGTCAATGGGAGGTATATATAAGAAGTTGTCTATCTTATTTGAATGAATTCAGTTCTCCTCTGCATATACGTATGTATGTTTGGTATGTAAGTCAGAATTTGTGGAGTCTATTTTTAGCTATTCAAAGATTTTGGTTGTCATTCCCTTAACTGAATCCCTGTCGATTCATAATTGCCATCCGCCTGGGGCTCCCCCAATTCAGTGATTGGGCCTTTAATCAAATTGCCACCAACAACAAAATTATCTGAGCCACATGTCAAAAAAGTTGTCGATATCTCTAGCTGGTTGATGGCATTCGCCTCTCGGCTCATATTCATTTGAGCTTATTATTGGAAAAGTTGTGCAAACTTCGCTAAGCTTTTGTTATGACGATGATGATGAGCCAATGGACGCTTAGGCGTTTGCCCGCTTTAGATTTATCGAAGTGGCCATTAATAAATATATAAGTATAAGCATCCTATGAGTACACTTGATGTTCTTGTTGCTGTATCAACTCTCCAGCTACAACGACCAACACGTGCCCGCTCATGCCAAAACTTTTTTGCCCAAAAATGTACATGAAAAAGATGCAAAAAAAAAAAATTATATATAAATATAACAAACATGAGAGAGCAGGTATTTTTTTTTTGGTAACCGAATATTGAATATCCTTGCTTGAGGGACATAAACATTTTAAATGCTTTGTAGAGTATATTTTATTTCACATTGCTTGTCATAATAAGAATATTTCCCTGGATGTTTGTATTTTTTTAAAATAAAAATATAAAACAACAATATTATATATAAAAGAAGAATCACTCCTATCAGAACGCTAATATAAAATGATATCTTTCGATTATCCCACTTTTCAACATATTTGAAAATTTTACATTTAAAGTAGTGACCAGAAAATAACACAATCTACAAGGGTATACAATGGGTAAAAAAATTGTATGAAAATTCTTCACGTTTATGAAGTTTTCGATGGCGTTAGCTGTAAGCCACTTCAACAAAACTTTTGGCCACAAAAACAAAAAATAGCCCGGACTGAATGTACTCGTATCCTGTAGTTGTACTCGTATCTGGACAGTTTCGCTGGCTCTTGAGGAGAGACGGATCACAACACGTACGCCAAACTTATTGATTTTCGGTGTGCGGCGTTTGACTTAGTTAGCGAATTATGAAAATATTTGCACTGCGCATTTGGCAACCAGAATCTGCCATGATGAATTACTCGGCAAAAAAATGAAAAACAAAAATATAAAAAATATAATAAAATAAAAACCACTGTCCCTTCAAATGTCATGTCAGTCAGTCAGTGTTATGTTGGTGGCAATTCAAAAGTCTTTCGTGCGTGATTCGCGCACACATGTGAACGGATTGAGCGTGCTGCAAATACTCGATGGTATGAGTTTCACTTTAGGATTGGCTCTACAACCACACCTACCCAAAATGTCACGCTTCGCTGGTGTTTAAGCCAAATGCTGAACAAATCCCTACGATAAGCCGAAGTTCATATACTCTGACAATAAAAAAAAACAGCGTATCCGAAAAACCCTTATATTTAAAATAACAATTTAAAAAAAAGGCAAAGCAAATAAAATTAATTATACATTTACCTATAATCGATCTTTTTTTTCATGTGTTGTTATAAAAAATAAGTGACTACTTTCCCAAAGTTAACAACAAAGTTATCTATTTTGTTGTTTACCAATTTTTGTGACAGGTTTGTAAGCCAGCCGACGGCAATAGGAAAATGCTCGTAAAAACATTGCAAAAAACGGAGAGAAATAAAATGGCAAAACATAAAACAAACTTGTTCTAGCATATAACAAAAATTGTTTTCCTCTTTCCAAAATAATCAAAACAAAGCATGACTATTGGCCAGGAGTTGAGCTATCAGCATTCGAACCATTTTCGTGTTTAAGTTAAGGCATTAAAAACAGAGGCAAGAGGCAAGAACGAGCAATTGCAACGGGTTAAGGCAACACAGGGTTAAAGGGTGCTGCAGTGAAAGTGCTTTCATAAAATTGTTGCCCGTCTCTTTTCCATATAAAATGATTTTGATGGATGATGCTGCGCAACTTGGGAGCATGTGTTTTGAGATTTACGCAAAGAGCTGTGCAAATGGAGGCAAGTGTTAGCTGCTCCGCAGCCTGGTTGTGTCCTGATGTGACGCCTGGCGGCAGCTGAGTTAAGTTGAGTTGAGTTTAGTTGACTGCCTGAATGCGCTGAGTTGGGGGTCGAAGACGCGTGGTTAAATGGTCTGTGAATAATTTTTTAAGGGAGAAAGTATATGATATGAGAGATTGACCTGGAAAATGTACAGAGAAGGGCAGGCGTTTGTTTCCTAAAATAGAAGAATAACATCTGCAAATTTTGATAAAACAGAAAGTACAAAAAAAACAACTTGAACAACGAAGAGATGTTATATTAATGTTATTATTCTCAGCCTAAATGTAAGCTGTTTTTATCAATACAATAAGTGTAGAGGAGATGAGGAGATTGATACCTAAAAATGGAAGAGAAAAAAATCTTAGAATTTTCATAAGAAAGTGTATGAAAAGTACAACTTGACTATGGGAAAGAGAATGAGAGAGAGATTATTATGTTTTGAGCTTAAATTTTATTGGGAATTCTAAACAACACCATAAATGCAGTGAAGAATATAAAATTTTTTATGGAAATAGGAGAGAATGTCTGGGACACAAATAACTTCAGTAAGAGAGAGAAAGAGAAAGAGATAAAGAGAGAGGGAGAGAGAGAGAGATAGAGAGAGAGAGCTTATTGTCATGTTTTTTGCTTAATTTTTATTGAGAATTTTGACCAGCCCTATAAAAGCTAAGAAATAAATATTTCACAAAACACTGTTAGAACAAGTCTTGAACAATATAACTACACTTGAGAGCAAATGCATAAAAAGGCAAATAAATCTTAAGAATATATTTTGAGCTAAGGACATTCACATAAACAGATCAACATTAATCAGCATTGCTTATTATTAAGAGAACTTAACTACCCTTACGAGCAAACTGTACCGCCAGCAGTGTCTAAGGCCCCGGCACAATTTGAGGGCATGTTGTGAGTACGGGCGGTTTTCTCATAGGACACGGCTGTCAAGTTTTACACCGTTGGGTGCTAAAAATCATAAAATCAATGTGTCATAAAAAGTGGCAGGCAAACAGCAGGCAGCGAAGCCGAAGCCGAAGCCGAAGACAAAAGCCAGCATCACGACTAGAAGAAAATTGTTTGACTTGCGTATTTTTTATTATTTTATTTTATGCTTTTGCAATGGCTGCGCAATGTCCTTAAACATACATATGTATGTATATGTGTAAGAGAATCTTTATGACTGTTTACAGCTGACAAATTATATATGTATATATGACGGCTTGGAGACTCCACTTTAATCAGCGCTTTGGATGTACCTCTGAGATTTCACACAATTATGCGCCGTTAGTCGTCGAAAACTAATTTCTGCAATTTCCTGTAAACAATGCAATTTGCCGAGTGTATAAGCAAAAATAACAATAAAGTAAATTACTGCAAAGTGAAGTGAAAATGTGGAACGCAGTAGGGAATCCAAAGAGGGGAAGGAGCCATGCTCGGAAATAATTAAATAAATGAAGCAGCTGCAGCTACATGCTCGAATTCCGTAGCAGACACCAAAAGAGATAGACATACAGGCTGATACACTAGCCTGACAGGGATATGGATATATAGATGGATGGTTGGATAGTTATCGAGTCTGGTTGTCTATAGCAGTGTCGCCGAATGAACCGAATAGCAACATGCTGAAATTTGTGTGACTTTTGCGTGGAAAGGTTTGTGCCACGTCGCTGCCGTGTTGAAATCAACTTCTTTGACGTCATTGTCGTTGTCGTTGTCGTCGTCGTCCTTTTTGCCGAGTAATTTGATTTTGTATTCTATGGCGTTGTTCTTATACACTAGCAGAAGGTATTGCAATTTTTGTCGTGAAGGAGACGTCTTCAATGAAACTTGGCAGTACATGTGTCAGAGTCGTCAGGATCGGAGCACTATATCATATAGCTGCCCTCCTTGTATGAACAGCTTTCTTACTTGCTAAGATCAACTTTACCTAATATTCATCAGTTTTTGATAAATATAACAAATAGCATTCGGCTTTTGAAATTTATAATGGAAGTGAGAAGCCACCAGGTGGATAACTGTCTTCAAGGGCATATAATCGTCGGGGTGGTTAAGAAAATCGCTCTGGCTTGTTTTACTTTTTGTTGGTCTCTTGGCACATTTCTGGTACATTTTGTGTAGTCTAATGAATGACAGCAACAGCCGACGGCATCAGTTAAGAGTACAATCATATACCATCAGCCAACAGTCGACAGCCAGCAGGCACCAGTAAAGAGACGACAGTTGCCGCATAACTGCCATAATGCTGATGATAATGTTGATGATTTTAAAATGCGTGTTTCTCCTCCGATTGCTGTCATTTTGCTGTCGATTGTGGGCTGCTTAGGTTTTAAGTTATCTAGCTACTGTCACAAAGTTTAGCGTAGTTACTTTCCTGATTAAGTATGGGAATGACAACAATGACATTCGACAGCTTGTTGGTGAAACTAATGAGTCTGCTTGCTGTTTCAGGAATTGCTCGATAATCTGTGAAGCAATCAAACACACCAAAATTGCTGGTATACAGATAATTTCAGCTGCTTACAAGTATTATGTGATTTAAAATAGCGACATAGAAATAGAGGAGAAAACAACTGGAGACAAGTAAAATTGAGATCGAACAATTTAATTTAAGTGCCGGTAATCAATAAGTGTAAAAAAATGGAAAAATTCGCAAAGCGATAAGCGAAAGCAAATATAATAAAAAGTGTGATGAAAATTTGAAACTGGAGAAAGTTGTAGTCGGACATAGAATTGACATGGAGCTATTTTCAGTGACTAATATCCAATTGGTTAAAGTTTTTAATAGTTGTTTTAAGCCAATAATACTGCCATAAGCATATATAGAAAGTATACAAAAACTACGTACAAGCTTTAAATCAATGTTTAAGAGCCTTTCGTTGGTCAATATTTACAATGTAATTTAAAGACTTATTATTTAAGTTTCCAATAAATAAATATTTAGATATTATGATGGAGTAGAATATTATCTGGTTAGCTCAAATTCATGAAATAATTACAAAGTAATGTACACAGTCTTGTGCACACGATGTTGACATTTTACTAACAACCATTGTTAAACAGTGAAACCACTTTAATGAGTCTCGCCATTTTGTTATAAAGTTGAAGAGACTGCTAACAAAATGACTAACTAAAGTCAACGTACAGACACAGAATCCCTCCGCACCCTGCCAGCCAGTCAGAAGGACCTAATGAACTTTGTGTCAGCCACAGATAAAGTCAAATATTTAGTTATTTATATATATATATATGTATGTCAATATATAAGAATATTTCTATTGTTTGACAAGAGCAGTCGCTGTCACAAAATCAAAACTATGAAGGACGACAGCGCCAAAGACAGAAATAAATACAGAAATACAGACTGTGAGAAACTCTTAAGAGAATGTCAATAAAAACCGACCGAATTAATTGTTTCACGTGGCATACAAGATATGTATATGTATGTATGTATATATAAAAATGTGATATTGATGACAATAAAACCATAATGGCAAACCCACAAGCTAACACAGCCAAAAGCATTGGCAGTGCCATCAGCTGTCAGTTGGGAGGTCTGCAGTTGGCGGAGAATGTCCTGACTGCGCCGTCATAAACTTAACTTAATTTCAGACAAACGCGGCTAATGACGACAACAAATAAGTCCATTGTAAGTGCGCAGTATATGTTGGCGCTGGATCTGCCAACTGAATGCCCCTTGACCTGCGAAACTTTATTCGCCGCAAACTTCAGAAAGTCCATTGTACGGACGAGACAGATATCAACGAAGCAGGCATACCCTTAACAGACGTAAAATTAGTACGAATAATACAAGATTGTTTAATAAGAATCATATAATTTTGTCAATTTCAATATTAGCCAAAATTTTGATATTTAATGTCATCCAATCATTAGTGTTTCTTTTTAGACAATTAAGTTTATTGGAAATTGAGAATATGTTTTGGAATTCACGCCTTACAATTTTCCAAATACATTTGATATAAAAGACTCAAAGAATTGAAGCAACTTTCATTGCGAGCTCCAAAAATTTAATTTTTTCAGTTTCAATTACATAATTTTCAATATATATATATATATATATATATATATATATGTATATATATATATTTATATTTATTTATGTAAAGTGTCATAATTTGAGGAAGATTCATTGAGAGTCCCAAGCACTGCTTTAGGGTATATCTTGTACATATAGTGCTTGCCGCACACAGCTTACAAACTCAAGGAAGTGACTGAGATTCAACTCACGCGCCAAGAGGCTATTCACATGGTTTGTTATATCATCAAAGCACTTCAATCGCAATCAAGCCGAACAACTTTGTGCTAATTTATCTGAGAAACGACTTACTCGCGGCGTTCACAAGAATTAAAAGTCGTTGGTGTCCTGAAACATTTTGCAAACAATATTAAATAAATTATTTTTACTCGACACATACAAACACACAGAGAAAAACAATACCGAAATGACAAATGCAAGTGAAACTTTTGCGCCTCGCCAAAAACAAAAACAAAAACAAAAATAGATAAATAAAGCAAAGAAAATGCAAACAATGCACAAACCAACTGCAAGAAAAAGAGAAAAAGTATATTTATATTAAAAAGGGCAAAAGGTGGGATGAAACTGCGTCGTCGAGCGCGGAAAACTAACAACGGAATACACATGTGGCAGATAGTTGGAGGCGAGGTTGCAGCCACGGAGTGTCTGTGGCAGTTTAAACGAAACTTCTGAGTAACACACTACATGCAACGATTTTGTAGTTTGAGGTTAATGGTAAAAAAATACCTTTGAGAATAACTGCAATGGGGCTTACCTTAAATCTGAGATGCACTTAAATCTATTTAATCAATAATACAAATAATAATAATTATAGTAATAATGTTGTAGTCAAAACTAAATAATAGTTCATTCTCAAACACGTCTGCTTACTTTACTTCGATCACACAATTAACATATATCGATATCGATAATCACATAATAGATATCGATCGATATCAATGTTAGGTACCGATGTTAAGTTACAGTTACATTACAAGAGGCCGGGTACAATAATAATATTAATCATAATAATAATAATAATAATATTAACAAAGGGTTTATCTTTACCCCTGAGATGCTTCTCAACTTAATTAATTGAATAGTTAATGATTAATTTAAATTTTATATACATAATCTGAATTAATCTTACTCTAATTTTAACAGTTTTTCTAATAAATAGTGATAACGAATGCATGGTGTTAATTTGGATGGATGAGAAAAACTACGATTTATATTAATATGCAAAATTAGGAAGGGGTAACTATTACGAATATGGGTTCAGGAGCAGGAATACCGATTTTAACAGACAAATTCAACCATAAATACTTCATTTAATATACATTTTATATATAGGTCGAGTAGTCTGACTACTATTTATTTTAATTTCTTATTTATTATTAATTAATACATTTTTACTAAACTTAGCCGTCTCACACATCTTCAACAGCTCAGAGATGTTTTGTTCTTGAACAGCGGTTTTCTCCACTCAAATCCAAAGCCCGCCAAGTTGAAACACCCCACTTGCCACAGGGAAGTCGAGGTACTTTCATCCGTAGTAACTGTGCCCCACTTAAGCGTGCGAGTGTGTTATTGTCGACCACGTACGGGAGGGGGATTGGGGATAAGTGTGTGCAGATGTATCTGTGTATTTGTCGATGGTGAGGCAACAATAACACTCTATTGTTGTTTGAGTTCAGTGTTGTACCATCGATCTGTAAGCCCGCTTTCCTTTCACATTTTCATAACTTTTTATGCATGCCGAATACATTGCTATCATTGTTGCTGCTATTTGTTCAATTCGTAATTTTTATATTTTATTTGCTTATGTTTTTGTTGTCCTTATTCTGCTGATGCGAATGCTGTGTTATTTTGGCTTGAAAAGCATAGGAGGAGGGTTTTAAGCCAGGCAGGTTGATTGTGTTTGATTTGGTTTAGATCTCGCTGTTGGTCTTGTTTGTATATATGCATATAGATATATATATATATCTGAAGTGTGTACGTTCATCCCTTTGATTGTTTGCTTTTCCTTTTTGTTGTGCTGTTAAATGCTTGGAAATCTTATAACGTTGTTATCTAATTGTTTGTCGCAAATCATACAAATATTCAATGAACATTTTTTGTATGCTTAACAGGCAACATGATTTAAATGAGTTTTTCGTTAGCAAAATGTATACAGAGTAGCGTACTAGGGGAATAGTACACAGATATATATATATACATATGTATAAAAAGACATACTGAGAGAGATTGAAACAAACTGGCGCCACTTCTAATGCTCCAGCCAATAAATGATGGAAGCAGGAGACTGCTGTACTTGATAGGCTCCCGTTCCATAAGATATTGGAGAAAAATATGTCAGCTTTCACATTTGCTAGTTCTGTGCCAATAAGCAAAGTAAAATCGATGTTGGCATCTGTCTACGCTCTTGTTTGCTGCTTGTATTTATTTCTATTTCAAAGCTGAGTCGCTTTCAAAATGAAAAATAAACAAATTTCTAAATGACAATACTCGTGTTGCTCTTAGATACAGTAAATTGATATTGATGCTTATTGAAAAACATGGGGGGTGCAAGCTCAATGAACTCAAAAATTAAGTTAAGGACAATGAGCTTAATAAAAAAAAATACATTTCTCAATTTTATTTTCGTGAAATTGAAAATCTTTTTAAACTGTTCAAATATTAATTTATTTTATTAATTTAATGTGGACTAAAAACAGTACACAGATGCAAAAATTGTTTTGAAAAAATGCCTATTTTATAATATGAATTGCAATTATATAAATAATAATAGTTATAGATAGTAATTTAAAAAAAAAGTGTAAAATAAAGAATATAATAAATCAAGTTAACTTTAAGAATAGCTGGTTAGAGTTATTGAAATCTCCATATTCGTTATACCTATTAAAATCGATATTTTTCATACTCTAACCAATATCTAGCAATCCAAGTCGAATATTTGCAGCATTTTCGCACGACTTGACCCATTTCATTTCGATCAAATATATTTATTTGGGAATATAAGGATATTTATTAAAGCTTTTTGCAGCACTTAGATATGCTCTATATGCCAGAGATATCTTCCTTTGTAGACTGCAAAATTAATTATGAGATTCAGGGACTGCTGCTGGTGCTGTTCACTCGGAACTCATTACAACATACACCTTTTGTGCCCCGAAAAGTATGCCAGACAATCGCATTTGCATATTTGTCTGTTTTCTGTTTTATGTTTTATGTTGTTGTTGTTAGTATTTTGTTTTTCTGTGATTCTGGGCGCACATGTAGAAAATAACATTGACTTTATTTCAATTTAATTTTCTTGTTTCTTTCTTATCTCAGCCACGAATCGCAAAGCAATGCTTTAAATGGAATGCATAAAAGCAATCGAAAATGTGTGGAAAACATTGTTTGTAGTACACACAATATATATAAATCATACAGACAATTAATTGCGCTGTTTTGTTTCCCATCCATTTCATATGCAAATTGACATAAAAGACATTTTCTAGCTTACCCACAGGTCGTTTATTCGTCGCAATGACAAGGTCATTCAAACTGTGACAAAAATAGAAGCAATAAGCAATTTCACTAAAATGTCTTCGACTTTGATGAAACACATTTATAATTATTTCCCAAATGAATATTTAAAACCAGTTTGTAGAATAGAATGTGGTTAAGGCCGAGAAAGTTGAATGGACTTCGGTTTCACAGCTTATTGTAATACTGTATGCTTGACTTAGATATGAATATCACTCTCTCTCTATATATATATATATATATACATATTTTTATATATCTGTATTTATTTGTTGTCTGTTCATAAGTGTTTGTTTTTTAAGTGTACAAAATGCCATCTTAAAGTAGAGAAAAAATAAGTTGTTTCACACAGAAATATACAAAACACATAAATCTTTTTATTTGTCATTTTTATTGGTTTTTATTATTGTACCTTTTCGTGTATTTGTGTATTTGTGTATGTATAAATGTCGCTGATGTTGTCCTCAATTCCCCCGCACCTCTCCCCACCACACCAGTGCCGCTGTCGTTGTCGTCAGCAGCGTCGGCAGTTGACACACGCGTGCCCGATAATGTCATGGACCGGGAGACAAGACTTGGGGCAAAAAGAAGACGTCGCAGCTGTACGAAAAAGTATTCCAAGTGGCACAGCTATTTTCTCAGTGTGTGTGTGTGTGTTCATATGCGTGTATAACTAAAATTTCATAAAACGCCAACAAAAATATTAAGTAACAATAAAAAGAGGATTTGTATCCTACAAATATATATATAATACGTAAGCGTATTTATGTGTCGCTGTCACTACTTTTGCCATTTCACTTTTATGTTTATGATGTGCACCTCGCACAAAACATTCAGGGTGTGCATGTGTGTGTGCTTGTGGCATATGTGTGCTGTGAATTGTGTGCGTGTGTGATTCTAATCAGCAGCCAAAACTACTTAAATGACAGGCATACAGACAAGCAGACAAGCAGACAAACAGACAAACAGCCAAACAAAACGCACGAATCGGTAAAGCCTCAGGGTCTGATGAGGCGACGGGGCATCGAGGGCATTAGGGGCAGGCAGAGCAGGCGGAGCAGACGGATCCTAGACCTAGAACCAAAGTCAAAGAGACTCCTGGAATGTCCACCCAAGCGCAAGGCCACACGGTCTTTTTTCTTTTTTCTTTGTGGGCAACCAATGACAAAATTGACAAATATTCGTAACACGCTTTCAAACGGGCAGGTTCTGTGTGTCCCCCACCTTTTCACCTCTTGGCCACTGCTTCCCTGCTGTGGCCGTGTCTCACTGTGACAACAACAATTGCGTTTTCTCGTCTTTCGAAACCTCAGCTGGCGTCGCTTGGTCGTCGTCGTCGTCGTTCTCGAACCATTTTTAATTTGTCTGCCAACCAAATTGAAAAGCTGTCAAAACTGTTAACGTGGCCTTTTGTGTGTGTTTTGGCCACAAGCTTTAATAGTTATTGAGGCAGTGGTATTAGTTTGTTAAGGCCAGAAATGATAAATCTATACGCGCTTTCTCAACGTGGCCCTTAATGTTCACTTTCTAAACTATATATCACTAAGAACTTCATTTACTCTTACAAAACAAATAATTTGCTAGGAGATAATAAATTTTCTCTGTCATTTTTAAAGAAGTGAAAAAAATAATATATATATATAATCTTTGAAAAGCCCTTATTTTTTTGACAATAAATAATACTCATAAATACTTTAATAGCACGCTTTAAATAAAATCCAAATTTGTATAAGAATTGAAGTTCCTTAAAAATAAATCAGAGTATTATATTAAACGGATATACTCAGCTGCTGCAATTGAATTTTATTTCGCCAATGTCTCTGTGCAGTTTTAAAATGGATCAGCTTTTAATATGTAACATGCAATTTCAGTAGCACATTAAATTAAATTGAAATAAAATTATTTCTGATCTCAATTAAGTTTCGCACAAGGTGGCACGAATAATAAACAAATTAATCAAGCTTAAAAATGTGAAATGGAAGCTAAAAAACGAAATAAAAACAAAAACAAAAACATTTTAATGCCAGAGAAGAGGATAAATTTAATATTGATAAAGCGCTACTTGAAAACGGAAAAAGTATGTAAAATCGACCGGAAAGCAATTTGGTTGAAAGGTGCACGCCATTTCTATCGATAACCGACTATGTAGTTGCTGATGGTGAGGTACACTTACCATATACATGACTATATATGGCCGTCTGTATATGCATGTATATGTATGTAAATGTTTGCGTGTGCGTCTAACGGCAACGGTGTGAAATGGCGCATACGTAAGCAGGGCCCAATAGATTTATGGGTTTTAACACAGGAATTATAGACGGTTGAGCCTGGGGCCTGAAACCGTTATTGTTGTCTGTCCTTCGTTGGCCCACTAATTCCCCTAAATCCCCGTTACCCCTTTCCCGTTGCTTGCCACACACAACTTTCAAAATTTACCACTGTCCGTCGGCCATTCTCTGACTTTTGCCTAGACGTGGCTTAAAATCGAATCGACGCCTTCAAATGCCGAATGTAAAACGAACTCGGGCGACTCGTTGGCATTGGGCGTGCACGTTATTTACTAACCGGAATTACCACTTTCAGCGGCATAATAGATTACGCACAAACATACACATACATAAATAAATATGTATACATCCAGACAGACAGAGACAGACAGACAGAGACAGACAGACAGACAGACAGTTGAAACCGAATCGAGCCAAACCGAAGATACAGTTACGCACAACATTTGTAATTGCTCGCTGTTAAAGTGAGGAAGTGGGCGACACGCTCCCCCCTCCCCACCCCCATTACACACATATACACTTATGCATATTTAATGAGAGCTGATTTCCCTCTGCTGCTGCTGGTCGCCTCCTGTTTAGCCTCACAGCCCGCAACATATTGGATACAAATCGTTGGCGAAAGCTTACGGCTTTTGGCTATTATTAGCAAATCGCTTAAGCAGGCTTTGGGCCAAGCACCAGAAGACTTCGCATTCAAATTGATTTTCGGGTCGCTGCCATTTAAAATGTGGGAGGAGCAAAAGAAAAAGCAGCACTCTGAAGAACTGGGCTACATGTTTATGTAACCATCCGATTGCCATAGCATGTTTTTTCTTGTTTTTGCTGCTGAGTTCTGTTCTTCTCTTTTGCAATTGCTGATAATATTGAATTGCATTGCATATTCGGGTCATTGATTTTGAGAGTGCAACGCTAGCAAAAGCGGCAAACAAATTAAGTGATAGTATTAAATGTCGTTCAGGTCATGTAAACAGAAAATGGGGAAAAATGCATCAGCAATAAATATTTTTGACAGATGTACACATATGCACATATAAATATATATTTTCGTAATTTTTTGTTATTGTCTGTAAAAAGATAAAAAGTAAAAAGATAAAAAGCAAATTATAATAGAATAGGGAAATTTAATTGTAATTTCCTGTAACTTTTTTTTTAATTATAAAAGCGAAATAATAATTTCACAACTATCTTCTATTAAAAAAGTTTACCGACTACGTTTAATGAAGTGACTTGGTAGAAAAGTGTATTTGAAATTTTGTTTTGTTACTTTTAATTAAATACTACAAAAATACTACAAAGTCTTAAGGTGTTTTTTTCTAGGAGACAGGAGTGTCATCTTACCAATATTAAATTTTAAAGTCTTCTGTGCTATAAAACACAAATAATTTGTGTGTCTTGTCTAAGGCAAATCCATTCGTTGACCAACTTATTAAGCAATATTATTATGCAATAACGTCAATGATGAGTTGTAAGCAAGCAATGACAGTAAGAAGAGATTAAACAATATATTTAATTACCATAAGCAAATAAAAACTTTTATCATTTATCAAATGAGTTTATATCCACCGATGAACTCAATAAATCAAAGCGCGAAAGCACTTTAAAATCGTTGATAAGGATAAATGAGAGGAGAGGGATGATGAGATGAGCTTTTTGTGAGACTTCGTAACTGTGACAAATAATAAAAATGAATTTGACTTTGAGTGCTATCAGTTGGCAGTTTTTCAGGATTTGCCAATAATTGGACTACATTTTTGGCAGTTTACGA
Source organism: Drosophila setosimentum (assembly GCA_035043505.1). Lineage (NCBI taxonomy): Eukaryota > Metazoa > Arthropoda > Insecta > Diptera > Drosophilidae > Drosophila > Drosophila setosimentum. Next base: position 5,990,548 of record JAWNMY010000001.1, read on the forward strand.
AATTGTACTTTTGTGGAAGCTTTTTGTTTTAAGAGTTTTGAGTGCCTTTGGGTTTTACTTTGAAATTATTTTTCTCAAACTGTGCCAAGCAGAAAACGCATAAAATACACGTTATTATTAATATTAAATGTTACAAATTTAAATGCCAATGTACTAACATATTTTCTATGAGACAAAAATGCAACTGCTGGCAAAAGTCGTCGTTAATAAGAATTGAGTCTTTAATTACTTGTAATTTGTTTTAATGCCACTTGAGAGCGATGCAAACGCTGCCAGTCAAGGGGATTAAGCACCTGCCGGCGAAATGAAGGACACAAGCTGGAGCTGTCTGCAGCCTGAAGCTGTGCCCTGTGAAAGCGTTCTAGTAATCCATGTCGCAAGCTGCTCATTTGATTTGATTTACTAAGTAACTTAATTAAACTTTCAGCTGGCGTTGCGGGTACCTCGCTGCTTAGTTAACTGAGTTATGAAACAATTTGAGGGCGCCCAACGTGCGTTCACATGTAAGTACTTAACTGCCTATATATACATATATATATATATACATGTATATATATGTATACATATATGTGTATGTGACTGAAATTAATCATTTAACATTAAAATCGAACGAGACTGAATTTATTATATCGTTTTTTTCCTCTTCTTCTTCATATTATTTATTTTTTTTTTTCGGTTTTGTGGTCGTCTTTGCATCAATAAGCAGTTGAGCAGATAATTTCGTCAGAAACTCATTTCATTTAATGGCGCGCAGGTTTATGAGTCAAACAGACGCAGCCGCGAAAATGGCAGCAAACGGAAGCCGATGATGCTCCGAATTCAAATTGCAGATTGACAAACTTTTGTGCCTATATTGGTGTGTGTGTGTGTGTGTGTGTGTGTGTGAAGTGTGTGTGTCCTTCTGCCATTTGTGTGTGAGCAGAAGCAATTAAAATGCGGCAAACGACGCAGTAAATGAAGCAAATGTTCGAAATGCGTTTGCCAAAATCGGGTAAGCTGTGATGCATGTGTGTGTTTTTGGTTTGTGCGAGAGAATAGTGTAATACGGTGTGTGGGGATGTGTGAACCAAATTAACAAAGCCAGAACACCAGACCACGAGACCACGACACCACCAGACGACCAATAACCAGAAGCGAGGAACTTGCCCTGCGTTGCGAACTTGGACAATGGCATTGACTGCCAATGTTGACGACGCTGGTGATGATGTTGATCGCATTGATGTTGGGAGGAGTTGGGTGGTGGACGAAGTGCCATTGGTCGGGCATCTACGACACCGCAGTCGCACACTAACCGCAGTCAAAAGGATTCACTGCAAAATTACTCAAATTGAGTTGGGATTCGAAATTGTGTGAAACGACGCATTGGTGTTCAGCGCAGCGTTTCGGCTATGGCCAACTTGCCATTTTCATTTTACCCCAGCCAATGCCAGAGCAGGCAATCATAAAAGTCAACCAACTTAGAGTTGCTGCCTCTCGTCCAACAGCCCCCTCCCACTCCCCCCCCACCCTTCACGTTTATTGTTTTGGCAGCAGCAGAAGCGGAAATCCTTGAACAGCAGCAGTCATCACCAGCGGCACTCTCACTTGGCATTGTGCATAGTTTATGTGCCACACACTTTTCCGTTTCAATCCAACCATGTCCTGTCCCCGGCTGCAAGGCATCTAAGCGCCTTTATTTTGGTATTTTAATTAAGTTCTCGCACTTGTAATAAACGACGTCGCTTGATTTGTGCGCTGGCTGACATCATTATGGTAATTGCACAAGTGCGCAACTAAGTTTTGACAACCAGTTGACTTAGCCAACTCAGCCTCAACGCTAACCCATAATGACGGACTGTATTGTGTATTTCTTCTTGTTATTGTTCTGTTCTATACTCGAATTTCTTTGTTTGGCATTGACGGTCTCAAAGCACGCAAGCCTTTCAATTTGTCCAAGCCCTTTTAAATCCGAACACAATTATTGGCCCATACTTGTATTATAATTTCGATATTGTGATGGCTTTCTTGTTAATCAGCACATAAGTGCTATAAAAGTGAAATAAAGGAATTTGGAAAAATTAACACGGAGCTACAGTTATTAATATTTTCGATGTTATGTTTGAATCACAATAAGTAAAGGTATCTTACTTTCCAAGCTTGCCGATTAGCCTTTCTTTTTATCTTATTCTCTCTAACGCTTTATCTCTTTTCTGTAATAATAATTAAAGTTAAGATATTACTTAACACACTAATTAAGGGTAGCAGGAGACAATATTTTGTGAAACATATTCCATTAGTTCTGTCAATATCCCAATATTTCGCTTGGATTAAGCTAACGGCTTCTTCAATTTGGGCAGAGTGAATATCTCTACATAATCTTCCAGATGTTTTTCAGAATTGTTAAAATTATATTCACAAGCCATTTACTCATAACTACGAACTGTACTTATTTAGATTAGAACATAAAAATAACAACTTAAAAATGATTGTTTTATTTCATATCATATAATATGATATAGAACCTTTAAGGGGAGTAAAGTGTTATTTTAAAAAGTAATGAACACTTGCCAAATAATCCTGAATATTAAATATTGAGAAAAGAAGGAAATACTCAACAAATATGCAACAACCGAATCCCAAAACCATGATAGCATCAATCTTGACGAAATATAAATATATGTGTATGCAATGATGAACACCTGTTTACACATAAACATTTATTATATGTGAATGTGTTTATTTTGCTTTACGTCATGACTTTTGTTTCAAGTTATTGGCTGACATTTGTGATGGATTAGCTTCAACTTTGACGATTGCACGAAAGACAGGCGAACAAATTGTTTTCCATGTTTCCCCTGAATTTGTGCAAATAATAAGTTTACGACATGCCCCAAGGTAGGCATTAATGAGCTCGAATCTTATCATTTTTTTGTTGTTTTTTTTTTGTGGCACACTAAATGCATTTCGTAAACAATCAAATATGCCATTAGGCGGTCACTTATCACACTTGGCAAACTTTTGCCCAAATGCCCCAAGTCAAAGGAAGTAAAAAAGAACAGCGGCAACCGGCAATGTAATATTTCCTTATCGTGGCTGGCACACGCGCCATTATGAAATAGCCCCAAACACGTGATCCGTGGCTATTAAAAAAAATAAGAAAACAACGAACCGAGCAGGGAGCGAAAGAGTAAACTGCCTTTGATTTATTTGCAGCGAGCAAAGGAAAACAGAAGGCGCACAAAAGTAGGCAACGGAAATCGGCAAGCCAAGGCTGAGGCAGAGTTTGACATGCAATGTTAAAATTAAAATAAAGTTCTCTTGCGTGATGACATGTTTATTTTGATGCCCTTTGCCCCCGCCACTCATGTAAGCAGCTGGGTGTAGCCCAAAGTTAAATTTGCCAAACATTAAGAAAAAGTTACATTATGCCAAAAATGGGGATAGGAATCCGGTTGGCAGTATAATGGACAGAAAATAGTTTTTAATGTGCTAATAGTTGCAACATCAAATTGATCTTAGATATGTGGCAACGGTGTCTACTGTTTTTCCTGATTTTTATTTTATTCTCTATATAAAGTGACATTACCTTGCAAAATAATGAATTATGTATGCACACACACAATCGCTATGCCATGTTTATTTGGGGCAAGTCGAAAAACAGAAAACTAAAACCTGCACATTGTCTTAAAGGTTTTCTTATTTGGATGGACACTTTGTAGGCGGGTTGCCTAATTAAATATTAATGATGCGAAAGTCTATTGTTGCCGGAACCGCATATGTCAAGAGGCGTGGCGTGGCAAGGCGAAGTGAGGTTGGCAGAACTGGTAATTTGTTTTTCAACTCGCATAGCATTTTCAGAACTTTGTTAAATTGAGCGGAATACTAAATATATATTCCATACATTTATTTTATTTTGCTTCTAATATTAATTAAAAATACGACACATAACATTACCGTAAGCGATTTTGACAACACTCATTTAAAGTTAGGAATGAAATTGGTATTTATTTTGGAAAAAACTTCAACTATTTAATTAAAACGTGTTATTTTTCCACAGCGATAACAATTTTTCAGAATGCTGCTAAATTCGATTTATGCGTGAGTATTTTCATTATTTTTAATGGTTTTTATTTTTTTAATTGAATGTTGTATGCGACATATCAGTCGGAAATTTATTTGTTTGGCTTTTTCGACACTGATCAATTTTGTTGAAATATAAACCAGCATAAGACAACGCTGTGGTTTTTTGCGTGATTTGATAGTGACAATATCGATTAAGCATTTAGTATAATGACACTTATTAATTATTAAAGAAATCGTAATTATTTTAGAAAGTTTTTCAACTAAATCAAAAGTTTAACAAATTAGTCCACTTTTGTGCCACTTCAAAACGAATACTTGTTCAAAATTCTCCCCCCCCCCCCCCCAATGTGTGAGCCATAATTACTGCTCCATTTTCAATTCAAATTGATGGGCCATTCGATTTTATTGGCAACACCTGCCTCAACTCTACAATTTAATTGCCGTGTAAAACAGTATTAAAAAGGACACAATTCTCGACAAAAAAAAAGGAAAACTGATCAAATGATAATTAAAAATGTACAGCAATAAAAAAGCCCTTAATGACATAATAACAGATGACAAATAATAAATTGCCCGATGAGCGAGCTACGCAAATTATTGTGCCACATACAGGCGCATACATAGTTGTTGTCGCCTGTTAATTATAGCAGTAATTAATACGCACAGTAATGTTCATTATTTTCCCCAAAAGCACACACCTACATACATACATGTACACATTGAGAGACAGCCAGCCATAAAGTACGGCAATGTATCATTATCATTAAACATTAAGGTAGAAGAGCAGGAGCAACGCCCTTTTAGATACGCCAGATGTGTATCTCACGGAGCATCATTAACATTAGTATCAACGTAATCTCGTGTTGTACCACATTTTACTATATACAGCCCAACGAGAGTCAAAATGAGTGTTGCATGCAATGAACTATGTGTGGCCCAGTTGTTCTGCGTTTGGCCCACGTAACCTAACCCCTACGTCTTTCCGCAAAGACGTTCCCCATAACTTAATTATGAGGAACTCAGCGAAACGAGACTAAATTCAGGTGAGCTACACTTCCACTGCCACTGCCACCGCCACCGCCATCCAACATCCTTTTCATTCAAGCACCTGCAGTTCTCGGTTGTGAAAAAAGTTTAATAATAACTATTTGCATTTTATGTGACGCTTATTTTAGCATAAATTTTGTAGCTTATGGAAATTATTCGTGTTTTCGCCAACTTGTAGTTTGCAGTCGCAGTCGCAGTCGCACAAGGTAAAGTAATGACCTTTGCGGGCATACGCTGCGTATGGGTAATTGTGAAAATTGCATAGAATTGGTGGCCGGGTCGACAAAGCTCGGTTGGCTGCCTGGCAAATGGAATTTCACATGGTTCTGTATGCAAATTAGAGATAGAAAGAGAGAGAGAGAGAGAGAGAGCGCCGGCTTAGAAACATTTTCGTTTAATTTTTACTCAAATTTACATTCATTTTTCATGAATTTAATTTAATTTAATATGTACTAACAGTTGATTGTGCCCCACTTGCTGAACAACTACATACTAATTATAAGTTTTCTGTAGTTAACAATTGTATAATTTTAACATAAAGTTAATAGAAACTTTTATTGCTAAACCCTTAAGCCTCAGCAGTCTTATTTGTAATTCGTAAATCGACTTTGAATTTAATATAAATTGGCTCTAGTTGAGTGAGGTCAAGATATTAATAATTAAGTTACAGAGATGTCAATGAAATTATTTAATTAACTCAAAAATGTGTTTTGAAATATGTATTAATTTCTTAAAAATTATAAACCAGAGTCCATAACAAACCCTAACTCTTCTACAACTTTATTATTATATTACTGGAAAAGTAGCCCGACCTTATAGGGGTACAGTCCGGTACACACTGATTATTTTAATGGAGTGAGTTCATTGGACAAAATCAGACAAAGAAAATACCAATTAACACCTATATATACCTCGACTCCAAGGAGTCATTAAATCATAATGGATGTTTTATTGTTTCTCACTTGAAGGTCATTTCATTTCCTTATTTGCTTCTATTCATTAATTCTCTTTTGCTCGGCAGGGGTTTTTCATTCAACATTTCGCGATATTTCCATTTTCCATTTTCCGTTTTGTTTTTTATTTTCAGACCATGACCCGTGAATATTGACATTATTAATTAATTGGCTTTTGCTTGAACAAGTAACTAAGAGCAACTCTCACTCCACTCCTTTTCCGCCATCGGGCAAATTAAATATTCAAATCTAAAAAACACACGCCCCCCCACATTACTTGAAAATATTCTAAATCGAGAACGGTCGGGATTTGTTCTTGTTGCTATTGTAACTACCCCCGACTGGAAAAGAAGCTACCCCAGAACGTAAAATGTAAAAATATTATTTCACTTATGGATATTTGTTATATTGTTTATTTTTTATATTTTTGCAATATACTAACAAAATAACAAACACTTACAAAATCAATAAATGCGTCATTGCGGCGACTTGTCCATAAAATACAAATAAATGCAAAATCTCCACAATTGCCAGCGATTTATCTTGATTGTGCACCAGATATGGCAATGATGATAACAAACGTTTTAAAGGAATTGAAAACAAGCAAGAAACGATTTCATAAACATTTTGATCGAATAGTAAACACCCTAAATTGAAATTGAAGTCTAGAAACATAATTGGAAATCTTTATTAAGGAGTATTCTTAGGTGGTTGGATTAAATTGGATTGCTGCGTTTGACTGTCAAGTATATATTCACAAATATTTTATACACTTTATTATATAAACTTTTAGAAATAATTTAACTATATTTTTTTATTTCTGTGAACTGATCAAGAATACGGATTATAAGTATTATAGCCAATTTTACATAGGTGGTGAAACTGTAACGGATTGCACAGCTAATGCTCTGATACTCTCTGCATAGGTAATAAATATAAAAGAAGAAGCAGAAAATATAACAGTACACAGACAGTCAGAATGCGCTGTAATCTATGGCTTCAAATTGCGCCAAACAGCAGCAGCAGCGATTGGGGAGTCGAAAGTGGGCATAGATGTGTGCGAATGGTTATCGGAATGCTTTGGGGAGCACCTCCATTTGCAGAAGCAACACTAACAGCTTAAGAGAGCCAAGTGGGCTTAGCCTAAAGTTTATTTATATTATTTGCGTTCTGTAAATGCGACCGTCAACTAATGATGCTGCAGTGGTTGTTGTTTTTGTTAACAGTTCTCTTGGCTTTCCGGGCAAAGCGACTTAAATTCAAGCACTTAAGTTCAATTATTATCACTGACCTTGAAGTGGAGCCATGGCATTAGCTATTAATTATTACCGATTCAGTTGTCAGTCGAAAACAGAACCAACTGGAAACACTTTGACATATTGATAAATTTGAAATGAGGAATCAACCAAAAATTAATGTTGATACATTTGTATTTAATATGTTTCCCCGTCTGCACAGTTTTCTCTCCCAATTGTGAGCTCATTAAAATAAATGTTTGCTTAATTCTGAGAAATAAAACAAAAAGTTTCAATTACAATTTAATTGTAAAAATGGCCCGAAGTAAGTATGTAAATATTTTAGTAGCTGGCATTTAGGTCATACCCAGAGCGAGAAAAACCATTTAAGGCAGCGAATGTCTTGACTTGTGCCAGGTACCGTCTAATTCAATGAAAATCTTGTAATTAGCTGGCATGAAATGTTATTTCTACATAAATATTATAAAACACAAAAAAAAAAAAATTAAATAAAATACGAAGATAAAAGAAAAGCCGACAAAATGAAACTGCCTTGAGCCCATTTTCCTGTGCCCTGAAAATAGTATGAGAAATGCGGATTTAAGAGAGCACCGGAGACAGGCAAAGCATTTCGCTGTTGGCACATCGCAAAATGTTAATTAACCATGAGTGAAGTGAGGGCAATGAGCCGGACAGCAACATTCACCCAACTGCTATTGTTGCTGTTGTCGTTGAAGCCCACGTAAATGTCAGCAAAATGTTTTCATTTGTCAGTTACAAAATGGGCAAGGAGAGAGCCAAAAATGAAAGTCGTGCTCGTGGCAATAAAAGCAATTCAAATTGTAATTATGTCGTGAAGGCATGAATAATGTGGCCTGGTCTGGAAGTGTAAGTGAACTTATTAATGTGCCGTGTGACTGTCTGGCACGCGACGAGAGTACCACCAACTGAGTGTGAGCTAGAGTGTGAGTGTGAGTATGAGATGATATATAGTCAAGTACATAATGGCAGATGGAGACGGAGATGGAGATGGTGATGGAGATGAAGAGTAACTTTCTGTCATATACAGTGACGCAGTGACGCACCGAAAGCCCTCGGAGGCCGCTCAAGTATCCAAAGTGTCCAACTGTTGAAATGTCCAACTAGTTCGGCCACCCAAGTACCGAATTGTGGAGTGGTTTAAGTGTAGATGAGCAGTTCGCCCGGTTGAACTTAATGGCTGACATAAGGCGAAAACCAAATAACTCAAAAGCCAAGCAAGTCATTGCGCTCAAGCTTTAAATAACTTATTTATCTTTGGTACAGTGTGGCGTTCGACGTGTTTCGCAATTTACGATACGACTATTCATTATAATTGTCCAACTGCTTGCACTTAACATAAAGTAATGTGCTCGCATCCAGAACCAAAACAGAACCAAAAAGAGAACTCAAATAGCAGATACCCTGCTAAGTGCTCCAAAGCTCGCTAACATAAAACTGGTTAAATATCATATAATATCATATTACTTAAAAAATAACACACTTTGCAGCCTAGTGAGGATACCTTTTGGAAGTGTGTATGAAATGATACTGAACCAATTTAAAAAGCTTTATATACTGACTTTTTAAATGAGACAATTATGATGCATGATGAGGAAACCAGCTCGCAGATGTTCAACTCACGACCAGCAATACTCGCAGTTGGGTTGCTGACAGGCAACAACAACAGTAAGATATACGATATTTGTATTACTCCTTTAATAAAAGTCCGAAAACTCAGGAAGTGAGTTCCCAGAGCAACGGAAAGTTCGCATTTACCCAGAGCATTTACTACATCCGGGTTCAGGTTATTTTCTAGTCGCTATAAGTTGATTGAACAAATTTCTCATTTCTATTATTTCTGATAGTTGTTTCAAATTCTAGGAAAAGTCGTATTAAATATTCATTATAATAATCTATAATCTCAGCATGACACAGTGGGAATTTGACTTTTGGGGAAAACACACACTGTTGGCAGTTTCCAAGTTTCGGTTGGTTTTTGGCCAACAATTCAACGCACATTCACGAGTCAAGGCTGGTAAAGTTCGCTTGCCAAAAATCGAGCGCAAGAGACACAGCGCGAGAGAGAGAGAGAGAGAGAGAGAGAGAGAGAGAGAGAGAGAGAGAGAGAGAGAGAAAGAGAGAGAGGGAGCAATAGAGAAAGTTGGAGCGAGAAAGTCGCACATTTTATTGCTAGCGAACATATTGAATTCCAATTTAGCGCTTCAAAGTTAACGTGCTGCCATTACATTAAACGTGATGAGAATTAACAGCTTGTCAGGCAGAAGGAAGTGTCCAAAAGGACACACACTTAGCCACGTGCACATACAAATACACACACACATACGAAAGACAAAAGCATGCGTGTGTGTTGAGGGCGTGGCCAGGAAAACGCCAGTGCCTGAGACTGAGCTTGTGCCAGTGGCTGGATCTGTGCCTTTCGACAACACTAAATTCAATTTGATTGCCTACAAATAATGCTGAGTGTCTAATTATTTTCCATTCCACTTGAGGAGGCGGCTGGGAAGAACACAGTTAACCGTTAGCTCGTTTGGCTGGGCAATAAAACCACAGCCATCTCTTATTGAATATACGATTTTTGGCTTGTGCTGCGTATACACAATATTTGGAACCAAATACTAGCATTGGCACACCTAAAAATATAGCAACGCTATGCAAAATTTGGCACTTGTTAACATCAAAAATGTGCACTTAAGGGCAGCTAAGTGTTTTGAGCCCATGAATATTACTCGTGAATAGCCATGGATGTTATTTATTCATTCAATTCGAGCTATATATCTGGCATTCAATTAATAAAGCCGATAAGTAAAAAGAAATTGAATTTATTTATTCGCATCGAGAAATGAATAATTTAATTTACAATATTACTTTTGATTTTAAATATTTAGGCACTGTATCCGAAGTCAAATCGGAAACTGCAATTTAAAAGTATCAATGCTAACCAATTTAGCGGAAATATCGTTCACTAAATATTTGGCTAAAGTTTAAATGGTTAATTACATTTGGTGGTTAAAGCAAGTGAGGTGCTATTAATTTTAAATATTTGCTGCAGTTGGAGAGTGCAGTCAAACTAAACCGAACTAAACTAATTTAAATCAAAATCAAACGCCGCATGTGCGAATGAGTTACGACATTAAAGGTATAAAATTGGATACCACAAGCACACATCCTCACACAACCACACTCAAACACAAAATCACTTGCACAGGCAAAAAAAAAAAAATTTGATGCCAGTAGATACTGATTTTTTTGTTCTGATTTAGTTTGCAATTTGTCATTTCGTGCGGAATTTAAATTTGAATTTTTTGCTGCGGCAAAATCAATAAACAAAGTTGAGAACGAACAAAGAATCAATTTAGTAGAGCAAAGCAGGAGGAGGAAAATAAAAATATGACAATTCAGTTAAGTTCAAGTGGCGAGTCATATGCCTTGCCTGCCAAATGCCAAAGCAGTTTATGCCATAAATGGCATAAGGGTCAATAAAAAGTGAACCAGAGACACACAAAAGAATGATAATGTGCAGCGGGACTTGGACAAAAAAATGTGGTCATCAGATAAACTACATTTATTTAACTATATATATGTGTATTCATATGAAGATGCGGTGCAGCAGTAGCCGACAAGCTGGCCAAAGGTCTTTTCCATAAAGGATTGTGCAATCAAATGCATTGACGCCAGATATGCTAACAAATGACAGGGAGAGAGAGATTGAGATATATATAAAGAGAGAGAGAGAGAGTTCTGTGCTCGGATTGGCCTGGGACCGAGCTGCATTGTCTTGCAAATTGATATTGTGGCCAGTCGACCATTTGACAAATGAGGTCAACTGTTTTTTAGACAACTTTTTGTTTACATGACAACAATTCAACTATTCTGTTACCTATTCAGATGGTTAAATATTATTATAAAATTTATTGCTTTGTACTTTGCACACATTCTGATATTCATGTATATATATTTGCTACATGTTCTGTAGAAGTTTATGGATTTCTAAATATTTTTTTTTTACTTTTAGCAGCTTAATAAATCAGCTGTAGGACTCTTAAGCACACTTCAAGGAGATATCCTTTAAAATTTCAAAAAATTGTTCAAGCTACAAAAAAAAAAAATGTAGCAAATTGCATACATTTCAATTTAAAACCAGATTGCTAGATTGGGAGATGCTCAGATATCTCATTTTTTTCACTTTAGTTCGAACGGGGTTAGTACTAATAGGTCAGTTATAATTAATATGTGTTTTTTCAGTTATAATTTAATATGTGTTGCCTGAAGCACTTATTAATTTCAAAACTGTTCAGTAATGGATAAAAGCAACAGATCTTTCAGTTTCTTTCGTTGTACTTTGCAGTTTTTCAACTTTACTCGGTTGATGTTGTTGCAATTGTTAGGTTAACTGCTGGATAAAATCAGAATTTAGTAAAGAGCAAGTTTCTCTGTACAGATGTACAGGGATATATCTATGCTTCTATATTATGTATGTATTTGGCATTGTTAAGCAATACATTATGCCAAGTGCCTTGTTGTAATCAAATCAAGTATAACACCTTTGCGTATGTTTTGCACGTAATGCTCTATTGAGTACTCGTTGTGGACACGCACGTGATTTTAATGCCTATCAATAATACTTAGCTCCCAAAACAGGTGTACGAATTTCAGTGGATTTGGCCGACAATTTATGACTTTACCTTACTGCCGGGCATCGAATTAAGTAGAATGCTAAGCTAGAAAACATGGGGCATATAAAAATCTATGTACAGTACGTGCTGGCAGCTTGAAGAGGCACCTTCAACTGCCACTAATGGCATATTCGCCGAATTCCACATCAGTTCACTTACGAATGTTTTATACATACATTTCAAAATATTCCATTGGATGTTCTTAGCATGTGCAGTATGTATTTTGATTTAATAGCTGCATTCAAATTTATTAATTGGTTTTCGCCATTTGCTGGAACTGGATTCCAATTAAAATCATTTTTTAATTGTTTTGCGGTTTTTTGCAGAAGGCAGATTGCAGATTGCAGATTGCAGATTCCAGATTGCTACTGCTATTTGCGTGTAAGTTTTTCTATCATTAACATGCCGTCAGCACAAAGGAATGCTGTGAAAAAGGAAGAAAAAGGAAGCCAGCCCTTTGCCATCCTTATATGTATGTAGTGTATAAGAAAAGTTTGTGGTAAACAGTTTCATCAATCTAATTAAAATGCGCTTTATCAAGCTACTATGGTTTATCGTTGATAGTAGTTTGATTTTATGATGTATGGCTCTTAATTGCATTTCAGTTTATTGGCAAGTGACCTTTTTATGACCACTTTGATGGGTATTCAACGAAATGTGCTTCAGAGCTAGTAAGTTAATTATTCTTTGCCACAGTCAGCTATCGATTGTTATTCAACAAACTCATAAGACAATCCCCAAACTAAAGCTCATCAATTTGTGTTTTATGATATTTTTAATTAATATTATGTTTATTTTATGTTATGTTTCGAAAGGTAGCAGCTCAAGAAACTCTTAAGCAGCTAAGAGTGATTCGGTATAGAACTTATTATGGTAGAAGAGAATATGAATTTTCTTAGCCTTTGCTTGCCTAGTATTTCATGAATACATTGACATCGTGAGCCTTCAGTTCTTAGATCCTATACACAATCAGCTTAATATGCAAATTATGATTTCCAAGTGCTCTACATGACTTGACTTGAGATTTTCATTATATCAAAGACATCGAATCAGCGAAATCAGCCTGTCTACCCGCTCTGCTTATGTCTTGTGGCAATGTCAAAAATAATAACGCGAGATAAACAAGCGCAATTGACATGCAAATACAATTTTGTCATAGGCCAAGCTGAAGACGATGCTCCGTATTCACACAGAATTTTGGGTGCCAAGCGCATTCTCAATGTAGAAAATCTGAATGCGAAATCAGACCTTTCCCATTTTCCATCTAGGCAAACACAATTCCAAATAAAATATTTTTGCATTGTCTTTGTTTTTGGCTCTGCTGTCGCTTGTCTTTGGCTTCGAAACAAATATTTGCCCATTCGTCTGCTGTGTGTTTTTATTTTAAGCACCCAGTATGTAAAAATGTCGAAAATAGGGTATAATTGAGTATTCCCTATTACTACAGATGGTCGATAGTTAATAATTCGCAATCTAAAAACGTGAACTGTTAAGCCTCAAATTATTAAAGAAAATTTTAGTTAAGTTTTCATTTCCAATCAATTTCTAGACCATTTTGTAGTGGAAGATAAAGTCTGTAAAGTCTAGAAATTTTAGTTAGGCTAGATAACTTTTCAAATTGATCGGTGATTCTATTTTCATCTGGGTTACAGGGCATCTCGTAATCGAACACATTTGGTTATAGGCAAATTATTATTTGTTGTTTTCGGGTTGACACAAGAAATCAAAGCACGCAGATATATATATGTGTAGACAGAGAGAGAGTTAGAGAGAGGGAGATTCAGCTGGGGATTGTGCTGGTCTAAGCTCAGGAAACCCGCCGTTGGCATTGCAGACACAAATAAACGAAATTGAAGATGTCAGCTAAATGCTGAAAATATATACAATATATGTATTAGCCAACAAAAATAGACATGAATACGGAAGGACACAAAGAGAACGAAAGAGAAAGAGATAATGACAGAAAGAGAGATAGAGAGAGAGAGAGAGAGCTAGTGTGGTTGTATGGATTTAGATTTATGCACGTTAAGCCACACGCACTGGTAAACAAGTCCAATTAGCATAAATTTTGGGCATTTGTATGCCCGTTTATTGCCAACGTTTGCGTTTTTATGTTTATGTTATTTGGCCGCTTATGTTTGGTCAATTGTCTGCTATACTTGCTATTGTTGTTATTATTATTATTATTATTATTATTATTATTATTCCTGTCATTGTCATTGTCGAGCGGATATAGGAAACTTAATTTACTAATTGTTTTCATTAATTAGCGTCCATAGTTTTGTCGGATTATACGCTTAGCCACATTTTGATTATACGACCGAATATGTTGCCAGTCAGCATGGAAGACTGTAGAGATTTGGCTCTTATCCTATGGCAACATGATGTGCGCTCAATGACCCACTTACCACTTGCGTCACGCCTACACGACTCTTCTACTCTTGTGATACAAAAAATATTAAAGTCCTCAGATGTTAAAAACCTGCCTTTTGATATACGAACTACACATACTCTTCGCATGAAAAGTATTTAAAAATTGGTCGAAATAATCTTTGCTCCAGGTAAATGTAAATTCAATTCTCGTATTTATTGTTAGTTTATGTGTTCTGAGTATTATTGTGTCGCAATTCGTTTGCGTAAGCTGTGATGCCCTGAGAGTTGAGTAGAGTATGAAGAGCTTCAGCTGTTGCCCAGGACACTGCAAGGCTCAGCGTCCAGTCGAAAAGAGTCGGCAGCTTAAGTTTCTACTTCGTTAGCTTTGCTGCTGAAATGCACTTGATCAAAAATGGCGCGTTGAGGAAATTTATAAAGAAAAAAAAAAGTAAAAACGAAAACGGCTTGGACTAAAGTGCCATCAAACAGCAGAGTACGTGGTGAATGGGTAGGGGCAAGGGCAAAGTCATGCAGCTGGCATGCAGCTGGCATGCCTGCTATGCCACATGTCGGTTTCCATTGAGTGCATTTGACCTATTTCACACAGATTTAAGCCCGGGCTGCGGAGCACAGCATAGCACAGCACAGCACAGCACAGCATACATCCAGCCGTTCAAAAAGTAGCCATTTCCATCAAAAGGGCCATGCATCGAGTTGATGTCTTTTACTTGCAGCAAGTAGGTAACGCTTGTAATTGCAAAAGTGCACTGCCTGGAGCGATGTGCAACGCAAATTACACTTTCCTGTGGAGTCAAGTTCAGCCACAGCAGTTGCCAGCTGATTATAAAGACTCTTGCAACTGACCAAATACAGAGCCTTAAGCGACACACACGTATGTATATATATATATATACATATATCGAAAATAAACTACATGTGTTCATCATTTGATAAGCAAGTTGGCAACTTGCAGCAACTTGGATACACAAAGCAATGCAGTTGACAAACCTTGCCACCAACTACTGCGTCTAACATGTATGCCAAATTCTTCCCTGTGTGTCTCACAAACATTTGCGATGGAATTAAAAATGTTCAAGTGTTATGTCAGACCGATTTAAGCTACACTTAAATTATTATTATTTTTGTTATTATTATTTTTATTATTATTATTTTCATTACTATAATTATAAGTATTATTATTAAGATGACTTTTTGACAGATTCAAATGAAAAAAAGAGTGTGAAATTTATATATTTACACAAACCGATTCAAAGATAGATCTAAAATTTGTATTGGGTGAACATAATAATGATATAATTATTTTGAAATGTAACTAAAATTAAAGTTAAGCCAGTTAATTACAATTAAGCAACTCAGAACAATGAAGATTTTTCAATCTGCATTACCTTCGATTTAGTTTCGTCCTTAATGCATCAACTTTTTTTTTTTTTTAGGAAAACCAGTGTTACATGAAATTAAAATTGAATTAAAAGTACTTTGAAAAAAACAGGACGCAGACAGCGCATACGCCCAGAGCCATTATTCTTGGATTCGGCTTTGAAATGGACTTGTGTGAAATTTAAGCGCATGCCAGCAGCCAGTAGCAGCTTTGCTTTGTGCTTCCACATAATACTAGATGGAAAACTTTGCCAAGATTTCAGATTTCAGATTTCAGTCTTAGCCAATGCGAGAGTTTTGCTCCGACTGTGCTGGTTGTGCTTATAAGTAAATATGCCTTTGACTTTGACTCTGTTGCTGGATTACTTATTAAAATGCGCACGTGTCGACAGACGACAGACGACTAACGACAGACAGCGCTACACTCAACAGTGTGTGGTGGGGAAGTCTGCGAATGTGCATGCTGGCTGCTATAATAGGCATTACTCATACGCTGTGGGTAACCGAACCATGGATAAAGTTTTGACGTATACGCACGCGAAAAATCAATTATTTAAATGGAAAATATTCTTATGCGGATGGGCTACAAATTAAAATGCATATGGGAAGCGGCAACACAAATAGGGCGGCCTCGCTGACAGTGGGCGTGGCCATTAAACATACTAAAATATTTGTTGGGCAGCGGCTTTGCTACGAAAGAGTTGGCAGGATTTTTAATCAATTTGTGCGCATCTCGGGCAATGGAAGTGAGGGTGACATAACTGTAAAATAAATATGACAGGAAATGCTTTAATCTTGACGCTTGACTCTGCGTTGGAAATAAAAAAATATCGCTGGTTTTTGTCGTAAAAAAGTAAAGGAAAACATTAAAAAAACACACACAAACGTAAAACTAAAAAACGTAACTATGCCAACATGACACACAACGCAAAGAGTTATTGCACAGACACAAATATAGACGAGTCACACCTATATACCTACCTACATAACACACGCCAGTATGTGTGTGAGTGTGTTTTCAGGCAGCTAATTTAATTGCAAGCGCTAAAAAAGTTTTGTGGCACGCGTAGAATTTATGAAAAGTTTGAAACATTTTCAAAGTTGTCTTGAGTAAACAACTTAAATTTATGTGGCGCATGTACGCACCTTTTAATTAAACCCCATTTATTTGAGCTAAAAAAAACTATTAAACAAATCTCAATCTTTTACTCTAACTATAGTATAGTAAATCTGCAAGAAAATTATATTTAGTTCTAGATTGCTCTATTGCCAAATAGATAAATATCAAATAAGAAGAAAATTGTTAATTAATATTTTGTTGACTTTATTGTTGATTTATATATGTATTCAACTATTTATGGAATGTATATATATTTGTTGTGAAATTTATTGAATTCAAATTATATTAAGCTACAACATTACTACCAACACTATGGAAAAAAATTCACAAATTATTTAATATAAAAAGTCTGCAGAATTTTTGTATACATTTCTTTTGATACTATTGAGATAAGAGATTTGCTGAATGTTGAAGTTTTGAATAATTCAAATGATTTGACAAGCAAAAATAATTGATGGTAGAGTGATAAACTTGTGAACACACATTTTGGCTTAAGCTAATTAATTTTTTGTTTTAGTTTTAGAGGGTGTTATGTTTTGAGAAGTTTACAGATGTCAAATACAAATCACTGGTAATTACTCCGATCGTATTGAGCTGTTCATTATTGAATGTTTGTTTATCCGGAAAAGTGTAAAGCCTTTGCCAACTTGTTACAAGTAATAAAGCTAAGAATAAATAGTGAATTTATGGAATAACGCCAACAGCTCATTAATATTGCTTTTAGCAGACTCTTATGCGAATAAGGATGAAAGCTACCCGTGTACGTATACAGTGTGGGCTGGCTCAAAAAGCTAAGCTAATTTACTAGCTGGAAGCCAAAGGAATTTGTTGACTTTGGGCCATGTCCCTGAGTGGATTTTTAACTCCATGTCAAGCATTTTGCTTTTAGTGCCATTTAAGTTATTGCCCGGCAAAGTCTACAAGATATTATTTATCGTTTGATGTTGTTTAGCTGTAATTCACAAGACTCATAACTCTCGCAACTTTTAAGCGGCTTACTTACTGACGATGGTCAGCCGCAGTGGCGGCTTTATTTACTTAATAAATGAATTCTTTTAGCATTTTCGATTCATTAAATTCAGTAAGCCACTTTGGCTATCTACACTTTAAGCCCCTTGAAAGCGAACAGAAATAAAAGAAAGCATTACATTATTTAGGAAAAAATTACTTTTGAGTTGAAAACAAATGCAAATAATCTCAAGTCATTAATCTTCATAATTTCTTTTATTGCCGCTTGCTTTTTTAAGTTTGTATTTTTTTCGTATTTCTTATTTGGAAATGGGTGCATTCGAGACAAATGCTTTTTCTTTGAAAAGCCGAAGAAAACAGCAACGAAATTGAAATTACTTACGAAATAGCGAACATATTTTATTTGTAGAGAAATATGCTGAATAAACTTGTCTGTGATTTCGGCAAAGATATAAATGTATTATGTATTCACAAATTGCAGCGACTAGACTTCACTCAGCAAATAAACCTAATATTTTCAGCAGCTGTGAAATTCTCATAAAACACCAACGAGTTAACGACTTCCAAGAGGGTGAAAATAGTTCAAAGCATTAGGCAAAACCAAAGGAAAAAAATTGGAACAAAAAAATGGCAACAACATAAGTGACTTATTAAGGCAAAGGTAACTCGACAAATGAATTGGTTTTGCACTGCTAATGTTGCTGGCCATTGAAGTTAATTTAAAGTGGCCAGGGGTACGAAATGTGCACACAGCACTATCGACAAATAAATAATGGCTTATGTGTTTGTGCCTGGCCATGTGCATGTGATGGTGGGCGTGTGTGTGTGTGCGTGAGTGTTTGTGGCACACATGGCGTATGTTCAGTATTTGTCGTAAGCTTGCAGTTAGGTTACTGAAATGCAAACAACAACAACGACAATGGCACCTATTCACTAAGTTCTCTCTCTCTCTCTCTCTCTCTCTTCTCTCTCTCTCTCACACCATGCAACGTTGTGTGCAGCTGTTGTTAGTGCGCTAATTTCGCTAAACATGCAAATCACATGTGGAGCGCAGGGTGTGCGTTATGCTCTGGCCATGCCCATGCACCGCCCACTTTTGTGGCATGATAGCAGACTGTGTTGCACTTCAGTTCAAGCTGCCGTCGCGACCCTGGCACGCGATGTTGCCGCCTTAGGCATTTGCCTAGCAGATTGTCATTACAACAAAATTGTGCGCTGGAGTACTTAATAACAAGCGCAACACAATGTGGTACACACACAAACACGCACACATACGCACACATACGCACACACAGCACACAGAACTATGTATAGGTGACAACAGTGTTGCCAGAATTGTGTAATGTGTTGAATTTTCAATGATTTGTAAGTGCAAGCGGTATCCACTTCAACGGGAAACTCATACTCAAAGTAAGCATCGGCAATAGAACGTAGCTGATTACTTATGTGCCCCTCCTTGCCCCAAACCTATACAGTTGCTGCTTAGCAACCACCGGAAGGCAAATTCAACTACAGAGCAGCAGCTGGCTCAGAACTGCGATGCCTGCCTCGAAGTCTGTTGCTGTCACTGCTGATTTCCATTGCATAAACTGTTCTGCTCTTCGATATAATTCTTGTGATATTTTTTTTTTTTACTATTTTGCATAAAAGTTATTCAGGCGCTGTTGCTTGGAAAATTAAACAATCCACAGCTGCGGCTTGGTTAGTGGCTAAAAGCAAAAAATCGTCAATATAATTGGCTTAATTTATATCGAATTGTTGCAGCCACACTGTTTTGAGCACACAATGTCACTTAGGATTGTGCAATATGAAATTCTTCAAGAATATTATCAAAACTTGAAAAATATAAATCTACAAAATAAATACTTTATTCTATTTACCTTTGTTTTTGCCAAAATAAATTTGTTGTTAGAAATATGGGCACTGAGTTGGTTTATCTATTTAGTGGTTTCAATTAAAATATTATTGAATTTTTTGGCTGGATTTTATGGAAAATAACTAAATTGTTGTTTTTAGCTCAACAAAAATTGAAAAATGTATCAAAAACAATAAAAGCTTAAAAGCAACATAAATTCAATCAGATTGCATTTATATTGTTAGTTCTTAATTGCTTTTGCTTCAACTGCTGATAAAAGTTATTGTTCTTTAATTTTGTTGACATGATCTAAAAACAATTGCAATTATCTTTTGGTATTGGATTGATGTTGTTCTTTCAGTAAATCTTAAGTATTTATAAGCGATAGTCCAATTATATATATTCAAATACATTTACTTATAATAGTTTCCAACATAAATATAATATTTCTCAGTTTTAGAAAATTCACTATTACATAAATATATATTTAAATGTTATTGGCATAAGGGAGTATTTTTCAAATATTGACTGTACGATGTTTGCGTTCTTCAAGTGCTATTGCTGTTTCCTGGAGATGTCCACGTTTGTGCCACATCAAAAACTGAGAGACATTTACCACGAAAAACATGAACAGCAACAGCAGCAGCAGCAACATCAAGAAAACACGACTCGGTATCCTTGTCCGAGTGTGGCATGTGGGAAATGCTGTACATTGCTGTGTGTGCTGCTGTTTTATGACTGGCAACGATGAAGATGCTGATGCTGATGCTGATGCTGTGCTGTGCTGATGCTGTGCTGTGCTGTGCTGTACCAATTGTTCTCCCACTCTCACTGATGTTATTACTTCCCATTCCAATACTCCGCCTTATTCCCTCTCGTTCATCAGCCGCTTGCTTTGTTGTTGTTTATGGCCAGTGCTGGCTGTATGCAAAACAAAATTAAACAAAAACAACCACGGGCTACAACGCACATTTGTTGTGAATTGAAAAATTTATTTTTTTTATATGCGCCAGTGTTGTCTAGTTTTAGGCGAAGCCCAAAGCGTTGCGAGCTGGTGATAACAACGTCTTGCTCGCCGTCCCTTCTCTCGTTTGCCACAATCTTAAGCAAAATTTGAAATCTCCTTCATTGCCACGCGCAGAAACTCAGCATCAACCTCAACAACAGCAGCGTTGCGAGCTTGAGGCTTGTTTGTCTTACTTTCGCTTATAATTTGATTTGTTCTTCTGGTGTGGTGCATCTCAACTTCGAATATAAAGCAAAATATTCGCTTTATTTGTCATTTAAACAATTTATTTAACATGATATATGCACTGATAATAAGTGGGATTAGCTACAAAAATTTGTGTTGATTTCAAAATGAAATACAAATAAGGAAAATTAAATTCGTTAGACTATTTAATGTATTCAAAGAAAAATTAAGTTAACATTTCAGATTATTAAGAGACACAGAGTAAAGAAAATTGGTAGTGGGAAAAACGATATATTCATTAAATTCAAATAAGAAAAGGACATTATATAAATTATTTAATTTGCTCTCAAAAAATATATATATTTTCTAGACCTAGACCTAATGTTGTGATAACGAAACAGAAGCTGCTGTCTAACACTAACAAGGTATTGACTATTTCAGTACTAACAAGACATATTGTTAAGGAGTCATATTTTCTATGGTATAAATACTCTATAACAATGTTTTTCGGAAAGCGTATACAATTTGACAGTGCTCGCAATTTGCATGCCATATCGTTGAAAATTTTCCATGACACTTTCCGTTTTCCGGTTTGCCCTCGAAGACCAGTCTTCTATCCAATTATACTCATCGTCAAGTTTTGCCATGAATGATAATTGAGTTTGGAGCTACTGCTACTGCTGCTGCTGCTGTTGTTCTTGCTGTTGCTGTTGTTCGGATATTATAGCACGCTCTATATGGTTGGCCATTGTTTTCTGTTTTGTGTTTGTGTGTGTGTGTGTGGGGGGGGGGGGGGGGTAATAGCATGCTGCCGACAAGTTTGGTGTTTGGGTGCTTGTATTGTTGCAGTTGTCCCGCTGTTTATTGTTTATTGTGGTGGTATGTAGTAGCACAAAAAAGTGAAAACGCATGACCAATAAAAACAGCAACGCATCCAGGCTTAATAAATTAGTTTTAACCACAAAATGCGGATGTGGCTTGAAAACACATTAGCCTCAAATAATATATTTTATGTAGCTTTAAAACACATAAGCCTCAAATAATATATTTTATGTGGCTATGTGTGAATGCATAGATGTTTGCGTTAAATCGCATTTTGTTAAGTCTTATTTGAATCATTCTTAATTATTGGAGTCATAGTTTTCGAACTAGTCTCACTATCTTATAGAAAAACGTCAGAGCCCATGCTCGATAGATCCTAATTGAGCGCTTTGCATATGGGTTTGAAACTAATTGCCGAGTAAACATCGATGAATCAGAATTTGTAAAGGGATCGTTGGATGTGTCAATAAAAGTGATTCAAGTAGGAAAATAAATCGTTAATCACTGGAAATTTGTTTTAATTTTACGGAATATTTGCCACTCACGGCACGCAACACGATAATTAGCTAAATTCATCTTCAACCGCTTGGTATTTGTATTTATATGGAAATGCGTTGTCGCCGTGAGTTGTTTTGTAGCCACAACCAAAATTGAATTGAAAAATTTGCCAAATTCGTTGTGCAAGTTTTGGCGAGTTTTAACGGTTAGACCACACACGTGTTTTATAGAGTATTTCCATTATTTTAATTACAGCCACCAAGTACACAAGAGAAACAACACACACACACATGTGCATTGAAAATCTAAATGCAATTATTTCCCAATTGCGGTTGCCGCAAATTTCCTCCATATTCACATCACAATCGATGGTGACACAGCTAAATTTATTTTCCATAATTTTATGATGTTTTTCCTGTGGTTGCAATAAACCTTGTGGCCAGTCACTCGCCGTGCCACTTTGTTGCACTGGCCACTCGAAAAATTGCCACTGGTAGGTGGCCGCAGATCGTGGCCAAACTTGGCTAGCTACATGTGCAATTTAAATCACTTAAAATTGATGCACAATTCAGCCCATAAAGCGCTCGAGAGCAATGTGAGGGGCCAAAGTTTAAATTGGCAGTGCGCGTGTAATGAATTCCTGAATAATTTATCACTCAACTGGATGGGTGATGTAAGAGGTGATGCGCAGGACATAAAGACAAACAAAACACACGTGTGCGCCATTCATGGGGTTGCTTTTCAGGCCAGACACATAATACATACACAGCATAAGGCTGACAAGATGCAAATACCAGCGGCTCTGGGATGAAGTAAAAGCTTTCAGCTACATTTCAAAGCATATAATTACAAAGGTTTTGTATTGCCCCAAGGCAACAAAACTTGCTGGTGTTGTTTTTTAAATATTTTAATGGAAAAACTTAAGCTCGGTGACTTGTCTTACAAAGTTGATCGAATAAAATATGATATTGAATGTATTGCCAAGTTTAACGTCCTTGCTGTCGCTGGACTGAAAGTATAATAAATTCTTGATTTAATTTTTTCTATGGTAATGACTTTAAAAATGAGCACATTAATAAGGATTTTTTCTTAATTAATTAAATAAACTGTACAGATGAGAAAGGACACTGTGATCCCTTGGGGATATATAGGTGTAAAAAAAATTTACAGACGGTTTTAAATTGCCAATTACTCACTTAAATAGACCTGACTAGGAGCCTATTTATAAATTTGTAAAATTCCTGACTACAACTTGTGTGCTCCACAGGATGTGTATTTGATTTGATCTAAATATCAAAATATAACAAAAATAAAGAAAGATAAAGACAGACTGTTCATCCAGTGGTTCCTATCAGTTCTGAACCAGTTAACCAGCTGAACCAGTGTCAGCCCAGCCAAGCTAACGATAATGCAGCTAGCTTCTCTTAAAAGTAGCCACAGCTCGACATGCGTCAATGTGAAGTTGAGGTGTGCAATTTCGCTTGAGAGCGCATGAAATGCATTAGATCTATTTAATAATTCAGTAGCCAATTCTACGCTGCACCCTATATCCTATTGAGTGCCAGAGCTGGATGAGGATCCAGAGCCAAAGTTATACTAATTTAGGTGGCTGGGCTAAGCAATGTGAAGTGCTGGGGAGTTGGTGGCTATCTGCCTGTCTGCCTGTCTGCCTGTCCATCTTATTCTCTTTCCTCCTGTCTGGCGTTGGCAGAGTTGATAAATGCGAGAAGTGGTTTTCTTAAAGGCAAAGCACCGCCCAGCTAAACGCAAAGTGTTTGGGTGGCACCTCCATCCAACACTGGCAGCGTTTACACGGTCTTTCAAAATTTTGGAAGGCACTTGAATGACTTGGGCTTGCACGCTGGGTAAGTGAAGTAAAGCTTGCTGCAGAATGAGCTTAGCTGCTCAGACACACAACTGCCATTATTGTAGGCAAATGCTAGACATAGGGTCAATGCATTATATCCCCAACAGAGAAGTCAAGGAGCAGCCACAAAAAAAAAAAAAAGCACTCAAGTACATAATTGTTAAGCTTCGCCAAACTTAAAGATATTAAAAGCTTTACTGAAAACTTTAAAGTACTTCAAATGGTTTAAAGACTCTGATAAATTATACCAACTATAGGATATCGAGCATAAAACAATGTTATTTCAGGTAAAATAGAAGCAAATGTATAATAATGATAAACGCGCAGTAGAATAGCAATAGTCTCTTTAAAACAAAATTTTTATTTTCGAATGCAAACTTTGGATAAAAAAGTATTTTCTTTTTATTTGCCAATTATTATTCACAGCAGTTTCATTCTCTTGACTCTATTCCACTTTGCCAGCTGCTTTGAGCTTCTCATTGGTAAATGGTGAAAGTTCTCGATGAATGAAGTAAGTAGTTTCAAAGTTTGACTGACTTGGCCTCGGCTTCGATACGGCTGCTTATAAATCAAATGGAAAAGAAATGATTGTCAGCATCTCGCCAGCAACACTTTTTGACCCAATCTGTGGAGCATAATTAACTGAACTTTTTTTTGCCACTGTTGTTTATTTTATTTAAGTTTTTTTTTCGTTTCTTTTTCCTCTCGTTGGCGGGGAGGCAAACGCCATAATTACAGTTGACTTGCTGGCACTTCAAGTGAACGCTCACTGATTTCTTTTAATGAGCGCCTGTATGCCACGCCCACTTGCTCATAGAATGCGTTACTAATTATTTGTAATTTGCTTTGATTTTTGCTCTTTGGGTGGTGCTGGCTCAGCAGCTGGATTGAGGCGCGTCGGAAACAGCATTTAAAGTGCAGCTTAAGCGCATTTGCGTGCTGCATAATACTTGAAATTGTTGCGGATCGGGGAAGTAATTGGGGAACAGCATCAATTAGTCGCTCTCCTCTCTGTTGGGAGCATCTCTTTTTGGCCAGCTGGTAAACTCATTAAATCATTTATGCTCGACCAATTAAACTTCTAATTATTACGCGCATAAAACACACACACATACACACACACGCACACGCACATTCATTGCAATCTGACCTGCGGTTGTGTGTGTGGGGTTGTATGTGTGTGTGTGGCTCGGTATGCGTTGTGCAAGCAATTTAACTCAGGCTGCGTATGAGTAATGCGGCCACAATAACAACGGCGGGCTCGACTGGCCTTCGATATGCAAACTATTTTCGCGTGTAAAATGGAAATTAAATAGATACGTTGCCCTGCATTACATTTTGCATGCATTTGACCAAAGTTTTCTGGTTTTTCCTATTTTCTTTTTTTTTTTGTTATCGCCGTTTTTGGGTAGTTACAGTTTTTCCTTTTTGGGGCACATGAAAATTACAGGCCTGCAATATCGCGCAAGGTTCGCATAGCTAAGCACCAATGCGTGACGTTGATTGACATGACATGGGCTGCTCTTTAGATACAATTTTGGATTTTTCGAAACAGGTATAATGTGTACTCATAGTCGATTATCGTGCTTGCTGACAGCGAAAATGTATAATTAGAAATTGAAAAATTTTAATGGTTGGCAAACCGTTGCAAAACGCAGTTCACAACTTAAATAACTACCACAAAATTATGTAAAATATTATACAAAATTATTAAGTAAATATAACTTCAGTTTTTATGGTTTACCAGCCTTTTAGAAGTAAATATCATTAATAAATAAATAGTTTGCTTAAGAAAAAATTAATGGAAATATAGATCTCCAATTAAGTTAGATTTTACTGGGTTTCCTCAACACTTGGAATAATTGTTGGACCATTTTACATTTAAATACAGTCACATATAATTATTTCTTTTAATTTTAAAATTTAAATTGCCCCCGTTTTCATTTACATAATATAAAACCTTTTATAGAAATTGTGCACTATTTTTAGTGCATATTAAATAATTAAAAAAGTAAAGTCTTTAAAAATGCATATTACAGTTTAATTAAGCTTACTTAAAAACTATGAGAATATACTCATATATATATCTCGTCTATATCGATACATCTTTTCAAAGAAACCGTGTTTCAATAAGTTTGGCATTCACTGACAGAATACGTATACAATAAGCATCTAATTTTCCTAAAAATGCATACAAACACAATTAGCAAAGAAAGTCATCAGAATACTTGTATTTCTATATATATCATTTGAGAGTTGCACATGCTTGCACCACAGTGAGGTGCGAGTATAATTTACCTCTTTGTTTTGTAGCTGCTAAAAAATTAATGCACTTTTTGCAGACTAAGCCGTAAACAAAAGTAAACATATGTATATACGTATAGGTACATTTGTGTATTTAAATCGGCGTGTGTGTTTGTTGTGGATGCGATAGGGCAACAAACATAGAGTGCAGTGCAATATAACTGGCTACAAATCCAACAAAATAGGATTAAAACTTATTCAGGTGCGCTTCTGCCATATTTTTAGTATTTTTTTCTTTGGTTTAGTTTCCGTTTCCCGTTGCCATAAATGAATGTTGTATTTACCTCTGTTCGCGACTACCTCAAAACACGAAATCTGAAATACGCAAATAAACTGAGCACCATTGCACAGCTGCCTGTTTGCCTTTTTGCTTTATGGGACTTTTTATCTGCGGGGGTGTGCTGCAAGGTGTTTGCTATGTACTCTCCTTTCCTCTCACTCTCGCTCTCACTCTATCTCTCTCTCCCTCTTACACTCACTCGCGCCAGCTCAACTGGGACAGCGGTCTGGACAATGCCAGAGAATGCTCAAGATAAATGTGATAAATGCGCGCAAGTGTGCAAATAGCGTTATAAGCTGACCGCAAGCTTTGTGATGTTGCGGAAACTGTATACCAGAATGTGTGTGTGTGTGTGTGTGTTGTATGGGTGTGTCACACTGGTGACTGTGCGTGTGTGTGTTGGCATAGCTAATATGACGTTTTATCTCGTAGTATCTGCATATATGCACACACAGATACGGTACAGTTGTGCAATATCAACTACATATATTTCTTTGCCTAGGGAAAACTGTTGTCTAGAACAAAAAAAAAAAAGAAGAAAAGTTTTACTTTTTATAATTAGTTTTCATATTTTGCATAATTTGTGGTGCATGATAGGTTCTATTTTATATATTTTTTATCATTATTTGCAAAGTTCCTTTCAAACTGCGAATATATTTGTATTATGAGGTTGCATTTGTGACAGAAAATGAAATGTGAACTGTTAACCCAATTCTATTCATTCATTCGTTCAAGTTGTTTGTCATAATCCAGTTATAATTAAAAATTTGTTGTTGAATTCTGTAATAAATCGAACAATGTGGGAAATTATTTTAGAACCTTAAAGCTGAGCGTGTGCATAAGATCACATCTATTATTCGTACCGCCTTCGAATACTGTAATCAGCTTTGTCTTCAATGGGTATTAAATGTGGCACTTGCCCCCTGGCAAAATCCCATTACACAATTTACATGACTTTCATCAAACCCAAAAACACTGCACAACACAACAAGAGGGCAACAAGAGCGACAAGCGCACTTCACAATGTTGCACAACACACTCACCAATATTCATATACACAAAAATACACACACCCACACACACGTACACACACACACAGCCCAAGTAGCGCACTTTGTCGCTGCTTAAACTCGTGCACTGCGCCCCAGATAAGTAGGCAACAAACACTCAGCGCTGTGCTATTGCTGCTGGTGCAAGTTTATACATATGTATATGTGTATGTATATGGATATGTATATGTGTGTGTGCGTGTGTGTTCGTGTGTGTTTTGGTGTTTCTACATTCTTGAAAATTGTCATTCGGCCAAAGTTGTTTTTGTTGCTGCTGCTGCTGCTGCTGCTGCTGCTGCTGCTTGTTGGCATCGCCCAGCATCATATCGTTGGCAACGACAGCGATGCAAGCGCTAATTATGGAAATTAAAAACTTAGCGAAAATGTAAAAATGTGCATTTTTTAATTAAATAGAACAGAGCGTGCTGTGACATATGTTGTTATAGCTTTGCTTTGCGGTGCTCCACGCCCCGCCATCCGCCACCTGCTCATCGTATTGGTAACAAAAGCATTGCAGATGCCCCGCAGCCAACCACGTGTGAAGCAAACCCAAAATGCTTGCAGTTTTATTAAATTTTTTAGACGCTTTTTTTTTCTTTGAGGGCCTTGTTGTTGGAGCCTCGCCGCGCCCATTTGCTAAGCAAAGTAAGCATTTGTGTGTGTTTGTGTCTGTGTGTAGGTAATTTGCATTTGTGCTTTCACTGCGGCTTGTGCTGCTGCAAAGATGCTATCCACACACATACACACACACACACACAAACACACATGTTGTCAGATAAATCGCTGCTGTAAGGTCAAAAGCTTAAAACTATGTAGAAGTAAAACCTTTGTCTGTGTGTGTGTGTGTGTGTCTGTGCACCGTTATGCATAATGTGGGCATAGCCGCTACATTGTTGCTGCATACTTTTGAGCGCGATATAATTTAATACCACAATTGTTGGCACAGTGGGCAACGAAATTTGTTGCAACTGTTGTTAGTCCTAGTTGTTATCCTAATTGAAGTTATATTGCAGGTAGGACTCGTTTCAAAACGCATTTATTTCAGACTACGTAGACACCCATAGATTCTTATGCTGACATTGACCCGATGCTATTCGAATTACACAAATCAAAATGATTAAATTAAAAGGCATTGGTATTCTGTCAATGACGTTTAATTTAATTTCCTTTTAATTTTCAACTAACATAATATACCGAAAAGTATCATTTAAAACAAATCAAAATTTAAACATAATTTGACAACTTTTGACACATATTCATATTCTGTAAACTGCATTAAATATGTACATCCATTTGGGTTTAGTTTTTGATTTTATTTTACACAAGAGGTAAGCTTAATTCTAATTGAATTCTCTAAGCTAGCTTGTGCATCAAGCTGCATACAATTTTGTTTCGCCTGAATTTCTGTGGTTTCTGATCTTAGCACCTGGCTTCACTTATTCATATTCGTTTCTTGTGTGACCGAAATTGAAGCTTATAAATTGACTTTTGTTTCTGTCGCCACCTTAGGCAACGGACCATAATTAGTTGTAATTTTCATTTGAACTCACACACAAAGTGAAAGCTGGCCAGGATATGAAATTCAATTAAAGAACCAGTTTTGCCTTTGAAACATGTACAAAAGGCCTGCATTCATTGGACTGCAAATTGAGAAATTTTATATTGAATTAAATACAACTGGCATATTATATTTGCTCAGGTAGCCTCGCTTTCGCATATGGTCCACAATTGTGCAATTGTGACCATAAACTGAAGTACAGCAATTACAATTACAATCTAATTTGATTTCAAAACAATTTTCCAACTTGAAACGACATGCACAACAGCAACAGCCAACAAATGCAACTTGGTGAATATGAACTAGCCAATTAGTTTAGCCAGTCATTGCGGTTAATAACCTCCCCAACAATAGCTAGTTAGTGTAACTAGAAAGGGTATATGTGTGTGTGGTTAGATACCTGCTAATAGAAATTGGCTGAAGCTCCACAAGGCGATCACTGCAATTATAGCTGAAGTCGGTCATGTGTTGGCCACAAAAGCCGGAAATAACAACATGACCCAGATATGCATACACACACTCACACTCACACGTAAACACACACCTAAAAAAAACACATATAATTGGGCTCTGACAACACCAACACACACACATGCCGAATGATGTTTTGTAAACACCCTTTTTGGGTACACCTCGATTGCTTGACTGGCCGCAAATTTAAGCGCTCTGCAAATTGCATTAGAATTCTCGTTGAATTCATGTCGAGGTGAAGGGTTGAAGGCCATTTGTTGTACACTCATTTACCCAAAGTTATGTGAGTTTTAAGCTAATAGGCGAGACCATCAAAATTTGCATAATTATCACCAAGAATTTTGCTAACGTCTCTGATTTACTGTCAATAAATTAAGTTAGTTTGCTGTTGAGATTTTGCATCACTTACAACAGACAAATTGATTTATTTTGAGCCATATAAAATCGCCTTGCACAGTTTCCTTATGTTTATTTAATATTCAGGTTTTCAAATTTAGGTCATTTACTTTGACATTATTTGCTGACGTATGTGCTGTAGAGTAATTGGTTGTGGCGTTGCTGAATACTCGATAAATAAAATTCAACAATAATTTTCTTGCTCTTTTGAAGACGACCTAACTTATACATACAGTTTTAATTTCTATGAATGTAACATTAACGCATTTAATTTGCCAAAGTCACTTTTCGCATTGCTGGCCATATTATATACCATATACCATTCATTGAGTACACTTAAATATAATCACACATAAACACCACCCCACCCCACACACACGTCTGCTGTTGATTAAATGGCAAAAGTTGTATAATCAAAAATTATTTCATAAACGGGCTCAGCGTTCGCAAATGGACGGCGCAATGCTCGCTTGTAGCAGGCACACCCACAATTCCAAGCCCTATGCAACTTCTCCGCCTACCTCCTGCCAGCGTACTTTATTAGTTTTGAGCGCTAAGTTAATAATAAAAAGTTTTTGCCGTTGCGAGTTTATCTTGCATGGTAACCGGCAACACAAAATGTTAAGCATACGCAATGTGGTGCTCTGGGGCCATTAGGCAGCTTTATTTATGCACACATCCACACAAGCATACATGTGAATGAGAACGTGAGTGTACGAGCATGTGGCAATGGGTCAAGCCTGATTATTAAAAAACAAAAGCAATTATAAGCGAGAATGTGGTTGAAAATTACTTTGATGGCAAACTGTGCGCAGTTTGATATTATTCTATGTGCTTAAATTACACACATATTCAAAAAGCACAATGCGTGAACTGTATGTGTGTGTGTGTGTGTGTGTGTGTGCGGGTGAAACTAATATTCGTAATGTATTTTTGTATGAAACTTTTGGGAATAGCGAGTTTTGTCGAAATTGTCACGCCTACACTTTATAAGCGAAACTACATACATAAATCTAAGTTGAATTGCTTTTATTTTCCGAAAGGACACAATGACTCTGTTTCAAAATTGCTGCATTTTTGTTTGCTGTAACTTTATGAGTTTATTAAGTCCCGTTACAAAAAAGCTCCGATTTGCCAAATTATACTTTAAAATAGTTGCTTTTAGGTTGAAATTTCAACGATGCTTTAGATACAATTCCATAGAAATATATTGAAGCAAAATGTTTACTGCTTGACGTTAATAAATTCCTTCGACATATTTCTGAATCTAATAAAATTGTCTGAATTTTACATATGTATTATTCAGTAAGTAAGTTTGGCAGATGAATATAAGTTTATTCATTCCAACCACTGAAAGAAACAAGGGTTCTGTGAATTTGATAGATGTTGATAGATTATAATGTAAGCTTGTTTATTGCCTAGAGTAAAAACGAAATAATTTAATATAACTAAGCATACAGCACTTATCGCTTGAAAATTGGCCATTGACATATTTAATAATTTTTTGTTTTGTCAGACTTGGCAAGTTAACAAGAGCTTTACAATTTTCCAGACGAAAAGTTGTTCTAAATTGACTTTTTGGGTGAGCTAAAAGTCGCGACGGGTCAAAAGTTGTCACTCTGTGACCACGTCGCAAATTAAATAATTAAAATGCAACCGAAATTTCGTATGAAAAGGCGCCTGTTGTCAAGCTTTCAATTATTAATTAGACTGCAGGGTCAGCCAAGTGCTGGGGCATGGAACGACAGAGGGTCAGGGGCTGGGTCTGGGACAGGGACAGAAAATGCCTTGCGTTTTGTGACAGTTTGCAAATAAGGGCGTTGCATTAGGGCGTGGCAATATCAAGCGGTGTCTCGACGACAGCGCATTTGTAATTGCATTGTTTTGCCATGATACGCCCAGAGAGACGCCCTTTCTTCTAATCATTTCTGATTACTGCAACTGCGTATGCGAGATTTTAAACAAAAGTGGAAGAAACTTAAGTGACACAGATTCTATTTAAGTGCAGCATTTGTTGCACTTTATTCCAGTTAGTTTTTATGCTGTTCCGCGTGTCTCTGAGGGGAAGGTTAAGCGTTGAATTGAATTTAATTATTCGCAACTTGTTAGTACCATTTTTATGGTGATTAAGTTAGTGATATTTTCAAAAGTCTTTTAAAAGGGCAAATGAAGCATTTATTTTTTTATTTAATTTCAAATAAACACTGCAGTTGTTTAACAGAAAATACAAATATATCGCTTTATTGATGAACATCATTTTGATCTATTTTATAGTCAATCCTATCATGACTAATGGTTTGTAAACGGTGAAAAATGTTACGTTGATTACTCTGCAGCTGAGAATAATGAAATTAAATTAACAAATATTACTGAATACAGAATATATAAATTTGAGTATAAAGTATGCTTGATTGACGCAAATAAAATTTAAATCAGCAGGTAAGACTAAATATTATGATATAGATGATTTTAATCTTTTAAAAGTGGAGTAAAAGTTTTAATCGTTCCAAATAAATATGTTTGTTTTATTTTAAACTTTTTTTTTATTTTGAATTGTAAATGTAGCTTTTGAAAAACTGGGCCAATTCAATGAATTGCATTGATCTCTATTTATTATGCTATATATCTTACCCTTCCTATGCCCGCATAGCAGAGTAATTTGCATTTATGCTCAATCAAATCCTGTCACGGCAATTGCACATTTGAATGGGCGTTTTATTAAGCAAGTCATTTAAATTAATTTCGAAATTATGCACAGCTGAGCGGGGAGCATATCTGTTTTTTAGTTTCAATCTCTCTGAATAATGCAACAGTTTTTTTGTGTGCATCCCTGACTAGATTTAGTATGTGTATGATATTCATATATACTACATGTATGTGCTAAATTAACTTTCATTTATTGTGTGCAATGCGGCGTATGCGCAATATGTACAGTAAACACAATTTGCTGCAGTTATTTACAGTTGTCTCTGGCATTAAAAACAAAACAACAACAAAAAAACGCTGTTATAGAAATCGACGAGGAACTTTATGAAATGTATTAAATTTTTTCGGGAATATTTATGCGGCAGTTGAGAAATATTTCGACCCATTGCCGCCCATAAAAGTGCATAAATTTCCAATTTTATTTCCTTTTTATTTTTGACACACATTTTTTTCTTTTATGTATTTATTAATTTTTTTTTTGTCGGCTTCTGTGAAATATTTATATAAAATAAGCAACAGCAAGCAAAGCGCGGCGTTGCTGTGCCGATGATTAATGAGCGAACATTTTAATAGGTAGTCTCCGTCTCCCGTCTCCGGGCAGCCATTTCTCGCGTATTTCCACATGATTGCACTTAATACTGACACACACATATGTATACTTACATATGCATGTGTGTGAATGAGTGTGTGTGTGTGTGTGTGTGTGTGTGTGTGTGTGTGTATGTAGCTGTGCACTACGTACACACTTGCAAACATTTTGGTGCCGGCAGCAATTTTTTCGCAGTCACAGACATAAAAAATCTTGCCCATATGGCCACCCTTGCGATTCCTATGCCCCATCCCCATTCTGCTGCAATGACGCTGTTGCCACCAGGCCTGATTTATTACTTCAATTGTGTAGTCGCGGGAAATGCATTTTGCGCATTGCATTTCATTGCTGCCAGCGTTTGTTTTCCGCTCCTCCAAACGCCACTCCCGAACAGTGTCCTCCTTACTTATTCGGCCGGCGAGGTGTGAAGTTGGTACCATACAGACACACGCATGTTTGTGGCCATCCACATCGCGTCGCCTCGTCCATCCAGAGAAGGGCAAGTTGGTCACTCGGCAAAAAGAGCTAAAAAGCTGTATATTTTATTATTAATTCAGTTTATCTCATTGTGTTAAATTTTTTTAAAGTGTTTTTTATGTTTTATAAAATTGATATGTGACTTATATATTTGGTTTTTCTTATCTCCTAAGTGGACGAACTTGATTTTTATTGCCGACTTAGTAATAGTTAAATGCAGATCTTAGCTCGATATTGCTATCGAGATCTATACACATACAATTTTCTTTAGGGTATGCAAAAGTCGCTTCGTTTCTTTGACAACATAAAACTTTATGTTGAATTGTTTTCCTTTTTAGTTCAATGTGTTTTTTTTTTTCTTTGGTGTAAGTTTTTGCCAGATCTCGCGTAAATCACACAAGTGTCGGAACGACTATGCTCGTAAAAGCGTGTAGTATACTTTGCATGCAATCAGGAAATAGAGGCGACTTTTATTTGGTATTGCAATGGTCGCATTCTAGCACCAGCGGCATTAATATGAATAGGAATTGGAATACGTAGACTCGAATGTAATATAATTTGTACGCTCTCGCATTTCATAGGCCTCTGATGACTATCGTGCATCTAATTACGTGCCCTGGTTTAGTTCACTTCAGTTTTGGTTTTGGGTCTTGCGACTGCTCGACTGCTGCTAGACGAGTGCTGGCCATGCTTTGACATATAATTCAGTCATTGCACTTTTGCTCAACGAGAGCCATAACTGCGACCAAGTGCGCTTTCAAGTCACGACTACACCTTGTGGCACCGACTACCAGTCCGAGACCTAAAGAGTGTAAGGGAGCGTTTTGCAAGTGGAAGATATTTGCTGGGCAGCCGGGTCGCATGTTCATTGCTTCCGTTCGCATGTCTGCAGAATTATTTTAATTATGCATTTGCATTTTGGGCAGACAGTCGCCGGCGGCGACCCATCAGCACTTGCCTGACTTGGCTCGTAGAGCTTAAATGGCCGGACAGCATATGTAACTAATCGCCACAATGATGGCCACAGTTGCGGTACAGGACTAGCTCTGATATGGAAACTGTTCTTACTCATGAATTTTGATTATTATGCTGATCGCTTGGATTATGCAGTGTGCAACGTGTGAATTTAATTTCTGTTTATACAGTGTCTCAAACCTTATTTCGAGCAGTGTCTACCAAAAATTTTAATTTCCTATCATTAACTAATCATACATTATTTTTCAAAAATTCCAAAGACACATAGCAGATACATATATTAACCACCAAAATGAATTTATGATCCTAATAAAATTGGGTTTCCCCACCTGCCAAGTCGGGTTATGTAAAAAAATACCTCAATTTATGGTCAAAGCTTATTTCGATCAGTTACATTATAAACACCTGAATGCCATAAAACCCGGATTTTTTTCCGATAGGTTGAATAGTTTAGTTATATCCTGCTTCTCGGGTGCACCCAGGCAACAAGGACTATGGGCAAACGGACTACCGATGACCAAGGGAAACTCATCCTGGAACACTTCAACATCGGATATTCACATCTCCAAATAGCTGAAATGGTTAATTTAAGAAAGTCAACTGTTTACTACATCATTCGGCGCTTCGTCGACGAAAATCGTACAGAGGACATGGGCAGAATAGCACCATAAGGAATCATAACAAAAATTAGGGTAAATCCTAACCTATCGGCTCCAAAACTGACTCAACAGGTGCAGCATGAAATGGGGTAAAGTGTGCCAGGTTCTGCGCAACCATTACTTGAATGCCCGAGTACCACGGAAGAAGCCCTTTATAAGCGCAAAAAACAATGGGACAAGGATTTGGAGTTCTGAAACACAGTCTGTTTGGTCAAACTAATTTGAATATAACTGATGTGAATGATCAGCTGTTAATTTGTAAACCTATCACTACTTTACATAATTCTGTTAAGCCTTATTCACTGATGTAAACACTATATTGTCATTTTTGTAAATATCGATAGTTATCACTATCGATGAGTCCGAGTTTGTGATACGAGCAAGACAGACGCGCGCTTCTGTTCGAATATAAAATAAACTTCCTAATTATTAAATAGTTTAAACACCGCCCAGATCTGAAGTTTCATGTGTGCATAAAAAACGCTTTATGCATCAAACATTTTGGCGCCCAACGTGGGGCAGTGTTTAAACAAATTATTAATAAACAATTGGACAATTTCGTATCTCGTTACGCTAACAAATTCGACTTGCGCGTATACACAAACTAAATTATTTTCGACTTGGATTCCAATTGCTTGCAATACTTAGTTGCAACAATTAAACCATCAAACTCGTCAGAAAAAAGTTAAAATCGTTAACTAAACGCATCACAAAGTTCGTCGCAGCACCAATCATCCACATGCACATAACCTAAAGTAACGGTTATTGCATTGTGTCTACATATTCGTTTTGCTGACCTTCAACGCCGTTTTCGCTCGTCTTGTTTGCCGTTAATTTTCGGTATACATCTTTCGTTCGTCTTCTTTCACAACGTCGCTGCTCTTATCGCATTTTTCGCTTCTGCTCAAACGGCCAGTGCGCTGCTCGCAATCGTCGCTTCAGTCGCTGCCTTTAGTAGTTTGTCTCAAATTCGTTCTTCGTTCGCTTGTGGTCTTTGTGTAAGAGGTGCAACTGTGATCGATACCGTTGTAGTTCATATACATACACACAACTCGCTCTTTTTTTCGTCGTTTTTGGTGCGTCAAGCAGAGGTCAAGCTCCGCGCCACATTCTCTTCGATTTCGTTACACATCATAAAATATGTCGCATTCCTTGGATGACTACCGACGCCAGCGTGCAAATATCAAAAGGAACATATCGCGCATTAAAACCTTGGTCGATGGACAATCTGGAGAACCGTCTAAAAGGTCACCTGCTGATCTTCAATGTCGTTTAGGCATTTTGGAATCGTACTTTAAGCAATCGTTGGCTATTCAATCGGAAATAGAAACTCTGGATCCAAATGATAATGGGCGCGCTGAACTGGAAGACAACTATGTATACATCAAGTTGGCAATTAAGAAATTGCTTGGTGAAGATTTAAATAGTACAGTCATTGATGACGCTGCATCACACGTCGCTTACCATTCTCAACCAATACGTCTGCCTAGTTTATCCTTGCCCACATTCGATGGCAATCATTTGGAATATAACAACTTCATTTGCTCGTTTAATCAAATCGTGAACGGAGCACAAGTAACAAACATTGAGAAGTTTAACTATCTGCTCAACTGCTTAAAGGGTGCTGCTCTGGAGTGCGTGAAGGCATTTCCAGTCACTAATGAAAACTATGCTAAGGCCTTAGAAAAATTAAAGTCTCGGTATGACAAGCCAGCATTGATATTTACAGAAACAATATCGTCTATTTTTCAATTGCCTTCAGTTAATTCATCAAATGCTACTCAACTACGTTCGTTAATCGATAATGCATCGGCATTATTTAGTTCGCTTTCGTCCTTGGGCTCCGACGTTGACATAGCTCAAGCCATGTTAATCTATGTGGTTCTAGATAAATGCGACCAGGAAACTAGAAACAAATGGAATTTATCGCTAGATTATACAACAATCCCGACTTGGTCTCAGTGCATCCAAGTAATGGAGCGTCATTGTCAATTCCTGTTATCCAAGGGCTCAACAACCAACCAAATGCATTTAAAGCAGATTCGTAACCCTAGCAAAGAACATAACTCGTCTTTCGCACTTGCTACCGCTGCTTGTGCATTGTGCTCAAGCTCAACTCACAAATTGATGGCTTGCGAACAATTTAAAGCATTGGATGCGCTGCAACGTTTGATGTCGTCAAACGTCACCGACTGTGTCTTAATTGTTTGTCTAAGGGTCATCAAATGGCCGATTGCCCTTCAACAAATCGCTGTCGCCATTGTCAGAGATCGCACCACACCTTGTTACATAACAACAAGTTACATTCAACAACACAACCAAGCTCTTCGCCAGCCACCGCCGCAGTAGCACACAATCATTCGCAATTCAAAAACCATAATCTACCTCAGGTTCTATTAGCAACGGCTATGGTCATGGTCAGAGATTCAACTGGCACCTACAGACTAGGCCGTGCTCTACTGGACTCGTGTTCGCAGGTGAATTTCGTCACCGACTCGTTCGTTCAGAAGCTTCGTCTAAAAAGAGAGAAGCACGATCTGCAAATCAGCAGTATTGGCAATGCACATACAGACATCACGTCTCTTACAACTACTTCAATAAAATCTCGTTTGTCATCCTTTGAACTTTCGTTAGACTTTTGCATCACCTCGCATATAGCTTATCAGCCGGACAGCAATATCGACATTTCATCATGGAAAATGCCAGAAAATATTGCTCTGGCAGATGAAAAATTCTACCAGTCTCGACACATCGACATGCTTTTAGGAACAGAAGCATTCTTCGACATTCTGTCAGTGGGCCAAGTTAAACTCGGTACAAATGGTCCCATGTTTCAAAAGACGCTGTTTGGATGGGTAGTGACAGGCAAGTGTCACCCGCAACATTCTCGAGAGCTTGCTGCTAGCTTTAAGCTTGGCGCCACTTCAATTGACGATCACCTTAAACGTTTATGGGAAATTGAATCAACTGAAACATCAAATGTGTTGTTGAAACCAGAACATCGAGCTTGTGAGGAACACTATAATAAAACGACTGTTATAAATGACAGTGGTCGCATTGTTGTAAAGCTGCCGTTTAAAAACCATCCCAGTCAGCTTGGTCATTCATTCGACATAGCACGCCGCAGATTTCTCAGCTTGGAACGCCGTTTGGCACAATCTTCGGAACTTCGTTTACAGTATTGGCAATTCATGGAGGAGTATGACCGTTTGGAACACATGTCGCTGGTCACAGAACCAAACTTATCGGAACCTCACTACTACATACCCCACCATTGCGTTTTAAAACCCGGCAGCGAATCCACAAAGCTTCGAGTGGTCTTCGACGCCTCGTGTCGGACATCCAATCAAACTTCGCTCAATGATCATTTACTCGTCGGC
The DNA here is from genome assembly GCA_035043505.1 of Drosophila setosimentum. Taxonomy (NCBI): domain Eukaryota; kingdom Metazoa; phylum Arthropoda; class Insecta; order Diptera; family Drosophilidae; genus Drosophila; species Drosophila setosimentum. The sequence continues at coordinate 6,029,498 of JAWNMY010000001.1, forward strand.
CCTACTATCCAAGATGATTTATATTTGCTGTTGTTGCGTTTCAGACTACATCGTTATGCCATAACAGCTGATGTAACCAAGATGTACAGGCAAGTAAATGTTGACTTAAATGATCGCAAATACCAGTACATACTTTGGCGAGCTCTTCCAGATGAACCACTTCGCACTTATCAACTCAACACGGTTACATATGGAACTGCCTCGGCTCCATACTTAGCCATACGCAGCCTGCATTATTTGGCAGATCTGTATCGAACTGAGTATCCAATCGGTGCTGCAGTCATCAAATCATCGTTCTATGTAGATGACCTTTTATCTGGAGGTGATGACATACAAACTGTTCGCACAATCAAGGATCAAGTCACGGAAATTCTGCATATCGTGGTCACTTTCCGTTATCCAAGTGGCATTCAAATCATGACCAATTCATCGAAAACTTCGCTAACAAGGATTTCAACACTTGTGACAACGGATTGACCAGCTCACTTGGTGTCAGCTGGAATCAACACACCGACATGCTGCTTTTCCACTTCAAACCAAAAATCATTTCGTCGACCGTCACCAAGAGGACCATCCTGTCTATTGCATCAGCTTTGTTCGACCCTCTCGGCCTGGTGGCACCACTCATAATCGTCGCAAAGATCATCCTACAAGAGCTCTGGCTTGCAGGGCTTACTTGGGACGAATCAGTACCGCAGCATCTTGAACTGGCCTGGAAGAAGTGCCTGGAATCATTCCAAACCATTTCGTCACTTGCTGTACCCCGATACTGCAAACAGGTCAACCAAAGCTCATTTCAATTGCATGGATTCTGCGACGCATCGATTCGAGCATACGGCTGTGCCATCTATGTGCGATCGGAATCTGCTTGCGGAAAAATTGTTGTTCGTCTTCTCACTGCTAAGTCCAGAGTGGCCCCGGTAAAGAAGAAATCGCTCCCCAAACTGGAATTATGTGGAGCACATTTGTTGGCACAAGTTTACAACAAAATTAAGTGTATTTTCGCCGAAGAACCACATGCAGTATACTTCTGGACGGATTCGCAAATTGTTTTACATTGGCTGGAACAACATTCAGTTACGTTATCAGCATTCGTCGGAAATCGAGTTTCTGAAATTCAGGACTTGACTTCAAACGGACATTGGAGATTCGTACCAACGGCATCAAATCCTGCTGACATTGTTTCTCGAGGTGCCACCACTTCTGATCTACAATCATCTATTTGGTTCTCAGGACCAGCATTTTTAACCCAACATCAGGAACTTTGGCCAATATCAGGCACCATCAGCAACATTGATATGCAAGTAGTCAATGCCGAACAACGCAAAGCCACATACGTCGCCACAATGGCTCATAACCATATCCTGGAGAAACTGACCAACATCAGTTCTTACAATCATTGTGTTCGCACTGTCGCCTACATGCTTCGCTTTGTTCAAATCACACGTATGAAACGTAAATTTGAAACAATTTTGTCACCCGAGGAACTACGGAATGCATCTAATTGCATAATTTGGAACATCCAGCATTTATCATTTGTCGAAGACATTCGCCAATTGCAAAAAGATCAACCACTTAAGAGTCATCTAAAGTTTCTCAATCCTTTTCTAGATCGCTCCACAGGATTTTCACTTATCAGAGTTGGCGGCCGGCTAGAGAACGTTGACGTTGAAGACTTCGAAAAACATCCGATATTGTTGCCCAGTAAATCGCATTTCGTCTGGATCTATGTGTGGCATCTACATCTTCGCAACTGCCATGCTGGACCTAAAGCTCTAGTGGCACTCATTCGCTTGGAATATTGGATCGTAAATGCCAGGGACTTGGCACGTCGCATCGTGCGCACCTGCACGGCGTGTGTTCGGTACAAGCCAAAATTGGAAAGGCAGCTTATGGGATCTCTGCCAGTGGAGCGCCTTCGACCAGAACACAAATTGGCCATTTTACCGATGGAGGCTTGATGTGTTGAAAGCAGATCCTTTCAAGGTGGCCGGGATGTTTAGTCAAACTAATTTGAATATAACTGATGTGAATGATCAGCTGTTAATTTGTAAACCTATCACTACTTTACATAATTCTGTTAAGCCTTATTCACTGATGTAAACACTATATTGTCATTTTTGTAAATATCGATAGTTATCACTATCGATGAGTCCGAGTTTGTGATACGAGCAAGACAGACGCGCGCTTCTGTTCGAATATAAAATAAACTTCCTAATTATTAAATAGTTTAAACACCGCCCAGATCTGAAGTTTCATGTGTGCATAAAAAACGCTTTATGCATCAAACACAGTCAGATTTGCAGATGAGTCCAAATTCAACATTTTTTGGTTTCGGACGGACGGCATTATGTGTGGCGACAGTCCAATACTGAGCTGAATTTCAAAAACGTAAAGGCAACAGTCAAGCACGGAGAAGGAAGTGATACGGCATACGCATCTATTTCGGCAGCCGGCGTCGGGAATTTGATGTGAAATTGAAACAGTAATGGACAAGAATGTGTACTATATTAAAGGAAAATTTACTCCAAAGTGCCGAGAACCGGTTCAACCAGGACAATGACTCCAAGCATAAGTCCGGATTAGCACTGTCCTAGTTTATCTTGAACCGCCCCCACATGATAATTCTACCGGCCCAGTCCCCAGATTTAAATATTATTGAAAATTTGTGGACACTGATAGAAAATAACATCCGAAATCACAGCATATCCAGGAAACAGGATCTCAAAAATGCTCTGCTGAATGAGTGGAGCAAAATTAGCCAATAAACTACCCGGAAGCTGGTATCTTCCATGAATAATAGGTTAAGGGAAGTTGTTAAGGCTAAATGATATCATACTAAGTATTAACATCCTTATTTAAGTTTTTGACATGTATTTTGGATATGCTTTAAATTTTTGACTAATTTTAATTAATTAATTAATATTTTAATAAAGTTTCTTTTTCAAACGTGATATAACATGAAACAAATTGGTATTTTAACATTATGCATTTGTTTCCTTGTTTAAACTTAATAGCAGTTTAAATTTTTTGCTAGACACTGGTCGAAATAAGCTCTGAGACACCGTATATATATATATATATATATATATATGTATATATATATATGTGTGTGTGTCCTTCTGCTGGCATTTTATCATCGGTATCAGCATTCACCATCAGCTGCATCAGTTGGTCATTTAGTCATTTTGGTCAACTCGAGTGCCAGCCTCAAGTAAAATTTGTATTTTATTTAAATTTTTAGACAATGACGTGCGGTTCAGTCCGCCCTAACAGCACAATTTACAGATATATATATATATATGTATATATATATATATATAGTTCTATATATGTGTGTGTGCTGTATGCACATGTGAGCATTTATAATAATTTATGTGTGAATTTATCATGTTCTATGCTTAGAGCCTGCTGTATAAGTGCCGCCTGCCTCTCTGCCGAGCGCTCTCCGCTTTACTCCCTTCCCTGCTAGTGCCCAACAAGCAACAAAGTGTTCGCTTTTAGAATTAAAATGCCTGTATTTTCAGTTGCAAAAGTGTGATTCAAATACTGAGAGCATGCATGAAAATTCGCTATTCAATATTTAATATTGGCGACTACATTGTGTGACGCTTGAAAAATAATAGCGACTATGCTTAAACAAGTCAAATTAAAGCTGACCAAGCTCACCGTCTGCCACAACACAAAGTTGTAGCAATAAAAAGTGTGCTTAATATTGTTTTGTATTTGATGTTTAATGAATAGGGCCATCAATGGGTAGACCGATTGTACCTTCGGAATCGGAGTAAAATAAATATAATAAATGTTCAATGTCAAAAAATATTCACTTTCATAATACTTTCATACCCACACTAAAATAAGTGTAAATCAGCACGTACCCACCTTAAAATATATAAGTTAAAGTGTAAATACTTTAGTTTTACTCAGAATACGCTTTGCAATTATCATCAATAAATTATATTATAAATTATACATTATGTATACTATATATTATACATACACATGTGGGATTTCATAAATGAGAGAATCAGACAAGGAGCGGTCAAAGCTATCTGATTCCTTGATGCAATTGCCCCGATTTCAGTAGAGTATCGATATCTGATGAGTATCGAAAATCAGTAATCAGTCGGTTGCAGCCAGAGTTAGGAGACAGAATAATGAAGCGCAATTATGCAAATGTTCAAACTGAGATATCTTTAAGCCATATTGTGGCATTCATTATAATAATAATATTAACTAAATATATATCATATTATCAACATATTGTAACAGGTCACTAGTGACGTATAATCAGACTGTTACATAACATCTGTAATACGACATGGAACTCTGTGCATAGCATGCGATATCAATAGCGATCGATATCAATGGTATGGTCACCAGCGTGACGGAGGAATAGTTGTGTTTAACTCTGACTGCTAAATTATATATTTATATATTTAATTTGAATTTATTTATATACACATTAAGCGCGCATTTGAACTTCAGCTGAGCAATCGCTTCTCTTTTCAAGTTTTCGATCAAGTGAAAATAGGCACTTGGTCTACGTGCCGGTCATAAAAGATATAAATTAGCATATTTGAGTGCGCAACTTAGTAAGAATTGGCCCAAGTGATGTACACTAATGGAGCATTATTATTCTAGATTCAACGAAAAAATTCGATAAGATACGTCTTATTAAAAACAAGTATGAGTGCTGTAGTCGAGTGAACTCGACTACGATATACCCTGAACCCAGTTATTAAATATATTCTATTATTATTGGCAAATTCCCCTTTAAAAAGATATACACTAACACGTGAAACACGCAATCGTAGGTAGCGGGGCTCATGCCATCCCTTTCTCACACATGCGCTCGCATAATTATGCATACAGAAAATGCTGGCGGCTGCTGATAGAAATGAGATCAATATGAGCATATATTTTCGACGATAACTTGGTTGTTTCCTTTTCGATCTGAACGAAATTTGGGCAGTTGATCAATGATATGCATATGCATGATATCTATTAATTCTGTCTTTAAAATTGTGGCATTTATTGCAATCGGAAATTTAATGTATCGATATTCGATAAACGAAGGCAGTTATCGATAAAATAACGCAAACTTGTACTGCGCCTGGTATACGAGAACCTATATTCCAAATTTGAAGTCTAGCTCTTACAGTTCCTGAGATCTGCGTGTTCATACAGACGGACGGACGGACGGACGTACAGACGGACGGACGGACGGACGGACGGACGTACAGACGGACATGGCTATATCGACTCGACTATTGATCCTGATCAAGAATATACTTTGGGGGGGTCGGAGATGCTTCCTTTTGCCTGTTACATACATTTGCACAAAACCATTATACCCTTTTTACCCATTTTTAATGGGTTCAGGGTATAAAAAGCTGATATAGATTTTCATAAGCGTATCAATCATGAGAATATTATTGAAAAATATGGAATAGATGACGATGTTGACATACTAATGGAGTATTCGGATTGCGGACATCTGGGGAACTACTTACATGGGAAGCAACAGGGAGAATATACAATGAAAAATGTGCTCAACTGGATGCTACAGATGCTACAAAATGAATGAATTATTGGAGAAACTAAAGGACGTCGAGTCTGAACCGAAGAGATTTAGGTAATTACCAATAAGTCTTATCACAATATTTAATATTAATTACTAAATTGATTTACTATTGGTTTGCAGGTAGGCATTTATCATCGATTTTGAGGATATAAAGCTGTTTAAAGATGTAATAAGCTGCCAAATTGGTATACGCTTTTAAGCTTTGATAAGATTATATTGGTTTTGTCGCGTCCGATATATTGCAAATCGATAAAGCTACATATCTTCAACAAACTTATGCTAGAGTCACCAAGCTTTATTTGTATGTTACTGGTAACAATCTTCAATAAGCGATATCCGATCTCTTCTACAATTAGAAAATAGACAAGTAGGAACTTTTTTATAAGTTTGGTAAGAAATTCCTTGGTCACACCCATCCTACATTTCCAAACTGGAAATGTAGATTTCTATAATGTAGCAACATTCTCCTAGGATTGACAAGTCAAATTACTGGCTACGACCTTCTCCTGAAAAAGCGCTAAACTTATATCTCCCGCAATTTTAAAACTACATTAAATATTGTTCAATGCTCGACCCACGCACCCAGTGCTGCCCTACACCCACCACAACATACAATTTATTTGCCACTAGTTATCAGCTGGTAATATACTGGCATCAGATTGCACCGTTCTCACTTGCTCTATCTGAACTATGTATCCTACATGTATATTGTACGAATATATGGCATTACCTATGATAGTCAGGAAATACCGCATCTACTCATGGACTATGCTACTTGCGGATCACTCTACAACTATTTGCATGGTGAGGAAAACCGAGATTATACAATTTCAAATTCTCTCCACTGGATGTATCAAGCGGCTAAGGTACTTTGTACTTATGTATTTGTCCGACCAATTAACAGATTTTGAATCAATTTTTCTCTTGAAGGGTATTGAGTACCTATTGGGTACGAAAATATTCACAGGAATACATGGCAATTTAAATATGTTGCTGTTCGAAAACTTTACGCTTTTGAAATCAGTGATTATTATTTTCCGGCCGATCAGAAATCGTTTTTCATCCATATAAAAATAAAGCCTATGTAGCCGCAGAGGACGTTAAAAAAGAAATAGAATAAAAAACACTAACATAATTTCATAAACACTAATGGACGGAAAACCGTATACAAAAGAGAGCGACGTATATATGTAGCTTTGGAATTGATTTTGGGAGGAGCACTTTTATCGATGGGCAGAACCGCTCACTCTCACTAGTATAGAAGCGATCATTGAGGGTACGGAAGTGAAATATTAACAATAAAGCTTACAACATTTTTAAGTTTCTCAGGCGATCGTCCGGATCTGAATGATATAATTCAATTTAACATCAAGGAAATAATTTAAAGCTGCTGTGCAGATCCAGTAAAGCGTACCACAATTATGAAACTAATCGATTTGCTGAATAAGCCTGAGTAAGTTGTAAGAGCAATAACGTTATTATTTGAAAACTGATTTCTTGAAAACAACTTTTTCTATAAATTATAAGTAGTCTATCAATAAATTTATGTTTTTCAATAACAATAAACTGATTCTATATATTATATATTCCCAGAGGGTTTAAGAAAGTAGCCATGCTTGAATCTGAAGTAGCTCCGGTTGTAAACTTTGAGGAAATTGATCTTGAAAAGGTAACATGCTATAAAATATAATTTGTTTATAAAATCATTATTTCCACCCATCAAGAGAGTGTTAGAAAAGTACCTTCGGTGCTATCTACAAAGTTAATTGGCATTAAAAATAGATCTCAGTACAGCAATGTACAAAAGACACTTTTGGAGGAAATGATTTCAACTTCGATTGTCTTGAAAAAGTGGTCAGTAACCTCGTTAGCCATGAGAATATTGTGGAACTCTTATGGAATTACCTTCCATGATAATAATGCCATCATACTTATGAATTATCCAAAGTGTATTTCCCTTCACAACTATTTGCATGGAGGAGAGTTTGAGTATACAGTGGCGCGTGGGCTCAATTGGATGATCCAATGTGCTGAGGTTTGTTGTAAAACTTTTGGATATATGAACTCTTGTTTGGCAATTATGATTGCAATTGACATTCCCACTTATAGGGTTTAGCTCACTTGCATACTATAACACCGAAACCTGTTTTCCATGGATGTTTAACGCCATAGAACCTACTACTTCTAACTGTAACTACCGAATCTTGAAAATTTGGTGATTTTGGCATTGCTCAGGAACTTTCAAGTCCACCGATTCTTTACGATAACAATTCCGATTATATGAGCAAGAGATATATGCGAGAAGTCGCGAAAGGAAAAGTGTTGTAAAACACCTCACAGAAATTCCCAATACATTCGAGTGTAACGTTTACAACTTTGCAACTATTCTATCGGAGGTGATTTCACGCACGAAGACAAAAGACGGAGGACTTCTGAGCATGAAGATATGTGAGAAAATATTTATTTAATGTTAATAATAATAACTTACTTAGTTAAACATTAATTATTTGTCTTCTTTATTTTTCCTCTCCGATATTACCCAATTTAATTCGAATTACCCACAGGATACCGAACGCAGATACTGTAAACCTTGGGGATATAGAACAATACGAGGTATCAATACAGAAAATAAATTAACTTTGAGATAATTCAATTATAACATTTCAGAAACTTGGGAAAGGTTGATATGGTTCTGTTTATAGAGCTAAATGGTCTAAATTAGTTATTGTGGTAAAAAGATTAGACCTAACGCTCTCAAACGGTGTTCTTAAAAAATGTAATAATGAGTTAAAAATGTTTGTACAAAAATATTGTGAAATTATATGGAACCACCTCTCATTCGAAGTCTATTCTTATGGGATATGCAGGTTGTGGTTCTCTCTTCGACAAAATGTCAGATGCTATTGACTAGATGACTCAGACTGTAAAGTACGAGTACTATAAATGAAAACATATGATTTAGTTTTCATTCTAATTTATAGGCTGTAACTTACATGCATGGCAAGCAACTGCCCATAATTTATCGAGATTTTAAATCTCAAAATTTTCTACTAACCAAAAATTTCAAGCATTTGATGATGGCGATAACAAATACGAAGGATATTGGAACCCCTTCTTATATAGCACCCGAGGTTTGTATTATAAGCAACAGAATTGCAAAAAGTTAAAATATTCGTAAATTTAATGGATTACGCTCAGATTCTCGAAGGAAGAAAATATACGCAAAAGTGCGACATTAACAGCTTTGACATCATTCTATGGGAGGTAATGTCGCGCAGGACGCCTTTCGATCACCTTGAGAATAGTTTGGAAGAAGCAAGGAAATATCTTACTGCTATGCGGGAACGACCTGATCTGGAAGTCGAACTTATACAGAAATATGTGCCATTTGAACTGTTGATTGAGGATTGTTGGCATCATGAGGCGCAGTTGTGACCCCCTGCAAACCATTAAAAAATTCAAAGATCACGAAATTCCAAAAATACTAGATCGATTGCTAGGAACCTAAAACATTTATTTGCCGCACCTAATATACTTAAAAAGTCGAGGCACAACTATTCAACACCCGCTTAAGCAAACATGAAGGTTACCTGCCACCAGTTATCTGTTGGTACTAAACTGTTGCAAGGTTATTCAGCGGTCAGTTACGAGTGCAACACATGCTCATAAATTATTTGTATACTCTGGGTTCAGAGTTAAAAATTGATAAAAAGGGTATAATGGTTTTGTGCAAATGTATGCTACAGGTAGAAGGAAGCATCTCCGACCCTATAAAGTATATATATTCTTGACCAGGGTCAACAGTCGAGTTGATATAGCCATGTCCATCTGTCAGTCTGTATGTATGAACACACAGATCTCAGAGAGTATAAAAGAATATAGTTTCCCGTATACCAGGCGCAGATCAAGTTTGAGTTATTTTATCCGTTTATCGAACATTGGTACATTTAAATTCCCGATAGCAATAAATGCAACAATTAAAAAAGCAGAATATTTTTTATCAATACTTAATGCATCAAGTTGCATCAAGATCGGATAAGAAAGAGATGGCACGATAATTGACGCGAGCGTCAATATGTTTTTGTGTTTATCCTGCAGAGCCCCGCTATCTACGATTGCGTGTTTCAAGTGTTTGTCGGCAGAGGGCGCTTCCAGAGCTACTCGAATTTTAGTGCAAATCTTTTTAAAGGGAATTTGCCAGTAATAATGGAATATATTTAATAACTGGGTTCAGGGTTCAGTACTCTTATTAATATTTAATTTTGAAAATAATTTATCCAATAGATTACAAGAGTGATAAAGCAGTACGCTTGAAATGCGGGCAATCGCACCACAACGAGTGGTACGAGGAGTGGTACCCGACCACTAGCAGCTGAAGCTTGGCTGGCTGCCAGGCATTTGTTGGAGGTGCGATGGCCACGCCCCAATGTGCTTAGCGATGCGTGCATGTGGCATTGATGCACACATGTACTTGTTGGGGTTGGGCAAACGTTTTCCCAACTATTGAACCATTGCCATATCGTATTGACACTGCGACGGCACACAGCTTGGGGCAGCTTCAGTCGGCTTCAGTCAGCTCAAGCCTGCTGCCAGTTGAACTGTCGGAACTGAGACAGTCGCCAACTAGCACGCAAATCCCCTTAAATTGCTGATGTTCCAGCAATCGCACGTCTTAGCCAACCATTTCTCTTATAGCAGACTGTGCGTCTGCCGACCTATCTGCCTTCCCTCGCCCTATTTGAGCCAAGTGGTCTGCAATGGCTGCACTGCGTTCGTCTATAAATCTAAAACCAAAGCGGATTGCGATTGCATTGATATGCGGAGTTGTCCATGCTCGCTCCATTATTCAGCGTGTATTTCTTTTTGTGCCCTTTACCCATTCGCACAATCTCGCCGCCGCGTTCAAGTGCTTTGCAAAGTGACATTAGAGGCACTGCTACTTTTCACTTAGCCTTTCGATTTTGCCTCACTGAAAGTCCTTGGCAAGCTCTCAATGATATACAAATGCCATCAGTTAATTTGCTATGTGACATTACATTAGATATTTAAATAAATTTCATATTTAATTTTATTTAAATTCATGAAGCATAAATTCATTTGTCCATTAACGTCAAATAATAGACTCTTATGTAAGATGAGAGAGTATGCCAAGTACTTGAATCATTTCATGCACACTTTCATAATTCATAACACTTCGGAGAAAGCAAATTAAGACAAAATTTGAAAAAATTTATTTTTGTTGTAAATGTGAACTGCAGACTTCAATCAAGCATTGTTATTTTCTTCCGAGAAGCTGATGAATTATATTCTCTCACATCTAGTGTAAAACGCAGAACGCAATTTCGACAGAACATTGATGCTAAAAATAAATTAAAGGGGAAGGAATTTAAGGCTTCATATATTAAATATTGATATTTAACCTCAAAGCAGAGTATAATTGTAGCCAGGCAAATTGCTTTGAAATTCATTTTACTTGTAAGTCTATTTAATTGAACGAAACGTTTGTGTATCCATCACCATAAGAACATATAACATATTTATTATCACATGATATCATCTCGTGTGAAACTGAAGACAATCGGAATCGCACAATGAATTGAAATTGGAATCAACTTGTTAAGTTGCGTCTGTCGCCAAACGCTCCGAGCTGCACACGAAAGACACGCAAGCCTCGCAATTGTTTGCATTTGCCTTGTGTTATTTTTTCGTTACGGCATTATAAATGTTTTATATAAGTACAAATGGGTCGAAAGGGGGGTAGGCTTGGGTAGGCTTGGTTGGTTGGTTTGGTAGGTTGGTTTGTACTTGTAGTTATTTGGGTTGGTCGCCTGCTTCGAGCAGTACACAGCGGTCGACATCGTCGCAAGCCAAAGAAGAAAAGAATTTAATTAAAATCTGAAATTACTGCCAACGGCGAGCAAGCGACGTTGGCAGGGCTCGCAATTTTAGATGCGCAGCTTTGCAGGTTATTAAATGCATATTGCGGGTTTATTTCAGTCTTAAATGCTGAGCAATCTGACACGCCCAGATGTTCTCGAATGCACAAGGAGCAAACCCGAAAGGCGGGAAAAAGGGGCGAAAACTCTGATCTCACGTCATGAATACATATGCTTTAAATAATTAAATATAAATGTTGACCAACTCAATATAAATATTTATTCTCGCCCGTTTATATATTATACATATACATGTACATATACATATATATGTTTATATATATACACATATGTATATATTTAAGACATGCACAGAGAAAGTGAAAGCCGCTTTCTTGCAGTCCCATTTCAATTAATGTCAATTTATCCATTTAGCTCAACAAAAAATGCGAAGCAAGTGGAAAATATTACTCATGCGATGCTCTTATCAATTTTAACAGGATACAAAATAAGAGAGACACATCTCTCCCTCAATATACCTCAATGTGCTAGAGTGTGATGTAGATTTAATTACATCAAACTATAAGCATTGCGGCATGCTATTTAAGCCTTATCCTTTAATACTGCTTGGTATTTCACGTTAATAATTGAACATGAAATGATAAATAACTTCACTTCCAAATCATAAATGTTAAAATTAGTATCAAATGTAATATGTTTTATTTCAATTTGTTTATATTTTCTATATACAAACTATTTTACACACTTTAAGTCAGCCCATTGTTGCATTTTATATTATTAGGTAACATTATTATATATTATAAGCATATATTATTTGTATATTACAATTCTAAATATTAAAGTGACCAATTGAAAAAGATTATCCTATTAGTTAAAAATTTATATAAAAATTTAAAATTAATAATCAAATCTGATTTCATTTTTAAATATTATAGAAGCTAATTGCAAACAAATTATTTTATTCGTATTAATAAAGTATTAATATACAAAATATATATATATAATATTCATTAATAATTTGAATTTTGAAAAACATACGGAAGTATTAATTAATGATTGCCATTGGTGATTTTAAAAATTGATAAGACTGACTTTCTCTTGGGGATCTGAAATACAGCCACATAAGAAACTAAAAATATAAAAACTAATACAAAGCTTTAAATTAAAAATTAAATAAAACAAATAAGTTCTGCAACAAAAAAAAAAGAAGAAATTAGATGTTGTTTAATGAAGAATTTGATATTACTTTAATGAAGCTTAATGAAAGCGTAATTTTATTGTTTTAATTATATTTATTGAGTGACATCTGTTGTTATTATTGTGGCTTTTGTCGCCGCTAATAAGGTTAATGTTAATGTGAATGTTAAGGACATTTGTGACAGGCCAGTTAAACATTTGCTTCTTGGCTTTCACATGTACACATTGATAGCGAAAAGCAATTAAAAATTTAATTATAAAATTTAGGTACATTGGTGACGCTTATTTAGCAAAACATTGTTTGGGCGTCGACACGTACTTCGTTTTAGACAAACTATACACACACACACACAGACCCATGTACACACATACAAATGCAGATGTATATGTAGCTGTGCTTGTGTAGTTTGATGTGGTAGCTTGTCGCAATGTACACGATAAATTCATTAAAAGGTACACAAAATGTTGCAAATGGTTCGCTGCTTGCTGTAAGTAGTTCTCCATTGTCGAGTATCTATTTGTGGTTGCTGTTGTTTTTGTTGTACTTGATTAACTTTAATTGTTAAGTAACATGCACATGAAATAATAATAAAATTAAAATTCCCTCGTAACAGGCGTGGATTCATTTGGCATTAACTAAATTTGTATTTTGGAGTGCATTTGTTTTACTTGTATTCAACAATTTTAGAATTCTTTTTGTTGCGGCGTTTGGATAGCTAATTAGTTGGTCTCTTGTTTTCGAGAGGATATCCAATTTTGTTCATTTTAATTTAAATTTTTGAGTTCCCACTCTCTAATACCAAAAAGCCAATATATATGTGTGTATTTATGCATGTTTGTTGCATACCAAATTAATTGTACGAGTTGGTGCTGCATTTCCAAATATGTATATTAAAGTGTCCGTGGCTTGCCACTACAAATATTGATAACCGAAACCCGAAATAGAAAATGTGTGCTGTTAAATATGGCCGCGTAATCGTTGTGTACAATTGAAAGGATTTATTCATCTATGGTCCGAACAGAATAATTTATCAATCGCACTGCTTTTTCATCATCAATTTTAAGATGCTGCTGAATCAGATGCTTTGTTGTCCAAAATGAAAAAATTATTTTTGACAGCATTTGGCAAATACGAAAACTTCAAATGATTAAATATAATTTCCAAACATATATTGAACAGTCAAATTTGCAAATTCGATAATTGAATTTCAGTATTGTGCGATTATTGAGTCTAGAAGAGTTCAAAGGTACAAATGAACTTGAATAAATAACTTGCTAACAGAAACACTAATCATTTAACAATTCATCATCAGTGATATATGTTTCATGATTATGAGAATTTAAAGAGCGAATGAGAATTAGAATGAGCTGTTGTTCACAGTTCGATAAAGATTAAGGAAAGTATTGTATATTCCAGGCAGAATAACTATATAAAAAAATAGGTATATAAAAGAAACAGCAAAACATTGTTTAAGAGCAAATAAAATAACTTGTGATTGAATTTGGCAAATTTGGCTAAGTATAATCTGTTATTAGATCTAGTTTCTGCTATGGTTTTCAACAGGCTGCTCAAGTGTTAGAGTCTAAGTCAATACATATGTTTTTACAAATGCGCCGCACTTAAGCGCCAACATAAACTCTGCAGAGTTTTAAACAAATCTTGGCTTAGGTCAACTCGATTTACAATCGAAGCGCCCATAAATTTCGGGCTTTGCACACTCCACGAAAGCACTCAAGGCACACAAACATTTGAATAACAGACAACTTAAGTGTGTGCTCCGGCTCGAAAGTGTGTCCAGCATTTATGAGTGCAGTGTGGAATATTGGCGTGATTTGTAGCAATTTCCTCATAATTTTATATTCCCATATAACGCGATAGAGTGGCTAAAAATATTGTTGGCTGAACAACAGACCATGACTGTAAATATTTCATTAAGTTTTAAGTGCCTACACACAGCAGCAACCGCTCAACAATAAAAATGGCAAACCAGTGAGAGGAGGAGAGCCAATTTCACGACATTACTCATACGCAGCGTGAAATCTTTAAAGGGAACGCTGCTTGAGCCTTCGCTTTAATTGCCGGTCTGTGCGCTGCTATCAATGCCTCTTAGCCATAAGTCCTTGTGCGTTCGACTTTTTCTTTTTCCAAAATATAAATTAATTTATACGGCCGCAGCACTCCCAGCGGGACCCCAGCGGATGTTGAGTGTTTTTATTGGCTGCTCGGGCTTTTAGCATAATTGAGTCCACGGATTTCATATTATTGACAATTAGAAGTGTCAATAAATCTCAGAGCCTGTTATTTTTTGACAGCACAAATGTGACCGCAATGACTTGTTAATTTGACTGGCTCAATTTGACGTTGATTTTTATTGACTTGGTTTTGTTTTCTTTGTGGCAAGTGTGTGCTTTGTTCATTTGAACAGCAGAGTTTTTTGTTAGAACGACAGCTTTAATCGAGGTTTCCAAAATGTTGTAGCCAGGACTTCAATTTCCGAACACCCCTGAGCATCCTCACAGGCATGACAAGCATTTCACTGGCTTCTGTTGATCTTTTGTTTTTCGTTCGTTGTTGTAACATTTTTTAATTAAAATTTGTTTGTTTATTTAGAAGTGGAGCAAAGCCGGTTCAACGACAGGTTGCTCACACGTGCGGCAAATGCCACAAAAGATTTTAGTGACAAATAACTCATTAATTAATTTCGTCATTGGACTAAGCTTCAAATGGGTCTGCTCTGAAATCGCTTGACAGTTGTGGCTCTGAGAATGCCCGAGGCAGTTCCAAAAATCCTTTCGCACATACGGTCCCCACCGATACTTTCTTTTTACAAGATTAATGTTGGCTTTCGCGAAATTTGTAAAGTAAACAAAGTGTCGTGAAAGCGTTTCAAAACAGTTACTTTGACCTTGGCTTGAACTGAAGTCGCCTTGTGCCAAGTCAAGCAGCTCACCTGGCCCCAAAATTGCAGCCATTGATCAACGTCAAAGGTTCTCTATGTTCATTTGACTGTGATTGTTGATGTTCATTAAATATTTTGTTAGCTATTGCAATTTTCAATGGGAATTTTTGCTAAAACATAATCCACAACATGTAATAATTGCTTGTCTGAACTTCTTTTAAGAATTATTATGAAAGCAACAAAAGCATTAGGAAGAGGAGTTCAACGGAGAGCTACAGAAACATTCATGCGCATCTCATCAAGTTTCTTTTGATTTTTGTGGCACACACTTCAATACGCTCTTGTGGTAGCGTATAAAAAATGTTGTACACAAAAAAAAAAAAAATCATACGAATGACGAATGAATAAACGCATGACAGGACTGGCACACTACAGTTGAACCCCTCTCTCTCCGTTCCGCTTCATTTATATCCTGTTCCTTGTTGTATGAATATATGCATCTGCCTTACTCGTTGTCTGCCCATCTGTCGCTCTGTCTGTTTGTTTGCCTGTCTGTATGTCTGTCTGTCAGTCTGTCTGTCTGTCTATACGTCTGTTTGACTAACTGTCGTTCCGGTTCCCCATCATGTTTGACTGGCATGAATGACAAGAAAATCGTTACGCGCACACGCTGACATTAATTGAAGCTGATACATAAAGAGTAATACATAATAATAATAAAGGCAACGCTGCCACAACCATTACAGAATGTGTGTCACACACACAAGCACATACACTCTCACACACACACTGACGACAGAGAATAACCCAGAGGATAAACTGGTGGCATTCAGCTTTGCTTAAAATTGAAGTGAAAATATTTGCACAAATACCAAACGAATCCATCCAAACATTGCAAACACGATTGCAATATGCATCTTTGTTAGTTGTGGCATGTTTGAGATGAAGCTGAAGATCCAATCGAAGGTGATTCAACACCTATTCAATTGACATCGGTTTGCATTCAGCATTTCTAGCAATAGCAAAGATGAAACATTAAATTCGGAATGCAGATAAAAAAAACTTTTTCTAATGTCAGCAAAGAGCTCAAATTAAATTTGATTTTACTGTTTGTATTCACAGTTCAAAGTATGTGCCCTTCTGAGCAAAAGGAAGCATAATTCCCTAGAACAATATAAATAATCATATAGGTGGGCTTAAAAAATAAATTAAAATATATATAAATATACAATAAAGTAAGAAATGAAAAACCGAAATAATTTCATTTAGGGTAAGTAGTTACTGCTTGAAATTAAAATTGGTGCAGCCCACACAAAAGCCCAATGTCACATACACACACACACACACACACACGCATGCAGCACACACACAATAACGGCACAAAAGCGAATGTCAAATGGCTTTTAAGTAGAAGCACCTATAATAAAGATACTAACTATAACAAAGCGTAATCAATTTTCAAAAGCAAAACCTTTTTATTTATGGTTTGTCAGATTGATTAACACTGAATTTGAAGTACGCAGTTAAGTTGCAATTCATATCAAATTGTTAGCCTACTAGCTCACGGATTCAGTCTTAAATGTAATATAAATAATATCTTAAAGATTGAATATAATATTATAATATGCATTGTAATATAGTCCGCTTTTGTAGCTGCTGTGTGTGAGATTATCTAGAAATCGGTTCCCGTTCCATGATATTTTTTCTTTGAGTGCCCTTCGCATCACATAAAATCAATATACGCTTTTTGTGCTATATGTATTCCCGATTGGTATTCGAAGTAAAAATGAAAACATCAGCGAGTAACAAAAAAAAAAAATGAAACAAAAACAAAAACAAAACAAACAAATCGCACACACACACACACACAAAAGGAGAACGGAAAGCCAAACGAAATTAAAAATTCAATATCCTGTATAAACAATATTATGAATAAGTATTTACTGCGCAAGTAATTATTACATTTCATATCTCGATGACGGCCGCCGCATAATATTTTGTCCAGTCAACTGTCGCAGCTGTGTCCTGCTTAAAAGTAAATACATACATACAGACATACAGACATACAGACATACTCATTTATACTTCTATACACGGCTCGAGTACCTTACACTTTTGTATGCCTACTTAACTTTTCCTTTATTCATGGCAATGACTTGGCTCGGCCCCTGCCCCATCACAGCACACGCACAAACAGTGGCACATTTTTTATGTTTAATGTTTGTGATTTTCGCTACTTGGCCAGCAGCAGAGAGCAGAGTCACATCTGCAGCGTACCCAATTGCACTTGAAATTAATTTTTAACTTCCGCTAATATTTTGTTCAGGCTGTTGTCAAATCTCCCCCATCACCCCAACTGATCGACCATTTGCGTGGAGAACTTCATTCATTTTTGTTCCACGGTCCTAATGAGGGGCATGCATCAAATGTAGCAGCCGGCTCCATAAAAATGAGCTACCATCCGAGCGGGTAACTAAAATAAATAATTAATTATGATAAGTCATGTTCAGATCTGGGTAAGGCCATTAAATGTCTTTTTTTATGGAGAAATAAACAGTTTCGATATTAACACGGGCAAATTCGTTGAATTACAAATTCCTTAACGAGCGACAAGAACATCATAGTACAAAGAAGTCAACATAATAAATATTAATAAAAAAAAGCATGTGATACTATCAGTTTGCGATACGACTTGCAGATACCCTGTAGTCTATGCTACAGCAATGGGCGATGAATATTAAAATCAACATTAAGTGATTCATAATATTTGCTAGCTTTATTTCATTGAAAACACAGCCGCATTCAGGCATTTTTTCTATACACAAAATTAAAGAAAGTTTTATAAGAAGAATTTTTATTTTAGAAGTTGAATGATTTCAATTTAAGCACAATAAGCTTGCAATGTTTTTTTTTAAATATTTTTTAATTGTTTTTTGTTTTCTTTGTGTAAATTGCAATTTTTGTTGGCGATTCGTTTTGTGATTCCGCTTTCTGCTTTTGTTTTCGCCAAATTGTGAACTCGGCCACAGTCATGAAAGCTATTGTTGTTGCTTTTATTGCTGTAAAACTTGGCAATGCGTGAAAACTACCATACAACAAGCACAGACACGCCCACACCAACGCCCACACACACACACACAATTGCCCTTCCGCGTGAGCTGTTTTTCTATAAACCATGACAGAAAGGCACGAACATTTTTAATCCTTTTGCCGGTGCAATAATATATTTGCCTGTGAGTGTGTGTGTATGTAGCCATTTTGTTGGGAATGTATAAATTAAACAGCAGGCACACACACAAGCACAGACACAACTCACATATGCATGTACCAAAAAAGTTTTTTGGCTAAATCCTTTATGGAAAGTTTGCCATTTATGGGTTTTTCGTGGCAAAGGCGAGCTAAGCGTGTTTGTGTGTGTGTGTGTGTGTAACAGTGTGTGTGTGTAACAGTGTATGTGAGTAGAAGTTCTGGCTGCGTAGGAAAGGGTTAGTTGTGAGTTTCATTGTGGTTGCTTATAGTAAAACCTAATTAAGTCATTATCAATTATAAGAGTGTGGAAGAAGGAATTATGATGTCCTCTGTGAATTATCTCGGTGAGGCAATTTTGCGTACAAATCTCGTCCTTTTGGCAGGTGAATTAATCAATTAGTGACCTTCACTAATTCGTAGCATACTTTTTGGCGCCTGGCAAAAGGTTAAAATGCCAAACATCATCATCCCACATGGCACGAGCTCGCCTTGAGAATGAGAATGAGAACAGCAGCAGCAGCAGCAGCAGCAGCAGCCCGACGACCACTTGTGCGTGCGTGCTCTTCGAAAAGCTCTTTTCGACAAAACCCACACGCTCGCATTGGAAGTTCGAAAATGCTCAAAAAAAGAGAAAACGTAACGCAAGCTAAGAGAGAGAGAGAGAGAGAGTTTCCAGCTAATTGCTCTTTGCTCTTCCGAGGGCACAAAGGCCACGCTCTCGTTTTACAAACGTCAGAATTAGAAATTATAATTGCTGCTGATTATTCAAAACGTGAGAGTGTACATGACCTACACCCATAGAAACACCTATAGCAACCCATACACAACACACAACACACACACACACACACATACAAACAGACTGAGTTGAGCTTTACACACTTGAATCTCATTGAATTTGAAATTTCTTTGTGCTTCCCGTTTTGCGTACTGAGTTGAGTTTTGGCATCGCTTCGTTTTTTTGCTGACATTGTTCGACTGCACTTGACAAGAAACCTCATTTAGCATTTAACCTTGCCTGTGTTACCTGTTAGCTGTCATATTGTTGCCACAGATATATGCGCTGCTTTAAATGTGTCTAACGTTATGCAGTCTCTGATCCCTATTATACGTATATATTAATTTTTCATCAAAACTTGAAAACATGTCTTACATGTCTAACTAAAGTTTTTTAAAGTAAAGTTTCGCGACAAATTATCCGATTGCCGAATTATTATTAACGTCATCCAGGCAGGTAAACACTTTCCAAGTCATTTTCATTTTAATTTCCACTTTCACATTTTGTTGGCCAGGCAAACACTTGGGCAGCATTGCAAATGGCCACTATAGGCCATTAAACTTTTTGCTCGAATCCAAGCAAGGCTGTTGGCTGCTCTGAACGGTGATTACTCAATAAGGTTTCCATATACAATTGTTCGTAACAAAAGTTATGTTTAGACATTTGTAGGCATCACATAAGTAATTTAGTTAAGTACTAGCATTTCATAAGATCCAATTTAAGATTCCTTGGGTCTTATAATCAGTGTGTATTTCAGTATTGGCTTTTGAGCACATATCCGAGGATACGTTATTCTTTAAATAATACTTTAGGAAATTCTCGCTACTAAATATAATTCTTTTCGTAAGATTCTGGAGGTTGTTTAAAATAATTCTAAGCCTTCTTTATAAATGGTATAAGGGTAAGTATGAAACAGATTATTACTCTGAAGCAAACTCCGTGAGCTGTAGACAAGATATTTAATTTCACTGTAACCAACATTAAAATGGAAAATACTTAAATGTTGGGAGCCTTTATTTTGAATACTTTTTCATTTTGTCTGAATTTAACACAATCTAATTAAATTTAATAATATGGCTTGAAATATACCGCAGATACACTGTAGTCAGTTCTAGAATATAAATATTTTATTATATTCATATAAATAAATTTATATATTGTTTACTAATGGCTAATGACATTAATCATTATCGATTATATTTAATATGCGTGAATTATCAAAAATCTACAGCAACTACAACAAAAAGTTGATGCAAATCTATATTGAATACTTATAATCTTTTTATAAACATTACACTGAAAACATGTCATTGCGCAGTCGGAATATTTCTTCTGTCTATTTTAGTACAATTGTGTGAGTCTATTGTTTTATAACATTTGCTGAATAGATTTTTAAAATGTTTGCATGTGCAAATGAAACCCTAAGAGACTCATCAATTATTGTGCTAAACATTAGATCCACAACAGCTGAACAAATTATTGTTTAGCCAATTTTGATATCAGGTCAGATAACGATCACTATTTGTTATGCTATGTGCAATATTCATATACTTCTAAAAGTAGGAGATAGTTAATTTAACTTTTAATCACTATTTCGAGTAGTTGAAAACTATCTTGAAATATAACTGAATTGGCCGTGACAATATAACCGATGACAAACTTGCCAAAGTTTGTTAAACTTGATTCCCAACTGGATTTCTTAACTTGGCTGAGTAATGTCTCATTTTAATATCTCACACTCACACTCACAGCTGACAGACATGACAGAAATGGCCTCTTTTACTTCAGTTTATCTAATGGACAATCTCAGAGGCTTTGTTTGCCACCTCCCTGTACCCCTAATCAAAACTTTTTAAGCTATTCTCATTAAAGTTTGAGAGTAAGCAAAGCACATGTATTTAATCATGCATGGCTAAACGAGAATTCGTATTCCCTGGCCAATATGCCAGCTAATAATATGTTAACCACACAACCTTGAGATACTCCTACACTCATCTGGAAACTTATCAACGCCACAGACTTGCCACCCCATGCATGGAGAAGGAGTAGGCATGATGCCACTAAAACTCTCAAGTGAAACTTGAAAAGTTGTATGTTTTTTAGTGTCGATGAAATGCTACACCACCAAGCAAGTGAGCCAGTGAGCCACTGAGGCACTAAGCCACTCAACTACCCAACCAAACAACCACATCGCACTATTCTGTTGCGTAAAACTCATTAGGACACGTTGAGCAGGAAAATTCTCTACATATTTCCAACACGGACTTCTGTTCCTTCCCATATGCCAGCTAAAATGAACTTTCGACCGCAACTGCTACGCTGGCATGCAAATTATGCGTAGTTAATGTGCCACGCCTACGCCTCCCGTTAGCCCCATATCCAGCTGTTGCTGCATGTGTTGGTTAATTTTCATCTTTAAGATACTCAATGCTGCGGTCTGCATCGGGTGGCAGCCTCTTCGAGCACCAGGGCAAAAGGATTGTAAAAGCATTTCCTGTGGCTGCACCGCAATAACCGCAAAATGCCTTTTGCCAGTGCATCTAGCATTAAACACTGGTTTGCCTGTTTGGATGCCACTGAAATACATTCACCCACAGATACAAGATACATTTGCACAAGGCCAATTGGCATATGTGTACATATTTGTCAATCGATGGCGTTTCAATGGTCACCCAAATGGGTCAATGGTTAAGGTCAAGCAGTATTTTTTGAATAGGAACTGCCCTATGCTAGAGTACTTTAGATTAGTATTATTATTATATATACCCTGAACCCATTAAAAATGGTTAAAAAGGGTATAATGGTTTTATGCAAATGTATGTAACAGGCAGAAGGAAGCATCTCCGACCGAAGTATATATATTCTTGATCAGGATCAATAGTCGAGTCGCTATAGCCCTGTCCGTCTGTACGTCCGTCCGTCTGTATGAACACAAAGATCTCAGAAACTGTAAGAGCTAGAGACTTCAAATTTGGAATATAGGTTCTCGTATACCAGGCGCAGTACAAGTTTGCGTTATTTGATCGATAACTGCCTTCGTTTATCGAATATCGATACAATAAATTTCCGATAGCAATAATTGCCAAATTATTAAATTTAAAGGCAGAATCTTCTTATTAATACATAATATTCATATGTATACTATTGATTAATTGCTCAAATTTCGGATAATCAATCAATCGGATAAGAAACACCCAAGTTATAGTCGAAAATGTATTCTCATATTGATCTCATTTCAATCAACAGCTGCCGGCATGATAATCGATGCGAGCGTCAATATGTTTTTATGGGTATTGCGTGTTTCGCGTAATTGTCGGCAGAGGGCGGTTCCAGAGCTGCTCGCATTTTAGTGCAAATCTTTTTAAAGGGGAATTTGCCAATAATAATAGAATATATTTAATAACTGGGTTCAGGGTATATCGTAGTCGAGTTCACTCGACTACAGCACTCTTACTTGTTTTAATTATTATTTTTGTGGTTGTTGTGGTTCGTTTATATTATTGTTATGAGCAGTAATCTCATCCAGCAGTCAGTTGTCATCGAATGTATATTGAGTCTTGGAAACTTACAGCCTCTAAAGTATACTTAAATATCTTAGAGAATTCGTGTAATTCGCTGCTTGAAAAACCAGAGCAATGACAAGAAAATAAAACAACTTGTGAAAGAAATTGTTTAACCAGTTTTGATAATAACTTTATAATTTACTTATATATTTGCTTCGCTCAAATTGCATTCGAAACTCATGTAGACTTGGTAATTCTTGTCAGTGCTTTGTTATGCTTCAGGGCATAATAATAGAGCTGAACTAGTTGAGCTTCTTTGGCACGCACAGTCCCCTGCAGCGAACAAGTATAAGTGTAATACCAATCGAATGGAGATGTGGTGCTAGTGCTCATCTGAAAGTTAACAGACACCACCTTGATTGGCTGGTCTTCCGCATCGTACTGATGCAGAATATTGGCAGGCTCGTGCAGCAGATTCCATAAGATTATCAAGCAGGAATTCCAAATATTCATGGTGTGGATGACATGAGGATCAGCGCCAGAAGGAGTCACGTGAATATCCTCTCATTAACTTCCTTTAATCAAATATTAATAATAAGTTCTTGGCAAATAGTCATTTAGCATAATTTGGAAATTCATTGCACTCCGATTTGTTTTCAATTGAATTAATGAACCTAACTTTCAGTTGCAAAGACTAACCAAGTAAAGATACAGCAAATCAATTTGCTCGGCTAATTATTCAGTTTAGAGAATAGAATTTTACCAAGCTTGCTAAGTGATAAAAGCTCCTTGTAGATTTTTAGTTACTCATTTTTTATTTCTTATCTACCTTTGCCAATTGTCGCAATTGTTAAAAAAAATATGACAACGTTCATAAAAGTATGACAGTTTTCATAGATATTTCAAAATGCAGTTTTTCTTACAAATATACAGATAATAATAAAATTCAAGACGGAGATAACTGCATGTGTTCGTTAACTGTTGTTAATTGCTTTGGAAAGCTTAAAAATGTTTAAGCATTTACTTATAAGTCTCTCAAGTTAAGTTACCTTAAGGTAACATTTCGGAATCAACTTAATTTAATTGCATTGTGAAATGTGAAACGCAAATTACATTTAGCGAAAGTACTCTCTGCTTGCGTGTGTGTGTGAGTGTGTCTTTGCATGTTTGCGCGTGTGTGTGCCTGTGTGTGTGTGTGTGTGCGTGTATGTGGGAGTGTGTGCGTTATCGTCGCGTGTGCATATATTGAATTACATGGAGAGGGTAGCAGTATCGACGTGATTGAGTTGCACGCACGCTTAGGCGCCTCAAGCCTTGTCTTAGTTCTAGCTATCAGTTACTTCAACCCAATTCCTGCCAAGCTGCGTTTGCAAAACGTTTTGCAAATAAACTTCACACAAAATCAAATTAAATTTGTCAAACGTAAAACAACTTGATATGTTCCTTACCCTCTCTCTCTCTCTCTCTCTCTCTCTCCCCCTCCCTCTCTCTCTGTCTGTCTGTCTCTATTCATCTTTGAGGGGCTGTGCACCCTTTGGCTGCCCTCGAAGTGGCCCTGACTGGGGTGGCAGCTCAACAATTATAGACTGCTGTGAGGTGGGACTCTGTGCGTGCGTCTGCCCAATAACAATGAAAATAGATGGCCCATTGAGGACAGGACAGGACATGGCAGGAACAAAGGGGACCGAGGCGAGAGCGTTGAAAACAATCGGATTGGAGCTCTGTCCATACGGTGGGGGAGTGTGTGGCATGTTGCATTTAAATGTTTATTGTTTTAATTTACAATAAAAAAATATTAAAATGTTCCATTTTGATTATCATTTTTCTGCTTAATGTCTGCCAGACACTCAAATTGAGTTCCCCAATGCAAATTGAGATTTTCTACAAACACTACACACAATTGGTAAAAATCGATTGTTCCGCTTACATTTGATATGAAGTATTATTGAATGCAATTGGAAATTTGTTGAGAATAGCATTTCAGTAATTGAGAATACCAAATGCCTCTATTGCCCAAATAATCAGTACGTTTAAGTCATTATATAGCTATATTTTAATATTAATTGCACATAGTATTTATAATTAACAAATAGAGCCAAAGTCGCCTCGTAAGTAAGAACCTAAATTAATATTTTATTCAATACGTTTGATTATTTTCGATTTATTTATTCTGTATACACAATAGGTTTGACACCAGGAGTACATCAAAAAAATGTGTGAAAAATTATAATTTTCAGAAGCAACATCATAAATATGCTACAAAAATGTGTACAAAACTTGGGCACAAGCATTACATATTTATTTGGAACAATTTTACATTTTGATAGTCCACTTTAAACTTTATGGATTTATTTATTCTGTGCTATATATTGAGCGAAAAATCGTATAAAATTTCGAATACTCTGTGACAAGTTGGGCCAACTGTAATATTCGACACAATCAAAAGAGGTCAAAGGAGCATCGACCGCAAAATACAAAATGTAAAAATAGTAAATGTCAAAATTGAAATAATTTCTATAAAAAAAAAATAAAATTTAAATTTATTCCATAAATGTGTTCAACAAATATATATATATATATATATATATTTTGATATGACATCGTTTTTAATTCAAATATACATAAATTAAAAATGTGGGAAAAGCGAGCTTGTCGACAATGGTTGGAAAATGATGCTCCACATGGCGTGTGCTTGATTTTAATTAATATTTTTGCCGCATCGAATAACGTTTAAATGTATTTTGGTCACAAAACATCAGCCACCGGACGCATGTAGAATAAGTGGAAATAAACCAAATAAAGGAAAACAATAAGATGCCTTGATTGGCTTCATTAACTGATGCGCCACAATTGAACTTTTTATGAGGCGTGAGCCAATTAAAGTCTTAAGTTTAAAATGCTTTACGGACCTGCTGCCGAAAATCGGAAAACGAGACCAGGGCTATAAAATGTGCAGACGTTCATCACAAATAAAACTCAACAATCATTTGATTTTATTTTATTTATTTACTTATCTGTTTTTAGCAATTTCTGCACTCACTCGAATACTGGCTGGTATGTGCATATACTACGCACTCCCTGGCAACAAATTAAACATTTGTCATTTCAAGCAATTTTTGGCCCTTTTGTGCCCTTCTGACTCTGACTCTGGACAAATTAAATATTTAACCGACAACTGTGGGCATATAAAACAAAACCCAGTCAAATTGTATAGAAAAAAGTCAATTTGTTTGTTTTTCACTTAAAGACATTTCAATTGTTGCTTGCTCTTGCTATGGTATCTTCCTTTCGACAACTATATGTATAAACAAAAATATATTTCAAGTTATTAACAAAAATGCCTGTATTTATTTTTAAATTAAACACATTTTATTTATTTTACTCTATTTTATTTTGGTCGACTTAATTGCTGTATGTTTTTAAGACCCATGCCCGGAATTATAAATCAAATAAATAAAAAAGTTCCTTTACTTATTTGAAAATTAAAGACATATTTATTATCCTCTATTTTAACTTGCTTGTCGACTTAATTGCTACGTGCTGTTTAGACCCAGTTCCGGATATAACAAAAACATCGGAAACAACATCAACAATAACGCACAACAGCTGCTGATGGCGAGCAAAGATGACTGACCGACCAGGCAGGAGACCTCAAAATGTCGCCTATTAAGCGCGACAATGGCGCCGAGCGGATGTAAAAATTATGTTGAAAGTTGCTTATTGTATGCGGGATTGTCCCTGTGTGTGTGTGTGTGTGTCTGTTTATGCTGGTGTGCTTTGTAGTCCACTAAATGTGTTTGTGGTGTGTCAGAGTTATGTTAACGTGTTGCGGAGCTTTGTTTTGGTCGCTCGCTCGCCGTTTGTTTGTGGTTCCTAAAAAGTCAATAAAGCGAGTTTATTGTCGAGCATGTCAACATCATTTTTGTTGAAAAGTCATTAAATCAGCCAGCAGCAAAGCACGCATAAAAAACAAGGAACCGAAACGTTACGATTAATAATAACAGTGAAACTGTTAGTTGTTAGTCTGCGCTAATCGATGGTGCTCGTTGAACGAAATTAATCTGCTCATCCACTAAACATTGTCTGAGTCTTGATTGCTGCGTGCAAAGCAGGTCTTTGAAATCTTGATCCTGGCGCCACAATTCATCTAACTAATAACCACAAATGGAAAACGAAATGTTCAACAATGCTTCAATTTCATTTGACAGATGAAGATGATTGATTAGTTTGATTGATTGCTTTATAAGTGAACACCTACTTCTGCTTACTGACTATCAGCGACAGTACATATGATTTAATCGAACAAGTTTCATATGTATTATATTATTTAAACAACAAGGCACGCCGAATGTAATATATATTGGAGTTGATATACGACATTTTCAGACTTAATGGGAGTTTGCAATATCATATTATATATAATAATATTATTTTTTAGAAAATTGCATTTTTTACGTTATAAGAACTACATTTTTACATTTCTGTTTGTAACAAATTAAAAAAAAAAATGTTCTAATAAATTTTTCTAATGATACCATTTTGCGGTCTGACTTAAAAGTAAATATTCTACATTTCTGTAGTCTATATCGATCAACAATTGAAATCAGAATTAAGATAATAAAGTTTAACTAGTATCTGCCTCAAGTGAACATATTTTAGAGTTTTCAATTATGCTTTGTTAATTCCAAAAAATGTTCTCTTTTTATCACACATCGGACAGCTCTAGTGCATATGTAATTGGCATAATCCCAGCACGTATTCAATTGTTTAGTTTTTGGGCCAAATAGATTTAGAACTCTTGCCAAGCTTTCTTTATATATTAATTTCAATGCAATGCCAAGTTGCAAACCTCGATTTGCCTGGCTCGTAAATCGCTTAGTGAGTTGAGGGATGCAAAATTGAGCTTATACGGCTGCAAGTTGTAAATCTCTTGCATAGCTACGTAGATCTGCCAAATAGACGAAGACTTTCACACATTTAGAGTTTTAGAAGCCAATTTAAAAGTAAAATAAATCGCTATGAGCTGCACAAAACCATAAAGTTCAGTTGAAGGCGGCATAAGAAATGTCTCGCCTTGACTTTTGTCTTCAGCTTCACGCACTTGACGTGTAGTGTGAATTGCAGCGCAGTGTTTTTACGTTTGACTGACAAATGGCGGTGGATTTTTAAAACACAACCAGCTGCACAACCAAATTGCGAACAGTTCAAAGTTGTGCCCATTACCAATAGTGAATAGCATTGTCCACACCTGCGAATTGTGAGTTGCGAGTCAGGGAATTTAAGCATAACCAAAATGTTGGTCAAGCCACGAAAACTGAAATGCTGCAAATGCGTTGAATATTTTAGCTCTGTTGTCGCTGGTTAGGCTTGGCTGCAACACAAACGAGAGCCAAACAGCGAGCAGTTAGCAGTTACCAGTTAGATATGGCCAATGCCTAGCTCTTCACTCTCCCACTCCTCCTCGGTCTCCATGCAAATATTTATGCATAAAGTTGGCTCCGTGCTCATTTTTTGCTGTCTGTTTTGGCGGCTGTGCAGCCAAGTGCAGTTTTACCAGCGCTCGTCGATCCGAGCACCCTCGGGCACGGACTGCATTGGCTGCCTGCTGCTGCTGGAGCTCCTGCTGTTGTCGTGGAGCAAGTAGTAGATGCCGCTTGAGCCTTCTTGTGTAACCATGTTGTGGCTTTGCCATTGTTTGCCATCTGACAACAGTCTACAAAAGTTTACGCCGAGAGGCGCTCACTTTGGCCCTGCCTTCCACATAAATCATACACCACGCTGTCACTATTTCAACCCCTCTCTCTCTCTCTTATTCTCTCAGACTCTGTCTAGCAGTGAGTTAACATGCCGCAGCCAGCTGTAGCAGCTGCAGCTTAGAAAAGCATCCACTGCATTTGGAGCACAATTGGACTGTGTCAGCCCTTCAAGGCAGGCCAACAACAAAGCGCAATGCATGCAAATGTAAAACTGATTTGTTGTGACGAGCTCTGAGATATGTACTATCTATGAGTTCAGCAATCCATGTCGAGCACTTCATCAACCACCAATGACTCTGCCTATTCCTCTGCCAGTATTTCACTTCTTGATTTTCTCTTTTCCCCTGCCCGTCTGAAAAGTCTGAAAAGTCTGTCGAAATTTGCAAATTTTGTGAATTTGTTGTGACAGTCCAACCCACTCGACATATACAGGAGGGACACATATATCAAAAGGGGCATGTGATGCCAAAATCTGGTCAATTACAACCAACAATCTTTTGACTGTCCACAAAATGACAGACTGGCTTAAAGCTACAAAAAATATACTCCCTCCCATAATATCGACCAAATTAAGGTTAACTAAGACTCCTTGATAGATCTTAAATATTTAACATTCGCCAGTCTGGCATTATGTGTCTGTCTGATACTCCGATGTGTCTTAATCCCACTATTGTGAGGAAAAGTTGATTTTGTATTTCGTGTTTGATATTTAAATTATAACTGTTCAGAGATAGCCAAGGTGTTAGAAATCTTTTAATTAAACCATGGATTTCTATGCGAATTAGACATTGTACATAATTACATTTGGAGATACGTATATATATATAATGAAGGTAAATCTTATGTTTATTTCATGTCTTTGAATTCAATATTAATAGACTTATGTTCAATTCAGTGGTTCATTTGGAAAATTAGAGATAAACGATATAAGGAGCCAACGATAAAAAAAAACTCAATTAAATTAAAAAAGAGGTCATTAAGCAAAAACAAACCAAGAGATAATTATTTTGAAATTTCCACATTCATTTTCCTGCCAATATTGTTGCAGGCCAATATTTTAGTACTGGACTGTAACATTACATTTGTAACTTAATATCCAACTATGTACTTAACATATAATATCGATATCGATCGATATCAGTTGAATGATCACTAAGTTGAAAAGAAGAAGTATCGTTGTAAATAAAGTAAAGTGAGCAGACGTGTTTTATAAATAATATAATTTAGTTTTGAGTGCCACAAATATCAGAAGTGGTAGAAAGGATTCGACGCCAGAGAGGTTTTCAAGGCTGCAATGCTGACTCGCCTTAGAACGGAGCCAGCAAATGACCGGGTCAGTTCTTTAGAGCTGGATGCATCAGACATCCCAAGGCAAAATTTTAGAAATGCAACGTGACGAGCCCATCGTCAATTTACGAGGCGAAAAATGCGCTCGAACAGCGTTCGCATCGGCGCCTATCAACGGCAGATTGTTGAATATAACGGCGAATGTGCGGAGTAAACGCAAAGTGGGAAGAGACGCGACGGCGGCCACCGGCCAGTTGCCGCCAGCGAAAACGATGCTTGTCAAATTAATCAAACAGCCAGGCACTACGATGAACCAATGCAGAGAAAAAGGCAACGGCGCACTATCGACGGCGATATTCCAATTGGAAAATGGGGTCCTATTGGAATTAGATGTCAAATTTTGGGGGATGCATTGCAGTGGCTGCAGGCTGAATCTATGCGCATTTTAAAACTGACGCAAGTTTGAGGATTGCATTTCAAACTCAAATGAGCAGTTTGGAATTTGTTAGGAGCTCAAGGAGTTCTTGGCTCAAATCATCGAAAGGACATCTCATAGTCTAACAATTTTCAATGAGATGCCTGAGATAAAGGATTATCTCACGGTCAGGACGGCAGAGCTGTTGCAGGCCACTATTGTAATACTAAGACGCAACATAACATCTGTAACTTAACATGCAACTATGTACTTAACATAGAATATCGATATCATTTGTGTGATCACCAGAGTAAAGCAGCAGTGCTCAATCGTTTTGAATAAAGTAAAGTGAGTAAATGATTATTGAGCACAAAATATTTAACGTACTGTAAGGAGCTAACAGCTCAGTAAATCAATTAGTTAAGAGCTTATGCAAATTGTTTAGAGCTATTTTGACGTCGATATACAATATACACGTAAGTCTCTATTACATTTGGTTCTTAGCTTTGGAATCAAGAGGGTTAAATGTTTGTTCGGTATTTGCTTGGGGCAGCACCCCAAATAAGATTTTTTTGGGCGGATGTGTGTGTGTGCGTATCTGTGTCCCATGTGCGGTAATCAGAACGTTTTTACATTCATGCCACATGCCTGGCAACTGAAGTCCTAGTTGAACATAAAGAGAGTTCGTTTTGCCAGCAACTAGCTGGTCTCTTCAGTCTCGAACTTAAAAGTTTCGAGTTCCATATTAGATGAGAACTGCATTTATTAACAAGTAAGAGTGCTGTAGTCGAGTGAACTCGACTACGATATACCCTGAACCCAGTTATTAAATATATTCTATTATTATTGGCAAATTCCCCTTTAAAAAGATTTGCACTAAAATGCGAGCAGCTCTGCAAGCGCCCTCTGCCGACCAATACGCGAACATATTGACGCCCGCGTCGATTATCATGTCATCTCTTTCTCACACATGCGCTCGCATATTTATGCATAGAGAAATGCTGGCAGCTGTTGATTGAAATGAGATCAATATGAGTATATATTTGCGACTATAACATGGGTGTTTCTGACCCGATCTTGACGAAATTTAGGCAGTTGATCAATAGTATGGATATGCATATTATGTATTAATTAAACCTCAATTACCTTAAAAATTGTGTAATTTATTGCTATCGGAAAATTAATATATCGATATTCGATAAACTAACGCAAACTTGATCTGTGCCTGGTATACGAGAACCTATATTCCCAATTTGAAGTCTCTAGCTCTTACAGTCTCTGAGATCTGCGTGTTCATACAGACGGACGGACGGACGGACAGACGGACATGGCTATATCGACTCGACTATTGATCCTGATCAAGAATATATATACTTTGTGGGGTCGGAGATGCTTCCTTCTGCCTATTACATACATTTGCATAAAACCATTATACCCTTTTTACCCATTTTTAATGGGTTCAGGGTATAAAAATTACAAAAAATATTTGATATAATCCAATTAGCTACCAGCGATTTATATGAAGATTAACAAATCTCATGAAATACATTCGCTGGTAGCTAATTGGATTTTACTAAACTTGCTGAGTTTTTTCATTGCAAATATTTTTAATACAGCTAGCAGAGTTTTCTTTACAGCTTTAAAGTACTGCCAAAAATGTTGCGGCAAAAAGATTATACGAATACGCTAAATAAATATCAAATTATTGGCGTAATTGTTGTCAAAGGATATTAGAGATATTGTCAGTATTCGCGTACTGTGGAAAAGTTTGACTTGAATTGGGAGAACGAAATTCAATCATCTTTCGAAGTTTATAGTTTAGCATTAGTTGGCTGCTGCAATTTGAATACTCTTCGCAGGCTGCTCGTTATAAAAAACGTCGCTTCCATTGTCAGCAAATTACGCAGTCCAAATATTTGCTTTGGGCAAAGAGAAAACTTTCCTGACCACGGCCCGAGCAAGTTGACACTCGACCAAAGCCAAGCCAAAACTGAGGCTAAAGCTGATGGCAAAGTCAAAGTGCAGTGTGAAAACTTTGCATTGCAATTTGTGGCACATTTTGGAGAGCTTGGCGGGTTGAGCTCGTAAGTGCGCTGTTTAGTTTTGAGCAAAAATTTGCTTAAATAAATATTAAGCTGTTGGCAATACGGTGAGGCCGCAGTGAGGATCTTGGCCAATGTGAAAGTCCCAATGATAAAGTTTTTCCATATTTTGATTGACTTGACAGTTTTACCCGATTTTCAAGCAGCGAATTGTCAGACGACCCTCCCACAGCCAGGCACAACCGCTTATCCGATCCCAATACCAGCCCCAAACCAGAAATCCAACCCCAGGCATGCCAAAGAACTTTGGCGTGACCTAAAAGCAACAAGCGAGAAATGCTGATAAAAATATTTTACTTTGTCGTATAATAAAAATTTCATTACGATTTTTGCGGTGTGCGGTGCTGACGTTTTTTGGTTAGTATTTTTCTTCTGTTTTGCCCTTAAGCAAAAATGTAAAATGTGCAATGCATAATAAGCTCGGCGTCGCAGCAGAAATAAAAAGAGAAGCGACATAGCTGGAAAACATGGCGCAGCGGAAGCAAAACAAAAGCCCAGAATGAGACGGCTGCCGATGCACGGACGAAATAAAAATGAAAAATGAAAAATAAAAAAGGAAAAAGGAATGAAGAG
Source organism: Drosophila setosimentum (assembly GCA_035043505.1). NCBI lineage: Eukaryota > Metazoa > Arthropoda > Insecta > Diptera > Drosophilidae > Drosophila > Drosophila setosimentum. The sequence continues at coordinate 6,062,742 of JAWNMY010000001.1, forward strand.
TAGAGCGTAGCGGAGCTAAAGTAAGAGCTGCAGGGAATTTGCATATTAGCTGGCTGGCTGCACGACAGTGGGAGTAACTAGAAATGCGGCTCTGATATAAAAGTACAACTGGGTGGACGTCAACTTGTCGTTAAAGCTGCACAAGACGTCTCGATGGTCATTGATGGGCTGCACTGGACGCGATTTGAGCAGTGTTTTGGCTGGGGTCTTCGCCAACGTTGGCTCTTTTCTGCTTGGGTCGCAGCAGTTTGTGTGGTAAAGTTTTCCCCGCTAGTTGCATGCCAATTACATGCAAATATATGGGAATTTTTTTTATCCTCGCAAAATTGTGCAATATATGTGCAATTTAAATAACCTTATATATATACATTTACTTTAGCGAGATAAAGACCAAGATATTGGCAATATGGCAGATCTCTATTGGCAGCTAAAAACAGGACAACGAAAACACAGTAATAAATCTATTAATTATTGTAAGTTTAACTTAAATTTCAAATGAATTAAAGTGATTCTTAGTTGTGTGATTAACAGGTGCGCACTATATGTATTATTACAGAAACACCAGTTTGTAAACTCTATGCTTGGATATATATTGTAATAATGTTAAATGTTGAGTTAGTCAAGTTATTACAAACTACATGTAACTACTGTCAATAGTATAAGATGGCATCCATATCTCCAGCAATGAACTTGACATTCACTACTCTATATGTACTGCTTACTGCTATGTATCTCAAACTGGTTGCCCCCTTCGCCCCCTGCCTATCTCTCTATCCATCTTGTTGAAACTGCATATATAATGGAGACATCGTATAAGGCACCGAGACTTTGTTGGGGATCCAGAGGTGTGCCCAACTGAATCCGCCCTGCAACCCAAATGCCACTTTGACAGTTGTGTTGCGCTTTGAGCATAATTTGTTTCCAATTGCGACGTCAGGTGCCGCCATTAGCCTGTCAAGTTGCACTGCTCAAAAATGTGTGCTATCATTTCTTCTACTTTTTTTTTATTTTTCTTGCGAACTGCAAGAGCATAAGCAAATCAACACAAGAACGCGGGGCAAGCAGCGAGCTGCAAGACGAGGAAGCAACAAATGCGACTTTAGCACAACACGCAAGTAAACTCAAACAAAACACACACACACACACACACATCATAGTCGTCGTCGTCGTCGTCCTCATTCATCATTATGCAAAACGTGCTCGCTGGCTGGCATCCTTTTAGCTTCGCCTCACAGTCAACCTCAAGCAAAACCATATGGACTTCTCGTCTCATCCGCTCATCCATGGTGCTGTCCTTATCGTGGTTCCAACTATTTTGCTGGTGTAGCCGTTGCTTTTGCTGTTGCTGTTCCCATGCAGTAACCTGAATTGTCGCAACATTTGGTTTTTATTGTTGGTCCTGCTGTCCCTCGACTCTAGCTGCTACGTTTGCGGGCACTGCGGCTGCCAACTTTGCGCCCAACATTATATTACTTAGTTGATAAACTTTTATGCGAATCTACCCCCACCCACTCCTCCTCACACTTCATGTTGCTGCACCAGAGCCCGCACCATGTAGGCATGCCTACTCGGCTCGAGGAGTCCTACTGCATACAGCTGTTCCATACCACTTCTCTATGTTTTCCAATTTGTCACTATGGCCGGCATTCCTTGCAGCTGCTTTCGATTTTGTTTATATTTTAGCAACAATTTTGTGACTTTTACTTGCGAGCGCAATTCGAAGTTTTGTTTGTTTGGTTCGCTTGTGTACAATGCATTTATCATGCGGCCTCCAAAAGCCAAAAGTATTTCCCTCAGTCAACGTCACCTCGTCATTTCTCTACCAACGCTATTGAAAAGTGCTGCGGAACGTAATATATTTTAATTGTACACACTCTTTTCGTATTTTTTTTCTCACATCTCACTTTCCGGCATTGACAAATGGCAGCGCCTGTCTTTGGGACAGGGCGCAATTAAACTACAAATTGGTGCCACAGGCAATGCAAAATATATATAATATGTTCAAATGCGCATACTCCATAATTATTAATGAGTTTCAATTTATTATATGCATGAAAGCTACATTGACGTGTTTGCAACTGAAAATTGTTTCATAAATTACATTTATGTTTACTGTCAATTCAGCCAAAAATTAATAAATATATTGGTATGTCATACATTCAGTACAAAAGAATTTATTACAAAATTTAATTGTATTTTGAATAAATAAATGAATACTATGTTTGATAGCTGTTAGTATCTATGTGTATGTATATAATTAATTATTTTGAATGTTAAATTTTCTATTTTAAATCGTAGGAAGACACTTATGACAACACTCGCGTAAACTTTTCGTAGACAACTTTCATACGAGCTCCTCACAACGAGTAGTTTCCTACTCGAGGCAGAATACATATTGGGTTTTCCACAGATAATCGATATATATGATATTTTCTATTTGTCACCATTCACACACATTTGACACAAGTCACGCGTTCTTTTTAATTAAAAAACTTGTACGTGCAATTATATTTTTGTTTTTGCGCTTGAACACGCAGACACTGGCATTTTACAGTGAAATGCGTTAAAAGTTTATTTTTATTGCACTTGTTTCAATTGCAACCTGGACACAAGTTTTCTTCTGGAATGCGTTGATTTTTTAAAAGTACAATTTAACTTGAATTTTGTTCGATAAGCGAATAAGTTACAATATTGCGTATACGCAACGCTGGCTTTAGGTCTCTGAATGTCAACACAATGTCACAAATGCCAATACTGCTTCTAAAGTTGCTGTTGTTGTTGTTGTAAATGTCTTATTGATGTTGTCACTAGCGAAAATTGGCTTTAAGTAAAAAATGCACAAACAACTTGTGCAAACAACAAAATACTCGAAACAACTCGAGAGAATGACAACAGCAAGGAAGCAACGCAAAAGCCAAATTCTTCTTTATTGCATTTGTTCAGATTTGTATACCCTATGGCAGTTGTATCACCGGCTTGTTCCTCTAGCAACCCCAGCATGTTTGACTTCAGCTGTTGATCGAATCACTTATTTGAATGTCGAATATGATTTCAAGATTTTTGTTATTTTCCATATTATCCAGCTGGGTCGCATGCAGCGCGCTGTTGCTTTTCTCTTTTCTAGGGTCTTTTATCGTCAATCATTTGAAACTTGAGGGTTCTTCGGAATCAATTCTTCCGTTTCGCTTTGCATTTTGAATTCGGAATGACAAACGAACGTAGTGAATCGACTGAAACTGAATCATCTGATTCATTGATTAAACACGGCTGCTCGCCGGTCCTGGGGGATCAGCTTTAACCCTTTGGTGGCATCATCATAGCGTCAAGCTGTTGAAGCATGAAATTTTCAACGACTAATGAAGTGTAAAGGTTTATCGTTTGAGGGAAACGCAGGCCAACCTATTCGTTGTTGGACCTTGTTGTTATCGTTGTCAGTAGCTCTAGTAGCTCGATGTTTTTTTCTGTTGTTTTTTTTTTTTGGTTTTTGTTTTCTGTTTTATTATTATTGTTTTGAGTTGCGTATTATTTAGCTTTTGCTTTTATTTTATGCCATATTTCAGTGGCCTATGTGATATTGGGCTTTGTTACGCTCGCACAGTTTATTATTATTGGTTTCCCCTTTTTTGCGGGCTGCTAATTTTAGACTTCATTGATTTTCACGATTTATTGAAATGTTTGGCCGAAGGCCAATTCAAATAGCTGCATAAATTTGTATTTAACATTTATTGAACGAGTATTACATATCATATACATGTACGTACTTATTTATGTGTTAAGTTGTCACGGTTTTATTTCTAATTAATCGGTGCACAGAACGATACCAAGTTTATAGCCATCATTTTATTTAGTTATTTCAAATAAATTTCTATTGTTCATCAGGGTATCTTCAAGTCGGGCACTTTGTTATGTTTCGTTAAAATGAACAATTGAACAAAGTGCAGCGTGTACATGCTTATTAGCTCTAAGTTAATCAATTGTTCAATTAGCGGCTTGTTTTTTTTTCAATGATACTTTTTAATAATATGTGTACAAAGTGTGAGTGTAGAGCAAACATAAATAATGATAAAGTCGTTACATACAATTGTTAATGTGTATTTTTCATGTATTTGTAATATGCCAAAATGTTGTTCATTGTTTAATTTTAATTCAACATAATACGCTTTGCGTGTGAGTTTTGTACAAACAAATTTAATATGCCTGAAGTTTTCAGGCAAGTTACAATGAATACACTTTTTTTTTGTGCACATGAAAACAAGTAAAGTATTTACATATTTTTGTTATTAATTAAAATATATTCAAATGAAAAAGATATATGCAAACAAGTGTATTATTGTAACAAAATAGTGTAAATGACATATCTCGACTGCGGGCAGTATTTGCCTTGTTCTTTCCATACCTAGCAAAGACTATGTGTCTATCGATTATTCAAATTAGTTCAGGTATAAAAAAAAACTCTACAAAAATTTGACTAAACTGGTGGAATTACTTACGAATATCAAGAAATTCTTAAAAGGGCATCGTTGAAAATGATGTGAGCTCCTCGACTGCGATCGGTAAGAGAGTTCTTCCTTCTTGTTCTCAAAAAACTTAGTTTGAATATATAAGAGACAAATGTGTGTGCACATTTGAATATTGAGTTGCATTTATTTGAGTTCACTTCCGGCAATCAGAGTTTAAACTTTGACACATCTCTTTAGTTTAGTCATGCCAACAATTTGATCTTATGTGGCTCTAAGCTTTTTGTTTCTTTTTTATTTTCTTTTGTTTTATGAGACGCTTGAACATAGTTTTCTGATCTAAATGCACAGTCACAGAACTGTCTTCTTTACAATTCCTGATTGAATTCGAAGCGATTGCATCTGTACTTTCGTTTCCTGCGCTCCTGTGCACTGTCGTCTCCGCTGCACCTATGTCCGTGTCCTCGTTGCACGATTTACTATTTATGCTGGCCCCGCGGGGCAGCAAAATTGGAAATGGAAGTTGTAGCATTGAAAAATGTTGCAACTAGGATATCAAAATGTGCATATGAAAGTTATTTCCACACGTAATAGGATACGGAAACTCTGACGATACGTTTTATTATATCCTTTCTGCCAACCCCGCTATGACTATGATACCAGGCAACTATATACATTATGCAAAAGAAAGAGAAACTGAGAGAAATATAGGGACAGAGAGAGAGAGAGAGAGAGAGAGAGAGCCAGCTGTTTTCCGTCATTCAATACGTATGGAATGCTTGATGGGTTTACCTTGGAACGCCCAGCCACGTTGACTGTTTCCGCTAGAGCTTCCGTCCGGCCGGCTTACGCTGCCAATAGTTACAGATGCTGTAAGTGAGGGCGTGGCATTGGCATTGGCCAGCAACTGCACTACTGTTGAACTGTGCAACTGGGTAAAGTGTGCTTCATGTGTCCGCTGTCAAATTTGAAAATTATTCAACTTGCTCAACTTGCAAGTAGAGCATGAAATGCCACTAAAACGGGAAGCATTCACACCGTTTGCAGGTATAAGAAACAGATAGGTGCCTTTAGTCAGAGGCTACAGATACAGATGGCTTCAGTTGGCGCTAACGAAACGTGGCACAAACTTATTGTGGCAAGCAGACAATTGCAAGTTGCCAACTGAAACATTTCAAATGTGGCGCTGCTTCATCTCAATCCCAGTCAATCGACTGCAGCGGATTCAATGCTGCGGTGCTTTTGCAACTGCAGCGTCATGTGCGTCATCGATTCGCTCGACGCCCCCTGAACTGGCAACTGTCAGTGACATACATCTCCCCATACCATATAAACTCAGTGACAAGCATTGGACTAGCAGCGATGCTGCCAATTTTGTTTTAGCTTGTCCAATATTACTGGCTATTGTCATGTAGTCTGTTTAAAAAAAAAATCCATAAGGGAAGTTGCTGCGAACGCTTTGATTGACCATTGAAATTGCACGTCAGCGTTGCAACCAGTGCTGGCCACGTGGCGTATGAGTTATGTTCAAGACGTGCACCCTTGACGCACACAATCTGCTCTATAGAAATCTGTGTATGTGTGTTTGTGTGTGTGTGTGTGTGTGTGTGTGTGTGTATGTATGTGTACTTGTGAGTGAGGGCAGTTCAATGGTTATTTAAATCATATATATTCACAAACTAAATTTTCACTTCGTTTACTCACGTACTTATAAATGAATCACAATCAATGTGAAATGATTTTTGGAATTTTAGACAAATTAAATTATCACATGGCAACACGTATCCTAAATACTAATCATTCTTCAGTTGATTTTTGTCTGCACTAAATGAAAATAGAAATGCATTTGATTAAATATCGAATATTCTTTTCATTTATAAATTTGATTTTTGATACGATTGAAGCTTATAAGCCTCATTGCGATTCTAAATTTGCTGCTGTGGAGCACCGCAGACAAATGGTACAACCCTCACAGCGTCAATGACAGACAACCGCAGATGATGTTAATCTGTTTGCTTTGGCACTCGCATAAATCAAAAACATATATTGCATGTACATACAGATATGCTTATGCAGCAGCAAAAGACTATCAACTAGCTTGGAAGCTGGGAAGCTGTAGCAGCACAGGCGTCAAGATCAAAATAAAACAAATGAAGCCAGCTGCAATAATAGCAACACAACAGCAGCAACAACAGCAGCAACAACGATAGTCAAACTGGGAACCCGCTTAGTAATTCAGGCTGGCACATGCAAAATTAAGCTGGCCTTAAGCGTGCCCCAGAGAGAAAGAAGCCCACCATAGTGTGCACATATGTACTTATATAATCGCACTTGCTGCATACAATAGTGTGTGGAGATTTACATAAAGCAACATCGCGGCCCTTTAGGCGACTGAACGTGTCTTTACTTGATGTAATAAGTAGGAGACTTTGGGACTTGTTTTTTTCACAGCAACAACAACAACAACAGTTGCAGCTCAAAGTGGGAAGCAAACAATCAGGCAAGCCGCTGAAAAGTATACAATGGCAAATCAGACCCACGAGTGCAGGACGTAAGCAAATTACTTTCAAAGTGTGGCAATGTGGCAATGCAGCAACTGGCATTCGTACAACTGCTTGAGTATGAGCTCTACTTGCAATGCATGGCTGAGAACCTATGATATAATGGAGAAGTAAATATATGTTGCATACAACTTCTGCATAGGACTGTTTAAGTAGCAGCAAGTTTGCTGTTGCGTGTGCGTAACTATGACACAAATATTTATGCAACTCATATGAATCAACAGATCCGCGGATTGACAAACAGACAAACAGACAAACGAACAAACAGAAACTGCGATAGATGTTGTTAAGTAGCTCGAGTTTTCTGTAGCACCCTTGGTCGCGCACCGAGCTTTCCACCCCAAGTGTTCATGCTGAAAAGTTAATGAGCTGCCTCAGCAAAGGATATACCAGCAAGAGGGGAGCGCAATTGAAGGCCAAGATGAAGCGAATGGGTGCTCGTGTGACACACACGCACACACACACACACACACACTTGCACACCTACATGAATATGCTTGAGTGTTTCTATGAGCGAGTCTTAATTATAATTATGTTTATTTTGCCTACTAATTCCCATTGACAATCTGGGTTAAGTTTATTTAAATACCAATAATAAATCAGTTAAAACTTCAATATTAATATTACAAGAGATTTATTTTTAATCATGACGTTCATGATTATAGCCAGGTGATTTGACTAACTTCATTACATAATCAGTAAACTAAAATATGTTTTTTAAAAACGAATTGAATGCGCTAACTAGACAAAAATCTAATTTGCATTTGCCCTTGGCTGGCTTATTTTATAATTTCGTTAATTTTGGGGCGCCATTTTGTTTACTTAAATTTTGTTTAACTTTTTTCATCAATGTTGAGTTAAAACCACTGAAACCAAATATGGTGAAAAAATAGTTCGCCAAAAAATAAAATAAGAGTGGCTGCAATGGCAGCGTTATTAAAATTATGGCATTAAAGTATTTTAAAAGGACAGCATAAATAGTTATGTTCATGAAAGAATTATGGTTAAAAATTGAATTGCAATCTGAAAGTATTTCCACATTTTAGTTGATTCAAAAACTTAGTTTGCGCTTGCGTTATATTTAAATCGATATGTGTTTATGGCACAAATGTAATGTATAAATAACAATATGTGCATCTTCATTCTACTGTTATTGTTATTTGTCGTTGTATATTTGAGGTGCAGCAAAGCGTATGCTTTACCTTAGCCCAGATAAGAGCTGGGCGATATGTCAAACATTGCGTATACGCCCTGTGGTATCTACTATTTATGTACACCCTTCTGCCTGGCTGCCTGGCTGCCTGGCTGTCTGGCTGTCTCTGTGTTCATATATCAGTATCTATCGCCAGGCAACCTGCTTTCTCATTGTTGTGTTTATTTTAAGTCAATTGCAAAGCAGCAAATTAAATACACTTGAAATAATCTTTAACAGTCTGTCATTTATTACTCAGAGAAGACACAGCAACACTTGCACACAGACAGACGCTCAGATGCGATTGTTGCCATCAGTTCAAGCTTGGCTAAGTCCCAAGACAATATTAAATGGTAAACCTCTTACCTGTGGCAAGCTGTTTCTAATTTAATCACTTATTTGTTTTCAATTCCATTTCAATTTTGAGCAGAAGCCGACAGAGCTCCTCAGTTTGTTTAACCCAGCGGCAATTGACTGCTTTGCATATTAATTAGATTTATTTGCAACAGTTTAGTGCTAAATGTACGTATAAAGCTCAGTTTCCATTTTTCAAAATATGTTTATTAAAAATTGGAACTCAAAAATAATACTATAATATAATTATCATTATGTATATAACTGTTGAAGATTTTATTTATTTTTTGTCAATGAACCTGTTCAACTGTTTGTCTCTCACAATCTGTCAATATTTAATTAACGTCCTTGTAGTTGAGAAAACAATTTGGTTGTTATGCCACAGGGGTTGGCTTGGGATCAGTTACGCTTATTAATTTCAGAAACATATGCAGAAACCAACCAACAATCAGCGCCAATTTCATATTAGGTACACAGCCACCGAATTAGAACAACTGTGCTAAAGTATGCAAAAAGGATAATACACTTTAATAAAATATTCAATTTAATTTGACCTTAGCAATTTGGTAAATCTGACAGTTTTCTGTCGTCTTCTTTTCGAGTATGGATTGCCTTATTTTCAGTTGCGTCATCTCGACCAAGGCATTCTTTTTTTTTTGTCTAGTTCTGCTTTACAAAATGAGTGAAAAATTATTTTTAAAAAACAAAAGAGATAATAATAAATATTTTATTTTTTAAACAATTTTTTTTGTTTAAATATCTCAATCTTCAATGAAAAGCAAATGAAGAACTTAATTTAGACTGAATGTTGCAGACGAACGCCAACTTTGCAAATAAAATACATTTATCGTGTGAAATATGAGATTCCAGAAATTATTTGCTCGTATTATTAATTTAACGTTTTGCGGCATGCTTTTAATATGAAAAACAAACATCAGTAATATAGAAATGTGTATAATTAAATTTCCGTTTTTAGACGCTCTCACTGAGATAAAAAGTTGTCAAATAAATTAATTTTGACAAAGTGCATTTTTTTTCTAAAGAATCTGCATTTAAAAAAAAAATTCGAAAAAAAAATGTACAATGCTCTGCGGAAATGATGCAGTAAATGAATGTATTTTGCAACGTTTATTCACAATTATTTTTTTGGTCTATACACAAACTGTTGTGAATTATTGAGATGAATACAAACGGCTGGAAAATGTTGCAATCCGAATAGATTCAGAGAGATAAATGGTCGCTTCAATGGCTAACCATTAATTATAATTTATTATTGTCAAATATTAATAAAGGAGTTTGATCTAATAGCCGATATAGTCAATGTGCTTAAGGGCAGATTGAACAACAAAGCATTTACACGCTGCATTGAGCACAAATTGTGTGGCCAAGCCACATATGCGTGTGTGCGCGAGTGTGTGTGTGAGTGTGTGTGTATGTATAAGCCGCGTCTGTGTGTGCCTAGGCATGTCTTGAGCTTTCTCGCATCCTTACGTGTATTTATGTGCGTAAATTCGCCTCACGTTCAACAAAATGGGAAAACGTGTAGGTCGGGTTACAGAAATGTGAATTCGATGTCTTTAAAAACAGCTTTTTAAATAGCGTAACCCGCGCGCACTCTCATACACGCCCAGACACGCACACACACACACACACACACACACACTCTGACACACACAGGCACACACCAAGTGAGCTGCCAAGAGATTGCCACAAACTTAGGCTGCAGCAAAAACAACAACAACAACAACTGCAGCAGGTGGAGCGACATTCGCAGTTAAAAAACGAATCTAGTCTGAGCAAAGAAGCAGCTCAGAGTAATGAATATTTAATGCGAAGCGTTGCCAGAGTTCTGTTCAACTCATTTGCTGTAACCACAAGGACTTTTCTGCTTACTGCTGCCTCGCTTTTCTTCTCCCTATTCTTTCTTTTGCTTTTTGGCAGAGAGAGTGAGAGAGAGTGAGAAGAGCCAAACGAAAATTGGTTTTAAATTGATTTACCATAAGCGCATTTCTTGTTGTTGTACAAAAACCAACGACAATGAACAAAGAAAAAGTGAATAAGCAGGAAAAGAAGTGGCAGAAGCAGCAGCTTCGTAGAGTTTGTGCAGCACCCGTAAGCTGCCCCCTTTCGTTTCTACCCATTAAGCTGCTATAAAACTGTTAGCTGTTAGCTGCCACGTCTCTCTCTCACTCTCTCTCTCGCTCTCTTTTTGCAGCTGTGTGGCGATCTCACTCCCTCTAATCTGTATGCACATCAGCAAATTAGAACAAATCGTTTTGCCATTGCAGTTGATTTGATGCTTAAGCATTGCCTGCATGGTTGCTGCTGCCACTTCAATTGCAGCGTTCTGGTCACGCCACAAAGTATGCAACAATTTATATGCAGCATCATACATGTTCATTACAACTGCGTGCGCTGCACTCGCGATACGTGTCGCTGCTTAATTGCACCAACCCGGACAACGGTCGGCAGCAATTAGAAGACAACGACAACGAGCAGAGAAACAGAACTACAACTAAAACTACAGCGACAACAACAACGACAGTGACACTGACAAAGGCAGTGTTGGGAACAATAAAGAGGGAAAAAATGTCACTCAACCACATGACATTTAGCAGTCGACAGCACGCATACAAAGAACTTTCAACACACACACACACACACACATACACACAGCCACACACACACCTGTCTATCTCATGCATTCTTTGTCAGCCTGCTTTTACTTGCATTTCATTGCTGAAAACTATTGTTAATGTCATTCTAACTGCTGATGCTTTTAAGCCACGCCTGCTCTGCCCTTCAAGCTGAACCAAGCAATTTTTTGTTGCTTTTTGTTTTTTGTATGTTTGTCAGTTGTTTTTGTCTGTGTTGCTGCAGCTGCTACTGCTGAGCGCTAGTCATTAAAACTTTAACAGTTTTATGGTGGCAATGGCATTCTGACATTTTAGCTTTAGCTGCCCTTTAGTTGCTCGGCAACCTTCCATATATTGTGTGTGTGTGTGTGTGTGTGTGTGTATTTGAGTGTATGTTAGGTGTCTCGTGCATATGCGAAAAGAAACAACATGAAATTACTATGGAAAACACGACAGGCAACTCAAAATGAAATTTTCAGTCTCTCAGCTTTCACTTGTACTGCTCCTGTTTAGTTTGCTTTTTTTTCTTCTCTGACGGAATGTGACAAATTAAAATACTAAAAAACAATTTACCAAAAATACTAAATGCATGCAGAGCTGAAGAGCGTCAGTTGTCATGTCCTTTTACTATCTAAGCGCTTTAATTGCACTTGTTTTCAAAAAACAGCTTCGCGTCTGTCTAATGTTGTTGTCGTAAAGGTTTTCTCTGATATTTGCAATTTATATATATATATATATATATGCACACTTAAATATTTATAAATATATATAATCAATAAGAATGACTTTAGTGTCCATTGACCTTTGTACATAATATATTCTTTTGAAATTGGGTCTAAGCTAGAATAATAGCATTGAAAAAAGTATTAATACAACTTGAATTAAATTTGTCAACATTATAATGGTACCCTTGAATATTTAATGGTACCCTTGAAACATTGTCCCTAATTGAAAACCCATCTATTTAATTTCTTATGCCCATTAGGACTTGTTTGTTTGTTTGATTTTTTCCTCCATTTTTCCTTTCTAATTAATTATAAATGAGCGGCTTGCGTGCATTTTCTTTTATTTATGCCTTTCAGTGAACATTTTTTTTCTGGTATTTCATATGATCAAATTACTTTTACAACCGCAGAAATGGCTGCAGAAGACAAGTGCCACCAGCGATACCACCAACACCACTAAGCCGCTTACTGTTAACAGTCGAAAGGAGTTTTCTTCCACAATTCGCGCAGTATGTGTATGTGTGTCTGTGTGTGTGTGTGTGTGTGTGTGTGTGTGTTGTGTGTTGTGTGTATGTTGAGTGGGTAGGTGTGTGACATTTGGCCTTGGTCGCCAAGTCGTATACGTAACATCTTGTTTCTTTTATACATTTTTTATATGTGCTGTATGTGCTTAAGAGATGAGCTGGAGACGGTGTTGGTTTATTTAAAGGGACTGACAGGGGTATATGAAGTGGTGGGGCTTTAGACCGAAATCCGCTTAATGCGCGCATAAAAAATGGCAATAGCGACGAGTGTCGGGTGTGCAAGGGCAAAGTCCCAAACTTGATAAAATGTAAAATTATCGCACATTCATTGTTATTGTTTTTTCGCCTGGGTGTTTTTTTTCTCTCATCTTCTTCTCGTTCGTCTCTCTATTCTATTTTCTTAGCTGATGCCTGCAATGAGTGGCATCAGCGCCGGGCTTTAGGTTAAGTAAGCCAACTCAAACACGCAGCTAAACACACGAAATCAAACTTGAAGAATTACGTTGATTTGCCTTAAAGTATGCGACACAAAATGGCGGGACCACGCAACCAATACCGACTACCAGCAACGCTCGCAGGCAAAATATATACACACACATCCACACTCACACAACAAATTTGCGACAACGGAAATTTTGCAGCACACGCAATGCATGAAAGAGGAAAGGAAAATGTAAGGAATGGGACGGAAATGGGACCTCTTTAATGCCTGCCAGTTAGATTTTATATATTATTTTATTTTATTTCATTTTCGTTTTATTTTTATGTGCTTCGCCAAAGGAATAACAACAACTATGTTTGAGCCAGCTGAAACTGATCGACTTAAAGATACCAATAAAAACCTTTTACATTTCATTTGTTCATACGAAAAATCACACCAAACATTCACCGAACGCGATTAAGCTCATAAGAGAGCTTTGGATCACTTTAATCATTACTTGGACATCGAAAATGTCTAATTCCTATCTAATTCCTTGTTCATATAGTGTCTGCCTTTTTATCTTCGACATACTGCGAGGTAAAAAAACAAAACCACGAAAGTCAAGCATGTACGCTTTTTTCTTTTCCTCTTAATTTTTGTTATTTTTATTTTTTTTGCTTTGTATTGCCATTTGCTTTGACGTTTTTTGTTCTTGGTTATTTTGGCGTTGGTTTTGTATTGGCTACACTAAATCACTTTAAAAATTAGCATAATCCGGTGAGTAAATAAAAATAAGTGAACCTCGCTGACGTGCCAAATTCCGATCTGAATGGGCTATGAGCTTGAATTCGTTTCTTGGTCAATCGCAATCGCAATCGCATAAGAAGTGAACAAATTGCAGTGCAGGAAGTGGAGGAGAAACGTACAATGCGAATGTGGATATTGCTGGAGAGTGTTTTAAATAACACTGACTTCCCGTGGATGTGAATATAATTTTGGCCAGGGACGTAGTCACTTACTGTAGATTGCTGGTCAAAAATATTCCTGATAAAGAAAACTGAATATAATTTTGGTGTGATTGGAATTGGTTGCTTAAATTATAGATTTTTTTCTCCGTTTTCTTTACTTATTTTGCTTATTTGTTTTCCGCGCTTTCAGTTGTCAATTCCCGACGCCATTTGTTTCCAACCCTGCCTATGCCTGTTTTTGTCTTGTATGTCTTTTATGGCGCGGAAAACCCTTTTGCGCAAATTCGTTTTGCTTGAGTTATGCAAATCGCGCACTGAAGCGTCAGATAAAAGCATATTGATCAATTAGGCAGAAGTTGTTTATGTATTCGAACGATTTTTTGTTAGTCAACAACAACAGTTCTACTTAACAAGACCGTTTGGATAGAGAGTCTAAGCCATGCCTTACTTCGAATCATTTTATTTTTTTGATTTATTAAATTTTGCCTGTGGTCCTCTCTTAATTCAAAACCAAATCCAAAGCTACAATATTCTATACAATCCAACCAAAAAGCGTCATAAATATGTTTTAAGTCAGCAGGTAGACAGCAAAAAAGAAAAGAAAAAAATGAAAAGGAAAAGGAAACTAATATTGGGTGCAGGAAGAGAGCAATCCACAAGATAAATGATTGTATACACAAATCGAGCAGCGGCTGAAAATCTTTTGTTATTTACAGATTCAAACAACAATGTTCGCAAAATGTGTTTTGCTATCGTTTATATAACACTGCTTTACAGGTTTGGGCGTTTTTTAGAGAAAGAGAAAGAGAGAGAGAGAGAGAGAGATGGAGAGAGAGACAGAGAGAAAGAGAGAAAAAGAGAGCTCTACATCGTCTGCTGATTGATGATATGCTTCAGACGAGCTATGCAAAAAATGCAACAAACCAGTAACGAAAACTACAATTTTTCTACCAAAATGGTAAATTAAGTCGAGCAAATATGCATACACAACATGCACAGACTAACAGTATACGACCACACACACACACACACACACACACACACAAACGCACACACAGTTCAGGGAATGGGGTGCTCTCACGACTGACGAGCTTTTTGGGTAAATGCATATAAAACGACAACAGCAACAATTGCGACCATTTAACATTTGCTTTAACGCATAGGGATTTATTTGAAAATACAATCTAATGTCTTACGTTTCCCACTTACTACCTTCAAAGTGACAGTCTGTGCATTTTAAAAAGCACTGCTAATCAGTATTAAGCCAAAATAAATAGATGTGAATGTGAATAATTTGGTCGTTGACTGTATTATGAATCGAACAAACTCTTTAGCATTTAGTAAATGGTTTGTGACTTATCCTCTCGTCATAATGTGAGCACCAATCCGTAAACAGAATGAGATATAAAAATAGGGTATCTATCAGTGACTTGGTTAGCGACTACCATTACAAACTTGGTAAATCCGGATTAGGTTTCTCTTATTGCTGAAATTTGCAAGTCACAATTGGCAAATAACTGAATCGGGTTTGGGTCAAGCTGATGCTGCTGGCTCCTGCGGAAAAAATAACTAGTTTTTTCGGATTACAATTTAATTTGTTGTTGTTCGTCGTGCTCGCATTTAGCTTAGCAGGAACCCAAAATTCACATTCACACAAAAGAAACTCAATTAAAATTGAATAAATTTCCATGCTGTTGGGAATAATTACGAATTTCAATTTCTTTGCCGCAGGATGCAAAAAACAAAGGCAACACCCAACAATAAAGCCAACTGCCAGTCAGCCACGAGGCCAGCTTTACAGCAAAGGAAACTTTTTGCCCGGCCAACTGACGCAGGTCTTCTCCATCACATTGCCACGGCTGCTACGCTTGCTTCTCGTGGCAACCGTTGACAAGCCAGATGCCTCAAAGACATTAAAGTCCACCCACACATTGACTAAAACCGACTTACAATGCCAAATTGTTTGCTGTGGCTTTATTGGCAAGTTTTGAGTATAGTTCTGAAATAATAAATAGTAAATAGTAAATATTCTATTGAACGTACAGAAGAAATGCAGAAAATACTGAGAGACAGACTGATTGATGCTCAAACTCAGCAGAGAGGTCGGGAATATTTGGAAGGAAACTTCCATTTGGAACATCTCTGGCCACTAAAGCCTCCTTTTGACTGATTCGAACAACAAAGTGGGAAAGAGACAAAAAAACAGAAGAAAATAAATTATATGGTATAAAGGTGTTTTTCAGTCATTATCAAAATTCCAAATGATATTCAGTGGAGGTGCTTTTCACATATGAATATCAAACGGCCTGAATGGAATACTTATGTGGTATAGTTATCCAAAATTCTAGGAACGCAATCTCATACATACATATTTCTCAATTATAAATTCATAGGCAAATATTTGGTAAAATGAATAAAATAAAATAAATAAATACTACAAAATGTACAAACTTCAGCAGGCAAATTTGCGTCAGACTTAAGTTAGATGCTTGTATGAAAACTATATTCATATTTCCAAAGCATAGCCACAGTTTTCAGGAAGTTTATTTTAGGAAGCTTGGAAATGCGACCTCTGCATGACAGTTTAAAGATGCCTTTGCTGACAGGCAACTAATCAAGCAAACAAATACCCGCCGCAGGTTCTGCTCTATTCTTCATTTCGGCGTAGTCTCTGTAGAATACTGTCATGACAACTGCAGAGCCAAAGCCCATGCATAGAAATTTTGAGCTGTTAGATAACGCGACGAGCACGCCCAACATTATTAATTTTAAACGCCTGCTGTGAGTGGGACCCATAGACAGCAGGTGGCCGAGTGTCGACGAGCAGACAGATTCAGAGACTAGTAGAGTGACAGTGGCACACGCACTGGCACAAGCACAAGCACAAGCACAGGGACTAGCACGGACAGAGGCAGCGATGGAAGGTGGGTGGAGTGTTGGAGAAAAGAGTGAGAAAAACAGGTTTCTTTATATTCTAGTACTCATTCATAAATTTCATGTTATAAGCGTGCGAAAATTGTACAAGTATTTCAATTTAATTATGAACTGTGTCCCTGGCGCAAAGACAAAGCCAGCAAGGCGATTGTAACCGCGACGACTCTGAATGCGATGCTTCTGTGCCACTAAAGTCTCAATGATAAATGGTATATTCTGCAGTAGTATAACAAAACACACAGAGATAAAACACAGCGAGACTGAGATAGATAGAGAGAGAGAGAGAGAGAGAAAGCATTGGTAACATTAGTTTAGGTCGCATAGAAAATACTTGTGCTGAACTTAACTTTTATCTTTCCCTGGCTCACAGTTCACACACATTAATGCGACTGCTCGTACTCATATATATATTTTTCATATAAAGAATTTTACCTGCACGCCATTACTCAAACACACACAGACACACACGCACACGGGTGGGAAAGGGTTACAGCTGGAGTGTTCCACACATTACCCACATCCGGTTTAGCGACGAGCGTGCGACGCTCAAAGAAAACGCCTCGCTGCATGCAACAATGTGCAAGTCGAGTTGAACAGCGTTGCCCCATCCTGCGACTGACTGCTGACTGCAAGTCTCGTTCTCTCTCAGCAGCACCAGCAGCTGCAGCAGAAACCGTAGCCGAAGCAGCTTGACTTTCCACCTCGATGCAATTTACTGTAAAATTGCAGGCTGGCGTTTATTTAGCTCCGCTTTCCTCGTCCTTTACACAGCTGCTGATTGGCATGGAAGGATTTACTTAGCAGCTATGCTAAGCAAATACCACGTCACGTAGCAATATACGTAATACGTAATGTTATTCAAATATGAACTTTGCATTCTTGACAAAATATTTCAAATGGAAATTAAGGTGATTTTTGATTCACTGCATCCACTTAGTCACAGTTGGTATATATGTATTTTAGTTAAAATCGCAAAAGTTATTCCCTGTTTAGATATTATCAATTGAAATTATCTTGTTGTCACACACCTTCCAGCTAGCACTTTGAGATACCCATATGAACCCACTCCATGCTTAAAGTTAGTTTAATTATTTCCGAAAGTGCTTAAGGCCGTAAAACATTATTAAAACTGTCACAAGTCAAATAGATATTAATAAACTGTTTCGACAGAGTAACAGTAATGTGATATTAAATTGTTCTCAAGCAGTTCCAAATAACATAGCATTGATCAAATGATATCAACCAACATGTGTTAGCTTTATACATAACCCAATTACCTATTCCAATCTGATGTGTACCCAGATTGCCAAAGAGAGCGAACGAGAGAGAGAGAGAGAGAGAGAGAAAGAGAGGATGAGTCTGAGATAGGCAACAGTGGCACGGGTTATGCCATTAAATTGCAATTCCTTTCGATTTGTGCTACGTGCCTTGCCCATTTATCATACACTTGCTCTCCCTCTCTTCATCCCTCTCTCGGACTCTATCTCTCCTGTGTGTTGTTTGTGTGTGTGTGTGTGTGTATGTGCTATATGCAATCTTCCAGCTTTATGCGCTTTAATCTGTATCGTGTACTTGACACAAATACCATACAAAAACAACAACAACAACAACGGGGAAAAGCAGCAAACAGAGCTTTACGTACATACTCTCTGTACACACTCACACACACAAAGACAAACCGTTACGCAGACAACTGCACTTTGCATAAAAGTAAAGGCGAATGCAGGGAAATGAACGTAACGCATATGCCCAAGTTGGTTGCTGCATAAATCTAGCGCTGAAATGTATGCAGCACATTTATATGTGCGCAGAGTGAAAACAATGCCAGGTGGCAGCCAGTGGAAGCAGGCAGCCAAAAGAAGTCAACTGTACGTTAGGTAAGCGACATAACTTGCAACTTGGCACCCAGCGCATCCAGCTATATATTTAAAAAAAAAAACAAAAAAAAACATAAAAGTACAGAAAAAAACCAAAACAACAGAGCAAACGGGAAAAGTGCAACGTTGCCTCCTTTATTAATTCTAAATCATGGCTGCATGCTGCAAACCGGAAGACAAGCAAAAGAAAAAAAAACATAAAGAAAAGAAAACATAAAATGCGCAAAAAGTGTTGCATACATTTAAAGGGCAACGAGTGCCAAACGGAAATAATTTAAAATAATTTCTCTGGCAGACCCTCAACTGATGAAGCCGCCACTTAAGGGTGCCGCTGCAACCTCTTGCTATTTAGTCTGTACCATTTACATTGCGATTGGCATGGAGTTCAATGTGCCACTGAATATAAGCCGGAAGCATTAATGCTCTCTCGTCTGGCAAATGCCTGCCCAGATATGCATTTGTGGCAGCCACTGAAAACTCAGTGCAACCGACTTTTGCGCCATCACGTGCGCAGGGCCCAACAACTATGCGACAGCTTAAAACAAAATGTATTCACGCAATACACTCACACACATATATATATATATATATATATATATATATCTAGACATACTTGCTGAGCCCTGCGTTGGCATTAATGGCGAAAAGAGCAAAACGGTTGGACGTGCCTCTGCCTAGGCCACAGAAAACGACGTAGACGAGAATAGGATAGTCGAGAGCAACACAGAGCAGACAGTGGAAACCAGCAAACAACTAGCCACAATTGTGGTCTCAGCGACAACAACAACAACAACAACACAACAGTTGTACGTAAGAAATCCCTTTGTGTACGCTGCGTATGAGTAATGTGCGGCTTCTTAGCTGCTCTGTTCCTGTTCCTCTTAGTTTGCAGCAGTTGCTGGCCTTAGTAGTTTGTTGCCAAGTAGTTTTCAATTAGCTTAGCCCTGACAACCAGCTTCACACACACACACGCACACACTCACACTGAGAGCGCAACGCTGAGTGCTTTTCACACACACACACACATTTTATTTATTTTTTTTTCCTTATTTGTATATATATATTTCTCGCCGTTCCATCTCACTTACGCTCTTTACCTTTATACAGTTGTGGTTCTTTTTGCTGCTGAAAGCACATCAAGTTGCTTACTGCACCATTTGCACAACAACAAAACATAAGTGATCACAAAAAAAAAAAGATAGAGTCTATTAGATGATTCAATGGAGGCTGGTCAGCCGACAGGATATCGGGCGTTGCTGGGGGGAACACGTCAATCCCATGGACGGCGAATTTGTTTTCACCGGCAATTGGCAAGTGAAAGCTTTTAGCAGGAATTGTGCACGGCAGTCACTCAAATACCAAATCGGTCTTTTGCCTCTGTCAGTCTGTCTGTCTGTCTGTTCATCGTCCAATGCCTCTTAAGCCACTGCAGCTGAAATTTGTTGCACATTTTTTTTTTCTTTTGCAAGGATACATTTACTTGACCAACAAGCTGGCAAAACCAATATACTTGTACTTTTTGGGATAAGTGTCGACCAAATGAAAACATAAATCAAAAGCTTGATTACAGTTTCCAACAGGGAAAATTATTAAAAATTCGCAAAGAAAAATTCAAAATCTTAATCAATAGCTATAAAATATATAACATATAAAATACATTCATGACTAAAAAATAACTGATTTAAAACTAAAGTTCCTAAGTGATTATTATAAAATAATAATAAATGCATAATAGGAGATACTCAAGACTATTCTTAAAATGCATCAATGTACTTTGTTGAAGTCTTGAAATGCACATTTTAAATGTGAGAAGGAACTGTACTTAGTATTGTAATATTCAAGAAGAAACTATGTTTACTATTTTTAATAAGTATTTTTCCCAAAAAAATATTAAGCATTAGATATGCACAAATATTCATATATATATTTTTTTTTAGATATCTATAAATACTTTTGCCAGTAAAATTTATTTCAACTTGAAATAATAATTTTTATTATTTTGTTATAATATATATATATTATTTAAAATATTAGGGTATTTGAAATGCATTGGCTTAGCAATCTGTTGGTTTAGCTCACATGTTTCGCCAGGTCGAATAATTTCCGAATTGTTAGGCAGATTACTGTAAGCACTTCAGGCGTAACGACTGCAGCAGTTAAATATTGCATTACTCGAATGTGTGCTACAGTATATTTCGGGTCCACCCATGTGGCATATGCATACATTGATGTACAGGGGCTGTAAAATTGTAATGTGCTGCAGAGCGTGATTGCGATTAGGTCTTGCAGAATTGGACAAATTAAATTTCAGCTAATCCAATCAACCGAATGTGAGCCAAACAAAGTATACATCAATATTTGTGATTATTTGAACAGCGCGTTTCGGGTTCAATTGACTCGATTGACTCGAGACTGGCTGCTGGTCGCTGGTTGAGCAAACGCCACCCAACACTTTGATGGGGCTTTATTAATAAAGCCGCAGGACTGCTCAGTTGCTCAGTTGCTCAGTTGCTTGGTCCAGTCTCCAATTCTCAGTACCCAGTCAAGGGCAATTCTTTCATAAATTTATAACCAAAAGCCATAACGAATGGCACCCATCGCCTTCGTCCTTGACAGCAAGCACACATATATACATACGGAATAAGGAATTGGAGGCCAGTTTGGCAAATGTTTTATTGCGTACATAAATTGCAATTAGGCCCAACGCCTGCAGGGATAAATGCGCACCGCGCACACGCCGAGACGCACCGCCCGACACGATAGGACCCACCGGAGTCCGGCAGGACCCGCAGGGACACGCATGTGTGCGCCCAGGGAGAGCCGCAGTATGACGAACTGCCTTCGCATCTTTTTGGTGGGTTAACAAAACATCAATTGGCTTATTAATGTTTGCGGCGGAACAGTTGCTGCTGCAAAGACAACATCATAATCGCCATCGACTCGACGGACAACGCGTGCGTCCAATTGGCGCCCGGGGCACATGGCCTCATCGGACTCGCCTCCTTGGGACGGTCACGCCTGTGCTTAATGTGAAATTATGGCTTTAATGTGCTGGCAAATGTCATGCCGAATTTTTATAATAAATGGACGTTTGTATGTGTGTATGTATCTGTGTTTACAAATTGGCCGAATAATCGCGGATTTTAATTTCCTTTGCGCAAAGAGTTTAACATCAGCCAGACAAAGACGCATCTTGGCCCATAAAATGCAAACTGGCTTGCTGGAGTTGACTCAATTAGCTGCTGATGTCGCCTCCTTGGGAAGTCAAATAAAGCATCCACTAATTGGTTCGTTTTGAATACACATGTGTGTATATTGTGCTTACAAGCAGTCATTTAAAATTTTATAAACATGAAAGAAATATTAATTTCAGCTCTGTTGAAGTTCGATACAATTCTGAAATAAGAAATCAATTAAATATTAATTATATTTTTTTTCATTCGAAGACTATGAAATTAATATTAATTTCAGCTTTGATGAGTTTTTAAAAAAAGAAATCAGTTCAATATATAAAAGCAAAAGTCATTTGAATATTTTTTCATGTTAGGAATAGGAAGCTTTTTCTTTAAGAAGTATTCATAATAATATAATGTACGAATTCATCAAATATTGTATAAATTCTAGGTTGCAATTCAATTTTCTAATAAATTGGATTCAGCAATCTTTGAGTAGAAATTTAACAGAAATGTTTTAAGTACTTTAAATAATTGCGAAGCAATTAACCGAAAACTATAATGTTATATTTAATATTGCCCACAAACTAACCGATATTTTATTTATTGAAATACATATATTTTTTCTTAATTACCGTTAAAATGTTGAACAACAAGCACAAGTTGAATGCCAATTTGATTGATTAACCACATGTGTGTGTGTGTGTGTGTGTGTGTGTGTGTGTGTGTGTGTGTGTGTGTGCAGTATGAACGTGTGTGGCAGCAGTTGAAAAGTCGCAGAGTGAGATGCAACATTTTTATATTCTCCAGCTCCTCGGAAATGTATGTGCGTGTGTTTGTGCTTGTGCCGGGGTTTCTTTGGTGCTCAAAGGCAAACGTAATGTAAAAACATTTAAGGTTTCAATTAAGCAAAATCCCAAAAATAAAAAAAATAAAAAAGAAACCCTGAGGACCGCCGCACAATGAGCCAGAGGCAAGAAATGCGGCCAAAAGAGAGACAAACTGTATGATGGTATGAGGTAGTTAACCGAGGGCAGTCTCTAGAAATATTTTAAGTAATCAATTTGGGTCTGCGAAACAATATACACATATACATGTATACATACATATGTATATATAGTTGAGCGCTGGCCAAACCTTTGTCTCGGACCTTCCGCACGTCCATTCTGTTGCCTCATTTTTAAACTAAAGGGAAAAAAATTATTGAGCTTACGTGCAGCATGACAAACGATGGCTGCAGACTTTTCTGGGTATGTGTGTGTGTGTGTGTGTGTGTGCTTAGGGTCAACAGGCAAATCCTTCCATCAAATGTCAAAGTTTAGATTGTAACGTCCACTTGAGTTATATTGAGATTTATTGTGCTAACGAAAAGAACTTGCAAAACGTAAGGCTATAAAAGGTTTATTTGCTCCTCCCCGCCCTTAAGAATGCGTATCATTAATTATGATCACTGTGCACTGTGCAGTGGACACTGTCATTGTTTATGTGTCCTGCAATCCGCCCGCGGCAATTTGTGCGACAAGTTTTTGTAGGCGTCAGCTTGCCTTTCAATTTCAATTTCAGTTTCAGTTAGCGGTGCACTGCAGTTACAGTCTTTTATAAAGTTCATTCAGGAAACGCTACTTTTCAAAGACTGCCTGGCGGCTAGCCAATTGTGCCAGCTACAAGCTACCAGCTACCAGCTACAAGCCAGAGCCTCCTCACATAATAGAGAACAACTTACACTTTCTTTCTCTCAATCCTATACTCCCTTGGGCACCCACAGCATCTGCAGAAGTCAATGCATTATAGCTGTAAACTAAAGCTGCAAGTTGTTTTGACACTTTTGGCCCAAACAAAAAGTTGCAGGCGACACAAACAGTAGGCTGGACTGCCAAGTAATTTTCTTTAAAGGGAATGCAATTTATCAAAATTATATAAAATATGACTGTAATTTGAAGTATGCGATTTTAACTGTCGACAGTCTCCACAAAATACTTTTCAAAAATACTTTAAGTCAATAGCATAAAACGACACCATCGATCTATTCATTAGGCAAACTTATAAATGTCCATTTCCAAATTTGGGATCATAAGTACACCCATCTTGGGAGAGTGATACTTTAAGTTAGCATGGAAAAATCAGCACAAATTTATTTTCCGAAGACATTTGTTTGTAACTGTAGCTCTGCGTGCTGAAATGGTATCCTGATTACGGGCCTGGGCAACTTTTGCAGCTTTTTTCGCCGGCTGAGTTTTTGGTTCTTTTTATCTTATCGATATTTTGCGTTGTGTTTGGGATTTAGCTGCTTGTTTGTCGCAGTTATAGCTGTTATTTTGTTATCCACTTCTGCTTAACCCAGTTCCAGTTTCAGTTTCAGTTACAGTTACAGATCTCTGCATTTTATTATCTGAATACTCTCACAATATGAAACGAAACTTTGCAATGTAAATTAAATGCCAATGCCGCCAACTTTTTGCTGACATTTTTTTTTGGGCCGCCGCGTTGGCTGACCTACAAAAATGTGCTTGCATAAAAAAAAATAAATATACATATATATATATATATAAAATACAGCATTTTTTTTACTGTTACCGCGGAGCCAACAAATAAATGTGGTTTAAACATGACAATCCGCTGTGGGCCGTCGGCTCGTTATCACCAAATATTTTTGCACACGAAGTGAGCGAATAAATAAACTGCGGCACAAAATGCGAGAGGCGTGAGCTCCACTCAGTAGCTCCAAAATATACAGATGAGGACGACTGGCAGGAGCGTGTCCTGTCGATGGTGCTGATGGGGGTGATGGGGAACGGGTGGAGCGGTGGAGCGGTGTCGGTGTGTAAATAATGTTGCCTACCTTGCGGCACGAGACAAATAAGCGAGCGGCTTGGCTTGGCGTTTGGTTGACGGGCAGGTCGCTTGGGCGACTGACCGTTTATGGTCCTCACTTTTTTGTGCTCCTGTTTGACAAATAAAACGTGAAATGTCAGAGCGCAAAAAAGAGAGTAACCAATAAAAGCTTAATTAACTGTTTATGGCCATGGCATGTTAACAGTCCCAAAAAAAAAAAACCAAAAAAAAACGCGCAAACGAGCACACATTCCACAGTCATTAATTTGCGGTTGGAGAGTTCGAGAACTGGAGCAATGGTATCCTCGAATTGACTCGGGTATGTGCTCCAGGGCGTTAAGGGAAATTAGCTGACGTTGTGGCGCAACATGACCAACAACAAAAAACAAAAAGGCTTACGCAAATATAAACTGCAAATCCCTTCCAGAAAAGAAAAACACTAACTAGTTAGTACCATATATACAACAGCGTCTCCATCGAAAAGCAAATCAGAATCTTGACTGGGAGGCAGTTTGAAAGCAACCCACAAATGTGTAGTAAATAAGTAGAGGTTTTTAAATTAATTTAAAAAATATGGAAAAAACCAAATAAATGTCCATATGTTTATTTGGAAATATACTTCAGCATACATTCCTGACTGAAGAGTTGTATTTTCAATTTACTTTTGAATAATCATAAGGCCTTGATGAATATTCGACTATGGGAAAACATAATAGGCCATTTCATTTTAGATATTATGACATAACTTACTATTTACCAGAAACCATAGATACTTTTCTAGATCTCCACACAGACGTATCAAATCTTATATATTGTTTTTTTTTTTTGAGAAACATTTCGCAAGTCATTGAAATTTAAGTTAGTACCATTAATCTACAATGTCTGATGTTTCCAACTCGAACGACACGCCTGATAAAGGGTCGGCAATTGACGGTTTGGAGAAGTCGCTCAGTCCTAGCACTTCTGAGCACTTATCGGATATATTCGTCATCCCGTCTTTCAATTCCTGCGAATCTTTCGAAACCATATCTAAAGCATTGAAGAGCCGCTTGAAAAGCGATTCGACGAAGAATCTAAATAGGAGCATCAAGGAAGCAATCTTTGGAAATTCGGTATCAAATGAAATCTGAGATAGCTTCCAAAAGCCCAAACTCCACTGCCCGAGCCACCGTCAATAAGTTGTAGTTGGAAAGTTTGCTAATTGTTGTAAATACGATTTCTATAATCGAATAGGTCGAAGTAGCCTAAATATGTCAGCATGAAAGCCCATTTATGAAGCAAGACAAATAGAATTACTTATACAATTATGCATGCATATGCAAAATTGTCCATATAAATTATTGAATTCTGTAATTCTGTTTTAAACCAAAAAGGGAATTGACATTCCACAGAATAAACGCACGTGCAAATTATAATATTATTTTAATTTTATTTATTTGCATTGAATTGTAGAGCTTGTTGCAATATTTTAAAAGCACTAGTTTCGGTATTAACTTAGGTGTAATTAGAAATTATCAGTTTATAAAATATTTTTTGCAGAACTATATGTTTCTAGCTTGTATAGTCTACGAGAACTATGCATTTAAACAATGCATGGCTTAACGGCTATCGAGAAGTGAAGCCCAAAGCATTATGACGTACTGAAAAAACATAGCAGGCCAGACCTCGACTAGGCTTTTCCATGGCTTACTTCAAAAATATTTTCTACTACAAATCAAATTATTTTCTTGAACTTTGCACAGAACAGAACAAATCTTGTAGTCGTTTTAAAAAAAAAGATAATATAGACTTTTGGAATAAGGAACATTTTTTTTTTTTTGTTTACACGATTTCGGTACAAACAATGTCTGAAGTTCCAAACTCGACCGTCACGACCGACATCATGCCATCAACTGATACACATGGAATCGGTGATAGGTGCATGGAGAAACCGCTCAGTCCGAGCAGTTCTTTGGTAAATGTATCGGATATATCCGCCGTTTCGTCGTTAACCTCGTGCGAATCGTTCAGAACCATATGTAGGGCATGGAAGAACCGATTAGAAAGTGAGTCGATGTCGAAATTAAATAGGAATATAAATGACTTTGAAGCGAAGGTAGAACATTTTACATCAAAGCTAGATGTTAGCAGGAACGTCAGTGAAGAAGAATTAACGGATATAGCCAGAAGTCTATCCATGTGCGTCGTTATGGAGAGCCGACCTCTGCAACTCTCGGATAGCAGCGAGGAAGAAAACATGCCAATCAACGTGGCAAGCAACTTTCAGCGACGCTTTCTTGAGCCCGAGGAGATTCGTGAAGCATTTGTTACCTTTCGGCAGTACGATTTAAATGGAGACAATTTTATTGAGCTGTCCGAGCTCAAGATGGCTCTGGAGAAGCTATCGGTGCCACAGACTCATTTATCAGTCAAACAACTCATGGCGGAAATCGCTGGGCCTAACTCACCAAAGTTGAGTTTCTGTCAGTTTCTATTTACCTACGCAGCGATCCTGCAAGACAGAACTTCGAATGCTATTCAACTGAATCAATCTCCGATGGAAAGTGTTACTCCACTAGAATCGGTCAATGTTTCCAAGGAGGCTGTTAGCAATGTGAAACGATTCTTTGAGGCAAGGCTGGCACAGCAATCCTCAGAACCAAATCCGAACTCATCGAAGAAAGAAGACATTTCCAAGAATACGGTCCTGGATGGATAGAATATGATTTCTTTTCCAATATCCACTCATTAAGACCGACTTTATCAAGTACTATACAATTTGTTTGTAGCCTTTGCATTTGTAAATTGGCAGTGCTATTTAAATTACTTTGACCTTGCGCTAATGCAAGTATCCATAAATCACGTTTCAATAAAACAAAACGAAAAACTTAAGTGTCCAATCAAAGGTAATTGCCATCGCCTGTTTTCGGGCGCAAACATAACAGAACGCAAATATTTTGCACCCACCAGTGGAGTTGATCACCTTTCAACCTGCCCCTTTTTTTTTTGGATTACTATGTAGCTAAAGCGAAATGGGCTCCACACACGCCAACTTCCAACTTCCAACTGGCAACTGGCAACTGCCAAGCTTTAACTGCCAACTGCCAACTGCCAACTGCCAATAGCCAGTTGGCAAGCCGAAAACTGCCAAGTTACGAGCCGCACCAAGTCTAGCCGGAAGTTACCTAGCCCAAAGCCAAAAATATTTTCGTGCAAATAATTTGCCAGCTTAACTATGTTAAGTATTTAGATATGTATTTTTATACTTTGCTTTAGTACACATGGCACATAGGACATTGTGGGTTCATTACTCGTCCCCCAAAACCAGTAGAGGTTTTAAAGTAAGGGCCATTAAGTATAGTGGACGCCCAATATGATGGACATGGTGGAAATATATATAAAACGGAAGGCTGTAATCGAAATTATTGAACTGTAAAATACCCTGCACTAAGCATATCAGACAGAAGCTGAAAGAACACATAAACATAACAAACTTTTTAATATTGTGCGAGACTGAGGTAAGTCATTCATGTCTGTTTGTACGGTGAACACATTGAAAACAGTTTGTACTTTGGAAAAAGTTTGTGCGTCGTAACCAGAACAATAACAAAATTCTCAAAAAGTGCCAAAAGGAAATTAAACTTAGTCTTGCGAGCTTTGATTTTTTTTCATGGGAAATGATTCCTCTGTTGCAATTCGAAAGTATTTTAAGAGTGATTCGAAAGTTGTTGTCAAATTTATTCCCATTTATCTTCGTCACTTGTAAGGTACATAGAAGTATCGTATTTTCTTCCATGTTCAAACTAATTATATACCGACTGTACGCACAACATCCCCACAATCACAATAAGATTAGTTTGTAGGGTGTTTCACATTTGTATAGCCGGTTATATATTTCGGAGTGAGTGGACTACGCTCACGCCCTACAATTATGTTGCCATTAAGCCAAACAGCGGACTGTGCTAATATTTATAACAGATTTTTTTCTACCGCAACTCTTTTGATAAATTCACGTTAAGTAATATGGCACGCCATATACAAATTATTATGAAAATGGCGGCATCTGTATAAAGCTGCGTATACGCAATGCGGCCGACTTATGTAATAAAAATCCAACAAAAGTCATGCGAAAATAATGAGCATAAGCATGGCCACACAAAATGCAGACGAAGGCGGAGGAGGAGCTGCAAAGGACGGTCGGGGAGGGCGTGGAAATAGTTTTCAAATTAAAATAAATGCCGCAGCTGAAGCAACTTTTATGCGTCCGCAGCAGCTACCGGGGCAGCCGGGAACTGTGGATGGGGGGGAGTTGGTTCGGTTTCAGTAATATGGGGTTGGTTGGCTGTTGTTCGCCTCCCCCTGGCTGCCCTTGTCCGCACTTAGCTAACCGAAATGCCATGAAAGTAAATTCACTATAAAATTAATTATGAACGGCGACGACGATGACGACGACGACGATGACGACGACGGCGTCGGCGATGGCGATGGGAACGTTAACTGAAAGCAATGCAGCGAGTCTGCCTGTACCACATACCTTTTAATAGCACTGTCATCAATTTCGCTCAATTGCGCACACAATCGCATCTAATCACGTCGGAACGACCCCAACTAGCGAACAGCAGTTACAACAAAGCCAATTTTTTGAGCTTGCTGCGATGCTCCGTCCAAATGTTTATGGTTATGGCTATATGGTTGCCTTTGCTGTGTATGTGCTTCAAAAAGGGTCACGTGTCAAATGTCATTGACATGGCTTGTCATGCCTTTAAGTATTTGCAAACACTCACACAAACACAAACACACATACACAAGCAGAGCAACTTATGTCAACAAACCAGCGGCGAACGCCAAAAAGTATGCCACGATTTCGCCTCATTTGCTGCACGTTCCGCTGTCCGCGTCTGTCTCTCTGAGACTCGTCACCATCTGAGTTAGCCCCTCGCTTGTCACTGTCCCAATTAATTTATAAGAAATTTCTATCTATGACAAAATATATGCAGCTGCAGAGAGGAATGTCACACAGAACCGATAAACCACAAGAAAGCCCACTATAATCACATGTGCTCGGCCAGAAGATATCTCAAACCCAGATCCATTGACCTCATTAGTAAAGTTCAACTTGTTTTCCGACCAATTGAATTTTCAGAAATTGATGAGATGAGTTTAAAGCTTCTGACACAATTCCAATTTTGTCCAGACCAATAAACCATTTCTCTTAGTTCTTACAGCCCTCATGTAAATAAACAAATTAAAAGATATGGATCAGAGTTTCATATAAATAGTAAAAATGTGCCCTGCGACTAAATTAATCATATGAATATCAATGCTTACAGATATACAGCAAGCAAACACTAAAACGGCTTTAATAAATTTCTTGTTCATTGATTTAACGAATAAGTTAAATACAATTAACCCCTAATTGGCCAAAAGCTTCCTTCCGTCCGAGAACAATATTGGATAATTAATAAATAGTATGAGCACTTTGCCTTATCTACAAATGGAATCTTTACAATAATTTAAAGATAAATATTTATAAAACTACTGCCCACATAATATTGATTGAATATGTCAAGGAGCCAAAAATGCAAATTGTAAACAAAAATCTAATTTCATACGCAAATTCCATTTGCAAAGTGTGAAACAAATGAAGAAATACTTGGGCACGTGTCATTCTGTCAATGTGCCATAATTCTTATGACAATTTAGGGTCCATTCAGGCTGTCGGACTGACCGAACGGAATGTCCGGTGGTGTCCAACTCCAGCTCCAAGGACAGCAGCGACTGGCATCAGTGGTGGAGTGGGGCCATGGCTGCTAGGCATTTTATTCTGGAAGTGTCCAACAATAAGTTTGTAAATGTATATGCAGAGTTCTCAATGGCTTAACCCTTTTCACTTAATGCGATGCCTTGGAGACATTTCGGAGATTAGACAAACCATTTTCATATCATATTCCCCAAATGCCAGAAACGTGGACGAGTTATGCATGCTGTAAGTGTCTCAGCCAACTCATCATAAGGTGGCATCATATCCATAAGAAACTTTAATCGTAGGTCAAGAAAAGGCAATGTTATAAAATCGTTTGATGCGGGCAATGAAATCAAATTAAGAAATGCTCTTAGGCTTATGTCAGACGGCCACGTGCCAAGGCCAAAAAACTAAAACTGGCACGGGTCTAATTAAAAGCTGATCAATTCTGAGTGGGAATTGAAACAGTTGCCTGTCATACAATATAATTTAAATTTTAATTTCAAATTTACAACAGCTTACACTATACTACATAAATGCCATTATTTTGTGAACTTTGTCCTCTCAGTTTTTTTTAGTACATTTTAATTAAGCAGCACTTTCAATATTCCAAAGAGAGTTTTCAGATTCAGCAGACTGAATCTAAAATATATTTAAGTAATCTAAATTTAATGGAACTCTATTGAAATTCGCTCTCAAAGAATTTTTAATTAATACAATTATATTATAAATTTAAGCTCGTTATGTGCAGTGAATTTATGTTGATATGTTTATTTTGTATCGTGTGAACAATTTTAAAATAAACGGCACAAACAAATTCTATTAATACTTATGTTTTATATCAAACAAAAAATAATTATAATTAGAAAACACATTATAAATGTACAGATAATTATTTACCTTTGTAAAAATACATGGGAAATTAATCATGTGGCTATTTGAATCCACAAAGATATGTCGCGACAGATTAAATACACTTTGTTTTTACTTTTGCTCGGTGAAAATGTGCGCTTTGTAGTCTACCTTATTAATTTTTTTTCAATTATCATATTTTGGTATGTATATATATTATGAATGGACATGCAAGCGAAACGATATATTCAGAATTTAAAATGAAAATAAACCAAAGAACAAGAAATATGTGCTAAAGAATGGAGTATATATATATATATATATATATATAGTATTGATTCTAAAATTCTATTTTCTTGTCACTTTTACTTTTACTTAGTTACTGGTACAGGGTATCTACTCGTCAGGCACTGTTAACTATAACATTGTCATTTGTTGTTTTTACTCGTGGCAAGACCATAACATGAAATTAAAAGCGAATTTTTTAGCCATGTTGCAATTGCAATAATGCAAAATAATATTTATACATAGAGGAAAGAGAAATGCCTGGAGGGAAACTGGAAACCGTTAGTTGCACAAGCAAATAACGAAATTCTTAAAAGAAATCTAGAAAACCAAATTAGTCCAGCAAAGCACTGTGATATTTTATAATAAAGCACCAATTCAGCTGCTATTGTGAAAGCAAAATAAGTATTGAAAGTTTTTGAAATGAAATCATAATGAGGTTAGATTGCAGTTCGACAGATTTAATTTGCAGTAGTTTTCCAGATGAGCAGAAAGATGCTCCGCATGCCCGAAAGTCCTCTCTAAATATGTATCATTTTTTGAATTCGCCCCCAAATACTGTTATTGGAAACTTTAACACAGCCCTCCAGCAGTTTTTACATTTGACTAGCTGATGTTTTCTCCACTTTATTGACAGAGTATTTTTGTTAGCAGGCAAGCAAATATATATACAAAAAGCAAAGGCAAAACAGCAAAACAGTTTTTTGATTCAATTTCCGCGTTTGCAGCTCGCTTGTTGCTATTTTGCATATCTCGAGATTGAGAATGCGAATGTGGCTGGCTGCAAGATTGGGATCACGTTGCATGGGCAACGGATGGGTGGTTGCGGTTCAGTGTGCCTTGCTGCCTGTTTTTGCCACTTCGAACCGGAGCATATCGGCAACATTTGCAGCATCTGGCATAGGCGTAACTTTGCAACTTGTTTGCCAAAGTTGCGTTTGCCTGTTTTTGCTTTAAGTAATTCGCGCACATTCGAAGATTTATGCAGTCGACAAATCTGCATTTGCAATTGTACTTTCTGCGAGTAGTTGATATATATGTCAAGGGATTAAGTGCGCTTTTGCCTAGCGAACGGATAAAAGTTCTTAAGTCGAATTTGTGCATTCAACATTTGATGAAGTGTTTTCCCCAAAGTTCTGATGCAAACATTGCATTCAAGTTAATCAACTGAATTGAATTGAATTATTTTGTCAAACTGCTAATTTTTAACAATATTAGATTCTTCTAATGTAAATTAAAATAGTACTTGCTGTACTTAAAAAACGATTAAAATCGATAATGTCATTAAGCCAAAAATATATTGCATCATCGCTTATCCAATCTAAATAACACGCATTTGAGCCCGTTCCTTAAAATTTACGTTACTCACTTGAGCCATTAATATTGCAAATAGCTTTTATGTGATTTTAGTATCTATCATAAACAAAAAAGAAGTAAGTAAGTTATGTAAACTATAAGCTATAAACTTGAAAGCAATTAGCACTTTGTGAACTGCACACATAAAACCAATTTACTCTCGACGTCGAGAACTATTAGCTGAGCATCATAGCTAAGACTTCCGCCTGCATATCAATAACACTGAAAACTCGTTATGCGCAGCGCTGCATAAGGCAAAACAGAAGCAGCTTAGACGGAAGAATCAACCAGATTATGGCCTAGGATGATGGCTGGTCCGGTCGTGGCCCAGTTTCAACCCCAACCAAATTGACTTGTGCAATAAGTCAAATGTTTGGCTGTCTCATTGCTCTTGTCATTCGACTAACCAGCACAATCAGACACAGCAGCAGAAGTAGCAGCAACGATAAGGACTCATACAAAAACAGACACACTGACAACTTAAATGAAATTAAGTGTAAAATGATCAAAGTACGAAGCGCGCTACAAGTTAACAAAAAACTAAATAAAATAAATAAAAAAAACTCTGTTGGAACAAAAAGATCAAAATTTGAAAGGGCAAGTTAAGAAAATCTGTGCGATTCTAAATCTATGCAACGTTCATTTTTCTTTTGTTACCTCCATCACTACTGCCTTCCTGCCTGCTTTTGATGATGAAAAATTGAAAAAATGAACGACAACGTTGGGGCAAAGGAAAGGAAAAGAAAAAAATGAAACGAATAACGAAGTAAATGTCTTTGGCTGACGCGCTTAACCCTTCTGGGTTTTGGCAGGCGGCAGCCATGTTGGCACCCGCTTTGATGATACCGAAAGGCAACTTTCATAATGATAATAATTTTGTGCATGATTTATGAATGAACAAGTTTTATAGCTCCGAGCCGAAGTCCTGTACCTCTATCTACAAGAACTTGTGCAAATGTTAATTTTGGCACAGCAAAGGAGTACACAGAGTAAAAATGCAAGACCAGGGTCCATACAGTGAGACAGAGAGATAGGTAGCCACGCCCCACTACATTAACATCCATTTGCCTAAGGCTTGCACATACACACACACACACACACACAGGGAGATAGAGAGAGAAAGAGAAAGAGAGAGAAAGAGAGAGAGAGAGAGAGAGAGAGGAGAGGAGAGGAGCAAAGTTTTTCACTTTAATATTTATTTCAACTGTCGGACCATTTTGGAGTGTAGTAAATTTACATCTTTCAACGTTCAAATACACAGATGGGCCGCTGCCTGGGTCAGTGGAAAGCTGGGAGACCTGGGACCCCTTTACAAAATCATTTCGCTGTGAAATTGTATCCGCATAAGAAAATGGTGATGGCGATGGCGTTGCTCCGACTTACAAAGCACGTGAGCTCATTCTTGATGCACGCTAGTAAAACTTTCTCAGACAACGAGTGGGTCAGGTTAGGCCAGGCGAAAGGCAGCCAGTCGGTCTATTGCCTGGGAGTGCAGCTTCGCCTTCGCAATGCCATTAAAATTAAATCCCAATAGAATGCTCTGTAACTGCTGCTGCTGCTGCTGATGTTGGTGCACAACAAGCACAAGCCGTTAGTTGTGGCCAGCTTTTGATAGCGTTTTATAGCCCCTGGGCAGCTGATAATAGTTGAAATTAATGCGCCGCTAGTTTGTGCTACCCGGCGACTTATGTAGATTTACGAGGCATGCAATCGATGCCCAGTTGCATGACTGCAATTAGGCGCCACCAACAACATGAAATTATGCAAAGCCAAAGCACTAACAAAAAATCAACAGCTCAATGCGGGATAAAATTTCGTCGCGGTTTTCAGTGTGCGGAATAGTCATAACAAGAAATGTTTTCTCCAATGTATACCTAACTATTTTTTTTTTTTTTTTTTTTTTTTGCGGTTCTTAACAAGGTTATGATATTCACACCCCAATATTCAGAAATTGATGATGTTTTGGAAATAAATTTCACTCTTTAGCCGCACACATCCTCATAAATACTGCCATGTTTAGTTTAACCCGAACCGTAATCTTAAGGAAAGTATACACACGTACTTTTAGGCACATCTAAATAGTTGTTTTATAACTGCGTCAAAATTTTATTGAAGATGTGAAATACACTACATTTTGGCTTTATATTAAAAGTATTATTTCAATACAAATATTTGCACATATAGCTTTAAAATTAAAAGTCTTTAAATTTGCAAATGAATATTTAATGACACAACGAATTTAATCACAATCTTCAGCATTTCTTAGCTAAATAAATTAATTAAATGTACTTTATATATTGCATTGTTATTGCATCATTATACAAATATAATATTATAAATACGTAATATTAGAACTAAGCTAAATTGAGGAGAACTCCATTTCAGAAACATGAACATTCATGTTAACAGCCTTTATTTTTGGCTGCTTATTATTTGTGTTACTGAAGCCACACACTCACACACATGCACGTGAAAAGCACCACGTGGGCGTGGGTGTGTGGGGCTGGCTATGTGCATAGGGGAATTCACAAATATATTCCCAAATGTGACAAGGACATTTGCATTGAAATTCTAATACCACAACACGCAAGAACATGCATGTATAGAGTGATATGTGACTGTGTGTGTGAGTGTGGATTGGTGTAGGTGTGGGTTTTGTAGGTGTATTTACTGGTAGGGTAACAACATTTGGTTTGTGTTGTAATACAAAAGCAAAGCCCAGCGCTGAGGACGCATGTGTGGCAGGCTCCTGTTTTAAGGGCGGGAGCGGTGAGTCCTTAGCAAATGTTTGTTGCAGTTTATTTGCGCATGTAATTGAGGTCGTAAGCAACAAGCCAGAGATACACACACACACTCACTCACACATAAATACATACATGCATTCGCAGAAAACCACCAGAAAGGCAGATGGGGCACACCAAGTATCCACTACTATTGATATGGAGTCTGTGGTTGCTACTTCCACTGTGCGGTAAATGCCATCGAATCGCACCACTAAGTGCGTACAGTTGTAATCCTGGAATGGAACAGTAACTGAACCAGACTCATTTCAATTCAGTGTTCGGGAATTCAATATGCTTTCAAGAACTTTTCTCATAAGAAATATCCGCATATCAGTTGTGTTGGTCAAAAGCGTCGCATTTAGACAGAGGCGACAAGACATACATTCAGAAATACGACGAGGACATGTGTAAATTAATTTCGTGTTGACATTCAATTAATTTTGTGCATCAAAATGCAACCAATCACCTGTCAAAGGCCTTAAATCAATTCGGCAGAATGCACGTCAGAACTATGGTTTCTATTACGCTATTAAGCAAAATAATTCTAAGAGAAGGCTTAAATAGTTCGCTTCTAAGGATTTTCAAATGTGAACGACTCTGTTTAGTAAAAATTCAGGTTTTCGGATATGTTCATAAGCAAAGCTTAAAAGTAGAAAACTGATGGCTTGTCGCGATTATGTACTTGATGTGGCTGTAGTTGGTACAATTAATGTGTTATTTTCCGGTAAATTATGAACGCTGATATTTGTCATGCCCAGCTGAGTTCCAAAAATAAATATTTCAGTCTATCAAAGTAAACCAATTTCTATCATGGAATAAATTATTTTTGTCGAGGCGATTTAATGCTCTGCTCAACAATATCTATTTTTGTATTCTTATATGCATATATGGATAAGTACAATACACATCCACAGTTGACGATTTTAAAATCTTAGAGCTAAGGCAGTCTTTAAGAATAATGAAATTGCAAGTATCCGAAATCAATATTTGAGTGAGTCTATATTAAATAAAAGTGAATTTTAATAAAAAAAAAATAAAAATAATTAATCGAAATAAAAACAATAACTGAGAAAACAGCAGTAAGACGGCTTCACTGTACATTTGGAGCATATTGAAAAATACGTGTGTACATATAGCTGACTAAATGACATAGATATGTATTTTGTGTTATGTTTTTTGTAATTTTAATTGAATATTGATGGGAAATTACGCGGCCTCGAGCGTGTTTTTTTGTGTCGTTTATTTAATTAGACAACGGATATGGACAATTTAATTAATTTATAGCATATGAGGAGCAGTCTGTTGCATAATAATGTAATTCGCTCTTGAGTTCATGTGATATATTAATTACTGCTCTCTGAAAATGTATTTTAATAATATGCTTGAGCCGATTATGAACCTGACTTGTTTTCCGATCCATCACTTGAATTTCTAGATAATATTCAAACTGCGTTCATTTTGTTTAATTAACGTTTGGATATCACACCTCAAAATGTTGAAGCTTATCTTATTCTTCCGTTAATCACATGCAACACGCGGGCTGTGCCACACTTTGTATATTGTATATTGCATATATGCCACAGCAGAGCGGGACAAACATAATGACAATGTCAGCATTAAATATGTATGCACAAAAAATCAATTGAGGCATCCAGCGGTGTAAACAACTAATTTATTATAATGAAAAGCAAATGTTGTGTGTTTGTGTGTGTTTGTGTGCGGTGGATAAATGCGAGATTGGATATGTTAAGCCAACAACAACAAGCATCGAATAACAGGCGACCAAAATGGCCATCACAATCGGAATGAAAAAAGAAGCGCAACGATAAATCGATTGAAAGTAAATTAATAAAGCACTTTCCATATGCATTCAAAAAAATAATTGTTGGTTTTTATTTCTGTTCCCCCGATTGTTATAAATGGAAGTGCTGTGCAGTGTCAATTAATTGTTAAGTGAGCCAATAAAATATGAGAGACATTTTGAGCACGATCTTCTTGTATATTAATGACATTATTTATATGCAGTCTTGGCAAATCTAATTCGAGCATTCCTATATGTAGCATGTTGACAGGAGATTGCAATTTATATTTCATCTATAATATATTAGGTGCACTAAACAATGTTTTCAATTCTTGAAAGTGATGTGTACGTTATGCGAACGCGAGATGGTAAAAAAATGAAACATTTGTATACCTGCTTGCATTAGGTTTCTTTCTCTGTCTTCTGCCAGTTGACACCTTGCACATGAAGCGTGAATTTGAAGAAATTTATAGCACACTTTTCGAGACACGCTTCCATTGTGTATTGCGGTCTGGCGGCTGCGACTGGCAATAGACTACTCTAAGTGCAGTTTAATTAAAGCCCAGCTGGCATTGTTATGCCATACACGACACAAATGTCGACCTCAACGTCGATGTCAGCACTGGCGTTGATTTATGTAATGCGACGCGTTTTGCGCGCTGGCAAAGACGCGCTCGAGCCGCGTGATAATCAAATGTCATTCCTGGCATACCAGTGCGCCGGCTGAGTCAAGACGGTCGCCCACTGGTGCCACATAATATACACGACAAGTGCTTAATTTATTTTACATTAAAGCCTCATTTATCTTGCCTTATCGCTCGTGCAGCAACATTGAAGATTTACTTGGCCTACCACACAAGCGGCATCAAGCAGCAGGTAACAACAACAAAAATACAACAAAACAAAAAAGAACCCATGCCATATAGCATTGTGTGTTTGCGTTTGTGTGTTGCTTCGTGGGGCACGCCCCTAATTTATGTTCCTTCACTTACAAGCGACCAATTGTTACGCCCTTTTTTTGTGGTTGCCTGTCGAGTGGTTTTGTATGTTGTTGTGTGTTTCTTGTTGTTACTGTTGCTATTTCCGTTCTGTTGCCGTTGCCGTGTCAATGTCCTGCGCCTGCATCATCGTGTGTGGCCTTTATTAATTGCAACGCCTCAACCGAAATTGTTTGCCATTTTAGTTTTGTGCTGTGCAATGCAGTTTTTGTGTTTTATTCAGTGTGTTGTCCATAGAAGCACTTTCCTCCTAACCGCAAATAAAACTGGCCAACGCCTGCGGTTAAGCTTCAAATTGTTGCCAATTTTTCCTATCGCTTGCCTGTTTTTGTTTTTCCTTTTCTGCTTTTTGCTGGACATCCATTATTGAGTTGGGTCTATTAAGAAAAAAGGAAATAACAATTGGATGCAATGTTAATTATTTATATCAGCTCAAAGAGACCGGTGTTTGTGATTACACAAACTCATTTCTCTTAAACATTCTTTAAATCGAATCAACTTTATCAAAAGGAAAACGGAATAGAAATACATTTCAAAAGTATTTAGTAAATAAAGAAAAGTTTTTCAGGTATGTTAAAAGTGCTTTGGACGAATCCAGCTGATTCAGCTGATCATTAAAGTACCCAGCAGACACTTTTCTACACTTAATGGCAATTAATTTCTGAGTGTTGGAGGTCAAATTAAAATTATTATCAAAAGGAAACGGAATAGGAATACATATCAAAACTATTTAGTAAATAAACAAAAGTTTTTCAGGTATGTTAAAAGTGCTTTGGACGAATCCAGCTGATTCAGCTGATCATTAAAGTACCCAGCAGACACTTTTCTACACTTAATGGCAATTAATTTCTGAGTGTTGGAGGTCAAATTAAAATTATTATCAAAAGGAAACGGCATAGAAATACATATCAAAACTATTTAGTAAATAAAGAAAAGTTTTTCAGGTATGTTAAAAGTGCTTTGGACGAATCCAGCTGATTCAGCTGATCATTAAAGTACCCAGCAGACACTTTTCTACACTTAATGGCAATTAATTTCTGAGTGTTGGAGGTCAAATTAAAATTATTATCAAAAGGAAACGGCATAGAAATACATATCAAAACTATTTAGTAAATAAAGAAAAGTTTTTCAGGTATGTTAAAAGTGCTTTGGACGAATCCAGCTGATTCAGCTGATCATTAAAGTATCCAGCAGACACTTTTCTACAATTCATTTTTGAGTGTTGGAGGTCAAATTAAAGTTGTGTAGTCGCCTACAAGT
This sequence comes from Drosophila setosimentum, assembly GCA_035043505.1. Classification (NCBI taxonomy): domain Eukaryota; kingdom Metazoa; phylum Arthropoda; class Insecta; order Diptera; family Drosophilidae; genus Drosophila; species Drosophila setosimentum. Next base: position 6,102,453 of record JAWNMY010000001.1, read on the forward strand.
TTAATTTTCAATAAAGTCATTCGATCAGAAAATATTGTTTTATTCATGTACAAACAGTACAAAATATTCTGCACATATAAATGCAAGTATTGGGCGCGTTCACTATAAAAGTAATTGCATGGAAGATTGTAAAGACATTACTTTCTTAACGATGCTGCCGACCAATAAAATACTGGAAACCAGCAGGAATATAAACTTAATCATAAATCAAAAAATAATAATAATTTGTAATACAGTGTTCGGTCTTGATTACCCAGGTGAAGTTCATTCTGGTAGCAAATAAAAAATGAATTATTTACAACAAGGCGAGCCGTACGAACAACAGCAACGGCAAGTGCCACATGTGCCAAGTGCCATGTGGCATGCTGCCTGCATGTGAGCAGAGATCGCAGGCGCCGGCAACCGAATTGTCCTTGCTCAGAAGAGCAAGACAAACAGTTGCCTTGAAGGAGCATCGAACGGGAAGTGCCCAGGACAAGTTTGGCAAGCCATATGGCCAACATTTGAATTTCACTTATAGCGCTTGCCGCTGATTTATGGCAGTGAAATAAAAAAAAGAATCGTTGTTTAATTTATAACAAGAAAAGCAAAACACAAGGTAGGCTACTATGTATATATTCTTGAAAGTTAATTGCTTTTACTACTTGCCTTCGCTTTGGGCAATTAATTTTGCCTGCTTCCCGTTTCCGGTAGATCTCTACTTAAATTTAACTCAATTTTTTCGCAAAGTTTTGAGGGGTTTATGTAGATTTTCTTTACCAAGCTCTGCTTAGAAGGTTTGATTTTATTGTTTCTATTTTACTGGGTCAGTGTAATAATTTGCACCACAGCGGAACAGTAACGGTAACTACACAAACGTGCCAGCGATAAAGTGAAAGTGCAAAAACAACTCACAACAATAAAAACAACAACAGCAGCACACACACACACATACACACACAAGCACACACTTTGAACACACAAAACACATAACGGGGCATAAGGAAAAACTAGAAACTGCCATTGGCAGGCAACTTTTTTAGTGGTTCGCTCGTTTGCCAAACGGAAATCGATCGAAGCAAGCCAACTGGACTTCACTTCAGCATATAAATATATAATATATATATATATATATATATATATATGTATGCGTATACGTGCCTGTGTTCCAGAAATTGTTGTCTTTATTTTTATTATTTGTTTGTAGTTGTTTGTGCATAGTGCATATACACAGATTAAGTATAATAAAAGTAAACCGTACTACAATAGAAAACTTGACCGGCATCAGGAAGTTAGAACTGAATTTTGAACAACTGTTGAAGAACTCGCAGAGGTAACTATCGGAATTGACAATTCAATGATTTTTAAAACCAAAGTGTTGCGCATCTAAAGATTTGAAAATAGTTATAGTCTATTGAAGCAATTAATAATAAATTCAAAGCAATAAGCAAAGTTTGAATCCCGTCACTTAAACGAAGCGAATTCAAATTGATTTGGTCTTTTGGAATTGGTATGCATTGAACAGCTGCATCTTGTTAGTGTGGAGCTAAACATTGTTAGCTGTTAGCTGTTAGTCTTGGCCATTGCTGCTGTTGTGGTTGATGCTGTTGCTGTTGCTATTGCTGTTAATGGCATGACGGCAGTAAACATAACACGCATAATAACATACCCAGTAAAAGTTTTAAGATGCAGGGGATTAAAAATTAACTGCAATCGCTGTAAAAACTCAGATGCAAGCACCTAGCCTCATTCAGCGACAGGCGGCCAACGTGTATGAAAACTAATTTCGAGTTTTTCAATCTGGGTTAAAATGGTTTCTCATTTCTGTGTTTTTCAGCGAATGCTGCTCATGTGGTTGGCTGATGCTGTTTGCTGCCTTTGGCAATTTTAATCAGACAAACGTTTGAAGTAGCAACCAAGGATCAAAGGAGCAGCAAGTCAGCCAAACTATCAGTCAGTCAGTCAGTCAGTCAATGAGTGGCTTTGTCTTTTATGTAATTGTAAATTGTACGCTGTTCACTTTTACAAATCATTTGCAATTCATTTGCCAGCCACTTATGACCCGTTTAACTGCCAACATTTAATTACGGCGCACATTCGCTCCTTGCTGGCGCTCACGTTAAATCTCAATTCGCGCAGTCAATGACTCCACTCGGCGAGTCTTAAATGGAAAGCACTTGTACGGAACTCTCTGAAACTGCCGTAACTGCTGTAACTGCTGTAACTGCTGTAACTGCTGAAACTGCTGAAACTGTTGCAGTGCAGGTGTATTTGTTTCCTATTAACTAAATCAACTGTATTCAAGCGCTGCCTACCCGCCTAACAGCCCACCCCAATTCACTCTGCTCCTTCACCTGAAAGCCGTGAAAGAGGCTTACTCCTACGGCTTTTATTGCTGCCCACGGCTCCAGACGCAGCCCGGAGTGTTGACTGCTTGAGTGGGCTTGCGGGTGTAGCTGTCTCCAGGTAGATGCTTCTCCGTTGCATGTCAATGATAATCTTCTTATGCGCCTTTTTCTATAGATACTTTTGTAATCAGCAATCGAGAGCAGTTGTTATCCCACCAGGGCTACAGCTATTCTCATTTTCTATTCTTTAGGGCGCCAGGAAAGAACGTCTTCACTTCAAGTATTGACTGCGTGAGAAAATATGTCTTAAAACATGAAGTGGGCAAGTAAGTTAATATATGTTGTATTATTAAAAATACTTGTTTTTAAATCTACTAAAGCGATAACAATCTGTTGACAGGCCAAACACATTAAAAGTTTCGATTGCTTAGCATTAAAATTAATTGAGAACTTATAGTACACAATGGACTCTTTGCAGCCCTGCGATGCACTTCACATTTACTCTCAGATACTTTTGCAATCAGCAGCAATTGTAACTGCAACAACAGCAACGGCAACAACGACAAGAGTATATAAAAAGCTCTGAGACTGCTCTACTGCATGTGGCACGCTGCAATGAGGTATGCAAGTACAGATGCAGATGAAACCTCAACTCAACTCAACTTAACTGGGCCTTCGACTCCGAGTGGTGGCTGCCGCTGAGAGGCAGCTGACTGGTTGCATGCATGATACATTTTCCCCGGTGATGACAGGCCCAGTTTCAGGCATCAGACCCCGGCATGTGTATGGACGTTGTGTTGTTTGTTTGCTTGCTTGGTTGCTTGGCTTCCAGCACAGCCTCAGAGTGAGCCTCCGCCGGAGCCGGAGCCGCAGCCTGAGCCGGCAATTTACTGTTTGCATTTCTGGTTCGTTCACCCAATTTGGGGCCGGCGGGTGCCGTGTTCCCATCTGCAGTTTGCTATTTGTTTGCTTTTAAAAGTTGCAATCATTGTACACATTACACCATGGCAAACATGACCCACATTTTTAGCAGCCCACACACTGCCAGTCCCTCACTCGGCCCACTGTCTACTCTGGTAGGGACTCGCAGCTGATGGCTTAAAAAAATAATTTGGCTAGATTTTTTCATTAATTGCAAAATAGGCACTCGGCATGCTGACTGACTGGCTGACTGGCTGACTGACTGAATGGCAGCCTGATAGTATCTATTCAATATTTCATGCATTGTTTTCCATGTCAGCAATTTGTTTTTCAATTTTTACAACAGCTCTTCGCTTTGGCAGCACAATCAGAGCACAGCCTCGACTCGTCCGTTGCCGTGCCATTTCCAGCGATTTTCATTGCCAAAAAAAGAATATATACGTACATATATTCTTATGCACGTTTAATATGCTACAAGATTCCATCTGTGCCACACAGCAGACGACTGTTCCCCAAGGATATCCTATACAACAACTTTGTCTATATATTGCAACATTTATTTGGATTTGTATGGAATTTTTCATAAATTGATGACGTGTAAAATCTGTTAAAATCTTCACCTTAAATTTACAAACTAGTTATTAACAATTAATTTTTTTTATTACCTGAACTCCATTTGTGACAAGCGTTATTGTTTAATTGCAGTAAAATAAACTATTTTATAATAAAATTACAAAATATCTACATCAGAAGAATATTTTCTATAATAATATAGTTTAATCAAATGTTTTCTTTATAAGTAAAAGTTAAGGAACTTTCACCTTAGCAAGGCATAACTCACACACATAATTTCAGACAAACACAGTAACCACTTACGTATTCAGAACACAGGGTATTTGTTTTAAAAGCCCACACACACACACATTCGCAACACTCGTTCATTGTACTCAGTTTGTCTGCAGTTTTTTGCTCGCTTCGCTGTAGGTTTTTTTGGCAACCATTCTTCTGCATTTCCTCTTGTTGCAATTTGCTTGTTGTTGTTGCTGTTGCTGCTGGTGCTGCTGGTGCTGCTGCTCTTGTTATTGTTGTAGCCGCTATCGGCGGCTGAGCAAAATTTATACATATGAGTTCCACTAGACGCCGCCATCGTCCGTCGACGACCACGTCATCGCCTTGCGTCAACACTAAATTTAATGACAGGACTGCCTGCCAGGATACTGTGTAAGTTCGTGTACATGTGTGTGTGTGTGTGTGTCTGTGTCGAAATAATCTTACTTGTTTTTTTTATGTAGATTCAAGTTAGTGGTTAGCACTTGAAATTGATTGGACAACTATTGGCTTTAAATATTAGAGCAAGACGCATAAAACAGCGCTCAAGCGCTCAGTTAGGAAACGCAGACATAAAAGTCAAAGCAGGAAACGCCAAATGGTCCCCAGCCAACCGGATGCTCATATGTCAGTATGCGTAAGTATGCGTTTGTGTGTGTTGGTGTGAGTCGATAGAACGAGTGGAGTAAGTGAATTGTTACAATATAAACACTTTGTGGCCAGTGTGCAGCTGTGTGAGAAACGCAACCAACTTTGCAGCATGCCTAGCATTTGACTGAAGATTCACGTAGAATATTAAACGGAAACTAATGTGTAATAGAGCAGAAGGAATACAAGTCATCAAGCAATTACCGTTAAAGACTAATGACAAATATTCTGAAATAATGCTTAAAATTCTATCGGAACTGCTTAAGCAGTGCAATTCCATTCTGTTCAGAATCTTTAAATGAATTTTCGTGTTTTCATAAGGATTAATCACATTCGTGCGATTAACTATTAAATATCACATACAACTGCTTGAATATCTAAATTCAAATTAAGAAATAGATCTGTTTAATCTTCCTTTGAAATATAAATTGAATTCATATACACTACTACAATTCATCCAATTGTCGCACGTTTCTCAAAATGAATACATAATGTATATATTGAATTAATTAATTCAATCAAACTGTCAAGAGTGATCAAATTATTAAGCTCAAAAGTTGTCGTCAAAATGGTATTCCACATTTAAATAAAATTTCATTCACCGTGAAAGTATTTTCCATTCATTTCCATTATATTTTACAAAATTTTTAATAAGCACTAGAATCTAAAATATCTTATGACTTGTAATTGATATTGCTTTTAATACCCGCCGGAGTCGACTATTTGTATGCAACAGAATGCAACAAAATTCAGAATTTTAAAATAGACAACTTAAAATGGAACCAAATAAAGAAAGAAACAATCTGTTTTAACTATGTATATACATATGTTATTTATATATCTGTACGTATATATATATCTTATAATTGGTGTGATGTGTATATATACTACTTATATTTTATATAGGCAATATCAACTATTTATCTTGAGTTATTGTGCCAGCTTAGTTTTGCATAAAGTCATAAGTCATTTTATATAGCAATCAATTACAATACTTGAGTCAAATACTGCACAGCTTGAGACAAACAGTTGGTAATACAGGTAGCTGAAACTGCCCATTAAGAATTTAAAACTGGGTTAATAAACTATAAGGCGCCATGAACTCAACAGCAATGTGGTTGTGATACACGCAAAATAAACAAAACCAAACAAAACAGCCAAAAGCCACGGAATAATGCCAGTGAGTTTTCCTGGAAAATTTATTAAATTGAAAGCCGCAGACCGGCAATCATAAAATGCGATAATAGAAATTGAAATAATTTGCCCACTTTGGCAGCTAGCATGGATATCAAAAACTATGCATTGCAAAATGTATACCATGTCTTTATAATTATTGCTACCATTTCTCTCCGTCTCTCTCTCTCTCTCTCTCTCGCTCTCTCTCTGTCGCTCGGTCGATATGACTGAGCAGTGCCGCCACATAAATCAGAAATGTACAGCAAGGTTGACAGCGTCGCTGCGTGGAAGTGGAAGTCCTATGCAGCCAAAAGGACTTGCCAACTCTTAACCTTAAACACACAACAGCCGCGCAAGCTGAAGAGTGTGCTACAGAGTTTGTAAATATACCAAAATACACACACACACACACACACAGACACACACAGCGACGCATACATGCGCTCGCTCGCGTGGCAAGTAAGTATAATAATAGCAAACAACAAAGAATGTTGCCTACTTGCAGGCGCAAGAGGCGAACAAGAAAAGTTTTTTTGCACAGACGCCCCATCCCCCCCTACAATTCCAACACCCCCTGGGCTCCCCACCTTCCGCTGACTGCGTCGTTGCCTTGCAGTCCTCGTATAATGCGGAGGCGCCCGTTTTGGTTCCGGCGCGCAGCGAACCTTTCGCTGATTATTTTCACAAAGCAGCTAATGTTAAATTTACTGAAAACGTTTGTTTCAAGTGCTTTATTATTGTTTTTTTCTTTTTCTTTTTTGTTTGTTTGGCTCTTATTGTTGGTTGTTGTATTTTCATTGTGCCGTTTGCTTTTTATAGCAAAGTTGTGCAACACAAAGAGCCAGCGCCAGACAGCAAATAAAAATCAGCTTGAATAATGCGAAGACCAACAGCAACATCAACAACAACGGCACCAGCAACAGCAGCAACAGCAACAGCAGCAACAGTCAGTCCCGTATGCATATTAAACTGATGGCGCAAGCCTTTAAAACGATCATTATGCGACAAATGCAGAAGGCAAATGAGCAAAGGATGCGCTCGCCCATTACAACTAGCAGGACTTGTCCGAGTGCCGGACAACCTAAATGGTCAGGTGGTATGCGCTGCTCCGCATGGGGCCACTGAGCCCTGTAAATCATCTTGAATGGCAAGCGAAAGCAAAGCAAAATATGGACAGGTTGCATACTGTTTATTTTTCATCTAGTGCTTGTTGAACAGGGAATTGGCTGGCGAATGGATATGGATATGGAGATGGAGATGGAGATGGAGATGGAGATGGGTAGGAGACGGGCACGATTGCGATGTGCCAGCGCTATGTTCACCTTTCAACCACAATGGACACTTGTGCAAACATAAAAGCAAAAAAAAAAACAAGAACTTCAACCCCTGAACTAACGAAGCGAGTTGAGTTCGAGTTGCAGTCCGCGTCCGATTCGGAGTCCGAAGTCTCGAGTATGAAAACATTTACATGCAAAGATATGCCAGCGCCAGCTGAGGGTGGTTGATCAGGGTGTTCAGAATATGCAACGAATGGTGGCAAGAGTAAGCAAGTAAGCAAGGAGGCAATGCAGAGAATGCCAACAGCAACACCCACATTACTCAAACCCGGCTGAGTTGGGCAAATCAACGCGAATCGCGTACAATTACTACCAAGAAATCCGCTCGGGGGATCACAAAATTCATACCACGGAGAGGTCGTGAATGGGGCGGCGACAGAACAGGGCTGCAGCAGAATGGGGCAGCATGTATTTAATTTGTATTTTATGCAATTCATGTTTGGCGTGCATTTTAACAACAACGGGAGATGCTTGAGAGGGGCAGGCTGGGTCAGCAGTGTCAACTGTTGTTTGCGGCTTGCAACAAATGTTGCTAACACGCCACTAGCTAATTTCTAAGAATGTGTCCAAAATAATAAGCGAAAACTCCTAAATTGCCCCGCCCAACTATGAGATGCCATTGAAAAATATTCTCAGACAGAAAAACCAATTTTATGTTAATGCGAAAATGTTTTGCCTCGATAAGCAATTGTGTGAAAATGTCAGATGGCCTGATGAAAATCCCGTTACAAAGAAATTGCAAATATTACCACAAACCAAAATAAATTCAGGACAACAATCGAAAAACCAACCAACTTCGATTGGTTAACTTATTCAGGGGGAAAATTGACTTTTATAATATATATAAAAAAAAAGGCCTGCATAACTATGAAATAATAACTTATGGCGAAAATAGCAGTATAACTTAAAAAAAAAAAAAAAAACTGTAAATCGGACTTTCTAGAAATTTTTTCGGAAAGACGTATTTTTAAGTAATAATGGTTAACACATTAAAATAGGCAAAATAAAGAAATGGTTCATGCAAGGAGCCGAATCAGAGAAGCAAAGTACGTCTCTATCATAATGATCATGGAATAACCTTTGCTCGTAGGCAACAACCGCTTATGACTTAAAACTGCCGTTATTTCTCAGTCCACATAAGGTATTTATTTTGTTGAAACGGATGACTGTCAGAGAGGAAAAATTGGATTAAATATAAGTGTACTAGTTCAATTGATCCTAATAAAATTATATTGAAATATATCACAATTCATTTCTGACACAAGCATAAGAATTATAAGCCCATATTTGGGTTGTGCTTAGCAAAGAATAACGACGGTCCTTGTTACCGGAAATACAGTGCTGAATACAGGATATCTTTAAGTCGATCAATGTCAACTTACGTGCGCTTAAATAGGCCACTCGTTGCTGTTTGCTGTAAACTACAGTGTTTATGTTAAATGTTAACAATTTATGATAGCCTCAAAAATCGACAGAAAAAGAACAAATAATCCGTTCCCAACAAATTGACTTAAGCCGGCTTTAAATTGGCCAGCAGTAAAACTATGGTCAAACATTTTGCAACATTTTATAGCACATTTAAATAAAAGCCCAAAAATATAAAAAAAAAAATTTGATTTATTTTGTTTGTCGCTATTTAGTTATTGATCTGTGTAAGCAATATACTAAAAAAATAAGTAAGGATTTAGATTTGCAATATGTAACATTTGTTAACGATTGTGGCGATCTTTATTGACCAAAGACTGAGTTTTCAGTATTCTTGACATAGAGTGGCTCAAACTTTATTTCAAGCAGTGTCAAGCTAAAATTTTCATTGCCTGCCATAAAGAAATTATACATTATTTTTAAAGAATTCCAAAGACCGATGGCAGGTACATATATTAACCACCAAAATTAATATATCACTCCAATAAACTGAGGTTTGCCCACCAGCTAGTTCGGGTTATTTTAAAAATTACCTCAATTTTAGGTCAAAGCTTATTTCAAGCAGTTACATTATGGACACCTGGGTGCCATAAAACCCGGATTTTTACGTCAGGTTGAATATTTTCGGTATAATTATACCAATCCTTCGTAGTCAGTTTAGTTATATCCGGTATTTCGGGTGCAACCAGCCAATAAGGATTATGTGCAAACGGACTACTGTTGACCAACGGAATCTCATCCTGGAACACTTACAAATGGAATATTCACATCGCCAAATAGCTGAAATGGTCAATCTAAGCAAGTCAACTGTTTACTACATCATTCGGCGCTTCGTCGACGAAAATCTGACAGGGGACAAGGGCAGAATGACACCAAACAAGATTTTCACCGAACAAATCGGAAGCTATCGGCTCCAAAACTGACCAGCACGTGCAGGATGAAATGAGGAAAAAGTGCAGTGTGGAAACTGTGCGCCAGGTTCTGCACAACCATGACTTTAATGCCCGAGAACAACGGAGGAAGCGTTTTATAAGCGCAATAAATAAAGGGATCAGGATGATTTTCGCCAAAATCCACTTGGACAAGGATTTGGAGTTCTACGGCATTAAAGGCATCAGTCAAGCACGGAGGAGGAAGTGACATAGTATGGGCATCTATCTCGGCAGCCGGCGTCGGGAATTTGGTGTTTGTTAGAACAACAATGGAGAAGAATGTGTGCCTCAATTCAACCAGGACAATGACCCCAAACAAAAGTCCGGATTAGCACAGTCCTAGTTTATCTTGAACCTCCCCACATGAAAATTCCACCGGCCCCGTCTACAGATTTAAATGTTATGGATAAGTTTTGGGCTCTGCTGGAAAATATCATCCGGAATCACAGCATATCCAGAAAACAGGATCTCAAAAGTGGTCTGCTGGATGAGTAGAGCAAGATCAGTCCAGCAACTACCCAGAAGCTGGTATCTTCCATGAATAATAGGTTAAGGGAAGTATTAACATCCTTATTTAAGTTTTTATACGCCAAATATGTTAAATTTTTAAGACTGTTCGAAATAAGCTTTGACATGTATTTTGGATATGAATTCAATTTTTGACTAATTTTAATTAATTGATTAATATTTTAATAAAGTTTCTTTTTCAAACGTGATATAACATTAAACAGACTGGCATTTAAACATCTTGATTTTGTTTACTTGTTTAAACTTAAAAGCACTTTGAAATTTTTGGTTGACACTGCTTGAACTAAGCTTTGAGACACCGTAAGCTCATCGACTAAAGTTTACAGCCATTCGTAGTTGCATCACTTTTAAGTTTACTCGTTTACTCAATGGCAATGACCAATTACCGTCTTTCCAACAATGCCTCAGGCTCTCTGATAGACCACGATAAATTTGCATTGCAAGTTTGAAGAGCCTGCGCTCGAACCGAAATGCCGCGCAGCTATCATTTTCTCAAGTTTCGAGCTATTCAAATAGTAGTGAAGAGTGAAGAGTGAAGAGGCCCCTACAACATCATAAAACCCATTAAGACCACAGGCAGTAGCAATGGCAGCCGCACATAAAGGCGGAAATCATAAATTGTGAACAAGCTGTCCGACTGCAGGCGAGAGTATCAGATACCATGTAACCTGGCTGGAGCCAATACTCAAAATACTTCTAAACGCATATTCAGATATAATCTCGAATTTAGCTCATTTGCAATATTAACAAAGATTAAAATGAGAAGGCTTGAACTGGTAGACATAAATAATATCTAAATGATCTCGAGTGCAGTTGGTATTTTAGTTCGAAACACTCCTTTCTGAACTACCTATTTTACGCAAGGGGTATACACTCCGCGAAATTCGATTTAGGGCACTCGTGCTTATGGTGCTAAAAGCTCTAAGAACTCCACCAAGTCTAACGGCACCTTGTTTACACATTTTATTACGGTGCTTCTTCTACTTCTTACACTGTTATGACGTATTGGAATGAAAGTTCCGTTAGTTTTTTCCAAGATTGTTAGGTTTTCCCTTTTTAGTTTGGCTAGTTTGGGTTAGGGAAAGTCACAAATCCCGTTAGCTGACTTCCAAGAAGCTGTTGAATCGATGCCAACTTTTCTTTTTTTTGTTATTTTATGACATTTCTATATGTTATATTAATTTTATTAGCAGTGCCTTTAATCGGATCTCGCACATTTTTGAAACAAATTTAAATTCAATCTATTTTTCTGTTAATGTTATAGATTTAATTCCTTTTTTATTTGATTTGTATTTAGAAATTTTAAAAATGTTATTTGAAATTTCATAGGGAAAAAATGCAGTGCCTTTAATCGAATTTCGCGGAGTGTATATGGTGTATGCAAAAATAACTTTATCAGAGCAGTAAAGGAATAAACAGTCTGCTGTTCAGAGTGTTGTTGTTGAATGCCGCGTCTCGAATGCTTCGAAAATATTTGTATTACACTTTATTTTTATGAAATCGCGCAACAAGCAGCCAAAAGGGAATAGCAGACGATGACGTTGGCATTGAACAGCTTGGCATATTGATAAGCACAAGTTTTGGGGTCGAGTTCCAGAACAATAACATGGCAATTGCTCTTGCCCAAGTTTGACTCCACCCCGACTCGCATCAACCCATGGGCAATACTTTGGATTGACCTACTCCAGAAATCCGCTTTATACTTGCCACATTTGGCATTAATTGGCAGCTGGAGACGAGGAACCATCATGATGGACCACATTAAAGACACAAGTGTCGGCAGACAGTAGCCCCCAAAAGTATGCTAGTCGAATGTTATTTGTTTAGGCAGGCAATTAAAATGGCCACCACAATACATTCTCGAGTGTGTATTTGTGTGTGTGTGTGTGTGCGAGTTGACTACTAGCTGGCCAAAAGCAATGATTGTTAAATTGTTAGCAAATTGGATTCTACAAGCAGCTGCCCAGGTTATGCTGCTGTTCCAGCCACTTTTCACAGGTCAACATCTCACTCTCTCTCTCTCTCCCACACACACACACACTCTATCTGTATCTCTCTCTCTCTCTCTCTCTTTCTCTCTCTCTCTCTCTCGCTGGTATCGTGGTTCTGATAATGGGCCACTGGCTACAAAATAGGCGTAAAATGAAACTTTTAAGTACTTTATGGGCAGCACTATAAAACTGCCAAAACAGCTACCATGTGGCGTCATCAACTTTTTGCCCGCCAGCAACTAAAACAACAATAACAACAGCAACCACAATAACAGCAACATTGAGGAGCGCAGCTTAAATGTTTGCCACGGCAGGCAACATGGCAACATGGCAACACAAACTTTGCCAACGCGAAATGAAGCAACTGTTGTTAGCATTCTAAATATCATACCGGTTGTAAAATGATTATAAAATATAATGTAAGCGGAGCATTCGAGCGCCTGCAATGAAGCTATTGTTGTGAACTAACACAACCGATGCCTTAGATAATGTAGCGCGGATTTGCGCTAAGTATTTGTAGTAAAGCAATTAAAACAAGTAAGAGCGCTGTAGTCGAGTGAACTCGACTGCGATATACCCTGACCCAGTTATTATAGTTATATTCTATTATAATATATAATTCCCTATAGTTCCCCTTTAAAAAGATATGCACTAAAATGCGTACAGCTCTGGAAGCGCCCTCTGCCGACAAACACACGCAGAATACACAAAAAAAACATATTGAGGCTCGCGTCAATTATCATGCCATCTCTTTCTCAATCAATTCATCAATAGTATGCATATCCATATGTATTGTATGTATTATGTATTAGTTAGAAGATTCTGCCTTTAAAATTGTGACATTTATTGCTATCGGAAATATAAATGTATCGATAATCGATCAACTGAGGCAGTTATCGAAAAAATAACGCAAACTTGATTTGCACCTAGTATACCAGAACCTATATTCCAAATTTAAAGTCTCTAGCTTTTATAGTCTCTGCGATCTGCGTGTTCATACAGACAGACGGACGGGCATGGCTATATCGACTCGACTATTGATCCTGATCAAGAATATATATCCTCTAGCATGTTACATACATTTGCACAAAACCATTATACCCTTCTTACCTATTTTTTAGTGGTTCAGGGTATAAAAACATTGAAAACATCTTTATACTTTGCAAATATATAACACAAAAAATGTTTTTGTGCAGACAATGATATAGGTAAAAATGGCCGCTAGCTAAATACAAATATTAATTGATTTTTCATTAACATGATTTATTTAGCAGAAATACTAATCCATGCATCCGAATATTAAATAATTATTTCCATTTCACGAAACATCAAATTTATGTACAGCATAATTAAAACCACAAAAAAAGTTGTACGCAATATTAAATAATATGTGTAGCAATTATCGTTAATTGAACCATCGACATGCTAAATCAATGATAAATTCTGAGCTACATTGCATTTATTCGTTTTTGGTTTTGGATTTCAATAGTTAATGCGAACTCGAGCACAAACAAGATAATAAATTTCCCCCGGATCTATATTCGTCTAAAATTTATTTAAACAGCCGAGAGTCAAAGTCTTTGATATCGATGGACAGGCATATGTTAGTAGTGTTGAAAATTTACTATAAGAATTACAACAAATTATGAACATTAATATAATTTATAATCATTAAATTATTAAATATTTAGTAAATGCTTTGGTTACTTTCATTTGTAAATTCTTCGAGGCCTTACAAAACTAGTTGATCAACCTTCGTTCCGAGCATTCACATTAATGTTGCTCATCTATACTAAATGAAGGAATTTTTGTGGTTTCTGTTCTGTAAGAGTGCGAAAAACATAAAAATTTGCTAAAATTTCCGCATTACCTTGCCAGCTGTGTGGCATTTAAGTGGCCAACAAATATGCGACGCCTTCGCGCTGGTATGCAAAGAATGTGTATGTGTGTGTGTGTGTGTGTGTGTGCATGTGTGTGTAAGGCAGACAATATGGATGTAAAAGGATGTGATACCATTTTATGCACGTGCGTTTCGCTTATGTGCGCAATTTACAGAAAGCACAATTCTGAAAGCTGTAAAATGCCTTGCATGCTGCTAGGCACGGGCCAAGATCAAAGCCTGTTTGTCTGTCTGTCCCCACATTTGTCGCCCTATCTAACTGTCTGTCCGTTGTGTCCGTTGCGACTAACAATAAAATGACAGCGCAATAACTGAGCCTCAGCAGCAGCAGTTGAAAAGTGAAGTGTTCGCCAGGCATTCGAATCACACGCGACGTATGCGCAATTTGAAATTCTACAGAGCAGCGACAAAAGGCGAAACTCGATAAACGATTGGCAAAAAGTCGCCAGTCATCAGGACACGCTGACAAACTGCAGAAGCAATAAAACCTGTGAAGGCCTCGACTTCGCAATGGGCAACAATTTATGCCACAGTGCCGAACTAACTTTATGGATACCCCAAAAAAAAATGTATTGAAATGTGTTTGAAAATGGCAATTTACGCACTGTTTGAGACAGGCCAAATATGCTCTAGGCATGGCGGCAACACGCAAACCGCGTCCTTTTTTTCTACTTTAACTTTTTTTGTGAACAGGCTTGGCAAATATTTGAGCTGCTGTGCTATGCTGTACCATTTTGTGGAGCAACCCTTTGGGCACATTGAAGCGCACACATATCTTTTACTGATTGTCGATTTGATTACGTCAGTGGTCAATGTCCCCTGGCAAGGAAGCTGAAATTGTCTGGGCGCTTGTCGGCGAATAGAGCCGGCCAAAGCCCTTTTGCTCCTGCTGCTTCTGGTTTTTTGGAACTAGTCCTTAGCCAAATTATGCCAAGTATTTGCTTATTACGTTTTTGCCATGACTACAGCCCCATACAGATAAATTGGCATGTGTTATTAGGAAAAGGTTTGGCCAATGCAGATATGCCTGTAAATGGCCTAGACCATTGATATATATTTAATATGAGCAACAGCACGAACTGGCATTTTAGCAAAACAAATAGAAAAATGGAATGGGACAAAAATAAAGGAAAAGAAACTGCTGATATCACAAACCCATCGAAGCAGTTGGGGGCGTACTTGCTCTATCATATGCTGTCGGACATTCAAATGTCAATTGAACGCATATCACAAAGCCATTCACAAAATCAAATGAGACCATTGAATGCCATTCAATAGTTTATCAAGTACTTTCAGCTGCGTGGGAATGCCGGATATGTATCATGCTCAAGCGGATCTCAGCTTAAAATTGAATTTACTATTTGTAAAAAATCAAGAAATTGTCATTAAAATTCTACTGACGACTTGAAGACAATTTAATAACAAATCAACAAATTGCAATTAAATTCTGGCTCAAACGAAATCTATGGTAGACCCGTCGAAGAGGTGATATAATATACTATTACGAACTGAATGTAAATACATATATAAATTCACTGAATGAAATGCAATTACATTCACAAATACTACCAAACCAGGATTCTGTTTTAAAATATCAATATAGGCTGAATCGTTCAATAAATTTCGATCCCACAATTCCGAGAGACTTTAAATATAGATAACTAATCCAAAAATTCGGACGATTCCAAAAATTCCAACTGCTGCAGTTCTTTCTAACTTATTTCTTATTTTTCTTACAAGTCCTTGAGGACTCATAGGTGATACACAAATGACACTAAGAGTGAAACAAGTCAGTGTACTCTGATTACATTCAATGTTGTCGCGATAATGTATGTAAGAAGTTCGTTGACTCAACTGTTATCGATTGACTTACCCTTGTCCTTAGAATGAGCTTCCAGTTATTACTCTGACCAGCCAATTCGTGGAGGATAAACAGTCCAAAGGAATAAGACATTAACGTAAATTAGCAACGAATCCCAGACTTAAGGTATGGAACTTATAATGTCTTTGCCGAATCTAACGACCATTTTTATTATGAGTTCGTTTCTACCTTGCAACGACAATAATAATATTAATAATAATAATAAAAAGGTCAATAATAATACTCTAAGATCCCTACCTAAATTATAAGCCACTTTTATTGTACTCACAAAAGACACACAAAATATATGCACTTGAATGGAAACCTTGCATTCTTTTTATTCAACAAAATTTGATTTCTGTCAAAATTCTAACAAAATTGTTGCAGCGAGAGAGGAATCGAATTTTTAAAACATTTAAGTACAAATACAAATTTTCATACATACAATTTATTTGCTCCAATAAATTACTTTTCTTTATATAGTTTCCCTTTTGAAATGCTAAATCTATTCGAAAATACGAAATGGCAAATGAAATGCGCATCAAATTCAGTCCACTGTACGATCAAATATACTTGTTAACGTATAGCTAATGGATACTTGAACTAGCTGAAATTAGCCACTGGGCTGACAGACAGAAGTTACAAATTGCCACGTGCACCATGACGAGGCATGACCGCGTCGACACACGCAAGCACAGGCAGACACTTAGATACATCTACATTGAAATGGTTGCTGTCAGTGTACTTTGAGCTAATTAGGTAAGTGTCGCCTGCAGGTGGACTCTTTTTGCTGGACTTACTGCAAATGCAATGGCAGCTGCAACAGCAGCAGCAGCAACAGCAACAGTGGCAGCTGCGGCTACAACTTGAGTTGTACTCTTACTGTCAATGTAATTATAAACGAAATTATAAGCTGCGGCTGTTGACAACCCGTGTGGGTCTTCATGATGCTATGTGCGTGGCCTGGTTCTGTACAGCGGAGATTAAAGTGGAAATTGCAATTTTCCGTGAAATATATGAATACAGGAGAGCAACGCTGACAGGACAACCAACCACAAGAGAATGTCAGTCAGTCGTGTTACCGCTACAGTTGCCGGAACAGAATGGGGAGGGAAGCCCAGTTGCATCAAGTGCTAATTTACACATTTTGATTGCGGCTTTCGCATTGCCAACTGTTACGTCGAGTCATCCAGCAAATGTGCGCCAGAGACGCAGGAAATCACCTTAGCTGCTGTGTGTTGGTCTGTTGCTGTTTTGCCGCTGCTTGACTTGCTCCGTCTCATCGCCTGCTCGCCTGCTCGCCTGATAACATTATGCGGCATTTTTCTACAGCTTAATGCATAATTTGCGTCCTGGGAATAACGACAGCTCGCTAACGGCAGCAGTTCCAAGGTGGCAGCTCGCAAGGCTCCACGGCTCCACGGCTCCACGGCTCCACGGCTCGACTGCGCCGGATTTGTAAGTGCTTGGCAGTACTTACAGACTGACTGCCATTAGATTACTTTATGTTGAGCCGCTTGGGCGGCATTTTTAGGGCCATCTTCTGCTGGCCACACTTACCGGCTGCTGACTGACAATCAAGATGCTGATGGTATCGCGCAGACAATGCGATTGCCGACTCATTTCTATTGAACAGCAGTGGAGAAAACACCCACAGAAAGAGACAGCTAGAGAGAGTGGGAGAGAGATGGAGACAGCATAATAGCAGTAAGACAAGATGACTGCATTTAAGAAAATCAGATTCAAAAAATAAGGAACGAAGCAATCTCTTGTCTCGACTATATAATTACACAAATAGGCAAAAAACCAACAAAAAAAAAAAAGAATTGTAATGCCTAAGCGCAACGATAAACTCTCAATCTAACTAATAAGAATTTTAAACGGTGTACTAATCCAATTTAAGCACAAACTCAAAGCATGAGATCTTAGATGTTTAAAATCTACTCAACAATTGTAATTTGTATGAAAATGTTGCATTAAAGCAAAGTCCAGTAATGGTAGACACTATATTTTTTTTTTATTAAATGTTGATATTAAATTCCATATTAATTAAGTATATTGCTCGAATCAATTTTCTTTTCTTTTTGATCTGTTACATATACTCATAGTAGTATTAAAAAAAATATATGGGGAGATATTAAAACATCCCTACGCTTTTTGTAAAATAGTATTTATTAATTAATAAATTTGTGGCAGATAAAAAGCGTATTTATAGCACAACTGATAAGAACAGAAGCATAAAAGTCTTTATTCATGAAAATATCTAAAAACTTTTCATTTACGATTGCTTACCCAACAATATTTATAGTATTATCAAATTCGCTTTGGGTACGCCTCACAAAAACAAAAAAAAAACTTGACTCTCATCGTTTGAGTACATTAGCAGGTCGTGGAGAAGCTACATCCAATCCAATCTTGGTAAAAGTTTCTAGCCCAGCCGTTATCACAACGCTTAGATAAAACAGAAACAACAGAGACAACAGAAACAACGGAAACAGCTACAAAGAATACAAGTGCAAAGCAATGACATAATTTGTTGCTATTTCTTTCTGCCCAATGCTTCAGATGGCTTAGATGGCGTATGAGCAATTCTCGTTAACCGACTAGAATACAAGCATATTATAAATTAGTTGGCTTGTGCTGATAAGCAGACTTCGCGAAAGTGTCAGCAGTTGCCTGGTGATGAGAAGTGTGTTACTCAGAACAGTCTACTCAGGAAATGATTTAATTGGCATTGAGTGGGATTGGTACATAAGACCAAGCCAGAGAGCTAGGCAACAAATGTGCTGCGCCTGACTTATTTTCAATAATTATGGCCTCCTTTTATCCAAAATGTGATGAGAATGTCGAAAAGATTACACCAAGACAGAGTATAGCAGAGCAGAGCAGAGCATATGTAATTTTGGGACAAATGAGTAGACTAGCAGGCGCCTCACTAACTGGATGCAAGAAGAGGGAGGAGGAAAGGCTCATACTGATATACATATATGCAAAAGATGTAACAACATGTTGTACATACATGTATAAAACAAATATGTAAATAACGTTCAGCATATTAAACTCGACTTAAAATTAGAATGTGATGAGCAGTAGAATGGAATGTGGCCTTGGAAATTAATGAAATGAAACAGGGAAACAGAGTAGCAGAGAAACAGAGTACAAAACTCAATTACGAATTCATTTCGGCTGTCGTCCTTCGACAGACAAACAAACAGAGCAAGGCAATCGAATGGCAAAAAACATAACAAAACAAAACAAAACAAAACACTGAGCCGGAGACTAATTTGAGCATGTAAACATATTTTAACAAAGATGTCAACATCGTGTGACATAAAGACGGTGGACGGGTCGAGAGATATATGAGTGTGCGATTTTCATACAGGAATGCCATAAACAATGTCATTCGACATGCAAATTTATTTATGAAAATAAAATGCGAAATACAAACATGAAGTGGTAGGAGAACCCAAAGAAACTCATATACATAGATGCGAAAAATCACAGAGTTAACGCACATGCTCGATTGAAAATGAGCTGCTTAGCTCAGCAATGCTTCAACAGAGGGCAAAAGCAAAAAAATCCCTTAAAGAGCAGAAAGCGAAAAGCAGAAAGCAAAAGCCAAACGGCAAACGACAAAACCAAACCCAGTTCGAGTAAGGCAAGGAAGTTCAAGCGTAAGACAAAAGTAACTTAAGCAGCAATGGGGCAAATAAAGTGCGGATGGGATATCTATTGGGATAGAAAGAGGAATTGCAGGCAGGCCTCGACAACAAAGTGAAAGTTACGGCATATTCAGGAAGAAAATAAATATATAGAGCTACACACACACACACAAACGCACACAAACGCACACGCACAGGAACATGGTGAAATATTCAAGAGCATGTGGCCGCGTGCAAGATAATTTTTGCTTCTTTCTTTGTTTTGGCTCTGTTTTCGGAGGAGGCCCCGATATCTTTATGCCCCATGAAGACAACGCAAAACAATATGTGTATCGTCAATATTTTGATAAGTGTAAGCAAAAATAAACAAGCCGTGAAAACAAAAACGAAAAAGTTGCCCAACCATCCGTACAGCAAACTAAAACTCGTGCCCCAAAAATAACAAAAAAAAACAAAAAAAACAGGAGAGTTGGAGCCAAGGAGTAGATGGACTTCCTCTATTTTTCCTTGTTTTCTTTTATTTATGTTTTTTTCTTGTTTTGGCTGGCCAAAGATTTCATCGAAGCTGTGTTGAACCAGAGCACTGTCCATTTTTCCAATGAGCTTGTTAGGTTGCTGCCTTTTTTTCGAGATGCTAGCAAACAGAGTTTTATGTGTGTGTAAGGTGTATGGGTTTTTGAGTGGGCTACTTTGGTTTTATACAACGCTTTCAGGCACTAATGGGACAGTGGACAAATAGGGAAACGAAACATACGAGCAGCCAGCAAAAAATGTGCTACTTTGTAAAAATGTCGAAATCGAAAGTGGTGAGTGAAACATAAAACAAAGTCAACAACAAATTAAAGTGTCAAGGGGGCAGCAGCTGCAAAGCTAAACAAAAACGGAAACTAAAGTAAGGAAAGACTCGCCGACGATAATGATAAGCAAACAAATAATGGAAAAAGAAAAAAAGACAGAAAAAAAAGCTTAGTTAGTTAAAAAAGAGAGGAAAAAAAATCGTTATAATCTAAAAAGGATATCATATTCAATACTACTTTTAAACTAAACGGGGTAAAAATTAATATAGTTTATTTTATCTAAGCCTTGGTATTTGATTCAAAATTCAAAGCGATCGGAAAGTTTTTACTTCTGTTATATTTGACTGAGAGTTGATTCTTTCTCAAATTTTGATTAAAATACATTAGCAATCTTAATCACTTAACGGATCAATTTAGTAAGTATCACATACATCAAATTGTTTAAGTCGCACAGCCAACGTATGTATGTATGTAAGTCTCGTACTCGCACATTCCTTTCTGACCCAAAACAAAAAATGGAGAAAAGAATCTAATTTATATGCTTAGCCTTTGCACTGCTTATTGCGTGCTTTTCTTTTCGCTTCCTTCTGCGTCATCGACGGCCAACAATATAATTAAGCATTTTCTCTATGTGAGTATTTCAATCTTCTGTATAAAGTGGCTATGTGGCGAGGGAAAGGAAGCTTACGAAGCAAAGGAAGCAAAGGAAGCAGAGGCAAGAGGACTGCCGGCAGCCAAGTGGCCTTGGCCACAATCAAAGCTAATTTATTTAAGTCGCCAACTACATACCACAATATTTGTTTAGGCCCACCAAGACGTTTATAATAAATTATTACTTGCTCAGCGATATTTCTATATCTTGGTTTTGTTTGCCCACATGTAGTGGTAATTGAGGCGTAAACCTAAATGCAAAGGCAATCATTTTAAATTACAAGCAACAACGAAGTCACAACAATGCAACAATGACAACAACAGCAACAACAGCAACAACAGCAATAAAAAACGTGTAATCAAAAATACATTTTTCTTAAATTACTCATAGAAATTCAACCCTGTGCAGGACAAAAGCAAATCATTCATACATCATTAGATCGACAGCTTACAGACGCATGAAAATTACCAAGAAACATTTCCATTTCTCTTCGAGTGCACTCAACAGAAAAAAAATCAAAACAATGCAAAACAAAACAAAAAATAATATGGGGCGTTTTAATGTCAAGCATTTGCTTTGGGCTCTTTAGATAGCAATTGAATGCCTCGCATCTCTACTCCATTATTGATGACAAAAATATCAAAGGAATGAAAGTGTACTTAAAAGTCAAATAAATAAATAACAACAATCAAACGCTGTCAGTTGAATTACAGCTAATATAACATATAATAATACATTTATTTAGTGCTTAAAGAAGCTTAATATATATTTTAAACGGATTTTGATATAATTTTAGGGAAATATGATCAATATTAACTAATCTGTCCAATAAAATTAAGCTCAATAATTAATACTATCTAATATTCATCAATTGATTATTTAATTGTTTCTTTTTCCTATCTATACCCGATGTTAAAGCTAATGAAATATGCATTGAGTGGAGTTGAGTTGCTTAAGGGCATACAAGCTTCGGTGCAGAAATAATCATATTTTTCCCATCATATTTTTCTGTTTTATTTAAAATGGAATGCTGAAATGCTGAATAACGAGAAATGCCATGTGCGCAATATCTGCATAACACGATGACGATGACAATGTCTCGATGTCTCATTCTCCCATTCCAAGTGAATGGGCAACGGAACCCAAACGAAAGGATTTGCGGTTCAAGAGCTTACCCAAGGCAAGGGTAAACAGAGAGACGGACAGCCAGACAGAGAGACAACCAGACAGAGAGACAGACAGACAACAGCGATTCGAACACTGCTGAGACTTGTTGATGGTGGTCGTCAAATCTGGCTACAGTCGGAATTGGTTTTAGCTTGGCTGCTGCGCCACACAAATCGATTCCAATTTAAATGTATGATTTCAATAGATAAGTGGAGAGATGCGTTGATCTGCGTTAAGGCAAATAGCCAGCAGCTTGTTGAGTGAGTGGCCATAAAAACACATACACGCAAATGCAATCAGTGTCACACGCGTGCACAGATAATGCAGTCAACCACGCCCCTCTCTCTCTCTCTCTCCCCACGATTCTCTGCATTTGTATCTGATGGATGTGACCCAATAGTGTGCACGCAAACAATTTCAGCTCACTTTAATCGCCAATTGGCAATTGGCAATCGGACAATCGGTCGATCGGCCAATCGCCCAAAATCGCATCAGCAAACTTTGTCAGCCAGCGCCATACAAATAGTATTGCAAATCGAAAAAACAGAACGAGTTTTATGGTCAAAGCATAAATTGTACATCATGAATGCAACTTGACTGCGGATGCGGATGTGGATGTGGATGCGGCTACGAATGCATTCGATTATTTTGAGCTCAACTGAGCCAACATAAGCCATAAATTGATGTTGCTTAGCTGCAATCATGGTCAAAATAACTGTAATTAATCCGAATGTTGAGCACAAATC
Source organism: Drosophila setosimentum (assembly GCA_035043505.1). Classification (NCBI taxonomy): domain Eukaryota; kingdom Metazoa; phylum Arthropoda; class Insecta; order Diptera; family Drosophilidae; genus Drosophila; species Drosophila setosimentum. The sequence goes on from JAWNMY010000001.1 coordinate 6,125,351, forward strand.
AATGCCTTTATTTTACATAATCAGCTCTTTAACTATGCACAACGACATTCATCGATTTTATTATCACATAATTGAACAGTACAAAATAACAGTGCAGTAGATATCCCTTTCTTATAATTCTCAGCTCACTTTATAGAGCTGGGTGCACGCATCTCACATCTGACATGAATTAGAGACGTTACCAAGACGATAACTGAATATTTGATACAGCTTTTGGGTGTATTGTCGAATTGTCGTTCAGGCAAATGCAAATGTGAAAAATCGCATTACATCTTTGAGATGAAGCTAGCAAACGACATCAAAATGTTGCAGCTAGATTTCCCCTAATCAAGTAAGGGTGTTGTGTCATCATTACCAGCAACAATGATTGAATGCCGTTTGCTGTTTGATTGGTTAGCTGATTTCTGATGAAGACATTTGCCACACCACATATTATTATGCTGTCAGTTGTCAGGAGTAAAAATCAAATGAAATTGAAACTGTTTTCCTTGCGAACACACTCCCTATGCATCTGTGTGTGTGCGTGTGTGTGCTGATAAATGTAACTGTGTGTTTGTGTCTGTCTCTGTGTGTGTGACACTTGTGTGCGTAGCAACATGATAAATATGAACGACATGGGAATTAGAGTGTGGGGATTATGTGGCAAGTTAATGGGGCAAAAATAGACGAAGATGACCAACATCAAGTTGCAATCTGACAGAAAGGAGTATGTTTATTTAAAAAAATAACTTCATCACGTTCAACTGTAAAGTGTTGTGCTCTCCGGCTTATTTATCTGAATTTCTTTTTATCTTTAATACAGAAAATTCTCTACTCTTTTTCTCTTTTAAAATCTCTCAATTTGCATTTAAATTGTAAAGATTTAATTCTGATTCAGCAGCCGCAATTCTTAAGTAAATTTCAATTGCTTCTTCCATAATTAAATGACTGTTGGATTCAAAGACTGCAGTCCTCTTTAGCATAACTTAAATTAAGTTTCAAACTAAGATATTCATTCGAAATTGTACAAAGTATATATTAATATACTTCGAAACCAAAATAAAGCTCAACTATGACAACTATCTCACAATTGTTAAGTTGACAGTTGGTCGTACAAATAATCATAGTACAAACTCCCATGGCTTTAAGCACATGCAACCCATGTATTGAAGCAATGCCAACGACTCATTATAATTCTATTGCCCCCATGAAGTTATTAGTCGCATGTGTCAGTCCTCGATCAATTTGTACATAAATTAATAGCCTTCAGCTTAAATATTTATGATCTCACCGTTTTTTTATAGACCACAATGCCACAGTATAATCGGCTTTTTACGCTTTAATGTCAATCCCATAAGCAACACCCCCTCCAGGCAGTACCCCTAATCATCTATATAATTATAGCATACTTTTCATGCTGCTTACATTCAGCCAACCGTTTTTGGCTTAGCATTTATAATCATTAGAATTTATGAACTGGCCAACTAACCAACTTAGGTACGAATGTCCTCCGAAACCCACCCCCCCCTCCCCGCTCTTTACCTCTTGAAAGTTTCCCCTTTAGCCTCAACTATTTTACGCCATATACAAAGTTAAACCGAAATGCACATAAATCAAATGCAAAACTTTTGTTTTCAGTAGGAATATTCGAGTTTTTATCGCTCGCCAAGCAGACACTACATGCAACCGTAGCTGCTTCATATACACATATACACAAATGTCTGTGTGTGTGTGTGTGTGTGTGTGAGTATGTTGTGTGTTTGTATGTAAAAATGTTGGTTGATGTTGCTTTCTAAGCATTTTGGCATGCAAACAAAACAAACGTAAATCAACAGCAGCAGCAGCAGCAGCAGCAGCAGCAACAGCAGCAGAAATAGCTAACGACGAGCCGCAGCAGCTCATCATAAAACTCATTTGGTTCAGCACCCCCAACCCGCCCATTCTCCCGCACTTCCCAAGGATTAGGGGTGAGGGGTACGCCGCACTTGACCGAGACGAAAAACAATGCCAAATGCGCATTTCGTTGCCCTTTTTCAACTGTTTCCGTTCCATGACTAACACACACTATTGCACAGCTACACAGAGAAAGAGAGAGTGGGAGAATAACATGGATAGAGAGAGAGAGAGCGAACGCCTTGCTGAGAACTCAAATTAAGTACAACAAATGAGATTGTAGGCGGCTTTTGGGCGTTTGCGGGCTTTGAGACGCTCGCAATACAAACATGGCAGCAAAATAAATTTGTGTAATTGATGTGGCTAATTTGTCACTAGCCATGGCCACATTTCAGTCACTTTTACAGGTGGCCCTGCCCCGTTGAGTGATATATCAGAAGCATGTCATCTATGTCTGCCTACATCTACCCTCATCCCCCCACCCCCCCCCCCTCCCTCCATCCTTTCACCACCATCACGCAAAGTAGACGGCACACAAATTTCTTTCGCCCGATGAAATTCTGATTTAAAGCCGCAGCACGCGCCACACAAACTTCCACAGAAGAAAATATAATAATAAAATTAATCGCATGCGCCAAATTACACAGCAACTGAAAATATTAAAATAAAGTGCGTAAAAGTCAACCATTTATATTGATGGAAGTCAAAGCCTGCACACCCTTTACTAATTAATATTTTTATACACATTTAATTATGACTTCAATACAAATGTAAATGCATTGAATTATTTAACCCGTCTTGTGCATCGAAGATGTAATGATTTTCCTTAGGAAGCTTCCTGATCAATAGCCTCTTTGATATCTATTTGTATAGATCGCAAGAGAGAACGTCAGCCAGAATCTGAACAATCCATCCTAAATTAGATACCAAAATGAATTTTCAAGGAATATAATTTGTAAATAAATTGTAAACTTTAATCTACCGCATGTATTATACATTATTATATTCACAGCATGTCTTGTGCGCGTGGCAAGTGAGTTGGTAAATATTATATCATCATGACAGTATGAAATACTTATTTTCTTTATTTTCTTGCTGCAAGCATCATGTCAAAGTTCCCACATGCCTTTTTAAGGGTATAACAAAGAATAAAAGTTAACAGTGCGCTATATGAAAATTTCTTAAGTAAATATTCTAGGCAACTTTTTGCGCGCTGCCAGAATTCAGATAAACGGAAATGGGGCGGCACATTAAAAAAAATAAAGGGAAGCTCAACTCCTACAACAAGATGCAAGTCAACGGTTGAGGGACGCGGAGGGTGCCGGGGAAAAAAAGGGTTCGGGTTTCGTCTTTGCATGCCCGTTGACTGTAATTAATTCCTTTTTGGGTTTCGCAAACATTTTACGCACTGTTTGCTTGTCTTTTATGTTTGGTCTAAGCCACTTGCAAAGATCGCCGCTGACAACTTAAAGCCAAAGTCGCGGAAAGGCAACTCAATCAGCAAAACTTAATGCAAAGCCAGCCGCAGCTATGCATTGCGCGGAAATAGCTAACGGAAACTTTCGACAAAGTTATTAGCCAGGACAAATTATTAAAATAAATTACCGAAAACTGTCCACAGCCCGCACTGTGCACCAAAAGTCTACAGCAAAAAAAAAAGCATAAATAAACTAATTTAAGTTTCTCCACTGTTTGGGCATTGCACTCACTGACAACTTCCTTTAACTAGCGACGTGAAGCACAGCTGGACAAGGACACGATGCTGCAGCCGTCTGGCATCAGTTGCTGACAACCAACGTAAAAACAGAAAACAAAAATAAAAAACAAAAAGGCCGCCTCATTTGGCGTCCAATAACCAAGCCTCTTCTCAGCCAATTTGGCACGCACCGCAAAAAAAATAGGTACGCGTTCCCTGCATATCTACTATTTGAAGGTGTCCCTTGATTGACACGATATTTTAAATACTATAGTTCTTAAGAGTGCCAAAATGCATAAGTATACAAATGCATCTTATTTTAAGAATTATTCTTTAGAGTTTTCTATTTACCCAAAAAGTTTAAGTTTCATAAATTACATTTGAAAATAAAAATAATTATATTTGTATCTCACTTTAACTTCTTGCTTGCTTAGAATCAACTTCATTAGACTAATTTTAAATATAAGTATACATATGTATATACACATAAATTTAAAATATATATACGTATGTAAATATAAATAATTTAAAACAATATTTGAAGTTACTCGATACTCCTTGTAACAGACAAATATATCCAATTAATTAGTTTGCCATGGAGTCTTAGCGTATCTCGGAGTTGAACACTGTCCTCAATCTGGTTCTCGTTTCCCTTCCCAAATGCTTGCTCGCGTCTTGATCATAATCAGCAAAAAACAGCAAAACGGAAAACACAAAAATATACAGTTTTCAACAGACGCACTCGGTCATCATTTAAAAGGGAAGTCCACAGAAGGCAATCGGAAAAAAAGATGGAAAATTGTGTATATCAAGTTTTTGTCTTTTGTTTGTGTTTTTTGCTGATGTCAGGAGCTCTTAAGGATGCCAACGCATTAGCGGCTAAGTTTGTAGCCGGGTCAAAGTTCAGCATTCTATCTCAGCCAGAGTTCCGACAAATCCGGCTGTTGCCTTCCTGCCAAGAATTTGCATATTTGCGGTTTTCTTGACGCTGCATGTCCATCGCATGTGGGACCCAGAATATTTGTGAAACTTTTTTTTTTGGATTTTTGGATGTCTGTTAGTAGTGTGAAATTTAACGCCCGTTTTTGTCGCATTTTTGCCTTGGCTACGTTTCGGCCCACAATAGACTCTGCATAGAAAATGAGACCGGTAATTTGATGGCCACCAAAAATGGCCAGCCTGCGGTTTACGCTGAAAATGAAGCACACTCTAATATCGTATGGCATGTGTGAGCTGTAGGAATTTTGACGTGGAAAATGCTAAAATATTGCAGGCATTTGCCTTTTTTAGTTTTTGCTATGCATAGTTTATGCAGCAACTGAGGTATGGTCTCTATTTCCAGATAGTCTTATGTAAAATCAAAAAAATTAATTACATTTATTTAAAGTAAATCAAAACTTCTGTTTTTGTCTTCTTTAAATTGGAGTTGAAATACATTTTTCTAAAGTATAAAAAGTATGATGAAGTGTGTCCTTAGTTCAATCACAGTATTTGCTTGTTCAGAAACAGGGTTTACAATGAGAGTTTAAGTTGGCCAGTAACTCTGATACACCAATACTTCCATTTATATAAATTCCATCAAATTTTTCTTTAACAACTTTATGCATATCAAAATTACTGTCCTTCCTTTTGGAAAACTAACTTGTGAACTTTTCTGTCTGACTGTCGCCAGAATATTCTGCTTATCCGGACTGCGATTTGATTATCGTGATATTTCCATTTTACATAACTGCATATTTGGCCTGTACACAAACAAAGTTTCGTCTACTTCTCCACTCTGCTGCTTCGAATCGAAGATTCAGCTATTAAGTTGGATTCCTCCCCGTCCACTGGACACTTTGCAGTCGTGTGCAAAGTTCGCGCCCAATCAACCTTGTCTTGAGCCCACTTAGCACGCCCGCACTCGGACTTTGGCTTCGCTTAGATTTATTATAGATATTCGATATCCCTCCCCTCCCGGCCCGTCAACGAGCTGGCAAAGCTATCTCCAATTGGCTTTGCGGCTACGTTGGGCCTGCCACGAACTGTGTGTAATGTACTCGATGTACACATGTGTCAACAATTCCGTTCACTGTCTCCGTTACCAATTTTATTTGTCCAACATGACGTATACGCAATGTTGCTTAAGTTCGTTTATATTTAAGCCTAAATTATTAACCGAATAGCAGCGACAAGCGTACATACATTATTGCTATGCCATAAGTGCGTACAGTGAGCACTTGAAACTAATACATACGCAAACACACAAACACACACGCACACACACACTCTCACACACACTATACAAACAAATGGGTCGCAGCAACAGCAGCAATTTCATGAGTCATTTAACCGAGTTGTGTGAGCAGCAGAAAAAAGATCGATGAATGCTGCGTTAATGTGCTTGTGTGTGTGCGTGTGTTTGTTCGTGTGTGTGAGTGATTGTGAGTGTTTGTGCTTGATGTTGTTTTTGTTGTTGTTGTGCATAGCACATGACTATGCTTATGAAACTCTGACAGCATATATATGTAAGTATGTTTGTTTGTGTGTTTGCTATTGGACACTCATATTGTTGAAGTGCGCAGAAAAACATAAACACCAAATCGAACGATGAGAGAAAAAAATGTAAGAAAAAATAAAAACTGGTAACATTTGCCACTGGACGGTCGGCATCTTCTTTGTGCCTTTTCACTTGAGTGGCATGATGAAAATGAGCATAAATCTGTATGTGCACGAATCGCAAACACACTCAGATAAATTTACGCAGAAAGCCGAGAGAAACGGAAGCTTAACGCCAACATCCCATCCGCTGTTTGCCTTTAAACTCGCCCGGACCCCACCAATTTTTGTGGGCATCTGGGATGTGTATGCTCTGACCCAAAAGTGCGGAAATTAAAACATATGTATTTATAGCCAACACATGCACATCGTGTTTTGTAACTAACAGCAAAAACAGCAGCACCAACAACAACAACAACAACGAATGCAAGCAACGAAACAGCAGCCACAACCAAGTTGGCCCCAAGCTTATAGCTGACCCCCATTTAGCAAGCAACCTTCATGGAATAACAACAGATATGCATCTCTGCTACACATCTGTGTGTGTTGTGTGTTGTGCGTTGTGCGTTGTATGTTGTGTTTTGTGAATGTGTATTATAAGCATTTTTATGGTTCTTTCTCGATTTGATTCGCTTTACGTTTAACTTTTGTATCTCTGCATTGAAAAGTTTTTTGTGTGCCAAAGAACGCTTGCACTTCGACCGGGCAGCTGAAGCCGAAGCCGAAGCCGAAGCCGCAAGTGTTGGCCAAGTGTTGGCGTCCATGTTCGAGTTTTTGGTTAGCTAGCTGATGGTGCACTACCAACTCTTGCTGTAATCCGCTTAGCCACGCCCGACCGGCCCAGCCAAAACTGCAGCTGGAGACGCACCCAGAGGCAGAGCCGGTAAAGAAACGATTGCCCAGCCGCTTGGCCGCCAACAGCAGCTGCTGGTCTGCTCTGAGTTAAGTGCTTGTAAAATTACTGCTTGTGGATTTTCATATGGAAATTAATTTGCACCAAGAGACAGTCGGATAGAGATATATAAAATAAATAAATAAACAAACAAAAAAACGGAATACAAAGACAAAAAACCCTTCAAGTGTTGTGGTTTTGCGGCGAACCGCTGAGTTCGAGTCTCCAAGTGCTCTGCACTTATGCCGTGTGCAGCTCTATATGTGAAAATCAATAGAAATTCAGTGCTTATATAAATCCCAATAGACAATTTCAGACACACTCTGTTGTGACACGTTCTAATACTTAAATACAAATTTTGCAATTATTATTAATGTTTACATTCAATAGCATAGAATCTGCATTATCTACATTTACCAAACTATATCAATTAATTGCTAAAGCTACCTTGTCAATATACAATTGCAATTATAAAAGATTCAAATTGTAAAGTACCATTCATATATTGGATTAAATTAAAATGAATTTCAAAATGTTCAAAAATACTACATAAAAATATAACTTGCTTGCAAGTTATTAATAAGTTCTCTTAAGTTAGTTCAAAGTTAGTTAAGTTCAATAAAGTTGCGAGCTTTGCCAGCTGCAGCGCATATTTAACTAGTGTCTGAAGCCGACCTTCTCATTCTCTCACTTAAGCATTTACATTTTTGCATTCTCCGATTCCCGCAAACATTTGCAAGCTTTCCCAGCCACTTAAGCCACATTACGCTTAATCTAAAAAAGAGGTTTGTCCCATCAAGTATACGCCCTGTGCTTTAGTTAGTTAGATGTCGTTGGCGTTGCACTATCTTTACCCATTCTCAATGATTTCACTTGAATATGCTATGGGTAGAAATGTAATTTTAGTTGTACTCACAGCGCTGGCAAGAGTTTTAATTTAATTATAGCTCCATTTGTGGGCATGGCACACAGCACACGGACAGGCAGGCATAAGACTTGGGGATTATGTCCATAATAAATGTCTGTAGAAACGCAAGCAAGTGTGCAACACGGCTTTGTATTTAACAAGCATATACACATGCACTCTTGCAATTACCCTCACACACACACACACACATACACACACATCCTTGCTTTTAAAATAACAAGACCGGCATATTGCACTTTCCTCTACGCAAAAATTATTCGAGTATGAAACGAACCGAACCGGACTGAGTAAAGTCCAACTAACTTTTTAATGCTGATTATCCGGCCGGCCGGCCGCCCGGATATCTTACCCTCTCTCTCTCTCCCTTTCTCCTACTCTCTCTCTCTCTCTCTCTCTCTTCATCTCTCAGTCACACTTGAGAATCTAATAAAACATTGTGGCCTAATAGCAAAATTGGTGTGGGCAGATTGTGTTAAAATGAATGCCAGTTCAGACCTCATGTTTCATGCTTGCTGAATTTAGTTTTTAGATTGGAATCTGAGACAAAGGCCAGAGCCTAGCCTTAATTAAGCATTGGCCATTTGAATCAATATCCACAGAGCAACATGCATTATAATAAATTCTTATTTATTTATGATAATTTAAGTAAACCACTTTAGCACACACTGAAACGGATTTCTTCCACCACTCTACCACTTGCTCGCCGCTCTATTTGTCAACGTAGATTTCGCATGGTGGCTTGTCATTGATTTATCACAAGTGACTGCTATAACAATTCAATAAGTTTAGTCAGTGAGCGTCAAGCTGCCAAAAAGCCGCAAATAACCGTTGTGCTCGCCAGGCAGGCCAGGGCAAGTGGTGCGCCACTAAAAGGGCAATACGCAAAAATGTATTACAGTCATAAACTGCAGCACACCCTCAAATATCAAGTGGCACAACCAACCACAACTTTGACATATACATACAATCAACTGTTTTTCGACTCTCTCTCACTCTCTCCCTCTCTCTCTTCTACTGACTGAATAAACAGCTGACTGAATGACTGTCTGACTGGCTAACTGATGGGCAGGTTGGCTGACCATGAACTGAATTCCGTGCATTACTCACACTACTCAACTGGATTGAAACAGATGCTGTTCATGTTTGCACAGTGTGTGATTTACACATATAAGATAAAAGTATAAGTAAATGTATTTAAAAAAATCAATTAATCAGAAAATTATTATAGACAGCAGATTTTATTCATGACTGTAATTTGAGTAATTTAACTAAAAATCTGGGATTGATCATTTGTTTTCATCTTTTTCTAAGTATGGTATACAATTGAGAAAGCTTTTTTTCATTTTTATTTTATGGTTGAAGATGTAAATTGCTAAAAGATGATTTAAAAAAAAAAAAAAAAAAAAAAACAAGTAAGAGTGCTGTAGTCGACTGAACTCGACTACGATATACCCTGAACCCAGTCATTAAATATATTCAATAATTATTGGCAAATTCCCCTTTAAAAAGATTTGCACTAAAATGCGAGCAGCTCTGGAAGCGCCCTCTGCCGACAAACACGTGAAACACGCAATCGTAGGTAGCAGGACTCCGCAGTATACACACAAAAACATATTGACGCCCGTGTCGATTATCATGCCATCTCTTTCTCACACATGCGCTCGCATACGTATGCATACAAAAAATGCTTGCGGCTGCAGATAGAAATGAGATCAATATGAGATTATATTTTCAACTATAACTTTGAAGATTCTGCCTTTAAAATTGTGGCATTTATTGCTATCGGAAATGTAATTCATCGATATTCGATAAACGAAGGCAGTTATCGAAAAAATAACGCAAACTTGATCTGGGCCTGGTATACGAGAACCTATATTCCAAATTTGAAGTCTCTAGCTCTTACAGTTCCTGAGATCTGCGTGTTCATACAGACGGACGGACAGACGGACAGGGCTATATCGACTCGACTATTGATCCTGATCAAGAATATATATACTTTGTGGGGTCGAAGATGCTTCCTTCTGCCTGTCACATACATTTGCACAAATCCATTATACCCTTTTTACCCATTTTTAATGGATTCAGGGTATACAAATATTGGCTTATAGAATTTAAATTTACCCTTATAGAGAGTATTGTAAGTTAATCTCATAGTATCTATATATTCTTAATCAGCAATTTAATTTAAAATCTGATATTTTTTTATTTTATCTTTTTTAGTTCTAAAGATATCATGGCATTTATACTGTTTTTTACAGCAGCCATGTAGAGATCGGGCGAAACCTTCCACAATTATATTTTCAACAAAATTAATTCTTATTTTTTTTACATGGCTGGTTATAAGCTGGTCTTAACAGATAATATATAACAATAAAAATTAATGCACATTAATTTAAACGTTAAAGAGTTTATAGGTCGCTGGTGTGGAGACGGAGACGCTTTAATCAAAACTAAACCTATTTTCGAAAGCAATGCGATTACGAAATTAATTCAATATTTCATTCACAATAGCCATTTACATTTCAATCGGCTTAGCATGTGCCAAAACTCTGCACTACCGCAAATATAATCCAATAGCTGATAATATATTGAGTGCAGATGATGTCAGCATCTATACAACAAGTTGATTAAATGCCATCTGAAATCAATAGTCACAGTAATGATGAACCTGCTGTGCTGTGCTGGCCAAGAAAGCGAGTCATGGTGCGCTGATTTCGGACAAGAGTGGTCAGCATGACCCAATCCTTTGTCAATTTACACATTGCACAACATCCAACACCATAATCAGGCCATCATTTACACCTACATTACAACATACATACCCACACACACACACACACATACACACAGTTATGCACAACTGCAGCTGCCATTAAGCTTTATCACAGTGAAGTGCAACATCTCCTCCCATTCCAGTATCACAACATTCCTTATTGCATTTTGTGCAGTACTTGAAAACGGCAAATGACCGAAGCATGGCGAGATTGTTTTCTCATGCATATAGGATGGCGCATTATATGGCCTCTGGCCATAATATATATGGCACATTATGCGACGATGATGGCGATTCCGATGACGATGGCGATGAGTATTACTGCTGGTGTTGGGCAGCACTTGACACAAAACCATAACAACAGCGACGACCAACACACTCACATATCCCATATACACATATAGAGAAAACTTTTCGACATAAAACAATAAAAGTTTTTCGCTTATTGCCCACTTGTCCTTGAGTGGTTTTGCATGAAGTTACCAGGTCGACCCCACTACTGTCATTGATGATGATGATGGTGCTGTTGGTGTTGGTGTTGGTGTTGTGTCTGCTTGCATTTCGCTAACGGACGCTCAATATTTCACCAATAATATATGCACACACAGATCTATATACATAAAATTATATATAAAAGTATATATTATGTAGCACACTTTAGAGCGCCCATTAGGCGTTGCTCCACATCGCATCGCATCGCATCTCATCGTTAAACGGTGGCTTTCAATATATATATTTATTGATTTTCCATCAGCGTTCGTTCAAGTGTTTAACTATGTGCTAATATTTATTAAAAACCGTTAAGATACGTTACGTAACAGCACATACAGCTATGCCACTCTCTATATCCCTCTCTCTCTCTATGGCTCTCTCTCTCTCTCTGCATCTGCCTCTGTCTCATTCTAAATGTCTAAATTATGAGCCTGACAGGATACAGGCCGAAGCAAGTGAGTAAAACATGCTGTTAACATAACGTAATGTAAGCGATTGCTTTGCTGCGCATTCATTATGCTTTTCACAGGGCGTATGATTAATCTCATTTCATTATGTTATCGTCTATGCCACATCTTTGGCTCGCCCACAGCTGTGCGGCTTTTGTTCGGCTGTCCAGCCATGAAAAATGATTTGCTTTTGTTTTGCTTAGTATTTACTACCCCGTTGCTGAAATCACAAGCTCTTTCACAATTACTTTGCACATACACAAACAAACATACACACAGAAACACACAGACAAACACACACACACACACACACACACACGCACATAGTACTGTAATTTACGACCCATTTGTGCTTAACCCATTGCCATTAAAACAACTTAATTAACAGTTGACATAATATGTTTTAGTTATTTTTTTGTTCTTTTATGTTTCTCAGATTTTCTTTTATTTCTCGCTTACTCTTTCGCATTTTCACAAGTTTCACAAGTTTTTGGATTTTAAATTCTTACATTTTTAAAAGATTTAGTTTTCCTTTTTTATCGTACTTTGCTTTGCTTTTTTCTGGTTTTCTCGCATTTAATTGAAAGTTACTTTCAAAGTTGGTTTAGCTTTAATAACATCATTAATTCAATTTTTTTTTTCTTGGTTTTTCTGTAATAAATAGACTATACTGTATGTATACATATATATATTTATATATAGCGTTTTTTTTTAAATGTAATAATATAATTATAAATACACATTTACATATACAATATTTACGTCAGTTGTCTGCAGTTTCTATTTTGTATCATTTTAATTAGCTTAGATCTTAAATACTTTAAGAATTTGTCACTTTGTATTTAGCTAGTTTGCTGTACTTAACGCTGCGGGTTACTCGTAGTGAAAAGTCTGTGAAAATGTTTTTGTTCGAAGTTGTAGGAAGCTTGAAAATAACGCTAACTATTTCAGAAATGTTATAAACAACATTAAATAAGTTTAAACAACACAATTGACAAAAAAAAAAAAACAAAATCAAACAAATACCAATATACAATTTAAAATAATAATCATATTCAATATCATGCACAAATATCAATATTAATTTTAATATGTCAGTTTCATAAAAAATTCATTATAAACTGAACTGCATATTGTAAATAAAATATAATATACAAAAAATAAAAAATATATATCAATAAATGTTGTATCCAATGCTAATATTGTACACATTAATAGCTGACCATTTGTATCTGATGGCGTTTTGTAGTTGTTGAAAAGCCAATGAAAAGTGTTTCTGAGCATGAGTTGCAGTTGGGGTTGAATAGTTTTTGCCGTTGATGCTGTGAAGCATGCTTGATGAAACTTTTCAGTTTTTTATTTATGTATGTATTTTATTTATTTATTTATTTATTTGGTTTTTGTATTTTCATCGATTGTATTGTAAACTTTTTCAATGCATTTTATTTTCATTATTTTTGTTTTATTGCGAATACTGTTATATGAACACTGAATTAAATTGATTTTTTAACTTGTACTTTGCACTTTTATGTATGCTTTTTATTTTCTATATACTTAGAATGATAAGGGTGAAGTGATTGTTAAAAAATTAAGCAATATTGTGAAATAAAATGGTCACTCCAATAAGCGAAAGCCAAAAAAGTTAGATAAAGTGTATACGCAAATTTCAACTACCTTTGAATTTATCGAAAGTATTGTCATTATTTTCACTGAAAAAAAAAACACATTTTTTTAGAATAATTCTGGCCAAGGAAACCTTTGTTTGGTAAAATTTGTTGTTTCTCGAATGAAACAACGGTAAATGTGAGATTATCAATTTTGAAACGTCAGTAAATTGTTTTTTTTACCCGGTAAACGAAATATTTAAAACAATAAGTGCTGAATTATTTACATAGTACTAAGCACATTTCAAAGCTTCACAAATAATTAAAAATTGTCAATTGTTAATAGAAATAGGCTTTCAAGTGTAACCATGCATCTCTGTGTAGAATAAAAAAAAAGTGAATTCTTATTTACAGAATACCAAATCGAATGAAAATTAAGATATATTCATATTTTAAATGAAACTCGAAGTAGAACATTAAAAGGGCAGATCGAATATCTTAATTTGTTCAACAGATTGTCCACTATTAAGTTTTAAAAACTTAACTGAATCTCGATTGGAATTTCTGCAAATTTTTGTATATGTATATTATAACAATTTTTCGGATTAATTTTTTTTTTGTTTTTGCAATTGTCTAATTCATGTCTTATTGATTTCTATATATTTTTCATTTAATAACAACATATAAATTTTGAAATGTGCAACATGATCTCGTTCAAATTTTATTTACCCTTCAGTTCTTCAGCGCACTCTCCCAAACCCAATCCCAATCCCAATCCCAATCGCACATTAATTAAGCTTACCTTTAATTTAGTTATGCAATTTGTACACACATTTAAGAAACATGTTCAAAATTATTACAACTTATGATAGGAGTATTTAAATATTTCATCTTAATATTTGCTTTTTATGAATTAATGCCTATGATGTTCCGGAAAACTTTTAATTTAACCGTAATTTGCCTGTTTTACTTTTTCGGTTCTCGTCGCTGGCTTAAAGTTCTCGATAAACTTTTCGCCTATGTTTATGTTTGTGTTTTTAGTTTTTCCGGTGTGAAATCATTTTTACAGTGTTTTCATTACTTTTGTTTATAAATATGTATGTGTATGCATATATACTCCGATTTTGTATTTGCTTTAATCAGTACTTGAAATTTGCTGCGCAGTTGAAGTATAACATTTAGAAAATTTGTCAGTTGTAATTTTTTTTTTGTGTTTGTTTTTTATTTTTTATTTTTATTTTGTTTTGCTTAATGCGTCTTGAGTTTCATTTCGTTAAACATTTATTTTTACGCCTATTTGAATTTACAAAACAAGTTGTTTGCCTTGGGAATAGTCACAGTATGGCATCTAGAATTCGCTAAACACTTGCAGCATTTATTTTAACATTTAGCTTGCTTCCATTGTTTTCATTTGTTTTTTTTTTTCTTTTGTAATTTTGTTTTCAAAATGTTTTAGTAGGCTTGAGCAGTGTTCGTTTCGGGAAAAGTCTCTACACAAAATGCAAGCGAAAGTTACTTTTGATAAATCGCCTTTAATTTTTGTTTGTTTGAGAAAGTTGTGAAGTTCGCTATTGGGTAATTCCCTGAAAGTGAAATCAAAGAAAAACAGGAACACTCAAAAAGCGCGTGAGATTATGCGATGCTGCCTATTTACAGGAGTCGAAACTTAAACGTAGTGCAACAGAACCGATCAAACGATATCATACAAAGTTGTACTTAAAGAAGGCGACAACTTGGCTCTGTTCTCTCGTATTTTTTTTTATTGGACTAATTATTACGTATACGTCACGGATTCATAGAAAAACACAATAGCCAATAGATTATACATATTAGTTACTATTAAATAGTTACAGCTTATGTATGTAGTCGTGTTTTTTCTGTGTTTATAATAGTGTGTGTGTGTGTGTTTGTATATGTGTTTCTGAGTGTGAGAAAGTTACTCTAAGATGTTATCATTTAAATGTATTTATATTAGTCTAGATTCTAAGAGTGGGTTTCTTTTTCTATTTGCTTTTGTTTATGTTGTCTATATTCGATTTATTTTCTGAGGGGATGCTCACCTTATATCCGCCTCATATACTTGCCTAAACGTCGCAGCGGCTGTTGTTGATGTTTTTGTTGTTGGGTTTGCTGTTGCAGCTACTGTTTCTGATTGCTCAAATTGTTGTGGTTGTTGTTGTTGATGTTGATGTGGGCCACGCCCTCGCCAATGCCATGTGAAACTGAGCAGCGAGGACAGCAGACTTAAAATACATTCGAGAATGTATCTGCTACTGCTACAGGTGCTACTGCTGCTGCCCCTTCTGGTTGTGGCAAGTCGAAACTGCAGCGTCGACGTCGCTGCCGCGGCTGCACCACTGAGGGCCGCATGGAGTGCCTGACAAATGCCAAACTGGAGAAGCACACAAACAGGTACACTAAGAGATAGCGATGCGGAGACATGGGAGGATGGGCTGGTGCCGCGTGCTGCATTGCTGCTGGGAACTCCCCTGGAAACGGAATGAGAAACACCTGTTTAATTTACATCTTTATTGCTGTTCTCATACTCAGATATTGGTTGAAACGAAAATAGTTAAAATATGTATATTTATGTATATATTGTGTATGTGTGTGTGTGCGTGTATGCGTGTGTGCATTTCCTTATGCATGTATTCAGTGCGTGTCCGTGTGTATATATCTCTTGAAGTATATGCGTGTCTCTGTTGTGTTCCATTTACTTAGAAGCTTGTTAATATATGTGTTAATAAGTCAATGCGGATTATGCTGATTATCATAGACATTGAGTCGCAATTCGTATTTAATCCGAAAAAAAAATACTAACTGTATTACCAGCTCGCACAAAAGTGCACAAAGTGAAACTTGTTTTGCAACCACCAAAAAAAAACATACATCAAATAACACAACAACTACAAACGGAAAATACTCAAAAAAATGTCATAAAATGGGTTGCAAAAGTCAAAAAGAAGACACAATTTTATAATATGCGTGTGTATATATTCATGTCTCCCACATTCATACAAAGGAAATTCCACACTTGCTGCGAAAAAAAAAACATCGTATAAATACAGGAAAACACAGAAATTGTTACCAGAGACAAGTGGCATAAATGACGGAGCTGCAACAGCAACAACCTGCAGCTGCGACATCAAGTGAATACAGTGGTGAAAAACTAACTACTGAGTGTATAACTTAAGTAGATATATCTTATTTAATCTCATAGCGATCTATATACAAAACTTTTCAGTGTTATTAGTTTAACCATATAAATTCGAAATTGATAAATTGAGGTATAAGAAGTGAATAGTTATATTCAAAATAGCTAAGAAAAATTGTAAAGACATTTAGATTTGCAAGTTGCAAGCATTATTTCAAGTCTTACAGTCAATTTTAGAACATGTGTATATACAAAATTATGGTGTTCTAAATACTAAGTACTTGTTAGTATATACAACTCAAGTAATACTTCGTACACTAGACTTAAATAATTTTAAATCGTTCACACAGGCGTCAAGAGCTTTCCACTGTGTGTGGTGGAAGGTATGTGCCCGACGCAGCTGATGTTGAAGCGACAAGCCAAACAAACAAATAAATACACAAACAAACGAATGAACAGACAAACACGTCCAGGAATTGATATTGTCTTTGGGTTCTCTTTTTCCTGGGCTTGCATGTCGCTCGAGCAATAAACAATAAAAGCCAAATAATGCAACAAAAAAAAAATGGAAAGCAAAAGCAAAATGAGAGTATAAACGAGATCCAAACAGAAGCCGCTGTCATTGAGAGTGAAACACGGTGAAAACAAAAGCCGAACTACTACAACAACAACAACACAATGTTGACTGCTGTTGGCATATAATAATAAAAATAACAACAAAACAAAATGTAGCATCAAGAACAATGCAAAATAGCAACACAAAACGGACAAAACATAATAATAATCAGAAACAAGTGTGCCAAAGCAGTTAACGGAAACAACACGCATTGCATGCACAATATGGTAACATGGATGAGTACACCCTCATCGCTATATATGTGTGTGTATGTGTGTGTGTGTGTGTGCTGTGTGTGTGCTGTGTGTGTGCTGTGTGTGGTGCCAACGCTGTGACATTATCTAGCAGACACCGTTGCGACAATGACAACGACAACGACAACGACGACGACGACGACGACAACTTGACATTAGTGAAAGTCGCAAAGGAAGTGGCATGCAGCATAAAGTCAAGCTAGGCAAAATGGCAAAGTAGGAATGGGGTAGTGCTGGGGTACGTGGGTAAAGTGGGGCTGCTGTAGACCAAGCGTAACATAAACATAATTTTCATGGGCCACGCGCGCTTCGTTACCACTGCAAGCCACCATTCCATGCCGAAACACGTGCGCGGAAAATGTCGCAGCATTTCCAACAGCAAAAACAAAAAAGAAAACTTCAGCAGGGGGTTCGTGGGGCAGTGGGGGTGGTGGGGGGTTTTGTTTAGAGTGCTGTGAGTTGCTTTGTTTGTTATAATGATTACTGCTGTGCACACAATTTTTGAGGTAAGTACGGTAGAAAAGTGTATTTATAATTTTCATGTAGCACTTTTGCAGTTAGCGGTAAGTATATTGAATATATATAGCATATATTATAAGTTTCTCGCACCCTCCCATCAATAGCAGCGCCCAATTAGCATTTCCACACCATCGACTGTGTTGACAACACGCCCCTAAGTTAACAGCCACTTTCTAATCAATATTTGCGCTGTGTTTTCACACTTTTTCTATTTATTGATTCATACTATTTTTTGAGACACTTTGCCGACATGAACTTCACTCGTTGGCTATTTCCAGCACTCACTTTAAATGCGTGTCTTTAGCCGAGTTACTTCCACCTCAGGTGGCACGCTCTGGTGCTTCCACGCCGTCTTTCCACACAGCACCTTTTGGCCTGGTTTATTTAGTGTCAGTGCTTGTGTTACATGTAGCTGCATTTCTATGGCTGCCCAAATACGACTTGAGCTCTCAGATGGTTGGAAGCCATTAATGGTTTTCAATTCTTTTGGAATTAAGCTACACATTGTATGTTTCTAGCTTTGTATTTATCTTTCATTTCTCACTGGTCGGTCATTTTAGTCGACGAAAGACTACACCTTAAGTGAGCATTGAGCATTTATAAATCATCAACTAAGCACAAGTTGTGCGCCCAACTCAATTCTTACAGCATACTTCTTAATAACTATTCCGAGTTGGTTCTAAGGGATTCCTTTGCAAAGCAAGCATTTTCAGTTCAGTGCATTTCTCATACAATTATTAAGTGAAATTCTGACTAATCTTTTGCAACACTCTTCAACCGACTGAGCATCACTTTAAATTCCGGCCGAGCAACTCTTGATTCCATTCATCATTCCACGGCATTCTGGCATTCTGGCATTCAGTTGCCAGCCACAAAGCATTCATAAACCCGCATTAGCCACAATGCTGTGCCGTTGGCCCAACCCTTTTGTCTTCTTCATTAGCACGCTTTACTTCAACACTTTTCGTGCATTCTTCTACCACTTATTCCACTTCTTCTTCTTCTTCTGCATCTTCTTATTCACCTACTCTGGGTGAATATCCACAATGTAGTCAGACAGTCTCTGGCCATTTATGTACATATTTCTGTCCATCACGGCAAACTTTCGCCTTGGCCCATTGTACTCTGGGTTTACTTTTAGAGCCTTCAAATTTATTATCAGGGTATTTAAACTTTATCACAACTTTTGCTTGGCAAAGGCATATGTTATCTTTAATCTTTAAAATGTAATCTGCATGCAAGCTCGAACCTTTTTTTCGGTTGAAGAATTTAATAAACTTCTTCGCTATTAACATATTTTGTTTTGCAAATTAAAATGATTTTATAATTAATTTTATACAAAGATATTATTGCATTCCCCAAAAAAAACGCAAAATTTGTTAAGGAACTAGAATCGTTGCGAAAGCTACAAATTTTTTCTTCTTTTTAAAAATAACTAATAAAATATAATAAAAATGTCTAATAATTTTAAAGAAATATTTTTCCTAAAAATAGCAAATAATACTATGCAGTTGAAATGCAAACTCAAATTTTTAGAGAAAAATCCTTTATGAAATTTAAAAAGGAAAATGTAGAGTTCAACTGGTAAATTAGGATCTCGCTTGATATTTTAAAATGTAAATGATTAATAATAATAATTCTATATAAAAAATTATATATGTAAACAAGTTTGGAAACATCCAGGTTACTAAAAAAATACAACCCACCGTTTAAGAAATCTTCTTTCTGAATAAGAAGATAGGTCTTAGACTTAGCGCCATAAAAATGCAGACTTTCTAAAATTGAGCAGATCTTTTTTATTTTCTTTGAGGGTATAAAGCAGTTAATATTAAATGCTTTCTCTGCTAAGGGTATACGCATTTTCGGTGTGGCAATAAATGCTGAACCGCTGTTTGTTTTTTATTTATGTGCAAGTGTTGGTTGTGTGTCTGTGTGTGTGTGTTGGTTGTGTTGGTTGTGTTGTCGTTGATTTTACTTACCATTCAGCACATGTACCGTTACGCTTTTGGGCTTTGCATTTGATGGATTACATTGATAATGCCCGGAGTCCGATGGACGCGCTGATTTAATCAGCAGGAACGATGTCGTCGTGTCACCTTTGTTGGTAACCACCGAGACGCCGCCCCGTGGCGAATCATAGTTGATTATCTGCAAAGAAACAGAGACAGAGACAGAGCGAGCGAGAGCCCCGACAATTGCAGAGTAAGCCAAAGAACTTGACCATTTATGTACACACATAAAAAAAAAGAGGGGCAACGAGACAGAGAGAGAGAGAGAGGGAGAGAGGGAGAGAGAGGAGCGCGAGAAATAAAGATGGCCAATTTGTATGCGAATGTCATTTGACAATGCCGCATGGACGCAGTCGCATCAAATTAGTTTTTATGCGACATTCATTTTCTAAGCCATAAAATTGTTTTGTGCGAAGATTACGCATACGCACTGTTGCACGCCACTGGAAAATTAAAAACTCGGAGCGTGCCACAAGAACCAAAATTATATATATGCATTGACAAGAAGAAAGAGAGAAAGAATGATAGGAGTACAAAAGCAAAACAATAAAATTAAATCTGTTCATGGCAAAACTGGCACTAATGGCAACTTGCGACCACTCCCACTCCCACACCCACTCCTACGCCCACTGTCCCACCTCCGTTCCTACTCCCATTCAACCGTTCTTAAAAGCATTCTATGCTCTATAGAAAATACATAATAATAGAAGGGCTGTGCGCAGCAGCAACCCTTACATATTCCCAATACAATAAGCTAAAACATGGCCGTGACTAAAGTCCCAAAGCATGAACTGAAGTAAAACACCTAAAATGGAAAACTAAAACGTGGCTTTAACAGCCGCAGGGATGCCACTGACAACAGCAACAACAACAACAAGAACAACAGCTGGATGAACTCTGGAGGAGCAGCGGGAGCAACGGAAGCGGAGCTGGAAGCCAAACCAAAATCCATTTAAAACCCTTGCCTCAACGGGTTTTTTTTTTTTCGTTTTGGGTTCCCTCCCTTGGCATAGTGCTTAAATGGCATTTTCTTGCAGTCAACAAAATAGAAACACAAAATAAAAGAGGGGTGCCGATAAAAAGAAAAAGAAAGAGTTGCACAGTTTTTGCCATTGCAAAGCTAATTTAAAAGTTACTAAATTGAAGCAGAGCTTCAGATCCCTCATCATTTATAGCCAGCGCCATAATGATACCCCAAAGTAATTGCCTGTCGAAATTGACAAAAACCCCAAAAACAAAAAACATCAAAAAAATAGGAAAATTAAGGTAAAACACAAACACCTTACACTTACAGCGTTGTTGTGATTCCAAAAGATGTAGGCCGGCGGCTCCGGTGAATTGAGTATGACACAGGTGAGATTTATAGTCGAGCCGCTTTCTATATACAAATCTGGTGCGCCGATAATTTCCGTTGAGGGCTCTGCAAGATAAAAACAAAGAGCAAACAAACAAACAAGTTGCATCATTGTAATTACTTGAATACCTTCAAACTAAGTCCAACAAACGATTAAAGCCTATTTTTGTAGACAATCCTCAAACTGCTCATTTAAGCTTGTGCTGTAAATATTTTTAGACCTCTTTCAATTAAATTACCAACCCCGTCTAGGGCACTTCGGTACGTAGATTTAGCACAAATTAAATGGCAATTAGGTAAATACAAATTTTTGGAGCTTGCTCGAGCCGCCTCATTAGAAATACAAGTGTAATTGAAATGCGCAACAATTTCAAAAGATTTTCATTGAAATTTTCATGAAATTGAAGTGCTCGTTTTCCCCAATTCCTCCCCTCGCCTGCCCTGCCCTGCCCAGCCCACCCGCCTTCTTTTGCCTACCTGACCAGCGTTTAGGACTTTTATTTTGCCTTGTGCCATAGCAACAAGTGCAAAAACTCTGCTCAAACATTTGTCAGAATACTATTTAATTTGATGTTAACTTCATCAACATCATTGAAATATTAGGCTAGAAATTTATTTTTCTTAATTTATATCGAAACCTTAACAACAACAAAGCTTAACAGGACACCTAATTTGGCAGAGGTCGATTATCAGACAATCTCTAAACTCACACAATTTAATTTAAGAGTTCAAACAAAGAAACTATCGATTTCAAACTTGCCCAGGCCTATTGAACTATGTATAATAATAACTTAAGATCAATTACTAAACTTAACCTCTCCGTATACGCATTATAGGCCCTCGAAATGTCATCCAAAACATAATGTTGAAATTGTGATAAAAATTTGTAATCGGTTTGATCCGGTCAGTTAGCTGGTGTTTTTATTGCATCAATTATATTAAGTAATTTGCCATCTAGATAATCAATTTGGAATTAGGCATTTGATATTTCTGTTTGAAATATTCGCGTGCCCAATTAGCATGTCCCCATTTTTGCAAATACTAACAATTCTACTTTAATACATAATTAAGTGCAACTTTTTAAGTTGATAATTAATTTATTTATTATTAGTTTAGGGTATCTCCTAGTCGAGCTCTCTCGATACTAACTTGTAGTTTTAGTAACTGTGAAGTAAAGCATTTATTGGTACAATGCGAATGGTATCCAAGACGACTTCTTGATTTCTTGAAGTGCCACAAAAGTGCCCTTCTAACTTAGGCGTAGTGTAGCGTTGTACTTACCAACAACAGTCAAGTGAATGTAGTGACTCATGTGGGGTGTTGTCGACACTTGGCACTCATAGATGCCGGAATCGCGGTGTTGCGGATATTTGATTTGTAGCATCCAGTCTTCCGTTTGCGGTTGATGTATGGCCCGAAAGCGCTGATCTGAGGTGTACGTATAACGACCGACTGTGAGCAAATGGATGTCCCGATGTCGCACCCACGAAACCTGCAGCAACATCTGGTTAAAAAAAAACAAGAAGAAAAAAATAATCGAATCAAAAGTTGAGTCATACGAAAAGATTTCATTTGTCAAGACTAAATTTGCGTGTTAAGTTTAATTTATTGCGCAAACAGTTTAAAAAGTCTATTTCACACGCAATCTTTGGAGAGGCTTATTTTATAACAAGGGGGTTGTTTTTTTTTCTCCTCTTTTTTTCTTTTGTTTTGTTGTTTTTTTTTTTTTGTTTGTCTTTGGGAAATGCAAATTTATTGTGAAATGTTTGATATGTTATTCTTTTATGCTAAAGAAAATCAAAAACTTTGAAGCACACATGTGACGCCCTCGCTGAAGGGTCGAGCACAAACACAGGCTACCCTTATCAATGTGACTGCGGCAACTTTGCTGCTGCCTCGAAGCAAAATTGTTGGCAACAGGAAGGTGGTGGTGGGCCACGCCCATGCTAATGCACACCTGTTTGGCAGCCACCTGCTGTTAACGTGTCTAAGCTCAACATTTTTTAAGTGACTGTGATTTAGGGGTGCGGACAAGCAAACCCACCCACACCCACACCCCCACCCCCACGCCCATCCCATCCCCATCCCTTTCCCAACAGTGTCGCGTGTCATACGTCAGCTGTGTGCATTTTCAGTTTCATTTTCATTTTCGTTTTCAATTTCAATGAGACCAGCTTAGCAACATGCTGCCGCTGCTGCCGCTGCTGCCTGACAACAAAGGGTGACGACAAAGTTAATGGACAAGAAACTCAGAAGTTGGACGGAAATTCAATGGCTCCATGGTTGCGCCTCGCAGACTCTAACAATGTTCTTCGGCAGGTGCTGCAAACAGACGCAATGTTAGACTAAAGTTTTACCCGAATAAAGTTGAATGTAATTAACACCAAATGCTCGAGCACAGTTATAAAACACACGCAAAATTCATGTTCAATTCAGAAGCACAGCACACTCCATGCCACCAATCTTTGCGTGGTTGCCACCAATCGCTAAATTTTACTTTCAGTTATTCCCATCACCCACTCCACTCCTTTCAAACAAAACCAGCAAAATAGCTCGACGACCTCACGCTGTTCGTCAAGTTTATGCGTATTATGCGTGTTTACAGTATCGTTAAATTTGTGTATCGATTGCAGATATATAGAAATATTTTTGGATGCTTGGCGAGGAACATCAGCGAGAAATCTTTGACGTTTTTATGGCTCAATTTGCAGAGCGCTGAAAAGTATGCTTTAAAATTTGTTTAGACGCTTGTTATTTTATACCCAGTGTTTGCTGTGGTGTAGTTAAAACAGCATAATATGCCTTCCATCAGCAATAGACATCGTTAAAAATATCTCAAATTTCATTTGATATGTGGCCAATTTGACATGAACCAAATTCAACAAAGAACAGATTTAGCAGGTCTTATTAAGTGATTTGTTTTGATGTTAAAAAAGCTGGAACATCAAAGTAATGTACTTAGTCATACATATATCAGAAAACAATGTTTAATATGCCATTATTTTTACAGGGCATCACACAGTCGCAGTGCTGAAAATGATCGAATATGATTACATGCTTTAAACTTTAGTTGTGCACTTATTTCGGCTTTGAATTATTCAGAAGCGCTTTGTTTCGCGTGGGGGGCTAAGAAAAAGAGCCCCGTCCTTTAAAACTCATTACCGCTCGCATGCTGTTATCAGGAGAGGTAGCAACAGCAGCAGCGGTAGCAGCAACCGTAAAACGTTGACTCCGACTGCGAGTCTAATGAAAAACGCCATTAATAATGTAGAAAACATAAACATCCGTTCGCTGTTTATCATTACTCGACGGTGCACATAAAACAGAAGGCGGCTAACACCTCCGATTTTTTATCTGTCGGCTGGCTTAAGTTGTCCCCAGTTGCTTGCCAAATCTTAGCTGCAATGATGTATTACTTCATTAGGCTGCTTTGCCAGTGGAGGAAGCCCGGAAATGTAGTTGAAAAGTTCACGGCTTTGGGGTTCAGATTGGGGTTGGGGATGTGGTTGCTGCCGTGGCTTGCCACAAGGTGAAAGCTAATTAGACTCTCGGCTGACAACCCGAACAAATGATTTCAAGATCTTTGGAATATGGTGTGGAATATTATGAGAAATTATTAAATTATCGAAGCAACTCTGCGACTTTGAGATATGCAACTTATGTAATACGAAAAAATTTAATTAATTAAATTTAATCAAAATTAAAAAGGAATTAATATCAAACACAAAAAAACAATCATCGTTTTGCACATTTAACATTTTCTATTCTGATCTTCCCTACCCATGGATAAATCTTATTTTCTGTGAAACACCAAAATATAATCAAAAAAGTAAATACAGTAAAATTAAATTGATGTCAATTTTTGCCTGAATAAGAATTAATCTCCTATGCATCATGTTAAATTGTACAATAAATATGTAAATATAGATAAAAAAAATATATATATAAAAATTACAATATTAGTATGATTATAGTTCTTTTAAAATATTAAAAATGTACGAAAGTTAAAAAAATTTGTGTATGTGGAGAAAGGAACAAAATATTAATTGGCTCAATTTAATGATCGAAGGTGCGAGTCTATAAATAATTAAGTGAAAAGTATCCAAAGATAGTTAATTAACTCTTCGCTTGTCTGTTGATGATCGATTAAGTTATCCAACTAATACGTCTCTAATGAAGTTGCCAACCATTCGGTTGCTTTCCCAGGCTGGCCGAAAAACCTAAAGCGACCTTTACCTAACCCACATCCGCATATGTTGAAAGATATCTAAAACAGCAGCCGAAAACTTTTCACCACTTACTGCCAAACCACCCACAAGTATACAAAGACTTCCAAAGGCCGCTCGAATTTAATAATCACGCAAATTAGTTTTCGAAACCGCAACTCAAACAGCAGAGTCAGACGAGTCTATGCCATCTACGGACTTGCCATCTAGCCACCTAATCACACACAGATGGGAGCTGGGTGCGGGGTGAAGTAATGTGAGGCAGACATGTAACATATTATTATCGGAAAATAAGCACGGGCCGCACAGGAAGTAACGGAAACCAAATGACTACGGCGCAGGTTGCAAAACTAAAACCCCAAAAAAAAAACAAAAAAACCCAAGCTGAACAAAATGAAAGCTTTTGCATATTTGTATTATTTTTTTGTTGGCTTGGTGTGGTTTGTTTTTTTTTTTTTTTTCTTGTGTGGGAAGCGTCCCAGGAGTCGATTTGAATAGTTTCCCAGGTTTGTTTGGCTGGTTTGGCAACCTAGGCCGGAAGTGTAGGCTCAAAGAGAGAGAGAAAGAGAGAGAGAGAGAGAGAGAGAGAGAGCGAGAGTGTGTTGTGAAATGTTTGCGGCATTTCCTTCCGCACAGCACGACGACGAAGTCGAAGCGCTAAAAGTTGAATAAAGTAAAATCGGTTTCCTGTTTCGGTATAATTAATCATTTTGTTTTGGCAACGGAACAATTAGGCGAAGCCACCATGTGGGCGCAGTTTACGTGCTAATTAGCTAAAAAACATGAAAATCTAACACACACACACAACCCCAGAAATTACAAATCGCATTTTGATGGCACGTAATGACATAACAATTGCACAAACTGTTGCCTTGGTTGGATTTATGGGTAAGTTAAATATTTATTTTCGTTTTTAAATTGTTTTTTTAGGTAGCTTACCGTTTTGTTGCCCAGATTCTTGACGCGACAATTCAAATAGGCCGTTTTGCCAAGCAGCGCGGTAACATTTTTAGAAGCGTTCCTATCGAAATAGGGTCCACTATTGCGTGAGTCGTCAATCAGATCGATGCTGTTGCGATTTATGCCGGATGCGGCTGCAAGTGATGCTATTGAGTTGCCTTTGTGCAGACTGCCGCTGGCAATGCCACTTATTGTGGTTGTTGTTGTTGTTGCTGGTGCTGGTGCTGGTGCCCCCGAACCGGAGCCAGAGTTCAGATTTGAGCTGATGCTGGAGCTGGAACCGGAGCTGAAGCTGGAACTAGAGCTGATGTCAGTTGTCATTGAGCCGGTAGCTGATACATGGCTATTTGTGTAGGTTCCGTTGATGTTAGTATTGCTGGTCATACTTCCGGTTCCGGCAACACCATTTACAGCAGCAGCTGCATCCGCATCGCCCTCATTTGGTATGGCATTATTACTGCTGCTCACATCCTTTGATTTATACGAGTCCCGCTGAGCGGCAAGCACTGCAATAAATACATAAAATTTTGAGTGTTTGCCAAATATTCGCATTATGATATGCTATTAAATTGCCCCAAAAAGTATGTCACACATTTTAAATGCCAAACAATTGTCTCCAACCTTTTTTATGGCGCTCGCACACACACACCCGTTTATTGCATGTGTGTGTTTGAGGAAATCATTATTGTAATTGTATCCGTTTCGCATTTGGAATTGTTCTGACTTTCATTTCCGTATTGATTTCACCATACGTAGTGCAGAAATCATTTCAGTTGCCATATAATATTCTAGTATATAAAGCGGAAATGGAATACGGGTACCAAATAATATGATATACATATAAGTTATGGTTAATGTTTGAAGTCTCAAACTTCACAGTTTAAGTCAAATCCCGACATGATTCAAAATATATCGGAGTATAAAAAGCGCTCATGACCTGGAGACAGGGAAAAAAAATTTGCACTGAATGAAAAATATTAATAAATTAAATTTATCTTTCGACAATTGGGAAATTGACTAAGATTCCGTTAAACAAGTTTTGATACATTTGCTACTTTTTAGAACACAAAATTACTTGAAACGAAAATAGTGAAACTAGTTTTATTCCCCTAAGTCGAAAAGTCATTAAGCTCTAACTTGGCTAAAGCAAACTGGCAAATGGCCAAGTCACAACAAACTGCATTTCATAGCCTGCAAAATTGTTAAAGATTGCTAACCAAAAATAAATATTTCGGTTAAGTGGATTACTTGAAATGATGGCTTATAATGGCTACAAAATGCAATATGCAAATGACTTTACACACCACCAAGATCAAGTTACGAACTTAAATTGATGCCATCATATGCAATATCGTTACCATAATTGTTCAATTAGTTCACATTTGGCCATTACAGCACCGTACTGGTTTTCAACTTTTTAGCCCCGACCAAAAGAGCACATGTTAAACTTTTGCGCATTTAAACCCGAACCCCAGCACATTGTTTGCTTTCCATCGATAACGCACATAAGCGCAAAACTAGTTTTGGCTCGAATACCTTTCAGCCATTTAGGTAATTAGCAAATTACGCACACACAGATACACACACACACACACAACTACACTCGTTGTATATTCGCGTATCGTATGTGGAGCATAAACTTTTGTTTTGCGCTTTTTGTGCTTTATTATTTTTTGTTTATGTGCTTTTTTTGTTTTGTGTATGCTTTACGTTTATCAAATTTTCATGTTTTTGCCACAACTATAGCACAGCAAAAGCCACTTGAATCCTTGTCGTTGTTGTCGTAGTTACGACCAATTTTTATCCACCGCCATTTATCCCATCACTTAGCAGCCAGCCAGCAGCAAGGACGATACGGGTGACGCCGATTCGTCTGCTTGAGACACAAACACAAATACACACTCTCATATATGTCCGTTAGTGTTTATTTTTATATCTTAAGTGTGTGTGTGAGTGTGTTATGTGTGTATGTGTGTATGTGTGTGTGTTTGTGTGTGTGTCTGTTGAGCACTTGATACGCTTATTACGCCCAAGCAGAGAGTTTTTATAGCGCAAGGGCGAGCTGTGAGCTGGCGACTATTTTATAGTTGGTAGTCAGCGACTTTATTAGATTAAACATGTTGTGCACGTTGGCTCAAGATTGTCAGTCACACATACACATACACAAACACACACACACACACACACACATATATATTTATAGATTTATACCCTTACACACACGGACAGAAAAATAAAATATTTCTTACACACAAACTCACAAATTCTGCTTATTTCTTCTAAGGAAGCTGTTTCTACTTTAAGCTCATTTCAAGTTTGAATTTAGTATTTGCCAAATTAAAAATGTGGTATGAAACATACTTCAAGTGAGAATTAAATTATCCAAGAATAAACACACACACCCACAAATGTATAATGACTTCTAGATGATTTTCTTCTTAAGCCACACATGGCCAAAATAGTTTGTGTTAAAAAGCTGAGATACAAATATTATATCTATTTAACATGTAAAATTTAAGAAAAAAAAGAAATAATCCCGGCGGCTATAACATTATATTTCTAGTCACAATATCGTTAATATAATAAAAGCATTTATAAAAAATAAATAATTTAGGTTTTACAAAAAAAAAAAAGATATTAAATCGAATCTTTTTATTTATTTATAACATTTATATTGGGCACATTCATAGCGAGTTATTCGTACCATTTTTAGTTACGATAGGTCTATTTGAGCTGTGGATACTTTATATAAATCGTTCTTTTATCAAATACATTTTACTAGGATTGCAAATACTCAATTCTCGCTTCATTTATTTTTCTTATTAAGCTACCATTTTTCTCTCACTGTACTCACTGCACAGACACAATTTATCTAGAACGCTTGCTTGTTGTTAGCCATGCCCCATCGCCCCCTGGCCATGTTTTGGCCAGATAGGACATGCGATGTCCTGGCAGTAGTCCGTATTGACAGCCAGAGCAGCATTTTGCGTATGCGTTGGCTATCCATGTGCGCTGTTCAATTGCCAAGGCAAACACTATGCTACTACGTTCAAATGCCAACTGTCCGTGCGATTCTATATATATACATATATATGTATACATATGTATATATATATGCGCAGGAGCAAAACAACATGATGATAAATAAAGAGCCTCTGGCTAGAAATTAAAATAAATTGACTGCTTGGGATGCGGCAGCCGCAACGGTAATGCGGCCAATGCCAACAGCAGACGACAAAAACAATAACAAGCTGGAAAACAACAGCAGCAGCAGCAGCAGCAGCAGCAACCACATAAATTAGCTTCAATATAACGGTACTTGCTTAAAAAGCGCCCTGCAGAAATCAAAAAGTCATATGCCGGGTCGTTCCGACTTCTCAACGTTAGCGTCAACGTCAGCGTCAGCGTCAGCGTCAGCGTAAACGTCAACGTCAACGTCAGCGTTAAACAAGAGCCGACCGCAGGGCATATTTCTGTTGCTGCTTCTTGTTTCTCAGCTACTGCATGTTGTTGTTCTTCTTCTTCTTCTTCTTCTTATTGATGTTGTTGTTGTTGGTGTTTAGATTGTTGTAGTTATGTCCGTATGTTATTAACATGACTTTTTACTGTTGTTGTTGCTGCTGTTGTTGTTGTCAAAAACATTTGAAATGTCAAAACTTTTTGCTCTCTGTATGTATGGTCTGTTTGTGAGCGTGTGGGTTTATTTGTGCCTGTGTGTTTGTGTCTTGGCTAAAATTACGTCTCGAAAACTTTTAAATTTTTAAATTCACTTAAAAATTAGAAATACTTGTTGTTCATCCCCACCCCACACCTCCACTCCCACACACACCCACACACACCCATACAAAAACAGAAAACAAGTGAAAAAAAAAAATAGGGAAAGTTCTTTAAATATTTAAAGGTATATTGCGCTTGTGCTGATGCGGATCTTTTATTGCTGTTGTCTTTTTGTTTTGCACATGAAATTGTGCAAAGTATGCGCTAAATTAAATGAGGGAAGTCGTATGCTGTCGTGTTATTTGAATATTTGTTCTTTTGACTTTCGTTTTTGATTGGGGTCCCCGACTTTTGCCAGTTGACAATTCTACAGACAATTTCCTTGTGGCATGTTGTGCGGCATCAAAAACTTTTCCGACCAGTCTCCATTTCGCGTTTTCTTTTCTAAATCGATTGGATATATAGGAAAATGTTGAAATATTTCACCTAAGCCAAAGTGCAAAAGTATTTGACATAAATAAAGTTACTTTTACAGTTATTCAGCAACACTTAACAAAGGGCAATTAAAATAATCGAATTTCTGCAGATACTCGCAAACAGCATCAAATCAAATATTCAGCATTTTTTAACTATACAGTTCATTAAAGACTAATGATGATATCTGCTTTACTCAGGTGGCCCGAGGCCCAAATGGCAGCCTTGTCATTAAGCAAGCACACGGCATATGAAAAATGAAAGCCATACTACACGCTTACTCACACACACCAACACACACACACACACACACACACACACACACACAGGGGGACATTGTCGAGTGCAGTTAGTCATGCAGGACTGGCTAAAATCCTCACTCAATCAGGGCATGAGAATCGCTGGGGAATTCTATATACGCCCAGCAACAACTACTGGGGCGGGCCGGGTTTTGGCCTGGCTTGGCTTGGCCTGGAATGGCTTGGGCTGGCTGAAACATTGATTTCCCAAGACTTTACAGGCGCACAAAATTAATTACCTAACCTAAAAACTCAGGACGAACTCTGACGGCAGTCGTAGGCACTATGTGAGGCCGAGCGAAATGTTGAAAAATGCCAAGTTGGCAGGGCCCGATTTCATTCATGCTGACTCATTGGGCATGACAACGAAGTGAATGATATCGAAAATCGTAATCAATAAATGAAATTGGTCAAATCAATTTTGGCAACAATTGCAATTTGCTAGCGAAAGGCTCGAAGCGAAACTGGAGCACCAAATTTGATTAAAAACAGGCCCTGTCAAAACTGATGAGGATGCCACTGAAAAAGACAGCGAGAATGTGAATGAAAATGAAAATGAAAATATGGATGAGGATGAAAATGAAAAAATGAATAAGAACATAAGAATTGGAAAAATACTAACTAGACAAATACCTTATCAGCTTTGTCAATTTTAATTTGGACTTTTCATATTTTTCTAAAGTTTTAATGAAAGTTGCTAACCATCTCCAATGAGCTCTTAAGATTTATAATAATTTCTAATAAGCTTTTAAGATTCCTATGTTTTCGATGTCTTCATAAATATATTAAGTACTTTAAGATAGTTTAAAAAAAAAAAGTTTTTATTAGAAGAAATAGGTGGCAGTAATTTTAAGATCGTAAAGTAAGAAACCAAATTATTCGGGAGAACTGTGTTGATTTTCTAAGAGCCAAGTCTATTATTTCCAAATAAAAATTAAATAATTTCAATTCATTTCGGAGAATGTAGGCCTTAATAATGCTTTCCCTTTAAAAATGCGAAATTGTGCACAAGTTTGTGAAAAGCTGAAGTAAGCATATCCGACCATATAAAATATTCTTGGTCAGAATCTACAGCCAAATTCGTCTGTCCATCTAAAGTAATAAGCCGATGTAAATTTCAAATTTAGGATATAAATTCTCGTTTACCATAAGCAGATCAAGATAATTTTATTTTATAGATTACTGTCCTCGATTCATAAATTTATATATGCAATAAAAGACACAATTGTCACGATATAGCATTTAATATATAATATACACAGACAAATTACTGATCAGCTGTGGACATTTCATTAAGATCGGATAAAAAATGTGCTTGCATATTGAACAAACTAATTTTCAAGACAACTCTCAGTCGAACACACTAAATTCTAAGTAACTGTTGAGGAGACGTTGCTTATTTTTTTTTAGTTGTAGGTCATGTTTAATTTGGCTTACCTCCATTGCCGGATATCACAGCGATGAGAACGAGTAGCATACTGAGCATTATCAGTGAACGCTGGCAACTGCTGCAGCCAACGGTTCTGCTGATGGTGGTGGTGTTGGTGGTGGTGTTGGTGGTGGTGCTGCTCCTGCTGCTGCTGTTGCGCCTACTGCTGCTGACTGCTGTGGAGGCGCAGGTTGGCCATAGTCGTGTGCAATTCGTGGCTTCTGCTTGCCCCACCACCGCCTCCTCCTCCAGATGCGGCTGCGAGTCTGTACCCGAATACGTAAAACGTTGCCGCTGATGCGGCTTTGCTCGTTGTTTTAAATTCGTTCGCTGTCGCTTTTCCATTTGAAAAGTTGCCATCATATTTCACTCGTCCTTGCGGGTTATTTTTTGCCCGTCAGTCAGTCAGTCAGTCAGTCAGTCAGTCAGTCAGTGAGTGAGTGAGTCAAACGCCTGCCCTTGGCTTGTCTGCGCACTTGAACCTAGTTGAGAATGGGCGCATTTGCTGGGTAATATAAGTTAGGGGCGTGGCTGGCCGCCTTATTAGCGCCTGCCATCTTGCCGCGATGCGTGAAATTGCCGAGCCGTCTTACAAATTGCTCGGCTTGGTTGGGACTTGCTCGCTCCTTGGACAGCCAGCTACAACCAGTTTCAATTCTTTACTTGGCCTGTGCTGTTCGTGCCTAGTCCTGTTTGGTCTGCCTCCCTGCCTGCTGGCAAACTACTTTGCATTTGTTCTGCTCTGCTGGTGCTGAGAAATCGCAGTCATTTTTCCAGCGATTTATATTCTATTTAATTCCACTTTAACACGATATCACTGGGTATCACTTCATCTTCATTAGCGGCCGGCACAGCGTACTGATTGCGAATGTCCTTCGTTCTGAGCTCTGCTGCTCGGTCTCTTCTTCTCTTTGTTCCGACAGTCGGCAGCAGCTGCAACGATAGAAAGCATAATAAAAACACAGTTTGTGAGATGTGAGCGTTCAAAATGTTTGGAATTTCATTAAAAATTCAAATGTCAAAGTCTAAATAAATGGAAATTTGTGTGCGCGTGTGTGTGTGTGTGTGTGTGCGTGTGCCGGCACGTGCTGTTGCCATGTGGGAGTGTATATATAGAAGTGTGTGTGTGTGTATGTTGGTGCAGGCGTAGTCAGATACTTTATATTATAGTCGCCACGCGCTCGTCTCCTCTGTTTGTTTGTTTGTTTTATGAATGTCATTCTGTAACTGACGAATATATATTCATATACAAGTACATATATATAAGAAATGCCAAATGTTTCCATCGGAGGGAAATGTTGCCCGAAAAATTATAATCACAACTGATGTACATCAAGGAGGAATTCTGTTATAGATACGCAAAAATGTTGTAATGGAAATCTATGCGATTTTCTTTAAGTGCCTGTTTCACAACATTTGATTATATCTGCAATTTATGTGGAATGCCAAATATTGAAAGAATGCAACTCTATAATAAAAATATCAGTCACATATAATATATATGCTACATGTTTTTGATTTTGAGCTTTAAACAGTTTTCGCCAGTTTTTCAACTTGAAACTATGTTCATTGAGAGCTTTTGCATAAAATATAGTTTTTCATAATTATTAATTTATTTAAGTTTTTAATGCAATAACTGAAATGCATGTAACTTTTTAACCGGACTATTTACTTTTAGGTGAAAAATCAACATCAACGTAAACCAAATTATTAAAACTTTATAATTCGGAAGCACTTTGAAAGTTTTTCGTTGATGTTCAAATTATTCAACAAAATTTACGCTAACTAAAGATAACCATTAATATTAATATATATAAAGTAATATTTTGAATGCACTACAAAAGTACTCCAACAATTTTATGTTGCTTCACGATGAGCCAAAAGGAAATGCTTTCGAATTTATAAAAAAATAATAACTTGATATTTAATCGGTTTAACGTCATTTTTTTGTTGCTTTTTATGAGAGATAAAAACCAAGTTTGCAATAGATCTGTAAAAAAAAATATTTAAAAAAAACAAACATAAAATTAAAATAAAATTCAAATTGTGCGAACTTCAAAAGTATCAACTATAAATATACCCTGTACCAAACACATGGAAAAATCAAGTAGATCAAGAGGAATCATATCTTTGACAGTCGATGCTCTGTAAAAAAAAAAACCAATCATTCAGTCTTAGTTATAATTGTCAAAAAAATAATTAATTGTTTTTAACATTTTTTTCTTTAATTTGACAAAAGAATCAATATGTTTCTAATTAACTTAAAGTCTTGTCTTTAAATTCAACATTATCTTCGAAAATTAGTAATCCAATATGCTTGTAACACTAAGTGTAAAATATGATATTTAATTAAATAAATAAATATAAATATATAAGCTCGCATAGCTCAATAAAAATAGTAAAAATGTACATTTCACTTAAGCATCTCATTAAGTATCCAAATGAGCCTTTTTAAGCAATAGCAAAAATATTTTGAATCCAACAAACATTTGAACAGCTACTGAAATAAAGCTGCAGCAGTGTTCTTATCAAAGCAAATGAAATAAATTAAAATACTCTAGTCGAGAGTGCTTGACTAGGAGAGACCGATAACTGATGCGATGCAATTTTGACAGTTGATCAAGAAAATGCATAGCTATATTATGTATCAATTAAACTATAATTTTTGTTATTGTGCCTTTTATTGCTATCGGAAAATTTATTGTATCTATGAAATGAAATTAACTTTTGATGCTGAACAAGAATATATATATATATATTAATCAGGTTAATCACGCTTCTTTCTGCATCTAACATACTTTTGTACAACTTTATCATAGTTTTAATGTTTAAATTTAAAAATAATAAATGAAAATGAGCTGAGACTTAAATCAAAAGTTTTACGCAAAAACGGTTTAGCTCAAACTAAAAAAAAAATGGTAAGCAAAAGCAGAGATGCAGCTGATGCATGCCACATGGGATACTGAAGTGCAACGCTTGAATGCCTCACGAGCCTCAGTGAGCAGTCAGCAGAAGTCAGCAACCACATTTTTCCTGGCTGCCAGGCCACAACAATAAAGCACTTGTAATGATGATGGATGACGGGGGCTGGAAGTGGGTGTGGTGTGGGAGGCCAAGGCGAATGAACGCCTGCTAACTATTTTTTGTTAGTCCTA
The DNA here is from genome assembly GCA_035043505.1 of Drosophila setosimentum. Classification (NCBI taxonomy): domain Eukaryota; kingdom Metazoa; phylum Arthropoda; class Insecta; order Diptera; family Drosophilidae; genus Drosophila; species Drosophila setosimentum. Next base: position 6,160,761 of record JAWNMY010000001.1, read on the forward strand.
ATTAGTGTCAAGGTTGAATGTGCGTGGGCAACAGTGGGTTAAGTTGATGAAGCATTAAGCTGTAAGTTGCTCGGCGTCACTGGGCCACCACCCATTCCCATTCACTCACCCACCCACTGGCAATGCATAATTAAAGCACAACGCCTCATTATAATTTCCATTAAAAACTGGCTGTCGACAACTCCCCGCAATAACCGCAAAATGTGCGAGGCACTGTGCAACACTTTTTGTATCCTGTATCCGCTTCCCTTTTGGCAAAAAATACACATATGAGATGAAAATATAGTATACCTCCTTGCAGTTAATTAATGAAATATGCATGCCGTGTAATTATATTTGATTAAAAACAATACATGCATTTGGCCAACTATAAATTAACTTCAATTATGTTTCGCCATCTGTTGTCCGATGTCACTTATGCCATTTCCATTTCTTTTGTTGCAATACCTATTCGATACATTTCATATTCATAATTAACAATTTTATTGGAGGCAACAACACAATGTTATTTTTTAATGCCATTTGCCTTTTGTTTGCTTAACGTGTCCGGCCTTTTTGTTACATAATTGCATATAGTTCAATTTAATATGGCCTCATAGAAGGCAACGAACCCAAAGTTTTTGTGTAATATGATTCTCTATATCGTCAAATTAACCAAATACTAAATAAAACAGAATGAAGTTAATAAATAATTTATGTAAAATCCTATTTCAACTAACTACACATAACGTGAGTATTCTGTATGGGTTAAGTCGATTTAACCAGACAAAAAATAATAATAATTAAGATATCAACACTCCATGAATATTGAAAACTATGAAAATCCAAGTCATATGCAAATATGCTCTCATACTATTCACTGTTAATCTCTGTTACAAAAAAGATAAAAACCAATATGGAAATTACACATTTTGTTTCATTTTTTTTTCATTTCGTGTACAATCCCGAAGGTTAAAGTGGCAATGTTAAATTGTTTTTTTAGAGACTCTCTGTCTCTCTCTCTCTCTCTCTCTCATTTTTCTCTCTCTCTCTCTTTCTCTCTCTCTCTTTCTCTCTTTGTTGGGGAATAAGTGAAACGCTTGTCTGCCTTTCTTACCTTGAATACTTTGCGCAATTATGTATTCAGGTCTTTGGAGCAGACAAGGGCATTGCCTGACCTCTTTTTGGGCGTCATCTGTACAACCATAAAGAAGCATACAGATTTTTTGTAAAAATTAAACCCACACAATGGATCCAAAACGCATACTAGAAATCATATTTACAATTATTATATGGGCATTTTTTGGTTGACAGAGCCTTAAGTGCTGCAGATCTGCATATTCGAACACTTATTCCTTCTTGTGACGTTAGTCAACAACTTTATTTTCTTATATGAATATGCTGTGAACATCTGCAATCTTTTTTACCTCCTCCGATCTCAATTTTCAATGCAAACGAATAGATTTGCTAAACACTCGTTTATTTATTCAAAGTTAAGTTAACAGATCAGTTTACCATAGAACAATTTTGGTTATTTCTTTATTAATACTTATTTTATTTATTAATCCTTTTGTACTTAATACCTACTCAGTTAAAGAGAAATCACTAACTATATTAAACATTTATTATATTAACACGCTGTTTTGCTTACTTTGCATTTGCATATTTATTTCACTCCTTTTCCATTAATTTATAACATTTTATGCATATGCGCATGTATAATTGAATAATTATATACAATTTCTTTACTCCTCCGGCTCCTAAATAGCTTATAAATACGATATAAACCACCCCTTCCGCAATTCCAATTAATTTTTCACATTAACACCTGTTATTGTGCTTTACTCATGTTACTAAAAAACAAACAAACTGATATAGTAAAACCCTTTCTGTTGGCATTGTAATTATCTGATTTAATCATTGTCTCTTTGTTTAAATATTGTCATAGTCGACTTCATCACAATGAAACTTGATAATGATGCTTTTTTTTATTATATGTATTGATTATTGTATGGTGACGAATTAGTTGTTTAAAAAAACATTTATTCGGTTTTTTTTAATCTATCTGTATATTTAGACAATAGAGCTTAAGTTGCTCTTATCAGATCCATGTTATGTTACTTTTCAATAGGTTGCAACTTAAATGGTAAAAAAAATCCTTTCAAAATCGCATCTATGATAAACTTAATAATCGTTAAAAATATAGTAAAAAAAATTAAGTTGGCTACATCTTCTTATCGATCTCAATCAATTCTATATAGTTTCCATATGGTCTAGTGTACATCTCCATATTATGATCCCAGTAAGTTCTATATTGATTCTATATAGTCAAAATTATATCTGCAATAGTTTTATCTATGGCAATCCAAGGGTGACAGCTTCCTGTTCTTGTCCTTGCCTCATAATAAAACTCAGAAACGCCTCAGAAGTTGCCACAATTTTGTTCACCACAAATGTGGGGTGGGGAAAAGAAGGGCAACCCCCTCCGCAGCGGCAATTGACCAACCGCTGTGTGTCATCATCAAATAAACCACAAACGAAGTTAAGCAAACCAAAATTATAAGCCAATTGCCTGGAGCTGGACAATGAACCTGCCCCACCCACTCCAGTACCTTAACCCTTTGTGGCTGCACTACTTTCTTTTCTGCCAGGTGAGCGTTAATTCAACTGTATTATCCAAGCAATAGGATATAAAATATAGTGTGACTAATTAGCTTATATAATTAATATACCTTTTGTTGTTGTTGTTCTTGGTGATCTTATTATATATTATTATATATTGTTGTTGTTTTTGTTGTTATGGTCACAGGTTAACTGAACTTGCTATTCCGATTGTTAAGCAACGTTGTCCGTCGATGTTAAATTGTTATTGAGTCGAAACTTGTGTGTACTGCAATCGAAATACTTTAAAATCAGATGCAAACCAACCAAAGGATAAGGACTAAAATTTCACGGAAATTTGAAGGCCGGCAACCAAAGAGAGAAAAAAAAACCGACAGCATAAAATGCGGTGATAAAATTACATTTTTAACCCTTTTTTTGTCCTGGGCAGGTATGCGTGGCAGCCCAGAACCCAGTTTCCGGTCCTGTCGTCCACCTGTCCCTACGCCCCAGCGATTTTATTGGAAATACAAATTCTGATGGTATTGTTTTTGCCATTCATTTATGTGACAGCTTTTTGGGCCCCTGGCGACCCAACTAACTGACCAGAAAGTTACTCGAAAATCTGTTTATTTACTGTGTAATTGAAGTAAGTTTTTTTATTTGAATTTATATTTTTAGGTTCGCAAAGAATATTTATTCAGTTATTCAATTAAGTTGTCAGAGCTGACGGCAAACTATTCATTTATTTTGAATTCATTTGCATAATTTTCCAATTGATTTTATACACTTCAAAAACTAATAGTTATCAAGGATTTTGCAACCAATTGAAACTCTTGCTGGATTGGTTTTTAAAGCGAGTTTTATTATGGCACAGTGCCCAACACCTGGCAACGAAAAATGGCAAAAGTTATTTTGAGGCGGCCTTCAGGATAAATAACAAAATCAAAACAAAAGTTTGGTAATATTTTGTTCATGGTTGTCCTTCGCTGACCCAAACGCCCACGTGCCTCAAATGGGCTTACAGATGATATCTGGCGTTGGCCACTGTTTTTCAATAATACGAAAAACTAAAAAAAAATGTTTTTCAACATTTTAAAGCATTTTGGGGACTGTTAACATTCTGATCACTTTTATCGGGGTACAAAATAAACATTATCTTGATGTTTTCAAACACTATTTACGCACTATACTTCCTTGTGGCACTTTAGTGTTGCATATTTAATTGCTCTCGACTTTTTCTTCTTCTTCTTTCATGTGCTCTGTCAGGCGTTGGCTGCTGTTTTATCTCTATTATTTATTTACTATTATTATGCACATTGAGCAACTTTTACTTTTAACTCGTTGCCGCACCTGAAGCACAAGCACGCACACAAACACACACACACGAACACACACTGTGAGAATGTATGAGCTGGCTAGCTGGCTGGCTGGCTGTGTGGGTGTACAATGTGGATTGTGAACTGCCTTTAGACTAGGCCAAAGCAAAGCGATTACACCGTTAGAACGACCGAACGGAACGACTGCACTAAATATACTGAAACAAGGCACTCTAAGTAAGCCACAACAAACGAGTGGACCAAGCGACCCAAGCAGAGCCGACGAGCTTACACCCGAAGAGCGGCCAAAGCCAACGCGCTTTCTAACGAAAGAGAGAGAGAGAGAGTGCTGGAGAGAGAGAGAGAGAGAGAGAGCTTTCGCTATTTGATTGCCAGCACAGTGGTGCAAGGCTTAGTCAAAATGTGTGCGTTCGCTTCCAATGCGCTCTTTTGAATTTTCGAACTTCCTTTTGGACGGGCACTCTCTCTCTCTCTCTCTCTCTCACTCACTCACTGTTTCTCTTTACTCAATTGCCGGCGCACATTTAATATGCATGTACTCTTTCGACAGCATTTATGATTACCATTACATATTCCCAATTTTTTTTTTTTTTTTACTGCCACATTTGCAATCCATGAACGAATTTAAACTGCATCAAGTTGGTATATTTAATTTCTACTTTAAATGTTTTTCATAGCAAATATTTGCGCTTCGACACAGACACAAAACACACACACACACACAGACACACACGAGTGCAGAGTGCAAGACAAGGATAGACACTTTGGCATCCAGACATTTGCACTGTTTAAGCACTTAGGGCACATTAGTTCCTTGGCTGTCTGCCCAGATCAAACCAAAGCTCACACTACTAAACCCCCTCGCCCATCCCCCCATTGGGCGATGTTTGCCAAACACTTTCCCCTATTCGTCTAACTGACACTGACACAATATTAAATGGATTCGAATACAACTTGTGTGTTTAACCAATACAAGGAGTATCCCACACACAAAGCACCTTTGCCATTATTTATTTATTTCTCTTTTCTTTCTTTTCTTTAATTTTTTCTTTCATCTATTTAGCTTTGTGGGCAGTAAGAAATGAATGCAAAATCTAATCAATCTATGCCTTTTAGTGAGAACTAATTCCAGCTAGTTATTAATTAAAAATATAATTTATTCACTGTCTCTATGCAAACAATAAATATATAGAAATTCAATGTTATTAAATGCTAATGAATGTGATAAAAACAAATTTTTTCCATTGCATAAATATAATATTATATATAATATTTTTGCAAAAAAATTATATTCAAGTTAGACATCTTTGAACTTATTTAGAATACAAGCACTTAAATGCAAACATTAACACTAACTATGCTAAGAATTCGTTGCCTTAAAATAATAAAACTGAAAACGTCTTTAAAATACATAGTGAACTTGTAGTTATTATCTTGTTTAATATGAAAAAACGCTTTGGTAAACAAAATCCGTATTTCTTATCCGAAATTTTTATAGTTGTCTGAATACTATATAGAAATTGGGATAGTTTATATTCACAATCGTATTCGGATTGGAAATCGATTTGTATTGTTTTTCGCAAAACGGTTATCGATAAACAGCAATAAACTTAATCTCTGTATGGCATATGTGAACTAATATTCCAAAATGAAGTCTCTATCTCTTATATCCTTTGAGATCGTCTAAATTATACAGACAGACAGAGGAACAAGGTTATATTGACTCTAGTCTTGCTGCTGATCAAGAATAGATATGCCTTATGGGGTCAGCAATGCTTCCTTTTGCACAGCTTCATTATCGTTCCTTACCTATTTGCATATTTTTAAGACGTTCAGTGAATAAAATTGAGTCGTATAACGACAACTTACTTGTTTCATTCCATATAGCGCATAAGCTGCAGCTCAATTCTAATTTGTCTGTAAATAAATGTAAAACATGCAAAAAAGTAAGAATCACTGAACTGTTGCTTTTATAAATAATGCCAGCGCGCATCTTTTATTGCCCCACAAAAACTGTGTAATTCGTTTAGATTTATGGATCGCATTTGTACATCATACGGATTTTGAAAAGATCGCCCTCGGATGGACCCACAACCTGACCCATCTCTCGATCGACGGGCACTCCATCAGCGAGAGCTCGAATTGTTGGCTGGCTGGGATCCTTGGCAAAGGCATTCTTTGGGTAGTGCATAACGCTGCCAAAGTCATAGGGTACATTGTGGGTGGTCGTTGTGGACTCTGTCATCGCTATGAACTGTGGCCAGTATTTGCGCGGAATGTTATCGTATTCGATGACAACATGCTCGTCACGATCCGGTCGACTCTGCTCGTGATACAGGCCCAGGACATGTAGCGTCTCATGCTGAATGATGCCCGTCTTTGTCAAGCACTTCTCGGTCAGATGGACATCATGCGAACTGGAGCCCAAGCCAAGCGCTATAGGATTATAGCCAACACGAGTGCCGCACATTTTGGGTGACTTCTTGAAGTGGACATAACGACTGCCCACCGGAGCTGCACCGGTCAGTTCATCAAAACGCAGACAGGTCTGCTCGTTGAAGGTGGCCAGAGCGTTGCGGACATTGCCCGCCTCCTCCGGACTATAATCGGTGGCCAGGCGATAGTAGATCCTCGTTGTGGGCCACAGTTGGAGCGGTGATCGCATTGCATTGCGGGTCTTAACATCCGCCTGCTCATCGTCCGCATCGATTTCGTTGTAGTAGTTCTCGAAATATTCGGCGCCATGAGCACTCACAATGGCCAACAGGCCCAGCACAGCAAACCACATTTTGTATGGAGTTCAAATGGAGCTGGCATTCGGTTTTATACGCAGAAATCAAAATGCTTTTTGTATTTGTTGAAAATATAATTATCAGTTTTTTTGTGTGTGTTTGTTTTTTTTTTTTTTTTGCATTGAAAGTGTGTAAACTAAAGTTTCAGATGCATAGATAAACACAAGTGTTCAGATACATAAATATATATATACATATACATATACATAGATATATACACGTAATAGCTGTTTTTTTTTTAGAAATAACAAGTAAGAATTAGCAACACATTCTTATGCAACTATTCCATCTCTTGCCCCCCTTTAGTGATTGCTGATTCCATGCAGCAAAATTCGACATTAGCCCCGCTTGATGGGATAACTTACATGGCTAGGCGATAATACAATTTGCATAACTTAACATAGATACAATATTTATACACACACTCACAAAGTATGTGGTTATATACACACACACACACACATATATATATATTTATATATGTATATATAAAATATATATGTATGTGTACATAAAACGCTTTCGTATGCATGACAATGTAATTCAATCAAATTACGCCTACACTGGTGGCCAGAAAAAGTGTTATGAACTAACGAGCTATTTAAACAGTTCCTGAGTTTTAATACTAATGCATCAGAAGTTGTATATAATTTATCAATCATAATTATTTTCATAAGTGGTAAGCTTGCAATTTGTTAACAGAAATGACTGCCAAATTAGTTTGGAAACACTTGCAAATTAAACTAAAAATGTAGGTTTTTTAATTTTATATGTAATTTCCAGTGAATACTAATCGTGATGCGCACCTTAATAATTTAAATTACATTAAATATAGTACAATTTTCAAGAAAAGTAAATTTTTAAAATTAAATCTCGATATCACTTCTCAAAATTGTGCTACAAATCTTGCTTTGCTGCAAGTGTGCCACTTGTTGTGGCCACCAGTATGCGAGCTGTTGTTACCGAATGTGGCCCGTGGCAGGTGCAAACATGGCACGCCCCCAATGCATAACATTAACATGCCAATTGTCTCTGTTCGATAAGCACAACCAAAGGGCATCATCCATCGACTTGACAACTCCTTACTTTGTATGCGTTTCGTTACTTTTTGTTCTTGTCTCTCTTTTTACATATTACATTTATTTTTTTGTTCTTAAAATGGTATATATTGCATTTGAATGTATTTCTAATGTATATTTGAGTTCTAGTTGTTAGCTTGAGGCATAAGCTACGTGCTGTGTTTTTTTTTTCATGTAGAGCTTAGTCATCATCAGCATCAGCATCAATCGATTGAGTGCATTAAGAATCGAGTCAACCAATAAATATGGGTAAATAAATTGCTAACTCTTACTCCGTTCTAATTTTTTGTGTATTTTGCATTCTTTTATTGCTTAGGCAGACGGTTTAGTTAGGAAAGTGTGTGTGGCATGGGAGGGATGGGTTTACTGTAATACACACTTAATACGCATAACAATGTGCACCGCGTGGGCGTGGTCGCAACAGCTATGAGGACTTTGCGTCAGCCCAATAAAAATAGACGTGTGCAATTATTTTAGCTGCCCGACTGCGCCACACGTGGCGTATACATAGTAATATTATTATCATATTTCATACATACAAAATAAAGAAAAGAGTAGCAAGAACACAATTTAAAAAAAAAAACAGGAAAATAAACATTTTGCAAGCAAAATTGTAAACAGCAAATTTAAATTGTTGTTGTCGTTGTTTTTGTTATTTTTGTTGGTCTTATCATAAACATTATCGTTGTCATCCTCAGCATCATCGTCAATCGTTTTCAATCCTGATCCTTGCGCCCAGACAGCCCTCACCAGGATTGGGCACTTCGCTTGCAAACATCACAAATCAGTTCCTAGTCATTAGTAACGCTCTCCCATCAGCTCCTAAATATTTATAAGTAATAGTAGTTGTAGTTGTAGTTGTAGTTGTAGGTGTGTATGTGTGTGTGTGTGTATGTATGTATTATGTTTATCCACGTGGCATGGCTTCGATGGCGGGCGGGCTTTCGAGCGATCAGGTAAAAATGTTTGAAGTTCTCTCTAGTTGCAAACACTCGCAACTGCAAACGGCTCGCCTAGTGCAACTCTATAAATTTATAAAGCGCCGGTGGCACCGCCTCCTTATATTTGATGCCTTCCTGTTTGATGGTCCGCGCCGCCAAACACGCCAGCGTTGTGTACTTCATGGGATCGATGATCTTGTGCAGAGCTGTGGGCGCAAGCAACGTCTCAAAGGTCTCGCCGGCATCGTTTCGCGTATCCTGCGTGTGCAAAACAACAAACATATATATATATCATATTTTATATATATTCCCAAAACTATCTACTCACCAAATGGACACCACCCTCGAGAAGCGTGTGAGCCAGTGGCTCCACATACAGCTGGAGTGTGGCTGCCAGATGGAGAGGTGTATTGCCGGCATCGTCAACGGCATTCGGATCGGCCCCGACCTCGAGCAGCGCCTTGGCCAGCGATGCCGATGGGAACTGGCAGGAGGGATAGCGACCGACGAGGGTGCCCTCGCGATAGCAGGCATAATGGAGCGCTGTGCGACCGGAGCGCACATGCACCTTGAGACGATTGAGGCGATATAAGGCATTCATCACCTGATGCCGCATATCCGGACAGAAACTGTCCGAGTCCAGCAGCGAGCTGAGCAGGCAGCCAATGTGCAGGGCACTGACCAGAGTGCGACTAAGTGCATTGGGATCGTGATTGCAGTCGTGCTGATGCGCCGACAACAGCGTCGTCGACGATGCTGCAGACGATGAGCTTGAGGTGGATGACGACGATGATGATGATGATGATGAGTTTGATGAGGTTGATGAGGTTGATGAGGTTGATGTGGCTGATGTTGCTGATGCTGATGTTGCTGACGATGATGTGGAGCTGTTTGCCGTTGCTGTCGATGATGAGGATGGCGATTGTGTTAGTTGTTTGTTTATGCCAATTCCGCTGCTGGCTGCGGGCAGCATCTGCTGTTGCTGCTGTTGCTGCTCCAACGTAAATGCCTGGCCCCGCTCCACCTCCAGCACGGCCTTGTGAAAGATGGTCAGCATGCCGTCCGCCTCAATTGGCGGCACAATGCGTCCGCGCGGCAACAGACGCCCAGCCTCCACCAGCATAAAGCTAAACAGCTCGGCAAACGACAGCAGCGACGATTGCGTCATTGGACTCAGTGGCTGCAAGATTTTCTGTTGCATTGTCAAGGCATATGACCAGAGCTCAATGCACCGATCGAACCGACCAGCGTCTGCATAGTGGGCACCTCTGCAAGCAAAATAAAATACTTTAATAATGACCAAAAAACGTAATATAGTCGAGTGTGATCGACTAGGAGATACCCACTAAATAAATAAAAATATCGGCTTTACACTAGACAGAGAATAGTTTTTTTGTGGCATAAGAATGGAAGTCAACTATACCCATATCCCATATCATTTCAATATATCTCTACAATCTCTGGAATATCTGAATCAGTGTCTAAATTAAGTATTTGACCTTGAAGCCCGGCTACTTTAAATCTATATATGTGGGTCAACAATTTAATATTTAATTGAAAATATTGCAAAATAAAAACATCAAATTGTACTACAAATTACAAACAAAACAAGTGAAAAAACTCGACTAGCAGATACCCTAAATATAAATTCTAATAGCATAGTTGGCTCTCTTGCTCATTATCGTTGCTTCAATATAAAAATATGCTTTGGTGAGAAAAATCAGTGATTCTTTTGCGATCTTAATTAATTGATCAAACATATATATCAAATAAACTTAATCTGCATATGACATGCGAAAAACTCTACTGTTGTTGCTGACCAAGAATATATATACCTTATGGGGTCACAGATGCTTCCTTTACCCTGCTACATATTTAGTCACAACTTCATTATAACCTTCGACAGACCACGCCAACCTGACATCAGAGAGTGAATGCTTGTCGCTCTGATGGCAGTGTGTCCAGTGGAAAATTGAAAATTACTTCTTTATTGACAAAGAAGAGCCAACAAAGTGGGGCCACTAACCCTTAACTGTTTTGGAGTTTAAATTGGTAGTACCTTCTGGTACGAAGCTTGACCGGAGGCTTAGTTCCGGTACCACGGGTAATCAGGAACCGCGGAACCTAGTTCCGTCCTGGTTTTTTGTTTACGGCCCTTCGCGGAGTATCGTGGTGGTTGTGGTTTAATACCCAAATGCGGGTAGAGTCTTTGACTCGGCTTGTAGTTGCGTTATACAACAGGATGCCGTGATCCAAAGATCGGAAGTCGTTTAGGTGGGCGACGCGCCAAACCAAGGTGGAAGTTCACGACGAAACAGAAGTGACTTCGCATTGATACCTGCGGAATATTAGATCCAATGGGGCGGTAATTGACGCTTAAAGTAATTCTTGTGTGTGGCACCGTCAGATTAAGCCATCCTGGCAGGTGCTCACGTTAAACACCCTGACATTTAATAACCTTCGACACATTTTTAATGTGCTTAGCGTACAAAAATGTGGATGAAGAAATCAATACTTATTGATTTTTGGGTGAGCAGGCAATGTCATTGCAAATTGAAAACATTAACATTAGTTTAAATAAATTCGTTAAATATTTTAGTTAATCTAATAAAAAGTATAATAGATTATTAGATTAACTCAAAAATCAATTGGAATGGATAAGGTTATTTAGACGTTTGCCGACCAAGGTCGACGCACTTAGTCCGTTGTTGGCCCGTTGTGGGCCCGTTGTGGCACCATGTGGATCTCACTTCCTTTCTTATGCAATCGTGTGAGCTTGATTTACAGGGTAAAGCAGCCTTTATTGCATTTATGAGTTTCGCAATTCTGGCTGGTCCCTTATTCTCTAACTGTGTAAGACTTGATAGGAAGTGACTTCCTAGTATGGCACATCTTTTCCGTGCACATCTTTTCTTCGTCTCTGCAGCTTCTGAAGAAATCATTGTAGGGTGCTTGAAGCCTATTGGCATGAATACCCAGTAAACTACACAGTTCCTCACTGCATTTACTATTTAAATTGTGTCAGGTTTGGCATGTTATTCGACCACAATTGGCATTTTGGCATTTGTCATTTGACCTAAGTCTATTCTTTAACAGAGGCATACATATACCATCTTTATCCAAGAGGTAGAGTTACAGAATGCCTTTTCAGCTATCTCATCAGCTTTGCAGTTGCCCTCTATATTTATCAGTTGTAAGAATTAATAGATTATTATATTAACTTAAATATTAATCAGTTGTGCCCATAAACATAAATAAAAGTTAAGAAGTCTTTAATTTGGCAAAAACACAAAGACAATCAATGAAATATCTACTCAGCTCTTTGCTGGGTCATAATTCATGCAACGCTTCCTTTGCTTACCTGAAACGAATGTAGTAGCTGGTGTCGGGATGCGTTGGTCCAAGGATGCGCTGTCTGATGACTAGCGCCTGCATGCGCATCTCATCGGGATCGAGAACGAGCTCCTCCAGCTCCTCAATGGTGGTCACTTCGGTGACCAGCTCGTAGGCCGGCACCGGGTCCTGCACTTTCTTATCTAGTGTCGGATCCTGCGCTCGCTCCTCGAGCGCTCGCCGCCACAGCGTCAAAGCGACGGCAATATCACGTTTCTTATCCACATAGGTGGCACCCAAGAGCTCGAGTGCATCGATTCGGGCCACACGACTCACACAGGGCAACGTTATCAGGTGCTCCACAATGGGCATGTGTCCGGTGACGCTGGCCGCCAAAAGCGGTGTCATGCCATAAAAGTCCACGTCCATGGTGGCGCCGTGTTTCAGAAGCAACTGCAGTATTTGCAGCGAACCCGACTCGGCGCAGTCGTGCAACGCCGTGTTGCCCTTGATGCTGCACCGATTTACGTCCGCATGCAGCGACAGCAGATACTGTGCAATGCGGTAGTGCCCCTTATAGCAGGCAATCATCAGGCAGGTGTGTCCATGCCGATTCGCCACCTCAAAGTCTGCAAGAGAAACAGAGTGTAAGAGATTAATCAAGTGCTGGCCATGCCACATGCGCACTTACCTGCACCATGGTGCACTAGATACTTGACGATCTCGTAGTGGCCATCGAAGCAAGCGGCACGCAACGGTGTCGAGTTCGTTCGCGTCGTACTGTTCACATTGGCGAATCGACGCACCAACATCTTAACGATGCCCAAATGACCGGCGGCGGCCGCACACCACAGGGGAGGTGCATCCTCGATGGGCTCGCCATCGAAGCTAACGGAGCCCACCTGTTCCACGTTGGCTCGACACTTTGTCAATAGGTATTCTACAATGTCGTAGTGTCCGTTGCGACAGGCAATCACCAGCGGCGTGGCTCCATTCACTTTGGCCGATATCAATATCGCAATATCCACGCTGCTCTTGTTATAAAGCACACTCTAAATTCAGAAAAAAAAAAGTGAATACCAAATGCAATTAGTATTTTGAAACTAACACAAACTGGATTTATGATTTATATATCAACATCACTCATATTATTAAGTTCAATTTTAATATTCTTGTTAAATGAGTTAAACATCTTTATTCATAAATTGATAAAGCATTTTATACATTCACTTGCAAATGACATATTTATGTATATAAAGCAAGTGACAAGCTATTAAATTCTATATATATATATATATATATATATATAGTTTTACAAACTCAAATGTAAAATGATATTTAGGCAAATTTATCACAAATAGGCCGGTCAAATAGTAGTGAATATAATGAGAATTTTTATTTTATAAATACACATCGATTATCATGCTGCTCTCTGCTCTTCTTCTTGCTTTCGCTTGCTGATATTTGATTTGTTCATTATGGTGTTTCTTATGGGATCCTGTTGAAATCTTTACAACTTATCAATAATATAATAAGCTATATTTATTACTTAGGAGCAAAGCATATGTCTTTAAAAATATGGCTTTCATTGCCATCGAAAAGCTATGTATTTTGTAATAATCGAAACTGTGGGAGTTACTAATAAAATAATAATAACAATCTTTTTAATTTGAGCTACATCTGATTTCTATACTGATTAAAAATATATTTGCATTTGATTTTTTTATCTGCTACAACCTTTTGTATAATTATATCCACTTCACACTTTTTAATGGATATTGTTTTTATACATATATAAATAGACAAATATATATATATATATTTATAATCAATTCAATAGATTAGCAGCGGCTATACTTAGTACATTTTCAATTTATTATAATTCTGAGAGCATGTTGTCAAACAAGCTAGTCAGCTTTGCGAACCCGCAATAAATGTGGAGCTCTCTCTCTCTCTCAGTCCCTCATAGAAGTTGACAATTAAATTATTATTCATTTGCCAGCATAGCGACACTGAATTTTATGGAATTATTTGTGTACTATTAGCAAATACCAAAGAACCAAAGCCGATTATAGAAAAGTTTTTACAAAAATAGCGAAAATCAATCAATCAATAATCTATTTTCAGCTTTAATTTTATTTAATTTCGCATTTACAAATTTCATAGTTCTCGCATTCAGATATATTTATATTCAACATTCAAGATGATGCAGCAACATATCACAAACACATATGTTGCAGCAACATAATCTTTGCAGCATGATTTTGTTTTTTTAATTTTCGTTACTTTTTACATAAGGGGAATTCTACAAAAAAATCCAGTTTCTTATCAGTGCATTTCTTATCGAACGCACATGGGAATAATCTGTAAAATTTCCCGGAATGCTTTTATGTTTGACAATATCATTTGCAATTAAAAACCAATTCGTTGAACAATTAATAAACACAAAATATAATTTATCTGTATCCACAACGCACAAACATGATAAATAAATGAAAAATACAAAAAAACTGCCAAAGTGCTAATTAAAATATAAAAAACATATGTCGAGAGAGTCGCAGCAAGAAGCAAATAGATTATCAATATGCAACTGCTAGAATGATAAAGTGACAAACAAAAAGTGCGAGAGAGAGAGAGAGAGAGAGAAACGAAATCAATCAACTGAGCGCAATCAATCAGTTTTATTCTCTCTCGCTCTCTCTCTCTCTCTCTCTCTCTCTCAGTCTGTCACGTTTGACTCGTCTGTTTTTAATCTTTTACATTTTAATATACCCTGAACCAATTAAAAATGGGTAAAAAAGTTATAATGGTTTTGTGCAAATGTATGTAACAGGCAGAAAGAGGCATCTCCGACCCCACAAAGTATATATATTCTTGATTAGGATCAATAGTCGAGTCGATATAGCCCTGTCCGTCCGTTCGTCCGTCTGTATGAACACGCAGATCTCAGAGACTGTAAGAGCTAGAGACTTCAAATTTGGAATATAGGTTCTCGTATACCAGGCCCAGATCAAGTTTGCGTTATTTTTTCGATAACTGCCTTCGTTTATCGAATATCGATACATTACATTACATTTGTGTGTTTCACGTATTTGTCGGCAGAGGGCGCTTGCAGAGCTGCTCGCATTTTAGTGCAAATCTTTTTAAAGGGGAATTTGCCAATAATAATAGAATATATTTAATAACTGGGTTCAGGGTATATCGTAGTCGAGTTCACTCGACTACAGCACTCTTACTTGTTTTGGTTTAGCATGACGTACTGAGTCGTTAGAGCCATGTGCGTATTTTTATTTAACTCGCATTACGAATATAAATCTTAACAATTAAAATGTCTATGCAATAGATTGACTATTAAGCATATAGGCATATATGTAGGATTGATTTTGTCCTATTTATTATTAATCTAATAGTTATAAGTATATTTCAGTGAAAATTTAGTATTGGATTTACAACGTTATAATCGACTTTATAAAACATCGACTTATTTCTTTGACGCACCGCTCGACTCTCTCGATCTGCTGTTCTTCTACGCCCCTTCTTACATGTGAAAAACGTATATAGCAGCCAGAAGGAAGCATCTTCGTATATATGGATATATATGCGTAATCCGAATATATAGTTATAATTTAATATCAAATTCAAGTTCAAATTTAATATATAAGTTGATTATTATTATTATTTTTATTATAGATTATTTATTACTTACTTATACACATAAACACATATTTATATATAACAAAAAATGTTTTAAACACGAGTTTGTCGCAAGACGCTGATTTTAGTTTCGATTTGATTTGTTTAAGTTATTCTACATTTCCTGTTCTAAGCATACCAAAATGAAATCGTTCTCAATGAACTATCTTGGTTGTTAAATACTAGAAATTAGTTAAACTAGAACCAGGGTATCTGCTGTTCAAGCTGGGTATTGTTCAGAGCTTTCTTACTTGTTTTGGGTTAAATTGCCAATTTGAAATTGAAATTTAATAATATCAAACGTTTTTCGATTTAAATGTATAAATATTTAGTTATTAACTGCAGCAAGCAGAGGGGTCTGCCAGACCGCGTGGAAACAGTGGGCTGTGGGCTGTGAGCTGTGGGGTGTGTGGTGGCAAATGCTACCTGGTTGTTAATATATGTATATAATATGCGTTTACTCTCTGTTGTCATCGCAGAACATTAATACCAGGTTGACTCAGAGTTAAATTTAAGTTAAGTTGAAGTAAAAAAAAAGTAAAAACTTGACTGACGGGTAATAATACAACTAATAAAAATATCGTGGAGACAGTATCAAGATTGAGCACATGTTTATACGAATGTACAAATACTAGCTGCTAACTATGGACTGATAAAATCAAACCGACTAGAAAGTGCGACCTTAGCAGGTGTCCTCAACTTTTGCTTTCCTTGCTTCCTTAAATTACAAAATGTATTTCATATTGTTATGTTGTGAATCAAAGTGAAAAAGATAAGAAAACCTTGCCACAATGTTTAAGTAGATATGACAACGATTTCGTTCAGTTCCCCCATTGAAAAGTCAGACACGATTGAAACACGCTTGGGCGATAGGAAACAGAATGATACGATTACGAGTACGAGCAGAAAATAAATAATAAAAACCTTGACAGAGACACACTGATACGCATTGTACTTGAAGGTAGTGTATGCGAAACCATGGTGACTTATCAATCTCAATTAGAGCATTCATCACCTAGGCGTCAAATACACAAAAAAAAAAAAAAAAAAATCTCACCGCCAGCTGCTCAGAACCAGAAATATACAAAAAAAAATAAAAAATAAAAAAACCGAAATAAAAAGTAACCGCAGGGGGGACCACTCAATTCGAAGACCTTGTGAATGCCGTGCGGCATTTTATTTTATTTATTTATTTATTCTTTTCTTCTGCTGTCATTGGTTTTCCCATAATTCTCTCATTATCTGTTGGCTGGTTGAATCTTTGTCTTCTCTTCTACAGCGTATAAGATTCGGTTTAAGCTTCCTGATTGCTGCAGAGAAAAACGTTCTTTCTTTCTTTCTTTCTTTATTCATTATTATTTTGCGTCACATTCTTTAGCATTAGCCCCGCCCCTCCACCCCCCCCTCACACTCGCTCGCTCTCGCTCTTGCTTGAGCAGCTCGTGCGCGTGACATGCAAATTTTGGCAACATTTAGCGTGTTCTCAAAGATAGACATTTTGTTGTTGTTGAGAAATTCCTGCGATAATATGAAAACAGCAAGCAGACAGCGACAACAATAAGATACATATTTATATATATATATTTGTATTATCTGCTACATATCAAAATTTACGCATCAAAATTTCAGTCGAAGCCTTGCACAAAATCCTTACAGCGACCCCAATTGAAAATTCTATAGATATATATATATTAATCGGGATCAAAATTAAGATCGTCATTTCTCAGCGCCTCATTAAGCCCATCTAAACTGGGCTACTGAACTTTAAGTCGTGTCATCGAACAAACCAAACAATGACGCGATGAACCAAGTAGTCAGCAACCAACGGCAGCTGATGTTTGCTTTTCCGTATTATAACAAATACGCAGCCGGTTCCCAGTTGCATACTCAATTAAGATTAAGCTCGCCCCACGACCCAACAACACTGCTGATGAGTCATGCAGCAACAACAGTAACTACAACTACAGCCGTTGGCGATCGCAATAACTATTAGCTGGACGACTGCCCCAAAGTCGCGTTTAACCTTACCCCAACAGTTAACGACCACCTCACTACCTGCCTCCACTTAAGTTCGACTGGAAGAGTTTACTCGTGCCAGCACACACATATAATTATAGAAGTTATAAGCCAAAAGCCAATTTAAGGCACGACAAGGCACGTAAAAAGTGGGGAAAGAAAAGGTGACGTGAAAACGTTTCGCGTGTGTTATGCCGGAAGTTGACATGAAACAGGATATTAGGACCTTCAAATTGACCCAATTCAATAGATAATGGGTAAGATAATTGTCGAAATTCGACAGGCGCCTAACAACAACAACAACAACAAATACTTGTACTGCCCTTAACTTAAGGATTAAGAAAAAACTTTTGTCTTTGTCTCTGAGCATTGATTTGATGAAAAGACGCTTATACACAGAGTATCAAGGATAATGATCTGGGAATGATTTTCTTATTGAGCTGTTGCATTGGTATATTTGCTAAAAGCAGTCAGCTTTCAACAAATTTATGTTGAAATATTGAAAAATAGGATGTTGCGTTGGGTAGCTTATAAAAATGTTATTATTGTGGGTCTATCTTCTTTCAGGAAATCAACACTCACAAGAAAAGGGTCTAGAGAGAACAGCAAAATAAATTTATCGAAGTCCAAAGGGATTTGCTCCTGTTTCTGCCAAAAAGGGCAACAACTTGCTTTCTAAAGTACATATTCATTCACATTTTAATTAATATTTAAAATACAGTCTGCAGCCTGAATGCCTAAATGAAGACCACTTTTTTGAAAAGCTATAATATGTAGAATACCATGTTATTTCGGCTTCAATTTTTTTTTACAGTTAGGAGTTTTATTAATTGGTTAATTGAAAAATAAAACTACTCCAAAAAATAAAGGTTGCTTCTATGGTGCTATATATAGTTATAATAGTTATAGTTATAGTTATAGTTATAAAACGCTATAAGAACATACAACAATCATGTGTGTACGATAGGAAAAATCGTTAAAGAAAAATTAGTTGTGAGGAATATTAATTTAATTTATATTGTTATTATATCAATGCCGGAGATTATATACCTATACATAAGACTATTTGCAGTTTGCAAGTTTGATATGAGCACCATATAAATGAAATTGATGTATGAATAATTAAGAGTTTCTCATTCAACAATTCAAGTGCTCACTTCAGAATAACTAGAAGCAAAACCAGTTTAAAGACGCTTTTGAATCACAAATTGATTGATAACAGCTTAGAAACAAGTTCAAAACTTGTCAAACTAAATATTAAAATATGCAAAACGTGCGCATAACAAATACGCTCACCGATCTAAGACAGAGCATCAGATACATTATACGGTTAGTCAGATCTTTAAAAAATTTACTCAAGTAAAAAACGGGAAGAGTGTGAAGAGATATGGGGATGGGGATGGGGCAACAGAATTATTGCGTCTGCTTTCAGAATTCAGCGAAAACAGATTTAAAATTTAATTTCCACAAATGTGCATATATGTATGTGTGTGTGTGTGAGTGTAATGCGTATTTAATTTGTATTTACTGTTGTTTACTGTTGTCTCTTGCTGCTAAGCAAAAATAAACGCAAGCGAAACAATTATAATTTAAACAAGGTAAAATTGTTCAACACTTGACATTTGTTTTCCATCAAAACCTATATGATGAGGTGGAGTGGGGGAGGTTGGTGGAGGGATGGGGTGTGGCACACATACACACACGCACACGATTACCTTGCCATATACCGTTATGAAAATGTCGCCACGAGCAACGCAAAAATCAAATGCGAGACAGCTTACACAAAACGACAGCATTTTTAAAGGCGATTAAAAAAAATGTTTGTTTCCGTGTAATAAACAATAAGCAATAAACAACTTTCCATTGTTGTTTCTGCTGTTATTGCTGCTGCTGCTGTTGCTGCTGTTGCTGCTGTTGCTGCCGTTGATGCTGTTGCTTTGTGATCATTTTATGTTTGCCGTGCACGCATATTTTATTATAATTTTGACATTGAACGAGTTCAATGTCGATATGCAGTAGTAGTAAATGAATATTAACATTCCCCCTCTCTAACATGGCTCTTGAGTTTGCTTTGGTGCGTTCAACCGATCATTACCACTCAACTCTTCTTACTCCTCTCTACCTGACTGACATTCAAATCAGCCACGTCGCTCAATTATTTGGCTCTTAATCGTGGCGAGCTGGCTGGTTGGCTGGCTTATTAATTATAGCCAAACTGGCGCTACTGCGCAGTCGCTCAAGGGTGTAAGATTTACTATCGAAGCTCTCGTGTTGAGGTCAACGGTGGTTTTTAACGGGTTCAACCTGAGGCCAAGCGATATCAGTCAATACAAGACAATCATTGAAAAGGCTAACAAACAACTAGAGCATATCACATGCATGTCTACTATATAGTATATACACACATATTCATATATTTATACAGATATATATGCAGTGGTTCATACGCTGCAGGGTCGAGGTCACCGTCGATTATTATGTGCTGTTTTTAAAAAAAAATCATCACCAAAAAAAACGATGGAAAATTTTTTTATTTTTTTTTTAACAGCACAATTTCATCGAAACATAAAGCAAACTAACTTGATTAGACAAAAAACAAGTTAGAATATTCAGCAAACTTGATCTGCATGTGGTTTACAAAAACTGATATTAAAAATTTGAAGTATCTAGATCTAGTTCAAGCAGTCGGACAAACGGACATGGCTAAGTCGGTTCGACCTTTCATGCTGATCATGCATATATAAATATTTGCGAAAAAAAATAATAGCTCCACTCTCACATGAAATGTTTTCAAAAGGGTCTTTTTTCACTTTGTAAGTTTGAAGAACTAATGGATACTTCTGTAAAATTGGTTGGTGACTTTAAAAAACTGACAAAAAACATACCAAAATGTTATTCACTGTTTTCAACTTATTTAAATTTGAAATAAATTAAAAAACTTAAGAAACAAAATAATAGTTCAATTTTTCAAATGTGCATTAAATACTTTATAGGATCGGAGACGTCTCCTTCAATGCGTTATAAACTTCACAATAAAATTAAATACAGATGGGTAAGTTTGAACCGACTCGTATAAGAGCCCGTTGATAAATTCTGCGCCGACGGTAGAACAGCAAATGAGTGAAATCTTATAAAGACTACGAAATTTGGTTGCTTAATTTATATTATATACTATTATTATTATACACTTTTTTTTTTTCTTTTTAATTTTTAAACGCAAGAGATAAGCTAAAAACCGCAATGTACTTGAAAAATTAGGAAAATATAAAAATAAAAACTAAATATGGAAAAATTACCATAATCATAAAAAATCTATAAAGCTAACTAAACATATTTATTTGGAATAGGAGGCTTAATTTGCTTCAACATGTTTATCGATTTATTTCCTTATATTTATTTGAGATAAAGCTAGTTGAAAGTAAAAAAAAATTATTTAAAAGAAAAAAACACTGTTCCTATATATGTATAAGCAAGTCACCCAGTTCAAAATAAGATATAGACAGCAAAGAGCAAATTTCAAGATCGAATAAAACTTAGATTTCATATGTGTAAATAATGTATTGTTAACAATATTATGAAATCCACGCAAGGGTAAATATAATATTAAAATATCTTCAATATATTAAGTTATCTATATAGCATTTTAATGATACGGTTTTAAATTGATTATTTTTCAAGAAAATGCATAAATTAAATGTGTGCATTATCAACTGATTGTATAAATATTTATAAATTTAAGCATGCATGCGTACAACGATCTATATTTTTGGAGTTTTCTTCTTTGAAGATAACGTTCGGCTGCAATACTATTGAATTATATTCACCGCATATACAAAAAAAATAAATAAATAAAACAAGTAACAGTGCTGTAGTCGAGTGAACTCGACTACGATATACCCTGAACCCAGTTATTAAATATATTCTATTATTATTGGCAAATTCCCCTTTAAAAAGATTTGCACTAAAATGCGATTTAAATTGATCAATAGTATGCATATTATGTATTAATTAGAAAATTCTGCCTTTAAAATTATGGCATTTATTGCTATTGGAAATTTAAATATATCGATATACGATAAACGGAGGCAGTTATCGATAAAATACCGCAAACTTTATCTGCGCCTGGTATACGAGAACCTATATTCCCAATTTGTCTCTAGCTCTTATAGTCTCTGAAGTCTGCGTGTTCATACAGACGGATGGACGAACGGACAGACATACAGACGGACAGACATACAGACGGACATGGCTATATGGACTCGACTGTTGATCCTGATCAAGAATATATATACTTTGTGATGCTTCCTTCTGCCTGCACAAAACCACTTTACCCTTTTTACCCATTTTTAATGGGTTCAGGGAATAAAAAATACTTCAAGTTTGCAAATATCAACAGAGATTCAGACAAGCATCAACATGTTGATGTATGTGTATGGATGAGGAGCAGATAGTCAGAGTCAGCAATGAAAAGCGTTTTCCGACACTGATATTATAATGCTTTATGGGCGTATAATCAGCATTGTTGTTGAGGCCATTGTTGCTGCTTTAGTTAATCGTGCGACGAACTTCAAAGTCATGACGGCGTCGATCGCTGAATAAGCTAACCCAAACAAACACACAAACGGATACACAGCACTCACACACACACACACACACACACTTGTATACTCGTAGAGTACACACAGTGGTATATACTTATATATAGTTAGTCGAATAAATCGTAGCACGGTAGCACGCAATATGCTCGAGTAAGTTCCCTGGAGACATTTGGGCGTCGTAAATAAAATGCACAGTGAAAAAAACAAACGTTCAGCATTTCCATTTCAATGTCCAATTGCTGTAAAGTTGACGCCCCTGTGTTAGCTTTGCTAAGCTATCGGGTTGGTATAGGTACTTAAAGCTATGCGTGGGAATTACAATGTGGAACATTTTTCAACATGATTCACAAATAAATTACAATTGCTAACAAGGTCTAAGCAGACTTTAGAAAGACTACTAAACAAATCGATGTAAGCTTCAGTTCTTTAATGTAAATAAATTTAACACGCAATTTATTTTACGATAAATTTATTTACCTAAAATAAATATAAACGGTTAAGGTTAAAGTTTCACATACAAATTTTACTTTCATCGTTCGTTTTTTATATTTTCACTTTCTAGAAATTTGCATTAGCAGCATTTGCAAGCCGAAAATCGTCTTATATTTCTAACAGTGTGCGTCTTTCTCTCTTTCTTTCTTTCCTTCTTTCTTTCTTTGCCCTGCAAAATAGCAGCTTTAAAATGCATATGTAAAATGCAACGAGGCTTGAACACTCTTTGGCCTGTATATGAATGCTCTTAAGCATTACAATTATATAATAATTACGATAACAACATTTAATCTTATTTAAGAAATAAAAAAACAAAACATTAGCAAAGCAGTGTTTCTCTTTTTGAACGATAAAGAAAATCGAAACTTCCACGAAACCGAAGACAATATTTCTTTGCTCCATTTAGGGATGTCTTCACAGGGGGCGAAAGTGAAGATACCGTATCTGGGATCTGTGGGGAAGCGTATGCTGATAATACACACGATAAAGCCAATGAACGCTGCTGCTATCGCACGCATTCAGCTTCGCTTCGCTCTCTCTCTCTGTGTGTGTGTGTGTGTGTGTGTGTGTGTTTGTGTGTGTGTGTGGACGCAAAAGATTGTTTTGCTGTTGATGTTGTTGTTTGTATTGCTGTCTGCTTTGTTACTGCTATTTTTGTCTTTGTCTTTGTCGCAGTCGCAGTGTTGTTAATTGCTGTTGTTGCCGCTGCTAATGCTTCTTTCTCGGGTTGTGCTCAATATATATGTATGTGCATGTTTACGGATATGTGTACGCATATGTGTATGTGTATATGTAAATACTTTGTACTCGCTCTTGTACTCTTTGAGAATCGAAGTCAAAGCAAACCAGCGATAGAGCAAAAGATCGGCTCTGACCTTACATTTACACACACACTTACACACACACGCACTGGCAACTAATAATCAAGAAGCAGTTAAATGGCAAACAAGTGGAAAAAAAGAAGCAGGTCCAATGAAGAAACGTTGGTGCAAATAAAACCAAGCTGCGATTGTCTCTCTGTTGCTCTCTGGCCAAAAGCAAAGCACTCGAATTCAAATTCGCGTTTTGAGGTTACACCAACAACTACATAAACATGAGCAATTTGCGCTGCTGCAAATGTTCAGCACAAAACACAAACTAAGAAAAAAACTGAAAAGGCAAAGAATCAACCTCAACCTCAAAACAACAGCTGTTAACCGACTAAAATAATACAGTCGTGTGTATGCATGTGCATATGTATAAATATATAAATATATATATATATACATATATGAGTGTGTATGTATGTATTTTTGTTTAGTTGCGAATAAAACTAGATGGAAAAAAATCTAATTCATTTGAATGCTGCTGGTGCGTTTTGCAAATGTTTCGAAAGCGACAACCGCATTTTTGCCGTCTTACTTTAAGCTGATGGCTCGATCTTGATGAGGATTATTTAATTAATGTGCAGATTTCATTTACATATTTTCATTCCATTTTCCAAGTATTTCAAAATCTCCAATCGCTTATATGCTTTTGACTAACCTTGTACAGTATTTTTTTATTTTTTTGTATAGTTCTCTCAGAAGCTGACAATTGTTCGGGTCAATAACATTTAATTTATGTCAGTTGAGCATTGTTTGAATAATCGAAATTCCTGTTCCTACAAATTAGATATAATACTTTTATCTTGTTATATTAAAAGTGTATTTCTCTAATGTGATATGAATTTTATGCAAATTTTAAAAGGTTCATCCTTGAATGGTCGCTGAACTTTTGCAACTCTTGATTCGCTTGTTTTTTTTTTTAATCTTTTAATATAAATTTATTTCTTTAATTCTATTTCCTGGTCATTTCCCAGTCATTTATTCTATATCTGCGTCGATTTATTATCATTTCATTTTGGCATTTCTGTTCTAACAATTGATCTGGTTATTTACTGATATTAACGTACTTCGTTCATTAACCCTTTTTATACGAACTTTTTAATTTAGAATCATTTGACTAATTACTTCTTAACATGTCTGTGGCATTTTGAAAGTGTTATTTCATTCCATTTGCCTTTTTATATCCTGAACCCATTAAAAATGGGTAAGAAGGGTATAATGGTTTAGTGCAAATGTATATAACAGGCAGAAGGATGCATCTCCGACCCCACAAAGTATATATATTCTTGATCAGGATCAATAGTCGAGTCGATATAGCCATGTCCGTCTGTCTGTCCGTCCGTCCGTCTGTATGAACACGCAGATCTCAGAGACTGTAAGAGCTAGTAACTCAAATTTGGAATATAGGTTCTCGTATACCAGGCGCAGATCAAGTTTGCGTTATTCTATCGATAATTTCGTTTATCGAATATCGATATATTAAATTTCCGATAGGAATAAATACCACAATTTTAAAGGCAGAATCTTCTTATTAATACATAATATGCATATGCATACTATTGATCAACTGCCCAACCCCCAAGTTATAGTCGAAAATATTTTCTCATATTGATCTCATTTCTATCAGCAGCCGCCAGCATTTTCTGTATGCATAATTATACGAGCGCATGTGTGAGAAAGAGATGGCATGATAAACGACGCGAGCCTCAATATGGTTTTTTGTGTATTGCGTGTTTCACGTATTTGTCGGCAGAGCGCTTCCAGAGCTGATCGCATTTTAGTGCAAATCTTTTTAAAGGGGAATTTGCCAATAATAATAGAATTTATTTAATCACTGGGTTCAGGGTATATCGTAGTCGAGTTCACTCGACTACAGCACTCTTACTTGTTTATTTTGAAATGACTTCTAAACGACATAATGGTATTACTTTATTTTCTTCCGTCCGTGTATATAAATAATATTAATCTAAAATAAAACCGATCTGAATTAAATTCATTTTCACTTAATGCTGATTTTTTAGATTTTGTTTTTTTTTCTTCTTCTCTACGTGTTAAATTAAAAAAAACATTTCCTGTTTGATTTTTGTCTGCTTGATTACAAAAAGAACAGAGAAAATAATTTTCAATATTTGCCAACTTGCTTTAAGTACTTAAGATTTATTATTTGTATATATTTTTTTTTATTTTACTTTTGCGCCCGAGTCAAACCAAGCTCATCAATCAGGCAATTCAAACCAGATCACGTATTGTTGTGAGTTGAAGTGATTGAAGTGCCACTTGCCACATATGTACATATCTACATACATATGTATCTGAAATAGTTACCACAAATGTGTAAGTACGTTGTTCTGCCTTTTGACTGTTATTTTTGGATTAAACAACAATGTCCAAAACACAACCCCAACAACCAACAAATCAACAACCAGAACAAGCAACTAGAAAAACCGGTTTCATGTGGCTAGAACCACGATGTTGCACGTTTGTTCGAGTTCCAAGCTTGTTGTTCTCGCTCAATATGGAGCACAAGTTTTTCTGGGCTGCAGCAACACCTTGCAAAATCTAAATAATCTAGAGTGATCGATACGAGTGTGTGCCTGTCTAAAGTATACCCTGTAAATGCATTTCTATTAACTTTACTTGCTTCTTATTTATTTCTTAAATAACTTTGTCATTAGCATTACTAAATATGCTGCGAATATAAAATATTGCAAGAGCAATATTACGAAATTAAACGATTTTAAATTGTAAACCGATTCTTGGACAATCGTTAAAAATAATAATAAGCAAATAACGTGACGAAAGCAGAACACTCGATGCGATCGTATTTAAAACACACTTTTGCTCAGCCTTATGAATCTCCTTTTTCATCGACTTTAAATATGTATAGCGTATAAGAGACTCACACCCATGCACGAGGCTATTTTAGGAAACCTACATATATATACATATTACAGTCAATCACTTCCTGAAGCGAAGAGCAGCGCAGCATCAACAAGCTCCATAAATGACACATTTTTAGAAGCAGAACCAGAGCGTGAGAGGGAACGAGAGCGAGTGCGGGGCGAGATAGTCGAGCCCAGTCAGGAAGTCTAAAAATGAACGAAACCGGTGCAAATCGAATCGTGTCGAGCCTTTCTGCTGGTGATTGAACGCTCTCAAGGATAGCTTTAAACACTGTTTATATGTCCAGCAGGTAGGTACAAATGTACACATGTGTGCCTATATAAATAATTAAGAGTGCGTTGCGTTGCCAACGCAAAGTGTGTGTGTGTGTGTGTGTGTGTGTGAGGGGGGAGTTAACTCACTTGACAATGGCGGAAGCGTTTTCAATACACAAAATTAAAAGAAAAAAAATACGTTATTTCAGGCCCGTAAAATTTGTTGAGCCATTACCAATGTTAACATTAGCAGTCGAAAATCTGAGAGCAACGTGGCTCACTTAAAAAATACAAAAACAAAAACCCACACACGCAGTTGTGTCTGTTATTTGTGTCTCCGATAAGATAATGAAAACAGTGGAAATGAATCAATACATAAGGTGTCCACAAAGTACTACGTCCATGAAAATTTATTATAATATTTAAATATCTGAAGAACTTGGGATTTACTTTTGAATATGCTTCACATTTTTTCTAGATATATATATTTTTTGTTAGTTAACTCATTTGTTGTTGGTGGTCAATGGCCTGTTAATAACAGTAAAAGATGAGTAAGGCAGCTTTAGCAGATACCCAGCACAGGTTTCATCTAAATAAATTATACATTTCATACACAATTACAACTAAAAAGCCATCTGAATATTTTTTAATGTTGGCAACGCTGACATACGAACTCTAAAGAAAATTAAGGCCAAATTGAAAGCACATTTTGACAAATAAAAATAAACACAAAAATATGGCCATAACTTTTAAATAAACACTTTTTTTTAGTGTTTGCCTGTTAAAACCAACATAAATTCTGTAAGCCAGTTATTTTTGTTTGTGTAATCCAAATTTTAAACTAACACACAAACACCCACACACTAACATATACAGACACACGCACAAATGCAACAGCTCCATTTGCCAATGTCAAAGCAATGTAGTCAAAGCTTAAGAACTTTATTATGCAAAAAGCGTGCTGCTTGCAGCTGTGCAGGGAGAGCTTGACTTATACGCCCACACACACTGTCACACACTCACACACATGCATACATATTAGATATATCTGTCCATTTGTATTTGTTATTGTTTTGACGCACATACACACGCTCCCTCTCTCTCTCTCTCTGTCTCTCCGTGGGTTGGCCGCTCTCTCAACATGTTTTGCACTCACATGTGTGTAGAATTTTATTGATTAGTCACAAGGCTGCCAGCAGCTGAGCCGAGCAGTGCTCCAACCAGAGCAGAGCGGAGCAATTGCTGCAGGTACTTACCTTTAATAAGGGCAGGTTATTATCGCGTGCAGCATTGAATACGATGAATTTGTCATCCATTTTAGAATTGTGTTTGCATAAATAAAAACAATTTTCACAGCACACTGAATTTTTTTTCCTTTGTTTTGTGTATATTTTAATTAGCAACTGCCAAAAAAGGGTTTATATTAAATTTTCTGCTGTTGCTTTGTCGATTTTCACTGCCTGATGTTGTTGCTGCTAGTAATATATTTACATATATATATATATATATGCTTGTGTGTGTATCTTTCACACACAAAGAACCTCGACCAAAAATAAATATACAATTCTTTCAATAATTGCACAATTATCGTTCGTCTTCGTTATGGCTGCGTTTTTATTGGTCTGCTTCCGTATTTTGTTGCATTTTTTTTCTTTTGTTATTCTGCGCACTCTTCTTCTTCGGCTGCGGCGACAACGACGGTCAAAAGCAGGAAGACAAATTTCTTTGTGCTATTTCTCTTTTGATGTGTCGCTTTTGTTGCTCGGCGCGTCTGCATTTAATTACGTCGCGCCAATCTTTAGACCGTTAACACACTCTGCGCCAGCTAAGTAAGTTTCTTGCGTTTTAAGATTCTCCGTATATTATTTAGATTGAATTAAAACACACAAACAATAAAGAGCGAGCGGCACAACGAGGGCGACGTCACGCACGAGCAAGAAAAATATTACTGAAAAAAAAACACTGTTAATTTTTTTCTTATAAGAGTAATCGACTAGCAGCATAGAGATGGGAATGAGACTAAAATGTGCACGAAGCACTCTCACGACACGAACTGTTAACTTAAATAACTTCATTTCAATTTATATTACTTTTAATAATTAATAATGAAAATTGGCATAAACTGTATTTTAATTTATTAGAACTAAAGCTCGGTTAATAAATTTATAACATTAAATCTTTAAATATCGTACAGCCAACTCATCGATAAAACGGTTAGTTAACATGCCTTTAACAATGGTACAAAGGAACATTGACTAGCGCGATATATTCAAAATACGGTGAGACCGTACGTAGTGTATCGCTCTGTTATCGATTAGCTGGAGCACATTTTGAATGTGCGACAATTTTAAATTTTTAAATAAAAAGTTAAATATTTCTCCTAGTTGCCAGCCAATTTGTTAACCACAGCACTCTATTCATATTATTGCACTGACTGACCCAGCCACAGATTTCAAAGCGATAACATTTGCTAGTCTATGCACTGAAAGAAAAGAAGTCTACACTGCAAGAAGCCGTTTCACATTGCTCTAAATAACCACAACATCGTTAATTCTTTAATGAACTGTCGCTGGTGCTTAAACAAAGAAATTCCAAAGTCATTATATTAAAAACGATCTTTCTATTTTACAGCCTCTCCACAATCCTCAACATGCCAGATGTTTTTTTTTTTTTGGCCTGCTTCTTTACATGCAGATTTTAAAACTACTTATCAAATTTGTAATTTGTTGTTGTTTTGCTGCTGCTGCTGCCACTTTCATTGTTGTTGTTTGATAATGTTGACTATGAATTTAGCTTGTAGTTGATTGTTGTCCATCCTCCAATTTGCAATTCAGCCAATTTCTACAAGGAATGAAAACGGCTCAATACGACTTATTTGTGGATTTTCTTTACGTTTCTTATTTTTGTTTTGTAAGTGTTTATTAAAAAATTAATAATTTGTGGTTCATCCTGAAGCGCGACGTCCAAAATTATTTTTACTGTGGCTTCCTGCGGAACGAGCAGCCTGCAAAATGAAAATACCACAAAATTAGTGTTGGACAATAAGAGAATTAAGGAATATCAAGAATTGTTGTTACCTTCTGTGAGCTTGGCCCGTCCTCCAGTTGGTTGGCACAGAATGGTGGCGCAACCGGCACAGACAACAACGCCCTGGGCGTGACTGAAAACGGTTGTGATCCTGTAGCAACCGGGGCACTTGACGTCCATGAAATAGGAGTTGGGATGCTGCACCAAGCGCTTCAGCTTGTGCTTGCGTTTCTCCTCAGCGGGCAGAGGGTGCAGTAAATCTTTTGCTAGCTGCAAGTGCAAACAAAACCAAACACATTTCACAATCTCATTGAACATTTTTTTTTGCATTTCACAATTGTCTGCAATTAATTTTTTTTTAACCACGAACGCATATGGTGCGGGGAAGGGGGACAAGCTGTGTTGCTGAATATTGTGTTTTTTTGTGTGTTATCATTGCAAAAGCATGCACCGTTGACACGACACTGCAGTACATTGCATGTTGCACAGATTTTGCGTATGCATACACAAATTTTGCTTGTTGAAAAGCATATTTTTGTTAAAATTTGCACCCACCGGCATGTTTTTTCTTTCACAGCTAACACGGAAAAGGAAGTCGGCCAAATCGCAGCCAACTTAACAGGCATATAACGTGCACAAAAATACCAAAAACTATACAATTTGGTATCAGAACGATTGGCAGCGCTCAGGCATGCCTCGCTTGTTGGCGCCTTTTTAGCACTGTCACTTCCATCGGCACTTCCGAACACTTTACGTCGCGAACGAAGAGAAGCAGATTTGAGCTGCAGTAAAAATTAAAATGACGACTCTTGAATTATGCGAAAAATACTTTGGGACGCGTGATGTGTACGAACTGATGGGTATTGTGAAAGATGCTAAAGAGAAGGATATCAAAAAGGCATACCACAAACTCTCGCTGCTGGTGCATCCCGACCGAGTGCCTGAGGCACAAAAAGAGGAATCTACCGAAAAGTTCAAAGTGCTCTCGAAAATCTACCAAGTACTCACCGATTCGGCCAAGCGGGCTCTGTACGACGAGCAGGCGATCATCGATGACGATGACGAGGGCAAGCTAACCAATTGGCTGGATCTATGGAGCAAGATATTCAAGCCGCTGACCGTCGAAGATATCAGCAACTATGAGAAGGAATATGTCGGCTCCGAGCTGGAGAGGACCGACATCAAGAAGGCATATTTGGGTGGCAAGGGTTGCATCAATTACATCATGAATCATGTGCCGTTTATGAAGGTCGAGGATGAGCCCCGATTCCAGGAGATTGTCGCCGCCATGATTGCAGCGAATGATGTCCCCGAATACAAGATATTCACAGAGGAGCCGGCAGCGAAGCGCAATAAGCGCCACAAGAAATACGCACGGGAATCAAAAGAGGCGCACATCATTAAGGAGCGCATCCAGCGACGCCAGCAGAAGGACGACGAGGAGGCGGCGGCGGCCACTAGCGGCAATTTAGAGCATATGATTTTGTCGCGCAAAAATCAACGCGAATCCAATTACAACTCGCTCATGGATCGCCTGCTGGAGAAGTATGCCGGCGAGGATGATTCCGACACAGTTGATTTCTCTGCTGCTCTCGACAAGACGAAGAAGAAGCGCAAGCCAAAGCATGCCCAGAAGCCAACCAAGCTGAATGGTGTGAAAAAAGGTCGCGTGGAGAAGCCAAAAGCTTAAATACTTTATTAGTTTACCCAATTACTTCAATTCCTAGATTAACAACAAATTACATTAAATTTATTCAGTAGCTGTAATCGTGCTCGATTTATTCATTATAAGTGAAATAATATATTTGTAAGTATTTTTCTAATTTCTGATTTTCGAATTGATGGATTAGAAAACGGCATAAGAAATTCCACGTTTATTTTAAATTCAGTTGCTAAACCCATTTAAATACTCGATTCGATGTCTATGAAATTCCTCATATTTACTATAACTAACTGAAAAATATAAAAATAAAAACATTATTATATCTTAATTTTTGTTTATATGAAATGTGTCGGATATTTGAATTTTTTTCAGATAAAAAGAAATGAATGAATTTTTTTCAGATAAAAAGAAATGAATATATATATATATACATATTTAAAAAATTTGTTTAATTATTTATAACTAGAATTATATATAAACATTGCAATGGCATCTTAGCTTAGTTACTGTTTGTTTTTAAAATTTTTGAATTTTCGAAATAATTTTTGAAATTGCACAAAATAAATTTTTGAAATTAAAATTGCAGTCAGAATCTTTTTTTAAATCATTTTTTAGGTATTACACATTAATACACATTTGCATATAAAAATCATCTCTAATTTGAATAAAATGTTGTATTTTTATTAAAGTAAAATTTAAACTGCATACTAAAATATTAAGTCCAAGCGAGCTGCCAACTTGCTTTAAATTGTTCAACACTATTCTTGAGCAACACTACTAAACGAGCAACTCTGTCGAGAACAGTAAACAAAAATTTGTTAAAAACTGCTCACAACTGGCTTGGTTAGTTAGTGTGGATAAAGTGGGTGATTATGGAAGAAAATACTCCAGATGCGAATGCAAACAAATGCCGAGTGTGCTTAGAGGAATGCGAGCAGAGCAAAATGCGAGCACTCTTCACAAACGAGCCGCGGAATGTAGTGGAAAGTGGCGATGACGATAATCAGCGATTGAACCGTAAAATTGAATATTGTTGCGGCGTCAGGGTAAGTTGGATATGGCAGCAAAATGATCAAACTACATCTTAAAAGTGAATTTTTCAGATTCGCCGATCAACGCATTTGCCGTCCAATGTGTGCGAAAGGTGCTTCGATTTTGTGAGCATGTGGTACAACTTCCGGCAGATGTGCCTAAATTCGCAGGTATATTTGGAGAGTGCGCATCTGCAGACGGCGAAACCGGACAAACTGATCGATGCCAGTGACAGTGCGTATATAGAGTATTTGTACGAGACACTCCAGCTGCACACTCACAATCGCTGCGACTCCAGCGACGACGAGGAGCAGGAGGAGAAGGAGGTGGATCTACAATCGGCTGGCTCTGGGGAAATTGGCGGTGATTTTCATGTCGACTACGATGAGGAGGAGGCCAATGGTTTTGTGACAGACAATGAGATGCATGATTGCTCCAAGCAACTGCTGCCTGAAATGATCAATGAGCTGGGCACTGTTTATGAGGCGCATGAAGCTGACGCGTCGGATGCCATTGAAGTCGATCAGAGTCTGATGTACGACGACGATTGTCAAACTGCCCAGGAGGTAGAGGACAACATGCCACGCAAGTTGGAGCATGGCGATGTCGACTTTGTGGAGGACGACAACGATGACTTCCTATCGCCAACGCCATCGCCAGATCCCAAGTTAGACACAACGACCACCAAACGCAGGCCGGGACGCCCTCGTAAACCAGACAACGAGCTCAAGTCGAAGCGCAAAATCAAAGCCGAGCAGTATGCAAAAGTCGAACAGCAAACCGAGGAAGAGTCCACAAAATATATGTGCAACCTGTGTGGGAATGTCTACTCCAAAAAGGCAGCATTCAATGCACACATGACGGCACACACCGACTACAAGCCGCACCAATGCGAGTAAGATGCCCCTCGATTGCAATAATTGGCTACTAACTG
Organism: Drosophila setosimentum; assembly: GCA_035043505.1. Lineage (NCBI taxonomy): Eukaryota > Metazoa > Arthropoda > Insecta > Diptera > Drosophilidae > Drosophila > Drosophila setosimentum. The sequence continues at coordinate 6,194,305 of JAWNMY010000001.1, forward strand.
ATTTAATCCAACTGTTCTTCGAATTCCTTTTAGAATTTGTGACAAATCCTTTCGTCAAATGGGCGAACTGCGCGCCCACATCCGTCGCCATACGGGGGAGCGGCCATACAAGTGTTTGTATTGTGAGCGACATTTCTACGATCGCAGCGAGAAGGTTCGTCATGAACGGGTGCACACGAATACCAGGCCGTATGAGTGTAAGGAGTGCGGCAAGACATTCACGCACACGGCCATCCTCAAGAATCACAGCCTGATGCACTCGGGCGAGAAGAATTTCAAGTGAGTACATGCTAGTCAAACTATGTTCACTAGTCGTAATGTTTTTTGTTGTTGAAATCTTTGCAGTTGCGGCATCTGCTTGAAATCATTCACGTTGCCACATCAGCTGAAGGCACATCTGCAAACGCTGACGCACAGAAGCAAGGAGGAGCAGGCATTTGCGAGCAGCTCCAGCAGCTACATGCTGCGCCAGGAGCAACTGTAATAGATTAAGCTAGGTTAGGCAAAAAATCAATTGTAAATTATAAAATAAATTTATTATCAGTAAATTGTACAGCAAAAAACATGCAGCTACCACAGGAGCAATTGATTTAGTTGGAGCAGTACTTAGCTGCTGCTGTAATCGCCATCATCCCGATTGTAGAGCAGGATATCCACTTCACAGCGATGAACGTGCGTTCTTTCGTGAGCCTTCAGCTGGTGGGGCAGGCGAAAGCCCTTGTTGCAAGTGAGACACTTGTGCGGCTTCAACTTGGAGTGGGACAAAGAGTGTGCCTTCAATGTGGTAGACAGCGAGAAGGTCTTCCCGCAGATCTCGCACGCATAGGGTCGTTCATTGGTGTGCGTGCTGATAGAATTAACTCATAAGTGCAAAGTAATTTACAAGAATTCATCAAATTACCGTTCATGATTCCGTTGGGTGCTGCGATCCGCGAAACGGCGTCTACAGTGGCTGCACTCATAGGGTTTCTCGCCCGTGTGGGTGCGCATGTGTGTGGTCAGATTGCAGGCGGCATTGAAGCGCTTAGAGCACAGCCTGCAAGTGCAAAAATTATAAATAGAAAATAATGCCTTCACTCACATCACAAATTCAATGCACTTACTCGCACTCAAAGCTCCGCTCATTGCGATGGGTGCGCATGTGAGACCTGAGCTGTGCCTGATTGCCAAACGAATTGCCGCATATGGAGCAATTGTGCTTGGCCGAATTCGAGAGTTCCAAAGCGGCGGACAGATCAATCGACAGAGGAACAACAGGTGCTGCCGGCTCCGACTCGGATTTGCCATGCACAAGCATTGGCTCCACTTCATTATCATTTATAGCTGGCTCATTATCTGCAGCTGCAACTTGACAGCTTTGCTGTTCCATCATTTTCTCCTCATCATTATCATCATCATCATGGTCATCCACTGCATCAGATGGATCACCCACATCCGTTGCGTTGTATTCGCTGTCATCGTTTTCCATCGCCTCGCCTTGAGTCAGATTTAGCAGACATTTGCTAACGACAAGCGTATAACCATCACTGTCGTATTCAGCTGTGCCCGACGACGACTTCTCCGAAGATTGAGTTGTCGTTGTTGTTAGCAGTTCGAGCTCCTCTGACGATTCGACCTCCTGTATTACAATGTCCTCAGGCACCAGCTCCTCTTGCTCGGTGGCAATCATCCCCAGATGTGTATTCAATATTTTCTTTCTCAGAAGATTTGAGTGGTTGCTTTGCTTACACGCCTGTGTCTCCATTTCCGATTGCACATTGCAATTCTCCGTATTGGCATCTAGGGCGGGAACACTCGTAAAGCATTTCCTCAAGGACATGGTGCGACGCACCGCACCTTTCAAATGGACATCGACCCGTTTGCAGCCTGTGAGGAAGGTGTGCACCAATTGCAGATGCTGCACACACTCTGCACATATCTGATCTGGCAATCCGTCGTCTGGTTTCACCTTGAACAGTATTCAATTATTAATTATGCCAGTTGTAAACTGTAAAAATATTCAAATATTACAACAACTCCAGCGTATTCCAGGAGCTGTTCGGCTAATCTTTTGTCTTTGAAGAGGGGCTGCAGTTGGGAGCTAGTGCCTCCAGTGCAGGTTCGGCACATGCTCCACTTTATGCAAATTTCCATTATATATGCTTTGCGAATTGCGAATATGATTGTAAATTAAACACAGCAGTTCATTTTGCGCCACAGCGAGACTTGCAATCAACACGGTTTTATTTAACTTGTTTCCACTGTATTTGAAACGCGGGTTTCCATGTCAGCCTGTTGACAGGGTTATCTTTCTTGTAGTCTTCCTCTCGCTCAAGCACAATTTAAATATACATATCCTGTGTACAGGCTTAACGAAATCAAAGAAGACTTTAACTGTAAAATATATATAAAATAATATATTTCTTTAATAACAATAATATCTTGTCTCAAATAGTTTTGTTCCCATTATTCGTGGTAATCGCATCCCGAGAAATCATTTGCCATTCAGAGCGAAATACTAAATTTCAATCGGCAAACGTTCACACTGGCCCCCGCTCAAGTTAAACAGATAGTCAAGGAAGCTGCAAGTTATTATCAAGTTTGTAAAGAGGCAGTAGTGTTATTAATAAATACAATAAGCAAATAAATAAAAAAAAAAGTAATAAATTCGTAAATAAAATATTTATTTATAGTGATGCCAGATAATGGATCGAAATGCGTTTTGGAATCGTGCTTACGAAGCTAAATTTTTTAAATTTCCTTACAAAATATCAACAAAAATACCTGGCCAATTATTTCCGATGAGAACGATTCATTTGCAAAAGGTCATGGAAAGTCTACGTTCGGCGCACGTACAATGTTGTCAATCGCAATTCAAGTCTTCCCAGCAGCTGTCAGTCCTGCCTATTTAGCACTGATGAGAGCAATCAGAGCATTGAATTTTGATTCGACTGCGGCAGATTGGCCCAAAATCAAATATTCGTTAGAAATCATTTTTGGGAACTTGCTCAAGGATTAAAGCAGAACAAAGAAAAGTCCAACGCTTGAGCAAAAACTTCATATAATGCAAACCTCAATGAGATCTAAAAAGAAAATGAAAACCTCACATGTATAGGGAAATGTGCGAATCACAGCAACAGCAATGGGAAGGACTGACAGTGTTAACACTGAATTCCTATCGCCATCGCCAAATAACAATGATGTCTACCCAACAACCATCGAAGGATCTTGCAAACAAGATAAGAACCTCAAATTGCATCGGAAGATGCAAAGTGAACAACAAATCGAAAAGGTTTTCCCAAAATTTAAGTGCTACATTTGTGACACTGTCTGCCGAGGAATGCTGCATTCACCGCTCACATGGCTGGACACCTCGCACAAATGCAAGTAAACTGCTCCAATTATTCCTATGAAATCCATATGAAAAAGTTGTCCGATGTTGATGATGATTCTATCATTCTATCATAAATTGACTACCAATAGTTGCTTATTATGGAGGAACTAAGGTTTCAACCGATTATCTCCAGCTATTTGATGCAGTTCCGCCTGATGGAAAAAAAAATATATTTATATATATTATACTTATATATTCCAAGTTTCATTAAGATACATTTACAACTGATAGTTAAGTGCACATATAGACAGATTCAAATGATATTGACTTTGCTTAACAAGAATTTAAATATATACCCTCTTTATGTCATACATATTGCTTTCTTCGCATACTCCATCATCACTTATAACTGACCTTGCTCGCATTTCTTTTAGATACTGTGACATATTTCAGGAAATTGCGTAAAAGTGAGTAATTCCTAGTCAAACTATGTTGACTAATAATATTTGTAAAATCTTTGCAGCTGAAGGCAAATCAGCAGATGCAGGAAGGATCAGCTCCAGCAGCTACATGCTAAACCATTAGAAAAATTGTCGAGCGTAAGCTGTGTTAAGAACTAAAAAAATGAAAAAGTTTTAAAAGTTATGAATCGCAGCAACATATTTTAAATTGGTAAGAAATAATAAATATTTAGTTTTATACTGACTGATTGAGAAACTTGGGAAAGCTTTTATAATAAAGGGAAGCACCGAAAAAAAATACATCTTTGTCCATTTAGTTAAATGTGCTCATTTAATATTTCATGAATTTTAAATATATACATAAATAGAGCTTTAATTGCATTTATAGAAATTTAAAAAATATATTTTATATTTATTGGAAGTTTGTTCTTATTATACAAAAACAATCGCATTTTTAAATATCCAGCGCATAATTGCCATTCACAGTAAAAATTACACTATCTAGAACACGAAAAATATACTAATTTACTATCGGCAAACGGTAACACTTGCCTTATGTCAAATAAAATAAAGAAAATAACTAAAGGAGCCTGCAAATAAATTAAAGACGCTGTGCTAACTTATTATTGTTATTATTGATAAGAAGTTTGCAGTCAAAATCACAGCATGCCAGAGTATATAATATGTCGAATATGTTTAACGGAAGACATTAACGCTGATACCATGACACCACTCTACGACGACCAGGACGTTCAGTGTCCCCTCGTTCGCAAAATCGAGGAAATCGGCAGCGTTAAGGTAAGCAATCATCTAAATAAAAATACATTCATACACTTATTGCTATTTATAATTATTTTAAATATTTAGCTGCCTCCGCTGGAGGACATGCCAAGCCTTCTCTGCTGCAGGTGTGTCGGTGACTTAACCAGCGCCTATAAATTTCGGGAATTGTGCCAGGAGAGCGAGCGAACCTTTGCTAACAGCGTTGTGAAGGTAGAACATCATAGAACTCTGCAGTAAATGCAAAATTTATTTGATTATATACTTGAGTTCTTTAAGGCTGAACTGAAATTGGAGCCAACTGACGATCCCACCCAAATCGAAAGCGACACCGTGGAGTACATCTACGAGGCAACCAACGAGTTTATCGATCCAGACGATGATATTGAATTCGATACCATACTGGAAGAGCAATTGGAAGATACCAATGAGCAGGCAGAGGAGATTAACACGGGCTACGATGATGATTTTGAGGAAGCCGGAGAGTTGGATGAGACGAATATATTGCTGGGCAATGCCAGCGACAGTGACTACGATCCCACAGAACGATTGCGAAAGCCAAAGGTACGCAAATCCAGGCATGGCAAACGTGGACGGGGACGACCTCGTAATGCGACGCATTCAGTGCTGAAGCATGTGACATCAAAACAAACAAATGCTGCAACTGCTGCTAGTAAATCGACCGAGGAGTCCTCTACAAACATCATGTGCGAAATATGCGGCAATATCTACTCGAAGCGTGCAGCGCTCAATATTCACATGCGGCGTCACATGTCCGAGAAGCCCTTTGAATGCGAGTATGTTGTTTGTTAGCTGCACAAATAAAACAATCGGTTAACAATACAAATCTTTTCCAGAATCTGTGCAAAAACGTTCGCCGGACCCTCTGAGCTGAATCGACACATCCGAGTGCATACGGGCGAAAAGCCATTTACGTGCAAATACTGTTCCCGCTCCTTTGCCGATCGCAGTTCGAATATACGCCACGAAAGGTTTACACTAATTACATACTTATTGTAAATATTATTAATACTGTTTTATGTTTATTTCTTTTTGCAGAACCCACACAAACGAACGTCCTTTTACCTGTGGCACTTGTGGCAAGTCCTTCTCTTATTCGAATGTCCTAAAGAACCACATGCTGACACACACAGGGGAAAAACCCTTTTTGTATGTATATCCTTTTTCGCATTCGTTTATGTTTTAGATTATTGTCTGATTTAAAAAATATGTTTATTTTTGTGTTCTTTAATGAGTCGAGAGCCATTAGCATTATCATACTGAATTTCATTATAAAATACATATTTATTAATGGAATCCTTTTAGATGCATTCCGTGCAATAAGACATTCTCCCGCAAACACCAATTGGAACAGCACATGGGCACAATGACCCATCAGCAGACTGTTAAAGCTCTCCAGCCGAGCGACGCAATCCGACACACTGAAATATATTAGTCATTGTTTTGTAATTCAATTATTTAGTTTTAATGTATTTGTAAATTAAAATCTTTATTTTAAATAGAAGAGTACAAATTTAAGAATTCAAAGGCTTAAGGGCAATAATTGCATTAATTGAGCCTTCAATTTGTAATTGCGTCTATTCTTATATCTTACATATTATATTCAGTTCTTGTAGTGTCTGAGATCAGCACAGAAAGGCATAACTATATCGGATTTGCTTGTAACATATTTTCGCAGAACTTCATTACACTATTTTTAAGGTAAAGTTTCAAATTGCAATTCTGTTGTGTATAAAAATGCTTGCTTCCTCTTCACCAAAAACCATTCACAACAAACTTCAGCAGCTGTCACACAGCTGATTTTTGCTTGCAAAAACAACAAACTGTTATTTCCCAAAATAATACATACATATGTTTACATATAATATATGATCTTTAAATCTGATTATGTTTAATTGAACTTTCTAAAAATGCCACTGCAATGTCGTACCTGTGCAAGCGTCATCTACAACATGAACGCCAAGAATCTGTTTGACATCGAGAACTCCGAAATCCTAATGAGCATTAAATTGGTAGCTGGAGCCATGGTAAGGTTGTCTCTATCTTTACGTGATGCATATTCATAATTATGAAAATTTCGTGTACAGCTTGAAAGACGTCTAGATCTACCATCCCACATATGCGCTTGCTGCATGCTCGACTTAAAAGTAGCCGCATACCGCATGAAAGTTTTCCGCGACCGCTGCATCAAGACTCAAGAGGAGCTGCTTAGCTCCAGCTCCCTTTTGGAACAGCACTTGGAGGAGGAATCCTCAGACATTGGGTATGATAATGCAGCGAAACAGGAACTTGAGACCGACTACGACGAATTGCCCAATGCAATTGACAAACTGAAGGAGAATGAAATCAGCGATGTTGAAGACGAAGAGTTAATTGAATTTGAGGAAGACATCAATAATCCAACTGACATGGAATCTGATCTTAATGAAGACATGAGTGAAGATGACGACTCTGTAATTAAGAGCGTGCAAAACGATATGCACAGCATATGCACATACAGCAGCGATAGTCAATGGACGCTCGAAGATTTTCGGGAACTCTCCGACAACGAAGACATCTGCATCGACTTATTTACAGACAGCACTAATCCTACAAATTGCACCAACATTCCGAATAAAACGATACACACAAAAACTATTAGAAGACCCATCAGGAAAACATGCAAACAGAAATTGTCGATTGAGAGCAGTTCGAATGCGGCTGGATATGACAACAACGCAATCCACAGAGTCAAGAAAACCTACACCAGTTGGAAGAATTTGACAGAGGAGGAGATAGTCGAACGCAGGCGGCAACGACGACGTGGTGACTATGTCTGCGATCAGTGTGGCAGGCACTTTAATGACCAGAGTAACTTCAAATTGCATCTTCTGCGACACTCCGGTGTCAAGAACTTCAAATGCGGACAGTGCAGCAAACTCTACTACACGGAGCATCTGCTTCAACTGCACGAGCGGATCGTGCATCAGGGTGAGCGGCCTTATGCCTGCAAATACTGCAATAAAACATTTAACAGCAGCACCACGCGTGTAATGCATGAACGGTAAGTGTTTGTTCCATGTTATAATTCCAAAGTGACTAATTTGATGTATATATTGTATTTCCTGTTTCAGATCGCATACGAATACACGTCCATATTCTTGTGAATATTGCGGCAAAACATTTATTTCTGCATCGGGTCTAAAGCGACATGATTTAACTCACAACGGCATTCGGCCATATTTGTAAGTATTTTTTTTGAAAACTTGCTACGATTTGGCCATAATAACATTTATACATATTTAAGCTGTTCCATATGCGACAAATCGTTTCAAAGAAATACTCATTTGAAGGCCCACTTGCGTTCCAAACTACACGCTTCGAGAGAAACAAATATCGGCTTATAGAGTGAACTCCATGAGAAGAAAAATGCTTGTATTTACAAAGAAAAAAACTTTTAGTAGTAAGAGACAAAAATAATCATAGGGACCTTAATATTAAATCGCTTGTGGGCATATTTAATTCAACTTGCTGTAAGTAACTAGCAAGTCAGTTTCTAAAAGAAAATTTGACCAATTCCATTATGTACCCGTTACCCCATCAATCTTCAGTTAAAATAGATCCAACCAAATTAATTGCAATCCTTCCAAACATGTTAAATTTGTCACCTCTTTTTCTCTTGGGTACCTCTTACAAATTATTTTAATTAAATGAATCGACAATTTCAAATAAAACGATGTATATGTATTTGTATATTTTGTATCTGTTTGGTATTTTTATGGATTTTTCTGTGTATTTTATTGTTTTCGTGATACGGTCGCGTTGTCAACAAATTAAACGAGTTTTAGCTCAGTTTTCATTGAAATGGAGGATTTTTGCCGTACCTGCGGCAAAACTGTGAATGCAGAAAGTTGCATCAACATTTTCTCTTCAATGGGTCGTCGTCTTTTGCACAGAGTGCGCACAATAACAAATTGCTGGGTACAAACACAGTGGACTCTTAGGCATCTCCAATTGTAATATGCAAATGTATTCTTTCATTCAGGTGGAGAACGCTGCCGGATTTCCCATCTATGTCTGCGAAGAGTGTCAAATGCTGCTGAAGAAAATCAACTCGTTTCGGAAACGCTGCACAAAAATTGAGGCGTTCCTCACTAGACGTAAAAGCAAACTGAGCTCAAGCAATGGAATTGCACCTGCTGCGTCAGATAAGGCGAAGAGCAACGACCCGCTTCGAATTGAGGATCCGGGTGAGCTTGGCACAGCGGATGTTAAGGTAGAGCTAACGAGCACCACACATCACAACCGGAGCGGCAACGATGGTGATGGCATCGAACCAATGAGCAACTCTTATTATGAAGACCAACAAGATTCTGATGGCTTTGACCGTTTATCTTTTGATGAGGATTTAGAGGAGCCGCCCATTGATGCTGCCTCCAATACCGACATGGTCCAGCAGAACTCAATCGTTGAAGTCCCTTGCAGAAAGTCCAAGCGCAACTACACGATGCGTGTGGGAAAGAGAACTATGTATATCAAGCTGACCGATGACCAACAGCCGAAACGCATTGTGGATCGCGAGCGACAATGGGCCTCGGCTCGTCCTTGCATTTGTGAACACTGTGGTCGCCAATTCAAGGACGGCAGCAATCTCAACGTGCACCTTTTGCGGCACACCGGCACCAAAAACTACGAGTGCACCGAGTGCAATGAGAAGTGCTACACGCTGCATCTTCTGCGACGGCATCAGCTCAAGCATACAGAAGGTCCATACGAGTGCACATTCTGTGGACTCCAATATAGCACAAAGAGCTCACGTGTGCGGCACGAACGGTGGGTTCAATGTGGGAGTTAGTTAAATGTGGGCATTAGAGACCAACAATAATGGCACTTCCATTTATTTGCAGTGAGGCTTGCAAGAAAGGTCGAGGGCCACAGTCAAAAACGGAGCTCATCAAACGAGGCGAACGCACTTTTCAGTAAGTGTTATTTGTTATTATTTAAAATGACTTAACTTAAGTAAATTACTTTGTTTATTTTTTTTTTGCTCAGCTGTGATGTCTGTGATCTTTGGTTCCTGCGGGCCGGCAACTTAACGCAGCATATGAATTCCTCCAATCATATTGCGAATGCGCGCTTAAAAACCAAAAAGTTCCAATCCAAGCAAAAGAAATCGCTGAACATGGGCGCAAGAGATGATGAGAAAACAATTTTGTGACTTTAAGACTTGATTTAATAAAATGAATTTGCAAATTTGATGTGCTTCTAATATTAACTTAAAACAACTGAGAGTCTACCGTTCCCGTTTAATTTGAGTCCTCAATAATTTCGATCTTTGTCACCTTTTGCACATTTTCCTTATGCATTTTACTAAATTGATGCGAATACAAATTGAACTTGTATCGAAACAAAGCGTTGCAAACGTCACACCTGCAAGAAAAAGGTATTGGTTTGTTAGTCAGAAATAATTATTATCGTTTGGTCAATAGTGCAATAGACTGCACCCACCTATAAGGACGTTCACCCGTATGGATTCGTTCATGCTCCTTCAGCTTGCAGCGTACATAAAAACCCTTGAGACAAATGTCGCACTCATAGGGACGTTTACTGTCGTGTTTCACTTCGTGCTTCTTTTTCGCCTGCGGATCGGGGAATCTCATATCGCAGACCTTGCACTTGAATGGCTTGACGCCGATGTGCTGATTAATATGCCAATTTAGTGCATATTTTGTCGCATAGCTCTTGTCACAATACGTACAAAAGTGACGAACTGTTGCCTTTTGGCTCTGGCCATCCAGCAATTGCTCATCTCCCTCTTTCAATTCGAGTTTCTTGTTCAAACGATTCTCGTTCCGATGAATGCGTGGCGATGCTCCATGCACATTCCTGTAATACCGATATGTATATAAATTAAATTTGATTATGTTTTAACAAGGTCGACATACTTTTCGTGCAGATAACGAGTATTGGACGAACCAAAGGCTTTTTTACAAAAATTGCAGGTAAATGGTAGCTCGCCTCTGTGCCGCACACGCAAGTGAATGTTTCGCATATAGGAATCATAGAATTTCTTTGGGCATTCGGGGCACGTGTAGTTCTTTGTGCGTGTGTGGCGCAACATGTGTATGGTTAAATTGCATCTGACGCGAAAGGATGCGCCGCACTGATCGCACACATAATTGAGGGGCATCGCTCTGATCTGTTCACGACGTATCCGATTTTTTTCCTCTTTCGTGCGTTTTGGTCGAATGGGTTTTGGATCGCGAGGTTTTCGCTTCCTTTGCCTTGCTGCTGGTTTCTGCATTGCAACTATTCCCCTTTTCTGCCTTGGACGCGGTGTCTTGTCCTTACCCTTGTATTCATTTAAAAGGTCTTCATAGATTTGCGCACCCAAGGCAATACTGTTTGGATCTGCGGCTGATGGACCCACTGCCTGAATCATTTGTTGGCTCAAAGGTTCAATGACAGTTGTCTGGTTGCCTGTATCATCTGCCGCAAATACTGAGACAAACTCATCCTTTACAAGCATATCTTGCTCTTGATGTCCATCCGCCTGCTCATCCCAATCTTCTGATATGCTGTCGTTGATAACAACTGGAATTACATCAGCGACTCCAGCGGCAAGCTGTAGTTCCGTTCGTATACATGCTTCCCGAAATGCAATTGCTGTGCGCAGGTTGCCAACGCAGCTTGAACACATAACGGCTGAACCTCCATCTTTGCACTGAATCTACAATGCAAACAACACTTGTTAAAATTATCTATTTAGATAAGAAGTTTTTCTCATCTCTGATTTAAAGGCAACAAGTATTTTTATATATGTATACATACTAACCCAAATTCCGGTAATGACTTCGATATGATATAACATCACAGCGTTTTGCGTGTCACACAGATCTTTTGAGTTTTCATCCAACACAAATTGTGCATAGCACGTGCGACATATCTTTTGTTCAACAAGCCTTTGATTCTGGCCACTGCTCTTATTGCTGCAGTCTAGCTCCTCGGCGAGTGGATCGTGTTCAATAGGCGTGGGTGTAAATGGAACGAATGCATTGCCTGTGGCACTAACAAAATCAGGGACAGAGTTAATACCGGTGTTTCTGATAAAGTTCGGAGCGATTACAATTGCTCCGCTTGCCTCGGCCGCCTCCCGCGCTGACGCCTCCTCGAGCAGTTCTGCGACCAACTTTTTGTTCTTTTTCTTTTCGGATCGCTCTCGTTCGAGCGCACTTATATCGTTGTTGTTGATGCAGGGCACGGCGCCTGGTCTCAGTGTACGCTTCGAGCACAATCCTGCGTAGAAATCTCAGTTAAAGTTGTTGTGCGTACGTTTTGCTAATTTGTTAAGAGTAACACAAACCCATTTGAAATTGTAATGCTCCTTGGATATCATCCTCTTTAAAGTGCTCATTGCAAATGACGCTCTTTGCCGTTGCCTTCAGTTTGTCTCTGCTGCTTTTGCGGCAAAACGCAATCCATTTTTTCAAAATGTCTGCGTTTTTCGGAAAGCTAAAGAAGCTCAACTGTTCGGAGTGTTTTTGTTTTGACTTGAACTTGTTTGTGCAATTGTGCACCGCGCATTTCATTTTTAAGCAATTTATTTTCTTATTTGTGACGTCGCATTGCAGACCTAGTGCCAGGGCTTCCATACATGTTCTGTCCCAGCAATAAAGCCATCGATATTTAATCGATAGATTTTTGTATTGCCGATAGATCTGAATACTGGCGGGAACATTTGTTAAGTGCACAGATAACATTAAATACTAATAATAAACTTCAGATTATTTATAAAACTTTGAGCGGTAGTAGACGCTCAAACTTGACTTCCGATTAATGTAAACATTGCAATTTTTTTTTTTTGCAGTTTTGAAAGCAGTCAACTAGATATATCACAACAGCCAGCAGCAGATTTGTTCCACAATTACTAATACTCCCTTTGTCTGTTGTGGAAAAAACATTTTCTTTACTATAATTACTATAAGTACTTCTTATTTTGTGATCGGAAACCGCTGTATGCAAATCGGTCGCCCCAATGTTTTTCAGGCATAGTGCTTTTCGCCCTTATGTTGGTTGCGCTTGTGCAAGTTATAATTCTGCGAATAATCTTTATATCCAAAATCCACACGCTCATACTTCTTGTTCCCAAATCGCTCATAGTATTCTTAAAAAGTTGCTTTACTGTTTAAATGCCTGTCACACTTCACACTTCTTGGATTGCTTCCGTTTTTAGGTTTTATTGCAATCGATGGTTTGCTGCTTTCATGCATTAGGCTTGTATTCTCATAAGTGTTTGGGTGCCAGTCACAACTGGCAAGTGCCGAGTAATGATCTCAATTAAATGCAGTTTGCTTTGATTACGGATAACACTGAGTGTTGTGAACTGTTTTGGATTTGAGAGTTAACTCCTCGGTGTATCAAGCAAATTCAATATAATTATTTATTTTGCCATTCTCACCTAATGAAAGTTCACGTCCGCAGGTCAGGTATACAGGGTCAAGTACATCATGCATCCTGTGACATATGCAACTCAAAACCGATTAATCCTTTACTTCAAATATGCACAGCGTCCGGCGTTTCATAAGCTGCATATTGGCAGCATAACTGCTGGGCAACTTTTTCTTTTGCTGTCGTCAAATTTTAATATGCACGCTTCCCTAAAGGGGCTGGCACCGCTGACTAGGGGTCGATTCTGGCGATGATTCATGGCTCCAGCCTTATCGTCTCTTTGCGTTGATTTAATTGAGTGGGTTGCAAAAGTGTTGCAGTGTAACTTTAGCATGTAGCTCAATCTCTCACTTGATTAACATTAAATGCAAACAAATCAGGCATCAGATGGCTTTGAACTGAACTTTGACTGAATTTTTAAGCTTAGTTGTTTTTGGTTGACGAGTATAAGATCAGCCCTTATGTGTGCTCAGATTAAAAAAGTTTATAATTTTAATTGTTATGTAAAAACATTGAGATAAAAATAAAATGCAATTAAAGCTTATTTTGTATACTACTACTAAAGGTAGACGAAAAGATAGACATGGATATTATTTGGGTCACAGATGTCAACTAAATTGCTTTTCAAAAATGTATTTGTGCTTTTTTTTTCCTTGCTCTTGGCGCATTGATCTGCATGACTACTGCCACTCACATTCAATAAATTCTTAATGTGACATTGACCCACAAGGCCAACGCCAGGCCAGAGGCCTTTGCTTAGCCGTACGGGTGAATGCAACCACTGGTGCAACAAAAACAAAAGAAACCCCCAAGACAATGACTGATTAAGTCAACTCCGCTTCGGGTCAATGGAAATCGCTTCAGTTTTCTGGCAAAAATATTTAACATTGTCACAGGAAAATGTAGGGATTGCCAAAGGCCGTCAATGCATTGAGGAAAACCCGTTTCACATTGTTTACATTTCACCTCTGTACGTAATTTACTGTGAACCCGATCAGGGTAAAGAACTTGGATTGAGGATTAAAGATGTTGTGCTAATTTTATTGGAGGGGTTGCCTTATGTGCAAAAGTGACATCAAAATATTTGACGCATTTGCACCCTTTGATGCCTGTTATTCGATAGCTCGTATATTTTTCCGATCACAGACAGCGATTTTCGCACTGTGGGAATTTTCTCGCTATATTTGCGGAAATGCGTGCGCTCTTGGTCGATGGCTGTATAGGGATACAATACACGAAATGGGTTCAAGAAACAGCATCTAGGATTTCTGAGCAAGCAGGCCATACAATACACGAAATGGGTTCAAGAAACAGCATCTAGGATCTATTATGTTCGTACCATGACAACATTTTGAATGCTTAATTACGGGTTCAAGTTGGTGCTCGACACATCCTGACACTAGTTTGTTTTATTCAGTTGATTTTATTTTTGATTTCCCTTGACCACACTAAAGTTGGCAATATTTCACTAACTTTTTTTTGACGGCAAAAGCAAAAATTAATTTTCATAGTGTGTTTGCATTTATGTAAATTAAGTTTTTGCTTATGAGACGCGTGTCCATCAAAGTTAAGCCCTGAAGTTGGCACGTTGCCAACAGTGTATCCTGAATCGCATTTGTAGTTTTTATGCTCTTAAAATGTCGAACAGTATAAGACTCATACTGATAAGTGTTGCGCACAGATGGATACATTTTTTGGTACCCCAAATCGTCTCCTCATCTACACAAGCACTTTAATCTCTCAGATAATTGAGTAAAGGATATTATATTTTTGTTGAGTGATTAGGAATTGGCCAAATGTCAGTGCACACCGCGCTTATCCCTATACCCTGTTAAAGTTAATACAGGGTTATAACAATATGAGCCATTAAAAACAATTTGTTAAATAAGACCAGAGGTTAATCTATAACGAATTTTCAGTAGTGAGAAGCAGTACGTTACATATTAAATTTGGTACTGAAATTTAAAGCTGAGTCAGGGTATCTTCTTATTAACTTTCTACTCTAGCATTTTTATTTAATTTTTTCGCTTTTATTTTCATTTTAAAATTATGATTTAAAATGTTGGATAAATGTTACACTTTGGCAAAGGATTCGAATGTGTTGTTGCCATGGTCACGACCATCATTCTAGATAGAAAGAATGGAAAGGGTAGCGACATTACAGAAAGGACAAAGGATACGGATGCTGGGCGCCTTTAGTTGACTGTGTGTTAAATTGTTTACGACACACAGACACACAAAAAAGCGTTGCGTGTACTCATCAAAATTAAAGCGACCTTCATCTCTGCTCGCAACATTTTTACAAACTGGAGAGAGAAATAGATAGACAGAAGTGAATCTGGAGTTAAATGGAAAGGAGAAAATTGTGTCCTCCTAGATTATGTTTGGCTGTATTGAAAAATGTATGTTGTTTATCTAGCAATAAGTGAAAAGCAAGTAAGGCAATTAAATCTCAATATTACAAAAATTTCAGAAGTGAAATAAAAGTGCAACGCTTTTCAGTCATATTACAAGTTTTTAAGTTTTGTAGCTTGTTTATGCATTTTGACGACATCAAATGTTAGAGAAATAGCACACTTGTGTCAAATACAACACGCAGAAGGTTGGACTGTTGGGCGTTCAATTAATGAGCTATAAATGTTATATTTAATTTTATGTATTATCTACTGAAACCAGATCTATGTTATAGATTTTAAATTCACTGCTATTATTCGTACCTTTACACATCAATGTTTTATAGCCTTTTAGTAGGTTGATTAATGTTGAAAATATAAAAGACATATAAAAAAAAAAAGGATTCTTCTTTAAGAAAACAGACCCTTTTGCTCAGATACCCATAAAACAATAATGCTCAAGACGACTTTCGCAGCAGCCGCTGATGTTATTGCCAAGGAATGTCATTTATTTCCGCTAAAAGATTTTTCATAAGACTGAATCGTTTTGTGATGATTTTTTTCTGCCTGGAAATGTGAAACTTTTTATAATCGGAAGGGGTTGTCATCTTCTTCATGACTTAATTGATGATATTGAAAAGAAAGTTGTCCATCATCTCATAAATCAAAGAAGGACTTGGTTCATATTACAAATTGTCAAAGTTAGTTGCACGTGTTGTATTTAGTTTGTTAGCGAAATGACCTCATATTGTTGACATCTTGGACTGCAGACTGTTACAATACCTATAGATAAACATGTCTGTGCATTTACGATGAATTCAATAGCAATTTCAATGAAATTTGGAGAAGTACTTTCGGCACCCAAAAATAAAATCGCAATAATGTACCAACCCCCAATTCATTGATAGTGTCAACTGATCCGGTTCGTTTGATCGCCAGCCTCATCCTAATTCTAATGGACCCTGACCTTATCCCTGACTGGTTTTCTTCAATTTCCTTAGAATTGAAACTGCAAGCGCTTTAATAGGGGTTAGATTCCTTGACAGCGATGTTGATATCCTTAATTCTTATGCCTAAATGATTAACAAAATTTAAAGCAAAATGCACAGAACCAATTGTTTGAGAATAAAACATTCTCTGATAATGTTGTGTTTCAGTAGACGGCAAGTTTAGTAAAGTCCCGCAATTTTGAAGATAACTAGATTAACTAACAAAACTTCTTTAGCAATAAACACAGACGTTATTTAGGAAGCAGTTTTATACAATATGAGACTCAAAGAACGACAAATCATAGCTAAGATCTTTTTCTCCCCTTTCGAAAGCAAATCGATTTAAGAACTGAACAGAATAATAATAAAAATTAATACATTAATTAAAAAGATATGCAGTTGTCATTTATTGTAAAATAAAATCGCGCTTCGATCATGATATCCTGCTTTCAAGAATCGTTGTATCGGCGTTGTATGCCCCATTGCACAGTGAAATAAATACGCATAGAGAATGACAGAAAAAATAAGGGAAATGTTAACCAATCCTCCCTCAATTGGATGCCAAGCTCATAAAATCATATTTGTCTAAGCATGCATCGTAATCCTTTTTGTAAGAACACGTATGTATGTGTGTGTGTGTGATTGTTTGCGTGCCTGAAAGGATTGCGATGTAAGAAAGAAGAATTTAGGACAAATGTCTTGAAGGACGCGTTTCTTCGACAACGTTTCAATAGTCACTTACAAAAAGGCAGCTGAAGATGATCGACAAAAGACCAAAATAAGATTAAAACAAGTAAGAGTGCTGTAGTCGAGTGAACTCGACTACGATATACCCTGAACCCAATTATTAAAATTATTCTATTATTATTGGCAAATTCCCCTTTAAAAAGATTTGCACTAAAATGCGAGCAGCTCTGCAAGCGCCCTCTGCCGACACACAAAAACATATTGATTCTCGCATGGATTTATGCATACAGATAATGCTGGCGGCTGCTGATAGAAATGAGATCAATATGAGAATATATTTTTGACTATTACTTGGGTGTTTCCTATACGATCTTGGGCAGTTGATCAATAGTATGCATATGCATATTAAGTATTGATTTGAAGATTCTGCCTTTTTAATTGTGGCATTTATTACTATCGGAAATTAAATCGATCGATATTCGATAAACGAATACAGTTACCGATAAAAAATTACCAATTTTTAATGTATTCAGGTTATAAAAAATCACTAACTTGATCTGCGCAGGGTATACGAGAATCTATATTCCAAATTTGAAGTCTCTAGCTCTTATAGTCTCTGAGATCTGTGTGTTCATACAAACGGTCAGACGGATGGACGGACAGACGGACATGGCTATGTCGACTCGGGTGTTGACCTTGATCAAAAATATGTACACTTTATGGAGTCGGTGATGCTACCTTCTGCCTGGTATAAAAAGGTTGAAGTTTAAAGAAATTCAATGTACAATTCTCTTTTGCTAGATTAATTACATTTAAAATCAGAAAAAATAGCTTTGATTATTATGACCTTAAGGACTTCTTCAGTACATAATACTTATAAAAGCCTACGGCGTTGTAGAAGAGTATTGCAAAAATTGGAAATCACTTTATGTTACCAACAGCAACTTTTTAATTATCCTTTCGAATTTCCGTTTTTACCTTCTTCAATCACATATCAAATTCCAGCACATTTTACAAACATTTTCTCTTAAAAAAGTGAAAGTATCATGTGACATTAAATGATATCATTCATTTTAAAATTGTCATTAGTTTTACGGCGCAGACCAAAAAATAAATTCCTTGAAATGTTGAGCATTCGTTAAGAAAATCCTTGAGAAAATTATTGCGATCGTTACTTGAATCATCGTTAATGAGTCCCTCAGCAACTTTGACTAATTCATAAGAATCATCAATGAAATTGTGCACTCGCTGACAAGAGGCAAATATTTATGATCAATATTATGATTATGATTTGTCCAAGTTCATTGCGTTTTCCGTTTGTTTTGCTAAAAAGCGTAAAAATTTTTTAAAATGAAATTTTCACTTTTTCATTTAATTTTAATAGCAATGCGGCCAAATGTGCAAAAAGTTCAGCATTAATAAATGAGTTTAATTTTTGCAATTCGAATCCAAAGCAAATTTTAAATAATATTTATAGAACATTAAGTGAGATGCCTGCCAGCCATTCAACATATCCTGCGACAGCCCGTGTTATGCTAATGGACCTGTGACAGAAGAGGAGGAAGCTTTCCCAGTGAGAGGCGCATGCGGAAATGTATGCAAATCCGCTGGATGAAATGAAAAAAAGGAGGGCAGTGGAAATCCCATCACAAACAAATTGATTGGATCTCGAATGCCAAGCATTGGAATTGAGCTCTGTTGGTTTATCACCTGTTTGGAGAAGTGGATTTACCAATTGTTGCCATTTACCCAGCTATTGATAACAAAATAATTTGTAATGGCAAATGGAAACTGAGCTACTAAATTACAAAATAGAAACATAAAATTGCAAACAAACATAGTTTGTTGTGTTGCACATCAGAAGGATATTTTATGATGCCAACAGCGTGATAAAAATCGTAGAAATCATTAAAAACCTAACTGACTAATTACGTCAACTGCCTGTGGCATCCTTTGTCCTTTTTCACAATTAATGCTAAAATGTAAACAAAGAAAGTTTGAATATTCGAAGTGCAGTAAGACGAGTCTTTTTCCTAAACGTAGAGATATTTTGCCTTTTTCTTACATTTTTAAAGATGTTTTGTTATGGGATGCGTTTGGTCGCAGATTTATTGCCTCAAGTAAATCTCAACGCTAGCGCCCGAAAAAGAAGGGAGCATTCTCAATTTCACGAAATCCAAAATGATATTTTAATATAATCGTTAGTACTAATGGCAATTTATGCACTGATTGAGGATTTGGCTTGACCCTTGTCGAAAGCTGAAAAAGGTTCCATTTGTCCTTACCATCGAAATTCCTAATTCTAATAGGATCTAATTATGATAAAATGACACGCGCTAGGCTGCAGATTATCTTCAATGAGTGGACATTGAGGGGATGTCCTGGGTACGTACTTGATATCTTGACCAATTGCCGAGGTGTGTGTGTTTATCCTTTAAGTCCTTTTGGCACACGCGTCGTCTATCCTTGCTGGTCAAGCCGTCAGACAGGTTTGTCTCAAGGAGTTAAGTGGTCATTTATTGGGGTCATCCTTTCCATGCGTCGCAATGCACTAAGAACAAATTGAGCTGGTCAATAGCTCTGAATAATGACCCTCTTTGGCTTGGGTTCAGGTTTAGCTGTCCGGCAGTAATTTATAACGGTTGTTTAGGTATTTTCCTTTGAAGATGAGAACAAAAATCTTGAGCAAGAGATTTCCTATCTAAGCCCTGACCTTCTTGGTAACACAATTGGGGTAGCGCACCAATTTTATTCGCTTTGAGCATCCTTATACCGAAAAGGGTTAAGGCGACCCATAGGGACGAGTTCATTGCCCAAAAACCGGACCGCGATTTCGAATAAATGTAATCACAAAGCCGAAAACCGGTTGGACACTGCCATTCATTATTGGGAAAGGCTGCGAAGAAAATTGAAGCCAGAAAAAGGGGCGAACCCCTTGCCGTAAACAACCATGTGACGGTCCATTGCGAGATCTGGTCAGACTAATAATATAACAGCGGCTGCAGCATCGCGAGTTGCCTGATATATCCTGACAGTTGCTTTTATCACAGGTTCTGGGGTGTCAGCGAGGGCAGGAGGACAGCAGGACAATGGCTGCTCAAAGGGTTCGGTTGCGGTCGCGCATTCAAATTCCATATTTGGTCTGCAACTGGGTAACCTATTTATGAAAAAATGTACATTTTTCTGCTTGGCTCCTTGTCCTGTAGGTCAGCCATTTTGTTCAGCCTTAACTTGAACCCAAACATGTTCTCAAATTAACGGACATTTCTCAAGAATTTCGCACGATATCTTTTGGGTCACCAACTAAATACGAAGGGTGAACATAAAACTTAAAGCAGCAGAAGATAGAATCAGCTTACAAATGGCGATTGCTTATCAGATGGTCGTGTGCTGAGCCTCCAGCAAAACTGACTGCAATACTGACCATTAGCAAGCCAGCACTTTCCCCTTTCCGCTTTCCCCTTTCCATAGTCTTTCCGACAGGCTTATCCAATGGTTTGACCAGTGCTAAATGATTTAATGACTCTGGCGCGTGTCCTTCGCGGGGTTGGTCAGTGCGCTGGTCAGCGATGTCCTTCCACTTCCCCTAAGACCCTATTAGGCAGCAAATGTAGACTTAGGAGAGTCTTTGTGTGAGCACCTTGCACATTTCCATTGTCAACAATGGCTTCACATTCATCCATTATCAATAAAAGAATTGTTTAGATGTCTCTGTTGACATAGCCCATAAGAGATTTATGCATAGAGGCACAAATATTATTGAAGGGTCAACCTTCTTGAATGATTCGAAAAAACATTAAGAAAATTTGAGAAAACAAAAAAGTAGGAGGGTTTTTGCAATGATTTCCTCACGTTAATGTTATCGTATGCTGCGAAAGTATATTCGCATAATTCACTGACTATAACTATCACATTGTGCTTTGTGTAGTTTTACAAAACTGTGAAGTGGCATTTCTCTAATTAACTCCTTTTTAACTAATTAGAACAAGTCACGCACTTAGCTTTTTTGAGACTATATCCTTCCCTCTCCGATCTCCTTTCATTTTGTGGAGCCAGAAATAAAAACCCTTTGATTAATCATAAAGTAACCTTTTATTTTATACATTTTTAACTGGAACGAGTAGCAATCGATGACAACTTTGAAATAAAATCCGAAACACAAATGTTTTCAATTTTGAAACATTCGAAACTGAATCTATACTTTTCATATGCAAATACATATTAAACAAAGTACACATTAAAATGGAAACAAATTGACAACATGACTGGATTCCTCTGGTAGTTATAGTGCACAAAGCGACTCGGGTTCCATTCCATAGGCCTTGTGCATATTTTCATGAAGACTTTGTTAGTTGCTCGATTCCTTTCCCTTCTCCATTTCACACAATTATGGCAGCAATTGGTTATAACTTTTCAATCTCCAAATCAAAATCGAAATGACAAACACGCAGAGATGAGTAGTTCCAAGCTGTATACATATTCTATATAAAATCAATCGATGTCTGCAGCTCGTCGATAACCGCCCCTTTTGCTAACCGAATTGCATGTCTGGATTTCCTTTGCATTCATTGCATGAGCTGATTTGCATATATTTTCACATAGCGCGCGTCGCGGGAACCCTCCTCCGTAGTGGGCACCGACACAGGTCGATTAGCATAAGACTGGCTGGGATTGATCCTGATTTGCTTTGCTCTTCTCGCTTGTGACTTGAGCCTTTGCGCCTGTGCCAAAATTATGCAAATTTTTCCACACACCGATATTTGCCAACAATAATTTATGTAAATTACACTGACAAGGGTCTTTTGCGCCTGCGCAAAGGATATTACAAGTCGCGTCCTCTAAGGGTTAATTTTTGTAAGGGTGTGCTCCAATTTCGCATTTTTGCAATGTTTTATTATATGCAAATTTTGGCATTTTTAATTAAGGTTTGCTTTGCGCGGTTGTGATGCAGATCTATTTTGTTCGTTTGTAAATTTAATTTAGTTTATTTTTTACATTTTAATATATTCGACTGTTATTGGAATCAGCAGCTGTATTGATTTCTAAGAAACTATCTTCAAACTGAGCAAATAACTTGAAAAGGGTTTTGCTCTATGGAGCAGTACGCTGGGAACTACATTTTGTGTAATTTTTGTACCTATTAAATCTTTCAATATATAATCATATTTGCTTAGATTCATATAAATTTCTCCACTCTCCGTCTCTCTCTTTATCTCTCTTCACTTGCAATGCACAGGGGAAATTCCTGAGCAGCAGTTGGTCTCTCAACATCACTTTATTTGCCCAAAAGTCGCTTTTCTATAGAAATTTACATGGCCGCTGGCATTTTATTGGTTGACTACGAAAAAACCAGCAAAAAACAGCGACAAAAATCACAAGTTTTTAAACCAAGTTTCCACAAACAGGGCACAAAAAATGATTTGGAGGGTTGTGTGCGCCTTTAACCACCACCTAAAAGGGCTTTACTTTCAGTTATTCTTTTTCAAGAGAGTCAGAGATGCAAGAGCGGGGCGACTAGATCAGTTTTTTAAGAGAGTCTTGGGTTTTGTTTTTGGAGAGATTGTTGCTGAGAGGACCTACGAAATGTTGCGCAATATTCTACTATATTAGTTGGTTGTCGTGGAAGAGTTGAGTCAGTTTGAGCTGCGCAGCTGAACTTCGAGGATCGCTAGAGATGTGCCATAGATATCTGCGTCGAGAGTGCTAAGTGAAAATTGTGAAAATCTTCTTTACCAAGACATATTTCGGAATTTCCAAAGAAAACAAGAAGTGCTCGCAAAATGTTCAATCAAATGGAATTTATGATGCAGCTTTATATGATGAATCTGTTGCAGCAACAACAACTGCAGCAACAGCAAACCCACCAACAACAACAACAACAACAATCACAACAAGAACAACAACAGCTGTCAGGCTTTGCACAAACACAAACTGAGGATATCAGTAGCAGCACTTGCCTACAACAGCAACAGCAACAGCAACAACAGCAACAACAACACAA
The DNA here is from genome assembly GCA_035043505.1 of Drosophila setosimentum. Taxonomy (NCBI): domain Eukaryota; kingdom Metazoa; phylum Arthropoda; class Insecta; order Diptera; family Drosophilidae; genus Drosophila; species Drosophila setosimentum. Next base: position 6,217,377 of record JAWNMY010000001.1, read on the forward strand.
GACTCGAACAGACAAACGAACAAATTCACAAAACACAAACTGTAGTTCTAATAGCCGTAGTTGTAGTCCCAATAGTAATTTGAATACTTTGTCATCACAACAACAGCAATATGAACAACATGCAACACCACTATTAACAACACCCACAAAAACTAATAGCACAAACACTAACTTTGCCCAGCAGTTGCCACAAATGTTGCTCAGCACTATATCGCCAGTGACACAGTTCATGTTGCAACAACAACATCAACAACAACAACAGCATTTGCTGACAACTTCAACTTCCAATCAGCTACTAACACCTAACACGCCCAGCTCCACACAGCAATTACAGCTGGAGCAGCTTACCAGAAATAACTTTTTGCAATCCTCCGCAGTGACATCGACGCCAAATGAACAAACAGCAGTAGCAGCAACAACAACAGCAACTGCTAATGTCACTGGCAGCATTCCGGCAGTCACTGTCAAATATGAGCAGTATTTCGATGATGAGGATGATAAGCCGCTGTCAAGCTTTAACAGCTGCAGCTCCTTGGGCATGGCCAGCACTAATGATGCCACTAGCGCCACCAGTGCCAACAGCGAGAAGTTGTTGCTATTGTCGGGCATACAGCCGCTGGAGAGCACGAGCACCAACAACGACAGCATTGACTCACCCAGCAAGGTAAGTGCTTTCATAAAGCTGCTAAACCAATGGAATCTTCTTCGTAGTTTTATTAAATTTGTTGAATATTGCGGGTGCTTCTGATTGCAGTCGAAATAAGAGAACAAGCAGAAGTAGAAGTTATAGTGGCAATAATTAGACAAATCAATATTTAAGGTTTTTTAAGACATTAGAAAATAATAATAACTTAACCATATATAATATAATTTATTTAAATTTCATAGATATTATAACTTTTAAATCTAGAACTCCTTGTACTTATATTTCTATATCTTTCTCTCTATCAGATTAAGCTGTAGCAATTTTCTATAACTATAACTATAACTATAACTATAATTAAAGTACCAAAATTATTTAAATTTGTTATTTTTTTCTTGTGTGGTAGGTAGTCAGCTGGAAATAGCTGAATTGGTTCGAAAATTAATGTAATGTAATTTATATGTATGTTCGTCAGAAACTCCCACGCTGTTTGCAATTCGAGAGTAGGTCTCTTTATTTGTATAAGGAAGGTCTTCATTCTTGCGCTTTGCCCGCTAAAAACACAGGCAAAACTTTTGTCGCTATTTGTTTGCTTGCTGAATGTAAACAACATCATGATTCCAAGGAAAATGGGCAGCTGCTGTGCCAACGAACAACTGGCACCAGGCAGTCTGGTTTTAAGAAAATGTATTACCATTTAATATTTCACCCATTCTACATTGCAGTCTACGCCCGTTAAACAGCCAGCGGATTCCTCATATAGTGCCATGACCTCCATCGACAATGATGAGGGGACATTTAATACACCCTTGGCACAGAGCAAGTATTCGCTGCTGACGCCACCGCCATCCAATGATCAGAGTAAAGCAAGCATTAACAGCCTGAGCACGGCCAGCGGTTTGGATGCCTTTCTGCTGAATGAGGAGAATCTGAAACATCTATGCAAGGTGTCCTCGTATCTGGAGTGTGAGAGTGCGCTCTGTCGCGAGGATGCGTTGCGTGAGCATTTTCACTGCTATGACGAACCCTGCCAGGGCAAGACTCTTAGCAAAAAGGATGACATCATACGCCATCTGAAGTGGCACAAGAAGCGCAAGGAGAGTCTCAAACTGGGCTTTGCCCGCTTCTCCGCCGGGGATGACTGTGCGCCCGCCTATGGTGACGGCTGTGCCTACAACTGGAAGCAGACGCACTATCACTGCATCTACGAGCACTGTCCCAAGGTCTATGTGAGCACCAGTGATGTCCAGATGCATGCCAACTTCCATCGCAAGGACTCGGAGATTGTGAACGAGGGTTTCCGGCGATTTCGCGCCCACGAAAACTGTCGCATCGAGGATTGTCCCTTCTATGGCAAGAAGATATCGCACTATCACTGCTGTCGCGTGGGCTGCAATCACACTTTCAAGAACAAGGCCGATATGGGTGAGTGATAACGAATTGAATTCAAACAAAATATGCATCCTTATTCACTTTGCCTTTAGACAAGCACAAGACGTACCATCTGAAGCATAATCAGTTGACACAGGATGGCTTCAAGAAGATACTGAAAACGGAACCATGTCCCTTCGAGTCCTGCAAGTTCTCCACGGTAAGCAATCACATACATTGTGTGCGCGAGGATTGCAACTACATCCTGCACTCGAGCAGCCAAATGATTAGTCACAAGCGCAAACACGATCGTGACGATGGAGAGCAGCAGTTCAAGAGCAAACAGGACGACGATTTGGAGGATGCAACGCAAACACAACCAGCTAGTGCACCTGAATTGATCAGTAACAGCTTTAGTTCCACTTCTACACCACTTTCTTCGCTCTCCACGGAGCACTTCCTGGCCCGTAAGCGAGGACGCCCCCCCAAGCTAATTGTGAGTTGAATGCAGTCTTCTGCAAGATCTTCACTTATCATATTTCTATATACATTTCAGCAACTGCCAGGGGATGCACAACAATCTGAGGCGAAGCGTCTCAAACTGGCTGACACAGATAGCTATCCGACTCCAACAGCTCAACTCCCATTCTCATCCAACAGCAATGCACTGAGCAGTGCTCTGCTTCCCAGCCTCATGCCTAACTTTATGCCTGCTGCAGATGCAACGTCGCCAAATTTCCAGATGACGCATCTTATGGCGCTCTTTCAGCTACAGAATCCGCTCTTCTATCAGAATCTGTATCCCGGCGCCACAGACACCAATATAATGCAGACCTTTCCTCAGAACTCGCCCATCCTTGGCAATTTGGCTGCGTTCAACGTGGCGGCAGCGGCAGCAGCTGCCGGCATGCAACCGCCAAAGACCGAGTTTAGCATTGAGCCCGAATTTAAGGAGTAGATAAGATAGTGTTAGTTGTGTTTTAGGAGGACGATCGGGAGTCTAGGATCAGGCTCTAAATAGGTTTCCAGGTAAATGTTAGAATGTCAGGAAGTTGCATTTGTTATAGCTACAAAAGCGAACTCGGCCACATTTTGGTGGCTGAAGAGCCTTATCAAAATGTTGCTGAATTCGCTTTTATTTGATTTCAAGATTTCAGTAAAATATAATTTAAGCTTAAGAACTGTGATGTTTTCTTTATATATAGATTTATTTAGCTGTATTTGAAATGAATATTCTGAAAATACTTAAATTGTTCGTAAACCATAGATCGACTTAAGAGCTGTGAGTTTGATACCAAATAAATATACAAATAATTTGTGATCACAAATACAAAAATGATATGATCACCATATTTTGTTAATTTTAATAAATACATTGTTTAACATTTGTGAAAAGAAAAATAAAAAATTGCTTAAAAACCTTTTAACGACAATAAGTATAATTGGTTCTTATAATACTATAAACAGTCCTTGTGCTAACGATTCAATATAATATATATAATTCAATAATATATATAATTCATTGCTCATAACTCGATCATATTCTTCCCGATCCTGGCGAGCCTTGTTTCGTTTTGATCAGGGGGAGTTTGTCGGTGCAATCGTAATGCACCTTGTCATCCGAATATCTGTAAGGATTTAGCCAAGTTAGTTATTTTTTGAAAAACATAATTGTCCTTTTTCGTTCAAAAGTAAAATAATATAAGTTTATCTCGCAAAACTTCCAATGAAACAATATTTTGAGTATCGGTTAAATAGTTGTTATTGCATTTATTACTGTTTTTATATGACTCATTTACTCATTTACTAAACACAAATTAACTACTCAAAAACTCTGGACTCTTTATGGCAAACAGTCCAGCTAATTAATATATTGTACTTAGCATTGAAGCATTTTATTCACTTTTGTATTGATTTAGATAATTTGTTTGCATTTAATTACTTATATTTAAACAATGAATATAGATAATCCAAGTTCGAGAAGAGAATAAAGAATTTATATAGTACACATGCAGATATATGTTTTCAGAATATTGTTTAATATGCTGCTGGATATCTTGATTATCGCTTACAATAAAACCAAAAGAAATAATACACAAATAATTATTTTTATAAAAATTAAGCGAAACAGTAAAAACTAATTGACTAAAACTAAAGAAACATTAAATTCAACAAGTAAAACTAATTAAAATTTGTTACAAATTAATTAAATCTGCTGAACAATAGAAAAACTTAAATAAAACTAGAAACTGAGACTGAGACTCTGCTTATCAATTTTGTATATATCCCTCCAATATAAGCATAGCAGTGGGTTGACAAGTTTCCTTAAGTTCTTTTACACACAAGTCATGTTTAGCCAAAATTTATAAAATTGTTGCAAAAGCATTTATCCAGTTCCATGTATAAGTACTTGTATATAATGTATGTATATATATATATTTTTATATATGGGGTCTGTATATATAACGTTTATGTATGTAGGGCAACAATTTGTGCGCAACATGCAAAATAATGAAATTTGTAGCATTTATATTTGTATTTTTGCATCTTAGCCGCAACTGAGGTGTACTGGTAAGCGTTTAGCCCTGCTCAGGCTGCTCAGGCATGCGCTCCCGATAGAGGCTGCGCATCAGCCTGCCGATGAATCAAAACCGTTAGCTGCGACCGGTGGCCGCAGCAGGTGGCGCAAGTTCAACCGTTGGATCCGCATTATGTGTCGGCAATCCCGACAAGGTAATTGCTCGCATATGATGAACGGGCCGTATTGACTTGAGCTGAGTGGTACCATTGAAACGACATTGGACATCGCTGCCAACCACACTAAGTGGATGCATGCCCGGTTCCGGCACCGGCTCCGGCTCCTGTTGGTCTTGCTGACCCACAGCATCTATGATCTCGATGGCAGCCATTGCGGTCTGTTTGGTTTGTTCGTGCGTTACCGTTGTTGGCGCTGTTGTATTGCCAATGGCGCCACTATAATTATGACGCATGGCCATCGGGGACAGGGCCGAGGGTGTCGTCTTATAGCCCATGCGACTGAATATACTGCCTGTGGTGCTCTGACTGCTGCTGGTGCTGTTGCTGCTAGCGGTACTTGGCGGACTGAGCGGCGTGCCAACGCCAGAGTCCACTTCCAGTGGACTCTTGATATTCGCTACAAACTTATCGACATGCTCCGGCAGCTTCAGCTCGTCCAGTTTTGTTTGCATGACGCTGCGTGCACTGGCATTGTCCAGCAGCCGATTGGGACGTGTTGGTGGTGTTGGTAAGACAATAAGTGGTTCGTTATGGCCATTTTGATTGTGATTGCGCTGCTGCTGCAGATGCTGTTGCTGCTGGCGCAGTTGCTCAAAAAAAGGTGTCTTCTCCTTCCTCTGCTTTTGTGGCGAACCAGGTTCGTCTTTTTCGCTCAGCTCTTCGACCACCTTGAGTGGAAACCCCAAGTGACTGTTGACTGAAATTGATTTGTTTATTTTACGCTCGGCAAATATTGGCTTGCGTCGCTGTCGATCCAAATCATCCAGCTGCTGCAGCATGCGCCGCACCTCACTGGGCAGCTCCAAGTCTGGATTGTGCTCAACCAATTGGCCAATATAACGGCCGAGTGTTTGTATTGTCAGCTCCAATGATTGCACCTGTGATTGCAGCGTTGTGATTTGCGTTTGCTGCGACGAACGCGTTGTTTCCAGCTGCGCAATGGACGATTGAGCGAACTAATTGGGGAGAAATGTGAATGAATTATTTCGATCATAAAATGATTAGAAAAAGATATTAGCAGCTACTCACCTGCAGCTGCTGCTCCAGATGCTGATTCTGCGCCCTTTCTCTATTTAACATTTCCAGGTGATGATTCGTCGTGGATATCTCCTCCTGCAGCACATTGTATTCTACATTGTATTCGGCCAGCTGCTTGCCAATGTCCAGCGTGAAGACTACCTTCATTATTTTCTCCATGCTGTGCGACTCCATTTTCGGCACCACCGATTTCAAATAGTCCATTATTTCCTCAAAGTTATCGCGCGCCAGCAGCTGTTGCTTGTGCACCGAGAGCATAGCAATGGCAAACTTAAAGATAACATCCGAGGACTCCAGAAAGACCAGATCAAAAATTCGCGCCACAAAACCCAATGGGAACTGTGAACTGAATACGGTTAGGATCCAGGGTGCGGCATACAAAGTGGGCGAAACATCGTTTTGATCCAGCCACACATACAAATCGGGCAGATGATCCTTAACTAGACGCGACAGCTGATACAACTGCAGTTGAAACTTCTTCATGTCCGGCAGGTATTTGGTGCGCATATTGCGGCAGAACATCAAGTGCTTCAGCAGTTGAAAGGCGCTGGCCTCATCGCACTGAAAAATGCAGATAGAAACAGAGAGGAATTAATTCAAAGTCCATACTGTAACCCCGTGTGTCCACTTACATGTAATAGGAGCACGCCACAAATGAAGCCCAGGCCCTGGCAGTAGCCCAGCTCTGGGTCAAGTATGGAGTAGGCCTTCAACAGATTGAACAGCGATAGCTGACCCAGTCCAAGTGGATCCTTGTAGAACTGATGATTGGGAAAGGTGCGACCCAAGTCAATAAATATCGCATGCTGATGCTCGGTTAATTGCTTGAGCAACGTATGATACGGTGTATTGAAGTTGGGGAAACGTTTCGTATCCACTGGTGCCATATTCATCGAATGCTGCTCGGCGAGGAAGGTCCAGACATCGCCACGCTTCGAGCGTGGCACACCAGTGCGTATGGCATGGTGCAGCACCTTGGGATCCTTCTTGTTGCCAATCTGCATGGAGTTGCGCTCAATGATTTGCTCCCAGCGCTCGATCAGCTGCTTGTCGCACGGCACTATCTCCTCGTAGTCCAACTTGATGCGCTTCAGCTCGTTCTCGTTCTGACGCGCCTGCAGCATGGCATTCTCCGTCTCCATGCGATTCAGCATAATCGTCTCCCGTATTGCCGTGCGCCACAGTTCACGCAGTTCAGCGCCATCTCTCTTGCCACGCTTTGCTGCTATAAGATTCAATATTTGAGTATTTTGTTTATTGGGTATTGAAGCCAAATAGACTTACGCTTGCGCATGGGCGATAGAAATTCGGTGGGCGCCTCACTGTCCAAACCCTTGGATGGCGTCACCACGCTGTTAAGTATGGCTTGTCGCCAGGAACCCTGATGTGTTTCCGCCTCCTTCGGACTGTTGCCCACTTTAATAAAGCTGCAAATTAAAAAGAAAATTTAAGTCATACATATATTTTAATCCATCCCCTATTTACTTACATGTCCATCATGGGGCTCTTGAGCTGATCGGCGCTGGGCTTGTTGCTGGGACTTGCGCCTACCGTATTCGAGCGTGAACGGAATCCCTCAGGCGGTGACTGGGTGCCCAGTGGCTCAGCGGAGCCCTCGCGTATCTCCCGTAGATTGTGCGGCGGCACAATAATATCAACCGTAGACGGCTTGCGCTTGATCAAGTTATCAAAGGAATTAGTGAGTGAGCGTTTCGCCTTCGTGAAAATGGTGCTGCCACCCAATATTTGATTGAGAAACTCAGACCGATTCTCAGCGGTGTCGTGGACGTGTCGCTGCTGCCTGGACTCGCAGTGAGCGCGCAACAGCATCATGAGAAACTGGTTCTGCTCTTCGACCGATGAGTTTGTCTTCTCGGATCCAGAGTACTTAGCCTTCACCATTTCTTGTTCGTCTTCGCTCAGCGTGGCGATGCGACGATAGATCATTGACTGTGTCTTCTTCTCGGATAGACCTTCTACGTCCGTGCACAACTTGTGGTACCAGAGCATGGGGCAATGCTCGCAGCTGATGATTTGTGTCTCCTGTTTCTTCTTCTGCTCGGCACAGGTATCAAATGCCTGCACAATTGCCGCCACAATATCATCGCAGACTTGCTCCGACTGGCACTTGAACACGTAGCCAATGTAGCCCTCGTTGTTCTGCTCGCGACAGATGATGCCGAAGTGATCCAGTGACTTCTGGCCGTGTACACAGCTGGCCACATCCTTGAAATCCTTGTACAGTAGCAACTGTTTGCGATCCGGCGAGATCAGCCTCAAATCACTGCGTCCAACCAGGAAGACCATAGTGCGATTCTGTTCCACAAACGGCGGTATACAGCCGTGCGAGGCGGAACGATCCCTTAGCTTGGGTATGCTGCAAAATTGGGAGAGAATCGGTAGAGGATGAGCAGTGTATATAGATGAACTAGTGTTTTAGACATGCCATGCTAAATAAAAAAAGGAAAAAAAATATATATAAATACTTATAAACTTAAAACAAGCAACAACGTAAGACAGAAGTAACGATAACAGTTGAAAAGAGTCAAAAAACAGCGATCACTGACTTTAAAAAGTCAACTGTGAAACTCAAAGAGATATTAATAAAGAAAAAATATATTATTTGCTTAATCTTTATGATAACAGTTATGTTCTCACTATACGGATAGGACGGATAGGAAGACTCTTGTTTCTTCCACACATCGATTTCGATTATTCAAATTATCAAATGGATTAGGCATAAAAAATACTTTATTTAATAAATAAATAAGACCAAAATAAGAACAGTTAATTTTATGTAAAGACAAACAAGCCTATATTGAAACTGACTGGATATAAATATGTCTATATATACTCTATAGTATCGGGGTTGATTCATGCAAATTTCTTGACAAATTCAATCAAAAATAAATCAAACAAGTTTAAATGAGCAACTAAGCATTCAACTAAACATGAGTGGGGTCTGGCGACAGGACGCCACTTACTTCTCCACAGTTGGAGCAGTTGCAGTTGCAGTTGCAGTTGCTAATGTGGCAGCTGGCTCGCTCTGTTCTCTGGGTGGCGTTGGGTGTTTGTTTATAATGACGTTGGTCGCCTCCAGTTGCTGACTATCCTCGGAGCTGCTTCCGTATTTATAGGTAACGAATTAATTTTGAGACACAGGATTGGGGAAAAAAGGGCAGACGACAACCGATCTCCGACAATTCAATCTATGATTACTTACATCTTTTTGCCCAGCTCCGCGTGGCTTTGGCCGCGCAGCAGAACGCGTTTAGCTGGTGACTTATTCTCCTTGTTCTCTTCGACTTGTGGTTGTGGTATGGCTTCCGGTTCGGCGCCCATCAATTGGTGCTCCTCTTGTGGTATGGGCTGTGACTCCTGATCTTCCTCATCAACTTCTTTGACTTCTTGGCTCTTCAGGGAGCTGCCGGCGCTCTTGGCCACAATGCCAACGCCACCCTCACTGCTCAGGGACATCTTACGATTCTGGAAGAGCCGCAAACGTTGCTCATCGTAGGCCTTGAATTTGGGCAGGGCATCGTCAATGAAGGTGTTGGGCACCCGCTTCTGCGAGACGCGTATCTTGCCCACATACATGACCTCAAAGAAATGGGTGTGATTTGGTGAAATGTCCGTCAGCAGCGACAGATTGCTCTGCGCCGATGTCGACGTGGGAATGTTCACAGTGCCCGACGAGCTGCTCAAGCCGTGCGTATACGACTTGGATGCCTTCATCTTGGAGCTAACAATATTAGGACTAGCATCGTGCTGGGCATTCCTAAGCGCTTCGCTCATCTTCAAATTTGTTGCCGGTGTGGCATGTATGCCATTTAGTGCGCCATGAGCGCCACCATTGCCGCCTGCAATCAGTGTCTGTGGTATGCTACCCACAGAGCCACCCAGCGTATGTGCCGGATCCCGCATCTGTTGCATCAGCTCCGCCATCTGTAAAGACGACAAACAGAGAGAGAGAAAGAGCGTTCGAGTGAGTGACATGGGCAGTGTATTTAAATTTCGGACTCAGATTAAATCAGGCAGCAGGCAGGCATGCTCTGAACATAACAAAAAGCTAAAGATTAAAAAGCTAACAGCTCCATTACGGAAGACCATACTACAATCCCTTTGGCTTGGTCCTGGCTAGTTTCCGGTCTGTCAGCCCATCGAGGTTTATATCTTTTGTCAGTTTGTTTGACTTTGTCACTTAAAGCGATTGTTTCGCCGGCTTTGTGGCTGGCAATCAAATTTCGGACATTCATTTCATGTCACTGACAAAGCAGATTGGCTTTGGTTAGGTTATGATTTAATTATGATAAAAGATGACGATGGAATTGATACAAAATTAAGTTATATTATGTGGTATTTATTTAAGAGCAGTGTTCCTGCAAAGTTTAGGTGAACTTATGTAAGTAGCAAACACATGGTCGAAGAAAATTCCATTTAGATCACAGATAAAAAGTGCAACCTTCTGATAGATGTAGTTTTCAGGCACAATCAAAAAGAATTTTTATAAAATATGTGTTAGGCGGGAAATGAATTGGAAATAATCTAACTCGACTGCAGTCAATTTTGTATAGATGAAGATATCTGTGTACAAACATGTCCCTTAAAAACATGATACAAATTTGATCTTTTTTATTTATTTTTTATTAATTTATTCACTCAATGCAATATTTATTTATATATATTCTACATTTTCTATCTCTCTATAAATATTTTGCATATTTTTATTCAGGATGCATATGCTGCACAGGTTATTATCGAATTATTTTTCACTACTTTGCTTTCCAAGTCAATTTTTGTGCAAGTGCTATTCTGCATTCGTGAATAATTCATTATCACGTTTCCCATTCATGTGCAGACATCGTGTCTACGGTTCTTCAGCATTGTCTGGGTAAAGCATCATAGCAACAGCATATGAATCTGGTGAATCTGATGTATCTCTTGTTGAACACAGCTGTTGGCTGCGTGTTGCGATATTTCTCTGAAATCTTGTAAGAGAAATGTACTCAGTTGTTCGCTCTGTGGCCCGATTGAACGGCATTGAAATGCTGCCAAAAAAACAAAAAAAAAAAAAAGAGCCAAGCAAAAAAATCCAAAGTTACAAAGTCCAATGTCAGTGCATAATGCAGCTGCCTCAAAGATGTGACAGTTTATCTTCTAGATGCATTAACTCAGGTGTCAACTAATTGTCATTTATCAGCGCTTTTGGGCAGAAATAGCAACCTAAATTTACGCTGAGTCTTGGCTACCAGATTTGAGATAAAGGTTTTTAATTTGGTGCTGTCGCTGCCTTGTCTATACAAATGTACATGCAAATGTCGCTGATCAGTCGCTTGTCGAGTGATCGTGACGTCATTTGTGCAGACTATACCACAAGTTGACAAAGTTCGCCCTATATATGCATATTTGCGTGTGGAATCATCAATATATATCTACATATGTTACATATGTACCTTATATAGTTTGTTTTTTAAATGAATAGTTTGCTAAAATAATAATCGAACAAAATCAGTAGAAACATATTTTTTATACTTGGAAAAAAAAATCAATAACCATTTGTTTTTTTATATTTACATAATTTTTTTTAATATTCGACAACAACATTTTTGTATAATTCAGTGATTTATTGTGTATTAATTCCAAGAAATAAATCTTTGTTTAGTTAACGACTCTTTAACAGTTTTTATACCCTTAACACATTAAAAATGGGTAAAAAGGCTATAATGGTTTTGTGCAAATGTATGTAACAGGCAGAAGGAAGCATCTCCGACCCCATAAAGTATATATACTCTTGATCAGGATCAATAGTCGAGTCGATATAGCCATGTCCGTCTGTCTGTCCGTCTGTCCGTCCGTCTGTATGAACACGCAGATCTCAGAGACTGTTAGAGCTAGAGACTTCAAATTTGGAATATAGGTTCTCGTATACTAGGTGCAAGTTTGCGTTATTTTATCGATAACTGCCTCCGTTTATTGAATATCACCACAATTGTAAAGGCACAATATCCTAATTAACACATAATATGCATATGTATGCTATTGATCAAATGCCCAAATTTCGTCCAGATCGGATAAGAACCACCCAAGTTATAGTCGAAAATAAATTCTCATATTGATCTCATATTGCTCGCATTTTAGTGCAAATCTTTTTAAAGGGAATTTGCCAATAATAATAGAATAATTTGATAACTGGGTTCAGGGTATATCGTAGTCGAGTTCACTCGACTACAGCACTCTTACTTGTTTCATATAAGTTCTGGAAAAAATCACATTCTCATTTTGCTCAATCATAAATGTAATTTATCGAATACTTTGGTTTCTCTCCTCACCATAAAAACTTGATTCTTGTCAAACATTTGTTTTTTGTTGTTGTGCAATTTGACAATTCTATCATATACATACATATATGTTTGCTAGATGACAAACCGAACAATTTATAAAAATACATTAAATAGGAATGTGAATATAGTGTTTGTTATTCGTGTGTGCAATTTGCTTGAGTTCAGTGAAAAATTACTATATTTAATACTCACATATCTTAATTGACATATACATGTTTGTATATGTACATTTATAGACAATATATAAGTATAGTTTTTATTCGCTAAATACTTCACTGGAATTTAATTCAACGTCACGTTCGCAACGCGTTTTGGGGACAGTTACGCCTAATAGATTTTTTTTGTTGCTTAGAGTACGTGCTCCTTAACTTTTTACTGTTGCTGTACGTTAGTTTTTTTTACTTTCTTTTGATAAGCAAAAGAGTATATTACCAGCTGCCCCACTCCCCCGCAAAAAGCATTACTAAGAAAAAATGCCATCGATTTTAAAGTTTACGTTTTAGCTGTTAAGATCCTGGGTACAACGTATCTCATAGTCGGGAGTTTCCAACAACAAGTTTTTTTTTACTTGATTTGTTTGGTTAAAAGTGTAAATGTGAAAATGTGAAAAGATATGCATATTAATTGGATAATTGATTGGATTGGATTTAAACTGCGTGAAATTACAACAACAAAAAAGGCAAATACAAATTAAAAAAGAACTAAGGTCAAATATTGCATTATGCACTTGCGCTTGAAAATGTATTTGCGTATTTTATTTAATTTATTTATTATAGCTTTTGCATTACCGAATGGCCTAGTACTTTTTTTTTATACATTTCATATTTACTACCTGTATCGCATCGCAACAAAACCTGAACTTGAACAGGATTTGCTATTGGAAAATTAAGCGAACTGATCGACGCAAGTGCTACAATGCAATTCATTTATATATGTCGTTTGTGATTTACAAATTTATGTTTTTTGTTTTAAGTGCATCTTAAAGGGCCTTCTATCTATCCTAATTTCACTAAATATAAGAATGCGATAGGAATCAAATAGTTATGGAAAGCTTTGCATTCGTTGCAACTACCACATCGTTGTGTTATTGAGCAATGAAAAAGTTTTGCAAACATTGCAATGTCAGTTGTTGTCTGGGCCACAAATTTAAAGGTGATTTTTTGGAAGCACATTTTATCTCTGTTTGTTGTTGCCAGACGTTTAATTTTCGGAGTTTTTGTTTTGGTATTTGTATAGTGGATTGTAAAACGAGTAAAACGAAATCACCTTTTGCATTTTAAAAAGCCTTCAATGTGTTATTGAACTTGTGGTAAATGTTTAATGACCGCATGCCAAATCTATTCTAAATGTAAATAATGCAATTGTTTGAATTTGCAGCTAGTTTAACTAAGGATTATTTACCAATTTGAAAACACAGAAGAAGAACAACAATTATAGTTCATGTCAAATGCTAATCGACTGGATAAACACCATTGTAAATATGAATAGTCTGTAACCAAAAATTGTATTTTGACAAGGTGGAAAAGTAAATGTGAACCTTGACAGAAACACAACAAATACTGCAATACAGGTAAACTAAAGTAATTGTTTTTCGGATGCATGGCATTGAACGACCTTCAACTTGACCACAAATTTAGAACACCGTTTGGCCAGGTGGTTCGAGTGCTTTCAAAACTTTCCAGGGAAAATTGTTTACCAAAAGTTACGCTCCCTTTAACACAGCATGGTCAGAGTCAAGTGTGCCGAGTCAACAAATCGCGCAAAAAAAAAATAACAACTGCAGAGAATGTTGTGTCAAAATGGCTGACGCATTATTTTTCTGGCTTTCAGTTGTTGGCACGCGCGAAAATTGTGTTTTTTTTTTTTTGTGTGTGGGATGATGAAAGAATAAATTTAATAAAAGTTGTTTATATGGTAATGAAATTATGCGCTTCCTATTTGCATAAGGATTCGACAGTTGCTTAAATAATACAGACATGAATAAAAATAACGCAAATAAATTAGTAAGGAAATTGAAATAAATTAAGAGTTCAATCAAACTAAGTTAAACTGTAGCTCAGATAATTCTTCAAATGTAGTGTTGAACTTTGCTTAAAGAACACAACTCGTAGTTGCCATTGCATTACGTAAGATGAGAAAGATCAAAAGCCATGCTAAGTAAACAAACTTAAACAAAGGCAATATATATATAGCAATAAAATTAAATCAAAGCAGAACAATTTAAATTGATCAATTCGGGCAGACACGAAGGCGGCGGAGCTGAGAGGTTAGCAACTAGACTCCGCCGTTATTTCAACATACAGAACATAGGCTTTTATTCAGCACGGATGCATCGCTGACGGAGGCAGTCAGGATTGTGTCCCGATGAAATGGCACCGTGAACATTTTGGTTTTCCTCGTCTGCTGTTTCGGTTCCCTCAATTAAGTGTTGTATTTGGTTGTTTTATTTTTTAGTTTGTTCACTCGTTGTTGTTGCAATTACGAAACTCACTGTTTGCCGCAAATGCCGCAAGGCGATAATGCAGTTCTTATTTAGAATACAAAATATTTTAACTTTACTTTTTTCTGTGCACTTTTTAGATTTTTGCTCACTATCACAAAATTGTTGTGTTTGCCATTTTGATGATATTTATTTAAGTTTGGTAAAGGTTTTCACAGAGAAATTGAATTAAATTGCGCTAAATTATAGTATAGAAATACAATTAAGTAAACATATAATGACATATAATTACATTGGTGTCAATTTATTTTTTTTACATTTATACATATATATAAATATGTATATTTTTTTTGTTGATATATTCATAACTTTAGTATCTGAAATTTCTAAATATGCCTTACACAATCACATTAAAAAAATATTTTACCACATTTTTCTAGAAATTTGTTAAATTTCTGACGTAAAGCGTAAGAACTTTGTTTTAAAATCAAAAACAAATGAAACGAGCCTTTCAGCCGGTTACAACAAACTTGGTACCTCATACATATTTAGAGATTATTTGCGCATTTCAACAAATTAACAGTTGAGCTAGTGCAAAATTTGTGACTAAAGTCAATATTGTGGTTATACTCTGCTAACGAAGGTATAGGAGTATATTGATTTTGTATAATGCTTTTTTCGACACACACAAAACATTCAAATTGGCCTGCTGCGTTCACTTGGAATAGCATTGATAATAATAAAAACGACAAGAACACATATATTCCACAATTTGAAAGCTAACTTCAACAAACTTGGAAGCTGACATTACAGTGTTGACAGAGTACTCCTCAGTCAGTGAAGCCCGTCTGTAAAATGCTCACTTATTTTTATTTTTAAGTTCAAAATACTTCATACCGCTTAAAGTTGTGTGCGATAAATTAGGTACAATTATCAATACGTATGTATTTAGTTAGTCTCTGGTGTGGCATTCAAATTTATGATGAACACAGCACATTGTATCTAAACGATTCAAAAGAATTGTTGTTGACTTCAACTGTAGCTGTATTTGTTGTGTCTGTTATATCTGTTTGTGTTCATATATATTATATATGCATATATATAGAGATGCTACGTCTTTGGCTATTTTGTAAAGATTTGCGTTAATTGCATTTGTTGTTATTCGTTGGCTTCATTTGTGAATCGAGAATATTTGCACTAGCCATTGACAGGCAGCATTTTAAGTAATTGGGGCAGTGGAAATAAGATCGAGTGCTTTAAGTACTTTATATAAGAGATGTTTAAATAACTACAATATAATATCGACAATAATTTAAATAATTATGAATAATTCATTATGGCACATCGGAGACTTTAAATATTCGTTTACCGGTTTAATCTTCAAACAATAAAATGATTCTATTCTTATTTATTGTTGTTGTTTTTTTCACTCATCTTTCAATTGATTTGATCGTTCTTGACTTTGAAGGCATTTCAATTAAATGAATATTGAAATCGCTTGTAGATGTAGATACACATAAAAGAATAACCAACTGACGCAACTAGGAAATATGTATATATGTGTGTATATATACATATATTTATCTACATAAGATTCTACATAGATGATATATGTAAATATATATATTTAAATTTTGTGGCTTTTGCTTGGCTTTCGGCTGGCTGGCACTTTTTAGTAACTTATTTATTTATACATTTGCTTGGGGCATTTGTTGTTGTTGCACAATAAACAAGTTCATTTCTTGTTAATTTCCAGAAATTATGGCGCACGCGTATTATTTTTTTTTTGTTTTCTTGTCGAACTGAATTTTTGCTTATTTCATTTGTATTACATTTTGTTTAACGGGCTGTTTCTATTCTGTTCGGTTCTAGTTGTTTTGCTTCTGCTAGTAGCTGTCGCTGAATTCAGCTAAGCGCGCACGCGATTCAATTGCCGCCAGACAACTAACAGGCAAGCGACAATGGACCCCATTCACTGATCGCCCGACCCACTGAGCTCGACGAGAATTGCTCACTGACAACAACAACAACAGCAACAACAACTAAATCGAAACAACGCAAGCATTAAAGAAACCTGCGCATGCGAAATTGAACAGTGAAACTGTTAAGAGAAACAAACAGTGAGAGTGTGGGAAAACGACCGAGAGAGCGAGAGAAAGAGTGCGAACAGTATACGCTGCGTATGTGTGATTTGTGAGTGTTAAACATAAATTAGGCAGCTCTAATAATTCGAATAATTCTGGGACAGCAAATATTGTATGTAAATATTTGATTATTGATGCACATATCGAAAATTCCCTAATAAATTCGTACATCGAACATTTTGCTGAAAGTAGCATTTTAGCATAAGTATAAACGTATATGTGTAGTCATCCCCTATATATAAATAAAATAACTTTATAAAAATGTTCAATGTATGAATTAATTAGTGGGTTGGGTTGCCTAGTTAATATTTGTATATTCGACTGTAAATTGACTTGAGTTTCTGTGTAATATATTAAATATATTCTTTCAACCATACAAGTTTTTGAAGAGTTTTTTTTTTTTTTTACCTTAAACCCATTAAAGATGCGTAAGCAGGTTATAAATAAGTTCAGAAAAACTATTATAAAAGTATATCTGACCACCTAAAGTAATTGTATATTCTTGAGCAGCATGAATAGCCGAGTAAATTTAGCCTTAAAGATTATTTAATTTTCTCGATAACTGCTCTCGATTTACGAATATCGTGACATAATTTTAATTGTAATTGTTAAGATATAGCCATTCAATTAAAATATAAAATACACAAACATATTGATGATCAACTGTGGAAATCTGTGGAATCTTTAGAATCGAGAAGAATAACAGACTGTGTTCACCGAATCGTATTTTCATATTTAACAAACTACTATCAGCAATGGTTTCTGTAATTATCGAAACCAGTGCATTCTAACTTGTTTTGATTACAAATAAATAGGTAAAATATAAGTTAAATGCTGTAACCACGTTCACTTGACAACCAAAAATTGAAAAAACAACAACAAAAAATTAAATTAAATGCAGTTTCCATGTCGTGTCAAAGGAAAATGCATTAGGCTGCTCGATAACAAAAGTCAACTGGGTCAAATTGACGAACTAAACTTGATTTGATTCTGCCTGTTGTTGAATTGGTTTGCAGGATTCGTTGTTGCAGAAATTGACGATTGAAGAAGAGGAATATGTTACCAATATGTTGCCAGCTGCAAGAGTAATATTTAAAATCAATCTAATAAATTGTGTGTGTGTGTTGCACCTAGCAGGCGACCAACAGGCCAAGGCTAACAATGCCATGTAGCAAAATTCTAATAAATGCAAATTTGAACTCGTACCAGCTAAACACAGAAAAGGTTAAAGTTTTTGCCTTTTTTAATTCAATTATTGAAAACGAATTTGATTAAGTTTAAATACTACATGTTACGCAACAATATTCAACTAAAATCTTTTGTTAAAGCACTTTGGAATTGTAATCAACGGTTTTAATTGAATTTACACTATATTTTAGGACATGTGCAACTCTTTTTGTTCATAGGACATGTCGATTTTGTTTAGCAACAGGACATGGCAGGAATGTCATTAAGAGTCAACCGAGCTTTGCGAATGACAACAGCCATTTCTCGACTATGTTAACGGAAACGGCATTTGCCGAAGGTCCGACAATGTGGTGCCGTCTGATGCCGGGTCCGGATACGGGTCCGGGTCACTTGGTGGTACAATAAAAACGTATTTGCCAACATACAAATATCAGAAAATGTGACAACAGTCAAAGGATAACTGTCACCACAAGGACAAGCAATAAACCTGAATGGTTGCTAAGATCTCTCCAGTTTTCGAGCCGTTTCCAAATCAAAATCGCATTACACATTACGCATACGCCACCGACCGTCCCATAAGTGGGACTGGTGTTTAGCACAGTCAACAACTGTGTCGCAGCAGCAGCCCGAAAATGAGCTTATCAAATGTTCGCGACTGCAGAGAGACCACAGCTCCCAGCTGCCAGCTGCCAGTTGCCAGCAGGCAGTTTGCCGCTTTTCAGCTTTTCCCTCGCTTTACTAATGATTTCCCTTTTCTTTTTCATTTTGTTTTTTAGCCGTACCTTCGCCGCCTAATTGCCGCCGTTAGCAGATGTTACCCAGCTGGGGGATGCACAGAAGCAATTATTTTGGTTTACCTCAGAACATTTTTAAGTGGCCTTTTTGCATCTGTGCTCATGAAATTTACAGTTTAAAAGGCTATAACTTTGCTAGATTTCTTATGTAAAATAATCGAATTGAATGAAAATTTTAAGGCTAAGAAGATTCTACTTAATGTTCGGTATCAAGGCTGATTCTATTTAATATATTTCAAAACTGTATAAACTCAAAAGCCCTCCATCAATTTAATTACTCTTCTCTATTATTTATCTTGAAACTCAGCTGACTGCTCTTTATCTTTGTAGCAAGGCCAAACTTTTAGAATTTTTGTTCATAAAATCGGATGCGACATTTAAACGTTTTGCAATTCGCTCAAACGGATGCTAAAACAAAACCCATTGTGGTAACTTTTCTAAAAATGTTCATGCCAGTGCATTTCAAATGGGCACATATCAAATTTTTACAAAAGACAGCCACAAACTCAGACAAGAATTAAGTATATAATGTTGAGTTCAAAATGAAGCTTACCTCTTCGACGGTGTCGCATTCGAATAGATAAATGTGCAGCAGCGGATCCTTGGGATCTTTTAATAGATATACGAGACCAGTGATGGGTCCTTGAAATTCCATAAAGTTTTTTGGTTGCTCTGCATCAGCTGCGGCCTGCAGCTGCTGTTGCTGCTGCAGCTGATAAGCGGCTGCAGCGCTTGACGAGAGCGAGCCATAGGATGTAGATGTGGTCAGACCATGACGCGACCCATTTGCGGACAATGAGTTGCTAGCAGCGGCAGCAGCACCACCACCACCAGTGCCAATTGTTGAGGATGAGTTGCAGACGGAAGCGGAGGGTGCGGTTGCACAATTGGCCTGCACAGCATTTGATTTGAGCTGCATGAAACCGTTGCCGATGCTCTTCGCCTGCGGTTTGTGTATGATGCGGCACATGCCCACGATGTGCTTGAGCGGATGACTAAACTGCAGCTCAAAATCCGAATTGTAGGACTCTAAAATGCCATGCTCAACGCCAACTGAAAGCTGCAAGCAGAAGGTGTTGAACAAACATTAGTGTTAAGGTAGTATAATCAACGAGATTGAAGGTGGCACTTATCTATGTGATGTTTGTAGCTGCAAAGTAAAAAAAAAAAAATGGTGAAATACATAGCCCTAATACCTCAAATCTGCACTTATTGTCTAAATCAACTGTTGAAATGCTATTGATGTAATAGATAAACGAAACCACAAATAAAATCATAGATAAAAGACAGCTTAAATATGAATATAGATTGTAGCCCTTATTGTCTAAATCACTGAAACCACATTTCATTTAAATATTGAATGTCGAGTAATTTAATTCTTCTAACTCGACATAAATTCTACTGCTCGTATTCACTGGGCTAACATAATCAGATAGACAACAGTGACTATTCATAATCCCCATTCCAAGGGCTGCATTCATCGCTTCCACTAGACGAAGCAGATTAACAGTATTAAATTCTTATAATCAGTTTACTTGCTTGCACAAATACAAAAGCGGTTCACTCGGAGAGCAGCAAGGACAGACCATGGGACAGACAGACAGACAGATAGACAGACAGGCAGATAGGAGATAGATGGATAGATAGGTAGACAGTCAGAGGCAGGTGGGGACTTGGAATAGCTCGACAACATAACAAACATGGCGGCTGCTCCATTTCCGGTGTTATCCTCATCACCGTCAACGTCACCATCAACATTTGCAAGCCGTTTTCTGTACTTGGCCTCCTTTCACATCTACAGTTTTTATTATGCTAGCATGCATATATGGATGTATAAATGTATGTATGTATGTATATATGTATGTATGTACTATGCGGAAACGGGTAGCTAGGGAGTGTTAATGTGGCTCGTTGGGGGCTGCTTGAATGGGTGTGCCAGTGTAATGGCTGAGCAGAAAACAGGTCGACTCATTCGAGGCGTTATTTAGTATTTAGCCATCAGAACAAAACGGATGCAAATGAAATTGACGTTCAGTTAGTTAAGCAGACGCCAGTTTCGTGTTCGATGCCAGAGAGACGAGTTTGTGTAGATGTAACGAAAGTTCCACAAACGACATCAATGCAAAACTCTTAAATATTATGATCTCATAGTCGGATAATTATACTTAATACGTCAACTTGCCTTACGTGACTAATTTAACAGGCTTCGATTATTCAACCATGATTATACGACCACTTATAAAAATAATATGTTGAATTCATCTAGCACTTAATTTGTCGAGTCATAACTAAGCAAAACAAACGTTCCTCATAATATTGCCACATATCCGTGCATAATTCTAACTCTCATTTCACTAATGGAAGCAAACAAACGTAAACAACTCAATAAATAACAAAGAAGAAATTGTGCCATTTGGGACCAATTAAAATGAATTCACTTTAAAGGATGTCGTACTTTTTACACGAAAAGGGGGAAAAAAAAAACTTTGCAATTAATAATAATTAGGTGAGCGCGCAAGAGAAAATGATTAAAACAGGTGCCTAATGAGGCTGCCTGACAGCACTCTAATCATTAGGGATATGCCCTGGCTGCAGCTCAACATCCATTTGCCATTTGAAAATACTTTTTACTTTTATTGGCAAAGCACCAAGCAATCATTTTGATAACTAATGATGGCCATGCCAGGTTGATTTCTAATTAATTTACGAGGGCCACTTGATGCTGAGTATCGCGTAGAGCGACCCTCTCGTTGGAA
Source organism: Drosophila setosimentum (assembly GCA_035043505.1). NCBI lineage: Eukaryota > Metazoa > Arthropoda > Insecta > Diptera > Drosophilidae > Drosophila > Drosophila setosimentum. Next base: position 6,238,849 of record JAWNMY010000001.1, read on the forward strand.
AGTGATTTGTGATTGGGTTTGCCTTTGAAATTGACAGGACAAATTCAATTATGCTTCTACATTCTGTATCTAAAATTGTACAACTCAGTTGGTGTTCTTGTTGTTGTTGTTGTTGATGTTGTTTTTTGAAATGCAATCAGCGAACAAAGCGAATTAAAATTTTCATTATGGTGGCACGGAAAATTGAAAGCGTTTCATTGAAACGAAGGGAGCGTGATTGACATAAATAAAATTCAGAGTTTTGATTTGAAAACGTCTAAAACGGGACGATTCTTCCGTTGAGAATATTTATTTATAAATACTACCCATAAGTAACAAGTTAGCACTCCTCCAGTCTGGTATAGTAAGAGCTGAGCTAGTAACCTTGGATTCAGGGTATCAGAATAGAAATAGAAACAGAAATATTTCTACACTTAATTTAAATGTGAATTAATTATTGGAAAAATTAATACTACTGGGAGCTGTGTTAACCGATAATCGCAATAATCTCAGGTTGGGGCCATAGGTTCCACATCCTGTATTATTTATGGCAACCGTAGCAGTAATCGACCCAGAACTAGAATCTGACCTTTTATTAAGTTCCATTTCACTACAATCGCAACTCGTTATTAAGACTTTAACAGCGGCAAAAGTACTTCATGTAAATTATATGTCTAAACTGCTGATGACGACAACAAAAACAACAACAACAACAGCCAACAAATAACAGCAACAAAAGCAATAGCAATGTAATGAGCGATTGTAGTCAATTTATTGTGAAAACGCCAAGCACCAACTACTACAACACAATTCGTGCATAACAAGAACAACAACGGCAAAAACAACAACAACAACAGAAACGGCAAACGTCAGCTGACACATGAAAACGTAATGAAGAAACGGTTTAAATATATAAATCAGTGAGCAACAACACGCGATTGTTGACGACCCGTGTCGCGTCGTGATTACAACCAGAGATGAGCGCGTGACAGAAACATGAGCGTTGCATTTTATCACGCAGAAATCACAATAATACAAATGACTTAAACATCCACAATATGCAAAAAAAAAAACAAACAAATTTGAACACAAACACGGTTTAAACATATTTAAGTTCCTACATCTGATTGGATAAAAATAGTTGATTCATCCATATTTATTCCACCTCTTGCTCTCAAAATTTATATGCTAATAAAAGACTTGAAATTTTTATTTAAATTAGCATATATTTATGGGTCAATTCTTAAGGTCGCTTAATGATAATTTTGTTGACACTTTGCGGATATAAACAAATTGAATATTGTATATTTTAATTAATATACTTTGATTTATGTCTATGTCATGCACGCGAGCATCTCTCTGTGTGACTGTATCAACATTAACAATGGGGGCTGGTTTCATGTGGCGCCTACTGGATTCGATGCTTGTGTGTATGTTTGTATGACAACTATAGTAATTTCTAACGGGGAATGAAGAGCTAATAAAATCAACGTAGTCCGAGGCTAAGCTTAAAATAAATCTTGTCTTTAACTTGCTATCAAAATCATATGCAAAACACACAAGTCAATAATATAACCAGACAGAACGTTGCAGTCGGCCGTAACCGACTGGGAAATACTTTAATACCCTAAGTAATACCAGATGATAACAGGTAGCAAAGAACAGGGTGGGTGTCGCCAGAAATGACCATCCATGAGATATGTGTCTTTATCGATTTGCAATTATCGATTTTATCGATTTCCTAGCCCCCTAGTAGAAGTAGCACTCCAATTTTAACACTTTGTCTGTACCGGGCACAGACCAGTATATTTTCCAAGTTGAAAGTTGTTATCTCTAAGTTGCATTCATACAGACGGACAGACAGCATGACGGACATTGCACAAAACCAATATACTATGATATCTTCGGTATCGAAGTATAATAAGTAAGTAATAATATATAGAGCTAAAAAGCTCATTAAGGACTTATTAAAAAAAACCCTGGAATATCTGAGGTATGATCGATATACCCAGAGCTATTTGAGCTGCATAAATGCCCAAAGCTATTAGAACTACCCAAACACTCAGACAATGCCACTCAGTTGGACAACTCGACGTATGGTTGACGAAACCCTATTCCAAGTGGCACACAGAGCAACACACAGACTCCAAGCATGTCAAGTGATACGCGAGACTAGAGTACGGTTGTGCTACTGCTACTACTAACATATAAAAGCAGTTGTAGAGGACCGCACTGTGCAGCAAAATCAAATGCAAAACACCAGCCAAATGGAATTGAGTGGGTGACATCATTCACGCCCATTTAAGGCACACGGTGCGACGCGACAAAAGTAACGCATACGCCGCGTAAACCCAGCGTGAGTCCTTCTCTGCCAACGTTTGCGAAGTGTGAAGCCATTTACGAGGAGAGCGGGCGAGAGCGGACGTGGATGCGCGGCTTAAGTGTTTGACTGTGCTCGACCAGAAGCGGATTAGCTGAGGGACTTCTGCCGAGCAGCAACCGCCAAAGAGAAAAATTCACAATAAAAAAATGAGCGTATTTTTTTTTTGCGGGCACAGCACAGCAGCAGTGTGGCCTATTGATTTTTCTCCTTCTGCTCGCTAAAAATCAACTTCCTGACTGCTGCTGTTGTGACGTCAATGAAAGGCACGCAACCAAGCTGTTGCTGGGTTGGTGGCCAGTAGGGACGCAGGGAGGCAGGCATCAACTACCTGTCACGTAGAGGGGCGCAACCTAAAAGTCGTTAGTGAAAACGCTTTTCAAAATTTACTTGGAAGTATTGAGTATTGATTCTGCTTTAGCTAAGATGATAAACTTATTATTGAACTCAATCAAATTGATTTTACTATAATTTTAAAATATTGTGAAACTTCTTTCCTATTATTTCCAGTACTATTAATTTAATAGAAAAGAAAAAAATTATTTTAAAATTATATCTTTTAATTTAATTTAAGCTCTTCCAAAGCAGTTAAAGTTTAGGTTAGATCGATTGGCAATTCGCTTAAGCAACGCTTGGCAATCAGTAGAATTGTCGATAAATTATTAATAAATTGCACTCGCTTTTGATTTGACAGTTTGATTTATTAAGCCCGAAATCACTAGCGTAGCACACTGATGGGATTATCATAACGGAATAATTTTTCTATTCATAGTAAACTAGACATAGACTGGGAACTTTATCCCCTTTTCGTGTCATTTGTAAGTCTTATAATTCACTATTTCACAAATTCTCAATGCAACTCTCTCTTCCTTAAATAAAATTCTCAATACTAATAGCCAATCTCTGAGCGTGCTTAACTGTGGTTAATTTTGTACTTTCCATTCCGGGCATTCCCCAAACATTGCATTAAGTATTATTACAATTTAATAAAAACTTCAAATTTAAAATGCCCTAAACAATATTTAGAGTTTTTGTTTTAAGTTATATTTTAATAAACTGTAAATTTCTATCTATTTTAATCACTAATTGCTAACCAATATGCAGGGCAAATATTTTAAGATACACATACGCAGTGTATTCTTTACGGGACAAGTTTGTTTGCTTGGCCATTGAAGCATTGAAGCGTCGCAAAAATTGACATAAGACTTTGACGAAGGGGCGTGCGTGGCAGGGCGTGGCAGATTTCGCACTTAAGCGGCAGCCAAAAGACAGCTTGCCATAATTTCCATGCGCTATTTAACATAATAAAGCAATAAGCTGCCACAGTGTTTGTCACACAGACTGCAAATGAACACAAAGAGCAGAAGAGCTTGGGCAAACATTTCAGTTTATAGTTTTACTGTCTCTACCTCTCTCTCTCTCTATCTCTCTCTCTATCTCTCTTTCTCTCTCTCGCTCTCTCTCGCCCTGTGTGCGTGCTGTTTCTGTGTCAATTTGCACAAGCAGCATACATCAAAACAATAAAGAAAAGTGCAGGATTAAGTAAATATTTATGCAGGCAATTACGCATCAAAATATTGTATAGGCCCGTTTTGCGAAGTCTGGCCAAACAATAAAAATAAAATACTACAGCGAGAGAGAGATGAGAGATAGAGAGAGAGACAAAGATTATGTGTGTCCTCCATGCATAATTGAATTTTCAAAATACGAATAATATTGTATAAATTAAAGCAGCACTTGTCTTGCATGCCTCCAATACAAGGTTTATTTAACTTATGTTTATCTGTTTGTAAAATGAAAAGAAATCCCTAATATCTGAATATATTTTTATAACTTACAAATAATATTTGTTAACTGCCATTTAGCTACAGATAAACTCAAAGCAATTTCATAAACCAGCCTTTTTATATTATTTATATTTCATATCACATTTATATTTCAAAACCACATAAGTGTAACGCTTGTATGTATGTGCAAACTACACCATCCATCTATTCCCAATAGTATTATTGTTATTTTCTCTTTGGGGAAAAAATCCAATTCCATATGAAACGACAGGATCACATATCAAATGTATGAACTTTCTCCAAAAGCAATTCGCCAAGTTTCCTTTTTAAAGAAATGTAATTTGGGCCAACCACGCTCTGCTTCAAAGACACTCACAATTTGCCAAGCAGCTTGGCAAGCACATAAAATGGATTCATTTCATAATGCTCCGAGAACCAATCTAAAACCGCAAACTGGACGAACAGGTAAAAAGAGAACATTAAAGTTGCGCCCTTAAATAAATCAGCCAATTTTATGCATGTTTAAGTGAACACTAAATGTTTGCCACCTTGCAATCATAATACTTTAAATAAATAAATTTTAAACAAAAATTTGAATGGGAAACAACACCAAAATTAAATTAGTTAAAAATCAATTAGAATGTGGAATTATGTTTAAATGAACTCCACACACACCCATGCACCCAGCATCTAATCAAAAATGTGTGTGCACCGTTACTCCCACACATTCACACACACACACACACACTGGCACCCGCACACACATATGTATATCGAGCTGATGGGCGACTAATTGGAAGCTTTGCCAAAATTAATTTCAAGCTTCCTATAATAATAGCCATGGGACCTCAGGCTGCGGATGACATTGAAGTTTGTGTCGAGTGGGAAAGAGACAGACACAGAGCTGGAAATGGAAACGGGCGACAATGGACAACTTGTCGCCGCACGTGCTCAACGTGTCGTATGCGTAACGCGCCAGTTAGGTAATGCCCCTGTGTGTGTATACATACATATAGATAAACGAATGCGAGCGGAGATCACAAAGTTAAAGAGTTCCAAATGTGAAATATACAACATTTTATGAATTGTTCGATTATGTGTAATATCAATTGATGTAAGTGGAAACGAAGTAGCTTTAATTAATCCATTTTAGTAATAAATATAAATATAAAGGCACCAAATCTCCGAAAAGCAAAGTGTCTCTTAGACAGCTTAATCAAACATGATTTAAACAAGTTATTTCCATGGGAAAGAACAGTCTTGGAATATTCATATGTCCTTGGCAAGAGACTTTGAAGTCTTCTGAGTAAATTAAGTAGAATTTTTAGAAGTATGTGCTGATTTTATTACTACAGAAAGAATCCTTGAAGCACAAAATAAACAAAATGTATCGCGTTAGCCAGAAAAAGATATTTGCAAGGCAAACATGCTATCAACTTGGAAAGACATGGAAATTGTCAAATCGAAACTCAAAACTAAGATTAATATAAAAAGATTAATAAAATGGTGTTTCCACGATGATTGGGCTGCTCGGCTTTCTGTTAGTACGCAGCCATCCTGAACCTGAACACGAAGATACGCTGTAATTCTGAACAAAGTCCAGGAAGCAAATAGCGGACGGGATCCTATATATTACTTTATAAATGTTTACAAATAAATATTTATTTTTCTGCATATTTATTCCTATACGCTGCTTATACCTTATGCTATTCGTACAAGTGGCTCAGAATGAGTCTAATAGTATTTCTTCCATTGATCAAATATTAGACAGATATCAAAACGTAAATAGGCCCATTACAGACTAAGTGAACCTCGCACATGACACATAATTGTCGCATGTAAACTTGTTCAACTGTGCGTCCGTTTCGGGATGACGTTGTCATCCTTCTAATTAGCTGTGAGTCTCACAGTGGGACTGTGATTTTCGTTTATTGCTCACCTGCTCAGCTTTCAGCAAAGTGGGTCTAATTTTGAATAGTTCGCTTGGGCAACTGATGTGCCATCGGTTGCCAATCAGTGTAATTGTCGATTATTGAGCGTAAAATTATTAATAAATTGCATCCGTTTCGTGCTTTGTGTTTTACTTTGCTATCGGGCAAATTAATTGATTTATTCAGCCCCAAATAACTAGCAAAGCAAGTTGATGGGCTGAGAATATAATTCAAAACAACATATCGCTGCTGTTTGTTGAGCAACTGAAGCATGATGCATGTTATCACTGATGATTTAATTAAGTCCATATGATGGAAAGACCTCATGTTGTGGCTGAACAGCGATTACGAATAATAGATTGCGATAATTAATGACTTATTAAGTTATTAAGAACAAAAAGGGTAATATTTCTACGGAATAAATAAACGCTTATCTATAAAAAAAATATGAGTTATTTTAAATAAGTTGTTCTTTTATTCCATTTTAAAGCTGAACAAAATTAATATGTATATTTATTTTTCTTTGTGAAATTAAAAATAGGTTTTCATGTGGTTTCAGAGCATTTTTATCAATTTTCTTTCTTTTATTATATATATAACTATATATACTCCTGATTTATATTTGTTGTTAAAGAACAAAGAGTTCTACAATTATTTTCTTTAAAATAATTTGATATTGTAGTTCTTACTCACCTTTGTATAGCTCTCGGTCGATCGAATATCGTCAATGGTCCATGGCAGCATGGACGCCGAGTAGCGGGGATCGACGGATGCACTGCCGCGATATGTCAGCGAGACAAGCCGAGTTTTCATCCTGTTACTGATAGTTTCCTTTCTGTTTTCTTTTTAAAGACTTTTGTGTATTTTTTTCGATATATTTAATGTTAAACTTTTCAAATTGTAACTTCAACAAAGCAAATTACACATGATAAGTTTTGGTTAAGTCGTGTTTGATTTCTGCATGAATCCAAAATAGAAAACAAAATGGCATTAAACTGAAATCAATATGCAAGTTGTTATAATGTGAATAACGCGTTCCACTTTAAAGTGGGCTCCGTTCATGAGTCACTCGCAACGAGTAACGGTATTCGCTAGGACAAAGGACACAGTACAAAGACCACCTGACGGCGCTACTTATTCTCAATGGCTATCTTGTTGTATTGATAAATATTGCTAGTATTTAGTATGGCCCATCAGCGGTGAAGTTTACTATCAATATTGATTTTTTCGTTCACAGACTTTATTTGACTTCTTTGCCGCTTCGCATTCGCAAAAAGCAAGGCCAAAAAGCGGGGCAGTTTCTGTTTTTTTCGTTTTTTTTTTTTACATGAGACTGTTGGAAATATGTGTGGACAAGAGGACGAGAGCCACCACCACCAACACATGTATAGGGGAGAGGATGGGGGAGGGGGTAAGACAGAGCAGAATCACCCCTAAAATCGTTGCTACTTGCCATGCTGGAATTTACTTTAGCATAAACATTTACAGTTTACTTTCCTATGGTTTCACACTATTCTTTTTATTCTCTTTTAAGTTTACTTTTGCTGTTTCTTTCACACACACATTCACAAGTACACACACACGTACACATACACATTCACGTCACGCTTAATTTGTGTGCGCGAAATTTGCAACAAATTAGTATTAAGCCAATTAACCGAATGGTGACCGAGACGCCAAAACGCTGTGAAATTACGTTGAGAACTAAAACGGTATCCAATGCTCCTTACCAGTTTAAGTCAACGGCATAATTTTGTAGCCCGATGCCGCAACGAGCTCACACACACGCGACACGACGTCCTTCGTCCTGCGCATTGAGCACACGCGTTAATATTTTTGTGAACCGATAAGATTATGTTTTTGAACCTTAGTTCAAATTATACAACTGATTGTCAAATAAGATGCATTTTAAATGACTGTAAATCTGCCGCCCGCCAAACAAAAATTGAAGTATACAAACAGATTCCACAATAAGTAAACAGTGGGAGTCTATCGGTTGGCCGCCACCACATATAGGTTGGCGTTGAACATCTGACATCAAATGCCAATCACATGCTCGCGCAGAGTCAGTGCTGTAAAAGAAAAATGAATACATAAGCTATCGATTGTGGCAAACGTTAATTTAAATTTAATTCCAATTAAATGGTTTATTTTGGCAAGTAAAAAATGACTTAAATCATACAAAAATCCGATTCAAACAAATCATGCTGTAAAAAGAAACCAACAGCGATAAGCTCCACCACAGCCACATCTTGCGGTTCGCATTCTTCTTCTACCTTATCGGCCCGCTTAGCCAAGTTGTTGTAAGCTAAGTTTTAAGCATTTAGTTCGTGCTGAAGCGCGCTGAGCAACAGGTGTGTTTTGCGCTCGCTGAGTCTTCGTGATTTCGTGGCAACGTTTTCGGTTGATATTGGGACTTTCACTACGGTTGAGAGCCCAAAGCCAGACAGAAGGAGAAGCGACTAACTAACGCTAACATTAATTAAAGCGATTCGCACGCGTTGTCGTTATTTCAATCTCCAAGCGGTGCTTTAAGCTGTGGCTGTTGCTGGCTTATGGGTTCATTTTTTAACAACTTCGCGTTTTCGCATTCGCCATATGTTGCTTAACACTATTTTTGAACTTACAAACACACACATACATACATACATAGATATACGTGTATGTTTGTAAATCTCTCACAAGTAAACACAATGCGCCGCTTTCAGCATTTTATGTGTGTGAGAAAATGGATATAAACATAATATAGAACAACAACAACAACAAAAGAGACTTTTGTCGCAGAAAAAAAAGCCGTTAGTGCGCGAATGGGGTATTTAAAGTTAATTTAAATAATGAGGAATTCGCGCTCATAATTGATTTAAGTAGCGCACCAGACAACAACAGCAAACATTTGCATATATTTCCGCAGACTCATGTGGCAAGAAAACCTGCAGCATCACTTCACTTGCCACTTGCAGTCAGTAGCAACAATTGGAATTGGTTGTTGCAGTTTTTGTTGTTGCATTCACACAGATGCATTGCTGGTTGTTGTGTACTTAAATGGCCAAGTTAGAATCCACATTCCTTCCACAAAGAGAACACACAGCACACAACACATACATACAATGCTTTAAAAAGGAAGTGGCCAAAGAAACGGCAGTTGACAAACAACAACAACAGCAGTAACTTATCTGTTAGCTTGTGAGCAAAATTCAAAATAATTGCACATTCAACATAAGTTAGCCCAGGCATGATGTGGAAGAAAGAGCAATGATGTGCATTATTTGCAATTTTTACAGACACACAACACACAGTTAGTAAAAAGGTAGACTGCGTGCAGTTTTTTTGTTGTTCTCTGCGTCCCACACGCGAACACACTTACACACACTGTTACACATCACAACAATCACGCAATTCATTTGGATTTTATGTCAAGCTTCGTTGACACAACTGTTGTTGTTGTGATTATTTTCTTATTCTTAGTGGCCCACAAATGCATACATATGTATATAAGTGTATGTGTGTATGTATGTGTATATTTACATATGTGTATGTTTATTGAACTAGTTATATCTATAACCGCGCTGGCCTTAATTAACATAACAATAGACAAAAACACGGCGCTCAACACTAATAACCCGAAGCGCAAATTTCAAGTTTGCACTGTATGTGTGCCTGTGTGTGCAAGAATATGCCCCAAAAGCGAAATAGTCACAACATAATTAGAACGAGCGAAAGGCAACAAAAGAGCGCGCGGTCAAATGTTGCACAGTGGTTTTCACATAACAAAAACAATAGCTGATGGAATTGATCTAAATGCAAATGTTATTGGTTTTAATGAATTAGAATTGAATTTTTATGATCTATCCATGGCATGAGAAGACGCAGTAGTTAAAGATATTATGAGTTTAAAACTGAGCTTGCAAAGAAATTAAAAAAGTTATATTTCCTTTCGTGATCGTAAATAAAAACTATTTTTACATATGCCATTGTCTGTAAAGTGGCATGGTATATGGCAATCAAAACCTACGTTTAGATAGAGCCAAACCAATCATTTCAAAAGAATTCATTAACACGCGCTCATGTCATGCGTATGTGTGTATGTGTGTGTGTTTGCGTGTGTGTGAGAGAGAGAGGGGGTTTAACTTCACCTCCGATCTTGGCAATGGCAACCACTGTGCGACGAGCGATGCGTGAGCCGAAAGGTGTCTCTCGATAGCACCTGTTGCTTGCTTGCTTTAAATGTAACCGGCTCACGTTGCGTCTTATTAGAAGCCACAGTCATCGCCCGCCCCAAACTCAAAACAGGAAAGCAAGAAAAAAAAGAGCGCACTTACAAAAAAAAAAAAAAACCGGTTGCTGTGAAAATGAAAGAAAAACTTTTGTTGCCAGTGCGTTTTACAATTTGTGTGTTGTGTTAATTTTATTCGTGACGTTGGTTTTTCTTCTTTCTATATAATTCCAGTTTTTGTATTCGATTTTTTTGGTGAAATCAATGCATAGAAAGTGAATATTGCACTTGCTTTGACATTACGCAAAGCCAAAGGAGGTGGAAAACTAAAAAGTGAAAACTGAACATTGCCAAAAAGAAAAATAATTAAAGCAATAAATCAGAAAAAACACGCATTTGGAGAGTTGGTTGCACTAGCATTGCGTGTGCCCATCATCTGGATCCGAACCCAAACACGAACCGGATTGTTTGGGGCCGCCGATGCGTCTGTTAATCCAAACAGCAACGGCAACGGGCGGCGCTGCTGCAGCGGCTCTACAGTCCCAATACAATTACAGTAGCATGCGTGAGGACGACATCGAGCTCGCCATTAAGGTGGTAAGTTATACCGCCTATCCCTCCACCAATATCCCATTCAACCGCCATCAGCAGCAATCTGATGAATGACTTTATGTCCAATCAGCTGCAAAATTATTTCGTGTGCTGTGGATAAGCGTTAAATAATAACCTCGACAATCACAGATACCTGTTCCACACACACACAGACACACACACCCATATGCACATCTTACGACAGGCAGAACAATCACTGATCGTTTAGAGAACGGTTCTTTTATGTTTGTAAATGGGGAGTTCTGAGGAAATGTAACTAAAATGAATGGCTTTCAATGTTGCACTGTTGCATTGTTGCACTCAAGCTTCCTCTTGAGGATTAAGCGAAAGCATATCCATAAACTTAAGTGACTTGTACAAACATGCAAAGCGATCATCTTTTCATCTATTTTCTTATTTCTGAAAGTTAATACAGCGGAAACAGTCGTTTCCCGAGGGCATTTACTCTTTTCATCATTTCTATTCAGAAAGAATTTCGAAAATTGAGGTTAATAATTATATGAATTGAGAAGTTAAATGTGTTGTCTTTGCATTGTATATTATAATATTAAATAGACCAATTAGTCTTAATGACTTTTAGTATAGAAATATACATTTATTTTATCTGCTGTCTGATAAATCGAATTATGAATAAATCTTTACTTACTTTTGCAGGTGATTGTTGGCAATGGAGGCGTTGGCAAATCATCGATGATTCAGCGCTATTGCAAGGGTATATTCACCAAGGACTATAAGAAAACGATTGGCGTCGATTTTCTGGAGCGTCAGATTGAGATCGATGGCGAAGATGTGCGCATCATGCTGTGGGACACCGCTGGCCAGGAGGAATTCGATTGCATCACCAAGGCGTATTATCGGGGCGCACAGGCCTCGGTGCTAGTCTTCTCCACAACAGATCGGGCCTCGTTTGATGCGATAAAGGAGTGGAAACGGAAGGTGGAGAACGAGTGCAATGAAATACCCACAGTGATAGTCCAGAACAAGATCGATCTCATCGAGCAGGCGGTGGTCAGTGCCGACGAAGTGGAAACGTTGGCCAAAATGCTCAACTGTCGCCTCATACGCACTTCCGTCAAGGAGGACATCAATGTTGCATCCGTTTTTCGCTATTTGGCCACCAAGTGCCATCAGCTGATGACGCAAAGTTACGATCAAGCAACAGCAACAACAACTGGCGACAATGGTCAGCAGCATTCAACGCATCCGCCCTACAGCAGCACTCCCACAATTAGTGCATTCAGTCCGACCTTCACCAAGTCCAGCAGCGGCACCATCGTCCTTCGTCCGGCCAAAAAGGGCAGCGGTTCCAGTGCAGCGCGAAAGCGCAAATTTGTGCTCAAAAAGTGTGGAATATTGTGAACGGAATGTGAAAGAGTGAGGAGGAGGAGGGGCTTTGGAGAGAGAGGTTGGGTTATTAGTATCGCTGTTGGCAATTAAAAACTGGAGCATATTTAACGCCCAATTATTTTATGGCCCCAAATGAAGACGTAGCCATGTAGCCAGCCAAGCGTTGGTTGCAGCTGCTGCCACAGTCAGTCACAGCCGCCAGAGAGCCATTCACTAGTCGTGCACAGATTCAGTTATCGCATGATGTATGGTGAGGTGTAGAAGTAGGAGTAAAGTGACGAGAGGGGGGAAGGTGTGTATATTAAAAAAAATATATATGCACAAGCTCTACTAATTATACACATAGCGAAAACTTCAAGCAAAATGAAGTTTTAATGCCCTTGCAGAGAGTTAAAACTTAAGCTAATGCTACTTAAATGTTTTTTTATGTGCAACATCATATTTATAAAAAGCAATAACTAATATCGCTATAAAGACATATGTACATAATTTATATAATTAATTTGAGCTGCTTAAGCAATATCTTAGACTCGCCAGCAAGGGTATTATTAACAATCAGCTGCGCACAAGAAGCATGAGCAATAATTTATGCAGCTATTAAAATTGGTTGTCTAATTAACTGATAGATAACCATATAACCGACTTTTCTATGTATTATGCCCACTTTTCTATAACGGAGACTGATGTTGCACTGCATTCCATTAATATATACATATATATATAGAGATATACATTTGTCTGTATGCGCGCACCTGTAAAATTAATGAATGTATCCATGTCTATGCTTTTTGGTACACCTTTATCATGGGAATCCTTTGCCAATTAGCTTTGGCAGAATGTGCAATTAACTGTTCAACTCATTTAATTATTAACCAAACCAAGAGGCATGTCAAAGCGCAATTTACTCATAATACTATGCAAATTGTTGAACACGTTTTGTCACACCGACTAATCGTGTTAAGCTTGAGAAAAGATCAGCAAAACTGTAGCCTAAAATATGCAAATATTAACTATACTTACATGCACCGACTTATATACATACTATTTATATAAGATTATATATATTAAACTAATAAATTATTTTGTATATTTTAAAATATGACGATATTCAATTATTATTATGAGGATTTTTTAATTATTATCTCCTTAAAAAAGGTTTCCAATTTCTGCTGATAATTTGAAACATTTCCGAGTTTTTCTCTGCCCGGCAAAATAAATGTGGTTTTTATTCACAGTTTTTTTCTTTTATTTGATTTTCGCTTTTACACTTTTTTGTTATATACTTGACAATTTGTTTGTTTGTTACACCTTCGTTTATTTATTTTATCATTTATTTAAATATAATTTTTTTTAAAGTAAAATGTAGTTTTGTGTGTGTGTGTTTTCTTTATATACAGTTGCGCTTTGTTTTACTTAAGCATTTTTATAAATTTTTTCCACGAAATTCTATTCATGGTTGTTTATAATATTGTGTGTGTTTTGTCTGTCCTCCTGTCTTGTTTCCATTTCGTGTGTATTTTGCTTTATTTGATTTTCATTGTAATTAATATTTGAACACTGAAATCAAAACGCTTTGAACGAGTGAGAGCTGAGCTTAAGTGTTAAATGAACGGGGCTACGCCTCCGCAACACATATATAAGAAAAAAGATCTCAGATTTTGTGAGATATATGTATATGGGTGGGGTGGGTGGTGTTTAAGATCGGTGAAAACTCCTATAAAAAATATAATTTGTGTGTATCTTTATATCAACTTAAGTTGCTAGAAAATAATATGATTTGCAAACAATTTCTTGGCACTAAAAATTTTAAAGGGAAGTATTAATATACATATATATATTTTTTTTTGTTGATTTAACGCAATCTAAATATTTGATTATTTTGTAATTTTTTGTGGTAATTTTTATTTTAAATAAAAATCGTTGGTGTTTGTGGGGTGTGTGTAAAAGTGTGGGAGGGTGTGTGTGTGTGCGCGGATTGTGTGGGACTTTTATCGAACTCATTTACAGGTCTGATATAAGATTATACATTATAGATCTAGGGACTATAGACAACTACATTAGAACGTTAGCCGTTAGTTTTTCTTTTACTGAATTTATAAACATTAAATTATTTAAGTATATAACTTTCTTCTTCATGTGCTATGTGAGTTGTCTGTGTGTGTGTATGTGTTTGTGTGTGTGTGTATAACTTTGCCGTCGGCTCTGCTGTGGCTTACTTGTTAAGAAGGGGATTCTATATAAATAGTAAGTTTTAGCCTAGATAAACACGTAGCGACGACCGTTGTCGATCTATGCACATACAATATATATGTAGCTCCCTCTCTCTCTCTCTCTCTCTATATATATATATATATATATATATATATATAACTTTTGTAAGTTTCATACACTATTCGGAAATGGGAAAATCGGCCTCTTCCTTGCCCTCCAGCGAGCGATACTCATCGGAGTCCTCGTTTGTGTTGGCCGCACCAATCGACATTGGTAAAGTCGCCGCTGTGCTTAAGTTGGGCTCGACAACAACAATATCTGAAGCAGTATCTGCTTCAGCTTCTATTGTTGTTGTTGCAGTTGTTTCTGTTGTCGTTGGGGACAAATAGATGGTAACTGGCTCATCGGCCAGTTGAATGGGATTTGCATCTGAATCAGGATTGTGTTTATTAATGGGGATCGTTGTTGTTGTGGTTTCCGCCTCAGGCTCCGACTGTGCTGCTTCCTTCAACTTCTCCTCCTGTTGTTGTTGTGGTTGTTGTGTTAATGGGTGTGTTATTATATCAGCAGAGGCCAACAGTAGATCCAACTTTAGTTTTCTTGATGCCGTTGGCTGCTCTGTTATCACAGACTGTGCTTGAGTTGCCGCTGTTGTTGTTGTTGTTGCTACAGCTGCTGCTGCTGTTGCTTCTGTGCTGCTGCCAATGCCAGCAGCAGCACCAGCAGTTGCAAGTAATTCATCTTCCTCACTTACGCTAATATAGCGACAGCGTTCGCTGAGCAACGAGGCAGACTCGTCCTCCTCCTCGTTGACGCTGCTTATGCTCACCGTGCGCTCCTTGAAGCTGAGATAAACGCTGCCAGCCAGGCTCGACCCAGGAGCTTCGATCACATCCCGCGCCGCTGTCACCAGTTGCGAGCGACTAATCGCACCACTCGAGCTTGTTGCTAAGCGGGTGGAATTGAAAAAGAGCATACATTAGAAGATAAACACGTTTGTAATTTTCAACAAAAATCAGACATTTATCTAAATTAACAACAGCGATTGGTCAACGCTGAAGATTGAGTTCATTTGTTTTTAGTTGTGCTTCAAATGCACAATGTTTTTGTTAACCAATTATAGTTTGTACATATTTAGACTCACACAGCTTTATTAACAAGCTTATTTAACAATAGTTGTTCATAAAGTATGGAGACAATGTTTGTTGTTAAGATCCAATTATTTTCAAATAATACATATCGGAATTAGAGTCAAGTCTGCTGCCAAAGCTATAAAAGAGTCTTGTATATGGATAATGACGAACACATATAAGAAATACATATATATTATAGTCTAGTGCTTCTACTTTGTAGCTAATTTGAATATAATTTGCTAAACACTTCCGTACACTTCACTTTATGCGTAACGATTTGCTCTCATCTTCTGCAGCTTGGTAATCGATCGCCATCGCTATCGATAACTATATCGTAGTTATGTACAGTGTTGCATGTTATGTTACTACAGTCTGTTAGCTTGCCTGCTACAACTTGTAATTGCTGTTAATCTAATCTACATAAATTTCTACTTAAATAAATGGACTTTGAGCTTGTTTTAAGTTGTAAGCTTCAGCTCGGTCAGCTGGTGACTGTTTTGATGCTCGCTCGCGCTCGCTCTCGCACTCACTTACATTCCAAACGCTCGCGAAGCCACGGAATTCGCAAGGAAAACACGGGCGCCAATCGGATGCGATAGAATTTGGTGCCCTTGCTCACCCGATAGCGATTCTCATCCTGTGGCGTAAAAACAACAGATGCTTAGTTATTGGATTCGTTTAAAATCTATATACCAGGTGGCTCACCTTGCGCGCCTGGCAGTACTCCTTGTCTATGATGCGCCCGATGACGTAGAAGGGCCACGGTATCTGATTGAGCTCGGGAAGAGCAACGAGCGCCGTTGTATCGCCACCAGCAGACGCAGCAGCAATATGTTGTGGAGGAGGTGGCGGAGCCAGCTGCAGTGCAGCTAGACTGTCCCCATGCACAAAGTACTTGGTCGCAGAATCCTGAACGACAATATACTGGCAATGCCGTATGCTCCACACCACAAACACCAGATCGCCCTTGCCGCAACTTTCGAGCGTGATAAAGCGACGATTCGACGACGACGCTGACGAGGATGCAGCAACGTTACTGGCTTTCGAGCGCGTCGGAGTGCCAGCCATGTCATAAGCGGAACTGCTCAGAGATTGAATATAATTGAATTGAAACTGTAGATTAAATATATGGATATTGTTAGCTAACCTTCTCAATGCTGCCACACTTGACTCCATTTCGAGACGCTTGCCCTTCTCTTTGCAGAGCTCCTCCTCGAGACGATTCTTGTCACGATTGAGATACTCGATCTTCTCCTTGAGCCAACTGTTGCCATCCTCGTTGGTCAGCAGATCGAAGCGTGTCTTCAGTGAATAGTTCTCCTGGTTGAGCACACGATTCTTTTCGCGCAGCATGTGCAGCTGTCGCTCCTTATCCTCCAGCATGTCCTTCAATATGGACACATTTACCATCACAGATTCTGAGTTGAGTTGAGGCAACGATTGCTGCTGCTGCTGCTCCTGTTGTCGGGATTCCCAGAGAGAACGCTCCGCTTGGACAGCTTCGCTGATTGCACGATCGCGTTGGGCAAGCAAATCCTGACGCTGTTGCGCCAACAGCTGTTCCACATCGAGACTAGCAACGCTGGCACTGCTCGTCGGCCGCTCCACCTTCTCCAAGCTGCTGTCCGACGGTGAACGTTCCATTGAGGTCATCAGCTTGAAGCGACATCGCAGCGATTCCAACTCCGTTTTGTGCTCGTGTATTAACTCTTCACGTGCCTGCGCCACCGCCGCCAGCTTCTCTTGCTCGGCAGTGATCAGCTGTTGACGCAGTTGCTCCAGCTGCTCCAACTGTTGCAGTTGCTGCTGGAGTCGCTGCTGCTGCTGCTGATCCAGCTGCTCGCATTGCATGCGCAACAATTGCCAATTGTCCTGCAGCAGGTGCAGCTCCGACTGCAACTCATCCTGATAGTGCGTGGTCAGCTCGCTGCGCAGACTGCTCAGATTGGAGCGTGCCATGGCCAGGCACTGCAGCGCCAGCTTGGACATGGCTTGAAGTGCATCGCGCAGCCGCTGCACACTGCCCGCATTGTCATCGGTCAGCGTGCTAGCGCTCAGCATAAGCAGCTGCTCTGTGGCGGTGCTGCGTGCAATTTGGCCAGCATTCAGACCGGTGCTCGACGTGCTCTCACTTTGCTTACAGACGGGTGGAGCAGCAGCAGTATTTGTATCCGCATCCGTCTCCAGCTCGAGCTGCTCACCGAGGTCCTTGTTGCGCTGTACAAAGAATTGCAACACTGGTGCCATATCGGGCAACTGAAGCTGGGTGGCCAGCTCGGGCAGCTGAGTGGACAGGAGCTCGATGTCTGAGCGACTGAGTTGGGGCAGACGTGTGTCGAAACTCAGCTCGGGATGCTCGTTGGCAAACGTTGGCGGCATATCGGCCATGCCTGGAAAAAGGATATTCAAGAAGTGACCATCGAAGCTATTGTTGAACAGGCGACGACGCTGCAGCTCCTCGCCATGGATGCGATCAAAGTCGACGGAGAGACGCGATGCCCACAGGCGGAACTCATCGGAGAATATCTTGCGACGGACGACTTCCGTGACGGCTGCCACGTACGTAGACGGTGCCCGATGGATCTGCTCGATGATGCTGATGTGTCGCTCGGCGCGGCGCAGGCAGCGATGATAGAATAGCAAACGATTATCGAACTCACTCATCCCATTCTCGATCCAGACGATGCGCTGCAGCCGCGTATACAGATTTCGTCCGAGCTCATCCTTGGAATTCGCAATACAGCGACAATAATCCCGGATGCGCAATTGATTCTCGAGCATCACCTGTAGCTGGGAGCGATGTGAAAGGCACAGATCTGGCAGCACCGAATTGTCCCGTAAATTCAGTGCACGCGACTCATTCTGTTGCAGGGCTGTGGCCTGTTCCCGCTGGTCCTGCACCATTTTGCGTATCTTGTACTTGAACTCGTCGAGGCGATACAGGCGATCGCTCAGGCCCTTGATCTCCTTGACCTCCGTCTGCTTGGCCATCTTGATGATATTCTGCACCTCCAGCTTAAGTTTCTCGTAAATGTCCACGGAGAAGGTATCCAAACCTTGGACACATTCATCGCACATCTGTTGCAGTGCTGTGTGATTACCCTTCGAGCTAATCCATTGCAGCAGAGTCAACTGATGCTGCTGCTGCTGTTGTTGGTGCTTGGAGGATGTTTGCTCCTCGATTTCGTGACCCATTTTGAGTTTCTTGTTGGGCGATGTGCTGCTGCTGCTCTTCTCCACACTACTCTCACTGCCCGGCTCACCAGACGTCTCCCCCGCCTCGCGTTGCATCTGCTCAACATCCTCGTTGTCGAGCAGCTCGTCAAAACCATGAAAATCGGCCTCGGCCAGCGTCATCAGAGCGGGCAGAATGGGTATGCGTGCCAGTTGCTTGAGATCATCGCCAAAGTTGCGCAACAGCTCCAAATAACTGTCGCGCTGCTCCAGATGCCGATCAAAGGCCAAACAGAAGTTATGGAAACGTTCGCTGAACTCGCTCGTCACATCCTCCATGTTGGCGACCACAGCCGACCAGCCCTGCTGCTGTAGATGCTGTTCGTGGACGAGACGCTCGCACAGCAGCTCCTCCTTGCGGCCCATTTCGCGCATGTGCTGCGCCAGCGCCGAACGTTGACGCACTGTGTCCAGCACCGCGGGCAATCTATGGCTGTTGTCCACCTGACGCTGCAGTTCCACATCGGATGCATCATTTGGTGAACCACCGGAAGCGCCACCGCCGCCGCCGCCAGCTCCGCTTGCTATCGTTGGCGCCAGTCGCTCGTTTTCGGTGAGAAACATGAAAATGGGATTCGTGTCGGTGCCGGCAGAGTAGCAAGATACCTGTGTGGAGTGTGTCAGCATCTCGCCGCCGCTCACCAGCAGCACAATATTGGCAGCGGGCAGGCCATGCAACCGCTGAATTGTCTCTTTCAAATTCTCCACCGAGGACAGAGCGACGGTCATATCGAAGCTCAGCATGCGACCGACATCCACATGAAATACATACAGCATCATGGGCGCTGATTTCTCCACAGGGGTCTCCGGGATCGAACTCGATTAACAATATTTCTTGGATGGGGTGGGGGTGGGCTTCTGCTACCGCTCCTCCTCCAGCTCCTCCTTCCACCTCCTCCTTCACTTCACCTTCTTCCTCTTGTCTCGCTTTTGTTTGGCAGTGCTAAGGCTTTCTGTGTTCATGCGTCTTTCTTTTTGTGTGGTGCTGCCACCTGGTGTTGAAAGGCTGCAATGCAAAACAAATCAGCTTAAAAGAGATATACATATATATATACTTATGTATATATTGTATTGTATGTATGTAATAACGAGTTAACAGTGGCGCATTTTCATGGTTTTTTTTTATATGTATATGGCTAATGCTTTCTGTGTTCATGCGTCTTGCTTTTTGTATGGTGCTGCCACCTGGTGTTGAGAGGCTGAAATGCAAAACACATCAGCATAAGAGAGAGATACATATACACAATACATATATATATTATGTATGTAGTAACAAGTTAACAGCGGCGCAGTTTGAAAAGGGGTTTTATTTACACAATACTCATTGGTTTATTTTTGTTTTCTTTCTATTCGAAACGCACGTGGGCTGGTTTTTACAGGCTTTAGGTTGCTACTGTTAACACAGTCTACTGTTAATGTGATCTACTGTTAGCGATAACAAGTTAGACAGATTATACACTGTGGCGCTGCTGGGGGTGGCCAGTAGTTCAAATTTTGAATGACTAAGCGCAATTGCTGCTGCCCGCCGTCGTTATAAAGTTGCAATTAAGACGGAAAACTGTTTCCCGTTGTATATTCTACTTTCGTTTTGTATTTGTAAGAATATATAGTGATTACAACTTGTCTGGCAAACTTTGGCAAACAGCATTTTTGAAGCGATAAGAATATAGGAAAGAAAAAAAACAACGCTCTGGCAAAATTGCACACGCGCAAACAACAACAACTTAGATTATTACTATCAACACACCTAAGTCAAGGCAAAAACAAAATTTAAACAACAACAAAATAAAAACGTCTAGACTTGCGGGCGTTACAAATACAACTGACAGCCATTGACGCCGACGCTGACATCGACGCTTACGTCGCTGCTATTAAGCGAGAGAGCAGCAGTGGTACACGTGTGTTTTGTGCTCTCGCGATCCCACTTTTTAAATGGGTTCGAGAGAGAGAGAGAGAGAGACAGCGATTTACAGGGAGATAATACGTTTTGTATTTATTACCTGCGTCGCCTTTTGCTAACGTAAACTTGTATTTTTTCTTTTTATATTTTGGTTCTTACCTACACAGGCCAATTTCATCATTTTGGGAAATTTCTTTCATATTTCTTAGATTTACTTTATTAAGTAATAAAACCGAAAGCAAAAAATATTTACAACATATACTGCTGGAAAATTTAAAAATTGTCCTTGTCTTGTGAGTTCAACTGTTTTTCTTTACTCTTACGACTTAACATTAATTGCAGCAGATGCAAATGACAGCATAGCCTTCCGATTACTCATCAATGAAACTGATCGCCGCATTCACCGTTATTCACCTGATAATGGCTTATCAAACAAATTAAGTACAAAAACTATGCCTGCATATACCGATATAAATACACACACACGCACGCACGCACATGCACAGGTGTCTGTGTGACATACAATTTGAATAAAGCGCATAAATCAGCTTTGCAGCTTGCAAACAAAAGATAACAGCTGTTAGCATACGAGAAGGGATGAGGGGGAGGGGTAACTTTGCAGACTGCCCTGAACTCTGCTCGCTGGGGTCATTCAGCAGCATCTCTCAATACTGCTAACTGATTACATTTCAACAACAGCAGTCACAGCGTCGACGCTGACGACGACGTCAGAGTTTATCGCCGCTTTGTCACTTTGCAGGAGGGCAACAACAACAGCCGCATGAAAGCAAGAGAAGAAACTCACACACACGTACACACACAGGCACACTCACGCACACACACATACATAGCATGTACGCACAACGCGAGTGTCACATTTTGCTTTTGTGAATTCAAAAAAAAAATAACGCGTAAATATTGTTATTGTTGGCAATGGCCACATCACATACACACAGACAAATACACATATAGTATCGCAGTAGGCAGAGCCTACTTGGGCTAGCAGCGCTCGCCAAATTTCAAGGCAACACAAAATCAAAGTGCGATAAATAATAACAAGGCCAGTTAAACAGTAGAACTTACAGAGTATTTTAAAATCCTGTTCTTTAAAGACCGTCAGGCAGCTGTTTGGAAACAGCTGATGCGTGATCACAGCACGATTACATTTGTTTAACAGCAACAACAACAAGTTTATGATGCATATGCATGCATGTGATATTATTGTCGCACAATTGGCAGCACTGGTCAGTGTGAATGTATGGCTGTGTGTGTGTTTGTGCATTGTTTTGGCCTGCACTTTGTTATTTTCCATTACGATGCATTATTCTACGCGCCGATTGTTTTGGACTAGCCAAAGAGTTGAGAAAAAAAGCAGACACACAGGTGGAGAAAGAGAGAGATAGAGCAAGAAATGACAGTTGCAATTACCAACGTTATAATTTCTGGGAAAACTAATTTAGATACGGGCTTAAAATATGTAAATTGTTGCAATTAATTGTAATTTGGCTCGAACTGACGCACACAGACCAGCAAACAAACAGACCACAAAAACTAACAAGGGCAAGCATGGCAAAAAATACAAGGGTTGCTTGCGCTGACGTTCAAAAAGAAAATGGCAGCAGGTGCAGGGCTGCATTTGCCATAAGAGAGAGAGGAATGGCAAGGAGTGAAATGGAATGGAAAGTGCTGGTGAGGGAAAGGGTGTTATAGGCGGCTATATTCAAAATGAATGTAACTATAAGGGCATCATCGATAGTTTCTTAGGATGGATTCTTATGCATTAACTATAACTATGATTAAAACGGTGTGCATCGCACTTACCTTGTAATCTTTAATCAATTTTCACAATGGCGCCTGTATGTGTGTGTCTGTCCGTTTTTATGCGTATGTGTGAGTGTTTGTTTGTTTGTTTGTTTTGTGGTGTGTTTTGGTTTTAATCAATTGTGAACGCTCACGAGCACGAACGCTGCAAATGATTTGACATCAGCTGTGGCAATGTGTGTGTGTGCTTCTGTAGGTGTGTTTGTATTTGTGTGCGTGTCAGCAGCAGCAACTACGCTGACGTCTCAGTCCAAAACAAAAGCTGCTGTTATCCAGCTTTCGCTTCTCCTTTTGCTCCTTCAGCGCCCTTCGCTTCTCTTTCAGCGTTAGCGTCAGCGTCAACGCCAGCTTATTTCCTTCTTCTTTTAGTTTATGTTTCTTATTTATTTTTTATCGCATTGCTTTTGTCTGCTCATTCGCAGGTTGTTTTCTTATTATATTTTCTGTTTCGTTGCGTATAAAAAAAACACGATACTATGCGCAAAAGCTGCCTAAAAAGTCGGGCGATATATTTTAAAATGTTGCGTTTTGTTTTCGTTTTGCTTTATTTTCTGTTTTTTGTTGGGCCTTTTTGTGTTTCGTTTCCCCCTTAATCTATTTCTTTGTCTATCACAATTGCGTTGTTGTTGCTGCTGCTGTTGTTGTTGCTCTGCTGGTCGCTGCTGCTGTGCTTTGTTGTTGTTAGCAGTTGTATTTCACGTCAATTTTTTTGCCATTTACACGGTCTGCCGTTGGGCTCTGGTTAGTTTTTAATATTATATTAAATACACACATGCATATTGTTGAATTACTTAAATTTCTAATTAAATTATACAGTATAAAAATGAAATAACGCACTTTCGTAGTTCCTCTTTCTTCTTCTTTTTCTTAATAATAACAGCGACAATATCGTTAACATTTGGTCATCTGTTATTTACAGTGTGCAAAATTCAGTTTATGCATAGCTACCAAATCAGGGTTATTTAACATGAATAATTCATGACATCAATTATTATACAGCTATGTGTGTAATAGTGTAAGAGTTAACATAAAAAATAAAAATAAATTTGTTGAGCTGGATTGGAAAATGGCGTTAAGGATTTAAAACAGGTGTAACCGATAGCTTCTGTTATGCCAGAATAAATAACAGACAATTCACAATTTACAATTGTCGATAACGAGTATAATAATCGAGCACACATCGTGAGCGGTTACTGTTTCTTCACTCCCATACGCCGATAGTGTTTGGCTCAAATAGTGAAAAAAAAGTGCAAAACCATCAAACTTGAAAAACTAATAACGTGTTTTTTTTTAGGAAAACTTCGCAATAAAAAGTCAAAATATTATTAGGATTAAGTAGATTAACACCGTGGTGACGATTTCGTCATAAAAATACACACTCACACACAGATGCCGATTTACTCGCGGACACACCACTCACACACTTGAAAAATCGTCATCATCGGATATACATACAATCATATTTAGGCCAGGGAAACGGGGTGGGGACAACACATATACACACACACAAGTCATATACACACATACACACCTTCATTTATTGAGATTCTAATATATATGTAGTTTATATTTTTTATAAATTGTACTATTTGTATTTTACCTTAATTGCATTGTATTTAATCGAACAAAAAAAAAACACTAAACACGAACTAAAATCCAAAAAAAAAACTACCCGAATTCAAAATATGATCAACATCCAGACGATAGAAAATGTTGCGGACTGCTCGCCGCTCTATTTGCCGCACAGCTTATACCTCAAGCCGTTGGCCAAAATGCAAATATCAGTTGCATTGCCCGAAAAAATCAAAACTGGCAAATCCGTATCAAATCTGGAGATAATGGACAAACTCAGTGCCGAATTGAAGCCGGACAAGTTTCTCGTGCTCAAAGTAAGTGTAAAGAGTAAAGAGTAAATATTTTATATATATAAATCTAATACTTATTCACCCTTAGGTCTCCAAGAGCACCGTCAACTATATACGCTTTGAGGCGGAGCTGGACGAGCGCAAGCGTTTGCGTTTGGCCGTCGATCGCCTCGATGGCATCACATTGCGTCTGTCCGGTTTTAGTGATGCGTTCAGGGTGCGATGCACTGAGTCAAAAGATGAGTTTCCCACGCGTCACGATTGGGATTCGTATTTTCGTGATGCTCGCAACATGGACGAGATGAAGGCGGGCGAGCGGCCCGACACAATTCACATGACACACCTTCCCATCCGCTGGTTCTGTCCGCGTCATTCCGAGCATGACGATCAGGTCAAGCCCAGCGAGAGCATCTTCAAGCGCATCTTTGAGAAATATGGGCGTGTTCGCGCAGTCGATATACCCATCTGCGACCCATATCGAAAGAGCATGCAATCGGACATTAGTGGTATGCGAACGTTTAGCTTTGAACAGGATGTGCTCTTCGAGGCGTAAGTTGGCATTAATATACTCAACATTATATAGTTGCTTATCGCTATTCATATTTTCAGCTACGTACAGTTTGAGGAGTATTCAAGCTTTGTGCGCGCCATGGATGAGTTCCGCAGCACTAAGCTGGTGCGTAAATTCGTGGACAAGACGCAGGCCATCAATATCAACGTGAATTTCGACAAGCAGCGACATCTGAGCGATTCACACCTTCAGCGACGCGATCGCATGAGAAAGCGCTGCGTGGCTAAGGCCCAAGCCGAGGATGAGGAGCGTGAGCGTCAAAAGAAGAATCTGGCCGAGCAAGCGGAACGCGAAAGGTTTGACCATTGTTTGTCGTCCGTCTAAATGAGCAGAGAATGAAACCTTCTGTTTGAATTCATCGATTCTTTGATCACAACCCTAAATATGTTTGCGGCGAGCAGTTTTCTAAATTATATCAGATATTGTAGTTATAGCTCAGCTTTAGTTATATTGGGGTTAGGAATCAGACAGAATTTCGATTGGAACTGATCACATTGTTTATTAAATTAAAATGCTCACATTCTACTATCTAACCTAATATATATATCTTCATAAGTTGTCAGGGGCAAACCGCAAACGACTGTGGATGTTGAGCAAAGTGCGTCGGATTCATTTTCTGTTCACTTGTTACTTATCTGAACCCTGTGTGTCACATATATATATGAATATGGATATATTTATGTGGATATTCATGGTGTGGCGAGCTACACAGTTTTCTGACTCTTCCAGACGAAACAGTTGATAAGTTCTCTTAGCAAAATAACAAAAAATATGTGAGCAAAATTGTGCACAACAAATTTACAGGCTAAAGGAAGAGCAATTGAAATTAGCCGAATTGGAGAAACAACGCGAACGCGAGGAGAAACGCAAGGAGAAGCACTTAAAAAAGATACAGGAGCGTGGCCAGGTGGAGAACTCGCAGAAGATACGCCTCGAGGAACGCAAACTGATGATTGTGGAACGCAAACTCGAGAGCATACGCATCCTGGAGCAGGTCTTCGAGCGGATACAGGTGAGGAGTTGAGCCAATCTCGATGGGAATGTGCGTATCTTAATTTATCATATGTTGTAGCTCAAGCAAAAGGAAAAATCGCAACGTGTCAAGCATGATGAGGCAAAGGATTTGCAACGCCGGCGTCTGGTGGAGAAGTACAAGACTGCCACAGAGAAGCTGGTCTGTGATCAGCGAAGGATTGTGCACGAAATCAAAACGAATACACCGCTCATGGGTTTGCTCAAGAGCAAGAGCACAAAAAACACCGGAGCTGGAGCCGGTGCTGCAGCGAGCAGCGAGGAAGAGGACAACTCAATGACGGGCAGCAGGCAACATAAGCTGAATGGCAACATCGCCGATGCAAACTCAAATCCAGCCACAGCTGCGCAGGCTGCCCTCAATCCGTTCAAGGCTGTGACGGCTGCTCTGGCAGCTGGTGCCGTGCCGGGCACAGCAGCTGCGTACAGCGCCGAGGCGGCCAGCGAATGGATGCATTCGCTGTCCATGTTTGGCTACGGCATGGCTCCAGTTTTTCCCGGACCGGCACTCTACCGGCCTGCAGGACCACCGCCATTTGCTGTCTCAAGCAATTATCGCGGCTATGCGCCGCGTCCACGCGGACGTGGGCGTGGCAGGGGAATGCGGGGCAGTCGCATTGGCTACGATGGCCACTCCTCCTCCTACTACAATCCCAAGCATTACGACAAGGGTCGCTACGACGACGATGATGGCAACGATGGCTACTATCACAAGTCATCACGCGGCAGGTAAACACTTTGATATAATTATATACTATAGCTAATATATAAATATATGTACTGCAGAAATCGTTCACGCTCCAGCTCCTATTCTCGCAGTCGCAGTCGATCGCGTGGTCGTCGGTAAGTAGACATTGATGCCTCTTCCTCATGCGGATTCGGTTTGTATTGATATATGTTTTGTAGTCTCATTTGTCGTTCCAGGCGCTCGCATTCGCGCCGCAGTCGTTCCAACTATCGCAAATCGTCCTATTCATCTCGCTCCAGGTATGTGTAAAGGGAATCCTATTGAGATCCTCCATACATAATCTGATGTATCCATTTGCAGACGCAGTCACAGTCGCTCGCATTCGCGGAATCGCAGTAAATCGCCGGTGCAGCGCAAGAATCGCAAATTGGCATCAACGCGTCGCTCACGCTCCTCAAGCAGCTATTCCCGTTCTCGCTCCCGCACGCACTCGAATTCACGACGAGGAGGGGAGCGGCGTAGTCGCAGTCGCAGTGTCAGACACAATCGTAGTCGGAGTCGCAGTCGGAGTCGTAGTCGCAGCAATTCATCGAAACGTGTCGTTCTCGAAGCTGATAAATTGGTGGCATCCGCTGAGCACATCCAGCGCACCATTGAGCAGCACACCAAGGATCGGATGCGGGAGGAGGTGCGCGAAATCAAGCAGACTTTTCGACATCAGCGCAAGACGGACAACCATATCGCTCTGAATGACAGCCAACTGGATATGGATGCCATGCAAGGGATGTTGTCAAATGATGGCAAGGCGAGCGATGCACACGATGATGGGGATGATGAACGATGTGGCAGCAGCAGCAGCAAGCGGAGCAGTCGCCGCAATTCGCCATCCGCATAGTATTAGAATTAATTGACCTAAATTAACGTTTCACAAATGACACAATTCAAAATTAAACACTGAATTACCAAGAACACAATAATAATAACAATTGCCGCATGATATTGTTCATAGCTGTTACGCAATGTGCAGCTTAATGGCAATTTCTCGCCGAGCGCATAGGAATAGATTTTCCCAATTGGGAGTTTCAAATATGCGTTTGATAAAATGTGGCGGCGTGCCAATTGTTGCACCTGCCCGTTGCCAGTTATCGAAAGTGTTAATTATCGCATCGATTAGCTGTTATCGATGCTGGTGCCCGTCGAAAAGAGTACAAGAAACTGCAGTTCAATTGACAATCAGTTGTGTTCGCTACCATTTCTAAAGTAATATATATAAATTGTATTATGCATAATATGGAGTTTAGCTTGACAAGCCAAGTAAATATTAGAATTTTTTCTTCTTTTTTGTGTGATTACAAAAAGTGTGTTTAGAATGTGGGTGCATGTATTGTGTTGTGTTTTTGTTTTGGACCGTGCAGCAATAGGTTGGACTAGAAGCGCCTGTTGTTACGACCCCGATTCCGGCCACCGCCGCCGCCTCCTCCACCCGAGCCGGCATTGTTGCCACGCCTACGGCGCTGCTGTCCACTATTGCTGTTGTTGTTCGCACTCTTTTGGAACTGATCACGTTCCCGATCATTGAAGTTGTCGCCGCCGCCATTATTGCCATATCCATTTTGATTGGAGGAGCCGTTGCCATTGCCATAGTTGGACCACGGTGCATTCGAGGCCCAGGGATTGGGTCGAGCATTTGTATCGTCGCGCGAGGCGGAATCCATTGGTGATCCGCTGCCGTAGCTCGCGGGCTCATCAATGAACTCGGTTTTCGGCTGTTGCGCCTTAACGGTCAGCAGGGACGGTAAAAAGGGTTTCTTGAGCAGCAACAGCTCGCGCACGCACACCAGCTGGGCATTGTGTTGCCTTGGCTCAAAGCGCGATTTCTTCAGCGGCGGCGAAACCTCGCCACGTCCCTGTGCCGTCTCCACCGTGGGCGAGAGGGATCGAGAACGTTCTCGTTCCCTTTCCCGCATGGGCACAACATCGCACAGCTCCTCCAGCTTGCCAGCGTCTATGTACTTGTTTAGGTATTCGGCGCCTTGGCGAATAGCGCTCATCAGTCTCGAGTCGGGATGCACACGTATGAAGCGTCCATACACAAAGACGCCAACAATCGTCTGTGGATCGAGGCCGTTGAGCATGCCGCTGGCCAGGATGCCCTCGAGCGTGTTCTCGCTGATCTGCTGGTGGGTCAGACCATTGCTAGAGTCCTTGGATTCCCGCGCCGCCAGCTCATCGTGTATACTGAGCACACTCGGATCGTCGGCTCGTCGTGGTCCGGCCCATTGCACCTGGAAATTGCGTGGGATGGGCTTGGTGTAAGGCACCTTCTTATCGCCGCCTGTCCTACTGCCGGCATCCAAATCTAGGCCCGGTATAAAGCCCTTGTCGGCCGTAAGGCTCTCGGTGAACTCCACCTTGTCCTCCGGTCCCATGCCCGGTATGACGGCATCGTCTGCGAGTAAATCAAGTCGTAATCGAAGGGAAAATACTTTTTTTTATATACTTACCATATTCGCATTCGTCGAGTGCCGCTAAGCTGGCGGGGAGCGTATTCAGATTGTACTTATCCCGCATCAGATCTCCGGGTCTATTACGTGTCCAGAACTTGATGGTGTGGTCGTTGGAGCCAGAGCACAGAATGTGCCCGAGTGGATGCCAGGCAAGTGTCCACACTATGCTGTCATGAGCCGTCTCCACGCATCCAATTTCCTTATCCGTGCTGCAATTAATTTAGGGAATTTTTAGTCGACATCCCTGAGAGATGTGGGGTGCTTGATTTTACCCCACGTTCCAGAAGAGAATGGAGCCATCGGAGCCACCGGAGCAGAAAAGACCCTCATGTATAGGGTGCCACGACACTGAGCTGGCCTCTTTCTTATGGCCGCGAAACACTTGAACCTCTTCGCGCAGATTGCGAATGTCGAACAGTTTGAGCAGATGATCCCGTGACGCTGTGACCAGCCAGTTGCCATTGTCGTTCCACTTGAGATCCATGACGGTCGATTTGTGCGCATGGCTGCATCATGTGGCAACAGTTAGATGGATGCACTACAAGGATGGAGTTTATGATACTTACAGCGTGGCTAGTGCTATGCCGCTCTTGGGATCCCAGATCTTGATGGGCTGCTGGTTATCCTTGCTGCCGCTCACAATCATTGCCTTCTGTGGATGCCAATGCACGCACTTCACATCCGCGCCATGTCCTGCGATCAGAGTAGAGTCAGTTAGGAATTAAGGGTGTGTCATTTGGTTCTACTTACCACGCAGCACACGCTCCTCCTGGCATCGCATGAAATCCCAGATGCGCAATGTTCCATCGTCGCTTCCGCTGACAAATTTGCTGTCCGTGGGACTGAAACTATGTTGTGGATGTTGTTTGATATTGGATTGGTGTTGGATTCGAGAGACAGCCAAGTTAGAAAATGGAAACGAAACACAAATACGATATAATAAATCCCACCTCCCTCCCTCTCACAGCAGCAGCAGCAGGCTTTAAAGAAAACACTCGAACCCCCGATTTTGAACACATCAGTTTGTTGCTGTCAGCATCTTTTATTATTTTTGTTGCGCGCCAATAAAATTGTGCAGAAGGTTTAGTTTTTCATTTGTCAGTTTGCCTTTATTTGTTTTCTTTTTTTTTTTTGAATTGATTATCACAGTCTTTAAATCACAGAGGTGGTAGTAGTAGTTACAACAAATTCTTACACTGATTTTGCTTTTAACTTAGTTGACTTGACTATGGGTAACTAACTAGGAAAAATAATGCGCCAAATAGAGATTCTGGAGAGAGACCTGGCATGTTGCTCAAGTGACGGCTTTATTGATTTTCAATTGCAACAGCCCCCGAAGGAAGGAAACGAAACGACCAAAAAAAAACGAACATAAACAAAAACTAATCGAACTAATCGCCACTAGTTGTTAAATATCACCACAAGACAGATGGCGAGGAGGAGAACATTAAGAGATTTGGATGATACTAAACTGCAGATGCGCAACTGTAAACAATCTAAACTTGGGTGGTTCGGTGGTGCCCTCGTGCTTGCGCCAACGGCGGCTGCGAAATGGTAAGTACAACTGATACAAATTACAATCATAGATTGGCAATACCTTATTCCCCTAATCGCCTCCTTGTGCGCCTGATACATCTTCACGTTGTTCATGTTTGACTGCCAGTATTTCACATAGCCACCATGATCACCAGTCACCATCCAGCTATCATTATGCGACCACACCATCGTCCGCACCGAAATATCGTGGGCCTAAATATATATATTTGATTATTATAATCAGCTGACACTCGCACTTCTACTCAGGGACAAGAACTCACTTGGAGAATGGTTTCAAAGTTGAAGGTGAGGCCATTCCAGAGCGTAAATTCGCCCGAACTGGCGCCAGTTACCAGTCTTCTGCCCTCCGGCGTCCAGGCAAGCGTAAAGATCGGACAGCGCATCTTGTTTGTGGCCGTCTTCACGAAGCGTGTCGTTATCGCATTGGCCGGATTGTCCAGATAGCTGGATGGCGGCAGCATCTGCGGCACATAAATGCTGTCCGGTTGCAGCGCCAGTCGATCCCGATAGTCACGTTGCCAGAGCCGTGCCTAAAATGCGAAAATCACAAGCGTGAGCAAAGGGCACAGGGAAATTATTGCCATCTTACTCACCTCCAGCTCCTTGATAATGGAGGCATTGTAGTCAACCGTTTTTCGCATAACACTCTTGCGCAGTCGCTTGCCGTCGAAGTCATCCTGCGACATGCCAAACGGCCGCTGAAAGCCGCCAGGCATAAAGGGCTTGAAGTGATTGTAGCCCTGCTTGCCGGCTCCATGATGTGGATGATAGTGTCTGTAGTGTTGGCCCATCGATGGCGGCGGCATCGATGTGAAATTTGTGGCCAGCGCCGATGGCGCCGTCAACAGCTGTGGCGGTGGCTGTGACACGTCCATGATTACTAATTAATCGACTTCCAGTTGAGTTTTATTTCTTCCTTTCTCCTTCTACTTGTTTTGCAGAGAGATTTGTATAGAAAAAGGAGTTTCATATTAAATCACTAGGAATAAGTTAACTGGTACCATTTCGATTTGCAATTGTTTGATATTAAAGAAAAAAAAACCAAAAAAGGTTATTTGCGGCATACATAAATCAGAGTTGGTCAGCTATCTTAATTTTAATTGTATCCAAAAGGATGACATAAGTGCCAATGCCTATTTTAATCCTACAACTTGAATATTTCGGCCGATTGTTCCTTTAGCTATATGACACAGGTATAAATGGGGACGGACGGTCAGACGAACATTTCCACTGATACACTCCACAATATACATACTTTATGGCGTTGAAGATGGTTCACAATAAAACTAGAATACCCTTTTAGAAAGGTATAAAATGTGTCTCTTGCTCATCAGTGACAGATTTTAGATGTTGCAAGAGAATTGCAAACAATTCAATCAATAATTGAAGTAGCAAAGTTCCTAAAATTAATTAATTTAATTTTTGCGAAAAAATGCTCACACACACACGCACGCAGATCCGCTCACAATGTAAAACGTGTGAAGATTATTTTCTTCTCGAGTATTGCTCGTGTTTTACAAGCTTTCTACTTACTTGGTCTGCTAGTGCTTAGTCATGTTTTTTATAAACTTATTTTCATGATTTTTAGCAACTTAATTTCTTTTTACTTTTGTTTAATTAGTCGCGTGGACGATAGTTGTGCTGAAGCGTTCGGAACAAGTTCGATCGAACTCAGTGAACTAGGCGATTGAACTGGATTGTCGTTCATTTAGCTCGCTCTTCGATTTTTCCATTCAAAAATAATTTTTCTCTTTTTCCGGAATGCATTTTCTATAACAGTAATAAACTTGAAGAACTTAAAGTAAAGATAAAAGGCTGACTGGCAACAAAATTACGGTCTCTTATTAAGTTTAATAAAATTAACTCGTTCGGAACTCAATGTTTACACATTGATAACAGTGCCTCAACAGAGTGTAGTTGCAGCACCATTCATGTGATGTTATTGCTAGTGATGGCACCAGTGTATATTTGTATACTCTATGCGACTATCGATAAGTTAGATTAGAATGGAAAACCTTATCGATAACATAACTAATTTTGGATAAAACTAGTGCATCTCTAAACCGGGCTTTGCGTTAAAATCTTTTATATACAACTGCGATTGCGTTGGTGGGCTCAGTAGGTCGTCTTTCGCTGTTGAGTTCATATCAGTATTGAGTCCATTCAATATTATTATTGGCCGTTAAATTCAAATAGCTGTGTAGAGCGCTTGTAATAATTGTTTAATAATTGTGCTTTGTTAAATATTGTGGATTTAAAAGTTTTTTGCCTTGTCAATGTCGACTAAATGAAAATAATTTATCTTTAACAGCTAAACAGCGTCTCGTTAACATAACAAACTCCCGAAATTGTAGTGGTTTCTTGAATCAATATTGTTAAAACGATTAACATGCAAACAGTCATTAAGTAAGTTGTCCTCTCGCTTATTAATCATTAAACCACAGACTGTACATCATTTGTCATATGTATTTAAGTGTTTTAATTTAGCACTGTTGCACTTACGTTATCCCTCTCTCTCTCCCTCCACGCCAATCTGTTTCACTTGTCGTTCCATTCCCATTCGATTTTGTTGGCGCGTCAAAAACCAAAAAAAGAAAGTTGCGCATGTTTATCGAAAACACGTTCCGAGTTGTTCGATTTGAAATCAAACAAAAAATAAAAAAAAACCATAACCGCAGTCTCCAGTCTTTTTCCACTTTTTTACTACAAACTAAATTTTAGGTGTTTTTGTCGGCTACCGACTAGTTCAATTTTCCGCGTATTAGAATTTGTTTTAATAATTATTTAAATACCTTTAAGCAACTTGATTTATTATAACACAAAATTGGGTACAATGTTAAAGTGTTGATTGTCCTATTAGTTTTTAATTTGACCAAGACTTTGGAATAGGTTCTGCTTTTACCACCACAAAATATTATTACATTACATGGGAAAATGCTGTTTTGTGTTGAGAATTATTGTCATGTCAGGCGAAAAATATTTGCAATAATAGTAGAATGGAACTGTTTTACTACTTTTATTGTTACTGCAGATATTTACACAATTTAAATTACAAATACCATTTCAATGTACAAAAATAATTTCCTTTTTGTTTGACCTAAGTTCTCACGTACATTTATTATCATAAACGAATATGTATGTACATATATAGTAATTCTAGCAAATTGTTCAGATGCGTTTACCGAGAATAATTGAAATTTTGTTTCACACGATTCTTTGAGTACTGACGTAAGGCAACCATCTTGAAATATATGTACGTGATTAATATAAAATGGCTTTTTTAACCACAGCCCAAAAAAAATTGTGTTTTTGTTATACCCCTGATTTTTAAGTGGCACAATTTTTTTCATTATACACTGATCTGATTAAAAGCAAAATTTATAATTAAGTTGCGCAAACATATATTGTAAAGCCATATATATGTATATATATATATATTCTTGATCAGCAGAGGCGAATTAGCCATGTCCATCTGTCCGCCTATATAGACTACCGACTTTGGGATGACTTTGAATATTTGTATTTACTATACATTTCTCATTTACTATACGCATATCAACTTTATTTAATTTGGTAGAAAGCTGCCCCATTTCATGAATATCGATGCAAATCGATTTTTGATAGCAATAAAAACTCAAATTATAATTTCATATTAAACAAATTACTATTGCAGGGCATCTCTTCTTCGAGATGTCTCGACTGGATCATTCTAACTTGCTTTTAACAGCTTTTATTCGTATCCGCCTTTATTTGCTTAAGTAAATGAACCTTACGACTAAAGTTTTCGCTTTCATCAAAAGTATTTTGTATTTCCTGAAGCATTTGCGGCTTTTAAAGAACTTATCTCGATATCAGCAAAATATTCACATATGTCAGCCCAATTTACGGTCTTCTTTCTCATTGAGAGTTTTTAGTGTTGTTTTGGCAATGGCTCGTTTACATAATATTTCCATTTACTCTTCAGCTAAATAATCACAGAATATAATTTCTTCTGCTCATACCACCCATACATATAAACATAGGTATTCTCCTCTTGAAGATGGCGCACTCGTCACAGTCAAACAAAAATAAAACTCACACAATCAAAACCTTTGTATATTCCCATTAACAAAAAAAAAAAATTATAATAAAAATATCACACCTATTTTGAGGGAACTGGCTTACCGGTTTTACAGCTTTCGACTTATTCTAAAACTGACAATTTGTTGTATTTTTTAAAGCGGTATTTAGGCCAACAAAAATCGACGAGAAATCCGCCAAGAACTTAAATGTTTCTTAGGCCAACTCAGACTGTGTTGCGTTGCATTGTTTTATTGACTGTTGTGATTGTTGTTCTTGTTGTTGTTGCAGTTGCAGTTGTTGCATTCGCTTATTTGCACAAATTGCATAATTAAATGCACGCAGACCTTAACGTGGTCAGCAGCAACCAACGGCAACTTCAATTATGGTCACTCAGTTGGCCTCATGCGGCTGCGTTTTCTTTGCGTTTCATTTTGTTTGGCAATTGCAGAGCCGAAGGTGAAGCATGCGGTTGAAATCTGCCACGCCCCCAAGGCCTACCTGCCCCAACTACTATAGCGCATGCCATATACGTAAGTTCGGGCTTATTATGTGAGGTAACCCTTTTAGCCTTATATGTATGTAGTCTTTGGGGGGGTAGGCAAAGCTTATCAACGTACGCAATCTTTAGTCGCATGTTTATATAGCAACCATATCCATATGCAGATGTGTGGATATATAATACATATTTCAATGTTCACTTTCACATACATGCTCATAATTTGTTTGGGCCATAGACCGGCTATAAAACGTAAACAAATGTTAAACAACCAGAGATAATATTTTCAATAAGTCGTTTTGCGACTCCAAACATAATCTCAGGTTAACGAATTGCCTTGACCGACAAATATTTGAGGAGATGGAGATCGAAGTGCCCTTGAAGTTCAAAGAATATAAATTATGGAGATGAAATATTTGAAATCGTTGTATACATGCATGATTTATGAGTCAAGTAAAATAAGTCAACATATAAAAAAAACACAGTTTGTTGCAGAAATTTGTACAAAAGTTTTATGTGGCTTTGTATAATTCAGTTCACAGATGGGTGAAAAGTTTGAAAAATGTTTTTTACAATATTGTTATTTTTATCAAGGTCTCAAAAAAGTTTCTTAAGATCTACCTAAGAATTCATTGAAAACGTTTTTAATCTTATACCTTGAACGTAATAAAAATGGACAAAATGTATATTCTTAATACGAATTAATTTCTGATAGCAATCAAATAAACAATAGTAAACAATAGCTTTCCAATTGGTAGATAATATATATGTATATATATATATTGTAAATTTCTGATCGGTTAACAACACATATTTTCTTAGCCCAATGTAAAATAAATTTCACAGCTGGGTACAGGTTATTTCCAAGTCGACCTGGCTCGACTGGAGCATTTTAATTTGTTTACAGATAAGAAGAAGATTTTGTTATGTTACTTCTTTGTTTATTTCATTTGTTTTGACCACTTATCAAATTTATCGTTTCCTGATGGCACACGTGAATCATTGAGAAGCAGGCCAAAATTAATGTCAAGTGCCTTGCCCCAATCACGATGCGAAATTGCAGGAAATTTTGGGAGCGTGTAGCGCACGTAATAGCCCCGGTCTTTGACTTCTTGGCAAAAGCGGCTTTATTACCCTCCCCAATCCACACATAATAAACAAGCCGACTGTAATGAGAGGCATTTGTCAAGTCAGTGATTGATGATTGTCAAGCTCGGCTCAAACCCAGGTACCAGTTGCTCTTTCATTCAAAGAAATTACGTGTACACGTTCCCTCCGCTTTTTATTTTGATTTTGGTTAACATAATTGCGCTGATTTGATGGGGCTTTAGAGAATTTGTGGCCGATTATTGAAACCGGGAAGCGCAGAGCATCGTCAATGCATTGTTTTCTGAGCACGCATCAAGTTAACTGGGAAATGCCTCAAAGCATTTGTATAGATATTTTTTGATTCAGCAAAACATCTGCTTTCGTTCTTTGAATCGAATGAGAAGCCGCAAAACCCATTGATGCAGAACAAAGTCTTATGTGGATAAGCGGATTATTCAAATAAACCAATTCAACTCGACTTTTGTTGGAGTTGAACTATCTAAACTTGAATTATGCATCCCAAATGACATTTCTTGTATTTATTTTCTTTGTTTGCATCCCATAAGAAGATTAATATGAAATAAGGGGGAAAGTAAAAATAGTCTAGCTGATGTTTAATAAATAATAATAATAAATAAATAAAAGTTTCTATTTACAATAAGCACATCTTTAAAGAGATTTACTTGGGGGTTACGAGTACAGCAAAGCTTAAAAATAGAAGTGTGTTTTTATGAAAACCTTTTATGTCTAACCAGAAATCCTAAACCAGTTCAGCCAATATGCGTATTACTATTATACTCACATTTGTTCAAAATATGATCGAGATCAGACTTCTATATCATATAGCTGCCATTAGATTATTTTATGAAGCATTTTTTGAATGAGCATATCCAAGCCAAACTCGTCCCATTTAGCTTCAAATGTAATTGACTAGTTTACCTATTTATTTCACTTCGTCATTCTGATCAAGATTTGCATAGCTCCAATACTATTTTCAAAACTGTAACAAAGGGCCACATTCAACTAGAACTTTTCTAAACTTGGAATCCATAAACTTAATAGGATTATTGCATTCATGGTAATACGTTTTACTTAAAAATTACTTTGAATATTGCTATTATTATATATTAAAGTTATGTTCATTGTTTTTCGCATTCATCACCGAATAACACTCCCAAGTTTCAAGTTTATGTTTATTAGGTATACAACATACATTGTAAATATACAATACATTTTATTTGAGGTCAATATTTAAGGTGAAAATTTCGTCTGCTTTTTTAGTTTTTGTTTATTATAGACACTAAATGCCAATTGCATAAATAATGACTTGCCTTGTCATTGGTATTGTTTATGTGGCTTTGTCGAATAATTGGCAACATGTTGTTGCCTTAAGAGCTGGGCACCCACCCAAACCAAAAGCACTAAAACAACTAAAAGCGAAATATTTCCATTTCGTTAGCATGCAAAACGCACCACGTAATATCAATGAAGACTTGGCCAGACAATTTGACATATGGCTGCCTTCGCCGTCTCGGTTTTTATAATTTATTTATTTATTTATTTTATTTTATTTATTTTTAATTTTGCTTGGTTGCCATTTGCAATTAATCCGTTATTTATGTGAATGCCCCTGGAACGCAGCGCGGCCAACTAACTGCAAAACTGTCGCTACTGTTTTCATTGGGTTTCCGCTCGCTATTCCGCCCTCCTGGCGCTTATTAAATGTAGCAAAGTAAGTGGCACAACATCCTGACCTCATCCTCGTTGCCCCTGACATCCTCATTGTCCCATTGCCATTCGCAATTGCATTGTCGCCCATTTCTTCCTGTTGGCAAATTGCGTGCATCCTGCTGATAAATAGATTTCAAAGTCCATCAAAGGCTTTGAATTTTGCCACTTAGGGCCAAGATCAATAAAAATGATGTAATTATACTGAGGACAGGTTGAAGTTTAAACAGAAATAGCGAGGAAAAGTTACACAAATGTAGTACTTTAATGTTAATAGGTGGTAAACACACAGCGGGGAATATTGGTACAAAATGCTGATCATCTAAAGCATATCCCATTAAGGCAAGACAGCGAGCAAGTTCTGTTAATGGTTTTTATACCCTTTTCAAATGGGTATATATTTATTTTCACGCTTATGAAAATAAAATATATTTTCACGCTTATCATCAGCAGATAAAGTTTTTTGATTTTATTGAAAACTACCACGCTTCCGCGATTATCGATACAAATCGATAGCAATGAAATATTTAGATATAATTATTAATATGTCATTAAATTCAGATAAGAAACACAGATTTTTTTTTAACCAAAATCAACTAAACAAACTACTACCAGCAAGCCAACTATAAATTAAAATGCTGTGTACAGAGTATATTCTAGTCAAGCTGTCTCGACTAGAGTTTTAAAACTTATTTGTATTTACT
Source organism: Drosophila setosimentum (assembly GCA_035043505.1). NCBI lineage: Eukaryota > Metazoa > Arthropoda > Insecta > Diptera > Drosophilidae > Drosophila > Drosophila setosimentum. The sequence goes on from JAWNMY010000001.1 coordinate 6,277,696, forward strand.
TTCGTAATTCGTGTGGGTTTTATAATTGTGTCACGATATGCGTTACGTATTCTGACAATATAGTATATGTATAAAGTATATTCTTGAGTAGGACAACGACCTACGTCAATATACATATTAATTGAATATAGAGAATATATTCATATGCTGACCAATTGTTAGTATTTATTTTTAATTTTCATATTAATATTAATGCGAAAAAATGGTAATCGCCCCTTCCTTCAAAGATATGGGTTATATAGTAATTTTAATACTTAACGCTGTAACCTTTAGTCGACATATATATAAATATTTGATTAATATCAAAGCCTCACTTTTCTGAAAATCAATACAAATAGTTTTTTGGACACCATTTTTTGTGGGCATATAGTATGTATGATGTGCATGTTTTTGTTTTGAAATGAGATCATGAACTCTTAAATTTAGGCTCGCACATCTTCACACAATTGTATGACACTGCAAATAAATACTTCAAAATATATACACTATATACGTAATATGGGATTCTGATATAGGCATAGGCGACCAGCTTAAAGTATGTTAGTATGCAGCGAATTGGGTAACTCCTAGTCCTAGGGCACCTTTAGTTTTATTAGTTTTCAATGAAGCTATTTGATGAATTATTAATTTGTTGGTTGCTTGCTATTCTTTCGATTTGACATACTTTCTAGTTTCAATTCGCTATCGATCGATATGTGGTATGCATTTACGTAAACCTTCTCTGTTATCAGCAAATTAAGTTGCTTCTCTGCGAGCGTTGTGGCTGCATTCCGTCAGTTTTAATGAGCGCACACGCAGTTACTTAAATGATATGACAGCTCAAATATTGCGAGCAATTAAAAAATCTACTACAAGCAGCGACCAAAATGACTACAACATCAACTGTGCAAAACAAACAGAAACCCCATCACAATATATACATATATATGTGTGTGTGTGTGTGTTAGTGAGTGAGTGTTTGTCTCATCTTATAGTATCTCGGGCCCAAGTCGGGCGTAATTAAAATGTATTAGGTAATTGTGTCTGTGGCACAAATTAACACTTGGAAGGCAATTTGTCGCCACTTTTAGTTTGGGCTTTACGAATATCACTGCAACAACAACAAACTTAAGTGGGAAAGTCTGACAGCGACTTCAGCTAACAAAGGCCATTCGCACTGATGGACAAGCCAGTGTGGTACATATTACAACAAATCCCTAAAGCTAATGGCACTGTCATCTTTTGACATGCGCCAAGCTGCTGCGCCAAGTGATTTCCGTTTTGGCAACCTTTAGATAATATTTCTTCCCAAAAAATAAATGCTCTTTAAGCTAAAAAAAATTTGAATACTTTTTAAAAGGTACTCTCACTTTCTAACGGTAAGCTAGAGATCAACATAGTTAACCGATTTGAAGAATCAAGAATCAAGAAAGCTTGCAAAGCAGATTTACAGTCAAATCTTAAATGTGTATTCAAACCTAATTGTGGTTAGTGACAGCCGGTGTGGATTCACATGCATGTGTTTTGAAAAACATTTGGTGCTACAAATACAACTGTACAAATACATGAATATACATATATATTTATATATATAGCTCAAGCTTTTAAAATTAAATTTGTTTTAGCACAAAAAACGTTAAGAAAAGGAAATGCTGCCATTCAAATTTATTTACGAAACTAAAAAAAATCTTTTGAAATTGGTTGTCAATCACAGTGTTGAATATTGATAAAGAAAACGACTTGACACACCAAAAACGAGTAAAAAAAAGAAGAAGAAATAGACAAGTACAGTGAAACTTCGCTAACGCAAATGGACATCTGCGACAAAAGATACAAAAATTTAGACATCAAATTAGTTTAATTATGTTCAGCATTGAAAACAATAAGATGTAAAATGGAATAAGTTGAGTTTCGAACAATGATCAAAGTATTATTGGGCTGCATAATTTGACTTATGAGAAATACTCGCCCCATTCTTGTAATTATCATTCAGGCACCACTGTCATTTAACTTGGGTCGAGTTAAAGAAGATCGACAGTAAATAAAATATATTAAAATAGAGAAGAAAAAAACCCTAAAAGGAAGCAATGTTGCCAAATGTCTGACGCATACACACGGGTACACACACACACACACCTATACATACGCACACAAGTATGTGTGTGTGACGCCGTTGTTGGTGACGGCAAAGTGTCACGTCAATGGCAAAAACGCCGCCTGCACTTGACACATTTATTGGGCAACTCATAGACAAAAGCACAGCTTGAAACCGACGCCCATTGACACGCCCCCCTGACCGCCCGCCGCCCCCAATGGAGAGCAACACTTGTACATATAAAGTTGTCAGTGTACAATCGGCGCAGCACCTGGTCCGCATAAATAAAATACGAATATTCACAATCAACAAACATCCCTCGGTGATTCAAGCCAGATACATATACAAATTCAGATACAGAAACAAATACAGATACAAATACAGATATAGATACAGATACAGATACAGATACAGATACAGATACTGCTGTATAATATTAGGTGTGATAGGACTTGTGATATTGCACTGATAAGAGCCAAAGACGCAATGGAGCTGCTGCGAAAATCAATGCCAGTTGTCAGTAACCAGTTGCATAACCAGGCGCATTGAATATTGAATGAGTAACAATTGCATCAACCTACGGGAATAGGCTTCCGCATCGGAGACGTGTTCTGAAATTGGGGATCATATCGTGAATTCCGCATGCGGTAAGAGATTCGTGCTTGATGTGCTTCAGTTGAAAAGAAAGGAAATGCCGATGCCGATGCCGATGCCCAGTTGAAAGATGCTGCTAATGGTCAGACACGATTTGAATACAACTAATTGGATTGTTGAGTAATGGATAGACAATCACAATCAGTCAGATGCGAAACTTACTCAACTCATAATTTACTTTAACTAAGCTCCAATTTGGCATCGCAATAATATTTCGTATTCCGGCATTCGCATATTGCTTAACAAGCCGGATTTTAGTTCGTTTACTGACTGACTGACTGACTGACTGACTGACTGACTGACTGATTGACTGACTGACTGACTGACTGACTGACTAACTGACTGATTGATAGATTGGCCCAAGCTAGGAAACTGAGCTTCTCACAGCAATTTCCTCTCTTATTACTATGTTAACACTAAGTGGGCATTTTGACAAACAGAAAAGTTGTGTGAGCTCCGAAACATATTTCAAACTGTTGATGTAAATACCTACATATACAAGACATAAATTGTACTGATTTTTGCCAATATTTTAAAATGATACATATTCATTTGTTTTCCGCACAATGATTTCTCAACAAGTGCCATTCAACTTTGTCCGAGTATAATTGCTAAAGCTTCCCAATTTACATAATTGACAATTAAACGAATTCTCAATAACATCGAAAAGCAAAAAATTCAGATAACATCATTTATAAACTGGCTTAACACTGCGTATTATTAATTTTTGTGCATTTTTTTCTTACTTTTAATTATAAGAATTGACTTTAATTCGATTTGTTGATTTTAAAATTGGTTGACTCTTAAGAATTAATTTGCGAGTGCTTTCCTTAAAAACCCGAGTGCGAGAGTGCATATGATGAAATAAATATCAGCGTGTAACAATTTAAATAAAATGCACAAATTAGAAGCACATATAATTTATTTTTGTTCACGTCGAGGCTGTCATTGGGTTTATTGTTCACCTCATGCAACCTAGTTGTTGTTGCTTGCGAGTGTTCCATTTGTTGCTGTTAACAATAGCAATAGCAAAAGGTTCAGCCGCATTAAACAAAATAATTGCTTTGCAAACAAGTACTACTCGGATATATGTATAAATATATATTTAACTTTACGCTCATGTTATTCAGTTTTGCCATCTGACTATTAGCCAATCCCTAAATGTATTCAGAACATTCAGTAGAACACTTTTTTGTATACGAAAAATTCGGTTAAGCGAGAATATTTAAATTAATTTATAAGTTCTAAGGTCTTTATATGAATTTCTCTTTCATATTTATTGTAATAACACTTTAATGTTTCTATCGATCATATGCAAATTTTACAAAAAATTTAATTTATAAAAAATATAGAAAGTGTTCAGCATTAAAATTAAGTTTATGTTTTTCTTTTTTCATTTTATCCGCTTTTGTGTATAAAAGAGTCGTTTATTAAGCTTTTTTTTTTAATATAATGTATTATGTAGCTTGTCTCTGCCAATAGCATTTCAAGTTTATTTTCTTATAATTAAAAGAAAACAATAACGAACCCAGAGTGAAACCATTTAAACGGAAATGTTTCCTTGCGAAATCAAAAAAAAATTTGCAACGCATGATCTTAAAACCAAAGACTGGTTTTTAGAGCTGACCTTTGGCACGGGATTTACAAAAAAACAAATGATATTAAATCGCCTATGGGTAAATTTATTGAGTCTGGTTTAATCGGTCATAAAAGCGGGTTTGGCTCTGCAGCAAAAGCTCGTAACTTCTGGCATCATTATTTTATAATTTTCAGCAGTAATTGAAGCGTGCTAAAAACTCATCACGGAAATTGTCTGGTACTAAACCATTGGCTAACATTAACGACGTATGTGGTGTGTGTCTGCGTATGAGTGTGTATGCGTGTGTGTTTTTGTATCTCTTTCGAATTTGTTTTTTTTTTGTTTTTTTTTGTGTTTGATTCACTAATAAAAATACCAAGCAAGTCAAACCTCTCGTCGATTCAAACTTTTGAAGCTGGCCCACAAAATATAACCAGTTTGGATTGTCGATATCTATTTTTGTTCAAAACAAAAACTCTTACAAAATCGTCAAAAACAACAGTCAACCGTCAGTTGCAAATCGGAAGGAAGTAGTCAATTTACATGGACTATGCAACCGGTTTTATCAATTATGACTTGATTTGATAGTTTACAACAAAATGAAATCCAACTGGACGCAAAGTTGGTTGAATTTGTGCAACCGACTTCGAATATTTCCGAGATGGTTGTTATAACACTATTTGCCAAAATGTAATATTTCCTTACATCTTATTCATCATTCAAGAGATGATCTCTTATATCTCACTCAGAATAGTCATAGTTTTGTCAAAGCTGAGTTTCAGCGATGATTTGCTAAAGGGAAAATTGCCACAGAAGCTGATGATGAGTTTACCTTAAGTTTGTTGCACAGTGCTGCCTGCCGCATAGGGGGCAATGTTGATAAACAACTTTAAAGACAAACAAAACACGAGGCAGACACAAGATAAACGAGATGGCCAACGGGTGATAGCCAAAGAAAAAGTGAATTGATTATGAATGACAACGCAACTTTGGCGACAAAAATCGAAAACAAGACAAAGTGAAATTAACTTTTACTCTTTGCCGAGCACGGCGGGGGCGTTTTTTAATTAAGATTTATGATATTAGCTTAACTTGTGTGCTGTTTCTGTTTGCTCTTTTGTAGGAATCCGAACTGGTGGTGCCGACGCACCAAGCTGGAGAGAAGCCTGCTTGTGTTGAGCGGTATTCTGTTTCTGGTCGCCGTCTCGGCGTTTGGCCTCTGGATATTCGATGTACTCAAGCCGATGGCCGGGCCGGGCTCTGATCTGTCGGAGGAACCACCAGAGCCGACCGCATTGCATGGCGATAGCACCACTATGAACAAAGTGCAGTCCGGTGGCGGTACCAAGCTCAAGGCGGACTCGGATAATGTTTGCCTGACCAAGGAGTGCATACACACCGCCTCCACGGTGCTCAGAAAGATGAAGCCCGAGGTGGAGCCGTGTGATAATTTCTATGAGTTTGCCTGCGGCAGCTACATTGAGGAGGAGAACATACCCGACGATAAGGTATCGATTAGTACGTTCTCTGTCATCTCGGACAAGTTGCAGGAGCAGCTCAAGGACATCATCACAGCCGAGCGACCCGACACCGAGCCCAAACACTTCCGTCTGCCCAATTTGCAGTACAGGGCCTGCATGAACAAAAGTGAGTCACTCCGCTAGATCCTACAGAACTAAGTAGAATTAATGAATTGTATTATTTTTGCAGCATTGATTGAATCACTGGGTGCGAAGCCCATTGCTCAGATTGCCAAATCACTTGGCGGCTGGCCTCTGATCGAGGGCGACACTTGGAATGCTGACGACGGCTGGACCTGGCAGGAGCAGGTCAAGAAATTCCGTGCCGCCGGGTTCAGCATGGACTATATCATTGATTTCTCCATTGGTGTGGATCTACAGAATAGCACTAAGCGCATTATCGATGTAAGTCGAAGGTGTATTCACAGGACTCTCTCATTTAACTCTGATTCTGTTTAGCTGGATCAATCCACATTGGCTCTGAGTCGCGAGTTCCTGATGAAAGGCTTTAATGAGACACTGGTCACTGCCTATTACGATTACATGGTGGACATTGCAGTGCTCTTTGGCGCCAACAAAGACCAGGCCAAGACACAGCTGCTGACATCTCTCGAATTTGAGATGGCGTTGGCCAACGTAAGCGCAACAATAATATTATTATTGAGTGTTGTTATTTTTATTCCCATTTGGACGTCTTAGATTTCGTGGCCCAATGAAAAGCGTCGCAACTCATCGCAGTTGTTCAATCCACGCTCGGTGCAACAACTGCAGACCGCCTATCCGTACGTGCAATGGGTGGACTACATGAATGCCCTGCTGCCCGCTGGCCTTAGCGTACAGGATGGTGAGATAATTAATCTGACTGTGCCGTCCTTCTTCGAGGAACTGGGCAAACTGCTGGCCAAGACGCCCAATCGCGTGATTGCCAACTACATGATGTGGCGCATACATGCCTTCTCCATTGGCTTCCTCAGCGAGGAGTTCCGCAAGCGGCAGCTGCAGTATGCCACAGCTCTATCTGGCCGACAGGAGCAGGAGGCACGCTGGAAGGAGTGCGTGGATATTGCTGCTGGCAGGTTAGTATATATAACCAGAATAGCTATATGTTGTATTCTGAGTAGCGTGCTGATTTAGAGATTTAGGGAACTTATTTCTGCGCTTCTGTTTACCATTGCAATACCCTCTGCAATATGTAAATTAATCGTCATAGATAATAGCTCAATTTATCTAAGATTTTTCCCAGGATTGTGGAAAATCTTGCCTAAATATTCAAATACTTTGTTTTTTATCCGATCGACTTCGAACTCATTTTTAAAATTGATTTGAGAACTGTTTTCTCCATTTTAAAATAATTTATTGTCTGCCTCGAATGAGATCGAAGGGAGACGCACAAACTTAGCTAAATTCACTTTTTAATAATTCCAGTAGTTTGATCAGCAAGTGATATGATTTTCTGCAAGGGTATTTATGCTTTGGCAACTCAAAGATAATGCTGCTTTTATTCTTATCTTTGTTTTCGTTTATTTCCTGATTGATTTCTTTGTGATTTTGCAGTGACTTTGGCGTACTTGAAGAAGATATTACTAAGTATATAGAAATAAATACACCAAAATTTACTTCATCTGCTCGGAACAGATCACTTACACTGCTATCCATACACATAATCAATTTGCACATATATTGACCCCACATACACATTGATATTAATGGCGCCCACAAAAACGATGTAAGACATATAAGCATTACATACGACAATTGAATTTGTTTATTTGCCATATATCGTTTATATTAACAATACTTATTATGACTCAATTCAAGTGAAAGTAGAACTAACAAAATTAGACTGATTAGAGTATAGCATAAAGGGAAAACTTCTTAGATTCGAATTTTAGAGAATAGCAAACCTGTATCATCTTTGATTGAATTTTCTTTTCTTTCTTTCATATGCTTATTTTTTTGGACATTATATTATACTCTGAGACTGAAGGTAGAATAAAGTAGAATTAAGCGTTACTTTTGTCCGATATTGTTAGTGCTGAGATTGGAATGCGACGTCCATGGCTGATAAATCTATAAGAATCTAGATATATCTCCCAATTTGCACAAAACATTACACATTTTAAAGGTATTTTACTGGTAAGTCAAAATTTTTTTAATGCACTTAGAAGATTCAAAATTCTAATAACCTTTTTTAAGGAATAAACCGAAGTCCCTTCACGTGAGGCGACTCTTTACCATCTGTTTCCAGAAGTGTTTTCTTAGGTGTCAGAGTATTACTCAGTCGGTTTCGTTCGACTGCAAATGTAGCACTTATTGTCTATTTCATCAAATAGTTTGGATCTTTTAAATATCAGTTGAGAGAACAGTCATTAGCATAATTCTTTTTATTTAAGTAAATAATTCATTACAATTATCATTTTATGTTCCACTTTCACGTCAATTCGACTCGACTGTTCACCATTCCAAAAAATGCACTGAACAACAACAACAACAACTACTACAACTACAACTGGTACAACCAACCACATGAACATCACATGAAAACAAATCCGATATTGAATTCACAATGCTCACTGTAATCAATAAACTATTAAATATTAATGTCAGCCTTGGCATATCCGTGGGTTCGCTCTACGTTCGCAAGCACTTCAATAAGGACTCCAAGGCGAATGCCTTGGAAATGGTTAATGACATCCGCAATGTGTTCAGCGACATATTGAATGAAATCAACTGGATGGATGACAAGACGAAGAAGGAGGCTCAGGAGAAGCTGCACAGCATGGCCACCCACATTGGCTATCCCGACGAAATGCTGGACAACGACAAGTTGGCCAAATACTATGAGAAACTGGACATCGATCCAGATCGTTATTTTGAATCCTTCTTGAAGATGAACATCTTTGGCACAGACTATTCGTTCAACAAACTGCGTCTGCCGATCAATAAAACCGACTGGGTGCGTCATGCCCGTCCGGCTGTTGTGAATGCCTTCTACTCCCCCCTGGAGAATAGTATACGTAAGTTAAAGAATTTCAATATAGATACAGAGTGTTGCATCATAACATCTCATAATTTTTACAGAGTTCCCTGCTGGCATACTGCAGGGCCAATTCTTCAGTGCCCAGCGACCCAAGTACATGAACTACGGTGCAATTGGTTATGTTATTGGTCATGAAATTACGCACGGGTTCGATGATCAGGGTCGCCAGTTTGATGTGAAGGGCAACTTGCGGGATTGGTGGCAGCCGAACACTCACAAGGCATACCTGAAGAAGGCCCAGTGTATTATTGATCAGTATGGCAACTACACGGACCGTCTCACTGGCTTGAATGTAAGTCTGGAGTAATACTTTCAATTGCTTTTCCATTGGTTCTCATTTATTCTCCTGACAGTTGAATGGCATCAATACCCAGGGCGAAAATATTGCTGATAATGGTGGCCTCAAGGAGTCATATATTGCATATAAACGCTGGGTGGAGAAGCACGGACAGGAACCCAAGTTGCCTGGCCTAGACTATACACCACTGCAAATGTTCTGGATCTCAACTGGACAGACTTGGTGTGGCAAATATCGGAAAGGTAAGCGAGTTAAATAAATGGTATATAAAAAAAAATATACTCATCACAAAATTTACAGAATCCCTGAAGATGAGAATCACCACTGGTGTGCATTCTCCTACAGAATTCCGAGTGTTGGGCTCGATGAGCAATATGAAGGACTTTTCCAAGGACTTCCAATGCCCAGAGGGCTCCCCCATGAATCCTGTGCACAAGTGTGAAGTGTGGTAGAGATTAGCTGTAGAATGATTGTATTTCCATTGAATATATTTGATTGTATGTGTGTCTTTGTTGCAAGCTAAAGAGCTTCTTAGTTAATATTCAAAGATATGTTAGCAAGTTAAAGGGCTTCTTAGTTAATATTCAAAGATATGTTAGCAATCAAGCCCTCGCTCTATGGGCTAATCTCACGTAGTAGATAAACCATTACTTCCCTAGCGTATTTATGCTAATTAAGCATAATGTAAATTTATTTAATAAAATTTGTTTTTATGTATGAAAAACACTTCGTTTCGTTTCGTATTGCGGAACTTAACCAGAAGTCATTGTAAATAACATGTTGGGAAATTTATTTTCTTGCACCGGACTATTTCTTTCGGAAATCTATAATGATTTGGCTTAGCTTTAGCTTATTTTGTAAAAGGAAAAGGCGTTGCCAAGCTATAACTGGGCCATATCCTTAAGGAAGACGCATCTTTTTGAGCTCAGATGGAACAGGACTATTGATTGTTATAAACAACTAAGAGTGCTGTAGTCGAGTGAACTCGACTACGATATACCCTGACCCAGTTATTAAATATATTCAATTATTATTGGCAAATTCCCCTTTAAAATTTGCACTAAAATGCGAGCAGCTCTGCAAGCGCCCTCTGCCGACAAATACGTGAAACACGCAATACACACAAAAACACATTGGCGCTCGCGTCGGTTATCATACCATCTCTTTCTCACACATGCGCTCGCATATTTGTGCATACAGAAAATGCTTGCGGCAGCTGGTAGAAATTAGATCAACATGAGAATATATTTTCGACTATAGCTTGGGTGTTTCTTATCCCATCTTGACGAAATTAGGGCAGTTGATCAATGGTATGCATATGCATGTTTTGTATTAATTAGATTGTGGAATTTATTGCTTGTGGAATTTATTGCTATCGGAAATTTAATTTATCAATTATCAATAAAATAACGCAAAGTTGATCTGCGCCTGGTATACGAGAACCTATATTCCAAATTTGAAGTCTCTAGCTCTAACAGTCTCTGAGATCTGCGTGTTCATACAGACGGACGGACGGACGGACAGACAGACGGACATGGCTATATCGACTCGACTATTGATCCTGATCAAGAATATATATACTTTGTGGGGTCGGAGATGCTTCCTTCTGCCTGTTACATATATTTGCACAAAACCATTATACCTTTTTACCCATTTTTAATGGGTTCAGAGTATAAAAAGTTATTTCGTCGCTTGCGTGCCCATATAAATATGCTTTAAAATTTGACAGTGCAGGGGGTGCAGTGGTAATTTTACTTTCCAGCCTAAAAGTAATTTTTTAATTTCGGCCATTCACAAAATAATTTTCATACTAAAAGAATGCAGTGCTTTTAAAGACCATCAGAAAATAGTTTCGCTTGCCATTCAACAAAATCAACACAATTTCAGTTTATATACTTCAATTTATCAAAACATAAATATTATTTTGTTATATTTCTATAGCATATTATAAAAGAATCGTCTAATCTGGTTTGTGTAAGCTCAGTTAAAATGCACCGCAACAGTTCTAAGCTATTAATTGATTGGTAGCACTTTTAGAAGTGTAGCCCATTGTAGACATAAGTGGACAGCGCTTAAGAATCGGCCTGCCACCACAAAGTATCGAGAATATTTTTTTCAGCCCTGCCATCCTTTTCTCGCAGCGTGGCGATTGCTAATTTGTGAAATTTTGCACTTTTAGTACGAAGAAATAACAATGTCGGCACTTAATTTGACCGTACGCGTGCATCCCGTTGTGCTATTCCAAGTTGTGGATGCATTTGAACGTCGCAATGCTGACTCACATCGTGTGATCGGCACTCTGCTGGGCTCTGTTGACAAGGGAGTCGTTGAGGTTACCAACTGCTTCTGCGTGCCGCACAAGGAGCATGATGATCAAGTGGAGGCCGAACTAAGCTACGCCCTGGACATGTACGATCTGAACCGTAAGGTGAACTCCAACGAGAGCGTGGTCGGCTGGTGGGCCACCGGCAACGAGGTGACGAACCACAGTTCCGTCATACACGAATACTATGCGCGCGAGTGCAATAATCCGGTTCATCTGACTGTGGACACTTCGCTGCAAGGCGGCCGCATGGGCCTGCGTGCCTATGTGTGCATCCAGCTGGGTGTGCCCGGTGGCAAAACTGGCTGCATGTTCACACCGATACCTGTCGAGCTGACCAGCTATGAGCCAGAGACCTTTGGCCTAAAACTGCTGCAGAAAACAGTGGGCGTGTCACCGGCACATCGACCTAAGACCGTGCCGCCCATGCTGGATCTGGCACAGATTTCGGAGGCCTCGCAGAAACTGCAATCGCTGCTGGACCTCGTACTAAAATACGTCGACGATGTCATTGCCCACAAAGTGACGCCGGATAACGCAGTTGGACGCCAGCTGCTTGACCTCATCCACTCAGTGCCACACATGACGCATGAACAGTTCACCCAAATGTTCAACGCCAATGTACGCGATCTGCTGATGGTTATCACGCTCTCGCAATTAATTAAAACACAACTGCAGCTCAACGAGAAACTGACATTCCTGCCTACGGCTTAGTCAGGGTGCTGGTAATTGGGTTTTAAGTCAGATTTAAGAGCAAAGTAAATTCTACGTATTGTGTATTTCCCGTTGATGCGTCTAAGTAATAAAGTGCTCAGATCAATCAGATATTTACATTTATAATTGAAGCAAAAGGTAACAGGTCTGTGATTCGATCTTAATTCGATTAATTAATCGAAAAAGATACCAATAGGTAAGAGATACTCTACTTATAGCGAATTGATGACTTAAAATCGAAAATTTGGATTGAGGTGCGGATTCTTAGGATTACACACAAAAAAATTGGCAAAAAATTACACAAATTCTGTGTAAGTTTGCCATTTCCTTTGGACCCCATGTTTGATCACCTTGAGTTGCCAATAAGTCTAAAGCTATAAAAGGGATGAAGGTGATTCAAATGCTAAGTAAAAGGTTTTATTCTGTAAAGTGGTAAAAACGTGTCCTTGCAAAGGACACCTTATAGTTTACGAAATGTAAAAGATTTATGCGATTTTGGCCCAATTCCAGTTTCCCTCCAACTGAAACTTTCCAAGTGCTTGGATCTTAGATATAATAATCCATAATCGTTCAATGCCAACCGGTAGCAGCATATCCTAAAATGTGCAAGAATATGGCCGACCATCTAGAACCTATATCTATCGTCACCTGCCTGCTCCTAAAAGTATGCCTATATTATTTAGCAATTTAATCTTTCAGTATTTTTTAAACCGTTCAAATCACTGACAAAACATCGCTGCGAACGGATTTTAAGACAAAGAAAATATACTCATTTGGGTACGGTTGAAATATGTATGTATTTTATTTAACCTAAACGAAATTCAAGCTGCCTTTTTACAGAAAAAGTGTTTCACATACCGATTAATTGTTAAAATTGGTATTTAAATTAATACGCATCAAAATCAGATTGAATGATGTTGAAAACATTCCGAAATGTTTACAACATTCATGCATTTGAAATTTATGCTTAATTACAATAAATAAGAGTAAGAAAATACAAATATGTTAAATACAATATTTTTTGTTTCCAGTTATACAAATAATAACGACAATTAGAATTTAAATCGCTTTAGTTTTGCAGATATGTTTGTAAATTTGTTAGTGTATGCTTGTTTATGTATGTATGTTTGTATGCATGTATGTACTACATCATTTTAGGTACATTGGGTACGTCTTAAAGGTTTCGTATGGTATTTAGGAGCTGGGCGTGTTGCAAATCTTCAAAGGTAGTTTACAGTGTTGTTGAATTAATTAAAAAAAAAAATGTGCATAAGTAAATTCATCTGCTAATAAACAATTCAGCATGTGATTAATTAATGTACAGTTTACATAAATACGTATATATGTTTGTAAGTATGTATGTATGCATGTAAATGTAGGCAAATATACAATATCTAAAAAATTTAACAACATTCATAGACATTTTTCTTCTATATGTTTCAACACACATAAAAATCTTTTTTGGATAAACAGATACATATCTTTGTCTATATTATATGCATTTAAAAATTTGACTTTGACTTTGCAAAAAACATCGGAGCGAGAGAGCTTGGATTATATATATACATATATGTATATATATATATATATATATATATCGTTATCGCGTTTATGTATACATATAATATATAAAAAGTTAAAATCCGAATCAAAAACATTATCATTATAATGCAATTTACAAAATTGAACGCTGCATTCGATGATTAACGTTAAGCTGAAAACATTTCATATTCATATTGACTTTATGGTTCCATTTTGTTTAACATTTAACATATACTATATGTATGTATGTATATATGTATGTATGTAAGTATGTATGTATGTATGCAAGCATGTATATATGTATATATTAGTACAACAACAACAATCGAAAGTTGCAACAAATAAGCTATAACAACTACTGAATCTAAGTCTATGTATTCAGAGTACCGCTTAGAGCTTAGACACAACTGAATTTGATGCCATCGTCGCTGGAATAACAGTTCTGGCAATGGAGCTTGTGGTTCCGCACACGGACATCGGTGCCATTGAGTCCATCGCCCAGTTGCACGTGGCAGACGCAGCACTTGAAACAGTTGATGTGATAGAACAGCAGCAACGATTCAATGATCATGGCAGCTCCGCGACCTATGTGCAGATTAAAAACAAAAAACACTAAATTAATTGCAATTCTGGGAAATCATTTTGGAATGTCAGCTATTAAGTACCTCAAGGGCAGCCTTAAAATGCAGCTAAATATAAGTTAAATTTAATTAAGTTTAAAGTGTTTAGTCTTTAGATAAAAGTCTTTATTTGTCGGTGGCGCCAGCCTTAAACCCAAACAATGTATTTAAGCGCCTTGTGAACTTGACGACAATTGTCGTGGGTACAGCCCAAATCTGTGGCAGACATGTAAGCACACAAAAATAAAATAGAAACAGAGAGAGATAGAGAGAGAGGGGAGAAGAAAGAGAAGACGAGCAAGTGGTTTACACTTGTGTAATTAACAGATATCTTACATTATACAACATTATTACGATAGCTGTCCTATAAAATGTCTTTTTTTTATGATAGGTAGATCGCAGAAGGCTTTATGATTTTCTGGTTAAAGGATATTCGCGAACCCAAAATATCTTTATGATTATTGATATCTGGATACTTTCAGATATTAAGAACGTGTGCTGTTTAATTACGCATACTTCGACGGTCTCAAAACCCTTCATACGATGCACATTTACAAAACAAGCCTAATAGCAATTTGTGTATCAGATGCTGATTGATCGCTGTCAAGCCTAGAAATGATTAATCAGTGCTTTTCAATATTGGAATTAATGGTTGAAGATGAAGAAGTAGAAGAAGAAAAAGAAGAACCACACTCACAACCAACGTAGTAGCAAAGTTTACCTAATTCGTCGCCACAATGCGAACACTTCTTCTTGCCACTAACGCTGAGCACCTTGTCCTGATTGCTGCTGGCAGTGATATTGCTGTTGCTATTGTTGCTGCTGTTGTTGCTGTTGTTAATTATGTTGTTGCTGTTGTTATTGCCAAGTGGCTTCATTCCATTTATGCCATTACTATTCAGCAGACTGTAGTTGCCATTGCCATCAAAGCTGTGAGCGAAGAAAAAAAAAACAGAAAACGAGTAGGTTTAAATAAAGTGAGAACTTTGGAGATAATTGAACTATTAATCAATAAATCTCAATTAGAAAGTTACCAAGGCAGCAACATTTTAGATAGTTTCCTTAACGCTAAGTTCTACCTACCGCTTGCGTTCGCCAATGCCTTTGCTCTGGACGCGCTCTGTAAGCGTTTGGATGATGGAATCGGGCAGCGGTTTGCCATTGGATGGCGCGGCGGGCATGGAGCGCCTGTTCAGCTGTAGCTGCTGCTGTTGCTGCTGCTGCTCGAGCAGGCGACGATGCTCGGCCTCCTGGAGTAGCCAGTGATTGGCATGTCCATTGTTATACAGCGCCCCATTGTAGTCGGGCATAGATTTGCGCTTCTGCAACCAAGCGGTATCATTGGCTTGATTTCGCTGCTGTTGTTGCTGCTGCTGCACCTGCACCCAGCCATCAGTGTACTTGGGCTTGGGTGTGGCGCTCAGTGCAAGCAGCGTGTTGCGCGACATGTTGCTCAGATTTTGCGCAGACTGATGATGATAGGCGGCTGCCAGATTTGCAGTTAGCCGTGGTGCAGGAACTGCTATTCCTGCCGCTGGCATCGGTGCGCCCGCAATCTTGACCAGAGAACCGCCATAAGCATTGCTGTTGACGCCGTTGCGCTGACGCATGCTGACCGCATAATCCGGCTCCAGGCCATGCCCATTGGTGGTCAGGTGCATGGCGCGCAGTGGCTTTGTGGGCGGCGTCGGTGGCGGTAACATTAGACGCTTGGAGAACTCATTCAGATCCGACATGGACTTGCGATAGTCCGTGTCCAGCTGCTGGTAATGATACTGTGAAAGCGCTTGGGGCATTGGCGGCGCTGGCCGCTGTTGCTGCTGCTGATGCTGCTGTTGTTGTTGTGGCACATTGGCATAGATTTGTTGCGCTGACTGCTGCTGCGGGTGTGGCAGCTGAGGCTGTGGCGGCTGAAAGGCGCTCAGCATGCCATTGCCAATGCCCAGGCCATGGTGCAAATCCTGCAGCGAGCGTCGATTGTTGGACATTAGCATTTTGGCGCCATGCTGCAGTTCTCGTCGTGCCAGGTTCTCGCGCAGCAGCAAGTTCTCGCGCTGCCGCTTCAACTCCTCCTGCTGCAAGTATACAGAAAATGATGCAATTAATTCAGTTACTTCCTTTGGCCAACCAATGCCCTCCTCACTTACCGAGAATTGCAACAGCTCTCGCTCCACACGCAGTACTTCGCCCTGTTCGCGTATCTTCTCCTCAATGGACAGCATCTTCGCATTGGCCGTGGCAGTTGCCTCGCTCAGCGATTGAGTTGCGGCCGCTGCCGCTGTTGCCGATTCCGTCCACGACTCCGCTGAGTTGCCCTTAACCGTTTGCAGCAGCGGTGTCTGTGCGGCATGCAGCGTCTCATTCTGATAGATCCCATCGCCGTGCTGCGATTGCGTTGGTGGTGGCGGCATTGGTGGCGGCGTCGCCTCTGATTGTGTGTCGTTCTCCTCCGATGAGTTGGTGTAGTGCTCACTGCTTTGCCGCGAATGGTTCTCCGAGACACCCGAATCGCGACTTTCACCTGTCCGACAGAGACAAAGAGATTAAAGAGAGGAAAGAACAACAACAACAAAAACGCTTGGGACATCCTGGATCTTACCCCTATCCTTTTTAAATATCTTTTAACCGGCAACAATTGTTCTTTAAATTTGAATTTTCTTGTCTGTTCACTGAATGCAAAATTCTCTACTTCTTCTCCGTGTACTTTTGCAAATATATTAATTATTTGAATTTTCGGCCCTCTTTTGTGCTTCCTGTTCAACCACTCAACATTTTCTGTTGAGCGGTGCCTGATTCTAATCGATTCTAGCTGCCAGTCGTTTACCTGAATCCCCTTTCAATAAGCACTGACCGCTTCCATGGGACACGCACTAAACGGATTATTTATACTTAACCTCACAGTACGTCCGCTTCCAGTGCCAGTTCACCTCTCCTCCCCACCACCAGTCTTTCGTTTGTTTTGTGAACGTTTTTCAGCTCTATTGGTTTTCTCCACCTCTCGTGACGAGTCTGGTCACCAGCAAGTCATGCAATACCGCCACCCTCACTTACCTGTGTCTGAACTGTCACACAGAGCCGCCTTAATGTAGAGCTGTTTCTCGAGGCGTCGCTCCTCCTGTAGCAGCTGGGCCATGTCTGGTGGCGGTGCTACAGTTAACTCTAGGTAGCTGTCAACATCGTCGAGATCAGCATCCGTCTCGATACCCAGGAAGCTGGATCGCTTATTGCGCAGCTCCTTCTTGATACGCTTCGTTGAGTTCATCCGCTTGATGGGCGGCGATGGATGTGCTATGGGCATGCCCTGACTTGCCTGACTCTGGATCTGGCGACGCGTGTTGCTGGAAATGGTCTCGTATGTGTTGTCGGATGACCAGGTGCCAGCATCTAGCTCATCATCAGCAGCAGCCGCAATATCTGTCGGCGGTTCTATTGGTGGTGGTGGCGGTTTCTCCTTGGGCGGCTCCAGCGCAGGCGCCATAGACGCAACACTGTGTCCCAGCTCCAGGCCCGTATAGAAGACGTCAATGTTCTCGTAGACGGGTATGGGACGTAGATGTTTAGGTGCATCGTAGTAGGGTTCTGTTGCTTTTGGTACCTGATAATAAGGTTCCAAGTCAGCGCTTGTTGTTGTTGCTGCTGTGATTGTTGTTGTTGTGTCAATTTGATTGTTGCTGTTGTTGCTTTTAGTATTGTTATTGTTATTGTTATTGTTATTATTGTTAGTTTGATTATGCTCGTTGTTATTGTTATTGTTGCTTTTATTTGGAATGCTTCTTCTTTGACTTCGTCTTGTTAACATCGTGATCGCTGCTTGGTCGTTATCTACTTGTTGTATAGATATAGACGAGCTGATGTTCTCATAGATGGGCTCCTGTTTCTCCACTGTTTGCAGTTCCTTTACATCGTGTCTTTCCTGCTCTTCCTCTGTTTTCTGCTCATCGGTTTTATTTGGCATCGCGACATTTGACTCCTCTCCCGGCCTCATCTCCACATTCTCTACATGCTCACGCTTATCCTTATCCATATCATTATCCTCCTTCTCCTCCTCCTGCATGTTCACTTTATTTTCAGTATTTTGTTGCCCCTTCACCTCCACCTCCTCCTGCGTGCGGCTGGCCTCCCTGTCAATAGCTTCCAGCGCCAAATCAAGAGCTTCGTTGATCTGTGAAGCGTTTGTGCGAACGAACGAGCAATCGAGCGATAAAGCAGCAAAGCGTGCCAGAGATAGAGAAAGAGAAAAGTGCGCCAACATCGCACATATTTTAATTAAGTTAGTTTACACACATTTTAAGTCTGCGCTAGCATACAAACGAAAAATAATAATTATCAAATAGAACCAACAAATATCATCAAAATTAATAACGAAATTTAAAATGTACAGATTCAGTCGAACGGTTCCGTTATTGACAAGTGATTTGAGTAAAAACTTTGTTACCCTTGTGGTTGGAAGCACAGTTACATAGATACTTTTACAGCATGATAAGCTAGTATCTTAACCAAGACAATTGGTAGTTCCAGCTATGTTTATATTATCTGCAATACTTAGGCAAGAGTACGGCGTTAAATACTCTATTTAGGGCTAATCTCTCAAGCATTATGTATACTCATACGAAATTGTTTTCTATTGGAAGAATAATATATATATATGTGTAATACTTTTGTATCAGTATTGTATACATAGTGATATGATAAGGTATTTTACCTTAAGGGTTCTAAGGTTTTTTTTTTTTTTTTTTTTAAAAACTTAACTGTTAATCAAAACTTGCAGTATGATTAAGGCTTCTTATGAATTTGAGAGTTCAGTCCGGATGTTTGTGCTTACCATTGCGTTTCGATCAGCAAACAAATTGCTCAACTGATGGACATAAATTTATTGACGGCCAAAAATATACCATTTGTGGTATATCCCCGACGCGACGTCTGTTTTTTTTTTGTTTAGGTATGTTCGGAAGTGTCGGTTTGACGATTTCACGTTTTGTGTCAGACTATGAAGATAAAACTGCGATTGCGGTAGATTGTGCCCGGCACTACTATGTGGAGAGATAATTGTCCGGAATCGAACCAAACACGTTGAAAGCCCAAAGGCGACTGTTGCAAGGGTCGCATTAACAACGCTCGTTTACAGATAAAGCAAAATTGTAAAATAATGCAAAAAAAAAGTGCAAATAATACAAATTGAGAATGTATGTATATATGTATATGCATATATGGAACAATGCGTAGTTGTTGAGGGGCAGGTTTTGGTCGTGTAGCGCCCCGAAGTAGGCCCTGTTGAACTGAAACCTCACTAGGGTCTTCTAGGCGGGATGGCGGTAGGGCGGAGGTCGCCGCATCTGTGACTTTTGGCATTTTAAATGGGAATTTGCAGTGTATAAATCGCTGGAACATGCATGGAACTTAAAAGCTAAATACAAAAACGAAACAAAACACAACAGAGCAAGAACAGAACTGAACACAAAAGCGAATGCAAAAAACCAAGAAATGAGACAGAGATACAATAGATAAATATGAGAGAGAGAGTGAGAGAGATGTGTGTGTGTGTGTGTGTGTGATAGAGACACAACCGCTTACCTCGAAAATTGTAAACTTGCAACAACTTTTGCTGGCAGTAAGCATGTAAACTATGTAACTGTAGCATAATTATTAATATACATATACATGTCATGTATATTCCAAAATTTGATAATTTATACATTATAGCCAACAATACGAGCGCAAGGCATGTAAGAGAAATGCATACATATTATGATTATATTACGATAGATTATAGATACAAAAAATTATATATACACATGTTGTAAATGATACACAGAATAGCTTTAAATGTTAAACCTTAAACCCATGGGGACTTACTTACGCTAATCATCTGGATAGGAAAAGACAGAACACAACAAGGACCGGGGGCGCAATGGAAATGTATATATGCCAGAGAAAGCCTTCCTCTCACGTCGCCTTTCGAACTCATTTTGTTTGTGCATTAAATTAATTATGTGTATATTTATTGATTGATTGGATCCATAAAGTGCTTATTAAACACATACGCGTGCATCGAAAATTCCCTCCAGGGAAATGAATAACAAATTGAAAAGGATTTATCACACAAAGAAAGTAGCGACAATTTCATGCCAGTTGAAATCACAACACTGAATATGCAGTGCACTGCTTGACGATGCAGTTAGCTAAATATGTGCAAGCAGTGCAAGCAGTCATTTAACGGCCGTTTTTAAATGTGCTTGGCAAAGTTCAAAGTTACCGAAAAAAAACTGCGCTAAGCGGACAAGTTGCGTTTCGTTTTCTCATGTTCATTATTATGTTGGCGTAGGGAGATTTTCGAAGCACTTGTTAAAATGGAGAATCTATTTGATTATTAGATCATTTTAAGAACGTACTCTCGCTCTATATTCGTCAGTTAAGTGCCTATTTAATATATTCCCTGAACATGAGTAAACGAAATCCATTAAGATTGTATTAAAGTTGAGCCTGCCCAGAACTTGGGAATTCGGCGCTATATGTAAATATTTCTAATATTTTTTACTGTTACGCACTTTGTTTTATAACTCTGTAGATTTGTAGTTTCTTTTCCAGTTTTTCCTTTATTTATTCATAAAATAGCACAATATTATGACTACCATTATCATTATTATTTTTTTGTTTGTTATTTTGGTATGCTTTTTTTTAAATATTTTTTGTGTATTAGAAGTTTTCAGCACTCTAAGTATATAAAATATATAACTATAAAACATATGTTTCACATTTTTCATTACGTAAATTAAATTTCGTTTTTTATACATAAAAATTGGGTTTAGTAATAAGAACAAAGAAATAAAAAGTAACTGTAGCTTACGTAGCTTGAGCCCCCACAACAAAAATATATTTGTAAAAAAAAATAAAAATTCGAAAAAAAAATTGTTAAATCATATTTCGAGAAAACCATTGAAAATTAATTCGAGTTTAGATTTTGAGTCGATGTATTTTCTACACAACTTTAAAAGCGTGTATCAATTGATGAAACCGTTCGGACAAGTTCAAAAACCGTCAGGGTCAGATTGTTCAGATTAGGAGTATTATATTTTTATTACTATTATAATGTCAACACAAAATCTCATATATTTTATTTCAAATTTCGTTTTTGTTCTGCGACGCGTATATTCAAAGCGAGATAACTTTCCGACAATTTCAGCAGCTATTTAAAAAATCTTCTTATATGTCCCTTAAGATCCTACATAGTTTCCATTGTCGTGCTATTCAGCGACCAACACCAACCGCTGCCCCCGCCGCCTCCAGTTTGTTAAGCTCATCATCGAGCAAATCGCTTATTTCCTGGCTCAAAGCCTGTTCCGTGTTGTGCTCCTCGAGGATCTCATCTGTGGTGATGGTTTTACGTATCTCAATGTTCACAGGAGCTGGTGTTGCGGGTAGCGGAGGAGGTACCGCCTCATTATTGTCCAAATAGAATTTCGAATTGTCCGCCTTACCAAACTCATCCGCATTGACCACATCGACGCCGCTGCGGGTGCTCGTGAGCACCACCTTAGGCTCGAGGGTTTCATTGAGTGTGGGATGGGCTTGTTTAATTGCCGGCGATTCCTCGTGGTGACCGAAATTACGACGCAAAAAATCAAATATATTAGTTTTAGACTTCTTATCCTTGGCCTTGTTCTTCTCCTGACCATCCCCTTTTGACGGCTTTGGTGAACTGGGCGGAGTAATCTGCTTAACATTAATCTCTGTCTCCACCACCTGAGTGCGCGCTATGAGCGGTTGTTCAGTGGTGGAGCTCACGGGAAAGTAGCCCGTCCGTCCAATGGAGTCCGTATTGGAGGCAGATATGCAACAGGACTTGGGTATGGGTATCTTTGATTTGCGACTCGCTATCGGCGTTCCTGGTGTAGAGCCTGTTGGTGTTTTCATATTGCTCGTGGCACTTCCGTCGGGCAGGGATGTCTTCATCATTTGGCTGCTGGCCAAGCGCTCCTCGGCAATTATCTGTTCGCATGTATCCATGAGCGCCTTGGAGTGTGCGGCACGCGCATCCCCAATGGGTGAGCTTGGCTTGTTGCCGCTCTTCAAGTCCTTGATTCCGTGCCAGCCATCACAGCGCTTGATATCCGCATCAGTTATGTCCTGGTAGCCCGTTGCCGGAACTGGCTTTTGCCGCACATCGATGCTCTGACAGCTGGGCTCCTGAGCCGGTGCCAGGCAGTCGAGTAGGCCAACGCACAGTGCGACATCCTCATCCTTGGGTGCTGTCAAATGTGGTTGCTGCTTCTTGGTTATGCCATCGCAACTATCTAGCTGCTGCTGGCTTATTGTCTGACAACCGGTGCTGGGCAACTTGGGTAACTTGACCACGTCTATTTTATCACAGAGCACCTCTTCAACGGCTTCCAGCTCCAAACGCTGCAGATCGTCAGGCGGCAGCTGGAACTGCTGTTTGCTTGACTCACGGTCCAGAAACTGCTGACACAGCGCCACGTCCAATGCGGCTGGGTCCGTCAAGGCGGGCGACGTGGGCGCTGAACCGGCCAGCTTGAACAGGCTGGACTCGTTGGGCGTGCAGATGCGCAGCACTGGCATCTCCGAGGGCGAAGTCACCTCCACATGCAGCGAGTCATTGGGCGCCAGCGGATCAATGATGACCGTAGTCGGCGACGGGTGCGTAGCGCGCACCTTGGCTACTGGTGGCGTGTGCACCACGGCTTGAGTCTGTCCCATGATGGGCGCATAGTCACCGGAGCTGCGATCGCTCAGCGTATGCTCCATAACAACAATAGCGGGTGCAGTGCGTCTATTTGGCTTGGGCGATGCTGGTGGCGTTATCTGCGGTATGCGACTGCGTGCCAAAGGCTTGGGCAATGGAGTTGGAGACGTCTGCCCACCAAAACCCGAAGTCGTCGGACAGAAAGTCACACTTGAAGTCGGTGTGGGTGATATACACGTTGCACGCATGTAGCCCAAAGTGGGTGACATGCTGGTAGTTGTGGTGCCCGTCGAGGTCGGTGTACGATGTGCAATTGGACTGCCCGGAACTCTTGTTGTTGCAGATTCACCAAAGCAGCTGGACAATGCCTTGACCGTATTGCGTTTGGGCAGCTCTTCGGCTGGGACAATGGTAACTGGTGGTGCACACATCACCACCTCCGGCACATGTATCGGTGGTTGTGGGCCAGTAAATGAATTCATTTCGGGTTCTGCTTTAAAGGCACGTCTTGGTGGAGGCGTTGGCGGTTTATCCAGCTGGCGTGAATTGAAGATCTCAACGCGTCCATTAATGCTGAACTGTTGAGGTGTGTTTGTTGGCTTTGAGCGCACCGCCTTGGGTGACATGGGTGGTTTGCCCAATGGTCGTGGTATTTGTGTATGTGGGAGTGAGACAGAGGTCGAAGGTGGTGTTTGTGTTGGTGGTAGTGCGGCTGCGTTTGGATCGTGACGCACACTTTGTATGGGGTTCTGGATGGGAGTCGGTGCTGGTGCCGGTGCTGGTATTGGGGTCGATGGTTTCTTGGTAAAGTCAAAGACTTGGCTAAATTGACCAGGCGGGGGGGACTGAGCTGAGAGTGTCTGTTCGGCGGATTCGCTCAGTTCATCGTCATTTTGAAAGGTGTCCTTGAACATTTTAAGCAAATTGCGCGCATGAACCATTTCATTGGAGGGCTTTCTACGCAAGTTACAATTGTTTTGGCTTGGATTTGGGTTGGCATAGGGATTGGGATAGATAATTTGTTTGGCTTGACCCGACACCGCATTGGAAACTGAAGCTACTACAACATTATCATCACTGACACTACGTGGACTTAACATAGCGGATTCGAGAAAATTGTTAGTAGAACTTACACTAAATTCCATGTCCCGTGCCGCAGCTGGTGCTGGCTGTGCTGTTGTCGTTGTTGCTTGGGGGGCTGTTGTTTTTGCTGCTGGTGGTGCTGCTGCTGCTGAAGTGGCTGCTACAGCTTTTGGTGCATGTGAATTGGCAGCAGGCAACGCGGCCGGATGCAGATCGGTTAACTCATCAAACTCGGCTTCGATTTGATTGACCGCATTGGCGGCCTCCTCCAACTGACGCTCCTCGAGGGCCAGCGCTGCGATGGCCTCGTTCAATTGCTGTTGTTGCTGCTGATCCTTGAGAAACTCTTCATTGTTGTCCGCCTGTATGCCGCTGTCATCGTGTGCCACCGATGGGGGCTCATCCACAACTAGCGCCGGCGGCGCTGTCACTTTATGCTGCAGTGGCTGTTGTTGCTGCAGTTGCTCCTTTTGCTGTTGCTGCTGCTGTTGCTGTTGACGCATGCGCTGCTCCTCGCCGCGCATAATTTCGAGCTGGCGGGCATCGATGAGCGCAACCAGTGGCGGTTTCTTTAGATGCTGTTCCTCCTCTTTGGTGACGGCATACTGCAGGCTGTTGAGGCGCTGCTTCAATGGCGGCACCGGCACATCGACACTCTTGCTGGAGTTGAACGCATTGCGCTGATGCTCCAGGCTCTGCATGCGATCGCGTATGCTGCTGATGTCACCCGACAGACGCTTCGTCTCCTGTTTGGCTGCGGTCTCGACAGATGTGGTGACTCCATTGCCATTATGGAGACGGTCGCGGAGCACCACTTTGGGGGCTGCTCCATTGGACAACATTGGCTTTGGCTCACTGTCTCGCTGCTCGAAGATCTCTTTGCGCTTCGAGATATCCACTTTGGGCACATCCACTTTTTGCTTCTCGACGCCCTCTTGCGTGTCGCTGGGCGAGGTCACCTCAAAGCCGCTCAAGCGATCCTCGATCTTGCTGCCGCGTCGTGTCGGATACGCAATTGTTTCACCATTGTCCGATGCATTGTTGTTGGAGATTTTTCCATTGCTGCTGGCACGCTGCACACGCTGCTTGTAGTCCTGTATGGCGCCCTCGTAGGTGTACTCACAGGGATCCGGTGAGCTGGCCGGCGCCGTGCTCGACGAGGTGTCATAGCCCGGCGATGAGATGTATTCCCGCGTGGCTGCTGCGGCGGCGCTGACCGGCTGCACCTTGCCGGCATTCGATGTGCTCGCCTGGTTGGCGCTGCCATTTCCCATACGGTTTCTATTGATCTGATTCTGTTGCTGTTCAATGCTGCCGACACCAGCGGTGCCAATGGCCTTGTCCAAATCGGCATTGTCGCTCTGTGAAGGATATGGTCGAGAGAGTACAGTTATTATTCGAACAACTAGTTGCGGTTTCATTTTTATTATATTTATTCTCCAATTGTTATATTCCGTGACTGGGTTTATTTTAATATTCGTAATAAATAATAATAATTATATATAATAATAACCCAAGAAACCTTCTTCTATATCTTTATCAATTTATAGATTTTGTTTTCATTGTATCACTTTATATATAGTTCTTCTTCTATTTTTGTCACTTAAGATATCTAAACCAACTCACAGTTACGAGTGCTATTATAAACCCACAATTTTATTAAAATTATATTAATATAAATCAGCTACATCAGATCGCACCCGATTTTCATCTATATTTTCTTCGTCGTTTTCCAAACTCACTTGTGTTTAAAACTTTCTTTTTTCCTAGCTTCAGACCCCTTTCGCGTGTCTCAGCCACGCGTACCCAACACCCAACCCAGATGCCATGAACCAACATAAATACTTGTATCCCGTGCATGTATAAATGACATATATGATTGTATTTTATATGTGATGGCGACAAGCGCGTCTAATTGCTCAATCAGATGGCAATTTGAAATGTATTTTTTTTGTTACGATTTTTTTCTTCTGCCGTTTATTGTTCATTATTATTTTTATGGTGCGATTGTGATTGTGAACGCATTTGATTAATTAGCAATTTGTGTTTATTAGCTCGAGTCTCTGGCAACACTTTCCAACATTGGCGGCTCGAGCCACAATTGAAAGGCTCGGCGGCAAATGTTTATAAACTTGATTTAATTGATAATTTGTTGCAATTGTTTGTAAACAAACGAAACCTGAAAACGATGTCAGTGAAGTTAAAGGGAAAACATTACAACCATGAATAAGATCTTGTCTGCCAATATCTCGCCAAATATTTACACAATAAATCGATAAAAAACGATAAAAGACGAACTTAAAATTCGATAATCATATTAAATTCACTGTCAAGAAAGTCTTTCAAGTTCTCGATTTCATTAAGTGTCGGTCAAAGGAATTTTCACTTCCAATTCTGGAATACGGATTTTGTGTGTGGTTTCCTGAACATCCGATTCACCAAAGCAGATTGGAATCTGTGCAGAAGAGTTTCTTACTTTTTGCTCTTCGTCGCTATGACTAGGGACTGCCTTCATACAGCGATAGACTGCTCCCTAATATCCCTAACTAATCATCGTGTAATCCTAGTTATGATGTTTGCAGTTAAATTAAATTTACCGTTTCCTCTAGTCGTCTTGTTAATTCCTTCTATTTTCTCTTACTCGATGTATTCCTAATAATTCCTTGTATTAACCGTTTGGAGTACTCTTGAATGATTGCAAAGACTCTATCATGTAATCAATTCAGAGTCCTCCATTTCTATAATTTAGCGCTCAATTATAAACGACGTGTTTCGCGAATAACTTTTCGCATTCATTTGTGGGGGGCTTAACTAATTTATACTAATTATTTTATTGGTCTGATTGGATTTTTTCTGAGCTTAGCCCAATAAATGCATCAAATTTGGACAATTTTGCTTTTAAATATCACAAGAAATCGTATAAATATTTCATATTTTTAATTTAAGTTTAATTATTAACATAATTTAATTCAATTTTAAGTTATTTGTATATTTTTAAGTCGACTGATTTTTAATAAATAAATACATAGCTTAAGTATTATTTGCGAATAAATGCAGTTATTTGTGGAACTCACCATAACGCTGTTGTTATCATAATCTTCCGATAAGCTGCTCTTGCCACTGGCGCTGCTTGTGCCGATGCCCAAATCGCTCAAATCATTTGCCTCATCCTCGTTGTAAACGGCCAGGGTCGCCAACTTGACACGTCCACGTGGTCCACGTTCGGCCCTGCAGTGATTCAATTGAGAATCTCATGATTTTGGTAATGAATGGAGATCGTATAGTACTTACCGCTCCTCCATCATTTCCGTAAATGTTTTCGATTTTCGTCGCATGCGATCATGTTCCTCAAGTTCGAGTTTCTTCGTTTCAACCGCACGATCGATGATATGTTCGACACGTTTTCGCCGAGATGATTTCCAATTGTCAAGGTTCTTTTTGTATGGCATTTCATTTGTGGTAAATAAGCGAAAGTTAGCATACAATATACAAAGCACATTATGCTATACTATACTATACTATACTATATATATATATATATATGGTACTTTTAAGGTAATATGCATGCACTCTTTGCTTTGCCAATTAAAAAGTTTTGCGTTGTTTACTTTGCCTGGCCTGGAGAGAGAGACGTGGCAGAGGTGAAAAGTACTACGGCGTAAACTTTTATTTTGTATATTTTCTTTTGTTAATTGTACTTTCTGAGATATCGGAGGTATACTTTCAGTTATGCAACGCATGGAGAATACTTGCAAATGTTGACTGATTAATAATACTCAGGTGGTTCTGATTGGTCTCACATTCTTTGGCATTAAGTTGATATTGCGCTTCCGGCTACATTTCCGGCGTTGATTTTAATTAATTCTGCAAACTCAGTTGATAATTATAATCTATTCTAATATTAACACGCAAAACAAAATCACATTCTATTTATATTTTCTTTGAAGCCCTTGCTACACATTTAAAGTTCAATGAATTCAATCTTTACGTTTACTAAATTTAAAATTCATAAAATAGTTCGCTTAAGTTGCAACAATAACTTTGCAAAAAACTTTTCAGAGTTTTAAACATTTCCGACATAAATCCAGTTAACAACAATCTCTAAATATTGTCGCTCAGCAAATGGCCATTAAAGCAGTATATTTCAACTTCCTTTCCCATCATTTGGCCGCAGTCCCAGGCGCAAAGCTCTGTTTTGACCGTACTGAAGTACGCTTGGCGCATGTTAATAGATTTTCGCATACATATAAAAAAAAAAAGTTATGTGTGGGAAGAAAATCGGTTTGCGTAAGTGACAAATCGATGTAGACGTTTGGCAAAACTAATGGCCCAAATAAGATACAAATTGATGCTCACTGTAATGTGTGCAATTAATTGAAATGCAATGTTGCACATATGCAACAGCTGATTAGGTAATGGCGTACAGTCACGTCAAAGGGCGACATTTTGAGGTTATGGCAACCAAAATTTAAATGCAATGCGAATTGTGTAAAAAAACAAAAAACAAACACCATAAATATCAGCGCACCAGAAAGTTAGCAAGAAAGCAAA
Source organism: Drosophila setosimentum (assembly GCA_035043505.1). Taxonomy (NCBI): domain Eukaryota; kingdom Metazoa; phylum Arthropoda; class Insecta; order Diptera; family Drosophilidae; genus Drosophila; species Drosophila setosimentum. The sequence goes on from JAWNMY010000001.1 coordinate 6,306,395, forward strand.
CAAGTAACAGCTGATTATGCAATATCATTTGTCCGCTCCAGCGACGTGCATTGGAAACTGGAGCAGGCCTGCTCCACTCACAAAGACATATTGCCAGAGCCAGAGCCATAGCCAAAACCATTGCTAGTTAGTACTACAGATATGGCCATAACGAGCCAAGTGCCCTGCCCAAGCACTGTGCGTCGTTTATCTTGAGACATATGCGACACAAAAAACCAAAGAAAAAAATTGCGATTTAGAAATTTGTCACGATTTTGTTAACAACTTCAGGCATATAGAGTTTCTTTTGTCTTAGATGTAACGTCTGTTGATTATATAGTAGAAAAGTCATAGTCATAGCTTTGTTTGTGATCAGCATGAAAGATCAACAGCATTTTTTGAATTTTAATTAAATGTATTTTGCAAAATAATTATCGCCATAAGCAATCACTTAAAAATGTTGTTCTTGTATATGCATAATTGAAGTAATATTAGCCGTTGTTAAATTGCTTTAAATACTGATTTTATCTTTGATAAAATATTATTAAAAGTTAACTTTAACGTTATATTAAAGCATACAATTATCTACAAATAATAATAAGTAATCATTTGATGCATGTACTCACATTCTGCCACTCCTCGGGCTCCTCTTTCTGCACCTCCTTCAGTTTTTTGACCTCTTCGGCCTTTTTGAGCTGTTGCTGTGCCGTCTGATATAAATTGCATGGCTTGCTTTGCACAAATTGCATTGGATTCTTTGAGGGTGGCGGGGGCGTGGGACGCGTAACACGCGCCTTTGCCACATATGATGTAGGATCGGGCGATGTTATGGTCTGCAATTAATCGTAATATTAATAATGCAATAAGTGGCGTAATTAGCATAAATTGTTTCAATTGCGCTCCGAGTTCAACTGGTCCCAAAGCCGCATGCAAATGTCACTGGTCCAAGAGTCCGAGTCTGAAGTTGTTTTTTTTTTCTTTCTTGTTAAGTTTAACTGCCGATTGCTTGATTGCTACTGTGTGGGCAGAGGGACTGATTTGTAACCCCAATGAATTATTTACTTATTTTTGAATTTAAGCTGACAAGGCAGCCAGTCGCCTTGAACGGGCTTTAATATTTATAATTTATTGGCAGGACCCATATGGAGTAAAATTGTTGAGTGCAAAGATGTTTCAGGGGCGACCTTCAAGTTGGAAGCTTGTCTGCGGATTATCTTATAGCAAAAATAATGATTGTAAAATAGTTTGCTTTTACTTTGAAACAATTTCAATAAACGTTTTATTTCCTACTTGTATAACTTAACATAAAGTCAGCATGATGGTTAATCTTATATGAGGTAGATGCTAATAAAAACGACGGTCTATAAAATTAGCTGGAAAAGCATAGGCAACAAGAACCATAACGAATACGTTTGCTTGCAGTTTTAAACGTTTTTCTATAGAACGGAGTATGGTAACCCACTCTAAGACCGCATTGTGCACAATGCAATTGGCCACCTTCTTGTTGCAAGCTCTCTTTATGTGGCAGTCAAGTGAGGCCATCGTCTTATGGTTTGGTCATAGTTATTGTCCCGCTTTTGTTGACGGAAGTGCCCATGAGGCAATCGCTATGGTTCTCCACTTTTAATATGGATACCCTTTAGAGCATTTGCCACATGTGGATATGCATATGTATGTGTATATGCCATGGACTGGTGGTCTGTAATAGCCTGGTCTGGTCTGGTCTGGTCTGGTGGGTGGGTCAAAGCACTTGAAATATGCATAAGCAGCGCTGAAACCTCTTAGGTGTTGTCGACAGTTGACGGTTTCGGTTGAAAGCAAAAGCGAGCGCGTCTAGTCCAAAAAGCCAAGAAAGCAAAAATGCATTTAACAATACACCGCTAACAATAAGTGACGGAATGACGGAATGACTGAGAATGAGTAAATGACTGCTTGAGTGTTTGAAAAGAAAAATAGCAAACAAATTATTAATTCGCAATACAGCGAGACGTCAATACACTTGCATTTGTATTTCATAATATATTTACAGGAATGAATAATTTTTACTGCTGCGAATATGAGTTGATGTAAGCTTTTAATTAGTTTTGGACGTTTCTAAAATGGTATTACATTTATTTTTATTACAAATTCTATTCTATGTGGATAGTAGTTAGTGTTGCACTAACTTTCACGTTGGTGCAAGCGAACTATGAACGTGTAATACAGATACATAAGCAAGATAACAAAGTATTATTCACTCATGCTGAGTATTCAGTGCAAGAGAATTAACATGATAACAAACTATTATTTGTTCTTAGAGTTCCTATGGAAGAGAATTCAGAACGGTTCATAAATGTCGCAAGAGTAGTCATCTAAAAGTTTAGATTGTGTCTGTGGGTTGGCTCTTGTATTGATTCTATCCTTATGATCGTCAAAGTGTTTATGGGTCGATCACTTACCGATTTCTTGGCGCATCCATTTGTGTCGCAGGCACCGCCATTTGTGGATGTGTTTGATGTCGACATCAGATCTTCGTTACCGTCCAGCATAACATCCTGCTCCATGGACTCGGTCTCCATGGTGCTCTTTATGCGGCGCTTCGTTTGTCTATCGATATTTGCTTAGTTTAGTGTCTGCTATTGCTCTCTCTCTTTCTTTCTCTCTCTGTCTAGCAATCAATATGCATATGTATAGTGTTTGACTGACACAATGTCTCTAGTCGCTCGTCTCTCGTCTCACATGGCAGCTTGCTGTTGTTTCTGTGCTGGTCTATCGGTCAACAACATCATCATCATCATCGTCACAACACTAACATCATCATGGTCGATATCAATAAAAAATATTTTAGCTCTCTAATTTATTGCCACCCACGCAGGGCCATCAAGTTCGATTAGTTGTTGCCGGAGGTGTCAAGTTTCATTAGCTGCAACACAAAATACAAAACAACAATTTCCATATAAATTACTAAAAAAAAATAGCAAATTAATGTCATGGAGTGCTTAACAATTTAAAGTGGCGTTAACGGTTAACAGCTAACCAACAATGTGGGCAGCAGGTGATGCCGCTACGAATGTTGGCCATATGAACTGGGGAATGCAGTCAGCATCCGTCAAGGATGCTTTGGCACAACTCCACAGCTTTCAGACAGTAGCCAGAACAATGCTTCAAGGTACAATGTGCAGTTCAATTAACATTCATCACAGTGCAGTCATAAGATGCTTTATCTAATTGTGCAACTGTCTCTGACTGACTGGCTGGCGAACTGAAAAACTGGCCCCACACTGGTATGCGGGTCAATCTTATAAACATCTGCCACAGTCATCATCCACATACACATCCCCCTAACCTTTCCACATCCACATCCACATCCACATCATCGTCATCATCATTTTTGCCGGCCTACACTTTTGTTTTGTAGTCGTTGTTTCTCTTCTTTGGGTATGTGACCCGGTATTTTTTTTATCGTTTTGCTACGCTTCTTATGCCCTCCTATTAATTAATAATTATCAAGCATTATTTTCTTAGTTCATAGCCACCGCCGCTTGTAATCGAGCCTGTTTATTAATAACCTCATTCATTTTCTCTCTCTCTCTCTCTCTCTGTGTATTCACCATAGAGTTTGAAAGTGTGCTTGGTCTTTAGATGACGTTTGGTATGGTAGCGTTGGAGATTAGAAGGTTAAAAGGTTGAGGGCGTGAAGACGACAGTTTAGATCTCACAAAATTAATCTGGAGGGAGTGAGAGCTTGTCGTGCTTGTTTTCAAAACCACTATGGCATTGAAAACGATATAAATTGTTTAAAATAAAGCACGTCTTAGCAAAACTTCTCTTTAGTGAAAGTAATGTGCAATGAAAGTAAATTGTTATCATGTAGGTAAGTACATTGAGATGTGATTATAATTAAATATATTCAAATATATTCTAAATATTTTAATATTATTTATATACAAAAATTCAGTTAACATCATGATTTTCTTAACGATTACTAATTTAATTTGCTACATCCAAGAAAAGACATATTTCATATCTAACAAGACAACTTTTTCATTTGCTGAGCAAGCAATGTAAAGATCATATTTCATACCAGCTCTGGCAGTCTTTTTCACAATTTCGCATATAGTTTTGAAGATCTGTGATATACCCAATAAGAATCAAATCCGTTTGTTTATTTGCTTAGCTATTCTTTGTGCTGATCTATTAAGATTGGCAAGTTTTGCATGGTATTCCTGGAAAAACAAGTTTTTTATGGCACTATGTTGGTCGGACGATGAGAATCACACTTCTCATTATTTCATTCCCCTGTCTGTCAGCTTAACTGCCTGGCTGGGATGCCACATGCTCATGTCCAATGTTATCAGCATAGATGCCAACGCTTTTCAACACTCCAAACATAAGCGGACGATGCAGGACAGGCAAACAGAGCGAGACAAAAGACTCATAGGTAAGAGATGAGCGAGGCATGTGACATGAGGCTCGAGGCACGAGGCAGAAGGCGCATGCTAATCAACATGGACAGTGCATGAGCCTATGCAGAGTGTGTTCAACACTGCGAATGCTTGCGAATGATAGATAATTTGCATATAAAATGCAGCTGTAGATGTGTAAAGATAACTGCAACTAAAAGCCAAACCACAATTAAAGCAACATTTTTAAACGATAACTAGGGGGGAACTGTAAACGCAATTGCCAGAGTTATCGAGCTGACTGAGCAACAGTATATAACAAACAAACTACTTACTGCAACTACTATAGCTACTTAAAAGTAATGGCCAACTAACCAAGCGGCCAATCGACTTGGCGACCAACCAACCGACTCGGCAAATTATCATAATTTCAAATTAACAAAACATAAAGTTAGCTGCCTCTTCATATAAGACACGCGGCAACTTTCCAAAGACACAGCAAAGTGTGTGGCACGAGGACTATTAGCCATAGTTATTAATTACAACTTGCACAGAATGAAAAAAAATACATAAAATTGCAGTCAGGCCACAAGCACAGATCAATGTCAAAGTTAAAGGCGCCAAAACAAAAACCAAACCCTGAAGCTATGATCTTTAGCGGCAACATGAGACATAACAATTAGATCCGTCTGCACTCACTATGGCTAAGACTAATAACTACTAAGCGAAAAATTTTCAATCGGACAACCGGTTGCGCACTACTCTGTTAACTAATTCTTGTGATTACTTGTGAAGAAAAGATTAATTTAAAAAAAAAAAAATTATGGAGATAGAACTCCACTTTACTACTCCAAACATTTGGTAAATAGTCTCAGTCAGCCAGACAGGCATTGCTTGCAAACCAATAAGCTCAATTTACCTTGGGGAACAGAGTATAAAATCAACTAGATACTATAAAGCGGTATGCCGACATTTAGCTACAAATTGTATCAAGATGTGCCTGGAAGATGCCACAGCCAGGCGCTGAATTAATTGATCTAAAGGAAACAAGAAAACCTGGCGACAAGTTGGAAAAATTCTTAGACTAGACGAGTAAGTGCCCGGCAATTCTGTTTTCCTTGAGCTAATTAACAGCTGGCTAAGAGCTAATGGCGACGACATCAAAGAAATGCGCTAATCACCGCACTAAGCTGCAACAAGAAAAGGGCTTGCATTATAAATGGTTCAGTATGCAACAAGCAAAATAATCGAAATCATCTGTTCGAGCGGAGAAACGAAATTGGTTACGAGAACTCTCAACTAGAGCAGTCTTAATTATTGTTTTGAGCTAATGCCGAACGCAAATAAGACTCCATTGTGGTGCCTTGGAGTGTTAGCCCTTCGGGCGCCGACTGTCTAACTGAAAACAACAATCATGAAACAACGTTCTGCTTTAGCGAAATAACAGGCTAATTAAATATTTATCTAATGATTTCAATCTAAAGAGCAAGGAGCGTATTAGCTTATCTGGCAAGTGAAATCAAAATGTATAGTGGCATTACCATAAGTATGGCAAGATTATGACGATTTTCACTGGCGTCGAGAGACTCGAGACTGAGAACAATGGCTATGGCTTGTTAGACCCCTAGGAAACTAACTACAAGCGACAATAATACGAATTATAACAGTTGTAGCTTGCCTGCTCTCTCTCTTAGATAAGAGCCGAAACGGCGTTAATGGCCGAGTAAATTAACATGCCACTGATGACAATTTCGTGATTCGGTAACAAAGCAAAAGTGGAACAAACTGGAAGGGGACAAAAATAAAAGTGCAGTTGTTGTTGTTGTTATTTACCAAACTTTATTTTTGTACACTCTTACTCTTTTCAAAGTGGGTAAATAAGGTATTATAAAATTGTGGAAAGGTGTGTAAGTGGCTAACGAAGACATCTTCATTAACTTACCGTTGCAATCTGACAACCTATAAGAGCTAGAGAATGAAGATTCACGCACGCGTCATTAGGCACCACGTAGTCATGCTACCCACAGCTCTGACAGGGTATATGAGAAGAATGTGCGGCAGGCGTTGTCTTTGGGTGGCGATTACTCTTCGCTGAGGTCTATTACAGCTCGAAGCTCCGTTAGCCAGCGGCCGCTGACACTAATGACATTCAAATTGTAACGCCAAAAGAAGCCATAAAGTAAAAAAAAAAAATAATATATCAAAGCGCAGCTCGAGCTTGACCAAAGCCCCCAAGCAGCGAGAAAGTGCGACCGAGACCGAATCCGAGTCCAACTCCGAGAAGGTGTGCAATTGAAAGTGTCTCCGTCGCGCCTGTTGATGTGCATCTATCAGCCAGAGATGATGATGAAAGTCACACAGTTGACAGTCAGTCAGGCAGTTAGCCAGGCAGGCAGTCAGTCAGTGAGTCCATGCCCATTTTAATTCGTGGGCTGTGTGGTTCATGTGATATGTGGTATGAGGCAAATGTTAGACGCGATCGTCATGCAATGCGCATGAATGAATTTCATTTATTTGGCAGCACGAAATGTAACCATATGTACATACATTCATACATACATAAGATTCAGTTACCACGTTACCCCCGATTGGCCCCGTTTTCACTTGTGTGTTTGCATTACGTTCGATGCCAGTTGCCAGTTGCCAGTTGTCAAAGTTGTGTCATAATCAAGTGGTTTCCACTACAAGTGGTCAGGAAACGATAATGGTCATGTTGGCTATGTTGTCGACTACATGTTGATCGAATCTGCAGCATTTCAAATTTAAAGTTCGAATGATTTGATTATGTTGAAACCAGGAGGGAAAGTTATTTCCAATTAAACATTGCTATATTCTGCCTACTCGATAATATATGTTTTTTGGTCATTAAATGGTCGACGCCTGAACTTGCTTTAGCCCAGATTTCACTTTTGAACGACATTTAACTTAATTTGTTGTTTGCTCATTTAACGCTTTTAATTTGTTTGCTTGTTAAAACAATTGGCCAATTTCACACCTAAGTGGTTCGTTTGCTGACATTCAAATATTAATTAAGTTATGTATTGGTTTGTCTTAACTCAAGTTTGAATACAGGCTGCGAAAATGCAACAATGTCTGCCTAAAACAAGATTTAATCACGAAAAAATGCTAAAATGTTGCATATAATTCATTATAGAAGCCACGATTATCATGATGAGCATTATGGCCAACTGGAAATGCAAACTGCAAGTGCATTTTCCATTCGTATTTGCAGCCTTCACCCCCAAACGATACCCACACTCAAAATAAACTGAAACAACATAGAAATATTTCAAGTGCATTTGCTAAACGTGCAAAACGCAATGGAATGAATGAAAATAAAATTGCGATAAAAAAAACATTAATCGTGAAAACTATTTTTGGCGCAACAATCAACACAATAACTCAATCTGTTCGTATTCAATTTGAAAACATTTGCAGCGCATTTCGTGATTAAATTATTTAAATTTATTTATGTACTTGCTGATAGCAATTTTGGGAATTTTATGCCACGTCGTTTTCGGTTACACTAATTAAAGTAAAGCACAAAAGGAAAGTGAAGTGTGAAATGATGGTGGGCATTTATTATAATTGAAATTGTATCTATTGTTGTTGTTACTGTTGTTGCAATTGCTGGTGTTGCCTTTCGAATCCAAAAGGCGCACCGAAAAAACAATCTGCACTCTTGGAATTTGAGCATTTCTGTGGTATTTTGTAGCTTACTATTTTTTTCTTTCAATATGATCGTATCTGTAACTTTGTATCTGGCAATTATCATAAAGCTGGTGGCAGCATGTCTTCAACTATTCGACACGCAAAATTTTCAGTTCATTAACATTTCAATTTCAATTTCCCAATCAACATCGATAAGGCCGACATATACATATACATATAGATGCAGCAACGCAAAGAAAAGATACAAATCAACACTGATTGCGTCGGTTTTATTGTCGGTGGGACTGCATAACATTTTGGCCAAAGCTAGTTGAATGTTGTTGTTTAATCATAGTTATTGACTTATCACTGGTCCATTCTTCGTGGCCGCTGCAATTTGTAACTTTTTGTGCGACATGCTTGTCAATCTATAGCAATGTATCTGTAACTATGGGTGTATCTGTACCTGCCAAGCGATTACCAGTGTTCAAGAGAGACAGAGAGAGAGGCGCAGTTGCAAATTTACCAAATCAGCAGCAAAAGAGGAAGAAAGAAACCCTGCAAAGCTCCGTATCTGTAAACTGCAAACATTTGCATTCTATGCTGCACAAATCAAACAACTCGTGCAATTTGTTTTCAATTTCGTAGCTCATTGTCTGTGTGAGATATTTTCATGTTGCGCCAACTGTTGCAACTACAAATTGCTTGCATCTGTTCGCAAGCAAAAAAAAATTAAGTTTGGTCCAGCAGCAGACAACACAGCTCAAGATCCATCAACAACGCCCCACTGGATTGGCAAATACCCGATAGCCAAGCTGCCAAGATCTCTTCATTAATTAAATAACAACAGCAACATCAGCAGCAGATACATACTAGCAGTTCTTTGCTATTTAATTAATCCACTGCTGGCCACGCTCACTTTTCAGCCTGGAACTCGGTCTCATTTGGCGAGTAGTCAGTTCCAAGGCTCAACAGCACTCGCCAGGGGCCTGACCCATTTCACGTGCCTCCTATAATTCCTCAACATGGCAGCCACATACTACCGCATGTACGCTGGAACTGGGTAGATACACAAACAACAAATTATATTATTTGCATTAAAAATGAGTTACATGTTAAAAATTTAAATTCATACACACCCACCACACGAAATTCACAAGCAAACACGCCCAACGGTTGCGGCCAGCCACGCCCCTGCCCTGCATAATGAACATAAGGCTCAGAACAATTCAAGTTGGTATTTTAGGCTTGCTCGATTCCAGAACTCTTCTTGGCAAGATCGGTTTATTTTTCACGCAATATCTTAGAACAGAATCCAATCCTAACTAAACTCTTGGTTAAAAGAAAATTTTAATTACATTTCTATTAAAATTAATTTTGGAAAAATTTAAAAATTCACTTTCATACAGGTACACATAATAATATATTCTCCCTTGCATGTTCATGGATTTCTTGCTGGAATACTTTTCTCAATATAAATATACATTACCCATTTCATTTTCTTTTTATTTATTGCTAGACTATTTTTCCGCAGTGATTTTTCACATAAATTACATACATTTATAGTTTGTTTGAATTGTATTTTTTTTGTTTCTCATTCTATTTTTTTTGCTTTTAATTTATTTTTTTTTTTGGTTTCTTAATTGACATCTTGCAGCTTACTCTTTACATTCTAATTGTTTTCTTTAAAATGAACCTTCAAAAATTTGGACACACTTCTATAAGACATTTCAATAATATATATACTCAAACTATTACTCACAATAGCTCGTCAATTTCTGAAAGATTTGACACAAATCATGATTGTCCATTGTCTATGATGCGAAAACATTTCTTTGATACAAATTCAATCTGCAAAGCGCATTCAAGCTTCGACATAAGCCTGTTTTCTGCTCTTTGTTTGCCCCATAAGTTTTTACAATGCAACAATGCCGCGCAAAAAAAAAAAAAAACAAATCGACGCATGCGTAGGCTGTTTTTATATTTTTGTATATTCTTTTCCTTCTTGGCTGTTATATGTTAAGGTTTTGAGGTTAATGTCGCCGTTTGTATGTGGCTGAGATACGTGAAGCAACAGACAAATATATTTATGTAGCTCCGGGTTACAAATAGTCAACAAATGTTGCCAGCCCACTAAAAAACTATGAGTACTTTAGTCAATAGAACTTGACGAATAGATGCCCTGTGTCTGTTAGGTATATAAGTTGATATATAAGCACAAATTTGAATATTGTATCCTTTGACAACTTTGGTGTTTCTTAAACGATCTTGAAGATTATATACTTATATTTTAAATTTGATAACTTTGTTAATAAAATCATTGAGATCAATTTGAATATTTATACGTATGTCAGCTTCTATCCGTCTGTAACACGCAATTGTAAAACATTATTATACCCCATCTCTATGACCAAGAAAAAGAACAGAAAAAAAGATCATTAAAGTGAGCAGCCGTATGGAATCGTTAGCTGCCCCTTGCCCAATCTGGCTCACTCTGGATGCTCATGCAGCGCACATGTGCAACACAGATGCGCTAACTAAACTTAACTTTTTAATGCGCTTCGCTGGCGTTCATAGGACCAACAACAACTAACAACAAAACCAGCAGCAGCATTAGCTGCAACAGCAGCAGCATAAAATGCTCTTTGTTTGGGGCTATGATTTTATGTTGGACCCGGGTCCGGTCCGATCTGGTCTCGGCCGCATTGAATATGGGTGCGTCCAGGCGTTACGCTAATTGCTGACGTCCATTTGCTCGATCGTCAATTCTAATTAGACTAAGAGCGGGGAGCCATGTGGGCAATGCTTTGAGGCTTTTATATGATAATTTAATATAAATTAAATGCTTGTACATTCTATTTATAAAAAAGAGGGTTAGCAAAAACAAGTGTGTTATTGTCATAAATGCCCAATCAATAGATTGCCAGCACTCAGCCCTAGCACTCAGTTTTAGAATCTACATTTTCATATAATCATTTATGACTGCTTATTATTGGTTATTTATGACAGTTTGCTGTTGTTTTATAATTGCGGCCATAATTTTTCATGCAAGAACAATTTTTGTTTTCGTTGCTGTCTGTTGTTTTTTGTCGTACCGATTGTAGCAATTAAAAAGTTTACTGTTTTATCAAACGGAAATTGTCCCCAGATATATATTTTTTTTGTGGCTCACACGCAAGCTCAACTCTCGAAGTTAGTCTAAGACACCTTGTGCTTCAAGTGTTGACTGCACTTTAGTAACGGAAGTCGTCGACTACTTTTTATATGAACTATGGAGATTTTTTGTAAGTAAATACAAAAAGGAGGCACAGCAAATGTTAATTAATTTGTTGTTGAAGCTTATGCAACGACAAGATTGCTTCTGTTTTTACATAATTTTTTTCTTCATTTTTTTCTTGGCTAACATAATTGAGTGGTTTTGTAATATTCACAACGAATGTATAAGATTGAGTGGACAGATATCTCGTAGATGTTACTTACCGATATATCCTTATGATATTATTGTCAATATTAGTATTTCTGGAATCAAAACATAAAATACATATTTTAATAAACGGATATATAATAATAGTAACGAATAATGCATTATTATAAATTGATCAATTTTTTTTATGAAATAAATTAGAAAACTACAGACAGTTATAGTTTAAAATAATATGTTATTGGAAAAGTATGATTTTGTCGATTTTTATAAGCTTGAACCAATTTCAGCGATTACATAATGAAAATATGTAGGGCTTATCAGATAATTTCTATCTCCAAATTGACTGATTGTGCAATACTTTATTGCCCATTTCAAAGGGTTTATCCATAATTGGGTCATAGCTAGTCGCTTGGCCTATGGCCTAAGGTCATCCGATTAATAAAACCCGATAAAATTCAATTTGTGCCATGCTTCTAATGCCGATAGTCATGTTCAGTAAAGAAACCTTTTTGTTAGCTTCATCCATTCGTCATTTTATTATGTGGAAGAGGTGTAAAAAATGGTGCACCAATAAAAATCAAAGTTATAAAATCAACACGCAACAAAAATCGTTATTGATTTCAAGTTGGTGGGTATTCATTTTTTATGGGGTTGATAATTATAAAGGCAAACAATAACAGAAATTGAGACAAGCGGAAGGTATGTCTGAGACAAGAGCGGAACATAAAAACACATGTCGTATACGTAATGGAAAATCGAAAAAAAAGCACAATACATAAATAAATCGATTGCATAATCAGAAGAAAAAAAACTTGACCGACACAAAAAATATGTTCAATAATAATAATAACAAAACGCAAACATGGAAAGAAAAAAACGACTATAAAGTGGTTATGTACAAATTTGCTGGCATTAACCTTTGGCATTTATATGAGATTAAAGTTTATACTTATTTTTTTGGTTGGCATGACGGATCAGTTATGAAATTGTTTGGCCCACGCCTCAACACACCCAGAAAATATGAAGTGTGGACGATGTCGCAGTGCTGCTGCCTGCATCCAAAGCTGAACACAGAATCAGCAAAAGTAACTGACAGATACATACATCAATTGGCGTTGTTGTTGCTGCTGCTGCTTGCTGCTGTTGCTAGCTGCTGCTTGCTTAACAAGCGGAAAGCCAAAACATAACAGTAAAGTAAATTAAGTAGGAACCACACACGAGAGCAGTGGCAACAGCAAATGCAACGTTTGCGAAACCGGACAGCACAGCCAGCACAGAATCAGAATGAAAACTAACGCCCAGATAACCGAAGTATTGTATATACTTGGAGAATTAGCTGTCCAGATTGTCAAAGCATCTGCTGCCTGAATTAAATGAAATGTAAGCTGCTCGATATCTGTGAAATTGATTACCACAGCTACGAAACCACATCGTTAATGATACTATTTTTTTATTTTTTATTTAAATATATACTATAGATAAAGTGCCACAATAATTGCTATACCTGTTATTGTGTTTAATAGGCGTTGAAAATATTTGAAGTACATTAATAGCTTCTTCTGACAAGCTATTGCATCTTCATTTGCTATGTATAACATACGTCTTAACAAAGTTCTCATACCCGTTCTGCTGTGCTGTGTATAATTATGCGAGCTTATGTTGGTCAAGAGTGCCTGAGAATAGAACCAACAGCAACAACAACAGGTAGCTGAATGGCTCAGGGGGCCACCAAGCGGGCAAGCGCAACAGAAGTGGCTGACCTCGAGAATTCTCTCCTCTCTTTTTTGTTCGCATTTAGCTCATTTTTAGACACGGCAAAGGCATCACTCATACGACCCACTGTCTGTCTGTTTGTCTGTCTGTCTGTGTCGGCCCGTTCCGGCCTCAGCATCAGACCGCGACCAGTTCTCGATTTTGGCTTAGAGAACGTCGCTGAATGCCTAAACATGGCAGCTTGGTTCATAAGATATACACAGAAATATGCACATCTAGAATAGAAGCATTAATTTCATCGAAACTCTAAACCAAATTCAAGACGTCTTCACTTATTGGAACATCTTTATTTGCCTGTCAGCTGTTTGACATTTGTTACATTTGAAGTTGGATAATTATTAGAATTGCAGATAAGTAGAAAATAAAAATATAGATAAATAGCCAAATAATTTATTTTTGTAATAACGATGCTTATTAATTATTAAGACATTGTAAGTACTAATTCATGCAATCAGTCAGCATTAAAGTGCGATTCGCTTATGAGCTGGTAGAAAGGCAGATTTGACAACCACAGACAATATATGCGAGAAGAACGTGTATTTTGTCATAGCTGACAGATGGGCTGAGCAAACAGTGCGGCATTTAAAGCTGAGTGCTGAGACAAAAGGCGTGAAGCCTAATACGATGATAAGTACTTACGTAAAATGCCTATGATGCACAGACGAGGCAGTCAAAGTAGTAGACAAACAATGTCAGGGCTCGAGAGCGAGCTGGAGGTAAGCCACAGGCACAGGCACAGGCAGAGGCACAGGCACAGAGGGACATACACTCAGACACCGGCATCGACATCGACATCGAAAAAACTATGCTCAGTATGAAAGCAAAGGCTCGCACATGGTAAGGAACCATAATGACAACATGACATGCAATGTTTTGTCAAAGCAGCAGACGGTAAACAATATACATATAACTAAAGGATGAACCACCACCACCAACAACAACACACACCCCCGCCCCCCTCCCCTTGCACCGAAACCCAGACAGAAGGTGTAAGTAGCCAATGGATGCGGGCCTTAATCAACAATGACGGCGATGCGACGCAGTTGCGGCATAAGCAAATTCTTTTTTTTAGCACGTTATGTGAATAACTAATTGAGAGCGTACACCACAACACGTATGCGAAAAACGTATGTAGGGGCGATGGAATGTGTGTATTTAGGTGTGTGTGTGTGTATCTGTATGTGTGTGTGTGTGTAGTATCCATAAGATACATGTGTATCTCGAGGGCATTACCAGTTGGGGGCGTTGCGCCAAAGCATGACGGAGCATAAACACAACCCATAAGCGTACCACAAATCTCAGTACTGCTTTTGGCGGCCGGCACAAGAAGTGGAGTAGGACAGTGAAGCAGATGCGACGAAGAGACGACCGACCGACCAGCTGCAAAGATGATGTTGCCCAGCTACAAGGTATTATTCCTGTTGTTGTTGTTGTTGGTGTTGTTGTTGGTATTGTTGTTGGTGTTGTGTGCTAAACTGGTAGCACATTTTGCCAGGGCTGAGTCATTCCATGGCTGTGGAATCACGGTAGCCATTGGCTGCCTGTTGTTTCTCTGTTTTGCATTAGGCCAAGTTCGATGACTAAGCATTTGGATTCTGGTTCTGATGTGGCATTTGCTGCCCTGCCCTGCTTGGCCCTCTCACAATCCCCTCTTGCTTTAATCAGTTAACTGCCGGCCGGCATAACTTTAATGTGACCGCATCTTGGACACCAGTGCTACAAAACGAAAGCTATTGCAGTCGCTATTTATTGTCATGCTCATTAAGGTGCACGGTTCTTGTTACTGTTGAGCTTTAGCTTCATGGGCCTATGTTACAGTGTAACAAATTACATTTTCCACTCATAATTACGTTCATATTTATTTATAGATTTTCAGCATTGAGTTGAATTTTGAATGGAAAAGAATAAATATTTAAAAAAAAACGGTATTGAATTCTAATTGAAATACATGTCATCTATCATTCTTAAATCCATTCATAAGATTCAATTATTCGAAGCCTATTTTTAGCTGCTACAGACAGCAAACCTTTCAATATGCGCAAGGCCGCAAATTATAAGACCTAAAAAGTACATGCATTATTTTCAATTATCATTATTTTTTAAATAAATCCGATAAATTCTTATGCATTAAGTGTAAGCTCAAATCCGAAAATAGCAGCGGCAAACGATTAACAAACAACAACAACAACAACAACCACGGCAATAGAGAATGTTTGCTTTGATGGGGAACTATTCAAAGCCAATGCTTGCGAAACCGTGACATATGGGCGAAGGCCAACAGTAGAGACAGAAAAAATAAACAGAGACAGAGACAAAAGAACACAAACATAGATGATGACGAAGATGGGATAATGCTGTTGTTTTTGTTGATGATGATGATAGAGAAACACAGCGCGCAGGCAGCGGGGCAACTAAAGCAAAACAAAAGCCAAGTGAAAACAATTTGCATACAAAAATAAAGCATGACAAACGAGTCCACAGTTTGAGAGTCACCCGCTTGTTGTTCGTTGTGCGCTTACACTCCCAATTTTTTTTTTTGGCGGTTTGCTCTCTCTCCCTCGCTCTCAATCTCGATTTTCCTCTGGCCATTTGCAACTGCTGATTTAGTTAATTTACAGCGATTTCCAGTTACTTGTGCCATTCATTTCTGTCGATCTGTTTGCCATTTTATTGGCAAGCTTCGATCGATGGTGCGCATCGCGCATAGCGTTGCCATATCGCCTATAATTTATGGTAGTTGCCCAATTTGCATTGCAACTCAGTGTGTTTGTGTGATTTGTGTGTGTGTGTTAGTGTGTATGTTGTATGTGTGGATGTGTGTATGTGTGTATTTGTGTATTTGTGTTTTTGTGTGTGTAGTACATGTATGTATGCTCAGTTCAAATTGCAATCAATACTTAATTTCAATTTCATTTGAAATACTCGACCATGCTCACATTGTTGTTGTTATTGCTGTTGTGGTTCAACTGATCTATTGAAAATGAAAACACATAAAAATGTTGCAATCCGACATAGCCGACGTGCAATACTCTGTTCCTATAACCTGAATTGCTTAAAATTGGTAGAAGAAAGCTTTTTTGTTTGTTAAAATTGTTTGAGTATGTCTGTATCTATTTTAGGATATGCAGAGTTGAGAGTGGGCGTGGCTTTCGGCTCGATCTTGAAAGAAAGTCGTCAGCTTTAAATGCTAAAACTGCGGATTTGTCAACCAAACTTAGAACTTTGAATGACGTACTTATAAGCAACTATTTATTTAATATCTATGGACGTTGCACGATCTCAATATAACAAATAACAATAATAAGCTAAAACACATGCACATAAAAAAAAAAGGAAATATATATATATATATCTATATATATAAATTTATACGTATGTAGCAAAAATATTCACCAACGAGCGGAATTCATTGGCTACTCCCAGCACAATGATCGCGCCAATTTGAATCCCCCACTTTGTAGTTTTTGTTGCTTTTGTTTTAATTTGTTATTTGTGCTGTTTATTCATTGTTATTGTTGTTCTGTTTCCTCCAAGTGAACTGGAACAATTTTGATCGTTTTTCGCGTCGTTGTGTGGAGCGATGTTTTGAAAAGAGTTACGCGAGCAAACGTATCGATAAGCAATTGATTTAATATCGTTCGTTTTACATGGCTAAGCAAAAGGGGGCGGATTTCCTCTATAAGCAAATGAGATACTTGTTATACAATATCATTTGAAAGAACGTAATGTCGTACCCAATTTAGCACTGTTCTCGTATGGTATTTCATTAAAAAAAATATCACTTTCCTTATTGATTATACATATAAAACGTGTGTCATCAGTTTTGGATAACAAAACGATTCAAACTGACTTTAAATTTTCATTAAAATGTGCACAAAATACTGACGTGCATTTTGTGTGGAATTTCAATTACATATGGCCAACAGCTCCTTTCGAAAAAATTCCAATTTTGCTGCAATTTGCTTAATAGTAAACAATTTGCCTACCACAAACACTTCGCAAATGCCATTTGATCTTTTATCTTTTAAGTATATGTTACACGTTCATTTATTATTTTTTACATTCTAACTGTTAGTTTTAGCGTGCTGCGACACACCCACATTTAGAGCTCTCATTATTTAGCTAAAAAGTTAAATGCAATTGGTTTATTGTTTAGCTTAATTTCCTGATGGTGTAATCGTGTAATATAAATTATGCCCAACAGATGGCGTAGTAACCCAATAAGCCAAGTTTATGGCGTTTAATTAAGCATGAAGCGTAACAAAAATGGCAATCAAATGCAAAGCGCAACCACAAAAAATTAAAACTAAATGAGAATCTAGATTCTAAAGCAAAGACCAGCGGATTGAGTGCTTCTGTTGACGAATTATATTATATACTAGTATTTCAAAATTATTTCGCATATACTATTCACACTCATGCATATAACAATGCCGAGCTTAACGCGAATGGGTCGAATGAGAACAAGTTATAGCGCTGACTGTTTGACTGCCTGACCCTCTGGCTGCCTGACTGTCTGGCTATATCACTCTGTCCATCTAGCGAGTCTACACGTAATTCAAAATGCGTAATTGTTACACCCTGATTACGCGAGCACAACAACAACAAAAAACAACAAACAAAACAAAAATGATCAAAGATGAAAATTAAATTCAAAATCTCACTACTACACATACAGATATACGTACGTGTATATGATTGAGTCTGGTACTCGCAGTACCGATTAGATTAACAATACAATATCTCAGCGCATGTTCACAGGCCGCGAGATGGCGCTGTTGTCATGCGAATGCTGTTGCAATTTGCACGTTAACTTTGGCTGCCATTTTGGGCGTAATGCGTGTGAATAACCGTGGGCTGACTGAGGAGAAGATGGGTGAGGAGAGCAGCTCTCGAAGAAGAGGGAGGCTGCTTGAATGCTCGAATGCTCGGGCAACTTGCATGCTTCGCTGATTTCCTAGTATTTACTACATGGAATTTGCATTCGCTGAGAAACGACCAGGGGACGAGGCACTCGTTGCACGCAGCAACCTGACCTTTTTGTTGCCATTGTATTTGTAACTGCTAGGGTTAAACTATGTGCGATTGTGACAGCAAATAGTTGAAATATCACGTAAAACAAGTATTATATCGGAAAAAATCTTGTTAGTAATTAAATCTAATATAAATATTAGCTAATATGAGCTAATGCAGCTGTACGCTGGATCATTCATTCAAAACCAACAAATTTCCATTAAAGATGCCAAAGTTAACTCAATTCTTTAATATAGATCATTTTATGGCTAGGTACACCCTAATCAGCATATGAATTAATTTTGTAATAAATTACAAAAAGGACCCCCCCCCCCCCCCCCCTCTGCCCAAGTTATTTCAAATTTCAATATTTGTATAGATTGCCCCACATTGCAAAAGGAAATGAGTCTACTAAAAGACTAGAAAGCATGAGGCACAACAACAGCAAACAACAAATAATGTAAATCAATCATTAATTTGCAGCAGAGATACATATCTAATAGATGCGATAGACTTGGGGCGCCAAACGCCTTCTTATTTATTAGGAATTACTGCTGTGGTAGTAACCCAGTTGAAGACTAACGGAAAATCGGGTAAACAGCTGTAGGGGCAACAAAAAGCTGCTATAAATGAAGTAAATAAATGCAAAAAAAAAATAAAAATACACATCAACTAAAAAGTAAAGAGATGGAAAAGGCGACGCCTACGCAATTGACAATGCACCGGGAGAACTATTCCGAAAAATTGATGAAAAATATATCATATAAGCATATATTCTAGATAATCGTAGAAGGCAAACAGGCAACCCGCAGCAGCAGCAGCAGCCCCGGCAGCTATGTGTAGATCATTTCTGTGGCTATTTTTAATGCAATCCCCCACACACACACACATGTGTATGTATATACATTCTACTATAGCTATTGAATCTATCGGATGTGCGCGCCTTGTTCTCGGTCCTGGTATCTCCCAACTGCCGACGACTGTGGCTGTCATTTTGATTTTTGCTCGACATGTGCACAAGAGCAAGCGCTGCTTTCATCTTACAGACGCAGCTTGTTTATATACGTGTCTGCAGCTATATCTGAAGCTGTACACGTGTAACTATAACGCTTTGTTGAAAGCTACAACAATCGGCCAGACAGTCAGACAAACAGACAGACAGACGCCCCAACACAACTTGTATGTCAAATTAATTTCATTCAATTTTAATTCAATTTGACGCCGCTTCACTCGCTACTCGTTCAACTAGATGCACGCACTATGCATAAGTATAATCTATCTTAGAAGTATGCAGGCAGCCAGGCTGTTAGGCAGGTAAATATCTGCATAGAGAGGCACATGTCATAAATACACCATCTCATGGGCAGAACGTTAATGATGCAATGCGCCATGTGTGAGACACGGTAAACTGTGCGTTTTATTTCTGATATGCCTGCATTTTGATTAACGACCCTTGATGCTAGTTTTTCGTTATGATTGCCACAAGGGGTATTTCAGTTCATGTTTCTCCTCCACTTGATAGTTTACCTTTTAAAATTGTCTAGCTGAGTGCCGGAGATGAGGAGGTTTCATGTAGTATTCGTTGGGTTCTGCAATTACAAAATAAATCATTTAGTTGAATGGCCTGTTTAATGTTAACTTCTTCTTTAATGCATCACATTTCCTTAACTATTATTACTCGACTAAATACAAATTAAACGCAGTAGCTAATAAACCTAATGCAATCAAATATTATTCTTAGTCTCGATGAGTTGTGCAGCTTTTTAAAGCATTAGCACATCAATTTAAAAACCATTAATAGTTTTAGTTAAACCCAACCTGAAGCTATATATTGCACAGAAGCTTAACCCCCCCATTAATAAATAGCTTCTCTTTGTAGTTGCGTATAACGCCTTACGACTACAACAATTGGGAAGAGAATAAAACGTTTACCGTTAACAACATTTAAAAACAATAAAAAAAAAAAATAACGCCTTCGGAGATGACAAAATAATTATAATTATATATATATATATGTATATATATATATATATATATATATATATATATATATATATATATATATATATATATATATATATATATATATATATATATATATATATATATATATATATATATATATATATATATATATATTATATATATATATATATGTATATATATATATATACAAAAATATCTAAAAGGTTTTCCATTAGACAAATTGTCAACCTCATACAAAATGATGAAACAATATTACCAAGAAGCTGATGAAAGACATACAAAAAGATATTTTATGGCAAATGACATTCAAATTTGCTTAGCACCATTGTCAAATTGTTTAGTGGCTTTCGCTAATTGGTGTACTGGTTGCAAGTAGCATTATCTCGGAGATTTTCTCAGTACTCAGCTAAAAAATGTAGTTTCTCTTAAGAGTTAGAAGCAAATGAGCACAACACAGTATGTTCACACCTTAACGTGCAAGTGTTATTATGAACGTGAAAATTCTACGGTTATTTAGATGACCTAACCATGACACAGTTAAGTAGACTCTTTGAAAAGGGGTTAAAATAAGCATGACACCGTTTGGTTTAAAGATCTGCTGCTTTGCATTTAAATTAAATTCTCTGTTTTTCAAGTCGAGTTTGCATATTTTGTTCACGGAAATAATATATTCTTATTTAGCTAATAAGGCTCTCCAATGTTATTTCCAATCATTAAAATATATACCTGTATACCCTCTATTTTATTATAATTATAGCTGACTCATATTGGACTCTCGCATCATTGAACCACAAGCTTCGTCAATTTAAGATAATCAATTTTATGCTCCTGAATCATCGTCGAAACTTTCCTAATAACAGAAAAGGTCAAACGCACAAATATTTAGCAATGTTACATACAATGTTGCATTTTCATCTTTTTTGGCAATTTAATGAAATTGGCTCAAGTCACATAAATTGACAACAAATTATGAAATATTGTAACATTAAAATTGATTGCGCTTGAAAACAAATTTGACAAACGCTCCATCAATTTGCAGATGCGAGCGTGGTGCTGGTGGTGGTGCTGTTCGTAGTGGTGCTGGTGTCTGATCATCAATGGCTCATTTCAAAAAACTACGTAAAAGTCATTAAACTTGAAGTCAAAACATTTGATGCTGCCTCCGCTTCGTTGTTGTTGACAGCTTAAAGGTGTCTTTGAACATCGGAACAGTTTTGGTTTAAACAAAATATGCTAAATTTAATGGCTTGACTAATTTATGCATATACGTGAATTTCAAGTTGGTTAAATTTTAAAATGGGTATATATATTAGAGTAAAATAAAAGTTGTGAACGTTTTTCACAGTCAGAAGGTGGAGAAAATGTATGAATATGGTTACTCGTATGGCACAACTTTGACGTTACTGATAAGTGGCTGGGTATCTGCAATTCGATCATTAACGATTATCTTTCAATTTAAGTCTGTGTGTGGCTTTGCATTAGCATATTGGGCTTAATTCCTCTTAATCTATTTATGTAGCATTTTCAATGTCAATTTTGTTTTTATCATTAATTTATACCCTTGCAGAGGGTATAATGATTTAGTATTAAGTTTGCAACGCATTAGGAAAGGAAAGGATCACACGCCGAATCAATATAGCTATGTCCGTCTGACTGTTTATATGCGAAGGTACATAATCTTCGGCATGCCACTCATCCTTTTTATGCCCTGAACCCATTCAAAATGGGCAAAAAGTCAAATTTGGAATATAGGTTCTCGTATACCATGCGCAGTACAAGTTTGCGTTATTTTATCGATAACTGCGTCCGTTTATCGAATATCAATATATTAAATTTCCGATAGCAATAAATGCCACAATTTTAAAGGCAGAATATTCTAATTAATACATAATATGCATATGCATGCTATTGATCAACTGCCCAAGTTATAGTCGAAAACATATTCTCATATTGATCGTATTTCTATCAACAGCCGCAAGCATTTTCTGTATGCATAAATATGCGAGCGCATGTGTGAGAAAGAGATGGCATGATAATCGACGCGAGCGTCAATATGTTTTTGTGCGTATTCTGCGTGTGTGTCAGCAGAGGGCGCTTCCAGAGCTGCTCGCATTTTAGTGCAAATCTTTTTAATAAAATAATATATTTAATAACTGGGTTCAGGGTATATCGTAGTCGAGTTTACTCGACTACATCACTCTTGTTTATTTTATTATTTCTCTTGGCAGGCATTTAGTAAAATCAAATTTCGAATTTCATTTCAAAGCTAAAGTGTGAAAAAAATGTAAATGCTATTTGCTCTTATTTATGTTGAATTATATTTTGATGTTATAATGACGACGGTGATGGTTACGACCGTGGCAGACGTTGTGTTCATTCCTTGTTATATATCTTTTTATTTTATTTATAATTTTTTTTTTAAAGAAAATTTGTCATTTTAAATAGCTGCATTAACATTTGATGTGTACACATGCAATAATAAAATTTTCTTACTTTCGTGAACAACATTCAGCTTATCAAAACGCCCCCAAGGCTTTAAAATGCGACATCGAAGTCATATATTTTTTGACATTTTGCATTTTCTGCCCAAGAAAAGTAAATAAAGTTAAATATATATGTTTGTGTACAGTATCTCTACTGTATAATATATTTTTGCAGCTGGCCTCGCATTGCGTCGATTTTGTAAACATCTTTTGCTTTTGCTACTTTCGACTTTTGAGTTTTGATTAATAAAATTGTGTTAGCCCCCCGATTTTTCGAATCTTTACGATTTAGAATGTCTAACGCGCAGTTCTTCATAATATTATACAACAACAGCGCTACAATTCTATAAACAACTCACAAACAATTCACACTTTAAACTGTTGCTTTCAAAAGGGGGAAGGGCAGGGCGATCCGACGCGGTGCGGTGTAGGGCGTGGCAGCATGTGGCGTGGTAGGCCAATGATTTTTTGGGGGCAGCACTGTACAGTTTTGTGAAATGTGAAAGGCAACGTTTCTTTCTTTTTAAACTTTTCTTTGCCGCCTTTGCTGCTTTGTATATTGAACGTCAAATTCGCAATACTTTCGAGCAAAATGGTCTAATTGCAGCTAAAACCCACTTAAAGGGTATGCGAGAGTTTAGTTTAGAAAAAAACGAATAACTCCGTTGCTTTCATAGACGAACTCAAGTAACTTTTAATGCATGTAAGTAAGACATTTAACTGTTCTCTGCCCAATATCTAAATCTAGTTTAATATACCAATAAAAACGCTAATCAAAACAAAAATAATATGAGGTGCTGAAGAAGCTCCCGAAAATGTCATAAAGAAAAGAAATTCGTGTCAAAATAAAATTGTACCAAAATTTGGTTAGCCAAGTCCACAAAAGGCCAACCAATCCAACAAATTGAACAAATAATTTACAGTTCCGCCATAATTTATTCGCATGCATAATGTGAATAGGATTCTAAAGCTAATCCAAACCAATTATTGTCCAATAAACTAGCCAGACCTACTGTATTAGCATATTTGTATTATAATTTGCAGCTAGTCAAAAAGTTGCGTCAACGTCAAAACGCAGAAACAGGTTCGAAAACCAAACCATTCATATAAATTCTTACCTTTGGAGTCCAACGACTAACATGCAAATTTGTTGAACCTGGGCTATTATTGCAAAGGGCAGCTGTGAAGCAAAGCAGCTGCCTGATTAGAGAGCGGTTACCTAACCAATTAATTTATATTTATACATCATTTAAACTAGACAAAGAATTTGTTCAGTTGGCAAAATCATTGCCAGCAAAATAATACCAATTCACAATAATAACAACAGCAGCAACAGCTGCAATGTATCATGAAATTCTGTATTTGCCTTGTCACATGTGCAGGTTTAGTTAATTTTTGAAATAAAACACATTTCGCAGCATTTATTATTCATTCAGCACAAAATGATGCGATGACATAAGCTACGTATTTAAATTGTGATTTTTTGAATTTTGCACACATTTTATAGCTCGAAGGCAACAATAAGAAAAATAACTAATCAAGCGAAATAGATATGAGTGTATATCAAATATTTGCTTAGTCATGCGATCAAGAATTTACAAATTGACAAACTGACAGGTGAGTTCAAGCTGACAACATTTTCTGTCTTTGAAAAAACAATTCATTTTTCACCATATTGAATTAAATTCAATTAATTTTCTTCTTTCACTTGTGAAGTCATCAGTTTCATTAAGTCAATCTCAATTTCCGATTTGTAATTCTATCTTTATTTTTCCATTAATGAGAGCGAATATATATTTTATAAGTCTGATGAGTCAATTGTGTTACGATCCTAAGATCTAGTCATTCCCTTCTCTTAACACAGTTAACATATTCCGCCCATGGTTTATACATACACATACCTGTACAATACATACATGTGCAAGTATTTATATTTTTTATGAAGCGCCATGCTATTGTTGTTGGTAATTTTTGCATTACATTGCAAAATAAAAGACAATGGAACGCCATGAAACAATGTACATACAAATGCAACACATAAGTGATGATAATTATATTTGTGTGCAGCGAAAATTTCAAAACAATATGCCACACACACACACACACACACACAATAACATGAACAACAATAACAATTTGCACAACACACGCACTTGGGTTTCCTTTTGGCTTTTGCACAGCTGTTAATTTTCTTTTAATTGCCTTTACGCGCGCCCATTTTGTTAATTTCCTGTATTACAATTTGATAAATTGTTGGTTGAAATGCACGCAAGTAGCAATAATTAAATAGAAAATCTCTGCAAAACCTTCTTTGACTGTAATCTACTTTAACATTAAGTTCATAGTAAACACGGATATTTTAAGCAAACCGGAGATTACATATACTTTTGGACCCAAGTTAAATTGCTAACATCTTACATTTAAAACAAAAACAGACCGATTTTTTTTTATAAAACCTACATGTTTTTCAGAAGTAGTAAGAAAATTAAAAAAAAAATTATTTCATAAGAGAATTCATCTTTTGACTGATTGTTCCAATGACAGTGATATTATATAATTCTCAAAATTTATAAAAACACTCATATTGGATTAGTTTGGTTATGATTTCTTGTCAAATAAAACAAGAATTCACCTTTTAACCGATAATATATATAAACTATAAGATATAGTAATCCGATCTGGTCGTTTTCGATATATGTACTACCTGCAACAAAATGACAGATTTATGCCAAGTTTCAATAAGAATTTTTTAAATTGAGGGACTAGTTTGACTAGAATAGACTCGGCTAGTGATGTTGATCAAGAATATATATACTTTATAAGATCGGAGACGTGTCCATGTATGCGTTACAAACCTTCCGGCATAATTATAATACACTCCATAAGGGTATCAAATATATTAAGCATGAGTAATTTTAAAACGAAAAAAGTTATTTTGAAAAAATATGATATAAAATATTGATTTATGGTTTCAAGCAAATCTTCACAAAAGTTCAAATGCTGAAGTTTTGGTTGTTGATTGGCATTCAGTAGACAAGGCAGTAACATTGTCGCTATAATAGCATTTGTAGTTTGCAGCATATTATCTATTTCATCATTTTTTTTTTTTTTGTCTTTTGTGTTTAGTTTTTGTTGCTCATCCATATCATCATTATCATTATCAAGTTGGCGTCTGCACGAACTATTCACAACGATAGACAGACGGGGGGTACAATGAACCTACGAGCTATGCCGCATTGCTGAAAGTGATTGTTCGACTAGCGACTTTGTAGATGGAAATGGAGATGATGTCGGAAGAGCGACCAGAGACTGGAAGTGCTCAATGGATTTCTTTTGTTTCGCCACTTTTCATTTAAGCCTCTTTCTGCATATCTAGCTAACATGTTGTTGTCGCATATCTCGAGTAAATTTGGTTCGTTTTAAATTGAACGTGCTGTGAGAATGATTTCGTTAAATGATAAACGACACAAATGGTCACAATTTAATTGACAAAGGAATCGGTTTATTCCCAGCCAGGGGGCGTCTATCGTTTATCGAAATAAAAATAATCGACGCCAAACAATTTATTAATTGAAAACCCAAGCAAAATCAACAAAGCCACCGGCAAAGGTCAACTCCGGGAACGCGTTTCTAGCATTAAGCCCGAAACCGAAAATAAAAAATGAAATAAAAACAGAAACCTCGTCATACGAAACCTTTTTTCGCCAGCCGTTGTGTTGAGCGAGACTGGCCTTTTTATACCCTGAACCCATTAAAAATGAGTAAAAAGGGTATAATGGTTTAGTTCAAATGTATGTAACAGGCAGAAGAAAGCATCTCCGACCCCATAAAGTATATAGATTCTTGATCAGGATCAATAGTCGAGTCGATATAGCCATGTCCGCCCGTCTGCCCGTCTGTCGGTCCCAAATTTCGTCAAGATCGGATAAGAAACACCCAAGTTATAGTCGAAGTATATTCTTCTATTGATATTATTTCTATCAGCAGCCCCAAGCATTTTCTGTATGCATAAGTATGCGAGCGCAAGAGAAAGAGATGGCATGATAACCGACGCGAGCGTCAATATGTTTTTGTGTGTATTCTGCGGAGCCCCGCTACCAGCGATTGCGCGTTTTACGTGTTTCTCGGCAGAGGGCGCTTGCAGAGCTACTCGCCTTTTAGTGCAAATCTTATTAAGGGCGAATTTGCCAATAATAATTGAATATATTCAATAACTGGGTTCAGGGTATATCGTAGTCGAGTTCATTCGACTACAGCCCTGTTACTTGTTTATTATTGGGGCGATGGGCAAACATAAAAATCCATTAATGGCTTTAACCAACGAGCGGCTCTAACCGGAAGTTTACAAAAGTTGACAGCGATCGTACGTTCTTGCTGTTGTTGTTGTTGTTGTTGTTCTATACACGCCAGTTTTTCTTTTATGGTTGCAGCGTTCGCTCAGTCAGGCATTAAGCACATTGACATATGCCTGCCAGATTCCAGCAGATGCAAGAGTTGACCGAGTAAAGAGATTGATAAAGGGAGAGAGAGAGGAGAAGAGAGTGGGAGAGAGAAACACCGTAGATCGATATACGCCAACCACCACATATTAAAATGCGCCTTTTGCCCTAACGGTATCTGTGCAGTGACAAGCGAATGAGCAACTCAAATATACCCTTTAATTGCAATTACTGATTTAATACTATTCCATTTGGATTTTGAATACTCAAACAAATATGTTTATATTAAAATATATGCTTCAAATAATGTAAATACCATTTCGTTAATATCTTATGTACCATTACCAAAATACCCTACACATCCAATCACATAGGTTATATTATACGAGGTTCGAAAGCTGCAAATGAGCAATATGCGAAAGCGGAACCGACGCTTTCGGTAACCTAAGACAACATAAAAAACAGTTGATGCCACACGAAAAGACAAAGAAGAAGCAGCAGCAGCAGCCGCAACAACAGGCGAGCAAGCAGAAGAAGAAGAAGTGGCACACAAAAGCGCATAAGTTTCCGTTGACCGTTAATTAAAACCACAAGACGCAGAGCGGCTGAGGTACAAAGCGATATGCGCACACACATTGTAGACACACACACACACACACACACTCTTGCTACATATTGGGCCACATAAATTTGTAAGCGCCTTGACACAGCTGCATTAGAAACGGAGCACGCGCTCCAATTCGAAAACCCACTTCAAATGTACTGCAAACTGCAGAGAGGATGCAACAGAGTTGGAAGACAGACAGACAGAGAGAGAGAGAGAGAGAGAGAGAGAGAGATAGAGAGAGAGGGGAGGGAGAGAGAGAGCGATAGAGAGAGAGAGAGAGAGATAGAGAAAGAGAGAGGAGAGTCAGCGACGGACGACGCCTATCAAGGTTGAAATTGCCTCAATCTGCGTCGGCGGCGCCACTAACTGTTTGATTAAAGATCATGCAACGCAGCAACGTTGCCAGAGCAAAGCAAGCAAACAGAAAAGAAAGCAAAAGGTAACACGAAATCAACACAAATTGCGAATACGCTACACAAACAATATTAGCCAGGCATCAATAATAAGATAAAAGATTTTTTTAAATTTGAATTAAGAAAATATTAGCAAAGAAGTAAAACAAAACTGCTACTCAAACATAAATAATTGTTGACGTTTTTTATGGCTCAAGTAATTTTTTATTATTTCAAAGAATCTGGCAGATTTTTGAAGCTTTTTTCGATTTATCTGCTTGCTTCTAAGTAATTAGAATTATTTAATGTTTGAGCATATTAAATATCTACCTTGAATATTTAAACAAAAATCACATTTTAGCTGATAAAAAAGATGATAAAATAACTAAATGTGAGAGTTACATTACATTATTACATGCCCCATCGTAGCTAAGCACTAAAATTTACAGATAGAGCGCTTCTAATGCGTTGCAAAAGCAATGAACAAAAGATTATGAGCCATAAAGAAGACAGAGCTTTAGGAGAACGTTGGCTCTAGGCGGCGGCCGAAGCTGAGGCTGTGGCTGCAGCTCTTGCAGTTGCAGGAACAGCAGCTGTGCGGTGTCTACAATTTATGTTAAATATTTTAAGTAATCTGCAAAAGAGAGTTGAATGATGAATGTTGAACGTTGCACGTTGAATGTTTGCAGCCGCAAAACGTCAGCTGTTGCAACAGTTGGTGTAGTTGTTGTTGGCCACATGGCCGTTTGACCAAATGGCCATATGGCGTTGAATGCAACATAACACGCGTTGCGGCTATGTGGAGAAATTGTGCCAATTTGCTTGCAGCTCTAAAGGTAAAAAGGCTGGCAAACTCAGTCTCAATGGCGGCATTATTGATGATGACAGAAATGTGTCGTATGTCGTTTCGTCGCTTTTCTAAGCGCGTTGGCGATGCTGCAGCTGCAGCTGCAACTGCAACTAAATTGCAACTCTCAGTGGTTGCCATGAACCTCAAGTTGCCAAGTTCATGGATGCCAAGTTTCGCACTGTTGCTGATTAAGCCTGAAACGAACTGGCAAACGAACTGACACTGCCGCAACAACTCGCCACAAACTATCTGCACAATATTTATGCCCTGCATTAATTTTGATGTCTTGGAGGCGGCGAGAGATCGCCAATGACCTTGTGCGTAAATTTTAATCAGCGTTTCCTTAACAAAAAACAAGTATAAATAAACTTCCACTCACGATTCTTTAACTGTCTGTGTCTGACTCATTTCAGGCCTGGCCAGGCAAGTCCAACTTGACAGGCAAATTATGTACAAGTTGTGTTGGATTAAGCAGCTTCCTACTGTTAAATACAATGTATATATAAATACAATATATATGTATGTATATCGGTAGCCAAAGGGTTTGTCAGCAAAATGACAGTCTCTCAGCATTTGATAGACAGATCTGGGTTATAAGCGTCTGCATCTGTTCTCAGAGAAGTTCCAGTCAAACTTTATTTTAAGCATTTTATTAGCATATGAAAAAGAAACCGGTAAGATCATTGCAGTCTGCAATGTCCCGTATGAGCAATCTGCTGTTCTCTGCTAATTATAATAAATGCACAAAAAAAACTGATGACTTGAACACAGTTCCTCTAAAAGTTTTACCAATAATCTGTGGTCTTATAGAACAAGTTAGAACAACTTTGCTTTTATTGCTATAGGAAAATTGATTGTCTTGATACTCTAAAATTGATCTGCGGATGGTACGGAGAAATGATGTACTAAATTTGAAATCTCTAGTAATTTACTTTCTTATTAAATTTATCAATTCTGAATTTTTCACGCACAGTTCTAGTCCCACAAAGATCAAAGATCAGTACTTGCTTGTGCCATATTTCGAAGGTCGTTCAGCCACTTAACCAAATTGCTTAACAACAATTTTTGAATTCTCAAAACTTGTTGCGCTTGATGCGTCATGATAGCATCATAGCAAGACTCATAGAATATAAATATATATGAAAAATAAATGCCATTCAAGACACAAAAGCCAAGTAAAGCCAAAAGCACGCCC
Organism: Drosophila setosimentum; assembly: GCA_035043505.1. Lineage (NCBI taxonomy): Eukaryota > Metazoa > Arthropoda > Insecta > Diptera > Drosophilidae > Drosophila > Drosophila setosimentum. The sequence goes on from JAWNMY010000001.1 coordinate 6,336,569, forward strand.
ACCTTTATGTCAACCACAAAGAACATGATTATCAACATCATCATCTTGTTGGCAGATACACAATATGCGATTTAAAAATTAGCAAATTGTTATTTTTATAGAAACGATAAAAGTCAACGAGGCATGTGTAAAATGAGAACAACAAAAGCAAAAACTTGCCAGCCACAAGCTAAAAAAAAAATAACAACAAAAAAATTAACATGATAATCGGGTGCAAAATGAGGAAACCTTTTACATTATAATCACAAACGCACTTGTAATATTTCGGGTGTATCTGTTTGCTGGATTGGGGCACGTCTCACCGTTGCCACGGCCATTCGAGTAGCGAGGCACTGTTGATTATAGTTTCTTTTTTCATAGTTTTTGAATGCGCCATCATGCGCACTATTTAACTCGCTAATTCATTCATTCATTCAAACGAATCATTCATGCGATTTGGGGGATTATTGTATTCCATTGCCAAATATGTTACTTTGCTCTCAATTCTGTAAATGATTTTTTCAAAATCGTTTGCTGTTTTTTTTCATTTGCGTTTACATGGTCAGATTTGCTGAAATATATGAAATATTAAGCACGCTACATCAAAATTATGGAATATATTAATCAAGTTCATTCACTTATAGCTGCTAAATTCATTTTTTTTTAACGAAGACTTGTCAAACAAAAGATTATGTTAGATATTAAGGGGCTTATCAATTATTAACGTTGATTTTGTGTGACCTTTCTAAATTTTCAAATTTTGTATATTGTTCATGATTTTTATTAACACCATCATCATGTATACTGACTCCGTTGATATAATTCTACAATCTTTACGAATCTATTTACCTCTTTCCAAGTTAATGATTACTGCGAACTTTATATAATTTTTATACACACCTCGAATATATTTACGCAACTTAAGCATCTGTGGTCATTATACCAAAGGTGAAGAGATAAACGCTTTGCCTAAAACCACAATCCACTCCAAAAGCCACAAAAATACAACAGCAAAATCTGCAGACAGTAAGAAACGAATACAGAAACCTTGTCTTGTCAACTTGCATATACAAATTTTATTTGACCAGGCAAAAAATCAAAAAAATAATAATACTAAAATAAAAAACTGGGTAACAGGCTTTGCAGCGGTGTTTCATATGACCTGAATCCGAACTTTGTCTTCGGGTATTATTTTAATAGGAGGGGAAAACGAAAATTAACAAACATATATATATATAAAAAAAAATTAAAAAACGTTTTTACTACATGCAGCAGGTAGGCATAACTTGCGGTCTTATCAGCCAAATAATCACTTAACACTTTCTTTCAGCCCACGTGAAATGCATGCACGACAGATCATAAAAATAAAACAAAACACATCTTTACAATTATACCACGTTACCCTCACTCACACAGGCACAATTCCAGTTAGCCCGTGCACAGCTGGTACTTCAACTTCATAACACATCAAACAACGCGCATTTCCATGTCCATTTCACCTTCCCCTTCCCCCGTTGCATGAAAAACGCACACAACACTAACCTCTGTGAACTCAACTATGGCTAGACATTCGAAATATCATTAAAGGCACTTGGAACTTGGAGAGACTAAGCCGCGATTGAATGGCTACTGGTTTACAGTACTCGAGAGCTCTACCTCTGACCAGACCAGGTCTAGAAACCACAGAAAATGAAAAATAAAAAAAAAAGATTATTTTTACAATAAAAGCAAAGCCAAAGAATATGCGTGGGAATTTACATGAGAAAATTTAATGTTTACAATACTTATGCACAAAGTAGAAAATAATAATAACAAACAAAAAAACAGATAAAAAAAATGAAAGGTAAACACAAAAAATGAGGCAGCAAATGAAGTTGAACAATTTTGCTACTGTTTGTCAAGTTGTGGAGTGTGGAGTGTGGAGAGTGCCCCAAAGGCAAAGTCATGAACATTATTTGTGATCGTCATTACAATCATCAACATTTCAGCATTGTAAATAACATTGATATTATCCTCCTACAGCGCCATTCCGCTACACATTGACGACAATTACCGTGTTCTCTCTTTGCATCTGTGGCATCATGAACCTTGCCCTTATCCACAATCTCATTTATTTTCCTGCCACGACTTTTATACATTAATGCATGCATTCATAATTTGTTAATAACACTTTTGCATAAGCACCTAAATAAAATTCTAGCCAATTTCTTAAAACAGCTCAAAGATGGTTAAAAAAGTAAAGCCGAACAGACATGTTGGAGCACTTGGCTATGGTTATAGGATTGTGATCTTCGCTCTTCTCAGATATCTTTCTCATGATGTCATTTGGAACCTGGTTTCAATTAGCAGTTCCCCCAACAAATGTGTGTACACACATACATATGTCAAAGTATTCATTCTTAGACGTAGAAGTGACAAGCTCCTCTTCCGCTGCATGTTTAAAAAACCTAGGGAAAAAGGGTAAACAACCTACGACATGTTCTAAGAAAACAAATTCCACTAAAGCTATGGCCGAAAAACTTTTTTCACGCTTTGCCTTTACACTTAATCATAATTAAAAAAAATACCCTATTTAACAAAAAATGTTGGCAGGGCAGATTAATTTATATTTTAATTATATTTTTTAATGCCAATGGCATGCAGGGTATACATAGTCTAGCACACTCCACTAACATTTGCTTGAACCCATATAACGCCTGAGGACAAAAAAAAACTCAAACAAATAACGAATTTGGGCACAAGATTGAAATAAAACGAAGACGACAATATTAACAAGCTGATGAGCGCTATTCAGAGGCATAGCAGATACATTGAAACATTTGAGACTTTTGGCCATAAGCATTTATTATTTATGTATGCTTGAACCCCCCTTCAAGCAGTCTATCAAAAAAACGGCGGCGCTTATTAAACATTTCTGATTTGAGCCTTGTTCATCATTGTTTTGGGGGCATTGCCGGCAACAAGTTGTTGTCTTTCAAGACACGAGTGAGTCCCAAAATATGAAAACCATATATGTATGTTTTTTTATATTATGTTTATTATGCATATCAGAATAATCCGAGACATAAAGTAAATTGTGATTTTTCGTATATGTATATGGCGATTTGTGCATAATTTCTACACATTTAAATGCGCAACTCGTAAATCTTTAGAAAGTCATTGAGGAGCGGTAACGGCATTAAAAAATAAATAAATTGACATGCAAAGCGTTTTATAACATGTTGAGTTGACTTTCTTATCTATTCTGGTGAGATAATACAAATTTACACCATAATGGACTGCATAGAATTGCCCATTTCTAATAAAACTCTTATTTTGAATTACTCATCTTCATTTGGCTTTTTTTGTGAATAACTTTGCAAATGCTTAGGCGCCAATTAAAAACGCCGGCGAATTCCAATTAATAGAAAAGAAAAAAAATAATAAAATGCTCAACGCCTAGCGCTATAAATTAATTTGTACCAAATGTCCCGAAAAAAATCACAAAAACCAAAAAATAGAGCAAAAATCCCAAAACAAAAAATGTACAAAAAATAAGCGTTTTTCCCAATGCTGCAGCTTTGTTTCTTGCCCATTTTCCCTGAGCATTGAATTCCTGTCTGCCAACGCGCGCCAGAGGATGGAACCCTCAGCACATAGAATACGACGACGACACAAATTTATCACAAATATCTCCGATGCAAGTGCGTGTGTGTATGTATATACATATATGAATGTATATATATCATTATATATATATATATATATATATATAGCGCCTATTTTCATCTAATTTCTTTCATTTCTACATGCCTTGCTCTATTTTTGAAGCGCATTTTTAGCGTTGTTTGCTTCCATACCAAATATAAAAAACATATACATATATGCATATATATATATATATATATACATATACTTCTTGTGTCTAAGTATGTTTTTGTGTAGAAGCGCATATAACTCAATTTCCATTGCAGTGTGGAACGTGTCGCGTCTTTTCTTCTGCTTTAAATGATTTTATTTTGTTGGCAGCTTTGCCGAACTTTTTGTTCTTGATTTTTTCATTTTTGGATTTGGTATGCTCCATTTTGGGGCGCAACTTTTTGGACTTTGTTTTGTTTGGGTGTCAGAATGTCGGACTGTCTGGGCATTTAACTGGGTCCCCGCCGACCATAAAGCATTGAGTAAAGAATCAACAGAAAAGCTTTTTATTCCAACCATTTGCATTTTATTTTCAATGTGGCCCGGCTAATTATGTTTCGAACCGAATTTTCGTTTTTATACCATTTCAACTTATTTAAATTGTATGCTCTGCTTCACATTTGATATGCAAAGCCACAAATAAAAAAATATTTTTCAATGCCCACTGAAATATTAGAATTTTTATGCATGTTGTGTGCACTTTGAACCGGCGCTATTCCATAAAAATCGAACTATAAAATAGAGTATGGCAATCGAAACTGGAGCTCATAAAAGTTTAAAAGCTCATGCATTGATTTATTGGTAAGAAAAATAAGCATCTGTTCGACTGGCAGATACACTGTAGTCTTATCTAAGTTTGTTACTTGACAAATGAATATAAATAAAACATTTTCGATCGATTTCGTGGTAAAAACTAAACAAAATTGCAATTTCTTCGATTTTATTACAAACCCATTACACTGATAATTGAAACTTTCCTTAGCCATCAATAATTCCACTTGATATTCAATGCAGTTATAATAAACGAATAAAAAATCAATTGCCAATAAATAGCTGGGTGCGGTCTTTAAGTGAAATTCCATACGTTAGTAAGTATGTAATATCACAAATTCTATTAAAATCATTTACACATTAGACTTACCATTAAATAAAGGCGTTAGAAGAAAAATGTGCTAGGGCTGCAAAAAAAAGAAGATGGGCTATTAAATATTGATTACATTTTAGAGTAACTTTTCTAATAATCGTTAAAAAAGAAAAATATTACAGCGTTTTTATGGCATTTATATACACTCTTATTATATTTTTCCTTTGTGTAGTTTTCCATATGGCTTTTATACAGGTTAAGACCACAAAAAATAAGCACCAAGTTAGAGAATGCCTTATCGAGAGATCACTTTTAATGGATTCAGGGTATAGAAATTAAGAAGGAAAGTTACGATGAACTCATTCGAACTAAATTAGTAATTGCAGGCTTTTATACAATTAATGCATTAAAATGGCATTTAATTTATATTATTGACAAAAAGGATTAATTCAATACAAATAGTGGAGCAAAAATGGCAAAGACTCAACCACAACCCGACAGATCACTCAGAGGCACCCCCGCTCAACGTTCTAATCTCTATATTCTCAGCCAAGTGAAATTCCTCAGCATCAGCCAGGCAGCACTCGGCATAAAAATAGTCACAAATGTTGCTATTTTTCTCTCAATTTGACAGCTAAAAAAAAAAAAAAATACTCAGAAATTATAGAAAAGAGATATGCAGGCAGAGCATAGAAATACGAGTAAATAGAATATGCTGCCTGCCAAGTGTAATAAAAGCCAACAGCACAAGAAATGAATGATTGCAACTTTCATACGGTTCACCGACATTAAAATTGATGAGGCACATTTTGTTGAAGATTGTATTGTATACTATTTAATTGTATTGTTTTGACGCGGACATCATTTGCCCGCTGGCCAAATTCTTGACAAATCAGCACAGTTTTATTTGATGCCTTGTAGCAACTTTTCTACATAGAGGGTATGTTAAGTTAGGCAAGGGCATACAGAACCACACTATTTTTACTTGTGACACGTCAAAACCGGATACACGGTATCTGCGAATCGAGAGCACTCTTTCTTGTAGTTGTTTGGTGTTTTGATTTGTTTTTTTTTTTTGTGCAATTCAGCAACCTGGTCGTCATTATTTCGCGGTGCAAAAATAAACATTTTATTGCCCGCATGGCGCCAAAAGCACAAGAAGCACGTCCGGATGGATAGCTTTGAATCATGTATCTTGTATCCAAGTGTACGGCAAATTGTCTCAATTGCCAGAACTCGTCGACGGTTTATCTGGAAAGCCGCCCCAAAGATTCGAAAGATTGTGCAATTTATTTCAATTGCCATTCGCATTCGCAATAAATGCTCATAACTTTGCAATTTAGACGCCAAAATAAATTTAACGCAAGCAAAGTGATTAAAATTTTGTTCACAAGATGAAAGGCGAGAATTGTCATTTAAATGATGATTGTCTCTTCTATTTAAACATCAAACCAAACTGCTCATAAAAAATCTTTAACGAAGTCTAAAAGACAGCGATGATCCATAGAGAGCTCCTCTTAGAGACTATAAGAGCTAGAGGTTTCAAATTTGGTATATATGTTCTCGTGTACCATATGCAGATTCATTTTATGTCATTTGATCAATTACTATTGAATATTAATACAAATCATTTCAGATAGCAATAAATTATTAATGATAAGCAGTAAAAATTTAGCTAAGATTGAACGCGCAGCGGTTGTTAATCAAAATATATTTTCATATCCCCTAATGGAGCTTGACTAGCATATACTAACTTATTTTTAAATTTTATACCACACCCAAAGATGACCAGTCAAATCATAAGAAGTCCATGTACTGCCGAACAAGCAGAATGATTTTATAAATGTATCATCAAGAAACAGACCCTTTTCAAACTCAAAACAGTAGGCGTAGTAATCACATACATGACGCAGCACTAATCCAAAAGCAGTGGCTCCAAAACAGCTGTTTACGCATCACAAAACTCAAGAACACTTTCCATAACAGCAAATCACAGTAATTGCCAAAAAGCACACACAAACATGGCATTGTCACAACTTTCTACTACTAACCCAGTTAAACTGTTCAATGACACGTATGTGTGTGTATGTATGTATGAGACGTGTGTGAGGCGCATTGGCCCAGGCCTAGACCTTCGGCCAGTTCTTCAACTCTATTCTTTATACTACTACTACTACTAGGAGAGAGGGGGTTTGCCGGTCCGGGACGGAGTAAAGTCTTTATGGCATTTTGGGTATATGGTCACGCGGCTGCGTTCGGCCACTTTCTTCATTCATCAAAAATACATAAAGACCGCGTACATTTCACCAGAAATATGCAATGCGCCAAAGAATACGCTATAGAATGTTCGGAGCTATCTATATATATATATATATATATAACTATAATATCTGTGTATATTTGTCTGTGTGTGTATTTGTGTGTAAAACTAGTGTTGTCTAAATGAAAAGTTAATCAAAGAGCGTTGACATTATCAACGACGCGAATACAAATTTCAAAAGATATACAAAATCAAAATCAACACTCAAAATGATTACAAAGCCTAAAGAATGGCATCGTGACAGTATTACTAATTATGCCTAAGGTAAACATCAATACAACAACAACAAACAAACAATCAATATTGACAACTTGAAAGTTTCTTAGAGGAAAAGCAAATCAATGCACAATGCACACTCGAAAAGCAAATAAACCAACGCAAGTGCTGAAGTCAAATTTGTGACAAAGAAACTCTGGTGCACTATTGGAAGAATCGCCGAAGAACAACATTGAACCAGTGAATGACAAGCGCAGTCAGTGTTCAATAATTGCGGTCTGCTTTCATATTAGTGTTGTTTATTGCTCGCTTTACAATTAGTATTTGTTTCTTTTTGGGCTCTGCCAAGATTTGGGGTCAGTTCTCTTATTTGTGAAGTGGGCAAAATGAAAACTGTAAGAGCCCACTCATAAATATTGAAAGCAATTATTCCATCTTGTTTGTTTTTATGCCGTAAAGCCATTAAAAATAAAAATAAAAATATACTAAAATTGTATAAAAGAATGTAAAAGCCAGGAGGTGCATTTTCGATCGCATGTCTATCCTATATGAACATATATTTTTTTGATTGATGTTCAACTATTGCTACTCGAATCATATATAGCAGCAGAGTTTCTACCATATTATTCTGATATTGATGTTTTATATTGTTATTTTAATTGATTTGCACTTGGTGGTTTTCTAATTATACTTGTAGTATATTTAAAGAATAAGTCGGTTTATCATAAGTTTGTTGAATCTCCAAGCCAGTAGAAACTCTTTTATAAACACAATAGTGCATTGAGGTAAGTGCAAAAGTAAAGTTTGTAATCTACGAAACTATATAAAAACAGTAATACTCTTTGATAAATCAAATTCCAATTTTCAAATACAAAGCGATTGATCATTGTTGACTGAGACAATCTAGTTAACTTATCTCCCCAAAAACGTTAACAATTTCAAGTGCACAAATTGGTCAGTTCCGCAAAGCGTTTGTCAAAGAGTGTCAACTGATAAAGAGTACGTTAAAGACTGATACCTTAAGTTATATAAATAGCACATACTGGTTGACCAAGCGGAAACTAGCTATTAGCTATTGCAAGGGCCAGCAACTGTTGTAGCGAGTGTTGCGAACTGAAGTGTGCCTTTGGCTAGTGTTGGACAATATCAGAAAAAATAGACACGAGATCAACAAACAATATTAAATGACAGACAGGCGGCAAACAAGCAGTGAGGCACTACACAGAGAGAGAGGGGGCACGAGACGCAACGATGCAAGTTAAAGCTGATCAATGGCTGTTCATTCAATTTAGTGTGCGAAGCGTAAACTGATTGTGATCGACGGACGGACAACGAGATGCAGACCGCGGTGCAGTGAACTTTCAGCAAGAGAGGCCAACAAACGCAACATGGCTAGGAGAGAGATGGAGTGAGAGGGGAGAGTAAAGAGAGACGCAGAGACGCGCATATGGTCAGCATTGTATGGAAAGCCAACTAATAACAAACAACCGGCTTTTTACATGGAACCACAGAGAGAGTGAGATATAGTGGAATGGGGGAGGTAGGGCAATGTGGGGCGTGACGGAAAGTGCAGACTGTGGCTAACTTTTGTTTACTTTATGCTGGGGAGAGAGGCAACAATAATGCTTCGATTGCTGTTGTTGTTGTCACACGCACACACACACACATACATACACACACAACTCGTTGCCCCTTGCTGTTGCTGTTGTGGGGCATACACATAAGTCACTACACAAATTGCGCAAATTCCACACGTTCACACACACACACACGCACATGAACACATTCCCAACGATCGTAGCAGCCATCTGTCGTCACTTTTCAACACTGGCAACCCGATCATCGGCTCTGAGGTGAAGGCCGCAACATCGCTTCACATAATTGCATCCAACTCTCCAAAGACGCCAAAGACGCCAACAGTTGGAGCTGCCAGCAACAAGCTGGCCCCATAACGAATTCGCAATAATGCGCATTTTATTAGATTTTGTTTTCTAGCCCTCTCTCTCTCTCTGTTTCTATCTCTCTCTCGCTGCTCTCACTCTGAGTGCATTTTCCGCATCAACACGATTTTCATTTAAATTTTCCAAAACGTTGCCCTTTGGGTCTGCTCTTTGTGTGTGTGTTCCTAGAAGGAAATGTTTTTTTTTTTTGTTTTTTTTTTGCATAGCTCGAGGTGTTTGACGTGTGAAAGATTGTGGCATTGGCTTAGGGCTGTCAGGCTTCGTTTTGCAAGAAAATGCGCTGAGACATATACGAGGAATTGCATTTGAAAAGTGTAGGTAAGGAAATGCGTTACGGCTTGAATGCCAACTGCGAAAAGGCATTAAATAAAGAATGGCACACTAAATCACTTGATGTAGGAGAATTGAAAACATGTCAAAGAACGATGACTTGACAAAGATTAGGTAACCTTTCTATACCCTGAACACACTAAAAAATTGTATAATGAAGTTGTGCAAAACAAGCCAAAGCATGCAGACCCTTAAGGTTTATATATTCTTGATCAACATCAAAGGCCGATACATATATGATATATAAGTTATCGTCTACCATACGCAGATCAAGCTTGTTTATCGATAACCGCCCACAATTTAACGAATAGCAATAAATTATTATTATTGATAAACTGTAAAAATTTCATTTCGATAAGAAATACAGAGTTTGTTAACCAAAACAACTTTTCATATTAAAAACGTAATACAAGCAACGCTACTATGTAGTCACTGCTAGGCTCTTCCGACTAAGTTTATTGATTTATTTGAACCCACATTTCCATTGGTGTCAAATGGTAGTTCGAGTTAATAAAGTTTAACTGTACTACATAGTTTCACTCTATCGAGCCTTATACATTTTTATGAACCCTAACATATGTATATAAGATTTTTACAACTCTCCCTGCTCTATTTACACTCCCCACGCATCGCCTGATATCCCCATCCACATTCACATCGGCACAGGCATCGACATCAACTCTAAAAACACACGAAAACACGCACAGTCTTTCAATTAGCGTGGGGTCTACCAAAAAACGATCTTCATCGAGTGAAGCTGATGCTGATGCTAATGCTAATGCTGCCTGGGGTCCATGGCAGACGCCGTCATGTGTTTGCCATGCAGTCTCCAAAGCGCATCCAAACGGCCAAACAATTCAACTGCCATTTATTTTATTTATTACAGTTGCGGCTTTCGTGTTGTTTTGCTTTAAACTGGCTTCATGGCAAAAAAAAAGTGAAATTTTCACATTTTCAGGAGAAAATGTTGCAAAATATTGCAATGTGGTTTTCAAAGTACTTTTCAATTTGACTTTTGATTGCTACATTTTATGATGTTGGCTTTTAATTAAATATACCTATATTTCAGAGGCCAATTAAAAAATTCTGAAATTTAGTTCAAATTCAAATCTATTTGGTTTGATGTATCACACCCAAAACTAGTAATTCAAATTTCGATACGTCAATAGGCAATGGAACCGATGGTGATCGGAGATACATATATTTACATATATATATTTACATTTTTTGTTATTAACAGATCGCTCAGTGTTGCCGTGCGTAATTTGAACACATTTATCAAAAATGTTAAGAAAGAAAAGAAACAAAAAAAGGTGGAGAACCGAAAAGTGTACGACAGGCCCGAAAATTATGCGTCAATTAACATGGCAGCTAGCATGGGGCAAGCTCGGTGATAAAGCCGAAAGTTGAGTTGAGCGATCCAACATATCTCATGAAGGTTGCGGGCATCTGGAGATCTGGTTTACTACGCCTTTTATATATATATAAGTCGACATGTGACCCCAAAGAGTTTGACCTTCACAGCAGCAGCAGTCGCTCACAAACACCGGCAGCAGCAACAGCAATATATAAACATATAAACAAATGCTGGCGCAATAATTCAAAGCCTTAATTGGGACTTATCGCATGGCAGTCAAAAAGAAAATAATTATAAGACAAAAAAACAAAAACAAAACAAAAAACTGATCGATCACAATAATTATAAATTTGTAAATTGCATTTAATGCTCAATTCTCAATTCTCAATTCACACAATTGAAGCATCACTCTAACAAAAGGCTCATAAATTAAGTCCAAAGTACTTGACATAAGCGATTTCCAACTATTTTATAGACAATTGGCAAGATAATAATTTAAAAAAAACCACAAAACAAGTGCTAAGCGAATTAAATAAGCGCATATCAAACATTTTAATTTATTTCATTCAATCGATCAATTAAAACTTTTTATTGTCAGATTGTAAGTAATCTAAGTGGAAAAAACATTCGTTGTCCTCTTCACACACATGCATTCATATATGTATGAATAAATGCACAGATGATAAATATATATCAAGGCATATCTAATACTAAATTGGAAGGCTATATTTATAAAATTTTGTTTTTCATTTTTATTTACATGAACTTATGTGACAAATTTGACATAGTTAGTTCTTAAAGTGTGGAAAATCGTAATTTTACACAAAGGGACATGGATGTTGATTTTGGTCAAGAACATATTTGCATTGTGGGATCGGATTTGATTTCTTTTGCACAACTCCAACCTTTTACACATTTGCAATGGTGAACCCATATAAAAATTTAATTAGAAAACACTCAAAACATTATTAGCAAATTTTACTACTATAATTATTTCCACTTGATAATTATGGTCAGACATCGTTACGATTCTTCAGTTAGCATCCGTTGCAAAAAAGCAGTTTTGCCATACTGCAATTTGCAGTGTTGCGTAGCGTTAGGTTCTTAGCATTTGCTCTGATTGTCTGAACAATGTTTATTCGACAAACAAAGTACTTTGACTAAAGGTAAACATGAAACCTAATTGCTACAAAAAAAAAATCATGAAAAAGTAAACATGAACAAATTTTCGATTTTTTTATGTCTACATAGAGAGCACCTGGAGGGCGCTTAGGGCGTTGTGCCGCTAAACAAATATGACTGATAATTGCTGATAAACGTCGGCGTTGCTTGATTGTATATATATATATATATATATAATGAGTGAATATACTGTGTATATATATTTTGTGCTCTGTCGCCGATCTGCGAGTGTTGACTTTAATCAAATAATAACACGCTCATTGCATGCTGTTGCTGACTCTTCAAGTCAATTCAGGGGCATCTGTAGGTGCAATCAGAGCGATATTTGCATAAATGGGCCAACTGAATGGCATCGAATTTCCTTATTTCAGCGATAAGAACCAGCTTTAAGTTGTGTATCTTAAGCAGAAATCAGACAGCTGTATGCTAAGAGATTGCTGCTTACAAATAGCCAGTAAATTGAACATGATCCCAGTCATATTGAATTAAGTTAACTGGAAACTGTGACTCCATAAATAGTACTGCAAATGTGCCCTATTATTACTCGTAAGTAAACAAATAAATTTACTAAACATTTATATTTAAGCACTTTAATAAACAACAAATAATTCAACACTTACAGGCACGGCTGTACAGTAGTCTGTATCATTGAATTAGTAGATTTCCGTTTTGTTTTTTATTAAATAAGATAATATAAAAAAAACTAGCTTAAGATAAGAGCTCAAGTTTTTAATTTAATCTAATCTTATATATTATTATTTTTTATTTAATAATAAATTTATCTGTGACTTAAGGCCAACTAAACAAACTATTTTATTCTTTAATTTGCTTACAATGAGCATTTTTCACTCGAGTCTGTGATATTTGTCCTAATTTGAGTAAGTTAGCAATCTAAAAACCACGAAAGACGTTTTTTCAACAAACAGATCAATGTTCAAGAAAATACAAGACTGAATTGAACTTAAGACTTTAAGAACACAACGCTTGGACTATTTTACCAATTATACTTAAATTTGTAAAACAGCAGTTGTTTCTTCATGTAAAAAGCTCTGTTTTTATGATCTAGGCATATTTTCATGCATCGCTCTCTGGTGGCCTCACCTTTCAGTAACCGCTTTAATCTGCCAAACATTATCTTGGAAGTCTATTTTCTCTTACTTTATCACTCAAACACACACTCGCACACACAGCCGTATACATTCAACCTGAATATGGCTCATGCATTAAATATTATAACTTTTCGAGACATTTGTACAACACAAGCGTGTTTCTGTTGACGCACAACTTGACGCGCTGAGTTGACTTGCAACACTGAGCTAAATTGGCGACAGGAACAGAAGGCAAGGCAACATAACTGATAAGCCAACATCCGAATGAGAGTCTAGTTGAGTGTGGTTAGGACGATGGCAGCAACATTCATAGACCCATTCACCACTCTACATACAGCTTTATATGCCTTATACATATATACATTTATAAATATATATATATATATATATATAGATAGATTTGTACATACACCTTTTTTAATAGGTCACAAGCTGTGAAAATACACAAAAGCTTTGTTGCACTCGTTTTTATCCTTCGGGAACCGACGCGCCCATTTGCCACGAGCAACTTCAAAAGGAAGGCTGGCAACAGCTGTTGTGCACTTAACAGTTCTCTGTTACTCCACTGCTATGAATATGTACATAAGTAATGTATCTGAATCTGCGACTGTAAATGTATCTGTATCTATATTCCGTTATGTCGGTCAACAGTCGTACATAGATACAACATTTTGCAGCTATTTCATGTGTACATTCAAATATATATAGAGACACATGTACATATATATTTTATAATAAATTGTCGTTCCCTCTTGGGGGCTAGGTCAACTGTAAAATTCTGCTGCTCAGTTGGCAAAATGAAATGTTTTTCACTCCCCTGTCGCCCGAAGGAATTGTTTCTGGTCTGATAAGCAAATTGCTAATGTTTTTCATATTTAATTAGTGGCTAAAACAGAAATCCATTAAAATTCAAGTCCCCCAACAAATAAATAATGTGGCTTGTGCATTTTCTTCATAAGATACATATTTGGTGAGAATTGGCTCACTCTGTTCGCAACAAACACACATTGGTGATCGAGGTCTAAAATGAATGAATTTATATTATTTATCAAACAATTAATGACAAAATAATGATTTTTTATTATTTATTCATGATAGTTAAGGCAACAAAAATTGTGTTATCCGATCTTAATGAAAGTTTTACGATTGGTCTATAATATGTCTAGATATTTTAAGTATCAATTGGAAGCCTATATCTTTGTAATTGTTTCTTTATGTGCTTTCGGAAATCATTTTTTATCAATAATCTCACAACTGGGACAGTTTTTGATCAAATTAAATAAGGTTGATCTACTTGTGGTATACAATAACTTATGGATGAACTAACGGACATGGTCAAATGGGAATAGATATACCTTATGGGGTCGGAGCTGTTTTCCTCTGCCAGTTTAGCACTTTTGCACAACTTAATTACATCCTTATCACAATGTTTACTAAGCTTTCCATTTCTTAAAGTGCATTACATTTGCTGGGAACGTTGTGAGCGTTTACTGATGTTTTCTAACCAATTTCAATCTTTACCTTTGAAACGGATCTCTTTTTGTCAAGTCATTATTCCCAACAGATAGTTATATAATGAACAATAAAAAAAAGGGAAAATTACTAGCAATGTTGTGCACTTATCGTTTAAGTAAGTTCCATAAAACCCACTCGTCTGCACTCTCTGTCCAGCTGCGACAATTCGTAATGAAATTACCACCCATACACATACATCTACATGTGTGTGTATGTGTTTCTATAAGAGACCAGTTAGCAGCTGCCACCAATGGCCAAGTGACACTTGTGCAAGTACGAGCACAGAAATCTTCATTGTGAGGAAACCCTCGGCAGGTTGTTTGTCGGCTATTCCCGGTCTCGGCCATGAGACACAAGCGGTAGCGTGAAACGAATTGTATTTTTTTTTTGGTTGTTGTTGTCTTTTTTTTTGTATTTTCGCCGACATGGTCGCCATCCCAACAGGTACCAAAACAATGCTGACTATTTAGTGAAATGCTTTTGTTTCGACTGCGGCGCAACTCGTTGTCATTGATGCTGTTGCTGTAGTTGTAGTTGTTGTTGTTGTCGTAGTCGCAGCCGACTCAAGTCGAGTAGAGTCGCTTATTAACTTACCTGTTATTCAAGGCACTATCATTTTTCACACGCACTGCCACAGACTACTGCAAAATGAAAATGCACTTGCTTGCTTGCGTTTAGTTTTCAAGTCTCGAAACTCGAATCTTGAATCTCGAATCTCACCCTAACTCACAGCAGTTGTTGTTTTCTGAATGAATTGGTAAAATGAACGGAAATAATGCCGCAGGGGGTGATTTATTTTTCTAATCAACTGGGCCTACTGAGTGTGTGTGAGTGAAATGCAAAATGTTTGTCTGTCTGTCATATGGCGACTGTCATTAGGATTAGTGTTTTGTTTGATTTAATACGTTGTTCACCTTATCTGGGTTTCCTTTCGTGTCTTGCTTGGGGCGTTACCGGCGTCTGCTACAGCATCTTTTTTATTAGTTCACAATACGATTTCGATTTTTTTTAACTACTTCTGGTCTCTAATTAAAATGCTGCCTCTTATCTGGGTGCTTATCATTAAAGCACGATTAGCTGTAGCCCTGGGAAAATTGTGTCTTGATTTTGGAATATAGTTGCTTCGATCGAGTATTAAATACATACACATCTATATATATATACACATACATGTATATTTATAAATAATAGTTACGAGCTTTGTGATGAGATTAAAAATTAAGGCTTTCGACTAATACTATTGAAATGTAAGACAACAATTATCTACAGCTGTGACTTCGGAAGAGGAACAAAATGAAATTAAGCTACTTAAGTTGAGTGGTAAACACATATTTGTATATTATTCTATATAAGCATGTTTGTATATTTATTTGTCATTCGATTTTTATATGTTTATTAGTTATTGGTTAAGGTCGACACTATGAAAAAAGTTAGATTCTCGGTACGTCAAATAAGGCAGTAAATCAAATAGGTTGTATCTATAACTGTTGCAAATGTTATATTTTGTACCAAAATATCCTTAGCTTTTGGCACACTTTCCGTTAGCCACAGAATACAATTACAACTCTTTTTATTGATTGGTAAACATTTAAGCATTTGATTTATTCCCAAAAATGTATGTCCATTAAACGTTGTTGCACTTTCAATTTCAGTACATTATTTTGCAGCTGGCAATGCTGCACTGTAAATGGTTGGATTTTTTTATGTTAAACCAAACGAAAATGAAATGTTGTTGTTTATGTATAGATACATAGATATATAAATACATAGAGACATACATACACACGTATATAATTCTGATTACCTCAGGTTGCCTAGTTGGCCAAAAGGGGGCAAATGCAGGCATTGCAAACACTTTCGGCCAAATCAAAATGGCCATAAAAAATAAAAATTGCAACTTTGGAAATTATGCGGCAAACAAGTTTTGAACGCGCCACTTGGGACCTGCTGCTGCACGGGGATAGGGGTGAAGCTGTGTGGGGCGAGGGGTATTGCGGAGGCCAGCGCCAAATTTCACGTTGCAATTCCTGCATTACATCGGCAGTTGCCAACGGGCCACCCTACTTCAGCTGCCACTAGTTGTTGCCACTACACTGCACTACAGGGTAGAGTATGATTATTATTATTTTTATCATTAAGCAGCGGTTTCCGCCTCAGCAGCAGCAGCATCAGCGGAACAAACTTCACATAAATTGACGCACGAGGCGCGCAAAAATATAACGATGGGAAAAGCAATAACAACAACAACAAAAAAAGAAAATAACATAAACAAAACAGTGGCAACGGGAGCAAAAAAACGCAACTGCTGAGAGCCAATAACGAATACGGTGGGAGAAAGAGACGAAGACAAAACACAAGAAAAAAAACTAAAATTATTTTCATGTGTGGAGGAAAAATGTTTTGCTTTGGGAAATAGTTTTGGATAATTGTGTAATGTGGTAGGGTCCCTCGTAACTACTCGGCCCATTCACCACACATACACATACATATATATTAGCAGGCACACCCACCACAGGAAATGACTTGAGGCAGCGTTGCCAATTGTTAAAAAGTTGCGACAACAACAGCAACAGCAGCAGCATTGCCAACTGTCAGCTGTCAACTTCAACCTGAACGATTTATTATTGTTCTTGTAGGCACAAGTAGCAAAACAAAATGAAGCTCGTAGAGAAACTTTGAAAAATTAATTGAAAGAACTTAAATAGTATATACCAAAAGTAACAAAATTTACACACGGACTTCGCTGTTGGAAATATTGGTACATACATAATAGAAAGATCCAAGTGGAAGTCAAGTACCTTTCTCTACTGATCTCTATTGATCCCCTTATAAGTATAAAATTGCCTGGCCAGCGCCAAAAACCAAATGAAGCATGAAGCCTATGGTGACTTGTAATATAAACCAAGTTGTGTTTTTTTTTCCTTTTATTTTGCGCAGATGAAAATTAGTCGCCCTGTCGCACAACTAGGCGGCAACCCTGCCGCAGCTGCATTCCACAATTGCAATCAAATCAACTTTCCAATGATGGATTTTGTCTTCATCTTCCCATTATAATTTAGCAATTTTTTTCTACGTTGTTGTTGTTATTTTTATTTGGTTTTGTCATTACCTTATTAGCTAAAAACCTGTTGATGGCTAGGCAGACGTCGATGATCGCTGATAATGATGATGATGATGACGATGATGACGATGATGATATGAAAAAATAAATACTCAGGCGCCCAAATGTTAATACCAAGCGCCAAGGAGTGGGGGGGGGGGGTTTTAAGGCTGGGGGTAGTGGCAAAACTGTGGTGCACATTTTGACATGCAAAGTGAAAATTGTTGATAAAAGAAAACAAGAGTGCTCATAGCCAGTTGGTTGCCCGACTAGGAAACACCCTGTATTCAGTAGTGTACTATTCATTCCAATTCACATACACACACAAAAGGAATGTTATTCAAAATAATGATCTATACTTCTATCTATTTTCAGGGTATACAAAATGACAAACAAAGATACACTTGTCACATTAAAAACTTGAAAGCAACAAAATATGTTTTTGAATATTTTTTTCTTTTACCTACCACTCGAAAGTGAAGATGCTGTCAAAAGACCAGAGGCTAGAAGGGGAGACTTTTTCGATACGACTGCACATCCTGCCGAACAGGATGATGACCTTATGATAGCGGTTCTATCGTTGGGACTACTTGTGCTGCTTGTATGTTGCTGCTACAGTTGCACCAACAAATAGAACAACCGAATTCGAAAGCGATGCCCACAAAACTAGACCAGACGAAACCCTTTCGTAATAGATAAACAACTAGCGCATAACCGGATGATAACAATTTTCAATATTTTGGTCATCTTTTCGGCTATTGTCGCATGTATTATTTTTTACACAAAAAGATCAAATATAGTAAAAGTAAATAATGCAACATAAACAAGGTACGTTCTAATTGAAAATTATAGATTTATTTGCGAAAAGTTTATAGGAGAAAAAGATATTGTAATATATTAAATTTAATCATTCATCAAGGCCAATCGAAACGCATACTCGTTAAAAACGGAGAAACTTTTAACAGGATTTCAACATCGCTTTACCGAAAAACTCACCATGTAAAAATCAAAGCTTTTGGCCAGCAATTATTGTTGTCATAGTTTTTGTTGCTGTTTCGGTTACGTTTGCAGCTTTTCTGTCCAATTCGATTGCGCTTTTGTTAGATTAAAAAAATAAATTGAACATAACAAGTCGCATTTTAAAAAAATTTTATACTTTTGTTTTTTGGTTTTTTGGTCCGTATTTGTGGTTCGCGCTCTATGTACAAAATAATATGTATTAGAAAATTCAAATAGACACACACACACAGACAGAAATACAGAGAGCAGCAACGAACTCAGTGGAACACAAACAAACACGTTTTAGTTTGTGTGTGTGTGTGTGTGTGTGTGTGTGCATTTGAGGTGCCTGTGTGTGTGTGTGCGATTAGAACTGTTGTTGTTGACCGTTTATGGCTGCTGCTAGTTGTTGCTGTTATTGTTGTTGTTTTTTTTTCTCTAAACTGGTATTAGATGCGAACGAACAATCTGTGTAACTTAAGAAGCGCACAATAAATAAATACATTTCATTATGTATTTGTGTGTGTGTATGTGTATATGCAACAATTGCTGTGAATTTTGTAGTATTATTATTCACTTGAAATGGCCAACGAGTTGATTGCAGACGTGTTAAATTGCACCGACTTCTTAAAGCGGAATGAAAATAAAACGGAACTTTTAGCTGCACACTCACACACATACACAGACACACACACACAGACACGCAACGCACGCACTCATCCATACAAGCAAAAACTCACACGCACACTCACACACACGCACACAGACACGCAGATGAGATGAACACGGCGCGCTAAATAACAATTATTCTACAGCACAGGTGTGTGTTTAACAATAATTTTTAATACATATATGTGTATATTGTAATAAGAAGCACGTCAAAAACAACAAGCCAAAAATGACCGGGCCAAAGTGGAAGACGGAGCGGAGAGATACTTTATACTTTATACTTGATACAATTATGCTTTTGTTTCTTACAATTATTGATATAGACACATTTTCAAATTGTTGTATATCAACAATATCCAAAATTGGATCACTTATAGAACTTCGAAAGCCGCACAACCGACGGACCGACCGCACGATTCGGCAACAAATTTTACAATAACAAAGCCGACAACAGTCTTCTGTTAACCAGTTCTATATAACAGATGAACAACATTAACGTTTGCCAGACATTTAACATTGGGAGACTCAACATTGCTGGACTGTTTTTATTATTATACAAAAATTCATAGAAAATTACTGTTATTTGTGTTTTAAGGAATTTAAAATATTTTTATGAAATACTATTTATTGTAATGTGAAAATTGATCTAAAATTATAAGTTGCCCCAATTAAGGCATATTTTGGCTGAAAAGCAATTAAAATACGAAAAACGCGTGCAAAACGCGTGTACTGCAGGAAAAAACCGCGCGGTAATCGGCTGACTTAACATTTTCCGTTAACATTTCTTATATTCATACAGTTACAGAACCAAATTGAGCAAATCGATGGATAACATAACACTCGCGCATTTACGTCACATGAGAGAAAACCTTCCGTTATTTTGAAATTTATAAAGTAAATATACAGATATGAGAATTTATTTTAAATTGTTTTAATTTTAAAACACATACATTTCTAATTAGTATTTCAATGACTTCAATGACACTTCGCTAGCAGACAGTGCAATACGTTACCTTCTGTATTTTATCATGGATTCATTACATTAGTATTTATTTACTGTAAAGCTCTCGGGATCTGTTAACTATTGGCATTTAACTTTTACCTAACTAAGAGAGAGAGAATCAAGCTCTCCGACTGTTATTTAACATATGGAAGCTTGCTCAAATTTAAGCGGTAAATTTAAAAACAATAAATTCTATTTTATTTATTTATTTACTAAACCAAGAGCATTAATTCTAAGTTTTGGGGTCAAGCTGAACTAACATATAAATATCAATAAATTCAATGGAAAGCTAAACAATATACGAACTTACTAAAACTAGCCGAGATTCTCTAATAAATATCAACCAAATTATTTGGAAAGTATTTCTATGCAAATTCCGAACCACAAAGCCTATTCCTTGAGGGCTCGCAAATCCGGATAAAGTGCGCCTGCATTTATATAATGAGATTCAGGTTTGCGCAAATCACGTTTATTGCCAACGACGACAGCTTGGCCTGTTTTCTTAACCAGCTTCTTGGCTAGACCTTTTGGTGTAATATAGTTGACATTCTGGCTAATTATAAACGCATTGCCAACAGTATCAAAAGTGCCGCTAGCCAAATTGCCAGCTGGAGAACCGTATCTGGGAATGCACAGAGAGGAAAATTCATTATTATTCATTATTATTAATATTATGAACTAGGAGAAAAACAAAGAAAGCAAACGCACTTATGTTCAATGATTTTAACCGAATTCTCACTCAAACTGTTGCCCAATATTTTCGCTGATGTCTCCAGGCCATCGAAGACGGTGCTAAAACCCTCAACGGCACCGGCGGCAATCGTCATGGCGCCCTCCATGGCGCTATTTGCCTGGCTGCTGTCGTAGCCAAAGCCCTTTTGCAGCAGCCGTGAGCCTTGTGTCTGGACATGTGGTGCCAAGTAGCCACCCACTGCCATCGCAGCGGTGCCCACCTTGCCAGCTATCCACCCGGTCATTCCGGCCGCGGCATGCGTGACCTTTTGGGCCACCTCAACGCCAGTTTGTACCGAACTGGGCACCTGGGTCTGGCCATCGGGTGCAACTGGTGTCATTTTCGAGATTAGATAGGGCGTTGATTTCATCATTAGGCCACCGGTCTTCTCGGCACCTTTGACCAGATTTCGCGCTATAAAATCCGCTGCGCACACAATGTGCTTGGAGACCTGCTCGGAACTGGTGGCCGGATCCGAGAGGCCGTCAGCACGTCGTGTGCGCGGCGATTGCAGCTGCTGCACAGTGTCCGCCAGCACGGCCTCGAGCAGATCGAGAAAGAATTGCTGCAAATCGGCCATTTGTTCCTCCTCCGTTTCCCCGGCGCTCGTGCTCAGCGGACGCTCTGGCTTCATCAGCATTATGCCAAAGGCATTCCCAGGCTGCACTGATTCCATGTCCGGTAATATGAAGGCGCCGTATTCGGTGCGATAGCAATTGGACACACTGGGTATCAGTGGATATAGCCAAACGGTCGACTGATCCTGATCCGGATTCAGATCCGGTTCGTGTTGCGGCATATCGCATTGGATAAAGTAAATGCCGCTCAAATATTTCCATTTGCCACCAACGGTGCACATTATTAGCGACATTTTGGTGCTGCCCGTCAAGGTGATCACCTGGCCCCTGGCCTCGATGCGATAGAGCTTCACCTGCGCCTGGAACAGTTCATCCAGCTGCGCCTCGGCATCGTGGCTGGCCAGCAGATGACGCAATCCCACAGCCAACTCCTTGTAGGTCTTGGGCCGGCCGCTGGCATTGGCCACATCGTAGAATGTCGCTGGATTCTCCGCCAGCAGAGGTCGCTTGCTGGCCGTCTGTCCATCCGATTGCTCCTGCTCGTGTGCCTCCATGGCGCCCTCATCGATGGGCGACTGCTTGGCACCGAGCACCTTCAGGCGATAGCTGACCTCCGACTTGGCGCTCTTCATTTTCTGTATTATGGCACAGGCATCGTTCCACTGTTCCTGCACCGCATCGATCTCATCGGGCAGGCCAACGGGTATGGCAAATGTCTCCTCGATCAGCTGCAGCGCCAGCTCGTAGGCGCCAATGGCAGCTGTCTGAGATTCCGACTCCTCGTGACTGATGGCCAGCTCCACTTGTGCCATGGCAGCCTTGTAGGAGAGCTTAATCTTCTCATGGGCCTCGAGGAACTCCGATTCCGTCGACATGACGGCACTGAGCAACTGCAATGGATTAAACTCGATTAATTATTAAACTCTTCAACTATATTCAATTATTTATAAGAATGCATAAAATAAGAAGAAAAAAAATTCTTTGTAATCTAATTTAATTTAAACTTATTTTTATATACTTGTGGCGCATACAAAAAAAAAATAGAAAAAATGTATTTTTTTAAACAAACTTGTTGATAGAGATCGCTGGCCATTTTGTCGCTGCTGAAAAACCAACGAAAACTGAAATGGTTGAAAATCTCGCAAGGGATGCTTTGCCAACTTTTCGCCGGCGCGCCACAAATTGCATTACACATTAAATGAAAGAGATGATGGCAATTCTCCATCTTTCCGCCCACTTGTTGCACTCTCAACTTACTTTTACGTTTATATATATCAGTTAGAATCGCTCTTCTCACGTCCTGTTTGCCTTCCAATACAACCGGGAATGTCGTCAGATAGTGGAAGAGATGGAGAGCGAGAGAGAGAGAGCGCGCGTAAGAGCGAACGGGATGGACGGATGCTGACTAATCGCCGCGTCGTCTTGAGAAGTGCCGCAGCAGACGATTGAAACTCTTCTGCCTATTTCAATAATTTATTGCGCTAAAAATAAGCGAACACGTATTTTGTACTTTGATTTCACCATTTCTATTATACCGCATACCTTTTCTAAGTGTATTGCCATTTCATGCAGCTGCTGCTGGCGCTGTATTCACATCGTCTTTGAGTACCTAAAAGGAATATGCGAATAATAAAAATAAATAGTTTTTGTTGGTACTTTGATTGTTTTTATCGCTGCTGCTGCGGCTTCAGCTGCTGTGTCTGCTGCTAATGCAACAGCGATTGTTGTTACACGTTCCAACCTGCTGTCCAGCGAACTGTCACACAACACTGTTATGTCAAGCGGTCTTAACGTAACATTAAGCTGTTAAGCAGCACAGCTTATACATTTCTGAGATTATATTTTGTGAAGCTTAAAAGCGACGTTAAAATATAAGACATATTTTATAAGTTCGAATAAATAATTGTCAAGTTCTTGTTGTTTTTCAATATCGAGAGCACATTTGACGGGATTTTTCTTTGACGTTTGCTTTTAGATTCTGATAAATGTTAAATGTTAAGCAATACAAACCCATTCCATTAGTTTAGCCAATTGTGATTTGTTCACCCGTCTTATATATGAAATCGACTTCGAGCACATTATTTTTTCTTTCGTTTTTATTTTATTAATTTAAAATACACATTCTTGAATGTTTTAATTTTTACACAATTCGTTCGTTTCGGACTACATTCACATCCTATCAAGGGGTATGGGCTGGCGAAAGGAGATGGCCGTATAAATATATTTGTATATTTATATAATATTATATAACGAAAATAATCAATTGGAACTTGTTAATATGATGAAACACAAAAAAAAAATGTTCAATTCAACATGTCAAATTCTAACGAGACGCAGACTTTTTTATTTGGTTTTCCTTCCAAAAACTTTCCCTTGCGGGAGCGGGAGACGAGTTTCGATTGAAATCACAATATATATATATGTATATATATATAGAATTATGCGCCCTATTGGCACATATAATTTGGATATATGTGAAGCTGATTTATGTTTATATATAAGTTATATATATATATATATATATATGTAAGTTTTGTTATAACGTAATTTTTAACGCATTTGGCGAGAACTTTCTCAATCAAATGTGACGAATAACGAAGAGAAAAAAGCTTTATACTTTTCCTATACTTTTCAACCGATGATTTCAATGCTTGAAATTATATATATATTTGTATATATATAAATCCTAGTTTTCTTCTTTCTTTTTTTTTAGGGTTTCTTTGTTAATGCATATATAATGGAGCTGAAGGCCGCTCTAGCTGCAGGAGCTGCTTTAGGTTTAGGTTGCAGTTGGTGGTGCAGTGGCCAGCTCCCGATAGGCATCCTGGAGCGCTTGCTGCTGCTCGGGAGTCAAGGTGCTCGCGCAGGCCTGCATCACATCCGGATTGGATTCAATTTGCTTGACAATGGTTAGCATGCGGGTGCCCGATGGACTCTGCGCTTCGAGCACCTTGGTGCAGAAGGTATCCGCAATTATCGATACGATGCGTGGCAGATTACAATTGTTGGCGCCCAAAATCACTGGATGATTGGCCTCAATCAGATCGCACAGATAGCCATAGATGTGGGCGGCTTCCTCGGGATCTTCGGAGGTGGGCAGGCTGGCGAACCAAACGCCAATTAGCTCATCCAAATTGGTCAATGCGGTCTTGTTGTATTTGAGTATCTTGGCAAATGCCGATATGGCATTCTCCGTCGCATTTATATTCTCCACCTCACGAGCCCGCGGATCGTTGATGACCTGCATCAGCAGTGGAATGATCTGGGCGCACGTATGCGCAAACTGATCGCCAGCAAATTGGCCCAAAACACCGCAACCATAAGCAGCCGCCTGGCGCACATCCGGTGACTTATCCACCACATACTGCAGCAGAGCTGGCGTAAAAATATGCTGATACGGCGTACAAGCGGGTCCACAGAATTCTACAAAATAATAAACGGATTTGATTAGGAAATCAAGTGGATCAATCTCAATAATTGCACAAGTTACCAATAAGATCATCGAATACACAAATTCCCCACTGGCGATCGGCGAACGGACGATTGGGATCGAGAAGTTTGATAAAGTGGGGTGCCACCTGGTCGAAGGCTGGCAAAAATTGCTCCTTGCTGGTTAGGAATAGGGCGTGTATGATGTCGACCACCTTGGATAATATATAGATGTCGGTGTCATCCTGTTCGGCCAGCTCCTCCTCAACGCCATCATCGTAATCCTCCTCGGTGCGGGCAGCCAGACGCTTATCGGCACGCTCGAAATGCTCCAGGACATACTTGTTGATTATCTCCAGCACCAGTTTCATGGACTCCTCGTTAAGGCAGTTGGGGCCAAGGGTCTCAATGCATTTCGCCAGCGAATTGAGCAACTCGGATTGAACATCCGGCTCCGGTTCGGTATTGATCACCTTAATCAGTTCAGGGCAAATGTATAGCCACATGCCCACCAAATAGTTTGCTCCCTTGATCTTGGCGCAGTCCAACAAATACGGCAACGATTCAGCGGCCGCCGATCGAACGCCATCGTGGAAATAAAATTTGAGCAAGGGTAACATGAGGCGGACCACCTCCTCGGCGTGCTCGGCGAAGCCCTCCTTCAGTTCGCGTGCATAACAGACGAGCATTTCGCAAGCGGATGCCTTGTCCTCCATGCCGGCGGTGCGTATGGCAAAGTTCTGCTGTTCACCGAGGGTGATGAACGACCATTCGACATCGCCCTCCAGATCCTCGACCTCGTCGTTGTCGAGCAGCGCCACTTCTGGTTTCATGGCAGCCGTACGCATCACCGGACCCATAACCAGCGGCAAATACTGCTCGAATTGCTTGCCCAAAATCTTGCACATGCGCGCCCAGGCTGTAATCAGATACGATGTCTGCGGATCATCATCAGGCAGTTCACCCTCGGTGTGGGTCTTCAGCAGCATGTCCATCACCTCACCGGCATCCCCAATGAACTTCTCGCGACCGACAGCGAGACCGATGAGACTAACACACTCGATGGTCTTGCCGCGCAGCATGCGCAACTCCTCCGAATTGGCATTCTGAATGATGAACTTGAGACAGGGCATCAGGCGATCGTAGTAGGCGACAAATTCCTGTTCACACGTATCCGCCACAGATGCAATGGTTGTCACCACCTGCTCCAGCACCAGTTTGTTGCCCTTCTGGACAAGCTCCGTGAACTTGGAGTTGAGAATGTTCTCCAGTTTGCCCATGATTGCGTCCAAATAGCGTGTCAATATATGTTTGGGGCAATCCTCGCTGAAGTTAACCAAAGCGGCACCGGCATGCGCCTGCACGCGCGGATTTTGCTCATCGTCCAGCAGCAGCAGCAGGCCGGGCACAACCTGTGTTCAAAGTGGCGAATACAATGTGAGTTATTGTGAATGCAATTACTGGAATTACAGGGTATCTGCGTACCTGTTCGTGGAACTTCTTCTCAAAGGTCGGTGCAAAATCAGTGGACATTTGGCCGATGGCATTGCAGGCGGCGTAGCGCACACGGGGATTGGGATCGCGCAAATAGTTGAGGACACCGGACATCACCTGATCGAGTATGGCCTCCATTTGCTTGTGGCAACCCTCACCAATGGCCGAGATGGCCATGAGAGCGGCAAACCGATGCTTCCAATCAGTGTGATTCAGCATGCCCGGCAAAGCGTTCATCACATGGGGCAACACCATTTTGCCGCCAAGGCCACAGGCCAACCGATCCAGCGATGATTCGGCAATCACATTGTTATCGCTGTGATCATCCTCATTAATGATATCGGCTGTCGCCCAGTTCTCGTCCTCATCCAGATCGGTCATCATTTGCAGCACAAGCGGAATGAGAGCAACAATATATTTCTCGGCACGCTTGCGCACCATCGCAGGAGCATTCTCCGATAGCGAGACCATCACCTCGAGCACCAGATGTCGCCAGCTATCCTCAAAGTCCAGCGAGCTGAACACCTTCATGCACATCTCAAAGATGTACTCGAGTTGTGCCCGCAAGAATTTCGGACAATTCTCGGTCATGTCGATGAGCAGCTTGAGCAAACTTTGATCGTCCTGTGCCTCAATCGTTTCGCCCGTGATGACAAGCATCCGTGGCAACAGATCACCGAAATGCTTGTATATGGTCACCTCCTTCTCCTTGTCGTGGTACAGAATGAAGGCGCCAATGGCACGGACGGCCTGAACTCGAACCTCAGCATCGCCGGCATTCTCCATGCTTTTGGCCAACATCTGTTTAATCAGATCGATATATTGCGTTTCCTGGTTGCCAAAGATCGAGGGCACACTGCTGAAGATGCGCAGTGCCGACTCCTGCAGCTGGGGCGTTGGCGAATTGGCGCATTGGAACAGAAACTGTAGAATGTCCGGCCATTGATTGTTGCCATCCTCGTCGATCAGGCTGCGTGCCACCTCGGCAATCACTTCGCATATCTTGCGACGCAGCTGCGGTGTCACATCCTGTTGCACGGCCATCAAAATCTGCTGCAACAGCTGATTCTGCGAATCCACGGGCAACTGCAAAACGCAAATACATATTATAATTATCAACATTTTTGTCATTTAATCCAAGTGGAAATTCATACCCCTTTGTAGAACTCGAGAAATTCAGATGTGAAGAGGCGACGCAGCAAAACTGCGGCCATTTGGCGCGCCTCCTCCGATTGTTGGCCATTGTGAATGTTGCCCAGCAGGTGTGTTACCTTCAGTTCCCGGGAAATCTTGTTGTACGCTTCCTGCAAGCAAAGTTTTGGCATTTCATTATTTTGACGAGACGTAGAAGATGGCACAGGGCGATTCAAGTTATGGATCACTGTTTTTGCTTGCTTTCTTTAAACTACATTTTTTAATAACAAAGCTTTAATTAATGAGAATCGCATTTTACACTTGTGAAAAGGCAGCGCCCCATTTTTAATTATAATTAATTTAGCTAATTTGTGTTTGATTACCATAGCGCCAGATGTTATGGGTGTGGTGTTGCCACCTTGTTCGTATTTTTTAATTTCTGACGTTAATATTGTGAATTAAAATTGGGTATTTCAAATAGAAAAATGAAAATTCTGCATACAAAATTTTCTAATATTACATTTAAATTTTGTTGATGTCCTTAGCACAAATCCTGCTAATCTTATGCAGTGCAGTGTACGGTTGTTCGTGCCTCTGTTTGTTGGTTACCGCTAACTGAACTAAATATTTTTGTATATAGATCAGTGTAGGTGTGTCCATGTGTTTGTGTGTGTGCAAGAAAACAGTTGCAGTACAAGGCAGAGCGTGGTATATTGGGTGGCGCCAAGGTCAACAGCTGTAATGCGTTCGTGCGGCGATTCTCGGTTTTATCGGGCCTGATACCCAATATTCAATATGTCTATCTATATATTTAGTTAAATATATACAAACAGATTGCATATCGCATTATGCGTCATCATTAGCAATAATCAAATTATTATCACCTGTGTTTTGTTTCCGTTTTGCATGCGTGTAACACAAAATTATGCATGGCTGTTTGTGAAATCATTAAAAAAAAGAAGCGCTTAGCAGCAGCAATAAAAATTATTAAAATACATATGTACAATAGTTCCATATGAATTGTACAATTAGTCTTTTCGTTTTGTGCACACACACACACAGGCGGGCTGACATGCGAATGTCGTAACTAAAAGGGAAACGAAAACACGTTTTGTGCGCTTTGAAATAGAATGCACAATACTGTGTGCTGATGATGATGATTCGGGGCGTCTTATTAATACCAAAATATTCATATTATTTGCTGCACATACATTTGCAGAAGATAAAGCATTGGACTGCTGGCCGAATTTAAACGTTATACTATGTTCAATTTAAATAATTGCGCAGTTGTCTGTCGTGAAATGCGAATTTTTTATTGGTGGGGGGGACCGAACTTACCTCAGCCTGTTTCCGCACTTCGTTGTCCACCGACAGAAGGGAGCTGAGAAGCTGTTGGAATTGTGCCTGGTCTGCAGCCATATTTCGATTTGCAGTTTTCACACGGTTTAACAACAGTAAATGAAAAGCACACAATTTTCACAATCTGCACGCGACGAAGCCGCTTAAAAAAGAGCAGAACAATAGAAAGCAATGCCGGGTTGCCAATAATTCCAAATTTTTTTTTATAGCGAATGTACTTGAAGTTTACGATTGCCTTGTTACTTGGATTGCGGCAGCTATACAAATAAGCTGTTGAAGGTAAAGTCCAAGTAAATGGGAAATAAAGAATTTAAATTTGTGTATGGGATATTGCCCAGAAGTCTATGTGGCAATACTGGCAACAAAAAGCACGCTTGTCAACGCGCTATTATCGATCAAATTGGGCGCGAAATGTGTTTGCCAGAGCAGCAAGCGATATTCTGTTAAATGTTAAAACGTACATTTTGAAAACAACGCTCGAATTTGTACTAGCCATTATTATTAAAATATATTAACTCTATGAAGACATATAGATAGTAGTAGTACAGCTGAAGGAAATACAGTGAAAATTTAGTCTAGGTAAATTTTTTGTATAACGCCAGCTTCAATCGTACAATTATGCCAATATACTTATCGAATTGTAATGCTTGATGTTAACTAACAGCAACCAGTGTTGCTCAAAATCGTTGTTTACATGAAGGCAAAACAATAAAAAAAAAAAAAAAACAATCAATACAAAAAACAAACCGAAGAAAAGCGCACAAACTGAATATAATATACTAAATAAAAACTTACAATATTTTCCATTTTTTACGACAAAATGAGCACAAGAATTTGCGCTTTTAAGGACTGCAATAATTTCTATTTTCGCCAAGATAACAGCGTCTGCAATGACGTCACATTGTTTGCATTCCCAAAGGACCCAAAACGAGCAGCGCAATGGCGTCTGATGGGCCAAGTGCATCCCAAAATTGGGACAAAACAATTGTACATGTGTTCCAAGCATTTCGATGCCAAATATCTATCGACAAACAAGAATCGCCGCATTCTCCTGGGCGAAGCGATGCCATTTTCCTATGCAGCCAGTAAAAGCAAAGCAGTTTTAATCGAGGATGAGGATCCGAATCAAGAGCAAGATCAACAAATGACACCCACATCGTCCACAGCTAAGGAAAGCTATTATATCAATCCGACAGATGATGATGATACTAACCCGACATGCTCATCGACACAGCAAAGCTACTATATCAATCTGAATGATGATACGCTGAGCATTGACAAAGTCGTCATGGTCGAGTCAACCAGCACAACACAAGCAACAAAGGCGCATACAGAGCCCGATCTATTGGAAAAGAGTAAGTGTATAGGGTACATCCAAATATGAACTAGCCAACTTTTTTATTTATGTACATTTTTTAGTTGAAGTCAGCATTGTGCCAACAACTAGCAAACGCGCCCGTTCAATCAGCCCGGCTGGGGAGGATGAGGAGCCGACGAATGAACAGCTAATTGATGCCGGCGAGGTATCCATATTCAAGTTCAAAGGCGAGCAATATGTGCAAATGTCCAGGGAATACTATCTGCAGGAGAAACGCCAAATGTTAAATCAGCTACGCAACTATAAACGCATTTTGGCCCAAATCAATAAGGCTATGATGACGACCTTATAAAACGCATATTTTATTTATTTCAAAATAGAGAGATTTTGGTTTTTCTTCAAGGGGTTAGCTGCTGCTCTACATCGCTGTCCACATCGAGCACATTATCGCTGAGCTCATCGCACGCCACATCATCGCTATCTTGCTCCGCGTCAGCGAAGCCACCTTGACGCCGCAACAGTTCGGCCCAGCTGAGCGGCCATTCGCAGAGCGGACATATGCCGCCAATGGGTATATACTGGCCGGGCTGATTGCCCAGCAAGTAGCTGGCCAGGCACAGCATGTGGCAGGTCAGAGGGCAGCTGCCACGCAGGCAACCGAGCAGACGACAAGGCTTCACTTGCTCCACCCGCTGCATGCACAGGTGACATTCCAACGACCGATTGGAGGCAACAGCTTGCTCCTCTTGCTTGGTCGTTATGACCACCTTGCCACTATCGACGCGCACATGTGACGGCAGTGGCACAACAAATCCACGCTCATACTCGCTCTCCAGCCAGCGAACAGTAAGCGGCAATCGATGCCACGGCCCGATGCCCAACATCTGATTGACTATGCGAAAATTGTAATCAAAGTGCGTTTCTCGCGGCTGTTTGCGTCGCAGCTCCGGATAGCACTTGAGGCGTGTGGAGAGTGCGGGCTGTTGCCACGCCCATTCGAATTGTAGCGCCGCAATATTGTTGGGAAAACCATGGACAATCATCACCATCAGCCAGGGTCCCTTGCGGCTCGTCTTACGCGCCCCACCAAAATCACAGCCGCGATTGTGTTGCCTGATCCGACGCTTGGGATTGACGGTAAAGCCCACATAGCACTTGCCACGATAGCGTGCGTCCATGCTCTGACTGCACAGCAAATAGACACCATAAAAGCGTCCCTTTTGGGCCAGCACTTCAACCGAGTCGCCTGCAATTTGTTTGTGTTTTTCGTTAGTTAATCAACTGTGGAACTACTTTTGGCACACAACCAACAATTAAAGGTAGCGACAGGGCAAAAGTATATAATATATGAAATTTTGACTTCCTTATACGGAAATTTGACTGTATATCTAGCGTTATTTATACAGTCAAACTTGCCTATAGTAAACTAAACTAAATATATATTTAAAATGTGTGGATGTTCTTAGACTTCACTGTAAGCAACTTTAAAGTTTAAAGGTAGCGACATGGATGGTTAAAGGCTGTCTCCTACAAAAATCTAACCCTCCTAATGTATACATAATAATAATATGGAATAATATAAGGAACTTCGACTGTATAACTGTCGGTCATAGTTTCAACGCTCATCCTCAAACTCTTAATCATGGTGTAACTATACATATAGTATAGCATATACATAGTTATAGACATATATATATAAATATATATATATACATGTATATGTATATATATATAGTATATATGTAGTTACACATGTTCTAAATAGTCTCCATTTCCTTCACTTCACTTTACGCTAAGTCTAATTTATTTTGCTCTTCTTTTTGTGTGTCAATAGCCGTTTGCTAATTTAAATCTAGTTTCATAGTTCCGCTAGCAGCCAAGCCATTCATTTGTTGTTGTTGTTGTTGCTGCTGCTGTGGTTGTTGTTGTTGCTGCTGTTGTTGTTGTTGCTGCTGCTGCTGTTGTTGCTGTATCACTGACGAAACCTGAGTTGCAGCTTGAGCTGGCTCCCTGGACGCTAATGGCTGCTGCTGTTGCTGTTGGGTGTTGCTCTGTGAGGATGCTGGCACTGTTGCCGTTGAGCTGATGCCGCTGCCGCTGCTGTTGCTGCTGCCATTCTGCAGCGTTGCCTGCTGCTGCGGATTGGTGGCCTCAGTGCCTGCCACTGTGGCAGCTTCGCTGGGCGCTAAAATGTTGCCACCACCATTGCTTTGTTGCTGTTGTTGTTGTGGTTGTGTTAGTTGCTGCTGCTGCGTTTGTTGCTGCTGCTGTTGTTGTGTCGTTGCTGCTGCTGCAGCTGCAGCTGCATTCTCCTGCACCGAATTGATCAGTTTGATGCGCTTGCGTGTGTAATGCTGCCACTGGAGTATGGCCTGATCGTCGATGAACTTGCAGCACTGATTGTTGACGATCTCGCGACGAAAGTGCTCGTATTGCAGCAGATCGAGAAAATATAGGCACATCGGATACATTAAATACTTGGCATAGTCCGGCTCCTTCCAGTACTGCAGATACTTGAGGTAGTTGATAAACGATGGATCCTTAAAGTAACCACGCTGAGCCAGAACTGCAAAAATTCAAAATATGTATAAGTATATATATATATATATAATGTCCGACTTACAGTTGAGATAGTTTGGATTGGAGAGGCATTGCACAAACTCCAGTTCGATTTGCCAGCGTCTTTTTTGTTGCTCCTCCGATTCGATGGCCGCTAAACGGGAACAAATTAATTAATGAATATTTGGGCATTTTGTTGTTGTTCATGGAACTAAGTAAATCGATCTTATTATTATTGCACATTATGCCACTACGACAATTGATTGATGAACTAAAAGCATGTACAGATATTAAACAATATTAAAATCAAAGTGAAATGCATAATAAAGGTGTTTTATTTACTTTTTGTTTTGTTTGTTATGTTTTTTTTTAAATATTTTTTTTTTATTTTTTGGTTTACTTACTCTTACCCTTTCCGTACATTTTGGCCATTTTTCTAGCTGTTGTGGAAAGGGTTTCGCTGGCTTTGCGTTTTTTCAGTTTGTTTGTTTGGCTAATTCTTCAGGTGTTTTCTTGATCTTTTTGTTGTGGTTGTTGTATTTGTTGTGCTTGGGTGTGATTTCTCGTGTGCTTCAAAATTGTACATAACATAAAAATCACAAATTACAGATAATAAAAATGTATACAACTCGCTGCTAGCTGCGTGTTTGTGGCTGTGTGTGTGTGCGAGAGATAATTGAAAAGGATATCAAAAAGCGCATACAAACACAAAGAACGGAACAGAACGGCACTTAAAACGTAAATCAACTATGAATCTTAATGTCGCTCCTTTATATTGTTGGGTGATATTCTTGTTGTAGTAAGCAAATTAATTAAATTTAATTGTTATTTTCAGCTACAAACCGTAAGTGTTCATGTCAGCGTGACCGAATCTCGAAAGCAACAAAATACTCATATTCACAATGAATTTACCAAAAAATATACTGACAACAAACCACAGTTGTCATTTTTAAAATTGCAACTAAGCACATTGGTTACAATTAGTTATTATTTTAATTTTATTACTTATGTACTAATTATATTTCGTGAGTACTTTCAAAGAAAGATTAATTTATTTGAATAGCTACTCAGCTATTTCTTGTACTCACTTAACGAAAGACTGAGTGCCTCTCCCTAACACAGTTAAATCGTTATCGCTTTTAGACACTGGTAGAAAAATATTTAAATTTCATGTAGCGAATATAAGACTTGAATTGAAATGATATTCAGTATTTTCAATATTCCTTTTTGTTTATTATTATTATGATTACAGCTTATGTTGCCAGATCGCAGATCGATAAGACCACTTTTATCAAAATAATATAATGAGAGCAGTCTAAACTGTTATACGCCGAATTAACAGCTGTGAATGATAATTTGAGTGCGGTTTCCCTTGTTGCTGCTCAGTGTTGCTGCTTAGAGTGTACTCAGTTGCTCGCTCTCTTGTTGCTTGCTGAATTTAAATTTTGCTTTGCCGCTCATTCGTGTTCTGGCATTTGAAGCGTACGGACGTCGTGGTCGGTTTCGCGGACGCTTGTTTGTTTATTGCTGCGAAAATATCGTTTTACAAAATAGTTGAACAAGTATATGCATACGCGTACATACAAGTATATATATATGTATTTTAATAAAATCGAAATCATAATAGAAAATAGAAATCAAAAGCAAAAGCAAATATATAAGTGAGTAGATTCCAAGAAATCACAAGTGCGTATGCCGCCGACACATGTACATAATTTATATACATACATACATTGAAATGTGTGAGTATGTGTGTGTGTGTGTGTGTTTGTGAGTGAGTGAGTAAGTGAATGTGTGTGTGTGTGTGTGAGTAAGTGAGGTGTAAAATAAAATTCACAAAGCGGGTAAATAAATGAATTAAATTCTATATACACAAAAAGTGAGCAGAGAGAATGTTGTGAAGTTTGGCGGCTTAAAATGAAAGCCCGCGAATAAACCAAGTCAAAAATTGAATTAGGGCTGCATCTAGGAAAGTGCGTCGTTTTATTTTGAAATCGATACCAAAATAAAAATACACAAAAAGTGGGCCTCGTTCCACATACATACATACAAATAAACATACGAATCTTCTCATACATATGTATTATTCAACACACACACATATACATATATATATATGTATATATTTATATATGTGTATGTGGGAGAGTGTGTGTGTGCGTTTATTTGCGGGCGTGTGCAAAGTGCAACATAAACAAACGAAAATGGTTAACAAGAATGCAAAAAGGTAAATACATTGCCTATATGTATCTGTATATGTCTATGTCGGTTTTGTCTCTCTCTCTCTCTTTCTCTGCGTGCGTGTGTGCAAACATACTTATAAAATTACTACGCAGCAGAAATTTATGCGATACCGTTGTTGTTTTTGTTCCATATCTATCATATCTTCTGTTTCGTCTTTGTCGCCGCCGACGTCGTCTCGTTTTGTGAATGAGCAGCGCAGCAGCGTTCTCTAGTGTGTGTGCATGTGTGTGAGTAAAATAGCAAAACAAAAACCTCGTTCCGGTATCTCTCGCATAGTTGGCTTGCTCTCTTTCTCTCTCTCGCTCTCAGCGTGTTCGTGTTGTTGTTGTGCTCTTTGCTGGCGCCCCATCCCGCTCTCAGTAATAAAAGCAAAAGTGTGAAGGAAGCGCGAAAGCCACAACGACAACAACAGTCGTCACCATTAAGAACAAGACAATTGCACAGAAACTAAAACTAAACCGTATGCTACTACTAGGGGGAGGGGTGAGGTTGAGTTGCTTGCTAATTAAAAAGCGTAGCAGTAATTGGTATACCGCTGTGCGTTCATTCGCTCATCTAACGTTGCCACTTGCTGTGAGTTTTTCTATAACATTTACTACATATGTGTGTATGTTTGTATATATAGAGAAATACCATAAAAATGCCGTTGTATTAATCATAATATATTTTTGACGGCAGCAGCATAAGGAATGTTGCCGAAAAGCTTAACATGCGTATATTCATTCTCTCTCACTCTCTCTCTCTGTGTGTTATTGTGCTTGTGTTCTTGCATGTATGTTTGTGCGTTCGCTTTCTGTGTAATTTATTTATTTTTAAATCGAGTTTGTCTGTATATGCGTGTGTGTGTGTGTGTGTATGTGTGACAAAAATAAGTTGCCGCAAATCAACAGAATTGTTGAAAAACAACAGGGACAAGCCAACTTTTGTACATAGCAAAACCGGAAATTGTTTATGCGACGCTGGCAGCGACGTCAACGTCAACCGATCGCTATTTTTTATGACGTATGTATGACGACACACACACACACGAACATACATGTACATAAGTATGAACACACATGACATATAAGGTGGTAACTCATTGGAAATGTTGGCGCATAATTTGGCCACACTAATTAGCAGTACGAAGAGCAGCAGCAACAACACCGAAACACTTTGACCACATGTCTAAACGATGGCACGCGTGTGCAAGCAGCACAACAATAACACGAAAAAAGAAGAGCAAAAAAAAAAGAGAGCGAAGTGAGCTGATGACCATGTGTCTGTGTGCGTGAATATGTTCGTGTTAGTTGAGCGAGACAAACTGGCAGGTGTCATTGACCTTTTCGAATGTGACGGTAAAAGCACATTGTTTTTATTGTTGTTGTTTTCCGCTGCTGTTGTTTGCATTTTTTTCGCTGCGCTTGCTGATGTTGTTGTTGGTGTTTTTGCTGAACACACTGCGGTTGCTTGTCCTTGAACTTAGGCGCGTTTTCTAATATACAATTAAGTTCTAAAGCTCACACATACACACATGTACGAATCGGTTGGCTTTCTTTTGTGTTATGCTTTTGCTGACAGTTCTCGTGTGAATTCGCGCACAAAACGCACACACCAAAAATGGTATCATTTACGCAATTTGGTTGCTGTTGTTGTTGTTGCGTTGGTGCTAAAAGCTTTGCTAATTTCATTGTTCGTTTATTTGGTTGCTGTTATGTTGTCAATGTGTGTGTATTTTTTTTTCTAGAATAGTGGAATTGGGGTCAAAGCTGCGCTGTTAGTTCTTCAGAGAAGTGGGGGGAGGTGCGTGTGTGGGTCAAGTCTTCAGAATCATGCTATAGTACATATGTATATGTACCTCACACATGACTCAATTTTCAAGAGAGAAAAGCAAACATTCATTTATCTCATTTTTTTACATTTGGTGATTTGGGAAACCCCAGAAAAATATATTTCGTTTAAACCGATAAATTGATATATATATATATATATATGTCTATATTCTATAATAAATTTGCCTATCATATCAAAATAGAGATCATCAAAAGTCCATTTCTGAAAAACAACAATGAATATTCGTCATCTCCACTGTGGCCAATTAGTTTAAAAATGAGTGAATTACCTCATTGATCAAACTATGACTAATAGAATTTGGCTGACTGCTGATCAGAATACAAATGTATGTAAATAGAAAAAAAATGAAATAGAAAAAAAAAAAAAAAAAATAGACCTCATCTCTAGCATATATTGTCATAGATATATTATATAGTAAATTTATATATCAGCAGTTCGTATATAACAATACTTAATTAATTGATGAGCATATAACATAAAAACAATTAGTCACATGATCTAGTGTGCCATGTATCTGTCTGTCAACTGTTAACTGTCCAAAGTCAAAGAGTATTTATTCGTCGACTATCCAAAGATATCCAGTTCCCTACAGTTATTATTACATCATTGTTATTCGATGTGATATGCAATATTTGTATAAATATAAATACTTTATTTGATTTTTTAATCGGATCGAAAGTAGTTGTTAGAGTGCAGTTTTATTACATAAACATAATTTATGTGAACTTTTTTGCCTAATTACTTTAAGGCGTCAACTAAAGATTGAAATGATAACAAAATTGATTACTCTCTCCACCTGAAGATAATTATGGTGCTTTTCACATTATCAAATCTGTTTGTATGTATTTATGTATGTATGTGTGAGTGTATAGCGTGTTGCCTGCCCACTAGAAGAAATCGGAATTGATCACAAGATGTGCGTGGTTCCGTTCCGCCCACGTTCCACCCTTCCCATTGGCTACTGTTAAGCATCCGTCGTTAAGCACCACGTCATAGCTCTCTTCCTCGGCCCCTCGCCTATCCTCACCCAGACAGCCACCCAACTTGCGCTCTGTTATTCTCGCAGAGTTGCCAGCTTTTTAATTGTTATTTACGATTGTTGTGTGCTGTGCTGCTGCTGCTGCACACACGCATTTCGCGCTTATGCGTAGGCGTCACAGACGGACACATACTCACACACATCACAGAGTGTGCAGCGATTGTAGTTGTGTGTGTGAGTCTGTTTATTTACTTGGACTCTAGACTCTACTTTGATAAGTGTGGTCTGTGTCTTGGTCTGTGTTGATACGAATGAATCACATGTAAAAATCGCGAAAAACAATTATAATACGAATAAACAAACAACAACTCTTATAAAAATCAGCAAAACAGCTTTCATATGTATTTACCCAATGTTGACCCTCCCAGTCCCAACGTGCGTACATTTGCAATAATATATCCTGTGACAAGGTGCCGTTATAAACATAACGAAGCAATAACAAAAACAGCAACAACCACAGGGTGTCGTTTCCAGTTTGTAGTCTTTGTTGTTGGCTGCTGCTGCTGCTATACTCTTTTGACACTTTTGATATTCCCTGTTATTCTGCTCAGCAGTCTTGTATGTGTGCTCGCGTGCTTGTGTGTGTGTTTTCGGCATTCTGCTTTGCGCAGTTATTTGTTTTTCTTGTTTTGAAAGATTCCGTTTTGTATTGACGTTCGCAGCCGCAGCCGGTGTGCGTACGTGCGTGTATGTGTGTGTTCATGAGTGTTTGTGTTGGTGCAATAAACAACACACGTGGTTGCAGTTCTATTATTGTGCTCATTTCTCTCTCGCTCTTTCCCACCGATGGTTTGTTGCTGCACTCGGTCAACTTTTTATTTCGTTTACAATTTGTGGGGTGTGTGGCGCTTGGAGCATTTAGTGCGAACGTCGCTGCTGCTGCTGGGTGGGCGGCTTTTTAACGGTGGCGCTGGCGTTTGCTGCTATTTATAGTAATTTTTATAAACATAAGCAGATAAACCCAATTCCCGCTCTCATTTGTCTGTGTTTGTGTGTGTTGTGCGTGGGTATTTAGTGTGTTGCATATCTATTGCTTAGAATTGGGATTTGCTGACGGCATTGACGCGTTCGCATTGAAATGTTGTTGTCGTTTGTTAGTTTATAAGTAGTATTTTTTTTTTTTTGCTTCAGTATTTGTTACTTACTCAACCGCCTGGATCTCTTGTTCTAGAACGACCTTAGAGTGACCTAATTTGGAATTGTTTTTGGATAAATTCTCAATGATTTAATTTAATTTAGGCATGACTCAAACTTATCATCTTTTTGGCCAGATCCCCATTTATAATGCATATCGCAGGCTTATCACACATGTCTATTGCAACTGTAAACTAACAGTAAAATACTTAATTACCATAGCATATGGAATGTTTCTTGAAATGCAGTGCTTGACTTTATTGCATTGCTTGTCGTCTGTCAGCTAATACGCACACAGCTGTTGTCTCATGCTCGCATAATATTCCTTCCATTCCTTACACCCCTCCTGTTATCTGTATTAAAACTCAAGATGTACGCGCCCCCGCACCACACACACACTTCTTCTGAGCTGCCACTTTACGTTAACTTCAACGCTTGTCGTCATAAGTTATCGTTGCTTTTCTTCTTCGTTTTGTTGTTGTAAAACATATATATTTATACACACACATTTATAAATATATATGTTTTACAACAACATACATGCATGTGCATTTTTACTTGCTGTTATTGTTGTTGTTGTCATCTTCATTGAAAGGGAAAAAGTCGACACGGAATCAGCAGACTGAGACACTTTTTGCACACAGAAGCGTTTATAATGGCAAAACTATCGATAGTGCTGCTTATCGATAGTAGTATTTATCTAAATATTAGATGAGAATTATAAAAAATACAAGTATTTTAAAACATATCCCTTGATCACATTTGTAGCAAATCTGATAAGCGAGTTACATTTATATATAAAAATAAATAATTTTTTTAATTAAATAAGGCATTAATAATCGATACAAAGTCTGCCATTATTAAAATATAAATAATAAGAAGATTCGTTTTCTTACGCTTTTACTTTTTCTCTACCCTCTGACACTGCTTCTGTCCTGGTTGATTATTTCAGTCTCGTCCTGTACTCTTCTCTGTCATGTTGAACAAAAGTATACTAAGCACATCTCTGAGATGGATCCAAATATATGTGTATATATGCACAAACACACACACATATACATACCTACGTACAAAATGTTAAGTAACTCGCAAGAGCAGCAACAACAATGAACAAGGCATTTTATGATTTTATTTTAACTGTACTCGTAAATTTAGCGATTAGTGGACGTCGGCCCCGTCGTCGTCGTTTGCTTCTTGTGGTTGTTGTTGTTGTCTTTTCTTGGCTTGGCTTGGCTTGTTTCCTCTTCCTCGTCTCCGTTTTTCGTTTTGCGTGCTTCACGCGCCAGTCGCGGCACTCTATATATTTTTTGCGGCAGCTCCTTTTAGCCGTCGTCGCTGTCGCTCCATACCCTCCCCAAACAATGAAACTTCGGCACTCAGCAGACAGACAGAGCTTTAGCGGGCTGCTGCTCTCTTTACTCTATCTATCCCTTTATCCCTATCTCTCTTTCTCTCACTATCCCCTTCACTCCTGTTTATGTATGTGTGTGTGTGTGCTGAAGTATGCATGCATGTAAATGTCTGTTGTCTGTCGTGCTTTGTTTGGCTTTTGCAACATTGTTGCACACGAAGTTTATTTTTAGACCACAATTCCATGCTATTTCTCCCAACGGAGCTGCGACACCGATGTCGACGTCGACGTTGACATCGCGTCGAGTGCAGCCTTTTTTTGGTTCCTGTTGCTGGTAATGTTCTGCTTCCATTTTTTATTTTTTTATTTTTGATACGTGAGGTAATTAATTTTCGCCTTGTTTTTAATGCCCTTCTTCCCATCTATTCACTCTGTCTCTCCCTCTTGCTCTTTCGTTTTTTGCTTGTGTAAAATTTATGTTTTGATTAGCGTGCTTGGCCGATGGCCTTAACTTTTTAATGGCTTTTTAATTGGGTGGTTTCTTTTGATGCACAATATACAATGTATAATGTACACACCCCCTCCTTCGCATAGGGGATTTTGCATTGGTCTGCTACAATTTGGTGCCATGGCGGGCACACAGGCGCCTCAACAATAAAAAAAAAATACTACTACTCCACATAGACAACACACTTATATTTTATTACTTGAAACCACATTCGTTATTTTTATTACAACCACTACTACCAAAATCTCCACTACCGCTACTACTACTATAAGCACCACCAGTAGCAGCAGCAGTACTACAACACAACACCACTAGATAGCGTATGCATCCATTTATCCTTCTCTCACTCTACTGCTTTAGGCCTTTTTACTACTACGCCTCGCTAGTATTTTTTGGTAGTCACTGTACCACAATTTTACAACAGAGCGCCCCAGACAGGGGCCAACGACACCATTTTGCGCGCTCTCCCTCTCTTTTTCTCTCTCTATCACACACATACAGGCACACAACACACATGCACACACACATACACACAGAATGACACAGACACAGACAGACATACAGGCACACACACACATGTATGCATGGGACAGGGGACAGGCGTGCGCCTTCATTCATAAGCGTTGCGCTTTTTGCAGTCGACGACGGCGCCGCTCACTGCAAAATTTGGCGGCTTGCATGTGAAAAATGTTGTTATTGTGTGTGTGTGTGTGTGTCTGTGTGTAAACTGTTGTTATTGTTTTTGCTCGTGCTGCTCTTGAATGCGTAGCTTCCGCCCTTATCACAACATTTACACACACACACTTGCACACTGAGTTTTGCTTTATTGCACATGCGCCTGTTTCCCTCGTCGCTCTTTCTCTTTGACCGGTGTTTGTGCGCTCTCTTTCTCTCTCACTCTGTTGGCCGCCACCTAACTGTGGTTCGATTCGGTTTTGTTGTCGTCCTTTCGTCTG
This sequence comes from Drosophila setosimentum, assembly GCA_035043505.1. Lineage (NCBI taxonomy): Eukaryota > Metazoa > Arthropoda > Insecta > Diptera > Drosophilidae > Drosophila > Drosophila setosimentum. The sequence continues at coordinate 6,378,740 of JAWNMY010000001.1, forward strand.
CATGTTTTTATACGCATTGCGTTTTAGACGTCTATCCTTAAAAACGCAGACGCCGACACTGCGTCTCTCTCATCCTCTCGCTCTCAGTTTCTCCCTCTCCCTCTCTCTCTCTCTCTCACTCTGTCGAGTATCTGTGCTGTGCTGTCCGCATGCCTCTTGCTCGCACTTGCCGTATTTTGTTATTAGATTTCATTTTGTTTTCATACACATTCGCTTGCCGTTTCACACATTACGCTTCGCGTCATTTTTCGGGGTCAACGTCATCTCAAGGGTTGTTGCTGCTGCCGCCGCCGTCAATCGTCGTCGTAGTCGCAGTTGTTTGTTTTTGTCGTTGTTGTTTTTTTGTGCATGTCGTATTTTTCTTATTTTTTTGCGGCGTCTGACTACACTACGTTTATGCGCTAATCGTTATCATAATGTCATATCGCACTGCATTCTGAAACGAAAGCATAACACACCATTGCGTACGTTAAGTGGTGTTTAAGCGGCGAGTATATAGAAAATACATATATGCATATTGTAGTTATTTTTGATTACAATTTCATCGTATAAACGTGAAATGTGCAAATGCTGCTGCTGCTGCAGCACATTTTTATTGCTGGCGCGACGTAACGCAACTCGCGCCTTTCGGTTCGATGCGCCTGTATGTCTGTCTGCCTCTGTCTCTGTCTACGTTTGCATCTGTTTATTTGTTGTCTTGGCCAAATTACATTTTAGACGAAACGCGAATTGCAAGCAAAATAAAACTGGTATTTAAAACATTGCCCGCTGTCTGCAACGAGGCCAATTAAAAGGTAAAATCCAAAAAAAAAAAGTTGTTACCTTTTTGGATTACGGTTTTGTCTCTTTGCCGTTGTTGTGTCTGCTGATGCATATGGGTGATTCGCGAGGGGGCGCGAGATCGGGGCCTGGTACCATCAACAGTGCTTTTTTATTTTTGTTTTATTTGCTGTATTTTAGTTTTCCTTTTTCTTATGTGCAAAAAAAGGCGTGGCTCTTGGGTGCCAAAAGCTTTCTTGTTCTTTATGTAGAATCTTAATAAGTTTTAGCTTTGCTATTTGTTTAAATGTATTATTTTTTTTTTTTAAATTTTGTGTTTTTTATAATATAATAATAAATATTCTTTCTGGTTTTATTTTGAATGGATTGAATGCAATTATACAACTGCACTGCTTATTGGTGGAACAAAAAAATTATGTTCTGAGTTAGATACACTTTTTTCAGACATTAACTCACATAATACAATATTAATTTTCTTTTATTTTTTTTACAGATCCATGAAATGCATTATTAAAATCACGTGAGATATGCAACACAAAAAGTGTAAAATGTGAATAATGTGACAACAAGAAGGAAAATTAAATTTAAAGACAAACTTATAACTTCAGTCATCAAATGCAACGCAGAGCAAAAATATAATATGATAGCAACAATTAATAAAATACGAAATAAAAATGATAACCTAAATAAATAAAATTGCTAGTCAAATAGTTTGGAGAAACGAGAGACGAGAAAATCGACGAAACGAAACGGAGACGAATCGGCAAACGGGTCGCGACGAGTGCATTTTGTGAGTTCCTAAGAAAAAAAGAAAGAACGAAGTAGAGAAAGAAAGATTGGAGAAAAAATCGTCTGCGATTTTGCTACCTATATTTTCGCCTACTCCAACTTTGCTGACTCATATCATTGCCCTTAAGGGCGCCATCTCTTTTTTTGCGCAGCTTAAGCGTCTAACCGATTTTTACAATTGACACTCCGTTGTTATCTACGCTTTCGCCGAGCAGAGTTTGACGTCTTGAGAAAGTGCAGCAAAACAATAAGAAGAAGCAGCAGCAGCAGCATCAGCATCAAATCAAAAACGTGTTTTAAATTTATACCAATAAATAAGATAAATTGCCGTAGCTGATGCTCTCGCTCGCTCAACATCATCAACAACAACAGCAACAAGAACAGCCCATAGGTAAGTTGCTGCTTGCATTCCACATTCCCCACTCGGTTCTTGCGTGCTCCAAATTTGTGTGACATTCCAATCTTTTGATGTGTGCATCACTGTACACTGCACTCTGTGAGAAGAGCAAACATGACAACTAGGAGCAATTTGTTTTTTGTGTGCTACAATATTTCAAATTTCAAATAATTTAATGATATATACCATTGAATTGAGCAAATGCTATAAATATATTTAGTATGTATAGCCAACTCGCCATAATTATGTTTGACAACATCAAACAGCCGCATGGAATGTGAGACGTGTGAGCATGGAAGTCTAAATAGCGTCATCGTCGTCATTGTCATCGTTGGAGGAAATCTGAGGGGGAGTATAAGCGTTTCCGTCTATTCCTGTTGTTTTCTTCTTCTTCTTAGTAGTATTTCCGCATGACCCAGTTTTGAAGCAAGCACTCACACTGTAATAAATATCGAGAAAATTCCGGAAAAATGGGAAAAGCGCCCGGCTAAATAATGTGTAACAAATGGCGCGTCTGTCGCAACAACAACAACACCAATCAACAACGGCAACAACAACAGCAGCAGCAACTGCAATAATAATAACTTGGCAGCAGCAAGAACGACGACAGCAGCGCTCCAGCAGTAAAACTTTCTAGAGCAGACCACTTCTCAACCTATCCACCAGACACCACCGCACCCCTCCCCACCACGTCGCACTTTAGCTGGCGACAGATTATAGAGGGTACGAGGGGTAGAGGAAGGGGGTATTGGAGAGAATGAATCGCGTCAGTCACTCAATTGCAATTGCATACTCACCGTCTGGGTATTTTTCTTGGTGTATTGTGGAGCACTTGAGACGTCTTTTGGCATGCGGCTTGTGGCATGTGGCATGCCATGCGATTTGTGGCACTGCCATTGTACATATAGATATCGCGTACGATGCCCGGAAATGCCGGCTAATGCAACTAAAATTGATCAGAAAGTCGAGTCGCTCGTTTAGATCTAAAAGCTTCAGATATTACTTGACTCGCATTGCTCTCGGTACATTTTTGTATTTTTAGGCTATGCCTAAATCGATCAATAATAGTGCTGGAATAGCAGATAATCTGTTTTTTTATTCTGACTAAATATCAAACCAAACTATTTACGGTATTGGGCATACTTCTCCAACTTGATATAGGATTCGCTATAACTAGAGGATTTGGGTATTGTTATTGTATGACGAAATTGGTTGTTTTCAAAATTATAACCAAATTGATACATTTTATTCATAACGTTTGAGCTCTGAAGATTGGAATTGCAAGTAATGATAATTAATTAGTTCCATTTACTAGTTTTGAAGGTTGAGTCTGTTCTAAGTTTTAATCAGTTCACTTCAGTTAACGGTTCCGGTATAGATTTTATCTTTAAAGATTGTTTCAGTATCCGCAATTTCGACTAACGGAAGTTTAATTAGGCAAAGTTGAAATGTTGATTCTTATCGGAAGAGTTGTCATTAAAGTGAAATGCAAGATTTGATATCTGTATATATCTATATATACATATATATATATTATAATTTTAAAAAGATAAATATAATCCATTTCTTCAGTTGGAAAATAGTTCTGTTGTCGTGGATTAATTATGGGAGACACCAACTGTCTCGTTTTCTTCTTGATATATCTATTCGTGAGGCGTAAGATGGGCGTTGATTGCAACACTTTTTGCTATTATTGTTGTTATTGCAGTTGTTGTTAGCACATGCCGCATCAGACGCGAGCATTTTGTCAGTTGCTCAATTAGACGCACTTCCGCTGCATACACAGACAGAGAGCCGCTGTTAACGGCCCCTTTACCCTGTCTCCGCCCTTCCCCTTATCCAGTGTCTTTCTTGCAGTAGTATTTCTCTTGTGAGTTGTTCATTCCACCATGTTTTACTGGCGGCGCCCTCCTGTCCTTCCCTCTCTTCTCCAAATGTGCGCATGTTTCCTATTTTTATTTCCGTTTTGTGCGTGTGATTGATGGCAGACTGCTGCTCACAGTCGCAGTCGCTGCTCGCAGTCAACGGCAACGGCAAACGTTGGCTGTTAATGTCGCTTTTTATGCGCTCTTGTAGGCAATGATGTAACAAACAAACGTCAATGAAATAATGTAGCGATTAACACAATTCATAATAATAAAACCAAACTGCGGGTCGGCTTGATTGGTCTGCCGGGTGGATGGTTGGTTAGAAATGAAGGGGGCAATAGAGAATAGAAATAGGAAAAACGAGACCTCGAATCGCCACGAATGATTAATTACAGCATGATGTTGGTATGTTCTAGCATACACACACGCACATACCACACACACACACACACACACACGTTCATGCAATCATACTCGCACTTACACACATGAATTATTCTACACAACTCCCTTACGTCGCCCCCTTGCGTTTGGTTTTGTTGAGCGACCATAAGCAACATAAGGTAAAGAGAGTGAGAGAGAGTGGAGCAAAAGAGCAAGAAACCATCGTTGTCTGTGTTGTTGTTGTTTTCGTTGCTGTTGCTGCTGCTATCTCAGCAGTCAAGAATGCAAAGATGAAGCAGCGCAGCAGTCATCGCAGTCTCGGCCCTTGCTCTTTTTGTCTGTGGAGGCTGTTTGCGTTTGTGTGTGTGTAATGTAAAAAGCACGTTTTAAGTTATGTGAACGGCGTGTGAATGAGTCGTCTTCGTTGTCGTCGTGTCGACTTGGTTGGGGAGGGGGCAGACAAAGAAAGAAAAAGAGTGTCTGAGGAGAGTTAAGCCAAACTTGCTTAGCCTGTGCTTATTGCAGCTGACAGAGAGAAAGAGAGAGCGAGATAGATCGGACAGCAAGAGTTATGTTACTTATGTTGCTGTAGATGTAGATGTTGTTGTTATTTCTGTAATGTGCTGCATATGACATTCCATGAACTGCTGTGCAAATAAAGAAGAGAGAGAGAGAGAAAAGAAAATAGGTCTCGATAACTTTGGGCGAGTGGGACAGAAAGGGAGACTGAATCAGACATGTGAAAGAATTCAGATATTTTGATTAATGTAGATTGTAAGCTGGGTGGTTGGAAGATACCCAAAGAATGTTTGGAATTTATCTAAGCTACAGCGAAGCTAGTATATTCTATCTCAGACCAGATATAATAATGAAACACAATTTGTATAGCTATCCACAGTTACATTTATATGTGATATGTGGACTGAAGTCAGAATTGGTGCTTAGCTAATTATTGTCATAGCATACCTACAATAAGCACCCAAAACTTATTATGCGCTGACTGTAACGCGCAGTCGTAAATTCGATTTTATGAACAGTTGTAGCAACTGCTGACATTTTACCAGCCCCGACTTTACTCTCCCTTTAACGCCTCCACCCCCACTAATTGTGATTGTTACCAGCAATCGTTATTTGTACTTGTTATGTGTGTATGTGTGCCAGAAGTGTGTACACTTGAGTTGGAGTGCAGCGATAACAACAACAGCAACAGACAAGCTGGAAGGCAACAAAAGTATTTCCGCATTCCAAGCGATGCGCATGTGCAGCCTCCGTTAAAGACGTGTGACAGCGATGAATTACAGAGACCCAGCCTAAAACAGGCACATAGAGCTAAAGAGCGAAGGAGAGAGAGAATTAGGGAAAGAGAGTAGGAGAACTTGAGACCCAGACTCGTAGTGGCGCCCATTAAAACTTTATACTTTGTTATTTTGTAAATTTGCAAATTTCAGTTGCTGCTGCTGCTTTAATTGTTTGTAGAACTTCACTAACGTGTCACATACAATGTTGCTGATGTTCGCTCTTCTGCGCTGCGGCGGCGCTCTCTTCATTAATCACTTGAAAGTGACACGAGTTGCTAAAAAAAATTAACAAAAAAAAAAAAATTGAAAAGAATTGCGCCGGTGATTAAATACTGTTGTCGAACGGAGTCCACCTGCTAATTGTTTGTTGCTATGAAAATTGTAGAATTAAATAGTCCAATGTTGACTTTTTTACTACTCTAGTGATATATTCCAAATTGCATGAAAATTAAAGCTGAGGAACTATTGATGCCGAACAAAAATATATACACGTATACTTTATAGTTTCATAAATATTACAAGTTTCGCAAGCAGTTTACAATACCCTCCACTAGGGTATAAAAGCCGTTAAGCATATGCAACAAGACCGACCAGCTGAAGAGTTAAGATATGTGCATTATTAACGATGTAGCCCTGAAGCGGCCCATGTCGGAGCGAGATAGAAATAGTGGAAACCCCCTAGGGAGCGAGCGATCGACCGATCTTGGTATTGACATTGACAATGTCGCCCCAGTCTCTCTCGTCGGCGAAGGGGTGAAATACATTTTATTTTCGATTTTTTTTTTTATATTTCCTCAACAACAGAAACTAAAAAACTAGTTTTCACAGTGGCAAAATAAAAATGTCTGTAGACAGTTACCAGCGCATATAATATATGTACATGTGTATTAACAGCTATGTAAATATTTATTTGAGAAATTTTATGTAACTAGTGCTTGGAGGGTCCAAAGTGGAAAGGTGTAAAGTTTTTCCCTTTTAAGGGCTTTAACAAAGTTTGCCTTATGTAGTGTTGGAAAACGCGTCAAATTATTTAATGTTATTTACTCTAACATCGAGCATGTAGATAGCTATATGTTATTTTGATTGTTCGATTGAGCAATAGAACTGTTTTGTCCGGCACAGCAAAATAACAGTTAAGTTAATGACTATAGGTTGAGATACACACTGCCCGAAATTCGATTAACGGCAGTCGTGTGTATGGTGCTTAACTGTACTAAGCCTAACGGGACCTTGTATACGCATTTTATAACAGTGCATCTTCTTACACTGTTATGATGAAATAATAATGAAAGTTCCGTTGGATTTTTGCATATTTGTTTGTTTGGATGCGAAATTCGATTGAGGGTAGTCACTCTTCAGCCCTTGGAAAGTGCAATTTATTTTAATGGGATAATAAAGTATACATATTTATTTAATATTTTATATGTAGAAGTAGATAAGTTGCATACACAATTTTGGAATGGGAAAGGAAACACACTCTAGCTTATGGAGATAGATAAAATCCTTGTTTACAAGGATACTGGAATGAACAACAGACAAATATCAATTAAATTAAATCGATAGGGATCACCAATTGAAATTGTTGAAATTAAAAATAAGAAAAAAATTACAGCAAACAATGCAGAAACAAGTAAGAGTGCTGTAGTCGAGTGAACTCGACTACGAAATACCCTGATCCCAGTTATCAAAAATGTTCTATTATTATTGGCAAATTCCCTTTAAAAAGATTTGCACTAAAATGCGAGCAGCTCTTGAAGCTCCCTCTGCCGACATACAAAAACATATTGACGCTCGCGTCGATTATCATGCCGTCTCTTTTTCACACATGCGTTCGCATATTTATGCATACAGAAAATGCTTGCGGCTGCTGATAGAAATGAGATCAATATGAGAATATATTTTCGACTATAACTTGGGTGTTTCTTTTCCGATCTTGACGAAATGGGCAGTTTATCAATAGTATACATATGCATATTATGTATTAATTAGAATATTGTGCTTTTAAAATTGTGGCATTTATTGCTATCGGAAATTTGATTTATCGAAATAACGCAAACTTGATCTGCGCCTGGTATACGAGAACCAATATTCCAAATTTGAAGTCTCTAGCTCTTACAGTCTCTGAGATCTGCGACGGGAGGACGGACGTACGGACAGGCAGACAGATGGACATGGCTATATCGACTCGACTATTGATCCTGATCAAGAATGTATATACTTTGTGGGGTCGGAGATGCTTCCTTCTGCCTGTTACATACATTTGCACAAAACCATTATACCCTTTTTACCCATTTTTAATGGGTTCAGGGTATGAAAAGTAGTTGAACCGAAGATTTACACAAATCTGGAGGCTGACCATTTCTCCATATTTCCATGTCATTTCTATATTAAGGCAATGCCTTTAATAAAATTTCGCACCTTTACCTTACTTAAAAATAAATATTAATAAAAAATGTTATGTTAAAGTTATAAATTTTTTTATTTGTATTAAAAACAGCTAATTTAAATGTTATATGGAGAATATCAAGTGCCTTTAATCGAATTTGGCAGAGTGTATTATTATACGATTATATACGACAAGGCGAATAAAGGCCTGGCACTGTTATTATTTTCTAATGCTGCCTTTGCCTCTGTCACTGTCGGGGGAATGCACATAAGAGTTAGATTGGAATGTCGTTTATTGCATTTCTCAGTTAAATGTCGGCATCGTCGTCGTCATCGTCAACGATTGAAACACTATGCATAATGATTGTGGCTTGTCTGTATTTCCATATGATACTGTGTGTGTGTGTGTGAATTTTTATTTATGTAGCGGCTTGGCATTTCGAAAGTTAGTTGGCTTTTGTTGTTTTTTATAACCCACACAATCTGCGACAGCTTTGAGTCACTGTGCCCATTTTTGGGTTTGATACTGCAATTTTGCATCATGCATCCGCCAGGGGAGGAATAATGATGGTGATTTAATGATAAAGTCAAGTGGAATGTATGATTAATGGTCTCAATATTCGATCGTAAAATGCATTCTTTGTTTACTTGGTTTGGTTTATGGGTTAACTGGATGCCAGTCAAAGGGTCATGTAGCGCTGTTTTAGTTGCTATGAGACAAAGAATATGTGTGTCTTAGTTTGGTCTAGTTTGCTAGGTACTTGGTAATTTTAGTTCGATCAATAATAAAATACGTTTTGGTTAACAAAATATGTGTGTTCTTATTCGATCCTAATGAAATTTGTAGAGTTGGTCGATAGTATTTTTGAGAATATTATGTAATAATTTGTTATTGCTTCCGCTAATCGATTTATATCGACATTCGCAAAACGGAGCAAGCTGTTTTCAACGTTTCTGGTGTCAGGTTATAAAAATACTGTTTACACCTCAAGTACGTCTATAGAATCAATTGCTTTGCAGATTTTAGATTCACATGAGATTTGATAGATTTAACTTGAATGCTTCTTGCTTTCATGAACATCTGAATAAAATAACTTATGTAATAATTGGAGTATGTCAAATGCGATTTCTGATGAATATGCACATTTTGTAAGATATTAAGCAGATTTCAAATTGATAAACTGTTCAACAAAACTAAATATCTTTCATTAAGATTCATAAATATAATTTTCATTTTCGAACACACTCTATTTATGTACGAATCTTCTATTTCCACACATTGTATAAATGATCTTACCCCTGCATCGCATACCTTAGCGTAATGAAATCTCACAATCCCCCCACTGCCACCTCGCAACTAAATTGAATTTCTAAGTTTAGCATAGCTTTATTAAAATGCATACTCTGCGCATTTCTATTTATATTTTATATACATGCAGTTATACTATATATATTCATACATATATATTGTTCATATATATATACACACACACACACACACACACACACACACACACCCCACCACCACCAAACCCGCCAAGACATAGAGGAAGGAAGCAAAAGCAAAGTTGCTGCGTTTTCGTAATTTGATTTTCATATTGCACATCGCACGATCAATTTCATTTGATTATAATTAAAAACATTTTTCTAGCTGCGTTCGGTCTAGCAACGGGTGCCGTCGAAAGGGGCTGGAGGGTTGGCTGTGGCATTACCAGACAGCAGCCCAGCCACTCTCTCACTCGTACCACTCACGCGTCGGCTAAAGGCAAAAATTTTTGCGCTCGACTGCTGTCAAGAACAGAAAATTCCCTAAATCAAGCTAAAAATACCCTGTAAATATTATTTATTTAGATTTAGGATAATAATACTTTGCATATATGGAAATGTTTTACAAATGTATATCTAAAAAGGAGTATCTCAAATACACAAAGATATTCAAGATACAAAATATGAAAGACCTTTAAATGCATATATATATATATATATATATATATATATATATATATGTAAATTCCATTTTTATAAAAAATCTCAATCTTTCCAATGACTTTTTTTGCTACACCCAATTATAAAAATCGGTAGAATTTCTAGCAGAAAGATTTTTACTTTATTTTCATCTACATCCGCAATTCTGGGCAACTATAATCACCCCCATATGCAGAGTATTAAAAGCGACGACGACGACGACAATGGTTGCCAGACAAACAGTCGGATGATGTCTGTTTGGGTAGCGGTGGGTGGCAGCGGGGGATTTGTGTTGCTTTAACGCCGGGTCGTCATCAAAAGCACATGAGTGGGGCGATGCACCCTGCCACATGCCCCTTGCCCACTCTACTTTTCTGCTGTTGTAGTTGTTGTTCTTGCTCTTGTTGTTGGGTTACAAGCCCGTGAATCGACTTCGGATAAACCGAATTCAAGTACCGTTCTCTTCTACATCCTCATCTGTTGTGCATTATAGTTTGTAATTGTATTTGTTTTCTGTGGTCGATTTTACTCATGAGCCATTTGGGGCGCGTTTGCTATTGGTGTAGCAAATTTGGGGTATACAACAGACAATTGGCCGATTGCCGATCTGTAACTGCATCTGAATTGACTGCAGCTTCAGTTTGGTTGATGGATTTGTGACGCGTTGAGAGATGGTTTTTGGGCGATGGGGTGTCAATATAAATGACATATGTGATGTGATGTGAGAATTGCTTAAAAATGCTTCAGAGCAAGAGAGACCAGAAATATAGAAATTCCTTAATGAATATTCTTGAACAGGTTTTGCAAAAAATATTAGTAAGTCATTTTAAACAAATACGAATACAAATTCAAGAATAAAGTATTCCAATTATTAATTGGTTAATTAATTAATTAATTAATAAGCAAAAATGATCTTGTTAAGAGAGCTTGACTTGGTGATACCCTAAAACCCAGGTGATATTAGTTTGCGTTTCCTATCCGATCTTAATGAAATATCGTTTGGAAGTCTAAATCTTCATAATTGTGTCTCTTTATACAGATATTTGCAAAGCAAAGTTATCGATAAAATTAAAAAGACTTGATCTGCATTCCAAATGTTGTCCCTAGATCTAAATCGACTCAGGTCCATATGTTGATCAAGAAGATGCCGGTTACATTACGCTTCTTTTTTCCATTTTCAATGAGTTAAGTGTTTAAAAGGTTGATTTTCAGCACTTTTTAATTCAAGCTCATTTAAGTTTATAATGACGTTAGATGATATTATTCAAGAATTTCCTGTTCTAGATATTTATTTAATTTAGGAATTAGAAGTGTCTAAATTCTAAAATTGCATATTAATTATTATTTTTTTATTGATTGAAATATTCTGTAGGTAGCATTTTTAGTTAAGATATTAGAATTAATTTATTTATAATTATTTTCCAAATTATGCAATGGTATTTTAATTGGCATACGATCTCTGAGTAACATTGGCCTATTATAAAATGAAATTATGTTTAATTTAAGAATTTTTCAAATTCTGCAATTTCTAAAATTGTACTGATTACCTAACGTTAGGTAACATTTACTCTCCAAGGTCTGCTTGCCCTTATGGGTTATGCAAATGACGCTCATTAGCGCATATTCCAAGTGTTGCTCTGGATTGTATTTTTGTTGCTGTTGTTGGGTGTTGAGTGTTTTACATATTGACGAGACCCCTTTTAGGTTGTTAGGTTGTTGTTGTTGCGATAATCGTGAAACCCTTGCCGTGGTACGCACAATCCCGAAATAACACAAATTAGACAACGACGATCGCGACGACGATCTTGTGATCTGTGCTGCTATTACATACAAAAACAAGTAAGAGTGCTGTAGTCGAGTAAACTCGACTACGATATACCCTCAAAAGTTATTAAATATATTCTATTATTATTGGCAAATTCTCCTTTAAAAAGATTTACACTAACACGTGAAACACGCAATCGTAGGTAGCGGGGCTCATCCCATCTCTTTCTCACACATGCGCTCGCATATTTATGCATACAGAAAATGCTTGCGGCTGCTGATAGAAATGAGATCAATATGAGAATATATTTTCGACTATAACTTGGGTGTTTCTTATCCGATCTTGACGAAATTTGGGCATTTGATCAATAGTATGCATATGCATATCATTTATTGCTATCGGAAATTTAATTTATCGATAATTGATCAACGAAGGCAGTTATCGAAAAAATAACGCAAACTTGTTCTGCGCCTGGTATATGAGAACCTATATTCCAAATTTGAAGTCTCTAGCTCTTATAGTCTCTGAGATCTGCGTGTTCATACAGACGGACGGACGGACGGACAGACGGACATGGCTATATCGACTCGACTATTGATCCTGATCAAGAATATATATACTTTGTGGGGTCGGAGATGCTTCCTTTTGCCTGTTACATACATTTGCACAAAACCATTATACCCTTTTTACCCATTTTTAATGGGTTCAGGGTATAAAAAGAGAAAGAAACGATTCTTATTTGCTTTTGCTTTTATTTAGAATTTCTGTTCGTTCTTTCGTTTTTTTTTTTTGCTTGATTTTGTATTTTGTTGTTGTTGCGTGCTGTTGTTTACGTTTTTAGGTTTTTACTTATGTAGATTTATTTTTGCCTTGCAACCTAAACGCACAGACATTTAAATTTAGACAGCGATCATCTAATGGCCTCGCAGCCTGTCGCAGTCGCTGGCTGTCTGTGTCACCCAACTGTCTCGCCATAACGGTATTGTTGTTCTTGTTGTTGTTGTTGCTGCTGCTGCTGCTGTGAGGTTCTTCATGTGACATAAAATGTGTGATCGATGTAAATCTTGTGTCTCAGCTGTCGCCGCTAGCAGCGCCGCCGTCAACGTCGACGTTTCTTAATGTCTGCTGATCTTCTTGGTTTATTTATATAACACGTTCTGTCGTGCAGCCAACAATAAACAACACACACACACACACACATGTACTTACAATAGTCAGGGAGGGGAAAATAATGAAGGGAGGGAAGGTGCAACGGGCGCTAGACTGAGGCGTCATCATCTTTGTGACCGACGCGCCCTAAGCTGATTTGTTGGAACAACTGTAAATGTGGGACGTAAACATGCGCTCCACAAGGCTTAATATTGTGTAGTGGTTGATTATTATTGCTATTGTATTGTATTTGTATTTATATTAGATGCTGTTGTTTTTGTACGTGCCGCTGCAGCCGCTGTGCAGCTTTAAGAAAGAAAGTGATCAGCCTAAGAGCTCTTTACGTTAGGTGACAAAAACAGAGAGAGAGAGAGAGAAAGGAAATGAGACCATTGTCCTTGTCGAGACTAATCCAGTTTATGTAGTATGCTATGTAAGGGTATAAATTGAAGACTTAATACACAAATACCCACATTGGACGATAATAGCATTTGTTTTTTCTCTCTCCTTGTTTGTTATTGTTGTTTAAATTTGTCTACCTTCTCCCCACCTCCTTCTTTTTGCATTTTATGTCGTCGTTGATATTGTGCTCGTGCTCGTTTTATTTCTATTTTTATTGCTGTTGGCCTGCTATACTACATCTGTATGTATGTTTGTATATATGTATATACATTGTTCTTGTTGCTGTTGTAACGAGCATTACGTATTGTAAAAATTTACGTCTTGTTGTTGTCCACTTTTTCAGTCGCCCATTGGTTGTCTAATTTATTTCTATTTCCACGCCTCAACGTTCGCAGATTGAAAAACAAATTACCATAAATGTCATTTTGTAATAGTAATGCATTAATTGTAATACAAATATTGTTTCTACACAAAAACGTACAACAACGCCACAATAATACATGGATTAACAAATCTCCACTGTCGTCTGCATGTGTTTGTGCGTCTGTGTGTGTGTGAGAGAAGAAGACGCGCGCAAAGTAATCAAGCAAAAAAAACATCAACAGCTTCGTCAATTGAGACGCTACTGAATGTGTTTCGAGAGAGAGGAAGAGAGAGAGAGAGAGAAAGAAAGATGAAGAGAGAGAGCGAGAGCGGTAGCGGGAGCGGGTGAGCGGGTGAGCGACAAAAGCCAAACTCGCAGACTGTGATCTGAGCTTCACACACACACAAACACATTCACACACATACATACAAGTCCGTGCTCTCTGAAGGCGCTGCTCAGAATTGTTGTTGTTGTTATTGCTGCTGCTAGCTCCGTAATTCATTGCGCTCACACACACAACTTTTGCGTTTTGGAGATCAGTGTGATTTTTCACATTGCTTTTATGTGTCTGTGTTTGCGAGGATTAACAAATTCAACTGAATGTTTAAATTATGCAAACAATAATTAATAAAATGCAATTATTCAATTAATTTCACTTTGATTCAAATCTGTATATAAAGTCTATGTGTGTGTGTGTGTTGAATCAACAATTCCAGTATTGAATAACTTTCTGCGTATTAACTTAGGTCTTTCCCATATCGCTCTCGCTTGTTCTCTCTTTCGCATGCCTACTGCACTCACTCACTCACTCCTCCCTAAACCCTCATCCTCCATGTGGAGCTCACTCTAGGATGCGGGCGCACCTTTTTGCGGCTTTAAATGCGATGTTGTTGTTTTTATTATTGTTGTTGTTGTTGTATATGTTCATTCAACTTGCGTCTGTTTGTCTGTTTCGTTTGTTTTTTACGTTTTTTTATTTAAGTGTGTGTGTGTGTGTGCGTGTGTGTGAGTGAGACTGGAACTGAGAGAGAGAGACGTCCAGTTTTAAAGCTTTTGTTGCTGCTGCTCTTGTTTCCTTTTGTCTTGGCGAGGAAAAAAACAATATTGGGTCTTGTTTATTGCTTTATTTGCGGCTTTTTGGCTCTTGATTAGGTTCTTTTATGCCTCGCACTTTGTTTTGTTGTTGCTGTTGTAGTAATATCTGCTGCTGGCGCTGGCTTTGAGTGTGTTAGTGTCTCTGTGTGTGTGTGTGTGTGTGTGTGTGGCATTAGAGCTGACATGGCAAATGTGAAAACAATTTAAGCGGAACTTAATAGCTTAACAACTATTTTAACTTTGCCACAGCGGCGACGACGGCGATGTTGTTATTGTTGGTTTTTCTGCTACTGCTGTTGCTTTTGTTGTTGTTATGTATTTTTCCGCCTTTTGTAAAAATGTATTGCGTTGTATTTTATGTTCGTTGCTGCTGCTTTGGCTCTTGTTGCTGCCACTCTGTTTTCTGTAGTTGCTGTTGTTGGTGTTGTGTGTGTGTTATTGTAATTTTTGCTGCTGCACTTGTCGTTATTGTTATTGCTTGTATTTGCGTTTGTGCATTTTCTTCTTCATTTTAAGCTCCCCCCTCAGACAATTGCGTTGTGCGGTGCGCCTCTTTGGCGCCTCTCAAGTGGCGCTTACACAAATAAACACACCATCACGTTGATTCTCACTAACTCAATCACACGTACGCCTCATTTAACACATCTGTCAATGTGTGTGTCTGTTTGTGTATGTCGAAATCAAATCAAATTAATTCATTAAAGCAAATTTAATGTTTAATAAGTCATAAAAAAAAACAAATGAAACAACTTTTGCTACTCACTCGCTCTCTTTCTCACTCTCTCGCTACATCTTTGTGTGGCCCCATGCACACGCTGACCACCCCATAGAGGTCCCCCAATCCCAAACCCAATCTGTCTGGCGCCTATTTTATGAACGGTTCAACAGCAAATGTCAAATTTGACAAGTGAGATGACTGGAAAGCTCTCCGGCGGGTCCAGCTGCGAGACAAACGCAGCGCTGCATAAGTAAAAGCTTTTGCATACGTATGTGTTTTTACATATTTGTGTGTGTGTCTGTGTGTGAGTATGTATATGTTTGCTTGGTTCGCTGATAAGCGTGTTCTTTTTGTGGATTTGAAATTTCTAATATTCCAATGACACTGGCTGAAAATTTACTTAATAGGATATGTAAATATAATCAGACAGAGGCTAGAATCTGTTCATATTTGTGTATATACAAAAAAAAAACAAAACAAAATATGCTGTTGTCCGTTAATCACTAAAAATCGGACAATACTAAAAACGATCGCCATTTTTTTTGTATTGATTTTCATTCACAAAATACACACAGCGAATCAAAAGCAAAGCTCTTTCACATGAAGACGCTCACACATGGCCACATGGGCATGTGCTCTGATAAGACCGCAGAACGAAACACAACAAGAAAAAAAACTTCTTATCTAAATGCGTAAACATGGATATCTACCACAAATACAACAACAAGTAAGAATGGAAAAAGTACACAGAACCTAAGTCGAAAGCAATAATTAATTTCGAAATGGGGACTGAATGGGGTTCATGTAGTGGATATGCATATATACATACATATTTATGTAAGTATGTGTGTGTGTGTGTATGTGTATGTGTGTACATAATGTATAAATGAATGAAAGCAAATAACTTAAATTTACTCTACTCACACCCACTTACAGCAATTTCATTGATAACTTCGAAATAAAAACAAAAATAAATAAACAGTGCAAACGCACACACAGTCATACATGCACACACACACTCAAACATGTGAGACGCCTATGCAATTGCTGCATGTTGTCGTCGACTTCGGCAGCCACACAAATTGGGCAAATTTAGCTATCTTATTGAGTATAGTAGGAGCGTTGGATGGTGAAACTTATAATAGCTATTTAATCAGAAACAATAATTAAATAAATAAATAGTCGTATTACCAAACATTCCACACTGACGCTGTTCGTTCTCAGATTGTTATCAAAATCAGAGCATTGACGTTCCAGAATTTCATATAAGCGTACATACATCTGTATGTATATTTTAAAAAGTGCTTACTGTTATTGTTGTTGTCTTTCCCATTAATCTTGACAATTTCTGCTGTTGTGTCCACACTTGCATTTCACAAACACACACAAACACACACACACACACACAAACACACACACACACACACAAACACACACACACACACAAACACACACACAGCAGACACACACTTGAAAATGCCATTCAAAATACGCGCTGAATTTCATTCACTTGGTTCACAGCAGCAGCAGCAACAACAAGAGCGAGCTTGTCGTACTTGCGTTTGCCTTTTGCTTTTTACGCTGTACTCGCTGCATTCATTCACTCACAGACACACACAATTACACATACACACATTGCAATTGAGAAAAAGCGTGTATCGTGAGAGTCTGAGCATGAGTGAGATAAAGAGAGAGTGAGACAGAGAGAGCGAGCGCGCACGCAAGACATGAAATGGAGTCGGATCACTATTTAGCAGCCCAGGGCCGGCTCGTGTGTAGAGCTAACTGGGCAATTGGCTCATTCATTGAGTAATTTTAAATATTTGTGTTGGTGTGTGTATTTAACACGTTTCTCATAGACATCAATAGCCAACCACAAAAATGTTTTTACATACATATTAAAAAAAAAATTCACAACAACAACAACACCAGTAGCAACACAAAAACTTGTTGGAGAAAAAAATGTTGTTTTTTAAATTACGTTACTTCCGCTTTGAGATCCGCCAACGGCCTCATTGGCGACGTCAACTGCGGCATCGACTGACTGTGAGCAGCCTAGCAGTCGCTGCGGCAGCGACGTTAACAGCAACAACTTCGTTATACAGATGTATTTTAGTAGAGAGCTATTCGCATAGACAGAATTTGTACCTTAAGCAGACTCTCTTAGTTCAATACCTACAAACTTGTATGTTGCCTCCCTATAAATGTGTATATCAATAATGATATATTTACTTAATGCAAAAAAAAACAAGTAAGAGTGCTGCAGTCGAGTGAACTCGCTACGATATACAGTTATTAAATATATTCTATTATTATTGGCAAATTTCCCTTTAAAAAGATTTCTACTAAAATACGAGCAGGTCTGCAAGCGCCCTCTGCGGACAAACACAGAATACACTCAGAAACATACACATTTATGCATGCAGAAAATGCTTGCGGCTGCTGATAGAAATGAGATCAATATGAGAATATATTTTCGACTATAACTAGTGTGTTTCTAATCTGATCTTGACGAAATTTGGGCAGTTGATCAATAGCATGCATATGCATGTTATGTATTAATTAGAACATTCTGACTTTCAAATTGTGGAATATTGCTATCGGAAATTTAATTTATCGATATTCGATAAACGGAGGCAGTTATCAATAAAATAACGCAAACTTGATCTGCGAGAACCTATATTCCAAATTGAAGTCTATAGCTCTTACAGTCTCTGAGATCTGCGTGTTCATACAGACGGACGGACGGACGGACGGACGGACATGGCTATATCGACTCGACTATTGGTCCTGATCAAGAATATATATACTTTGTGGGGTCTGAGATGTTTTCTTCTGCCTGTTACATACATTTGCACAACACCATTATACTCTTTTTACTAATTTTTAATGGGTTCAGGGTATAAAAAATAGTCTGACACAAAAATTAACCGGATGTCAAGTGAAATGGAAACAAAAATTAATTTCGGCTAAGTCTAGTAATTCTAAAGTAAATAAACATGTTATATAGATTGCTAGTGCCAAGGAATGTTGTTAGCAAATCCCAATTGAAACACAACATGTGCAAAATTCCAGTTAAAAAGCATATCGCTAACAAGATTATTTTCAACCGTGGATATGTATTTATATTTATAGGGGCAATAAAAACGTATATATTTGTTTTGACCAACGAGACGATAACTGAAAAATGCAAGGAGAGGGGCTTGTAATGCTACTATCTGATAACTGGATCTCGTATCATATTAATCAAATCAAATGCTGGTCTACAAATTAGCAATACTTGTGTTATCTAGCAATAAAAGTGTGCTGAATTTTTTGTTTTTCGTATTTTCTAACGTTTGTTTTTTCACAAACGATTTCGATATTGTTGAGGCAGTTCTAAGAATTGTTTATGGTTTTATTTTTTAACCGACCACTTGGTGGTCAACTGTCCCAACACTACTCCAAAATAACAGGAAATAACATGTGTATTACTCATAAAATATCACACTCAAAGGCGCGAAGAACTCATACACAAAATCAGTATCCGTAGTAGTAGTCAGTACCAAAGTACTACAAATTATTTGTTGTTGGTAAATAAAAACAGTTGTTAGATTGCACCAAAAGACATTTTTATTTGACTGTGATATAAATACGTCGACATGTGCTATATGAATGTTTTCATTATTCTGTTTATTGACATTAAAGTTCATTTTGAACGAGGAAGTTAGCTCACTCTTACAGTAGTAGTGTGTTTTTTGGGCTTAAGGTCTAGACTCTCGACTGTAATTCATGTAAGTACACCTGGTTACCTGAAGAATGCAGTAGAGGAAGTCTGACTTCTAAACATGATAAGCATAGTATCAAAAATATTAGTCAATAGGTTGACAGGTCGGCTTTAAATGAGTATACAATCCAGTATAATTTTATTTACAATGAGGATTGCTATTTTCAGATCGACCGTAGAGTCGCGTCTCAATGTTATTCTGACATCTACGGAAGAAGAACGATCAGTTATAGCATTATAGGTTTAAGAGCATTACTGAATGCGTGCTCCAAATTCTTTTTAACTGAATATCGCAAAAACTTAAACGAATTGCTAATTTCTTGGTATTTTGTATTGAGAAATCAAAAAAGCGGACTTTACCGCACTTTTATATGCGGGCCCCATCTTATCGCATCGTCTCGCCCGGTAGTTTTTTGTTATTGTGAAATGCGATGGTGACTTGTACGCGCACTTCATTGAACAAATACTAAATATACGTATGTATGTGTGTGTGTGTGTGGATACTTAATCAAAAGTAGTAACAATATGAATTGGAATTATGCGCGTGCAACTGATAAAGCACTTATAATAAACCAACGAAAGAACGTGCGTCTCTGAAGGCACTATATATGTGGACACATATACACTTTGTACATACAAGCGCATACACTCTTCAAAATTTTGTACACAAATACAGTACAACCCTTGCCAAAATAATATAGAATATAGAATAAGAGAATTTCTTAACATAAATTATGTTTAGTTATTTTTTAAATTAAGAATAAGATTACATTATAATTATTTGCAACAGGTGTTCGTGATTTCATCGTAAAATAAAATTAAATGTTTTGCTCTGAGTGTATGTGCATTTGTTCATACCTACAAAGAGAATTGGGGCAGCTCTTTAAGGCCTAGAAATGACAAGTTTCTTGAAATGTGACGACATGAAATGCCTATCGTCACTCACGAGCATAAGTAACTGTTATTAGCTGTGATTCAAGGTTCAACAAAAAAAAAAACACGATAAGTAAAGATCTTGTTTACGACACTTTACTAAGCCAGATACGTTTAGTAATTGATTTGCCAAGTAACTAATGTTTTTGAACGATAAAGCTAGTAAGCGTATGTTTGTACATATATAATTCATATCTCATGTGATCGAGTCAACAGTTGCACTAGTTACTGCTGTGGCCACTTCTCTAGCAATATCTCTCTTTCATCTTCGACTAAGCTGATGAAAAATGTTAATCAACCTTTTTTTCGTGGCTATTTTCGACTTTTATTGGATTTGCCCCTCTTAGTGTTATCAAGGCAACAGTTGATATGGATATTGGACGTGCTGTCCTCGTCGGATTCACAGTTAAAGCTCTTTAAGCGCAAGGCCTATGCATGATGATTGTGTTCCCCCAATACGCCGATCAAGTCGATTATCAGTTGCGATTCTTCACAAAGCAATAACAAGCCACATTTGGCTACATTGTTTGATTCATGTCTTTTATTGAAAGTATTGGGATATTTGAAGTTGTACAGCATGTCATTTGTTGACAGCTTTCTTCTCACATAACTTGGCGTAATTGTTTTTCAACAACATTTTCTTCGATTGACTCAGCCAAGACGAATATCAAACGTCACAGGCCATGAAATTTCCGATTCTCTCATAGTCGTTGTCTTTTTTTTTTTGGGTCTTTTGGTATGCGTAACCTGATTGCTACCTCAGCTCACGTAACCGGAGTTAATTTCTTTCGGAGCGCACTGGCATTTCATAATGCTTTTCGCAGGTGTCTCCTATAATGGCAATCGAGTTCTTTCGCTTCTATGGCTATGCGATCGCAACGGTAAGTTTTAATACTTCACTGAGGTGCGCTTCGCTACGTTTTATGACGTTCTTTTCATTTATGTATTTCTCGAATACATAAAAAATTAAAGATGGTTGCATTCCAAACGGTGCTCTTCACTTTTTTTTTTTTACCGATTCCTTGGACTCTTGTATTTTTTGTTTTTGGTTTTTAGGTTTTACTACCTTGGAAGAATTTCAGTCTTAATGTTTGTTTAGCGGTTATGTTTATTTTCGAATTTTTACTAGGTTATGAATGAACGTGCAAACAAACATAAGAACGAGCAAACAGACCAGCACAAGGGTCGCAATCAGCAGTCAAATGTTTAACGATTCGTAATTTCATTCAAATTGCGTTCAATACAGCTAACAGCAGCACGAACAACAACAACAAAAACATGAAAATCAGGCGGGCGAACACGACTCCAGTATAATAAAATAAAAGAACACTAAAATGCCAAGCAAAGCAGCAGTTCCATAAAGAAAGTAGTTCAAATTTTGAGGAATCAACTGGAAAATCAATCAATAAAATATTCATTTAATTCAATAATCTTATTGTCCTCGTCAGCGAAATTTGTAATGCGGTTATAAAATCAGTTTACTAATCTTTAATAAGAATCTGATTAAGATTTCAAGTTATTATACCATTAAGTTAAGTGAGAATAAATTTGCAAGTATATTGAATGTAAGTAAGAAACAATCAAGCATGGTTCTAGTTGATTGTTCTACAAAAAGTAAAATAAAATGTTGCTGCTATTAAAACTAATCCACACAAAAATGAAAATAAGAAAATTCGTAACAAGACACACGTTGGAACTGAAATATAATTTATACCATCCATATTAGATTTCTCTACTTATTGGGCCTAGACAATTTCTGAATGACTGGATTTTATTTGGAATTAGCATTATTACCAATACTCAGTTGCCAGTATTATTAGTATAACTATAAATTCGGTACATTCACAAAAATGTATATTGTTAAACGTAATAAATAAAAGAAGCAACAAGAAATTAACTAAAATGAATAAAAAATCAGTTTATTTACATATATCCAAGTATTTGTGCTCCTGATCTATGTTATCATTATCAGCTAACTTCATTCTATATAATGATGATGATAAATGTAAATGGCATATTAGTTTTTAGCATTTGGCCTCCAGACCCCAGCCATGGCTACAACCTCTATCGCTCCACCTATTCCCCACCCATACCGATCGCCGCCCAAACCGGCCTCGGGCTAGTCGGTTTATCTCGCGTGAGGCGTCACGTTGCTTATCTGGAACTTCGTTGAGAGTCGAGTCGAGACAAGTTGAATTGTATACCCGCACACACACACTCACACAGTTTAACTAACTATTTATACAATATATTTATATATACATATACATGTATAACAAGTTTAGTTTCACCTGTACGCTCTTGCTCTGCCTGCCTGGTTGCTTCTCTTATTATTATTCTTAATCTCATTCTTACCCTCTC
This sequence comes from Drosophila setosimentum, assembly GCA_035043505.1. Lineage (NCBI taxonomy): Eukaryota > Metazoa > Arthropoda > Insecta > Diptera > Drosophilidae > Drosophila > Drosophila setosimentum. The sequence continues at coordinate 6,401,159 of JAWNMY010000001.1, forward strand.
TTGCTTGCTCTCTGCTGCTATAGTTTCAATGACTTGGCAAATTGTCATAGAGATTAGGCGCTACATGTGACCACCTTTTGTTCCAGAGGCGTCGACAAAAATTATGAAACTACGAATAGTTTAGTTTAGTAGTTGCACAGACTGACAGTCACAATGACAAAGCTGTTGATGAAAGCAAAAACAGAAAAAACTATCAACATGAACAACAAATTTTTTTTATGTATGATTGAAATACTTGAACTACTGAACATATGTTCATTTCAATGATATTCTCAATAAATATGATCAATATGGAAGCTATTCATTTTAATAAAAAGTCATAATTTTTAAAGTAATAATTTGTATGTATATAAATAAATATACATATATATTTGATTTCTAACGAAATATTTGTTCAAGTGTTGAGGAAACGATGAGATGAGATGTGTTTGTTGATTTGATATTTTATCAAAATTCTTACATCATCGGAGAGTTCACTTTTCTAGATCGATAAGTGTTAATCGCTCAACCGATTTTTGCCTAGAGATTGGCTAAAATCATTCATCGTTAACCGTACTGATAAATTTGCTTGGGTCTAAAAAGATCATAACTCTGTGGTTTTATTCATATGTTCATCAGCCGTTCGGGATTTTGTTTTCCTGTGTGCGTGTAGATGATAAAATTAGATGAAAAAAAAAAATAAAATACAAAATACAAAAAATAAAATACAAACTTGCCCAGTGGCGGATTTGGAGCATAAGAAATATTTCATGCATTGCTACGCTTTAGTTTCTTGTTATTGTTATTGTTATTGTTGTCACTGCGGCTCTTAACTGGTCTGGCAACTTTCTGTCGGATTGGAATGTTGTTGCCTTTTGGACGCCGCAGAGTGCAGAGTGGCATTTGTTGTTGGTGGTTGGTGTTTGATTGTTTCTGTTTGCCGTTATTGCCAGCCCCAATGCCGTGTTGTTATTGTTGATTTGTACTATGTTGTTGCTGTTGCTCTTATTGTTGCAATAATGAGTCAGATGCTTTCAGTTAGCACCAGCAGATCGGCATTGGCATCATCAGCTAGCAACTGCGGCTTTGAGACGTCGCTTCGTCAGGCGTAGCATTGCGAATGCATTTCACTGAAAACAAACAAAAATTGATATTTTAGCCGCGCCGAAGATTACATGCTCTTGCAGACACTTGAGAAATTTTTCAATTGGCAACTTTTTGATAATGCTATTATCTGTCTGAGGGAGGACTCGTTCGCTCAGAAACCGACCACATCGATTCTGCTAGTGATACTGATGAAGAATGTACATATATCCTAATACCAGATGGAGTCATTCAATGCGTTACAAACTTAAGGACAAAATAAAAATATCGTCTGCAAGGGTATACAAATATTGCAACCACACGCACGCCCTTTAGCATTTTCTGCTAGATATAAAAAATACAAGCAAAAAATATATATAACAGTGAACAAGAACGACAGTAACAACAATCTAGCAAAATAAGTGACGGAGAGTTAAGCGTGCCAACTGCACCTTAACACATTTAACGAGCGCATGCACAGTGGCGCCTGTGGGCTGAGTTTAACGAAATTAAACAACAAAATTGCAGAGTGGGTGGCGTCTGTTAATTTTCCATGTGTAACTGATAAGCGTTTGTGTGTGTGTTAGCCATCATTTTTGTAATATTGCGTTGACATTGTGTAGACGGAAATGTTGCGCTTTTTTTTACCTGATAATAAAAAACAATAATAAAATTAGAGAAATTGGGTCAGTGTCAGCAATAATGTTGTTGTTGTTGTTGTTATACAGTTTGACATCCACACTGCACACTGGCCGTTGGTTCTCTTAATCGCTCTCCTGCGCGCGCTCTCTCTCACTCTCACTTGCTGTAGGTGTGTATGTATGTGTACAACTAAAAAGAGTTATACAGTTAGAGAGTCAGCATCATAGCCAATGCGCCCTGTTGAGACTCTAAAACTATGCGGCGATGTCTCCTTTGATTGCGGAGAGCGAGCAAAATAAAACAATATTGTGAGAGAAGCAGAGGGAGTAATCAAATTACGAGTGTGTATATGGCGGGTGTGATGGCGTTTCAACTAAACTTAACCTGCAGTGTGCAGTTTCTCATTTGTTATTTAGCGTAAGCAATGTTGTTGTCTCCAGTATGTGTGCTATTACTATTGTTTGTGCTTAAATACGTACGTATGTACGTTTTAATGATTTTAGTTGACTATTTCAATTTTGTTAATCTTTTCTCTCTAATTATTTATGGCGCCGTTGGCTTTGAACCGCGACTGTGGGCCGACCGGGCTGACTATTTGTATATTATTTGTTACTGCGCAATAAAAGCAACAACAACAACATAAACAACAACAAGAAATAATAAAGCATAATAAAACAAGCGACCGCCGCAGCATTAGCTGGGAAGACACACACAGAGAGAGAGAGAGAGAGAGACAGAAAGATAGAGAGAGAGCACGTCGTATGCGTGAGCACCACAAAAATAGAGCATGAGATGAGAGAAAGAGAGAGAGAGCAACGTTAGCTGGCTGTCGCTTGTTGTTATTATTGTTGTATCGTTATTATTGTTAATGTTATGGGCAGCAAAAACAATTTGCAGCCTGACAGGGCCACAAGAGCAAAACTCTTAATAGTATGTATTTGTATACATATGTACAGACACTCACATGCACATAAATATGTATGCATGCGTGAGAATGTGTGTGAGTACATTTTAACTACGCAGCAGCATTTTTACTACTGCAACAACAAGAAGAAGAGGCGGGTGGTATTCTTAGTGCCCCGCCTTCTTCGGTCAACTTCCGCGCTCGCGTTTTTCTTTTCTTGTCTTTTTTTTTTTTGCTTACAGTGTTTCTCTGTTTTGGTGCCACGTTTTACGCTCACCAAAAGCAGCAGCGGCGCTCATACCGCTGACAACGCAGCCGCATTTTGTTTTTTACGCCCTTAGAACCGGCTACACCCTGTGCGAGGGGGCAGCGTCAAGTTGATGAATTACAGCGTAGTTGTAAATACGCTACGCACACTTTTCCCTTTTTTTTCCCATGTATTTTTTTTTTGTTTCTTGTATATAAAATTTACTACGCTTTTACAATAGCCGCGCTGTCGGCGTCGCAGTCACTATTACTGTCTCAGTCTCTCGCCTGGTTTTAACGTCAATGCGACGGTGAACGCGCGTCATGCAAACAAACGTCAATGCTGTTTGGCGAACAGCAGCAGCAGCAGCAGCAATAACAACAATAATAATAATAACAACAACAAATACAACAAAAATAATTATTATAATCACTTTTATTTATTCATGTTTCTTTTGCCGCATAAAATTATTGCTGTAATTGTTGTTGCCTGAGAATTTGCGTGAGATTTTAGATCGCTTTTTGCAAATACATGGATAGAGAAAAAGTGATAAGGCGCGAGAGATGATGTTATGAGACGAGATGCTGGCAAGCAAAATACATATGAATGTATAAAAATAAAATACACACACACACTGTGTATGAGCATATTAAAAATGTTATGATTACATGAAAATGTTACTTAAAATGAATGTGTGTGTGTGTGTTTGAGAGGAGAGAGAGAGAGAGAGAGAGAGAGAGAGAGAGAGATAGTGCATGTGAACATAGATATGTTAAAATTGTTATGGACACTTATGTACCTTTGATTGCATTCATAAAATGTTGTCTATATATATGTATATATGGCCACCCTAAAGCGGTTATGGAACGCAGGCGTCATCGTCGACACAACTCGAGTGTTAAGCGCCCTTTGGCGCCCTTTTTTGCATAATATTATTATTATTGCCACTCACATAAATATAAACGTAGTTTTTGTTTTTTTTTCCCACTGCTCGTATTTCGTAGTTTGTGTTAAAAGCAACTTAACAACAACAAATGCACTTTTTTTGTTCTTTTCATTATAGTTTCGAGCAAAAACAACAACAACAACGACAAAAAGCATTCCAACTGACTACGTTAAATACAAAAACACTACCAAAACAACAACAAAAAGTCTGAGAAGACACAACCCCAGAGAGAGAAAGAGCGAGAGAAAGAGCGAGAGAGGGAGAGAGAGATAGAGAGCAATAGAATAAGAGAGGGAGAGATCGCGCAAAAGCTGCAATGATTACTTAGTGGGCCCGCGCCCCTAACAAAAATTTGCAGTGTATCCAAATAATAAAGAGGAGGAAAAACACAACAACATTGTGAAAAAATGGAATCACCAATAACACATTTACAATGTTCAAGGGAAAACCACTCACCTCGTTTTCCCAAGGAGGAAAGGATGCAAACGAGAAGAAAAAGATTATTCTTTTCCAATACGATCCCGTTGCCCAGTAGTGAATACGAGTATGATTTGCTGGCAACGCGACGTTTTTTAATGGATCCGACCATCGATATGTCGCAGCGATGCCGCGGCAGTGCAGCAAGACCAACAAACACAAAAACAATAAAAAGAGAAACATCAACTAATGAGGTATTAGCAACAGCAACAGCAACAGCAACAGCAACAGCAAGAACATCAATATCAACAACAACAACGACGACGATGACGTCGACATCATTATCGACAACAACAGCATCATCGCATGGCAACATTTGTGTCATATGCCGACATGTGTTCGCAACAACAACAACATGTTGTTGCATTCAGACAGCAACAAGCAGCAGTTCCTATGCAGACAGCATCAGTAGCAGTAGCAGTAGCAATGGCAGTGGCAATGGTAGCCGCAGCAGCAAGAAAAACAGAAGCAGTAATATTAACAGTAGCAGTAACAGCAACATCAACAGCAACAGTAACATTAACAGTATCAGTTACTGTAAAAGAAACAGCGATGCAACGCCAACAACATTCCCCAGCAAGCTGGAGTCGGCGCAACATTGCAGCTGCCAACATCATCATCATCACCATCGACAGAAACCGCAACTGCATAATGTTGCCAGCATCTCTGCATGTTGCTTTATAATTAATAATAACAATTGTCGAGGAACAAGAAGAAATAGTAGTAGTAGTACAAATGACAGTAACCAAAAAGTAACAACAGCAACAGCCAATTGCAACTGCAATAACAAAAACAACAACAACAACAACATCAACAATAAGAAGAAAAACAAGAACAATTACAATATAAACAGCCTGCAGCAAAATGTTAAAATATACAGCCTTTTGGGCACACTGCAAATTCTGTTGCTGTTTGTTCAACAGCCAATGCTGATATTGCGACACTGCTGCAATCTGTTGAACAGACGCCGAAACAAACAACCACAATTCAGTCAACGAGAATCATTAAGACAATTTATACCATTTGCGAAAGACAGAAAACATCCATACAGGCGCCTCGCATACACATACACATTCCTCGCAATGTTAGCATTTCATGCGACAACAGCAGCAGCATTTTCAATGCTGCCGCCAGTCACGCAAGAACAAAATCAACAACAGCAGCAGCATCAGGGCAGATTTCACCGGAGCATCATTGACAATTTGGCCTCCCTGTCGAGGCAGCCCCGTAGCACCGGAGGAAAAGCCACTGCGCACAATATTGGCAATGGAAGTGACAGTAACGGGATCAGTACCAGTGATGTACGATTGGCGCAAAAAGAAATACGTAAGTCTGGCAACACTGGTTTCTCTTCTAATATTTGATATAAGTTCAAGTTGTTGCACCCATTGCAAATAGGTAAACAGTTACAATGAAGTTGTGCAAAAGTATATAACAGGCAGAAGGAAGTATCTCCGATCCCGTAAAAGATATGTATTCTCGATCTGTTTGTGTGAACAAGCCGATCGCAAAAAATTCAAATTTGGAGCATACGTTCTTGTATACCACACGCAGATCAAATTGATTATTTTATCTGAAACTCAACTCAGTATCTATTTTTTGTTTTTGTTTTGATAATATAAAACATGTCATATTAGATTTATGACAATTTATTGCAACTATTAATTCCCAATATCAAGTAACTAGTATTAGTTAAGTAAAGATTGTTTCAGTGCAGCACTTAAACAATATGAATTTCAATGAAAACGAGATGGGTATAAGAAGTTTTTATTATTGGCTGCAAAGCTTTGGTTTAAGAACACTTTCAACGGGTATATATATATATAATTGATTTAATAATATATATATGTATGTATTAAAACATATTTTCTCTTTGGAACAGCATGCAAATCGATGGACATACGCAACAATATATCAGAGCTTAGACAGCTGGCCAACTGTACGATCATTGAAGGTTTCTTGCTAATAACACTGATCAACGATGCGGAGAAGCTGAATCAAACATATCCGATGCTCACCGAGGTTACTGGCTATATAATCGTTTATCGTGTGTATAATCTATTGTCGTTATCGAAAATCTTTCCCAATCTGAGCGTTATACGAGGCAATATACTCTTCGAGAGTTACGCCCTGGTTTTATATCAAAACCGAGATCTGACCGACATTGGCCTGACCAATTTGCGAGCCATAACCAACGGAGGGGTGCGCATCGAGAAAAACACGTATCTGTGCTTTGTCAAGACGGTAAATTGGCGCCAGATCGTGTCCAAGAATGTCACGGACTCCGACATTGTGCTAAAGTTTAATCGCAATGAAGCCGAATGTCCCAGCTGTCCGGGCGATATCAAAGGCAATGATATGCTGGAGAACACAATGACGGATGCTGTCGCGTGCAGGGAGTATCCGGATAAAAAGCGTTACTGTTGGAGCAGCGTAGCGTGCCAGACAAGTGAGTTGATCTTAATAAAAACTGTGTAAGTTTCGCAATAAACATATATATGCGTTTATAGTTTGTCCGAAGGAGTGCCCGTACAACTGCATTGATGACCAGCATTGCTGCAACGAATCCTGTCTGGGGAGCTGCAATAGTAATCTGAGCGAGTGCACTGCCTGTCGCAATGTTTCCATTGACGGCAAATGCATTAACCAATGTCCCAATGGCTACTTTCTGGTAAGTTGCAACATTGCAACAAGTACTCTTCTGATTAACTCTGATCGACACTAATTTGAATCAACCCATATTTACATTCAGTACGAACAACGATGCATTACGGCGGAAATGTGCGAACAGATTGGCAATAAATACGAGGGCAGCAAGGAGCTGCCGTTGGTGCATTACAACGGCAAGTGCACAACGAGGTGTGAGAAGGGCTATACGAAAACTGAAAACACATGTGAGAAGTGTAACGGCACCTGCGAGGTGACTTGTGCCGGGGGCATAATTGAAAGCGTGGAGCGAGCGAAGGAATTCCATGGCTGCACTGTAATCAACAAAAAGGGACTGACGATAACCGTCAAGCGTGGCGGAGGTAAGACAATCAACCAAGATTTGGGCAGTGTCAACTCATCATTATGTGTATATGATTAATCCTTACAGCGCACATGATAGAAGCCCTGAAGTTCGGCTTGGAATCGATACATACGATCAATATGTATCTAAAGGTTCACTTAACTTATGGCCTCACCTCGCTGGACTTTTTCAAAAGCCTGCGAACGATCCAGGGGAACGAATTACTAGAGGGTCGCTATGCTCTGTATGTGCTGGAAAATCAAGATCTGGAGACGATATGGGCCGAAAATCAGACAGTCAGCATAACGACTGGCAGCGTCTTCTTTCACTTCAATCCAAAACTATGCCTCGAAACCATTGAGAAGCTGAAACCTATGCTGCCCGGCAAGCCAGATAAGTTCAACAAAAACGAGGTGGCTGAAGATTCCAATGGCAACAAGGCGTCATGTATGTTGCTTATAACTGAAATATATATCCCTATATATAGTGTATGTATACCTGACTAATTGATAATAACTATACAACAGGCAATACGATCAGTTTGGATGTGAAAATAAATGTGAAGGGACAAAAATCTGTTTCATTTGCGATCAATAGCTCAATCGTTAATTTTGATGACGAGCGTTCCTTCATTGGCTACCAATTCTATCATACAGCCGATCCATATGGCAATATGACCAGGGACTATCAGCCCTGTTCAGATAAGTGCGTCCGCCTTAATGGTAAAGTAATGAATTGGAATTAAAGTTTCGTCTCTTACTCGATTTACAGATGGGAAGTGACTGCACCGAACAAAGAAAACATTACCCTTATAGAAAATTTAAGTCCGTATACCAAATACGCGGTATATGTGCGCACCATGACCATATCATCGGAAAAGCGTAACTATCAGAGTGAAATAATACGTTTCAGAACAATGGGATCTAAGCCAACGAATGTGCGCGGTATAAGTGCCATCTCCACAAACAGCTCGAGAATTGTGAGTATGATCCCAAGTTGTTGAGTGTAGATTGTTTCCCTAACCACTTGTACCATTTCTCCATTTGTACAAATTACAGTTACTAAGTTGGGAAAGACCAGCGATAATGAATGGCAAATTGATCAAGTATCAGGTACGCGCTGAGCTCACTCACCGTGACGCTAAATTGGAGCGTTATCGTAACTTTTGTCGGGATCGTAAGTGACCACAATAATTGCATACAGTCAGCAAATTGTTGTGCTAATCCAACACCTTTCAACATTCTTTTAGCCTTGCCGAATAGCTCCTTCGACAAGGTGACCTTCTCATCGCCTGCGGAAAAGACAATTAAAGAGATGTCAGGTCCTGACTGCAAATGCGATGCGGGCGGTCGCAGCGTATTCGATCAGCAGAAAGTTGAAGCGAAATTGTTGGATGACATCGAATTCGAGAACTCGCTGCAAAACTTTCTCTTCGTGTCGAAAAAGCGCGATAACAGCATTATCGATGGCGCCAGTCCAAATGCTATACAGCGCAGGCGCAGGCGTTACATTGAAACGAATGAAGACCACGATGAGGAACACGAGATGGGCAGCGTGCTAATGCGCCACATACGCTCTTCGAATAATAATAATAACGAGACTGAATCGCAGATCGGGCAACCGATACGACCGAGAGTCCCGACCAATCATAAAACGGAGAACTGGTTGAATATGACGGATATGGATGAAACTGGGTCTTATTACACGATATTCTCCGCCGAAGTAAATGAGAATACAACCGAGTTCCTTTTCACGAACCTGCGACATTTCTCGGTCTACTCCCTCACAGTGCGTGCTTGCCGGGAGCCAGAGGTTAACGAAACTGAAAAATTGTGCAGCGATGCCGAACTCTTTGAAATGAGATCTCAAAAGCTGGGTAAGCACTCATTCAATCGGGCCTTTAAGGCGTACTGCCATTAATATATATATATATATATATATATATCTAATCAATTTGCCTCCTTACAGACAATGTGGATAAAGCATTTAATCTAACGGGCGAGCTGATGGATAACGTTAACACCACTCGAGGCAATGTTCGTCTGCGTTGGGAGGAGCCCCTGCATCCAAACGGTGCCATCGTTTCCTATATGATTTTCTATGAGCAACAGGAACAGCATACCATCGAGGAGAAGAGATGTATCACAGTTGATGACTATCGCAATCAGAGCGGCTACATCGTGACCAACTTGAATCAAGGCAAATACAGCTTCCGCATAAGGGCAATTTCATTGGCCGGTGAGGGAGAACCAACGGACGCTGTATACGTCACAGTGCCGGTATGTCGTTTACGAATTTAAGTTGACTTAGTTTCATTTAAAAACTTCTTCACTCTAACCTTTTTGAATATAGCCGCCTGGTATATCAACGTTTGCAATTCTAAGCGGAACGGCTGCATTGTTTCTTGTAGTGATATTCATCGCCATATACTACTGGATTGTACCAAAGAAGGGAACCCCGCATGATTTAATCATAAATACGGAAGTGAATCCATTTTATGCGAGCCTGCAATATGTGCCCGATGATTGGGAAGTGCCGCGCGAGCACGTCATACAGCTGGGTTCACTGGGTCAGGGCTCCTTTGGCATGGTCTACGAGGGCATACTCAAGAGTCAAAATGGCGAAGATACGCCGTGTGCGGTTAAGACGGTGAACGAAAATGCCACTGATCGGGAGCGCACCAATTTCCTAAGCGAAGCGAGCGTGATGAAGGAGTTCGACACGTACCATGTGGTCCAGCTTCTTGGCGTCTGTTCGCGTGGGCAGCCCGCTCTGGTCGTCATGGAGTTGATGAAAAAAGGCGATCTCAAGTCGTATCTGCGCGCCCATCGACCCGACGAACGGGAGGACGTATTGGCCGTCTACCAACAGCGGATTGGGCTCACCAACAGCACGGGAGCAACTTTAGGCACCGTACAGCCACCGCCATACAGTCGCATCTATCAGATGGCCATTGAAATTGCTGATGGCATGGCCTATCTGGCAGCCAAAAAGTTCGTCCATCGCGATCTGGCTGCACGCAATTGCATGGTTGCCACCGATCTGACTGTGAAAATTGGTGACTTTGGCATGACGCGGGACATCTACGAGACGGACTACTATCGGAAGGGCACAAAGGGTCTGCTGCCCGTGCGATGGATGCCGCCGGAGAGTTTGCGCGACGGCGTCTATTCCAGTTCCAGTGATGTCTTCAGCTTTGGCGTTGTACTGTGGGAAATGGCGACACTGGCCTCACAGCCCTACCAGGGCTTGTCCAATGAGCAGGTGTTACGCTATGTCATTGATGGAGGTATTATGGAACGGCCGGACAATTGTCCGGAGCTATTGCACAAGTTAATGCATCGCTGTTGGCTTCATCGACCGACAGCGCGACCGTCGTTCCTGGATATAATTAGCTATTTGGAACACCTATCTGATCCGCACTTTAAAGAGGTCGCCTTTTACTATTCCGATGCGGGTGTGCAGTATCGCGAGAAGGATCGTAAGGAGCGCAATCAAATGGATGTCTTTTCGGGTGCTCATCTCGATGCCGATGTGGATGGTGAGGATGCCACAACGCCGTTACGTGTGGGCGAATATCAGGACTACAAGTCGAACATGGAGCACAACACATCGATGGAACAGCCAGCGGAGAGTCCCATCGCAATGGTCGATGACAAGGCCACAACGCATTCACCCTTCAGCATACATTCGGGCTACATAGTCAGTAGCACACCGGATGCGCTATCCACGCTACCCACAGCCGGCGGCTCACACATTGACGATGCGGCATATGTGCAGCCAGATGGTAATACGGTGCTTACAGCGGATGCCGACCGTGGCTATGAGTTGAACGATTCAAGTCCAAACTTTGCGGAGCTACCACACAGCGACAGCGGCCGGCTCAGTGGTGAGCAGCATTTGCTGCTGAAAGGGAAACGCGGAGTTGGCGGCGGCGGCCCTAGTATTATGCCCAGCATGAGCAGCTCTATGCCGGACGAAGTGATTGGCGGTGGCAGTAGTAGTGTTGTCAGCGGCGGCGTTGGCGGTGGTGTTGTCTCTTCTTCACTGCAGCCCTCAACAGCATCGGGGACTTGCTCCAATGCTGGCAGTAGCAGTCGTCATCCGAGCATCAAGCGTGTCGTCGCCGACACTTTACGCAATCGCGTTGGCTACGGGCTGCTCAGTCGCTTCAATTTGAAGCGCGGCGACAGCAACGAGAGTCACAAGAGCAACATCTCGAATGCGCCCAGCAGCAGCAGCAACACAAATTTAACCAGTCATCCGTCCGGCATGGCAATGGTCACAATGGGTCCCAATCTGGGCACAATCGAGAGTGGCGGCAGTGGAAGCGCTGGCAGCTATACTGGAACTCTACGTTTCTACACGCCCACAGCGATGACGCCCAGCGCTGGTGGTAATGGCAGCACAACAATCATTAGCGACAACCCCAACTATAAGCTGCTGGACGAGTCTGTCAACAGTGCGGATCCGGTGAATTCAGCTTGGCCACAACAGCTGACTACGAGCAGTTTGAATCCAAACTATGAGCTCATGCAGGCACCTGGCACGGAAACAGCAGCAACACCATTCAGCATGCTCAGCGACAATCCCAACTATGTGCTAATGAGTGAGCCGCAATCCGGACCGGAACAGGGACCAGTGTTTACCAGCGATAATCCCAACTATGCGGTTATGCATGACCGACCTGAATTACAGCACAGCAGCACCGATGAATACGATGATGACGATGAGTAAGTCATGATAAGAACATTTTTGTTTTGTTTTGTTTTTGGGTATACATTTATTCAAGTTTCAATTTTAAATTGCAGCGATGACGATGATGCCGATGAGCACACGGAGCACATCAAAATGGAGCGCATGCCGCTCAGCCGGCAGAAGCAGCGCACACGCATCAAGCCGCAGCAGCAGCAGCAGCCGCGCAGTCGGGGCGTCAGTCAGACCCGAAAAGTGGAGACGACAGCGCCGACGGCAGCGGCACAAGTGGCAGCAGCAGCTGATGCATCGGCTCCCAATACGTCCAATATACTCAAGGGAAATTGGCTAAGGCAAACGAACACGCCGAGGCCACCGCCACCCAATGGTTTCATAGGACGCGAAGCGTAAATAGATCGCAAGTGTCGAGGGAGAAGTTTGTAAATAGATACATGTAAATGTATATGTAGCAATTAGCATAAAATATGTAGGAATATTGATGGGAGGGGAGGGGGGCGGGTGGGGGAGGGGGTACTCAGAACGAGAGAGCGCTTGCAAAGCATGCTTATAATATAACTCGATTGCAACAGGAGAGACAGAGAGAGAGAGAGAGCAAGAAAACGGTAGTCAAGCTTGAGCAAAGGTAACTGTTAACCCCTTAACATATGTAAATCATGCTTAACATTAGGGCCGCCAGCAAACTTTTGCCCACAGCCAAGGCTCCTAACAATTTATTATAAAATTAAGGCTTAATTTATGTATGTTTTCGTATTTGTTAAGTATTTCTTTTATAATTTACTAGCGCCGTTTGAAAATACATACAACAAAACAAAACAAGTCCTAAATGCAAATAACAAAAGTACAAAAGCCAACAACCAACCAACCTAAGTACCGTTTATAACTAGACATAGACAAAATACATATATGTGTGTGTACATATGTATAGACCTAACCTAATTTATGTGTAATAATAATAATTATTTTAGAACCTACCTTAAACGCAAAACACGAAGCGATGCAACAATGAAGCAAACTAACTATTCAACTACAAAATGAAACACAACAACAAAAACAGCAACAACCATAAGCAATACAACAAAACAAACAAACAAAATCTTCACTGAGTTAAGGTCCTTCAATTAGTTAGCTGCTATTTTCAACTAAAACTTTGACTACATCTTGTGTATATGTACTCAATCATTTTTTTTTCTTATTTTTTTTTTTTTATATTGGCATTATGTTGCAGATTTAGTGCGCTTATGTTCAAAAACAAAAAAACAAAGAGAAAAACAATGCTGTCTGTAAATGAAACACAAAAAAAAAATCGAAACAAAAAAAAAGAAATGTTCGCTGATTTTATGCATGGCGCTTGGCAACTGGCAAAAGTTTGTACTAAAAAAAATATTTATAAACTTTACACACATACATACATAAATATACATATACATGGCAGTAAAATAGAGCGGGAGATAGAGTGAGGATGAGTTGTAAATTGTCTTTGTTATCTTCATTTTGTTTCAATTTTTTTTTCTCTAAATTAATTTTAATTGAAGCCAAGCTTCAAAATACGTAATTGAGAGCTTAAGTAACTGCTGCATAACTTACACACTTACATGCTATATACATATTATCATATATGTATTATAAATCGCATTTTACTCCAACACACCTACAAACTACACACACACACACATGGACAAATAAGCAGGTAGAATGTATATGATATTGCCATAAACTCAAATTAAGTAGAACAAGAAACGAGAATCCGACGAAAGAATGAAGCGCTTAGAAGTGGTCAATATATATACATACATATATCTATGGATCATAGACAACTACAAATACATGGAAAAGCAATAGACGAATTACAAACATACAAACATATATACACATACCAATATATATACCTATACATATACATATACTTTGTTACATATGTATTTATGTATGCAATAATGTTCCGCACGTGATATGTTTCTGAGCGTTATATCTGACAGTTTTATAAAATTAGAAAAATAAACATGAAACCATTTCAAGACTTGCTACATAAATGAAACAAGAAAAGAAAAGAAATTCACAATTACAATACACACACTCACACACACACACTTTCTCTTCAAAAATTGCAACTGTAACAAAATGGAGATTGAAAATGCAAAAATAATAATAACAACAACAACAAAAGTATTCGATATTTGCCTTTGCTCTTTATATACCCTTATATATATAAATATATATATATATATATATATATAAATATATATAAATGTATATTAACAAATAGACAGAAAAAAGTTGATGGAGATAAAAAAACGCAAGCAAAGTTAATTTCATATTTTATTTTATAGATGCAAGAAAGAATAAAACAAGGACACTTAAAATATTTAAATGAATTATACAAACTGCTAGAATATAAAATCGATTAAAAACTTTTGAAAAACAAAAATTATTGAAATATTAATTAAATTAAATATAAAATACGTTACAAACAATAGATATTCTACATAAATACACACAACACACACACTAAAAAGACTGAAAAATATAGTTCCTTTTGTTTTTATGTACATAACAAAGCAAAAATTCTAACGAAAATTGTAAACTTAATGCGAAATGGAAACGTAAAAACAATTAATGGAATTATAAATTAATCAACGTAAATTTAAATCAACAATAAATTTATATACATACATATACATACATATATAAAACGCAGCAGCCGAAGCATTATAAAAAATTATGTATATTTAATAGTTAAATTAACTCAATTTTGTAACGAACTGCAAATGTTTTACAGCAACAACAACAAAATTTGTAATAATCTTTTGATGGCAGCCGCGATGATGTCAAACTGCAACTTTTTATATAGATATTATATATTCTGCATAGTTGGCGAACTTAGCTGCTTTGGTGTATATATATACACCTATAAAAAAAACTATCAAATAATAAATTAATACAAAACAAACAAAAAAGCTTCAATATTTTTATTATTTCTAACTAAAGCTAATTGTAAATGTAAAGCTAAGTTAATTGTTTCCTGTTTATATAAGCGAAATAATCAACTACACATATTATGATGTAACGAAAATATTATGGCGAAACTATGATAAAAACTAATACATAAAGAAATAAATAGAAATTGTTTAATATTGGGTCAAATGTGCGGTTAACTGTGAGTTTCTTTCAACTTCAAGTCAAAACATGTAGAACATGAAAAGACAATGATACAAACAGAAGTTAATAATCATGCAATATAGATAGACTTACAGAATAATAAAGGCAAAGAAAAACTATTTTTTTGAAGTCAATAAAAACACTACATTCTCCGAAAAAAAATACAAAAAACGTAGAGCATAATTATAGATCAAACAATCGAATCCGTGTGCACCACGTTCTCTGAAAACAAGAGTTTTAAGGCATACTTTTAGGATAAGCAATGGATTTCGGGAAAATAGCATTAACTCTCTCAAATCCTTACATATTTTCGAAGGACATGGTGCGTTAGAAACATCACCTAGGAACCCACTCACCTGTGAAAATTTGTATGCCGGGTTAATGAAAATTAGTCCAATTAACATAATCCTAATTTTGTGGAAAACTACGAGGAAGATTTGGATATCCTTTGGCGAGTTGGTAGCCTTGGTCAAGACAACTTTTTTGCCACATACTGTCAAAGGATATGACTGAGGTCTGGGTATTTTTGTTTCATTTATTTAAGCTTTTTGAAGTACTTTCATCATTTTTATTTATTTATTCGAATCGGCAAGTCAATGATTATATGTGGTCCAAAGGACATCCGGAGTGTCCTTGACATAGCCAAATTCTGCCCGAAATAACCACATTTTTCAGTCGAATCCTCGAAATCTTTGAATGATAATCGAGTCCTTTTCGCTGCGCTCAAAAATATGTGTATTCGACTTCAATAAGGACATGGCTTAGCGGGCTAGGTTCACAAAGACAAAGACTAGCGCAATAAAAAATGTATTAACCCATTATTTTTTCATTTCGTAACCCAAGTAAATAGCACATGTTTTCATTTTATGCATTCTTCGCTTTTAATATTTAATTGTTTTCTTTCTTCTTTGTGTTTGTTTTGTTTTTAAACGAAGGAAAAGTACCTAACAAATTTGTTTTATTATGTTTGTTTATAAAATAAAAGTACATTTATAGAGTTTTCGTTTTCTCGGGTTTATACACAATTTGTATTATGATTTGTAATTGATTTGCATTTAATTTGTAATTTGTTTTACCTCTAGGCGATAGGTATAAATAACTAGTTGCAGTTAGTTACAGGGTGTTTTGTCCTGTAGTTATTGTTGTTGTCTATACTGTGGATATGGGGGATGATTTGGCTTTGACTTTGATGGCGAACTTTGAACTGCTATTTGGGTAAATAGAGGAGGTAACAAGTCTGCCGTGTTTTCGTGTTTTTGTAGTTTGTTGCTTGTGTTGTTTACATAGTTTACATTTTTCATAACAATAACAAATAAGTAATAATGCATACTTAGCTTTAATAACTAAATCAAACGCACTGAGAGAAAATAGGTGGTTTGAAACGGCAACTAAAAATATACAAAACAGCAGACAGGACTCGGAAAATACAGCTTTCACAAAAGTTGTTGTTTTTGTTGTTGTTTGCTTGCTTGCTGACTGGCTTGTTGGTCATTGTTTAACAGTTAATATGCTATATAATTTCCTGATTCAGATGCATGCAGTTATTGACTAAACTGGGAGTTGGTCGATAGAGAGAGAATGTTGCAGTTTACAGTTTTACTGCTTTTTATTTTGGAATTTACAATTTTCAACTGAGAATTTGTTGTTTGTTTGTTGTGATTTATTTTCATTTAATGTTAATTTTATAACTATTTGGTTTTACTAATTAAAAATTATGTGTGTGTGTGTGTGTTTACTAATTTACAGACAGTTCTGGCGCAAAATATTTTTGTAATGAGGCTTATATTTTTTGTTGTTCTCATTCTTATCGTTTTTTTTTTTTTTTTTTTTTTTTGCTTTAAGTTTCTTGTTGTTGTAGTTTAAGGCTAAAAATTGAAAGTTGCTTATAAAATGTGTTTTTTTGCATTTTGTGAGGGTATTTTTTCATTTTACTTAAAATACGTTTGGATTATAAATTTAATTGTAGGTTTACGCCTAAAATTTCACACACAACTTAGTTTCAGTATGTTTTCTACATAGTTTTTTTTTGTTGTTTTTGTTCTTACTATTGTTTATTTTCTCCTTAAACTTTTGCTGTACTTGATACTTTGTAATAATAATATAATAATAATTATAATATAGTAATAATAGGTCATCTCTAACATAATATGCGCTGCTTTCCTTGTATATAATTTAAAATTATAAACACCCCCGCCCCCTTTTTCTCCCCTTACAACCCCAATCCCCGATTCGCAATTGTATTTGTGTGTGTAGTTATGTGTGTATCTGTGTGTGTATATGTTTGGCTGGCTGGCTGGCTTCTGCGGATTGATCAATTGATCGATCTTAGGGCACATAGGCATCGGAGCTAAAGTCAAAGAGACGATCGATGCCCTCGTTGGCGTTGAGAGCATAAGGATAATCGTTATCATCCGGCGGATCAATGGAGACAAACGCCTCGTTATTGAAGTCTGCAAACAGAGAGGGCAATTTAATTAGTTAAATATACATAAGCATGCAAATAGATACTCTCTATTATGCACGTATCCATTTACATAGAGATGTGGCATTATTTGATTTGATTTCAATTGCTGATTTCCAGATATGATTTATTACATTCATATTTTTTGTTCGTGTTTTTTTTAATTTTATTTTGATTGATTTGGTGGATGCATGGTTGAAATTCACGCCAGAGCTGAATCTCATGGTGCTACAAAATTTCAATTTCAAAATGAACAATTGCCCTCTGCAACGGTCAGTGCACTGCAGACCCACGAGAATTCAGTTCCAAAATGAATTTGCGCTTGCGCGTTGATTGGATTGATATATAAAATGGTTCCATTTGAACAACATACAAAGGCGGCGGGTTAATACGATGACTTTTGTGTGTGTGTGTGTGTGTGTGTACATACTCTATGCGTATAATAAAATGCTTTAAGATAACTGGTTTTATGTATTCGCTTTTGTTAGTTTAATATTAGGCAAGGAAACAGTATATTTTCGAGTTAATGTTAATTAACACTGGTCACAATGTTAACCTAACAGCGTACAGAAGTTGAAATGTACAATGTGTGAGCATGCTTGGTGTGCGTGTGTGTGAAGATAGAGCGACGACAGAGAGAGATAAATTAACTGATTACTGCAGTATATATATATATATATATATATATATTTATATATATATTTATATATATATTTATTATATATTTATATTTATATTTATATTTATATATATATTTATTTATTTTGTTTCTTTTAAGGTAATTTGGTTACGTTACACATTTCACTTTGCAATTATTAAAATAAACCAAAACAGAAATCATATAGTAAAAATTCAATTTTGAACTGATTCTCGGTGGTTGGTGTAGCTTGCCGAAATATTGAATAAATTAAAAAAAAAAAGATACAAAATTCAAAATTAGATTAGAGACACTTCACTGCTGTGTTTGTTTGATTTTATGTATGCTGCGGTGCGAAAACGCGCTCAGCAAGAACTCAGACTGTGATGCGAATTTCACATGAAAGTTCACGCAAGTCACAGAGAGAGTTCTTGACAAGTGGGCTTCATTTCGAGTTCGAGCTGTTGACACAGTCGCTGTACAACTTTACACAGGCGATGTTATTTACATAGGTGATGTGTGACGTATTTGATGGGCGGATTGATGAGAGAGGCATATAAGAGAGGCGGCGGCACACGAAACAGAGAAGAGTAAGTGAAATGTTAAACGTCGGAATGTACTTACAGTCCGTGTCGATATCGCTGAACAGCGCATCGAGGCCTTGGAGAGCAACAGTGCTGCCGTCGCTGTCAGCGTCACAGTCGGCGCCGCCTGGCGGCATGTTGCGATAACTGTTCTTGTTGTTGTATTGCTGCTGCATCTGCTGATCAACATTGGCGCCAGCGCCAGAGATGTCGCCATATGTTGCCGCCAAGCCAACGCCAAGCCCGCTATTGCTATCATTTCCAGCCACTGCTGCAAACTGCATTTGCAGCGAACTTATTGCAGACGAGTGGCTGCCGCTGTTATTATTATTGTTGCTGTTGTTGTTGTTTCTGTTACTGTTATTGCTAACAGCATACGTCGCAGTCGCGTCGTCCATTGCACAGTTATACATGGGCACATCGGTGCGCCGCTGCTGCTGCTGATTATTGTTGTTGTTGTAATTTACTGTGCTGCTGCTGCTATTGCTGTGGGATTGGGAATTGTTTTTGTTACTGTTGCTATTGTTGCTGCTGCTGTTATGACTATTAAGCGTAGTTGTGTTGCCCGCGGCGGAATTGTTGGCAGCGGAATTCGCCGCACGCCGCCAGTTACGTGACGTTGGCGGGGATTGTGTTAGGGTGTTAATAATTTTCTGAATAGCGACGTTCTGCTGCCGCTGATGATGACCACTGCCGCGCACCACGGGACTGATTAGCGTCGGCACCAGCTGACTCAGCTCATCGTCGACGTCGTCGTCATCATCATCATCATTATCATTATCATCCTTATTATCATCTGCATGCGTCGAGGAGCGCTGCAGCTGCTGCTGCTGTGGCGAGGTCACTTCATATTTGACGCCGCCAATATCACAAATGTTATTATATTCAGGCTGGGATTGCTTGGCCGCTTCCTCTATCGACTTGCTAAGGTTGCGCTGCGCCGATAAGCGATATGGTGGAGGGCCTGAAAAGTCGAAATAATGAAAATAGAATCGAGTCTGTTGATAGCTGCGGCTAAGGCTGACTCACCTAAACCCCTGGTGCTCATGGCATCAATGTTATTGAATAGGGGATCGATGTGCTGATTGGTCATATGATGCAGTCGCTTCGATGTCGCTGTGCGTATGCCGCTGTGGACACCCAAAGCATGCGCACCGCCCGCATAACTGGAACCCGGCGCAACTGGCGAATTCTCCGGTGAATTGTCGTGGCACAAAAAGACATTGATCTCCCCGCTATTCTCCGCTTTCACGTAGATCTCGCGCGGTAGTTTTGTATTGGGCAGCTGCAAAAACACAAAAATTGTGGTCAATAACAGAACTCTAGTTACAGCTGTTAGTTAACAGCAGCGATAACAGCCCTGTACACTGGATTTGTTTGTATATGTGCGGCAACAGTATTGCCAGACTGTTGAATAAATTATATAACTCAAACTCAAGTCTCTGAAATAGCACAGTGGTCTAAACTGTGGGCACTGTGGATATATATTAATATTCGAGACTGCCCGCCCACCTGTAACCGATATTAATCGCAGCATAGCTCAGCACAGCACATCTAATTTTGAACAGCCTTCACATTTACAATTTTTGCTTGTTTCGCTCGTGCGTGCGTTACGCGCGAGTTCATTAAACAGTTCAAGGCGAGCGGAAACATTAAGCGAAATATTTATAAATAGTGTTTGGCCACAAGATCCAAACAATAAGAAGAATATAATGAACTGAAGACGTCTGCTTGAAATTCGATTGGAAAAACTTTTCTAGTTAGAGAAATATATGCACAACAAATTTTCCGCTTGCTTGATATCAAGAAAAGGAAAAGCTTGCTGCTGCTCACCCGATGATGTGCAGGGAGAGCACAAAGCAGTGATGAATGCTGCTACGGGCGTGGGGGATGGAAGGGGGTGGGGAAGGGGGAAGGTTGGGTGGGTTTGTTCCATTTTGCAATGCGTCGCTTGTCGCTGTCTGCGACGCTTCTAAAAATAGGGCGCCATCTTTAATGGCATGCAGACGTAAAGAAGAAGCACAATTGCCTGACGCCGTCGCCCGAAAACGAGGGACGAGTCAAGATTTGTAGCTAGCTCTATGTATGCATATATAGAAATATATATACAGATTATTAATTAAATGTATGACAAGGATATAGTTGTGGTTATTTCTGGATTGCAGTGCCTTATTCACTAATGTGAATTATTACTACTAGGTATTATATAGCAGCAAATAATACTTACCACAAGTTTGGCTTCTGGCGGCGCCTTGATTACAATCACAATCTGATCCTTGAACAGGTCCACATTGAGCAGATCATTCTGCGTCACATAGGCCATGCCACCGCTATTCTCCACCTCCTGCGTTATCTCGGCCAGCTCGCCCCGCATCTGATCGATGAGGGTGTTGAGCTCATTCTCGCGTTGCTCCAGCCGCTCGCTTTCCGCCTCGATGTGGCGGGAACGTTCGCTGCTGACCAGTGATTGACCGCCGCGCCATTGAATATTGTTCTTGGACTTCTTCTCCAAGATGTTGATGCCCTCGAGCACGTTCGTAATGTCGTAGATGCGACGCTTCTGCACGGATAGTCGTGTCGAGGCATCGTTCAGATCGACAACACCATCCGGTGACTCCTGTAGCAGATCTACAAACTTTTTGGTCAATATGCCCAGCGAGGTGTCGGCACGATTGCGATCACCGCCACTGCCACCGCCGGTGCCGCCACCGCCTCCAGTTGAGGCCGATGACGAAGTCACTAGCGCTGTCTGCTGTTGCTGCGACGTCGTCTGCTGCTGCTGATGCGACGCTGTCCTCGCGATGTGTGCATGCGAATGCGATGAGGAACCGTTGTTGCCGCTCGATTTGCTCGTCTCCACATCGTCGTCTTCGTCGTGCTCGACGACGTCGTATTGCTGCTGCTGCTGATGGAAGCGCTGCTGCTGTTGTTGTTGTTGGGCCGTCTGTTTACTGTTACTGTTGCTGTTGTTGTAGGTGACCGTTTGATGCTGTGCGCTCTGCTTGGCCTGTTTCTTAGGGTGGATCTC
Source organism: Drosophila setosimentum (assembly GCA_035043505.1). Classification (NCBI taxonomy): domain Eukaryota; kingdom Metazoa; phylum Arthropoda; class Insecta; order Diptera; family Drosophilidae; genus Drosophila; species Drosophila setosimentum. The sequence goes on from JAWNMY010000001.1 coordinate 6,423,029, forward strand.
GTGGGTGGCTGCGTGAGGCCTTCGCTTGACCTGTGTGCAGAGAAACAGAGAGCACGACAAAGAGAAAAAGAGAGTGTGAGTGGTGAGTTAAATGTGTGCGGTGAGTGTATACAAATATATGTGTATATTTGGAATTTGCTCATATTGTATGCAATTATCGTTTTTATTTATCGATATATTTCGTCTCTCTTTGGAATGATATATTTAGCATTATCAAACTTGAAAACTTATTGATAAACGCACTAATAAATATATATATTTTAAGCTACGTCTCAAATGAAGTCTTAATTTATCGATTCATATAATCGATAATCGATATTTTGCTTACCTTGTAGTAGTGTGTGATATCATTCGCCTTTCCAGCGCCCCCATTGCGCTGCTGCTGCTGTTGATGTATGCTCGCTGCCTCAGCATTGACTGTTGTTGTTGTCGTCGTTGTGCCACCGCCCTTGTTCAGACTTATGTATACGTGATCTCGCAGGTGGGCAGCGACGCCGCTGCCATTGTTGTTGTTGTTGCTGCTGCTGTTATCGTTGCCGGCGCTGTGCTCGTAATCAATTTCCAGCAGCTTCTCATTTTTGATCACAATATTGTTGTTATAATTGTTGTTATTGTTGGTGCCGAGCTGATCGTAGCTGAGTTTGCGTACCAACTGAGTTGCGCCGCCATAAATCTGGTGCTGACGCTGTGTGTTGCTATTATTGTTGTTGTTGTTGTTGCTGTTGGGCGCGCCGGTTATAAAAAATTTCGACATTTCGCAGTCGCGCGCGCCTGCAGTTGTAACAAAAATAGTTTTTTGCTAGCGCTCTCTGCCTGCCTCTTTCTCTTCACTGCTTTGCTCACAGTTCTCGCTGTCGGTTTGGGTCTCTCCACGTTTGTCTTTTGCTTTTTTGCTACGTTTGCCTGGCAAAGCGGCAGTCCCTCGAATTTCGTTGTAGCATACTTTTAAGCGCTTCTCTTGCCGCTATAAACGTTGCCACCCAGTTGGTTAAAATGTGTTTGTTTGAGTGTTTGTGTGTGTGTGTGTGTATTGAATTTTTGTTGTTGCTGTTTTCTTTATTGTACTTTTTGTTTGCGCTTATCAACTAAATTAGCACCTAGGGATTCTTCACACCTGCAATGCATAGAAGGAATACAAAAAAGGTAATTGATTAGTCAAGTTATGTTAAATATCCCAATATTATGCAATTGGCACATTGCACATTCAACTTTGGCGCCAATTCAATTCTTGTTTTCGTTATTTAATGGGGCTGCATTTGCATTTACAGAGCATTAATAACAACATGTGCCACTGCAGCTGACAAATGCGAAGTGAAGTGTGCAAAGAGAGCAAAGCGCTTCCCGTGACTTTTAAAGCTAAAATGTGGTTGATAAAGCGATAAAGCACAGGCCGGGCACCATTTTGAATTACATATGTATAAGATTCACAGAAGCAAAGCAGCGCACACAGCAAACATGCCAAAAATATGTCTAACATAAGAAGCAACAGAAATAAAAACAACAGCAAATTTCGTGAATTGCTATGTTGTTGTTGTTTTGGTTTTTGTTGTACACATTTGGCATCGCGCGCGCAAGCGCAAATGTCAATAAACTCAGTATAACAAAAAAAGACTATTAAAACAATCAATACGGCAAGCCAAAGACAGACGGCTGCCAGCCGTGTGAAGAAAAGCCGAAGACACCGCACAAAAAACGAGAACGACGAAGAATAACAGGTAAAGAGTGTAACGTTATAGTTAATGCTGTATTAACCGCTTTTGGCCAGCGTCTTTATTATTGTTGTTATTGGTGGTTCGGCTGGCAGGCAACATTTTGTGCGTTGGCAAATTGAAACGCTGAAGCAAACGTAAAAACCAATTAAACAGGGCCACCGCCAAACCAAATGCCAAAACCAGAGTCGAAGCCAAAACAGCAGGAACAACAATTAATGCTGCTCTATGTTAATTTACATGGCATGACAAGCACTGTTAACTGCTCATGCGACGCTGTTAGAATAGAAATACATTTGCATTTAACAATCGTCAGCTTTAAAACTTTCGAACTGTTAATTGCGCCAACAAATAGTAACGAAAAAAAAAAAGAAACACATAAAAAAAAAACGTCATTAGGAATACACATATAATGAATATATACGTGTATGTATGTATGTATTTAACAAGAACAGAAATATACACACATACAGCAGGCAGTACAATGAAACGCAAAACGAGCAAAAATGAACGGAACGTCGCGTGGAATTTGCTGAAATTGGCAAGAAAAATAAGCAGCAGTCAGCGGCGGAGAATCGGCGCAGGTAGTTAACAATAGCCAGCCTCTCACTTGCGCATTCTCTCGCTCTCTTCCCTTGCTCTTCACACTATTGAGATTTTGTTGTTAGTGTTGTTGCTTTCTACTGTGTGCCAAAAACGGTATCTGCTTACAAGCAGGCCCGGCCAGTTTTGTTTTCTATCTTTCATTTTTTATATTTAATTTATTTTTGGTTGGCAGGTAATTCAAATCGAATACATGGAAATATTATACTCGGCTCCAAAAAATTGTGTGGGTAACAGGGAAAAAGAGTAAACAATAAAAGGGTCGCCCGCCGCCAGGTAGGTCCTTTGAAATTTGTTAATTTAAATGCACACGAAATATTTTTGCGTTTTATCAAACATGCCTGCAGCAGCAACAAAAGTAGTCCGTATAGTATATTCATTATGCATATAAAATTACAGAGCGCATATAAGATTACACACACGATGCGAAGAAGCACAACAATGATTTGCATGCTAATTTAAACTATTCAATGCGTATCAGTCAAGAAGACACGAACACTTATTTAATGCATGTGATGTGTGCTCTTTTAAAATGGATGCTTAACATTCCGAAATCATAGAGCAACACTGGCCGACATCAGCATCGACAGATTATGTTTTCAGTGGATGGATCCCGTCACTTGCAACAGATCTGTAAGTATTTACATACATTATATACTCAAGAAAGCGCATATGTGTGTGTGTTTCTATCAAGTGCACTTGTCAGGCATCTTTGTATTTATTTATCTAATAACAACAAGCCAAAAGGTAAATATAAAACGCAACTGTAACTTACAAAAAAGAAAAACAAGCACATAATACATACTAAAAAGAGAGCATGAACATGAAAAATGAACTGAGAAATCGTGGACAAAATGGCCTAGAGTAAATAAATAAAGCAGTAGTAACAAAAACAACCTTAGCTTTTATTTCAATCAACCTGACGACGACATCGACGCAGCCGAGCGCAGCGGTCGTTCGTTTGACTGATAAAGAGGAAAAAGCTAGAAGTATAAACAACACATGTATGTATGTATGTACATATACAAATGTATATATACATCATGTACATACATACTTAGCTGCAGATAGAGGGACAAGCACGCAAACTTTTATTTTGATAGCGTTTCGAATTCGAAAACGGCTGCTTATTATACAAACACACACACACACACATAAATACATACTTACATATATTAAGTATAGTAAAGCACAAAAAAAACAGTAACAAGAAATGAATTGCTTGGCTGCGTCCCATCAGACCTGTGACCGGACCATGCCACCCTCTATGCTGCCCACTCACCCACCATAAACAAACAAATAAACATCATTCATGACTTATGGTCATCAGCTGCTAATTGTGCGCTTTTCGAATGCAATCTAACGGTACTCTCAAATAACTTCTAACACGAGCAATTAGTTATTCATCCAACAATTTATGGCGCTTTAATTATGCATATGTTATGTACATTCATACATATTTAACTCTTACACACGCAAGTATACACACATATACACAAAGATATGTATTTATCTTTTCCAACGCACACGCACAAGCCCATCTTCTTAACACCCACACACATAAATATACATACTTGTATACGAGTTGCAGAGCTAAGCAGCAGAGAGCAGCGCTGCTCTCTGTCGACTGCAGCAACGGACCAAAAGCAGCGCACGTAAAAATTTCGCTTTCTTTTTGCACAGAATTTTGCATGCGCAGTAGATAAGCAGAGACAAAAAAAAGAAGAAAAAAAACGACAGACTAGACAAACATACATAGTATGTACATACTACGTACGTATACACATACATATGCATATGTATATTAACACATCCTACAACAACAATTGCCACAAAAACCATTCAGCAATCGGTAAGCGCCTGAGAACCGAAGATTTTTGTGTATTGCTAACAGCAGCCGTTGCTCAGTTGAGTTATGTGCATGCGTTTGTATGTGTGATGGGTGGGAGAGGATTTTTAGCGCGAGAGAGTGTGATGCTGAGGCTTGCTGGCAACTCTCACGACCAGGGGCTTTAGAGAGAGAGAGCGCGACAGAAGCCGGTCGCTTTATAATTATTGTTGTTGCTTTTCATAACAGCTGTTAAACCAGACCAGACAGATGCGTCTCACGGCAGGGCTTTTGTTGTTGCCATATTGATGCTGCTATTGTGGGCTATTGTGTGGATTGCATATTTATTGCGACGCAGCAGGTTAAGATTTGCGGACCTGGGATCCACATGAATTAAATTTTGTTAATTATTTGGGGGTTCACCGGTATATGTGTATGCATATTTATATATACATAATACAAATACAGATGACTTAAGTGTAATATTTATTAATATTTACGGTTACTTAAGCAATGCACTAACTTTGACTTGATATCGGGCCAATTACGCCACGACAAAACACGACTATTTAACTTTGCAACTTTTAAATGTGTTTGCACAAAACAACAATTAAGGTGACAGCGAAATATAATTATTTGATTGTACTTGCTGAGTGAGTACTCTGCTCACTTTGATATGCAATTGAAATAAACAGTAAGCGACAAGTATAAACAAGCAAAAGATACAAATTCTGCACCCAATTGCGAACGAGTAAGGTGGCAGATGGCAAACGTAAGCCTTCCATAACAACAACAGAGCACTGTTAGGCTCAACAGTGGCTGTTTGTTATTTATATATATATGTACACGTTTTTGGTGGGTGTAAAAGCCAAAAATAATTGTTAGCTGGTGGGCGACGGAGAGGTGCAGGTAATAAGAGCGAGAGGTGGGGAGAGAAGAGCTCTGCTTTAGAAGGCGCAGAAAATGCGTCGCAAAATATTTCATCAGAAAAATGCAAACAAAAACAGAAAAATCAGATGAGGAGTTGCGTTAGGCTTACTTTATGTGATGTGTATGTGGGCGCTCATTGGACAGTTGCTTAGGAAAATATGAAATTCAATACTTGAGAAGCAGTTTTTTCTTCTTCTTTTATTGAGAATGATGTCGAAATTTCTCAATTTCATGGAAATCAGAAACTTACAAGAACAAAAATTCCTACAAAGCAATACTGATAACAGCAACAGAAATATGACATTATACGAACATACGTAAAGAAATATAAAAAAAGATTGATTTTGGGAGTGTTGCTTGCCCATACGAAGAATGACACATTTGCAGTCATGAGTTATAGTAGAAAGCAAAAAATATGCATTCACAATATTCGTTCTCCGTTAGCATTATCAAACAGAAACAGAAACTATTACAGCATTGAAGAGAGGCCGACGACGAGCAGCAATGTTAGCTAACATTTGGACATTAAATCCAGGTACGCCCCACAAACGATGATAATGTGGAGCAAGAAGCAGCAAGTGGAACCACATTAATATATATATATAATATATTAAACCATTTGGGAGGGGGGCGTGAGCTTTGCAAGTTTGCTATTTACAAATGAATTAAACGTAGCTTCAACTTAAACTTCGAGCAGTAACACACACACACACCGCAAACAAAAAAGGCATTCAAAGGTTATGAACGGGCTTCGGAAAGGAGAAGAGGCAGCACAAAGCAAACTCGAAAGAATGATTAATTGTTGGCACAAACACAAACACTGAAGCAAAACACATGGCGCTTTGCAGCAGTTTGAAAGCAATTGATAAGTTCCATGTTGTAGTGGTTGTTTCTTAATACTTACTTATTATTTAAAAAGTGCACGCACCTAAATTGGAATTTCTTCGCTATGTTCATATATATTATTATCACGACGCACAACCCAGCAAAGCAAATGACTGCAAACGCTGCTGCCGTCGCCTGCGTCGTCGTCGCCGCTGCCAACGTCGCTGCTGCTGCTGTTTTGTAGTTGTTGGTACTTCTGCCACCGTCGCGCTCATTTAATATCACACACGTTTCATATTTTTTTGCGTTTTCATGTACATTATTCACTACGTTTTTCGTGTTTCTTTTATGTGCAAAAGCTTTTATTTTCTCCTTTTTGACGTGTGACGTCAGCAGTTAAGACGAAAAAAATATATATTTGTTGTAGATATCACATAATTGTTGGGTTGATGATGCTCTCGATCTGTGAGCTGTGTGTCTGTTCTAAATGATTGTTATTGTTGTTTTTGTTTAGTTGCTGAATGTGTCTCAATGTGTGCGGTTTTTTTTTTTTTTTTTCATTACTTTTCACATTTTTGTGCGGCGAGCTAAACGAACTTCATGGGCCACGACGTAAACGCAAAGTGAGTGCTTGGCCAGAGTGTCTTTTCGTCGTAGTAGTAAGTGGAGTCGCCGGCAAACACACTACAGCGAAAGAGAGAATCACAGAGAGTGCCACCGAACGACCGAATGGAGAGAGCGACACAGAGAGAGAAAGCGGTGAACACAGAGAAAACGTAAGAGGCGACGTGACGTTATAGCTGTGATAGCGTGCTACAAATGCTTCTTCTTCTTATTCTTCCTCTTCCCATTCTTCTTGTTTTTGTAGTTTCCAATGTTGCATGATAACTGTGCAAGGCCACCAGTACAAACTCGATGACGTCACTTGTAATTTTATCCTTTAGATTGTTCGATTAATTAGCAGCAGCATTTGGATACACTTGAATTTTACATTAATTTTCTTTACACGGGCGTTTTACGTGATATGTTTTGCGTTGTCGCGTATACTTTTATGTAGCTATTCGTTTTCTCAGTGGGCAGCAGCAACAGCGACACGATGATGACGACGACGGCGACGGCGACGACAACAACAGCGACGACAGCAACAACAAACAGACACGACCAGCAGTGCGGAGCGTAAACGAAAAACTGAATGCGGCGAATTTGCTGCCGCCCATTTGAACTGTTATTGTGACGCTTTTGACTCTGTTAAGTGTGCTGTCGCGGCGAATTCAGAGCAGCAGCTGAGAGCAAGAGTACACAGCTGAGAGAGCGGCGCTCTCGAACGTAAGCAGCAGCTGAGCCGTCGAAACACTTTGGAAATGTGTATGGGTAAGTGGAACGTAGGCAGTCGTGGCATGTGGATGCCAGACTCAACTTAGTAGGTAGCTAGTAGTTAGGTAGGTGGCTCTGTGAGTAAATGCGAGTATACCCTTTTGAGCCGTGCTCTTCACTCGCTCAAATGCCGGCTATAAAAACTGAGAGACGGAAGTGACGTGCCGCCTCCAACTCCACGGCCACCGCACCCACAAACCAACTATAAATGTACATATGTATGTATGACTGTTATGTGCATACGTGTGTATCTCTGTGTGTTTTTGTGTGTGCGTCTCTTGTCTCCGTTTCCCGCCGTCTTGTTTTTATCTGCGTTTCAGTGTGGTACGCATGTTGCGTGTTTTTATTGCCATCAACAATGTGGCCAACTGATGATGTTGATGATGCATAACAGCAGTTTTACAGTGTCAAACATTAACAGAAATACCAATTCTTACATTAGATATTTCAAATAAATTGATTATTAGTTGACGAAGGTGAATAGTAACACAGTATGTTATTTATACATTTATACATGTATGCATGCATATGTTAATATAACTCCTACTCAAAGCCATAGGCCGAACTTCAACTGCTGTTGCTTTGTTGCTTCTGAGCAAGGTTCAATGAACTAGATAAAGACATCTGCTCAAATACGTTTGGATGTATGCGCTTACCGATCGCTAACTGGGGTATGTACATACACATATGCATATATACATAATATGTACATGAATATGTATCTATTGTCGAATGCCTATAAAAAAATCAAGCGAATTATGGTAAATACGCTGCAAAAAAAAAGAAAACACTCACGCCCAACAGCGACAACGTCCAACTTCACTTTCAATTTCTTGCAGTCGGCCAGAGTGAGACAGCATGTGGAGATAGAGAGCGCAACAGCAGACAAACCAGACCCACACACACACACATGCATGCGCACTCGCACGCACGCACACATTTCCAGTTAATTAAAAGTATTTATGACACTGTCGCACACACATAAAAATGTCTTAAGTACAAAAGTCCACAAGGATCGTGGGAAGTTCCAGGCGCAGACGATCGCAAAACGAGCTAAAAAAAATAAAAATTGTGCTATCTATGAGCAAAAAAAAAAAAAAAATAAAGCAAAATAACGCAAAAAAAAAAAAAAAAGAGCATGCATAGAAGCGCAGCCCAGAAATCAGAAGAAAAAAAAATTAAGGGGGGGAACATTTGGCCCTAAGGGTGACAGTGGGTTTGTATCTATGTGAAAAACAAAAAAAAAACCAAACGAAATTCTGCTCTAAGCAGACGACGATGTCTTCTCAGCCAGAAGCTCAGACCTTAGTCGAAAAAAAAGGAAGAAAGATAACAGCATCTTAAAGTCCTGCCTGGCTGAGGAGTCATGAGAAGCTGCATAAAAAATGTAGATTATAAAAAAAAAACAGATAATAGAAATTGGAAACTGGAAAACAGATTACTTGAGGCATGTGAAAGGACTTGATTGATAGAAAAAAATTTTCTGGATGAAGTAATAGTTAGTTAAAAAGTTTATTTCAACTATCGTTGCAGTTGCTACTATTTAACATTTTGTTATTTCATTAATCTTACACTCAGACTAGGCAAAGTCAGTATTAATTACAGAACTGATAAGATAAATGTGGAAAGAAAAAGATAATGGTTACTATTTCAACATCTATAGATTTATGGTCGAGTTTTTACGTCACAAAATTAGCTGCATCGTTAACAGAGATAACGGACCTGCGTAATGCGTAATCTTTTTGTTTAGTTTACGTTTAACATGTAGCTTGTGGCAAACGCTTGCAAGAAACTCAAATGCCGTTAAGGAAGCAAAGTTAGGGTATTATTATATGTATTTGGCAAGTCAGATGAAATGTGCCGGGAGCAAGCAAGTAACTAAAGCGGAATGAACAGAAGGAACATCCTCATAATCGTCAGCGTCATTCTCGTCGTCGTCACGACAGCAACCCCTTTTCCAGTGGGGTGCAAAAACTCTGTTTTTTCTACTGCCTCTGTGCGTCCCCAAGACGAGCACATAGAGCCGGGCTGTATGGGAAATGAATGAGAGCTGACGGAAAGAGAGAAAGGGACAGAGAGAGAGAGAGAGAGAGAGAGAGAGAGAGAGAGAGAGAGAGAGAGAAAGAGAGAGAGAAAGGAGAGACGACGACGACGACTACGAAGTTCTCGGCACACAGACATGCCGCAGAATGCAATCAACTTGAAAACTACTTGAGAATCTGAGCGACGGCAATATTCAAATTTGAAAATAAAAGTGAATAAAAAAAAAAAAATTTCGCAAAAAAAATAAAACAAAAACGCATCGGACATTAAAGTTTGAGAGAAATTGCCGCCGCTGTCGTCGTCGTCGTCGCTGTCGGCGTTGACGTCGCTGCATGTTTGACAGAATGTCAGTCATATTGCTAAACATAAAGTTGTTTTTGTTGTTCTTGATGTCGTTATTTCTTCTTTTGCTTTGCTCTTTGGTTAGGGTGGCCAGGTTTCAAGAAACATTATTTAGTTTGTGTGTGTGTGTGTGTGTGTATTTGTGTCTGTGTCTACTTCCGACTGACGCGACGTTTGACTAAGCTTGACGCAAAATTTATTGAATTTGCCGGCAGAGAGAAGCCAGTAGCGAAATTGATGTTGTCGCCGTGTCGCTAAGCAAAGTGCCCAAAGCAAGCAAAGCAGGCAGACAGGCAGGGCAGCCCGACACATAAGTGACTATTACGGAAGTTAGCCCCATCCATACCATACCATCACATCCCATCCCATCCCCCTCTTTGCTGTAAATCTCACCTTCTGCACCTACTTCCCCCTTACACTAATTGCAAACTAATTTGATTCAAATGTTAATTATTTTTACAGACAACGCTTTGCAGCAAAAGGGGCATAATCTAAATTCAGCCAACCTTTAGTAATTTTTAGCTGAAGAGCAATTACAGTGTTGCTTGGATAAGAAAAATTAAAAGAGATACAACTTTGGCATTAGTTATAGTAAGAAACTAATTACAAATAGAATAGATAGAATAAAGCAAAAAATTTTTGCTCACTCGAAAACTAGAACGCTTCTGTTTAAAATTTTGAATTCCAATTCGCTTAAATTCATAATTATTGTAAGATTGATTTCTTAATACATTAAACATTTAATATTGACAAACATAATAGATTTATGTTATACGTTACAAATGATAAATTCAAATTATATTTTGAATTTTGAATTCCAATTTCTAAATGCTTGTTTTACTTACACGCGTGAAATAAATTAAAACAAATATATATAGATCTTGCTATGCTGTATTCACTGTACTTATGGTTGTTACAGCACATGTGCATGTGAGTCGATTTTCATTTATGTTTTGAGGCGTAACCGTATCATGCGTTGCTTACAAACAAAAACAAAAGGTTACCAAATGGGGTTAGGGTTATAAAGCGTGGACAGGGGACAGTGGACGCACTTGCACATACACACACACATACACACCCATGCGCACAAACACACTTAAGCGCTGACTACCTGTCCGCCCTAATACGCATACATACATATATAGAGATATAGGTATGCAATCTATATGGTTATACTGGCACTGCCAACACAAGCATCTGAATCTGAGTATCTTTGTCGGACTTGATTGGGTTTCGAGTCGCCAACTGGCTATAAATGATTTCAGGTCGCGTTTGATGATCTTTTCTATAAGCCATAAAATGCGATTTTCAAAAACAATACAGTATAAAACAGTAATTATATAATAATTCGATTTCAAATATAAAAAAAAATTAAATAAATCATTTAAATTATATGAACAAGTACGAAATCTATAGTCGTAGTGTGGTGCGATCTCGACTAGAAGATACCCTGTTCCAAAGACATTACCCACGACAAGTCGTAGATATTCAAACTAATTAAATAGACGATGAATATTATGGAATTGTTTAAAGATATCTGATTATAATATATTAATATTATATCTTAAATATTGTGGTTTTTATTGTTATTGTTAATCGATTTCAATAAAAATATACTTGATCTGCTCTTATAGTCTCTGAGGTCGGTCTATTCACACAGCTGAAAGAATATATATAATATAAGTTGTCGGAGATGCTTCCCTCTGCCTGTTACATATTTTTCAAAAATTCAATATACCCCAATTTACATATTTTCAATTCAATTCAATTTCGTATAACAACAAAAGAAAGTAAAAACAATGCCACTAAGAGTGCATCTTGTCGAGAGTGCTCGACTACCCTAAGGCAACAAAATGAATTAAAAAATAAAGTCAAAAACACTAATTTGAATATTGCCCCCAGCGTTTATGATTCCCGAGAACTAAATAAAAAAGAAGGAGAATAACATATCGATAAATTAGCTTCAAGCACAATTATTATACCCTTTCATGCATCTTTAATGGGTAGAAAAAGTAGCGAGAGTCAAATGAGAATTTCAGCGAGTAAAATGTATTTGTTTGTTTTACTTACGTGTTGAATGGCATTGAGTTTTAAATTTTGTTTTGTAATCCAAAGGTTATTGTTTTTTCTCTATCTTTTTGTTGAATTTTGGTAATGATTTGTATTTTAAATTATAAGTTATTTGATTATTGTGTGACTTAACTATGTATTCACGTTTATAGATAAGTGAACGAAAGTTTTGATATTTTGGTATAAAAAGAATTCCAAGGTCAAATATACCCAATAAATATGTGTATATGTGTGAATTTTTTGTTGTTTTTTTTTTTCAATATATTAACAAAATTTAGAACAAGTCGAAAGTAAACACTTAGCACATATGAGAATTTGCTTAACAATATTAAAAATAGGAAGTTAAATGCGACAAAAATAACAATATAGACATTAATATATTTAAATTTAAGTAATTTTAAAAAACGTATTGCATTTGCGAAAATTTGGAATTGATTTTTATAAATAAGTAACTTGAATTTGTATTTTAAATATTTGAAGATTTCTCAGTCAAAATTTATAATTTCGTAACAATTTAAAATAAATTTTTATGTTTTTTTTTGTTGTAAGTTTAGTTTCTTTTCGTTATTTCTTTGCCGTTTTTGTAATCCTTTGTGTGTTCAGACTGCATTGGTATTGGTTAGCATCGTTCGGGGTGTGTGTGTGTGTTTTATTTTTCTTCTTCTTTTTGTGTGTGTTTAGTTTACAGAAATTTCAATTTCAGAAATTTGTGTGCACTTTGTAAGCGAGTTATTCATGACTTGATGGTTACTTTGATGACTTCGTTAACTTTTTCAACAAATTATTATAACACTAACAATAATAATTTTGTGTGTCACTTTAACCAGGGACAGAGCGATGTAAAAACTTTAACATGAAAACAAACGTCAACGTCATGATCAACAATTGTATAACACAACCGCTCTACGGATCGGTTCGGATCGCTTCGATCTGAGTGCCGCCTCTCTGGAGATTCACTTCCACTTTCTGCAGCGTTCGTTTTGTAAATGTTGCATAGTTCTGGCCGCAGACAGAGCTCAACTAAAGGCACAACATAACAGCAACAGCAACAGCCAAAGGAAGAGGAAGCAGAGCGGCGGCGGCAGACAAACAGGAATGCAATTGCAGGGTAAAAACAACAACAGCAACAACAGCAAAAACAGCAACAACAACAACAAGAACAAGAACAACAACAGCTCCAGCTCACAGTTCGAACTTCGAACTACCAAGTGAGAGTTGTGACAGAGAGAGAGAGATAGAGAGGAAGAGAGCGATCGATCGCTGTGTATGTGTGATTGTGTGCGTGCATGTGTGCATGCAGGCGAGAGAGCCCGTCTCACTGTGAGAGCGAGAGAGCGTAGCAGAGTAACGGGGCGTACGACAGGAATGCAGCAGGGAGTAAGGCAAAAGCAAAACAATTGGGGAGGATAATAATGCAGCAATCATGTGCGTTCTCTCCCTCTCTTTCTCTCTCACTCTCACAATTAATTACTTGCTTCCTCACTCGCTCTATAGCTCGCCCCTGGCCCACCCAGCGCAGGGTTGTTTGTGAACAATAACAAAATGCGTCTGCAGCCTTTGCTTATGTCCCTGATTTAACATAGACAAAAAAAATAAATAAATAAATATTAAAAAAAAAAAAAGCTGCGTTTGAAATTGTCCTGAGCAGTGGGCAGGCAGAAAGATATGTTAAAGTTAGGGTATTTGCGTCTCGGCGACAGGTGCTAAGTGGCCAACGAGTGCAACTAGTAGCTCTTCGTCTAGGCAGGTCAGTCATTGAACCCTTCCACACAATTAGCACCCAGCAATAGCAGCAGCAATACCAACAGCAGCAGCAGAAGCAGCTGGTTAACCAAGCCGAGAGAGGCCCCCATGCAAATAATGAATTTTGTGTATAGGGAAACACAATTAGAATACAACCGGAAATCAAAAAAACAATCGGTGCATATAATAACAGAGGAGCGCAGGACAAAAGTCTGGCAATGCCCAAAATTACACACTTAAGACCGAAATCCATAAGCAATTTGTTCGTACGCGCCAGAAATTAATCAGCTGAAATAAGCAAATAAGTCGAAAATCAAAAAATCAGCGCAGACGGATATGAAACAGGAGATGAATTGCCGCCCCACACAAACACATACACGTACATACAAATTTATATATATATGTATATATATATATATATATATATGTAAACAGTGAATTGGAAACTGTACCCACAAGCATATATAGACAGACGATTTGTACATGTCCTGTGTACAGGCTGCATAGCAGAGCATTGCAGCGCCGACTGAGTGTCACAAGTTGCATAAGGTTTGAGGTTCGATGAGGTTTGAGGAAGGGACGACTGCAAGGACTCCAGGACATACCTCAATTTCACTAAATTCAACCCAATGCGACGCAACGCAACGCGACGCGACGCAACACTAACCTCTCCTCTCCCCAACTCAACTGAACTCAATTCAACCAACGACTGACTTACGACCGATGACTGAGGTATTACTGGAATAGGTAGTTTGCAGCTGTCGTCTGTTATTGCTTTATGGCTCGCATTGTAGCACATGCCAAAATGGGTTTGGGTTGAGGGGGTATGCTCTTGGTAGAACACCATTGAAATTTTTGTTTTTCTATGGCTTAGAGGTTCGTTGGACTCGTTGAACTCTTAGCTGATAAGAAATTTCCGAAAAAACAAAGTTTGAAGAATTGTGTATACGTGGAGGAGATAGACTAGTTGAATATACGTGTATAAAGAAATGCAACAATGGGTCAATTCGTTTTTATAGGAAATTAGATAGAATACAAATCGAGAACTACGAATCAACCTACTTACTGTCGTGAATGCATTTAGATCGGAACGAAGCCAGAGACAGTATATTTCTAAAAACTGGGTTTTGATTAGATGAAACTATAATCTAAGCCCAATGTTATTTATTTGGTTTTAATCACAAGCCAACAAGTGATATTTCTTAAAGATAATAATTGATAATAATCAAAACAAAATTATTGGTATCTCCCGCTGCTCAAGAAACGTCCACAAGGTGGTTATAGGTGGCTCCCAACTGGACATCTACCCAGTGTCTGTGTGTGCCTGTTGGCCTAAGGCTGAGATCGGGTGCTCATTAAACCTCTGACTACCTGATCGTTGCCTTTGGTCTGACTTACCGGTTTTCAAATTTGGGATATGCGCTCACGTTTTTCAGCTATTTTAAGTAACAATAACGAGATAGAGTGAGCGAGATAGACAGACAGAGAGAGAGAGAGAGAGAGAGAGGGAGTTCTTCAAAAGCTGTGCCGGGACAAGCCACGAAAAACAAGAAGCGGAACCTTCGGATGAACAAAAAAAAAAGAAAAAAAAGTAAACATCAAGCCGCAGAAGCCCACGGGCAGACGCAAGTACGAGACGAGAGTGTATATTCATAAGATATAACACAGCACAGACAGGGCCGAGGTTCAGCATCAGCATCATCATCAGTATCAGCTCCGACTTATACTTCGGCTTCAACTTCGGCTGCTCTGCTACTTCAGGTTTGGGTTTTGGGTTCAGGTTGGATAGGTAGAGCAACTCGTCTGCCTAAACACTGTCGGCGCGTTCGCAACGTTCGTTGCGCTTTTGTTTTTCCATTCACAAAATTCCTGGAAATTTGTAGATCAGTAAATCTCTGCTCTCTGCTGCTGTTGTTGCTGCTGTTGCCTTTGTGTATTTTTACTATGAAAGGACAGTGCAGGACATTGATGCTGCAATTAGCTTAACTAAAGCTGAGCGAATTCTTTGCTCTAATGAGCAGGCAGCGTGGGAGCTTCCGAGCGGATGTGAGGCTCTAGAAGATGGGATTAGATTCAAGCTGAAATCAAATTAAGGACATCAAACCTTCAACACGGACAGACAGACAGGCAACGATTTTGATGTACAACAGATGTCCCAAATGTGTGGCAAGCAGCCAATGCATGATGAAAAGTGGAAAAAACAAAGTAGAAACAAAAGTAGAAGTAGAAGTAGATGTAGAAGGAAACGACATGCAGAGACACGGACAAATGCGGCAACACACACCTGGACATGGCGTCTTCTTGCGCTAAAGTGTCGAGCACTGAGAAGCACCCTTAAAAAAGGAAAAACCAAAAAGTATCAGCACCCTCCATTGCCATTGCAATTGCTTTTGTGCGTGGAGTGTTTGTGCAGAGTGCGGCGACTGCGGAGTGTGTGTGGATTGTAGAGTAGTGTTGGTTGCCCAGCAGATACTTCTGACGTCTGTTGCACTGGAAAAGTGGAACCAACTTAATGCACGTAGACACCACATACGCAAATTCACAAAATGTCAGTTGGTCATTTTCAATACCCTGTACTCAAGGCATGTGCATAAAAAAAACAATAGGGTGTTATATAGTTATTATAATATTTGTAAGAAAATTAATAATTCAAGATCAGCAATGAAATTTCAAGCACATTTTTTGTTTTATGCTTAATTTAAATAAAATGTAAATATGTAAAAATTTAAATATGTTTATTTATATTTATTATTAGAAATGTATTGCATTATTAATAAAATATTTGAATATCTAATTATTTATACAACTTGAATACTAGTGATACAAGTTTCGTAATGTGTGTATAGTTTTTTCAATCACTTAACTCCTCAAATTAATATATTGAAATCAGCTTTATTCAAGGTTTAGAAAACGCTTCACATTTCATATTTTTCATTTTCGTTTTCGGTTTAAAGAAGAGAAGAAATGTGAATACAAGCAAATTACTACAATAATTTGCAATTTTTATCCCTCAAACAATATCATCATACCAGCAATAGCTTCAGTGTCTCCAACATACCAACAGGGTATCTCCCTTGCGGGTGCTCCCTCGCGTTTAGACTCCTCCTATTTGTGGCGTATAGTTGGCCAAAGAGATATTACGTTGCTTGCGCCGTTTATAATTGTTGCAAAAAATAAAGGAAAAGGAAAAATACAAATACTACAGCAGCAATGCTTAAGGGTGCAACAAGATGTGCCCCGCTACGGATCAATCTCCTCTCCTCCCTCTCTCGCCCTCTTTGGCCTTCCCTGTTACTTGCTTCTAGTGTTAGAATCGGGCGCACTGCTGCTGCTGTTGTTGTTGTTCTCTGTTGGGTTTCCTGCACAACTGAACAGGAAGTGGAAGTGGTTTTTGTTGCAGAAATTGAAATGGGAACGACAACGCTGACGATGTCTGCTGCCGCTGCCGCTGTCGTTGCTGAAGTGGAGCGCGACACAGTGGGACACTGAGGCCAATGGCTAACTAATTAGACTAGGTCGAGCGTGCCACAGATTAAAATAGCCAACTAACCGCACAACATTTGTGTCGACTGCAAAGCAAAAACAATTGTGATTAAATGTTTGAGCTTAGTTTTAGTTGCATTTAACATTTGGTTAGATTGTCAAACGTTAGCCTAAGAAGCTACAAATATTTGGTGGACACAGATGAGACCACTGTGCTGCATTGGGCCCAGGCCATGTCCCAATGTCCAAAATGCAGCCATTGACATGTGCCAAATGACGATGACGATGGCGTCGACGACAACGACAACAACAGCCCCTACTGCAAAGGGTGACCGTTGCCCGATGCAAGAGGGCTGAGCCCCGGCTATGGCCACGGCACTGAGCCAATAATTAAAGTAAAGCAACAACCCCTAAGCGGGGGCTTCGTATCGTTTCAAATAGGGTGAATAATTTCTTCTATTTTTTTTCTTCTTTTTTTTTTTTGCCCAAGCCGGCAACGAATTGTAAAAAAAACGCATTGTAAATTAGAGCAGCCAGGGGCAGTGACAGGGGGGACAGGGGTACACTGAGAGGGTTGTTCTTGTTGTTGCTATTACAACTAATCGAAAGTTGTTGTTGCAGCAACGCTGAAATTAAGAAAACAGCTGGCAACACATTTTGTATATAGCCTCTATGCGATCCTTAAGGCAACTTCGCCCCGTTGCACGTGTCAAGAAAACGAGCAGAAAAACTGCGAAATCCTCACAGTTATATATGATGAACTGAATGTGACAGATAAGGCGATATGGAGTCGCTCCTACCGAACCCTACCTCCCTAGCGAAACATGATGCAATGTGCAATTACATGCGTGAGATTTAAATCACAAATTTTCATTTGGGATCTGGACCAGGTAGCCTGGAAAATGTGTTAAGCCTTTGGCCCGACACGCGAGCTGCTGCTCTTGTTCCGCCTTAAACTGTGTGTATGTGTGTGTGAAAATCAGCCGAGCATAGCAAATCCCTGCTCGCCCCTTTTTAAACTCGTGGGATTAATTAGCATTTGGTTTAGGAAATGTGAAATTTGGGTCACCCCAGGCATACTTTATATATATGTATATAGTTAAATATGCATATGGAACATGGCGGCATGTCAAGTGAATGTCAAAGCAAATTGTTTGGGTAACATATAAAAATTGATTTGTAAGCTTGCCAACTGCTGATGGAATTTAAATATGGGATAAATCTTTTAGGTACAACAACCAGTTTTGTCCGTGTGACATTTGCTAAGCAAACATCAAAAATTCCTTGGTCCTGCTTACCCAGCATACTGACAAGTTAGCTTTGATGTACTGCGAGCGAGCTCATTTGTCTGTTTGTTCTGTTTGTAGTTGTAGTTGTAGATGCAGTTCCCGTCAATGTTGTCCACGGTTCAGTGGACTGTCAAGCGGTTGTCGAAGGGTGAATAACACCTCCTCGGTTCACCAGGCTCATGCCAAAGCATAACCAGAATTCAAGTCGACCAAAGCAGCTGAAGCAAGCAAACTCATCTGCATATACATATAGAGCATACAAATGTTTTCTTAAGTGGTTCCACAGTTATCAGCTAATTTTACTTGTCAAAGCAAACCAGGTAAACCCCAATGAGAACTTGACAGACGCTTCAAATGAAAATCCTTTGTGTACTTAAGTATTTACGAAAAACTTACCAACAATTTAATCAGTAAAAGCATGCAATCTGTAAAATAAATAAGAAAATAACTGTCATTAGAATAGAGCCTTATGTTGTGGAACAATTTGTAATAAGTCTTGAGATTCACAGCACATTTTAAGATGTTGATCTAGTTTCAAGACTCATGATTGAGTACAGCCTTGCTAAAGAAATTCATAAAACAGTTTTTCCTATTCTGTTGGATATTTGTATTCCTAATCATCATCAATCATTTAGTCCTTAAGCTGCATTGACAAAACGTAACTAGATCGCCATATAATCTTAATAATAAAGCAGACACATCCTGATCTGTAAGGTATTTATATTACTGATCATAGCTATAAGAACTTTAATAGTAATTATATCATATTTTTTATTTATTTTTTAAAATTTAAATTTGAATATTACACTTAATTTTTAATTTAAATATTACTTTTTGATTATCTGACTGATATTAGCCGCCATTAAAAATTAAAAATAAATAGTGAATTTAAACTTCGTCAACCGTTGTTCTAATTCAAACAGGACACTTTAGAGTTTATTTTAGATTTTCTAGGATAAACAGTTCGTTAGACTTACGATCACTTGAGTTGAATTGCGGCGATAAGAATTATTCATTATAAACGTTATGTAAATTCAAGTGTTGTATCTGGCTTGGGCAGTATAACAACCCAACTCGCTCCAGGCGTGTTCCTTTCGCGACTCAGACCGAAACCTAAATCAACAAATCTTATTCAAAGATTTGGAACAAAAACTTTCCAAGCTAATTCAGGATTCAGAAGCAAACAAAACCGAATCGAGCCCAACAAAGATGTCAAATAAGGCATCATCAGGGGCATCAGACGCAGCAAAAAGCAAATGAGGCGTTGCTGGAGGTGGACAGAGTTGTGGCCCATGGAGCACAAAGATTATTGGTGCGTTTGGGTCTGCTCTGGCCAACAATGTTTGGTGTTAATAAAAATTATGAAATGCTTTTATAACTATTTTTTTTTTGTTTCGTTGCTTAGTTAGCAGCTAGCGAAAAGCGATCCCTAGGGGGGCGGGGGGTGGGGGGAAGGGGGTGTCTTGTCCCAACAGTCCAGTCCAAGCAGTACAGCAGTACCAGAACCTGGCTCCAGTCATGATTGTCGTTTGGGTATTTTAAAAACGCCAGCGACTTATGCGTCTTCAGCCAACGAAACCTGATTTGATGACGGCGCAAGAGTTTAAAGGGCTCGCGTAGGTAGACGTAAAGAGATAGGGGGAGAGAGAAAAAGTGAGAGAGAGAATAAGACGACACATGCTCAGAAGACTGCGAGACGACGAAGAAGATGCGAGCTGCTCTGCTCTGCCGCTGCGTGAACTCGCATAAGACTTTACGCTTACATTCCTGGCCAAAGTGCAGGCCAGGCTACGCAATAGAAGCCAGAACAGTCAGCAGTTAGCAGCTAGCAGTTAGCAGCTGGGTGTGCTGGGAAGTCCGGAGCGGGGTGTGGGAACTGCGAGCGGCAGTCGGGAGTGGGTAGTCTCGTCTGGTTGGCAGCATTCCACCAACCAGTCAGCCGCACCAGCTCCAGATTCAATGCTGACGCTGCCACATGTTGCACACACTGTGAGAATGAATTTAATTAAAGAACATTTGCCAGCATTTGCAAATACAGCGCAGAGACCAATGCAGCGCCAGTCAACAACACAACTAGTGCAAAGTCTAGCGTTGCACAGTAATTCGAGAATGCACTCATTGTCCATGCACAATGGCGCTTTTAATCGAATAATCGATGGCACAACACCCTTTCAATTATTATGACATTTGGGACGTGTCTATATGCCTCACTGTTGGCTTTAATTATACGAATACTTAACAATAATAGCCTCGAAATTGTGGACGTAATTGGTGGTTATGAAAGAAAACGAAATAAAATGCATAAAGTCATGATTTGTTTAATGAACACAGCGAAAGTTGCAAGGTGATATAGTTTTGCTTGGCTTAAAAAATGAACAGGAATGGGATGCATAAAACGAGATTGCATATCATCATTATTAGTTTGGGTACAGAGGGGCACCGAGTAGAACAATATTGCGGCAATACGTCAACTGTGAAATGAAGAAAGATACCTGCAGCAATCGGTATGCCCAATCGGTAGGCACCAAGTCTAAAACAAGTTAACTTTTCCTTTGTCAATGAGAAGTAATCCTCATTGCCATAGCTAGAAGAAGCATAAGTATCTTTGGGAAACATGTTATCAACCTAAAAGGAATAGAAACTCTCCACCCGACAAAGATTCTTGCATTCGTTCGGGAATTACGGTTGATGGACGAGCTATAGGCTCAATATATAAATATATAGACAGTGCCCCAATAATAATAATCCTTCTAACTTTACCCATTAAAGCTGTGTGATTCTGTTAGAGAAGTACACTATAAAGTATGCAAGTACATTAGTCACGATCAGTAAATAGTCTTGGCGTCTTAATCCTGACTTTCCATCCGAACTCACAGACTACATGGGTAGGTATTACCTCTTTATAAAGTGACTTTCTTTGCTACCACAAAAACTACAAGAGCTGCTTCGTATGAGTTAATCCCTGATTAAACTAGAGAATTTTAAATTCTAGCTGCATCTGATTAGAGCATTCTCAACATGGCTTTATTTTATGCATCTGTCCACTGTGCAAGGGGCTGGCTTTGTGGAGTCTGGCAACAATGCCAATTAAATCACATTTCAGTGGCACATTAAAATGCAATAATATATATATATATATATATATATATATATTTATGTATATATATGTATATATATATATATACGTATTGTATGTGTTGCATATGTGAGAGAGCAGCACTGAAGCGGCTGCCATTGGAGCGTATAAAGTATTTCATGCTCTGGCTCAATGCAGAGCCACCCTCGTCCCAACCATCAGCCCCGCAATAGTTGTCCTTTTGCGCATGCTCCAAAAACTACGCGTAGATGTTAAATTTCCGATAAGCGGGCGTTACGGCCAGCCAATGGCAGCTCCACAGCTCTAGTGACAGCTCTACGGCTTCCCGAAAAATGAGACAACGCGGGGACTCTAAGTGGGACTGGTCTGAAGTGGAGTGGAGTCAAGTAAAGTGGCGTCCACTGAATGTCCACGTCCGCGTTGCATATTTACCGCTCTCATTGCATTTTCAGCATAATTTGGCGTAATTTTAGTACAGCAGCATCTGACATTGTGGTCTTCGGATTCAGATTCTGTTGTGTGTGTGTGTGAGAGTATGTTTGGTGTCCACTTCCAATATTGTTGCACCAAGTGACCGAGCTGCTCCATTCGCCATTGCCATTCGCGATTCGATGGCGGCCACGAATTATGCTGTGGAATATTGAACAGTCTCAAGGTTGTCCTTGTTCGACGCCAACTCCCCCATCCATGCCACAATACAGCTGCGTGACTGCCACAGAGGAGACGGCTTTTTTTTTATGTCTTGCCAGTTTAACAATAACAGATCCAAGCAACAACAACAACAACGAGAACTGCAAGTGTAGGTGAGACAAATGGCACGATATATATATATATATATATATATATGCATATACACATATGTGTGTGTACATATCTGTAGCAGCAAGTTGCGACACATGTAAACTGATGCGGGTTGAATGCCTCCGATTATGCACTTGAAATACAGTTATATGTGAATGTTTAATTCATTTGATTCTCTCTTCGGCTTAACACTACAAACTCGATTGGTGTAAGCTGATTCTTATAAAAACAACCAATTCGTAAAGAACTTACTCTCAACAAATAGCTCAAATTGAACATATTCATATTATTCAGTTAATTCAAGATATTCGTTATTCGAATAGCAAACTTTGGCTTTTAGAGTAGCCCTTTCAAATACTTATTTTAATACTTTACCATGACTAGTTAGGATGCAGCTTTATGAAAAATTGTACTTTATTATTTCAAAACCCAACTCATTCATATCGTCTATAATCACCCTATAACTGACAGGGTGTAAGTTTCTTCGAGTTATCTTATAGTATTGATAAACACCTGTCGCCATTACCGCAGCCTAACTCTTGTTATCAAGGCTTGGCAAAGCTGAGCTGGTGAAAGCCCAACTTGCGATCAACTGCCAAGCTTAACAGTGGCTCGCGTCCTGACCATCAATTTGGTATCCAGTTGCAACAGGGGCAACAGGCAACAGGAGCAATAGCAACAGCAACAGAAAAAGCAACAAACCGCAAATGAAATATTTGTGGCATTGCAAATGAAATAAATGAAGTTAAGCCAATTTGAGGTTAAGCTCCAAAAAGGGAATTCGTTATTATGCACAACAACAACAACAATAACAATAACAATAACATCATGAAGTTGAGTAGTGGAAGAAGAAGAGAAGCACTGTGAAAAAAGACGCGTGTCTTGCGTGTTCTGCCTGGACTTGACAACATGGAATTTTCGCAACCACAGAATGCGACAAATGCAACAATAGCTGTAAAGCCAGTCAGCACGAATAAGGAGAAGGCAACATGGCACAAACCGCAATAAACTGGTGAAACAGATAAGCGGCAAGAATGCACAAAGATAAGCCAAAACACACAGCAACCAAAATAAAACAAATAATAACAATAAAAAAAAAATATAAAAAAAAACTTAAAATTGTGTGCAAAACGGGGAGTGGGCTGAAAGCGTGGGAAGTCACTTTGTGGGGGATATAATTGCTTTTATTTTTTTTTTCCGGGCGGTTACTGGCGTCATTATCTAGTTATTGTATAATTCGATAAAGTAGTCGAGCTAATGCTAATGCAATTTTACAAATATGTATTTGAGTACATAGAAACGAGTATTTAAAATAAGCAATCTAGCAACAAACAAAATACTCCACTCGATAACAGTGTGCTGTCTACAAAAGCTTGTAGACACCGCCAGCGTTGCTGTCGACGTCGACGTTGCAGTTGACGGCGTCGCTGTCGTCGGGCAACTCCAAAAGGGCCACCGAAACGTAAACAACAAAAACAACAACAACTGCAACCAATAAGGCAAGAGAGCCAACAGAGAAGGAACAT
The DNA here is from genome assembly GCA_035043505.1 of Drosophila setosimentum. Lineage (NCBI taxonomy): Eukaryota > Metazoa > Arthropoda > Insecta > Diptera > Drosophilidae > Drosophila > Drosophila setosimentum. Next base: position 6,446,692 of record JAWNMY010000001.1, read on the forward strand.
CAGGAGCAGGAGTATGAGTAGCACGAGGAGAACGAGTAGGAAGCAAATGGAATGCAGCCGACAGCGGCGGCTACATGAAAAATAAAAACAATCGACGAAACGAAACGTAGAAGCTTTTAGACATTAATCGAATAGTACATACTCTGTACTTTTCGATATATTTTGAACTATCGGCTTGACCTTGAACTAAATTTCTAATCGGGAAAACATTCTTATCTCTCACCTTGTAGCACTTTTAAAAATTAAACATAGAACAGCAAGCTATATGTTTTACTCTTCTTGACATTAAATTGGGGAATGTATAATCTTGTATTGAGATTTTAAAATGCTCCTCATATTTAATGGAAATTTCGATTTTTCCTGGGTAACATAATTGCTAGCAATGTTAACGAACAGCGATGGAAAAATGCAAACTACGTTATAAGCTTCGGGGGAAAATGAACGCAACCCTTTGCCGCTTGTATGGAGAAAAAAAAAATATGCGTCGCTTGCAGGAGGCAGTTCCTTGAAGCTGATGTTATTATTGTTGGTGTTTTGAGTGTAGCCAAAGAGCTGCTGGAAGGATGTAAGGCAAAAGGGGGCGGAGGAGGAGGGCGAGCAGTAGTGGTTAAGATGCGTGTTTGGGTCTTTGGCTTGGCGCTGCGTTCTGCTCCTGCTGCCGGCTTCGGCTTTGCTCTGCACCGAGACGCGGCGTCCGTCGTCATTCAGAATTCCATTGAAATCGTTTGAAAACTGAGCCCGGTGCAGAAAAGGGAACGGGGAGCCGTAGAACTCAAATGGCCTATCTCGCCCTGTCTGCTCCAAGCTAGGAAGGTTCTGTGGAATGGAGTGGGGTACAAAATCGGGTGGTGTCGTCGTCGTCTCGTAATAAATATGCGCCGAGAGTTTCGCTCGCGGCGGCCAGTAGGCCGGCAACTGATGATGACTCTGCTGCTTGCTCCGTTCCTTTTGCCTTTGTTGTTGTCGTAGTTGTTGTAATTGGTGTACAATGTGTACACACTCTCGTAAAATGTGTAAAAATAACAAAGTAAACGAGTTGCAGTTTAGCAATAAAGTAAAAGGCAAACGGATGCGCAGTACGAGCTTTGCAAGGACCGAGGACCGAGAATTGTGTCTGCTGCTGCACCCGCATAATAAACCAGAGCGTCTATATACACAATATATATATGCACATACTTATTTATGTCTGCAGCCACAAAAACTCTTTGCATATAATTGTCGGGCCACGCTGCAACAATAGAGCACAAAAGGAAGAGAAAGAGAGAGAGAGAGTGAAAATGAGAAAGAACAGCCTCGTCAGACTAGCGGCAAACGGCAATAATATGCAACTACAACAATGCTGTTGTTGTTGCTGTCCCCATCCTCCATAAAATTGCAAGTGCTAAGAAGAGAGCAGCACGAGCGATAACGATAGGGAGAGAGAGAGAAAGAGAGTGAGAGAGTGAGAGAGAGAGAGAGAGAAAGAGAGCACAAGCGAGTAGCGAGTAAGCCGGCAGAACAACAAATCCCCCGACAAGTGCCAAAGCTGAGCAAGCGCCACACACAGACGACAGCAGCAACAACACTCAGCACATACACACACCACACGCAGGCAAAATGGATGCAGCGACTGCGCTGCTGTTGCTAAAAACAAGTTGAAAGACATCAGAAACAGCAACAGCAACAACAACAACAAGTTCTCAAGCTGTTCTCGCGCTCTTTCTGTCTGAATTCGATGTGTGGGTCTCTGTGCAAGTGGAGCTCTGCGACGGCAGCGGCAGCGTCAACGTCGACGTCGACGTTGGCCAACGCAGCAAAATTTCATGAATGGAATTTGTAAATTTTCTTTTCATTTGCAACGTTGCGCTGTTTTTGTGGTTGATGTGGCTGTTGTTGGCGTTGTTGATGTTATTGTTGTTGCAGCGCTAATCATGTGCAGCGCATCGGGAAAGAGACAGCGACAACGACAGACCTCAAGCAAGTGGGGCAGACGGTGGGGCAGCCAATAACAACAACAATGTTGTTTTTTATTTTTTTGCACTGTGTGTCTGAAACGGGTTTTTGTTGTGGCTCTTGCATATTTGTCGCAATTCTGGCTTCCCTCGCACTCCTCCCCCACAACCGCCTTTCACCGCCTATCGCACAACTCAGCTGTGCAGTGGTTGCTTGCATAGAAAACGAAAACCTATCGCATGGTGGCAACAACAATTTTTTGACATTGTCGTTATTTTTTTAAGCGAGCCAAAGCGAGCCAAAGCGAAAGAGCCACACACAGAAACTAATGTGATTTTAATTGCTAGTATTTAATTGTAGCCAGGCAGCAACATTTGACCAAAGTGATTTGCGCAGCCAACTATGTATGTAAAGAGTGAAGAGCTCAACTTTATATTTGTCTTTGTCAATTTCTTTGAATTAGCATGGAGAACTCGGGGTCACAACAACAATAACAATTTCATTTCACACTGCGAGACGATTCGCAATTACAAACGGCATAAAAAGAGTACAGCAGCAAAAGTTGCAGCGTCTGCGACGGCCTCTCTGGCAAATAAAACACATGCATACAAATATGTACATAAATACTTACATATATGCATGCTCATGCATGTACATACATTAACATATATGCATATGTAGAATATATTCATTTGACTAGAGTACCTCAATGCTGGATTTCATTTCTTTATTTTTTTTTATTTTTATAATGAATGTGGTTATTAATATGTAAATATGATTTTTCATAATCTCTCAATAAATTACTACCAAGACACCTTCTTCTATTTCTGCTGGTTTAAGTTTGAATTCGATAATCTGGGATTCTTATTTAAGTTATTGGAGTTTTGGTGTGTTGTTCTCGAAATGAATTCGGTCAGACATTTTTTTAGCATACTTTTTGGAGCATACCATTACAATTTACGTTATTGGTTATGCTTCTGTAATTGCTCAAATTCGACTAGATATTCAGCTCAGCTTTCCTCGATGATTCATAGCAGTATAGAGTTGAACGGAACTCAGTTACAAAGTGTTGCTAAAATCTTGTTATTGCCTTTGTTTAATCAATCATCACCCTCATTTCAGATAGAGCATCCAAAGAGCAACAACAAACGAGAAGAGCCAGAAATAAAAACAAGTCGATTGGCTTTGAGCTTTACGACGCCGTTTTTGATTAGCTCAAGGATATTAAGCGAGATTGGCATTGATATGCGTGCCTCATGTCTATGATGGGTATCCGTGTGTGTGTCTGTGCGTGTGTGTGTTTGTAAGGGGTAAAATCTAACCAAGCAATGCGAAACGTGAACCGACTCATAGACGAGGGTCATAAAACAGCAACAGGCAATAAATATCCTATTGTGGGCAAAGAACAGAAACAGGACTCAGCAACACTGAGTGGATAGAGCTATTACCTGACAAGTGGCATGTAGCATATGCCCGCTCAATACATGGTTAAACTGTGTATATTTGTATACATCGAAAATATGTTTACCACAAGTTTCTTGAATTTGTACAAAGAATGGATTTAAGTGTTGAAATATTGAATATTGAAATATTGATAGGTATTTCCATCTCGGCTTTTTGAGCTGTAAGGAACTAAAGCTCTACAGTTTCACAGAAGGCCAATCATTAATCGATTGATTTCTATTCACATGTAAAATTCTTACGCAAAGCTATGTTTTACAATGAGGGTCAATGGTATGGCAGCTGTTACGTACAAGAGACAAATTGTTCAACACTCGAGATGATATCAATAACAGACAAAGGGGAAATGTTTAATTATAAAATAATAGCCAGAGAAATGTACAAATATGCCGTGAAGAAGAAGCCGAGTAAACAACTGGCAACAACAAGCGCTAGACAAACGGCAGCTGGCCAAAAAAGGAAAAACTATAAGGAAAACTGTGCTGAGAGGTAAGCAGGTGTGTGTAGGGCATAAATTATGAGCACGTCCGAGTCATAGGATGTGCAGGATTATAAAAGATCAACAACAGCAGCAGAAAAGCAAAGATGAAGAGAGAGAGAGAGAGAGAGAGAGAGAGGAAGCAGGAGAGAAAGAGAGTGAAATAGATGCAGCTAGAGAGTAAAGCCAAAGGGAGTAGTCCTCGTTCATCCCATTCAAAGATGATGCAAAATGTTGTTCTGCCACGCAGCTGCCGTGAAAGTGAAAAAGTTAAAGACGTCGACCGCTCAGCGACTTTTGCGATTTTTCTTAGCCCTTTGTCCCATTGTTGAATGAACCCAAGTAATCTCTGATCCTAGCAGCTGTACATATATATGTATGTATTATGTATCTGGGCAGATGCGGAGAAATGTGCGCAACTGTCTCATAAATTGCACTCGTAATCGATTTGCACAACTTTTCCTTCTGATGGGAGAGACCCGAAGGAGAAAGAAAAAATACGACTACATCATTTTATATGCATTTGGCAATTAGATCAGAGCAGACACAACTCTTGAGTTATATTGCAGCTGTGGAACTTTCTATTGTGTTGTTGCCTGTAGCCTTCAAGGTATAATCAAATTGAATCAATTTTGTGTAATTATTCGGAGTTTGTTTTTGGGTACATCTATAAAAATGTCATGGCGCTGTTATTATTGTGAAAATTATGATTTAAGTATTGGGATGTAAGACATTAAATTACATATTCATAATCAAATGATGAGATACGAATCAAATTAAGTTGTTCAAATAGCATGCTTAAAAAATTGAAGAATATTAATTCAAATTCTTACTTTTTCTTAATTTATACGTTTCTCCAGCTAGTATTTTACGCTAATCACTTTTGACCTTCGTTGGAATTTGTGGGCTTTACAATCTTCTCTTCTACAAGGAATCTATCTAAGTAGCTGGCTTAAGTTTGAACTCGAGCTGAACTCATTTGAACTTTTAAAAGTAGCGCGAAGCCCGATTCTCATGCTCGCAACTGGAGCTGCTGCTTATCAGAAATACCACAATGTTGCTGGATTGCCGGTTACTGGGAGTAGCCAAAGAGTCATGCGCACTTAATTTGAATCGCTTAAACATCCGCTTTACGCTTCAACACCGTTTCGGTGACACAGATACAAACATACAACACATACACATACACTACAATTGTTGCATATGCTTATGTGTGTGTGTGTGTATTTACATATGGGAACATATTTATCATAACGATTAATCATTTTATCAATGAAGTGCAAATTCGCATTTTGGAGCTGAGCAACAAAAACCAAAATCAACAAAACACTGTAAAAAGAAATATAAATAAATTTAGCGAAGCGACTGCATAAAGCGGCGCGAGAGATGACCCAATTGAGAAGGGAGTGTGGACTGGAATATGGAGTTGAGTGTTGTTGTCGATGTCGATGTCGACGTCAGCTTTAGCTTCAGCGTCATTCAGTGACGACATCACCCACAAACACAGCACAGCAGAGAGCACAACAACAAATGAGTTGTCATACAATGATACAATACATGGGGACATGTCTGGCTGCGGTTCCCTCTGTCCGTTTGACGTTCGTTTCTCTATGTCTCTCTATCTCTCTCCGCTGTCTGTCTCTGTCTTATTTCTGTGGCTGACTGCAGCAGGAAATCGATGTTGCCGTCATCGTCAGGGCACTGTTGACGTCGCGAATAACTTTTTGCTCCAATTTGCACGCATCAAAAACAAAAACGACGCAAGTCGCTGCGTTCGTAAGTTCGAGTTAAGTAATGTGTGTGTGTGCGTGCGTGTGTGTGTGTGTGTGTTTGCATGGCTGTGGCTGCGTACGTTAGTGTGGGAGCAGCAGCGCTCTTAAATTCCATAATCCACATTTCTTTTGCGTTCACCAGCAGCAGCAGCAGCAGCAACAACAATAACAACATAAGCAATGGCAACAATGATGGCGTCGCTGCTGCTGTTGCTGCGTCGAGTTTTGCTTCGTGTATTCTTCTTGTTGCTTTCGCGCATTTTAAAAATAGCCAGGCCAGCAAACAGTGAACAACAACAAAAAGAATAGCAACAACATCAAACGAACAAGCAACGAGAAGCGACTCAAATGTACCGCTACTAAAATACTCTTTTTTACAACAGAACAGATGAACCAATAATAAATAATTTAAGAATAGGTTAGCTAGAATAATATTCTTAACTGATCAAGTCAATATTCATATAAACATATATTATATGTACAAGAAATAATGCAAAATTTGCTACATATTTACAAATATCCTTATTCTTGTCCTATTCCCATGCCTATTTTTATGAAGAATACAATATTCATAGCATACTTTCAGGGTTCCGATTGAACCACATTTGGCACATTTTCATCGATTCCAACAAGAAATATGTTGATAAAGAATATACTTTGATATCACTCAGCGAGCGATTGAATTTTGGCATGTCAACTAAGACAAGCTACAATTGTAATACGCTCAAATGTTAGAGCATCAAGAGCAGCACGCAACCCAAAACGACAAAAAAAATAAAGTCAACAACAAAAGGCAACAAAAACATATTAATGAAATCGTTTTTAACTCGTTTCGCTTAAGTATTTTCATGCGTTTTGTCGGGGAGACTTGTGTGTGGTGTCTCTTTACCCCGCTCTCTCGGTATTTCTCGCTCTCTTTGTCTCTGTGAGTGCTGCCGCGGCCTGGTTATAAAAAAGTGCAACAACAACTAAATACATACAATATATGATAAAAACAAACACGATCGACACGACACGACGACCCAAAGCAGCAGCAGCAGCAACAGCAGCGGCGAGTCGGCAATTAAAAAAGTCAAAATCAAAATCAAAATAAAATGCGATCGTCTTTTGTTTTTGTAGTTGTTTTTGTTGTGCAGGTATTTAACGTAGCCTCGTACGAAAATTGACCGCTTAAAGCAAGTGCGCCATTTGTTTATTAATTGTATTGTGTAAGCCCGATTTGGATGATTCAACTGGCGTTGCCAGATCGCCTGGTCGCGATAACTAATGCACAATTATTTGTAGCGTTCATGCTTGGTGGTCTTATCAATATCATTGAGAATTTCATTGTTCACATTTGTTTGTGTTCACATTGTGTCTGGAGGGAAAACCTGATTACTAAGTGTAGAAGGAAGTGGCTTTGGAGTTGCCACATGGATCGAAAAGGTTTATAAATCATACATGCAATATATAAGAACCAATTTTTTTTTTAAATTTTATAATTGATTTATTTGCTTATATGAATTATTAATTGATTATATGAAACATCTTGTATATGTATACACGTGCGTATAATACATCTACTGATAACGGTATAATCTAATTCATTCATAGAGCAATTGTCATTCATATACATACCTTTCAGACCTTGGTTGAACTTGATTTGAACTTGATGCTAGCCACAGACTTAGAATCTTATCACACTTCTCTTATACGATCTTCAGTTCAGACTTGTTGCATTCCCACGTGACTTTGGAACAGTAACAGTCACAGCTAATACGATGACTGATTTGAGTTTAAGTAAAAAACCAAATAAATTACGTGCCAAACAAAAGTTTTAGTTCCCTTAGTACCCTAAAGGGGAGACGAATGCATTTGCTATCACACTTCTTGAGAAACGGTCAATCGGTCTTAGGCCGATGAAGAAAACAAAACGAAAAGTACAAATCACTGCTTCCGTAATAAAAAATAATATCGATATAACGAATTTTGTTCAGTTCGAGCGATAAGCATGAACAATATATATATACTATGGATATGTACATATATGCATATACAGTGTGTATATGTGTGCGTGTGTGTGTGTATAAAAAGCAACTGGGCAAAATGGCAAGTTGAAGAAATCACAGCATTTGTGTGTGTATACCAAACGGAGAACAGGTAAAGAAGCAACTGGTTCACAAAGCCAACTCACTGAGAAGACTGAAGGCCAAACCAGCAGCAGAAGAAGAAAAACGCTGTGACCAAAAATATGCAGACTCAAGATGAGTTATATCTGTTGCTTGCCACCTCCCCCCTTTGCCACTTCGCACCGCCACCTGCCGCTTGTGCCAAAAGTAACCACTGCAAATACCAAAAACTGATGACGCAGCGTCGGGTGGAGGTCATCAAACTATGATGACGTCGCCGTCGCTCCGCCACCGACGCGACAGAATATAAAAAATAAAAATCAAGAACGTCTAAATTAAGCACACCGAAGATTACATGCCCTTGAAAATTGAATATATAAAAAACGATTTTACATGTAGAAGTTATATTTTATATGATAATGAAACGCTAGCAACATAAGGAAAATAGTAACAAGTGAGTTATGTTGAAAAATAAAACAAGTTTACCATCCATCAACTCATATTTCTACCTATTTTTGCTATGCTAGTTGTATAATTTAGTAATGCCTGCAGCAAAAAAATGTTTACAATCGAAGTTACATCAAGATATCTTTAAAGCTGTTTCGCACAGTAACAGACACATCGACTGTGCCGTTTATAATGATCAAGAATACATATTCCTTATGGTTTTAGAGATGTCTCATTTAATTAGTTACAAGGGTAATACAAGGATATACGAATAAAGGAGAAGGGGTTATTATAAAACTGTATGTTTCAAGCAAGCAACAACAACTATATGTATTTTCCTAGCTTGGTTTTAAAGTATAACTTGGGCTCTTATCAAATGTGTGCTCAGAGTTCTACGTTCGTTTTCTTATTATATCTGGGTTAATTGATACTCTGATAAGGCGACAAAAAAAATGCGTCGAGGACAGTAAAACAGAAATTGTTTAATGTAAAGCAATTTTTGTTTTACAAGCAAATCGTTGAAGACAACGCTAAATTATTCGAGAATCACAATTCGAAGCGCTTAAGAGTTTCTAAATTCAACCTTCCAGACAACATTGTGAAATAAGTTAATAAATAGGTCAGCAAAATGTCAAACATAAATGTACAATTTACTTGCAATACCTTTAGTCCAATTTTGCTTGTTACTTTTACAGAACTAAACGAATGATGGTATTTGTCAAGTGGACAAAAATAATTGTGGAATTAAATGTGCCAAATTATTCGATTTAGGAATGCAAATGGAATATGACGTCACCGCCCAAGCAATGAATTGGAGTTGTTTGTTCAGTTATAAAGCCGTTAGATTGGCACACACAACCTCACGCACACATACGCAGCGTGCCATACAAGCAAAAGAGAAAGAGGCAAGAAGCAGAAGCAGAAGTAGCAGCAGGTTGATGGTTGATCGAAAAGCGGGCGGCGAGACCAGTATTGCCACATATCACAAAAGAGGCTCACTAATCAAATAATATAAAACAAAAATGCAGATCGCTTATTGCTGTGTCACAGCCATTTAAAATGATTATATAAAATGCGCATTAGAGAAAGTCGCAATGCAAACTCCTTCACTTATTTTATTTTTTTGTTGCGATTTGCGCTTTGCCTTTAGCAGCAGCTGCGCGTCAGCTGGGTCGCCCGGCATCAGCCACCGACCGGGTGCTTAAAATGAAAATGCCCAGCGCAGCACCCACACACACACACACATACGCACACATTCACACGGACGTCACATTTTTCGCAGCCTCTACATTCTAATACTATGGCATGCACACATCCATACGTACCTACCACATTTTTGTCGTTTCTCATTTGCCTGGGATATGGATTTTTCTGCCACGTTTTTCACACACTTTTAATTAAGGCAGACACTTGGTTTTGATCTCAATTTGAAGCTGACAATATTACCTTTCGATTGCGTTCAGTTAAATGCCGCTCACTGCACGTTTTCTCAGCGAAACCCGTAGCCTAAAAAATATAAAAGCAAAATGTGCTTCAATGCTTCCTCTTCGGCACCATGACAATTGGTGGCTGCAGAAAGAATGAACGAGAGAGAGACACACACACACACACAATACACACACACACACACACACACACACAGAGGGCGAGAGAGAGATAGAGGGAGTGAGGCGAGCGAATTGAACAGCAACAGCAGCGAAGTGCGGCCACAGCGGCGATGATGACGTTACAGCAGCGATGTTGTTGTTGATTTAAGAAACTTATGGTCCAAACGGAGCAAAAGGGCGCCAACTCTGTAAGCGCACTTTCTGCAATAAAACTGTATAATTGAACGAGTACCTGCCTGTGTATGCCAATTTTTAAAATAACTGTATATATATATATTTATTTTTTTGGACACTCGCGACTACGCGACGCGTTAACCAACAGCGAGAAATGAACAACTTGTGTGCTGGTATTGGTGTCGTCGTCGTCGTACGTGTTGTTTGTTCTTTTACACACACTTTCTTGCACACAGCGTTGCTTTTTGCGCTCATCAAAGCCGCGACTACTGTGTGAATTCAAAATTGTTTTCGTTTGCTAACAATTTAATGCAAAATGCAGTCGGTACTCACGAACGTAAATATATCCATGCAACACACACACTGACACACGTGCATACACAACCACAACGTGAGCGGCGCGCAGTTTTTGTTGTTTACATTTAACAGCTGTTGATCAGCTGTGCAAACAGCTGTCGGTCTCGCCTGTTAACTGAACTGTTTGTTAACATGGCAAATGTTTCATGAAAGTTGACAGCCTTACCATGGTTGTCACTTGTTGTCAATGAATTTCAATTTTAAATTAATCTTACCACCAAAGATGATTTATTTCGACAGAGCTACAAAACAACATTCATATCCCAAAATTATACATATTTTTAGGCAAAAAGACAAAGGCTAGACAGAACATTGAACTGCAGTCTGGGAATGCACAAATGAAAGGGTTGTCTGGGAATCAAGCACGTTGCGAATTCACAAAGCCCGAAAAAAGGGTAGCACGCAGCTCTAATTGCATTTGCAGCCGCAACACACACAAATTTGGAATGCTTCTTGTAAAGTCATTCAGCTATATGTAGCACAACCCCAGAGTTTAATTTTCGTGACTTGGGGTGCAGCTCACAATTTGCAAAGATTTTCGGCACAGTCTAGCGCATTTCTTATTGTATATTAATTTTTTTTCAATTTTTTTTTTTTGCGAATTTTACTTATGATTAATGGAGACAGGGATAAATGCAAATTGCATTCAGCGAAGCGGGCAACAACAATAAAAACCACAGTGTCAAAAACATTTAATACCTTTACCTTCGCTCTCTCTCTCTTGCTCGCTTCTCACTCGTCACTCATATATCAATTATAACAAACACTTCGAAATGGCTGCGTTCGAAGTCTTGGACCACTTGCATGGCAGAATATGTGATTGCCTTCACCTCGGTGCCCTGCGGATGTTTGCCCAGTTCGAAGGGTTCCCCGTAGCAGCGGCAAACAATCGCAAAGTTGTCCAAATCCAATTTGGTGATTTCCAGTTTCTTGCACACCAAATACGGTTCGGCCGAGAAGAGAAAGAGCAGTTCGTCCAAAAAATGAAAGAGCAGCCCTTCTATGTCATCGCCCTTGGCCTGGATCTCGTAGCACGTCTCCACCGACACGTAATCCAATTCTGTCATGTAGCCAAACATTGCCACACCGCATTGCTCGAACGCTTCCAGCAGTGTGGAGCCCCAGCCATGTAATCTGTGGAAAGATAGTTGGAAATCAATTTCGTTAAGGATTTGGTTTGCAGCGGCAAACGTGGACAAAAAGTTCTTACTGCACATCGGCTGTGTGATCGAGATCTGTTAAGAGAGATTAACAGCTGTTAGCTTGCATGTATTTCAAGTTGTTTTTATTGTGTACTCACATTCATATTTAATTTCGGGCAGCAGAAAGTTCTCCTTGCTAAATTCCACCTCCATTGCAATCACAGTTAAGTTCGTTCGATGATTTCGTCAATATGACTAATAATGTAATGTAATTAACTCAAAACAGCTGATTTATTGTTTAAATTTCCCGTGAGGGAAATTATAACAGCAGCAAAACAGTGCCGGCAAAATTTGTTACCCTGAACTTTTAATAACAGCGGTAGGCAAGCGATGGTAGTTTTTTGTTTTACAAATAAAATAACCAAATTAAACCTAAGCTGAATAACTAAAGCTTTGTTTTGATTAAATAAACTTGATTTAAATTGTAATGATCAAGGTTTAAACACATAGGTATAAGTGTTCGCTAATGTGAAGTCATGCTGTTAGCTGCCTATCGCCATATCGAAAACACATCACTAATTGTGTAATTTTCACGTATTTCGAAACTGTCACACTTTTTTAAACAATTAAATTTCGCCAAAAAAATTTGATGTTCTATAAAAAAACATATTTACGTGCATAATTAAAAGAAATAATGGTAGAATATTGCACGATTGCATCAACGTAATAAGCAAATTAAGCTGGGAATAACATTACATAAAGAAGCATGGACACCGCATCGGATAACGACAGCGATGAGGGCTCCATCGGGGGCAACGCAGCCAACGACGTGGGAATCGATCTGACCGGGATCCTCTTTGGGAACATCGACTCGGAGGGCAAACTTATGGATGACGATGATAAGGGCAGCGCGTTTGATGCCGAATTGCGGGAAAATCTCAGCTCCCTCTCAAAGTTGGTTTTTGGTTTTTATCTATATAAATGTAAGTATATATTAGATGTGTGGTTGATCCATTTGCAGATTGGGACTCGATTCGCTGTTGAGCGAAGTGATTGATCAGAACGATGGAGGCGTCAACTCGGACGATGAGGTCGATGAGAAACCGGCGCCAGAGTCTGCCGATGGTTTGAGCGCTTTTGACGCCTTGAAAGCGGGTCTTAGCAGCAGCGAGACATCTGAGGATGGGGCAATTAAGGCGCAAGATGATGCCATCGACTATTCGGACATCAATGAGCTATCCGAGGACTGTCCACGCACTCCCTCACCTCCGGCAAAGTCAGTAGACGAGGCAACGACCTCGACATCCACATTCGTTGACCTCGAGGATGCCATACCAGCCACAAAAGTGGAAGCCAAACCCAGTGAGTAGCCAAAGCGCACTGATGAAGCTTCAATTGTACAGATTTTCCCGCCATTTACAGCCAAGGATGACAAGGAGCTGATGCCACCGCCCAGTGCACCAATGCGAAGTGCCGGTACAGCGTCCTCGGGCAGCGAAGAATCACCCACCAAACCAGGCACCAGCGATGCATCAAGCGAATCCAAATTAAGTGACGCCAAAGGTTTGACTGAAAATATACCCTATAGTTGAATATAATTAACCATTATATATTTCATGTATAGCCGAGGCCGACCGACGTCTAGATACTCCCCTGGCGGACATATTACCCTCCAAATATCAGAATGTTGATGTCTGTGAACTGTTTCCCGACTTTCGGCCGCAGAAGGTGTTGCGTTTCTCTCGCCTCTTTGGTCCCGGCAAACCGAGCAGCCTGCCCCAGATTTGGCGACATGTGCGCAAGCGTCGCCGCAAGCGCAATCAGTCACGCGACCAGAAGCTGACCAACACGGGCGGCTCGGACTCGCCCAGCGATACGGAGGAGCCACGCCGATATGGCTTTAAGATACACTTTGGGCCGGAACCAACGCCGGCGCAGTGCATGTCCGACGATGAGGACAAGCTGCTCAGCGACCTGAACAGCGAGGATGTGCGCCAAGAGGGCCCCGATAACGGCGAGCCCAATGATCAGAAGCCAAAGATCGCAGACTGGCGCTATGGACCCGCCCAGATCTGGTATGACATGCTCGAGGTGGCCGACTCGGGCGATGGCTTCAACTATGGCTTCAAGACGAAGCAGCCGGCATCGTCCTCGGCCCTGTCCAAGTTTAATAGTGATCGCAAGACAGCGAGTGTTGATCACGAGGCAGCGGATCGGGATGTCAACCTGGCAGACGATGCGTTCCTAATGGTATCCCAGCTGCGTTGGGAGGACGATGTCGTCTGGGATGGCAACGATATCAAGGCAAAAGTGCTGCAGAAACTGAACTCCAAGACAAATGCGGCCGGCTGGCTGCCATCCAGTGGATCCCGCACAGCCGGCGCCTTTGGTCAGCCGGGCAAGACGGCGCTGCCAGTGGGCAGCGGTGGCAACAGTGGCGGCAACAGCAGCAAAACCAGCTCTGCCGGTGGCTCAACCAAAAAGGCACTCCAGAGGTAACTTTGATCCATTCCCTACGCGATCTTGTCATATGTTTTTACTCATTCTCTGCCTTCCAGTGCGGCGCAGAATAAACAAGTGGAGGTGTTCGACGATACATGGTACAGTCTGTTTCCCGTGGAGAACGAGGAGCTCATCTACCACAAGTGGGAGGACGAGGTGATCTGGGATGCCCAACAAATGAATCGTGTGCCCAAGCCGAAGGTCTTAACTCTGGATCCCAATGATGAGAACATTATACTTGGCATACCCGATGACATTGATCCATCCAAGATTAACAAGAACACTGGACCGCCGCCCAAGATTAAAATACCACATCCTCATGTGAAGAAGTCAAAGATTCTGCTGGGCAAGGCGGGCGTTATTAATGTACTGGCCGAGGACACGCCACCACCACCGCCCAAAAGCCCTGATCGCGATCCTTTCAACATATCCAATGACTCGTAAGTCTTTCAATTCGGAGTTCTGAGTTCCCCGCTACATTTTGTTTTCCTTTTGCAGCTATTACACACCCAAAACGGAGCCGACGCTGCGCCTCAAAGTGGGCGGTGGCAATCTTATTCAGCACTCCACGCCGGTTGTGGAGCTGCGTGCCCCGTTTGTGCCCACGCACATGGGACAGATGAAATTGCGCTCCTTTCACCGGCCGCCGCTCAAGAAGTTCTCGCACGGACCGCTAGCGCAGACGATATCACATCCGGTACATCCGCTGCTCAAGCTGATTGCCAAGAAGGCCAAAATGCGCGAGGTTGAGCGGATTGCGTCCGGTGGCGGTGACGTGTTCTTTATGCGCAATCCCGAGGATCTGAGCGGCAAAGATGGTGACATTGTGTTGACCGAGTTTTGCGAGGAGCATCCGCCGCTGATGAGCCAGGTGGGCATGTGCTCGAAAATTAAGAACTACTACAAGCGCAAGGCCGAAAAGGATAGCGGTCCACAGGACTATGTGTACGGTGAGGTGGCCTTCGCGCACACCAGTCCATTTCTGGGCATACTGCATCCGGGGCAGTGCATACAGGCATTGGAGAACAACATGTACCGAGCGCCCATCTATCCCCATAAGATGGCGCCCAACGATTTCTTGATCATTCGGACGCGCAATAGCTATTGGATACGTGTGGTAAACGCCATCTTCACCGTTGGACAGGAGTGTCCACTGTACGAAGTGCCTGGACCCAACTCGAAGCGGGCCAACAACTTTACCCGTGACTTTTTACAGGTATGGAAGAATAGCTGAGTGAAGATTGATTCAAGTTATGTGTTCAAGACATGATCATCATCATCATCGCTTTCAAGGTGTTCATCTATCGACTGTTCTGGAAGAGTCGCGACAATCCACGACGCATACGCATGGACGATGTGAAGCGCGCCTTTCCAGCGCACTCGGAGAGCAGCATACGCAAGCGTCTGAAGCA
Organism: Drosophila setosimentum; assembly: GCA_035043505.1. Classification (NCBI taxonomy): domain Eukaryota; kingdom Metazoa; phylum Arthropoda; class Insecta; order Diptera; family Drosophilidae; genus Drosophila; species Drosophila setosimentum. The sequence continues at coordinate 6,462,084 of JAWNMY010000001.1, forward strand.
ATGCGCCGATTTCAAGCGCACGGGCATGGACTCAAACTGGTGGGTGATCAAGCCAGAGTTTCGACTGCCCTCCGAGGAGGAGATACGAGCCATGGTGTCGCCGGAACAGTGCTGCGCCTACTTCAGCATGATTGCCGCCGAGCAGCGTCTGAAGGTGAGCTGGCTACAAAGAATGTAATTTATATATATGTCTATCTTTATAAATCGCATTTGTAGGATGCTGGTTATGGTGAGAAATCGCTGTTTGCGCCGCAAGAGGACGATGACGAGGAGGCCCAGCTGCTCGACGATGAGGTCAAGGTGGCGCCCTGGAACACCACGCGTGCTTACATTCAGGCCATGCGTGGCAAGTGTCTGTTGCAGCTGAGCGGCCCAGCCGATCCGACGGGCTGTGGCGAAGGCTTCTCCTATGTGCGCGTGCCCAATAAGCCAACGGTGCGTTATTGGAAATTAATGTTTTATCTTAGCTGATTATTCGTTTCAAAAATCTGTGTATAGCAATCGAAAGAGGAGCAGGAATCACAGCCGAAGCGCTCGGTGACCGGCACCGATGCTGATTTGCGTCGCCTGCCGCTGCAGCGAGCCAAGGAGCTGTTGCGCAAATTCAAAGTGCCAGAGGAGGAGATCAAGAAGCTGACACGCTGGGAGGTCATCGATGTGGTCCGCACATTGTCCACCGAGAAGGCCAAGGCCGGCGAGGAGGGCATGGATAAATTCTCGCGAGGCAATCGCTTCTCCATTGCCGAGCATCAGGAACGCTATAAGGAGGAGTGTCAGCGCATATTCGATCTGCAGAATCGAGTGCTCGCCAGCTCCGAAGTGTTGTCCACCGATGAGGACGAGTCCTCGGCCTCGGAGGAGTCCGATCTGGAGGAGCTTGGCAAAAATCTCGAGAATATGCTGGCCAACAAGAAAACATCCACACAGTTGTCGCTGGAGCGCGAGGAGCAAGAGCGTCAGGAGCTTCTGCGCCAGCTGGAAGAACAAGGAGATGGGGCCAGCAAGGCGTCCAAGGCGAAAGAGGATGCCACACAGCAACCGTTGAACAACAGCAATCAGGGACGCATCCTGCGCATAACGCGTACCTTCAAGGGCACCGACGGCAAGGAGTTTACGCGCGTGGAGACGGTTCGCCGCCAGGCGGTCATCGATGCATACACCAAGATACGCACCACCAAGGACGAGCAGTTCATCAAACAGTTCGCGACGCTGGACGAGCAGCAGAAGGAGGAAATGAAGCGCGAGAAGCGGCGCATTCAGGAGCAGCTGCGTCGCATCAAACGCAATCAGGAGCGCGAACGTCTCGCCCAGCTTGCGCAGAACCAGAAGCTTCAACCGGGCGGCATGCCCACCTCACTGGGCGATCCCAAGAGCTCGGGCGGGCATGCGCACAAGGAGCGCGATAACAGTCACAAGGAAGTAAGTCCGTCACGCAAAAAGTTCAAGCTGAAACCGGATCTGAAGTTGAAGTGTGGCGCCTGTGGCCAGGTGGGTCACATGCGAACGAACAAGGCGTGTCCATTGTACACGGGCATGCAGAGCAGTCTGTCGCAGTCGAATCCCTCATTGGCCGACGATCTGGACGAGCACAGCGAGAAAGAGACAAACATGGACGATGACGACTTGGCCAATGTCGATGGCATCAAGGTGACGCTAAGCAGCAAAGTGCTCAAGCGACACGGCCACTCCCAAGACGAGGCCAAGCGGCGGGGCGGGCTAACGCTCAAGGTGCACAAGGATGCCATGGGCAAGAAGAAGCGGCGCATGGCCAACGATGTGCACTGCGATTATTTGCAGCGCCACAACAAAACCGCCAATCGGCGTCGCACCGATCCGGTTGTGGTGCTCTCCTCCATATTGGAGCACATACTCAACGAGCTGCGCTCTATGCCGGACGTTACACCATTTCTGGTGCCGGTTAGTTCGAAACGCGTTCCGGATTATTATCGCGTGATCGAGAAGCCCATGGATTTGCAGACGATGCGCGAGTATATTCGTCAGCGACGCTACACCAGCCGCGAACTGTTTCTCGAGGATCTCAAACTGATCGAGAACAATTCGGCGATATACAATGGGCCACAACACACCTTCACTGTGGCCGCACGGGGAATGTTCAACAGTTGCTTTGAACTGTTGTCGGAACGCGAAGATAAACTGATGCGACTGGAGAAGGCGATCAATCCGCTGCTGGATGATGACGATCAGGTCGCACTCTCATTCATTTTCGAAAGGCTGCACAATCAGATCCGATCACTGCCAGAGAGCTGGCCATTCCAAAAGCCTGTTAACAAGAAAGCGATCAAGGACTACTACACGGTCATCAAGAAGCCCATGGACTTGGAAACGATTTTCAAGAATATTGAAAGTAAGATTACTGCTCACCCATATGCTAACCTACAAAAATTTATTGATATAAAATGATATCCTCTTTCTAGATCATGTCTATCATAGTCGCGCCGAATATCTGGCGGATATTGATCTGATTGCATGCAACTGCGAGCAGTACAATGGCAGCGAGGCCCAATACACCAAGAATGCCAAGAAGATAGTGGAGCATGCACATTCAGAGCTGCAGAAGGTAAGTTGATTTGAGCTTTTCATTCACCTAAATATTTGCTAATCATATGCCGTATCCAAAAAGGTGGCCGATCACTGTTCGCAGTTGGAAGAGAACATAATGAAGACACAGGAGCAGGCTAGAGCAAATGCACCAGAATTCGAAGAGGCCTGGGGCAATGATGAGACCGATTTGTGTCGCAGTCGCGCCAGTTCGCCCAGCGACGATTACATTGATGTGGAGGGCCACAGCGGATTGGGACTGGTCCCCGCCAATTCCATACACCGCAGCATGGGCGCCGATAATAATCTCTCACACACAATGACCTCGTTGCGCAAGCCATCGACACCATCGGCTAGCGAGGTGAAACGAGGACGCGGTCGTCCGCGCAAGCAACGCGATCCCGTGGAGGAGGGTAGGTCATATCCATATTCCATATGCAACAATACTATATATATATATATATTATATTATACCATACTAATACTGGTGTGATCGAGCTGGAACTGGTCTTGCATCAATTCAGATAATTACATAATTGCATACATACATTTCCCTTGCTCCTGCTAACTACTGTTAATGCTCATGCTTCTTCATGTATATTCCTGTATATTCAAATGTATATATATAATATATATATAGATGTATATATGAAGAATATACTTAAGGATATGTACATATGCTTGTTACACATACACTGGTTATGGTCCACAGAATTCGCTCAAATTACTTTTACTAATCCCAAAATTAATCAATGAATTTAACAACCAATAACTATGGAATTAAAATATGTCTATATTAGTATTGAAAATAGTTAATTTGATTCAAGTCAACACGAAATATTAAAATTTAAACAAGTCTTTGACATTTAAAATTAGTTCAATTTGCATATTAGGTGTAGTTTAGTATTTTTGTAGTTCTTTAACCGTATTTCTAGTGCGTAAAGTTACTGATGCTAGAACCATATATTAGTAGAAACAGGCTAGAGCGCTCGACTAGGAGGTACCCTTCATCCAGCTGTTAAATTTATAGTAGGCTTGCTAATTCTAATTTATTCAATAGGAAAATACGATTTGATTAACAAAATAAGTGTTTCTTATCTAATCGTAATGCAATTTTTATAGTTGAAAATATATATATTTTCTAAATGTCCATTTAAATGAATTTAATCTACCTATAATTACGATTTTAATATTACAAATTAGATGTCTCTAGCTCCTATAGTTTCTGGGATCGACTTCTTCGTATAGACCGATAGACGGACATGGTTAAATCAACTCTGCATTTGATACCAATATGATAGACCAATAAATATATATTCCTTTGGCTTTACGTTAGCTGTTTAGACGTAGACTCCTTTAAGATACATCATTGAAATAGGTTTGAAATCACCAACCGTTAAACAGCAGATGAAAAATAAATGTTTGTGGTAGGATTCAGGTGGTTGTTGCTTGCATGGACATCAAACACTTTACACAAGTCATTTACTAAGTCAGCTCCCTTCCACCTACCCCTGTCTGTTCATGTGTGTGTGTAGCTATGAGTGCAATGCGATAGATAGAAGATACACGTACTTCACCCGTCTAGAAGACTCTATTCCGTTTGTAGGGAAATGCACATTTGCAAATTTGCTTCAGATAAGTGTATGTGCTCGCTGTTTAACTACAATGCAATTATTTGCTCGTGATTATTTTTGTTGTCAACATTTTCGTTATTTAAATAATAAAAAAAAAAAAATGAATTAAAAAAATTACAAAAACCATGGAAATTTCATAATTGCAAGCCGATTTCAATGTATACTATTTTATCGTTATCTACTCTATGAAAAAAACAACGCAATTGCTAACTTTTATTTTCTAGTCAAAAACTCGAACCCGATTAAACGTGGTCGGGGTCGTCCCCGGAAGGATAGTCTTGCCTCAAATATGAGTCAGACACAAGCTTACTTTCTGGACGAAGGTAAGCCCTACATCTACGGAGTTAATGCCATGCGTAATAACCATGCGTACCACAGCTTTAAGCCGCGCGCACCCACACAATACACACAACAAACGCACACACAAAAATACACACATACTCCAATTTAGTTTGACTGTAGCACATTTTTAGTATCAAAAATACTCTTTAAAAACAAACACACACACTCACTCATCACCCTTCCCCCACACACCCACAAAACCTTTCATACTTAATTTGGCATTGGTTTGGACTGTATTCCATTTAATTATATTTACTTTTTTTATATTAATAACACATTCAATAAGCACTTGCCCGAATATTTCTAGTCCTGATATTTTATACAGTTTATATTTAGTTTTTTCAGCATTTAAAAATGAATTTTTTTTTTGAAATTAAATGTTTTCGAAGTTTTTTGTGACTATTTCAAGTGTTTTTATACGACTTTCTTAGCTTGGTTAAAAATGAACTAGTTTTTAAAAACTGCTAATATTTTAAACTAACCATATTATATATTAAATTTTTAATCGATTACTTGAAAGAAAATTAATGAGTACATATACATAAAAACGACATCTGAAAATATTTAATTTCCTTTTGTTTATATTTTTAACGAAACAAATTAATCATATTTTGCTTTAATTTATTCAAGTTTCTTTCAGTTATTTGGTAATTGTTAATTGTCAAGTACTCAATATTTCTGAACGCTTATACTTTCTAATTTGTGAACAAATTGTTAGATCTGCAATGCTCCACGGACGATGATGAAGATGATGAGGAGGACTTCCAAGAAGTGTCTGAAGATGAGAACAATGCTGCCAATATTTTGGATCAAGGCGAGCGCATCAATGCGCCCAGCGATACCATGGATTACATTGATCCCAAGAACATCAAGACGGAGATTGACATTGAGGCGGAACAGATGGCAGGTGGGTACATCGATTGATTATATCCAAATGTGCATATTTATGTGTTTTGTGTGTGTGTGTCTTAAGTTTACATCCAATCTTTGTCTATATATTTGATTGATTATCTTCTATATGATTTACGTAACTTTTCCACTCTTCAATCTAAATGTTTTCTCTGTGTGCTTGGATTCTGTTTCTCAATTCATGTATTTACTTTTGCTGTTTGCGTTCATCATTTAACAATAGAGGAGCAAAGCGGCGAGGATGACAGCCAGCAAGCGGCTGAAGCTATGGTGCAGTTGAGTGGCGTTGGCTACTACGCTCAACAGCAGCAAGGTTCATATTACCCAACAAATTCTGTTGCCCTTTTAATGTTTTTTATTAAATACGCATAGTCAAAGCGCACGGCTTGTTTATTTAAAAAAATACCATACCATCGCTCCATTCCATTTCAAGCCGTAGCTTATTGTTTTACGATCATTTTGCAGATGAGTCCATGGATGTTGATCCCAATTATGATCCGTCCGATTTTCTGGCCATGCACAAGCCGCGCCAAAACTATGGAGAAAATTACAATGCACAGGGCGCCTTCTCTGACTTTATGTCACAGTATCAGGACGATAATGGTCAATTTAATCCGCCCGAAGCCAGCACCAGCGCCACAGCGGCTAACATGGCTGCACAGGATGAGGAACTGGCCACGACGGGCAACGAAAATGGAATGGGCATTGATGAGGATTTGGACATATCCGAGAGCGACGAAGAGGATGATGGTGGTGTCCGCATTAAGAAGGAAGTCTTTGATGATACCGAACTGGCTGACCATCATCATAATCAGCAGCAGCAGCAGCAATCGCAAATATATCAATTGGATGCATCCAATGAGCCAGTGCAGCCGGTCGACTATCAGCCGCAACAAACAGATTTTCAGCCCACCCAGGAGCTGGAGCAACTGCACTCCCAGCCACCGCAGCTCATCCAACAGCAGGCCGAGCAGCCGCCGCAGCAAGCGGAAAATGATTACGACTGGTTAACTTTTTAGACTAGCGTTTGTATTGATTTAATAATCATTGATTTCAACAACATATTTTTCTTTTTTAGTCATAAGTCTATAAAGTGAAAAATTGAAATTATTATTTTGCAACTGGATTGTCCACGACAATTCAATGTAATATTTTTTATATTTAAGCCAGGCTTTAACATTTATAATTCCCTACTTAATAAATGAGTGTTAAATTTGAACATTCTGCTGTTTTAATTCAATCTACTGTATTTCCTTGTAATACTATTTGAATTTAAAAATTGCTTTTTATTTTTCCGATTTTTGAATCAGCATTAAAATTTGATAATTATCTTATTGCTTGGGAGCCTAATAAAGTTTTGCTTATTAATCAATCTCTTTGTTTATAGTTGTTGCATAAATTGCAATATAAAAATGTATTTGAGTTTATAATGATGGAAGTAGATAATTATGTAGCATTAAAATGATTCCAAATTCACTTATTATCGGGGCAAGACTTGTCTATATGTATCAAATTCTAAACTTTACAAATCGTTCGGTTTAAAATTACATTTCTGACAAAAAAAAAACAAACAATAACCATATGGGCGAGTGCGTTGAGTCATTGGACACCAAAAACAAATACCCCATTGACGTCAAGTATTGCGGGCACTGTTCGATGCCCATTGAGTATTGTGAGTTCTATTCCGAGTATGACAAGTGCAAAGAGTGGCTGGCAAAAATGTACCCTGAAGAATTTGAGAAACTGATGCTTAGGGAAACGGAGGCAGCAACTGCCTCTGGCTTGGATGCTTACAAGAAGAGACAGAAGCGTGGCGGCAAGGGAATGCTGCGCATCAAGAAGAATAACTGCGTCGATGATGATGCAGCACCCACACCGATTTGCCTCTCCTGCATGACACGCAGCAAGAACAAACGGGTGACCATTGTGGCCGGCCTGGCTGCATACAATATTGATTTGCGGGCAGCGGCCAAGTTCTTTGGGAGTAAATTTGCCTGCGGCTGTTCGGTTACAGGTGAAAATGAGATTATCCTACAGGGCGATGTAAGGGAGGAGTTGCTTCAAGTCATACCCGAGAAATGGCATGAGATACGAAGGGCCGTCATACAGGATTGTGCCGAGGCCAAAAAGAGTCAAAAGCATTAGTAAAGAAAATTACAAGATTTGGACAAGGATTTCAGTTAAGAAAGAGAGAGCTGCATCACAAGGAATTTAATGTGTAGTAATCGCTCAGTTTTACAAAAAACGCAATAAAGTAGTAGATCCTAAATTAACTTGCATGTCACAGTCATTGTGGTGGTTGATTTGCGCACCACATGCTCCCCACATTTGTATTGAGAATGGAGTGTATTCCAATCAGCCTGCTCTGCTCGCTAGTTCAGCTGGGCAGGCAGGCAAGGGGCATCGCGGCTGATTAATAAATCTTACAATAGCTTCAAATGGCCAGTGATGCGATCGATGTCGACAGCAGCAGCGGGACCCACTGCCAGCACAGTCTTTGAATTGGGTTCGATCTGGGTGCGTCCAGCGTCGCGTATGAGGCACGTGTTCAATTGCCTTTGTTCCGCCGCCCGTTTGATTGCCATCAGTTCGGCTTCGCTTTCTACGCGTACAGCGATCTTGGCACACCCGCAGTTCTCCCATGCACGCAGGAGACGTGGTGTGCGGGTCACAGCTCTTTGGTATGCCCCAACGGCTCCATGGGAGCACTGGGAAGCTATCTTCCCCTTGCCCATTTTGAGGTCGTTGCGCACGACCAGCACCATTTTATAGTTGTCGTTAAAGCCTACGACGGTCTGTAAATACGCACGTTATATACACACATACTATATATGTAAAAATATATATTGCTATTGCTAGTCTCTATTTGCACCTTGTCGGCTATTGGGGCAGCAGCTCCTTCTTCTTCGTGACCCGCTGTTGACGGTGTGTCGTCCATTTTTGCGCAAGCTTCGCCACGCTTTAGGGCATATTTGTAACCGACGAAAAATGATATCATCACAGCCAAGCCATTTAAAATTTGTGTTGTGTCCAACAGTTTATCACCCATTCTTGCAAAAATTTTTTTTATAATGCCGTGAAATTTGCGAAGAAAGCGTGCAAACCGGGCACACCGATGTACGAATATGGATTTCAAAATATCGAGAAAAGCAGTGTTGCTGTGCATCGGCTATGTTTTTTTATCGCCTGGGCACCCTTAAACTTTAACATTGTCCCAGATTGGTATTAACAGAGCGGCTTAATTGTTGTCGCTTTAAATTGTATCTTTGAAGTTTTGTGTATAAACTTAAATTTTGCTTTGCTCATGCGCAATAGTCACAATCATAGTTTAATAAAAAAGATGAGAAAGACCGCTAATAAATTTGAATTTAATAAACAGAACAATAACATCACAGCTGCTTTGATAAACATGCATTTGTACTCGATAGTGCGTTTGAGTGCGTTTCAGGTATTTATTGCCATTAATTGTGGGATTTTAGTAGTTTATTGATTCGGTCACACTGCTATCCCTACTGACGTGTCGGACTAACGCGTCGTGTGTCCGGCGCTATACAATCTGTAGTTTTTTTTGCCTTCGTGGAACTAACCGTGAAATTTTATCTTTGCAAAAATCGTTTTGCGACAAAGACTTAATCATTTCTTGTTTTTAAGAAAGCGCAAAGCAAATATCAAATTGCAACCATGGGCTTGGCCAGTATGTTGCAAGTGGATGAAATGCTGGGCGACTTCAATCGAATGAACAAGCGTCAGGTAAAAGCAGCAGGCGCCTCCTTTAAACCAAGCTTGCATTGCGTTACTAAATGACAATCCATTTCAGTCACTGTACCAGGTGCTGAGCTTTGCGATGATTGTCTCCTCGGCGCTGATGATATGGAAGGGATTGATGGTAGTCACCGGCAGCGAATCCCCAATTGTTGTTGTGCTGAGCGGCAGCATGGAGCCGGCATTTCATCGCGGCGATCTCCTCTTTCTTACTAACTACAAGGAGGAGCCTGTGCGTGTAGGCGAAATTGTGGTGTTCAAGGTGGAGGGACGCGACATACCCATTGTGCATCGTGTTATCAAACTGCACGAAAAGTGCGTTTCAATTGTTTGTGTAGTTCTCATTTAAACAATAAGTAATTGCATATAAATATAACAGGGAAGATGGCACCGTCAAGTTTCTGACCAAGGGCGACAACAACAATGTCGATGACCGCGGATTGTATGCGCCGGGTCAGCTGTGGCTCTCTAAAAAGGATATTGTGGGTCGCGCCAGAGGGTTCCTGCCCTACGTGGGAATCATTACAATTTTCATGAACGAATATCCAAAAGTCAAGGTACGTAGAAAATGAGACACGCTCAGTGTTAAATTAATTATGTTGTTAATGTTTATTATTATTATTTTTGCAGTGGGCTATACTCTCAATTCTGGCAATATTCGTGCTGCTGCATCGAGAATAGTAGCACTTCGTATATAAGCTAGTTACAATTTAAGTAGGATCGGCGGGCATTGTGATGCCAAGGATGAAGAAGATGTTGCACAATCTCGAGCCTGTTTGCATTTCAGTTGATCTACATGTATCCAATTTGATGTGCATTTTGTAATTTGTTTTTATAAGACACACCACACCCCACACACAGAAGAACAACACATTAGGTTCCAATTAAAAACGAGTCCAGAGTTGAATTTCAATAAAAAAAGAATTTTTAAATACGTATATTATCCAAATGAATCAAATTCTATATTTATGTGAATGCTTCATGATCCAAAAGCGCGCTCTTCAGCTCTGCGCCCCAATGGTATTTTAAGGCACCATTTTTGGAGACAATGCGATGACAGGGTATTAGTATCGTCACCGGGTTCTTTGCCACGGCACTGGCCACAGCCCGTACGGCTTTGGGCCGATTCACAAGCTCGGCCAGCTCTGAGTAGGTGCATGTGGATCCAGACTTCAACTTGACCAGTTCATTCCAAACAGACAACTGAAGATCTGTGCCCCGAATGGCTATATCAATAACAGCGGCATTTTCCTTTTCGTCAAATACCACCTTGCTGCACATTTCAATGGCCACTGCATCCTGTATGAGTTCAGCTTTTTTCCAGCGTTGGCGCATTTCTTCTACAGATTCATTGTCGTTCTTTTGCACAAAATTCAACAGGCAAATTGCGTCGCAGGTCTTGCCGCCCTTTTGCATTGGGGTTAGTCCAATTAATATTCGTCCAAACTTCGAGTTAATAAAGCCATATTTGATAATTGCCGGAATTTTTTGCAATGGCGTCAAAGACATTCGTAAATCTTGATTTACCCACATTTCGAGTTTAATAATTTGAAACTTTAGCTTATTCTCAACAGAGTGTGACCGTAATTTCAAGTCGTAAAAAAACCAAATGAGCAAATAAGCCCATGCTGCTCTGCGAAATTTGATTTCAAAATTATCGATAACTGTATCGATAGTATATTCGATTAAATTTAGTTTGTATACAATCAATATTTAAATAAAAATCTCTTCTGCATTTAATAAAAGATTGTCATTTAAAAGTATAAATATTTAACCAAGTGATATTATTACTTTTACTATTATTATTAACTGACACATAAATTTTTCATATATATAATTATATGCAATTTTCGTAGATTTAATGTTGGTATGTAACATTCATTGATTGCTTAATAGAGTTCGATGCATGAATCAGCCACTTTTAAAGTGGTCTTAAAATCATATCTATCACTTATGCAAACCGACTTTGATGAAGGCATTTGATGAATTTTGCTCGTTGTTTTTCCCATTTGCAAATTAGTCAAAATATCAAAGCAGACCAGCGGCAAATCCCCAAAAATAAAAATAAATTAATTTAGTGCACATGTGATATAACGAACCTCTATGATACCATTTTTCGTAATCCCCTAATTCATCAAAACTATATCGATAAGATTTAACTCTATATGCCAGTGGCATTGGACATTTAAATTTCAAGTTCCGAAATGTGAGGAAATCGAAACATTTTGCAGCTAATAACTTTTCTTGAATACTAACATGTATATTTAATTATTTTTCTAAAACTTAAAATATTAATTTACCAATGATCGCATCAACATTATGAGTTTGAAGAGGCTGGAGTCTATTCTTGGAAGCTTAAACTTTTTTGTATGGCATCGACTACTCAAAACACTTTATATTACTTATAATCAGTTAACAAATATCTAATAAAAAGTCAACTGTTTTCAAATTATATTATTTATTTGTATCTGTTTTGTGTTGTACATTTATAATTATATTACAATTAGGACTAGATTAAATATATTTATATATATATATATATATACATATATATCTATTACAGTACATACATCAAGATTGAATACCAATTTGTTCAAACACAAAACAAATAACTCTGGTTCTTGTATCGTAGAAGGCGTTGCTTAGAGTAGAACAATTATTATACTACATCGATTACGAGTACGAGTACATTACAATGCTATTGGGATTATGAAGTAATCATAGTTTTCATATATATTTTGATTTGGTTTAACATTTCTTTTGAATTTTACTTTTTGCATTTATTTAGTTGAAAGTCTATTGCTTTGCGTGATACAGTATGAAAGTAGTATATATAACCCTGAGTTTAGTTAATTCTAGTCTAAATTTCAGCTGCAGCATCAATGGTAAGTTTTTCTTTTCTTTTTTTTTTGCTTAATGTTTACAACCCCTTGGCAAAAAACATCATATACCTTTTCTTGCCTCTATAGATGCTTGCATTTGATTTTAAGTTTTGTACAAAATACTATCGATGGTATTTTAGATTTAAGGTTTTTCAGTATGCACAATTTTCTACAAGTATGACATAATTTATTTATTTTATTGGTTATTATGATTATTATTTTTCTTTTTTAATTTTTTGCCATTTTCTAATTATTTATCACAACAAAATGCGGTCGACATTTGGCAATTTCACACAACAGCAATAATAATAATAACAACAAAGAATAAACAACAACAACAATAAGAAGAATAACAACAGCAACAATAACCACACCAACAGCAACAACAACACCACATTGCAAATTATTCAACTCTGTTTGGCTGCTGTTGTTGTTGGTGCTGCTGATGTTGTTGGCAGTTCATTGCTGGCCAATTCAGGAGCGTTCAGCTCGGCCAGCTTTTGTTGCTGCTGTTGTTGTTGTTGTTGTGGCTGCTGCTGCTGCTGGGACTGTTTTTCATTTATCACGGGTGCGCTGTGCTGCGTAAGAATATCCGCCGGAATAAGACCTTCTTTGACTCGCTTCTTCTGCTTCATGCGGCGATTCTGAAACCATATTTTGACCTGTGTGGCAAGTGGAAAAAAACGTTAGATAACTTGAAACATAATTTAAATTCATAGAAATAAAGCTTAGATTATGGAAATTTAATGTTTGGATAAAATCTTAGATAAAATCGAAGCTGAATCAAAATTCTATCCTTAAAGTTAATAAAACTTTTCACAGCCATAACTATCACAAGACCCAACCTAAAACGATTTTCAAACGTTTTGTTATTTTTTTATCCTGTGTCATCGGCTAGATTAATCCTAGATTTTAATTTGTTAACAAGATTTTTGTTGAAATTCGCAAAAATAAATAATAAGCATGAGCTCAAAGCTTTCTTAACCGTAAAATTCTGAAAAATAAACAGATTTTCAAAAGCAAGCACTTTTGGACACATAGTCTTCATGTGATTTCTTAAATGAGCATCTTTGTGGAAACTAGGAAATTTATCATAATTATCTCACGCCTCATGAAGCGGCCAACACCTGCCCCTGTTTGTGTATACACTCGTTTGATTAATTACTTATGCTTTTTCTGTTTTGCATAAATAATCTTAAGTCACTTTTAGTTTAAATTAAATTATGTATTTTTTTTTTTAAGATTTGACCCACCTGCGTCTCGTTTAGTTGAAGTGTGTTGGCAATCTCGATGCGGCGAGCGCGAGTCAAATAGCGATTAAAATGGAACTCCTTTTCCAATTCGGTCAGCTGCTTGTTAGTGAAGTTAGTGCGTCCCGAGTTGTTCGTGGAGGATAGAGAGCAGCTGCCGAGGCCAACGGTACTACTGGCAGCACCACCACCACCACTAGCACCACCGTTGCCGCTAGATAGGCCCACGCCCAGGCCGCTGGATGCGCTGCCCGCGGTCGGATTGTTCGACATCAGCAGGGGATTTTGGATGGGCAAGACGGCGGCGCTGCCGCCAACGTTGCCGCCGCGGCACATGTCCAGGTGACCATTGAGCTGGTAATCGTGCATGTTGTTGATGCTGGCAGGTAGTTTCGGTGCTGCAAGGAGGCGGGAGAGGGTCAGAGAGAAAAGAGAAGAAAGAAAGAAAGAAATCGTCATTCAGTTGGCTTGGTATTTGTTGTGGTTTTGTGCGTTTGCTTTGTATGAGCTGGAGTGATCCCCTGGCGATGATCTCTAGCTGTCGCAGCTAATCAGTGTGAGAGACGGAGACCCTCGCTCCCTCTGCGATCTCGAGCCCTAACCATAATCATTTTGGGCATTGAGCTGTGTATTCTTGTGTGTGCATGTGTGTTGCTGCTGTTGTTATTTTGTTCTGTTTTTGTTTTTGGGACGTGCCTTTGACTTTTGCTCTTTGCGTGATTTTGCATTTATTCATAATTTGACATGCGCCCCGTGGCTAAATCCGACGATGATGAAAATAATCTGTGCCTTTCCATAGAAGGATTTAATGTGCCTAATAGGTTTGTTTGAAAATATTGGGATTATCCTGACAGCGGGTTTGGCTTTTTCTTAGACAAAATCGAATCATTATTGTGGGTGGCAACAAGAATTATGTTTGTTATTTATTTGTGTTTGGCTAGTTTGGTATTCTTTTTTAGGAAATATTTAATACGTGTTAAAAATTGCTATATGCTATTTAGCTAGAAAAGTTATATGAACTATAACTAGTTCCTAATGTATATAAGTAAGTTATCTAAATTAAGTAGTTTGCAATGTGTTTCAAAAAATAAAATTGTTAAATATATCAGCGTAACTGATTGAATAATAGAAACTTCCTGATCTTAAATCAAATAACATAGATGTGTAAGTAAGTTATGACATAATTACATTCACATTTTACAAATTCTTATGAAATCAGTAAATCTTTTATTTTCAAATTAACCTCCATTAAACCAAATTAATTTAAAGAAACCAATAAACAATAAACTATAAATACACCTATTACATTTTTTACCTTTGTGTAAATATTATTCGCGATAACTTTAAAATCATGTTATTTATATTCATGATGTTCATCTGGAATAATCGGGCAAAGGGAACTATATATTTTTGTATATGGGGCTTGTAAAAAACCTTTTCACACAATCATAAATCTAAATGAATGTTTCATTCGCATAAATCAATTAATAAGCATTAAGTAGCAATAAAGACACATAAGTGTTCATTATTATTGGACAGCCGATTAGCCTGCAAGTTAAAAGGTGACCGGCAGCTGAATGAGCCTCAACTAATACCCCTAAGTATGAACAACAATATTATGTATTATGATCGTAAGTAGTCAAGTTTTTGCTTTCTGCATTCGATTGGGTTTTCGGCAATTGGTGGCTGGCTACAATAAATCAAATAAGCGATATCATAAATAATAAAGAAATATATATATATGTACAAATACATATATATTCCGTCCACACGAGCACGCGAATGAATGATGAATTTATGACACCCCCTGCAAAAGAGAAGTCAATTGGCGGATCCAGATGGTGGCCACTGTGGCTCAATTTGCACAGTAGCAGCTGAGTGGGATGGGGGTTGGTAATAAGACGCTGAAGTTGAAAATCCAAGTCGAACTCAAAACTCCTATCGTTATGCACACACACCCACACACGCATACACACACTCACACACACAGAGAAATATACACAAATACCGGAATGTCTAAGAAAACAAGCCCAAGGATTATGTTGTGAGTGGCTTGGGCTACATTTGAATTTTCCAGCAAACAAACAGCAGCGACTGAGTGTCGCATTCCGGTTATCAATGCCCCGGCATTTGGGTAATGGGTATTGAGTATTGTGCATTGGGTATGGGTTACGGGCATGGGAAATGGAGCTGCAACTGGGCGCTGCGGCTTGGTGTCGCTGGGCATGTCATACATGTCGCGGCCAGTTGGCGGCACTGTCGGCTTTTACTGGCGTCCGCGTCCGGCGCCAAACGATATCTACTTTATAATATTAGTTTTAGAGAGCATTATCGGCGGATCGCTTCCACTTGAATGCACGCAACTCGCTGACGTGACGCCGATGCCGCCGCTACCGTCTCCGCCAACGGTACCTACTACTGTTGACACTGTAAGTAGGAAAAATCTACGGGTAACTATATATGTATTTAGTATGCTATGCCGGGACTCACCCTGTCCACATGCACAAGGCCATTCCGCTGGCAGCAAACTGTGCACAATGTTTGTTTGCCTTAAAGGCGGGTGGGGGGTGGTGGGGGGTCGGTTGTTAGCGAGCAGTTGAGCGTCTGTTAAGCGCCATGGTGCCATGGTGCCATGGTGGCATGGCGCTTAAGTGACACGGCTGACAATCAATGTAAACAAGAGCAAAAGTTGCAGCAACGCCAGCCAGCAGCAGCAGCAGCTTGGGTTCGGGTTGCACGTGTGCGGGTGATGGTGCGGGGGTGCCACGGGGGGAAAAATCATCGTTTAGATGGCAACAGAAGTCAATGTAATTTGATAACATCGCAGCTAGCGTTAATTACAATTGCAGGTTTAACGCCGTTCTTGTTAATGTTGACTTTTGCATAACTCGGATAAGTTCTCGTGTGAAAAGAAAGTGAATGAGTGTCTCAAGTGTTATGTGTGAACCTATTGGGATTGTTATCATAAATGGGTTAATTCATTGAGCACAACTGTGATATGTGGAATAAATGTGGGATATACTCTGACTATCTGTCCCTTACATGATGCATACCTTTTAGAGTTTAAATATAATACTAAAATGTTAATAACAGTTGCTGGCAAGGACTAGTTCTAACTTTTAGAACAATAAGGTTTTTCTGGGTATTTTAACTAAATTTCAATTGCTGTGATTAATCATATTGTATAAAGCAATCCTCTCGTTAATTAGTTGAATAGGTCTGCAGGGCAACACATCTATATAGAGAACTCAAATACAAACTGGCATTTCTATTTTTGCATTGTCAAAACAAAGAATGTGACTCAACAATTGGCAGCCATTTTGGTACGATATTATCAATGCTATGATATGTAGGCGCCAGTGGCACTTTACACAGATCCCCCCAATAACCACTCCCCACACAAGTTACTAGCGACGACGCATGGTCTCTGGGCACGCATTACAGTGAGGGGAGGAGGGAGGGAGGGTTGAAGAGTTGACGAGGCCAAAGGCGATTAAGTGGGCAGACGTCGGGCACTGCACGAGCTTCCAATGAGGGCTGTGCTGTGGTGTTTGGTGTCTGGTTGCTCTGTTGATAATATGCTTTAATTCGAGTGCAAATAGAAAATTATATTGCAATTAAAAGTAAATTGTTTTAATTGTTGCTTAAACAGCCGGAGACGACAACAATTCCAGCCAGCGACGGCCTAATCACAACCATAAATGGCACAACGGAGACAACAATTTTGGACGATCGAGCTTTGGTCTAAGTAATATGTATTTCGGTGACGATGTGATTGATCACCTCGGCAAATGGAGTGCTGCTGTTGGGCTTAAATCAAAACTGCAGGCCTAACTAATTTGACATTTGGACATTCAGCATTTCGCAATATGCGCTGATAGGGCGTCTATTTACCAAGTCTGCAGATGGTCAAATTCTGTGACAGGGCAAGCTGACCACTGGATAAATAAGCAAGAGGTCACTCAAACAGCAAATCTATGTACAAATATGAAAGGGTCATTTGTATCAAGGGCGTCGAAGGTTTAATACTCTTACTGTAACAAATCTCGATATCTTTAGTTAAACAATTTTGTTTTTAAATCTTGTCAATTAATAAAGATTGTTGTTAAAAACAAAATATTACAATTTGTCCAGATATCCCAAATTTTTAATTAAGAACATTCTTGTACAATTGTTTTTAGAGATTGTCAAACTTCTTAAGGGATATCAAATTTAATTATGTCCTGAGTTTTAATCATAATCACAAAAGATTTTTCTCTTTTATCATAAACTTATAATACCTCCAGACTGGGTATCAAAATCGTGCTGGCTTGCAGGACTAATTAACTTATCTACCAATTAACCCCTTTTTGGGACAGTGACAGTTTTGGCTGCGGGGGTGTGCAACATTCTTGTTTTTGGAAAATGTTTTCTCATTTGGTCATTTCAATGCATTTGCTGACTTGACTAAAACTCACGAAACTAATCCAATCCATTTATGCTGTCAGTTTTATTGGCCGCCTGTCAACTTGAACTTTCCACATGTCATGCAATGATGCAGTTTCAGTTTTCGGAACATGAAATGCACAAAATCTACTTGGATCATATGTACCTTTACTTAGGTATCTTTTACATAAATGTACATAGGTAAACCCCAAATTTTTCCATATTAATTGAAAGTTGTTTGGCTGTATGGACACCCCGTGGCTTATTAGTCACGATGCGTAACATTATGGACACACGTGAAAATTGGTTAAAAAAAGGTTTGAGTTTCATATGAGACAAATACTCAAAAATAATCACAACCGAAGGATTTTCTTTTACAGTTTTCAAATGGCGCCTCTCTTAAATATGTGAGCCTATTAATAGCTTGTTGTCTGTCGCACCGGAAGAAGTTTTAAATTTGCTTTTATTTTATCAAACATGTTCGACTTTCCGTGTTTGTCTTGCTCGTGTGTGTGTGTTTTCCTTTTGAAATTGTTGTCCCCGTTACACAAAAACCAAAGCGAAAGCTAAATATTTACACAGATCTATAGATGCACATAGTTACCATTATACAAGCGTTAATAGCAATATGTTGGCTACTGTTTTTCCTAGATTAACAGAATTGAATTCCAGTAGCTAAGAATCGAAATACTATTTGGTTTGTCCCATTGATAAGATGATGTCTATGTGTGTTTATGAATTATCAACCAATTGACATGTGTATCACAATAGATAGACAATTTGTGTAAGGTAGAAATTATTTGAGCTACATATTGAAAGGATCAGATTGCAGCAATATGTTTGAGTATTTATTACAGATATGGGTACTCAAATATAAATAAAATTTGTACTCCACATTGATATAAAGTTGACTATCTTTCTTAGCACGCCCGACTCGTTTGGGATGGTCTATAGTACGTAGGGGTAAATATCTGACAAAACCTAATAAACTAATTAATTAATATCTAAAAACCAAAACTGACACTAAATATGAATCACGGTAAAGAGCAAAAGTGAATCATCAATTCTTGGCATTAATACTTGATGTAGATTAAACTAAAACCAATTGTCATGCAGTATTAAATTCAGTTCGATTTGTGACGTTTTACTGAGTCATAGAGTTTTTTTTTATAAGCAAATTGGAACTTTGAGTCTAGGTACACTGCAAAGGTAGGCTCGTAACTCTTTTGGGTTGACAGTCCAGATCCAAGGCCAACAAAAATGTTCTGTATATGAAAAGTGGTCGCGATTTGTAGGCTGCATTTACTAAATTCGATATAATTTTTTTGTAAGAAAATGCTCGTACACACAAGCGAAATGATTTATTATATTGAAATTATCTCATGTAAACAAGTCAAGCTGCCAGTATGGCTAATGCCACTTGTCGGCAGTAACAGTCCCCCGACCTAGTGCAGCACCACCCCCTCTCCTTCAAGTTGAACACCCGCCACAAAGTCAGCCAAATTTGATAATTTGTCTAATGAAAAATGTTGAGCAGGAATACCTAAAATATCTGCCTATGGCAGCGGCTTCCAGCATTGGCTAATATTGGAGGCGACAATTTTAGACAGCTTGCCACCCGTATCTGGCAGTCTGCCTCTTACTTTTACTCTCTCCCTCTCTCTCTCTCTCTCTCTCTCTGTCGCTCTCACTGTGTTTGCTGCCTTGCTGAAATTTCGCACGAAGATTGATGATGACATTAGCATCATTGTCGAAAATTGTAAAACCCCGCAACAAAGTGCCAAAGGACGAGCACGAAGACGCGGAGACAGCGTCTAGAATTGTGTCGTCTTCGTCTTCGCCTTCATCGATGGCGGCGTACTTGAGTCGCAAATGTTTTCAAATTTGTTTTGTTGACATTTTAATTTGCAAATACTTATAGACATCCCATTTATAAATATATATGTATGTATACATATTTTCAGTGTATATATACATGTGTGCATCAATTTTCGTCGTATGCCAAAAGCTTACACGAATGCGGCATTAATTGAATTAAATCGTCAAAGACGCTGGCAGCAGGCGCAAAAAAAAGGAGCGTGCGGGCAAAGCGTGTCAAGTGGATTTCAATTTGGAGCACTGAAAGTGTTGACTGCCAGCCATTGGTACGCACACACATACACGTAGACATACATACCTACTACTACTACTACATACTTGTCAACCCACATTTGGCATTGGCAGCCATTTTTTCTTGGCTTTTATCGAACACCCTTATTTCTATAGAGCTCTTAGCAGAGTCGCACATAGCTGTGTGGCAAAATATTTATATACATGAGAACGTACATATATGTATCTAAGTACATAAAACATAACAAAAGGGAAACTATGGACATCTACTATGCCATTTGTATGTGTGCTCGTGCGTGTGTGTGTATGTGTGTGAATGTGTGTGGTTCTGCATTTTCGTTGGTGATCCGTCATGTTGTCAGAATGTATTATTCGAATTAAGATTTTACTTTTTTTCTACCATTGAATTGAATTAACACAACACACACTCGCACATATGTATGCCAAGCAGATGTGCCACAAGCACATACACACACACAAACACACACTTTTTCACAACACATTCACATAATACGCAACTCTAAAGATTCCACAACTGTCTGTTAATTCAGTCAGTTCTTAATATAGCAAATGTAAGTAACTGTCTAATGAAATTTAAAAATAATTAAATACCTAACTATAATCTAAAATATTTAGGCACTATCAGGCTGGCAAAAAAAGTACTTGAATTATATTATTTGTATCCGTTTCTATGTGACGATTATCAGTTTAAGGTCGTCGAATTTCCAATTAAAGGGTAGCGTAATAATAGATTTAAGGCTGTGTTTAGATAAGTCTTAAATTGATTCACATTATAAAAGTAAGTTGAAATATTGTAGATTGAAAGATTAAATTCTACATTAAAGTGTCTTAAGATAGTAGACACACATGTGTCTAATGCAGAGTGTTTATAGCATAGCATGGTATACAAAAAATATCATGGTATATCATAGATCAAATTATTAAAGCCAAGTGCTTGCCATAAATGCGCTTTATGAAAACAATGACCCCAGATCGATCTTTACCGAAATTTAAATCTTGAATGTCTTACTAAGCCAGTATGGTGTCGTTTGGTTAATACTTTAATGACGCTAGCGGACAGGTGGGCCAATGTTTGTAGCACCAGCAGATACATCCATCAATTAGCTCCATCCAAAGTGGATGTCGCAACGCAAGTTGAAGTTCAAGCGTACAGTTTTAATACCACTAGCCCACTAGAATGTCCATTTTAAAGCTCTCCGGCGTCAAGCGGTGTCCATTGTTCTTATCAGACGGGGTTACTGGTGCTGCTACAAGTACTGATCATGGTGACACTAATGTAATGCGTTTGATATCGCTATTTCACAATTTATATATAAATATATATATATATATAAATCTAAACAAAAATAGCCAAACAATGATAAAATCCAAACAAAGAAACTTCAAATTGACAGCTTTCGTTTAACTTTTATCTGCTGAAACCGTTTGCTGCCGTTCGACACAGCACAACACAACACATAACCCACAACACAACGCGTACCGCTGTCGAATGGGTCATAGCTAATAAATGCCTATGAATGCGGTTGGGAATTTTGGGAACTTGGGCATGAAATCACCTTCACAAGTTGGCGCGCCTAACGAGAGACAATTGTAGAGCTCCGGGCTCAGAGGAGACATGTTCAATGGGGCGGCGCGGCACCTTTGATTTGCAGATCATTAGCTAAATGCGTGTGCTTTGGAGAGACAGAGACCCGCTGACCCATACAATCGTACACCCGTACACTCGACTACCTCATTCAAAGAGCGCCGCAACATTGGAGAGCAAATGTTGCCGGTACTCGTATTGTTCTTGTTGCACTATCTACAAGTCTCAGTTTTGCCGAACCAGTTGTCTATTGTCTATAACCGCGCATAATCGAAATATGAGCAGCTTAAATTGTTAGCCGACTACTGTTTGTTTCGTCCAATGAATCATTATAGTAGCGAAAAGTATTTTTTTTATTTTTGATTTGTAAATTTTGAATTTTGATTTTTTTTTTTGTGTGTTTGCGTTACATCGAAATACCATTTGGATATGTATGGCTACAAGATATGAAATAACAAAGCCCAGTGGCAGTAGAAACCAGACCCACAGACCTTCCCATCTGGATTGAGAGCAATATGGCGTATGCTTGACGTATACCGATTCCAATCTATATTAAATGTTGAATTGTTGGATGGAGTTAAATGATCGCAATGCTTGATGTATTTAATTAATTTGGAAACCGAAAGATATAGTGATAAATGTTAAAAAATGATTAAGTAATAACATGTAATTATTGTTGCAAGGTAAATTAACTATTATAATGCAAACTATCTATAACTATATCTGTGCACGCAACTCAATTTTAGATTGAAGAATATGAGTTAATATCTAAATAAATTAGTCGTGCACTATATGAGGTCGTCCCTTATCTATGTCTATTGATCGATAATCAGACATTTGCATGTATATGTATATATATGTTTATATCTACTATATATTGTATACTCAATTTTTAGTATATGTCTGTGTAATTTTGTGCAATTTTGTTAAGCAGATATTGAAGCGTTTTTATCGGGTCAACTGTGTGTGTGTGTTTGTGTACAGTAAGCATATTTGTGTTTGTGTGTGCGGCACGTAATTGGATACTTATATAATTTAGTAAATTATACACTTGAAGAGTATTAAAGGCAGCCGGGCAGACGCCACAGCTAGGAACCTTATGCGAATGCAAACAAAAGATAAGATATCCTCGTTTGGCGCAATGTTTGCACAAAATGTCCAAATGGCAAACAGCTAGCAGCAAAATCAACTGGCGACAAGCCACTGGCTGACTATTTTTGCTGTTTTCTTTATTTTTGGGTAATATTACATAACAAGACAAGCGCACCCTCGAGTATCCTTTAATGCAGGCGAACGGGTGGGCCATCCTAAATAAATGGACACTGCGGCACGAATTGGAACTGGAACTGGAACTTGAACAGGGACTGGGACTGATACTGTCAGCCTGCTTGCGTTCTTCTTTCAAGGGCGCAGCCCTGTCGCGGATTTCTGTAGCTGGCCTGTCTCCGCCTGTCACGCAGTCCGCTAATGCGCTTCTCATGTCGTCTGATCTCAAAAACTTTTATGAGAGCTGACATTTGAGGTGTGTAAGTGTCTCAAGCACGTTGTCAGAGCAAGAGAATTTGGAGAGAGAGAGAGAGTCAATCAGAGATTTGGATTTGACTTCGGCTTCAGGTACTGATAGTAGCGCTCTTAAGTGGTAATTAATGTAAGTACTGTGGCGTTTATCAGTTTACAAATTGAATCAGTCATCCAATCTGAAGAGAGTTAAGCCCAGTTGGTACAGCCAAGAAGTTGAAGGTGCATAACTTGCTGACCTCTCAACCCTTACCCCACACTCCTTACCTCTTTGCACGGCAGCCGAAGAAATTTAATAACACGCTTTCAAAAATTCTAGCTCAACGCGCGCGAGTGAACAAAATTTGTCACGACACATGCCGTACATATTCTGTAGCTTTTTTTGGTAGCTGCCCAGTTATGAGGCCAATTCGGAGACCGATCCAACTAACCATTTTGACGTACGGTGACAGACAGGCGGGCGGGTCGCAGTTGGTTGTCTGGACTCGGCTCGGTTTGGTTCGGTTTGGTTTGGCCAAGCGTTTGATCTTATCTCAAATTCCTGGTGGTCACTTTTCTATCCACAATATCATTTCGTTTAAATAGTCTGCCTTTTTTTTTTTGGTTTTTTGTTTTCGGTTTTATTTTGTTTTTTTTTTTCATTTTCATTTTGTGTTTTGTTTCGAAATGCACGTAATTAATTCATTTCACTGTGGCACATTCACATTCGGTGCTGCGTTGCCGTCGCGTGTTGGTGTCAAGAAATATCAAAACATCACATCAAATAAATGTTGAATACGCCACAGCGAGCTACAAGGCAACCGAACAACTTCGAACCACACCTCCGAGCACTCTCCCTCGCCTCCTGTTCTTAGCACCTTTCACTACTTACGCGACGAACTTTGGCCTAAAGTTTTTCAGTTAGTTAGTTTGTGGTCGGAGCGACAGCTATGTTAATTTTCGTGTTTGGTTTCGTTTTCGTTCAGTTTTGTCAGCTCTATTCATATTTCATAATTTCGTAAGGCATAGCTTGCGTGCCTGGCCCATTTCCCTCCACAGTGCCCTAAGGGGAAATGCCGCGACAAAGTGGTAGATCGTTTAAAAAACAATAAAACACGAACCCAAATTGGCGCTGAACGAGACTGCATACGAGGCACAAACTACAGCTCTGGATAGTAATTAAATTGTTATGCCACAAGTCGGTGGACAGTTTTCAATTATGAGCGCCCATAAAAAGACCAATAAATGTTAACAAATAATCACATTGTGTTTAATATGATTTAGGGCTAGACAACTATAAGATAAGTGCACTCATAAAATGGGTGAGAAAACTCTATATCAAGTAAAATAAAGTTGAAGTGATCTAAGCCTGACAAAATATTGGCACATTAATACATTGCCAACAGTATGATATTTAAGACCTTTGAGAATTGAATAAAATATTATCTCACAACTCATCTAACATTCACAAAAACGTAAATCCATCTGCATATATTTCAATTACATGTATTTAATTATTAATAATTATTTTAAACTTTGATCCATAGAAGTGATTAGCTAGTGCACTCAATAAGAAACTTATGCATTCCTCTAGTTACTCATTGAAGTGTGCTACCGATCCATATCTCCAATTTGAGCTCTCTGTGTACTGCCAATTTTCTGTCGACTGACAAAAATTCCTAACCAAATTGTCATGGCAAATCCTCTGAAAAATGTGCATTAATCTTTTGCTGGGCAAGAACGAATTGCCACGAAGGTAGCAGCTGGAGAGCTTTTCCATTTTCTACCAGTCATTTCCCCCAACCATTACCACTCACAAGTTCTTCAGTGATTGTGATATGGTCGGGTTATTGAAAAATGCTGATTAACACATTAGAGATCATTGAATTGAATGCAGTGAATATGAATGTGAATGTAAATACGAGTAGGTATTTCATATTGGTATTTTGCTGGCGAGCTTCTGCTGTGCGTGAATGCCAATATGTCGAATGCTACCATTTATAACCACGATTGCTGATTATGCTGTTTCCCCTGGCTGAAAATGGATGACATGACAGATGGAGTGAAGCAAGCATGTGCGCGCACAGCCAGAGACCGATGCTACGATCGAGATCGAGACCGAGACCATACAGTGAGACCTCCTTTCCAACTTGCGTCTCTCGTGCAGGTCTCGAGGTTGGACTCAGTGACAGTTCGGTTGCAGCGGGGCTCAAACAAGAACTCTTTATTTAAATAATCATTTTTTCTGACAGTCAACTTGACTTCCAGATCGGCATCCAGCAACAGCAACAGCAACAGCACCAGCTTTAGTCCCAGCACCAGCACCAGCACCAGCACGAGAAACAGCGACAACTGCCATGTGAGTAGGTTCACTTCATTCTTGAGCTACATTTCTTTCATACTTTTTTTTTATGATATTATGATTTTTCATTTTCTTTTCTTTTCTTTCATTTGCTCTTGCACGCTTTAATTGTTTGTTTGACTTGGAGCACGACTGCGCTGCTTGCGAGACGTTTAAGCGCCCGGTTCGGATTTGGGTTCGGACCTGGAGCGGGTTCCACTTGTACACGTCATTGTCATGGGCTTTTTGGGTGCGGCGCGTGGGTATCTCTGGCGTCGTTTAATTGAAAACGATGCATGTAAATGACACTTTTCAGCATTAATAAGCAAATATTTGTATGATTATTGGTGTAGCAAGGGGATTACGTTGGAGCTGTAAGTGGTAGGAGCGCTCGAACTGATATCTGATTGAAGTCGGGATGCTGTCGCAACAGGTAAAGTGCTAAACTAGTTTCGAAGTCTGGAAGTCAAATGCGACTGTCACATCAAATTGCCCAACAGGTTCAGAGATGTTCTGGATGAGGCACTCAGTCTAGATATGTGTGATAGAAATCAATCACTTTCTTTAGATGTAGATCATATTTGATATGATAGCGGATTTATAATAGATGATTTGTAACTAAATATTGTATAATCCCGATAACTTACACGAAAGTATTCCAAATATAACTGAAAGTAAGTTTGTGAGTGGTAGAACTCAATCGGAAAATTTAGTTTAAATTCTCTAGTAATCATAATACCTTAAGCTTTCATCTCTCTCTCTCTCTCTCTCTCTCTCTCTACACATGTATATACGCGTATTAATTATGTAATATTTATTTCACAGCCATAAATATATGATGCCAAATGTTCAACGCTCAATTTATCATGAATTTCAGTTTATCATCGCTGCGCTTTTTCTGAGCTGGCTAATTCCAAGATACAAAACTGCTTGGCACAGTGACAAGTGACAACCTGACTGACTGCACAGCATTGACAAAATTATCTGAAATATGCAAGAAATATGCCAAGGCAGAAGGAAACGGCAGAAATTATGAGAGACCGGCAGGCATTTGAAGAGACATTCTTATTTTTAGGTGACATGCCCTCGGTTGGACGTCTGACGCACTTGGCTGTTCCGTGGATATATCTCGACTGTCAATCAGTTTTGAAAGTCATCGTTTTTTGATTTTGCATTTTATTTAATTTGGATTTGTTTTTGCCCTCTCGTATGTTGCCCACAAGTATGTAATATTATATACACCTATTTATACATGAGTTGTTCAGCTGGTTTAATATATTCAATTTGTTAGCTGTGATCTATTGATAGCAGTATTTAAATTGACTTGGGCTAATGGGCCTATGTGAAAGCTGAGATGGCAATTAGCAATAGTATTTAATAATTACCAAAGCACTAACCACATATATTTATAAAATTCTGAAGTCGTCTTATTAGCATTTAAGAAAAACGAAAAAGGTGTCATGATGATTAATGGTCTAGTTGAAAGGCCAGTATACTTATCTATTCTAGCTTTATCTAAAAGCAGCTTTATATCTTTTTGGACTACAGCCAATACCTAACTTACGCCCAAGAATAGGGGAAAATATTTTTCATATAGAAAACACATTGATATCTATGCAGATTAAAAAACACAAAAGAAAGTACCTTCAGTCAACATTAAAAGTACACTTTTTACTAAGTTT
The DNA here is from genome assembly GCA_035043505.1 of Drosophila setosimentum. Lineage (NCBI taxonomy): Eukaryota > Metazoa > Arthropoda > Insecta > Diptera > Drosophilidae > Drosophila > Drosophila setosimentum. Next base: position 6,489,082 of record JAWNMY010000001.1, read on the forward strand.
CTTTTCGAATTCGTCAAATAATAATTTGTTGAGTCTAATTACAAATATAATCTGCAAATATTATTTTTATTATTTTTTTTTTAAATTTTTGGCATGTTTTCAGAAGTAAATTTTTTTTTTTTTAAATTGCTCACACAATTTCCTTCATTAATTGTAACCTGGCAGGTATGAAACAATTTCTTAGCTTTGGGGCAAACTTACCTTGTGGCTTGGGAACATTCCGCTTAAGTTGCATCCATTTGTATGTTGGAATGTTGGGCGCGTGATTTGGCGATTTTGGTTGTGAGTTTGCTTGGTGCGCGGAGTTTGCTGCGGACGCAGACGTTGTTGACGATGAGGTGGAGCTACCTGGTGATGTCACGCCACCGCGCTGATTCCTGGCCATGGTTATGCAGTTGCCCGCACCATTGGGTGATATCGAATGCTGTGGCACCACTTGAGCCTGCGAGCTGGATGACTGCTGTTGCTGCTGCTGTTGTTGCTGTTGCTGCTGTGCCTGCTGCTGCTGCTGCTGGGCGCTGGTTGTCAGACTGGCCAAATGGCTATGACCTAGACTGTGATGTAAATGGGCATGGGGATAGTCCATGGCAATGCCCGCGTCAAGTGGATAGCCGCTGCTCATATGCTGATGGTGGTGCCACATTTGTGGCGGGGACTGTTGTTGCCCGGTAGTCAGCTGCATCATTGGATCCGGATCCTCAAGCAGCAGGCCCGGTGGCGGTGCCGCGTATCCAGCATGCAGCACCGCCGCATACTTCTCTTCCATCTGGCCAGCATAGCCATGTGGCAGTGTCTGCGCCTGCGCCTGCGCCTGTTGTGCCACACTGGGCGAGTACAGGCAGTCCAAATTGGTGTACATCATGCCATTCTCGGAGCTGATAATAGGCGCATGCGCATCCATTCCCTGCTGCTGTTGTTGCTGCTGTTGTTGCTGTTGCTGTTGCGTTGCATTGGCTGCTGTTACCGGAGAATTGTTTTCGGGTGACGGCACCGTTGCCACGGCGGCAGTGGCATAGTAGGAGTGTACAGAGTCCGTCTCATAGTAGGAGTCGGCGGGCGAGTGGCTAGTTGGATGCAGCGTAGTGTTATTCACCGCCGCTCCTGCCGATGTGGTGGTAATGCCATATTCCGCCGCACTCGGACTGAAGAGATGCGAGTGCGGATAGAGTTGCTGCTGCTGCTGCTGTTGTTGTTGCTGTTGCTGCTGGGCAAGTGAATGTTGCAGCTGGAGCTGTGGCGGAGGTGGAGTCAACTGCTGCTGCTGCTGATAGTAATTGGGGGAGTTGCTGTCGTAGCCATTATATGCCAGTTGCTGATGTTGCTGCACTTGCTGTTGCAACTGCTGCTGCTGGTGTTGCTGCTGCAATTGCTGCTGCTGGTGATGGTGGGTCGGAGAGGGAAAATAGTTGCTGTTAAAGCCGTCGTAGGCGGTGGCCGTGGCATGTGGATGATGATGCGGATGGTTGCCGTACATGCTGCTAACGTCCATCATATTGTAAGCCAAACTCAACTCACAAAAATTGTATTGCCTAAAACAAGTGAGAAATTTCCTGAAGTTTTGTCGAAAATAAAATGGTGTTTAATTTGGGATTGCCCTTAAACACTTAAGTCCATTTTAAGAGTTTTTATGTAAACCAAATAGTAATTTAAAATATCAAAAAGTAACAAGCAATAACATAGTTGACTATTTTATATAAATAATTGAAAGTAAAGCAATATATAAGGGTGATAATATATATAACAAATGTGATGAAAATAATGTAGAATACTTTGGACTTTTTTTCTTAAAATGGGCGAAATATTAAATATTATAGGCTACATTTTCATTGTCTTGCTTAAGGTTAATGCTTTAGGCAATACTATTTTGGTCTATAACACAAGACTAACTTTTTGCAAAATAAGAATTTCCCGAATTGGTAAACACTTTGGCAGTGCTTCAGCACAATTATATATATATTTGAACAGATTTCAAAAACACTTTGGCACACTAACATAAACAGTTAAGAGAAACACGCCATAACAGTTTCAGTTTCAGTTGCCGTTCCGACGGTTTCTGTTTTTACCACGCGACGGTTCTCGAACTTCGTGTTGCATGCGCGCCAACCAAGTCGTGACTGATTGCTGGACGGGCGGCAGCCAACCCAGCAACACACGCAGACAACTGAGTGTCGGCAGGCCACGCCCCAACCATCCAACAGCTGCCATCTCGCTTCCACTGACTGCGACGTGGCCATGGTAACATTTGTAGCTGTGGTGTAGTGCCATCTCACTCGCTACCGTTATGTGAGGTGTGTAGGCAGGGAGTTCTCTTATCAGTGGACTCCGGTACGGGGTTACTCATTACCGGTTTTGGCAGTTGCTGTTTTCATTTAGTTTTTTGCTGGTCCCAGGGCAAATCCTGATATTAGAGTTACGCCCATGTTCATGTCTTATTTAACTCTGGAAGCTACACACGTACATAAGTATATATTTACCTACATTCATACTTATTCGTACTTATGTAGAAAGAGTTTTTGTTGTTAGTTTTTGTGTTGTTGTTGTGTTATACTTAGATACTTTTGGCACGTTTTGTTATTTGTATTTTCACACCTATACGGGCCAACTCCCAAATGAATTGGCAGTGCAGGTAGTGGCCAAAATTGGTCCCCGAAGCTCGACTGGGATGTACCGGCTGTGCAGCTGTCAATCGTCATCATACTTTCCACATTTGACAGGCCCATCTATGTATGTACGAATGGCTGCTGTGGAATTTAAATCGCTGTCTCGTCTCGTCTCGTCTCGTCCCGTTCCACCAGTGACTTTTGGTCTGACTCAGTGGGATGCAATTCGTAGGCGCCCCCTACGACTCTGTCACACTGTCCAGATAGAGATACAACATTCAGATATCTTTATGCCCCGAACCGGCATTGCACCTTTCACGCACAATGCATCATCTTTGGCTGCCTGTCTGTCTGCCTGTCTGCTTGGAAAACTTTTGTGTTTTAGTTGGTTTTTTTCTCCTTTTCGGTTTTTTGTACAAGTTGATTGACATTTTCACAAGTTTTTGTCGTGTATTCGTAGTTGGTGGTTTGCGGGCCGTGCCCAAACCCAATCCCATACCCAAACCTAAGCACAATCCACATCCCTCTGCTCACTCCAACATGGCCAACAACTTACTTTGAGTTGTTGCACAGTCTCGTCCTTTTGGGTCCGCTCCAAGGTGATTTGTTATATTTTTGGACAGCAGCAATTAATAGTAACAGGATGTGTATGTTTTTATTTTCAGCTTCCAGGCATTCACAACTACTCATGTCCAGTGTCCCACATGGCAAGTAACCGTATTTCACCTACTGATATTTGTAAATGGAAGTTTTGATGAGTTTATTATCCTATCTACCTTTTGTGAGAAAACTGGGCCTTTAAAGAAATGAGATTATAATTTTTTCGTAAAGACTGTAACGCATTGAAGGAGACGTCTCCAATCCCATAAAGTATATACATTCTTCATCAACTTCACTAGCATTGTCGATATATTGTAATATCCGCCTATGCGTGTGTCCTCAATTTTTACATACATTTTTCTCTCCTCAGTGTGAAATTATTATATGAAACTTGACATTTATCCGAATTTTGAGGATCGGAGTGCTATAATGACACAATATAGTTGCACAAATGTGAACTATTCAGTTCAGACAGTCGTAAAAACATTCAATTTATTTTAAGAGCTTCACAAACATAAAAGTATTTCAACAGATTAACTTCAATCTAATATGGTATGTAATCTTCGGTGTGTCATTTTTTTAACTTGGTTTAATCAATTTAAATTCGAATTTATTTTTAAATTGCAAACTATACTAGGTTAAATGTACTACTCATGGTGGTTAATAATACTGATTATTGTATAGAATTAAATTACTTAAATAATATACATTGTATATAAGTATGTAAGACAATTACTTTCGATTTATTATATAGGCCAAAGAAGGTTGATATTATTTATGTAAATATTGATAAGTGCTCGATAAGTGAGGAGGGGTATAAAGTTGAATTTAAATATGAAAAATTAGTAAGTTAGCAATTTTTATTGTGTGCATGTTAATGTATAATAATTATAAAATTGAAGTAAGGGCAATATTACGGATTATTTAACGTTAATGATCAATGAAAAAATTTCCCACTGCTTGGTTTTTTATTTACTCCAAATAGCGAATAGAAGAATATATCGTTAGACATTCAAATCGATTTCATTGATTGAAAGAAGAGCAAAGCTCTCCTAAGAGATGAGTATTAATGGTCCTAATATTTTAATTAATGTCTCATATCTTACAAAGAGCTGATGTTAAATAAAATCACAGATTTCAATTAATATAAAGATACATTATTAGTTGAATCATAAACTTTTTGGATGTACTCATGAGTTACAATAACCTATCTTCCTTATGTGGTTGCAAATACATCAATTCTTAATTTCTTTATTCTGAATATATATTCAAGTAAAGTTGTTTAGCTGCCTAATCGAAACAGATTGCTTAAAGTTTTATTTCAACTGATTGTTTTGTCATTAAAAAAAGTATACTTGAACAATTTTAATCGCATAGTCCTTTCTCGAGAGCTTGAAGGCTCCAGTGTGTTAATAAAATTATTATAATGTAACACACTAATTACACCTTAGTTAGCCAAATCATTAATAACTGGTTTAATGGTATTGACACCGTTGGAAGTATGACATATGGATTTGATGGGTACTTTAAAAGGCGTCAGGCGACAATCGACTGATATTTCGTCTAAGTCCATTACAATTGCTCCACAAAAAGTGACCAAACTGATGTCGCCAGTGAGTGGGGGTATGGCAGATAGGAGACGGGGGCGCCAGCCATGTGGCTGACACCTCGTTACAAAGCAACTTTGAAAGTTGTTGTAACTCCCAGTGGCAGCTGGCCGTGTCCAACTCGGGTTGGAGAAGTGACGAGTAACAGTAACAGGCGTAATTGGCGCTGCACAAATTGATGGATTGCTTGGCGCCGACTGTCGCAGCTCGGAGTCCGAGTTCGAGTTCGACTCCGTCACATTGGCGGTATTTTATAGTTTTCTTTTATATTTTTGGGTAAATCGATATCTGTGCCATTTTTTGTGCAGCTTTTGACATTTGTGTTTCTATAATGATTTATTAATTGTACATACTTATCGGGCTTTACTGTACCCTGTACTTGCCTGTTGCATTGTCAGACACAGACGCAGACGGAGCCTGTCGCCAAAATGTTAACTGGACTTCAACTGAGCCTCTTCTAATTGAATATGTAATTACATGTCGGCCAGACGTTCTCATTGTGTGTTCTTTATTAATATGATTTTAAGCTTTTTATTGCTCAAAATATTTAATTGGGACATAAATTCATCACAAGTAAATCGCTTTAAAATGCAGCCAAAGAGTTTTTTCCCTATGCACAAAAATACCATGCGCTTTTCAATGATGGATAGAGACTTACTAACATTTTGTACTATAACTTAATTTGGGTCAGTTTTAAATACGATTCTCTACAACTTTTTTGTGTTGTGTATCTGCGCACATGTTGATCTGAATTCTAAAAAGTGGAAGACATTTATCTTTTCTCTTATAGCGTGGAATGAAGCATTTATGCAAAACAAACAGACGTATATATGCTATGAGGATTCTTTACCTAGGCATTGGACTTACTACTAAAGTCCAAAAAATCCTATTGGTGCTCTATAATTTAAAATAATGTAAATTGGAAAAAAAAAATATTATATTGCGTATCTAATAAATGGATATAGACACCTTGCGATTGCCTGGTGTTGAACTTCATGAAGTTATATTTGAAAGTAAATGAATAAAATATATAAATTTCAATAGTTATTATATATGTATGTTATATGAAATGGCATACCAATCTTGGAGATAGACTTGGAATTGTAATTTTACATTAATTTTAAATTAAACCACGTTTTATATATTGTAATAAAATATTATAAATAATAATAAGGTTCTTGCAAAACTCATCTGAAGCTTTGACTAATTTTTCAGATTTTCTTTTCACCCTTCTATACATGATATAACTATCATCTACTAGCAGTCTAGCCTCGATAACTCTGAACCGACTTACAGAGACTTGTATAATTTATAAAATGTAAGTCCAACAATCAAAATTTTGGTCCGAGTTATGGGGACATGAGTTAGGAATTATGGATAATTTTGTAGAATCGTGTTTCACATATGACTGTATATGTATATACATAAGTACAAAATGTATAAAAAAAAGTAACGTTATCTTATCGTAGACTGCAAAATGGTTTTTTTTTTTTTTATCGAATTAAGTGGTCCCTAGGCATTGTAATTTACCCTTTGCTTCATAAGGTAGGAAAAATATTGAGTTTATCTACAAAGCGCAAATTATTTGTATCTTTATTTGAATTTGTTTAAAAGTAACTAACTTGCCGAAAAATAAATGTATTTGGTTATTATTATGTTTACATTGTCAATAAATGTACAAATGACCTTGCCTTATTGTAATGCAAATTTATGAAAAGCCATCACGCTTAAAATAATGCCAATCACTTTAATACTAGGGCGATTCATGAGTTTCTTTCATTTTGCACGCGGATAAAGTAAGAGCGAGACAACTAGAGATACACCTCTTATCCGCTGCTGAAGTGAAATAAGCCAATGGGAATGGAGACGGTGTGGCACAGACACCGATTGGGTTCCGGCACAACCCCTGTTTGTTGGTCGCAGGGCAGCTGCATTAAGGGGACTCAAATGAAATCCCTTATGCTCTTATGCTGCAGTTAACTCATCAGTTGCCAAAGTAATACAGATGCTAACCGAAGACAAAAAGAGCGTGTTGTTATACAAATTCAATTACCGGACATAAAAATGCTGCCAACATGGCGGATAACATGAAACATGGAAACATTTCGGAATAAATTATACATAGTTTGAGTCAAACATTGCTTATTTGAATCAATGTTTCAAAAATAATATCATAAACTCGGGAAGAGATCAGGGGGTAAGTGTTGTGAAAAGAACTACGAATATTCGATCTACATAAACCAAAATTTATACTTATGAAACAGCATTGTGAGTGGTTATAAAATAAATATAAATATGTTTGAGGTGCTGAATTATAATACATATGTTTGGTTGCTCGAGGACGATGAAATCTTAACAAAGCGATACACATAAATGTGAATGAATTTGGTCAGACTGATCATGTTATACAACATAAATAATATGTGTCTCAATGTGTTATATATATACATATATATATATATATATATACATATGTCAACTGGATGCTTGACAATATGTGTCCTTTTTTTGTGTATACTCTCATATAAGACCCTTCGATGCGCTTCTTGAAGTAGTTAGATACTTGAAATTATTTGTAATAATATGTTTGTATATTTTTGCGATATTCCAATCTTTTTCTGTGTTTGTTGCGCCATCTATGGGGCGCTCTAAACAATTACACAATTTATAGTATACTTTTAGGATAAAGACAATATAATTATTGTACTTGGTGTTGAGGCTACCAGGTTGGTAAAAAATTATCCGGGGGATGTTTATGCTTAAAAATAATGTTAATGAAAATTTTCAAGGGCCAAGGATTAAAAATTATTATTTATCGAAAAACATATACACACAAAATCAAGTGAGACTGTGGTACGTTTTATGCATACGTTCTAATCCAAAAACCTTAATAAATATGTTTACAAGATTTGGTGCATATGGACTTGAGAGCCTGTCAAAAAACCATTCATCAAACCAAAATCAAAAAAAAAATCAAGAAATTTGTTTCTTTAAGTTTTTTTCCTTTCTATAATTTAAAATGCAAAATTGGTACACCGAATATTGCTGTTGTGACAGCAACATAATTTCACGATGCTTCGCTGTAAGTGGCAATTACAAGACCAAACTACTCCAAAAACCTGTCGATGGCTGATAAACTCGTTGAGATCGTCCCCAATTAGGCGCGAGCCTGGAGGTCTGGCGAGCAGCAGCCAAGTTTGACCTTGTAGTGTTTATCAGCTCGCAGGACGGTAACTGGTATTGTGGCACTCAAGTGCGGCATTGGGTTAGTGTGCGCTTGACCTGGGTCCAGTGTTCGCGTGGCCTATATAAAGCGTCTACCGCTCTAAAGAGCAGTTGTGTCAGCTCAGCTATCAACAGGACAAAACGTTGAATATTCTCTGCTCAAGTGCTAATTATGTTTATCAAGGTAAGAGATTATATTTGCCAACTATGAAAAGTCCAGAATAATTTCGCAAATAGATTTTTTTGTTTGCCACATTCATTGCTGTTTCCAGCGCTGGATTGCTGACCAATCGGGCGGTAATCAGTGAAGACACCTTCGATGCACATCCTCGCTACTCCTTTGGCTATGATGTGCAGGATGCGGTTAGTGGAGATGTAAAATCCCACAAGGAAACACGTGACGGCGATTTGGTACAGGGTCAATACTCACTGAATGATGCGGATGGCTATCGACGCATTGTGGACTACACAGCCGATGCAAAGCGTGGCTTTAGCGCAGTGGTGCGACGTGAACCACTTCCTGCTGCGGCTCTCTTCCCAGTAGTGGCTAAGACGGTAAAAACACCTGTACTTGCCTCCAAGAAGCATCCCGTCCAACAAGTGCTCGTTAGAAGCTTTGCGACACCCACCACTCTGATCCACCACGCGCCAGTGGCACATGTGGTTCACGCTGCTTCAGCCCCCACCTATGTTTCCCATCACGTGCCAGCGCTGTTGAAATCACCTGTACACGTTGCACATCCACAAACCGTTTCGTATGTGTTCCAACACTAAAGGGAGAGGCAAAGTCTGATGTCATAATAAATAATTTTTTTATGTTTTTGTTTTCAAATAAACGCGATGTTAATGTGAATTGATAGAAAGTATTTTAGTGATAAGTTTTAATGTGAGTTTTTATGTGAGCACCAACTCTACGCACATTTAAAAGGAATTCTGCGAATTTGCAAATTTTAGAATCGTAGCCATTTAATGGTATATGCTACAAAGAATCTTCTTCAACTAATAAACCACGAGTCCTCGTTTATAATTGTCTCAGCGTCTTAGCAACTGTTAACTGTTTTCTCGTTTTGAACAGAGCATTGTATAGTCGGGAGCTCCCATCTTCCCACTGTATACTGTTTTTGTTAGGTTTTAGGAAATATGAACGACAATTACGTACATTGAGTATAATATCTAAAACTCTCTATTCAAAGTTTCCTATTTATAAGAAGTATTACAATCATTTTTAAATTAGAATTCATACTGTTTGAATAGATATAATCCTGTTAAAGAGTGAACTGTGACTATTTGGATATTGAATTGTGTTTAAAAATGCCTTCAGAATTAAGAATTATAATGAGCGTAGTGTAATCAAAGTTAAGTCTATGTACAGTTGATCGCCATATCTTATGCAAGTTTCAGGTTATATTTCTACATATAATAAGAGGGGTCCCTCGTCGGAAGTTGGAGGGTGGCGACAACAAAAATACGCATTTAAAATCCAATTAGAGCTCAAATGGAGCGCCAGCACCTAATTGTATGAGTATTTTAAGGTTGCGTTTGGCTGATAATGTAGAGAAGGGGTACACTTGGTACAGGTATGTGTGTGTGTGTGTGTGTGTGAGCGTGCATGCAAGTGCACGGCAATTTGAAAAACCGTTGTTATGCATTTGCGCATGCGTTGCATACGTTATTATTGATAATGGAGCTGTGTGTGCGAGGTGTGTGTGTGTGTATGTGCTTGCTGTGTGTGTTTTTCGAAAGCGAAAACAAATGAGCGATCGCATCGAATTAGTGGCTCATAGTACACGACGCTTGAGTATGCGACTTCTGAGTATCTGAGGCCAATATTAATTCGGCTCGAGTGGGTCCAATTCAATCAAGAAGGCATTATGCCTTTATCGTTGTGGTTGCTGCTGTTGTTGGTGTTGTTGTTGTTGTCATCGTCATTGCTGCTGTTGCTTTTGTCACTTGTGCGCTTAGCCTTGGTTAATAATGTGCTTGGGACGATCGATTGGCTGACCGTCCGGCCGCCCTCCTTCTACTGTTTCTCCTTCTTCTCTGCCACCACCACCACCTGCACGTTTGGTGCTTCTAGTCTTACTCGTCTGGTATTTTAGTATTGGAATTTTGTGTTTTGTATGTTGGTATTGTCGCCAACGTTTTGTGACGCAAGTGCAAGCATTTGCTTACGAATTCGGGCACATCGCCTCGAGCGAGGTATAAAAGCCGCAGTTGGACTGTGTTAAAATCAGTTCAACACCAATTACGGTATCTAGAGCAACCCAAGTAATCCAAACAAACAATGGCATTCAAAGTAAGCCATTCCATTCTCCCCTTACCATCAAAAAACAAAAATAACGCCAAATAGATTAAATTAAGAACTGGTGTCCTTAAAGACGTGCTCAAGTGAAATAAGTGAATTAAACGTGTGTTCCGTATTCTTGCAGTTCACCATCCTCTTCGCCGCTTGCATCGCCGTGGCCAGCGCTGGTGTTGTCCCCGTCGCCGCACCATTGGCCGCCGTTGCCCAGGTGGAGGAATACGACCCTCATCCCCAATACACCTACGGATATGATGTTAAGGATGCGCTTTCCGGTGACTCCAAGACCCAGGTGGAGACCCGTGATGGTGATGTGGTCCAGGGCCAGTACTCGCTGAACGATGCCGATGGCTACCGTCGCATTGTGGACTACACTGCCGATCCCATCAACGGCTTCAATGCTGTGGTGCGCCGTGAACCTCTTATTGCCGCTGTTGCCGCAGCGCCCGTTGTTGCCGCACCGGCACCAGTTGTGCACGCCGCTCCCTTCGCGGCTGCTGCTCCTCTCGCCTACGCTGCTGCCCCGGCACCAATTGTGAAGTCTGCTCCTCTGGTCGCCGCTGGCCCAGCCATCGTTAAGACGCAGTTCGCCTCTCCACTTATCTCGTACGCCTATTAGATGACCAATAGGTGACGCCCCGACCTGATAATTGCCGTTAGTTGTTATTGAATAAAGAATGTGATGTCCTAGAACAATTGCAATTTTTCCTCATTTGAAATTACACTTTGGAATAAAAATTAATTAATAATATTAATAAAGAATGAAAATTCCTATAGAATTGGCAACGGAAATGCTAAAGCAGGCTTTAAGTTTTTCCCAGGATTCCCTGATTCTCCAGTACAAGGTCACTGGGTATTTTAAAAATATTTCAGAGAAGATGTATATTCAAAGCACAAGTTAAAAAGGTAAAAGGCTAAACTAAAAGTAATGCCAATCAATTAAGAATCAAAAATGCTTCCAAAGAAATTAAAAAACATTACATGCACAATCTGATTTAACTTTCCCTCGCCACTGTTTACAAATTTCAAGGTCATATTCACCAATGCACCACATTAAAGAGCCAACAAAGAATCAACCGAAGGCAAAATCAAAAACAAGTTAAATATTGTAAATGTAAACATTCATATGATTCACGTCAGAAACCAAAAGAAAAAAAAAACATATTCACAATGTGTTTGCCGAGAACGCGACTTGCGGATAAAACGGTAAAGCCAAAACAAGTTGCGAGTAACTTTGTTTTTGTGTTGCCAGTTGGTGGATAATTAATAACTTTTTCCTAAAAAAATACTGCGGGTTGATTACAATCGATCGAATTAATTTTTGGTTAAAATAGTTTAGCAAGGAAGGGCATCATATATAAAATATATATATATATTTTTTTTAATATTACAAAAAACAACAAATTAAACAAATAAATTTTCAGATTTGTTTTTAATTTCCCATAATTTCTCGTGTAATAAATAACTTTGAATAAGCATTTTTCATACTTCTTTAATTCAAAAAGTAAATAAAATGTATTTCAAGTTTATTTATTTAATTTTGCATTCTGATCTGTTAGATTTCCCACTTATGTGGCATAGCTACACGTGGAATATATTACTTTGGAATGTGTGTTTGTAGTGGAAACTCGCCCAATATTTATGCTCAGTGTTGGTTTTTACGCGCATTGTTTAACTCGCCTTGTGGTTTTATAGACCACCTCGACTGGGGCTATGCGCTTGCGCATTCGTGTTGCCAGATAGCAACGGTTTGTTACTGTACATGTTATGGCTGTACGAAATATTTGGCTGTTTTTTATTATTTAGCGGCTACTGTTGAAAGTGACCGCACTTTAGGCTTGTGGGAACGAGTGCGAGACACGAACATGTCATCGGGTAGCTTTGGCTGGACAAACTTCAAGTGTTGCTCATACGAGGTAATTAACCATAAAACCTGACTTTGACCTTAACACTCAAAACCGCTGGTCACTTGTCGCCAGCTGCATGTGGAGGACAAGCGAGGCATGGCACGCCTTGGCATATTTGGATGTACGGAACAGATGCTTAGGTAAAAGTGCAAGTGCTGTGGCCTGTTCCTTATCTGGTGGCAACTATCTTGTCCATAAGACAATGGCAGCGATTTAAGACAATATTGGCACGTAAATCATTCTGTAAAACACATTCGTAGCATTGGGCGTTGCTGCATTTGGCGAAAGGCCCAAAACATAACTCTGACCTTAACTTGTTTGCTGGCTTGTATTGTATTGTATTGAATTTTGAGTATGGGGTTTGCATGTGCATTACTTACATGCACGCACGATGTTATATTCGAATACGTCAATACGCATCAATTTGCGGTGATTGGTGTAAATGTAAACGGTACCAGGCAGATGGTAAGTGTGGGTACTTCAATTTGCTATATTGAGTTGGAAGTGTGCAATCTGCGAATGAGCTGTCTGAGATTGATTTAAATTATATAGTTGCTAGTGTATCAAGGTAATTACACACCGAAATCTTTCAGTTGCTATAATTGAGATATAAATTGGTGTTGAGTACGTTATTTTGTAATCATGTTTGGGAAATGGGGAATGTTCCAAAGCCAGAGGGGGTGGGAATAAAGCTGAAGTTTTACTACATGAGATGTTTGAAATTAACCATCTTTGTCGACTGGCTTAATCCTTTTTCTTGGAATGATACTTCTGTTCGTCGTCAATTACACGCTCGTCAGGTATTGTATGCAAAATATAGGTGTAAGTAACTAAATATTAAAATTTGACAATCATATTCAATTAAATTCCTATCCACTCTGATTTTTTATAGGCTTAGAAATATGCAACAATTTATTCAATTTCAGGTAATAATCATGGCTTCAAACAACATCAAATAGCTGATTGTCGGTCCACTTAGTGGATCTAATGGTAGGAGAGTGGCACTGGAGCGGCACCCACAGTCTTAACCACGGTCTTTGCATGATCGATGGGCACACGGTTCACAACGGCGTTGAAGCCATTGACTGGATCAGAGGTGTACTGGACGATGCGCTTGAAGCCATCGGCATCCACCAGCGAGTACTCGCCACGGACCACATCACCATCGCGCTCCTCCACCTGGCTCTTGGAGTCGCCGGAAAGGGCATCCTGCACATCATATGCGAACTTGTACTGGGGATGGGGATCATACTCATCATCTTGCTTAGCTAGAACGGGTTGGGCATGAGCCACGGCCACGGGGACATGAGCATAGGCTACAGCTGGAGTCGGTGCAGCATGATACACTTGCTGGACGGGCAGAACTCCGGCGCTGACGGCGGCAACGAGCGCAAGGATGGCAAAGAACTGAAAGTAGATGTATATACAAAATAAAGGACTCAATAATCATCTTTGAATGGTGGACCTTACCTGGATGGCCATGGCGAATGAGCTTTGAACGCTGGGCGAATATCCAAATAGTGATACGAAAGCAGTGGAGCTGTGGAATGATTTGCAGACTGCAAGCCAGTACGTTTTTATACTCAAAGTGTAACATATAAATTGAAATATTATTATTTTTATTTTTTAGTTACGCTTATTTACAATACAATTTTTGTCACTTGTATATATTATTGCCGATTTATCGACTGCGAGCGTAGTAATTACGAATGGGCATACATAAGTATATAATATTTTTATGCAATAACTGCGACATGTAAATGTGTGCAGATTAGTGTCATAGGTAAGTGGTGTCCAACACACGAACACACGAACACACTACCACACAGTCATACCTACAGCCACACCTTCTCCAATTGCTGCTGTTTGACCGCGGGCAATTTGTGTGTTTAGCGCTTTCACAATTTCACCTTGACGGCAATATTGAATTAAATGCATAAAAGTGTTTACAACCTTATTGGATTGATTGGCCTTGCAAATTGGGTGGCATATGGTTAAACAATGCCAATATTTGATTCAATCAATGAGGGAGATCAACGGAGATCTTATTCTTTATATATAGTACTTCTTTAAATATATGAAATTGCATTTTGTTTTCTTCATTTTAATATTGTTAAATTATTTCCTAATAAGTAGATTCCTAAAAAATATCTAGTATTTAATAAGTAGTCCCTCTAACAATAAAGATAAACAGCAATACTTTGTATGAAACATCACATTTATTTTCAAAGCCATAATATTGAAATCAAGTCAATTCCAGTCTGCTTACAAGTTCCTCACGGCATAAGCTGGCGCTGTATATCTCAGAGGAGCAGCAATGGCAGCTGTGCTCAGGATCGGCGCTGGAGCGGCCCTCAAAAGAGGAGCAGACACTGTAAGTGGGGAAGAGCGGACGATAGGTGCTGCAACAGCGACTGGAGCAGAGCGGACGAAGGGCGCTGCAACGGCGAGTGGGGCAGAGCGGACGAGGGGTGCTGCAACGGCAACTGGAGCAGAGCGGACGAGGGGTGCTGCAACGGCAACGGGAGCAGACTTAACCACAGGTTCAGTTAAGGCAACGAGGGGTTCACGGCGCACAACGGCATTGAAACCATTGATGGAATCGGCGGTGTAGGTAACGGTGCGTCTGAAGCCATCGGCATCGATCAGGGAGTACTCGCCGCGAACTACATCACCATCGCGCTCCTCCACATGACCCTTGGAGTCGCCGGAGAGAGTGTCCTGCACATCGTAGCTGTAGGAGTATTGGGGATGCGGGTCAACCTCCTCGAGCTCAACGGTCCTGGCCAGAACGGGTGTGGGTGCTACGGCAATGGGTGCCACAGTTCTCAACACTGCCGCCTGGGCCACGGCGAGCATAGCGAGTGTGAATGCGATCTTTGAATAGTTAAGGAAGAAGGTATTAAGTTATCCAGCGTAATCCACAGAAAGGAAGCATGTTTTCTTATGTACCTTGTAAGCCATTTCGTTCGGTTTGGATTGGAGAGTTACTTGGTGTTTTCCTAAGCAGCAGCTGAACACTGAATGTCTGGCTAAGTGCTGGCCATAATGTTATATAGTCAACTCGGTGACATTGATGACACCTAATTGGAATTCATTTTTGGCGCTTCGAAGCCACACATTGAAAATATTGGTATTGAAAGTCCATTGAGGATGGACGAAGTCGAAACTAGTCACGTATAATTGTCACGTACGTTCTTCAGTTCTGCAGGTCGAACACTTGTTTAAATCGGAATATTTAATTAAAAACCCATACTGCATATTATTTTTATATGCGTCTCTTTACCTATAACTAAAACCATTTACAGTTATTGCATATATACCTTTGAAATTGAACGATTTTAGTATGCAAATTAGTTTAATATGTATAAAACTAAATCGTAGGAAATATACTTATATGAATTGAATATGAAAAGAAACGAATGGTTTCAAATTGGAAAACTTTATTTACGGTTAAAGTGAAAAAGATACATATTATTTTTGTGAACAAATAATTAATATTAATAAATATGTATTAGAGATGTATTAAACTATAGCCACTGTCTCCGTTATAGACAATGATTTAATGCTTGCGAATTGCTAACGGTTTGATTGACTTAAAATGTAATAAATACTTTTAATATGCCAATTAGTCGTGGTGATCGCAAGTTAAAAGCATTTTATATTAGATATACCAGTGCAACTTTGTGCAGCTTTACAACCGAAACCAGTTTCAGCACCCCCAATAAATTCGGATTATTAAGATGACTACACATAAAATTATACATAAGCACACACAGTACCTTTACACATACATACATATACCAGTATACAATGTACTCGGACTCAATGTTACATGTACCACACATATTTAGCATAAGTGAATTGCACTAATTACCCAACTTCGGCTACGAAGACGCAGTCCCGATTCGGCTGTTAGTTGTTAGTGGGTCGCTCTATATAAGCCAACAGCAAGTAGCAGCAGCAGTCACAATTCAATTCGCTCTCAGCTCTCAACAGTAGCCCAGCTCAAGTCAGACACAATGGCATTTAAGGTATGTCTTCGAGATATTCGATACATGCCATTTTCAAGCTCATATTTCACCCTTTGATATCCTTCCTAGTTCGTCGCATTCTTCGCTTTCATCGCTGCCGCCAGCGCCGGTCTCCTGCCCGCCGCTCAGGTCTACCATGCCGCACCCGCTGTGGCCACCTACGCTGCACCTGCTGCCGTCGCCCAGCATGTGATCACCAAAGCTGCCGAGGAATACGATCCCCACCCCCAGTACAAGTTCGCCTACGATGTGCAGGATTCCCTTTCCGGCGACTCCAAGAGCCAGGTGGAGGAGCGCGATGGTGATGTGGTCCGTGGCGAGTACTCGCTGATCGATGCCGATGGCTACAAGCGCACCGTCCAGTACACCGCCGATTCCATCAACGGTTTCAACGCTGTGGTCAACCGTGAACCCCTCAACGTTGTGAAGACCATTGCCGCCGCCCCCGTTGCCCATTATGCAGCCCCAGCTGTGGCTCACTATGCTGCCCCTGCTGTGGTAAAGACTGTGGCTCCAGTTGCCCACTATGCTGCTCCAGCTGCTGCTTACTATCATTAATTTTGCTATATCTCTCACTGATTTGTTATACATAGTTTAATATTGAAAAATAAATGTTAAAGTGATTTAAAAAATAACATTTTCAACTTCAAACTGGATACGCTCTGAATATCAACAACCGATTATGACCACAGTCCCCGTTGAAATGCTTTTAGCTCAAACTGTTGCCAACCAAATTTGGTGCGACATTGAAATTCCAAAGTCAAGCAAGATTTCAATTACAACTCCATTTGTTACACTACCGAGCAATCGCCGTGAAAATTAACAAATCCCATCAATAAACAATGAATCATTTCTTGTAGCTAACTGATCTAAATCTTCACTTTAGTAAACATATCATTATTGTTTTACTTAGTTTCTTAGCACTCCTATAACTGATTTCTAGCCAGTGGCACCCAACTTAATTCCGGTTGGTGTTCTGACATCAAAGGCATTTTAGATTCGACACCTTGTTGCCGAGTTGAGCATTTCTTAATTCCGTTCCAAACATGTCTCGCTCGATTTGATTGAAACTGGTTTGGCACTGGCCAGACACACGCCAGACCACTGAAATCAAAAGTTCTACTATCGCTATTATGTGTCGTTGCATAATTGTTAAATAATGGGATTGAAACTCTCTTTTAGTTATTTAAAAAACGGTATTTTTATTGACGTGGTTAGTTTAGAGAATGGAAATTAAATTTAAAGGCCACAGAGTTTTCTTAATTAGTTTTTGTCTTTTATTATTATTGCCAGATCTATTGTGCCCATCTTCCATCAACCATGATTTTTGTACTAAATATGAAGTTGTTGGATTTCGTAAGCTTGATACATTCGGAGATCTAAGTCATATCACGATATTTTATATAGGATCTGATATCTTGGCATATACATCCTACGAACCGTGAAGAAAGACGTAAGCACAATATACAGTTAAAGTCGATGACTTAACAAGTCGCTTTGCACCATTAATCTCAAATATTATGTAAAGGTAAACGAATTAAAATTTATTTAAACTTGGCAAGTTGAAGTGCAATCAGTTTCAGTCAACACATATAACAAATGACATTTTTTTAGTGATGGGCCAGATGGACGGCTGGGGCGGCATACGTGGTGTAAGCCGGTGCAACGGTCTTCACAACAGCTGGTGCTGCATATGTGGCATAGTGTGGAGCAGGTGCGGCATAGTGGGCAACTGGAGCCACAGTCTTTACCACAGCAGGGGCAGCATAGTGAGCCACAGCTGGGGCGGCATAATGGGCAACGGGGGCGGCGGCAATGGTCTTCACAACGTTGAGGGGTTCACGGTTGACCACAGCGTTGAAACCGTTGATGGAATCGGCGGTGTACTGGACGGTGCGCTTGTAGCCATCGGCATCGATCAGCGAGTACTCGCCACGGACCACATCACCATCGCGCTCCTCCACCTGGCTCTTGGAGTCGCCAGAAAGGGAATCCTGCACATCGTATGCGAACTTGTACTGGGGGTGGGGATCGTATTCCTCGGCAGCTTTGGTGATCACATGCTGGGCGACGGCAGCAGGTGCAGCGTAGGTGGCCACAGCGGGTGCGGCATGGTAGACCTGAGCGGCGGGCAGGAGACCGGCACTGGCAGCAGCGATAAGAGCGAAGAATGCGATAAACTGAAAAGGGACAGCATGGGAGAGACGGCTGCTATATTGCCTGTTTCTATTCGTAAGGTGCTCCAAATACCATACCTTGAATGCCATTTTGAAGAGCTTGGTGTGCGACTTGAGGGCTGAAAGCTTATGTTGTCGGATGAAGCTAAGTTTGCAGTATGATTAGAAATTGAGCAGACTGTGGTTTTTATAGAGCAAACAGCGCTTGGGCAGTAAGTGCATTTGCCCCGAGGTTGTGCGTTTGTTGCGGCTGCTCATTATTATTAAGCAAATTACACACACCACAAGCCACACTATAGGCAAAAGGGTAGCGAAAGGCCGAGTGCAGGGCGAACGCAATACTTGAAGCTTTTGTGTGAGGAATGTGGAGCAAATTGGGTCTTGTCTGGCAATTGGACATACTATTGCTCATGCTCATGGACGCGTGTACCGTCGAGGTTCCGGACTCAGATCTACCTTACCATCGAACACGAGTACGCAGTACTCAAAATCTGCCAGCGGCTATTTGACATTCAATTTGTGTGCGCGACATTACAATTGCAAAAAGTGCCATTGTTGCTACCGGATACTTTTTGCATGCCAAACCGGTTAGATCAAATGCGAAAAAAACTTAAATATATCGTTTTATATATATTTAACTAAAGGTATACAAATTACATACCGCATAGATTAGTGTATGCTCTGATTGTTGACTTTTATTGCCTATCAGGGAAATACCCAACTGTCTCAATCCCAATTTAATGAAGCTTGAGACTTAAAAATTTTAAAGAAATCTTTCCTTACTTAAAAATTATAAGTCGTTGTTAATAATTGGCTAATGTTAAGCGCCAACACGACTTTTCCAGAGGCCAGGAAATGCATTAATATGTGGACAATCGAATTTGGATTAGGATATTTTGCATAGCCGAACTACGGTTTTTCTATAAGCAACGTTTTTTTTAAATAGTTTCAATACAATAATCACATATATCGATTAAACCTACTAAAGAATTTTATAAGCCATTTATTTATATCGTTACTAGATATTATGAAATTGAATATGGTCCTTGTGGCCTTTTATTTCTACAGAGATCTTCAGTTTTACATAAAGTTCATGATCCTTTTGCTGACAAAAACTAAAATGTCAAATATATATTTTTACCAAACGTGCTTGCTAAATTTGTATAAAACTCCACTCAAAGTAGATATTTCAAGTACCACCCAAAATTCAACTTTGGATCTTAATAAAGATGTTGAAATACATTGATGGAAGGTTGTCAACTAAAAACACAGAAATTTGGGTAAAGGTCATCGGACTGTATGTGATTCATGACAATATAATGTAAATGTGTATTTTTATACCCTGAACCCATTAAAAATGGGTGTAAAAAGGGTATAATGGATTTGTGCAAATGTATGTAACAGGCAGAAGGAAGCATCCCCGACTCCACAAAGTATATATATTCTTGATCAGGATCAATAGTCGAGTCGATATAGCCATGTCCGTCTGTTCGTCCGTCCGTCCGTCCGTCCGTCTGTATGAACACGCAGATCTCAGAAACTGTAAGAGCTACAGACTTCAAATTTGGAATATAGATTCTCGTATACCAGGCGCACATCAAGTTTGCGTTATGCCTTCGTTTATCGAATATCGATAAATTAAATTTCCGATAGCAATAAATGCCACAATTTTAAAGCCAGAATCTTCTAATTAATACATAATATGCAAATGCGTATTGTTAATCAACTGCCCATTCGTCAAGATCGGATAAGAAACACCCAAGTTATAGTCGAAAATATATTCTCATATTGATCTCATTTCTATCAGCAGCCGCAAAGCATTTTCTGTATGCATAAGTATGCGATCGCATGTGTGAAAAAGAGATGGCATGATAATCGACGCGAGCCTCAATATGTTTTTTTGTGTATTGCGTGTTTCACGTATATGTCGGCAGAGGGCGCTTGCAAAGCTGCTCGCATTTTAGTGCAAATCTTTTTAAAGGGGAATTTGCCAATAATAATAGAATATATTTAATAAGTGGGTTCAGGGTATATCGTAGTCGAGTTCACTCGACTACAGCACTCTTACTTATTTATTATCGTTTGTGGGTTAATGTTATGCATAAAGATCATTTACAAGTCACAAGTGGATCCATCTAATCCAACGCTTTCCACAGTATCTAATAATTGTACCGCTACAGCTAGTTTTCGTAAAAGACGGAGACACGCAACTATGAAACCCGTAGTGTATGAATAATCTAGGATATATATTCGTGATGCATTAATACATTTATTAAAATATTTACAATAGAACTATGCAACAGAGCTTAATGATCTAAATATGTTGACCATTGAAAACGTGGATTGGAGAATGCATTAATACTTTCGTTGGCGCAGGTCGCAGCTCTAATGATGGTAGTAATTGTGGGCATCATGTGTGACTGAAGCAGGTGTCTCATAGGTGGCATAGAACTGCTCGTGTTGCTGCTGGTGCTGGGGCTCGTGCTGGTGAACGTTATAGGTGTGGGCCGGGGCCGCATAGGTGGGCGCAACATAGGCAGGAGCAGCATAGGAGACGGGTGCCTTCAGTGCAGACGTCGGTGCCGCATGGTGGTACTGTACAGGTGCGACTGGAGCTGCAGCAACCAGCTTGTGGTGTATGTGGGTGAGGGGTTCGCGATGTACGACGGCATTGAAACCGTTGACTGAGTCAGCTGTGTACTTCACGGTGCGACGGAAACCATCAGCATCGTCCAGAGAGTACTCGCCTTGGACCACATCGCCGTCACGGGACTCCACCTGGCTCTTGGAGTCACCAGAGATAGCATCCTGCACATCATAGGCAAAATTGTATTTGGGATGGGGATCATCGGGATACACCTCATGGGCGTGGGCGTGTCCGTGGATGTCGTGAGGCTTCTGGTAGATCACATGCGGCTGCTGTTGGGGCACTGCAGCTTGATAAAGCTGGGGCTGCTCATGGTGTTCCACAGGAATAAGGCCAGCCGAGACGGCAGCAATGAGGGAGACGAGTGCGACGAACTGCAGCAAGCAGGACTTAGTAAGCCAACGTTTAATAATAGGGATTATTCAGTGTTTACCTTGAAAGCCATTTTGTAAATGATGAGGGATTTGTTAGATTGGAATAAAGCTGTGGACGCTGTGTACTCCTTCTGTGGAAGTCCGTGCTGTGAATAATAATTGAGCTCATATGCATTTGTATTTATAGACGAAATTTCGTTGGCCACCTTGGCCAGCGTTTTTTTTCACGGTTTTTGGCTTTTCTTTCACTTTTTCGTAAGTTTTACATAAATAATTTGAATTTTAATTCATTTGCATGTCTCTCTTTGTATCGGATTTTTTCTCAGTTACCGGACGGACTGGCGCTCAATCGATTAAAGATTTGCACCCACGAGTCACACCCATGTGGCGAACTGGCGCTCGTACCATTGCCATTGTTATGAATGGAAGACGGACAACGTACGAAATAGGTAACAAAGGGGCAAACAAGAAAGAGGAAAGAAAAAAAAATACGCAGCTAACAAAAGACTCAGGCGAGCAACTTGGTTTTGATAGCTGGCGGTATCGGGGTCGGGTTTTGGATTTGGGTTGGTTTCGGGCTTGCGGTCGCGAGACATGTAAGTAACCTAATAAAGACAACTTGATCGATGCCAGCATTGCACTTGACACACACTCACACACTCCCCACCAGCTGTCCAGCTCTCGAACTGCAATGACCTAAAAAAAACTATAAATAATATCAAAGAAAAAAAGTTGCTACTCAACCAAACTACAAGTGCCGGACCCATGCCCAAGACTCTCAACTTGTTGTCAGACATGTAATGTCTGAGCTTTCAGGTTGAAGCTTTTTCTCCACTCGGTATTTCGTACACTGTCGACTTATGGCATAAGTGCTCAATCATGCACCCACAAATTTACACGCACACACACGTACATGTAGAGAGAGTGACTTAACTCTTTGCAAAATGATGTAATGTTGCGCTGGTCGGAATTCAATTTTAAAGAGTTCATTTCAGTTAATTTCTAGGCTAAAAAATAAAAATGGTTTTAGAATCATTCCAATGAATCTTCAAATTCTGTGGAGTTAGTATGAATATAAGAACCTGATTTTTGCATGTGTAGTTGATATTATACAGAAGAATATAAAACAAAACGGATTGTTTCCAAAAAAAAGTTCATTATAAACTGATTTAAAGAGAACTTAATTATAAATTGAAATATTTACATTTTAAAGTTAATTTTTTCCTTCTACGTATATAACTAATACGATTTCGACCATGTACTTTTGATACCCACGTTTTTTGTTAAAATTCAATGACCTGAGAAACTTTCAATTTCAACTTAATTAATTGTTTTAATTTTTTTTTATGTTGGATGTGTAGATAATGGAATAATTAAAAACGTTACGGTTCAATTGCGTTACCCAACCCAACACATCGGTAATAGAACTTTTGATCTGTTTGGACTGACGTACTTCTGGCCAGCGCTAAACCAGTTCCATTAAAATAGACCGAGTCATCGATTGGAAAGGAATGGGAAATGCCGATGCCGGCAACATTTTGCTAAATATACATAAACCTAAATTACCAACCGGAATCGCAATTATTTAATGGTCTGATATTTATCTATACGTACGTATCTTTCAGATGAATTCCCCGTGAAGCTACATAAAAACACGGAGATCACCACAGTCACTGCTTGTTATAAATTGTATTGATACATTGTTTGTTGATAGGATTAGTTAATTTTCATGGTTATTGTTAGGAAGTGTAACAAATGGTGCCGTAATTGAAAACTCTACTTGACTTTGGAATTTCAATGTCGCACCACATTTAATTGGCAACAGTTTTGGCTGAAAGTAAATTTGCGTCATTCTGTGGGTGTAATCGGTTAATGATATTTTCAGACTGATTGCATGAAAGATCCTGGTAGTACTTGAAGCATGAAAAGTAAATAAACAAAATGTATATTTTGATTTTTGTAAAATTTCAAATATGCATTATTTTATTGTAGATGTCAATAAATAAAGGTACAGTAATATGCGCAAGGATTCTATAAACGTGTATAACAATTTAGTGATGGTAGGAGACAGACGGAGCGGAGTAAGTGGCGTAGTGAGCAGCTGGAGCAGCATAGTGGGCAGCTGGGGCGGCATAGGTGGAGTAAGCCGGGGCGACAGTCTTTACTACTGCAGGAGCTGCGTAGTGGGCAACTGGAGCAACGGTCTTGACAACAGCTGGGGCAGCATAGTGGACAGCTGGGGCAGCATAGTGGACAGCTGGGGCAGCATAGTGAGCAACTGGAGCCACAGTCTTGACAACAGCTGGGGCGGCGTAGTGGGCAACGGGAGCGGCGGCAATGGTCTTCACAATACTGAGGGGTTCACGGTTGACCACAGCGTTGAAACCGTTAATGGGATCGGCGGTGTACTGGACGGTGCGCTTGTAGCCATCGGCATCGATCAGCGAGTACTCGCCACGGACGACATCACCATCGCGCTCCTCCACCTGGCTCTTGGAGTCACCGGTCAGCTTGTCATCGACTCCGTACGAGAAACGGTACTGGGGATGGGGATCGTAGGTCTCGTCGGACTTGACCACCACTTTGTGTGCGACAGCCACGGGGGCACCATAGGTGGCAACTGGAGCAGCTGCGTGATACGCCTCGGGCACATAACCAGCGCTGGCGACGGCGACGAAAGCGAGTGCGAAAACAAACTGGAAAGCGACAAGATAATCCATTAATACACATGTGTATCCATCGTGCAGATATGCTTGATTGGAGAACTCACCTTGAAGGCCATGTTGGTCTGTTTTTTTTTGGTGGATTCGGTGGAGTTCTTTACAGAAGCAAGAGCGAATGTCGAATGATACTGCTTCTGGGCAGGCCAACGTATTTATAGGCCACAATCGCCACTGTTTTCACTGATAGCCAAATTGGTTGAGTCTGCATAGCGGTAACTGTAAGGTGCTTACCTGTGGCCTTCTGCATATCATGTTCGAAATTAGCGCAGTCACCACGGTAGCCAGCGGTAATCGAAGAGATTGTCAAGCTACACAGCCGGCAGCCGGCAGCAGGTGAAGTCGTAAAGGGTAAATTATTTAGAAAGGATTTCGGATTTCCTTTACGATCTCAAAAGTGATTCAAGCGAAGCTCACGTAAATGCAAATTGCTCATTTTAAGCCAATTACAGCTGCTTACCACAAAGATCAATATGTTTATAGCTGAAAACTGTGGGCGTGGAGATATAGTAAGGATAAGAGAAATATCCTTGATACATGTGTTAATATTCTTCAAGCTGACTAAAAATGACACGCTGATTAGTTGATAACTTACCCTGAACAAATTAAGTTATTTTTTGTTGATAAGTTAATTATTTACACTTTAAAATTTTTTTTTAATTTATTGTTAAATACAATAAGTCAAGCTAACCTATCCCTAGGTGCCGTATTTCGTTGAGTTTTTGAGGAATTTAAAAAATATTAATTTAAATACCTACAGCAACTTAGAATTTTATTTGACACTTTTGGTGCCAAATTTTAAGTTTGATTAATTGCATATTATATGTTCTTCTTCTATTAAAGCTATATTTATTTTACACAATTGGAATAAATATTCCAATAGGTAGGGCACTTATAAGCCTTTTTATATTAATCAATAAATCACCAATAAAGTTCCAACCTAATCCTTTAACGGATTAATTCTTAACTGTATTTATTCATCATGTATTTCAATTACAGAAATGCTCTAACAAAAAATAACCGTTAAATTTCGTTAAATTTAGATATCAGGTTTGTGCGTATGTTCAACCATTCGCCGGCAATCTTTCTATTTTTGCTTATGGTTCTCGGAGATCATAACGTGATTATTTGCACACCCACAGTACTTACCTTCAAACAGGAAGTACCAGTAATCGCCAGCCAACAATCTACGTCCAAATCATTATATTTTTGCTGTCACCATGAAAATAAATCGCTCACTCAGCAGCAGCGCAGTTGCGTCGCTGACTTGCTATATAAGTTGAGGCTTACGTCCAGAAATGTATCATTTGCAAATCAAGTTCACTTCTGTAAAGAACTCCAAAATAACAACAGCAACATGGCCTTTAAGGTGAGTGCTACATTCAAGTAGATCTACACAATCGATACATGTGTGTATTAATGGATTATCTTGTCGCTTTCCAGTTTGTTTTCGCACTCGCTTTCGTCGCCGTCGCCAGCGCTGGTTATGTGCCCGAGGCGTATCACGCAGCTGCTCCAGTTGCCACCTATGGTGCCCCCGTGGCTGTCGCACACAAAGTGGTGGTCAAGTCCGACGAGACCTACGATCCCCATCCCCAGTACCGTTTCTCGTACGGAGTCGATGACAAGCTGACCGGTGACTCCAAGAGCCAGGTGGAGGAGCGCGATGGTGATGTCGTCCGTGGCGAGTACTCGCTGATCGATGCCGATGGCTACAAGCGCACCGTCCAGTACACCGCCGATCCCATTAACGGTTTCAACGCTGTGGTCAACCGTGAACCCCTCAGTATTGTGAAGACCATTGCCGCCGCTCCCGTTGCCCACTATGCTGCCCCAGCTGTTGTTAAGACCGTTGCTCCAATTGCCCACTACGCCGCCCCAGCTGTTGTCAAGACTGTGGCTCCAGTTGCCCACTATGCTGCCCCTGCTGTCCACTATGCTGCCCCAGCTGTTGTCAAGACCATTGCTCCAATTGCCCACTACGCCGCCCCAGCTGTTGTCAAGACCGTTGCTCCAGTTGCCCACTACGCAGCTCCCGCAGTAGTGAAGACTGTCGCCCCGGCTTACTCCACCTATGCTGCCCCGGCTTACTCCACCTATGCCGCCCCAGCTGCCCATTATGCTGCTCCAGCTGCTCACTACGCCACTTACTCCGCTCCGTCTGTCTCCTACCATCACTAAATTGTTGATATTTCTTGTTTAAACTCGTTTATTTAATCGTTGTTCATATTACTGTACACTTATTTATTGACATCTACGAATAAATAATGCATGTATGTAAAATATCATGAAATATAATTTAACAGGCGTATTTTTTTATTAAAGAACACCTTAGCTACAATTGAGATTTGAGGAAGTAACAGTTCACTTTATTTCGTAGAAACTAATGTAAAGGATATTATTTGCTAAAATAGACTTCTGTTAAGATAAGACTTTATATCTCCTTATAGAATAACTCGGAAAAGGAAACTATAAACTTATTTAAAAATCTTAATTGAGATTATAAACGAATTTCGAGCAGATATTACTATTAGATTAGCAAACATGCTCACCTGATTTTTCAAGTGCAAATTTATTTCTTATATGCTTTCGATATTAACTCTATTTTAAAAACTCTTTTATAGATGATTCCTCTATTAGAAATCGTTTTACTATTACAAATATTTTATTCGAGTACCAGTTGATATTTTACTCTAAGTATAATTGAAATATTCGCAACCCTTGGGTGCGAATTGAGCACTCACAGCACAAATTCAAATAAGCAATAATATTTATATGAATTGCATTTACCTGGACCGGCAATTCCAATTGCAGTTGTTGATAATTGGTAAGGTCGTTCACATGCTGAACACTATTATCCTGCTTGTGTGCCTTCTTCTTTTTTCTGTTGGGCAAGGAGTTCATAACTTGTTTGTCAGTCAGCCGAAACAACGGAAAAAAGTTCACAGACATTAAGCATGAAAGGACTTCGAAGTCGTTGTAGTATCCGCAGTTCAGGCGGTGCTGTCTGGCGTCCGCAGGACTTTTGTTTTGTGGATTTCAGAATGCTTTAAGGATGTTTGCAGCAGCATTGCTTTCACTCGCATCCAGAGTGCAACGAACTTAGGAAGTTGCGATGTTGTCCTGCCTTAAGTTTGAGCCTGGTTCGTCAGGCTGTCTGCAGACGAAACTCAAAATGCCTGCCAGGCGAGCAGGGTGCGAGGCATGCTTACTATTTGCATATTGAAGGGCGGGCAGGATTCTGCTATGTGATGCTGGGGTCATGACTTCAATTTCAAATGATAAATACGCGTAAAGGGGCATCTTGCTTTTTTTTTGGTTGGATGGCGTAAATCACTACAATTATGGCGATTTGGAACAGCAAAATAAAACGCTCGTTTCCCACAATTTAAATCAATTGCAAGCATTCTAGATACGGTGCTACAGATACATAATTATGTATGTATTTGTGGCAGATCTGTTGCACCTGTTGTTTGCCTGTATATCAAAAAAGAACTGTTCTGTTGGGGTAACCCAAGGTCGAGCGTTGTAAGCGAAGCTAGCCAACTGTGCCATGGATCGTTGTTAGTCTGACCCCTGTTCGCAAGGGATATGAGCTTAAATCGGACTAATCAAGTGGAAGATTGCACGTTTTGAGGTGCACACACTTCGATATATCGACTGGGCTAGCGAACCCTTCTCAACTTCATCATCATTATTATCATCTGCCTTGAGCAAAAGCCCAACAACAATGAATACTGACAATGCGAGCGGACAAAACAATAAAGTGAAAAAAAAATAAAAATAAAATATATATACAAAAACTAAAATGAAAATCTCAACAAAAAAAATTAAAAACCCGATCAAGTGAGTTAAAGGATCGCCGCGATGCTTTGGCATGCAGAACGAAGCAGTAAAAAACAGGCTTTTGCCGATCGCTGTTCATATAAATAGCAGTGAGCTGCTCCTGGCCGGCTCATTCAGTGTTTTGTGCTGAGTCCAAGAGGTTGGGCCCACACGGCTAGCAATCCAAGTGCCAAGATCAGAGAAGCCCCCATTTGGTTTTTCGTTAGCGCAGCCCTATGCAGAATGCAGTTCTGCAAATTGTAATTAACAACAACAACTCATTTGAATATATCAACCGGTTGTAATATGTCTGTTAATTCCATAGGACGATCACACTCGATCAGATTAATAAGTATCTGCTTCAGCTGCGCGGTGCACTCGCAACTCCAATGGAAATCGGGCTGTGAGTTGCGTTCCGGTCCGCTCCCCGTCCCGCCTCCAATACTCGGCAGCAAAATACCAACAACTCTTTCGGCATCTTTGGCACTGCACATCTAAACATCATCCAGCACCAGGCAAAACAACACCGAACGATGACAACAATAAGCCGGCGGGAATTGGCACTTGATTGTTAGCCAGCCAGGCCAATTCGCATTTTGGCACTCATCACAAGGCATTGAATCGCACGGACCAGTTGGACGAACCCCCAAAACACACTCTCTCTCTCGGCCCTTGAACAAAATTTACATTTGTGATTAAGTTTAGGTGTAACCAATAAACAAAAAGCAAAATACTACAATAGGCTACCAATTTGCTCATGTGTATTTACTTACAATTTACGCTTGGCTTGCAGCCGAATCGCGCTCAATGGTTGTGAAAAGTCATCCCAACCTAATATTATTTTTTGCCTTGTACCGCTTATTAAATTGTTCGCCGATTACATTTTGAGCCTGGTTTTGATACTTGCTTAAATTTTAATAACCATTCGGTCTTGTTGATTTACCTGACGTAATTGGATCCTTATGAGATAAAGCTGCTAGAGTAGCAAGTTCTATAAAAACATACCAGGGAAATAATTTTGTATCCTGAACTTATAAAAATTGGAAAAATGGTATAATGAAGTTGCGAAAATGCTTGTAATAGGCAGAAAGAAGTACCTTTGATCAAAAAATTATATATATATATATGTATCGGAGAAGAAATACAGATTTCGGTAATTACAACCAGAGGTCGATTCTCTCGACCAGTTCACTCTAATTTATTTATTTTTTTCAATAATTAAATATTCAGCAAGTAATCTTCTCAGAATTTGCTTATTAAATATACTTTATTTTCAAAGAGTGACTGTGAATAAAAAATCTGAGAACATTATTTATATTTCTCCAAATTATTTTGTAGAACTAAGAAAGTGTACCGCTATATTTTTTGCAGTGTAGTCAAGCAAAATAGTTTAGTTAAATTGAGATCGCAGTGCGCAAAATGCGATTATAAAAATATGCATGAAAATGTTTAAATATATATCGTTATGATTGCCTTAAATGTACAAACACACACATACACACAAAACCATGCAGACATACATAAATATAAGGCAAGTAGCTGAATGTGTACAATAATTTATGTATATCAAGGTCAGAGGGGCCCCCACAAAAGCCTATGACTGGAACTTATGGATCAAAAGAAATAAACCACATGTATTAAGCACTGTGAGTGTGCGTGTGTTGTGTGTTATGTGTGGTGCTGCCAAAAAGTAAGTTAAATGCAAACTGGTTTATATTACTTTATTTGTTATTATTTCACTTTTTGGGCGGTTGGTCAGTTGCAAGTTGGCCTGCACAGGGCCGTTAAGGTTTGTTGGTAACAACTCGAGTTGCCTGATTTTATTGTAATTGTTGAAATTTCACATATGCATAAGAAACCTTAGCTATTTTTGACTAAATGTTTTCAAATATTCGTTACATATTTTTCAACGTCATCGTCTTCGTCATCAGTCGGCGTTGTTAACGTGGCCAACGCGACGGTAGCTTTTAAAATATCTTACACAGTGTTAATGGCCATTTATTGTAATTTACCAGCTTCAAATACCAGTAACAAATATTCAGCTTAGCTACAAAAGCCAAAGCCAACGTGTTGACGTTTTGTTTGCCCCACGCCCCTTAAATCAAATTCAATAAAATATCTCTAATCTTTTTTGCTTTTTTTTTTTAACTTCACAAGTCTAATTAATGTTGTACAGCATTGGCCTTAGCCAAATAGTCGAGCAGTTATTTGTATCTAGCGTATGTTTTGTGCTCTTATTTCGCAAAACACATTTTGGCCATTTGGCATTAGCCAAAGTCGAGTGTGCCGTAATTTAATTAAACGGAGCAGGACACGCTTTGACCAGTTTAAATGTAAAAAATATATATAGAAATGTATATATCCATTGGGGATAGTGATAATTCAAACCCTGGTACATGCAAACAGCAGACAGTTGTGACATTGTTTAGATTTTAGCCAGTACTCGACATGGACACGGAACTCGACGCGGATGTGGGATACGGATACCCAGCAGCTCAGCCATCGCAGCCAGCAGGCAATTTTGACAAACACTCGGCCGGGTGATCAATCTTAAATTTTCACCGCTTCTGTCAGAATTGTGCGTAGCCGACGACAGGGGACTGGGACGGGGATTGGGATTGGGATTGGGTTCGGTTTAGGGTTTGGGACTGGAAGAGCATGTGGAAACCAAGTATCTGAAATGTTGACAGCAAAACCCAAAAAAAAAAAAAATGCTGCTGGTTGACGAATGGGCGCAGTCGCATTCCCTAGGGACACAAACTGCGACCAATGACCAAATGATGCATAAATGTCCGCACTTCAAAATTTCAATCAACTATTGAATATGATATTGCTTGGCATACAGTTGGTAACTTTTCTAAGGAATTGCATCATTGGAATAATATATCTCTTGAAATATGCATAGAACATCGATTTTTATATTGTTGGTCTGTATTTTTTTTATGTTTTTTAATATATTGGTTCTTCTAGTCTTAAAATGAGTACGAAATTAACACTCCAATAGTTTTAATGTTACTTTTACTCCGAACCCTTTATAAATTTAAGAAGGGTACAATGAAATTTGAAAAAATGTGTAACATGCAGAAGAAGCATGTTCGATCCAATAATGTAAATATATCCTTAATCAGCATCAAAAGCCGAGTCCATTTGGCAATTGCCTTCTATCTAATTTCAGAGTATATTGGATTTTAAATAGATGTTCACGTATACCAACCACAGATCAATTTTATTTAATTTGATCGATAACTATGGATAATACAAAATGATTTCGGATAGCAACACAAGACACAATTGTGAAGATATCGCCTTCTAATTGATATATATTGATCAACTGCAAACATTTCTTAAAATCAAATAAGAAACGTATTTTCATAATGATCAAATTACAATTAGCAAGCCTTTTATTTTGAACAGCCTAGATTAAATAAAATCACAATTGTTTGAAAACTTTGAATAATATCTATTGAAGTTTCTGAGTATTTAACTAGTAACTCATACACATGTAAATGTTTACTTAAATACACATATTTCAAAAAATGTGATGGAACATCAAATTCAGATAAAACCCAATGCCGCAGCCGATTCTTGCTAAAACTATTCATATTACATGCACATACATTTATCGCAAGTTTAAAATGGTTCTCATTTGCTCAAGATAATCCCACACAGACACACACACACACACACACACTCATTCTTCCAAACGGTAAATTTGGATTAGTACCCTTCAACACCCGAAACTCATCCATCATTAATTGTCAGTTGATTTTCGCATTTTTTGTGCCTGGCCAGAAAACATTTCCGATTCTCTCCATGTTGGATATTAAGAGAAAGGAAGAGGCAGTAATGCATTGAGCAAAAACTATTGTGTACTGAAATTGTATTGTTTTTTTTTTTAAGTTTTCGATTGCTCATCGTTTTTATCTTTAATTAATGTAATTTGCAGCTTACAACGACAATTGGTTAATATTTATTCATTTAATTCATTCATTCGATATTTAGTGGCTAAATGTTTTTAAATTTAATTGTATTTGGAATTTACATTTACAACATACAAACATTACAAACATTGAATTTGATTGATTTTCATTATCATTTCATTTTGTGTTATTTATTTTATTTCATGAGAATATCATTTTTAATTATAATATTTCATAATGGAAATTTTACTTGAATCGCAAACAGACAAATTTCACATATTGATTTGAGCTACTTTCGAATATTTACAAGAAACACCATTATATATTTGATTACTGTATGCCATTTAGTAAGAATCGATTTATATATATAGTAGACTTATGTTGAATTACTTTTGATAAGGACTGGCGGAAATTTACGTTGAAGTATGTTTAATTTTACTAGCTATATACAATTTGAACAGTTTTTTCGATAATTTTCGAACTGAGAGAATTTATTTGCATCTTGTGTATGTGTGTATTGGCTTTGAGCCAAAGTTGAAATTTCCAAGAGAGCCCTAAACTAGATGTCTGTCTCGAAGTGAGAAATAAGTATAGGTTAATGCATATTTTATTTATCACTCTACCTACTATATATATATATATATATATATATATATATATTTAGACATACAAACATATTTACAGATATGTGCTACGACAAAGTGCTTACACACACACACACACTCATACAAATTCGACTACATCGATTTTGATTTCATTTTATTTACATTCTACAAACTACCAAAACTAACTTAGCTGATAATATTCGGGTGCAAAATCGTTGGCGAGATTGCTCAGAAAATTAAAGTCCGACGAACTGTTCGAATTCTCCAGCCCGCTGATAGCAGCCGCCGCCGCCGCACCACCACCAGTGTTGGCAAACGCCTGTATCTGACCACCAGCCACCACAGGCGCACCACCCCCGTTTAGCACGAAATTGGAATTCGCCGCATTTGCATTTGGTATGTGGACATGAGAAGTGGGTGGCGGGGGTGCTCCACCACCTACCACTTGGACAGCGGCTGCAGTGGGAACTGGAGTGTGGTGCGATGTATGCAGATGGGGGTGCGCCTGCGCCTGCATATGATGCGGGTGCGGATGCGGATGATGGGGATGCGGATGCGGATGCGGATGGGGGTGGGGATGGGTATGAGTGGGCGGCACAGGCGGTTGTTGTTGTTGTTGTTGTTGAGCAGCGCCCGGTTCATAGTAGCCGCCCCCAAAGTTGTTGTAGCTATCGCAGTTCTCCATTTGCAGGCCGAGCGCACTATATGTTTCACCGGCTCCAATGTGATGCATGTGTCTGTTTCAAATGTAAATAAATTGCACACAATTTTAAATTAATTGAGTTTTTATTCGCCTAACGCAACCATGTGCAGCAAAAAGTGAATGTGTCTCGACTGTCGTTAAGTGTGGAGCATGGTTGTGGGACTTACTACATAGAGGTCGTTTTACAGGCCATATTGTTGAATTTGTACTTACTGTTGGTGATTTATAGACGTCTGCTGTTGCTGGTGCTGTTGTTGGTGCTGTTGCTGGAACCCAACCGACTGGTGTTGGTGTTGGAAATTCATGTTGTCGTAGTAAGCACCGCCAGTCTGCGACTTGGGATCATAAAAGTTTGTCGGGCCGTTAATAGGTGGCGCCTCAAAGTCACCAACTGGATGATGCTGCTGCTGGTGCTGTTGGTGGTTCATGTACGCACTACCGCCATTGGAGTCGTTGTAGTTGTAGTAGAACTGCTGCTCATGTTGGTGTTGTTGCTGTTGACTGTTTTGATGGAAATTACTGTTGGCGGCATTGGTGTTTGGTTTGGGACTTAGATATTCGCCGTGAAGCGCTTGTTGCTGCTGCTGCTGTTGCTTGTGCGGGTTGTGGTGCGGCGAGGCGGCAAACTCAATATCGTATTTGCCATAATAATCCTGTGGCATTTGCTGCGGCGCCTGCAATGCCTTTGCACCCGGATTCACATTCGGATTGGGATAATAGCCAGCACCAGGAAAATAACCAGCTGGCCCAGCAGCGTTGCTGCTCTCGCTCAGCGGAGACGCAATTCCAATTGAATTCGCATTCGCGTTTGGATTCTGATACCGTTTCTTGTTGCCGGCTTTGGTTGCGGGCGGATTCGAGGCAACGGAGGCATCCGAATCGCGCCGGAAACTGGCCAGACTGGGGCCGGCGTCGGTGTAACCGAAGGGTGAGGCCTTGGACGAGGTGGAAACAGCTTCCTTTTTAATGACCTTGAGTTTTCAATCGAATGAATATATGGTGCATCGGTATGAAAGAAGTATATTGGAGGTTTACCTGGCCGTGAGTGTCGTCTTTCTTCTTGACCTTTATCGGACTCTCGTCGATGTCCTCGTCGAGGCTGACGCTGGACGCGACGCTGGAGTCGGCACTGATGACATTCGAGGCGGATACGGTGGTGCTGCCCAGCAGATTGGACGAGATGCCGGTCTCCAGTGATGAGTTCGGAGTGACTGTCATTAGATTAGATTGATTGAATTATTGTGGATGCGTGTGATTATGCAATGGCAATCAAAATACTTACGACTTCCTGCGCTCGGATTGTTGTTTGTGGCGCTGGGCGTGTTGTTGTTGTGTCCTCTCGAATTGGACGTGGAGTCCGGTATATCATCTGAGGGCAGCTCGCAGCCTTGACACGATTTCTTCGAATTGGAGTCTGCATTTCACGGGAACCAAAGTAAATCATTCGGTATTAGTATGAGTACAAAAATTAATGATTTGCTTTCATAAAAGGAAACCAAAACCAAACCAAAACCAGACCAAACCAAACCCAAATCCAAAGTAAGACGAATTAAACCGAATTAAAGCTGAAGATATCACGAAAAGGGGTTAGCAGTCCTCAAGCAGTCAGTCGCGTGAATAGAAGGGAAACTCATGAGTCCCAGCGAAATGCAAAAGTTGAGCCCTCCTCCATCTGACAATGATTGATAAGCAACAGCATATTCTACTCTTCTCCAACTCGGCGCAAATGTGCCTCGAAAAGTAAAAGTGACCCGCCAAAGATAACTGAGAGTGTGGTTCGCGCTAAGTATTTCCACGTTCTAACGCAATGAGCAGTGGTGCCACAAGTTTTCGTACCCAATTTGATGTCGCTTTAAGATGACCTACATTTAAACCACATCTTGTAATGTCCGTTATTGTAGATACATTTTGAAAAAGATGTCCCCTTTCACGTAAGTTATACATTTCTCAAGAGCGTTTAAAAAATCGTATCGTACGGCAACGTACGATAGAGCAAGCACCACTAACAGTGTAGAAAGATTTAAATGTTATTAACTGATCGATCCAATGCTTCGAACAACAACAGCAAATTTCTCTTGCGCAACCAAGCAGCGCAAAGCAAAAACAACAACATCCTTCGCTTTTAGTGGATCTGGATGCAGATTTCCAATTTCACTGTCACCCTTACTTTGTGTCTATGCTTTGTATCATAAGCAATTACAGACAAATATACATCAACCTTGCGATTAGCAACTAAAAAGGGTTCGGGAGAGATCATTGGCTTCTACAGGTTGCAGAAAATTAGTAAACGGCGCATATTGCGCATCGACATCTCGTTGGACATTAATCATCCGATTATTTAAACAATTAAAATTATACGCGTATATTAATAATAATATTTAAATTGTGTTAAGTTCATTTACACTGTTTTCAGTATTATGGAATCGCCCTGTAATTGTTTTTAATGTGATTTTTGCGCATATGACACCTCCGTTCATTACAATGTTGCTTTTTCTTGCCCCCAGCAAAAAATCTATCTTTTGTAACTGCATAATTTGTTGTTGTTTTTTTTGAAAACGATGACAGCTCCGCAATGGCGCGATGCATCTAAATAGTTTAATTAAAATGATTCTAATGAGCTCTTATCGTATTTTTTTTGTTATGTGTGAAGTGAAAAATTAATATTTTATGCTGCGTCGTAGCAAAGAGATGCAAAGAATACAAATCTTAACAGGAAATTAGTTGTCTCCTATGTTTCTTATTTTTACTTAAAAGAAGTGTGAAGTGTACGATGAAAGAAATTTAATTAATTTTTCTCTTGATTAAATTGTTAAATTAACAAACACACACAAAACACCTTCACTATGCCTGAGAAATTACTAAATATGTTAGAGCATTCTGATTTTTTATGTAGCTTAAATCATAAGCATGATCTTCGAGTAAGATCGCAACATAAGCTTCAGCTCGTTAAAAAGATTTTTCAAGTAATCTTTGCACTTAGGTTGGGGAACAAACCAACTTGAGCCATACTAAAATTGAATTTTGCACTTACTGCTGTCGGATTGATCGTCGTCACCTTTGAGGCTATCCTTGTTGTCCTCATCGTCTGTCTTCGAGAGCGTTTGTCGCTTATGTTTCATGCGGCGATTTTGAAACCAGACCTTAACCTGCAAGTGTTAGCAAAATGGTAGTAGCAACAATTGCATTATATAATTACATAATATGTAAATCTAGATAAATAGTAAAGTAAGAAAACAGCTCAGCCGCATCTTATATATATATAATATATTTATATATATATAAAAAGTAAAGTATGAAAACAGCTCAGCCGCATCAGGCCCTGTCAACCTTGGCGGACTGCAATTTATCACACATAATGCAATTCTCCCACCTTTTGCGCAGAGCAGGTGAAACTGACAGACTGACTGACAGACTAGCAGACTGGCAAACTGACTGATAAATCGTCGCATTGGAGTGGGCATATTGAAGGAGTCAAAGCTTGCACTCACCTGCCGCTCGGTCAGATCCAAGCTGGCTGCTATTTCAATTCTCCTTGGGCGGCATAAATATTTATTGAAATGGAATTCCTTCTCCAGCTCCAGCAGCTGCGTGTTTGTGTACGCGGTGCGCAATCGTCGGGGCAGGCCGTTTTCTGGAACGAATTCAGCTGCAATTGAAAATTGCATTTCTTGTTTGAGTCTTGAGCAAATGGGAATTTGAACATGGCGCACAGCTCCAAATGCAGGCAAATGCGTAACGCCTTCAACAAAACAAATTGCATACGCTTGAGTTCGACAGTTGAGTTCTGGGCGTTACCAACAACAGCAACAACAACAAAAGCAGCATCTGCAACAACTGGCTGGCTTGACAGGATTCAGAGTCCTTCGTACTGATATATTGCGGCAAATTGAGGAAGCATCTAATGCAATTGATGTTGGATAGTGACTTGAGCTCAGCTCCTGTGCTCGCGATTGTAATCAATCCATCAGCTCGTCACCGGCCATAACTAATTCAGCTCTTGGCCAACTTCACACAACAGCAGCAACTTTTATTCTTTCACCTAGCCTAACGTTGCCGCTGCGGCCGCTGCAGCTGATGTCGCTGAAACTGCCACCAAAATGCGGGTAACGCATCTCTCGCAAGTTTGGTCGAGCGTCTCGCATCGCGAGCTCAATTTAAGGCAGCTTCCAATCTCGAGCGTTAAGTAATTAACAAAAAAACCTAATCAATCAATCTGTGTGGCACGACACGTTGCGTCTCAGCGACACTTCAAGTAGTTTGGCTACTGTTGGCGTCTCTTCTTCTTCTTCTACGGTTTGCCTCTTTATCTTTTGGCTGGCTTCATTTAAATATGTGACTTGGACGCAGCAATATGCGTTGATTATGCAATTGATGCCTCTTTGCTGGTTTCTAATTTGTATAGCCTGAACACATATTACATAAAGAAGCGGAAATGGATGTAATGCGGCTGTGCAAAAATATATAATATCTTTCAAGCTATCGTGATGAAACTTGGAATATATTTGCATAGCTCATGCATGAAGTACACATTTTAGAGTCGGCTGGATTATATCAATATATCAATAGCTGTCGCAGAAACGATTTGCCTGATTTGAAAATGTGTAAGGAAAATTGTAATCCTCGGCTTGCCAAAGATTGTCGTTCTTTCTTTAACATTTTTAAATTCAGAAACTTCTAATTATTCAATATATTTTCAAGAAACTATATAAAGTCTAACTTTTCTACCCAATTCGTCTCTTAAATTCGAAATGATTGAAAATCGAAAAGAGTTCCCTAAATACAATAACTTAATTTTCGACCGTTAGTATATTTTTTTTAGTCATTTATGACTCATTGCTTTCTGTTTTTTTTTTGCTTTTAGTTTTTCTTTAAATTAAGATACCATATCGAAGAATAATAGCCAGGTGAAGTTAAAATACGATATCGAAAAATAATAGCCAGGTGAAGTTAAACGGAGACCATAATGTTGTTGTATTTTATTGCTTGTACAGCAATCTATCTCCAGCAAGATCTTCAGTACATAGCTATAATTAAATATACCTCTAGATAGTTGCAAATAAATTTCCTCGCTCAAATGCTTGAAGTCAAACATGTTCCAAAAAAATATCAAAAATAAAATTGAACCCACACGTGCGAGTATTAAAAAAGCAAAAATAAAATATTCGCATATCATTATATTATGGTAAAGTGAGCATTTGATATTTTAGCGGCGCACACCTTATTTGCATTGATGCGATGGAAAATTTTTGCTACCAAAAATAAAAAGGAAAATGTTTCCACGAGAATATTTCCAGTTGAATAGAGGAGTTCGTGAACGGAGTGAGTCTCAATAGCCAACAAATGGCAGCCAGACATAGACACTGATTGAATTACAGATGCGAGTTCCTTCATCAATACTCGCAGAGCGGATGCCATAAACACCACCTGGTTGGGATGTCACACACACACACACACTTACTTCTGTTGAGAGCTACACATTTGCCCAAAATAGAAGGGCACAGGGACACACCGGTAAACATGAACCGGGAGTTTGTGGGCGTTGCGGGCGGTAGAAACAAGTCGCATGTAAACAGTACTTGCGAAATGTGCCCAGATACGACAGAGAGAGCAAGAGAGAGAGAGAGAGAGAGAGAGAGAGAGAGAGACAGAGAGCGAGTGATGGAGAGAGACAGAGAGCGAGTGATGGAGAGAGAAAGAGTGTGGTACGAAAGCATAAATTTCGCACAAAAGTTGCAACCAAACTGTTTACGAGCAAGTGGCAAAGGATGCCGGAGAAGAAAGAGAGAGAGAGAGGGAGACGAAACTGAAAAGTAAAGTGCACAAAAGCAGAAAATATGATTTCCTTTTTGGCGACGACGAGCAGAAAGATAATTTTCTAAACCAAAACGGTGCAGACACACACAAGCAGGGAGGTAGGGAGGTGAAGGAAGGAGGACGGGAAGGGGGGGGGGGGTGGGGTGCAGGGAGTTAGTGGAGGATTTCTCCTTGTATAAGATTGGAGCAAAATGAAAGCAAGTTGGTTGCAATTGCTGCAGCCTGGTCAACATGAAAGTACAGGGCCGAACAGTGCGACAGCTGGCGGGGCATTCAAGGTATCTGAAAATTACAAAATGAATTTTTGAGGGCGTTATGGATGGGCGGGGATGGGTCGGAAGTGCATTGGAAATGTCATCAGCATGGATGAAATGCCGGAAAAGTCGAAACGAAACGAAACTTATCAGCAACTACGTCGGATACTTTGCGCAGCAACACTTTGGCCTGGTTGCCTAACTGAAGATTTGCACTTAGGTTTTATCAACAACAGAATACAGGAATTTGCTTTAGGCCAATATATGCATGTCGCATAATATTTCGGCTATATAATATTAATTTTCAGCTCGGCAGTGCTACTTCTGATTTATGGCACTTGGAATACACTTATTAACAGTGCCGAGAGCATAATTTACATGTTAACACTTAAACGCACTCGTTGCTCCTTTGGGTCCAGTCTGACCTTTTTGTGCTTGCACTTTGTCCTCCTTCCAGCAGTCAACTATGTGAAAATTTATGTCTGCATTTTGGTTGGTCTAACCTAAAAAAAAAATTGCCAGGCTACAGACACGCTTAACGCATCTGCTGCCCCTGGCCAACAACGAAATTAAAATGAGCGTAAATTTTGCAATTGTTGCAAAATGCTTTCCATCGCACCCAAGGTAACACTAACACTAGTAAGTTTTTTATTGCAATTTAAAATGAGTACACAGCAAGAAATTAAATGCAGTTTAAGATGCAAAGTTGTCCACATATTTCATATAGTTATCTAGCATTTTTATCAAACACACCTTTTGCTTTTTAGTAATAAGTAATTAAATTTGTAATGAGGATTGTGAGCTTTCGTTGTCTAAAGAAAGAGGTTCTTATACCGTGAACCCATAAACAATGCGGTAAATGTCTAACGAAGTTGTGCAAAAGTATCTAACAGCAGAAGGAAGCATGTCGGACC
Organism: Drosophila setosimentum; assembly: GCA_035043505.1. Lineage (NCBI taxonomy): Eukaryota > Metazoa > Arthropoda > Insecta > Diptera > Drosophilidae > Drosophila > Drosophila setosimentum. Next base: position 6,529,310 of record JAWNMY010000001.1, read on the forward strand.
CCCCAAAAATTTCAACATACTTAATCTGCATCAAAAGCCGAGTCAATTTCCGATAGCAATAAAACCGAAAAAAAAACATAGTCATTTAATTGATACAGAATATGACCTGTTTATAGACCAATTGCAAAAATTTCTTTACATTTTGAAAAGCAAAATTTTTTTTAAAATCTGGATTCAGGAAATCTCAACCAGATCTTTAACTTGCTTCTTTTGACTCCACTGTAACACTGCTAATCAATATATTAATATATGGGGGTGCGGCTAAGCAAAGTCCCTCTCACAGAGAACAATCACCTTACATGCTGTTCTCATATTCTATTCAGGAACTTTCAAGTATCCGTAAATAGAATAGAAAATAACTGCACATTTAAATATGAATGCAAAGAGTAATTGAACCAACCATCAGCAGTTTTATCATTTAAAAGTCTGACAGTGTACTCATTTAAATCCTTCTCAAGTCCCATTCCAAGGAATGCAGCTTTTTACTGGGCAACACTGAGAACTTTTCCTCCAATACCACTCTGCATAAGATGAGAGAGTTTTGGGTTTGGGCTATGTGCTTGACCACTTACACATGCTAGTCAATGGGGGATGCACATTACGGACATTTGTGGACACATGAATGGGACAGCGGTCAACAAGGTGGACACAATTTGTGGCAGGACCTTTGAACGCCGCCAGCAAAGAACCGCAAACATGATGACCAAAGGTGGACAAACAAAACTCAGAGAAAAAATGACCTCAATTTATCTTGTAAATTTTGGACCGACTAAATATGGGTGGGAAATGGCTTGAATTATGTTTGCGTTTGCGGCTGCCTAAACTTTAAAGGACTTTCAGGGGGCGCATCAAGTGCCTTGACAAATCAATCAAAAAAGGCAGTAAAATTTGGGAACAATGGGAGTTAAAGAAGTAGTAGGAGCAACAGCGGATGTATAGCTTACATGGACGGCTTCTCGGCTTCCAGCTTTTGCTACTACAAAATGCCAAATGCTGGGATGCGATGCGACGCGATGCGATGCAGTAAAAATGCTCAAGCTGACAAAACAAAAAGATACACAAGTTTCAGCTACAGCTACAGATACAGATACAAATGCAGACAGAGCTGAAGCAATGGGAGATCTGATGTGGTGTGGTGTGGGTCGTAAAACGTACGAATGCGCAGAGCTGCATCATTAATCATTTCAGCCAAAGGAAGACAACGACCGAGACGGAAAGAAGGCGATGACGACGATGTGCCAGTCGAAAAAGTCAATTTCTCATGAAAATATATATATTTTGTATCTCTATCTATTTGCTATTCGTCTCTAAGAAAAGCTAAAAAAAAAGTGGCATTTTAAATTGGAGCCGCAGACAAAGTTGTATCTATTTTATTGGCTACTCGAATCGCATTAAAGGCAAATGTGGCTCAAAGCTTGTTGCTTATGTGATGGCCAAGCCCGGCATTTGAGTGCCTGCTGATTAGCTGCCAAACGGAAGACAAAGGCCAAGTTAAGGCCCAGATGAATGTCTTCAATCATTTAATTGTGGGCTTGATTGACATTCATGCGAAAAGTGTAAGGCACTACATTCAAGGATCAAGCATTTGCTCTGGATTAGTTTTAATTAGCCCCGGACGAAAGGGTTGTTGGCGACAACTACAACAATAACAACAAAATTGTACGATTACGATTACGAATACCCTTACCCACAGCAGTGGTTTGGGGTGTTGGAGTTCTACTTGAATGCTTTTACCGAGCTGCCAGTTGCAAAGATAAATTAGAGAAATATATTTAATGACTTTTCATGACCAGCAAATGTCAACAAACAGAGCATTTACACAGCACTCACAACAACACAAACAAAATAAACAATGATAACAAAACTATGGGCATTCCTTCTGTTCGGAGGACCCACCTTATTGTTGTTACTGTTGCTGCTGCCACAGTGAGAGGTAGGTGTGAAAGTTGTTGATTAATGTTCAGGTTTTGAAATGTCATTGTTAAAATTGCATACTTTAAAGGTGCAGGTTGAATTTGTTATGCATTCAAATATCATTTTATTTAGTTTTAATAGCTTAATCGCTATGAATACAAGTTGAATTAATTAAAACATTTAAATTGGCAGACATTTAATAACAATTCAGAATGCCTAGAGCATTGGCATAGCTCGACTTGGAGATACCATCTATCTGTAAAATATATATAATTTATTTGGTTAACTGAATCTGTGTTTTTTACTCTATTTTAATGACAACTGAAAGGCTATATCTTTACAATTGTATGTATAAAGTTAAATATATTTGATCTGCTCATGGCTTAATATAACTTAGAACAAAATTTAAAGTCAATACAGACAAACAGACAGACATATGCAGCTCGACTCTGCTGTCGATCATGATGCTGATGAAGAATATATACACTTTATGTGGTCACACATGATTTCTTCTTCATATTACATCCATTTTCAATATTTCATTATACCCCTTTCCCATTTTTCCTATTTTAATGGTTATAAGAGCTTAAATGTATTTGAATTGCAATGCAATAAAAAGAATTCAATTTATATTTTTTAAAAATCAAGCATAATATTTGTTTTCACTTGGCCACCAAAATCAAAAAGCCATTAGGCAGCTTATGGGAGCTAAAGAAACACAACAACAATAACAACAAAAATATCTGCTATCCGTTTAAATATGGTCACATTTTTTCCATTTTATCTACATAACAACAAAAAAGTTTTTCTCAAAACGACGTTCCTACTGAACCAAACACACGCATACACCCACTTTGAGCGATGCTCGTGTCAAATCGTCATTGAATCAAGTTGAATACTTTAAAGCGGTTCAAATTGAAAAACTTTCAACATGGCCTCCACAACTAGGTATTTCTCTTTATGTACAATACATAACCTGCGACTTATGTATTCGTATGTATTTTCATATATATTTATATATATACAGATGCGCATGTGTCTAAAAAAGAATGAAAGAAACGTCTCGTCTCGTCAGGGAAATATGAAAGCTGTTGGTAAACTTTTATGCAGCGCCTAAGCCTCTGGTCCATAGACCTCTCCACCACCCCTCCCGCCTCTGCCCCTGCCACGGTCTGTGTGTGTCAGGTCTGTCATTTTGGCCTGGTGCTGCGAGTATTGCTTCAACCATGGCTCAAATATGAAATCCATCAGGGATGCTAAGAGCTGTCAATCAAAATCAGCGAGGGAAACTTTTTAACGCTCAACAACAAGAAGAAATTTACATTTCCCTTTTATTTTTGTATATTTTTTTCTATGGATGGCCGTCTCTGTCTCTCTGGCTGCTGGGGTGGATCTGGATTATATTTATACTCAGCATGTTTGCCAGATTGAAAGCGAATTAAAAATGAAATTTAAAGTCCCCACCATATTGCGCACCATCAATGCAAAATTAATGCCAATTTAAAAGATGTCACCGTCGCCGAACTTTGGGCTCCAACTCAAATCGCAGATCGGCAAGAGTGACAACAATTCTGCAGGCTGGCAACAAATTATGTGACTCTGGCAAATGCGATTACAGCCAAGCACCTTTAAAAATGATACAGGTATGAAGAAGTATTTGGTGCCCCTCATTCTCCATTTCAAACTATAGTTTCAAGCGTGGCAAAAATTCCATGAAAAGCTTAGCAGCTTTTCGCAATGCGATTGTGTATTTTGGAGGGACGGGGGTGGCGTTTAACAATAGCGATCGATGTACAAAAAGTGCCGCTGGCTTATAGAGTGAAAAGAGACCAGACTATGAAAAATTATCAGCGTATTTTTTATGGTGTTGTCAGACAAAGACAGACAAAGACAGACAAAAACATGCGGCCTCAAGTTCAGTGCGCAGCTGAAGGCCAAAAATCAGCTTAGGATCGTTTGGACAACTCTTTGAATGAAACTCGCAAGTAGACTTGGCAGTCAGTGGCAGTGGCAAGCAATGGCCGACCGTCATGATTAATCAATATTTTGTTTGGAAATGCAACAAAAGCGTCGCCAAGTGGAGATTCCGAACGGTGCCGGCGGGTGCCTCAGTTACGGATGCGGCTGCCGCATTTCTTTTGGCCACGGTCTCAGTTTCGGTTGCGGCATTTGACAGATCAACGCGCGCTGACAGCTTTGTGTGTTGTTTTTGTTGCTGGTTTGCCATTGAGCAACTTTGAGCATAATTGATGATGCGGCTATGGCTTTTGAATATGTGTGTGTGTTTTTTATTTCTCTTTTTGGCGTTGGAGGTTTCTTGATCGCATTGGCTTCACTCTGTTCTCCATTATGTGTGTACCAGAAGGTGCACATATATTTGAGTTATACATTTGATTGGCTTTTGTGATCGATCGCAGCGAATAGAAGCGAATTTCAGTTGCCTGATCACATCGGCTACTGTTTATGTTCACGCTTTATTGCTGATGATAGGTGAATGAGTAGCAAAGCTGCACGGTAGTCAATTACCATGTGAAGGCCTCTAATTAGAACTAAACCAGCAATTTAATATTGAATATATTGCGGCTAGTACAGCAACTAAACGAGCAAGTTGGAATGTTGAGAATGCTAGTTTTGAAACACTTGTTAATATTTGTTGAATATACAAATATGTTTTGGCTAATAAAGTTTACGTTTCTTCCTGATCTTAAAGAAATTTTGCACAGTTAATCAATAATAAGCCTGTGTTTATATTTGATACCAATTGGAAAGCAATTTTTGTACAATTATGACTCATGATGTTATCGAAAATCGGTTTGAATCGATATTAGTAAAACAAAGGCAGTAATCGATCAATTCAAAACAATTTCTCCCAATTTCTCTCTATTTGTAATGGGTACTGGGTATACAAATTAAAAAAGTAAATTCTGTTTAGCTAGATTCCATTCTAAACAATATTCAAATTTAATGCTGTAGTTTCACATTACTTGCCAAATGGTTGGTGTTTCAAAGTCATTGCCATTGTTTGAATTTAAAAAAAAAGATTTTTCTGCTCGATTTGATTCGCATTAAATAAGCTGTTAAAATGCAATGTAATTCCAGCACCGTTGAAACTGGAAATTAAATGCCAGAATCATTTTTGCTGCCACAGTCACAGGACTCTGATATTCCACTAGGATAAGAAAACCGCGGACTCATGGCCAGTTCAGTGACCATGGAGCGTCCAGTGCAAATATTTCTAAGGCCGGAGACGGCCGAGGAAATTGCCGCATTCCACGAACGAGAACGAGAACGAGGACGAGGACGAAGACGGCAAAAGCTCAACCTGTGACCAGTTCGCTTCATGGCATTTCCGTGCCCCAAGCAAAAATGAAAAATATAGAAATACATATAAATAAGAATACGCAAGTATTTGTGTAACGCAAATCGTAAAGCAGAAACTTTTGCTTGAAACAACAAAATAATGCCTCATTTTTTCTTTTTCTTTTTTCTTATCGCTGCAATAAAGCAGCATAAACGCTTCATTTCCATTTGTCTCACAACTGAAGCGCCCTTAGCCAAGTTCAGAGACGCAACGTCACTCGAACCTGGTGGTGGTCAGAGAACAGTGGAGGAAAAGGTGGGCAATGTGAGGAGTGGGGCAAGTGTGGGGTTTCACGGTGGGTACACGCTGCTGGCCTGGCCACCCAGTCGACGACGCCGGCTGTCCACATCAGAAGGTTTGCCGAAGAAAAACAGATAAAACCAAAAAAAAAAGAACACCGTTTACATGCCAAGCTCAAGTTTCTTACTTGCTTCTCCCTTTCTTATTGCCAGTTTGCCATTTTCGCTGTTTCGCCATTTCTTATTCGCCATCAATCCGCTGATGTTGTTGTTGCAATACTTTTATCGCCCGTAAGTTTTTCTTCTTTTAAATACAAACGTCCAACAACAACCACAACAACAACTAAAACAGCAACAATAACAACCGGCGGCATAAATATTATAAAAAAAAAAAACACTCGCAAAAAACAAAAGTCACTTCCGTTGCGCAAAAGGAAAACGCGAAAAGTCTTCAGACGGCGACTGTGGGCAGTGCCCCCTCGGACTTCGGTCTAGATGGAGAATTCTCAACTTCTAATTAGATGAAAAACCGAGTTAAATGCTAAAAATAAACTCAATTGTAAAGCTGAACACACACGGAAGCAAAGATCGTCTGCAACTGCGATTAATAATTTTGTATGAATTTATTCAGTTTAATATGATTAAATGAATAGTTGCAATAAGCAATTTCTACCCTGTATCCATTAAAAATGGCAAAAAGGTTATAAGGAATTTATGCAAAAGTATACAACAGGTAACAGGAAGCATCTACACATTAGCTATGTATATTCTCGAGAATTTTTCATAGACGAGTCGATTTCCACTGTATTGAAAAGCCGATCTCAGAGACTGTAAGAGCTGGAGACTTAAAATTTTTAATATACGTTCTCGAATAACTCACGCCAATCAATTATATTACAAACATCGACATCGACACAAATCGAATTCCAATAGAAATAAAAGACACAATTGTAAGGAAATGGTATTCTCCAAATATATATATATATATATATATTTGCTAGTTGAGTTGTCTAGAGTAAAGCATTCTGACTCGCTGTTTTATATATTTGATTAGCGAGTATAATTAAGCAATAGTTGGAAACCATGATACGGTTATGTTTTAGATACATTTCATTCGCTTTCTCTATTTGTCAAAAGTTGTTGAAATAATGGCAACAATTATTATATATTATATTATATTTTTAGCGAGTCACAGACTGATTTGTATTGCCTCCAATCAGCAGATTTAAGCACATACGATATACAATCATTAGAAAACACAAATGATATCCAAATAGTTAGTATGCATAAGTACTTGCTCTTAATTCAGACTTTAATAGCTACACAAATTATTATTCCCATGTGGAATTCAATATGATGAAAGCAAAATGTGATAAATCTTAACTCGATAAAAATGCCAGTGCGCACAAATTGGCTAGTTGACAAGACAAAGTAGCAGATATGGGATATATTTAAATACACATATATATATATATGTATATGTATATGTATATGTATATCTGTATACCATTTCTATTTGCATGTGTGCGTGTTTGGTAATCAACAAGTTTGCCTGGAGTTGTCTGGCGCAAATGCAAATTAATTAGCGAGCTGTGGTGCGTTTTTAATTGCGACCCCAACGAGCCCCGGCAACGTTGGCCCGACCACATGGCGTATGCGTGTTGAATGCAGCAGCAGCAGGAGCAGCAGCATGAACCGAAAGACGAGCACGGCCCGATAATTGAATTTAGCCAGTGTCCGTCTACGCATGCGTAGAGCGCGCAGCTGTGGCTGCAGATGGAGTTGCAGTTGGAGTCAGAGTTTGAGTTGGAGCCTCCAATTTGCCAGAGGCGCCGCCTTGAAATTTGAGTGATGGTAATGAACGAGTCGAAGAGTATCTATGCATATATGGACACACATAGAGATAGAGTGCACAAAAACACACACACAAACACACACACATATATATATATGTGTACGGTCATGTTTACAGTGTGTGTAAATATGTGTCCCCGAAAACCCCGACATAAATCATCTAAATCACTCGAACATGCATCTGCTTTTGCGTCCCGAGCCAAAGACATTAAATAAATCGCTGCCTGCCAAATGTTTCAAATACGATTTGCCTAAGCAACGCTCCTTCTGCGACGCTCCTTGGCAAAAGTTTTGCATTTTATGCCAGAGTTCCACAGCTCCCTTTGGCTGTCATTTTGTGAACCCCTCACCCCATACTCTCCCCTTCCCCTTCCCCTTCCCCACTTGTAACCCCTCACTACCGCCTTGTAACTCCTCCCACTCCTTGTTCGGTGTGTTTTGTGGAGTGTGTTGTTTGGGCTCATGGCCATGTCAAGTGCATGTGTATCATACATTACACACAGGTGGCGACATATGCTAAAAGTCCCATAGTTTATGCTCGATTCGTGTAGAATATTCATGTGCAGCGCATAATTCACTTAAGGTATGTCAGCTTGTCTGGAAAATAGGTAAATTGTATTCGTGCCAAAATTATAACTCTATCTGCACGTATAGATTTTGAATTTACTTAAATTATTCCATTAGATTTACGCATTAATTGTTATGCCATGAATATAACAAATGGGAAAAGATAGAAAGAAGTTTTTAAAATTATTTTTCATGCAAAACCCCAGAAAGTGTAAATATTATTAGCCTTGTTCATCTGTCCGTCAATGATCAAGTTGGCTTTAGAGGCTTTAAGACTTAGAGACGTCAAGTTCTCACATATCATGAGCAGATTTTGCTTATTTCACTTTAACCTTCCATAGTTCTCAAATTGAATTTTATGTTTAAATTGTCTATTTGTGTATAATAATATATATACATATATATAAGTTTATTAAATTTTTCATGGGTTAAGATCACAAAGTAAACCGTCAATAACTTTAGTTGATTCGCATATTGCTAATAACAATAATATCGAATTATTGATAAATGTCATGAGCTAGCCCTTTCTCATACAAGTTAGTAAATTTCTCCTCAATAGCTGACTACTAGTTGCGCGTTAAGTAAGCTTTGTCTAGCCTAGTTTTTAAGTTTCATTCACTTGAAATTCTTAAAGTTCATACTTTCAACAACTTTTCACATGAAATACGGGGACTGGCTGAAATCCCATTTGTCCTTGTATCAGCGTAAACGCCACTACCAAATCTAGGTTGACTTATATACTTCCGCTTCCGGCAAACAGAACATACGTTCTGACACCCCTCCAGTTTTGTATTTACCGTATTTTATGGCGGTATTATTCTGGCTGTTGGCGTCTTTACTGGTTGGGCCCGTGCTGAGTGCCGGGCGCTGAAACAGAATTTTATGCAAATATCCTAATCAAATTCACATTTTGAAGTTCAACTGTTTTATCCAAAACTTTTACCTTCAGCTTCAGCTAACGCCAGTAAAGCTGCTGCCGCCGCTGCCTGCGACGCGTGTTGTAGACGCCTCGCCCCCAGACCAAACCACACCACACTCCAGCTCCGCCTCCAGTTGTTGGCTCCAGAGACGCCACCCATTTTTAATTTATTTCCACTTAAAAAACGAAGTGCACGACGCAAGTAAACGCAAGAAAAGAAGGCCATGGGCATAGGCTCAGTCGCAGTCGTAGTCCCAGTTCCAGTTCCAATCCTCATCCCTCAGCCTGCAGCCCAGCATCCGCAGCTCGCATCCTGTGCGTGCGTCCGGTGGAGCGGGTGAGGGTTTGATTTTGGTTTTTTCTTCTTATTTTTTTATACATATATATTTTTTGTGTGGTGTTATCGGGTGGTCGAATGGTTGGTTGTGGGATGGTGCCACGCACACCACACAGTGGCAATATCCTCATCCGCCCGTCGCATGCTCAACGGCTGCCGGGGTTGGGTTGCCATCCATATTTTCACTTATCACAGCTCCCATTCTACGGCCAGCTTCCTGTTTTCCATGCCGTGGCCCAAAAAACTTAAATCCGCATGTCGAAAGCGATTAAACAGTTACCGTGTGGCTTCCCTGGCTGCTGACTGGGAATCGTGAACTGCTGCTGGCTGTTAGCTGTTGGTTGCTTCTTCATTTGTTCAGAATTAAAACAAAAGCAGCCAAAGGATAAAATTAGTCACTGTGGTGACAGTAATTCAGAGACCCTCTCTCTTCCCCTGTCTCACTCTCTCTCTCTCTTTCTCTCTCTCTCTCTCTCTCTCTCTCTGTGCCACTGTGCAGCTATATGCAGGAGATTAAACGTTGGAGTTGAAGTTACCACTCCCGTTGTGGGAATTCGTTGCGCCACTCGGCAACAACTGTGCAACATTCGCCGTCGGCTCTGTCTGGTGATTAATTGCAATTTAAACGGTTTCAATTAAGCCAATGCGCATCTTTCTGCAGCACAGCAGCCCAAAACAGGCGCAAACACTTTCCATTTTCCTTTTTTTTAATTTTGGATAATTGTAATATCGATGGAATTGATGGTATTAACAGACAACTGCTGCAGCTGGGGTTGCCTCGAGATTTGTACATCGTTTGATGACTGATTTTCTATGTTGGATGTTGGCTGCTGTGCATAATTGAAAGGAACTGCACTCATATCGAAGAAAATCAGTCATCAAACGATGTACAAATCTGATAACTTTAAATAAATGTTATCAATTCGACTCGGTAAGTTGCGCTCAAGATTGTTGTATATATTTTTTTTATAATGATTTTAGTATATTAGTTTATAATATTCTCACAAGCATATGCTTACAACTATCATTAATTCACCCTCTGTGCATGTGCAAGTACATGCCACTATTATAGTAACCATCAGCGCCATGTTACCGCCTCCGTTTGAGCAGTTGTTGCCATGGTCAAGGCACAACAATTCCAACGAGTGCAGCCACAAGGATTAATTTCTAATTTCGCCTAATGCTCCGCCAAGTGTTTCAGTTTGTGTTTGGTGCGTTGTTTACATTTTGGTTGTCGTGTTTTTATGTTTTTGTCTAATTTACCTTGATAAAATGCTCTCAGTGCCAGTCGTAGTCCCATTTTCATTTTCATTTCCATTCCCATTCCCAGTGTTTGTGTCCCTTCCCATGGCCCAGTTGCCAGTTTGTTCTGCCCTACCCCCAGGCTGTCTCCGTCTCGGCCTCTAAATGCAACCAAGTCCGTGGTCTCCAGTTAGGGCTGTGGCTCTAGCTTGGCATTTGGGCCCACATGCTTGCCACCATCATTAATCATGACGTTTCAGCTCTGACACATTTGCCCGATCGGCAGCAGAAGCAGCAGCAGAAGCAGCAGCACCAGCGGCTACGCACTATTGTAATAAAAACGTTTTGAAAGCCCTCAGACTGACGTCTGCCACGTCGAGACGTCGAGGTCCGGCCAATAGAGTCAGAGAGTCGGACGGACGCACAGCAGGCCTCCGTACGAGGGCGACGACACCTTGATAGACAATGAAGTCCATAGATGAGCAATTTGAAGACAAATATTTTCATAATGCGACCACAGCATAAGCACAACCCACTAGCCAAACAACCCACATGTAAATATTGGCTTACTATTTACAAACTATTAGCTACAGTTAAGGACAGCCCTATTGTAGAAAGGAGCTGTAGCAGAAGACAAATCGTAGCTGGGAAGGAATCTGATGAGGGGGCTGCACACCTTTAAATGCAAGAGAAGAGGAACTTGTTGAAGTATTTTTTGTAAATTATTTAACAGCCTATTACTTCTACCGATTACTAATAAATCGTTAAAGTTCTTGATTTAGGAATATAAGTACCATATTCAAGCTGATTTAGTTTAGTTTAGTTATATGATTTATGAACTAAAACACCGCATATGAGGTGTTCCTTCTTTAATTATGTAGCAGGACCAGTTTTGGATAACAAAACAATTTCTTTTATTTACAATTTTGATGATATGGTCTACATATTTATACCATGTCCCAATTCACTAATATATATTCAATATTCCTTAGTGTATGTTTTTGCATATCTAATGTATGGAAAATTAGTCATGCTATCATCATATGTACATATTTACATATGAAACAACATACAATATGCTCCTGGCACAAGTGTATTTACTGTTCCTTTGCCTCGGCGATTGAGCAGCTAGCCAATGGGACAAAACTCGTAAGCCCTGTGGTATACGAAGAGTAAGGGGTGGGACAGGATAAAAGAGCATATGCTGCTACTGCTGCTGCTGCTGCTGTTGGCTTTGTCGCTGTGCAAGCGATACAATAATCGCTCTCGGCTGTCGTTCACATCGTCATCGTCATTGTTGCGGCTTTGGCATGAATTACACAAACGAAAACTATATACAAATATACATATAAATATACGTAAAGAAAAAAAGAGCGGCAGCACCAAAAATGAGTACAACTAAACAAGAATTCAGTATACAAAACCGCCATTCATTCCATAGCCGGTGTTTGCAAACACACACACACCACGCCGTGTGTTGACACACACACAACCCTGTCATGCAATGGTCACAAGCGGGAGCTGGAGCTGGAGCTGGAGCTGACCAGGCTAACGTGTTCTGTTCGATCAGACAACGACGTTGGCAGCACCACCACCACCACCACCACCAAGAAGGTGAACATTGTTGTTGTTATTGTTCTTGTCGTTGTATATGACCAGTGTGTGTGTGTGTGTGTGTTTGTGTATGAGTGCCTCAATCATGTAATTATTTCCTCCGCAACCGCTTTACCAATACCGACGCGTCCGGGCAGAAAAGTGACCAACACATGCACAGAGCAGTCAACAGCGACAGCGACGTCGACAAATGATATTACAAGTGGGGCCAAGTTGGAAGGCATTGGAAATAAAAAAAATAAATAAATAAAAATAAAAAGAACCGAAACTGGTAGCGTGTTTCGCTTTGAGTTTTGTTCTCTCTTTGTACATTTTTTTTTAACGCTAAGCAAACAACAAAACAGAAACAGAACAACTGGAGAACTGAGAAAGAAAAATAGCGCTTAGAGAGTCGAAGATTATGTACCCTAATATAGAAACACAAAAGGACGTCGATGATAAGTTCACATGGACAGCTTTTGATTTTTCGCTTTATGTCTCTTAATATAAAGATCTTTAAAAGTAACATCAAAGAACGTTTCAATCATTAGATAATTTTCATACTCCGAGATTTGAGAGAAAACTACTGCGATATAATCAATATTATGTTTAGATTTGTAAATTTGCTAAATGAAAATTATAATATTATACTTTAACAAACCCTTAACTTGCCTGCAGACCCATTGATAGCTTACTTTACGAACAGATTAAACTTGTTATTCAAACCCTTAAACTAGTTTAATCAGGTATTAATAAAAACAACACTTGCATACTTCATTACATAGTTGCTTAGCCTTAAGCAAGAGTAGAAAATTACGACACAAAGACAAAAAACTCATACACAGAGGACGCTCTAAATGTATGCACACAAATACGTATGTGGCACAGACCTACATGCAAGAATCTATACACATGTGTGTGTGTGTATGTGCAAGAATATATTTACATATATGTGAGTGAAGTAGAGTGTGTGTGTGTGTGTTTCGTGTTTCTGTTACTCAATTTAATTCAGGTAAAATATTTTTTTATCCATGCCCGGAGCGCGCTTAAGCTTTGGTCACGAACATGAAAAAGCGTCGTTTCCGTCGAATTGCTCGAAAATTGTTGACGGTTGATTGGTTCAGTTTTTGGCTGAGCCTCAGGCAGAGGCCCGCTGTCTAGAGTCTAGACGAAGCTGCTTTCGATTCAAAATGGCAGCCAACTAACTTTCCGAATGTGAATTTGGAATACGAGTAGAGCAAAATGGCTTATGGGATACGGAGAAAAAAATGAAAGGAAAATTTGCAGTTCCCAAAAAAAAAAAAATAAAATAAATAAATGTAATTATGCTTATAATAATTTCACTTCTTAATGCTTTTATCTTTACTTTGCAGCTTGTGTTGGCTAATGAAAAAAATACCAAAACAAGGCTGAGAAACTACAAAATGGAATATTCAAATTGCCAAAACGAAATGGCTTAAAAAGGTAGCTGTTTCATTTGCGGCTCTTTACGTAACCTTCACACACTTTTAAGACGGGGAGTATAGAAAGTTAATACGTGCAGTATAATAACATTTAATCATGCTGCGGTTTCTGCCATAATTTGCAAGACCAATTATTGTATTATTCCTGGTTTATTTTGTACCTGTGTATATTGTTTATTAAAGTTTAGCTTTTGGGAACGGTTCGAACTCAAACGAATGCAATTTGCTGTACTTATCTATAAAGCCAATTTAATATGTTGTGGTTTTGATGTTGTGCAATGAATATAAGCAATTTGTACTTACTTATGGAGTTATCACCTGAAAGTAGAAAGAAAACGAAATCGTTTATCAATTGAGTCAGGGTTAAAGGTCAAACTGAAATGTTCCCTCCTTTTGATTTATTTATACTTTGATTTGAATATAAACTATTAAGTTTTCAAATTGTTTCATACTGACATGGGTTGGATCCTTTAAAAACAGGTTGGAAAAGAGAGAGAGAGGGAAATTAAACAAATAATTTGAACCAATTCAAACGCAGTCTTGTTGATCAGTAAACTTAGATCTGTTGGCCCCATTGCCAAAGGTCGTTCAGAGTCTTTATTTTTCTACAGATTGATTTGGTTAACATTTTTAAAGAAACTAACTTCTGATACGAACAAACTACTATATGTTACATTATTGTTCAGCATTTCACTAAAGACAACGTTGAAAGTGCTTTAGCTTATAAGAAAGTTGTTGTCGAGTTTAAATAGCAAAGTTTGAGTCTATTTACTTACTCGTAAGTAAGTATTATGAAATTGAGCACAAAAGTGGAAAATAATTAACCCCAAACTTTGTAGCGGAAGTTTCAAGTTGCTGCTGCTGATGCTGCATGTGACCAGACCCAAACCTGAGTCCAGACCCAGAGCCGAAGTCAGAGTTGGATGGGGCAACACATGCAGCACGTAATGAGCGGTCAAGAAAGTGGCCGTGCCGCTTCCGGAGTCAGCGACATCAGCAAAATACTAAACAACTTGCGAGCCATGTAATTGAGAAGTTTTCCGACGTTCGATAGTAGAGAAAAACCTTTAAGCTACTCGCAGAATGTTGTCTCCTGTCTGCCAGTACATTATTTGCACAAAAATGAAGAAAGCGCCCAACCGAAATATCAAAAGGAGTAATCACTCGGGGTTTGAGAATCGAGGGGATGAAGCTGGAGAAAATAAAATCATGCGGTTGGAAATAATAGCGTCTGGGCTGTCAGTTAATTCTGGTTGGGGAGTGGAGCCAAGCTTATGCAGTTTCCCGAGCAAAACAGTCAAATATATTGAGATTTTTGCCAGCAACGGGCAACACTTGCGTGATTAGCAACTATTTTGATAGATAATAAGAAAATATGAGTATTTATATTTACTGCAGCTACCCTAAACTCAGGCATATGACTGGCATTTTGATGTGGCAATTTAAGAATTGCTTATTTTGCTTGTAGCTCAAACATTGCACATATGTACATAATATATATGTTTGAGTTTAAAGATATAAAGGGTCATTTACTCACTCGATTCATGTAACAATACTAACAACTTGGGAAAAACGCTATAAAATAATCTGTGTATACTTTAATTACGGTAAATTATGGGATATAGACTCTGTTAAGGTTAAGACTTCTACTGTCCTCAAGAGGAAACCAGCTGTTAAAGTAAATTCATAATCTCACATTTTCAAGGATAAAATCAAACAATGTCCTTCACAAATGAATTTCTTAAATGATTTTCTTTTATTATAAGAACTGGTTTTCAACCATGCTTAAAGACCATTTGCCTAATTGAATAAAATAATTCGAATAACGTGTAAAAATGTAAGTAAACTTTAAAGTTGTTTTTGGTGCGGTATGGAGTCCAAGTAGAGCCAGTTCGAATCCAGAGCCAGAGCCAGAGCCAGACGCAGACGCAAACGCAGAGCAATGGCAACGCCTTGGTCAGCTCAAAATGATACCGTTGTTGTTGTTGTTGCCCCGTAGCTGACTGACAGTAGGTGTGACCAGTCTACTCATTCATTCTGACAGTTTTCCCACCCACTCTTGCACAAAACGCAATTTGTTGGATTGTAGGTTGTGCCCTCTAAGCACGAAAGGTAAAAGTGCTGGCCATATCTAAGTGTGTGCGTATGCGTGTGTGTGTATGTGTGTGAACCACCACCGCTGCCTAGAGGCTTTCGAATGGCATTGACTGGGCGGGGGTAGTTGTTTGTGGCGCCACAAACAGCATTTTTCGCAGTTACCAGTCGCGTGTCTCTTTTGCCTCTTTTGAGTATTTGAATATTTTCTTTGGCTCTTTTCGCTTTTTGTTTTTTTTTTTTTGTGGGTTGCGCTTGCAACTAATTTTCATTTCCAGCACAGTGCACCTTTTCGCAGCAAAGACAGTGGCAGTCGCAAAAGCAGTGATAGCGACAGACCTTAAGAAATCTTATTAAAAAGTAAACAGAACGATAAAATTGAATTTGCATTCAAAAGCCATTAACCGCAGCAGTTGCTGCTGCTGCTGCTGTTGTGGCTTTTGCCGCTGACAGACGTTGTGTCCTTGCAGCCAGAAATTAAACGGAATATACGGAAAATGGCTGAGCCGTAGCTTTAATATACGGCGCTGTTGGGAATTCGATTATGTAATATCTGTATTTAAAAATTGCGCTGTGAAATTAATATTTCACGCACATCGAACAAAATCAGCGACAGCTGTTTTCCCCTTAAATAAGTCAGGGCCTTTAAAAATTCAGGCCAGATCAAATAATTTGTTTTTGTTTTTTTAATTTATATTATTATATTTTCAATTGGAACGTGCTATAGCTTAAATCGTTCTAAAATTATTATATAATCTTTGTGGGCACTCATGTGGAAAAATACTATATTTTAATTGCATAACAATTTCACGCACTTTAGCAACATCATCGCAATTATTCGAACGGCAATTTGTCCAATGATCTGAACGATGCGTTTATTATAAAAACCAATATAAATAGACATCTACCCCACGTGGCGTCCATTTTTATGCCAATTGACATTCAAAATTGGATCTAAACGCTGTCCAATTACACAGCGCATGGGAGCATGTAACCATGGAGGTAACCGCCAACGGTTCGGGGAGCCTAATGTGTGTATATATGAGTACAATTGGAACTGTTTGGTGGTTCATAAATTACCCACTTATTTAATTTTTAACTGTTGTCCATGTATGAATATCAATTAATAACTGCCGCCATCGCTTAGTTGTAATTACACTCGATATTCAATACTCGAGCGTGTAATTGCATTTCATTTTCTATGTGTTTTCAACTACCAGTTATTTATTTATGCACAATCGCTCGATTTAATGTGACAACATTATCCATGAATGTATCTATAAAATGCAACACGATTAATGGCTGCATTTGTTGGGAGAACATTGGCGTCAGTTTCAACTGCTGCATATGTATTGATTTTTAAATACACTTGTTCATGGCTTGCGGATTTTAGTTTGCTTAACAAATCTCTTTCTTAACCGAATTTAATGAAATTCTTACCGTTATCCAGATATATTATATATATTTACAGATGTATATTTGAAAATTTAAAGTTACAGTTGTCTATGCTCGAGAGTTAACAATCTTAATGTGATATATTTAATTTTAACAAATCATCGAGATAGCTCGGGAAAGAGTAAATTTTTTTTAAAAAGTTTCCGCTTCATAAAATAATGTAAAATGTACTCAACATATTTTTAGGTTGTTTATAAATCTATTACAACACTTAAGCAGTATATCTCTTAATAACCACAATGTATTTTATAACTAGGGTAGTTACTGCAGAAAATTTCAATCAGTCGATGAACTGCATCAGCGATTATCAATCACATGGATAAATGCTACTGACATAATTATTGCAGCTTGACACAAAGCAACAAAGAGACGTAATAATAACAAGAACCTTGACATCACATTTTGGCTTGCAGCACGAAATAAAAATGTCAATTTAAATAAGAATTCCCGATGCAAATCAATCAGACTTGGACCATAGCCATCGATTCGACTAAAGCAGTTGATGTATTGGCCAGGTCTGTGATTTCTGTCTGATGACTGGCTGGCAGGCGATTTTCGCAAACATGTCACACAGTTTACAGTTAAGAGATGACAAATTCATTTTTAACACGCGGCCAGAGTAAAACCCCGACATGATGGACCAACAAGCATATGATCATCGCCACGTCTACAATGAGCCATTGCAGTGCAGATTTCGACAGTAAAAACCACCACATGCTAAAGTCGCTTATGTATGTGGCATGTGGCATGGCCGACTGTCAGACGGTCTGGCACTCTGTGTGCCAACTGACGTTTGGCTGTCAACGGCCCCCCAAAAAAATAACTCAAAAGTCGTAACGTGTGTATCTGTATCTTGTATCTGTGTCTGCAGCATGTGTGCCCCGCTTGCTACGCACCTCATCACCCAGATAAATGTACAAAATTAAAGATTCTCCTGCTAAACGGAAGCTTAGCCAGAAAAAAGGTCAAGTCCAAAATGATGGATGATGCCATGACACACTCACACTCTCGCACTTGCACACACACTCACGCACACACACACACACACACACACACGCACTCACTCAAATGACACCCCAATCGACGCGGAGATGAATGAAATGGCTGAGTGACATTTTGTGCTGTCTCCCTGAAAGGTCTATTAAAATTGTTGGGTGGTTGCAAATTCCAGCTCGGCTTAAACACTTATTCTTATCTCTTACTCAGGTAGTACGTGTTGTGCTTGACTACCTTGTGGCAATATCCGCTGAGACGCAAAGCGTTGCAAAAAAGTTTTTACCATCATAATTTTTATCGAGCCATTCATCGCATAAATAATTCTGTTAACATTTTCAACAAGCCACAAATTAAAACTACAAAGCACTAAAAATTCGTGCCTGCAAAATTTACGACCAACGGAATCACGTGTCATCCACGCGCTGCATGCCCCCAGCCCATACCATCCCACCCCAACCTATCGCATCCCATCCGCAGCTGATATGATGCATGACTCGACGGAAGGCGAACTCGATGGCAGACTTAAGGATTCGAATTTCGGATTCAGTATTCACGTGCTAAGCGTATGCGAATTTAAATCTGTTTGAATACGGAATCCTTGAAGCTTTTTTTGTGGTTCGCTATTTGAATATAAAACAGTGGGAAAGATACAAACACACACACACACACACCCCTGAGTCAGTCGATGACAAACAGAAAATCCATTTCACACAAACATTAGTTTTATTTAAATCGCAGACAAGCACACACACACACATACACACACACACACATGGGGCACACGACCACGACCTTTGTACCAGGCCAAAGGAGCAGCGTCGAGCATGTGTTCCAGCCCATACTTGTGTGGCTGTTGTCCTTGTTATCCTTGTTGACTTTTCACGCTCTTTTAAACGCCGTTAAATATTTCAATGTTGACTTCGCTTGTTGTGTACTTACAGAACTTTGGCTTTCGGGCCACATTTATCACATTTGCCACAGCAAATGGATATAAATTCGATAAATAAATTATTTTATTTCCTAAATGGCCTGAGAACAAATCAACGTTGCATAATTTTGATATATTCGTACCCAGATCGAGACTGTAACTCATCTGGCATTCGGTATATTATCGATAACCAAGCCACCAAATAGTTGCTGTATTTTGGTATTTACTCAGTTTTAAGTTGTGAAGCTTTAGCTATAATTTATTTTCGTAAAGGGTCCGTTTGTCTGTCTGTCTTTCTGTATGAACAACTTATTCTCATTGACTAAAAGAGGTTGAGACTTCAAAAATATTCTGTTATTTCAAGCGTAGGCAAAGTTTATTTCATTTTATGGATAACAATCCCAGTTTGCTGAATCTATTAATAATTCCGAAAACAATTAAACACATGATATATACCCAGAAATTTTATTGGTAAAATGTGAAAATTTCATTAGGACCGGATAAGAAACACAGATTTCTTTTAAACAAAACATATTTTAATATTGCGTCGAGCTCTCTTGTCTGAAGCATTTTAGGATTTTTCACCCTACACATACAAATATTTGAAATGCATGTTATATGCTCTGGATGCATCCAAAATTCACACTTGTGATTTCGTTCGGTTTGAGTTGTATGTGTGTTCAACTAATTAGTTTCAAGGTCTGCAAATTATTAGAATCAGCAGAGCGTTGCTTCCAGAATGCTGACAAGCCGTAATACGAGTCTGTTGATTATGCCATGAAATAAGTAAGTTATGGCATTGTTTTTGCATTTATTTGCTTTAAGGTGTTCCGCATAGCCCGCTCCCCTTGTCCGCTTCCATTAAGTACACTAATTGCGGCACTGTCTCATTGATAACTAAGCGTAATTTCATGTAAAAATCCAATAATTTATTAACTTATAACAGTTGTTAATGCAGCTGCACCAGACGAGAACTTGCGTTGAGAGCTGAAAACTGAAAAGGTACAAGTACTTCCCCGACAATTGGAAGTGTATTCGCATGCAACCGAGTGTGGGTAATGCGATTAACGGTCTGATATGCGGTAATAAATAGGTGTATTTATACTTGAGTACTTGCTGTATTCACTGTGGCTGCCACTAATGCCGACAACTTTAGTCGTAGCTGGGCTCGGGGTCTTTTGATAAACGCTCAACAATGCCGCTAACAAGCAATTTTTATGGCCGAAAATCCAATTCAAATGTTTACAAATCGTTTAAACTGGGTGTACACTGCAGCATTTGAGGAGTTGAGGAGATTGGGGCAGCGAAAAAGACATAAAAATAAATCGCGTACAAATTGAAAATAATTTCAGATTTGATTTTCTTCTTTACGATGATGGTAAAAACGCGCTTTGCTACCAACAACAGCAGCAACAACAAGGAGAACACTGCGAGCAGCAGCTGAAAATGGACAGAGACATTCAAATGTGGACAGCGGGTCAAACTAAGTGGGTAAGGCGGTAAAACCACCGCAACCACAACGTGGGGTGTTCCCTTCCATTTGACTAAGTACACAAGAATAGAGCGTAAAAAATTTTATCGTCGCGCTTTTTACGGAATGTGATCCGCGGCGATTAAGTGCGCGGCTTTTGTGTCATTGTCATGCCGTCGTCCTGGCCAAGGGTATGGAAGGGGAAGAGGAATGGGTGATGGGAATGTCAATGGGATGCGGTTCGAGTTCAACTTCTACTGCTTTCACTGTCGTAGTTTATTTGCTCAGGGGGCAGGCAAACCCACCACCACAGTGCTCCAAACAGGGCAGTCGCACTTGCCGCCCAAGCTCGTAATGTATTCAAATTTTCTAAGGCGAGGCCAGTGTCGGTGCAGTCATTTCATAAAATGCTTCTTTTTTTTTAAATTTAATCGTGGACAAATATTTTCATTTCACTTTTTTTTTTTTCGTTTGGCTTTTAGCTAAATGAGCGGAAATAAAATTAAATCGATACTGGACGTTGTTTAATTCTATAGCTAAAGTTTATTTTTTCGCAATGCTTTCCTAATTTGCTGGCGCGAAATGGCCAAGTCTCACAGTGGGATAAATACCATCGTAATAAAACGAAATTACAAATATATTTGGTTTTTTATCTATGAAGTAAATGTTTTCGATATGAAAATCTGATAGATCTGAGGTTATGCAGTTACAGTTGCTTTAAAAGGACTTAGTTGAAACCTATTTATATTTTAGATCGAGTTTTTGTCATATTCCCTTTATTTGAGAGATCTTAAGTTTTTGAGAGTTGATAACCTTAGCGATACAGTTGACATATGGGCTGAAAAACAACTTTTTGACTTCCAAGATATTCTGAGCAAACTCACAATTGCGGCTGCTTGTATGCTCTTAAGTTATAATTATATTTTCCAGCACTGAACTACTAGTTGGAACAAGAAATTGTCATACATTTTTTATTTACTCAATTTAAATATCAATTTTAGCCACAAATTTAAAATTTTCTTTGTTCTTTAAGCTGCCTTGGGCCAAGAAGAAAATATTACCATTGATCGGAATAGAAGTGCTACTTTGAATAAGTTTGTTTTGCGGAGTACAAAGAAAACTGAACCACACAAGTATCATAAACATTAATTTTTCATAATTTTCGTAAGAATGTGCTTTAAAATAATGACAAATCAGTTTGCAGATAAGAACTGGCCGCCAAAAAAAAAGAATATAATACGACTTTTTCATTTTGGGCAGCCGCCAGCGTACTTTTTCCGAGCTTAACTAATCGTAACAGATTTTTTCCAAGTCACGATGAGAGAGAATAGCACAAAAAGGGAACCCTTTGGGGGTAAACGTCTGCCTGGCCGTATCCTGCGGCCTGCCAATTAGAACCCTTTGTTTGCCTTGGACTCCTCAAGACGGCGCAGTATCTTGGCGCACTTATCTCCATAATAAAGTCGTAACAATTAATTGCGCGACCTTTTCAGTGGCTCAGGCCTTACCTAATCTGGAGCTCCTTTAAAATGTGACTGTCTCTCAGACTGAGCTTTAAAAAAAAAAAAACAACGCAATCACCTTTTGTGGATTGACGCATAATTAGTACTTAAAAATTATTTGACGAGCCTCAATTAATTTAATGATTTTTTTTGTTTCAACTGTCGAGCAAGTGGATTTAGAGTAAATGCTTTATGGGCTGCTTGATATTATGACTTTGCTGTTGTTTTTTTTTTATTTGCTTCAATATTTGAACCACTCTCAAATTAATGTCTTATCCTAATAATAATATGCATTGGATTATCTATTTTAAATACTATTTGATAGCTTATATTTTACTGATCTTATTAAGAGGAAAGCATAATCTTCTCCTTAGTTTCATTTAATGAAGTCAAAAAATCACTTACCCCCTGCTTACTATCCCCTTTAGTAACATATAAAAGATAAGCGAAAAATTTTAAAACTTAATCTGCATCTACAGGGATATATATGTTTATATATCTCCCGAATGGTATTATTATGCGTTGACTCCAAGACTTCGTTGACTTTTTCGCACTTGGTCGCGGTTTGTTTTGAATGAATTCAACTGTAAAGGTTAAAATTATAAATGTGCAAATGACTCATCATAAATAAAATTAATAAACAGCGCGGACAAACCGAAAGCCGAAGGAACTTGGAAAGGAAGGAGGGACCTTCATTGAGAAAAAGTACAACGCATCAACATAAATATTATGATAAATTGTTTGTTATAATCATAATCCGCAGGGGGTAAGTTTCGAGTCGTACGCTACGCATTTTTTATGCAGCGACGCCCCCTTACCTCAGACATGGACTGGATCTGGAACTGACAGAGGCGCAGGATGAACTGGCGCAACATATGGTCGATTGGTGGGTGGGTAGCTTATACAGATGGCGCACGAATCTATCTGGATTGCGAATCAATAGCCGCGTCCAAAAAGGGGGCGAACACCAAGTCAAGTTGCTTTTTTATTGCTTTCGCTAACTGATGGCCGCGCTGGGATTAAAAGCCAGCCAGAATTATGAATACACCTATATCTACACACAAGCAAAGCGGCAAAAACCAATTGGTATGAGTTGAGATACACTCGCGTATCTCGCAGATACTTTGCGAGCTGAGCATCTTGTGGAGCCATAAACGCGTCATATTATAACTTTGCCTTCAGTACATTACAAGCTGTAAGCTTTACGCCTAATTAACACTTTATTCAAGTTGAAATTTTATTGTTTCAATTATGTGAGTGAATGAGCGCCAGAGGCACCAGCCAATTGACAAAACAATTTGTACTTTAGAGCGCACACACGAGCAACACACACCACACACACACACCATGCAACAGCCCAACGGGGTACAAAACACCCACGGACACAGACTCTGCTCGCGACCACATTAAAATTCAGGATGTGAAGCAAACAATTTGCGGTAAGCGCAACAAGCCTTGATTTAAGTCTGTTAGAAATAGAAGAGGTTGAGAGAATGAAATATTGGCGTTGAAAAATTATAAAATTACGCACATTCTCGGAATAACAAATGGTTTTGCTCTCAATATTAAATATATCATATACTCAAAAAAAAAAAGGTTTCGTATATCACATTTTGCAAGGATCCATATAACTGTATTATATTTTAGTATTACATAAAATGGTATTGAAATAGATAAGTGAATAAGAATGTTAATTAAAATAAATTCTTTAATTATCAGTGCTTTAGAAGATTTTTACACTGACCAAATATTAATTGGAATTAGCCGCTTTAAATATTAACTGATATTTTTAATTTTAACGATCCTCCACTCGGTGGGATACTGACAGCACTAGAGAACAGACAGAACCTGACAAGGAATTAATTTGACAACATTAACAAATTAAACTGTTAAATCAACACAACATACTCACACACATTTGTCGAGTCAACGGAGAACCGTAACAGCGCTCCCGGAACCCAGTTCCCAGTTTTCTGTCCTTGCCGCCCGCTTGGCAAACGGACAGACATTTACAACATCATTTGTAATCCATATCGCTCAGCATGTAGTCCCAATTGACTGTGGGTGTGAGTGTGTGTGTGTGTGTGTTTGTAAGAGGAAGATGTATTGACCCTTCAACAGATTCTGTACGAGTGTCGGCGCTTGGAATGCTTCACGCTATTTATTGGCTCACTTTCACTCGGACTTGGAGAAGGAGAAAGAGACTGAAGCAGCCCCAGTTGCCATAGCACGTAACTGTAACTTTGACTTGGACTGTGAGTGTGTGGCAGCTTCAGTGTCGCCCACAACTGCCCCCAAGAAAATGCAACCGTTCGCTGGGGAATTTCAGAATTCTCGCTCTCCCTGGCCACGTGTTTGGATTTCACGTTACACTTGAAACGTTTGTCGGATTAGTGGTTCCCATTTGTCAACATGATGGTGTGCTTGATATTAATTGGCGTTGTATTAGTTTAAGTCAGTGTTGGTCAATGCAGCAGAAATACACGGGCACACACACGCACACACTCACACACACACACACACGTACATAGAGTAGATTCAGGAGTGCGAAATATAACCTTGTGTTTAATTAAATGCTCTTATAGAGCATGCGAATTTCATTTTATTATCTAGCGCATTTTGCGCTGAGTTTTCTTTTTGTTTAATCTTTATTATAAATCACATTGTTTTTAATTTCATTTT
Organism: Drosophila setosimentum; assembly: GCA_035043505.1. Classification (NCBI taxonomy): domain Eukaryota; kingdom Metazoa; phylum Arthropoda; class Insecta; order Diptera; family Drosophilidae; genus Drosophila; species Drosophila setosimentum. The sequence goes on from JAWNMY010000001.1 coordinate 6,553,927, forward strand.
TTCCTCGGTAATGGTTTCTAATTGCTTGAAAAATGATTTTTTCTGGTGTGAAATGGAATAGTTGCGTTTAGCCATTAGTCGTAAGTTTATAATTTAAGACATAAAAGTGAATTATATTTAAACAACAAAGAAATAAGAGAACTTTAAGCTTGATTAGGGCACGTAACAAATTAAATTTCATTAAATAATAAATTTTTTTTAAGGCTTTAATTGCTCCTAGCTAGGAGCTATGTTTTGCTAAAAATTAGCGTATCTAAAAGTGGCTTTTGGTCCATAATTGCTTGTAGCCAGGACGGCCGTCCTTCTAAATGCAACTCTGAGTCAAGTGCCATGAGCAAGTAACATAAGTGAACGCACCCATTATAAATGCTCTACTTGTGTCCACTCGTGATTAATTGAAATACTGGTCAAGTGAATGGCAAATGGAATGGCTAATGTTGATAATGCTCAAAATATTGCACAAATGCGAAATTCGGACATAAATTTGCTGAGAGTATGTGTGCATATGTGTAGCAATGCAACTGCAACTTGCAACTTTTGCAACTGTTGGTTGCTGCTGGCTGTCCGCTGGTCCCATTCCCAGCTTTTGGCTGTTTTCCTGCCATTGCCGTCACAGCCCCTTTATCGAAGAAGGGGACAGGAAAAATATTTTGACAAATGAACCTAAATAACAGGTTGCAATCGCTCAGAGGGAAGACAGCGAGTGTGTGCAACATATGCGTGGAACCTGGACCCCTGGACCATGGCCTCTCATGGACCTCAGCTCGTACCCATAGTCGTACCTGGACAGGAAAACGTATGGCCAGACAACCTTGATACCTCATTTATTTTAAAATGTAGCTGCCACAGTCGCAGGCTGGCTTCAGTTTCTGCTGCACAAATGAAATCGACACATTGGGGTAAAAAATATAGCAACATAAAAAAATGAACAAACGAACGAACGTCTTGAGCTGAATTCATCAGTCGCACTGACGAATCGACGTCGGGCCACTCTCGAAAATTGTTACAAATGATCGCAAATAACAGATCTTTGCCGCACCGGTTTCGGGCTTGGTACAGGGCGCGTTGTCCATCAAAGGAGCCGAACCCAGAAACATAAAGAGAGATAGAAATAGAGAGAAAGAGAGAAGGAGAGAGGTAGGGGGAGAGGGAGAGGGAGAGGGAAACGAAGACGCGTTGCGTGTGCTCGTGTGATCGAGTGAGCCTCAGAGTGCCTCTTTAGATGAGATTGGCCAGCTGGGATTGCTTTATTGGTTTCTGGTTTGGGCAACTGGAACTGTAACTGGAATTGCGGCGCCGTTCGATTTCTAGTTAAATTGCACTGATTTCTTGATTAATGAGAATTTTGCATTTTCAGTTGCTTCGTTGATTGAGGCTTTTCATCTCGCCGTTGCAAGCGGAGAGTTTTAAGTGGCAATGTGTGTACTTACCCTGATTGTTGTTGTTACTGCTCTTGCGCGATGTCTTTTTCTCTTTCATCCAGGGATACTCGGGCACCGAGTCCATCCCATCTGGCGTCTGCGGTACACCACCAACACCAACCGGATATCCGCCACCGACACCGCCACCTACAACAGGTGTGCCAATTTTTGGGCTCTCCGGACTCAAGTGATTGAGAAACTCAGCCATTGAGGGCTGAGAGTTGATGAAACCCCCCTCGGAGGCCATCCAATAGGCGGTGTCCGCCGCTCGTTTATCACAGTTCGGTGCCATTTTGTTGACAAGCATCACCGCTGGCGGCGGTCCCTGCGACCCCTGTGGCCCCGGTCCGGTCACAACGGGCACCACCGTCGTCTGGCCCGTTTGCACCTGAAGCGGATTGAGTGGCGACTCCGATTTGATCTGGGCGCCCATTTGGGTTGTGTCCAATGTACTGCACACCTCTTGCATTGTAAACTGCACTTGTTTTTGTCTATTTACTAAATATATTGCTTGAGCTTTCCTTTTAGTCATGCACCTGAAATGGAGAATCGATATTTTAAAATAATCATTCCCGAAAACAATAATGTAATAAACAAAAAAATATATTTTAGATTAGACATATTATATATCGTTATTTGAAGCGTTAAATAAAATTGCATAACAGCATAAAAGTCATTATTTATATTTACTTTACTGTATTGCAAAACATTCACAAGTATTATCGGCATGGGTAATGACAAAAATCGATTATTTATATTGGCATTACGGCATAAACAAAATATGTGTACGTACTTAAATATTAAGACAAGAAGACCTCGGAACTAGTAAAAATAAATTAATCAAGCATTGCTTATTTTTGGAGTTTGTTTTAGAATATTCTTGGAATGGTTTTATTTAACAATATAAATGAAACTAAATATGGCCGTCGGAAAAACCAGTCACAATATTCGTATCTATCTGAGAAATTAAAATTATATCATTTGAAAGCCATTCTATATCAATAGTAGCAATAGGAATTGTATTGTACAGGCATTAAAAATATGAATAATATTTTTGTTATAAAATAAATTAAATTAAACAATTGGCATTGTGAGTATACAATAAGAATTATGTTCAGCATTAGTAGTGTTCTATTTAAATGATATTTTACTTGAACGGGTCTGACATTCTGCAAAATACAGGACAATTCATTGTATTACAACAATTATTATTTGAGATCATATACGTAACACAAAACAAATTTGTTGTTTAGTAAATGATAATATTGTAGTTCATACAAGTATATTCCGAAAAAGTATTTTGTTTTAGAAAGGCGAGAACTAAACACAAGTTGACAAAATAAAAATAAAAGACTTTTTACTCACCATTCTAAGAGATCGCTGAGTTATTTCCATGCACAGCGTTTGCCCAAAATATTTTGATTTTGTGTTTTTCACATTTTCAGCACCTATTCACAATGCGGGTTTTTCTACAATTATTTTATTTTGTTTTGTTGATGTGCACAATAGCACCACATTTAACATTTAAACTATGTGAATTGAGTACTCTCTGTCTGCATAAGTACTGTATATGATTATGTATCTTTGTGAGATGTTTCTACGAACAGGGTCAGATAAGCCCGCAAAGCAGGCACAAAGTTGTCATCGACCGCGACGCGAACTTACGAATATGGTGATGTTGATGTCGATGGCGATGGCTAAGGCAATGGCGATGGCGATGACGATGGCAAATGGTGGTGTCGAGCGTTGTTTACTCGAGCGGCACAGTTCCATTTCCATCATGTCGAGCTGCCAGCTACAGTTTTACACACCTTTGCACCCATGGTAACGCGAGTGCCCATAACAATGGGAACACCACACAATAACACAAAACAACAGAAGATAATGCAAGACCCGGTACAACGGTGCGTATGCGGAAAAAGAAGTTAAGTTCGAGTTTGGCTTTCGAGCTCTGAGTAAAGGGCTTGGACAAAAGTGACAAGAAACCGAAGCTGATCTTGCAATGGCCAACACACAATACACAGTACACAGTAAACACACAGTACTCAGAGTGAGACACACATACACACGCACACTGAACACACATACAGTTGCACTGCAATTTGTAGTTACAAGTTACACTTTTCTACACATTCGCGCCACTAAAGTGCTGTATGTAGCTGTCCCTTTCTGGCCAGGGGCATAGATTCAGCTTCGCGTATCGGTGCGCAGAACCGGTTTCAGTTGGTGTCGTTGTTGTTGCCTCAATGGTGGCTTTTGCCGTTGTTATTTGTTACTATTTTCAACTAAATATTATTCACTATATTATTGCACATTTCCGACTGAGAATAAACACAACAAAATGCTTGAATTGTTAAATTGTTTTCCCATGCATTTGCTCAGTTAAACACGTTAAGACTCAGACTCGCAACTCTCCCTCCGTTTCTGGGCAATACGATGCTGGTTCGTGCGGGCACGACTCTTAAGCAACCATTTCATCCAATAGCACCGAACGCACTGAAACTTGTCCGCACTTGTCGCAAGGAGTGGCCAAGAATGAGCATTTTGTACGACTAGTTTCAAAGATGAGCGCCACAACCACCAATCAGGGGGGCGTGTCTAAAACGTGTCCGCTACATACATACACATGCATTGTGTGCCGTCTGTGTGCTGTGGCAGTGTCAGAGACAGAGCGCAACTTTGGGGTGGTTTGAATTGTCAGCGCGAGAGATGTGTTTTTAGTTGCGTGCTCGTGAGCGCAAAAGTCATGCTTATTGTGCAGCGGCATGTATTTTCGTGATCGCATTTCTGATTGGAAATCATAACACAAGTGCTGCTATTAAATGTTTTAAAACAAAAGCCGTAAACAAATATACCAAATAAAGTAGGTTCTATAACCCTAACTCCAACACAAAGATCTTATATAAATTGTACGTTTTATCGAGTACATCTTAAATGTCTGATTATATTTTCTATATTTGTTTACTTCTTATCTAACAATGTGGTTTGTTGTATTTTTGTTTATCGGTAGATCTCCGCAAGTCGTTCAAAGGTATCAGAGAGCAGAGCTGTACATGCGCAATAGTCCAGACGGTTGCCGGGGGTGGAGTTCTGCTAGTCGCACACAGGTAAGAAACACTCACACACGCACACACACAGCCACACACACTGAGGCAGGCTACAAAGTATCTGCTGCCGCTGATTGGTCGATTGCTGCTGCTGCTGTGTGTTGTGTGTTTTTGTCGCTCTGTCGCTTTGTGGCTATGTCGCTTTGACTGTCCGCTCAGCAACGCCGCTGTTTTTACCACTCTGCTGCACTGTGAACGTGTTGCTTGTGACGGAATTTATTTGCTTTTTGTTACTTACACATTCCGTCGCCGCTGTGGCAGCGACAGCAGCAGCAGTAAAAGCGGCAACGACGAGTTTCATTTCTTTGTTTTTTTTGTTGGTGTCTCCGCTGTCGCTTTTGCGTTGCGTATTTTTGACATTTCGTTTTGCGAGCTGCGCGTCTTTCTTTTTGTTTTGAGCGCCTCTTCTTGTCTAACCATCATGTTGTCAATCTTGGTGGCATTGTTTTTCTGCTGCCACACTTTTTCACATTCTGTTTTTATTGGCAATCGCATCGCTGCCGCTTGTTTCATTTTCGCTGCACAGTGAAAGCCAAAAGTTTATCGACCAACAGACATGTTGTATGTACCATTTAGCTTCGTGTATTATACGATTTACTAATATTTGTTAGAATACACATGCAAATGTGTACAATGCTGTTTATGGCCCGTATCCATTAATTGGAAAAAGGATATAATGCAATTGTGTAATAGTCTGTAATAGACAGAAGGAAACAGCTCCCACCAAATAAAGTATATATATTCTTAATCAGCATCAACAGCCGAGTCGATTTAGTCGCACATGATAAGAATAAAAGATACTATTGTAAAGATCATCTGAAATATGAACTGTAGAATGCGATTAAGACTCAGCAAAAAAATTATTTTCGTATTAAATATTCGATTTCCTAGACGAGCTCTTACGACTAACTTGTTTATTTTTAAAACCTTAGCAGAGTCAAAACTACCCAATGAAAAGCAATGTCTGTTTAATTATGCTTTGACATTTTGTTGAAATCTGTATTATTAATATATATGTTCATATGTAGAAGAACACTTACCTATATATACCTATATACATAAATACTTTACACTTTGATGTCCACATTTGAGGTTCGTTTACGCCTGTGCGATTTTCTTTGGCTCGTAGGTGGAAACACATAAGCAGAGTAGCAGCTCTAATTTTATTGACGGAGATCAAGTTTAACCGATGCAGGGCGCTTTATGACCCGATTCGGGTCTTCGTCAGCCTAAACCCAACTAGACAGGTAGCTCAAGGTGAAGTAGTCACAGCGATTTTGGAAAACCCGTGGAAAAACCACTAAAATTCTCTTTCATATCTCGGTGACGAATATGGATTTACCTAAAGTACTATTTGGCTTAAAATTCAGGTATGAAAGTAAAAGTTTCACTAGGGATAATATTGAATATTTGTGCTATATTGAGTAAATGTAAAGCTTGTAAGATTTATTTTAACAATTGAATAAAAAATCATCATGGACTTTTGATTACATGTAATGTCTGGGAAAATCAATTAAATGGTGCATTTCAATGAGACACACACGACGCAGCAGTGGCAGTCGTTTCGCAATCAAGACTCACGCCACGTTTTAAACGCCTCGTGGACTTTCCGGAGCCAGAGACAGGACACGCCAACAGACGAGACATGTTGCACCAGCCGGCTGTTCAGACCCGACGTCGATCACAGGTCACAGGTAGCAACTGGGAAGAGTTCTCCGATTCGCGGCTAAGCGGCTTACCTGCATGGTATAAAAGTAAATCGACGGCATGGAGTTGCATATAGTTAAAAAACCAATGTGTCACAGTGCAGAAGCTAAAATATCTCTCAACAAAATGTGCATCAACTGCAATACCGGTAAATCGCTTATGTCTAATGCCAACAACTACATGGTAAGTTTTTGTACAGTGAAATATCAGCTAAATAGCTTCTACAATATATGTTTACCATCTACTCTCACTAGCTGAACTATGAAGCTCAACCTACTGGTTTCCCCTGCCCATCCAGCACCACCAAGTGCAAGCGTTCCCGCACCGCATTTACGAGCCATCAACTGTTGGAGTTGGAGCGGGAGTTCAATGAGAATAAGTATCTGGGAAGGCCACGTCGCATTGGAATCTCTCAACGTCTGCTGTTGACTGAAAGACAAGTTAAGATTTGGTTCCAGAATCGACGCATGAAATCCAAGAAACTAGCCAATCGGCAGCTGGGACACAGGGGATCAAAACTGTTGCTTGATTGTGGCATAGTGCAAAGTGAAGAACACCTAAACCAACCACAACTAAGTGAAGATGAGCTCATAGTTGAACGACTCTTGCAATTCATTAGCACGGGCCAAGAGAGCTTGAGTTGTGATCTGTCGGATTCGCAAAATGATTATGGCATTATGGAAAAGAAGCAGACCTTTAATGCAGGGAAGTGTCCTCAACCTTATGAGGACCGTCTTCCAAGTGCAAGTCGAGAGCTTACAGATGTGGACACTTGGCCAAACAGTTGGTTCACGACAGAGCAATGGGTTGCCACAAGAGATGAACAGGAATTGCAAAACATCGATCAGTTTACAGTTGACCCATTTGTGAATCCACAGATTGCTTGGGAATCAAACTACTCGATGGGATCATCTGCATCCACATCTACCGCATCAAATGATTCATTTGAATCATTTGGCATTCAAGAGTTTCAAAACATCGATTCGTTTTATGTGGACCAATCTTTGGATGAACACTTTGAATGTGATTCGAGTAGGTCGGTTGCAGTGTCTACAACCAATTCGACAGCTTCATGTGATTCCTTTAAGCCCCTTGATTTTGATTATGACTTGTTACAACATTTATTAAATGCATAAGAGAAAATAATTTATGTAATTAAATTAAACTTAAGCTACGACAAATTCACATATTTCAAAGAAATGTAATTTATTAACATAAGCAATTTTAATTTTCTAATAAATCTCAAAAGCATGATAAAAGATCTGTACCAACTTGGAGCCAACTGCTTTAAATGCGAGTACTCAGACAATCGCGTATCTGCAACTTGCCGGCTGTTGGCAACTAACTTAGATAAATTGGTGTCATCACATCATAAAGTAATTTCCACATATTGAAATTTTGGTCATCCAACAAAGAAAACGGATACTTACACCCTGGCACATACACAGACATCCACACACACGATTAGGACGCTCATGAGTTTATACGCTAAGTGTGTATCCAGTTTGAATATTACTGCCTTCTTGAAACAGATTGTTCTGTGGACAATATTTCATCAGCAGCTGCTGTGTTGCACATATTAGTTTTATTATTTCAATAACATTAATGCATTGAATTTCGTTATCGATAAACTTTGCCTTACCTACAAATTTTATTAGAAAACTTGTGAAAAGGCGGGTATATTAAGAGGAGGAGAACAAATATTCCCTGAATATGTTAGCTTCAAATGTTTCAAAAAGTCAAATATTTTGCAAAAAATATGCTTTGGTTGAGATAGGCGCAATACTAATCTGTATTAATAAAGAAAACATTTACTACACATTTTCGCAGTATCTTATATCTTTGGACTGATGACATTTCAAAACAATTAATGTCTTTTTAAATACTTATATTTAACTGAAAGACAGCATGATTCGGAAGACCTTTTGATATGAAGACGAAACATTCATTTTTATAAAGCAGTTAAGGGTGATTGATGTTTAGATTATTGTTAACATTTAGTTGCAATCGATTTATGGAACTAATAATACCGTTAATTATGTACAATGTGTACAGTATTTAATGACAAAAGAAATAAATTAAGAACAAAAAATTATTCGACTCATTTACAGTAAGATAAGAACACGCACACATACACACATACACACATACAGTAAGTACTTATTGACTATTTATCATGTGAGATTTGAGCAACCGCACAAGCCTTCGAATACTTGCGAGTAAGTTGCACACTCCTACATACCCATGCTGAACTTCAAGCTAAAGATGCAACTACCGCAACAACCGTGACAAGTACAACATTTGTGTCGCCTGCCTCTGCCACTGCTACTGCCTCCGCCACTGCTTTGCTTCAATCTGTCGCCCTCCGACGCAACCTTTGACACGCATAAATGGAACAGGAACAGGCCAAACCCCACCCTGACTCAGATAGTGCCCTCCCTCAATGTGTGTGTGTGTGTGTGTGTGCCATACGTGGGTACAGTGCTGAGGGTGGGGATTCCCTGTGTACCCGATTCTGGCCGGGACCGGGACAAACAAAGATCGCAATTTGACTCTACACCACGGAGCTGTCAACTCGCACACAGAGTGGAGGAAGATTGATTACCGCCATCGAATTGTTTGCCTTTACAGGGTGGCTGGGTTGGGATGGATGGGTGGATAACGGGGTGCTGGACGGGGTGCTGGACGGGGTGGTGTACGGGGTTGCGAGTTTCGATTGAATGGCATTAGAATCGAAAGAGTTATACGCCGGTTCACGCTTCCGCAACTCTGCTATACTGCCTCTGACACTGTGACACAACGTTGACATCAACATGAAAATTCCTGCTGTCATATGTAAACAACACTTGAGTTTGCGTTTTCCCTTGGGTGGTTTCGGTTTCTATTTGCGGCACAAACTTTAAATAAACTTTTAATGAGCTCAACAACTATCATTACATTAAATACTATTCATATATCATACTCATAGATAATGCTTCTAATATGCTACCACTTCTTGCAAATGTGGTCAATGCATTTGTATTTTTAATGGAGACCTGTAACATTATCGGGCAAGTTTTGTAGTGCCTCAATAAGTCCACAAATCCAGCATAACCATTTAACTTAGCATCAGCAAACGTGTTTTTTATTCCCCTTATGCAATACATTTAATTTTTTCAACAAATGTGTCTATAAACTCCAACTGCTTGGAATGATACTTGCGCACATATTTAATACAGTTATCATAGCTGGCCTCGTCGCTCATGCTTTTATATGCCAAGGCGCGATAAAGCCAGGCCCTCATGTTCTTCTCATCCAGTTTGTTCAACACAAAGTCACAATCAATGATGGCACGCTTGAAATCCCCCAATCTGTGAAAAGCAATAAACTGAATATGAAATTGATATTGAGTGTTGGAGTAATAAAATACGCACTTGACGAAGCATAGAGAACGATTTATGTACAATATTGGACTGTCTTTGATATTGTCAATGCCCTGACTGTACATGATTGCCGCATTTGCATAGTCTCCCTTGCGATAATCAGCATTGCCCATTCTATAAAAGGGGTAATTTCCACATAATATAAATTATACTTGACCTGAAGCAATATCAACTTACTTTCTGAATTTCTGTGCAACACGCTCACGCTCTAGTCGTGCCTTGGAGCGCTCAGCTTGGTCAACTTCCACCTGTCTCATAAATGTGAATCGATCCTTATTGCTATTTGATGTGGTCCCTTTTGCTTTTGTTGTTTTTTGCCTCACTGTGACCATAAAATTGTCCTCAATTACACTTTCTGCAGTGTCTGCGGGTGCAACTTTTTCGCTACACGGTAAAACATTGTTTTCTTTTGCTTTTTTTAAAGGAGATATTATATTTACTCAGTTGGTTTTTGTATGCTACGCAACAGCATCATGACTTCATCGACCGTGGAATCAACTCGCAGAAAGCTCTCATCTGTTTGGGGATGTTGAAGTGGATACATTATGGCACAAAATACAGTTTTAATATTATTGAACTGTTTTTGTTTGAAGATAATTTTTGTGAATACTTAATGCTGTTTTCGACAAGTTTGTTTATACATTCATAACCTCAACGAAGGTATCGCATGGCAACCAGTCTACGAGTCTTTGCTTAGCAACAACAGAACATAGTTTGGTACATACAAAATTTCGGAAAATGTGTATTACTTTTATAAAATTTTATGGTCCCAATATAAACATATTTTTTTATAATAATGGAGATTAGCAAGATTCTTTAAGTATATGTGCTGCGTAAGGTTTAAGAGGACTCAACAATGTCTTCCCCTTACTTTTCATTTTAATGTCAAACGATTTGTTAAAAAAAAATACTTGCAAGCATGCCAAGCTCAGCGAATCAATTATAGACTATAAAATATAATGGCATCTAATAATAGAGCCGCAACCTGAGCTCAAAGCCAATGGCCCGACTCAAGCTCTATCCTGAAAATTGCACTGGTTTAAGCTTTGGCTCTGTCTATGGCTACGATTGTGCAACTCGTCTGACATTACCTGGTCCTGAACTGTATGTGTGCATACACACACTTTGAGAACTGGCGGCGGATATATTTCTCGTGTGCACATTGCATTTAGGAGCGTACTCACAAACACACCCATACACTCGATGGAAATGGCGATGACGATGTCGATGTTGATGGGAAGAGTGTTTATCAACAGGCCGGACATGGACATGCTTAAGCGCCAGCGTGTTGCTTGTTGCTCGTTGCTCGTTGCGCGTTGCAACTTTGGCTGTAGATGTGGCAGAATGGCTGTTGTCGTTTGCTCGTTCCGTTCACGCGAGTGGCAACATGCAGGAATAAATAATTGCATCACAAAGCGAGCCGGTGAACTGGTTGTGGCACCATTGTGGCACATTCCCTCACCCTTCCACTTCGCCGCCACCCCCCAAGCAAATTGCTCACATGACGCATCGCATTTTTATACGAATTGCGCTTAGGCGAAGTAGTATTCAAGAGTTGTTTTTTACTTTACCTCCAACTGCTGTTTTTTTTTTTCGTCCATATGACGACCGTTGCGGCATATGCGGTCATCAGCATAGATTGCCATTCGGCGTAATTATTACAAATGGATTTTATGTAATTTAATTGTGGGTTTTACATCATGAAAAATATACCAGCCATTCGCTTATAAGTATACCACTAAGCCGGCACGTACCTGTTTATACACATATATATAAATATATGTATATATATATATAAATATATATGTATTTGTATATATATATATACCCAAAAATACTGATACGCATCCTCATTGGGAGGTCTGCCATAATATTTCAGACAGCATATGTTAGCTGCTGAATGCTGCGTGGACTGAATGTGAAAATGACAAAAATATTGAATTGGACGTTTTTACGGAATAAACTACGATTTTTCGTTTGAAGAGATCAATTTGAGATCATCAAGTTTAAATAGTGAGAGCTTTACTAAGAGATGAACAGCTTGTATAAACAATATGAAAACAGGTAAGAGTGCTGTAGTCGAGTGATATCGACTACATATACATATTTATGTATGTATGTATATGATGAAATTTAGGCAGTTGATCAATAATATGCATATGCATATTATGAATGAATTAGAAGATTCTGCCTTTAAAATTGTAGCATTTATTGCCATCGGAAATATGGTTCACACAGATGGACAGAGGGACGGATGGACCCGACTTTACATGCAGAATATGAATATATACACTTTATAGTTGCACAGCTTCATTATGCGCGTTTTCCCACATTAAAAAAAATAATAAAAACAAAGATGTTCCAATTTAAGTATCAATTTATGAAGTCTTCATTACAAAGTCATTACGGTGTCAAATTATGTTGGTCTGCTTATGACCCTGAGAATTTGAAAGTGTTTTGGGGAGCAGGCATGATTTCGTATAAACTTGTAGAAGGAATTATAATAAACCTAAGAAGTGTATACACTTCACAAACTATTGAGCATGGGCTAAGTTCTCGACCGTTTAGTTTTAAATTAAATATCAATATTCAGGATAACAAACAATCAGTTGATGTGTTGTATGCAAACGTGTGCGTACTTTTGGAAATAATCAAATATTCAAATTGTGTCGCACATTGTTTTAAACACAGTTGTACACACGCACAACTTTTGAACCTGGAGTGGAAGTGGAGTAGATGCGAAATTCCAGTAGCAACAGATGCTGAAAACAACGTCACGGCTTTGGCCCATGATTCAAACTGCGGAAGGCACAACAATATTGCCGTTGTATTGCACAAAACAGGATTGTCCTGTACACACAAGTCAAAGGTGTGTTGCCCCCGCACCCACTTCACCAACTAACCAGCAATTGGCATTCAAATGTTAAAGTGTTTTTTTTTCACGCACTCATTTTGCGAAATTCCTCTGCGGAATACAAAACACCATACGTTGGCCCACTCTTTGGCCAAATGTGTCTGCTTCTTTGTCATGGAGACACGCATGAAACGGGCTGGGTGCACAGCACTACTTTTTCGGCAACTCCTATAACGTACAGAGCAAGCATTACCTAACCCATTCCACATAAGGTTGTATACGTATGCGTATTCTTCTACATTGCCACGTGCAATTTTTGTGAGCTGAAAAATCTTTTTTGTGCCTGCATATGATGGTCGTGCGGGGGAAAGGAGCATACATTTGGCCTGTTTATGCGACAGGTGTTGCCATATTGGTAGCGTTGAGGGACTAACACGTCTGTAAAATGTCATAACGTTTAAACGTGCCGAAAATACTGAAATTGACACGAAAACATTACAAATATGCACATATCGAGCACAGAACAAATTTGCTTAGTCAAATAGGAATTATTAAATACAAGTCTAAACTGATGGAATTGATTATGTTTTCATATAGATCAGATTTAAGTTATTGCTAGCTTAACAATTATCTATATACCTTTAAAATAATAATCTAGCTTTTTCCCAGGCTATGATAATTCCGGCGTGAAGTTTGCGTGAGAAGTTTCCAAGTCCATTATGGTATCTGTATACTTGACCAACATCACTAGTCTAGCCGATATAACATAGCCTATTCGAAAAACGATTCTGCTATGTCCTTAATTATTAATTTGAGCAAAGATTCATAAGAATCCTTTTACTATATCATATAGTTCCTATTATCGTACCAAAGGTTTCTCATATTTATAATGAAATTGAAATGAATCCAGTTGGAGTCCAATATGGTCTGAAAGGGTATGTAGTCTTTGGCAAGCCGAAGAAATTCCATCCTTCTTGTTTATTTATCGTTGCACATCTTTGCAACCAAGAAAGTCGTATTAATTTATGAGAAAAGGCAAAACAAGTTTATAGAAGAGCCAGTTTCATTAGCACACAAAAGTCATTTGCAGCTTCTTTGGTAATTTGGAGGAGGCGCGCTTAAGAAATAATTGGCAAAAGCCGTGAAATCCGTGCAAGCCGCAAATTCAAAATTCAGAACTGACAATGCGCGCTGCGATTAGCCATAAAAATTATAGATTCAATCTAATTAGAAAATGTCGCAGTTGCCTTGTTTCGAGTCTTGCAATACTTTTCTCAGTGCGCCCGTGCAGAAGTGAATATTTAATTTAATTAACAAGAAACCATTTGGCTCATCGCTGGATACAGTTGATAGAGCAGCAGCGGGGCCGGGGGCGGTGACTTGGGCACGGTTAGGCAGCAAGTGCGGTTTGTGGAATTTATTGTTATGAGCAGACCAACAAGGAACAAGAAGACTCGGTGCCATCACGCTTGTGTAATCAACGCCGCAAAAGGCGCTGTCGCAATCCAATAAAATGGCAATGGAGCAAGTTCGTCTCGCTTCCACGCAACACGAAAAGATTGAGCTGCGAGTGGGCAGCATAAGAACGCGAACAATTGAAACAATCTGTTGGACATGTTTATTACACTGGCATTTCGCGTAATTGCAGCTGGCTCATCTCACTCTTTCTCTCACCCTCTCTCTCTCTCTCTCTTTCTAGCTGTCTTTATTTAGTCTTTTTTTATGCTGCTTTGATTAGCTGCGCTTATGGCCAGACGATTAGCCACACCCACAATGCCGCCTTCAAAACCAAAATCACATCTATATTCATTATGGCAGCGACAACACTCATGTTTATATGTGTGTGAGTGCTGTTTGTGGTTAGGCGAAGGACATGTGATGTCAAGGACTAGCCCGCCCGCGGCTACGGCTACCACAAATACAAGCTCGTCTGACACATGCTCGGAAATGTCAACAATGCGCATGAAAATTCGAAGGTGCCACCCCTTTTTGTCACAGCTTCTTGGCACTATTTCCGCACCGACAATTTTCTCCCATGGGAAGCAATTTGCCACGCCAGGGTATACCCACACACACACACACACACTGGCTAAACCTCACCCACTGGCATAACCCCAAAAGTCGCTTCAAGCCGGAGTAACTAAGCATGTTTTGTGGCATTTGTGTGCCTCTAACTGTGCGTGTGTGTGTGTTGTTCTTGCACTCGTACACATTCCTTGGGGCAGCAACAGTAACAGCAACAGCAACACCAACAGCAGCAGCAGCAGCAGTCGAATCGCATTTCCACGCAAAGATGTCGTCCAGCTGCCGCCCAAAACAAGTGTCCCAACAAACCCAACACGAGTACTCGTAATGTGTGCGGTTAAATATCCATAAATCAAATCGTAGCACTTCTCTCCGACTCATACTCAGATTAGGAATCGGACTCGTACTCTCTACGGCATTTTCAAGATGACCACTGGTGCTGGGCCAGACCCCGGGCCTGCGTCCAAGGCAAATGCGGTTGACACTTTTCTCTTTTGCATTAATAGATGGTCACACACACTGGCAAGCATTTGACTTTTCCATGGAATTCCTCGAGTTGACCCTTAAGCCACAAGAGGACATTAAATGCAAAAGTGAAAACACTTGGCAAGTGGGGCGAGTGGTAAAATATCCTATTTAAGTATGCCACAAAAATGAACTCTTTGCTCATTTAAACGCCACGTTTGACATTCGAAATGATGGATATGCACTTGCTAAGGATGTTCCATTTAAGGATGAATGTATACTTGAATGCACTTATATAAAGTTGACATCGGGTTCTAGATTGATGAAAGAAGGGACTGGAACCAAAATGTACTTTATATTAGAAATTAGAAGTCCCTTAATCATTGTGCTTAATGGGTAAGATTTATGAAGCTTCCATGAAATTAGAGTTTCTGTTGCAATAATTGCTTTATTGTTATAAATTCTTAACTAGTCTTAATATATATATTTACTGAGTAGTATGAGCATCCAAAATGTTGACTTGTATTATTCGCTATTGATTCACTGAGTTTTATCTTTTACGTCTTTCTTTACCAGGGACGAATACTTAGATTTAACTTAAAGCTGGAAAAAAATATGGGTTAAGGAGCAGAGATACTTGTCTTCAGTTGTGGTAGTCGTAGGAAGCCGTGCAGGGATTCAGGTGCGAGACGCTCAACTTCCTTGACTTTGTCACTGGTTCACCCCACGAGAGATTCATGGATAGCGATGAGCTGGGGTGCATTGCAAGGGGCTCGACATTGTGGTGACGGGTCTGCGCTGAATTGGACTTGGACCAGGCCTGAGCCGCTGCCTCCAGATCCTGTTTGATGCTCTGCAACACCAAATCCACATTGTACGAGTAGTGTCCCGTTGAGGCGGAGCTGGCAGGCAGAGCAGCACTGGATGCGGGCGCTGCTGTCGACTGGGCGAGGTGTTCCAAAATTTCACTCAGATCCGATGCGCTACTAGCCACCGTTTGAGTCTTTGGCTTGGGCTTCACCTGTCCATAGAAGTCTTGAACCGAATTTGTCAACGTGGCCGGCATAACAGATGGATTCGGGAGTGCAGCCCGTTTCTCTGCACTGGGATCCTGGGAGTAGGACATCAGTCGCTGTACAATGCCGCGATGAGCGCTCTGCTCCGTTTGAGGCTGCGTCAGTTTGGCATTGGGCTTCGAGTCGCGTTGGCGATGACCCTGAATATCCTTCTTGAACTTCATGCGACGGTTCTGGAACCAGATCTTCACCTGCCGTTCGCATAGCGACAGACGCTGAGCAATCTCAATGCGACGCGTCCTGTACAGATACATGTTGCTCTTAAATTCGCTCTCCAACTCCACGAGCTGCACGCTGGTGAATGCTGTTCGGGAACGCTTCAACTTGACTCGCTGCTCCTGCGCCGGCTGCAAGGCCATATTCTCATCGGAGGATATCTGCTGTCCCTGCTGCTCTCCAACTGACAAGGGCAGTGTAGCTGGAGAATGGTATGTGGACAACGAGCCCACAGCTTGGACGGGTGTCTGCTGCGATTGTTGCATGGTTGTGGTGTGATGATTTCCATACAAGAGCTGTTGTCAGGAACAAGAGTTATTAGTTGAGATGTCAGCTGATGATCCAAGCTTGCTGTCTACTTACATTGCTGTACTTCACCACTGGAGCTGGGTAGGCATTCATCTTGGGCTGATGCACTGGATAGTAATGCATGACGGATGACATTGCGAGTGTTCGTTCGTCTTACTGTTCGGCTGTCCAAATCAATAGTGATGTTCTGCCTGCCCACACTCGGCCAATATATAGCCTGGCTAGGTAGTTTGTTGGTTTGCCAAAAATTAGACGAATAATTTGCCTAAACTCGCGGACAGTGCCATAAATCCTTTTGTATAGAGTTGCTGCGGCTATCTTCGTCGTCGTCTGCCTCATCTGCTGCCGCCGTTTTGCTTTCTGTCTCTTTCTTTTCCTCGATATAGGTGCGTCTGGCACCAGCCAGACTAGCCAAGTCCAGGGCATGGACAATCTATGGGCTTGTTTTGATCGAAATCCGGCTAGCCTGGGATTTGTTACGTTACGTGAGTTCACCCAGGTTCAGATCGATCCGAATCTAGGTAAACTGGCGGCTGCCCATCACTGATGAGGATGTTGTTCAGTTGTGTTGTCTAACTTGTAGCACCTGTTTGAACGAGGCGTCGACGAAAGTGAAGCCGACTACGACCACGTCGTCGAAGGACGATCCAAGGACATGCGACGACATACGTTGCTTTGATCGTCGTGTCGCGGCTCTTGGTCGCTCCGGATAGTACAATGAAAGTAACGCTGCGAAAAGGATATTTCGAGGGTTTTATGCTTGATTGAACAGTTTATGACTTTATTTGTGTCAAACTGGCTGGCTCACAATGCGTCGTCGTCTCCCGTCTCTCTCTCTCTCTCTCTCTCTCTCTCTCCTCCCTCTCACACTGTTTCGGCCATTGTTATCTTCGTCCTTTACTCCTGTCGCCGGCACTGCGAATGCGGCGAGTTCGCAAAACTTTATTACTGGCGCTATATGATTTGCAACTTCTCCGAATTTACTAAAAATGCACCAGAACAAAGGCAAAGTCATAACATACAAATATTTGTTTACATGCATGTTATTTATGTACATATGTAGATACTTTTACTTGTAATTGTATTACTAAGAATATCCTCAATACCTGTATCTGGAAATTGTCTTTGAAATAAGTCTTTAAAAAATTATATATTGTATTACAAATGTGTTACGACACTACTATTCAGTATCTTATATCAATAATATAATAGTACCATCACTTTCTATAAATGGGCACAAAATATTAGAGTCCATTTAATTTGGCGCCACCATTAAATCGAATATATTTAATTAGTTTTTAAGTTATGCATATGTGGCACATATTTAATATTAGAATAAATTGAGATATATAATGTAAAACAACAATAAGGAGCACTGATCTACCTTTGGCGCGCCCCGGCAGTCCATCCAATTACACAAATAGTCAATAAAATTGCATATGGGAGAAACCCAAGTTTAGTTCTTTCATGATAATGTCGGATTTTCCATATTTTATATCAAAGAAAAGTGCTGCAACAAGTTGCCTGCTCTTAGTCGATAGTCCGGCGTTTGAGGCGCCTCATCGTAGGGGCAGCATGTGCACACCCGGTCGGAGCAGCCAACGAGCCTACCTAAATAGTTCAAAACAGGTAGATGTAAACACACACTGGCACCCGGTCGTTTGGATTTAATTTAAGCGCGAATTTTATTATGCGCGTTTCGTAGAAAATTCGCGGATCCGATTTTATTGCACACATGTGCCTGCGGCGTATTCATTTTTAAATTCATAAGATTTTTCGGAAAAACCAGCTACAGTTTTCGTTCATCGAACGCTCACTGCATGCAACATTCAACATTCAACTAACGTTCGAAAGCTCATCACCATATTATGTATATTCGTACTTGTACTTAGTTATATTTATCACAATGTATTATATATTATAGCATATATAAAAAATTTTTTCCCAAAAAAGCTTCTTGCAATATTTAAGAGATTTAAATCACTTTACATTGTTTTACTTGGTATGCTTGATAGCACCTCATCTTACTTGATGCACATACATATGTCATAATATGTATTTAGTTAATACTAATCGAGCTAAGATGTTTTCAAGGACAGCGTATCTTTAAAGCTTAAGAGCATTAAACAAATATTGTAGTTTGTAAGATTTATTAAAAAAGTATAGAAAACAATACTCTGAATATTTGAAATATATCCCGAAATATACTATTTTATACAGATATATAGATAATTTATGATTAGAACAATATTTAAATGGTGCACCATTCAAGAGTAACTGAGATACATATTTTGAATGCATTTTTAATCGATAAAACTCTCTTAAATTCTAAAGTAAAGTAAAGATTTCGTTTAGATAACTGAGGTCTGTAGTTCACATGTGTTTAGAGACAATTTACAAACAATTCTCACGTGAAGAATATTTAATTGCGCATGCAAACTGTGGCATAACAAAATTTAAAAATATTCTGAAGAACATTATTGCTTAAACGTTCGATCTTCGACAGATAATGTCTATAGAAAGACATGCGATTATTAGGAAGAGAAACATTTTTCATTTAGAACAGTACAGTACAGTTTTACTTGCTATGCCAGTTGGCCTAAGTTATGAAAACGAAATGCATTTTATATTTATTTATAAACTTCTTCTGTAAGGCGTTCAATTGAAGCCCATATGTGTCTCAACAGTGGCTGGTTGGGCATTCATGGGCTTTGGCAAATGTCCAGCCAGACAGCGTTGAGATCAAAGAACGCTTTACAAATAAAGTTTCCAAATAGTGGGACTTAAGTTTATATCAATAAAAAATGCATTAAAAACTCAGCAGCTACAACTATGCATTACATATTCGGTTTAAAACAATGTTAAATTGGCTTAAGTACTATGCATGGATATCTACAATTATTAGATCTTTGTACAATCAGGAAACAACGTTTCGGTTAAAGCTATAATCCTCACAAACATTGAAATTTGTTTTGATTTTGATTTTTTTTCTTATTTTTTACAATTATTATTGTGGGGCATTAATTAATGTGGCAGCCTAATTGAAACAGTAGGCAAACTGCGTGTTACCACCAGCATTGCGATGGGGATTATACGCTTGCATTATCGTATCCATCGTGCACTGATATTGGTTTGACTCTTGCATCGCCTCCATTGAGCCACCCGGAATCGGGTGAGACTGCGTGGACGGCACTGTGAGTTTGCCGAACTTCCCAAAGGCACTGCTTCCGCTGCTGCCACCACACCCGATGAGATTGCCACGTGCCATAGCGAGGAGTCCTGTGCTCAAGACTTCGCTGCCATTGTCACAGGTTTTGTCTGCAACAGCGTTGTTGTTGTTATTGCTCTTCAATGGCTCCAAGTTCTGCAAAGCATGAGGAGGATTTGATTTGTATTGTGCAAAAATCAGGCATTAAAATTTCGTATATCTGATATGGAAAAGCATCAATGATACTTCAGGATACTATTCGAGCATTTCATTATCCAAGGCGGAGACTCACCTGTAGCGTCGTCGTCTTTTTATTCGATCCATTGTCCATGTCGTCGGTGACATCGGCGTCGCCGACAGCAGTGGCACACGGGCCGCCAACGCCGACGCCGCCGCCAGCAGGTCCGCCACCGCCACACAGACTGGGACTTTCGTCATTCTTTGGTGTTAATGGCTCATAGACCTCGGAGCCGGGCGAGAGCGCAGACGTCACGGCCTCGACGGCCGGCATGCTGCTGGCAGCGACGCCACTCAGCGGCAGCGCCGTCGTCCTCATATAATACGATCCATTGAAATTGTAGTCGTCCTCGCTTTCGCATTTGATCAGCGGCACCCGACAGCCATTTCCAGGCTTCTGCTGAAAATCAAAATGATGATATTGTTGATGTTGCTGCTGTTGTTGTTGCTGCTGCTGCTGTTGTTGTTGTTGTTGTGCCATCACATGGGAATGATGCAGCTGCTGTGACTGCTGCTGCTGGTGATGGAGCTGCTGATGTGCATTTCCAACCTGCTGGTGAATGGCTGCAGCCCCGGGAAAGAACTGAGCAGCAGCATTGGACGCCGATGCATTCGAATACTGGCCATGCATCTGCGTCACAATCCGCTGCTGACCCGCTGTGGCTTGTGTGTGCTGATTGCTGTTGTAGTTGTAGTAGGCACTGAAGGACTCGCTGTAATGCTCAGCGAGATGCGCCGTGGGCGTGGATGGTGTGGGCGATGGCGTCAGAGCATTGGGTGTGGCAGCGGTACCGCTCAGGCTCAGCGCCTGCAGGCTCGGCGGATCCACATCCGCTGCCTTCGCCGGTGCATTGGGCATGGACGGGGAAAGCGGCATCCCTTCGTACGATTGATCCTTGTGCTGGTCCGATTGAATCTTATGGCGGCGTCGGCGATTCTTAAACCAGATCTTCACCTGCGCCGTCCCCAGCGCCAACTTGGCAGATAAATCGGCCAGGCGGGGTGCGGTCAGATATCGTCCCTGCAGAAAGTGCTGCTCCAGCTCGGCTATTTGGGAGCTCGTGAATGTGGTGCGAGTGCGACGTGGTCGTCGCATTACCAGCGAGTCGGACAGCTCATCTGTTTTTTTTTTTTAAATGTTGTTAATTAATGGAGGATATTATCATCATATCAAGAACATACAGCTATGCTAGATAAGATGAAGAGCGAAAGAAACAGAGAGAGGGAGACATATATATAAAGAGAGAAAGAAAGAGAGAGATATGCATAAGGAGAAAGAGAGAAAGAGAGAGAGATATTTATGGAGAGAGAGAGACATGCAAAAGGAGAATAAGAAAGATAAATAGAGATTTACGAGAGAGACAGAGAGATATGGATAAAGAGAGAAAGAAAGAGAGAATGTGAGATAGGAAGAGAGAGAGAGAGAGAGAGAAAGAGAGAGAGAGAAAGAGAGAGAGAGAGAGAGAGAGAGAGAGAAAGAGAGAGTTAGAGAGACAGAAAGAGAAATGCATATCCATAACGAGAGAGAGAGAGAAATAAGATATGCATAAGGAGAGAAAGAAAGAGCAATAGAGATTTACGAGAGAGACAGAGAGATATGGATAAAGACAGAAAGGAAAATAGAGAGAGAAAAAAAAAGGAGCGATACAGATAGAGAGCGATAGAGTGATATTCAAAAAGAGAGAGAGATAGACGGAGCGGGAGAGACAGGAGAGAGAGAGAGAAATATATGCATAAGAGCAGAGATTAAGAAATGAAAAATACATTGAGAAAACTGTGTTTTTCTGTATCGCTTAATGAAACTAATTACTAAACTGTAATTAATTCGTTATATTGAGTGTGCACTGTATTCGTATTTACTTGTGTATATATATGCATATCTATAAGCTGCACACAAATTGATATTATTACTTGCCTGGCTTTGGCATCTGGTTGGGCAGATAGGGACGAATGTAGTTGTAGTTGATGGCGCCCGTGCGTTCATCGAATAGCTTTTGAGGGGGGAATATTGTGAGCAATAAAATAATAATTTTCGTTGTTTATTCTATGCACTTACTAAATCGAAGGGATTGCGAAACTGTGGCGGCAACTGCAGCTGTGGATGCTGTGCGTGTGTATGTGGGTGTGGGTGTGTGTGTGGATGCGGGTGTGGATGCGGATGCGTGTGCGGATGTGGTAGTGTGTGGTGATAAAAATTCTGATCTGGCGGGGGTTGCGCCATTTTCCACAACTAGCTCCGCCACGCACTTTTTGCTTTTGTTTTATTCGGCGCGTTTTACTTGAGAAATGCAGTTTTCATTTGCATGCGAATTGTAACCGGTTACATTTGAAAAACGTTAAATTATTATTTCCACATTTTTCCTTCATTTACATCGCGTCCGCAAAGCGCCGTTATTTAGAGCTAAAGAACAACAATTCAAAACAGAATGTGCCAAACAGTGCCAGACAGTTTAAATATTTGACTAAATGCGCACGTCTGGCAACGCAATGTAAATGTGTAAGTGTCGCTAGGTGGCGTCTGCCAGGGCTCAGTGCTACCAGACTGTCTGTACATTTAGTCATGGTTACATTTAACAGATGGCGCCAGTGTGAAATAAAAGATTGTGGGGCAAAACTGTCAAACTTTAGCATCTTATAATATATCAAATTTGATTGTTAATTTATTTATTAAATATTCATTAAATATACAAAATATCTATCATTATTTTATACTTATATTTATTTGTTAATGTGTAAGTGATAAATATTATATATATTATATATTTGCATATAGAAATTATAAAGAATTGCAGATACATATTTATACCCTGAACACAGTGGGTAAATGGGTATAATGGTTTTGTGCAAATGTATGTAACAGGCAGAAGGAAGCGTCTCCGACCCCATAAAGTATATATATTCTTCATCAGGATCAACAGTCGAGTCGATATAGCCATGTCCGTCCGTCCGCCCGTCTGTATGAACACGCAGATCTCAGAGACTGTAAGAGCTAGAGGAATATAAGTTCTCGTATACCAGGCGCAGATCAAGTTTGCAAGTTTATTCTCATATTACTCTCATTTCTATCAGCAGCCGCAAGCATTTTCTGTATGCATAAATATGCGATCGCATGTGTGAGAAAGAGATGGCTTGATAATCGACGCGAGCGTCAATATTCTTTTGTGTGTATTCTGCAGAGGCCCGATACCTACGATTGCGTGTTTCGTGTGTTTCTCGGCAGAGGGCGCTTGCAGAGCTGCTCGCATTTTAGTGCAAATCTTTTGAAAGGGGAGTTTGCCAATAAGAATAGAATATATTTAATAACTGGGTTCAGGGTATATCGTAGCCGAGTTCACTCGACTACAGCACTCTTGGTTTTTATGAAATTATCAAGTACTTGAAAATGTTTATTTTGTATTTTTAATATATCCCTTAAATGCATATTCTGGAACCTCTTTGTCAGAAACATTTATTCAACATTGTTAAAGGTATTCAATCAATAAACTCTGACTTATATTTATTTATGCAGCAGAGTGAAATGTGCTAATACCGTTTAACAAATATGTAACCGATCATTGTTGTGTTGATTTTGGATGGCAGAAGCTGTTTGTTGTTGTAATTGTGCCAACTGGCAGCCAAAGTCAATTCACAGTATTCAGCCAGGCAGCGAGCCAAAATGCAAACAAACAAAACAGGGCGCAAGGGATACAAGCACACACACACAGAGTGGGCCACAAATTCACACGCAGTGTGGTACAAAGGACTATGGCAACAGTCCCTGCGCACTGCCGAAGCGAAACACCCGAAAGAGTCACTGACAGAAACAGGATTCGGGTAATAAATTACAAAATTTGACATTTTCTGTTTCAGATCCGCTTGAGCTCGTGAACGTGAAAACCGCCAGACAGTCAGTCAGCCCGGTTCTGTACCTCTCTTTCTCTCTCTCTCTCTCTCTCTCTCTCTTTATAAATATACATATATATATATATATATAAATATATTTATATATATATATATATATATATATATATTATATATATACACATATGCAGGCGATGCAAGTTTTGTCGAGCCTCGATGAATAGCCAAATAGCTGGACCTCAACTGCAACTGCAACTGGAACTGGGACTGCAACTGTTCTTTAGATGAGCCACGATTGTGAGCACTTCTCGGTGCTCTGTCCTCTGTGCTCTCTGGTCTGGCTGTCTCTGTCTGCCACAGCAGGAGCACTGTGGCAAACGAAATGAATAGAAGCACCCTATGCGGTCCACACAGATAGTTAACTTGAAATTTATTATTTTACACAATTCACAATTATCTGATTCAAATGTGCACTCTGCACTGAACACTGAACACTGAGCACAGAGCATCGGATGCAGTTTCATCTGCTACCAACTTTCAACTTGCAACTCCCAACTGCTATTCCGACTCCAGACTCCCGACTGCGACTCCGCCTTCGTCACATCCGCCGCATTTCGACGGAACTGACAGTCACGTTTTAAGGTCTGATTTAATTTGCTGTCGCTGTGCGAGTAAATTTTTCAGGAATTATCCCCATATAGTTTCTGCCTCAACTCCCTCAATCCACACACAAAAAGTGTCCAGTCTAAGTGCATAATCCATGAAATATCGGAAAAACGAAAAACGAAAAAAACTACAGAGTTAGATGATTATTTATGGCCACTTCTTTGAGTTGGATAAACTAGGAAACTTTTAGCGTTCAAAGTACATGAATAATAAGTTTCGTCGTATTAGCAATTTTAAATGTTTCGATTGTAGAGATGATTCTAGTGAACTAAAAATTTATTTAAATGAAATCTAAATTTCTATTAGTGGTTGTTATTTCCATATATTAAATTTCCTAAACCCTTTCCTACAATTCTGTATTAAGCAAAATAATTTTTTTTGATTCCAAAATGTATTTTAACGAAATAAAAAACTCGATTGTAATTTCTTAAATTCTTAAATTCTATACAAATTAACTAAAAATCTTTTCTGCAAATCTTAATCAACTTTGAATATTAATTATATTTATATTATACATATTATATTATTTTGATACTATCATCATGACACAACAGCTTACCGTCAAATAGTCTGGCAAGTGAAACTTGCGACAGTTTCAGTTTTCAAGCGCTTCAGCGATTCAATCTTTCACCCCCTTATTTATTTTGTATGTTGATTTCACGCAAGCGCCTCTGCAAATGTGAGTGCGATAGAGATGGCATGCATATGCTGGCCAAGCAGGATCGTGTCCTGGCATTGGCATTTCCCCCGGGCGAAAGGTTATTCCAGCAGAAGGCGTTTCGTCCTTTGTTCCCTGCGCCATGCCATAAATCATCGTATGCATAATATGCGTACGTGTGTGCGAGCGTGTGTGTGTGTGTGTGTGTGAATGTGTGTGTGCGTGCAGCACCTTTCCACGAACTTCAAAACGGTATTTCAGGGGCAAATGGCGTCACAAATTTAAATTTGCCTTCAGCTTTGTCTAGTTACACGCGGCGAGTCGCGACTCAAAGCGGACAACGTTGCCGTAGACGTCGCAGTCGCAGTCGCCTTCGCTCAGTCGCAGCAGTAGCAGCAGTAGCAGCAAAACAAATCAATTTAAAGCCGAAGAGTGCACCAAAGTTAAAATCGTTGATAAGTCAAGCAACAACAGCAACAGCAACAAGAACAAGAACAAGAACAAGAACAACTCAACTACTCTCGCAGACAATGCGCGAAAGTAAATAAAAGCAAAGAAGAAGAAGCGATGATTTTTCGGTGTCTTCTTCTGTTTTGAACAGATAACAATAACAAGCGATCGGTCAACGTCAGCGCTGACAGCGACGGCAACGCCAACGTCGCTGCGGGCAGCCCACGCTGTGTTTTTGAGAGGCGTTTTTAAGTTCGAAGTCAGTCGCGCATCGAACGTGAAGCAAACAACTCTTGCCGAATAAACCGAGCAAGCCAAGCAATAAGCAGCAAGCAGAAAGCAGCAAGCAGAAAGCAGCAAGCAGCAAGCAGCGCATTGAACTCTCCGTCGAGCTAATCGAATCATCACATTGGCCACATTATCAGCAGCAGCAAGAGGAGAATGAGGAAGAGTGACTTGCAGCTGGTATTTTTCTGGTCGCTGCTGTGCATCAGTGGCGTATCACTGGCGGCTGCCACAGCACCAGTTATCAGCCACATTAGCCAGGATGTGGTGGCGAGTGTGGGCGACAGCGTCGAATTCAATTGCACCGTGGAGCATGTGGGTCAATTGACTGTTAGCTGGGCCAAAACGGATCCCAACTCGGCCGTGGTGCTGAGCATGCGCAACATGCTCAGTCTGCCCGATCAGCGCTACAATGTCAGTGTGCACGAGAATGCTGGCAAGGACAGTGCCGTCTATAGCTTTCGCATACGCCAGATCGAGGCCAGCGATATGGGTCCGTATGAGTGCCAGGTGATTGTCTCCGCCACCGGCAAGGTGACCAAGAAGCTCAATTTACTCATCAAGACGCCGCCGGTAATCTCCGAGCTGATGCCAAAGAGCATGTTGGTCACGGAGGGACAGAATCTGGAGATATCTTGTCATGCCAACGGCTTTCCAGCACCCACCATATCCTGGGCCCGCGAACAGAATGCCATAATGCCAGCGGGTGGACATCTGCTGAACGAACCGACGCTGAGAATCAGGGCGATCCATCGTGTGGATCGCGGCGGCTACTATTGCATTGCCCAGAATGGCGAGGGCCAGCCGGACCGGCGACTGATCCGTGTCGAGGTCGAATTCCGGCCCCAGATCGCTGTGCAGCGACCCAAGGTGGCGCAGATGTTGTCCCATTTGGTGGATCTCGAGTGCAGCGTCCAGGGCTATCCGGCGCCAATTGTGGTGTGGTTCAGGAATGGGGTGCAGCTACAATCGAGTCGCCACTACGAAATCTCCAACACGGCCTCATCCTCGGAGACGACCACGTCGGTACTGCGCATCGCCAGCGTATCGGAGGAGGACTTCGGCGACTTTTACTGCAATGCCACCAACAAGCTGGGACATGCCGATGCTCGGCTGCATCTCTTCCAGACCGTCATTCCGGTGCCCTCGTAATCGTAGTAGCTATGCCTGCTGCTTTCCCACACACACACACACACACACATACACACAAAGAAAAAGACTTGAATTTATATATTAATTTTTTCGGCAATTGTTTGGTATTATGTTCTCCAAATACATATACTATATGTCTTGTCTGTCTGGCCGCAGCTTCCACTCGGATGCGGTCTGTAGTTCTCTTATTATTAATGATTCATTCAATTAACTCTGATTCCGATTCACTTGAAGCGTTTGAATGTTTGTGCCTTGAGAACTCGCTTCCCATCGTGGCGTTTTCAGTATACATAAATAAACACACACATACACACACACACACACACACATGTATATCATATAGTAATATGTGTTTCCTTCTCGATTCGAGATAATTCAGACTTACTGTATAATGGTATATAGATAAGTACATGTTGTAAGTACATTTTGAGGCATGTTTACGTAGTCGTCATAAAGATAAGCAGACCCTTGCTCTGGGACATGCGATGTGGGGAAAAAGGTAAGCTCAACTTCAAAGCAGAAGGTGTTATCAATATGTTTGCTGTTTGATTCAAATCCGACATTTACTTATCTATTTGGTTATAATTGTGATGACATGTGGCCTTATCAGCAATCACTAGTTTTTCATTCACCTTTTTTTATATTTATTCAGATTTTTATTGCGAGAACGGAAGAAATCAGTATTTCTCTCCACAGAACAGTCCGCATTTGTAAAATTGGATTTCAAAGTTCCTTCTTATTTTATTAATTATTAGAAAAATCTTACTCTTTTTCAAATTTTATGATTCAATGAATATTTAAAAACGTTTTGTATTTAAAGTCGTCAGCTAAGTAATAACGATTATTAATTAGTATGTGTAACACAAATTTTTTAAAAAGGGTTTTAAGCAAAATGGTTAAAAATGACTCTAAACATTAATTTTAATCAAAGTGTAAGAGCAACATTTAAAATACTCTAAATTCCCAACTACCCAACGGCTTACAAAAAAGGTGTCCACATATGAGAGAGATGGCATTTATGGTAAGCTGTTGAAACTGCCACAACATTTAACTCTTCAATCATGGTTGAAAATGGACTTCAATTCACCTCTTGATACCCATACATACACACACGCACACACACCCGCACTCACACACACACACACACACATATGCAAACATCAGAAAATAAGTTGTTCATTGTAATTGAGAAAAATGTGAGGTATTTGTAAAGGCAAACCCAAAAAGAGCCGTCGCTCTGTTGCTGTCATTTTTGTGACTACTTGGGACTAAACTATGGCCACGCTTGAGTAGGGATATGTATATATATATATATATATGCATATACACTATATATGTAATTACAATACTAAGCACGTGGTCCATGTGGGTGCCATGTGCCGAGCAGTTAACCACATGAGCGATGTCTCTGTGGACACCAACTCTATTATGGCCTGGCACATTAGTTTAGCAGAACCCACCCCTCCACCGATCCACTCCTCCTCCACCTCCACCTCTTCCTCTTGGGGCAGTCATCATCAAAATCAGCACTTGCTAATGACTTAATTGTTTCCATTAGAAACTCGTTGCTAAATACATTTGAACAATTTTTCATAGTCATTTTTTGCACATGTGTTTTCCTTGTGGCAGACGCAATTCCTAAATGCAATCCTACACTAAATGTCTGTCTATATTGTAATTGGCGTTGTTGCCGCTAAGCGCACACACACTCGCACACCCCAGTTGAAACTGGAGGTGGATGCTGGGAGTCTGTAGTTGGCGTCTGGGCACAGGAACGGAGACAACACGTGCACTGCTACAAGCGTTGACGGCGTTGGCTTCATCATTTCATTTCATTGTCTGCCTAGTCAGGGGGAGCGGGCATCCGGAGTTGGGGGACCAACATGGACGTCGACATTATTGATTTTGTGTGTGGGCTAGCACAACACAACCCACCCGGTAAAAGTCGATTGGAATGCCAGCCAAGCCAGAGAAAAAGACTGAGCATCATTTCTCTGCTCAGCTCTGCTCTGCGCTGCTCTCTGCTCAAAATTAAGGGTTGTTTTGCGCACACTTTCAACCCCGCCATTGAAAATGGCAAAAGTGACGCTTGTATGCGCTGCAGCCGCCTTTTTAGCATAAAGTAGCATAGTGTAACTGGTATAGATTTCACCTCGCCTGAATACGTTCCTCAGTGTGCCTCATAGCAATTGCAAGTCGTGTCCAGCATCCATTGGATGCAGGCGCATGCGCATCTCGCATTGCTGGTTTGCCTTGCTTGGGTTGCCTGCACTTGGGATGCTGGTTGCTGGCTGCTGGTTGCTGGCTGCTAACTCCTGACTCTCTCGGACTCACTTTCTCTCTCGCTCTCTGTGTGTGCTTTTTGGGTTCCATTGGGGAACGTGGAAACGCAATCCAAATGGCTTCCAGCGGCTAGCGAAACGTGTGTTCGCCTTAACGCCTCCACATGCAGACGCGTGCTTTGCTGGCGCTCATTCAACTTGGACCTGGCGTCGATGATGCAGTTGTTGTGCCGTGCCAGCTTTTGATGCTGGGCTTTGTTTTTATCGTGCTCTCGCCTTTTACGATCTGTCAGCTTGGGCTTGGATAACGGCCAGTTGGGACTGACCCAGCATCATCCTCAATGGCCGCCCATTTCTAGTTGTAAACAAAAGACGTGCTTTTGGCTTTAACGATGCCTGCAGTCTAACATTTGATGTCCAATGCATGAGATCCGCTGATATGTCATCACAATAAAACCCGTCAACTTCCGACACCCAAATGTGTAAATTTCATTGGGTGAGTAGCTTGCTTTGCTGAGTTCGCAAAAATATAAAAAAGCGTTGCTAAAAGTTTTGTGCTAATAAAAATACTTGAGTGCAAATTGGTGTTGCGATTGATCACTGGATGATCCCGCATAATACTTTAATAATAAACACGTGCTCCTAAGTTCTATACAAAATTAAATTGTTTCATATTATTTCAAAATGTGCCTACACCGCTAATAAAAACTGTTTTTCATATAATTTACTTCATGATTGTGTTGGAAAAACATTTGAAAACTTGTATTTGAATATGTTGAAACAGCCATATTGAATATGCATTTTTTAATTAAATTTATAATCTTTTTTACCAAGTGATTGAGTTATAGCTTGAGCTACATCTTAAAATGTTTCATTGATGCGTAAACGTTAAATATTTGATTTTTTTAAATTCAACACCATTTAAATTATACTACCCCATTTAGCTTATATGACTGTCTATAGTAATCTCATAAACTAAATAATACGCTTCTCATAAAATATGAAGTGAGTCTACAGGACAATAAAATAGTTGATATTATAATTTTAACAAGAGTGCTTTGGATGCAAAAAGTAAAAGATATGTTTATACTAAGAAATATATTCTGCAATTTTATGTATATGCAAGGGAAAATTGGTCAATGAATAAGAGACGAATAAAGGACCGACTCATTGAACCGAATTTATAGTAATTAATTAATTATTATTTAATTGTTTAATTTAATTTATTCAATCAATATTTTTTAATTTTACACAAATCAAACTGTTATTGGATATGCCAATTATTATATAGTTTTTTGTGTATTTTGTTTTATTTTACTTACTTTATTAATGTATTTTATTGCTACTATAGTTAGTGACTATGGTATAACAATTTCACCTTAGACACTTAAACATTATGTGGAATTAAAACCAAAGAGACAGTTGACTTAATGACAATAACTCTGTTGCACAGGATGGCTTGCAAATAAAATAATACCTTATACTCAGCCCTAATTGAAGCTTAACTGCAGCACATTGACTTATCACCTGGCCAGCTGGCTTTTAACAAGTTATTAATAATCAGCTATATATGCGCTCTTCTGTTTTGCTTTGATAAGTAGCACATGTAAATGTTAATTACCACGCCTACCCCTACCCACACACACACACACACACACACACACACACACATACATGTAAACAGTGACCAGCTAATTATGGTCATATATAACACAACGTGTATATAAGTAATTGCATTGTTATTAATGCAGAGAACTGTTTGTGTTTCAGAAGATAAATTAGTAATGAATTATCGTTATTTCTAGTGAAGCATTAATTGAAGTCTCCCCTTTGATTTATGATGCGCAATTTATAGTTGAATGTTGAATGTTGAATGCGTTCACCAATATCACACACACAGACAAACCCAGCAGAAAATAAGCTGCAAGCATAGCAAACCAATTGCAAATTGAGCTGCATAAAAAATGCATTAATAAATATTTATTAAAGCATACAATTTTTTTTTATTATTTTATATGCCTTGCATGAAGTTAGCTTCTAGCGCGTATCCTTAAAGCCACATATTTGCATGTCTGCTGTCGTGGAAGAGTGTAGGGGTAGGGGTGGGGGAGGGGGTTAGTTGGCTGCTACATTGACAATTTTCATGCATGTCCTGTCAAATTGAGGCTGTCGTGTCAGTCTCCCGACTGGCTGCTTGTCATTAATACCCGTGCCTGGAGACAAATGGATTCTGCTTTGCAGTTGACGCATGGCTTCTGGTTTGGCTTTGGATTTGGTGGTCTCTGGTGCTGTTGCTACTGCTGCGGTTGCGGTGCCTGCTCAAATAATAAATTTAACTAATTGCCTCGACGATTGGCAGACAAAGGCAACAGCAGTAGCAGCAGATTTCGCAGAACTTCAACAGCATTCGCAGTCAAAACTTGTCTCCCCATTTTAATAAAAACTTTGTCCAGCTTCTGCGTCTGCATTTAAATCGGATTCTGATTGTGCTTCTTTAAGGGGCGTTGCAATGCCATTTGTAGAAAAACAGCAACACAGCAGGCAAAGAATGAGAAGTGGCTCTGAGTGCACTCGAGCGGGAATGGGACATTTTCTAGCAGTGTACCAAGAAAAGGAAGAGGATTTTCTTAATTGCATACCCTGTATGCACAAATTGAACCAAAAGGCGTCCATTGACGAGGAGATCAGCAAGGTAGGCGCGAAGTACTGGACATAAATAAAATATATTGATTTATTATTAGTATATTGGTTTTGTGCAATGTCCCTCAAGGTGTCCGTCCATCTGTTCATCCGTCCGCCTGTCCGTCTGTATGAACGTAACTTTCTTCGACATCCTTAAAGAAAGAGGCTTGAAACTGTGCCCGGGACAGATAAACTGTAAAAATTGGAGTGCAATCGATAATATCGATAATCGCAAATCGATTAAGTCACATATCTTCCACAATTTTAAGGCTACAGTCAGCAAATTTGGTTGTTGAACTGTTGGCAATGTCTTTCAAAGATTGGCATATCTGTATAAATTAAATGTAAATTTGGTAGGCTTATTAATGCTAGCCGCGTTTAAGATCCGATATCAACATTTTACGGCCACGCCCACACCAGGACCTGTAAATCGATAACTCCGCTTATCTCCCATAATTTTTAAGCTAGAGTCATCAAACTTGGAAGGTAATTTGCTGGTTGCCTCCTTCAAAGATCGGCATGTACATATCCAGACCACGCCCACTTCTGCTCTAGAAATCTGAAATGCGCATTTCCACCACAATTTGTAAGCTTGAGTCACCAAATTTTGAATGAATGTTATTAATAACTCCCTCTAATAAAGTTACCAAGATTGAAAGGAAGGTCACTAGGAAACGCTTCCTATAAAAAGGTTTTTTTTGGGCCCCCATAATTCACAAAAGCCCATATGTATAACACTTGGACGGTACATTTCCTATTTGTTTGACATACATACCAGCAACTCTATGAAGTAGATTTCTTGGTACAGAAACGATTTTGTATGATTGTAAAATATATGCAGTCGTAACTAACGCTTATCTATATAAATAAGACTGTTAAATAGAACTGTAATACTTTATCTAAAACACAATATTCTCTTTACCAAAAAAAAAACAAAAAAAAACTTTAAGCTTCCGAAATATAACTTTTTAGTTATTTTCATATTTTTGGCTGCGTCGCATGTGGCGCCAACAACTTGGCCAAAGCCACATACCGTCCAGCACCAACTCCAACTCGCCAAAAAGTGCAATTTGTCCATTACAGATTGCAATGTATAAAAAGTGCCATGTATCGTTTTAATATTTTAAACAATTTAGATAACTGCTTCCATTTGCAATTAAAATGCAGATGCACTCGCCGCTTTTTGTTCGCTGGGTTGTTCTGGGCTGTGGCCGTAAAATGTCCAACTGTACCAACAGAAATTAAAACTTTTCCTTGACGGCCAAATGGGCGTGGCTATCAGCGCAACTGGGCGCACTTATCTGCGTTGCATGCCTCGATATCACGTTCACATTCCCATTCAGTGGCTCTCCAACTTTTACTGTGTGTGTGTGTGGGTGTGTGTGTGTGATTTGTGCCAAATTAAAAAAGAAATAAAATGTGGGGTGTGCAAGTGCTGCGTTGCCAACGCATTTGCATGCTAAGAGTTTCGCACTGTGCGCATTTTATTTTACCGACCACCACCCGACTCCATGCCCCCCCACCATGCCACGCCTTTTGTTAGCGTGCTGCGGATGTGGGTTGTGGTAGCGAGGTTTGAGTCTGGCTCATGGTATTTTGGCATTTCTTTA
Organism: Drosophila setosimentum; assembly: GCA_035043505.1. Classification (NCBI taxonomy): domain Eukaryota; kingdom Metazoa; phylum Arthropoda; class Insecta; order Diptera; family Drosophilidae; genus Drosophila; species Drosophila setosimentum. The sequence continues at coordinate 6,587,599 of JAWNMY010000001.1, forward strand.
TTTTCGTTGGTTTTCTGTGGCAACTGCGGAAGTTTTGTGCAACCGCCATTTTTGTGTACTGTGTATTGTGTTTGACGGTCCCGAAAGGTTGCAGGCAGGGCAGGCAAATGCGAGGGGCAAGTAGAAATAACATTTTGCAACAAAAGACATTTAACAAATAAATACAAATATGAACGAGCTGCTTAAGTACAACATTTGTGTTAAATACAAATTACCATTGACTTGACACTTGATTGCTGCTGCCACAATAACTATTTCAAATGTTCTCCTAATGAGCTCCATTCCGAGTAAAAATGAAATATGATACTCATTAGCAAGAACATGAAACATCTTAATGTACAAATATTTACCGACAAATTCAAGCAGATAGTTGAATAATTCTTAAATATTTTCGTCCTCCAACAAGAGGATAGCTTTGCACTTAGCTAAATTAAATGCTGTATTTTTTTATTCTGGTCGAAAAACGTTTGGGCAAACATAAATCAAATGAATGTCCATTATGATCAAAAATTTGGTGTATAGCTGAGCTAAGCATAGCAGCTGGAAAGCTACAGCTACTACAGCTTCAAGCCAAAAGCAAAAGCCAAAATCCGATGCCAAATGCTATGCAATTTATCCACGAAAATCTAGCAAAATCTGCTGTGTAATGAATGTCCCTGATATAAGCTCGCGCTTTCCGCCCCGAACTTGAAGTGGGTGCTTCAGGGGCGGACCATCGTGGGGTGGTAAGATGAAAGCACATTATTTGCTTTAAGAGTTTCATTATAACATGCATCGCACGCTATTCTTTATCACAGCGCACATCACAAGGTTGAGCTGGAGTAGTCTTCGTAGACGTAGTAGTCGTAGTCATCGTAGTAGTGGCAGTGGGAGTAGACGCTGTATCTATCAAAATCAAAATGCGCCACGAGAACATGTCCCTGTGTCCTTGTGTCCTGCGTACTGTGACTGCCACTTGGATAGCCCACATAGTGGCATGAGACACATGGCCGTGTGCTTGGCTACATTAAAATGTTGCCATTGCTATGCGAGTGCGATGAGCGGATAGTGGGCGAGGGGAGCCAATCCCAATCCGTACAAACACACACACACACACGCATAGAGACCACTGTGCACCCGTATATAAATAAACTGGCGCAATCGCCGGCATCATCGTCGCATCTGCAATTGCGTATCCCGGCACTAGTCCTTAGGAGATGGAGCAGGGAAATGGGAAAGGAAGTGGGAGTATGAGTGGGAGCAGTAGATGGAGGCGCTGTCTGCGTCTGTTTTTGTGTTTGTGTATTTATGTTTGTGTCTGATGCTAATGCCAATGCGGCTGCCTTACTGCCTGCCAGCCTTCCTGCCTGCCTGCCTATCCGCCTGCTTGCCTGGACATGGGGTTAGAGGTGTGTCTGGACTTTCCATTTTTGCTTCTTGCCGTCCTAGTCGTTCCGTTCCAGCCCCCGCAGGCCGGCAGCATACAATTTGCATATAATTTGCGTTCATTTTATTTTATTTCATTCGTTCGCCTCGCTCTGCCGCATTGCCGCATTTGCTCTTTAACATTTACGTTGGGCGTGGCACCGCCCAACCGTGGCTTTGCGATAGCTCAATATTCATCTGGCAAAGTTGGAAAAGTTATTTAAGACTGGGCAAACTGTTGTCGGATTGACGATACCAATTATATGATGTACCATAGCAATCCTTAATATGTAAAATAAAGTGGATACACTTTCAAAATATGCCTCAAACTTTTCTGAGGGTCAGATACTATAGCAATAGATGGGAATCAAGGAATATATGTACACATATATATATATATATATATATATATATATATATATATATATAAATATAAACCAATGCACCGATAAAGCTCCACAGATGCTCCAAATAGTACTCTGGTGCTTAAGTGTCCGCAATTTGAATGGTTCTGTGACTACTTAATGTGCCAGTGCAGATCCCATTAAATATTTGTATGGACATACATACGTTGTATGCGAACTAATTAATTCTTTAATGCACTTCGAATGTGTCGTTTGCATTAATGTGCACGCTATTCGCAGTGGATATTTGAAATGGCCATTAACATAAATTTTGAGGGACTACAGCGCTGAATGCAAAAGTCAGAAACGGTTCCCCAGATACTCATAGATAAGGCTAATGTATGATGGTCGATTATCTGTTCGGATTGGTTAGATGCGTATACTGGATTTAAATTACACTTTAAATGAATGCTAATTCATAATTGAGTATGTGAGTGCAACTGGCGCAGCTGTAACGGATGTTTTTGTATCTGTATCTGTATCTGTATCTGTATCTGTAACTGTAACTGTATTCGTATCAGTATCTGAATCGGCAATGGCCACATGTGATTCTGTATGCGTATTCGTGTGAAATACAAAGTGCAGCAGGCAGTCAGACTGGCATGCAATTATGCTTGTTTAATTTAAACCAAATTTATGGACAACAACAACGACATGCGATAGCCAACGCGGATAATGTTAAGTTGGCCATGGCCACTGTGAATTTATGCGAACTTTAACACACACACAGAAACCACACATACACATACACACGTACACACAGAGCATAAAATTGCCAGAAGACTCTCAAACCGGACGTGGCATGGAGAGCGTGGAGAGCTGTGGCAGCTGAAAATTACTTTTGCATCCGCTGTATCTCTCGGCGTGAATCGCTCCGCGTGGTCCTCTTTAGCAAGCTCAAGGCGTGAGTTTCATGGCGTCTTTTACAGTTGTCTTCCGTTCCCGATGAAGCCATTTCACCATTTCACCATTTCACCATTTCACCATTTCGCCAGCGTTAGCTAAGTGAAAATATGACTGTGCGGAAGGAAGCCAGCTAGTTTGTGCACCACCACCCCCCAAATTACTATGCTGTAAGTGAGTTGTGGATGTGGGAGTTGGTGGAGGTGTGGGTTGTGTGTGGTGGTGTTGGCATTGCCAAACATCAAATAAAATTCTCAGCCACTGCGCCCAAATTGAAAACAAATGAGCGCAGGCATTTTTTTTCGCACAAAACCTACACAAAAAATATAAAAAAAAGGATAAAGCAAAAGAAAAAGAAGAAGGCTTAAATATTTTTCACAATTTGGCTCGTAGCTTTTTCATTTAGATTCTTGGCGCAGGCCAGTCTTCGTGTGCCCCTCACCTCTGCTTCAAGTCTGGACTGGCCTTTTATGCAGCCCATTAGGGTACGTGGCCAGTAGCAGTAGCCCATAACTCACAGCGAATGACCTTCTGGCGCAGTCCAAATATGGAGAAAAAAAAATGGGGAAAGCGGGCAATAAGGGAAAAAGTGTGGTGCTGGCAGAGCTTTTAATTCCTTGACAAGGCTGCAACACAGCCAGGACACGGCCAGGAGAAGGGCCAAGACTGACTTTTAAGCATTTCTCGTTTTGCGACTGGGCTTTTTAAGCGATTGCCAAGCCATGATAAATTGTAGCACTAATTTAATTAAAGTTTACGGCGGCACTCCTCCTCGGCAGCATTTTGCAGGATTCAGTATGGTTCCGTTCGGTTCAGTTCAGTTCAGCTCTGTACCATTTTCTTATCCTTGTGCACATGACTTGCCCAATTTATGTGCTCGCACTGCAGTTGGCCAGAAAGAGTTGGCAACTCGAGAGTCGTGAGCTGGAAGCAAATTGCAATGCAGTTAGTCCCAAACTTGCACATCTAAGAGATCCAATTAAATTTATAAACACTACTCTGATATTGTGCTGAACTCCCAGGTGCAAAGCCCTGGTGTATCTGTGTAGATCTGATAAGCTGGAGAGTAAGAGTATAACATATAAAGTAAAAAGTAATGCAAGGCTGTCTTGACAACAAATATATAGTATCTTATAAATGAATAGTGTCTTGAATAGCCAAGTCTAAATAGTATTAAGAACAAGTTCAACATTAAGGTTTATTCAGAAAATCTCGTTTAGTAAGATTGATTGCGCCGATTAATTAACATTTTCGTTTTGGTATTCAAATTCTCCTAACACAAGTTAAATGAAATTTGAACGGGCCATCTGACAAAATAAATAAACATGTTCGCAAATTAAGGTTTTGACATCTATAATTTGATATTACAATATTTACACTCATTGGTAATCCTGAAAACCGTTGCAAAATTAAATACATTTGTAAATTAGTGAGATGAGGATGGCTGCTTGTGAGTTGTGGGTATTTAGCTGGTTGAACTTTGTGTGGAGAAAATCTCATTACGCACATTTGGCGAGTGTCATAAATAAACAGAATTTTGCTGTAAATTGCAGATTATAATGAAAATTGAAATGCAGCTGGGCGCAGCATGTGGCAAGGACACGGCAACGCATACGAATGCCGGCACGGATACAGAGTCGGATACGGATGTGGATGTGAATGCGGATACCGATGCGGATGTGGAGAATATGGATGCGGATGTATGGTAAAATAAGCTGCAAGTTTAAAGTGGATGCCGATATTTGGGTGTTTGGGGACATAAATAACAAGTTCATTTTAATTTAACTGCACATTTGTGAAATGCAATTTGCTGGCCAGTGTGCAAATAAGTATTTATCATGTTGTGGATTATGCATTTTCAAATTATGATTTCAGTTTAGAAACGTAGTAAACATTTTGAGAAGGCGACCAGCACCGTTGAGCTTCCATTTCCTGAGCAGCGTTAAGGATGCATACAATTTTAATATTAAATGCGGTGCGATGCGATGCGAACGAACTAACCCCGAGGTCAGAGGAAAAGGTGAGTTGGCTGGGGAGTGGAGTGTGGTGGAAGTAGGAAGGAGGAAGGAGGAAGGTGGAAAAGCAGGTATATGGGGTGGATTGTGCCAAGCAGGACATTTGCTCGCTTGTCGCAATTTCGTTGCCAATGGATAAAGTTTTGCGTCAAGTATTCGATGCGCTACTGTTTTGTTCTCTAAAGTTCGCCTTGTTTTTCAAATTGTTATTATACTTTCGAAATTTCGCAGCGCCCTAGGCAGATGCTGACTGCAGAAACTTTACCTTGTAGTATTTATGGCAGTTGCTATTGTGCACTTGCTGCTGTAACTCTCTGCTCAGCAGCACTGCCACAAGTTGCGTGGCATTTATAAACTTACCAAAGCCACAAACCACAAAAAGTAACAGACACAGACAGTGATTTCATGTCGAGATATTTGTTCTAGACCCATGAATTGTTGGTCAGCGATATTATCATTTAGGATATTTACCAGATTATTTTGTTTTATATCTTTAAGCTGCAGCAACCGAAAGCCGTAAAAGCCGAATGTGAAGTGGGAGTTCGGTGTGGCAATGAAGTGAAGTGATATCCAGAAACGCTCCCGTGACCTACCCTGTAGTTCCGGGCTTTTGTTTTTAGTGCATTTAAATGCCATTGTCAATTATCAGAAGCTCGTCTCTACAGGTATCTCACAGGGTAGAAAGAAACAACGAATAAAAATTAAGTGCAAAAAACAATCAATTATGATTTGTGCAAAATTTAGACAATGAATCTCATGATGTTGTTTTGAAAAGGGATTTTTCAAACAATTAAACTTTTAGTTTAAGGTTCTTATATTTGCATTTTAAGTTGATTTTTGTCAACCAGCAACTGTTAAAAGATCTCGTGAGCCAGGTTAGTTTCTATTGACACCATAATATAAGTGCAAATTTATAGCGTTGATCCTTACGAGTCCCATGCTAAATATCCTTCGAAGATCTGCACGTCTTTGGAATGAGCAAGGGATAAACAAAAAAAGGCCATACGCCCATTACACTATATGCATAAGGACCTCAAAGGGAAACATACTTTTAGACGCCCATGGAAAGATCAAATAATTGGCATTTAAGAATTTGAAAAATAATCCGATTGTGCTTTAAACATCCGAAGTAAAATTACTTTTGTTAAAACAGAAAATTGCTTACAGCTAGCAAAGCATGTGTCATGTCATTTCGACCATGTCTACATACCAGCCAAAGGACATATTTATCGTCCTTCTGGTTTCCTCGAAAACAAGTTCTTTGTGATTTGTACACATCACCAGGCCAGTGAGTGAAAATTTTACAAGTGATTGAGTTCTTAAATGACCCCACAGCCTTGAAGGCACCACGTCCTTCTATTTGGACTTAGGCGAGCTGGAATATACATTTATAAATAATTTTCTCAGTCTTCTCCTAGTGCATTTATTGTTCAGCCTAAGAGTATGCATTGTGTTTGGGTTTTACTTCGTTCTATTTACTAAAATGTGATTTTTATCTGTTATTTATACTTTTTTCAGGAGAGTTTGAAAATTTAAAATGTATACATATACGCACATATATTGCATTTTAAATAACTGAATAGATTAAGAGGTATCTAGATAATTTTAATTCAAACCCAATTCCATTAAAATGCCCTTATCATACCTTAACTTTCAGCCGAGAACCGAACACAGAAACACGAAACAGACCCCAATATGTTTGTCTTTTTATCCAACTTGTCGCAGGTGACTTACCAACTACTTAGCACATAAAACATCAACTCAACTATGATGCCAACTCCAAGAGGGAAGCGACGGAGCAGAAGCAGGCGGGGAGTACGAGATGGCAATGGTGTCCAGGCGCCAACAATTGGCGGTGCCTTTTAACGTGTATTAATAATTCAGGCTCACGTAAAAGTTGGCATCACTTAACGAACAGCTCGGAGCGTTGGATGAAAGAGGGTGGCAGTGGGGCAACTGTGGCACTTGGCGCCAGGCAAAGTGAAGTGCAAGAAAGCAATAACAACAACAAAACAGTGGAAAACAAACAACGATAGCTTTGAGGCAATCTGGAGAAAATCACAACAGCAACAGAAAGAGCAGCAGCAGCAGCAGCAGGAGCAGGAGCAGCAGCAGGCAACGCACATAAACTGAGCTCGGGCCGAGTGCGAATCCCGGGCAGCAAACCAATGGATGATGTTGTCTGCAGAAGCGAATCAGCTGCCCGAAGTTTATAGTAGAGAAAGCCAGGGGCTGGGAAGGGTGTGCAAAACATCCTTACTGGGGCTTCAGCGAGGTATGCGGAACAAAAACCCGCTTGGCACGTTTCCATACATTAATAACGATTTTGGAAGGCCGTTGGCTGTTTGCGCCAGAGGCCTGTTATGATGACGTTTATATGTGTATGAGATATGTGTGTGTGTGGTTGTGTATGGGTGTTGTGTGTGTGTGTGTGCGCCTGACATTAAGTATACGCGGCATGCAGCAGTGCGGCGTCTTGTCTGCTGATAAAAATAAATAAATAACATGAAAATGTATAACTCAAATGGAGAATGTGATTTCTTCTCTGAACAAATACAAATCTGTCGAAATTGGTATCTTCTGTTGGCATTTACGAGTCCAATCATTAGTATGCCACATTTGTTGCAAGCCGCACACTTTATTATGGTTGATACACGTTTGGGAATTTATGATGTTGAACTGATTTTTTTCCGCGCTCTTTAAATCATATGTAAATTTATATTAGGTGAAATGCACTAAACCTGAGAGACTAATGAATTTTAGCATTGATTTGCTCAAGCTGAATATATTAATTTAATATCACATTAACTTAGGGTGTTAGCTATACGCAATATAATAATAAACTTGACAAATATTAACTTATATTATAAGCTGAATTGTATTAACTGTAATTATAAACAAAATTTGAATTTACAAAATAAAACATTTGTTAAATCAGAAATGGATTTTTTTTATGGATTAGTAAGTTTAATAGATACATTTTAAAATCCATAGTTCGAAAACTTCTTAAGGTGAACAGGACCTTTAGAAACCAATTTAAAGAGATGAGCAAGTTCACTTAAGTGAAGTCGACTGCAACTGTTTGAGTTTTATTAATAACTTTCAATATTTCTTGATCAAATTAATAGCGATGTAAAGTGCAAATTGAGTTCGATTTTGAGTTGGCTCAATTCAGGATGCGAGAAGAACTCCTCACAGTCAGAACGCAAGTATAAAAAATTGGTGCACGTTTTATCCAAAGATGCTGAACTAAACTTTTTATGGCAGCTGTCGCCATTGGGGAGTTGTGCGGATACGGAACGGGGGGTGCTTGAAATTGAGAGCGAGGGTGGAAGCGTGTGGTGGAGCAGGAGCGGGGCGAAGAGTTGGTATTTCTCCTGCCAAGCATCTTAAATGAAGGAATGCGATTTATTTTCGCATTGACAATCGTTTGATTTTGGTCGTGCGCGTTTTTCTCCATTGTTGATTTTACGGTGGGGCACTAGGGTTGTGCGCAATGGCACAGCGGTGCTGTGTGGCAGCATTTTCTAGTATGGGGCAAATTCGAAGCGTAATTTTCTTTTTTTTTGTTTTTTTTTCTTCTCGCCTTCTTTGAGTTTGCAATATCTTTGCCATTTGAATTGTTGTTGCTTGTCGTCGCTTGTTTGTTGACTGCCACTGCAGTGGTCTTTGTTTTACTTCCACTCGACGCAACCCCTCTCCCCGCGTACTTCCCTTATTTTTTATGTGACAGAAGGGCCACCCACCCAACCAGCGCTCCTCACGCCCCCTTGAAAAGGATGCTAGTAACAGCCGCAGCGCAGCGCAGTTCCTGTTGTCTGTTTTCTGTTTTCTTTTTCCGCTCGCTCGTAAAATGATTCGCACATATAATTGCTTTTGTTGTGCGCCCACAATGGCACGCCCACACGCCCACATTTATACCGTACCCCCTCTGACCACCCTTGGGCGTTAGTGTTTTGGCCGCGCGTTGAAATCATTCGTCAGGATTTATGCGAATGAGCGACAGTTTTTTTTGCCATTTGTTTGCAGCGATGCCGCCAACAAGGACGAACAAGAAGGAGGTGGGACAGATGGAGAAATAGAAGCTGGAGAATGACATCCAAACAGCACGATGAACGGATGTGGCGAAACATAAGCGATGAATGATGGTGTATCTGTATCTTGCCACTAAAGTATCTTTGTATCTGCAGCTGCGAAAGCAGCAGGAGCAGCACCAGCTACAGTGGCCACAATTGCTGAATATATTTTATGCGTTTAGTTGTGCCACCCATCCCCCAATCGAAGAACACCCACCCCCATCGCCTATCGTCCCTACTATCCACACTCTACTGCTCCATATCCTTTCGTGTGCTCCACTGCCAAGTCCTTGTCCCACGGCACATTTTATTAATTCGTTTTATTTTACTTCGCGTGACAAGTTGACATAAATGGACAAATTGAGCTTTTAAATTTGCTGCACGTTGATGTGGCACCAGCACCAGCACCAGTACCAGCAGCACCCACAGCAGCACCAACAACCGCCGCAGGATCTACGCCAGGATGCGATAGGAGAGGACAGGGTAGGCCAAGAAAGGACAGTACAGAACAGAACAGAACAGGACGATAACGATAACCAGCAAACAACAAATACAAATACAAATTGTTTTCCAAATAAAATTGATTGCATACTGTACAGCATTTCCGTGAAATAATATTTATTGGATTAACATAAACTGAATGCCGTATTTATTCCTTCTGCCCCTCATCATGTTAATTATTGGGGTCAGTTTTGGGTAAAATTAAGCTAATGGCAGAAATGGGAAATATTGAGAAATGTCTTTAAGCAGAAATAGAAGAAAATCAGTAAATCGAATCCTACAAATTGAATTTGTAACAAACTGTTCATTTTATGACTGGTTTTCTCTCAAGTCGGGGAATTGTTATATTTATCCACTGATATTTAGTAAAAATTATAAGTTTTATTATATTAACACGTAAAAAATGAAAATAATAGTGGCGATGGTGCGTAAAGTTACATTAAAGATTATACTTTGAAAAAATAGCTAATTCTACAAAGATGTTATTGGTTATCGGCTTAATCATGTTTTAAGCAGTCTATCTGTGTATATAGCAATGTAGTTTAATATATACAATCTATTTCCTATATTCTATCAATTTATTTTGCGCAGTACGAGACTCGAAAGCATTAAATTATCATGCCATTTATTTTTTGATTATACTTTGGTCAATCTTCGTTCAGCTAAATAAATTAAAATAATTTAATAATAATAATAATAATTTAAATAATTTTATTCCGATAAATTCCCAAGAGACTTATCGAATACACCATCCACTTGGTAAGTTGCACGACTAAGCCCGCTATTGTCATCTTCTTTTCGCAGAGTGAGATAGCAGCAGACTTAACATTATGTCAAAGACTCAAACCAAATGTGGAACACACGGAGCTTGCTACTTGCCGCTAGATGGCGCACATCAATGTAGCAAGTATTTGTAGAACTTGTTTATTACTTATGCTCATGATATTTTAAGTATATTTATGTAAAGACATTCCTGGATCAAAATAACGAACAGCTATATGCACTTTATGGGACTTCAAAACATTTGATGTTACCCACCACAAGTAGTTAATAACTTGTAAAGTGATTTAACATAATTCTTCAAGCAAGATGGATAACGCCATTTGGATATCAAAGCGAGACCTTAAAGTTTTATTTTTAATGTATCACACTTTAATCAATTTATTGCTTAGAACATTTTCTATTGTGGCTTATTATTAGCGTACAGGATGAGAATGACGCGTGGGTATTTTGTTTAAGGGACACTAATTGATATTTCTTTGCTATACTTACTTAAATAATTAAATTAATAATTTAATTATTTCTACAAGTGATATTTAAAAGAACTTCACATGCTGAAGATTATTATTATTATCTTTTGCCGGACGTGTGATTTAAAAGTTAATAGATGTAATTTATAGAATTGATGTAATGCTAAAAAGTTTCTTGTTTGAAGTTGTGGATTATGCTTAATCATAAGTGTTTTCTGTTATGTTGAAGACGACCTTTACTTTTAGCCACATTCTTTAACAAGAATCCAACGCATAGCATTTGTCAAAAAGATGAACAAATAAAAAAAGGAAAAACAAAAATAAGAAAGACACGTTTCTTTCTTACTTTATTTTTGTTTCTTGTATATTTTTTTTTTGTGTTTTGTGGCACGTCAACGAAATAATCAACAAAAGGACATGGCATAAAAAAACTAAGACTAAGCGAGCGGCAGAAATGACATTGACGGCTATGTGAACAGAATAAAATTTCATCAAAATGCGACTCTCAGACACAAAGATACACTCCAACGCACACACACACACACACAGACACACACATACACACACACACAAAACACACACAAAACACACTCACACGCACAGCAACAAAGCGGGTGAAATGGGGGAAAATTGCAAATGGACGAAATTGCTACTTTCATCCAGGTCCTTTGCACGCATGGAGAACTTTCACTGCTGGTGGTGGATTTGTTTTGGATGGGGTAGCTCACAGCACTCAGAGAGGGTGAGCTGCGGGCAGAAGAAGGAAAACCTGAAACGCATCCTCCCATCATATATGAGGATTTGTGAGCTCTTCAGCCAGCGAACCGACGCGCCATGTCAAGAGCTGTCAGCCAAAGAACAGAGCACTCAGTAGCGCCAGGCGACCATGCCAGGCCAAAGGAGGAGAGCTCTGGACGCGCCCAGTGGTGCCAGTTGAATCTCTTGAGTTCAACTCACCAAATAAAACACACACACACACACACACACACACACACACACACACACACTAAAGACGCCCCTCCGCTGCAGAGGTGTTGAAGGCCGTTCCACTTGCTCGCAATTGTAGATTTGTAAACGGCCAGCCCTTGGCTAGCAGATCTGCTTCGCATCGCTGCCGTCTGTACTTGGGTCTGGGTTCGAGCCACATCCATTTACACAGTACTCTGGCGCAGCGGGCAACTCGGCGGCTGTGCCAAAATCGCTAAAAAAAAAAAAAGCAGCCAACACGAATACAAAACTAAATAAAATTCGAAACGAAATGTCTGCATTGTGCACTTTGATTAATGATCGAATGTCAATTACCGCATATACCATACATATGTATGTTATATATATATGTATATATATACATTTATGGACACACACACCCCACACATATATATATATATATATATAGCACAGTCCCAATTCCCGTGGCACAAACACAAACCAAATAAGGATGCGCCACAGAAAATGCAGGCGTCGCTGCTAATGGCCATTCCATTGGGTTTCGAGCGCAACTTGTGACACTATTCAATTCCAATTGCAATTCTATATTTAGTACTTACCTTACAAGATAACTATACCGGCAGGCATAGTTGTTAAATAGTGTTCAACAGATCTGTAAAGTATTTATAAAACTTATGGTTATAAGGGACTTTTATACCATTTTGCTTTTCATTCCTATAAATCGGGATAAGTTTCCATAGTCAGTAGAAGTGCAGTGAGTAGTGTCAAAGGTATCAGATTGTTAATTGATTTAGATTTGGCATCTTTTAAGCGGATCGTATCTTTAAGAGTTTTTTTTTATATATTTACGATTTCAAAATAAATACAACTGGTTATCTATAAATGTAATATTCAACAATTTATAATTAGCTTTTAATTCTGTAGTTTCTCATTTGTTGTGAAGTTTGTAACGCATTGAAGGAAACCTCTCCTAACTAGCTCACTTTTAAAACTTGATAGTTTTATTGCAAAATCACGTCTTTTTGTTTCGGTCAATAAGGACACCAAAGCTGACTATATCAAATAGCTGTCATTTGAAAAATCTTATATTTCGAACTGCGAACTAAAATTTAGATGCTGGCATTTCAAATTATTTGCATATGCTTTAGATGGTTACGTTAGGTTAGGAATATACATTGATGCTTATTGGAGATGAGCCTTCGGCTGTGAACTACAACGTTCTGAATTGCATTCGCCATATGTACTTAAAATGAAAATATATTTTAAATGGGAATTCTAGATTCAATAAGATTTATATTTATTTTAGGATTTGAAGATTATAGGCTAAGGAATATAGTCATTGCTTCGAAGAATGATAAATGTATCATAATTTTCATCTTGTAAGGAAATTTAAATATTTTGTAAAACATTATTTACACTATAACGTTATATAATAAGTAGAGGTGTGATTTTCATTTGTAAATGTTGAAAAGTCAATTGTTTAGTTTATTTTAAATAGAGAAGCACCTGTAAATAATTTTTGGTTGTTCACACTTGCATAGTTGCCGGGCACAAAAAGAACGCACATAGCACAAATGAATCGGTCATTTGTTTAAATTGTTTCTATTAGACAAAAATCACCGCTGCCATCCATTCATCGAGCCAGACATCCATCCATCCAACCATCCTTCAAGGTATCCATGCAGGCAGCCTCATTCCCCTTTGTGACATGGGTAACAGCATGCATGCCCCTGACCAAACATAATACCTCGGTTAATGGTTACAAATTAGGCTGATCGGCCGCACGCACGCATACTTACACACATTTATGTATATATATATATGTATATATATATTTATATACATGAGGCAGAAGCAGGAGGAAACCATGTGTATAAATGGCCAACCGCAGGCGAGTTTGTCTCTCTCTCTTTCTCTCTCCATCTCTGTTCAGGTTCAACACTGGCCAAAAGTGACGCCAAGACTAAACTGCCAATTTAATAAATGGCCACACATTAATTAAAGCAACACACGCAGAGTTGAACTTCGGACTTGAAGGGCTTGTCGATGCTTTTTGAGTGGCTGTGTGAGTGATGAGCCTTGATTGATTCCTGGGGCCACACTTGAGAGTGTGCATTGTTGCAATAAATGTAAGTGGGCGAATGCAGTTCTCGGCTCAAAGAAGATTTGGCCTTGGCTGCACATTGATTAATGCTGTAGGCCAAGGAAATTTGTTTCCAATTCATGCCTAATGAGAATTGATTGCTTGTGTGTATTTTGACAAACGCATGAGACTCTTGTGTTTTGCTACAAATATCGCCAGCTAATTAACAGGTAAGCGCAACTGAATGCTCTTCCCGGAAACCTAACCAAGGCGAGTCTCGAAATTTGGCCCGTGCAAAACGGTAGCCAAAAATTGGCAACAAAAGAAGGCGCATTAGAAAAGTCACCGGAATAAAACGTTGCCGGCAGAAAGGAGTAAGGGAAAAGACGGCGGGCGGTGTGCGGCGCTCAGCGTGAGGCAATCCCTCAACTTCGACTACGACTACGACTACAACTACGACATCGACTTCGGCTTAATCCCTACAGCTTCACCCTTTGCTGGTGCCGCCGGCAGTCGCGTGAGTGTGCGAGGGGCGTGTCACTGTGCCGAATGGCGAATATGCAAAACAGCACTGGCAACCTGACGATCCCATGAAATTAGCAACAGTAGACGGGTTAATTGTTTTCTTTCGCCAAAAAAACGAACCATACAAAAGGGTTGACTCCGACTCCGACTGCGAGTCAGGAGGCTGAGACATGGCCGGTGACTTCTGTTGGGATAAGCCAGGATGAAAGAGGATGAGACCGGATTAAAGTCATGCCATTATGCATGCCGATCGCTAACTTCGAAAAAGGCGGACACGGTCAGCGACTCAGTTGGCTCAAATACTTCAAAAACTGCCCGAAAGTCAAAAGTCAATTCATAAATATTAAATAGGGAAATATCAGATTCGACGAATTCTTTTAAGAATGTCGAATTTCTTGATTTAAGTTTCTTAAATAATTAATATTTATATGAAGTGAAAGGTATTCAGCCTAAGTACATTTATTTAGCTGTATTTTATAAAAAATATAAATATATAAATAATATTAAATTTTTGACACATATAGAAAGTGCTTTACTAGGATATACTCTGATACACCTTTAATATGAAAAAGTTTGGTTGGAGTTGATGAAATAAAATTTTCAAAGCTTATCAATATATTGTCAATAAATAAATGAATCCATCCAACTATTAATTTGTACATAGAGCGATTTTCTGAAGTTTTTATTTTTGTGTTGGAGACTATAAATATAAGTTTATACTATTTGAAAAAGAAACATAATTACCTTTAATACAATATAAGATGAGATCGGGTTTCAAATGTAAAGTGAAAATGTTACAATCCGAAATGGCTCGATGTATGAACTAAATGTGGTTTGTGTTGTGTATTGCTTTCAGAAATTGATTAGTATCAATATTCGCAAAATGGGGACATTTATCGGTAAAATAAATTTAAGTATCTAGCTTCAATGGCTTCTGAGATCGACTTCGTTCATATCGACAGATAGAAAAACAGACAAACATGGCTAGATTTTTTCTTTTTCAACTATATTTTATAAAGAATATATTCAATTAGTCTCGTTTCACTTTTATAAAATTTACTACATACCTAAACAAAAATCAAATAGCTAACCCAATAGTAGTAACTTAGTTGAATATATTCATATAGGACTTTCAAATTTTGTGGCTTCATTGAATTTATAAATGAAGAGTAAAGTAAATATATAAATTGCGATGCGCCCTTGAAACGTTTGTCATAAGGGTTTCAAGTTCACTTTCTCTTGCAAAGACTCTCACCTTAATCAATACTATTGAGGTACCCCTATCGTTATCGATATGAGTTTCTTGGTAGGTCCTCAATGCGGTGACATAACCAGTCGAAAGGCAGTGACAAGCTGGGCTACCGTTGTCACTAATTAGGGTTAGGGGAGCCTCATCCGTGCGGCTGGCACTGTGTCAAGTTGTTTCCATAACACGTGCTCCTGCACTCGTAATCATTCCGAGCTGCTAATTTCTCGACCCTTGCGGTCGCTGTGTGTTTTCAACTCCTCGTTGCGGTGCACGCTCGGTTCCGTAAGTAGGTCTTAATCCTTTTTATCGCATCGGCGCGAGTGCGAGCAATTTCCAGTTGCCCGAGCAGCGCGGGATGAGGGGAGGGACACGGCGAGCAAAGAGCAGAACTGGGTTCGAGTGACTGACTGAATGCGCGTAGATCAATTCGCAATGATAAATTAAGCGCTAAGAGTGTTTCCATGTTCCTGCAAGACAATCCACTGTCAAGCCCGGGAGATTGATTGTGGCGAGCTTCTGAGCCTGTGCCCGTGCCTGCAGCTCCAGCTCCAGCCTGACTTTGTCACATGTGTGTGCTGTTTTGTGGCCACATTGTCAACGCGATGTTTGCCTGAATAAACAGCGACAATTTGCAATAGGAGTTCAGCTCAAGCTCCAGGTCCGTTTCAAGCGTATACAATTCAAGTTGGCTAAGACCAGTTTAGGACACTCTATCTTTCTTTCTCTCTGCCAGGGATCGACGTTTTGTGTAGGCAGATAGGTTGGCAAGTTGGCTGGTTGGCTGGCTGGCTGGCTGGCTGGCTGGCTGGCTGACTGGGCTGCCACTTTTAAAAAGATGATGCCTTGTTTAACATATTTCCAGAAGCCAACAGGTGCCAATGGGCTGTGATCAATCATTGCGAATCGATGTTTAATTAAGAACTCTTGTTAGCATTTGCCAACTATCGCAGCCGGCGCATCTCGCGCCTCATTGAGCCTGAGCCTGAGCCTGAGCCAGAGCCAGAGCCCCAATCTCCAATCCCGAATCCGCAGCTCTTAGTCTCCACTCCCTCCACTGTACCCAGTCATTCCACATGAGCGACGCTGATTGCCAACAAAGGCTTGTTGAATTCTTTTGGGCAGCGCAACAAAGGCTGCTCGCTCGTAGGATTGCCCTGTCTGGCGGTTAAGCCTCATACCCCATACCCCATGCCACATGCCCCATACCCTATGCGCAACAGCGCGGTTCCATGATGTTTAAATTTGTCCTAATTAGATGACAATGAACGATGAGTCAGCGTTAAATACAAGTGTTCTTCTTGCATCACTTTACGGAATAGCTTTAAACTTGCGTTTAACTACTGAAAATGTTTGAAAATAACTAAACCTTAAATTCACAAAAACAAATCCCAAAAGATTTAGAAACAGGATTAAAAAACAAAAATCGAATTGTTCCGAAGAACATCTGAAATTATCATTATAGAGAATATATGTTTCCTTTCCAGAATTCCACTTCTACCTAAAAGTTTATTTCGTGTTCTAAATTAAATAATATCACAATTTAATATTTCCAAGTAAAATTGTTCGGTTTATTTGGTTTTTATATTGTCTAGGTATATTTATATATTGTTTGTTGGTTTGTTGGTTGTATCCATAAAATATATATACGTTTTAACTTACATACATATCTACGCACAACAGATGCAACTAGTTAGATACAATACTAATAATAATAATAATAATAATATTAATAATAATAATAATAATAGCAATAATAATTATACATTTAATTATACATTTATATTTACCTCTTAGTTAGATCCACTTACAACTATGACAAATTGGGCTTGTGTTTATATTTAATTTGCTATGCTTTATACAAAATGTACCACTAATTAAGTACCGCTAATTTACAAGGTTATCTTTTTGGGAGGATGTGAGGGGATGGGGAGGGAACGTTACATATACGTTCCCAAATTCAGTGTGGATGCGCCAATAGTTGTGTGGCTCCGCGCTTAACTAACTAACTATAAGTAATTTTTTGTTCACTGCATATTCCGAATTTCCCGGTGACCTTGACACATCGCCGGGTGTATAAAATAATGGGGAATTCCGTTTACGATTATATTACAATACGTGCCGACTTACAAGAAAATAAAATAAAAATAACAACCATAGGGTTACAGAAAGTAAGCAGGGCTAACTAAAGGATTCAATATACAAGGCCGATCTGGCTGGGACGTTCAAGAGGCGTGTTGGGGGCCACCTAAAGCGCCGTCAGATCATAGTCCTGTTTGATGTGCTGCTGCAGATTGGTCATGAGATCGGATTGCTGTTGTTGTTGCTGCTGCTGATGCTGCTGCTGCTGCTGCTGGTGCTGCTGCTGTTGTTGATGATGATGCAGACCCGTATGCATCTGGTTATTGTTGTTGAGGTTGCTGCTGTTGTTATTATTGTTATTGCTGTTGTTATTATTATTATTGTTGCTGTTGTTGTTGTTGTTGTTATTATTGTGATGCACTTGAAGCTGCTGAGATCCGGCAAAGGCATTGCCATTGCCGCACGACTCCGCAACGGCTGGGATGTACGGCGGATTCCCAAGCGAGGAGCTGACATCGCCAATGCTTTCCAGGCTATCAGAGCGAACGCACTATATTGAAATAAACAGAGGACATAGATGGGGATATTACAATGAATTTACCAAGTCACAATGACACCAGCTGAAGACAACCATTTAAGCTTTAGTATAACATATGCGCTCACTTAGCAGATGTATAACAGAAACTGATAATGATTTGCTATTCCATCTCTAATATTTATTGTAAAAAACCGAAATTTAATTTCCAGAAATAAACATTTTTAATTGGACTCCCAGTTGTTTGCATGTATTTATATATCTATATCTATATATCTAGCTGTTTTTTTTTATTTTTATTTTAAACTTACAACACATTTGGGCAATCTTCCTCTCCTGCAACATTCACTAACTCTCCCTCTCTCTATCTCTCGCTATCTGTCTCCCTTGAGCAAACAAATTGCACTACTGCATTTTTTTCTTGATTGACTTGCGGTGAGACTAATCGAAATTTTCCGAGTAACGCTTTCAGCATAAGTCAATTGTGATTTTTATTTAGGTGGTTTGTGGTTAGAGTGTTCTCGCTTTTTTTTTTAAATATAACCTAGAACACACTTGGGATCTGCTCTAACATTTCCTATCTCTGTTTCTCTTTCTCTATCTCTGTCTCCATCTTTTAAATTGGGTTACTTGTAATTATGTCTCAGCCTTGCTGCGAGAATAATCTCAAATATTTCAAGTTTTGCTTTCAGCTAATGTCATTTGTGTTTTAAGTGGCTTGATTCGCTGTTGATTGTTGCACAGCGCATGCAACAACACTCACCTCATTCATCACTGGAGTTTGTTGCTGTTGCTGCTGCTGCTGTTGTTGTTGCTGTTGTTGTTGGGCCTGCTTTTTGGCACTGGATCGCTTTGTGGTCTTCTTGGCTACTGGTGTTGGATTGCCATTGGCATCGACCGTTTTCTTGCGCACATTCTTCGTGTTGGGCAGCTTGTTGTCCTTCTTCCACTTCATGCGTCGGTTCTGGAACCAGATCTTGATCTGGCGCTCCGACAGCACCAGCGTGTGCGCAATTTCGATGCGCCGCCGTCGGGTCAGGTAGCGATTGTAATGGAACTCCTTCTCCAGCTCGAGTATCTGGTGGCGTGTGTAGGCGGTGCGTTGGCGTTTTGGCTCCATACCAGGCTGATACGAGCCGTTCGCTGCAAGAAGAGAGACAGCCAGCGATAGTGAGTATATAAGAAGATGCATAATTAATGATTGGCAATAAGTGAATGGGGTGGGACTGATGCTGAGGCTGAGGATGAGGCGGTGGTCGGTGCTGCGAGCTGAGGCACGCCGATTAAGTCGCAACGCGCCACAATTAATACACTTCAAATTGAGTTTCATAATAGTCCGATGTATGGCAGAAGGAGGCTCAATAAATCTCGCCAGATAAGTTGACAACCCCAAAAAGCGCGCCAAAACTTTTGACAACACCTTAAACCTCGAGGCTGCATCCAGAAGGGTAGCTTCAAAAAAAAGAACAAAAATAACGCACAGCAAGAATATGAAGTAGAAGAAGAAAAAGCAGCGGGCAGATGAAAGTGCTGCACTTACACAGCGCCAGTTTGGCTCAGTTGAGAAACAGGATAATTAATCAAAATCAAATGGAACAACTGCCTGTCCGTCTGCCTATCGGTCGCGCGCGCGAAAACGGAGACGGACACGGAGACGGAGACAGAGACGGAGAAGGGACAACATTACGCCTTCGCCGTTAGTTTTTCCTCGAAATTAAACATTTCCCGGCAGCTACTCTACCCTCCTACTACAGTATCCCCCTCTTCACCACAGTGAGTGTATCCTTTTCCTGTTCCGTTTTTTTATGCGCCACACCTGCTGCCTGCTTGCAATCGCCAATTGCCATCGGCCCTACACTTTGATCAAATAGAGCGAACAGACAGCTCATCAAATTTATATTCGCACCATCAATTTCAATTTGGCCAGTTTGCAATGCCATCGAGTTTGGGTTTGGTGTTGATGTTTCCATTCGAAGAGCAACACTTGCTACTGCTGCTAGGTCCTGCTGCCTTGGTTCCTTGACCAATCATATCCGGAGCACATCAAGTTGTAATTTATAAAAATTTCATTGCACTGTGACAGGCAGCTTTCGATTTGATATAAATATTTCAATCCCAACTGCTGCGCTGCTGTTTCGCAGCCACTAGATTAATGATGTTGTCCACTGGCCCCGCTGACAGCCGCAGTGGGAATAAAAAACATGGAACAGAAGGGGGACAAGCAAGGGTTTCTCATTCTCTCTCTCTCTCTCTCTCTCTCTCTCTCTCTCTCTCTCTCTGCATCTCTCTGCCGATTGTGCTAAAAATCTATGAGGCGTAGGCCTTAAAGAGCAGTGGACAAGCTTAACCCTCCATTTATTAACTGTAGTCGATGTTTTTGTAAATTGACATGCAGTTAAAAATATTTTAGCGTACATTTAAATTACTTGACTTTAGCTAACGGACTTTTTAATAACGTTTTAAAGATTGGTAATTCTATCGATTGAGATTTTGTTGTAAGCATTATAAGAGTTAAAAAATCTAAGCGATCACTTCAAAAACACTGAAGTCATTTTAATTTACTTTACTCAACTTAAGAAATATATCGAAAATTGTCGGAATTCTTCTAAAATACCTTAATCAACACGTCATCTCTGTGCACCTTAACCCTTAATAAAGCTTACATACAAATGTTCTCCAATGAGTTATTGATTTGGTAAAAAAAGCAATAAAAACATAAACAACAATACCTCAACAAAAACATAAAAATTAAACAATATCAATTACAAAGCCCCAAAGGAACAAGGAACACAAGAAAACAAGCAGAAAAGGAACAATACAAATGAAAATGAAACCATTCACGGCAATGACGCGACGTCAGCTGCTGCGTCGACGTTGACGTTGACGTTGACGTTAACGTTAACGTTGGCAGCAAGCTGCGTTAATTCGTTTTTAATAAGTGCGTATCATTTCATTTCAACAATTTAACGCAACCCACAGAAAGAGAGAGAGAGAGAGAGAGAGAGAGAGAAAGAGTGAGAGAGACAGGGAAAGACAGGGAGAGCGGGGGAGTTAGAGATTCAATGTGTCCATGTCCAGGAAGAGGCCTTCAAGTTGTGCCCAGCTCTCAGTGTTCGAAGTCAAAGTCTCGCCGGCACAAAGTGCAGCGTCATGCCGAGGAGCGCGTAGCCAAAAAGAGTGCCAATTGCAATTGCCTGGCAGCCAATTTATGAAAATGCCAAATCATACAAGGCCAAGGAAATGAAGACTGCACAAGCAGTCGCCGCGGCAAACAGCAAATGGATGGCGAGGCGGTGGGGATTGGATTCGACTGATGCGGACTGTGTTGCAGGAACGTAGCGTGAATCTGCTCAAGAGTGAGCAGTTTGTTGTTTTCAGCATTCTGTTATTTGTTGTTTTGAAAATTGGCGCTCTCTGGGGAATTGGCGGCGACTCTTAAGCATGTTAGTGCGTAGGTAGATTATTATCACCCTATCCCTCTCTCTCTCTCTCTCTCTCTATGTCTCTCTTTTTTTCCTTTTTTTTTAGTGTGATACTGTATATGTATATCATGTGTTGGGCATAATTGGCCCTGCCTCATGGACGGCTGTCGGCATGTTTGTCCCATCATATGATTTATCATGCATTTGTGACTTTACAGTTTCATTCATAGCGCTGACGCGAAACCGAGCACCGTGTATCGAGTCAGATCCAAAAGCAGACAGAGTGAGAGAAAGAGATAAATGGAATGAGAGAGAGAGAGAGAGAGAGAGAGATGGCATAAAAAACAAAACTATGTCAGACGTTACTTAATAATCATAATCTCTTTTTGCCGGTGGCGGCTTCATTTGTGGGTTAACTCTTCGTATTCAATGCCAGGCAATATGCACGATGCTCGAAGTCAGTTTAATCCAGTAAACTGATTGCCAGCAACGGCGGCATTTGAGGTGTGGTCATCGGGCAACTTCCGGGCTTTGACTCGATCCGATCTCATTCATTGGCAATCTCTGGGCAACTGCTCCCAATGAGCCACTTGATTAATTGCTGCGATAGTGCGAGAGTGTGTAAATATTTGGAAACGTGGCCGGGGCACGACCTGCGATTGAGAAATTTGACTCGTGCCAACAAGCAGAGAAATAATTTTTACGTCTGTCAACTTTGATTCCGCTGCTCATTCATCAAACGCAAAACTCGTTCCCAAAAAACCAAAAAAACTCTCTTTAGCTGACGCTTTATTTATTAGAAACAATGTGGGGAAATCGCATTTCATGTGCACTCAACGTTAAATTTAACAAATGACAACAAATTAATATACTTTTTTTTGCTGTTTTATTCGGTTATGCAAACAGAATTCAAGTGCTGCTTGGCCATATTGAATGCAAGTCGCATATTGCGCATACGTCGCATTGGCCAGCGGCAATTGCTAAGTTCTAAGTTGAATTCTGTTTCAGGTTTTTAGTTAAACATTGCTGTTACCAACAACTGTGAATTGTCGGCAACTGTGTGTGTGTGTGTGTGTGTGTGCGAGTGAGTCGGTAAGTTTTTTTTTGTGTGTGCTTGCTTCATGAGCTCATGGAAAAAGGCAAGTCAACATCAGCATTTCAACAACAGCGGGAGCTGCATCAGCAGCTTGTCAAGTGACTTGCAATTTGTGGCAGGCAAATAAAAATAAACATGAGCTCATGCTACTAACACACACACACACACACAAACACACACACACAGCCACAAAAACAGAGCCCCTACCATGCGTACCACAAATCTCATGTACTTGCAAAACAATTGTACACACATATACATATGTACCTCATAATAAGATACATTCAAAGATACAAAGTGAAGCACCCGCAGCAATTGAACTTGTAGCTGGGAGAGAGACTTCACCACAGCTCGATTTGTTAATTTGCCAGCAGCAATTTAATAACATTGTCGTTGCATTCAGAATATATGCTAAGACACTCAGTGTATAGACACGAACTGCATGTTAATCAAAACAAACAATTCTCATCGAATTCTCAGCCGAAAAGGTACTCAATCAATTTAACTGCGAATTTTAATAAACGACGTTTTGTTTTTTAGCTCTCTAAAAAAATATTTGGCAAACCATCAAAATGATTGATGTCGCGCAAAATACAATTTATTCAAATTTCGTTTTTGACGACTGTTTAGTGATATTTCAGGTTTAAAAATTTCTCTAAAATCATCGGATATATAGAAACCGAAATAACCATCGAAAACCCATACAAATGTATAACTTTTGCTATTTATTATGAACACAATTGAAATATTATATTTAATAGGAATTTAAGGTATGCTTTAAGAAAGCAACTTTTGGTTTCATTGAACAATGACCTCATTCTGTTAACTGTGCAAGTATAATTGCCAATTAAGTGGTCTTAAATAGGTAGTAACTGTATTCATTCTATCGCTAATAACAATAACAATCCACGCATTCTGAGTGGATTTTCACTTTCCATAGCTCCACAACCAGAAACGAACCTAATGACCAAAAGTTGCTGCTCAGTTTTAAACCAACTATCGAAGCCATTTTAAGAGTTTTTTTTTTTCATTTGTAACTTGCAAATAATACTATGAAAAAGCTATGGCCAAAAGCTGAAATACAAACAGTAACAAGTTAAGAAGCTCACGACTCTAAAGACTTTAACAATAGACGCGACCTTGAACACAAGTTTCGTTTGTCTAAAATACAAATATATGAAACAAAAACAAGTAAGACTACTCTAGTCGGGTGTGCTCGACTAGGAGATACTCTGATCACAATTCCCTATCATAAACATTGCATAATTAAGCTAGCGCGCTAAAAAATCTGTACTCAGAAAATGCTTTCGCTTACCACTTTGTAATTTGGTTATTATGAGTTAAAGATTTTCCTAAAGAGAGAAGGATACATTTTTTAAAATTTCAGTTTTCATTGCTACCGATAACAGATGTTTATTGATATTAAAGAAACGAAGAAAGTTTTCGATCAAATGATGTAAACTGGTTTTGTCTATAATAGGCGAAAAGTTGTATGAAATATCCGCCTTAAACAGACAGACAGACTGACTAAATCTTCTCGTCTGTTAGTGCTAATCAATAATATACAATCTTTTCAGCGATGTTTTCTTTCATATGTCATATACTTTTGCACACCTTCATTATACCCTATTAAGCATTTTCAATGGGTTCAGGGTACAAAATAAAAGCCCCACGAAGTTGCGACTGAGAATCTTGACTGCTGCCGAATGGGAAATAAAAGTGTTCTCGATGCCACGACGCACCAATAAAAGCGTCGCTAATTAATGCCAATTTCAATAATTCCGCGCAAGTTGAGAGCTTCAGAGTTTTATTGGCGCAAATTGAGCAGAGGTTGTATAGAGACTGCGAAACTCGAATACACTGTCAATTCTGGGCTCCATTCACATTTTTGTGATTTTTGTTTTCCATTGGGACGCTAATTACGCTTTGTTCTGCAGCAGATACTCGCATGCCTCAGAGTTACATACAGATAGCGAAACCGACACATATATAGAGATCCAGATGGCGTGGCTGCCTCAGCTGTTCGTGCCTCATCTGTCATAAAAGGCGAACTTCTTAATTTTTACTGCGTCATTTTCATCATTGTCATGCCCAGGGCTTGGGCCGCCGCTGGGGTCTGTGTACTGGGCCTCCTCTCTCTTTCTCTTTCTCTCTCTCTCTCTCTCTCTCTCTCTCTCTCTTTCTCTCACTCACTCTCTCTCTCTCTATCTCGGTGTCGGTCTCGGTCTCGTCGCATTTCGCAAATGCTGCTCAATTTCAGTTGGGTTAACGTTTACAGCATCTCTGTCGCATCTAGGCCTCGCTCCGAGACTGGGTCTGTGAGTGGGTCTGGGTCTGGGTTTGTGACTGGGCTTGCACTTTTTTGCCGCCTCAGCGGAGGTGAGATGCTGATGAGATTTTTCGCAAGTCATCGGGTAACTGTGACTGCCAGCCGTGAGCCTGGCCTCTGCGGCACATTGGAAACTTAATCGTGGACTTGCCATTGAAATTCAGTTACAAGGCTGACCACGTTTTCAGTGTGCTAGCCTTACTATGAGCATAAAAATGAATGCGAGTGCGGGTATGAGTATGAGTATGCGATGCTGTTGTTGAATGTTATTGAATGTTATGTAGAACGTGAACTCGATGATCATCTGCACGGACTCTTGAGTATGAGTACGGGTTACCAGAGTCTTAAAGCTTTCGTGCATGAAATCAATATTTTGCACTTCTTTGAATATATTATATTCCTATGAGCTCCTATGACAATGCATTCATTTGAATACAATTAGCGACTTGAAAACTTTACGCTTATAATTAGACTTATAAAAATTATTAGACTTATAAAAATGTCAAAATAAGAATTATAATAACATATATTTAATTGAGTGCTTAGAGCTTTAAATATTACATTTTTGGGCCACAAACTTTAGATAACTTGGGGCGATTTTAAAAAGGATAAAGTAATGTCTATCAATTATGTATTTAGGATTATTATAAAGGAATATGGAAACCTTTTCGACAGAATAATTTATCACACCATACATCTCTGATACTAGGTAATTTACATAGTACATACATTAATCTCAGAGTTGCTTGTAATTACTATATTCCTAATTGTATTCTTTCGAAATATAAAAGCTATAATATACTGGTTGACAGTTGTCGTCATTTTACAATCTTGTCAACACTTTGCAACTATTAGGCAAATTGTATAAATGCCAAATTGTTTCCTAAATACTTAAACTTTGTCAAATTATAGGGCGTTAAGCAGTTATTATTGTTGTTGTTATTGTTGATTGTTGTCGTTGTTGTTGTTGTTGTTGTGTTTGGATTTGTTGCCTAAAGACGTATTATACAAATTGAATGGGTCAGTTCTCGGACCACACGCCACCTGATACGCACGCCAACCCATGTAGCATTTTGGGCCTAGCCGAGTGCTAACCGAGTGTAAGTCATTTGTAAAAGACCTGAGAATAACAAGAACAACAAACGCAGCAACAACATTAACAACAACAAGAACAACAACTACAGCAGGAAAGTGGCACCGTCCCAACAGGCAGCGAAATTGAACTAAGAACACGGCACTGGAACGGAGAGCTGAGTCTGGGGCTGGGGGAGAGCCGCATTCCGGCATAACGAGAGATGATGCACTGGCGATAATCAAGTTTCGTCTTGTTTTCGTAGTCGTGCGCTCATGATAAATGTCACAACATTAACATCAAATGACACGGACCATCCGTCACTCAGTCGGAGTTTTGTGTTTGCCCCTGAGCGATCTCAACTCTGTCCGACAGTTCGTTCGTTTCTCTGCCTGTCTGTCTGCCAGTCTGTCGAACTACTTCGATTTGATGCTCATCAGCATAGCTAATCCCCCCCGAGTCGGTGTCGCACATCGAGATTGTCTCAGTCTCTCTGTCTCTGGAGTGGCACTGAAGTCGCATGGCGAAATCTAATGATATAATTGCCCATTAGGGTCAAGGTTATGTTTAATTGGAGTGCATCACAGAGCTGCATAGTCGCTTGGACTAAGCAAATATATCACACTTGGCAAATATAGAGGCACACATAGATAGGCTAATTAAAAAACAATTTATCAGCCAACTCAGTCGCTGACCTAGAACACATCCCGAGACTTATGCAGTCAGGCCTATAATTATGATTATGATTATTATTATGCACTCGCCACCTGAACCTGTCAGACCATTGTCAGCTGTTCAGTTGTCGGTGCTTCGGGGCCCAATCCAGTTTGTCGTTTCGACCATATGTGGTAGCCAATTTTGGTAGAATTAAAACAATAAGCGCTGACAAACGCCGCAACGCTTTTTGATAGTGGCACTCAACACATGGCTGAATGAATATGGTTTTAGGCGCGTTAATGTTCCGTCGCGACAATTAATGGTAATTATTCTTCATCGAAGCTAAACATTCAAATTCGATCGCATACACACATAGAAATACATTCGCTATGGTATTGGTTGCTAAGTTCAACCGCTCATCTTGTAGTGAATGGAAACCTGTTCTTGCAGCCCACATTCGAGCTGCCGTGTGGTGTGAAAACATTGAAAAGATTTTGAATATACTTGAAAATTAGAAAATCGAGCAATGCCTTCCGAAACTATGAGTCGTTTGAAATATCTTTAGTTAATGTAACGCTTAACGAATTTCTAGATAAAGTCCTTCCAAATAATCATATTGCTTTTATAATTGTGGTCTTTAGTTTTTCTTTTGTCAGATGGAAATAGCAAAAAAAAAGCTTTAAGAGCAATGCCAAAGTTATATATAATAATTCTATGTGTTTATTTAGGGGTGATTAAGGCCCCTAATATACCTAAATATTTATTCATATTAAGAAATATAGTTCACTATTTTATTCAATTTCATTTATTACGTTATGACTCATAATTTACTGATACAGAATATATTTGCGTGCCGAAGCTATGGAACATTCATTGAATTAATGCGAAATTAATGATTTTAGAAAAAGATTTATAATTGTTTTAAAAATATACATATTGCATTTATGAGATGTGCTCTTTAGATTTTCTTTTGTCAGTTGTCAGGTGGCATTGACACAATAGCAAGGCTCAAATAATAAATTTATGGTTTATTCGTTGAATGAATATTTAATTATTTCTTACAATTTAGAACAGCTAATAGGTACTTTACGGAATTTCATTTACTCATTTGAAAATCTATTTATACCTATACAAAATATATTTTAAGTAGTTGGCTGCTCAGTTTATGATTTGACAAATCCGCTTAAAGACACTCCAAGTGTTGACAGAGCACTGAAGAGGTCGAGTGGCAGTTGCATGCAGATACACATGTATATATATATTGTACGTATATAGTAGAAGCCATATATGAATATGTCACTCGCCATATACATTTTTGCCCTCAGCAGAAGGCGCGCCATTCTTGATTTTGATTAATGAGCAGAGAGCAGAGTTTTTTGTTTTGTGTCTTACAGTTTCCTACTTTTTTTTTTTGTTTTTTTGCCAAAGTCGAGCATTACGATGTCTGTCAGTGGATCACGTGGGTGTTGGCAGCTAACTAATTTAATTAGCATACCAAAATGGGGCACACTTTGTTTTGTGGGTGCATCTCTATGTAGGTATCTGTGGCAGCTGTACTTACCAACGCCCGCTACATGAATCTTCTTCATCCAAGGGTAAATGATGCGCTCCCCGTCGGTTGTCTCAGCCATAAGATCATCTTCACTGTCTGAATCTACCAGATCGTCATCATTGTCGTTGGACGCCAACTCGTCTGGGGATCGATCGAGCATAAGGCGATCCTCCTCAGACATATCCTGCAAGGTGACATTCATTTTACATTATTCTTTTCCATCCAATAACTAAACTAGTGCCTGTATTTACATTTTCTGATCCCAAGTCATCACAGTGTAGAACTTCTTGCAGTTGCTGTCCAGTTGGCGCGGCTTCTTCAAGGCGCTTCTCTAATTTTAAGCCTGTAGTGAAGTTTATAAATATATACATATAGTCAAACAGATAATATATGGTACTTATATATAATTAATAATGGTAAATGTCATATATAAATATGTATGTACATTACATGTTATATACAATTTATTGATTATATAAGCATTATGCATTGCATATTTTTAAAAAACATTAATAAAATAATGTAAGAAATAGATAACATAATAAATGCTCTGTTTTACCCAAAATTTTAGATTTAAAAGAAAGCAAAGATTTTATGAACAAATATTATATATATGTATTATATAGCGGATACTCTCCACTAGGTATTTCTTTTAAAACCATTGCTTTTTATTGGGTTTTTTTCGTTTTATTATAACAATTTTAACACAAGCCACTTATATATTAGATAGAAAAAAGATTTCAATAACATATTATCTTTATAGATCTTCTTTATCTACAATATTTGCTTGTGGAATACATTAAAAAATAATTAGTGTAATTTTAGATCTAGGTAAAATTGTCATCAATTATTATTTTATTCTAAAAATGTGTATTTTTACAACTTTTTCTAAGAGCTTGACCAATTAGCGATTTCTATCGGCTCAATTAGTGATCAATAATTCGTTTTAAAGTAGTCATTATGAATAATAACCCATGTTTAACAATGGTAAATATAATATTTCATTTTAGTCTTAATTTCAATAATAATATTTTCAAATAAGTTTGTAATTTCAGGTGATAGATGGGTATTATATGATATAGAATCGATTGATGTGGGAGGCTTACCGAGTTCCTGCAGGCCGAGTGAGGTGTTTGTTGGTGGCTCCGTTGAGGAGCATTGCAGTGGCAGGTCCATAATCTGTGAGGAGAGCGGCGAGTGGCCCTGGGAGTGGGTGCTACCAACGCTGCCGTTAGTGGTGCCATAGTATCCGCCGTAGTATCCATTCGAGCTGTTTGCGCCGCTGCTCGGCACATTGGCCACATTTACCGACGGCGGCGGACCGTAGCCCGTCTCCGAGTGCACCACTCCGGCGGATATATACTCGGGAGCGTGGTGCACGGCTGCCGCTGCCGCCGCCGCCGCATGATGGCCATAATAGCCCAGGCTCTGATGCGGATGTGGATGCGGATGATGAGTTGGCGGCGTTGTGGCATAGTTTGTTGTGTAGCCGCCGTTCTGATGGTGGTGGCCCGAGAGCGCACTATTGCTATGGTGGTGCGAGTGCGAGTGCGAATGCGGGAGCGGGTTATGGTTGTGACTGTGATTGTGGTGGTGTGCAGCAGCGGCCATATAATCATTGACCATTTCCGCCGGATGCGTGGCGTGCGGGTGACCAGACATGCCAGGGCCGCCAACTCCTCCACCAACACCACCACCGCTGACTGCGCCACCGCCAACACCAACGCCGACACCAACCCCACCCATGTGCCCCGTGGAGGCAGTCATGGAGTAGTGACCATTGTAGTGATGATAGTCATCGGCAACCGGCGGGAACTTGGGATCCAGGCCATTGCCCATGGACATGGGGCTCTGGACGTGATGCGGCGCATGTGGGTAACCCATGAGGAATGAGCTCATCGTAGTTTCTGTATTGCTATCGTGGATTAATGAAAACTTGTGCTAGGCTCTGGCTCTGCGACTCCTACACTCAGAGCACATATTACATTGAGGTATACACTTATTGGCACTCACTTTTGCACTATTCGATCACTTTTTTGTGTGGATTGTGGCCAGCATTATCATTATTATTATTAATAATAAAATTATGAATATTTTGTTGCAGGAGATTTATTTGTTTATTGAACACAGCGCGAACGCCGCGCAACCGGCGCGTGGAAAACGTTGAAAACAAGCGGCGTAAGCAACAAAAATGCCAAACAATTTTACAGCGACGTTCAGAAAACATTCAAAAATTTGAAAAAAACGACGCGTCTGATTCACGAGTGCGAATGCGAACCGTTCGATTCGAGCCGTTCTTTTGTTATGAATACGAACGAATGCTCTGAGCGCGAACGAACCTGTTTTCTGTTTTCCTTGTTCGCAATTGCTTTTGACTGCTTTTCGCCTTCTCTCCTTCTACCTCACCCTCTCTCTCGCTCTCTCTATCTCTCTCTCTCTCTCTCTCTCTCTCTCTCTCTCTCTCTCTCTCTGTCTCTCTCGATCTCTGTCTCTTTTTTTCTCTGAGAGTGTGTGCCGCTTCGCACCGAAACGCAGCGTGGAAATCGCCATTGCCATTGACAGCCAGCGATGACGTCGACGCTTGAGTTTCGAAACTCGATTTACTGGTTTTGTTTTTGCTTTTGCCACAAAGAGAAGCAACAACAGCGCACAAAGGACAGCCCACACGCAGCGAGAACTTTGTGGCCATGGCTGCACGCCATTTTCAACC
Source organism: Drosophila setosimentum (assembly GCA_035043505.1). Taxonomy (NCBI): domain Eukaryota; kingdom Metazoa; phylum Arthropoda; class Insecta; order Diptera; family Drosophilidae; genus Drosophila; species Drosophila setosimentum. The sequence continues at coordinate 6,618,409 of JAWNMY010000001.1, forward strand.
ACCAGCCACAGCGGCTGCCTGAAGAGTGCGGCACACAATCGAGCAAGCGAGATGGCACGTCCTTTAGTCACACCCATTCGTCGCTGCTGCTCGCTTTGCTCTTTCTACAGGTGCGGCCAAATTATTGAGCATGCCTCCGAATCGAATATGTTTTCAATGCTTCAAACAAAATTTTTGAATATTATTAAATAAAGTAAACACTTCTCTTGTTTTTAAATTATTTACATGTCGGTACAAAAAGTGTGAAATAATATTTGAAGACAATTGGATGAAAATTGAATTTTCCAACAATAACAAGTGTTAAATCTTTAATAAGATCTATTAAAATGATTTTCATGGTCTCGAAAGAAAACACTTGCATACAACAATCTCACTGTTGTACAGTTGAGATTATGTCTTTTTTAATATAGTTATTCTTTTCTTTTATTAATATTTAAATTTTTATATGTACCTTGAATAAGAGTCGTTTGATTCCATTTGAAAATTTTTGAATAATTTTTGTATATTAGTGTTCTAACGAATAAGGTGTAGAATTCTAGTTGAAAACTATTTAGTTGGTTTAATTTTTTTTATTTATATTTTATTTTATTATTTTATTTATACATTAATATTCAGGGGAGTCTACTATAAAACTCGGCTGTACCTAATTTAAATGAACTGACTGTATGCTCTGAGCGACATCACAATCAACAAAAAGTCTGTTGCTGTCTGAGCGAGAGTGAGTGTAAATGTGAGTGTGAGTGTTGGTTAATAGTCTTCGGCCATGGCGCACGCTCAAAATAAAAATAAAAAAAAACAAAAAAACTGCCCTCATCGACTACAGCCGCATCGTGCGTGGCCAACAAGCACCGCCCACTTTTCACTATGCCTTTCATCGATCCCGCATGCGAATATGGCAGAGCAGACCATTTGTTTTAACCAGAAGTTACAAACGGATGCAGCGAATTCTCATCGACTATACCAACTGCACTCGTATCGATCGTCAGCAATGAATCTGATATGGCTACCGAGTTGAGATTCTCCACTTATGGCTATAAAAATACATACAAACATACATGCATACATACAAACAAATGTATATTTGTATGCAGTTCGAAAGGTCCCGGCTGACTTGCAATATTTAGCCATTGCCATTGAATGTTGAATGAATATCACCGCACTTGGCGCAATGCTTCATATTTATTGTGGTTAGCGTTTCACGGTGAGGGGATGCTGCTGCTGCTGCTGCTGCTGCTGCTGCTGCTGCTGCTGCTGCTGCTGTTTATTGTTGTCGTCGATGTTGTTGTTGTTGTTATCATTACTACCGTGATTTGTATTGTTGCTGAAAATGTTGATGAAATGATGAGCATGACTGGCAAATATTTAAATGAAGCGGACACACATGGAAAATCGATAGAATGATTGTTGTATAATGCACATAAAGAAGGTCGCACATTAAACGCTTTAATAAATGTACACCAAAATATTTGGACGCTTTCCATACAGAACCAACAGCAACATCAGCACACACTCTAATGAGAGACTCTTTAATCATCTCCAGCTTAAAATCGGAGTCACACTTCTGCCATGTGCCCACCATTCATGTGGGTTGTGTGGGTGAGCACTGAGATCGTCTAATTGCCGAATAATTGAACTCATTCCATTGTAACACACGTGCTATTTGTGCCAGCCCAGTTAGTGAGTGTGTGTGTGAGTGAATACTAATTAATCGACTTCCAACTGATTCGATTTTGATGGTGACTATCAAAAGTTCATTAGGACAATTAAGTGTACAAAACTAAAAGATATGTGGCACTCAACTGTTTGTGTCCAGTGGTTTTATTTGACTTGTTGGTGCTAGCATCAAAATATATACATTTGTTAAAATGTACGTACATATGTAACGTATGTTCGTATTTGAATCATTTACATTTCCCACATATGAGGGAAGGATTGAAACAACTGAATCAACATTAAAGAAACATTAAAAACGCTGTGATTATTATATTTATGTGTTTTTTTGATTTTATAAATCTTGATGTATGATTGTGTGAATATCAAGATATCTATACAATACAATATTTAAAAGAATGTATAAATCTTCAATAAGTAGATAATAACTTGTATTAATCTTATAATTCTGATGTATGCAAATATTTCAAACATTTCTCGAAATGCGATTGTCACTTATGCAAATTTCCACAAAAGTGAAAATACATCACAAATCTCTTTGGTTGACAAACTCCTGAGAATGTCTTGTCTGTCCATGTGCTCCACTACACTGCAAGTTTTTGTGTTTACTCCATGATATGAGGCTGACCGGCTACCAAGAGACGTTTAGCAATGAAAGGGCAAACGGGTGGTGTCTGTGTGTGTGTGTGTGGTGGATGATTCACAGTGAGCTTTGTCTACGAGATGATCCAATGCCAAGGAAGGCAGGCAGGCAAAGTGGGTGCCTTGGCTGCTGTTTGCACAGCATTTGAGTTCCAAATCCCAATTCAGAGCCAGCAATCAGTTGCGACTGTCAGGCGGCAAAGGAAGTTCACTTGCTGCACAAGGCAAATGTGATTAATGGTTCTATGCCGGGCACATTATGTGTGCCCTGTTGTGAGACACTGTTGGTCTTGGGTTCGCATTCGTATTCGTAGTCGTATTGCTTTTCTTTGTTGTTTCTTTTTTTTTTAATTTTACCCCACTCGCCCTTAAGCTACCCGTCAAATAAATTTTTATATAAAATTAAGCAACCTGAGAACTCGTTCAAAGTTACTTCATATACGTAAATCATGCAAATGGGAGTTACCCAATTATCTAATTACCTATTTAATGTCTAATTTGGATAACATAAAATATTTAAATATTATTCTAAATACTTTAGATAGCCAACAGCGATTAGATAACATCTCTGGGCAACGTGATGTGATTTATGAATAGCAAAATTCTTAATAAAATTATAATGATGATTGAAACTATGATCAAATAAATTCCTGATTAACAATAAAAGAGTCGGTTAGATTGAAATACAATTAGAAGATGATCGTTTGTACGATAAAAAATCGGCTAATGCTCGATTTAATCCTGGACTTAAAAGCTTAAGTACTAAAGGCTTACTTGGTAGTAACATGTCAGAGAAACTAGAAATTTCGAAGTCTTCGTTGTGTTCATAACTAAATTCACTTAAAAAATACGAGTTTAATCAGAAAAGTTATGTTTATAAAAGTTTAGTTTATAAAAGTATTCAATATTGGCTTAATAGTCCTTTAACTTTCGGAATCCATTGCCTGCCACCCTGTAAGCTTTTTGGTATGGAAATTGTGTTAACGACATGTTGACAAGTGAGATTGAGCGTGGGGTGACAAGTGTGGGAATTGAATGCTGATTAGCTGGATCTCCCTTATCGCAGGCATGTCCCATTTCCCATTTTAAACGATGAGCTTGTGGAGACGGCTAGGAGCATTTAGGAGAGGACTCTGAATGAGGCCGTGGCTCATTGAATGATTGACTGAGTGATTAATGATTGACTGAGCAGCTTGCGTCAATCACTGGCAACGCAATTAAAGCTTAAAGCAACACCATGTTCAATGTGACTTTTATTGGCTTTAAATTGAAATTTCGTACAAGTTTTGAAATCTGGTCGAATTGGGCAAGTGCTACACTAACGGTTCATCCAATTTGAGAGTTCAGTCCCATGTTCGGCATGTAAGACTGAAGACCAATTAAATGTGATCCATTTGGTTGCCATTGGGTTAAACGTTTATTTCCATTTATCAACTGGCTCAACTGTTTGCTGTCATATTATGCTTAAATCGGCGACCCAGGCATAGATACATGTACAGGTACATATTGAGAGCGAGACGAGTGTTTAACCAAAATTTACACTGCGTCTGTTTTTAAAATAATTACACGAATGGCTTAAATGAGCTGAGACAGCGCTTGGGGGGTGCATAGGTAGCTGTCCAGCTCGAACTGGTGTGGGACTGGAGTGGGACAAGGCACAGGTACCCATTATCCATGACAGATTATCTCTGATTGATTTCATTTTAGCCCATGCACACTCACACAAACACAGACACACACACACACAGAGACAAGCCATAATGGAGGCTGCGACTGCGGCTTCGACTGCACATATGGCTTAGGGCCAAAATACTATGTTTTTGGCTTTGACTCCGACTTGGGTCACCTTTGCCGCCAATTGGTTAAATGTTAAATGCGCGCACGTTTTGAAAGATGGGTCCGTAATTGCCTCACATTAGCCGAAATTTACGAAACTGTTAAAATTATGTTTAATGATCTCAACAATTTACCCCATTTGCCTTCCAACAAGAACAACACCAAAATTCCATATAATAATCAAAACATTTTACATTCACAAGCTAGTTTTCAATACTCGCAATACGTTTGAATACTGAGTATATTTTAGCCTAACAATATTTGCTTAAAAAACTGCTCCTCATTTTTTTAATTTTTCCATTTTGTAATTCATTCAATCAAACACATATATTTGAAGCAACCAAACTACTATATACTAATTGGTAACTAAAGATATTTTGGATATGATTTAGCAATGGAATTTAATACCGCTTGCGATGCTCAGCGTTTCTGATGGAAATTAAAAAGCTATTGATTTAGAAAACTTTCTATTACATTTTCACACCAAACACAAACTCCTGAAGCTGTGCTTGAAGAGAACTTGAGAGCCTCACGCCTCTTGCGCTTATCCATCAAAGAAAGTTGGATAAGTTAGGTATTTAAGCTAGCCCTTTAATTTAGTGAAACTTTTGAAGACTGCCGATGCCGACTGTCTACCCGACTGTTTCCCTACCCTACGCTATCGTTTTTTTTTTTGTTGTTTTTTTTTTGATGCCAATCGTGCCCAAAGCTCTGCTCAAATTTCCAATTACGTCTATGTCAATCATAATTAGTAACAACGTCGATTTTTCATTGAAGGGCCTCAAAAATTGAACCTAAACGTAACATAAACGACAACAACACCAACAACAACAGCAACAACCCACAGAACGAACTTTCTCACACATGTGCGTGGCTCGGGAGCTCTACTTGGTATCCAAAACACAAACAAAAAACAACTAGTTTTCTTACCAGTCTTACAACGATACTTAAATGCTTCAAGTCGAGGCTTGGATGCTCTAAAAAAAAACATTTTTATAGGTATTCCAGAAATTCCAGCTAAAGATTAAAATTCGATTAAAAAAAATTAAAGTTATGTGTAATAAAATAGACAAATTTTTAGAGGAATTGAATATAAATTAAGATTGCTTGTGGTGCATTTTAACCAATTATGATTGCATTAAGTCCTTGGTACTTTTTCATTATTCTATTCTAATATGTATTATATTCACTACTAATTCTTAACAAGCGTATAGAAACTGTTCTCCATAAGTTGCAAATTTTAAATTGTATATACCTAAAATTCTTGAGCTTGAAGTTAATTCGATCCATAGTTCTAGGATTTTATGCTACCAATGCAGTCCCAAAGAACACTTACCCTTAAAGAGAGAATATCGTGTTGTCTTGCAACGAGCCAGAGCCGAAGCTATAGCTACAGCCAACCCATGCGGTGCTAGAGAGAGATGGCGAATGGTGGCAGCGGGGAGAACGAGAAAGAGAAGGAGGAGCATGGCCAAGAGCGAAGCGCACAGTTTGTTGTAACATGTAATTTGGGATGGCATCCGATGCGGTACGGCCCGTTTCCCGAACAGCACCCAGCATTCAGCTTGCTGGCGGTCTGTTATGAATGTGACTAATTAAATTTAAAGATATCCAAGAGATTATCAATCTTTGAAGCGCATCGCCATCGACATCGCAATCGACATCGCCAGCACAGTGTGCCTGTGTTTGAGTCCAGTTTGAGCTGAGGCGATGGGAGGCGATGGGAGGCGAGGAGGGGGCGGGGCAAGAGTATCGATACGGTTCGACACAACATTTCACAAGACGCAAAACAAAGCCAACGCTGGCAACAAGAACGCTGGCAACAAAAACAGCAACAACAACAGAAACAACCATCAGCACCAAGAGCACATTTGTTTCATGATCATGATTGAAATAATGATTAATGAACGCAGCGCCAAAATTCAATTCGAATTTACTATGTATAGCCCGGGAGGGACTCGAAACATGGGACACGGCGACTGCGAGTGGAACTGGCAACTGCCAACTGGCAACTGGGAACTGGGAACTGTGAGTGCCTCTTCGATTTAGCCCAACTTCGACATCGGCCGCCGACTGAGTTCCATGCGTGAAATCAACAACAGAGCCCAGATAGAGGCTATAGACCAATCGAGATGCATGTGGGCTTCAGCGTGTCCAACAGTGACAAGCTGCACTCTCATATGTGTGTGCGAGTGTGTGTCTGTGTGTGTGTTTGTGTGTGTGTGTGTGTCCTGCCAGTACCATCAATTATAGCTTTTCTGTGCCGCCAACGAGCCGAGGCTCAAGCCCAACTGGACCCTCACATCTGGGGCCTAGACACCTCTGTAAACGAGAACGAGAATGAGAACGGGATTGGGAACGGGAACGGGAACCGAGGCCTGAATGGCCAAATGGCTTTGTTAACAGCTTTGTGCAGTGGCTCGGCTAATAAATGTTTATTTAATTGACTGCATGTGTGCACAGCTCTCTCCCTCTCTCTCTTCCTCTCTCTCTCTCTCTCCCTCTCTCTCTCTCTCTCTCTCTCTTTCTCTCTTTCTAGCCACCCCCCTCGGTCCCGATACTGCAGGTGCCAAGTTTAGCTGTTTCAGCTGCGTTTTGTGGCCAGATTGTAGATGCCTCTTGTTTCTCTGCCACAGTTGCGTAAGCCGATTGCTTAGTTGCACTTGCCCCCGTAATTATCATTAAGCCGACAATTGAGCAATTAATTTGCCTGATGCTTTTGGTGTTCGCCAGTGTCATAATGATTCGAGCTGAGTCCCGCAACTTGCCACTTAATTAATGAACACATATTTGCCTTTAAAAAACAACTAATAGCTTTCTGGCCAAGTTGCACTTTTCGCTTCGACAAGTCATGAACATGAGCGTATGCCATGATTTTTACTTTTTCACCTGAAATTTGCACCTTGCCATTGAATCAATTCAAGCGCCTTTCAACCAAGTCTAGCCACACAAATTGCCCCGGGGATTTCAATAATTCACTAAAACTACACCTCTTAACTGTCGCCTTCAAAATTGAACAACAGCTTTGCACAACCCATCAACTAATGATGATGACTATTTATGGAAAACGTATTCTATTTGTGCACTTATCATGGGTCATATGATTATACAAAATTTCCTACTGTTAACTTACTCAATGCTATTGAATTTGAAGATCTAGCAATCTTTCCATTTACACTCAGTTGAATTGCCAAGCAAACTCCCCGTAAATATGAAGTCATCTGTAAGGAAATCTCTTCAATGCTACAAGTCAATTATCAGCGATCGTTACAATTACATATCGGGTCTGTAATACCAAATCGAATTGTTGGTCTTGTTCTCAATTGAGTTCGCCTTGGGAGGTGTTAGCTTGGCTAAGTGCATTGCAGAACATGTCGCCTGCATTAAAACAAATAAAGAAGAAGAACTACATGTGTGCATCATAAGTATTCGAGAATTACAAACGAGGAAAATAAATGATCTGTTCGAGGGAATCAAACAGAGACGAGCGGTGAAGAGAAAACATAGCTAGCGGGCACTTCTTTCACTTTTCAAGAAATCCACAGGAAGAGCAAAAACTTTTCAATACCAAACTGTCGGATAAATCGGCTCGCCCTCCGTTTTCAAAATGCACGTTTCTTTGACGGTTGGGTCCAACTTTTCTGCCTGGCCCATAGCCAGGCATTTGGCCCGTTGTCTTCTCATCTTGCGCATAATTAATGATCTGCTCCATATTCACGCATTGGTGTAGGTCTCCGTCTCCGACTCCGACTCCGACGCCGACTGTGTCGTCTGTCTGTCCGGCCGCCTGCATGTCTGCATATCCGTGGGCCGCTGGCTGAGTTTAGATTTCAGATTTACCATTTCTTATGTGCAACCGGCAACTGTCACTTTTCTATCTCTTGCTCGGTCACGTGATGTGAAAGAAAGACTTTCCCGCTGGACACAGACAGACGCAGCGAGCACTGCGATAAGCATTACTTAGATGATACACACATATATGTATGTGAGCTCAAGACATCTTGCATCTCTGCCAGCGGAGTGCAGATGCATCTGCTCAGCTCAGCACAGTTCAGTTCAGCTCAGCTCAGCTCAGCATTCACAGCCAACCATAACTCATGCCCACCCGGTTTGTTGGACCACCTTAAGCCACCAAGTTGACAGACAGCAAGTTGACAGCCCACGTTTTGGCTGACGGGTTCCTAGTTACCCACTCCCAATACCCCACTTCCCACTCCCCATCCTTCTTTCCTCCTAACACACATAATTCCATTTCTTATCGACCGCCTGCGCTGTCACTTGCGTGTGCCGTTGTCCGCTGAGATGCTGTGGCTTGGTAGTTGGGGTTGGGGTTGGGGGTTTGGGAGCTGCTTGCTCCACTCGCACTCAGCTAATCAACACGGCCTCAAAATGTAAATGGGAGCATCCTTCAGCAAATATTGTCGCCATTTTTTTACACTTCATCCGTACTTTATGCCACCTCCTTTCTCCTCCTTCTCATCCTCTCTACCGACAAGAGTCTCTCATCCCTGCTCGCCAGTTCATCCACTTTCCTCCGCGCTCTCTTTGCACCGCCTGCCTGCGTATCTGTCGCTCTGTCTGTCAAACTCATGCAAAAAGATACTTTTCTTTTTCTTTTTGCTTTTGTTTCTTTCTTTTTTTTTATATTTATTGTAGTGTTGCTTTTCGCTTTCTTCGCTGAAAGCGACTGAAAGTGTGAGTGCGAGCGTGTTTTCGGTTTCCCCACTTTTTTTCCTCGGGGTTTTTCTTTTTTGACACATAAAAGGACACGCACCGCGTCACATCATGAAAGGATTGATTAATGATTCGTTGATTTTCGCCCTTATTCTCTTTAGTTACACTTGGGCACATAATCCGCTTCATCTCCAGCGTTTTCCATTCCATTTCTGCGCCAGCAGGCACCGCATAACAACAACAGCAGCACATACACACACACACACACACACACACACACACACACACACACACACACACCCAACGACCCAGTCCAATTTTGCGTAAAGTAAAGTAAAGTAAGTTTTCAAGAGAAAACAATGCTTGCTGGGTTTTTGAATGCATTGTCAGCATTGAGTTTGACCAAATACATTTCCATTTGATATTCTTTAGTATTTCTTTAGTAATTCCTATGATTTCCCAAAGCCTTGCGACTTTTCTACAGATTTATGAAGATGTGAGTGAGCCTATTCTAAAAAGTAAAAGTAAACTCAACTCAACTGGGTGAATTTCAAGACATAAGAGTAAGTTAAGTGATATGACAGATATCTGCAAATGGTTTTTATAAATCCAATAACAATAATTCTCAGATAATTAATTACTTATTATTGCTTATGGTTTTTTATTTATCGAACTTCAGATGTTTATTCTATTAAGTAGACAAATGAAATAATCAAAACTTTTTAAAATGTTGTATTGGAAATATGCAAATTAATGTACTTGTCTATAACTTGTCTAACATATTGTCCGTACAGCTGTACGGTATTATATAATTAATGTTAAATTGTCTTCTTGATTTAATAATAGCAAGACGAAAAGGTTATCTTAGACACGCCAAAATGTGAATACCCTTGTGGAACGCAGTTGATTTGCTTGAAATATTATTATTATAAATAAATGCTTTCCATCTATGTCCTATCTAGATCTCACAATTTGAAACGTACCTTTCAACCGATTTATCTCATGTCTGCAATACGATATAATGGTTCGATACGGTCGTCTTCGATGTCTATAGTGTCTAAAGAAGAAATTGCAATATATGCCAAGTTTCACAAAGATAGCTTTCAAAGCTGAGGGAGTACAACTTAAACAGACAGATGAACATGGCTATATCGACTTGATTGGTGATATTGAACAAGAACATATATACTTCATAGCGTGGGTGTCATCTACTTCAATCACTGGACTTATACCTTATATTAACCCATACTAGGGAATGAAAAGTGATAGAAGAAAATTTCGCATTTTTCTAAAATATGGTCTAGATTTAAGGAACTTTGGTTTATTAAACTGAATGTCCGGAAACAATTGATTGAAGAATTCATTTTCTTCTTATAGCCCCTTGAGTCGGGCATTAAAGTAATTAGGGGGAATTCTACTTAAGGCAAAGCCAACCCCTTGCTCCGCACTGCAATTTGACTTATCAAATGGAATCCATTAAAGGAAAACAAACGCTTACTGGCAAGCACAGCTCATGAATAAAAGAACAGTGGCAAAGTAATTATCATTGGCCATTTCACACGAGGCATCCACTGCTGCACGCTCCACTTCCCCTGCCAATGACAATGACAATTAAAAGAAGGACCAGAACTTGTGGGTGCGACACGCATTGGGACTCACACCCACCACACACAAACACACAAACACACATCCAGTCGAAGCAGGCACTTTGACAAAGTGTTGATTTACCAAAGTTGGTAGTAATTAAACTGGATGCAGAGCTGACTAATTTCAGCACCAGTTGAGTTTTGACCAAAGTCCATTCGTTATTAGCGCCTAAGCAGTTGCTGAGAGCACACAAAGACCCAAACGATTTCTGGTCATGTGGGATGAAGTTGGAGTTATTGTTGATGATTGAAGTGGGAGTCGGTGGTCGAGAGTCGGTAGAAAGGATGCGAATGTGTTATGGTGTACGACGTGACATATGTCGGCAATGGACTGAACGCGCAAATCACATTCGCATTCCGGAAGCCAGCAGTGACCATTTCGGCTGAAAGTAACAGCATCCACCCCCCTCTCTATCTCTCTCCTCTATGCCCCACTGGAGGGTCAAAAGTTCTACCAGCAGATACACAGTGCAAAGGGCTGTAGCCATACTTTTTCCGAGGGTGGAACTTGGCGTTTAAAGTGTCGAGTTTTGCGTCTTAGAACTAGAGAAATGATTCCGCCATCAGCTCTACCTACTGTAGCGTCCGTTGGCCGTTTTAAAATGCGCTTAAGCCCGTGAAACGAAGGTTGGCCCAAAAACAGACAGCATCAGCTACAAAACCAGCAACAATAACAACAACAACAACAACAACAGCACGAAATGAGCCGAAAAAAACATTTAAAAGGCGATGTGCGTAAGAAACCTTCATCAAATTTGACTGACAGGTTTTCAAGATGTTCGCACTAGCAACCAACTGTTTCTCTCCCAACTCCATTTCTTTTGGTTGTTTGCTGCCAACCAAAATGGCCAACGTCATTCACTCAGTCTGCCAAGACATCGACAGTTGTCGGCTACATTAAACTTGTATTTAAGATATGCCGTTATATTAAAATGAAGCCAAGATAATTTGACTACATATTCATATGCAAATTAATGTCGCTATTCTAATTTATCATTTTTATTATATGCTTAATTTTATGTTTATTAAAATTCAGCTACAAATACTTTATAATATGCAAATTTTTTATATCAATTTCTGTAAACGAAACTCAAATAATAAAAACTGGTTCCACATTCGTATTTAGTGCCCAAACAAAAAATACATTTGCTGGCGCCATCTATTGGCCAGCAGCAATACGACCCACACAATCCACAAGGCACATTTTGGACAACAACCAAGCACATTGAAATAGTTGCACTGCTCTGAGCTATATATTTATCTCTCTCTTTATCTCTCTTATCGATAATGAAGACAACATTCCAATCGATAAATTCAAGCAGATGCAGCATTCCAATAAAAATAGTAAACATATCTCAATATTCAATTTATATTTATTCTTTTTGATTGACATTTATATTTATTGTCCTAAATACCTTATAGGCGATTTGACATTTTTAAATTTCCAATAAAAGTTAAACGTTAAATGATTCCATAACAGCTTTACATATTCAGTTTGACTTATCAATATTACAACTGTAACCAGTTAAATAAGTCATGGAGCTGTATTAAAACATTTGAAGTGCTGTAAAACATATGTAAAGTAAATTATATTTTGTATTATACATTAACAAAGGTTTTATTCAGAAATTTATATGTCAGAACAGCCTGGATCATTTAGCGAAAATAATCTATATTGTTCAACAAGAGTTCAGAATTTTTATTTTATTTAAGTAATTTATTGTTGTTTTGTTAATATTATTTTTTTATAAGCTATTTATATAACACATTGTAATATGATAAATATTATAATTAACATAACAAGTTTTTATTTAATTTTAGCTCGTGATTTAATATACTTCTAATTATTATTATTTATATATATATATAATATCATTTATATACATGATAGCAAATGCCCCAATATTAATGAGATTGTAAGAAAAGAAGTCGCTCTTCCTATATCAACAATTATCATATACGTATTAATCAAATTAGATGCATTTTAAATTTCTAATGAAAACATTTGCTGGGCGTAACTATTAAGTCATCATTTTAAAATATAAAATATGTTTAGTTTACAATTAGAGCGAAAATAATACAAGGGACAAGCTCAGTCCAAAACTTATATGTATCAAGTATTCCAATTTACATAATCATTAAAATATTGCAACATAATATTAGTTTATTAGCATATTGAATGCCCTATGGATATGGATCAATCACTAGTAATCGATATCACGCAATTCCAAAATTTATTACACTCGTTGCTATGTGAAAAGTTGTTATTTTTATTAAAAAAAAATAAATAAAAGGAATTACACAATTTATGTATCATTGTGGGCTTTATCAAAAAAATGCCCGCACACCAAATGGCCATGTAGATTATTCTATCAGGGCAAGTATTAAATAATTATAAACGATTTGGGTGTCACAGCAACGGAGGCCCATCAGTTAAGTTTGCTATCTACAATTAATATTACGAGCTCCTCCAATATCTAAATTACTTGACAAATCAAATATGTACAGTCAGCGCCTGGAAAAATGTAAAAATCTGCAATAACGATATGGTTGTCTTGTGCCTTAGAGACGACCACCCCAAGATGACAGTCGCCTGACCATGACAGATGGTACCAGTCACTCTGCGGATGTGGCTTCAGTGGCGCCATATGCAAATTGCAATAAGTGCACGGCCATTTGCACAAGCTCAGCAAATTTCGAACGGGCCACAAAATCGGCAGACTATTGACCCAAATGCCAAGTACGGCTACTCATTCCTACTACTCCTTTGCCTCCTGTAACTGTCTCGTAAGAGGCTATTTATATGCTAAATTTTATATGTAAATGTCAGCGAATAAATTTAAGTCAGCAATAGAGCTAAAAACCACAAAACGGTCGACAAAAATTTGAAATGTGTTTTCAATGCAACACTGAAGGACATTTTCTATTTTTGACTGAATATATGCATTTATTTTGCATTGTTTAATGATATTTTCTAATTAAGACAAAATTATAGTCTACTTAAAGAAGACTTAGCAGTCTTTTCGCATAATAAATACCAAATAAAATCCTTCATATATATTTAATACACTAATAATGATAAGGCAGCCAAAGTCTTACAAAAACTTTATAATTTAACAACAATATCTGAAAATAGAATCTGACTGAAAATTCGTCATGCTTGTGAAATGTGATAAGATGTATACAAATTTCATACCTAGGTTGTACATAAGATAACAACATCGAAATGTTTGTTATTTATAGCATCAAAGTGAATTTCATTTCTTATAATGCTTAAAAATATTGTGGATAGTATCTACAATTATATACTATATTAGATAGTTTAGATATTATAATCAAAATAACACATAATTCTTATGATTAAGTCTAGTACACATTCCATCACTTTATTTATAACATTAAATGGCACAAGTCACACTATTCACTATTCACTATTCACTATTCACTATTCACCATTCACCATTCACTATTCTTTGCTCATTTCGCTGGGCAGTGAGCCACACAAACCTCTCTAGAACCGAATTTGTCCTTAAAACTAGTGTACAACAAATTCGGATCTACAGGGTAGACGTGGAACAAAGGAAAAACAGTATATATAGTGTACACATATGTATATATGAACACATTCACTTGAAGAGTTGTGAAACCTGTAAAATGTTACTTGTAATTTGCAGGCACAATTTTGAATAGAGTTGCGGCTATAATTTGTGTGTGTCGTGCCACACGTGATGTCAAATTATGAAATGACCCATAAAAATGATTACAATGCTCACAAGTGTGTTGGGTAATTATATTGAAACACGTCGCCAGCTTCGAGCTTCGAGGACACAGTGGCGCCCAGTCCACAGTCACGAAGTCTACACCAACAGCAGCAACAATCCTTGCCGTCCTTGAAGAGCAACTCCATGGCGTGTGTTGTCATCAGCTGCGTATCGAAGCACAAACTGAAGACGACTCGTTCCCTTTGCTGGCGAGGTGGAGGCGCAAGATTAGGCGGCCCTGCCCGAAAATCTATTTGTTAAAGTTAACGATAAGATAAGAGCGAATGCCGAATGTCGAATGTCGAATGTCTTAGCGCTTCATGTATCTAATTGATTGCGCACGGATTAGAGCACTTTCTTCATATCGATATCGAGTCGTAGACAGCGGAGACTTCTGAGCAGTTATCGTCGCCTGCGATAAGAGAAAAATCACATTTAATGAATGATAGTTTGATTTAATGTGTAAATAGTGTATGTGTGTGTATTTATTGGGGCCACGAATCAATCAGGTAATTTCTCAGTTGTTTAGCTCTGCCAATTCCAGTTACAATCGCAGCACTCAGCCAAATTTGTTTGCATTGTAAAGACGCCAGCGTTGATTAGGCAGGCGACGACGACGATGTTGATGGTGGCGACGATGTTGGCGCCGTGTGTCTAAGCCTTCTGTAAGCCCCAGTGCGCCACTTGCCAGTGGGTTGCCCCACCCCACACTTCCGTTGCTGGTCTTGTCAGTGATGATTCAGCATTAGAATTCGCAATACTGCTGAATAATGTACGACGCGCAAGAGAAGGACATCCGCATCAGCAGCAGAGCAGCAGCAGCAGGACGACTCTGAAATATGGAACAAATCATTGCCATTGTGCAAGGTCGTTGGGCATTGTAATACAAAAGATCCTTTCTGACGCTGAGTGTGAGCGTGTGTGTTGTTCTTGTTGCTGTTGTTGTTGTTGTTGTTGTTGTTGTTTTTGGTGCTGATGTGTTTGTATCCTGCAAGCAAAGCGTATTCCAGTCAATTAATTAATGACTTTTTAGCGTTATTCATTAGCACTAATCGTCTAGGACTAAATTTAAATAAGCCGCCCCTAAGCTGCACAAAAAGGGGCGCGCCCCGGGGCCCAAAGTCAAGCCAGTAAAGTCAAAAACCTTTCGACAGTAGGCAGCAACTGAGTCCCCGGATTAAGTTCTGTAATGGCAACAAATCTTGCGTAAACAAAGGCAAGCGAACTGACTCCCTAAACACCCCTCATACCCATAACATCCCTAACACCCTCGCTCTCTCACATCTCTCACTCTCTTACACACTCTCAGCGTCGTTGTCCTGCTCTCGCACACACACACACACACACACACACTCATTGACTGCGTTTGACTCTTTATGTGTTTTTCTGTTTCAATTTCTGGTGGTGGCATTTGTCCTTTTTGCAGCCTCAATGGCAGCACTCGTTCTCTCCCGCTCTCACTCTCTCTCTCTCACTCTCTCTCTCTCTCTCTCACACACACACACACTCGCGCTCTCTATGTGTAAAAATATCTCCAAGCTGTCTACACACAATCCACAAAAACAGGCCAAAGAGAGTGAGAGAGAGATAGCGAGATCAGGGTGAGCAGCAGATGGAGGGATTTTGTACAAGGGCTGCCATTATTGCCTCTCGTCCTGCTGCGCTGGTGGTGGCTTCCACAGCGCACATTAAGACGTACCGAAAACGATTTGAAATGCTGCCTAAGCTTGCTAGCTGGCCCCACGAACTGCTCCATATAGTAATAATAATTAAATAACCTTGGAAAAATTAACGCATCTTCGCCAAATTTAAGTTTTGCAAAACGGAAAAAATAAAGTGCATTACATCATCTAAGGCGAACGGTTCGAACTGCCGCAAGCCGACCGCAGGCCCATTTCCATTTAATACGCTAATTGATTTCACGTGGAACGCTTTGTTAGCACCATTCGACTCTGTATAATATTAATACTAAACAATTGCGGTTCCCATTTCGGTTAGCCAGTCAACATTTGTTGACAGCATTTTGTGCAAATGCCACGCAACCAATCATCAGTAAAATGACAGAAAAGCAGACAAATGGGAATAGTTTCTAGTAAATATTATATAAAGTACAAAATTGTAGTCATTTTTGCTTTAAATACTGTGCATAACGTACTTATATAATATATAACAAGTTAGGGACAATAATGTATTCATTTTTGTTTTATTTTTTGTATCAAAAAATTTCTGCTGAATTATAATTTACTTATGTACCTAAGAATGTCCATCATTGTTGCGATCACGAAATGTACAAATATTACTTTTATTTATTTTTCATGTTCTCAGAAGAGACAGTTTTCAAAGACAATTGTACATATCAAATGTATATATATATATTTTAAAAAATTTTTGAATAATGGGTTAATTAGAGCACACATGAGCCAATGATTGATCAGGACTAATAAATACGCAAAAGCCACACAATAGTAATTACATCGTATGAACGTAAAATGCGGCTTATAAACAATTAAATTAGTTTTTATGTTTGTTTTTGTGTTTCTTATCTGACGATAAACATGATGAATAGGAGCCAAATAAATGTTGAGAGCCATTAAATTGAAGGTGTTGCGTTGCAGGTAAAATGTACTTGGCAATACGTAGATAAATATTACTAACTTTATCAGTGACTCAACAAATTTCGGAAACTTCTACAAATTCACGAATATTGTAATATACATATATACATAATCGGCAATGTGTATGTATGTACATGTTAATGTTGCACATAAGTATGTACGTGGTAAACAGAGTTGTATGATATGGGAATGTGTGCTTCTCATTGTGCAGTCTTGATTCTTATTTTATTTTTGCTTATATTTGCTGAATGCATTCACAGGAAAGACTGAAATCGCTACGAACGGAAGTAGACAGAAGGTAAGTCAAAAATGTGGGCAATGAGCCCCGCTCCTCTCGCAAAAACCAAAAAAAAACAAAAAAAAAAACGGGGCAATGACTGGCGGATTTAGCGACACTGAGAAGACAACTTTGCACATACATAAATCATAGCGAGGAACGGGAATCATTTATCCAACTCCCGTCAGTGGCTACAGTGGCTATGGGGACTATTTTGGACTAGCTCTCAAAGTGCAAGCTAATGCACATTTTCAATGGGTTTGCCTCACTGTGCTTACCAGCAAGTTGCGCCCTTCCTACCACATTTGTTTGTTTGCATCTCGGCAATTGGATCTGAAAGCCAGCGAGAGAAGAAAACTTCAGGCCAAGGTTGTTGCCGCTGTTGTTGTCGTTGTTGTTGTTGTTGTTGTTTTTGTTGTTGTTGTTGTTGCTGTTGTTGTTGTTGTTGTTATTTTTATTGTTGTTTCCCTGTTTCGATTTTCGGTTTCGGTATCGGAGCGCGAAATATTTCGCTGAAGTCGAAAAATGGGTGCAGGTAGAAGTTAAAGAGAAAAAAAAGAATTTAAAAACGGTTCGCCTCATCTTTAGCTGCGCATACATGTGTACATGTGTGTGTTGGTGTGTGTGTGTGTGTATGAGAGCTAGCTATATTAGTATTTGTATTTGCTTTCAACCTGCAAGTTGCGGCATTTTGTATCTGTATCTATGCCCGGTATCTGTATCTGCATCTGTATCTGTATCTGTATCTGTACACGGTGCTCTTTATACCGGTTGCTGATGATGTTGTTGGCGGGCGTTTAGTTTGCCGAAGTTTCTGTCTGTTGTTTACAAAATACGCGCCTTCCTTTTAAAATTATTATCTGAATGTTCTTAATGAAAATTAACACGCACAACGGTTAGCTGCACACTACTAAAAGGGCAGATAAAAGCAAAAAACCCCCCGATAAAAAAAAAACGAAAAAAAAGAAAACAAAATACTCAACTCAATTCTCCAGAGCAGCTGCAGTTCAGTCCAATGAAATTTGCATGAAATTCAAATAAATATGCCAGCGCAGTCTGCCAACAGTTCAACCAAAAATGCATTCAGTTCCCAGTGCACCGAAGAAGGGGCTACAAATTCAGTGGTTCATTTGCCAATAAACCCCTGACTTGGGATGCGATTCACACTGCCTGTGAATAGAATACATTCAAATCGATTTGAAATGGGTCCATGTGGCTTTTGATGCCATAGAGGCAGAGAGGAGAAGACAACTTCAACCCCATAAAGTTATAATATATATGAATATATTCTCGATTAGCAAATATTTTACAGAACCAAGTCCATTCAATGTATTAAACATTTATTGTCTTACTTTAAACTTCTGACAAAATTTTAAAATGATTTTTTTTTTGACTTAGACTTGTATTTGAATATGTTAATTATCATAACTTATTTGCAAACTGTTTTTTTATCGCACAAAAACTAGATTAAAGATGTTAATTTTGAAGCTGTTTCTGTGTTGTTGCATGACTCATAAGCATTTGGAGTTGATGAAAGTACAAGTATATTCTAGAAATTCCTCATAATGTTTTTGCATGTGATAGACCAATAAAAAAGGCAAATGTTTTACTATATGTTTTTGTATTTTTAATAAACAGACGGAATTCGGGTCATATTAAAAGGAATTGCATGCATTTTGTGGTCTATGTTAATATTTGAATAACCAACAATAACGATAACCATTCACATAACTATGTATATATGAATAACACACACACACACACACACACACACCGAATTCAGGTCAACAAACAGAGACTGTTTGTTAGGCGTTGGGGGGGGGGGGGGGGGTGATAGGGGCGTTTCAAATATTTAACCGGCAATAAGTTAAGCGTCAAGTCCAAATTTGTCATCAAATCTTACGTATATCTCAAGATTTTAATATTCAAATGAGCAAAACGCATAAAATAACCATGACAGCAATTGACCCAGTGTCAAATTAGGTTGTATAGTTTTTATTTTATTTATTTTTTTCGGTTCTCAATTTGCATTTAGCAAGCTAAAAATAGAAAAATATCACAATTTAGATAGCAGCATTAGATCGAGTCCTTGATGAGTGAACGTTGTCAGAAATTGAATAATTTTCCAGCGCATCAGCTTATCCAAATGCCTCGTAATTGGTGTAGATGCACACAAGGACAAGATGCCCAGATTGCCACACGCACACACACACACACACACACCACACACACACCACACACTCTAAAGTAGACAGACAGGGAGTTGGAGTTGGTGTTCGAGTCCAGCCAGCTGCAGCAAAGGCGAATTTATAACCGTTGTCTCAGACCGAGTCCAGTGGCCCTATTTGACCTTAGTCAAATGTGGGTTTCAGGCGTCGCGCCATATTGCGCCCACAGACACACGCACCTTACGCACACACACACGCACACACACATGCAGACATTAAGTGCAGCCGTCGCCGTCGGCAGCGCAGGGTTGCAATTTCGGGTTGGGTCATCGTCATCTCTGCAACTCTAGCACTTGGCTATGGTGGGTGGTATTTCTGAGGATGTGTGTATGTGTGTGTGGGGGCGGGGGGGGTGGTGTGGGGATGACAGGGGTGGTGTAGGGTATTGGCTGCTGTCGCCGTTTTGGCAATTGGCACTAATATTTCGGTATACTACTTAACCCATGCACTAAATGGCGGGACAAGTGTTTTATAGCGCAAATAGAACGCAAAACTTGGCGTTGGGGTTGCTGCTCAAGTGGCAATTGTTGTTGTTGCTACTGCTGCTGCTGCTGCTGCTTCTGCTGCTTCTGCTGCTATTGATGATAGCGCGAGAACGAAGCTGAAACTGCTGTGGTGCTGCGGTGCTTGGGAGTTGTGGTGGTGTTTGTTCTGCGCAAATGAAAAGTGGATGAAAGGCGCTGGCGTGTTAGCTGCTTTGCACATTTCCGGGCGCGCACAACGGCAACACACACACTCGCAGGCATACACATATATACACACACATGCACACACTTTCAGTGGCGACGAGTCAAAATGAGGACAGACGCGAGCTAAAGTTTTGAAAATGTATTGGAGACGGAGCATGGGGCGCGGGTTGGTATGGGGCAGGGTTATTACCTACGGCTGAGCCCCAATTCTGGCACATGCGTACAACAACAAATGGCCAGCATCTAGTTGGCCAAACGAAAAATTGGCTCACTTTTTTGGTTTAGTTGCAGTCGAGCAATTTTATAAAGTGCGCACTAAGAACTCACCTGCGACCATTAAGCGATTACCTGGTCTAATGAAACACAAAAATCCATCAGCTGACCATCATAAGTAGCTCCACTGCTGCTGGCCTTTTCATAGTTTTTTTTTTTATTTTTTATATATTTTTTTCTTGTTTGCTTGCACAAGAAACTCGGCAGCAATTGGTTAACGTTAACACTCTGCACATTGTTGAAGTTTTGGGGCTTTAACTTGCTGGCAGCAGCAGCATCCTGGGCAGCCGCTGGCTGCAGGATATCTGTGTGTGTGTGTGTGTTTGTGTGTGTCTCTTTGGCGGCGTCAGCGTCAACGTGAACGGCAACGGCGACGCTGACAGACACAATGTTGTTGGCAATGGCCGCGCTCTCGTTTTCAACGAACTGCTGCGCTCGGCGTCAAATTTCAAACTAAAGTCGGTTGGCCCGGCATGGCCGCAGTTAAAACTCAATGCGAATGCGACCCTCCAAACCCGAGTTACCCAGCTGGACGTTTTTATTATTAGTATTCTTTTTTTTTAACTTTTATTTTTTTGTTTTGGGTATGTTGTGTGGAATGATTGCGCTCGACGAATTTCTCTTAGCGGCGTGGAACTCTTCGGCTGTTGTTGAGCACTCGCATCTTATGAATATGCAAGTTGAGAAGCTGGAAACACTTATGAAGCTAAAAAAATATCATTAATTTAATTAAGCTAATATTTTGGAAGGGCATTTCTTATGACTTAGTAAAAATATTAAATATAAGCAGAGAAGGACATAACTTATTCGAAACTCTGAACGACATTTCTTAGTGAAACTGGAAAAACCAATGAAGTTACTAAAAAACACAAATTATAAACAAGCAAATATCTGATATATTAGATTTTCGGTAGGAGATTTCTTAGTGAATCTGGAAACACCTTTGAAGTTAATAAAAACACCAAATATAACCAGCAAACAATAACTGGAAACACGTACGAAGCTACAAAAATGTACGAAATATTTATCCAATCAAGTAAGTAATTTACTAATAATTCAGAAGGAAAGCTAGTAATAGCATTCGAATTTAATCAAGCTTTATGAAAGGCCTCTCAATTTGTATAGCTTTGTCGATTTCTTTAGGTATGTATGTATAATGTGAGCAATGTCTGTACAATTAACACGCTTATATTTTCCGCTGGGCATACGCGATTTTCAGATACAACATGAGCAACAACAACAGTCGCGCAGGCAAACGGTGCTTTTTGCTTAAGTTGATAACAGCCATAATGCTGGCTTGGTGTGTGTGCATTGTGTCTGTTTATGTGTGTGTTTGTGTGTGCGTGTGAGCAACACAACCACCTAGCACCTAGAGTCAGAGAGCCAGCAAACAGCGAGTGCGAGTAAGAGAGCGAGAGAGTGAATACACTCAGAGAAATATATACAAATAAGAGCAAAGAGCAAGCCCTGAAAATTAAGGTTAATCAAGTTTTATGTGATAAACTCTCTACGAAATAGCTTGAAGAATTCCAATAATATTACAATCGAATAAATGATATCTCTGATTTCAATTTATCGGAATAAATAATTTTTAAAATTGTTTGATGTTCATGTATATTTTTCGAGGTGCATTTAATTTCATTCATTTTCCAGGACATGCCTCCTCTGTATATGTGCATATGTATGTGTACGCATGTGACCACACACATACACATGTATACATATATACATATATACGCTGTTTCTGTTTCTGTGTCTGCGCCTGGGAGAGCACGCAGAGCACCCAGAGCAGAGCAGTGCATAGCCGAGTTGGACGAGTGTAGAGTTTGTGGATCTTGTTTCCAAATTGAATTGCCCAATACATTTTCGTGTGCGTGCTCAGCAAGGACTCGCAGCTCAACACAGGCAGGAGCGGGGCTATTTACGAGGCCGCGTATCCTTATAGCCTTCGGTGCACGCTCTCTCACCGTCTGGAGTCAATGAAACTTCTTTGTTGCATGCTCTGCGTCTTTCAAAATGAAATCAAAGTGGGATATTTAAAGCCTCATTAATCAGACGGCTGCTTTCCACAAGTAAACCCCAGCTTGACGCTGCCACTAGACGAGGTGTCGAGTCTCAAATGTCGAGTGTTCCGCAACTCTCAAGGCTCTTAACTAGAGAGCGTTAATGCGCTCATTAAGATCAAATTTGTTTCAGTGATAATTACATGATGTTGAATAAATCGACTAAATACGTTTTCTTCGCATCAAAGTATAGACTATATATAGTCTTTTATACCTCCTGTCTATATATACTACAGGTTTCAGTTTTAGCTATAACTATTTTTTATTGCAACCTTGAGAGTAAACTGTACAAATGTGACAAACAGCTAGCAACTCTAGGTAAAAAAGAAAAAAAAGGAAGCTACTACGAGCGAAGAAAATATTATATCCATTGTTTAGTAATTTGTTAATTTATGGCCCATATTTCCTGCAGTTTACTCAGCATTCTACCTGAAGTATATTTGCAATTGCCAAACGCCAGCTGAGCACATAGTTTTTGAATTGTATATATATATATATATATATATGTTTATGTATATTTATGTATGTATACATGAATATATATATATATATATTTATTTATTTTAAGTATTCGCTCCATGTGATATCATAGAAATGCAACTGGTCGATTTCTCCTTTGTCGTTTAGTGGCAACGTCGACTTGGAAGAGTTTTGGAAACTTTTAGCTCTGCTTTATCACTTAAATATATTTGCGTTTATTTTGTAGATTAACACGAACGTATTGTACAATAACTAGTTCGTTATCTGAGCGGTTGCGACTCGATTTATTGTTGCATCGCTTCAGAGGAGTCAATTTGATGATTTGTCGTAATGAATGCTAATTAAACGCATTCGTTTTCTAGTTCACTTGGCAGCCCAGCCTGGCAGCTAGCAGCTTGCAGCATCCACATCAGGCAAGAGCAACAAATTCTTCTTCTACATATCACTGTGCTGTGTATCTATGTATTCGTTCAACTTTAACGTTCTTGTATGCGGTGGGCCAAACGGCCAGGGTAACAAAGTGTGTCAAAATTCTTAGGCGTATCCATGAACAAAACCTTGCCTCCCATGCCTTTCCGAGCTCTTGCTGCTATTGCTGCTGCTGCTGTCTTAGTTTAGCAAACATGCACACAGATAGATACGCACACATAAGCATAAATCAATGTATGTATATAGAAGATAGCAACATTAATGGCCAGATACTGCTACAGAGAGCGATGTTCGCGTATATTTCACACAATTTGGGTATATCCACGGCTTAAGCGTAAATGGAAAAGCAAATAAAAGGTGCTAATTTCATGAGGGTTCAATTAGACGTTTGGCTGCTGTACGATTTCTATTTGAATTTTGTTTGTATTGTTAGTTACGGGTCTAGTTTAAACGAAAACACAAAAATTCCTAGACTTTTTCTCAATTTTTCTAAAATAATTAAAATCTATTGTCTTTCAGTAGATTTGCGATAAAAAAAAAAAAAATTAAAAACATATAAAAAAAGTAAATTGGAAAAATTATACAAAAAATAAAAAATAAATAAGTATCGCCCGAGCAGGGACTTGAACCCTGGACCCTTGGATTAAAAGTCCAATGCTCTACCGACTGAGCTACCCGGGCACTTGCCATCAGTTTGCCAAAATACATTTAGTTTGTAGCAGGAGCAAAAGCTTTATAATTTTAAAAAGCTTTCAGTACATATCGAACAAAGCTTAATTTTCTCTCACACGAAGATGGTATTATAATTTTACAATGAAATGATGGCTTGCAACGTATGACGCAAAAAGAATATATATTCATTTGAAATTACTAATACATATATATATATATATGAAATAAATATTGAAATAGCAAAAGATTGCCTCACTTTGTCATCAACAGCTTGCAGTAAACTGCTTTGATATAAGATCGTTGGAAATAGCTTCAAATAACACTGCTTACATACGAATTCTTGATATCCAGATGTTCACTGGAAGCAGTTAAA
Source organism: Drosophila setosimentum (assembly GCA_035043505.1). Lineage (NCBI taxonomy): Eukaryota > Metazoa > Arthropoda > Insecta > Diptera > Drosophilidae > Drosophila > Drosophila setosimentum. The sequence continues at coordinate 6,642,738 of JAWNMY010000001.1, forward strand.
ATCAATCTATATGTTATATTATCATTTTTATTATTTAAGGAATACAAAACGTACTTATTGAATACATAATAATTAATTGAATTTATTGAAAACATAAAATGGAAAAATGGTCGGAGCTGGGATTTGCACCAGATGTCAACTTTGTTGTTGTAAAAAATTATATTCAAGTCAAGGGAATATGCTATTATAATATAAACCAGAAATATATTAATACTATAATTGAATTTCTAAGATATGAGTTGAAGAATGAATTACTGAGCGCAAAAAAACGATTTTTTCATTACGAAATTTTTCATATGTTTGTTATAAAAAATACAATAACATCCCCTGAGTAGCAGAAAATTTAACTACAGTGCATTTATCTGCTATACCGGAAATATAATCAATAATATCAGGCAGCCATAAAACTCTTTTCTATTTCGAATAAACAAAGAAAATCAATCAAACTGTAGAATAAAACAAATAAACGTTGGCCTTTTTATACCATGAACCCATTAAATTGGCTTTGGGTAATTTTATGAAACAGGTCGGAATCATCTCCAACCCCATAAAGTATACATTCTTGGTCAAGATTAACAACCGAGTCAATATACCAAAGTCCGTCTTTCCGTCTGTAAAGCGCAATTTGTCAATAAAACTGGAATATTTAAACGGATGGCTGCTGGAAATATGTATTATATAATACACAGATCATATCCTCACTTTTCGAAATTTACTATTAATAGTTAATATTGACGACGTGCTTGCTTTGAAGTTTACAAGTGAACTAATCAAATATCGCAAGTGATACAATGAAATAATAATATTAATAAAATATGTCTGATGTAGAAAGTCATTTCGATTATTTGCATACGAAATCAGTCAGTAAGCAAACTGAGTTATCAAGATATACGTAAGAATGCACTATTCGAAAAATCAATAATATATATATATTGTGGATTTTAGTTTAGCGATCTCTAACATTATATACATATATATACATATATATATACATACAATATTAACTCACTGTTGACCTGTGCGGATTCTGTGAACAGCTGTTAACGGAGTCAAAATAATGAACTCTCATACATATTGACGGCGGTTATCGGCTGACCACCATAGAAGCGGCAAGTGCATCGAAATTGATACGTATATTATGAATGTAAAATGATTTTAATTTTGAAGACAAAGTGTCCTTGTAATCGCCGTGAAGGCGAGAAAATTTAATTCATTAAATTTTTGACTGTCAGCTAACCTCTTCGTTTTTAGGTTCCACCAATTTCGGTAGCGAAATTTTTCGTCGATCTGTAAAACTGGTCGTCGACTGTAAACCAAGGCTGCAATGCTGTCGTGTTTGTCGTGTCGTGACAGTTACCGCAAAAGCTGAATGCATCGGAGAGCAAGGGGCGATCGAGAAATTGGAAATGCAATGTGACGATATTTTCAAGGCGCCTATCAGTGTCAGACGGTTCAAAGTAACAGCGAATGTGCGGAGGACGCGAACAACGGCGATAGTCGCGAAGGCGGCTGCCGGCAGGTTGTCGCCATTGAAAACAGGCGTTGCGATAAAGTCGTGGAAAAAGGCAACGGCGATATTCCGATTGGAAAAGTATTTCGCCGTAAAATTTTGCAGTGGCTGCAATTAGAGAGTTATTGTAAAGGTAAATGGTTGCATTTGCCGTGAAGATGAGAGGCAAAACTGCGACATAATTTCGCAACGCGGCGGTATCGAGTCGCCGCTTTTTTGTCGATTTGACGCCTTCATTTGAGTGGTCTATGCAAATTGGATATTCGAAAAATTGATTGTGGCAAATACATTGTGGTCCAACAATTGCCAAGGCTTAGCGATAGCAATAAATGCCACAATTTTAAAGGCAGAATCTAATTAATAGATATCATGCATATGCATACTCTTGATCAAATGCCCAAATTTCGTCAAGATCGGATAAGAAACACCTAAGTTATAGTCGAAAATATATTCTCATATTGATCTCATTTCTATCAGCAGCCAGCAAATTCTCTATGCATAATTATACGAGCGTATGTGTAAGAATGAGATGGCATGAGCCCTGCTACCTACGATTGCGTGTTTCACGTGTTAGTGTAAATCTTTTTAAAGGAGAATTTGCCAATAATAATAGAATATATTTAATAACTGGGTTCAGGGTATATCGTAGTCGAGTTTACTCGACTACAGCACTCTTACTTGTTTTAGATTGGATATATAAAAATTGATTGTGGCAAAAAGATTGTGGTCCAACAATTGGCAAGGCTGATAATGGCAGTCCACTCCGGTACGCTATCCCACTACTGCCTACCACGGGAACTCTTGGCTGCTGGTTTTCACCCCTGGCCCGGTTCATCCCTCCTTAGCCAACCTGAATGCCGTGGACTCCTCCGCGGCACCCATATTGATGGCAAGCTTAGTGCGGACGTTCCGTCAACATGGCTGGTCCATTACACAGTGATCCCCAGCCTCAGGCCATCCCACAATCGGACTTCACAGAGGCGTGATTACAGAAGCTGCCAACCTTCCAGTCGATGTACTTGTTTCTTAAATGTCTATTTATCAAACTACTTGCTGGGTTTTTAGTACTGCTCTACCGATGAACTGCATTTGCTACACTGCTTGCTTCGTTCAGAGTTTACTTTATGAATAGCCCTGCTTTCTGGTTTTGTTTTAAAACCAGCAATCAAAATGAAAATATATGATTAATATATCGAATTTTTTTAAAATTATTTAAAGAATACAAATATAATTTTTAAGATAAACACCTACGAACAAAAAAAAAGTTATGTCGCCCGAGCAGGGACTTGAACCCTGGACCCTTGGATTAAAAGTCCAATGCTCTACCGACTGAGCTACCCGGGCATGTATATTTAGGATGCAAAAGTTCAATGATAAGCGTGTTCACGTTGAGACCGTTGAAAAAAGATTGTGCGAAGCTATTTGAACACAACAAAAAATTAGAATACAAAATAAATAAATTTAATATTATCCGTTTTAATTACTTTATTATTAAGTATTGCGAGAATTATTTTATATTGAAGGTATATTTAATTTGGAAATCACATAATATTTGTTGTTGAGTCACGAGCGTCTGCAGCGTGAGTGAGGGTGTAGTCACTTGATTCCTTTTAAATTTTGATACCATTCTAAGTGATTTATATAGAAACAAGACAGAAACATGTTAACAATACAATAATAATGATGTGTTTAATTAAAATGTCAAATGTATTACCGAGACTTTATAAAGAGACCTTATGGTTTCCTTTCTCAAGATGATTACTGCAAACAATAACATCCCCTGGGATGTAGTAAATATAGAAAAAATCCAATTAACCTTAAATAGTTGTGTTATAGCAGCAATAACTTCTATAATTTCAAGCAGCCATGCCACACCTGTTATTGCGAATAATCGCAGAAACATTGTCAAACTGAAAAATAACACAAATAATAAATTCGATTAACATTTACATCAGAACATAGAAGTCTATATTAGTTACTTTGCCACATTTTTAATGTTTGTGCTTTCGGCATTGGACCAAATGTTGCAGTTTTCTTTGTCCTGCTTATATATACACCATGCCGCTGAGATTGACAGCCATAAATTAATAAGTATTGCCAGCAATATGGGACCATAATAGTAAATCATTGCGATGAAGGTATCCGCTGGGTACAAATTAATGTCACAGTATTTGTAAACATATTCATAGTAAAAATGATAAGATTCAAATCTTACTGGCGATAGTACAGGTGTATTTAGCAACACCAGGTTTCCATTCATTGATTTGAACAAAGTTCTCGGCCAATCCTGTGCCCGTTAGTAATGCCGCAGCTACGCTCCAAACAAAGAGATTGTATTTCTTGAAGTTATGAACCAACTTCATACCAATGTTCCTATACATCTTCCATAAGGTAAAGTTTATCATTAGGAGCCAAAGAAACATGGCTATAACAGCATAATAAATGCTGTAAGCTAAGAAACGCAGTTAAATATTATTACATGTAACCAAAATATGTTCAAGCGTATCGCACCTAAAGCAATACACATCCATCTTGAAGTTATTTTGGTATGAATAAGATTATCGATCCACAGCAACGTAAAGCTTACTGTGAGGCAAGCGAAGTAGCATAGGCAGCATTGGTCATAGACTTCGCGATACTTTGACAAGTAGATATATAGAGCAATGGTAAGAATCATACAAAATATGGAAACAACCCGCAACGGCTCGTGCATATTAACTGGAAATAGAAGAAATCAAAAAGTTTTAAGAACACTGCAATTTTATTTGTTAATTCGTTAATGACTTGGCTTACTTTCGCTTTTAGTACTTGTATAAGTTGTAGTATTGATAAAGTGTGGCACAAACTTGTAATTGTCGTCCTTAACCTTAAATGGTACTATGCAATAATCCCTGGATTGTTTACCGTTAACATAGTCGACTAGGAATCCGTTCTTTTGATGAACTTTTTATTAACATCTACAATATATATTTTTAATCAACTTCTATCAAACCTCAAGCAAATCCCAATCCAAACCAGTAGCATTAGCCGAAATGGAGTCACACGATTGTTCATAGTCCATTAGTACTAAAGTGTCCCTAAGCGAACGATCACTAAAGGATCCATCGAGTAGGTAATATGGAAAAGTATAATTTTCGAGTGACTTGTGGGGGTTACAACAAAAGTGTAAGCACACTTGAACTTGGCAAATACAGCCTCTCGGGTAATCAAAAACGTCTTGCTTTGAACCTTCGAACGTCCTCCGGTAGTTAAATAATCCAACTTGTTCTTTTGAAATTAAATAATTTATATATTGATAAGATCCATTTTTGAAGGGTTTTATATTCGATAGATCGACTGTATCAATATATTCGCAACCGGGAATCATCGCTTTGATCTCAGCCAAAATATAACAGATCATTAAGAGAACATTGCGAACATATCTCATTTTATTTATTAAGCCGATCAAATCTTCACTTCTCGAGAATAACTATTTATTCTGAATCTGACGATGTGCTTTCTTTGAAGCTTTCAAGTGAACTAATTAAATATGACCGGCCGATTCGAAATCGAATAACAATTTGTGGCGAAGAAAATCATAGGGGCTATTTGCATACGGGGTTGGTCAGTAAACCAATCGAGATAACAACTAATAAGTAAAACCACTGGAAATACACTAATCAAAGTGGTTAAATATATTTATATTGTATATCATATTATATACAAATTGAAACTCCCGCTGATTCACAACTATCTGGATACAATAAATTATATTAAATTGTTTTAGATTTATTGTCAAAATTCCCGTTCGGCAAAACTCAACTGGTGGCTGAAGCCATCTAGCAAACTCAGAATGAGCAACATGCTGCTGGTGTACAGGAGCATCATCGTGCCCACATGGACATACGGGATTCCATTTTTGGGCACAGCTGAAAAATCTTGGGTTAACCAAATTCAAGTTTTGCACAACAAGATGTTCTGGTGCTCCACCTTATGTCAGCAATAGGACGCTGCACAAGGAGTTCGACCTTCCAACAATTATGGAAGAAATCAATCGGCATACGAGGCAGTATAATGACCGGTTGCATAACGACGTCAACCCATTGGCTTGCACACTTGAGTCAAATACAACACGTAGGAGGTTGAAGCGCCTCCACACCAGCGACCTCTGGACTGTTGGGCGTTAACATAATGTGCTACAAATGTAATATTCGATGTTATGTATTATCTGCTAAAACCAGTTCTATGTTTATGTTATAGATTTTAATTCACTGATATTATTCATACCTTTACAAATCAATGTTTTATAGCCTTTCAATAGGTTAATTAATGTTTATAATATAATTGCTACATATAAAAATAAAAATAAAAAAAATAAATAAAAAAAAATTAAAAAAAATATATAAAGAAATTCTCTTTCAGAGTTTCGACTCCCTTAAAACTAAAGCCTCGAAACTTGGAACCTATACTAGTCTGTGTGTAGACAAGTTTCAAACTTGGGGTCCGACGTCAACTAGAAGACTAGGCAATCGATGTAATCGATAAATACCATCATATATCTCTACCAATTTTAAAGCAACAATCACAAAATTTGGTTTATTTATTTAATGATAACTAAAATCAGTCGATCCAAAAAAAAGAAAGAAACAAAAGTAATAAATTTAATTAACTCATGCTAAATTTTAATATTAAATTTAAATTAACAAGTAAGAGTGCTGTAGTCGAGTAAACTCGACTACGATATACCCTGCACACAGTTATTAAAAAGATTTACACTAACACGTGAAACACGCAATTGTAGGTAGCGGGGCTCATGCCATCTGCTTCGGCTGCTGATAGAAATGAGATCAATATGAGAATATATTTTCCACTAAGTATGAGAGAGATATATGATATATATATATATATATATGTAATATGACATATATGAGAATATATGTTTCTTATCCGATCTTGACGAAATTTGGGCATTTGATCAATAATATGCATATGCAAATCATGTATTAATTAGAAGATTCTGCCTTAAAATTGTGGCATTTATTGCTATCGGAAATTTAATTTGTCGATATTCGATAAACGAAGGCAGTTATCGAAAAAATAACGCAAACTTGATCTGTACCTGGTATACGAGAACTTCTCGAGAAGTCTCTAGCTCTTACAGTTCTTGAGATCTGCGTGTTCATACAGACGGGCGGACGGACGGACGGACAGACGGACAGACGGACAGACGGACAGGGCTATATCGACTCGACTATTCATCCTGATCAAGAATATATATACTTTGTGGGGTCGGAGATGCTTCCTTCTGCCTGTTACATACAATTGCACAAAACCATTATACCCTTTTTACCCATTTTTAATGGGTTCAGGGTATAAAAATCAAGAAATATTTATAAGATTTCAGTGGGTATTTAAATGCAAATTTGTCCAATATTTATTTCATGAATTGGGGAAAATCCCGGAAATAAACCATTCATAATAATTAGTATTAATTTGTTAGGCCTGCATGAGAAACAGTTATTCAAAAGACAGGACGTTTAAAATTGAGTTCTTAATTATAGAAATTTAGGACTCTGCATAAGTGGGAAGCAGTAACAAGACGATCCAGAGGGAACAGAAAAATTAATTTGGCTCAGAAATACAGCTGAATCTATTTCACCATTTAGTAATTTAACTATAAACATCACACCTAACATATCTCGACGATTAGCTAAGCAGGGAAGGTTTTGCATGGTGTATGGAGGCAGCATACCCCAAAAACTCTTCTGCACAGATTCCAATCTACTTCGGTGAATCGGATATTGAGGAGACCACACACGATATCCGTATTCCAGAATTGGACGTATAAGAGTGATAACAAGCTCTGTAAAAAAAAAAAATAATAATAATTTTTTTGACCAACGCTTAACTAAACCAAGAACTTGAAAGGCAATAGGTTGTTGGCGGTGAACTTGAAAGATCAGCCTATGCCACGATCACGACGCCACCAGTCCCACAGATCCCAGTCATAAAATTTGGTAGGCATATTATAGGTAACTGCTTATAAGTATCGATATAAAATCTTTTTGGATACGCCCATTCCAGCGCTTATCACCCACAATTTTAAGAATATAGTCACCAGACGAGGAAGGTAGCTTGCTGGTAACCTCCTTCAAGATCGGCGTAAACAATTTCAGACCACGCAAGCACTCCCCGGCCCCAGGAAATCTGAAATGAGCATATCATCCACAATTTGTAAGCTGGAGCCAACAAATTTTGAAAAATAAATGACATAATTGGATGGCCACGATCACTTCACCTCCCAAAACTGACATATAACGCTCACAAAATTGCGGAAAACCTATAAATCTTGTAATTTAAACTTGAAATGGTACTAAGAACCTGTTCTAATATCTTATATCTTCCGCAGTTTTAGAGCTATTGTTAGCAAACAGACTGGTAAGTTACCAGGAACCTCCTTCTATTATTTGTATTTCTTGGCTTTTCCCAGCCCAATCAGATGGTATTACTTATTGGTATCAGAGTATTTGGCTGTCTGTGACATCAAACTGTAACGTTCTCAATTGTTTTATATCGTGAATATGCAAATTAAAAACAAATACATTTTCTGTTTCATACTTTCTCCCCTTGGAATTTTGAATATGATAAGCTGTAAATTGTTTATTGTGAAACATTTGGATAACTTGTGAATAATTATTAATATTTGTTATTATTTGGGGCATCAAATCACGTTTGTTGAGGACTCCAGACTAAGTAATTACATTCTTGAGCGGGTAGACTCTTCCATTCTTTCTTTTTTTCTCTAAGGGAACATATCGAAACAAAACATAATTATATTAAAAATAATAATTTTTTTATGCAAATTGCAAAATGGGTTACCGAGACTTCATAAAGAGACTTCAGCACGTTTTTATTCGGAACTGCTACGAAAAACAAAAACATTCCCTGTGTATCAAAAAATATAGCAACAATCCATGTGTCTGTTATTCCAAAACCATAAGCAATAATTTCAGGTAACCATAATACACCTATGGTTGCGAATAACCACAAAAATTTGTCAAAGCTGCATAATAACGGAAAGAATAAGCTCAATTAATTAATAAAAGTGCACCAGTACATAATGGGCTAATCCTTAACTTACTTTTCTTTAATTGTTACAATTTGTATGCTAGAATCGGACAACATGCTGCAGTTTTCCTTGTTCTGCTTATATATAGATCTTCCCGTTTTAATTGAAATTAGTGTGTTGATAAGTATTGCCAGAATAATAGGACCATAGTAATAAATCATTGCCGACCAATCCTTCCCTGGATACACATTAAAGCACAGATTCATTAAATATATTCAAAGCAAAAGTAAAAAGCGATAATCTTACTTTCTATCCAACGGACGTTAATAGGAGCACCAGGCATCCATTTTTCGGGTTGAAGGAAGTACTCAGACAATACTGTGCCCGCCAGTAATGCAGCAGCCACACCCCAAACATAAAGATTACATTTCTTGCAACTGAGTCTTGGCTTCGTGTCAACCTTCTCAAATATCTTCCAAAAGCTAAGGTTTATCATCAAGAGCCAAAGAAACATGGCGATAACAGCAAAATAACAGCTGCAAACTGAGAGGCGCAGTAAAATGTTATTATAATTAACTAAAGTAAGTTCAATTCGATCGCACCTAAAGCAATACACATCCATCTTGAAGGTCTGATCTCATGAATAAACGATTCGGTCCACAGCAACGTAAAGCTAACTGTGAGGCAAGCGAAGAAGCATAGGCAGCATTGGTCATAGACTTCGCGATACTTTGACAAGTAGATATATAGAGCAATGGTAAGAATCATACAAAATATGGAAACAACCCGCAACGGTTCGTGCATACTAACTGGAAATAGAAGAAATCAAAAAGATTTAAGAACACTGCAATGTTATTTGTTAATTCGTTAATGACTTGGCTTACTTTCGCTTTTAGTACTTGTAGAAGTTGTAGTATCGATAAAGTATGGCACAAACTTGTAATTGGTGCCGTTAACCTTAATTGGCACTAGGCAATAATCGCGTTTCTGAATATTCCGTTTATGATCGAATAATAATCCGTTCTTTTAATAAAATTTTTATTAATATATAAAATATAAATTATCAATCAAGGTCTATCAAACCTCAAACAAAGTCCAATGAGGCTCTTCATTTTTATTCACATCAAACGTGTCACATGATTCCTCAAAGTCGGTTAATACTTCAAGTTTCTCAAATACATTTACCTCCTCCCTTTTGCCATTGCGTCGAGTGATACTAAAAGTGTCATTATTGAAGAACTTGTGGGAACTTGAGCAACACAAGTGTAAGCACATTTTCACGTGACAAATACAGCCTCTCAAGTATGCATTAACATCATTATTTGTGCCATTGTAATTTCTCCGGATAGTATAGCTTGCAACGTTGGATTTAACGATCAAAGCATTTCCGTATTGATACGATTGATTTTCGAAGCGATCTGTATTCGATAGATCAACTGTATCAATATAATCGCAACCAGGAATATCCCCTGTTACCGCAGCCAGAATACAGCTAATTATTAACAGAAAGTTGCTTAACTGTCTCATTTTTTTTTATAAAACTGATAAATTTTTCACTTCGTAATTAATTCTTAATATTAACGATGTGCTTTCATTGAAGTTTTCAAGTGAACTAATCCAATAGGACTGACCGATTCGCAAGCGATACAATGGACTAAAATGTATAATGAAATAGTTGTGGTGAGGAAAGTCAGAGTGGCTATTTGCATTCCAGGCCAATCAGTAAACTAATTTAGTTATCAAGAAATAAGTACACTAAGTGCACTAGTCGAGAAATCAATTATTTAAATAGAGAGTAGCTGAGTATGAGATAAACTGTAAGAAGCCGTCCCGTACAATTGGCAGTTACTAAATATGATTAAGATGAAGCAGATGCTTATGTCTATTTGTGGGTATAGGCACATAGCAGACAACACATAGAGGCATCAAATCGATAAAAAGATAATTACATATAAATCGTTGGCCGTAGGTCGAAGCCGGCGCGTCGGAAAATTTTTGAGGTGAACACAATTCAATGCTTTACTTGTCTTTATTCATATATAAAATTAAAATTCCCTAATAGAATATAGAAGTAGCCCTGCTTGAGTATACGTGTATGCTGCGATCAGGTATAAAATTATTCTATGTGTACGAAAATATCTGCAATATTGCTTGTAGCACGCATTGTGCGCGCTGGAACTCGATTGGCCATGCAACCTTTTGCAAAAAAACAAAAATGTATTATCTAGGTCTAGATTTTTTTAGATTGGATATATAAAAATTGATTGTGGCAAAAAGATTGTGGTCCAACAATTGGCAAGGCTGATAATGGCAGTCCACTCCGGTACGCTATCCCACTACTGCCTACCACGGGAACTCTTGGCTGCTGGTTTTCACCCCTGGCCCGGTTCATCCCTCCTTAGCCAACCTGAATGCCGTGGACTCCTCCGCGGCACCCATATTGATGGCAAGCTTAGTGCGGACGTTCCGTCAACATGGCTGGTCCATTACACAGTGATCCCCAGCCTCAGGCCATCCCACAATCGGACTTCACAGAGGCGTGATTACAGAAGCTGCCAACCTTCCAGTCGATGTGCTTGATTCTCAAGCGTATTTTTGTTTAGGTTTTTCGGACTGCTTTACCGATGAACTGCTTTCATTTAAAATATTGGCCATTTACTATGCGTAAAGACACTGCTTCTAATCTTGCATACGTGTTGTTCACAGAGCGCTGCTTCTTATGAACAAACTAGTGAACTGCTTTGTTAGTGTAGTGCTTTAGAACTGCTTACATGTTTTAACATCTGCACACTGCAACGACATTAATATTAACAGTCCAAATTTAAATATTTTTGATTTTTAAAAAGCTATTGAAAATTAAGTTTTCTCAAAAACAGAGTGCTTAAAAATAAAATAATAATTATATAAAAAAAATTAAGCTCGCCCGAGCAGGGACTTGAACCCTGGACCCTTGGATTAAAAGTCCAATGCTCTACCGACTGAGCTACCCGGGCATATATTTGCTGCTGGTCAAGGAACACTTCTGATAAAGTCGATAGAAAAAGGATCATACGATTTGGAGTATAGGCAATTATAAAATCCAGGAAAACACTGTGGACTCTACAATTTAAAATAGTTTTATTTTTATGCCATATTCATACATGTTTACATATGTTTTGTTTGTTTTTATTTATTTATATTTGTATTGTTTTATGGATTTATAGTTGAAAGTTTCATTTTATAATCATTGCATACGCAATGGAACCCATATCGTTGTATAAATATGGATCTCATTTAAAATTATTTATATAATTTTTTTTATACATGGAATGCAGTTAAACTTTTTGCTCAGACGCACGGTGTGCTCCCCTATCCCAAAACTACAAACTTTGAATTGCATTTTGATTGAGAAATCAATTCGATTGGACAATTTCAAAAATATACATAAATTAAACAAAAACAATTAATTCATTTGTGCTAAGTTTTTTTTTTTTTTTTTTTTTTTTTTAAATCGTTTTGTTTGAGTTTGCCTTTTAAATTTTTTTTGTTTGGGTGTTTTCTTATTTAATATCTTAATGCCCTGGTTTTGTATTTATATTACTTTTCACTAAAAATTTGTCTTGCTAACTCGATACATATAATTTAGGCTTATGAGCTAGGTTCACATAGACTACCGATAGGTTCTAGAATGCACTAACCTTAGCTTAGCGAAAAGTACAGCATAAATAATTACATTACATTTAGATATAGGGTTTGTTTTCAGTTTTCAGTTTTCTGTTTTATTTTTATTTTCTTTTCTTAATTTTTGTTGTTGTTGTTTTTAATCTTAGGGGTTTAACAATTTGCGCATTGCCTTATGTATTTAATTGTAATGCACACTTACGCTACAAGACAATATGTATAGAATTTGTTATAGGATTTCGATTTACAGACGTAAAAGATTTGATTCAACTCGAAATAATATTATTGAGAGAGCTATAGATAATTCTCAGTGGCTATAGAGCTATAGAAATTCTGCTAAAGTTTCGCAATATAGCCACAAATTGATCGTTTGCCAAATTTCCTGTTTATCCTCCGAATTTGTTCATAATTGGGTGCAAATAAAACAAGTCTGTTTTAAGTTATGTATTAAATAATTTTGAGTTAAATTAGTAAAGCATTTGAATAGCTGCTAACTTTCAACAAAACACAAATTAAACGGAACATTTCGGTTCATTATTTAAAAGTAGCTCTCGAGCAAAACAATTCATTTATAAAAAGAAACACAAACATAATAAGGCGCCGTTTGAGAGTGGGGCGCTCTGCTATATACAAAACTAAACATAGCCTTATATGGGTAGATATGCAAATACATAAATATATACATACATACATGCATATATTATGTACGACTGATAGGTTTTAAGTACACATTTGAGGATATTCGAATTAATTGGTAAACGAAAACTAATTTTAATAGAAATCACTTTGAAATTATTGCAAATATTACGTTCGATTTTGCTGGGTTTTAGTTCATTTTGTTTTTGTTCGTCTGTGCGGCTTAGGAATAAAATTTATGCTAGACTTAGAACTAATAGCTTTTCGAATACTGCTTAGAGAAAGAGGTTTATCATACTGGATGTCCAACGGTAACTAAAGCATATTCCAGATCCTTGCCCATGCTCAAGCCCAAGGCTTGAGTTTTGTGTGTTCGTTTCATGTGTGCGTGTCCGGGTGTGTGTGTGTATGTGTGAGTGTGTGAGTGTGTGTGTGTGTGTGTATGTATGTTTGTATGTGTGTACGTAGGAAGGCTCTGAGAGAACTAGACAGTTCCACCTCCAGTATCATAAACCCAAACGAGCCGCGCTCCAGCAACGGCTCGTTTCTCAGCTTAACACGAATCAGTTGCAAACAAGAAACATCGTCTTTGATGTTGGTTGATCGACGGCGGCGGCGGTTGCGGATGCAGATGCGAATGCGGAGGCAAGGCAGTGGCAGTGCCAATTGCAATGGCACAGGCACCGGCTCAGCAGCAGAACAAATTGCAGTCCACAATATCCGCTTTGTACTCCAGTTCCAGCTCCAGGTCTTGGCTCAGCTCCGGCTCGGGCTCACAGTCCGAGTCCAGCAGCTGGTCAATCTCACGTTGTTGTTGTTGCTGCTGCTGCTGCTGCTGCTGCTGCTGCTGCAGCTGTTGCTGCTGCTGGTACTGCCTGATGATAACCTGAGATCAGAACTCTTGCGGATATTTGATGCAATCGGCATTGGCATTGCTGGCATTGGCCACCGCCGCGGCGGAGCTGAATAGCGAATTGGAGACGGCATTGCCGGCGCCAAGATTGCTGCCACCTCCGCCGTTAGCGCTGCCGCTGCCGAGCACCGAGGCCGCTGTAGCATCCTGAGAGCCCTGTGACTGATAGCCGCCGGCCACGCTGGCCGCTGCCGCCGCCTGATATGGTTCCTGATACAACTGATTGAGTCTCTAACCAGTACCCGAAAAGTGCCACGCGTCCTATGCGCTCAGATGCGCGAACTGTGACGGATGGATATCGAACTGGTGATAGGGATGGCCATAGGGGCCCATATGATAGGGCACAATGTTCATCGATGCCATCTTGTGCTCCTTCTTCCACTTCATGCGGCGATTCTGAAACCAGATCTTGATCTGTCGCTCCGTCAAACAGAGCGCGTGCGCGATCTCAATGCGTCGCCGGCGCGTCAGGTAGCGATTGAAGTGGAATTCCTTCTCCAGCTCCAGTGTCTGATAGCGGGTGTATGAGGTCCGTTGTCGTTTCGTCTCGCCATTGGCATTCACAGTACCTGCAAAAGTTGTGAAACCGTTTATCATTAAAACATGTTGCAATCTATGTTTATACAAAATTAACCAACAAAATTAAAATTCTACATAATTAAGAATCGAAATAATCAAATCCAAGAGCGAGCCTAATGTCACTAAGCTTATTCTCAACATTTTTTACACTTCGTTGGAGGGCGTTTCTAGGTAATCGCAAAGGCCTCAAGTGGACAAGGCACCGTTTAAATTGAGTTTAAGTTTAATTTTCCTTTTATTTATTTTGTTTTTCTTGTTGTCTGCGAGGAGGCAGGTAGTTTTGTTGTTTATATAGTAATTTTCTGCAACGATGCTCATTTCATAAATATGACGTGTCAAGGTGCAATTTGATTTCACTGCCGAAATCGTTTCTCATTGTTATTGTTGTTAGCTAAAAAATCAACAATATCCTTGCCCAAGGAAAGGGGCTCGATGCAGTCTCATTGTAGATACTAGAGAGCTACTTCCTAGGCAGCTACTGCCTCTGCTGCTGCTCAATATCACTGCCTGCCTCCCACTGCTCTCGGGCCAAAAGATAATGACAATTTCCCGTACCCAACAATTACCACGCCCCTTTCCCCCCCAATTCCTCAGCCCTACCAATCAAGTATTGTCATTGTTTTGTGGCTGAACGAGGGCGTTTGCAACGCGTCGTTCGTAATGATGGGGCGGTTTGTGGTAAAGTAGACTTTTAAAAGCCATCTACGGTGGCGTGTTATTTGGCCAAGTCAATTGGCCCGCCCGGTATTCAACTCACTAGAGAATGAGACAATGCCTCACACACACACAAGCACACACACACACACAGTCAGTCAGTCATTCAGTGAAATGTGTGGCAGTCAGTCAATGTGATAGACGGGCCAACTGAGGAACGCTTCATTCTGTCAGCACTTTGGGAAAGACGACAAATGTTCTTTTTGGACCCCTTGGTCGACACATTCTCCAGCGCACCACTGAGCATACATATATGGGTCACGGCCCATTGCTGAACGCCAAACGCCGGCTCTGCAAAGTAAAAGAAATGCTTCGAAGCGCATTTGCTCGCTTGCAAATCCTTCTCAAAGCAGCCATATTGTGGCACAACCGATGAGCATTGTAAAATGAAAATATTGTAATTATACCCTAAACCCATTAAAAATGGGTAAAAAGGGTATAATGGTTTTGTGCAAATGTATGTAACAGACAGAAGGAAGCATCTCCGACCCCACAAAGTATATATATTCTTGATCAGGATCAATAGTTGAGTCGATATAGCCATGTCCGTCTGTCCGTCCGTCCGTCTGTATGAACACGTAGATCTCAGGAACTGTAAGATCAAGAGAATTTGGAATATAGGTTCTCGTATACCAGGCGCAGATCAAGTTTGCGTTATTTTTTCGATAACTGCCTTCGCTTATCGTTTATCAAATATCGATAAATTAAATTTCCGATAGCAATAAATGCCACAATTTTAAGGCCGAATCTTCTAATTAATACATACTATGCATATGCATACTCTTGATCAAATGCCCAAATTTCGTCAAGATCGGATAAGAAACACCCAAGTTATAGTGGAAAATATATTCTCATATTGATCACATTTCTATTAGCAGCCGCCAGCAAATTCTCTGTGCATAATTATGCGAGCGTATGTGTAAGAATGAGATGGCATAATAATTGACGCGAGCCTCAATATGTTTTTTTGTGTATTGCGTGTTTCACGTGTTTGTCAGCAGAGGGCGCTTGCAGAGCTGCTCGCATTTTAGTGCAAATCTTTTTAAAGGGGAATTTGCCTATAATAATAGAATATATTTAACAACTGGGTTCAGGGTATATCGTAGTCGAGTTTACTCGACTATAGCACTCTTACTTGTTTTTGTTTGTTTTAATAAATGAATTATCAATGTGCATACAAGTTGTATAATATTGTGCCCAAGTTAGGTTTGTATATACTTCAAATGGCTTAGTTTTCATATTTAAATAAATTGTAATTATTAATAATAATTATTCTGATCAACATTCAAAACCGAGTAGGTTAGGGCTTTCTGTATGAAAAATCTAAGATAATTCGAATTTTGAACATTAGTTTTCGTTTATCATAGGCAGATCAATTATATTTATTTAATTATTTATACTTTTATCAATAACTGTCAACTATTCACGAATATCAATGCAAATCGATATGCGATAGAAGTAAAGGACACAATTGTAAAGATATAGATTTCCAATTAATATGCAATCTACCCTGAGTGATCAACTGTAAATATTGCAGTTTTTTTGTTAACCAAATCGTATTTTCACATTGAACAGACAATTATCAATAAACTCTCCCGGTTTAGGTCCTTTTAATGATAATATTGACCTTTTTATCTACTGATTCTTTTTAGAGGGAAACATTTATCGTTAAGACTTTAAGTCAGCTTTCCTAAAAAAAAGTAGTTCGTTGTGACGTTTAATTTACGTTTTAGGTAAAAATAAGTAAATCTCTCTCCCTTTATATTGCTGTCTCTGTTTCTGTCCTTATTTTGTTTTTTGGTGTTTCCTCCATTATCTTTTTTTTTTAGTTTAGTGGTCGACGTGACATTTTCGGAAGATGTCGGGTCACATCAACCAGTAGGAAATCTAAATGGAATTTGTGATTAAAGTTAAAATTAATTACCACTCATTTAATTAAAGTGAACTTAACTGTGGCAAATACCGAAGCGCCGGTCGCCAAAAACCAACAATCACACACACACACGCATACACACACATTTACACCCACTCAAACACACATACACACGCACAACGGCAGCCATGAAAAGCACTTTTGCGCTAGTCACAGTCATGTCTAAAAGTCTTCGTCCCTGCGCGCCTTGCTGTGAACCACAACTCGTAGTTGGGTGCAATTTGGCCATCTTGAACGGGTTTAAACTAATGACCACGTAAACAGCGAGCAGACAGTAACCAGACAACGACATCGCCTCCATCACTCATGTGGATCAACAATAGAGAGAGATAAGGAGAAAGACAGAGCGAGAGGGCGAGAGAGAGAGAGAGTACTTGAGCACTAGCTCTGACCCATTTCGGTCAGTTAGCATCGCTGTCAGTCAGCTTATCAAGTATCAAATTTGATTCAGAAACTAATAACTCTCGGAAACCATTAGACCACATAGCATTTCAAAAAGGGCCAGAATACGCCAAAAACTTTGCAGACGGTGACCACACGGCCAAGGCAGCACCTCATGCAACTTTCAGTGGCATATGATGTATGAAGTGCAGACGCAGCTTCACTTGCAGGTTGCATTTATTGTTCAAACTATTGCTGACCTTGCCCAGTTAAAAAACAAAATGGACTACAAAAGACTTGCATTGTCCATAGAAAATCAATATGCATTGGAGCTGGAGGCGGCCAGTTGGGGAACGTTCCCCTTTTGCTCCTCTTCTTGTTTGTGTAAGGTATTGTGGACACTGGGCAGGGGCAGGGGAGCATACAACACTTACACTGCCGCCAAACCATTTACAATTGTCAAATGCTGCTGTCATATGATGTTGCAATTTGTTTACACATGCAACACACTCACAGCTGCAGTCGCAGTCGCTGCGGCATCTATAATCATGCGAGTATTGGTACGCGTAAAGTATCTGTAAGATACATGCAAAGTATCTGGGGATGGCTGAACAGCATTTTTGGTATTACTTATGGGATTTGGTATGGAAACCTTTCACAATCATAATACTCTCGAGTTTTCAGTTGAAACTGAAAATTTTAAAAACATGAACTCATATGCTTAAATTCAAAAATATTATAAAGTTGTTTTTTTTTTCTTCTTAAATTTGAAATGAACTTTTGTTATATTAAAATGGTTTAATGAATATATTGAGTTTTTGTTAATATTGTCTTTTGCTAGATATTACAATTTATTTTAAAACTAAGGCCACATGATTGGTGTATTTTGTAGCCCTGGAAACTTGTTCCATTTACCAAACAGCATTATTTATGTCTAAATCAGTGTTCAGACGAGAGACTTGATTTCCAGCTAAAGATCAACACAGAAACCAAACCAAACCAAGCCGATTGCCGGGCAACCCGTTGAGGGCTCAACCAAATGTCACCAATGCGGCTGCAAAACTGACACTGGGAATGGGAATGGGTGCTGGGACTGGAAGTAAGAGTGGGAATGGGAGTGTGACTGGGACTAACTACATATCTACATACATTCATTGTACACATAGATGCATGATACGTATACATACATACATACATACATACATAAGTAGCGCGCATCGTTGTCGCTTGTCGTCATGGCCAGGCGCAAAGCCCCATAAGATGACAGCAGTTGGCTGAGGCACTGGCACTGGCACCTGGCGTGTCATATCACTTATCGTAGTGGCATGGGAATGGGCTTGGGATGAGTACACATAAGTAGGGGCATGGGCATGTCGGCTCTTGACAGCGCCAATGAGCGAACATTCGAAGCGTTTTACAACTTTGTGCCCATTTCGCTCGCTTGGTCTAGTCATCTCGTGAAATACTATATAGACATATTGGATTTTGCATACATAATATATATATATATATATATATATATATATACATATAAATACGTTTATACTTTTAGCATGCGACGCGCTGTGAATGAGGAATTTCATGTGTGTGTGTGACATTTTTGTTTGGTCTTTTGTTTTGATCTTTTGCATTTCATTTTCATGTAAGATGACGTCAAAGTCAAACGCTGACAGCCTTTTAACATATCAGTTGATATTTGAAATTTGGTGCATGCAAAAATTCTGCAACAGAATTTATTAAGTGACACACAGACCGAGACAGAGACAGAGACAGCGGCAGGCACAAACTGTGGCTGCCACAGACTCAGATCACTGGCAATTCTGCAATTCAAATTGCCATTGTCTTCTTGCCACATTTTGCATACGTGGTACACGGAAGGGGGCGGAAGCCGATCATGTTGTGATTGACACAAGATTAGCATACGAACACAGGTTCAAAGTTAAGCTAAAAACAATTGGCCTAGGTCAAGAGACAGGAGAGGCGCGCAGTTGGAGTCGGAGTTGGAGTCAGAGTTGCCATTACAATTCGGCTTACAGTTAATTGTTTTTTGCTGCCGATGCTGCTTATTCATCATCGTCGTCGTCGTCGTCGTCGTCGTCATCGTCTTCGTAAATAGAAATAAATAAAAAACGCTTGCGGCATGTCACAAACACTTGTACTGGTCATTTGTCAGCGGACGGCGTCTACCCCGCTCTGGAGACAGTTGAGGTATAAAAATAAATACGAAAAAAAAAAAAACATCAGCTGAACTGAACATCGTCATCGTAATCAGCCGCGCAACGTGTGTGGCATGAAGCTCAACGAATCCCAGTTACTGTCAGCCGTACGAGCCAAGTTCATCTTGCAACTGGCTGGAGTTCGGAGTCGATCTTATCGCAAATAAATAACAACAACAACAACGACAACTACAGGCGTACTAGTTTCACATGTTGTTGCTACGGCGAAATGCGGCAACAACAACAATAACATTAAAGATATTTCAGCATCTGCAATTTGCGCTCGAGATCGCAAAAAAAAGTTCATAAATCAACGCACTTCCGATTACGCAAGATCACAAGTGGATACTGGCTAGTGGCCCGTGGTAAGTGCCACAAAAACAGCGACTTGCTGCAAACGGCTGCTTAGTGGCTCGGCTAATGAGTCGTTTACCCAAAACCATTATCAGTGTCAAAATGCAGTCAAATGATCATCAGTCATAAGTGAGACCCGCTCGATTGAAGTTGTTCAGGGGATAGGGTCGCTGAGGGGCAAACATACAAATACACTGTTTGAAAGTGTTAGAATTGCTGTCATAATATCGTCATTACTTATTTGTTATGTAATAACAAAAAAACTAACTGGGATTTTCTTTAATAATCGAAACAATTATTGGCAATTAATATATAACGTGTATAGTTGCCTTAAACTGTTTCGTTGGCAATGAAATAAGGTTAACTAAAAAGTATTAATTAACTGAGTTGTAGACCTTTGCTAATATCTACTCTTAAGTCAGTTATTGTATTAACAAGTATTAATTATTATCATAATTAATACAAGCCCACATTTTGTTTTATATATGAAATACCTTTAGTCGATGCGTTTAAAAATTGTTGATTTCATAAAGTATATAAATAAATCAACTGGAGACGTGTGAGGCAAAAAAGAACGAGCGGGGGAAGAAAACGAAAGGGAATGGAGAGTACACGAGAATGTTAATTTGTTCGGGAATCGAGAATCGGGAATCGGGCGCCTGTTGGCCATGCTCGAACTATGTTGCAAGAGATAAATCTTGAAGCTGGCGGTCGGCGACTGTGGTTGGTTTGGCGGCTGCGATCGAGGGGCACGTCAAAGGGGCCGCTTGGGGTCGACATGTGCAGCGGGTTAATTTCTTTCGGAAAAATAAAATTAATCAAATATGCCCACTATTACACTGTGTATGAGTGTGTGTGTATGTGTGTGAGTGTGGTTCGAGTGAGAGTTCTCGCATTCCTTTGGTGATAAATGATGAGCGGGCAGTTTTGTGCAATGCGACAAATGATGTGACATTTGTGATAATGAAAGTGTTGCAGCAGCACGAGCTACAAATAGATACGACTGAATGATATATGATATGTGATAGAGACAGAGAGAGAGAGAGAGAGAGAGAGAGAGAGAGAGAGAATGATGCTTATAAAGTAAGAGTGAAAGAGAGAGATTGTGCGTTTGTTTTACAACAACAGGTGTTTCGGTTTATCGCTGCTGGGGAAGTGTTCGTGGTTCACACACCATTAAAGTGCTATTAAATCGTAGTTACAACTTCAATTGTCAGACGACAGACGACAGACAGACCGAAGCATCTGTTGTATCTATATCTGTAACTGTAACCGTATGAACATTAAGCTGTATCTGTATCTGGCCAATCATTAATCACAGCCCAAATAAAAAGACGCTGCCGTCAGACGTTGGTCAGCATCATAAAAAATGGTCGATATATTAAATGAGAACTTTTCGAAAAACGGTAGCAGTTGCCCCTGCACTCCAAACAGCCCCCGTTCCTCGGTCCCTCGTTTTGCTTTACACATTTGCCTATTTGCAGCAAACAATTTTTGAGCCGCATGTTGTTTCTGGCCCTCTTCTTGTATTGTGTTTGGTTCACTTGCCACGTTTTTATGTGCGAATTGTGCATGACTTCATCTGCTGCTGCTCTTGTTGTTGTTGTTGTTGTTATTCTTATTGTGGGTGTTCATTGGCGTCTTTTGGCATTTTCTCTCACTCGCGTGGCTGCCTTTGGTTTCTTGAAAAATGGAAATTATGTCAAGAAGTAAATTGATTATTTCGCTTTAAAGCATTTCTCAATTTATATTCCGTGTTCGTTGTCAACACAACACGAACACATTCAGTTTCGTCAGCTGAAAGCATCAACAATAGTTGCTTGGCTTTTTGCATGGCGGCTGATTTTTTTTCATTTCGTTTTCTTTCATTTGTATTTGTTTGGTTTTGTTTCTGCGTTTTTCAAAAGCCACTCAACTGAGATGACATCATGCGCTCCGAACTTCGCGCCGAGCTCAAACAGCTGATGCCGTAGCAAATTAAACGATCTGAACCCTCAAAGTTCCAACCAATTGACAGCATATGGTTTCCGGTATAAACACTTGGCCCAATGTCCTACCCAATTCTGTTGGTTGACTGCAGAAGGTTTCATATATTTTGAGGCTTAAAGTGTATAAGAAAGAAATTCAATTGATTGGGTTTAAGTTAAGGCTGTTTTGAGAAGTGTGAAAATTGAAAGAAACCCAAAGTTGTTGTTAAGGTCGATATTACAACAATCTATTCTGCTGCCAATTTAATTCGAATTTTTATCTATTTTTGTATGTATTTCAGACCCAATTGCAACAATTATAATTCAATTCCCCAAGTCGAAATCAACAGGTTGATGTGACTCTTGAAAGTTAAGTGCTTTTTGGGGGATTAAACAGACGACAACCCCCTTAGAGACACGTGCCTGAACCAGCTCAAACCCCCACCCCCCCACCAACCCCCCAGCCCCCCTGCACAAGAGAGATGTAAACCAACCCTTCAAACGAAGTGAACTTGAAAGCAGCAATAATTGTTTTCAATTCGAAGCAGTTGCCAACTCATCGCAACTTGGCTTGGAGCAACATCCTGGCCCAATCCTGAGGCACGTCTGTATAATGAGCTGGCGTTGTGTTGAAAATATAATAAATGAATTATCTGCTTAATTAATGAGCTTTTAATTTTTAATGGCGCGTCGCAGTCAGCGCCAACTGCAGACAGACGAATGGCCAAGAAATGCCCAAGTTTGTTATAACTCTTGTACTCGTTATTCTTTTCGGCCCAAACCTGAACCTGAACCTGAACCGAACCCAAAGCAGAACGTAGCCAACGAGCTGTGTTGGACATGGCCAGACCTGTGGTTGTGGTTGTGATGTGCTGTGGTTGTTATCAAGCGATGCATATCTTTAAGATACAATTTTAATGTGGCTTCTTGCAAATTATTTATGCGCGTTTTTTCGCTCAAATAATTATCGTTTATCTTTGATTTGAGAAGAGAACTGAGGAGGCTCTTAAAAGCGCGTTCGGTGATTGTTTCAATAGCTACTAACGCTATTTCCCTCTCCTTCATTCTCTCTATCTCTCTCTCTCTCTCTCTCTCTCTCACTCCCTCTCTCTCTCACTCACTCTCTCTCTCACTCTCTCACTCTCTGTCTCTCGTTTCCTCGTCTGTGTGTGTGTGTGTGCATGCTCGAATTCAAAATGACTACCTCAGTTAATTATGGGGCTCCCGAGTAGGGAGCAAGCGTCGCGCTTGCGCACATAAATTAGCTGGCGCGACGGTCAAACCAGTTCTACAGAGACCCCTTCAACAAGTTCATACCCCTCACCACCCCTCCACCGTTGAGTACCTGTGCACTCATTTTTAATGTCCTTTCATCTGCAGTTGAATGAACGCCGTTGTTGTCTGGGCTTCTGGACTTATTTTCGCCATGTCCTTGATTAAGTGCGAGGGCTTCCACAACAAAACAAAAAAAAAAAAAATAAAGAAAAAATGCAGACAGCGCGCAGAAGCCGGTAGCAGGTAGAGTGTAATCAATCAAAGACATTAAATAGAATTTTAAGCAGAAGTCATTGACTTTCCATTAATAATTTCCTTTGTAAATTGCATCCTGTGGCAATTGTTGTAATTGTGATGAATACTTTTTTAACACACACACACACACACACACGCACAGCACAGCCTCTGCCTTTGCCATGACCAGCTACTGTCCACTAAACGTCAACAGCAATGACGTTAGCTTCAATTATGTATCTTGAGGTGGCTGTCTACCTCAATTTCCCTCACCACTTTCCGTAAGCGTATCAAGCACAGTCTTTCAGTTTGGATTCTGATCAATTTGTCTTTGGTCTGCCAGCTATTATGCTTTTGATGATGCATTTAAACGTAATTATCTTGCAGAATATATTGCATAATAAATATATTCGACAGGGATCAAAGCCAACTTGCGTTAGACAATCAGACAATTAACTCAGTCAATCTCTGTTTGCTTGGCAAATTGATTTGACAGTTAGGAATTGTGATATTTACGTCTCTTCCAACTACTGCAATCAGAATTAGCGGAAGCAAATCCACTAAGATGATTGATTTCATACTATTTGAGTGATTTATTATCTAAAAAACATTTTATTTTTGTATGGGGAGAAGAAATCTGCTTAACATTAAAAGTATCGTTAGACCATCGACGAAAACTATCTACTTAAATATTTCGAAATTATTGAAAGAAATTGCAGGGTACAAAAAAAATACAAAAATACTAAAAAGGCATTTGTAATAAAAAGAAGATTATTATCTTATAGATTGTCTATTGGATAACAGATAGAAAACTATCTACTATATTGAGAAAATATTAAACAAAATTTAAGAAATTAAAATATCTCTTACAGTTATCATAAATTAATTATCAATAAATTAATAAGATCTATATATATAAATATATATGTGATTATTTTGGAAAAATATTAAAAAACTGCTAACTAATTTTCTTTTATTCAAAAATTAATTTTTCATACAAAAAGAGTTAGAGAACACATAGCAGAGCAAGGTTTCGATCCTCGGACCTCTGGGTTATGGGCCCAGCACGCTTCCACTGCGCCACTCTGCTGACGAATTCGCCTTCGTCTAGAACACATAATTACAAGTCGAGTACTCGCAATTTAGTTACGCTTAAACAATGCCAAGATTGAGTTGTTAGTTATTTAACAAAAAATAACCAATTTACTATTATTTACAAATTGATTTGCATATATTTAATTCGTTGCTTTGTTCAGCATTTAATATGTTAATCATGGCCTCAGCTTGCTACCGGTTTGTTTTTCTGGGTGCGCGCCTCAACCCACTCGCGTTAAAAATATAGACATTTGAGTGGAAGCAGATATAAATACAATTAAGTGTAGAGAATTGTTTGGGGTGCCAAAGAAACTAACTTGAATTTTAACTAAAAAAACTGTGCAGCGAGGTTTTTGAAAACAAAAGTATTCAACATGGCTGCCAGCAAAAAACAGCTACAACAAAACAACACTCGAACTTGGCAAAAAAAAAAATAAAAACCAAAAACAACAACAAGAATGAAAGAGACTGAGTTACTGAAGCTGTGGGGCTTGTGACGATGATGAAGATGAAGCTGAAGATGGTGAAGTCGAGCGCGGAACAAGTTTTAAACTTGCTACAAAAGGTGTCTTTAAAAATCTTTTAATTTCGACTTTTTGCGCGCATCGAAACATTTTTGTGGCGGCGAGCTGCAAATTTGCTGTCGTCAGGCGCAGCAGATGGGAAGGGGTGAGGGGAGGGGATGGACTACTGCTGTTTGCATCCGCCCGCCTTTTATTGAATCGCGAAGTGCACCGAATGCGAAAGAGGGCAAAACTGAAAGTAAAGTAAGCCAATGCGTTCCACTGTACACCACTCCATAGTACCACTTTCAAGTTGGTGCCTGCTTCTGACTGCTGCCTGCTGCCTGCTGCCTGCTCGGCAGGGCCCAAGGGCAGGCTGTGAACAAATTGCAATTGTTGCCATTGCATTGGCGCTGTCATTTGTGCCCAGACTCAGACCAAGACAACATACACAACACACACAACACACACACATACATACATCTTACACACCCATAAAGTGGAGTGCATGTTGTTTTTTCCTGTTTCGGATTGGCGGCTTAGTTTTTATTTGCGGTATGGCCTCGTGGCTGCATGTCTTCATTGCAGTTTTTAGCCGTTGACCCCCTGAACTCTGGCTTGTTTAACACACCATAAACAGAACAAGCCAAAGCAACAATAACAACAACAAACACAAACACAATCCAATCATTTCATTTGTAAGCCATGGCTAATTTTCTTGCATAGAGTTTATAGCAAAACAAAAACAAGCAGACTGCGAAAAATTATGGCCAGGAAAAGCAAAGTGGAAATGCCAGACATTTAAATCGAATTGGCTTGAGGTGGCAGCACTTCTATGTATGTGTGTGTGTGCGTATTGGTGTCTCTGTGTGTGTGTGTATGCTTGTTGTGCATAGTTTTAATCTGCAAAATGTAAGCTCGTGCTGCACGTACAACAGTCAGATAGAAATACTTGCAAAAGTATCTGCCAGTTAAATGTTAAGCGGGGGCAGCAGACAACACACACACACACACACACACACACACACACACACACACACACACACACACACACACATATACATAGTTACATAGACATAGACTGGAGGCCACGCGTGTAACTCAATTTTCAATGGTGGACAAGTAGCTCGACAAAAAGCGGGTGGAGGGAGGAGGGAAGTGGGTATAGAGTGGGAGACAAGCACACGTACGGCGGGAAATGTGAACGGGTCGTGGGTTTGTCTACTCAGTCAAATAGTTTGCCGCCTGCATTAATAATTCACAATTTCATCTGGAATTGTATGCGATTTGTGATGGTTTTCGCTTAGGTTGCTTCACCTGGCTCTTGGCTGGGGCCAAGGCGATTGCCCGAGAGCCGCCTGTTGCTGTTTTCTGTTTTTCTCTCTTTTTAATCTTTCTTTTGCACCTTTTTTTTTTTAGAGGCGAATTATGGTACAGTGGAACAAGCGGACGGAAAACTTTATTCAAAATATATAGATATGTTTTAGCTTGAGATATATAAAAATATTGAACATGCACGGTTTAGGGAGTGTTAATCAAGTTTATGCCAAGTCAGTAAACCAGTCGAAATTAACACCTGTGTTAGGTTAATAAATATGGAATCACTTCCATTACTTTGGACTATTGCCCTTATCTTTAAATGAACACTTTCACTCAGTTTCTAGTCCACTGTGCGGCTTGCGTTTATCTCCGTTGCGTCATTTCGTTTAAGTTAATGCGCCCAGAGATTAATATTCTATGCGTATCTCGGCGATATCAGACTTATGGAAGGTATGGGAGTGAGCCGAGGAGCCGGGGAGCAAAGGAGCTGTGGGGAGCAATTGGGAGCTGAGAGGCAAACATAGCAGCCGGGCAATGCCAATTTGCAGATGTGCGCCAATTTGCGACTGAATTTGATAAATTCACATGCAGTGCTGGCGTGACACTCAGTTGAATTTATGGCTCGCACTTTTTCACCATTCAAATCGCAATTACTTTGCTTTATTCGCAATTTAATTTCCATCACTAGCTGCTGCAATCGCAGCAGTATCTTAAAGATACAGAAAAACAGACAGCAGCAATAGTTGCACCGCTTGAGCTGTTTGCTCTCTAAACAAAAGCGAAATAAGCAAGTGGGGGGCATCCATTATTGTGAACTAATGAACTGGTGAATAGCATTTTGCGTATTCTTAAAACTGCAGACGTCCAGAACAGTAACAGAACTTATAAACACACATCTACTATAAGATATCTAAGATCTGTATTTGAGAATATGGACTATATGCGCTGCTGAACTTGCATCTATCAGCGCTGGCACATCATCAGTCATTAGTGGCGCCATTGTTGTTGTGTCTCTATTTCTTGATTTCTCGGTTTCTTTCATTCACATTCTTGGTCTTCTTTTATTCTTAATTTTCTTCTTATTTTTGGCAGCCCATTGTTAGTGTCTCGCGCTTTTTATGCGCTTTTATTAACTTTGGCCAAATTGTGGCTGCAGCCACTTGAAGGCATCATCATCAGCGGCATCGAAGTTTTTGGTCTGCTCTGATAAACAATTTCGATGCGCTTCGAGTAATCATTCATCTTTTTGTAGAAAACTTTGGCATTCGAGAGGAAACGCTTACAGGATAGGTATTATACAAGTGCTGTTGATTTGGGGAACATGCTGAGTGATATTTTCTCAAAATTAAACCAAAATTTTAAGAATATTGCCGCTGGTTTGACCTATAAGCTAAAGAACTAAAAACAAAAATGAGAGAACAATACAGTCGGGCCTAACCGATTGCGCAATACTCTGTTACCAATAAATAATACCAATTTATCAGGCGTGACATATTCCCATCTTTGAAGGACATTTCCAATAAAACTACAACTTTGGTAACTATAGCTCTAAAGTTGTTAAAAATAAGTGGCTTTATCGATTTAAAATGAACGATTTTATCGATTGCCTAGCCTCCTAGTGGACAGCATTGAGCACTGACGGACACAGATGGGCACAGACTCGTATATGTACGAGAATAGTATAAGTTTCAAGAATTGAGCTTTAAGAGTGCCTTTGGTATCAGAGTATAATAATGGCGCACAGTTAAAAATGTTCTTACAGTCACGCATACCCCTAATGCCTTGCATTTGCAGCAAATGAATTTTAATTCAAGCAAAGTGATAAGTTTCACATCCGACAGAATTAACTTCATGCTCTGCGAGCCGCTGAAATGAATGGGTTCAGAATTCATTAAGAACAATCAGATGTGACAAGAAGGCAACTCAAAAAGTATCTACATATAAAAATAAACATTTAAGTAACACATATATATATGTGTATCAGTGTGCTTTTTGCCAAAGGGTGTACGCTTTGCTTGAATTATAAACATATAAAAGAAAATATGTATAAATAAAATAAGAAACATTCTGTTACAAGATATATAAATATTCATTAGTAATTATTCATAATAGCAGGTAAATTGACTGGCAACACCTCGTGCAGCTAAATTAATTTATGTTCCGCATCGTTTTCAGCACCTTGCACTTCTTTAATGCATTACCCCTGGCTGGGGACGAGCGTATTATAAAAATAATAATGATGGGGTGTGGGGCGGAGGGATCGGGAGTTAGAAAGTAGTCGGATCGGAAACCAAAATAATAACAATCATTATGATTAAACGTAGCTATTTCAAAAGTCGTGTCCCAAGTTAATGAAAATGTAATTGGCCAACGAATGCAACTGGGACTTCTGGCACTTGGCGTTCGGCTCATGGCTCTCCACTGTCTGCGAGTTCTGGATTCTGCTCGCTGGTCTCTCGTTGCCGAGTCTCTGGTCTGGTGTGGCTGGTGTTGCATTGAGACGATCACGAGCAGGAGCCGTCCCATAGACGAGTAGCATTGGAG
Source organism: Drosophila setosimentum (assembly GCA_035043505.1). Taxonomy (NCBI): domain Eukaryota; kingdom Metazoa; phylum Arthropoda; class Insecta; order Diptera; family Drosophilidae; genus Drosophila; species Drosophila setosimentum. The sequence continues at coordinate 6,671,620 of JAWNMY010000001.1, forward strand.
CGTGGAGGGACAGAGTAAGGGGCCAGAAACTGGAGTAGAAACAGCAGCAAACGCTCAGATCCACAGCCAGACCCGGGCCAGACCAAGAACAGACTCACAGCCAGATGCAAAACATTGTTATTGCCGTTGTGGTTGTTGTTGCTGTTGTTGCAGCCTGGCAGCCATCGTTGCTATATCTTGTAAATATCTGGCGTTCAACTCGTTTGTAAACTATTAATTTTGTACAACATCCTGCAACTCAATGTGGCCTTCGGGTTGAACGACAGTAGAAACAAGTTAAAGGCAACTTTTCAAGTTGCCAATTGCATTTCAAGCATTATAGCTGAAATAATAAAAGAATATATACATATTTAACTTGTTAAAGCTCTGCAAAAATAACAAGCTAGTAGAAATTAAACTAAGCTTTTCGATTTATTGCAAAATTTTAATATATAATTAGTTTTGATAGTTTCTCTGACCAAATAATTGTTGATTGATTTGTGACCTTATTTATTATAATTTAAATATGATTTTACCGTGGAACCATTCAAAATAATATTGAATGTATGTGGTTTGAACTTATGCAGGTTCAGTTAACTGGTTCATTCACATATTATTTCGAAATTAACAAAATTATTACAGCAGCTTGCTCAAAATTGTGGATATGCACTGTGCACGAGGCGTATTTGTTGAAGACGTTGCTCGATTCATCAAACCCAAATGAGCACTCACAAAATATTGCTGAAATTTTTGGTTATTTACATTTTATAAATAAAGCCCCACTAATTAGGGTGCAGTTGGGCGACTGCGATTGTCCCTCGACCGTCAGCATTTGCAGCGTGCTTCACAAATTTATTAAATTGACAATTTGTGGCTGCGTTGGGGATGGGTATGTGGTAGCAACAAAGGGGACGAGGGCACAGAGGAGTGGCCTGCTGCATCTAATAAGCATTTGACATTTCGTAAGTTTTCACAAGTCTATGCATATCCTATAGACGCGTTTACCTTTCAATTTGTGGGCGGACGACAAGATGACAAAGATCTTTGATGATCTGCTACGAAATTGCTTGGAACGTCGCCAGTTTTGGTCTTGTCAATTAGAGAAATGCACACAGAAACTTCACAAGACTGCATGCGATATTTAAACATCTATCTCTATTTGTTACCTTTCTACTATCTGCTTGTTTATTTAAACCTGTATCTTTACTTGATATTTATCCATCATATTCTTGTTTCAGACAAAACACAGACAGACAGGTGATTCGCCTGACCATCTCTCTCGTGCCGAGCTCAATTTTGTCTTTATTTTAAAATGGTGGTTAAAGCAAAACTAAAAAGAGCTTGACGTGAGTGTATGCGATTAACGTTGTGATTCTTGTTATTGTACTTCGTGTTGTTATCCACTTGCACCTTCTGATTGCAGCAACATGCACACAAATTTGCATAATGGTTAACATGCTGTTATTGTAATTGTTGTGCTGCTGTTTTATTTTATACCCTGAACCAATTTAATATATATAAAAAGGGTATAATGGAGTGGTGCGATGATATGTAACAGGCAAAAGGAAGCATATACGAGCCCGTAAGAAGTATCTATTATTGATCAGCATCAACCTGTGTGTCCGTCTGTATGAACAAGACATTCAAGTTATTAAATAACATTGGCAGATCATGTTTATTTAATTTGATCGATTTGCGAGAGCAATAAAAGGCACTATTGTAAAGATTTAGTGATGTACCCTTACATGATGTTGATCGACCATAAAAATAAATATTGAATAAGAAACGCAGATTTTGTTAACCAAAAGGAATTTGCATATAGAACAAATTGCTATAAGCAAGTTTATTATGTATTTGAAAGGGTATCTCCTAGTTGAGCTGTCTCCTTTAATATGTTATGATGTTGTTCAAGCTACTGGATTTTAATCGCTGCCTATTCTTGTTTCCCTTGCCCGTGCTGCAATTCGGTTAATAATTAGCATTTGAGCTGCTTGGCAACTGAGGACATTTTATTAGCAAGTGACATATTTTTTAAATTTTGTAAAGACTTTTGCCGTTGAAAATTAAGTTGTAAGCGATAAAGAATAAATACTAGCTGCAAAGAACATTTGCGCTTTTAATTGGGCTCTAAGATTGTAAAGTCAAAAAGGATGTTGACTTTTTACACGCATACATTCATACTGCTTTGAATATATATTATTTAAAAAAGTTTTATGGGCTTGGTAGTTGCCGGTAAATGTTTAAATATAAGTTTAAATACAAATTATATTGAAAATATAAACTGAGCATGTACTCAAGTAATTCAAATAATTTATAATTCATTTTTAAGACTTGTTGTGAAACAAAAACAATTTATAGAAGAATCTTATATTTGTGAAATTGTTTTCGGTCATAACGTAACATTATGCTGATTCCTTAAAAGCTGAAATATTTGACTGCAATTAGTTTTGATAATTTAATGAGAGAAACAATTTTATAAAATGGTATCTTCTTGCTTTTCAAGAACAACATTCAATCGCACTTTAATCCAAAAGTTAACATAACTATGACTATTCATTAATACTCGAACGAGCTCTCGCACATCCTCAAGCTTATAGCTGAGTGCATTTAACATTAAACGATATAATCTAATGAAACCTCATCGATGCATAAAAGCAGATACATAAATGAGATACGCAAATACATACACGCTTAATAAGTATATAATGTAGACACACCCTAAAATATGCACATATATGCAAATGTATCTAAAAATGGCAGTCTGAGTGTGTATTTCGTTGGCTTCATTCATGTTCTGAAATTACCAGACAGAAGAAATTCGCATCTTGGCAATTTGCTTTGCTACTCGACACTGCAATTATTGCTTGCCATTGCCGCCACTTGTTTTCCAGTTCCCATGTTCTTCATGTTGTTGTTGTTAGTTTGGCTGCCATGAGTTACAGATACATAAATAATAATAACAATATGCCCCATTGATTGGACTTGGACGTCATGAAACGAGTTTGTGTAAATGGAAAATCGCAAAACGCTTTTCCCCCCTTAATCAGTATGTATCCACAATTGTTGTTGCAGTCGTTTTTGCTCTTGTTTGTTGAGTATTTATGAATGCAAGTGCATTTCACTGTGCTTTTCAACGTCTACTTAATTGGCTGACATGTTGTGATTTTCGGTTGGCAAGTACGTTCAGTTTGCACAACGGATTCGCCGACAACTAGCAATTATTGATGCTAATTTGCGGTGCAAGCTCTATTCTTAAAATTATGAAGTCATTACGTCAAAGTTAATACAAGCTTGGAATCCAGGAGAGACAGAAGGAAACATCGTAGATTCATTTAAGTTATATCTAATATAAATTAATTGAAAAATCGTGAAATTCGTTTTACCGTTGTGTATGAAATGTCTTATGAAAATGATTGAATTTAGTCTCTTTCTAATGCATCTTTAAAGCCGAATTTAGGCGTGGCAAGGCATGCCAACTAGTTGCAATCAGCTATGAACCGATACAAACGCTAATTAGTCAAACAAGCGTTCGATCTATGACAGGTTTTTCGATGCAAATTAATCAATACTACACCGACCACAAATTGATAGAATTTATTAATTATTTTGAGACAAACAAGAGTCGCACGATCCGTCTGAAGACTGAAATTGATTTGAGTGGCAAGACCCGAGTGACTTATGCACCTGATAAGTGAAGAAAGCAGAAAGAAAAATTATTAACTGCAGTCAATAATGTGATTTTGCCGGGGAGACCGACGAAGATTTCTTTGTCAATATTCGAATGCAATGGGTACGAGAAGCTTAGCTGAAGAGGGGCAGTGTTTAGGGTGTTAAAGAAAAATCTCTTTACGCGCCATTGACATGAAGAAAAATCGCTCAACAATTTTTTCGACTCACAATTTTCGTTGCCGCACAGCCAAATGTATCTATAGAATGCATAGTTTTTCAGCTAGGTAGGCGCAACAATTTTTCATGAAATTTGGAGAATTTAAATATAAACGGATCGCGAGGTGCGAGATTCAAATCAAGCCAAACGCAGCTCTGTACATGTAGCTGTATCTGTATCTGTATCTGAATCTGTATCTGAATTAGGTATTCGCTTTTATGAGTTATTGTGGGAGTCTGTCTGCGTTAGCCGCGGGTGCCGGCTGCCGTCCGGGCCCGTAGTGCTCAGGGGAGGGCGCAGGGGGCAGTCGGCACACGTTTTTGTTTACAATTTCACGCGCTGCGATTTTCGCGGTCGAATTTTCACGCAGCCCCGCAAGAAAAATGGGAAAGTGTTTGTGTGAGGAATATATTTTGTTATTGTTTATGTATTTTGACAAGTTGCCCCGCGCGCTAACTTTGCCAGACAACTTGGTGCTGGAGACTCTCCGTACTCCCCCTTCCCCCACAGTTTTTTTCTCCGTTCATTTAAATTAATCAAGTTACTCGACAATGTGCTAAGTTCTAACTTCGATTTGTGAATGGTTAACAGAATATTCAGTACTCCCAGAAATTGATTATGAGCAACATTTCCTATTCGGTTAAGCGTCTGCGAAACCCAAATAGATTGACTCATGAATTGGATCAATCCTGATAGCTTGTGCATATGTGTTTCCTGATATGTTTTGCTAATTACATTTTCAAATGAATATTAAAGAAATATTTAAATACAACTATTAAACAATCAAATAAAAATGTTTGTCAAATTGTTAACTGCAACAGCAATATAATATAATGAAATTAGATACAATCCATCAGAATTATTGAATTTATTATCCAACATGGTTTAGCTTCTCCAGATTTTGTACGTCTCAGCAAGGTTGTATGAGAGGAATTATGAAATTCTAGTTGTAAGCTCAATGATTTTAGTTAATTCTAATATGCAATTGGCCTCTGTAGATAGTTTATCAAGTGTGTAAGATGATTTATTTTATGATGGATGTCTTGGTCTAGATCAGATTGGCTTCCAACTTACTCTGTCCGAGGTGTACTCGCTTCATCCAAGGATATATCTGTGGCGGATTTTTCTTGCCATTGCCGCTGTTCTGACTGCTGCCCGCCTCGTTGCCGCTGTCGCTCTCCGAGTCCGAGTCACCGCCGCCCGGACTGTGCATGGGCACGTTCACGCTGACGTTGCCGGGACCGGCGCCAGTTCCGCTGCCGCTGTGGTTATTGTTGAGAGTGACGGCGGCGGCAGCGGCGGCCAGACTGCCACCGAGTACGCCTTTATTGAGGGAGCGCGCTACGCTCTCCACCACCGAGCTGGGCGATAGCTTTGGGGAGATGTCACGCGTGGAGAGATCCTGCGGACTGGCCAGCGATTGATTGTTGTTGTTATTGTTGCTGTTGGCGCTGTTGTTATTGTTGTTGTTGTTGTTGTTGTTGCTGCTGCCAACGGGCGTCGACGGATCGTTGGCGTATTTACAGCTGATGTTTGCCTGCTGCTGCTGTTGCTGCGGGTGTGGTTGCTGCTGCTGCGGCAACTGTTGCTGCTGCTGCTGGGCAACACCGCCGGCTGCTGCATGTGCATGTTGCTGCTGTTGTTGCTGCTGCTGTTGCTGCTGCTGCTGTTGCAACAGCAATCGTTGAGGCTGCAATTGTGTGTAGTCCACCATATCGGGATTGGCCTGTCCACCAACTGGCGCCCCACCACCGCCGCCCAGTCCGTAGGCCGCCTGGTTGGCATAGTGCGCCTGTGGTGTGTTCGGATACAAGTTGGGCGTGTAGGCGGCCGCCGCTGGAAAGTAATCGTTGCTGCCCGGCGTCGCCGCTCCAGAGTTGCCCTGGCCGCCATTCGTTCCGCCCGCACCACCATTGCCATTTGCTACGCTGGCATTGGCGCCCGGATGACTCTGCTGCGGATTCATTTGCTGCGGATAGCAGGAGGCCAGCGAGTTGACAAACTGGTATGAAGACATGGCAAAGCAGTCGGGATCCATGTTGTGGCAGCTACGCTAAGATGTATCTGTATCTGAAACGAAATGAAACGGTTAGAGTGAGTCGGAGTTGTAGTCAACAGCCAAGTTATATGATGCATACAACAGATAAGAGATGGCTCTAGGTGTAGTTTACTAATCCCCGCCCAGCACAGATCATATTGCCCGATCTAGTCCTCGGCTCATAGAGCTTCTGGGCTCAGTCTGATTAAATGTTTGCAATAGCTACAGATAGAAGAAGACCTTTTTGCATAATCTTCAAATTATGTGGTATTGAATTAAGTTGAACACATTTACATATTAATTTTAACGCACAGTGGTTCAATGTGTAGACACAAATTGAAGCAGAGACGGTTTCTAAAGATCGCCTTAATATAATGTTTGTTCTTTTTGGTGTTAATATGAGCTCTCCAAACATTGCATTTGAATATGCTTTTAAATGTCGTCCAAGCTTTTAGGGGCCTGTAAATGGACCACATTTTAAAAAACCTTCTGGTTTGCTTTAAATACAACCAGAAGGTTTTTATTTTTTATTATTTACAAGCATTTTGGGTAAATTGTGTGTTCAATTTACAAGCATTACCTTTATTTGAGAATGAGTATATAATAAAATTGAGTTTATTATATTTAAGTTGTGCATGGTCTAGACAATAAGTATAATACTGTCAGATTATTAGTGTATACTGCAAAATAATAAGAAAACATTTTAAGTGTTATCATTTTATTATAATAAACATTATTATATATTCTCGAGTACTTCTTCCTTTTTATTTTTTTATTACTGTTCGGTTGGTAAAGCAGTTAAATTTTTCTACTAAGCATTATTATTTTCTCAATTATTTTTGAGCGGCTAAGAATGCAATTTTGCTTAGCCAAAACCACTGTTTGAATTTCACTAGTGCCGATGGGCACACGCGGATATGGCTAAACATCGGCATTACGTGCAAGCAATTTCAGTGGGCCACACCAGAGCAGCAGGGTGGTGCAAGGAGCATGGAGCATGAACCGCCCACTCTCGTTGCAGTATGGACACTTGCGGGAATTTGTGGCTGCACTTGTGCGCTGGTATGTCGCCCAAACAAAGGCCAGCTCGGAGTTGGACACCATCGCTGATACAGCGTTTGTTTGCATCGAGGAAGACTTGTATTTCGGAGATAGCAACAAAAACAGCCACGATTGCCATTCTTTTTTTTCTTTTTTTTGGTATGCGAAACAACAGCTTGGCCTGGCCCCAAAATAGCCCCAAAGGCGAAATGGTGTAAAACGCAATGGCAGAGACCAGGCCAGGTTGTTGGACCAGGCCAAGCAATGAGGAAGCCAATGCCAAATCAACAAGAACATGGCCGAAAAAAAAATAAGAAGTGAAAGAAGAAGAGAAGTGAATTGCCCAAAAACAATACATCGACCTCTGCAAATATTTTGCACTCTTATTTTACTTGCTTCTTTGTCTTCTTGGCATTCTTGTTATTCTTCTGCTTATTTGGTACCTCGAATGAAACCAATAATTTTGATTCAGTGGGCAATTTAACCCTTTAGCATGCTCAAATGAAAGGAGTTGAAGGTTTAAATTAAATCGGCGCACGGACCACGGCCTGAGCTCCCTCTTCCATTGCCCGACCTAACTTCACCTGGCGGGTTGGCAGAAAAACTGGCCAAAAACTGGACGTGGTGCTGCACAAGGTGCTGCCAGTGGCAATGGTATGGGCCAAGGCTCGACAGAGATTTATTTGATTAGCAGTGTTTCTGCAAACGATGTAAACCCAACTCGAGCATGGCTATGGCAGATTATAAAGTTTAAAGCAATTCTAACGGCATTTCGTTCAAGTTTTCGATATTATTTTAGCCCATGGGCTAAGCTGGGCTAATCGAAAACGACTTACAAACAGCTATTGAAATTATACGCTGGCTTTAGACGACCACTGATGTCTTGTAGATTGTATTGACTAATCGTTTGTGTATAGAATAGGTCAATAGACCAAGTCCAATTTGGTATCAGAACCTTAGTGCTTAGATTCGAGTGAATTAAAGTGATGAGAATGACACTGACATCCATGAATTACTCAAACGATTAATCCGCAACAGGCTTGGTCTCTTCTATTCTCTACATTAAATTAAAAAGCAGAAGTTGCATCTTTAACCAACAATTAATTGAATGTGTATTGACCCAACTGGCGGAGCCTGTTCTTTATATTTACGATCACTTAAGGGCAAATTAAAAATTCAGAAAAAATAAAGAGTAATAAATTATATGATTTTGGAAATTGTTTTCCAAAGAGTCGAGCGACAAGCGGTTCAATTGGTGTTAATTAAATCCATGAATAATGAAAACGCAAACCAAATTTGCGGGTTCTCTCAGCGCTTTCCAACGGGTATTATTTGTGTATATATAAATACTTATGTACATATATAGATAGTGGATACAAATATTGGTATAGATTGGCGCTGGTCTTCGTCGACGGTCGCCTGGCTGATTGTTGCCTCATAAGAAAGCCATAAATTATGGCAATTCTTTGGGCAATGACACTTTCGAGACGAGGGAGCGAACAAGCCGAGCAAAACTGAGCGAGTTTCCCTTGTCTCGGCATATGAGCATTTTCTTTTATTCTACGCCTCGGGCCTTCTTTGTATAAGCCGTTTTAATATGCCTACAAACGGGAGTGAAATTTCTGTACGGATACTTAAACCGCAGAACGAATTTCCCTTTCCGAATTGTTGGGCAGACATCGACACAGGTAAATGGTAAATAATGGTGCCATGTAGGATACATAGACGATGGAAGGTCCAAGTAAATAAACAGCAATTGAGTTGCGCATGCGCAACTTCAGAGGTTCCCCCAAGACCAACTCAGTGTCACCATAAATCAAATTGTACCCAATGCGACAGCTGAAAAGGGTTTCCTATTCTGGGCACTTTCACGATAACTTCAAGGACAATGGCAGACGTTTTGGAAACCGATCTTATGACTGGGGTTACGACTTGTAATTAAGATGATTAACTTTTGCATAATCGATATTAAATGTTGAACAGAAGGAAGAAAGTAAGGGAATAATGCATGCTATTTTATTCACATTTTAGTTGACTCATTAATCGCTTTATTGTTAGGTGTTTTTTGTATACTATACTTTCTCAACTTAAAATCAATAGTGTCAAGATCAGTTTGATTTTCATTTAATTATTTATAAGCTGCTAAAATGAACTTAAAATCGAACTCGCTGTTCTTTATAAACTTTTCGACTGTCTTCCATTTTTAAGCAGTTGTCAGTCGTTGGCGACTTCATCATCATCACCATATACGTTCTAACCATATCCGAAACCTTGTCTTAATTATGAAATGAACAAAACCCTTGGCAGTTATTACTTTTACAAATGTCGCCCGTTGTCATCGCCCATCGTTGTCGTTGTCGTTGTTGTCGCCGTCACCATTACAGATTTCGAGCGTGCCTTGTTCGTTATTTGTAGTCCATGGGTACCCGGGGTACCCGGGGATAGCAGGGTACCGGGTCTGCTCATAAATCATAATTTTTAATATTTGTTGTCAACATGGGCGTAGCGCGTGTATGTGTAAACATGTCGCTTCTAAAAACTGCCTTAGGGCAGTGCCCGAACTGGCACCGAGACGGGACGACTTGAGACGAGGTCGCACTCGCACAATTCTTAAAGGTATTTGCGCACGCGCAGTCACACTCATTGGCAAGCCTCCCTCTCGCTCTCTCTCTCTCTCTCTCTCTCTCTCTCTCTCTCTCTCTCTGCCTCTCCCTCTAGCTCTGTGTGTCCGTCTCTCTCGCACTGCGCCAAAAAGAAACGACAAACGAATTCGAATGCAAGTGGGCCCATTAAAAACTCATAAAAATTTGTAAGCACCTCATAAAAGTAGTCATAAATATTATTATTTTGTTTTTTTTTTTCTGTTCACCATTCTTTCTCTCTATACATATCTATCTCCCTCACTCACGCACATGTTTGTGCTGTTATTGATGCTGTTACAGTTGCTCGCCTCAACCCTCATCTGTGTTTTGTTTGCGGTTGCGTCTCTCATAATTTTTATGAGTTTTTGATTTGTTTTCTCGACTTGTTGTCGATCCTTACTGCAAGCCGCCATTGTTGACCTTTTGACACGTACTCAAAAGTGCTCGACACTCGACGTGTTTGCGGTTCGCCTTTTGTGTCCTTACCATTTAATTTTCACACATAATTTACGATCTGTTACGTGATGGCTGTATCTCTCCCAAAAATTTAATGACCTCTGCCCAAGAGCGAAGGACATTGCAATTGTGCAACATATTTTTGGTTAAGCTACTGTCTTTTTTATTTGCCATTCCAAAGTTCTTAAGTCTATCTATCTATCTCTATCTATTTTCCAAGTCAATTATTTATTATTTTTATATATCTCTTATTACGTAACTAAACCGTTTGATTTATAAAATGCTTTGCTATATTTATATAAATGTTAAACATTAAACATTAAATAACTGCTCACCGAGTGAAGTATTTGAAACATGATTTGTTGCATATGTATCGCTCTGAATATGCACTGAAATATAAATCACATATTTGCTATCAAGGTGCACGGCACAGAAATCAGCGATGGCAAAGGCAAGGATGAAAAGTAGACGACTGCTTCTGTTGCCATTTGCCGGGGTCGTCAGCAATAAATGTGTCCCGGCACTTATTGTACCTACACATTCAAATGCAAAGTTGGGCAAATGGCTGCCGTCGCCCCAATAGATCAACGGCTCCCCAACAATACTTTATTGTTGTAGTTGTTTTTGTTATGGCTGTTGTCGCGGCAAAGTTTGCGTGTTTCATAAATTTTGTTTAGTTTTTTGTTTTTGTTGTTTCTTTTGGTATTTTGATTTATAAATATAAATAAGTCAAGCTGAAATATCATCATGATATTTTAGCCCGTGGTTGTGTCTTGGCCCGCTCCCAGTCCATGTCTCAGTCCCAATCCTAGTCCAAGCTTCACTCCCAGTGCCAGTCGTACATAGGATGATGAATGTGTGCTCCAGGCGCAGCCCAAATGCGAATGTTGATGGCATAAATTCAAGCTGCTGACAAGCCAAACAAAAACTGCAGCGCATCTAAACCACACTTGGAATCAGTCATACAGAGTGTGAGTATGTGTGTTTGTGTGTGTGTGTGTGTGTGTGTGTGTGTGTGTGTGCACGACTAGGAGGCCAATTAGCTCAACGGGTAGCAGCACCAGCAGCACCAGCAGCAGCAGTATTTGTGTTGTGTCCACATTATGCAATTGCCCATTGAGGGCTCTGTGATCAGAGTCGACCACCCTGCGAGAGGGCGCATGCAAATGAAAGTGACCTACATCAAGTGGCGATACGATTTACACACTCTCACTAGCCCACTGCCATGTGTGCCCGATCCTAAATAGGGATCAAGCGAGCGACAGAGAGAAAGCGAGATGGAGTGAGAGAGAGAAATAAAGTGAGGAGTGCACATGCAGCGAAGTTTGCCTAAGCGCACCATGGGCGCCAGTCGCTGCCCACACTGTGAAAAATAAACCATTGTTCTAAGAAACTCGCCCTAAGATTCAGTTTTGGATTTTGAAAAATAGACTTTATAGCAACCCACAAAATGGGGAAAGAAGCTTAAGTTCTTAGAAAATATAAATCGCCTTGAGCAGCATATATATTTTTGTTATTTCAAACTATTTCAAAGTTGAAAATATGTGAATTATATGTTTATTTTTTTATTTTTTATTATTATTTTTAGCGTCGCAGGAATAGCGATATGTGGAATTTAGGTTTTTTTTTTTTTCTGAGTGTACTGACACCTCTTTGATGGCTCTGCTTGCGCTGTTCCATATGAATGCGTCTTGGCGATGCCGAGAAGGCGATTTAGGCGCAGTTCAGAGTCAGTTTGGCTTAATATATTTTGTGTTTCGGTCTGGTCAGCATGACTTCTCTGTCATGTGATGGCTCCGGGCACTATTGCACGCAATTCCTATGTATAACGCTGTGTTTCTTCCGAAACTATTTACATTTCAAATATATAAATTTCAAATATATGTATATGTATATGTATAAGGAATGTATTTACTTGTATTTATGTATTAGACTTTGTAGGTAGATTGTGGCTGCTTGTTAGGCATTTTTCATTCGCTGTGACATTTCGCCTTTGTGGCTCTTAATTATTTCAAAAACGACTGCATTCGTTTTAATGAAGTGAAAATTCTTTGCGTTGATATCGCACACGCAACCGAAAACAAAAACGACAAACTGAAACTGAAACAAAAACAAAAATGGAACACAGTAAGGGCAAATTGGAAGAGCCCAAGCTCAGTGGAAGAGTCCAAGCACCACAATATTAATTCCAGCCGAATTTAATTGAAGGTTGGCACTGTGTTTGTCCATTTTATATAACAACTCAATTCGATAACTAAGGGGCAATCCATACAGGAACGAGATGTTATCCAAATGCTTTGAATGCCTTTTAGGTAATAAGCAAAATTAGTAACAAGAAACGATTCGACTTTTAGTGGAATTGTCATGGACCTCAATTAAAATTATTTTTGTATTCGCTTAAATTGAAAACGAATTTGCCAATCCAACTTATCTTCTTTTCTCCCCTCTACATTTTAGTTAACCGGAGTCTGCCTGGTTTTTTTTATAAAGAATTTCAGCTAGTAGTTTCAATTGTTGTAATTCTTCGTGATAAAATAAATAACATAAATTGAGATATATTTTCGTCACTTAAGCATGCAAACCAAACAAAAATTAAAAAAAATATATAATAAGACAAATTAATATCTTCAATTTATAATTCATTCATAATACATTTATAAACACACATTTGGCAGATAATTTTACCTCTGATATGAAAAATATATAATTTTCCAATCTCAAAATTTGCAACAATTGAAACTTAATTTTTGCCGTCGGATTTTCTTATATTACGTATGACAATTGAAAACGTAGTTTGTTTTCCTTTTCTTCACTTTACAAATGGAGAATAGTTTTTGTTCCAAGTTTGTTTATAAGTCGTTAGCATTAAGTGCGATCACTTTGAAAAGGCCTCCAGCTAATTGCCATGTGCCATTTGAGCCCGCATCGCGTCAAGTTAATCCGTTTGCAGCCCGATTTTAACTGCAGTTTCGCTTGTGTTTACTTTTGCACTTGACATTTAGCGGATTTAAAACCGTAATTATCCGCCGTGGGCAGGCAGCAGGCAACAGAGAATCATTCAATTTGTCACAGTTGTAGCTGCTCGAAGAGCGACAATCGATCCCATTGATAGGCGCCGATTCGCGGTGTATTTGGGAGTGGTTCACTTCGAATTTATGGTATCCATCAGCGCGAATGTATTTTAAACGTCATCGATGAAAACACTGGCATTGCAAACACTTAGCTGCCCATCCATCTTTCGTTATTATCGCTCAAAGTCAGCGCGGAGCGTTGTGCATTGAATGTATCTATGTATCTGTTGTATTCAGCGGATGCACGTTTCTCTGTTATTGCGTTTTTCGTTTTTTGTTTTTTGTTTTTTTTTTTTGGCTGGCAGAGAGCCGCACGATTCGCGGAGCGAGCAAGTGCTTTGTCAGATTGACGGATTGTTTAGCCAGAGCCAAAAAAAAAGTTTTCCGTTTCGGATTCTGTTACTTTTACTGTTTCTATTTCTGTTTCTGTTTCGATGAATGTATCCGCGAATACGTGCTCGAAGCGCCAATGTCTCACTTTGACTGCTCGGGCATAATTCAAATATCTGAGCATCAATAAAAAACTCATGCAATGCGCAGCGCCAGCGCCGCCAATTGTAGCTACGAGTACCAAAAGTAAGTAGATTCACATACACAAACACACACACACACACACACACGTACACACATACACACACACATACAGTTATTGCTATGGCAAACACACATTCATTCGAGTGCATTCATTAAACACTCGCGTAAAAAGAAACAAAATTCGAGCAAGTCATGCAGGTTAGAGCAGTACGACAACACTTAATGCGGTTGCTTGCTGTCTCACTTGCACACATACGAGTTGAATAGCTTTTGTTACCTTTGCGGACACAGAAATTTGTTGCCGCAGACACAAAACTGTGTGCCTGTGTGTGTGTGTGTGTGTGAGTTCGAAAGAGAGCATATTCGAAGTGTTTACGCTCTTCGATTGCGAACGAACACATTCTATTTCGAAATGCTCACGAATATTCTTATTGATCTCACGTACAGTGTACGTGTGAGAGCTGGGATCGCTCTAAGTGAAGAGTATTCGAATTTCGAAATTCGGAATAAAGGTTTGTGTTTATTTATATATAAGTGTGTTTGCGTGTGTTTGCGTGTGTGTGTGTGTCGTGTGTGTCGTGTGTGTCGTGTGTGTCGTGTATCAAAAAAGTTTGATAACAGCAAGAAAGTTGAAGTTAGTTATAAAGTTTGAGCAGCCAAACAAAAACTGCTTCGAAGGTGTTGATGGAAAAGTTTGACCATTTCTAAAGTGATTTATTTAGAATAGCAAATTCTGAGTTGACTCATAAGGATTCGTAGAATGTTCTGTTTATTGTTTATTTACCAGAATGTTTCTTAGTTCGCTTTTATGTAAATGATTTTGCGATGGTTAGAGCGGCCTTTAATTTGTTGAACCCCCCACAATGTTCCAATTAATCTTAAGATATTTCTTTACCGATACATAAAAATATAATTTCTATGTTTATTTGGCTCGTTATTTTCCTCGAGTAAGTTTTGGTTTTTTTTTGTAGCTTACCTATGGGTACAAATAAGTTGATAGCTTCAAATTCCAAACGTATGTTTTCAGCTGATTTAAGAACTGTATTTAAGTAAGCACTTCACTTAGTGTATGTATTGTATTTGATAATGAATATGATTATTTTTTTAGTACACTTAACAATATTTATGTATTGAATACATTAAAACACTTGGCTCGATTAGTTTACGCAATTCTTGTGACATTCTCAAACTTCAAATACATTTTTAAAGCATTTTACAGCCCATTTGAATTTTTGAACTTGCATAAGAAAATTTGAAAATCGAATGTTGCATATATGTGTGTATATATCCTTGGAACTGAGTTCCGTTTGGTTATCCGTTATCCGTTGGTGATTGCGGCGAATATTCCGATGACACTTTAATCGCAATGCACTTTTGCCGTCGATTGAAAGCTCAGTTGGGGCTGAACCCAGTTGGACATGCGGTGCTTCGCGTAACACGACTATTTTCACTGAGTAAGTGGAAGTGAGATTGAAACTTGACCGAGTACCGAGCGCGCAGCTGGCGTACTTGAGTGCGCCACGTTCGATTCACGTTTGACACAAAGCCTTGCGCTGCGCTGACTGTCGCAGTGGGGACCGAGTACAATTGAACGTGTGTGTGTGTGTGTGTGTATGTGTGTGCGTCTGTGTGTGTATGCGGCAGTGTGCGTATTCGAAAACTGTAAATCATTCGGCCTGCGCGCAGCGGGTGCGAGCGAGCCGCATGCAGTGTGCGCATGTTCGAAAAGCAGTCGTGCTCGCTCGCACGCGGCTAGGTCCCGCCCATCGCTTTGATTTATGTTTCGGGGGTGCTGCATGGCCTGGACCAACCGGCCTATGGCGGAGCAGCGCCGGCGACGACGACGGCGACGGCTCCACGGCAGCCACAGCTGGCAAACGACAGAAACGGCACAGAAAACAGGTAGTTGGACGCTGGACGAGGCAGATGATTGCCTGCCACTCAACGTCAACGTCAACTCCAGCTGGCCCCCTCTCCTTCTCCCCTTTGCCCTCTCTATCTATCTCTCTCTGTCTTTGTTCTCCCGTTCTCTTTCTCGCACTGTTCGACTCCTGTGTGAGCCCAGCAGCAGCAACAGCAGCTTTGTTGTTTTTTGTGCTCCAGATTAGGCTGAAATCATCCTAGATTAGTGCGTCCCGCTACCCGTCAAGTTGCCGCCATCCCTATTTGCCCGATTGCCCCACCCGCTGCCAGGCACTTTATTTGTATTCAATCGTGGCGCTGTTCCGCTAAATCACCGTCACATTATTATTTCGCATTATTATTTTATAAACGTTTCGTTCTGTGCGCCATCATTTCCATTTTTATTGGTTGCGTTCGAAATTTTACAGCGCTCTCTGTAAACAAAAAAGTCCAAAAGGAAAAAAACAAAAATGAAAAAATAAAAAAATAAACAGAACAAGCGACAAATGAGTTTTGTTGTTGTTGTTGTTTTTTTTTATAACTTGCTCCAAGTCTTGTTTTGTTTGCATCTCTTTAAAATGAGCTCGTTTGCACTCAAGCTATGAATCCGAATCTGAATCGGAATTTAAATTTATTGAGCACATTTGGGTTCTTATGATTCATTCGGTTTCGGGTTACGAGGTACAAGTTACGGCTACGGACCTTTGGGCTGGGCTTGGCTTCGACTTTGGCTAAATGCCTTAATTAAAAATCAATTTTGGATGTGCTACCAAGTCCCAAGCGAGCAAAACAATAAATACACAAACGAGTATTTTGTGTATTTCATGTGATATTTGCATTTGAATCCAGAAAGACAAATTGTCTACGTCAAGTAAAAAACTTAATACCACCATATGTAAGTTTATACAAAATATACTTTTTGGCATAGCTCTAATCTTGCCCAATGTGGGCAATCCGTTTTAATTATCATATTTTAGACTATATAAGAATATAAAGTTTATTTGGTTGATTTGTGTTTCTTCTACAATAATTTGTTGTATTTGTGTATATTTAATATGGTCAAATTTTGAGCATTTCACTCAAATGAGTTATTATATTTATTAATTTTATTTTTTCCCAAAGTTTATTAAAATACTTTTCAATAATATATACATGACAATAAATTAATTAGTATGTGGCATGAGACACAAATTTTGTACAGTATTTGCATATTTTAAGTGAGCATTTTAATTCAAGAAAACACGCTTGATTAAGTTGAATACTAACTAAATAAATTAAAGCATCCTTGCTTTTATAAACAATTCAATAAACCATACAACTTACTATATGTACAATACATTATGATGATTAATTTCTGCAGTTTGTTTATTATTTATTGAAATTAATATTTAAATAAACTTTCATAATTGTTTTGCGAATACATTTGTGATTTACAAATCCTAAATCAGTTTTAATAAAATAATAGGTATCTGAAAGTTTCATCCGTAAATTTAATTTCTCCATAAATTATTCAGCTAAATATAATTCAGATAAATGTAATCCAAATATTCACAATTTCCTCATAATTTTTAATTAAATTGATTATTTATCATCATGAAAAACTGTATTATAAAATGTATTTGCTGCGTTGTCATTGCATTTAGTTGCTTTCCAGATGGCAACCCATTCCTTAACGACATGCAACCGTTTCGTTTTGTTTGGTAGTGTTTAATATATTTTTTTCAAAGTCCGCACGACATGAGGGAACCCATATTAAAAATGAAAAAAAAAAATGAAATTGAAAAAGAAAAATAAAAAAGCGAGAAGGGTGGGAAGGAGGGGGAGAGGGGGGGGGAGCGGGGTGGTGAAACTAGGAATCATAAGAGAGACGCCTGCGTGTACTTTTGTAATTGGAGTTGATGTCGGAGCTGCCAGCGGGCAGTAAAAATGTTCAGCCCGAGCTGAAGCCGGCGACGAAGACGTAGATGGAAATGGAGCCGCATTCCCTCTGTCTCGGCAGCATCCAACATGTTGCAGGCGATTTTTCATCATCGCTCGCATGTTGTTAATATTGATGTTGTTGCTGTTGCTGATGCCTTTGTTGTTGCTGTTGTTGCTGTTACACACACGCTTTTAATATGAAACAATCAGCAGCGCTTGTAGTTTTGTTTTTGCCTGCTGCACTGCAACAAAAACTAGATGCATTTTCACATTAAATGTGGGCATAGAACTTGTGCAACTGTGCAACAACGCAACATTTAACTTGCAACGTTGCAACGGAACTGCAGCAGTTTTCAATTAAACGCAGTGCCATCGACATAAGAAAAATGGTCAATAACACACAGCATACGGAACTAGAGGGCGGGACGGGGCGCGGCGACCATTGGTTCAGGGATACGTCCAGCGGGCAGCGGGCAGCGGGCAGCAGCAACTCACGACAGTTCGTTAATACCTTGCCATTTGAGTTCTTCACGCACTGCAGCTTGAAAAGCAGCTTAAGGGGGTTGGTGCAGGAGCAACTGTAGCTGTTACTGGCAGTTGATAAATATGCGCCATTTAGGACAAACACACACAACGCAGCAACTTGCAGCTACTTAGAGAGGCAGCGATAAATGGAATAAGACAAATCTGGAGCACATACTATATACCCCATCATTGCTATATGGAGTAGCTGCAGCATTGAGGAATGCATTTACATCAAAAGCCAATTTAAATTAATTTCCAACCTTTTTCTGTTTTTAGTCCGGAGAGTTGAAGTCAGTGGCAGTGCGATCAGTGTCAGTGTCAGTGTCAGTGTCACTGTCCATCCACATTTGATTATGATAAACGCGTCTCAGCTGTCAGGCGATGAGCTACTTAGCCGCCAAGATGGCGTTCGCTGATGGAGCTCAAACTGAGAGGCCATTAGGCGCAGTTGTTGCTGTCGTTGCGAGGACAACAGCTGAGCTAAAGCGACATGCGAGCTACTAAATTCATCATTAGTTGCGGCAAAACATTCAAAAATATTCTGACTGTGGCGCCATTTTGAATTGGCTTGGCTGGTATCCACAGACACACACATACAGATATGTATCCTTATGCCATTATATATACACGACTATATAGAGACAACGTGCGACCAGCCAGCCAGCAAGCCAGATAACAAAGCTTTCGATGCGAAAAGCTCGCCAGCTATTTACCTCTCGTTTTGGCTGCTGGATAGTGAGCGGAGCGACTGTTGCGCATGTCCTGGGCCACAGGATGTGTACTTAGTCGAATGATTTATTTGCCAGGGAGGTTGCAAAATGGAAAGTGGCTCCACCTACAAATTGCTGCAGTTGACGAGGCTTTAAGATTTAAATTCTACAGCACGGATGAATAACTCAAATAATACACTTTAAAATGGCGTCGTCGCCGAGTGCAGTCTAAGGAAGCCATTTGGCAGCTGTTGCCAGGCCGTATATATATATATATATATATATATATTCGAACAGGGGTTCTTTTCTTTCCCATCCGCTTGACAGCAATCAATCAGATTGCAACAAAAGATACACAGCCAAATTCTATAAATGCCTGACTGAAATGGCTCTCTGTCTGTTCGTCTGTTTGTCTGGCAGGCTGGCTTACTGGCTGTTTGGCTTTGCTCTTGAGTCATTGCGTCAAGGTCGTGTCCTTCTGCTGCTAGAGTAGCAGCAGGAACTGTTCGACAGGACCAACAGGTCCGCCGGCATTGCCCATTGTTCTAGATGTTTGGTTTTTGGCAAATGTTTGCCATTTCGTGAGCGCTTGCAAAAACTCCTTTCGCTTGGCTCATTTGTGTTGATTATCGTCCTGCGGCGCGCCACCAAATCCTTTAGCCCACATTATGCGTGTGAACAATGTGGCAGTCACTTGTATATGGGTTAACTCTGCATGTGCCTACGTGTTCAGTTCCTAGTTCCCGCTGCTGCTAATCGCGCCGCTTTAATTAGTGTACCTCATCAAGGCCACATTAAACGAATGCGAATGCGAATGTGACGCTAGGATTTAAATCAGTATCTGACATTGTGGATGTATTTGACCCGGAATGCTTTAGACACGGTCGCGAGAGCGTTGTGTTGAACAGGTTCACTTAAATATTCTCAGCTCCGATACAAATGCTTAATAGTTGTAGTCAGGCAAATTATAAATAAGACTTTATGAAAAGGATTTGAATTTCATGTTTTATTCAGCAAGTAATTAGAATATCTATAAAAATTCATTGATTGCTTTGTTTCTCTGACAAGTTTTAGTTCTTCTCTCTTATTCTTGGAATTCATTAAGATCTCTCTATGTTGAAATCGTATTACAAATATTTAGATCACTTTCAAAACACATTTAAACTGAAACGAATTTCATACCAAGTTGCTAATTTATTTAAACTAAATGCATAGATTAGACTGTTATCTAATACATAATATATGAATTAATCATTAGCAATTAATGGCGATAGTCATCTGTAGGCTACTCAGTAAGATCCACACTTTAGATATAATTTAATTATTTAAATTCTCAAATTTGACGAACATTTATTCATCATATTTTCTTTTCACGTATTACCAAGGACAAGCAGTGCTTTGACATATATATCTTGCAGCAAGCAGTGCGTGACGCACTGCATTACCAGCTAGCTGGAAAAACTGCATATGTTCTGGTTTGTGTCCAGAGAAAATTGCAATTCCCATCCGCATTCGCAGCATATCGGAAATTGGCAAAATGCAATTAGCAAAATTCTAACTGGAAAACTTGATATGTTGCATGCCACATCCTTCCAGAGGTCGCTGGTGCAATTACTTATGATCAAATGCTTGTGCACATTAAAGTCAATATATATTTTTACTAAAAATTTAAGCACACTCTTAAATAAACTTTGGGAAACTCTTTTGGGAACTTACACAGCGAGCTGTCAAACTTAACATCGACCTTGGCCATTAATCGTCATCGTCTCATTCACGTCAAATTTGTACAATTCAAATGTCAATTGTGTGTCAAGAGCAGTGAAAGTTTGTGTTCGCAGGGCCCGAAAAATCAATAATTCGAAACGCGTGAATTGCCATTAACAATTTGTTTGCCGCCGGCAAGCTCGAACTTGAAACGTTGCCCCCAGAACATGAAGGGCCTTGAACCATTTGCTAAAAAATAAATTAGAAAATTCCGCCACACACTTCGGCACATGTGCACCCTAGGACTGGTTCCGGGTAACCAAAAGCAAAGGCAAAGGGATGGACATGGAGTTGGAGATGACTGCTTTGGGTTGGAGATGGCGCCTTGCCTAATTTGAATATAGTATGCACCCAGTAAGGTATTCGTGTGTGTGTGTTTGTGTTGCTGTTGTTGTTGTTGTTGTGTGCGTGTAGCCCGAGTTTATTGTAAATGGAAATTTTGACGAGGACTGGAGACGGGCTGGCTGGATGGCAACTTGCTCGACGAACTGACTGACTGTCTGACACATATTAGGGCATGATCAAAATTAATGACCCGGCGCTCACACACACCTATGCCCAAAGCTACAGGCAAATTCTAATGTGTATGTGTTTGTGTGTATATTTAACGAAGAAACATGCCGGAAAATAGGTCAAATCTGAACTGAAGAATATTTGTATATGTATATATATATATATATATATATTTATATATGGGAGTGGTATTTCCCTTTTGAATGTAACATAAACAAATAATATTCCATTTAATTAAAGTATTATTTAATATATGATGTTTTATATTTTGAATTGAATTTTACAATTGCATTTGTTTGCCTTTATTTCACTTCCAATACTACCTAATAACACCTTCCATAACATAAAAAACATGATTTTTATTATATTTATTACAGCTAATCACCGAGCGATAAGAAAAATGGAAAACATTTCTGCAACAACTTTTATGATTGTTATTAAAAAAGTAAAAAATGGTTTGAGCGGGTAAAAGTTTTTCAACTTTCTGATGGCAAGATTAGTGCTCGTTGTTGGCATATTGCGACTCGCCGTCAAATGTGGCTGCAATTAAAAACTGTTACGGCTCATGCTAATCAGCCCAAGCAGCTACGCTCCGAGGTCGACTCCACTGCCGATCCCTTCACCCAACGGCAGCCAACCAGCGCGCGCTCCACACTGGAAAGCACACCGCCAGCCCAGCCCGGCCCGGGACTACGGGGTTTAGGCAACTGGCAAACAGACAGCGGACAGAAGCATGGCAAAACTGCAAAGAAAGAATTCATTATTTCAGTTTTAATTGCTTTTTTCATACTTTCGAAAATTTCAGCGCCAGCCGGATCCCCCTTTTCTCGGGGGCTGGGGTCACCGCTTTGCATGTTCAGGCCACATCTTTCACAAACAAACAACTGTTTGCAAGAAATTCAATTATGCCATTTAATAACCGACAGCGCGGATCAAAAATTTGCCGAGCACCAACTAAAACGCATATTGCATGCGGTGGCTAATACTCGCGGAACAAAAACACTGGAATAATGCACAATCATAATATAAATGGTTTCTCAAACATCCGCTTTTATGAAATTTAAGATACATAAAATTTTTCTAATTTAAGATTCTTTTCTATTTTATAGTTGGTATGCCATTGGTTCGACTTAATTCTTTATTTATAAACATGGATAAACAAAAATAAATAAATACAAGAAAGAACGACTATATTTGGGGCGTCGAATACTACATACTCTTCTTGTTCAAACTTAATCTGCTGATTAATTTATTATTTGGTAATAAATCAATTTTATGTGTTTTTTTCTGTTACACAATATAGTTAGTTAGTTATATTGTATTGAAAGAAGTAATATATATCAAAGTTGATTCTTAATTGCAAAAAAAAAAATAAAAAGAAAACCCACAAAACAAAATGAAATTAGAATAGTTGCTAGTGATGCTGATCAAGAATATATATGCGTTACATGTGGTGGCACAAAATTAGAATATCTTGTAGAGAACAAGGGAATAACAAGAAAGACTACTTGCCAAAAAGACAAACACGGCCAAATGATGATGCCGAATATTATTGTGCTGTTTATGGAAGGATAGTCTGATGGCAAGCCCAGAAACCTTTTCGAGCACAATCAGCTTAATCATAAATTAACTATAAATTTGTGGCCAACACACAGTCCGCCTCTCCACAGTCCACAGATAAATTAGTCAAAGCGACACGCCATAAAGCATTCGGTGAACCAATAAATCCCCACAGACGGTGGCTGTTGTCGTTGTCAGCCACCGTCCCGCCGCACCGCCATACCACCAGCCTGATCCGCGCATTAACATATTAATGTTTTGGCTAGTTGGGGGATCGAGTCGGTAGTTGGCGGCTTTGGCGCACTGATCTAGCCGCCAACGCTAGTCTGTTGACTCTAGTAGATCGGAGGCTTTTGACGCTGATTTCATCTGGCGCTCTGGGTGAACCAGGGGGATTCTGTGGAACGAAGCGACAGGGCTTGTAAACCAAAATTTATGCATGCCAATGGAGCATTTAAAGCGACATTTGTCCGCTGTGGCCATAACTCATTCGTATGTAGCTCGAGCAGCTCGAGCAGTCAGCCCCTGTGTCTGACCAGCTCACACGCTCTGCGCTGCTCTGCTCTGCTCTGCTCCAGTGGCGATCGGACACATTTGCCGGGCCATTAGACCAGGCCGAGATGAGGCTCTGGTGTTGCCAACCATTCGAATATTGTTGATTTGGGTCACAATTAATTGCTTTTCGAGCGCCATAAATACAGCACCGAAAGTGGTAATCACAACAAAGGGCACAGCCGCAACTTTGACCTCCCCACGAGCTCGCTCCTAATTCCGTTGGGTGTGCGGATAATTATCATAACGCCCTTATGGACTTTGAGTTAAAAAAAAAAACCTGTTGCTTCAACTAAATTTAGCATGGGTTGAGAAAATGGGAAATCGAATCTGCAAGATTGCAGCTTAAGCAGGCATTTACTTCTACGATTAAAGGTTAACGTTTATCAATTATTTAATATTGATCTATTAAAATGGACTTTGTAACAACCCATTTTAAGGTCATTTTGAATGTTAATTTAAAGCCGTGCCACATCCCAGTTTAGAGAGAGGGAGAGTTCTGCTGTTTGTGTTTATCTTAAACATAAGGATAATGTAATTAAATCCCTTCCAGTTAACAGGCTTACACTTCGTAGACTCATTTGCGAATCAGGCGTGGTAGGCGGGTTAGCTGTAAACATGCTGCGGATGCAGCCTAAGGATTCGGCAGCGGCTCAGAAAGGATAATTCGCCAACCGACAATGCAGAGACAAAGGTGTTTTATTTTTATGACTTTGTAACTCCTTCGTCCGGTACACGATCGACCTGAGTCGATTGTGTTTGCTCGTGTTTGCGAAAGGATAATTTTACAAGAGTTACTCGCGCAGGCAGTGGCAGAGCCAGGGGCAGGAGCAGGAGAGAGAGGCAGGTACCGTGTCGGGATAAGTGGACACAATAGAACGCCTATTCGCGCTGCGAATCCGATGGCCAAAAGAGTGAACCGTTCTGCACAATTGTTTTGACAAAGGCGGGCCTTATTTTGACTATTTAAAGGATTACGCTAAAGGATTGACTTTGAAACCTTGACTGCTGCATCGATCGTCTGCTAACGCCCACAATGAATAATTCCGCGAATATTCTTCGCCTTGCCAATTCGCCCAACTGTGGGTTTTATGGCTCGCGAATGAGTTAAAAGCCACCTTTGGATTTTCAATAAAATTACTTCACTTCTACGAAGGACATCGAAGAGTTAACGTAACTCTTTCGCAACTTACACGTAAGCCTTTTACCACTAACCAAGAAGTTGTAAAAAAAATCACCAAAAACAAAAAGAACACAAAATTGACTTTAAGGGCTAAAAAAAATGCTCAATATATGAGTTTAGACTTAATGTTAGCCAAGAGTCCAGGTAGACATAGAATTCTTGTGGCATTTCGTAGAAAACACGTACATACTTAATATTGCCAAAAATGTATAGAAATTAAGAGAAAATATATTTGGTCTGGGTCTATGTTAATATTATCGTATTACGATAATAGTATTTATTTATTTAATAAATAAATGTAATAAATATATTATTTCGCTGGTAAAAAGGAATTCGAATAACATTTATGTATATATACATTTAATGTGATATATAAATAATAGAATTGTTGTTATTATTATTAGTTTAAAATGAATTATTTTCAAAATTGGGAAATAAATTTCAATAAATTATTTATATATCTAGATACAAAATAAACTGTTTTAAAATGTTAACAAGTGAAAATTGTTCTACTAAGACTTCCACATCACTAACTTGGGGAAAACTAGAGATCCGATTTCGATGTGTTATAATTATTGATTTTGTCTTCAGATTGATTATTTCTTTTTTATACATTATGCACCCATTAAAAATGGCTAATTTTTATACCCTGAACCCATTAAAAATGGATAAAAAGGGTATAATGGTTTTGTGCAAATGTATGTAACAGGCAGAAGGAAGCATCTCCGACCCCACAAAGTATATATATTCTTGATCAGGATCAATAGTCGAGTCGATATAGCCATGTCCGTCTGTCCGTCCGTCCGTCCGTCCGTCTGTATGAACACGCAGATCTCAGGAACTGTAAGATCTAGAGACTTCAAATTTGGAATATAGGTTCTCGTATACCAGGCGCAGAACTGCCTTCGTTTATCAACTATCGATAAATTAAATTTCCGATAGCAATAAATGCCACAATTTTAAAAGCAGAATCTTCCAATTAATAGATATCATGCATATGCATAAAATTTCGTCAAGATCGGATAAGAAAGACCCAAGTTATAGTCGAAAATGTATTCTCATATTGATCTAATTTCTATCAGCAGCCGCAAGCATTTTCTGTATGCATAAATATGCGAGCGCATGTATGAGAATGAGATGGCATGAGCCCCGCTACCTACGATTGCGTGTTTCACGTGTTAGTGTAAATCTTTTTAAAGGAGAATTTGCCAATAATAATAGAAATATTTAATAACTGGGTTCAGGGTATATCGTAGTCGAGTTCACTCGACTACAGCACTCTTACTTGTTTTTATAGATTTTTGTTTTATGCAATACCCTATAAAATATCCATAGATACACCAACCCGATGTCCACTTTGGTCTAATGAGTCGTATAAATGCCGCCTGGCAAATGGGATGGCACATGCTTCTTGGGTTGCATTGCCGATAACTGTCATAGAGAGCAATGAAAAATGACCAATCAATGTCTCACTTCAATAGATAAGCAAACAGCGAAAGGCGAAAAGGATACCATTGGTGGTGGTGGTGGGTATCGGCCGGAAGACACCCAAACCAACCTAAATGTGACGTTTTTCCATTGCGAAAATAGTGCATTTTATAGAAAATCAAATGATAGGGAATGAGGGAAGTGGAGGGGAGCAGCAAATTGCAGCTGCTCGGATTTAGAGTTGATATCAATAACGTTTGTCTTCTGGCTTAAGCGTGAAAAGTTTTGGGTGGTTGCGATCTACAAAGGATTCTAATGATGCCACAGACCTAACAAAGAACTGGCGCCAACACCCTGCAAGAGTAAATTATAATAATAAATATAGCTCAATAGAAAATCTAGATACATATATAAAATGTCGAAAGTGAAATATTCCAACCATGAGTATTGTGACGCACAATTGAAAGAATTTATAAATTAATTGAGAATAAGACTTTAATCAATTTTTTAAAAATTGCCTTCTCCTAATAATGTAATTATTTAATAATTTCTGCATCTCAGCTTGTTAAGTAAATATTTATTTATTTATTTTTTTTAATTGCCATGTGAAATTTGTTGCAAATGTAAAGAATAAAGTGAGTATTCTCCCGGGGCAAATGATTTTATTGAGTTACTTAACACAGCAATGGGCTGTATTCCCCAATTTTGAATAATGCCACATTCAAAAAGAATTTAAGTTAAAGTTTTAGCATCGGACCACTGAATAAAACACACAAGTTCATTTTGATAAATTCGTTCAAGTAAAAGTACTACAAAAACATATATATATACATATATTTGTTGTTTAATAAATATTAATAGTATAATCGACTTAGGAACTATCTATACACTTTCGCTTAACAAAACATTGTGTTCAGTCTCCAAGTTGTGTGCATGATCGATGCCTGGCCACAGACCAAGGGCTCAATGATAATCGAGCGCTCCAGGCAACAGAAAACAGGCAAGAGGGAGCGTGCACCGGTTAACCCATGGCCAGCCACTGGGTTTTCAGATAAAGTCGCAGTTCGCACGGCAAGGAGTCGCCTAGACCTGTGCACAGGCGCACTCATCCTATGCTGGTGTCCTGGGCACCGTAGGGAGTGCGCGCTGCTTGTGCGCCGACAGCGACTGCCACTGCCACTGCAACTGCAACAGTGACAGCGACAGCGACTGCGCAGCATCTCGTTTGCCATTTGCGTGTCACCGGCAAATGGTCGAGAATTTCTTTTGGCGCGTTTGTTCCGGTTGTGTGTGTTGCCCTATTGCAGCGTGTATGTGTCTGTGTCTGCGTGTGTGTGTGTTGCGGGTACGTTTAGGGCTGTGACAGATGATAGAGCGCTTGGTTGGAGGTGCTCAGTTCCTGCTGATGTTGTTGTTGTTGTTGTTGCTGTTGCTGCTGCTGCTGGTAGTTGCACTGCTGCTGGGCCTGTTGATGATATTGCGGTGTGTACTGTGCCTCGTACTGTTGGCCAAAGTGCGGCGGCGGCGGCGGCGACTGCTGCGGGTAATCATAGCTCTGCTGTGTGGCGGGCAAGTAAGCGGGATATGCAGCATAGGGCAACTGAGACTGTGACTGCGGCAGCGACAGCGACAACGACTGCGACTGCGACTGTGGCGAAGGCACGGCGATGACATCAAGGGGCGGCAAGAGGGAGGCATAGCCGGCGCTGGTGCAGTGCTCGGGTGAGGTGTCCAGGGTGCGATCCTTTTTGGACTTCATGCGTCGGTTCTGGAACCAGATCTTGATCTGGCGTTCGCTCAGACTCAGCGCATGGGCAATATCGATGCGACGGCGGCGGGTGATATACCGATTGAAATGGAACTCCTTCTCCAGCTCCAGGGTCTGGTAGCGAGAGTAGGTTTGACGTGTGCGTTTCGAGTCTTTGCAATCTGCAAATGGTGAACAGAGAACAAATGTTGCAAGTAAGTAACAGTTCAAACTGAGAGACTGAGAGAGAAAGAGAGCGAGAGGGAGAGGGAGAGAGAAAGTGTGTAAGTAAGAGAGGGAGAGTGGGATGCCTACCTGATGCGAGAGTCTCCTCAATGTGCGACCAATTGAATTCGTTATTGCTGCTGCTGGAAGCAGCTGTCACAATGCGATGATTGATTTCATTCTTCTCGGCCGGCGACTGGGGTGGCGTGCTAATGCCAATGCCAATGCCATCGACAAGGGAGGCGGGTGTGGTGGCGGTGGGCGTGGTGGCTGCCGGTGGCGGGGTGACAAAGTCGCCATGCTTGGCCTGCTTACGTGGCGAGTACACATCCAGATAGTCAACATCTTCGCTGCTGCTGCGCTGTGGCGACATGTGCGTCTGCTGGGTGGAGGGCGTGGGTACGGCGTAGTCCTGCTCGTAGCAGGGTGACAACTCTCCGGCGGAACTGCTCCTGTTGGGCTTCTTCACCTGCTCGAACGTGGTGTAGAAATAGTCGGGCGTGTATTTCAGTTTCTTTACTGGATTTGTGAGCAGGGCACGCAATGTGCTCGGTCGCTCCTCCACGGCAGCAATGATGTCTGCAGCGCTCTCCATCGCCTTCCGCTTGCGGCTCTTCAGTGCGGTGGGTGTTGCAACAGTAGCTGCAGCCGGAACCGGAACCGGAAGCGGAACTGGTGCTTGGTAATGAGGCAGTGCAGCTGGAGCAGGCATTGTCACTGTCTGCTGCTGCTGTTGGTGCTGGTGCTGGTGCTGTTGCTGGTGTTGGTGGTTGGAGTAGTAGCAACTCTCGCCGTAGCTCTCCTGGCCGTACTGTGCATAGCTGCTGGGCTGATAGCTCGCCGGCCAGCTCGAGCAGGAGGTGGAATTGCTGTGCTGGTAGTAGCTGTTGCTATTATCGTAGTAAGTGGGCGGCAGGGCGTGGTGGTACATGTTGTACATGCTGTCGGCATAGTAACTATGGCTGTGCGTATTCGTGGCTGCCATTGCGTCTGTGTCGAGTCCTTGCTATACGTAAGTGAATGATGTGTGCGCGACGCTGCTGCGTTTGCGAATGAGCTGCTCTATCCCCTGATCCTGCCTTAATATAGCCTAAGCGGCGAACTGCGAACTGCGAACTGATGCTCGGCACACGCGCTCGTTTAAAGCGCATAAATATCCCTGCGCATGACACTTTGACACATGCTGCGCTCACTACCCCTCCAGGACCTTGCCAGATTTATTACTTGCAGGGGTAGTGCAGAAATGTTTATCCGCAAGTCCAGTTATCCGCTCAGCGAGAGAGATATAGAGAGGGAGAGAGAGAGAGACTTTGAGCAGAAGTCGTCCTCATAGCTTGCTTACCTGCTGCGCTGCTTATTACCTACCCATCGCGCCCATTATCATCGCGAGTTGACGAAACTTATCCGTAGGAGCATTTCTCCTGCGACAACGGTGTCCTTGAGCTGACTTGAGACGTGCGCAGGACGTCCCACAGGCGCGTAATTAAGTCGCATGCGTTTGTAGGTGTGCGAGCGGGATGGCGACTGCATTGCTGCATTCCTCTAATTGCAATAATCATAAAGGCATAAACAGAACTGTAAACTGTAAACGTTGCTAAAACGGTTTGGCACAAAAGGCTTTTCCTTCTGGCCCTGGTTTATTGTCACAGGCCGGCCGGTCGGCAGCAGCAAATTCGTAAAAATTTCTCTGGCCCAAAATGAACGGAATCGCTCCGAAGCTGCTGCCAGAGGTTCCAGGAATCGCGAAGGTATTCACATCAGCCAGGAAATATGTTCTTGATATTAGCCGTAGACTTGCATAAGTCGCGCAAAGGCTGTGAAAGGATAACATTGCGCGTGCTCTTCAATCCGTTCCAAATCCCATTCTCCATTCTCGTTGTGCCATCTTCAGTGGCTCTTTGTTGCGTCGCGTGTTGAATTTTTGTTGTTTGCTCGCGAGGGTTTTCACTGTGGCCGGGGCAAGTGCCTAAAGACGCTTGTGCATATTTGCATAGCTGACCCGTAAGCCGCTCAAGTAAATTGACCGGCCAAAAGGCGAACTAACTTAACAGCCAAATGGCCAACTTTGTGTTTATACAACTTTCGTTATCCGCTTACCGGCAACAGCAACGGAGATGGCAGCAGCAGAAGCCACCACCCCCGACATTGATCTAAAGTCCACCCTCTGCACCCTTATCGACTGATATCTATAGATTCTGGATCTGGCATATGTGTGCAGTTTGTGTATGTGCGAATTGTGCGGCTTCCTCCTGCCTTCTGCCCCTGCTGTCGTCAGTCCCTGTTCCCTGTTCCCAGTTCCCAGTTCCTCTCCCCCTGCCTCAACTCCAATAGTTTGCCTTACCTCTACCATTGCTATTGTTGTTGCATTGCGCACGTTCGGTGACAGCCGGGCCAGAATTTATGGCGTTTTTCAGTTTGACAGGCGACTGCGATTCATGACCCACGACAACCCACTTTCTGCCCTACCGGGAGGTTGTTGCAAACGCTCACAAACCTATAGATAGGGCATCGATGTTTGTAACAGATACTCGCATAGAGCGAGGCTCATGGATGAGGAAATATATCTAACTCTGCAAAACCTAATATAACTTTGCTATAAATTGAATTGCAAACGAAGCATCAATGAATGGCTTGTCAAAAGCTACTATCCTGCAAATAACAAGTAATACGAATACTAGTAATACATATTTAAAAACATACCTTAAAATGCATTCCAAAATATATATCGAATAATCACATAAAATAATAATAGTTGTATCAGCCTTTCACTTAATATGTTACTACCAGTCAATTGGAGCGATCAATCAGTCTGACAAATGGCTTGACCAAAAAGCTTCATTTCCGCAAATCGAATAGATTGATTTTCGTATCAGGTGCAGTTTAAATTTCGCAGTAACCACAGCCACTCAACGTTTCCTTTCTGGGCGATTGACTTTTATCACTCAACTGATTATATAATCCCAATGAAATACTTTGTAAAACGCATTGAAATCGTACAGCGAAGTGCTGCTTAATCTGATTGTGTGAGCCAGAGTCAACTTTTGCAGCAACACAATAATTGAGTTGTAAGGCCCACATGTGAGTGTTGCAACCACAACACACCCCAGAGCCAGTAGACGAGAGGACGACGGACGGAGGACGGAGGACGTTTCGTGCGTTTTTATTGCCGAATTAATAAATTACCTTGACAGTGAATCCGGACCATCCCATTGTGTATGTGCCGTACCCCATCTAGCCCGCTGCCCGCCGCCCGCTGCTCGCTCATCCCATTTTCCATGCACTTTAATGAGGGTTAGCTACAGCGACTGGACATCGGATGTGCATGTATATATATATATATACATATATATATATCTATATAGTATTTGCTCTGGAAGGTGAAACAGGCACGCGCCTGAAGTAGGCGAATGTGTTAATCTCCAGCGATGAACCGTTAATATTATCAGCTGCACGCAGGGATATTAAAGAAATTATCATTCAATATCAAAGTTAATGAAGAAATATGCACTAGCAACCGATTACGATATCGACTTCGACTTCTCATTAATATTTCACGAACTTCAAAGGATTTCACATGATATTACAAATTGGCATTTGAATTGTGTGCGTTGCCCCCTTGACTTGGAGCATTACATAAGTATCGCTTAAGATACTTCAAATCGTGCGATTGTCTGTTTGTCTGTTTGTTTGTTTATTTGTTTGGCTTCGTTTACCCGGCCGAGGGTCACACGCTGTGGCTTTGAAGTTGCTGGATCTCCTCTGGGAGTAGTAGATAGCAATTGCTAGCGCATTGCTCATTACGCCGTCCCCAAATGGTAATTGGGCGGCAACAACTACACCAACAACAGCAGCCAGAAACCACAACAATCGACAACATCGCCACTCATTATCAGACCGAAACATTCGGCGTCAAGCTGCGTATAAAATGAAAATAGCTGAGAAAAATTATCAACAACAACAACAACAGGAACAGCAACAAAACAAACAAATTGAAGTGTTGTAAATTTTGTTACTTAGATTTATGTATATATATAGTATGAGCGTCAGATTGTCTAACCTGAACACAGCATGAGATTCAATTCGAATTCCTATTCGTATTTTCAGCCCGAAAAATTTTAAACCCATCCTAATCGAATCCGTTGAAATGCCATCAATTTGATTGCCTCAATCGACGGCTAATTTGTGAAAAGATACAGAAAATTATTCCAAATTTTGTTTGATTTAACAATTAAAATGCACACGTCTCGATTCGGGTTGAGAATATTAATGTATATTCAGGCCCAGTCGCTGCAGGTGTTGCCAGTTGCCTATTGGCCTCTTGGCAATATATTCGCCCCGGCCAGATGAAGTAATGTTCATTTTTGGCTACTTACGCATTGCCGCTTAGTTGCTGCCACATTTGGCATGCCTCATTCGCATGCTGGACAATTTCACAATTTCACTGGCCTTGATCCACAGTTTCCAGCTACAAAAGTCCTCTCGAGGTCATCTCAATCAGTGATGCTGAATGAGCGCCTCGGAAAAGCCAGCGTGGGTGAGCTGACCTTGGATAATCACGATCAATTCTCATTGCACCAATCAAAGTCAAGGCGACTTGCAACTCCTCAGGAGGCTGTGCTCCTTCCTGCGCTATGTGTACAAACAATCTCTTAATGCGTCACGCGTCGCCTTCGTCCTTGGCTAGTCGTCATCCTCGTCGTCATCGGCGTCGTTGTCGGCTTCTGTTCTCTTTCATTGGCTGTCGTTAGACTATTTGCTCAATGTCATCCTGCCTGCAACCTCCAGTGTGTGTATGTGTTGACATTTCCTTAGCGCATTAATTGCTTCTGTCACACTTATCTGCATTGTTTCGCACTCTTCATAATGAGGTCCTTGTAAAGATGCTGCAATGGAATGAATTATGCATTTACATTGACCTCTCATTTTCTCCTACTTTATGGCCATAAATATAAATGTCGAATTATGCGACAATCAATCGACAATGTTGGCACCTTCCGTGTGTTAACAAATAAGTACATTTCTTGCCCGGTTTGAATGAAAAAGATCGGTTTGATATTGAGTTTAAATGAAATCAACTTATTTATTTTCAATATATATATGAATCAACTTTTTATTATTTTACACAACTAATCTTTGTAAATAAATAATAATTAACTGGAAGAATTTTAGTATGCATTTAATAATTGGGCGGAGTGCCAAAATAAATTATTTCAATTGAGTGTTGGTCACCAATTACCGTTCAATATGTAAACCTAAAAAATTTACATTTGATTAAGATGAAACAAGTAATAATGATTTAGTCGAGGGAGCTTGACTAGAATATACCCTAAGCTCACGTCTTACGGTATATTGAGAGTAAGAGAACTTCCTGCTATCTATTATAGTAATTATTAATGAATTTCTACTGTGGTTCTTATCCGATCTTACTGAAATTTTCTTAAAATTGTAAATTTTATTTGTATCGGTAATCGATGCTTATCGATTATATAGAAATTAGCCAGTAATTGATTAAATAAAAAGAAATTGATCTGAACTTAGTAAGCAAGAACTTATTTGTAAAATCTCTGAGTTCTTAGCTCTTTACGCTTATCAGAGACACAGCCGAATACTTGCCTTTATT
The DNA here is from genome assembly GCA_035043505.1 of Drosophila setosimentum. Classification (NCBI taxonomy): domain Eukaryota; kingdom Metazoa; phylum Arthropoda; class Insecta; order Diptera; family Drosophilidae; genus Drosophila; species Drosophila setosimentum. The sequence goes on from JAWNMY010000001.1 coordinate 6,704,916, forward strand.
TTCCCAATTTCGAGTTACTCTTCGTCCATGTTTAATGGGTATATTATCAAACTATAATTGATTAAACTGAATAAAATGCCAACTCGACAATTTTCGGCCCCCACAAGCATTCATGTAATATAATATAATTTAAAGATTTTCGGATTATGAAGAGATATTTTTTGATCTTTTATCTAGTTGATTAAATTGTTTAAGTTGCGATTTCTTCTGTATCTGTCTGTACATGCATACATATGTATAGCATAAACATATGATAGATAGATGTGGACAGTTATGCATCGCAGTATATCAACAACTAATGAGGATTGCTTTCATTATCAATGTATTTTGGAACTGTAGGCCACCTACGAGTTCGTTGTAAGAGCTCAATGCAATTTCGTTGACGAGTCGTACGACAGGACATCGGAGTCGCGCGCTTGTTGTATTCAGCGAATTTGTTGATGGCGATCGCAAGATTCAGTTGTAGAAGATCTGTGCTGGTCGAGTCTACTGGACATTTGAGTTTGGACAGCGTCTGGTCCCCTGCGGACAGTTTTATAGTTTTACGACGTGGCAATAATATTTCCGCCTTGGAAACCAATAGCGCTTTGCCGGCGAAGGATACGTGCGCAATTAAGACGTTTAAGGACCCATGACACGGTGCATTTACATTCCACAAACAGTCGAGTTGAGTCGCGCGAGCCGCGTCCTTCGGACTCCGTCAACAAGACATCATTTTAATGCGAGACACACGCGTCGCTTTGCCTCTCTCAGGTAGTCCTCGATTTACCACTCCAAGGGATTCTGTTTACTCTAAACAAAGCTTACGCCCGCTCCCGCCCATGCTGAATGCTTAGAGAGAACGCTTCGCACATTTATGCTTACACTTCATTTTTGAGCGAAACCTCAGATTTTGTTGTTGACTTAATTTAAATAGTTCTAAATATGTCTTTAAACACTGGCTTATAGCGAGAAGTCCCCTTCTGTTTTGGTGTTGCTTTGCTAAGGTACTCAAACAAAAACTCTTATATTGTCAGCTTAAGTGATATTGTGAAATGAATTTTTAGTATTCTTGAACGTTTTTCATTATTTCATAACATTACATTAATTATACTTTAAATAAGAAACTTTTTTTTTTTTTGTGCTTTTAAGATGGATCAGCTTTAAAGAATTATCTCTTTTATCTGCATTTGGCCTCAAAGGTTCAACGATTTTTTTAATTCATTAGTTTAAATAGGTTTCTGAATAATAATAAATAAAAATAAAATGTACATTATTTTTACGCTTAACTGAAATATGATAATCTTGACAGATCATCAAACGATTTGTATTATGCGGAATTATTTTCTGTAAACACTAATTCTTATATCGACATACATGCGACATGGGAATAGTTGGCATTTGATTTTGAATTACAAAAGTATTCCATATATTTTTAAACATACATATAGATTTGTTTTGCCACTATTGAATCTAATAGTAATAATCTAAACTCATATTCATTAATCTAAACTCCTTACTTAACGCTTAACCATTTTGTTCTCAGAATCGAACGCTTTTTGATGCTCTCCAGAACTCTGCGACATGGTAAGATTTATGCAAATGATAGGTTTGCCAGATCTTTAACAAAAATATCTTAGTATAAATACACAGCAAATGAATGTTAATAAAACTTCTTAGAACTAACTGTAAAGTCATAAACATGGAGACTGGCAAAACAAAAGTTTGCGGCAAAAACTGGGTAAGTTTTTTGGAAATGCTTAAGCAGCCTTTGAGCGATGGAGCGAGGGAGAGAGACACAAAGAGTGAGTGAGATGGAGTGAGCGTGTCCTGGTAATTTAAATTAGAGCAACGACAGGCGACAGGCATAATTGTTGGCTGAAGACAACTAATCCACGGCTTTACGTAAATATTGTGAGATATTGTGTAAGAGCGATCCATTGACTCGGTTCGTGGGCGTTGCTGGGTGAACTATGTAAACAATGGAACAATGTAAAGTAGAGCAGTTTGGGTTCGACGCGCGGCTTAAAACTAATATTTGCATTTATTATGCAAGCCCATCCATTGCATATTTTTGCATAACCGGTCACGTCCTTGAGTATTCGCAGAGTGCATTCTTAAGGATCGGGCATTGAAGCAGGAATATGGACCACGACCCTGTTACAGTTTTCGCTGCTACCAAATAAGGTCTACGGTCGGAAACTCGAGCACGGTCGTAACAATCTTCAGGCAGCTCAATAAAGTTTTATTGGGCCTAAGACGCAGTCGTAAAACGATAAACTCACAAATTCGTAAAAACTTTTGCCTGCTCTGCATTTTAAATGGAAAATGAGTGGAAAAAATGAGGTCGCCAGCGAAAAAAATGCTCAATTTTTTAACAATAGCAAAAATGTGCGACACAAAGCGAATTCGCTCTAAAATATTTTTATTGCATTTCTTTTTTTTATTGCATGCACATATTTCTGTTACCATTTTTTTTCTTCCATTCACAGAGGATTTCTCAAAACTAAACTAGAACTGAAACATTTTTTGTGCTTTACTTTTTTGTTTGTTGTTCGTATTTAGGCTACAGCAGTATTTTACAACGATTTTTGTAGAAACTGACCTTATGATAGTCAAGGTCTAGACCTAGAATTCGAAAACTGTCACAATATTTGTTGTTGTTTTTTGGGATATTTCGCTATTTCCTCGAACAGAGAGCGGCTAAAACTCCAGTGGCGTAGATAACTTGAGAACATTTGTGAAATAAAGGAACAAAGGCCGTCCAAAATCCAAATCTACGATTGTAATGGAATACGATTAGAAGAAGACGAACATCACTCAAGCAAACTTATTTTTAAGTATTATATGTTAAAACTGATATTTGTGGCTTAAAAAATTAATATCATCATTTTGAAAGTCTTAAAATTATTGTGCTCAAGTTAAGCGACACTTTCCACTTAAAAGATAAAAAAACAAAGTAATTTCAATCATAAAAATTGATGCACAACATTCCTTCCATAAGAATACTTATTTTACAAGCTGTGTCGTTCATCTTGTTACACATTCAATGAGACAATAATTTAAGTTCTCTCCATAATTAAAGATAAGTTCTCGGATCGCGATTAGTGTAAGAATAAAGACGTTCAACAGAAAGCTACTTATCTTTTTTCATAAAACATAATAAATTTAAGATTAGACTCAACTGTCAGCAGGTTGACTCCGTTCCACCTAAAATATTCGCTGCTACTTGTTTTCATCTGAGTTAGAGGGCATTTATTTATATTCTCATGCACAATTGAACCATAATACGTATGTGAAACATACATGTCAGCAGCAATTTATAAATAAAGCCAGAAGTAGTATATGTAAATAGGTTATCCACTTAAAAACAATGCGAACCCTCTCTATGTTTATTTTCATGCAGATGACACAGAAGATTTTGTTATTTCGAAAATGAGAACGACATGCGAAAAATCTTTGGTCGGTTTAGTTTAAATGGGCCGTTAATGATAATTTTAATTTTTAATCAAACATATGTACATAAAATCAGCGCTGCATAAAATGATTTAAGGGCACAGCCAGAACCAAGAGCGAACCATCTTCCACAGGCCCCAACGTGACGGCAGAACACGTCAAAGAGACCGCCAAAACCATATGACAGGCACTGAGCAGCACGTCGAATGTTTTTATTTCTTTTTGGCATAACTTTTTGGATCTAGAAATTAAATTTCTATATGTACATAAGTATGAGGCTGGCATATGACACTAAACGCCCGCTGGCGTACAAATTCGCAAACAACAAAATCTGACTTTGCATATTTTTTGCAAGCTGGATTCGAATTCCCATTGGAATATAAATTTTCCGGCATTTACTTCCTTCCATTTGCAATTGGTCAGCCGAGACAGCAACCAAATGAACGGCAAAGAAATGTGTTGCGCAGCAAGCAGTGCTAATGTTTAACGAACTGCTTGGTAAGGGTTTGCACTGCTTGTCAAGAACTATATGCACATTTTGTTTTCATTTTATATTTTGAAATAAAATAAATTATAAAAGATTAGTAGCCAATAACTGGGTTAAGAGATAACAGGTAAGTTTTATAGTAAACAATTTTTATTGAAAAATGTATTAACACATTTTTTGGATAACAATAAGATAAGCAAATAATCTAAAACATAAAGCTTGTAACAGTATACTGATTTATCTACAACATTTTTTCAATAATGTCAAATCAAGAATATGGAAGATTGATGACTATAGAAACTCACAAACTAGATAAGACTAGTAGGTGCGCTTTAAATTCGTTTTAGGTGATTTGCAAGAAACTCCAATTCCTTCTGTCATTAAAATAATACTGAGAGTCAATTCTTTTAAACCAAATTTCCACTCTACATGCTTCATTCATTACATTTATTACAATGCTGTAATTACAACGCATGAATGGGCTTTTAAAGCCACACGCAACACACGACATAAACGCACTCATAGATATGAATATATATGTACATTTGCGTTGGATTTATCATTGTATATAGCTTCAAAGATGTCTGACATTTTGTTCGTGCGTCGCGTGAGACGCTCCGTTTGTAGCACTCGTGTGCGGCATCTACAGTTGTGGCTCAATTAAAGTTTGAGCCAGCGGAGGAGACCAAACGAATGCCACACACTGAACAGTGAACTCTGAATGCCCAATGAATGTGGCGCAAGTAAACAAAGTATCTGGAAGATACAATTATACGCACGCAATTCGTCAATCAGAACGACATTTTTCTTTTATTTGTTCTCTGGCCATTAAAAAAACCAAATAAAAAAAGTTATAAAAGTGCCGCAAAGCACCGTTTCCTACCTTTTTTTTATATCATTAATTACATTTGTTTTTCTATGTTTGTGTTTGCATTTTATGTTTACGCCCTTCCTAAGACAATTATAATTATATTACACGACTCGCAATATCTGTCTCTCTCTCTCTCTCTCTCTCTCTCTCTCTCTCTCTCTCTTTGTCTCTGTCTCTCTTTTTCTCTTTGCGATCGACATACATTGCAATGGCGACGATACAAAGGTATTGCAGCCCAAAGAGACAGTCGCTTTTGTACAAGAGGCAAACTAATTAATTGATTAATGGCCACGATCACCCGCAGTATCATGCAAATTAATATTATTCAGTTTAAAACTGACTTAAAGTCGTTTTCACCACAACTAAAAGTTGTCGCGCAGTAATGGCGCCCATTTGTTGCCAGCCAACTGAAACGACAAACCAAAACAGTCAGCAAGATCCTTTTGAGATCTTTATCGCCACCGAAAACCGATAGTCTGCTCCTTTGCTCAGGCCCTGGCTCAGACCCAAGCCCAGGCCCGATCACGGAATGAATCAGTTGCCGCTTGTCACATGCGAGCGCGGCGCAGATAATGTCAATGGATCGCATAACTCAAATCAGAGTCTGGACCCGGTCTTCGAGTCCCCAGTCTTCGCTCACATATGCGACGTTGGCCCCAAATTAATTGAGCTGTTAAATGTAAGTCTCCACGAAATGAAAGGGAAAAATTAAAGTTGACAAGCTAATTAATATTTGGCTCGTTTGCATGTAACTTGTAAGAAAGTTCCTATGAATTAACAGGTTTTACAGGTTACCCAGTTCGTAGAAAAAAAATAACCATATAATTTGTATATGAATGTGCTTGGAGCCTTAAATTTCAATGCAAGATGTTGATTTTATAGAATTTTAAATATTTAAAATAGATTAGCTGCATAAAACACTAATTAATCAAATCGTTTCTTACACTTAATTTACGTTTATTCATATTTTGTATTTTAAATATACATATATTAAAATTACAAATATAATTTAATACTCTTAAGATTTAAGAATAATGTATAATTACGCCATAATATTTTTTAGAAAATTATTGAAAAATAGGTTTTCCGAAAACCAAAATAATTATATAAGTAATATAAATATTCATGACGGAGCCAATGCACCATATCTAATTCAATTCTGGTCAATTACTCAATATGCCTTATATGTTCTTCCCGGCATCTACGGATTAATGGCAAACAATTAGTCAACATGATTTCCACTCAATAATTTTTTCATAATGCCCACTGGGTGCGTGTTAAATTTGCACACTAAATACGAGAATTTGCATAAGTGAAAATTGCGAACTGTGCAAAAACTAGAGATAGACATTTTCATTAATATTAAAACCGTTCGACTTCAATTCGTGCAGCTTTACAGCTTCCGGGAAGGCCCGATGCCATTGTCATTGGTAGCGTGATAAGCAGAAGGCTCGTTGTATTCATATGAATGTAACTGTTGTTATTGGGCTCGGTACACGTTCCTGGATGCGCGTCCTGGACCCAGAGCCACCCATAGCCATAGCCAGTTCCACAGCTTTACCTCTACGCAACACTGCGCACTGGCGCTGCCATCGCCATTGCCATCATCGTCGCAGCGCTGTTTGTAACAGTCTGATTTTGACATTGACGAATTCGTCGCCATTTATCATGTACGCCCATAAGGGAGGCTCTGGAACAAGCGAAAAGGATACTCGGAGTGTGCACGCTGCAGGCAGCCAACAACAAAAACAACAGACTGAAAGACTGAAAGACTGACAGACTGACATACTGACAGGCTGCCAGGCCGACAGTCCGCCAGTTGAGCCAAGCTGCGCCTTCAGTACGTTTCCCTTCATTGCCATCTTTCTATCTATTTGACGGTCTGACTGTCTGTCAGCATTCCGTCAGTGATGTCAGAACGACGTTAGCCATCATCGGCGTTGAAATTTTCATTATATTTTATTCACGTAGCGATGCGTGGAACAAATCTAAAATGCCCCCACAATATGCCTAGCCCATTAACCGAAGCGTGTAATTAAAATGTATTAATATATATAAAATTGCTAAGAATTTCACCACTAAAATGTTTCCATCAAAATCATAAGCTTGACCTTTGAATCAAAAATTGTAATAATTTTGCCCAAAATTATGTGAGGGAAAGTCTTAATTATTGTTATTGATAATCATAAACTGCTAAATGTATATTGTCAATTTGGAGACTGCGAGCTTAAATGTACTGGTTATACTCTTAGAGAGAGAGAGAGACAAACGTGATTATGTTTACGCATTTGTGATGCGTCTGATCGGATCTGATGAAAGTATACATAAATGTTATGCTCAGCAATGACAATATAGGAAAAATGGAAGAAAGCTAAAAAAAAACAATTCGTCCTGGCGGCAAAAGCAAAATACTCGTGTCCATGTCCATCCGGTGCGAGTATTTTGACAAATAGCTCGATTGGACATTGAAACATTTTATCTGCCATGTCGTCGATGCCACGGGCACAAGGAAGGAGCAGTGGCGAAGGGGTCTGGTGAGGTTTTCGGGCTCTGCGTGGGTCAATGCGTGGCATTTTGGTCATTTATATGAACACTCGTCCTTTTTCATTGCCAGTTGGTTTCTCCCTCTCTCTCTCTCTCTCTCTCTCTCCCTCTCTCTCTCCTTCACTCTCTCTCTCCCATTCTCGTTGTGGGTGGGTGGGTGTTTTGGGGTGTGTGTGCACATGTGTATGACGGTACAACCCCAAATGAAAGGCCGCCTCCGGGAGCACATCATGGCGAATGACAGATTAGCAAAGTCCCAGTGGACATTTGTAACCGAACTGCAAAATGCCCAATGCCTGGACCCAACTGGATAGATATGGCAATGGTAGGTTGGAGGAGGAGGATTGGATGGACCCAGCCGCGCCACTGTAATTTAAATTGCGAACGTCCACGCAGTTTTTGAGAGCAAGTCCCATCCGCACCCACATCCACATCCACATTCAGATCGAGTTCCACACCCACTCACACAGTCTCCAGAGACGCTGGACGCTTCTTATCGGCACTGATTACTTTCTAATCCGTGCAGCATCAAGCGCACAAGCGTTGACATAAACAAATGACCGACGGTCAATGGCAGACCTGCAACGACAAAGAGTCGAAGTCGAAGAGGAGTTGGGAGCGGGTAGCTGGGTGTTGGACATAGGCTGGACAGGGCACACATCAAACGGGACGACAGAGTGAAAGGTATTAATTGCTAACGCCGGCAGCCAGGTAGGCCGATTGGATGACCATAGAAATGAAATAGCCACCGCACAAGTTGGTTGCGCCAGTGATGCCAATGGTGGCAATGGTGGCAATGGTGCCAGTGGTGGGTGAGATGTGTGAGTGTTTTTAATGTGAAAGCAATTTGAGCAAATCTCTCGTCAAACTGCCGGGCACTGCATTGGCAGGTATAAATTCTTTAGTTATTATGGCCGAAGTGGCCATAATTATTTTGATGTTGCTTGGTAATTAGTGTTCGATGGGCCAACACCCCCTCGGCCCTCACTCTCTCCCTATTTACGTGTGTGTGAGTGTGTATTGAATTTACCGCTGTGAAAAAGGGAAAGTGAAAAATAGCATTTTATGCGTGGCTGCTTCAATGAGGAAATTACGCACTTATTTGTTAATCGAAAAGTGGAAATGCTGCCTTAGTTCGTTCAAATAATTGCAGCCATCAGACACATGTTATATGTTGGCTTTTAATGCTGGCTATAAAAAGCACAAAAGACATAGAAATGCCAAACAAATTCCATAATACATATCAAATCAAAAATATTCCCTGTTGACTTAACCTAAATACAGACTGCAACATTTTATGTTTCACAGCTCGTAGTATTTTTAATATCATTAAAATTTGTATGATCTTTGAACTTTTAGAATATATAGTGAATATTTACACTTGAGATCGAAAATGGCATGTATATTTTAATGCTGTCCATTTATAATCTAAATGAAATTGTATAAGTTTGTTTTGTAAATACTTAAATCATTAATTGAAGGTGTTAGTTCTTTATTTAATAATATTATATTATATTATTTTTAAATGATTTATTATTAGTATACACATAATTATTATTATTAATTGTTATTCTTAATTAGAATAAAAATCGACCTTGAGTCAGCTTAACCAACATCAAAAACTAGAAGGATCGCCTAAACACCAATTTATATGCTAAGAATATATTATTACTGTGTATTCTGTTACATATTTATAAATACATGAATACATATGTTCCATTTATAGAATACCTATGTCTCGATCACTAACGAGTAGATCTGCATTCAGATCCCAAATAAGAAGATAAACCAACGAACTGTGTACTTAGTAAATTGGGGTGGCAATTTAATAACACATGCCATCTCAGACGGTGCCGTAAGAGCTCTGCAGAGATGAGTTCGCATCGTGGCATGGACCTTTGAGTGATGGCCGCGAGTCTCGTTGACGAGCAAAACAAATTTCATTGCAACGTCTCATGCTATCAATGTCGGCAATATGTCAACTATATAATAATATAACAACAGCAGTGGCAGCAGCAGACGCAGCGGTAGCAGGCGCACGTGATGCCAAAATAAACATAAATATACAAAAGAAATCGTCATGGGGTAGAGAAAGCGGGAGAGAGAGAGAGAGAGAGAGAGAGAGAGAGAGAGAGTGATCGCGACAGGGGGGAACCGAACAGAAGACAGTTGCAGTTGCAGTTGCAGTGGCAGTGGCAGTTGCTTATACGCAGTGGCAGCACCATGAAACCGCGCCATATGCCCACACCAAAAGGCGTGCACAAATTCCCCATTTGAAATGCAATGCAAGCAGGCAAATTAATAAAGTCGACTACGCGACGCAGCCAAAATACATATGTAGATACGCGATTTATATATTCACACTGTGCAGTTGCAGATCAAGTGGAGATCAAAGCGAAAGCAGAAGTAAAACTCGCTGGGTGCTTTGACTGGCACTTTGGCCAATGACGTGACATTTGTGGAGTTCGACCATTTTGATTTTAATTGCAGATGTTTGAAGAAGGCAGATTAATCAAGTATTATAAACATCAACCATGTGTAATGATTTCTTGTTTGATTTTTGCATAGTCTTTAAACATACATATCTAGAGCTTTTGTGAGATTGTTATGCTTACATTAGTCTCAATTCCCTCTAATCCATTTACTAAATATTTAATTACATTTGCTTTTCACATATGTGCCAGTAATCATAAAGTCAGTTTTGGCTTAGTTTCGGCATTTCCAAACTTTTTTATTTCAAGTTCTATGAATGGAAGAAACAGACTTACAAATGACATACACAATTTTCTATTATGTGAGAACTGTGTGAGAAACAACAACGAGAAACATCGGCGAAGAAAAATAAATTATTTGAATGAAACAACTGACAATGCGCGCAACTCATTGACATTGAATAAAGACAACAACAACAACAACAACATCAGCAACAATAAACTGAAAATTAGATTAATTTGGGCAATCTGAAGTTTTGTTGTAATGAGTTTTGGTCAGTCATTTGACTTTGACATTTCATTGTTGTCTTTATTCCGAGGGTCGTTCCGTATAATTTTGTTATACACTTTTTTCTCGGCGCTTGTATTCCCACAACCACTTCCCATATTCTTATATTGGCTTGTGTTAATTATCGTATTCAAAGTGCTTTTCGAATTCAAAATAAAAATAAAAGACTCAATGAAAGAGATAGATAGTGAGAGTGTGTGAGAGAGAGAGAGAGAGAGAGAGAGAGGGGTAGAGGGGAAGAGGGACGAGTGTAATATATATTTTTTTTATTCATTTTTGAATTTTAGTTGAACATAGTCTAAACATATGCATTTCTGTCTGTCGTCTGATGTTTCGTATTTATTTGGCTGCCAAAACGCTGAAGTCGCTCATTTTTCCAGCGTCAGTTCCGCATTCGCGCAGCCTCGGTTTGAGCACCATGGTTTCCCATCCTCGAAAGCATATATAGCTCGGAGCAGCGCCAGTTGCCTGGTAGAAGATGATTCTTATTATTTTTCGCTGATTAATCGATTGTCGGCTGAGTGTCGCTGGCTTCCTCTGCCTCAATATGTCATCCCATGTTGCAGTGTGATTCAGACACTTGTCACTGGAAAAATGTAAACATGAAATGCACTTATGTTGAAATGTAAAAATATGTGCACACCAATACCACCTCCCTAGTCGGGAAAGTTGAATAAAACAATTGCTGACTGGGCGTTATTCATTTAAACGGAATGCATTCAATAATAAGAACATTCAAGCAATTATATATTTTAAATATATTGTAAAACATTTTAAAGCAGAAACGATTTTAACTACATGTCTTACTAAAATTTAATCAAAATAGAAGAAGGAGAATTCAAATGTTCTTTGTTTTGTACTTAAAACGCATAATTAATTACAAATTCTTGTGATTATTATTATTAATTTGTTATTTATTCTTATGTTTAAAATAATATTGTATAATATCGATGAGTCTTAAAGACGCCTTTTGCAATGCTAGTAACTCAAATACTTGTTATTTGTACTATTAGACTAACTAGATTTCAAATCGATTCAGAAAGTTGCATACTTTGCTAACAATATTGCCAAAAACATTGCTCCCATTAAAGGTCATCTCAATAGCTGTTAATGTCAATTGTAAATATGAAGTTTCAATACTGATACAGATAATGATAGTCAACTGCATTACTATAAATATATGTATTTAAGACAATTTTTACATGTATTTGGCCTATTCGAAAAATTATATTATGGCGGCGCAGGTCGCAGAACTGTGGGCATTTCAAGGAGGAGTCGCCGCGCTGCGCGTCGTTGCAGAGATGGTCAAATGGGAATGGTCCAATTTGCTGCTGCACTTTGAGCTGGTTTTGCTTGTAATTCAGCGCCTCGGTTAGGAAGTGTGCTTAACCAAATACTGTAAATATTTGAATTCGTTCTGCAAACCATTGAGTAGTCGGTGCATTGATTCCGTGAGACCAACCCTGTGCTCAATGCAACTCAAACTATGTCGAGAGGGTAAAGCATCGATCACATCATTTCCAGTAATGACAAGCTGTTTCATTACTCACAGCTACTGCTGTTGCAGCATTCATCGTTGATTGCGGCACATGGCTCAACGCTTATTTGGCAGTGCAGCTTAAGCAAGGATCATCTTATGGTGTAGCTACTTTCTTGAGCTCATGCACACTCTTGGTGAAAATATTCTGGCCCTAGAGCAGGAGCGTGATTCACATAGAATGGCGTCCTAAATCGCATTTCGCTTGTTACCAATTGCAACTCACTCGTCTACTCTATTTTGCTGTCGTGCATTTTGTCGATCTTTGTGTTCCTCAATATGTCTTTATTGCGCCAGATAAAGCTGCTGCTGCTGCAACTTGTTATTGATAAAATCTGCCTTGTGCCAAGGCAAGCGAGATGGAGCAATTGTAGCTTAAGTCAGTATAGAATGCAGCCTCGCTGACGGTTCAACTGGCCCACGAATATCCACTGTCATTGTTGCCTCTCTTTCGACCAGTAGAACAAGCATGTCGAGTGCTACAAATGGCAGGAAGTAGTCGTTCTAATCTCCGGCACGAGACGCAGTCTACCAAATATATATTGTAAATGTTGTACTTACATTTACAATATTTATAGCGAAATGATGCATAGAAAACAAACGAGAAACTGAAAATAGATAGCTGACACATGCATTTCCACTCTTTGAGCAATTTAAAAAAATACTGCCAATGTAAATTGAATTTTCTTTTTATATTATTGAAATACAAATTGAAGAATCAGCTTATAAATAGCTGAAAATGTATATCTCACATGCATTCCCTCTCCTTCGACACTTTAAAGAAATTTTGTTCAGAAAAGAGCTGAGAGCTTTAAATTGGAAAATGAAAGCGAAACCTTCTGATATTCCCAAATGTTACATTTTGGCCACCACTCGAGCAGCGCCAGCGAAAACCCCTGGATCGGATTGGCGTGCTGTGCACCGTTTTCCCAATGCCCCCTTACAGTTTGCCCTGGCTCCCTGCGGGCCACTGCTGCCGTTGCCCGGATCTGAGACCGAGCCCTGAGCACAGAGCGCAGAGCACGGCTGCTGCCTGGGCTGCTTTTGATGATGATGGCATTTCCTTTGGTAGTTGCGTACGTCATAGATTAATGACAGCAATTCATCAAATCACTCGATGGACATGACGACCAACCGAAAATTCAGCAGAAGCAGCAAGCCGACAACATTTTTGTGAATCTCCTTTCATTGTTTTCCTCCCCTCTCCCCTCTTCCCTCTTCCCACTCGCTCTCACATTCGCTTTCTCTCCCTCTCTCTCTCTCTCTCTCTATCTCTTTCTATCTCTCTCTCTCTCTCTATCGTTCTGTGTTTTGTGCTTCAGCTTCTGGCTTGTCATTTTTTTGTGAACTTTGGTCAGCTTAGTCATAGACGATTACTTGCCACAGAGCCGAGTTTGGAATTGGAATTGGATTTCTGGGCTTTCTGGTCAGCTCCATTGTGTCTCTTGGTGCAAGAATCGTGCAACCAGATTGCTCAAGTTCCTGCCACTTAGGCGTCAAAAGTGCGTCGCTTGGGGTGATTAATCAATTGCCGGAAGAGCTGGCAACGTTGGCAAGGTCCAATGGCAGCGATTCTATGAATAGTTCGCCTCTCTCACACAAGTATACACACACACACACACACACACACACACACAGACATCAACTATACACTTACATGCCACTTATCATATAAGGCTGGTATTAGCGGGATCGCACCACAGCGACACGGAATTGAATCTGAGACTGAGACTGATGCACAAGCGTGCAGTCGCCACGTTTAATTAACAACAAAAGTGTGACTATGACACATACCGGCAAACACTCACTGCTACTCGCTCACTCATACTCATCCTCGCATACAGCACCTCTCTCTGAGATCATCGACGGCTGGTGGAGATGATGGCGAAGCGCGGGGGCGCGGCAAGGTGTCGGCGAGTGTTGTTGTTTTTTCTTATTCAAAACTGTTGTCTCGCTCAGCTGCATTATCGGAAACTGATTAATAACCATTGTCAGTGGGATGCAGCATTCTCGAGTCGCATTCCTGGAGTATCGAGTGCCCTTCCCGTTCCTAACTACTAACCCTCCCTCCCTCCATTCCTCCATTCCTCCCCTCCGAGCCTCCGATGACAAGCGAAAGCGAAGACCTTGTTCCGAATTATGTATTTTGTCTTGTTCCCCAAAAGGTCTCAGGTTCGGTTTTGGCTGCGACTGCTTATTGTTGTTGTTCATCGCTACATACATGTATTGTTTGTTCATGTATATATGTGTTTATATGCCCATGCTCATGAGCAGACCATGTTTGGAGACAACGCGATTTGTAAACTTTACAACTTATAATCCTCTAGACAAAGCATTTATATACGATCTGCTGCTTTGTTTTTCGTATTGCTTTGTGGTAATGGAACGAACTAAATAAATAAGTTATAGAAAATGATTATTATTGAAATGAATTAAGGGATTCATTTAAAGTATATCTCAAATGAATTCAAATGTTTCACATCATTGGTTAGCTGGCAGATTTACTAGTTATTCATAGGCTGATTTCTCCAAATTCCATATCCGCTCAATTATTTATATTTATTTTGTTTATCGTAATGGGATCCTTTCATTGGCATTTTAATTGATTTTTAAGTGCCGTACAAATTATATAATCACGTGCTCACTCGCTGCTGCAGCACATCCAGTGACAAGCCTCTACTTAAAGGCTATGCCCCTCCTTCTGTTGGAGCGCTTTGCTACATCTTAGATACAGGAAGGGTTTTGCGCCAAGAGAATCAGCAGCAGCAGCAGCAGCAGAAGCAGCAGCAGCAGCGGCAGCTCGTGCCGGCTTGGCACGAATGATTATTCGTCTTTTTGTTTGATAAATGATTTTATCACCGCATCGAGTTCATTCATTGCCAGCAGCTTAATCTGAATGCCATCGTCAACTGATGGCAGCGCATTAGTTTGCCAGCTGCTGGACGAGAAGCAGCAGCAGCAATAGGATGGGGCAAAGCGGAAGTTTCATTACAGTTGCCCGAAGGAAATGAGCAGATGCCGAAGCTACAGAGTTTTCCCAGTTTCTCCTTCGGCTAGCAGGGCGTTGGAAATCGATGCGTATCTTGAATGATGATTTGCGGTGCGAGTTTGACGAAACTTTAACTTTTGAAAACCATAAAATAATTAACACTTGATTATTATTCGGGGAGCGCTCAGCACGAATGGGAAACTTTAGCCAAACTTTGTTACTCGCTTAAGCTGCAACGGGGGAGACATCGCTTTAATTTTCCAACTATTTCGCTGCAATCTGAAAACAGATTTGGAGTTTTTCGTTGTCAGCAGCAGCAGGCGGAGCAGCATGAGAAGCAGAACGAGCAGAAGGAATAGAGCCACGAACGGCCTGGATGCAAATTGTTAAAATAGTTGCAGCACAAGATTAATGCAAACATTAATTTATCAAATTTTAACGTTCTTACGAGGGATATTCCCCTCCAGCTCCTGCTCCTGCTCCTGCTCCTGCTCCTGCTCCAGCTCCTGCTATTGCCCCTGCCAATGCCCGCTATTCGCTTTTGTTCTTTCTAATAAACTTAAGTGCAGATTGCTTGTAGGGCAAGGGGGCAGCGCGAGAAGCTGAGACAAAAGCAACAAGAATAAAAAATTAACGTCAAACAAAGAAAATCCACCATTATTATGTGCCACGCACATAAAACTTTCAGCTACAAAAGAAAAAACACACACACACACACTTACACAAACCACTGTTTCCCAAACGGGGGTGGCTCGAAAAGTTTCTACTTTATACGACCGGTAAGCCAGAGAATTTGGAAATAATAGAATTAGCTAACGTTGACGACAGTGCAATAATATAGAACCTATTGGGATTTATTAAATTATGTTTAATATTTTATTTTAGTTCGATTAGGACTATCATCTTATTCTTTGATTACATAGCTAAAAAAAATGCATATTTTCTAAATAATCGAATTCCATCTAAAACTATTTTGCATATATTCTTTATAATCGTCACAAACTTTTAATTCTCAAAATTAAATATATTTTTGAACTTTTGTCTCTTGCCTTTTATCATTCTTCGGAAGTATTATAAGAACATAAATAGTGTCTCTAATTTTCCCATTAAAAATGTTCTTTGAAATTGCCGTTGGAATTCTTCAAACAGCCCGAAAAGCAAAGCGTGAAAAAATGCAGCTTTTCATCCCCGAAAAGGAATCCATTGTTGGTTTTGTGTTCGGTTTTTTTTTCTTTATTTTTTTTTGCGGTGCAAGAGAAACAAGGGTGACTTGACGGACAGACGTCGACAAAGCTGACGCTGACGACGTTTTTCATCAACGCTCGTCATCTTGTGCCATCGCCAGCTACGCACAATTGTGCGTCGTATGGGAACGCCGTGACTGGGACAGAGATCGGAGAGGGGGAAGGGAGTGGGTAGCAAGAGCTGCCCTTGCCGCCATTGTGTCTTTGGATTGAGCCGCTGCCGCTGCCGCTGCCTTTCGCCAGCAGTGGTTGCTACAGGGGCTGATGGTGATGGCGGTACTGCTGTTCATGGTGTTAGTGGTAGCGATGGTGCTGGTGGCGATGGTGGTGGAAGTTGTGCGTATTTTTGTGTCACATTCCAATCTATATCAATCTTGTGTTCGCAATGACGGATGACATTTGTCAATGTCAGACATTTTCGTTTTCCATTTCAGCCTCGAAGGACAGGAACGAGAGCATACACAGACAGGCGGTGTTGGGAAAAGCAGGAGAGAAGTCCTGCCACCCTACGCTGCCCTTAAAGTCACTTGCCCAAAAAGTCAGCTCTCGTCCCCCAAAACGCCCACAACTCCAGAGACGACCAACCCAATGCCTACCATCTCCTGGCTATGCCACAACACACGGGCAAGGCGGCAAACGCATGAGTTTGACGAATTTGTTGTCAAATATTTTCGTTGTTTGCCTCATTTTTTTATGAAAAGCATTTTCTCGGAATTAGAATTGGCTTCTGCGTGAGTTTCCCCTCAGGCACTTGCTTGCTGATGTGGTGCTGGTGCCTATTCACCAACCCAAATTGCCAAGCCCACTCCAACTACTCCCCAGCCCGCATTCTGTTTGTATTATATGCGAATCAGTTTTACTGCAAGGAATCACTAAATGTGTTTGCGTTAAGTGTTTTCGATTCACAAATATTTGCATTCACGTCAAGCACATCCGTTAGCCGTGTGTTGTTTTAGGCACGGGATGGGGGCGTTTATTGCCTGGGATTTGCTTTATTAGCTGACTGAGTGATGTAGGCGCACTGATCTCAAATTTACTTTGGCCATGTGGCTTTCGAATAGAATTTGCTCTCGACTAGCTATTGGGAACACAGCATTATCATTTAAAAGAAATTCTTCTTTATCAATTGGATTGACAAGATTCCAAAAACAATTCCATATTAGTGGCAGATTGGACCTGAAGCTACTCGGGTACATACAAAATATATGAGAGTTATTAAGAAGAAATTAAATTCTAATAATATACCAAATACTTTTACTGCTCTGTTAGGTAAAACGGAATCATTTAATTCGAACTACTTTCTACACATCATTTGTAAATCAATGTAGACCAGCAAATCACTTTGCCAACAACACCTAATGACTCTTTTAAGATAATCACTGCAAATTTAACCTTCACAAATTATGAGCAACGATTGTGCTCAGGTTCTATCATCAATTGTATTATTACCGAGCACAGGTTAAGAGCATAAGCAGCGATTATTGAATAATCATTAATCAAACGTTTAAATGTTTAATAACAAGCACCTAAGAACATTCGATGTCAAAACAAACACTCGACATCATTCAACATTCGGTAATGATAAGAACTGAACCGAGTCCAGCCCCTTGCCAACGGGAACTGTTATAAAATTTACGAAGAGCGGAGCGTGCAACAACTAACAGTCCTGCCAACGATCATGGGTTACAAACACAAATACAACTACAATATAAACAGGAACCACCCGCAAATCAACAGTGGGCCAGTGAGTGTCATCGATGGCCACAAAACGAAGCCCAACATAAACACAAAAATGAACCAAGCAACAAGCCGCCGTTTTGTTGAACATCATTAATAACAGAGGAACAAGAAGACGGACTTACTGGAATTGAATTAATGAATGCCTCTTTGTGGCCCAAAGACGGCGAGCGAGTGGAAGATGTGCTAAACGTGCGTCCAGCCCAAGGACCGGACCCTGCCAACAGACAGCGGGGAATTTTGGACTTTTGGGTTACTGTCCTGCATGTTAGGGGAAATTAATGAAGTTTTTGCTGAAGCGCATGCACAAACGAAAACAAAAACAAATACAAGCCCAACAACTCAAAACTCGAAAACCAAAACAAAGGCTAAAC
Source organism: Drosophila setosimentum (assembly GCA_035043505.1). Classification (NCBI taxonomy): domain Eukaryota; kingdom Metazoa; phylum Arthropoda; class Insecta; order Diptera; family Drosophilidae; genus Drosophila; species Drosophila setosimentum. The sequence goes on from JAWNMY010000001.1 coordinate 6,723,134, forward strand.
GCATAAGCAATTGAAAAGTGTGCCGATGACAGAGCAGAGAATTGGCCCAGATGGGGCAGGGCGGGCAGGGAGGGGCGTTGTCAGGGGCCACCCAATTTCATAGGCAGTCGTTTTTTTGGTGGCTGGAACCGCACTGTCTGCAGTGCCAGAGACACAGAGTATCCTGCATATCGAACTAGTAGACCCTGTGTCGACATCACGATGCGATTGTTTGATCGATTTGGTTGGAGCTGCTCGCTTGATTAATCGATTCCAAACGTGGTTTCACACCCAAACATATCGCATACAAATCGAATTAAAGACAGGCCCGACCGAATAGTAATTAATTTCTTGTAAATATTGATAAATGATTTACACTGCTACGCGGCCACTGCGAACAGTCAATGCAAATTCAGTTTTTATTTTAAGTTAACCGTATGCGAACTAGAGATGCACAAGTGTCGTGCTTAATTTTAAGCAACAAGCCCGACTTTCGTGCCCGTATTAAAAATATCTGATTGATTTTGTATTTGTCTTTTTAAGGTACCATTAAAAGTAAGTAGAGAAAAAGAGTCTTTGGAATATGTTCGATTGAATTGCTCAGATGTAGGAAACGTCTCCGATCCCATTAAATATATATTCTTCATTGGTATTTATCAGTTGACTCCATATATCATTAAGTTTATAAAAGCTCATTTGTTGTATGTATGTGCTCGTTAAATATACACTGATAAAGAATATTTCCCATTTCCTTAAAACGATTCAGAAACCTTGGAACGAAAATCAAAAGCCAACCCAACTACATCTCAAATTTAGATATATTCATTCTGCGTTTCCATCTCTAATACGATCTCGAACTTATACGCTTGGAGTTCTAAACTTCTATTCCATGAAAAAGTCATCTATAAATAGTCGGAGCCGCGCCGCTGTGGCTGCTGGGCACCGCTTGACAAATGATGTGCCAAGGAACAGCTTCAAGTGACGGTGGCAATTATGCGAGGAGCCAACTGAAACGCAAATGACAGGTCGATTGAGTTAACGTTAACGCTAAACGCCTCGCATTGCCGCACTTCCTCTCGCCGCATCTCGTGCCGTCTACAAGCCAACACACACACACACACACATGTGAGTACACATTCATGTGGCTATTTTTGTAAGCTCATTCGCGCGATCGCGGCACGATCGATCGGCAGCCATTAATAATCCATTGGAACGAGAGGCAGTCACCGCAATTTGTGGAGCAAACAGGTGTGGTGCCGGTGGTTGCACTGGTTACAATGGTTTTGCTGTGGCCTAAGCCCAATTTGCAACACGATCATCCTGTCAGTGGCTGCTGCTGCAACTCCTGGTCGCAGATCGATCATCGTCACGCGCGACCCCAACTCAATTAAACTGAGCAAAACTTCCATTAGCTTAGTTCATTTATGGCTATGGAAAAATAATTAAATATAGTGTTCTGCTTAATGTGGTAGTTGATTGTTTTTCCGACTCTTGAACCACACGCAAAGACAAAATAAACGAATAATTAATGATTTATGAAATAAACATTAATGTTTACTTCAGAATATAAATGAGCGCTTACACTCTATATATGTCTGAAAAGACGACCTGCTAATTTCTATACGATAAGTCTATCAAAACCTAAGCACATCAGTTTCCCAAGATCGTAGATTTTTATTGGAATCTTTGAATTTGAAAACTTAATACAATTACATAATTATAGTAATTTTATAAACATTACTCACACTTTTGTACTTCTGCTTTGGTATTCTCTTTTCAATTTTCTACACTCCGTGTAGATGATGAACTGATTGTGTCAAGATGGAAAACGGAACTGAAACTACTGCAGAGAAAATCCAATAAACGTGGCACATTGACTTAACTGGCCGCCAAAGTCGGATGTCATAAATCAAGAGCTGCGAACAGAGCAACGATACAAAAGGATAAACGGTCAAAAGTCAGGAGTCAAAAGTCAAAACACAAAACTCAAAACAAACAGACAGACAGACATACCCACGCAGTGAGAAGCAAAGTTTTATGACGGTCATCGATGACAATTGACAGAACAGTAGAGGGTCTACCTACGGCAAGGATTACAAAGGATTGCCGAACAATTGTAGTGCAAATATTTGCATATGCGAGAGCGTTACGCATCCGGAAAATATCAAGGACACTCGCAGAAAACACATAAAGAGAACGGATAACCAATATAAGAGTGAACCTTAGAGTATTAAGTGCAAAGCACATGTTCATTTATAAATGTATATGTGTTTGTTTGTATACACATTTATTTACCTGAATGCTCGGCTGCTAAAAGTAGGTAAATAAACCATTATATAAATATCGATATATATAGAATATATGCATGCAAATCCACCCAAGGTCTTAACTGTTTGGAACTTTGAACTGCACGCCCTTTCAGTTTGTTTATTTTTACAGTATGACAATCGAAGTCTAGATGGATAGTCAGCCAGTCATTCACATTGTCAATCAGTCAGTCTATCAAGTGCATTCACTTTGCGAAACTTCGAGACGGCACCCCAATTACAGCTGGAAGGGGTTAGAGGGTGGTGCGGGGATGTGAGTTGAATAGCGACGCGTTGCGTGAAAATGTTTCACATTTGCATAATTATTGTAATTACTAAAATATATTCATTAGTGTGAGCCTTGCGTTTCAAGTCAATTTGCTTTTAATTATGACTATTATAATTGCTCTCAATTAGTTCGGGAACATTTTAATAAGCGTATCTGCTGTATTCGCTAACAATTTAATGCATACTTCACAACTATTTTGATAGAATGTTTTCACAGAGAAAAATAATATCTGTGTAGGAAATGTAACACTTAAACAATTATAAGTAATTGGAAGTGATTAAAAATTCAAAATGTTCAACAAACCTGTGAGTCTTGTAATCATAAATCGCATAACAACTCAACATTTATTTCACAATTAAATACAATTAATTGAATTCGACTTGTGAAAATATTGTCAAAATGAATTATATATCAGCGCTGTGCCTTAATATTGATTCCCCTAAATAATACCAAATATTTATTTTTATTATTATTTATATTTTACTACTATCTATTTGGTAAGCAACACTTACAATATCGTTCCAACAGTGGCTATATGCCTGATATGATTGTCAAATGCTTTTACGTTTATCTAGCACTTTGTACCTACTAATTTTTGAATATTAACTCATCGAAGGTTACAGAAGGGAAGCACACCTTTTATTCAAATCATGCGGATTCGGGCTTAGCTTTGTAATTAAACACGACCAAAAACAAAGACGCAAATCAGCCATTGACAGTGGGCGAGCAGCAGAAAACCAGTTTTGACCTATGAACGCAGAGCAATGGGCACCAGCATTGGCATGGCACCAATGACCCATACTAAAATGCAGTCGATAAATTTTCTACCTGTCAATAGATGAGGCTACCTTAATGGCACCCCAGATAAACAGGAATTTCTTTTTAATTGTGCGCCCGAACTCGATTCTCGATTCTCGATTACCGCTTCAAAACCCAATCCAAATCCGAACTGTTGATGCATTTCAAAATGGCGCTGCGATCTGGACACATGGCTCGAAATAGGTTAATGCACTTGCACCAGCCAGACGAGGCTCGAAAATTGTGAGCCACTTAAATCAAAATTCATATAATTACGTTGTAAAACATGATACGCACTGAATTGACTGCAACACGAACTGACCGAACCACGGCCCGGTCAGCGAGTGACTGGCTAATAGCAATGTCAACAGCAAAGGGCAGCCACACTGCCTACTTTGGCTCTGGCAAAAACCGCATAATGAAGTCATTACAATTTCACCCTTATTATGGGTTTTAAAGTGATTGCGAAATGAGCGGCACTCCATCCATCTATGGCCAGTCTGCTCTGTCGTGGCAGGAGGTGCGGCGGGGAGGTTGATTGCGGCAAAGTATTTATGATTTAGCATGCAATGTATTTATGATTATGTATAATATGCAGACGCAGTTTTCATGCCTCCTTAAAAAATGGTCTTGCACTCGCACACACATACACACACTCACACACAAGTTAACGGAAGAAAGGTGCAAGGAAGCAATTGCTGTAATGGCCACCATTCTTGTTAATCACACACACACACACACGCACGCACGGACACAGTAGCAATTTAACATTCATCTAATTACGCGTTGAAGTCTTAATAACCTTTTCAAATTCAGCGTATCGAGAGACGGTCTTATCAATAATTGAGGTTGCGAAAGCAATCACGCTTTTATCTCATTGATTGCATCTGTCTCTCAGCATAACATTAAGCCAACGAAGTTATTTAAATACTTTTCATATATACACAGGTGCTCGAATAACAGTAGTTTGTTGGTATAATTGAAAATGGTCTCCAAATTTATCCATTCTTACATATATGATTAATATTTATGATATTATTTCCATTCATTCCATTTTCTTAAAATGCTGGCTGACCATATTGGATGAAGTCTTCAAAATACATTCTTTTATTTCTTCATACAAAGGAACCAAAATAAGTATATATATATATATAAATGTGAGTGTGGTGCAGAGGTGGTGCACAAAAGCGTTGTCATTAATAAGCCCAATTATAAGATGCCTTTGGTTTCTGTTGAGCAATTTCTCTCATAATTTGCTACAATTAACGACTGATCAACAATTAAAGTTGCATTACCTGCCCCAGCCGCAGCCACAGGCTCGGCTCCAGCTTTACATCAGAGCTCAGAGCTCAGAGCTCTGAGTTGCAGGCAGCGTCTTAATCGACACCTGCACATCATCGAATGATGCCGCAAAAGTGAGTGTGGAGTAAACGATTAGGTTAATTCCATCTACACTGCTGTCGGAGTGGGTTTCGCTATAGTCGCCATAGTCGAACTCCTTGCTTATTTGGTTGACCCGCTGATTGCCTCCGTCACCGTGTCTGTTAGTCTGAGTGTTTGGGTGCAGCTGGTCGTTGTTGCAGTTGCCTTGTCGTTTGCTGGCGCTGTTAGCGATGTACATCAAAAACGATTTAAGGCCACCACCGGTTAAGTATTTGGAGGATTTTTCGCAGTTTCTAATGATGATGATGGCCTCTGGCACCAAATTGCTGGCACAATTGCCGACTCGATCAAGCCACAGTCACCGCTCTTGCCGCCTCTTAGGAGGTCGAAGGCGTATCAAAAGATAGTGCTATTAGAAATAATCATATAAAAATATACAAAAAATACATCAAGTATATACGAATATTCACACTTTAAAATATATTAACTTTAATGTACATATATATACAAAACACACGGGATATATTTAATGAAAAATTTGAAAGCTTATATATAATTAAAATGAAGGAAAATAAAACAAAAAGGCAAATAAATGATTATTATGGTATAATTTATTATTTGTATTTCATATGCTACTCTAATTTAGTGTAAACAACGCAATTCTCTGAATTCCTTTCAAGTTTTCTTCAAGTTAAGCTTTAACTTACATAAATATTTTCTTTTTTCCGATCTCATCTGGCATCCAACCACCTGTTGCATGTTGCTCCACTTATGATATTAAAAACCACACACACACACACACACACACACACATACACACAGGCCATTCTTAGCCATGTTTTGCAGTGTCTGTTGTTGTGGCTGGCTGATATACAATTCAGTTAGAGTGTAAAGCTCGCGGCCGGGAGCGCCCATGAGGACATGAGAACTTATGAGCGGCAAAGATTTATGTGTTTTAATTTCCTGAACTGCTGCCTGCGCTCAATGCAAAGCGTCGACCCGTACCAAAGCCATTTGGAATTTGTTCTGTCAGTATCTGTGTGCGTGTGTGTGTGTGTGTGTGTTTGGGTGTCTGGGCGGCGTTGTGTAACATGTGTATAGTGTGTCAGCAGCAGTAGCAGCAGTACGCAACAAGGAACCATACAGGATAGAGGCAGTCGCAGTTGCAATCTTATTACAAATGCAGCAGCGCTAAAAGGATGCTCGAGCAAATTTTGAAGTGCGACACGTAATATTCCGGTTGCAGCCTGTCAGCACATCTGCAACAAAATGAGGAATGTCCCTGGCCCTGCAGCGTCAGCGGGACAACAAAATAACATTAGCCTAATGCCAGCAGTAGCTGATGTCGCTACCTAAACGGAACAGGATAGCATAGCTCCTGGGAAAAAAGTGAAAGTGAGCCTAGCGCGACCCCGAGCAAATTTCATGCAACATTGCGGGGCACACAACTGCCGCAGTATAAAGGACAATGGCAGAAGAGTGCAGAATTTGACTGGGACTGGGACTGGGATTGGGACTGGGATGTGTGTCGTCAGACTGCAGGAGATTGCTACATTTGCATTTTGCATGCGTGCAACACCCGCAACCATCTTTCCCCATCCAAACCATTACCGAAAAACAAAAAAATAAACAACAAAAATCCGATACACGCATCGGGAGAAAAGGGGAAAATGGGAAAAGCGAGAAGCGAAAATGCGAAGCAACGGCGTTGAGCCACTCGTGTAATATATGAGTGCACTCACTCAGACTGACTAAATTTCGAGACCTTTTACTGGCAGGGGAGCAGCGCCAGCCGAAATGTTTACCCTTGATCGATTGCCGCTGAACCGTAACGGAGCAACGCACGCGTAACAAATGCAATCCTCCTTAAAAGCAGAAATGTGTCACACGTTGGCGACAAGACTCCCCACGCCCTCCCCCCCCCATTACTTCTCCAGCCCTCCCACGCATTGGCCTGCTCAACCCATCCACTGTTCCCTGTGATGCTTTCAAATGTAATGGCTGAATCCTTTCAGGGCAGCTCCAGCCCCGCCTGTTGTTTCTGCTGGGTGTTTTTCTTTATTTTTTCTAAGTTTTCCTTCTTTATTTTTGGGTTGCTTTGGGCTCCTTCATTGTCGCCATTTCTGATGTCTCCTACGCGTTGTGGAGCTGCTTTTGTCATACGGATTGTTGTTTGGTTCGCCTCAGCTTTGCTTTTTATTATAAACTTTTTTCCTTTCCACTGAGTTGGTTTTTCTTCTTCGTTTTTCTGCTCGCTGGTGTGTTGTGCTGCGTTCTGCTGTTCTGTGTAGAAAACAAAGATAAATTGGTTAATTTCCCCCAGCCATTGTTGTGCAGCCATCAATCGATGCCTGGCTCTGGTAATGGACTTGGCTGAGCTTATGCATTACTCCTGTTTTCTTCTCCTCTCTTTACGCTCACACACTTCACCCGAGTCTTGGCCTCGGCTCCATTATTGTTTTTGAAAGAACATTTTTTCGGTCTTCAGTGGCTGAAGTGCCCATTAAATTAAGCAAACACAAATTAGAAGAACAATTGCCAATTCTATTAGCAGCAACTCGGCTAACTAGAGCTCAGTTTATTTCTCAATACTCGTATCTTTTGTATTTGTCATTTCGAATTTAAATAATGCTGCAGACCTAAACATACTTGGCATTCTATTATGTTGATTTAAAATGTTTGTTAAAATATGTCTTATATTCTTTTGACCTTGTTCTATCCCACAGAGAGTCAGAGTTTGATAGAGGTCAGCCAGAGCAACCCTATTTTATTACTGCACCTGCATTTTCTAGCTATACAAATCATTCGTACAGCTGCATACAGTCTCATGCAGAGTTTGAAGCTTCCATCTCTCAGTGGATATAAACTAGATTTACTATATGAATAGAATGTAAATATATATAAATGGATATAAACTAGATTCACTATATGAATAGAATGTAAATTTTTATAGATTACGTTCAATCATAGCTCAATTATTTGCCTCAACTGCTAATGTGTTTGTTTGGTGCAGTAAATTGATGTATTGCCCGGGAGGCGATAATTAAAAGTCAATATAGGGCTAGACATGCTAGAACGATAAACATCAGCTACAGATACAGCTTTGAAGACGTATTGCAATCCATAATCGCAGAGCGCTTCGCTGTCAATCAGTCACTCGACGCTGCTCCAGCAACGACCTCTTCATCTTGCCAGACGAGAGACAGACCAGGGTATACGGCTGGGGCTGGGCCAGCTCAGCTGAGAGCAGCCAAAGTGGAATATGGATAACTTTTCGAATAGAAATTCCAAACTGACAAGTGTGCATCACACTTCAATTTTTGTGCTGAGGCAGCAGGTTCAGGCTCAGTCTTGGGCTCAAGTTCTTGCCTCAGTTCTGGCAAGGGCCCAGTTGAGCTGAAGATTTGCTGGCAGCTACCGTTGACTGCTTCCGGACTGATCCCGCTACACCAGCCACTCTATGGCAACCTTGCCGGGACAAGAAGAAAAACTCGTCGGTGTGCACAAAAAACGGAACGAAAACTGAAATACGGCTGCATCATTAAATTTAATATGATACTCATTTAATGAAATTGTTGCCGATTTGTTTTGGAAATACACGCGCTCGCTCTCCTTTGAGTTTGAGTTTGACGCCTTCGCCAATGCGGAACACTGCTCTGCTCTGCGTTGCGCTGCCCTCGGGCTGAAAGCAAAACACTCGTGCCGCATGCGGGCGGCGATGGTGCCTGGTTGCCAGTTTGCCAGTTTGCCAGTTTGCCAGCTTATGGGCTTGTGGGCGGGGCAGAGAGTGCAATATTGCGAACATGGCCGGATAATGACGACAACGGCAGCGGCCTGAACGATGCGACGACGATGACGATTACGATGACGACTCGAAAAGAAATGTGCACTGGCAAAAGGCCGCAGGCAGTGAGGGAGTTAGTTGGTTGGGTGCTCAGTGGGCTAGGAGGCTGTGTGGGGAGTCGGAGGACAGGCGAGCATCGTAGTTAGTGGCAAAAATCATTCTAATGACAGCAAAACGTAAAAAGCTCTGAAAGTGTTAAGTGGTTTCTCATTAAACTTTATGTACTCTTTCGTGTGTCCCTCTGTCCATCCGCCTCTCGTTGTTAGTGTAGGACGCTGTGTGGACGGAGAGACCAGCTCGCACCAGGACGATGAGAATGAGGATGAGGAGCTGGCTTAAACGATTGCCAGACCAGCGTCATTAGCACTTTTAACCGCATATTAAATTTAGCAAAGCGTTGATTGATTGCCACACAGTTCATTTTTAGCCCAGTCTCATCCGCAGTCACAGTCGCAGTCGCAGTCGCAGTCGGAGTCTCATATGCCCCGTGCTAACTAACCTGCCCCAAAACAAAGTTATGACACTCATATTATATCGGTTACAGTTACCGTTGCCGCTGATGCTGATGCTGCTGCTGGAATGAATCTTATCTTTCAATGAACCGCCGAGACAAATGACACGTGATTTTATTTGATTTACTTACATCTGCAGCTCAATTTTCAGTTGACTTTTGCCTCGAGTTTCGGTCTTTGGGTTTCTTTGGCTCTCCTTATGGTCACACTTACTGCCACAGTTACAACAACGGCAACAGCTACTCCTCTTGCCGGTTGGGCACATTATCCGAAATGATTCGATCATTAGCGGCCCCGAGCAGTTGTCGTCGTTTTCTCTAGGCATCACTGGTAATTACGGGAATGTTGTGACAATATTTTCCCGCTTGTCTTCAAATTACTTAATTCCAATGGCTGGCAATAACACTCCAAAAGATTAAGATGTTTAGTAGTTACTAAGTGATTTTGGACAACTGCCTGACTTTTAAGAGGTAATTCAATTAAAATTGCTTATGGCCAACATATAAATATAAATAGACTGGCTAATCAGGCAATTGTTTGATGTAGATATATTTTTAAAGCCTTGAACCTTGCGAAAGTAATCGAATAAATTATTATTATATTAGCTATGCATGCTTAAATTGTTTCTACATGTACACTTCATAAACACTTCAAACAGAGAGAAACTTTCCTATGAAAAACCTGTAAATCTTTGAGGTGAAAGAAATGCTTATTATAGTCGATTTATTTAAATCTCTGATTGAGATATTTACCTCACAGTGAAACTTTAACCTCAAAAACTCTAAGAACACTTAAGGTGAATGAAATGCTTTTTCATAAGTGATGCTGTTATTTTCCCAATCCTATTACTTCTGTTATTTTTCATTCCAAACTATCTATTTTTATATGATAATACAAAATATTATTAAAGTGAATCAAGGAAGATAATATGCAGCTTTTAAAGTGTGATCTATTTCAACTAAAATTGAAGGAACGTTTTTTAAATGCTTGTAATATCATATAATTTATTTTACAGCTAGTAGCTAATGGCCTATGAATAGAACCATATCTTTTGCATCGGAATAGTTACATGATTGTAATCAAAAAATATATATTTTTACCAATATCAATATTAGTATTTTCACCAAATTATTCAAGCAAACACCACAAAAAAAGGCAGTTGGATTTAATAAAAATGATTTATTATAAATATATTATGTTAAAAATTTCACAGTTTTAAAATATTATAATTCTTTTTAATATTATGAAAATATAATTATCACTACGTGTAAAACAAAATAATATTTTCACTGTTATTGATATTATTTAAAAAAAAAGAAAGATAACATTTTATAATGGAACCACCGCCGGCATGATTTGAGGCCAGAAACATGTGTAGGGTCGTCCCAATGCCGGTGCCGGTGGCTCCGCATGCCGCGTCTGGCAGTCGAGCGAACAGCACAGGCAGCAACAACAACAGTGCCATCTGCGGCGGCCATATTGAAAATCAGTCAAGTATTTCGAAAATTGTGGGCGGAGTCAGCGGCGCCGTCAAGTGCGCATGCGGGAGCGAGCGAGTAGACAGTAGGCGGCGTGAATGCTGCATCTCCCTTTTGAGTGGACGCATTGCGCGTGCGCTGGGCCCACAGCACAGCATGTCTGACGACGGTCTGCAGCAGTCTGGGTTCGAAAACTAACTGAATTTCGAAACCTACGATGGTCGCTGCTCGAGGTTCCGAATACCGAAAGCTGGCCGGCTCTCTCAGCAGTTTTGTGAGTGTATTGGTGTCAGAAATGCATTGGTATTGGTGCCGGCGAGATCTTCGAATTTCGAAATCGATTTCGGTGTGGTTGTGTGTGGGTTTTCGAAGTGTGGCTCAAACCGGATTGCGAGCATGCTTTCGACTCTTGCATGGCTATTCGAAGTGGTGCCGCCGTATCAGAGAACTGGTTCTCGTCGAACTCAAGTTTGAGGTTTACCTGCTGCTGTTGTCGTGGCTGCGGCTACAGCTGCCATCGATGCTTCTCAGGAGTTTATATTCTATTAGAGGCTCATTTGTGCGATTGCCATCAAGGATATGGATACGGACACTTGTGCAGTGACTGCAGCAATCTTGCAGCGATTGTCAGCTCAGCTAAATTGGACCTGCAATTGGCATTTTGGCAAATAATTGCTACCTCTCTCTCTCTCTCTCTCTCTCTCTCTCTCTCTCTGTCTCTCTCTCTCTCTCTCTATAATAGAATGTACATCTCAATTTGAGTTGAGTTGTTGTTGTATCTTTAATTTTTTTTTTTTGGTTTTTCGTCTGCATCTGCTAATTATCGTTTTCAATGATTTATGTCTTAGCCATTTTTAAATTTATCATTTGCCTTCGCTGCGCTAGGAGGGCAGCGGGTAAACCGTCTCAATATCACCTTGATGGATCATCGATCAACTGATGGATTGTGTGAACCGTTGAGGACCGAGGGCAAGGCTGGGGGGAAGCGGGATGAGCGTGCACTTGTTTAGGGCTCATGATTACGAGTATCTCGATTGAATTTCTGACATCTTGCTTTGTTCCTCGTTATGGCGTTTATCTTTCTGCCTATTTCAATTTGTACGTAATTAATGATTTATTCAAGCTTCGCCGACTGTTGTCTCAATTCCATAGAAGTGTTTATTAATGATTGTTACCAAGTGTTGGTCTCCAACAGCTGTATAGCTCCAATATTCTTACCCTGATTGGTCGTCTCTGAGAAATGGCGACGTGCTTTCTTTTTCAAATATGTGAATATAAGGGAACGAGACCTAATTATTGATTTAGAACTGCAACCTTATAAATAATGTAATATATACATAAATATAATTTAATTTAAGCTCTAGTTGAGATACGTAAGACCAATCATGAATACGATAAAAGATATTGAAACTTAATTTTTCTTACATATAATAAATATATTTAATATAATATAGTTCCAATTGTGGTATTCATTTATGTATGTATGTATTTTTTTTAATTAAATAAAACTCTTATACCACATATAACTAATTAATCTTAAAGAGCCTTTAAAAATACTATTACTTAAAATAAACAAAAAACAGCCACTTTATAAGCATATAATCTAAAAGTCAAAAAATAAGTCATAAATCAAATTGAATACATCAATTTTAAATAATCGCTGAAATTGTTAAAATGTGTACTTTTTCTAATGCGTACAATTTGTCCTTTAGCAATTTCAAGTCTTATTTATTTAATTTGAATTTTACACCTTTTTACAATAGTGTAAATTATTTTTGTTTTTATTTTCAAATTGACTAGTCCTCTTGGGATGAAGTGAAGTCATAATCATATTTTGCACGATTTGCCAGTAATTGGTTATATCAGATAAATATTATCTGAAAACTGCTTATATTTCTTCTGAGTAATATGGTAGATATCCTAATCATCAGCCCCCAAATGATAATTTGTTTTTTGCCTAGGTAGCGAATTCGTTTGGGCAAACAAGAACGCTTTTAATTAATTTCAACAGACCGAAAAACAAATAGGAACTCAAAACTATGTCGCTCTTGCAGAAAATCCTGCGTTCGCCCAAGGGAAAATTGGGAGTGGGAATGCGAATGCCGCTCGACTTTCTGTGGGCAAAAAGGCGCATCCGAGTTGGCTGTCGAACTGGTGGCTGGGACAGATTAAGAGTGAAATTGGCAGCTGTTCAAGAACTATTTTGAGTGGATCTCGCCATCATGTTGAATGTACTTGAAGCAGCCATTGTGGCACAACCGGCCAGCAGCCAGTTTGGGGGGTGGTGTGGTGTGGTGTAATCAAATGTTGACATATCCAAGCATTTGTGGAAAAAAAATGTATCTTTTTGAGGCATTTGCGGAAAAACAATCTATGTTTTTGAGGCATTTTCTCGCGCCTGCGGCAATTGCCAGACATTCAAATCACTGAGAACATTTTGTTTGCCGTCTCAATTCAGAGAAAAATGCCGCACAAATTATTAATTTGATTTTGTGACATAAACGTGAGCACATTCTGTACACCGAATACAAATGGCCAGCGATTATGTGAACAATGCGAATTCAATTTGTTTAAGCTGCTGCCAGAGATCGAGTACGTAGTCTCCACCACTGCCGCCTCCGCCGCCTCCACCGTCACCACCAGCTCCAACGTCCAACGCCTCCAAGTGCCTGTGTGCTCGCAGTGGTGTCATGTGCTCCTGACGCAGTCGCAGTTAAAGTCGCAGTCGCAATCACTGAGGCCGAGGCTGGCGATTGTTGATCCGAGAGTCGTGTCTGGGTCTGGCCTCAGTTTCAGGTGGCCATTGGTCAGTGTTTTGTTAATGCCAGTTGATTAATGGCTTATTATGATGTCAGATTAATAAGATCGTTTTCCAAATGGCTTGTTTGTGGTCTCTGCAAAGCGGCCAAAAAGTTAAACATGTTATTCGCAAGAATCCGACAAGCCAACAACTTTTGCCTCTTACCTCTGACATTGGCATCACTCGAATCCATAAAAGTTTATTATTGGAATTGCCTGGAGAAAGAGGGAATATCTGTAAAATTAAAAGAAATCTCCTCACATTTAATGGATTGTTTATAGAAAATATATATTTACAAATACGTACCTTAATAAAATAAAGAATCAATATTTGGCAATCATCGAATCGGCTGAAATAAATAGATAAAATTATATGTTAGCCCCACGCATCCCAGAAGTATGTATATGAAAAGAAAGCAGATGCTTACATTTTTAAATACTATATTTTATTATAAATATTACAAATAAAAACAAAATCTCATTTGTAATTTAATTATAATTTTATGCTTTTCTGCTTCTTTTATTCTCGCATTTTGCAGCTCTTCTCTCATCTTTCATCTTCTTTACATTAAAATTTAAGGTTTATTTACAACAAATTATTTAGCATTTTTTTTTGCTCAATTCATTTCAATTTTGCTGTGAAATGTATGTGTGATTCTCTCTTCTAAGTACATACATACATACATATAATATGTAAATGTATTGTTTTTAAATATGTGCATACGCATTTGAATTTTTTTTCATGTGAATTTCTACAATACATTTTGTTTTTTTATTTACTTTTTTTTTTGTTTTGTTTGTTTGTTCATCGAAACATAATCGCTTAGTTTCTTACAGAATGAGGCCAAAAGTTACGTATCTGGATTGAGTTACAATTTTACTCTAGATTTCAAAGCCAATCTATGGTGTAATCTTTATGAATACCACACTTGGCTGTTGGTCTGCCCTACATTTCTCTCTGCATCTATCTTTTGGAATCACAAATTTTTGTCTCTATTGAGTAGTACTTTGTAATATTTGGGATTTTACGCTATTGCCTTGCTACAGTTTAATTCAGGAGTGTGGATTGGAATTTACAAAACGAAACGTTGTCTACAAGTTGCACGCATAATATTGCGTTGGTTTAAATACATATATATATCTACATATAAACATAGTATGATGCTTTTCCATTTCTTTTCTTTTACTTTTACATTTTCTTTATAACTTTGGTATATGGATTTCTACATCTCTCGTTTTTCAGTTTGCCTGTGTGTGTTTTATATGTGTGTGTGTGCGTAAGTGTGTGTGTTTGTTTGTTTGAAAAACGTAGAAATTGAGTTGAGTTGAGTTGAGTTACGTACATACATTCAATATATTTGTTATAGTTATAAGAGTAGGCGGCGCAATCGCCGCCTGCATTCAGAAATATTTGAATATACGTATTTATTTGTATTTTTGTTTTTTTCGTTTTTTATTTATTATATTTACCTACTTTACATGGATTATTTCATTTGATTTGTTTACACTTAAGTATTTTGAAAACAGCGTGTACATTTTTTTTTAACAATATATAATTTTTTTTCGTATAATGTTTGCCAATTGGTTTTGTCGGTATACTTTATATCCTTTACGATCTAATTCAAGTGCTTGTAATTTTTCGTTTTTCAAAAATTACAAATTTAAAATAAATCAAAAATTAACAAGAAAAAATTTATAAATTGCACAAGAAATAATATATGTAAGTATATAAAGAAAACAGCGAGATAATCTTTCCACAGTTGTCTAATTTCAACTATATTTCTATACTACAATTTTCAGGGAAAAATTATATAAATTCGGCTTGCCGAAACGTGTCTCGAGTTTTATCTCTGTTTTATCATTTGTTCAACTTTGCTTTTGGTTTATCGTTTATTTGTATTGTTGTTTAGTTTTAGCAACATCCTTCATGGTTTTGGTATCTCTTTGTCTAATCTTGCGACATTTAGCACTTATTGTTAGTTTAACTTTTTATGTTTTTTTCTTATAGTTTTTCTTCTTTTTTTTTTAGTATTCTGCATGGTTTTCTCTGTTTGTATTCTGCTAGAGAGTGGTCGTTATTTTTCAGCTCTAACAACATAAAACACACTATTCGGCATATTGCATTGGTTTAGCAATTGGTTTCTTGTTCTGAGTTTATTTTGCGCTAAAAATTGCTACAAACATTCAATTTAGTTTATTTAGTTTATATGTTATAGTATGTGTAGGTTTATGTGGTGTATACAGTATACAGTATTACACTATATAAATTAATCGTAGATTACTCGTAAAGTATGCTTTACACTTAGGACGCGTAGAACTAATGTTATTGTGTATATAGTATTTACTCGTATATATGTTTCATATATATGCTTTTAAGTTATTATTATTTGTAATCGTATTATTATAGTTATATTATTAGTTTAATATATTCATATATATATGTATATATATATATATATATATATATAAGTGTGTATTTATATATATGTATATATATATACTATATGTATAGAGCTTATTTAATTCTGAGGTCACATGAGTTGGTTTTGTTGAGTTTTACGCTTTACTTGTATTCTTTTATTTAACTTATTACGCTTTCTCCATTTGCATTTTGTAAAAATTAAATAATAATAAGAAAATAATAACAATTAACTAAGTTGTAGTGTTTAGTGTAGTGAAGTGTAGTGTAGTGTAGCTCAGTGTTGTGTAATGTACTTGTTATGTACTACTTCAACGCATAGATAGTTACATAGTCCTCTTAGATAATTCAAAACAAATTCATAAATTGTAAATTGTATTTAGCTTGAAATTTCATTTAGTTTTGTGCTGGCTTCGCTACTCCGACTTGGACTCCGACTTGGACTTCGACTTCGACTTCGATTCCGATTTGGACTCCGACTTGAACTTAGACTTGGACTAGCCCTCTCCATGCCATACTACTGCGGACTGTTGGGTGGCGTTATTTCATCACCCTCGCCGCCGGAGCCGGGCTCTCCCTTTGTCTTATTTTCCTTCTTCCATTTCATGCGTCGATTCTGGAACCAGATCTTGATCTGACGCTCGGTCAGGCAGAGTGCGTGCGCGATCTCGATGCGTCGCCGGCGCGTCAAGTATCGATTGAAATGGAACTCCTTCTCCAGCTCCAGCGTCTGGTAGCGTGTGTAGGTCTGGCGGCCACGTTTGCGCTCTGTTGGTTCCAAGATGATCACAGAGAAAAATAAAATAGAAAACTTCACAATTAAAATCAACGCATAACGCACAATATTACCAAATGCAAAAACAACAACATCTAGAACAACAATAGCTAGAATGCATACAACAGACAAGCAACAACTACAAAAGTGAGCTGAAATGCAGTCACATATCAACATTTGTATCTGTATGCGTATACGTATACGTATACGTATCTGTATCTGTAAATGTATCTGCGGGCTTTGTTCTAGACCCAATCCCAATCTGAAAACCACATGAAGCGAGACGCATGCAGCGTCCGCCACGTAGACCGACACTGATTAAAAGACGACCTTACCAAATTCAGATATTTGTACTTGTCAAAATCCCAACAGGCTCCGATAGGGGACTGCGAACGGGTATGTGTTGCGTTGCGGCATCTCTTGGATTAAGGTTGAAGAGATTTCATGGACAATCGGACGGGGCCAGTTACAGTGGGACAGCGACACGGATGGGAGAGGAGGAGGAGAGCGGGGGGGCAACTAATTACAAAGGGGTCTGGAAGGCAGTCAGGTTGAAGTCAGTGCAAAACACTCGACGACGGTAGCTGAGTAACTGTAAAATAATTTGGAATAATTACTGCGCCCGAAATGAGTTCAGCGCCTAATGACACTTACTATAATTATAATTTTGGTAATGACAAAAAACCAGCATATAAACCAAAAAACACAAAACCTACAAAACGAAAAAGAAGAAAAACCGAAAGCGAAGCATGAAAATGCCACACGAAAATATGTCAAATATAATATAATTGTCAATTGCCCCCCTCTGACCCTTCTTTGACCACCCATCGAAACGGTCAGCTAGCGTGAGAGCTGATGGGTGGGGCCACCGTCTGAGCTAGCGCTTGAAGTAGTCGCCAGCTCCACCCTCGACGGCGGATGGGGAAATGGCTAGTAAGTTGAAAATCACCTGAAGAGCTCTCGGAGCTGGTCATTCGAATCGCGCATTACCCACAAGCGGGGGCGCCTCCACCTATGCGACTTGCCTCGACTTATCTTGACTCGCCTAACTATTTTTTAATAATATCTTCAGCATTTGTCTTGCTCAACTCGCTCGCTCAATTTTTGTTGCTTTTGTTTCTTTTTATGTTTTTGTTTTTGTTTTTGTTTTTTCCTCAGATCTCACTTCGTGGCGGTCATTACATCATAAGCTCTTTTTGTGCAGCGGCCATTAATGCGCGCGAATCCGATTCATCCGCCAAGGGGGTAGATCCATGGCAGCCGCGGGCAGCCCAAGACGCAAGAATGACGGGGTATCAGGGGTAAGGGGGTAAGAGGGTAAGGGGGGCAACGCAGCTACCTTCTTTTAAATGACACGACTGATGCCATGTCTATAACCCAAGGCGTTCGCATTTAATCATCATCAGTTAGACGAGTCGCCGCAGCGGCACAAAAAAAAGCAATATGAAAAAAATGATGAAAAAAAAAATAACCTTAAGAGAATTGTGGTAAAAAGCGTGCGTGTTTTTTATGTGCCACTCTCTCCCCCTAGCGGCCACTGTCTAGGCCGATAGTCCCCGCATTGGCAGTTGCATGAAGTAAATACTTGGCTCAACTTAAACTGCGTATTAGGCGAAGATGAAGAGGATCGCTTTAGGCTGGGTTTAGGATAGTCACACTTAAAAATACTCTTCATGCGCACAGCTACACACATTATTTATAATAATACACATACAAATTCGTTTATATATATAAAAGGGCGTGAAGCTAATCAATATTATATCCATCATCTTATCGAAAATATAAAATTATATAATTGATTTTTGAATATTTCTGTGAATATAAAACCACAATTTCTAATTCTATTTGTATTATTTTCCGCATATTTTTTCTAACGTCATTTTCAATACACTTTGTGTTACATACGTTGCTATTAGCTGTATCATTTCCGCCAACGGAAGCAGTGCAAAAACTTTAGCTAATTAGCAGCAAGCGGATCCCAGAGTCCATTCCAGAGTCAGTGCTTGTCCCGAGCTAGGGGCAATAATTGATTATTTTAATTGATAAAAAAACACCTTCGTGGCTCACAAGTCGATGGCGACTGATGGGTAGCGGGCTTAATGGGGGAAGGTCAACTGGAGGAGTGGAGGGGTAGGGGGTAGGGGAACTTTCGTTTCGTCTCTGGCAATTAAAGAGCGTGCACGCTTACCTCTTCGCTGCCTGAAATTAGTTTTTAATGATGCCTTTGCACATTTCATGCGGCCATCACTCAAAAGCCAAGGAAACAAAATATAATTTCGTTTTTTTTTTGTTTTCGTATGTTTGTTTTTGTGTCTTTTTGGTATAGTGTGCGGCGCCCCATTTACACTGCTCCGAAAATGTAGTACTACAAAATTATTATAAACGCATTAATGGCGCTTTGAAGCAGCGCTATCTAGGTTGAGGGGCAGTACGGTGGGGATTGGTATAGGGGCTAGGGACAAAATGGGCGTTCTGAGTATCAGCTACGAAAAATATAATAAAGCTGAAACAATTAATATGAAAAGGAGTAGCAATACGCACTCGACTCAACTTGAGGCAAGGCGCCAAATGTGGCTCAGCTCACGTGGCCGCACTGTGCCCCGCACACCCCACACGACCCGCACGCCCAGCTACTGGCCAGTTGGACTACCGGTTAGCCAGTTGGTCGGCTTGTCGGCTTGTTGGCTGGTTGGCTGGTTGGCTGGTTGGTTGGTCGCATGGCTGGATGGCTAGCTGGCTGGCATTAATGCTTTTTGATATGAAAGCGTATTGTAATTAAATTGCGATTAGGCCACCATTTTAACCATTTTACTTCTTGCTCCATAATGGATTTTATTCCACTTTTTCTCCATCCCCCCATGTGCACACAATTACATTACTATTATTGTGTGTGTGTGTATATATGTTTCACAGCGTGTGTGTAAGCGATTGTGTGCGACGCAGCATTTAAAGGAAATCATTAAAATAATTACTACAATATTTTATGAAATTCGTTGAATCGCAAACAAATTATTATTAGCTAAAAACAAAAGAACCGCACAACAACAATAAAAAGACAAATGAAAAATTAGAATCCACTTTGAATAAAAATGGATTCAAATTGTTGTATGAAAAGATTTGCTTGCATTTCAATCTAAATAAATGCCAATTACATGATTTTAAATGAATATACACACATATCGAAGTTAAATATGAATTCATAAATATGATTATAATAGGTTTATTTAACGATGTCTATGAATAATCTGCTCGTATCAGGGCCATACAATTACATTCTTAAGATTAATCTCCAAATTGGCCAAACGATAGATGATTACCCATTCCACTGAATGTGTTCTCTGTGTGTTAAGCACAACTTGCAAGTGATCCATTAAAGTGATAATTTATTGCATTTTGCATTTGTGTTGCAGCTATCAGAACTATAAACCAACAACTCACAAAACGACAACATTAACCTTTAATTCAACGATCAGAAATTGTTGCTGGTATCATTGTTGGTGGTCGTTTATTTGTTTACTTGTCAAACTTGCATGTCATGCACCGGCATCTGGCAAAAAAACAAAAATGCAAATGCACTTGGCGAAAAGTAAAATTGTGCAAATTGCTAAAAATAAAATAAAATAAAAAAAACACACACACGCACACACACACACACACACACACATCAAATGCGAGTAAATGTTTTTTTAATTGCGGAAATTACACAGACAAACGCGCAAGCAGCCACAACAAATGCTGACAAATTATTATTGTTTGTGCCCGAGAGTTGATAAATTTTAGCCAAGAGCCAAGAATGTTCGTGTGTGGCATTCGAGGAGCTTGTAATGTCACCCAGTGCAAAAGTTGTTGAGTCAGGCGATGAGTTTGTGCTAACTAAACAGCGCCACCTGTCGGTGGGGTGGCCAATTATCTCCATGGAGACCAGGTAGAAAGTATTTATTATTCACACGCTTTCCGGCTGCTGGAAAAACGGTAAGCGGTCCATTCTGGAGTGATCTTTG
Organism: Drosophila setosimentum; assembly: GCA_035043505.1. NCBI lineage: Eukaryota > Metazoa > Arthropoda > Insecta > Diptera > Drosophilidae > Drosophila > Drosophila setosimentum. The sequence goes on from JAWNMY010000001.1 coordinate 6,743,717, forward strand.
GGTAGCTTCTGGGAAAAAATTCATTCCAAATTCGAGGTTTGCAAATGAGCGATTTGATGAGTTAACGGACAGGTTTTTAATTTATTTTCATGCTACAGTTTCTTTATTTTTAATTAAAATTCAACGCGAATAGGGAGAAGTGGTCGGGGCAGAGGTAAGGACAACAATTAAAAATTACCATTGACCAGCAGCGCATTTATAAACATTTTTAATTTCGTTTTCCCTTCTACTGGCCATAATCTCAGGAGACGCTGCGACTTTTTAATTTGGGACTTGTTAAGCACTTAAGAGGGTTAAAAATCGACAAAAGTTGACAGAAGTAAAGAAAAATAAAACATACACAATATGCGCATAAAGGACCGCAAAAGGCAACAGAGATATGTTTGGGATGTGGCATGCAACCTGCCTTATGAATGCGTTCATTAGAGACGCATGCACATGTGCAGAGGGAGCAGGGGAGGGGCTTGTGGGACTTTAAACTTTATTTAGTTATCGCTTAAGCAAAGACAAAACACACACAAATTCATTTTGAAAGGATACCCTGTAAAATTGGAACATATTCCAGTGCGGTCACAGACCTGTCTCGTTTTAAAACTGCACATTGGTTTTATTATAACTAATCAGAATATTTGACTACCAAAAAGTATTTTTTTTAAATAGATAACATCTAGCTAAACGATTGTTCGAATTTAATGCAGGGCATCTTAACGTTAATCACTCTAATGTCTGCAATTCATACTTGTTTAGTTCTGCGTTGAATTTGGATGTTTTTCTTTTTTTGTTCTATGTTCCCCATTTTGAATGTATTCGAATTCAGATTCGGGCGCTCGCTGGTTGCATGGCTGGCCATGGGTACCCATGTCAAAATATTTGACAGCTGACTAAAACATGCTATGCGAGACGGGAACGGACACCAGCTCAAGAGAGAACCGGGGCTGCCTGGCAGGCAGACAGACAGACAGTCAGACGGTCGACGAGCACATCATACCCGAATATCCCTCCCCCATCCAACAGAACTCTCACTCTCTCCTTTTCTCTCATTCTATCCGCAGGTTCCCTCCCGCTCCGACTGTCGGTCAAGCGGCCTGTGAGCTGAGCGCCTGTTCCATCATGGCAGGCGCAACTGGCGGCCATTGAAAACATTGCAACATTGGAACCATGAAACATGTGGCCTGACATTGACGATGAGCTCAGTTTGGGTAAGGAGCTCCAGTTGGGAAAAGTGTTTTCAAAACGCTGCTTAAATTACTCGAATTTCTATTACATGTAAATAAATTATATATTTTTTTTAATTCAATAATTAATTTGTGCAAATATATATTTTTTTTTATTTATATTTAATTAGTTATTTTTTCTCACTAACTAATTAACTGTTGACTGCATTGTAAAATGCATTCAAATTTGATATGCTTAATTCATATAAATGAATTTTAGCTCAAACAAAATATTTATCTTCACATTTTATTCTTTTTTATAGCCTGCTTTTGTATTATGTTCCAACTTTTTCAGATTAAATGAAATCTTTTTTTTTGTTCATAAAAGAGAAAAATATTATTTTTATAGATAGGAGTTATCTTAATTGCTATTAGCTAATTAATTTGAAATCATAATACTTTGTCGCATTTTTTTTTATCAAATGAAAGCAAATAGGTAAAAATCAATTATGCTATATATGAATACGGTGGACAGAAATTTTTGTACTTTTGCTATATTACCTTGAACTAACAGAGTATTGGATGGTATTCCCAATTGCCTTCACTATTTCAAGTGATGATTCATATTTTTGATTAAAGGCACTGCAATTTCAGAGTGGTTTGAATACCTTATGGCTTGAGGAATATGGAATACAGCTGGGGTTCTGTTACTGGTGCTGGGCAAAGATGTTGGACAGACCACGAGAGAGCTACCTCACTTCATTGCTGCATGAATAATATTCGTAATTTGTCAAAAAGGTTGGCCAAATCCCAAAATAAAAGAAAAAAGCAGAAGCGGCATCCAAAAACAACGCTGCGATTGAGCGAAATGAGTGAATGCGAACAACGAATACAAATACAACAAGAACAACACACACCCACAAATGTTATTGTTGTTGTTGTTGTTGTTGCTGTTGTTGCTGATGCCTCAGGGCAATACCCCGAGGACCTTTGGCGAGCTGTTGCCATTATTTTTGGACTGCTCTTCCATGCTGACCAAGATCCGAGATGGAGACAGAAAGAGAGAGAAAGAGAGAGAGAGAGAGAGAAAGAGAGGAGACGGGGGTAGCAAAAAATAAAAGCGAAATTTCCTTTTCGCATTTGGTGCGCTTTATTAAACTTTTTGCCGCACATGGAAATCCCAAAAGTTCCTGTGTCATTTTTTCTCACTCGCCACTCAGTTGTCGTTGTCGCTTTCATTTTGACAGTTCGTGTCAGTTGCCAGTGTTTGTTGTTGTAGGTGTTGTTATTGTAGGTTGTGGTGGTTGATGGTGGTGCTAGTCGGACAGCTGAGGCTGGGTCTGTGTCTGTGGTTTTGGTTGATTTTTATTTATTTTTTTCGGTTTAAAAAATCTTCACGCATTTGGCAAATTATCTTTTGATCCGCACGCTTCAATTGCGCACCGGAAGGTGGCTGCGAATGCGATGTCAACACTGCCAGTGGACAACGAGTCAGCCAGCAGTCAGCAGCTAGCTGCAAGGAGGCAGGCATGTAAGCCGGGGCAATCGCCTTCCTAAGTAGTTGTTGTCTCAAATGTCTCGCGCTGCCATCGAAAAGTAGTTTGCGCGCAAATCCTCAACTTAGCAAAACTCCGGCCAGGACTCGGCCCGGGCACATTAAGTGCACAGCGAACAGACAACAAAGTCGTTGGGAAGAAGTGCGAGGCAAAACTTTTACAAAGCCAGCGCCAAGTGCTGATGATGGGGTCGGGAACAGGGAGAGGAGAAGTATGCTGCCAGCGGATGATGGCTGGGGATCAACGTTTTACGTAGCAGCCATGGAGCCGTAGAAAACTTTGGCAAAAGACAACAGACAACAGACAACAGGCAACGGGCGACAAGGAGCAATCGGGACACGGGAGGCGACGTCCAATGTGCAACTTTTTGGCGAGAAGTTCTTTTCATTGGGCTGTGCCCTCTGACACTGATGGGGGCCCAAGGCCGTGGTGTCGGCAAGGTGGCGAGCTGTTGGTAATGGGGGATTGGGAGCTGTCGCACATAATGCGCACAATGAAGTGCACTTTTCATACTCGAAAGAATTGAAAAGTTGTTTGCCTTAAACGAGCCAGAACCGATGAGCTGTGGAATTTCACGTACACCAATTGGATATGCATTGAGTTCTTAAATAAATGCACGATAAAAATAAGTTTGTCATTTAGAGTAAATACCATTGAGAGGCATTTGCTTTGAGTGCTACTCACGGAGAATGGAAAGATCTGGATAGAAGTATTATGCAAACAGGCTTTGGTATACAAAATGGATGCTGCTGTAACATTTAATATGTTTTTGTGCTCGATTTATTTTTTAACGATTAACTACCCAATGAACTCGAACAACTATTTATCTAATTTCTTTCAGTATCAGCCATTACTCATTACACATAAGATTGATAACTTCTTTTACATGCGTTGCTACAAAGCATTTGCCCCAACTTCCAAGCCAATCAGTTGGTCAGCTCTGCTGCAATCTTTTACCACAAAAATAACCTCAGCCCTAAAGTGCCTGGCTTGTGGAAATTTACCCACATTTAGATAAACATCGTGGCGCAACAAGGTCAAAAATAAAACTCTTTCGTTTCAAACGCATATACGTATATACATATGAACAGATAGTCCGAGTAAAGGATGCTGCGGCAGCTTCTGCTCTGTTCAGGTCTAGCCAAGAGCCACTTGTTGCGAATATTTGTTGACTGTCGCTTAAATTTATGAGCCAACGCCAAGCGACAAAGGCCGAAGCAGCATCAGCAGCAGCAGCAGCAGCAGCAGCAGCAGGAGAACATTGGGGTAAAGGATGAGACGGTGCGAAGGGGTGAAAAGGCAGCAGGTTTTTGCTGCTGATGAGAAAATTATCAAAAAACCAACTTAAAACTTTGCCAACGCTCTATAATACAGCATCAAAACAATATTTACGCCGCCACGATGCGGCTGACAAAAGATACGAGAGCTGCACTTGGACATGAACTTGGGAATGGTAAAGATCAGAAGTCTGGGGTTTGTGGCTTTAGTACTGAGTGTGCCCCTTATTGGCTGAATGTTTTTGTGCTCATGAGTTACAACTTAATTGAAACTGCGCTTTGTTGAGAGTGCACGAATCGAGTTCTCCCTTAGCGCTCAGGTCTGTGAGTTGAGAGTTCTTCTAGGACGACAGTCACGATCGGCACTCTATAGTTATTTGCCTAATGCCCTCGTGAAATATTACAAGGCGTTAAGTACTTAAAAGCCAGATACAGTGGAGTGTAGTGTACAATAAAGTGTGGATACAGACATATAATAAACATAGTAATTATTATTATATGACATTGAAGGTACAGTTAAGCAGTGAATAAACTAGACTGCAATTAAACTGTTTTGATTAATAATAATAATAATAAAGGATCAATATTAATTGAAAAAATTTACAAAATTGTTGTTGTGCAATTTCGATTAAGTTGTCGGGCGCTTTGCTTTAATGTAATATTTATTTTGAATTTTCAATCCACTGTCTGTTTTTATAGGTTGCACTCGAAGAGAAACCGAATGCAAAAACCTAAGCAAAAATAAACTCGTATGCATTTAATCATCGTAACTTAAGCTCGAGATCATGTTGTGCCACAGTCAGAGTGCACTCCAATCCCCAAGTCCGAATCCAAGTCCAGCTCTAACTCTGACAACTTGGGCGCACCCTCCGCGGGTGACGTTGGAGTTGTCTCTGTTTCTGTGTCGCTCCTTCATTTTTTACAAAAAAAAAAAATAAAAAAAATTATAATAAATACAAGAATAAAAAAAACGCGAATAAAAAAGAAAACAAGTAGAAAACTTCATGTGACCGCAGCGGGCTGGTTGGCGGCTAGTGGCTGCTTTTTGCAGTGCGCTTTTTGTTGTAGGCGCACAATGTGTTTGTACTTCTTGTTTTCTTCGTTATTTTTTGCACGCTGACACTGCTGCTAAAAACGCAGAGGAGGTGTTGGAGCTGAAGCAGTGGTGTGGCGGCGGGATTAAGACGACGAAGTGTTTGGCTATGGCCAAGTCCAAGACGCCGTCCGGTGTCGGGTCGGGGCCCATTCATGGAAGCATGGAGTGCGGCCGCGGCGTGTTCTGGAGATTAATAAATTGATGGCATCCATTGCACATAACGTGTAACTAATGGCGCTCATCAATTCTGCTTTACATCTCAATCTGGCTAAAGCAGCACAACAAAATAATACAAAAACAAAAAGAGGAACAGAACAGAACAAAAAAGAACACGACGACAACAAAATAAAATGCTGAGACTGAGCCTGAATGTGGATGTGGACAAACAACTCGGTGGCGATTTGGTAATGGCCAGTGACGAGGCAGGATGCAAAGGAAGTGCCTTTGGAGCCAAACGGCACACTTGAGCTCTTCTCACTTTCACTCGCTGGCAAACGGATAGGAAATTCTATATTTAGATTGTCAAACCCACTTCATGGAAATGCGCCTCGCCCACTTATGCAACTCTCGCTCGCATCCTTCGGGCATCTGCCAGCGGCTGCCTGACCCGATCCCTGATTCAGTTCAGTTTCTGTTCTCTGTATCGGCTCCACGTGCGTCGAGCCTTTTACAGAAATTGTCATTGGATTAGTTACGCTCCGATTTTGCAAACCTTTTCGCTTTCGTTTTCAAAACTATTGTCAATTTGCATTATTTACCCGACCGCCTTCTGTGTTGACTGACAGCGTCATAGCCTGAGTCGGAGTCTGAGTCGGAGTCTGAGTTGGAATCCGAGTTTTGTGCCACCTTCGACCTCTTTCACACAGTTTGACATTTGTCGCAGCCTTTTTCAAAGCGCTGGCCCTTTTGCCAGTGCATTCATCGATTTCGTTTACGGAAATTTGCAAATTTGGCAAAATGTCAGGTAACGAGGCGGTGTTTTTGTCCTTATTGCAGATGGATTACGGTTAATGCGACCGATTGGCCAGGGCAATAAAGTGAAATTACTCAGACTTGTCAAGGTCAGAAAAGGTTTTTTTTTTCGGCTTGCGAATTGTATGCAAATTAAGCAAATGGAAATAATTGAACTGAATCACAACTGAATTGAATATTAATCATATATTAAAATTGTTTAAATTTGGTCCTTGTTAATTTGGCGTCTTTACGGTTTGTCATTGTTAAATTTAAGCAAAATGCTTAACTTGTTTTTATTTTTTCCATATAATTATTAACATCGTCAATACTTGGCACATATTTTATGCGACAGTTACGTTTCTTAATCAAAATCATTGCGAATAATATGAGGATACAACTTCGAAGCCTCCAGCTTTAAATAAATACAGCATTATTCATTATTTCGATTATAGCTCCGTCTATCGATATTTCCATTTTGAATTATTAGTTTTAACGTTCAAATTGCTTTCAAATCTCACGAAGCAGTGCAACTGAACGAAACACTAAGCAGTGCAACTGCTTACAAAAGCGGGATTAACAACCGCAGTAAGCAGTGCATTGTACGATACCTTAACGAAAAGATCATCGCGTAACTGTTATTTTATATATGGAAAAATATCGTACAATTTGGTCTACAATTTGTAAATACAAATTGGCAAAAATATAGTTGGTTTGTTAATTATTAAAAACAGTTGAAGTTATTGTTGTTTTTGTTGTACGCAACTACTAAGTTAAACTACGATCAATGACTAACTACAGCAACCCACTACTATAAGAAGAAGAAAAATTCCACTTAATACATTTCGTGGAATTGTCGATCACTTTCCTTGACACTTACCAAACTGACTTCGCATCCAGGGATACAGTGGTGACGGCATCCCTGAGGATTGCGAACTCGGATTTTGGGATGGCGGCGTATGTTGTCCCGGATGTCCCTGCAGCATCTGCGGCGGTCCCTGTCCAGCGCCCGGATGCATCATCGCCTGCTGTGGCGCTACCACGGGCGGCACACCCGTCTGCTGTTGCCCATACATGCCCATATTATGATGGTTCTGATGCACCTGCAATGCCATATATGCCTCATGTTAATAAAAAAAGAAATGAAAAACTTATAGAAAAGCAAGAGCAAAACCAACACCAATAACATTAACAATAGTTAATCGTGTAAACAGCATAATGATGAGTTACTGCATAACTGGTTCTTACCTCGGTCACATCGGGAACGCCCACGTCAGTGTAGCCCAGCTGGAGAGGGAGCGGGTAGCAGGCGAGAGATAGAGAGAAGAATGAAGCGTTTAGATTGTTATAAGCGGAAGATGGGTATTTTATTTCTGATTTGAGGGGGCCAAGCAGCAACCGGAATTAAGCCTACCCCTTCGATCGTACCAAATGTAAAATGGTCTTACCTGCGCCTGCGGATGCCCCATGTGATGGGGCAGCGTCATCTGTGCGTTCATGTGATGCCCACCCATTTGGTCGACCAGCGGCGGCGAGCCACCCTCCTGTACCATGCCCAGACTCCCGACGGCCGCCTGCAGCTTGCAGCTGGCATAGACGACGGGCTGCTGTTGCTGGTTCTGCTGCTGCGGATGTGTCACCTGTTGCGTCGGAAGTTGCTGCTGATGTGACGCCTGCTGCTGCGCCTGTTGTTGCTGTGATTGCACCTGTTGCTGCTGCTGCTGCTGTTGTGGTGTTTGCTGCTGCTGTTGGGTGACTGCAACCAATTGGCCATTCGTTTGGGAGACGGGCATAACGCCGCCCCCCTGACTGGAGGGGCTGTCAGGGCGTGAGTAGCCCTGGTGCTGCTGCTGCTGGTCCATCCCTTGGCCATTGTAGTAGGGCATGCGATCGTAGGGCGGGAAGCGCGGGTAGGGCATATTGCCCTGCTGATTTGGATTCTGGCTGTAGTGATGCATCTGCTGCGCATCGAGATCGGTGACGCCGTTGCCCGGATAGTGGCCATGGTGCATATCCGCTCCCATATACGAGTTTGTGAAATATGACGTCATGCTTTCGCAATTATTTGTACTCATCGTCATTTTGTTCCTTGTATGTTGGTTTGTGGTTGTTTGTATTGTTATTGTTGTTGTTGTGACTGTGACTGTGTGGTTATCTCTACAAGGTTATCTCGCGTAGTTAATTAGTTGCTAGTGACTGTGGCTCGACTCCGTGTGCTTTTAGCTACTTTCCTATATACAAAGTAAACTGCAGAGGGGATTTATTTATTTATTTAATGTCGCAGAGAAATACCAAATATTAATTAATATCTATACACATCAAAAATTCAAAAAAAAAAAAAAATTCAATATAACAATTAATTTCTTAAGATTGCCGGTGTTTTCAATTACATAAATTGGTTCAACTTTTGTTGCATGGGTTTGGACAAAACCGAGAAAAAGCCCAATCAGACCAAAAATAAAAATAACAAAAGTTAGTACAAATTAATCGAGAAGCCAAAAACCACAAATGCAAGCGAAATTGTTATTCACAACACTAAAAGTTTCAAACGGAATTCATTATCTGGTCAATAGTTGCACAGATTGATTGACATTGAACACTCACCTAAATATCCTTTGAACACTTAAGTACAATGTACAGTTGCGCCTTAAACTTATGAAGTTATTTGTGTGTGTGCGTGTGAGTGTGTGTTTATGTGTGTGGGGGGTGTGAGGTATAAAGTGATTTGCGTCTTGCTGTTCCTCTGTTTGCTTCTGCGTTTGGCTCCTCGCTGCTTCTCGCTGCTCCTCTTAATTTGGTAGAAAATCCGTTGGTGTTGTAATTGCTGTTGCCTAAATCCTTAAGTAGCCTTAACCTCTAGTTGGTATTTTCAATTTTGATTTTGAAACTCTGCAAATAAACAAAATTGAACAAGTTGTATTTTCGATGTTATTCGCACAAGGTTGTTATTCAAAGTGCCGCTCTAATGTTGTGGTACATATGTGATTTTCAAGCTTGGAGCAACATGTGCTTTAAGATCTTTTGGGCTGCCGTTTGATAAATTGTTTATGCCATGCTTTGACGAATTCTTGCAAAGTATCGCAATCATATTGGGGCATCAAAAGAGAGAGAGAAAGGAGCGGCAGAGAGAGAGAAAGAGAGAGAGAGAGAGGGAGAGAAGGCGAGGTCAATCATTCAAAGTATCCAAAATAAAGGTTATTCTATTCATATACCATATTTACTAAAGGATTTGTATGTGGTTACAAGATCCAAATTAATTTTTATCATAACTTTTTGTTTTTGTTAATTTTATTTATTATTTTTTTGTGTATATATTCTAATAGAAATGTCATTCATTGGCTGGCTGACAAGCTGACAACGTTCGTTGAATTTATGAATATGAAATCAATTGTGTTATCCCCCTTTGACCTGACATCCTTCCGGTCAAAGTGATTTAATTTCCTGGCTCATTATCACGACTCTCTGACCTCATAAATCAAAACTCGAACAATGCAGACAGACAGAGACAAAAACAGCAAACACACATACACACACACACAGATGCAGACACACGTTAAATGCCATGCATATATGTCTGTATTTATGTAAGTATGCATGCAGCTTCTCTTTCCTTCGCCCTCTCTCTCTCTCTCTCTCTCTCTCTTGCTCACTCTCTCTCTCGCTCTCTGACTCCTTCCTTGTTTTTGTGACTGTGGTGACAACCCTGCCGAAAACTAACTAACGGTAACTTGTTGTCGGAAATGAAACTTTTGCAACTTTGCAAAATGCCCGAATCGACGAAAGGAGAGAGAAATTGTGAAACTTTAAAAATATTTTAACAACATTCGCTGCTTGCATATTTTGCCACCTTTTCCTGTCTCTCCCCCCCCCCCCACCGCCCCTCTCGTGCACTCGTTTCTTTTGGCATTCCCCGGCGCATTGTGTCTATATTGTGTGTGCTCCTTCTTCTCACATTCTCCCATTCTCTGATATTTCGCTTTTGTTAACGAAATAATTTCTTGCGCTAAAGCCAAAGCTTCCCTTTCAATTACACATTTCCCGCTGACGGCGAAAGGAGAAAGCAGAATGTAGAATGAAGCAAATGATGGCCGGGTGGACAAGTTCGGCGCGAAAGGACAATGCCGGCCGGAAGGAAGCGATGCCGGGCGCAAAGGCCAAAACCGTCCGGCTTCTCCACTCCTTTCCAACTCCCCCACATCGAACGGATGCGGGCAAATCGGTGGCTTGCTCTGCCTATGGAGAAAATGGGCGTAAACGAGTAAGCGATATGTATGTTCTTGGTTATCAGACATGTGCTGCGACTACTGGGGTGTGCAGGGGGGTGCGAAGGGGAAGATGAGACGGTAGATAGGAGCAGCAGCCTTGGCCGTGGCGGTTGTACGATGGACGCATTTCCCGTCGCGGGGAGCGAAGAAACTCACTCAAGCACGAGCGAGATGATAATAATGTCTGATGTGTGTTTTGTGTGTATGTGTGTATTGTAGTATGCCACTTATTGTTGTTCCGCAAGTGGAGGTGGATGTGCGTGTGTGTGTGTGTGAGTGTGTTTACTTTATGATTTATGTTTGTCTGATGTGATTTATTCAAGCGAACAAATGCTAAAATTTGATTTGCAATAAAAGATTTGCAGCACATTAAAATCGAAAGAGCTTTAATTGTATTTGGTGTTTGAGTGAGATTAATAAAAAACATATTTAATTTTCCGTTAACATAATATTTTCACCTTAAGTTTTATTTCCCCTTAAGCTCTTTTTAGTAGGCAATATAAATTCAGTATCGAGATACATTTGATTTAGCATACTTTTAGGCTAACTTGTGTGGTGCCCTCTAGCGGCCGAATAGAGAAACAGCTAAAGCCAACTTTGACAGATGTCGCTTTCAGTTGACTGACATGTGGCGCCCTCTTGTAAACAATGAGTGAAATGTGAGTGGTGACAGTCGGTTGAGATTCAATGAACTTAAAAATTATTTTATAGGTGTATCACTCTAATAATAATTAAAAAGACAACTCTATTTAAATTTAAACAAATATACAACCTTTTTGACTAAATAAGGAGTCTTAAGGGAATAATAAGTTACATAATAATGTTATTACTAATGTAAGAAAATATAATAACATAATTAAAATACAAAGCAAGAATACAATGTATGTCTAATTTTAATTAGTTTTAAATTTAACATAATTTAGGCACACAAGACATGCAAGAATTTTCTATATCTTTTGTCCACTGTGCAATCAGTAATGCAATTAGCTAAGACAACAACCATAGTTTCAAGCCCAGCCCACTTTCGCACACACAAACAACAAAACGAGAATTGCGCATGGCATATGGCCAGTCCCGTTACCTGTTTAAGTCGTCAACGACAACGGCAACCCACCCTGCACTCTGCCTCCTCTACAGCTGACTTCAGCTGGCCCGAGCAGCAACTACAACAACAAGAACGAAGCGTGAAGTAACGCAGCCCATATGGCAGCCAATCCATCAAAGGCGACAAACAACAACAACAGCAACAACAAGAGCTCAGCAATGCAGTTAATCAGCACACACACACACACACACACACACACACACGCAAGCAGACAACGAGACGATGCCGAAAGCGACTCACTCACACGCATGCGCTGTCTCTGCTGATGGAATGAAATGAAAATGAATGATTTCATTCTTCAGCCATCAGCTGCAGCCATTTTGATTTACGATTGCGTCGGCGTCGGCGTCGCTTCTTCTTCTTCTTCTTCGTCTTGTTCTCCATAGTTTTGCATAGCGGCCATGCGAAGGCGTCGCCCATCAACGTTTCCCTTTGTGTTTCTTTCTGTTGTTGTTGCTGTTGCTGTTGTTGTTGTTGTTGTTGTTCTCGTTCTCGGCATCTTCAGACAGAGGAGTCAAGGCAACGGTAAACTCACAAAAGGTAGTTGGTGCGAGTTAGCCAAATTGTTGTTATTGTTTGCCAAGGGGCAATTAGGCCCAGTTGAGTTGAGCGTTCTGCTCGGCTGCGCTGCTTGCTTAAATTACTGCCTTGCATTTTATTTAAATAATAACTAATTAGCTGGCCTAACTAACCCACAAAAGCCAAACTACTTACGAAGCAATTATTCTGCGAGATAAGCAGACAAGTTCTCTAAAAATCCAAAATAATTGTAGAGCAAAAATTTAAAAATCATGTTTTCAATTTTTAGAAAGTTCACATTTAACACTCAGAAAAATATTAAATGACAGTTTTTAGTATCAACACATAATCTTTTTATGATTTTTAGAATGTAGTTTTAACATTGAATGGCAAATTCAGCTACACACATTTTTTGTCAAACCAAATAGTTTGTTATTAGCTAAGTAAACGAGCTTGATGTCATAAGTCAAACCATATTTATATGCTAACATCCAATAAACGCTAAGCAAATGGCCTTGAGATATTAACCAGAAATGTGCGCATAGAAAAACAAATATGCAAGTAGTTAAATGAAGGGATATAAAAAACAGAAACTGGCAAGTTGAAGCACGTGCTCAGGCCGAATGCCAGAAGAGTTTATTGTGCCATCAACTAAAGGAGCAAATAAAATTTTATTACCACTATAAATTTCAGCACTTGAAGCGGACCAAACGCAGAAGCGTCGGCAGGTTCCTCTCTCCAGTTCTGTTCTTTTCAGTTCTGGCCTGGTCTGTTCGTCTGTTGGCCTGGTTGCCTGGGTGCTGAGGATAAGCCCACGCGATTTAGCGACGGTGTTGCATAAAGACGAACGAGCATAAGAGGCAAACGGCGAACAAGACGGAAGCGGCAGCCAACACAAGAGAGTGGCGAGGGGGTTGAGGGTTGTGGTGTGGGGAACTAACAGAACTGGACGCAACGAGGCCTGCATTTTTCTCACATTTATCTTTTTTCGAGTGCTGCGTTTTATTGCGATTGGAAATTGAGCTTGTCAACGCGGCCGTCCGCGACGCTTGGCTAGTCCGGCTATCAATTGAGAAGGTATGGCAAGATGTGGCAGGGGCAACGTCTGAATATTGCTCTGTTGGCCGCAGGGGCTCAGAGCTCAAAAGGTGCCCAACAGCTGGATCGAGTTTTGGGCGCGCGCTCTGGCCCCTGATAATAAAAATGTCAGTTGCTTGACGATTGCCGGTTCATAAATAAAATTTTGCATTTGAATTGGAAATTGTGAACTGCTCGAGAAGGGGGAGCGATAGAGAGAAAGAGAGAGAGAGAGAGAGAGAGAGAGAGAGAGAGAGAGAGAGAGAGAGAGAGAGAGAGAGAGAGAGAGAGAGGGGAGCGATCGAGGATATTGCCTGTTGACTTTGTCTACATTTAGCAGGGAAAAAGACGAAGACGCATTTCTTACATTTAATTGGCGATATTTAGCATTCACTAATGGACATGCGGCCCAGTGTGCAGCACCTGCACAGCGTCCAACTGCAGCCCAGTTGGGAATATGAGAGTGCAGAACAAGAACTGATAATAAATCTAATTGACACATTTGCGCCGGTAGACTACGAGTGCATCACAGCTAGTCCCCTGAGAATTGACATGACTCCGACTCATCCAGCCAATAATATGTGAGTGCGTGCAATTAAATATGAACTGCATTGCTAATGATCGCTGGATCTGGAGACGGATGGGGGCTGGGGCAGCCCATCGATCAGTCAGACGGTCGAACGATTGTTGCCATTGCTGTAATTATGCCCAAAGAGTTGACAATGTACAATGTGCACAATACATAAATTTTACGATCATATCGAATCATCCATCGCAACATGGCACTCACCGATCGAACCAGCGATCGCTCGATCGATCAATCTTTTGGCTGCCCTGCTGTCCGTTGTGATAATGCGCCAGGGAACCAGCCAACCAGCCAACCAGCTAACAAGTCAAGTGGATATGGATGTGGTTGTGGCCCCTTTGGTGCCTGTGAGCTGTCTGTTGTGTCCACACTGGACTTCATCTGTTGCCGTTGATTGGCAGGAGAAAAATGCTGTGTGCCGTTGCCTATTGGAAATTGATTGGCAACAACATGGCCAGCGCTGTGTTGGTGTCCCACTGTCCCGCTGTCCCGCTGTCCCGTTGTCCCGTTGTCCCCCTCCATCAGTGTTGTAATGAGGAATACCTTCATTACAAGCCAAGCAATGCGTAAACGCAATGCACGCATGCGCATGGCCAACCTGGCCGCAACCACCAGACGCAGACGAAGCAGCCACAGATCCATGGCCATAGTCAGACATAACACGCACTCACGCACGCATCAGCAGGAGCAGCAGCTCACGCACGCAATGAGAGGGACTGGGGGATGTGGAGTGGGTCAGCACTATATAGGCAAGATTTGTTGCAGCTTTATCGACGTTTGTCACTGGTCATTTTGTTGCTGCTCTTGTTAAGTGCAAATGCGAACGCTTGTCGCCTGATTCTGTTTCTTTTTCTTTATCATTTTCCTGTATTTATTTTTTCTTTGTATCTTATAATGAGCAAGTTTAAGTAGCCTCTTCACCCGGCTGTCTGCCATGTAATATTGTTCCACAATTGAATTGTTAAGTGTGTTCGGGGCCAGCAAAATAAAAAAATTAAAACACACACTCACACACAGACAACAGCAACAAGAGACATCATTCCACGCAGCCCCAACTACAACTGCTCGGTTTGCCCAGTTGCGATTGCGTGTGAAAATTATAATTTCGTGTGCAGTTTCAAGAGCGAAGACTGCGCACCACTGAACCACCGAGCCACCGAACCACTGCATGACCATTGAACAGCGACAAAGAAACGTTACTTAAAATGTTGTCAACAATTTGCAAGTTTCGGGTTTCGGGTTTCGGTTTCGCTTGTTCAGCTCTTAAGTGTTTAAGTGTTAATTAAATTTCATTTTAATGCGCAAATGAAAGTGAACATATATATTTTAATACATATATATTTATTATTGTTTTATTCTAGCATTGCACATTAAATGGAAGACACAAACCATAAATAACACATTTTATGGCGGACGTAACAAATTAATGAGCAGCTCGAAAATTATACTGGAATTACCAGGTTGGCAACCTAATCTAGCGTTAGACAGTAGTCAGAAGGTGATTATTGCAAAATATTTGAAATTAAGTACCAGACATAAGACTCGACATACGAATTTGTGACTTTCACCTTTGTTATTTTCTATTTTAGTTTTTTTTTTAGAAACGTGTGAAAGTGAATTTAATATTATATAAATTCATCATGGTTTGTAATCGGAATAAATTACACAAATAAATCAATTAAACATAAAACTCTTCGTTTAAAAAATTACTAGTTATTTTATAATTTTCTTGGCCAAAATGTTGTCACATCTTAAGCCATTTCAGCTAAATTGAAATACAGACTATTAGCCTTGGCCTAAAGAAGTGAAAACAGTGAGGAACCTGCTCGGAATAACGATTTGACACCCCGCGGAGTGCACATAATCAGCGGGATACGAGGTGAAAGTTGGGATTACATAAGAACCAAGTCCGAGATATGCAATTGTTCATAGTTTTCCCAAAAATAAATTACGTAAGAATACTCGAACTGTGTGGCACGCAGGTGTGCATAGAATAATGGACAGACTCTGGCCAAAATAGAGCAATTAACCTTGTCGACGTGACAGCGAGTGTCTCCTTAGGCCCTAGCTAACGAGTAGCAGCATTTTGTCATTCAGTTTCATTGCTCTGTTTATTATACGTACGATTATGTATATTCCTAATTGTCAGTTAATGCCTGCGATTATCGGAGCGAGCTCCATGTAACCAGAAGTTGTCATAAAATGCTCACTTAATTGAAAACAAGCAGTAATTAATTCATTATCAAACAATCTGTTTATTTAATTTAAACTCGTTGTACTGTCCTCTAATTAAGCAGTTACTTACTACGTATGTGTGTGTGAATTTCACATAGTAAAGATGTTCTGTGGCAGAATCTCAAAAGGTGTTGTTGTCTTAATTGACTTGTTGAACTTAAGTTGTTAATTTAAAGCTGCCAAGCAAACTATATTCATTTCTCATTTAAACTTAAATACTAGCTCATTTGGCTGTACTCTTTTTAAGTGACACACACATAAAGCTAACTTCTTTTGATCACAGTGTATTTTATTATTCAGTGCCTTTGCCGGCTCATCTTTAGCCCTATTAACAATGTCATCGTCATCTGCAGCCATTTGCTTTGCCACTGCCTGCTGGCTGCTTCTCCTGCCATACACGTATATGCTTATTTACTTATTCAAATCGTTGAGATTTCCGCCTGAATCCCCTCACCGCCCCCACTCTACTCCAGCCCATCCCACCCCACGAGCATTTCATTTCCATTTCCCATCTCATGTCGACTGCTGCCCTGGCTGTCTCTATCCCTGTCCTATTCAACTTGCCGCCTGACACTTCTCTGACAGCGACAGGCCATGAGCAAAACTTTTGTTCTATATTCTTTTATTTTTATGTTTTGTTTTTTTGCTGCTTCTTTTCTGTGTCGCTTTATTCAGAGAATATGAGGCAAGCCGAGACGAGACGAGGCATGGCAAAGCCAACTGGCAAAAATGCTAAAACAAAACGAAAATGAAACGAATCGAAACGAAAC
Organism: Drosophila setosimentum; assembly: GCA_035043505.1. Lineage (NCBI taxonomy): Eukaryota > Metazoa > Arthropoda > Insecta > Diptera > Drosophilidae > Drosophila > Drosophila setosimentum. The sequence continues at coordinate 6,760,308 of JAWNMY010000001.1, forward strand.
GAAACGAAAAGAGTCGCCCAGAGCCAGTGAATGTCATGACAGGCTCAGTGACTTCGGGACCCCGCCAAACTGAATTGCTGACTAACAGCCCTGTCGCGAAATATGAGTCCATTTCAGCGTAAGATTCAGATACAGATACACAGCAGATACACCCAGATACGCAGATACACCCAGATACGCAGATACTTAGATACAGTTGGTGAAAGGGATGTGGCTGGTGGCTGTGGTGCCCCAGGGCCATATAAACACAGACTCTCACACACACAGTTTGGCCCCACTGTGCGCACGTGCTTAAATACTTTGGCAACAAGAACAACAACAATAACAATCCGCAAGCGAAGCAGAGCAAAATGAGAGAATACTTTTCAGGATGTGACACAAAATGCCGCCATCGTCGTCGCTGTCATCATTGTCTGCTTTAAAGATTACACAAAATATTTGTAAAAATACAAAACACAACAAGCGGTTGACGCGGGGCAAAGCAGGGCGTGGGGGGGGGGGGACTAATACAACAACAACAGCAAGAACATAAAAAGAAAAGTAAAAAATACAACAAAATAAACTCGCAGCTTTACAAAAATAACAACTGCGGAGGCAGCAGCATCAGCAGCAGCAGCAGCCACATAAAACGAAAATCAAAGAAAACAACCGAGGAGAGTCGAAAGCCATAAAAAAAATAACAGACACAAAAATATTTACAAAATATTTTCCACTTCAACGAAATGGAAAACGCGACCGCCCCAGTTGCAGCCCCCAAAAACCAAGTACCGCTATGCCCCTCCCCGTGTACCCCGTCGCCCAAGGAGTACTGATGCTGATGCTGCTGATGCTGCTGCTGCTGCCGTGACACGACTTGAGTTGACTTGGCTTTTGTCTGTCCCATGTCCCCCAACCCAAACCCCCCAACTGAAAACCGTTCGTCTTTCCGCCTGTCAGTCTGTCTTTCCGTCTAGCAATGGCTCGTTGGCTCCGTCTCGGGCGCGCCCGCGTCGGCGTCGGCGCCGCCGCCTGCCAACGACAAAAAGAAAATGCAGCCCAGCGTGAAATGCCTCGGGAGCAGCACCAGCAACACCAACAATAGCAACAACAATGAACATCAAATGCGCGCCAAAAACAAATTGCAAACTGAACTTGACTGAGAAATCAGCTGCAACAAGAAAATTTGCACACAAATGCAGCTCAGTGCGAAAGTGTATCTGTATCTGTATCTGTATCTGCAACTGCAAGTGCTTTTGTATCTGTATCTGCATCTTTAGCACTTTGAAGCATTCGCCTAAGTGAATTGTGTGAAAAAAATAGCAACAAAAATATTACAAAAAACGAGCGCAAATGCCTAATTCAGAATTGAGCTGAATAATTCATAAATGTATCTTTGTACAATTTATTTGCCATTGGGACTAACAAGTCTTTAATTGATTTCTTTTTCGCTGACCCCAAAAAATGACTCGAAATTGTTTGCGCGCCCATACTCAAGTGAGTTATGAACTCAACTCAGCTATGAGCTGACTTGTACAAGAAACCTATTTCTGAGTATTCATTGATTCAAAAACAATTCAAAATTTAAAGCCTTACGTCTGCCATGAAATTTAAATTTAATTCTATTTAGAAGCATTTTCTCACAGCTCAATTTAAACTATTAAAAATCATGACTAAGTTTAAGGCACACTTTTATGAATTTCTATAAGCATTTGGCTTTTGTTTAATGTTGAAACTGACTTTGAAACTAAATTCAACGAAATTCAAACAATTTATAGTGCTAAGGCAATTTACAAGTTTCATTTGAGTGCCATTAAAGTCTTTGCAAGAAACCAAGCAACCCGTCAACAAAGATACCCACCCGCTCCTATTTATGCTAATGTGTCAGAAGAGCCTGGCCCCAAATCCCTTTTAGAGGACCGCTCATTGCACTCCAGAGACTGATTCTCTCACCGCTCTCATTCTCTGTCTGTCCTTAACTCATTCACTGCTCTATGATATGATAATTATGCGGTGCCCGCAAAAAGCACACACAAAATGTTAAATTCATATACGGCCGTAAAACTTCAACACGGCAGGAAGCCAACATTGCCTGAGAACAGAGAGAGAGAGAGAGAGAGAGAGAGAAAGTGAAAGAGGGGGAGAGGGGGTAGAGAGGAAAGAGGGACAGGGGAGACAGAGAGGGAAGTAATGAGAGGGGAGGGAATGGCAAGCATACAAAACATGGAGCGACAACTACAAGTCAAAATATAAAATAGAAAATGTGTGAATATTTCATTTGGCTTACCAACAGCATAAAAACAACAAAAAGCACAGTAGCACCGAAAATGGTTCCAAATGCTGCCACATGTGGCAGGCAACTCGCAGTAGCAGCAGCAGCAGCAGCAGCAGCAGTAGCAGCTTTAGCAAAAAACAACAACAACGCACACGTCAATGTTAATTTAGTCAACGCCACAAAACAGCAGAAGCAACACAACACACCAACAACAAATGAAATAATTCCATTGGGTATTGTTGCCCCCGACACAGCCACAGCGACATCCACAGCCCCCAACCCACTCACCCGCATTCATCTCACCCACACGCCTCGTTTGCCTGATTTCACATGTGCTTCTATGTCAACTTTCGTGAAATTAGTTGGCAACATGACGAGCTGCCAGCGACACCGCCCTGCGGCACAAACACGCCCATTAGCAGGCCTCATCGGGATTCTAGCTAGCTACATAGGTAGGCCGAAGGAGGGGGTTGGCGCAGTGGGAGGAGGAGGTGAGCTGTGGGTGAGGGTGGGGATTGAACTGTGCCTAATGCGCAGCTGACACCTTGCAAAGTAGTTTTCGCTGTTGCTGTGCGCGGTTAATTCACAGAGCCACAAAACAGCCTGCAACTGAAACTGAAACGTGGAGGTCCCATTGGGGATTTAACCAACAACAGGCCTTTGCTTTCGGTTGCGGGCTGTGCTTGGGTTCGGGTTTGGGCTTGGGTTTGGGTTTTGGGCCTGGCGCCACTTGCCCTGGCTGGCCACTCCTCGCATGCTGTTTAGCTTCAGCTACAGCTCTGTAGCCATTGTGCACGTGTTGCAACACCGCAGCGGGCAACCGACGTCGACGCCGACTACGTCGCTGACGCCGGAGCTGTTGCCATTGCAGATAATTAAAAAAAATTTCACTCACTCCCCGCCACCGCCCCGCTGCTGACCTGCGAGCCATTTGTTTTAATTATTACAAATTGCCGAAAACTAAAAATCCAAATGCACAAAACTTGTCCTCAAAATGCACTCACCACTGAAATTAATTTAATTAAAATCAGGACAGACAATAAAAAAAAATTAAATTCAAAATATTTATGAGAACCTTTCAAATTAAATATTACAAACATTTCTGATATCGCTATAATATGAACGTGGTCATATAAAATGTGTAAATGAAGCTCACAGTATATTTTATGTTAACATTCTAAATGTGTTAGTCTGTGCAACTTTCTCAGGCAGGTTCAACTTGTAGCTGTCAACGAAAACAGTTGATCCCAGTTTTAGCATTACCTCTAACATAAATTCACCCAATTCACTTGTATGGAATCGATTCGAGCCCAAACCCAACCCAATCCAATGAAATACTTAGACCCGAACCACTGCGAAACGCAACTGTTAAATCGATAAAAACATTCTAACTGCAATTTCGGCTATCGGTTTTTGGCGCACATTGCCAGCAACTACTTGTAGATACAATATGCTCGATAGCCATGGCCACCGAGTTGTCCCCACATTAGATACAGATACACAGATTTAGTTGTATGCCCAAGGGAGTAGTCAACGTTGATTCGTCCGAGTGCGTCGGTGTGTGCATGTTTGCATGTGGGTGTGTGTGTGAGTGTGTTTGTGTGTGTACTTGTGTGAACTGCGATAAATCCGTACCGAGGAATCCGCACTGTACCATAACCAACGCAACAAGCGAGCACAGCAAAGAAGCTGCTGGCAACCCTGGCCTGGCCTGAACAGTCGTCCGGCGTGGCCGATAAGCTGAACTGCCCGTCCAGCTGGACAGCAAGTTCGTCCACCGTGGGTAGATACCCAGCTAGACCAACCATATGGATGAAAAACTAAAAATGGCATTAAAACATCGTAATCGCAGACGGCTCGGGTGGATTTTCATTTTCACAAGCGCATGGCGTAAAACGGAAAAACAACCCCGTCCACGGGGTAAGTTACTCCGATAGACATACGTATGTATGTGTAAAATGTAGTGTAAACTGTGTGTATGTGTGCGTTTTTCTTCTTCTTTTTTTTTTGTTAGGGTGGCTTTTATTGGCTCGTAAGTGCGTTGCCAGTGCCAAACAGCCTGCAAAGTTGTCCTATCTATGAGCTATTGAAGTTTTTCCATTTTCATGGCGGGGTTCAAATTGAAGCGGGAGGGTGTCAAATACACATTCATTTAATTACAGCAATGTAACAATTTTGTATTGCATTTTAATGGATTTGTTTTTTTTTCAACTCGCTTACTTTTTGAATTTTTGGATTGGATTGAATGAAACGATCGAAGATATTTACCTGAAATGAGACAAACAATTTAATAATTCATTAATGAAAGTAATTTGAAGAAAACAAAATGCATCATATAAATAAAATGGGTAGGAGTTAATTTATAATTGTCTTGAAGGTGTCCCAGTTTTGGATGAGCTTAAGTAAAGTGAGAACAAGTAGATCTTATGTTGTGATGCAATTGGCAGCTGGCAAAATGTGCGGAGAAGTTTTCTACAATTTCAAGCTCGATTGAACCCAATTCGAATGCTCAATTGCCTTGTGGCTATTACACTTAATCGGCTGTAAGAAGCAATTAAGAAAAAGTCAATTGCAGACCCACTTACCAATTCCAACTTAAGAGCAGCTGCACGGAGTGTTGATTAAGCAGCCATAAAAGCAATGGAGCAATGAAAGGCAAGAGAAGGACAAGGAAGGGGCAGGCGAGGCGCAAAATCAACAACAGTTGCCAAGACAAATACAGGACAGCAAGAAAAAATTACTTAATTAGCTGCCGCGAGATCCTTGGCCAGTTCCTTTTTGGCCATGCCCAAGACGAGCAAAAAAGTTGCGACCAAAGTGTAAATTGAATGAAATATTCATGCAGAGATTTCGCCTGGCGATGTCGGAGCCCAAAATTGGCAACGGTCAGTGTGAATGCGAATACGAATACGGATACGAATGCGTCGCGGATGCTGGCTGATGTTTTATTGAATTGAAAATCTCATTATCACCTCGACGCATTCTTTGAATGCATTTGGAGGCGAATACGAAACAGGTCCCTGGTCCAGACAGCGTCCATGTCTGTCTGGAGCAGAGAGGAGCATTGGCATTGGAATCGTCAGATACTCGCAGCTAATTATCGTAATTATTGCAAATTTACAAATTGATATGAAATTGATTAGTGCCCCAGTGGAACGAAGACGGCAACGCAGACGATGACGTCGACTGGGAAGTCAGTTGGAGAAACTCGTTTTTCTCGAGATGCCTTGCGCTGTGATTTGCACTTTTGGACTGTCTTCGCCTGTTTTAATAAATGCCTTTTAAAAGTGCCAACAAAAATGCTAATTTCGCTCCAAAAAAATGGTAAAAAAGGTGTCAAAGTCAAAAGACGTCAACGTTGGGAACTCCTCACAAGCATCTATGCATGTGGGAATGTATATATACATATATATATATATTGGAATATATATTTGTTTTAGTAGGGTTGCCATCGGGTCAGTGGCAACACTGCGGATAGTCGCTCAATTTGTCCGCAACGACGTCGACGACACAAAGAAACTCTCATGGTGAGAACAAATTTTTCAATTAAGCCATTAATTCACTTCGCGCCACACACATACCAATAAATGTACTCAAACACACACACGCACACACGCACATACTCGCGCACACATACACTCGATCATCATTATTAGCATCATCACCATCATCATAGTCATTGTCGTTCCTTCTGTCGCATTATTTTATTAAGCATCCACATTTACATTCACTTCCACATTTGCAAACATCCCAAAGTCCAAGCGTTGTCTCCAATTCAAATATCTCTCTCTCTCTCTCTCTCTCTCTTTTTCTGTCTCTAGCTGCCTGTTTTGCTGTTTGTTCTCGTTGCTGTTTATTTTGCTCATTGTGTCCACTTTTTAGCAAATTTTTATTCATGTTTGCCTCCGTCTGTGTCTCTCCACAGTTGTTCTTGTTGCTGTTTTGTTTTGGTCACATTGTAAAGTTGTCGTCACATAAAGTTGCTCGTTTCCCCAGCTCTTGGCAACAAAAATTATTCTCCATGGCATGCATATGAAATGAATTTAATTCAGCGCCAAGTTCTTAACTGATCTGCATCTGGAGATGATGATTAATTGAATTATTCCAGCCTATAATTGATAAGTTTCGAAATCGATTAAACTCTTTTCGTATAGAAACATCAAGTCCCATTATATTGTCCTACGATCGTACTCTTGTATTATCCACTCTATTATCGTATATGTATAAATATTTTGTTATCTGATTTTTTTAATAGTCGTTGCTCCACTAAGCAGCTTTATGGCTTGCTTGCAGACACTATCCTATCGACAGAGCATCTGTCTGCAATTCTATCTATCTCATTAGAATTATGCAGTATTCAGTTTCTATATTCCCGTTACTTTTATGAGCCTTTGCCAAGAATCACATATGAGTAGTTGCGACAATGGCAATCGATAACTCAACTTTAGGAGCAGCAGCAGCAGCAGCTGTTAGATGGTAGCTGGCACCGCCTGGGCACCATCCACCATTCACCATCTATCACCAACGCCACCGCCATCAGCACCACCACAACGAGCACCATGCCGAGGCAGAGGATTGAACTCACAGACAGTTACTAATTTTCAACACCTTCGCCTCTGGTGCGCCTCTGCGGGTTGCCAGAGACGTCGCTGTAGTTTGTTGCTTGGCAGTTGGGCTATTGGGCTGGTTGCTTGGTTGGTGTTCATGCAAATGGAATACTTTTCACCTGCCTCCTTTTTGGGAAAAAACTGTGTGGCATGCATGCGTGTTGTAGCTGGTGGAAATTGCATGTTATTAGCATTAGCCGCATACACGATCCCTTCTGCTGATAGTAAAACCATATTTTATTTTTATACAAAATTTGCGCGCTTAGACGTTTTATTTACCAATAACCAACGAGAAACCTCCATGCCACGACTCACCATCTCCACCCCAAACACAGCTAAAGTCCGTTGGCCAGGTTCGGGTATGGAAAACCGCAACAGTGTCGCAGCATAATAAGAAGACATTACACCAACAACAGTAGCAACAGCAATAACAACAACAATAGCAACAGCAACAGCAACAGCAGCAAAAGTAACAATAATAACAACCTTTGCGTGCCAACATGCAATTTCAATGTAACCATCAGAAAAAGACAGAGAGAGAGAGAGAGAGAGAGAGTCGGAGAGATAGAGGGAGAGAGTGAGGTGAAATAAACACTCGTCTATGAAAAATTGTGAATAAATTTCGAAATACCAACTAAGCGATGACGATGCACAGTGGTTCATACTGATTTAAATGGCAAGTAATATTTAAATAAAGTTGACTAAACATATCTAAATTGTTTTGAAATGCCGAAAAAACATTTGGTTTAATTGAATTTTTACATATTTCGGTTTTGTTCCACGAAAATAATAAAATAGAAATATAAATCTATTAATTATTGATTTCATAGATTTTTAGATTGCCTCTTTGCATTTTACAATATTAGTTCAGTATACCCTTTGGCCACTGTGCAGACAACGAGTAAATATTACGTATACGCCACATGTACTAAATCGAAGCGTCGCACGGCTTTCAAACTGTGTTGTGTGCCGTGTTTTGCGTTCAGCTGCCATACATAGATTTTGTAAGATTTCAACGATGTGTGGCAACTTTTGCCAACGCCCTCCATCAATGTAACTCCGCCCCCTGCCGCCAGCCACTTGCCACATCCGCCGGTGCCTCGGCAGACGCACTCTGCTGCTCAACTCGAATCCTAACCGGGCACGGGACGCCGCAAACTTTCTGTTTGTTTATCATTAAGACATTTTACTCTTTACACTTTACATAGGGTTGCCTTTCATAATCTGCCGCTGGCATATGTCCCCGTATGTGGCAATGTGTGTCTATATGTGCTTTTGTGTGTGTGTGAGAGTTGAGGATATTGGCGCCGCTGGCTGTTTGTGCTGCGGATTAAGCGCCAGTCACGACCAACTGCGTCCAAGCTCACAATTCCATCCCCAGCTGCACACTCCTGCTCCACTTTTGGGGAGTGAGCAACTCATGTGTGTGTGTGTGTGTGTGAGCGTGTGTGTTTGTGTGTGACTTACATGACTCGCTGGCTTGTACTTTACGGGCCTAATTACAATCATTTTTCCGATGTCGCTTGGCATAAATTTGTAACGTGACGTGGCGATAGACATCTATGTGACTCGTTCCCGCTTTCAATTTGAACAACATGACAATTTGCAGAGTCCGACACGAACATGGTGGCCATTAGGAGCCAAGAAGTCGGAGGATGCAAGGGGCTACACAGGTCTGTCGGTAAGAAACGTGTGTGTAGAGCGATTAAAATCAGCGGGTCGCTGTAGTCAATCAAAAGCTTCAACGGCAGCAGCAAATGAGTACAAATAGTATGCGAGTACTCGTACTATTCACGAGTGCATTTAGACTACGATCAGAGAGTTCGTTCGGTTCGCTGCTGTGCTGCTGCTGCTGCTGATAATGTTGCTGCTTCATTTGAAATGCGCAATAGACGCCGCCTCATCCACAGTCACATCCAACGGCAACGATCACGTCTCGCTGGTGGACCGCCCGAAAGTGTTGGCAATGTGCGCCGCCGGTGGCATTTAACCGCTGTAAATGGGTTTATCTGGCGCAATCAGCAATTTTCGGTATCCGCTTTTGAGTCACAGTCAACAACAACAACAACAACAACAACCACAAACAGACGACGATTTAAGCTGAAGCTGAAGCTGAATCTGAAGCTTCGTCGCCAACGTTGCGACTTCGTTGCGCATGTGCAGCTGAATGTTAATTAATTGAAATGTACTCGAGCCTCACGGCAGTGCGACGGCAATGGCGAAGAAGACAGCGCCAGCGCTTGTAACAACAACAACAGCAACAACAACAGCAACAGCAACAAAAAAACAATAACGACAACAATAAGTACACAATATACGGACTGAAGTCGACTCCAAGTCGAGCTCCCCATTGGCAATCGCGATCGCTGGCGATAAGCAAATTGCAGGCGCTGTAGTTCAAAGGAAAACGACAATTATGCGACACTAAAAACCCGATACCGAATTAAAACAAGAGCCTTGAAAGCACACTGTATATAGTAAGATGGGTAATCGGGATGAGCGGGATAGTGAACGATGAATCTTACATAAAAATGGCGACTGAAAGTGGTCTGATTGATTGGAAAGTGGATAAGTGAACAGCACAGAGTCATTTTAAGCTCTACAAAGGGACCAGTAATAAAAAAAAGACTAGTCAGAGCATAATATGCGAATATGTCATCACTAGCTAAATAACTTATATACAAGAAACCAGTTCCAAGAAAAGACTAGCCACTGAATAATATGTGACTATGTCATCAATTTGAAAATCAAAAAATTTGCATTTTTGTATATAATAGTGTGCAATGCTAGCTTAAAGTTAAAAAAAAGTTATTCTCTTACTTTTTAATGGAATTAATATTTGAAATATATAGCCAAATGCTACCGAGCGTTAGAAAAAATGAGATGACTTTGCTAATAGAAAAGATACTTTGTGAGATGCGTTTTTTTAAAAAGATTTTATCTTCCATCTGATTCTCCTACGACTATCCCTTGTCTAACCATTGCCACTGGCTAATGATCCATTAATAACAGCAAGATCAAGTAAAACAACAACAACAACAACTGCAACAATAGCACTCATGGCTAATTAAGTTATTTGCTGCTAGTTGGCAACTTGTTGCCGTCGGCATTCGGTTGACATTCGAGTGCAATTGACTTAATCCCCGGTAAGTCGCTGCACTCCCTGACCCCCTACAAGCCCCCTCACAAGCGACCCCCCGATGAGGTGCAGCTACAACTCGCATTGTGCGCTTGCCTTATTTGTAGCGACAGCAACAACAACAACAATATTAAACGGAGTCACTGGCTTTGCGTTGGCGGCTTGTTGCCAGTTGCACGTTGTAAGTTGCAAGTTGCAAGTGGCCAGTTCGCCTTGTGCTTGTATGTTAATTTGTTGGCGTTCGCATCTTCGGCTTGTTGTAACCTGGTCTATTTGGGTGCATGGCAGCAGCGCGTGTCATCATTAACGTGGCCTCTTCCCTGGCTATTGTTGGCCCTTTGGCATTGTTCCAGCTGCTCTGCTCCTGCCTCTTGTTCCTGCCCCTTGTTCCTGCCCCGACCACAAGATCCAGGCCTATCCCTTTTCCATTTCCATTTCCCGTTCCCATACCCATTTGCTTTCCAAGTTGAAAGTGGCCATGTGCATCTTATGAGACCGCTCGTAACAATAGCGACCACATTAATGGTAATGGCAACACCAGCGGCAACAACAAATGCAACAACAGCAACAACGGCAACGACAGAAGCGACAACAGCGACAGTTTCTTCTGACCCAAAAACTAAACAAAACAGGCAACAGGCAACAGGCAACAGGCTTAATTTTACCAGTTGGTTTTGCCAGACTAACAAAGTGGCCCATACAACCGCCATCTAATAATTTAAGTGTTGTTTTCATTTCGACAGCTTAGAAATAGGAATAAGATAACAGGATGCATAGAATAGAATAAAGTATCAATTTGAAATGGAAAATACGAAAATTCGAAAAATAGAAAGCTATTAAAATGTACAACTTTCTGAAAATAGTTTCTATATGTTGTGATTGATTTCAAACAAATAAAATTGAGTCATAAAAAATACGAAATGGCTATAAAACTATATCTAACCAGCATGATATCATTGAGTTTCATGTCCGATTCTGTTGGGCATTGGCATTTTGGTTATATAAATTTACCCCGACTGAGACATACATCTGCTTGGTTTGTTGATCTTGCGAAAACTAATACAGATTATAGACAGAAACACAAATCTATTGTGCCAGCATTTTGTTGGCCAGCTCCAAATTAATGTGTACACAAAAGTTGATCACAATTTCATGTTCTTCTCTTTTGATTTTTTGTTGTTTTGCAAAATCGAAGTGACACAGTTCAGGTTCGAAGCGATCTATTTGCTCAGTGGGAACTAGTTAACCAAAGAAAAAAACAACAATCTCTATGGCAAAATCTTCCCAAGCTGCTTTGATTAAGCGTTGTGACATTTCTATTGCCTGCTCCAAAGAAATTGAAATTAATGGCAGATTGATCGGAATCGGAATCGGAGTCGTTTGCATGTGGTCATATTAATAGATTCATGGATTCATGGATGTTGCTCTTGGCATTATCTGCTGTCGTGATCATTGCCTTATTCAAATGTTGCGTGTGTCTAAGCGAGAGAAAGAGACAGAGAGAAATAGACAGACTGGGCAATAAAATTTGTAATTTAATTGCGAACGCAACTGAGATATAAACTTGGCCAATTGCTGTGACAACAACAGCAACAAGGCATCATCATCATCGTCAGTTGCATCTGCATTTGTATTTCTGTGTGTGTGAGTGTGTATGTGTGTGTGTGCGGCATATTTTGTTAGAGATTATCGGCGACAGGTGACAATGACAGCTTCATTATAAAGCAATTAGTGAAATGTGTGTGAGAGTGTGTGTGTGTGCAACACTGACTATGGACTATTGCAAGTTAATTTTTAATAAGACACACATGCACATTGCGACAAACAGCCGGTGACAGGAGTCGCACAAACTGCCAGGACACCCACGCACTCACACACACACAGAGAGAGAGAGAGAGAGAGAGAGAGAGAGAGGGGAGACTAGGAGTGCACTTGACTGTCAGACAGGTTGCACTGGTGTCTGGCTTCAGTTCAGGAGCGCAGATTGGGCCTTGTATTCAATATAACAGCATGTTGAACAACGCAAGCAACAAGCAACGGCAGCAACTGTAGCAACAGCAACTGCAATAACAATAAAAACAAATACAACAGCAAAGACAACGATGCTGGAAAATCTAACGAATATATATGTAAACGATATGCTAGAAAAATGTCAGTCAAACTGTCGCTTCCAACACACGCGCAACAACAACTACAGCGGCAACAATAACAGTAACAACAATTTTAGTCACTTGATGCTTATATTGAAAATTGTTTTCTGCACTGCATTTTGCATGGGTAGCGTTGTTGCATCCGTCGGACTACTCAGTGTTCGGTTACGAGTATTATGTATGAGTACTCATGAGTGTATGCGTGAGTTTTACCTCAACGCTTTGAGCTCTGGATACCAGCTGCGAGTGCGGCAACAGTGGCGGCAAAAAATAAACACATTTATGGAAATTTATTCATAGAACTTATGAAACCGATAGACAACAACCAACAACAAGAACAACAACAGCTCTGACAGCAACAAAAGAGGCTGCCTGACTGGGTCGCCTGTCCACTCGTCCATTCGCCCAGGGGCTGCAGCAGGGGCTCTCTTTGCCTCTTCTCTCCACCTCTTCTTTGACCACAAGTCAGGGGCTGTGAGCCTGGTTTAGTTTTGTCAAACAGTTGCCAGCTTTTTATTTATTTTTTTGTTATTATTATTATTATTTTTTTGCCGTTGACCAGCCATGGGTGAGCTTCTGTATTTCGAAATGCGAATTGCCGCTTGCTTGTTATATTTACTATATAAACACAGACAACACACTGTCCCTGACAGTGAAAGTGCAATCTGTGTGAAAAAAGGTAGAACGATGAATGCATAAAAACTATATATGTATATTCAAATTTAATTGATATACAGGCACTCCATGATGATATGCACAATAAAGGCAGAAAAGAAGAGCTGAGCATATATCGTTAATTCGAATATAAAAAACGAACTACTTTGAATACAAATATTACAAAGACTTAAGAAGTAAAAATAAATACAAATAAATGTATTTAAAATTCAGGCCAAGTAGTCAGGCCATTTGTATTAATTACATATTAATTTATTCAATAATCATATCTTAATTATATTATAAATTACAAATACAAATTTCGGATTGTAAAGATAATCGGCGACAAGCTGTCAGAATATTTCTTTATTTCGAAATCTTTCGACAATCATTTAAAATTAATTTGCAATGTTAAACAAATGAAATTGTATAATTTTCAAGTTTACTAACGATTAATGCAATTGTTATATTTGCATACATGCTTGACGCCATGTCGTGGCACATCAATACTACTACTAACACAAACACACACACACACAGGCACAGGCACAGACACAAATAATCATTCACACGCATTCACACTCATGAACGAGATTCATGTGCACTGGCACTCAGTAGATTTAAACAGCATAAAGAAACTTAAAAATGTGCACAAAATATGAGCGAGAAATGATTTATGGCACAATAACAATAACAATAACACCAACAACAACAACAACAACAACAATAATAGCAGAGTAAAAACATTGTGTGAGTGTATGAGTGCGTTTGTGAGTACGAGTTGTTACAGCGAATCTGGTGGGTATTTATTTATCGTTCTCTCTCTGTCTCTGTCTCTCTTTCTCTCTTATGTTATCTGTTCAACATTTGAACGGTTTCATCTCCATGCGCTAATTATTTCATATGCTTGTAAAGTGCTGCTGCCTCTTTCACTCTGTCTGTCTGCCTCCCGCTCCCGCTCCCGCTCCCGCTCTCGCTCGGTTTTCCCTTTGGCTATCTGATGTGCTATTGCTGTCATTTGCTAACATTTACTTAGAACAACTTGTTTGATTATTGAACCGGGCAAGTGTTTAACCCGCAATTCACAATTTACAATTTACGATTCGAGATTCGCGTTTTGCGATTTGCGATATGCGATTTGTGATTTCAACTAATTTGGTTTGTAAAACGTGTCTGTCTGCCTATCTGTCTGCCGCTTTGTGTACGCTTAGTCTGGCAACTGCTGGCAAGTTTGAAAAGATTTATGAACTGTTTTAATGATCTAATTAAATTGCAACTAGCCATGAATACATCAGCCGGTTCACTTCACTTCGTCCCTCGCTGTCATTTCTCGTTTCGACATCATAACTCTTCGAAACTACGTAAAGTAGGGGGTTGATGGCGAGTATGATGAGTATATCGCTTGTGGAGGACTATATTTAATTATCGACACGCGCTTATGCAAATCCAATTGATGTTACTGGAATATTAATCCCAATTTGCAAAGAATGTTGTGTACATAGCTGAGCAGCAATTGTGCATGAGAAAATTTCAAATGTGATAGTTGTGAGATAGATTACCTATTTTTGAGAGCTTAATTGTATAGCTAAATAAGTAATTTTAGCAGTCTACAGCATTATAATATCTGTTGTAATAAGACTTTGCATTTTTGCATCGCATAATTCAATATATTCAATAATAATAAATATTATTATTTTTTTTTTTGTTAACCTTATTAACGATTTCCTTGCTCATAATATAAAATCGTTTTGGATTTAAAAAAATGTATAAGTTATGTATTTAGTTTTAAATTTTTTTTCTTATTTTTTATCATTTTCTTTTCTTATCTTATATAATTAATAGTCATTTAAACATATTTACCTTAGTTTTGTGATTGTTTTTGTGTCTTTTTCGATATAATTCTTGTCTTGTTGTTGGTTGTTGTCTTGGTTGTGTAAAAATCGGTGCCCAAAATATATGAGTATATATTTATTTATATTTATATATTCTTGTGTACTTTGCTCAGCTTAGTCTTAGTGCGTAAATATTGATGATTCCTTTTGATGTTTCTTATACACTTTACTATATATACAAAGCGACTTGTTTATTTTTTGCGGTTGTTTCCCTTAAGACTCGCGTAAGTTTAATTTTTAATTATATATGTATATATATATATTTATTTAATATCACAATTTCCTTTTTAAAAACGTCGACGTTTTGTTAGATTTACACTTAATTTAAATGATTCTGTTGCGCTTTTATTAATTTTACTCTTTATTAAATGTTTTATTTACAACATCGATAATCACAATTTTTGTTGGTGAATTTACAAATATATAACTTAGCACGATTTATATTTTCTATATATATATATATATATATATATATATTATATACACTCACGCACATACACATATGCACACATAAAATCACCAAATGAAAGGTGGCGAATGTTTTGTTGCTGAGTTTTTCGATTTCGCATCGGTTGTTATTGTTCTTGTTCTTGTTCTTGTTGTATTGTTGCTGTCGAATTCGAAGATAAACTTTTTGAATTTCTTAAAATTTTGCAAACGATACAAAAGCAAAATGAATAAAACTCGCGCCACAGCGATGGCAATCAGAATGATAAACGAAAGGACGAGAAGACGCAAACGCAAATAATTTCGATGTTGACGGGTCGACTTGCGTTTTCTACCCATAAACAACAAATATTTTGTATATTATTCACGGTCAAAATCAATTCGAATCGTCGTCGAGTCGCTTCGAGTCGAGTACGAGACTCAGTCTGGAACTGGCACTGGGTCTGGGTCTGCGTGCTTATCACCATACGTTGCTTATCAACTGTGCCCAGGGCTCAGGGCTCAGGTTCAGGCTCGGGTTTGGGTTCGCCGTTCTTTGCTGAGCCAGCGCCAAAAATTGGCAGAGATTTGGAATCGATTCGGATGCTGCTGCTGCTCCTGCTTCTGCTGCTGATGATGATACTGATGAAATTGATGTCGATGTTCTAGTGTCTTCCCAAAATGCCGGTGACATCTCAACCCCCGCAGACACGAGAGTTCAGTTCGCGCTGCTGATGCTGTTACTGTTACTCTTGCTGATAAGCCAGTTGGCTGCAATTGTTATTGTAAAATTTGTGAAAAATCAATTTAATTGAATTCTTATATGGTGCTTCATTGGGTACTCTTTGCGCGGCTGCTTTGTCAGTCCACATACGATTTTCTACGTATTTTCCATGTCATTTTCGCGCACACTATTTACTGATGCGGCTCCACGCGTTGGCTTCCTTCATTTTGCGCCAAAATGCTGCACACAATTGCTGTTTGTCAGGAAAGTCACTTTTATTCTTTTTGCGGGTCTTAAAACTCAGAATACGAAAGCGAAACCGAAATCTTTCTTAAAATACACTAAAAAACAATATATATTTCTTATGTGTTCCCTCAAGTCGAGATATTTTTACGTCAGTTTGGAATGAAGTTCGCGAGAACGAGTAACCGAGCAGCGGCGGCAGCACGTCTATTTGGCACGTTCATTCATTCACAACTAACCGTAAACGCTCGTAAACATGTATCTTTCAGATTCACAAACACAAACTTACGCAGTCACAGCAACATTTAGCAACATGTTGCGCGCAAAGCATGTTGCCTCATTCCCACGAACCTCGTAGAGCGAACAGGCGAATGAGCGAGCCGGCAACACAATATGATAAATGGCGGCATTGTTTTTGGAACATCGGAACTCACGAGCACAGCGCAGTCTGAGTGCATAGAAGCAAATTGGAAATTCATTGTCTTCACAAGTTTACTAGCTTTTCATTTAGCAGAAGCTGAAAAAAAAAATGTATCAAGCAGCAGTCACTGACATCAACATTTAATGGTGTCTTACTGCTCAATTAGTCCAAAGGTATATCAAAGATTATGTTCGCACAGTTAAAATTTGTTATCCTCTGAAAAGTGAGAGAATAATGTAAGGAAATAACAAATTTTTAATGATTCTTTATGTTCTCTGTCCCTCAAAAGAGATAAATGTATTGTGAATTAAAAAAAATACGCTCGTTTTTTGAGCAAATATTTTTGATTTTCAATTTTTCCTATTCTAATTTCAAGTAGCAAAAGTGGAAGCGTTTAAGGACGTATTAATGGTTCTCATTATAATTGAATTCTACTCATTACTGACTGTTTCTATGTGGCATGACGCGCATTGTTGCTTTGCAACATTTGGTCGCGTGCATGTTGCCAACATGTTGCGCGCTTGCTGCAAACTTGTTGGCTGCGCAAATGAAGCAATATCGAAACAATTGCAGTTAAAGTACTTGACAGCGAATGGGAATATAATAAAACTGGATAATTTAGTTGCGCATAGGGCATATGAAAAGCTAATAGATACAAATGATGGCCAGCTTATTAGGCATGCAACCGATAAGCGCTTACGAAAATTCTAAATTGAATTGAGAATTGAATTTAAAATCATAAATAAATAATAGAAAAATTAAAAATTGTGGCAACAGCGACAATGCGTGGCGCCTTTTGATTTGGTGCCGATAATTGCTGTCATGAATATATAATAATTCTACAATACATTCAATATTATGTGCTGTATGCGAGAGGGTTGCCAGGCGGTATTGGGCAGAGCAGGCGACCCAACTTGGCGTTGTTTGGCCGTTTGTTGTTTGTTTAGCCGAAAACCCTTTTAACTTTTCTGGTTTTTGCTTGGTGGGAAACAGGCTGAACTTGAAATTCAGTTGTGAGCAGCAGCAGCAGCGGCAACAACAACAACAACATCATAATCACAAAAATTACCTCCATGCATATGAAACTCAAATATGCCGACGTTGTCGCAGACGTCTACGCTGACGCCGCGGCTGACGTCGCTAAAAGCGCACGCAACAAACATGAATTTTTTTTGTGTTTTATATATACAATAAGATTTATTGCTTTTGGCGGCGCAATTGTTAAGAGAGCGAAGGACAGGGACAGAGACAGCAAGAGACAGAGATAGCGCCTCATAAAATAGTAAAAAGTTGGGCTACAATTGAAAGTGAAAAGCGTGGAAACGTGGAAGTCATCGAGAGTGTCGTCGGCGTTGTTGTTGTTATTGTTGTTGCAGTTGCTGTTGCTGTTGCTGTTGCTGTTGTTGCTTGGTCGGTCAGCGAGCTGGCCACGTGAATGGCTTCATTATACCTTGGTCCTGACTGGCTCAGGTCCTGGGGCGATCTTACCCAGTTGTTGTTGTTGTTGCTTTAAAAATTTCTGTTTTCAATATCCCTTTGCATATATTTAAGCGCTAATTGCGTGAAGCCATAAATCTAAAATTCTGTTTTTTATTGGACTATACGTACGCAAGAATGAAACCTTAAAAACGAAATTAAAAAAAAAACAAACCCAACTCAGACGTTGATAACTTTATTTAATGCATTTGCAACGCCACAAGAGCAACAGTTGTTGTTGTTACAGTTGCTGCTGCTGTTATTGTAATTGTTGGCGTTATGGATTCTAAAATTGATTAAAAACGGTTTCTATATTTCATTTTGGGCTAAGATTATCATCAGCTGCACACACTAACTAAAAAACCACATACATATTTTGCTGCACTAGAAAAGAATTAAACGAAATAACATATTTATAAAAACGTTGCAATAAAAATATGTAACAATAAGGCATACATTTCGCTTTGTAGAAATTTTAAGAACACATCAATATATTAATAATAAATGTAAAAATAGAAACAAGAAAACAACGGCTTTCTTAAATGAATGAATAAATATTATATACGCTTCCCCGAAACCCCTTCTGAATTAATGCAGATTAGAGTATAGCGATATGTTACAAGAAACAAATTTGTGGAATTAGGTAAGTAAAATTCATAAATATATTAACAAGAGAACAATTTCAATCAATGATAATATTTTCTTAGTCCCACAATCGCTTAGGCCTGTGCGAAAAGAAATTGTTACCATTTCCGATTGCTTTCATTTTGTGTGATTCAGCTACTGTTAATTTAATTTATTTGGGCATCTGTTTCGAGCACATTTAACATCCATTAGGCGAGGCAATTCTCTTGATTGCACTCACATCCTTTACACAGCCGTCCTTCATCCACCCACTCCCACTCCAACTCCCTTTGCCCGTTGCTGCAAATGCTGTTGTTGTTGCTTCTGGTATGCAACATTGATGCTGGGCGTCATCAAGAGCGTTCTTACACTCCCCTCTCTGCCATTTGAAATGGTCGAAAATCACGAAAAAGACAATTGCCAACATAGAGGAACGTATCAAAAACAATTGCCGGCAAATCCGTTGAATTGAAATTTTAACTTACGCACCCGAAAACGAGGGCAGTGCAACCGCCCTATTCGAATTCCCTGTCCGCTGCCCGCTATCCCCTGTCTGTTGTCTGTTGTCTGCTGTCCGAGCACAAAGCTGACAAAGACGAAAATCAGAAATCGTAACGTGGCGCATGTCCTGGCAGCAGCCACTAGACTCGAAATTAGAACCTCCCATGCACAGCTAATGGTCGCACTCACAGCTCACAGCTCACAGCTCGCAGCTCTCAGTTCGCAGCTCGTAGCTCAAACTTGGGATGCGGTGCAGAGCAGAGCAAAGCAGGGTCGGTAGATATTCCAAACTCCCATATCCGCACACATTCCACATTCCGCATATGAGTATTGAACGACGAAATGAAACGCACATAAATCAAAATGGCCGGACAGCGGACCATCGGACGCCGTACTCTCTCTCTCCCCTCTCCCCTTACCATCTCAACCCCCCTTAACGTTCCCTCCTCGTGCTCTCTCTCTCCCTCTCTTTCACACTGTTGGTTAGACTGACAGGCTGGCTGACTGTGGCAGGCACACGGGAAATGAAACTGAAAAGGGAAAGGAAACGGCATTTTGCTCTGCCTCTGCCTCTGCCTCTACCTCCGCCTCATCCTCTGCCTCCGCCTTTGCCTGAGCCACAGTTCCAGTCACCGCCGGGGCACAAAGGAAGTTCTGCTAACGGGTGCGGCGGTGGTGGTGCTGGTGATGGTGATGGTGGTGGTGGGTAGCAGGGCGAGCATGGCTGAGTGCGCGCTGCTGAACAAATGAAATGACGACGGGTTGACTGCCTGTCAAAAGAACAAACATGGGCGCACTGCGTCGCCGTTGCTGTCGCCGTCGCAGTCGCTGCCGTAGCCGCTGCTGCCGCCATAGGAAATCAAATGAAATGAAATGCACACATGACGAAACAAAAGCCCAAGCGCAAAAACCTAAAAAAAAAGAATCAGCAACAACAACAGCGGCAAAAAATTATCAACCAAAAAGCGAAGAGGCCTCGCCTGGCAGCAGTCAGCCAAAGCCACATTCACATTCACATTCACATCCACATCCACAACCCCATCCACATACACATCCGCATCCAGATCCAAAGTCAGGCAACACACAACACATAACACACAAAACAAAAGCTCGCAACAACAGCCGAAAATAAGCGAAGGCAAAAGGAAACCAACGGCCATCATTGTAATCATCACCAGGAACGACAACAGGCAACGGCAAAAGCAGCAGGCAGCAGGCAGCAGGCAGCAGGCAGCAGGCAGCATGCAGCCTGAGCCCGCAGCGGGCACAGAATGGGCCACAGACAGGCATCAGTTTACCCCCGCAGGAGCTCCCCAGTGTTTGTGGATGTGTCTGTGTGTGTGTATGTGTGTGTATGTGTGTGGGTGTGTGTGGGTGTGTGTATTGTGCTACCAAAGAGTTGCCATCGGCTATGGGAATGTCATGTGTTCGAGTCCTGCGCATCGTGGTTGCTGTTTTGTGGTTCACTCACACAATTGTTTTTCTTGTTTTTCTTGTTGTTGTTGTTGGTGTTGCGACCCCCGCCAGCGAGTGACTGAATATTAATTAACGCTAATAGAATTGTTGTGAGCAAAAACATCGAACTGCATTCGAGTGGGAGATGAATGATGGCTTTCAACAAGATTCCAACTGAATTGTTACACGACCAACGCGACCAGTTGTAACCGTTAAATCAACTCCCTCCACGGGGAGTTCTATTGTAAATTTCAGTTTGTAAAGTCATCGGTTAAGAATATATTAAAATAAAACCCTAGAATTACTAGAAGAAATCTGAGAGAAAGGTCGAAAGATGGGCAACATTAAATCGATCGTTTGTCCTAGTTGACCAGCCTTTCAGTTACATGTTTTCCCAACATGATTAAATATTTCGTATAAATTTATCGAGATTATTTTTATAGATTCAGAGGATTTTCTTAAATTGCTCTTAAAAATTACTTTCAAGTTGGTTGTTCTACTAAATTGCATTCAATACAGTTGATCAGCTTGTATATATTCATTTGATAAAGATAGTAGATTAATATTTTTTTTTTTACTTCTTTTTCTGTATTTTTCTTAAAGTGTATACAAATCACATAATTTAATCAGTTGTTAAAATGATCTAATTATCGAGCATTATTAATCACACCTGTCGTCATTTCAAGAACTCATTTCTCACACAGCCATTTTCAGTAGAAATGTCCGATAAAATGATCCTTGCACGCCCCCGCAAGCCATCGAGTGAGGATGTCGAACATCAAGTGAAAATTGAAATGTTTTCTTTGTAACGAATATCAATTTCGACAGGGACGGAACCAAACTAAAAAGGGCATGCAACTAGGCTCAGTTCGGCTCGGCTAGGCAAAGGGGATCGGGGATCTGGCGGAGGCCGGCTAAGGACAGGCGACAGGCGTTGTCCTGTGCCTGGTGTTGGCAACGCACATGTTCCAATCTAAGCGAACACATCGAACGGATACAAAAACTGTACATGGCATGATTGCACTTACACGTTGCCAGTTGTTCTCGCTGTTGTTGTTACGAAAAAAGAATTTCAATTTTAGAAACGTGTTCCGGTTTTTTTTTTATTTTTTTTTATTTTTCCAATGTGTTCTGTGAGCGATTGGAGGGTGAAAGTAACAAAAAATTTTTTTTGGGCGAACTACATACGCTGGACGTATACAGATACGAATGCAGATGCAGATATACAGATACAGCTACAGATACATTTACAAGCGTAGAGTTGCGTTGAGTTGTCTTTGGGAGTTTTTGGACACTTTCGGTGCGTGTGTCGACAAAAAAAAAAAAAACACCCCCGGACAATGACGGATGACGGACTGCTGCTGCTATGGTGGAGTGTGAGTGTAAGAGAGTGAGGGCGGTAAAGTGTCTAAAATCATTCCCGGAGCTGGGCAAGGCAACTGACGAACTGTCACTCGCAGCGAGAGAGATTTTTGTGAATGGCGTGTGTCCGAGCGAAGTGAGTTAGTAGTAGGGGTAGGGGCGGGGGTGCGTTGCGTTGCGTTGCGCTCGGATTGATTGCTTTCAAAATGGGGTGCTCGTGCTCGAACTACAAAATGGCTGTCGCATCAGCGCAGAAGCTGTGTCTATGGGGGGCTTAGGCGGCAGTTGGCGTTTGGGGGCGATTTTGTCATGGAAATGCAAATGGGGCAAACTTTAGCTTCATTTCCGCGGCATGCACTTTGATTAATATTCATAAATATCCTGCGTGGTGTGTCTGGCAGCAGACAAAGGTGCCAGGCGATAGAGAAACAAGCAACAGCGACAACAAAAGGGAGCAACAACAAAAAACCTGGCAACCGGAAAATGGAAAATGTTAATTGTTGCCTCGCGACGCACTCAAGTCGAAAGCGCACGCAGTGGAAATCGAAGTGGAAATGGAAATTGAAATGCGACTGTGTATTAAAGTTTTCCCATTTTGTAGGCAATTCTTTTGTTTTTTGTTTTTTGTTTTTTTTTTGTTGTTATTTTCGTACAGACCAAGCGAAATGTGTTGAAACACAATTTGGTGAAGAACGCAGGCGGCAGGCGGCAGACGGACACCAAAAAATTTCGAAAATTATTCATGAATAATTTGTAGGCCTGTTTTGTTTTTTTTTATTTTTTTTTTTGGGTTGGGTTTGAACATTTTTTCGTTCGTCTTACAAAAGTTTAATTGGTTACGCCTGAGAGCCACTGGGATGAGTTAAATATACAATGTATACACCCCCTTTGAACAATGGCTAATGGGTTATGCTTCTAACTAAGATACTTGAAGACATCATTATGACCTGATAGTATGTTTCACTAAGATGAACCTAGATAACACTCAAGAAGGTCAGCGACTTACTTGGATACGGAATATTTTATAAAGCAAGTATGCATAAGAGAAGAAGTTATGTGCTTATTACAATTTTCAAATATTTATGATTAAATAAAAATGTTTAGATAATATAATATGTCTAAGCAATAAGATTAATCAAAAATAGTTGTATGTTTCTTCAATATGAATGTAATAATAGGTAATACAAATAATAGATTTACATTTTAAGCTTTCACTTACACTGAAATTATATTATATTCTATAGCGTACTCTGTAGTAACAGTTTTAATTTTACCTGTAAAGAGAAAGAAACTTTAGT
Source organism: Drosophila setosimentum (assembly GCA_035043505.1). NCBI lineage: Eukaryota > Metazoa > Arthropoda > Insecta > Diptera > Drosophilidae > Drosophila > Drosophila setosimentum. Next base: position 6,783,531 of record JAWNMY010000001.1, read on the forward strand.
TAGTAAGGCTGGAAAAATACGACCGCCCTTTCAGGAGCGAATCATGTAAACAAGTGAAATGCACTTATAAATTCGTCACACGAACACGTGGCCTGAAGTAATTGAATTAGATTTCCTATTTCCAACTCTTATCATTAGGGCTATGTCCACTGATTGGTCGGCGTACTTAGGAAAAAACATAATTTGAAATGAAAACACCAAAATCAGTCCAGAAATGTATCCAAAATAAAGGTTGAGCAGGCCACCCAAGACATTTAGCGAGATGACAACAATGCCACTAGCATACAAATGCGTTTGGCCTCCAAATCGAGTCGACAACCAGAAAGTCTGCAAACCAACTTTGGCCGGGCAGGCTCTCTGGATTTGTCTATGGCTCGTCCTTTTGTGTGCTTGGTCCCTGCCCATACATGAGTTACAATATTTTTCAATTAGAAATTATTCTGTTGAAAGTAATTCGATTATTTTCACTCGGAGGGCGATTCGACGCCGGCAGCGTGGGATGTTTCCGTTGCTAGCAGCCCAGAAGCCAAACCGAACCCACGACCAAAACTTGGAACTGAGTTCAGAGTGAGGACAAAGTCACCGTCTCGCCAAAACAAAAAAATTGAAAAAAAAAACAAAAAAATGTGGGCATACAAAAGCAAAGTGCACAAAAATGTTTGCGAACAGTTTCAATTTTGGGGGAAAGTTAATGGCAACATTTTTGTTGACTTTTCGCTTTATTTGCAATGTTTTCCCAGCATTACTCAATTTATTTATTTTTTCATGAGTTGGTTGCAACAATTGAAAATCTGTTGATGACAAGGTCCCCAATAGCATGATGCATGTATATGGTGGAAAATGTCCACAAAATAGATGTTCCTAGGTTTGAAAATCGTTTAAAATAAGATTTAATAATATTTATACAAAATATAATTGATTGAAATGATGCACAATTTAATTTTGTATATTCAGTATACTTCATAAGAATATGTGCATATTTAAATTAATGTATATTAAGCAACGTTCAGCACATTCGAACTTGATGCGAGGTGTACTCATTCATGGCATTATGCGATGTGAACACAATGAATACGAATACATACGGATACAAAATAAAAACGTGCAACTGTAATCGGGCACATCGCATTCGTTACAAATGTCGCTCGCACTTCATAAAACAAATTTATGAACTCGCCGCGATCATTGATCTCGACATCTTCATCAGGTGGAATTGCTATTGCAATTGGAATCGGAATTGGAATTGGTGCAGGCTGTGTGATCTGATCTCATCTTGTGAGCATATAACAATGTCCCATGTCCATGTCTCAAGATTGGACGGCATGGACTGTGTGTGCCTGGGCCTGGTTATAACTCAATCGCTGATCCAAATTCCATGCCGCCACCGCCGCGCAATTGCTCCCAAGTTACCCATTGTTGTCCACCCGACCCGGCTATTCCCCCCGCCCCATGTCATACTCCCCTTTCCTATCCCCACAGACTCAAGTTGATGCATGTTCGTGCGCCTGACATCATTGTCGTGGAAGCGTGTGTCGCTCATTCGTTACTACGAGTGCGAGTGTGAGTGTGAGTGTGAGTACGAGTCGAGTACCCGCTGTAGACAGTGGGACACCTCTCAGAGTCAGAGTCAGAGTCAGAGTCAGAGTCAGACTCGGGCACGGACTCGGACTCTGTCCTGGCTAATGAATTTAATGCAGCTTTTGGCTTTGGACAGCGCATTGTTGCGTGGCATTTTTTGCCTTATTCGTCTGACGTTTTTGCTCACGAGTTATGCGTATTTATGATATATATACCACTAGTAGGTGGCCCCTCTCCTCCTCTCTAACTTCAAGTATGCGTCCAATTGCGAGTCTGACTCTGGGTCTTGGGCTGATTGTTTGTTTGGTAACCTGTTGCGTTGATGTCGGCTTTTTGCTCGTCTTTTTGCTTATTGTTAGCTGAGGGACCGGTTCAGTGCGCTGTTTATGACATTTTCTTGTAAGCCACGCACCTTCAAGTCAAATTTATCCCCAGCTCTTATTGAGAATGAAGTTGTTACAGTTTTTCGCAGCACTTCGATACGATTGAATGCGCTGCGATTTGATTCGATTGTGACACGACTCTGACATGAAATGACGCAATTCGCAGAGTCAATTCTCCAAGGTTTGCCATACATATTTGCTTTCATATTTGGTTGGACTATGGATAGCTGCATGAGTCATGGGAACAGAAGGGAAAGGAATAAACCGCAGAAATAACTACATTCATTATATTATTTTAATTATTACGTATATATCTGGAAATTTGTGTCAAATTTCCTAGCATGCATTCTCCATGCGCTTAAATTGTATTCACATTATTTAATACTTACTATTTCTTCCGCCCGCATATTTAAGAAAATTTCTTTCGTCAATGAATTTTGTCGACTTGGAATTTATGAATTGCATGCTCAAAACCAGTTCCAATCCCTGTGCCTCTCCCAGAACCAAAATGGTAATCCAATTTAGCCGCTTCTCGGAAGTTATGAGCACACAGTTCAAATCGATTCATTAAAATCAAATCCGAAATGCCAACCGAAATGAGGGCGAGGAGCTGCCAATACCAATAGTGTGGCACAGGCCCAAAAAATGCAAACAAACCAAAAAAAAAAAAAAAAAAATGGAAAAAATAGAATACCAAAAGGGAAGAAAGCAGACCGTCTGTAGCAAGATGACCAACACAGACACATACATAACATCGGGAACCCATAATCATGGCAACAAACACATGGTGGAAAAAAAAGTTCGCAGCTTGTGGTAATTTGGTGGGCGTTTTTACTTATATTAGGTCAGGAACGTGCTTTGAATAGTCTCCGCTTTCAGCTCCAAGTGGAGAAAAACCCCTTCTAAGGCTTCTCTAAGCCAAATCGGAATCATTGTTGTCGTCCTGTCCGGTTGGGTCCGAGCTGTCCAGAGTGCGTGCGAATCAGTTGAACCAGCCTGGGCCACCTTTCACCAACAACAATAACAACAAACAACAACAATAACAACAACAACAAATGTTCCAGCTACGTCTCTGGAGCTCTCGCGCCATCGCCATCTTGTGGCCCAATATATGCATGAGGCGCACATAAATCAATGTCAACCATAATCATTTAAAATCAATCAAAATACGAACGCTTTGACTGCAGAATTGCCTGGAATTGGCCGAACGTGGCCGGCCAGTCCGGACTGCCGGATGGACATGTACATTTGCCTCAGCTCCTGCCACTGCACCCGCTCCTGCTCCTCAGACTCAGGCACCACAGCCTGCTGTCCTGCTATCTGCCGTCTATGATCTGTGCAGTTGGTCAGTTTCGCTCAGTCGCTCCTCTGACTGGCCTGCCCTGGGCAGCAGCTGAAGCGATTAGCGGCCTACAGCTCCAACTCCGATTCCGTCGACTTCCATTCCCGTTCCGACTACGACTCCCCAACTCAGTGGTGCACAGCGCCCCCGCTAAGCCTCCATTTGAGGCGGCTGCCCCGTCAATTTGTGTAGTTTTTACGCGTGTGTCTCAACCTGTCCGAAGTGCTTGGAGTTAGATACTCACACTCGCACACACAAGCACACATTACCATATCCACACACACACGCTCTTCGTCTAGCTCTCTAAGTCATTTGCAGTGGATGCCAGTCAAATGCCCTGCGTGCTTCTATTCATATGTATGTTGGTGTCTGGCCCGGGCTTTGGCCAGTCTCCGTCATGCGTCATGCATCCATCTAATGGCGAGCACGCACAGTGGGCAAAGAGTGCAACATTGCAGCAACGTGATGCACTCCTTGTTTTTCACTATAGTCAAATAAATTAATTAATTTAATTAAATAAATTCATACGAGATTCTAAAAGTGCTAAGAAAAATGTATTGTAGAAAAATAACAGAAAGAGAGGTAATAAAGAAAAGAATGGATTCTACTCTTAGAATCAAATTAAACTATACCTTATATAAGATATATTGTATTATTTTATACGATATTATTTAGTTTGTTATAGATATGGACCAAAATTGCAACATAATACCCAATAACAAATCGCACGTTTTAGGTAATCAGTTGTTAGACCTTCAAAATCATAGATATGTTAATAATTTAAATTTAAATTAAACTGTTTTTCCAATCTATTCGCTATATTTGACCACAGTGAATGAGAGTTGTTTTCTCGTTTGGCAGCACCACCGGCGTTGCAATTTGAAGTTGCCGTTGCCTGTCGCTGTCGGGGCTGCAGGCTCTGCAGCTGGTCGACTTGTTGGGGCGGGAGGGGTAGAGTGGTTGGGGACTGGTTAGTTTTGATCGTTGGGTATGCAGTTAAATTGGCTTATCGACCCGACAACGTTGTGTGCGAGATATTTGGAGAGGCGTTGCGGGGAGCGACCGGTGGTGCGACGGTCAAATCTGCGGCGATAAAAGCGAGGCGCAAATTGTGGCTAAATTATCGATAGACTTGCGATAGGCGCACACCAATTACAGTTACTTCGCGTAAACGCTTATTGATTAAAGGCGACTAAAGCCCAGAGAGCTATAAGTGGGTAGATGCCTTATCCAGACCAACTATTATTCGTCTGGCTGCCAGTCAATGTTCAATGCCTTGGCACCTGTCAGCGTACATGTGTGCGAGTGTGTGTGTATAAGTGTGTGTGTGTGTCTGTGCGAGTGTGTGGGTGAAAATATCGTGTGAACCGCTGCATATGTTAATGTTTGCCGCGCCATCTTCCACTTCCACATCCACATCCACATCCACATCCACTTGGAGTGTAGTCGCCTTAATTTTCTTTTGTTTTTGTTATTATTGTTCGAGTGCCAGAAGAAGACCTTACGGCTGGGTCTGGTTCCAAGCAACGACGACGCCTCAGGCGCTTTGGCCCTGCGCCAGAGCGGGATGGGGCGATAAGAGAGTGGAAGCGAGATGGCATTAGCTCAAAAAATTACAGAGGGCTGGCTACCTTATGATGGCGGCAACAACGACGATGACGACGACGACGACGACGACAACGACGACGATGACGACGGCGACCCACGTTCCTATTTCATTTTTGAATAATTTAGCGCTGTGAAATTCTTTGGCTCTTTGGTTTCCACCTCTTGCCGCTTTCATAATAATAACGGCGATAAATCATAAAAATTGCACCTTTCATTCAAGTCGAGCGCTGGATTTTTCGGAACTTTGATTTGATTTGGGGGTTTCGCTCCTGCAGAGCACACAGATTTGCGCCCGGTCTTAGTCTAATAATAACTAGCAATCAGACTTGGACTTGGGGATCAGTATTGCACAAAGACCAAATCAAATAGATCTCGACGGCGCTTAAGTTCGTGTTCTTTTTATTTTTGGTTTGTGTTTTCTTTCGTTTTTTGTATTTTTGGGCAGCTTGTGTTCAATTTTTGGCTCGGCTCGTGTTGATTTCTTTGTTGGATTTGCGTGTTCGGCATAAATTTTATGCGTTTGTAGTTGACATGACATGTGCGTGCAAACATTTCTCATTTCCATTTCGTCGTATGCCATGTTAGCATTTAAAAATATATTCGTAATTAAAATAAGGAACAGCAACAACCATAAAAACAATAACAGCGACAACGACAACAACAACAGCCGAGCAGAAGGGAGCGAATTGTGTGGTGCTATTCAGCCTCAAATCGAGTTTTATTGTTGGTCAGTGATAAGAATCTTGTAGTGCGCTTTACACTAATTACAACAACCATTCATAACTCCAAAAATGAGAAATTACTTGAGCATTACTCAAATGTGTGTGTCGTAATTCCCAGTATTTCAACTCCGTGTTGAAGTGCGTGTTGGAATTTTAGACAATTGTTAAATTGCATACTTCTTACGGGAGGGCAGAAAATGTTATGAACGTATATCGTAAACAAATAGCGTAGTAAAGATAAAAAGTTATTAATTTCTAACTAGGTAAGCGACAATATAATCACTTAACTTAATTTTCCATTATTTTGTAGATTAAAGAGAAACTCAGATTATTTTGTTTCTCAATACATTTAAAAATTGTATATTCTTCAATAATTGTATAATAATTCTCAGCTGATCTTGATATTTCGCAACAGATTTGTTAACACTGTATGCTGTCACTTTGGATTACATAAACAAATCCAAAAATTTAAAAGAAAAATAAAAGTAAATACTAAAATAATAATTTGGCATTTAAAGAGGCTAAATAAATTATCCAAAGATATTATTTGTCAGTCGGTGTTGTTTTGTTATTGTTTATTGTTTTGTTTATAAAAGCGAAGCTTTCAAATTTATTAACTTTCTGGTGTCTGCCAAATCAGCCGTCAACGCCCTCTGCCAAATGGATTTCACTCCCCTCAACTAAACAGAAGACAATTATTTATGGGCAAAAATTTGTTGGGAAAATTTCCTTCTTAATTATGACAAGACAGGGAACTTGACAGTTTTAGCACTCACAAAGTGTCACAAATGCTGAAATGAAATACACACACTCACAACCGAAGGTTTTTTAAATGAACATAGAAGATATTCACATTTAAATATATATTTTTATTTATGTATAAGTGATCGCCAAGTGTTTGCCAACATTTGTATGAGTCTCGCCGCATATATATTTATTTGACTATTCTTCAGGCATTTCCAAAAACTAAAACGAATCCCCAAAAGCACACATACTCACACACACACAAGAACATTCACATACTCGGCGGTTTTTTGGGATAAGTTTGGAACGCTGGCAACGCATCGATTGATTTATGGGCCCAAATTGAGGAGTTGGACCCGCATTCGAATACGGATACCGGTGCCAGCCAAAAATTGTTGGTCTCTCCACTGCTGTCCATAGAAAGGTGTATATAGCCAGCAGCGGCATCTGCAGCAACTTGGATTTTCATTCATGAAACTCGCCCCACACAGCCTCTTCGCCATATTTTCCCCTGGCGCCTTTGCTGCCAGCCAGCTGCAACACTGGCGCCGCAACATATGTATCTAATTTTTAATAATTATCAAAATTGATTTCAGCTAAAAATGTATTTTTGGTTCTCTAAATATTTATGTATTCGAGCTGCTTCTGCTGTTAACCCATGTCTGCCCTTTGCTGTGCACAGAACCTTGAAATGTTTTTGGTTTTTGGCTTTGGCGTTGGCTTTGGCGTTGGCTTTGTGTTTATTACTTTATGAACTCATTAAATTTAATTTTACTGCGCATTTTTATTTTGTGCACGTTCCCAAAGATCTCCCACCCCTTGCTAACTGTCAGACCCCTCCCGTGCCCCTAGAAAAGTCAGACTCTGCTGAACCATCAAGTTTTGTGTATTTCCTCCCCCGCACTGGTGTTTTTGGCATTTGCCTTTTGTTTTGTGTGCTAATTAGTTGAAATTTTCATTGTATCCAATTAATTATGTGACACGCTTATCTGCAGCACATTTTTTGATCGTTTGGCCAGCAGCGACCTGCGGAAATGAAAAGCTTGCCAGAGTTTCACGCTTCCGCCCCCGTGTGACCCCCGACTACGCACTCGGCCCGAGACAGCAATTAAAAGCCAATAAGCAGCCAATTCATGTAATTCACTTAACCAAAGCTCACAGAGCTCATAAAATCCGTTTAACTGCCGCATTAGAACCTTTCAACTGCCGGATCTCTTAGCTCTTCTCAAGCAGAGCTGCTCGCTCTGTGCTCTGGGCTGGGCTACAATTTTTATAGGCATGGCTGCCAGCTGTGGTCTGTTTTTGGGTTTGGTTTTGGTATGGGTTCCAGTTTGAGTTTCAGTCTGAGTCTGAGTCTGAGTCTGAGGCCAAATGGCAAAATGATTGCTTTTTATGACCTCATAAAATTAGATACAAATCGCTCTGTCGACATTTATCTCTTCTCTCTCTATCTATCTCACTGCATCTATCTCGCATTTGGGTTTACTCTCCAACTGAATCTGATTTGGTCCTTTCACTCTCCTTCTGTCTGCGTCTCTGCAGCATTGTGTGAAGTGTTGCTTTTATGGGACATATTTATGAGATGTACGCGACCAAAGTATTTGAACGTTTCCATGTGCTAAACGACTAATAAAAAGTGTGCCAAATGTTTTAATGCCACCAGCGGGCTAAGTAAATAATTATTTAACGCCTTTTATGTTTTATGGGGATATAATGAAGTGCTGGGTTGGGTTTGTAAGAGTTTTACGAGCTTGGGTTAGGTCAGCTCTGCTCCCAAAGCATATGAAATGTGTATAAAATAATAAAATCGAGTTTTAATTGTGTTACGCCCGATTGAAAAGCCATCAAAAATATTATTGGTGAATCGCAAGGGGTGCTGATCATTTAAATGTCTCCGAATAACTCTATAATATGAAACAGACAAATAAGGGACGCCTAGGGTAACAAATATTCAGAAAAAATCAAGTTAATGTCATATATATGGTACAGATAAAGAATATGAAATATTGTTGATCTACATTTTGGGTAAGCTATTTATCTATTTTAACTCAAGATCTACATATATCTAAAAATGCCATTATGATAATTCCATACTCTCTTAAATACAGCGGCCATTTAGGCAAAGAGGCGGACGTAAAACTCAACCATGACCAAATTCAGCGTGTTGAGAGGGAAGCAAAAGAGGGTAAAGCCAAAAGAGAAAAAAGTAATGATAATAATAAACCGTCGCTTGAATTGGTTGCAGACACGGGCGGATATTTTTTGACGTTACTATTTTTGTTGCTGTTGCTGTGGCAAAAGCAGAAGACATGCTGCGATGCCCACAAGCGGAGCTGTAGACGACGCAGAGAGGCGTAAATGGTTTCGAGGCCAAATCAACTGGACAACTGGGGGCTGGCGAAGAGAAGAAAAGAGGCAGAAAAGTGATGGGGGCACCGACACAGCCAACGAATCATCAGAATCTGTGTGTTGTTGGTGGCAATGGCAGCCGGCGACTGGTAGCTGGTAGCTGGTAACTGGTAACTGGCAACTGGCAACTGGCGGCTGGTTAAAAAGGGAATTTGGACGCAGCTGGAGGGCAGCAACAACCAGGACCAGAGCACCGCTGCCATATCCTTTGTGCGCTCGAGCGAAAGGTAGCAGCAACAGCAACAGCAACAGCAACAGCAAAAGAAACAGCAATAACAGATAACAACAATTCGGTGGTTGTAATTTCAGTGAGTGGTGCACAAAACAGAAATGAGAACTTTAACACTTTACATGTAGAAAAATTAAAGGAATTACCAAAATTGTGAAGGCTCACACTCCAAAAAGATGTTTGGTTAAGCGTGTCACAACTTTAATTTCCGCCCTTTGGAGCCAGCCGCCGCAGGACTTCCTCCATGGCAGGCAAGCAAGCAGGCAAGCAAACAGGCAGGCAGGACAGCAAAAAGAAGCACCATCAAAATGCACACACTCACTCATACTCGCACTCACATTTGCACTCAGACACAGAGCTTCAGGCTTGGGCATGTTCACTTTGTATGTAAATCATTCGAGCAGCTTCCCCGGCAGAACGACAACAACAACAAAAATAACAAACGGTGCAGCAACAACAGGAGCAGGCACAGGATGCGGATGCGCCGTAGGTGGTCAACGGTACGCGACCGCAGAGGGCGCCGTAAAAGCTTTTTGTGTCAACGCCATCAACGCTGAAATCAATTCAACCACCGACGCCTGCACCACCCCCCCCACCGCCCACTCCAAAGCTCTACCTCTATAGCCAACCGGACGGGGTCTGCTGCTGGCATTGCTGATGGGTTTCGTTGAGGTTTGGGGTTTGCGTATTGGGGTTGTGTGTTTGTTGTTGCTATTGTGCTGGGCTGTGTTGCATTGCCCCTTCGCCAAGGGGGCAAACTTTCACCTAGTCGTTTGCACGGCACAGCGGGAGGACAAGAGCAGTTGGGGGTTTGGGGTTTGGGGGTGTCAATAGCAAAACTGTGCGGGAGTTATGAAATATTTTATTAAAACAGAAGGAAAATGACACGAGCCGAAGGACAATGGTGTCGTCTGACAGGCCAGAGTGAAGATGCGAGGCGAAGTATTGGGGGCTTCTAAGTGCTGGGTGTCCAAGGGATTTGATTGCGTCGTAATTGTTTGTTACAAAAATATAAACGGTTAAATTGTTCGTGTGCTAGCGGAATATGATGTGGCAAATTAAACAAAATCAGTTTTGATCCGTGACCCCATGTCATAGAGGGATTTCACATTTATATTTATATATGTATATATGTAGTATAAATATGTATGTATATTCCTTTCAATTTGATTGAATATTTTAAAAAATATGATTGTCGACTCAAAATATTTATTTTAGCAATAACCATGACTAAAGAAACTCTTTTGTTAACTCAATTTTGTCTACCTTATCGTCATATATTGTGCTTAATTTGTTCAAAGTTATATTAAGTAAAATGAATATATATTATTCAATATAATTTACAAAGTTTAATTTGCACAAGCCTTCCAATTAGTTTGAATGCATTTCAAAATGACAAAAGCTCAAAATGTCAACGCAGTCAAACTCACACAGAGACACACAGACACACACACACACACACATGCTGTAAACATGCAATGGTATTACAAATGGCATTTGACATTCGCAGCAGTTGTTGTAGCTGTTGGGGGCTGGGTTTGGGCAGATAATAATTCATTGTGCGTTGCTGGCACGCCAATTTCAATTATTTAATCAATAATATTAATTTTCGTATCATATTTTGTCACTGGCAATAAATGCGAAATTTGTAAAGCAGTCCACAGCGGACAATGGACGGCACAGGACAACGCACACACGCAGGACATTTCACTCATGTAAAACACACACAAACAAACACATACACACACATGCATGCATACTTTGAATGTTGCAGGATGTTCACACATTCGCATTGTCCTGTATCCCTGGGCAATTGCACATTTCATTTGCATTTTGTGCATCGCCTGCAATTTCATCTGTCACCCGCTCCACTCTATTGTTGCAAAACCCCAACACCACCATCCACCGCTGTGCGCATTCCTGGGCATTGCGTTGACAATTGGCTCCAGCGAAATTAGCCACTTAAATGCGCCACCAGCAGGTTGCCGCATCCCGCTCCTCGGCTCGACGCGTTTACATTAGCAACAATTACTCAGAGCGGATGACTGGCAATTTGCATTGTGGCGCTGCCGTTTGGCATTAAATTGTGTCCTCGTACTTTCACTTTAATGCGAAACGCATCCTTGCTGATGTTGTCCTCATTGCATGCAACTCATTGGCCGGCTCGCTTTTTTAATCAAATTGTCAATCGCTGTCGCCTGTTAAGCGTTCTCCGTTTCGGCCACCTCTTATTTATGGGCCAATAAACTTCAAACGCTGCATTGGAATTTTTTCATTTGCTGCCACCAGGCGAAAGGACTCTCTCTCTCTATTTATCTCTCTCTCTCTCTCTCTCTCTCTTGCTCACTACTGCAAGGACTGTTGTCTTTCGCAACGACACGACACAACGAGGACATTTCGAATTTAATTTTGTGTAAATTACAAAATGAAATGGCATATCCCTTACCATCGGTGTACACCCCCTAAGACCGGCCTTAACTTTGCACAGTTGATTCTGGGTAAATGTCAGCGACGTGAAGTGTTCTGTTCTCTAAGAATTTATTGAAATTTCCTTGTTGTTATTTGAATGCAAAAATCAAGTTATTTGTTGAAGAACATTTTCAATTGAATTCCTAGAATACACTAGAAATATTTGTAAGTGTTAAAAATCGGAGAACAGTCTTTATAAAACAAATCGAGATTCTGAAGTCTAGAATAGTTTATTTATTAAATGCAATTCTTGAAGCTATTCGAATTAAGAAATTAATACAAACTCATCAGTTCTGCAGTCAATAAAAAAACCTCAAGGAAATTGCTAATTATAGCATATGAAATACACATTTTCCAATGAAATAAACCCAACATTTCTAAGAAAGAAAGAACTTTTTGAATCAGACGACATATGCAGACCAAATGAGAACGGAAAAATATTGCAAAATATTGCATTACAAATTCGATTATGTTTGAAATTGTCACAGCGCCGCATTGAGTCATAAAACTAATTACTGGCACATTATTCTTAGGCAAATGAGAATCCAGAGAGTTTGACCTTGCTACACTTTGCCCAACCACAAAATGGCATGGGCGCTATCGGAATGGGCATCTTAATGGCGACTGTCTGTATGCTGGGTCATTAAAATTGTCGCTTGCACTTTCCGCTGACCTTGACACACGGTCAGAGAGACATTGCATAATATTATGCGTTCGTCTTGAACGATGCTGATCCTGATACGCCTGTTGCTGCCTGGGCGAGGTCACGCAAATGGTCTGCGTGTGTCCTTGTTGCTGCCCAAGTGTGGCTGTAACTAATGTCGATTGTTCTGCGAGAGTCGAGTCGAGGTTGCATAAGTTCAGCTGACCATTTGAAAGGACTGGGAATTTGGGTGCAATGTTTTGGGTATTCAAATGTGAGCATAATAAAACAAATTCGCCCACTGCACCGCACAACAATGCAACTTTCTCTTTCGGCAGCAGCAGCACGAAATCGCAGCCGGTGCCTGGACTAATCCGCTTGCCCTTTGTCCTGCTGCATGTTGTGTTGTAGGGCCTGCTGTCTGACACTTTCGCTTTAGGCCGCAAAGGATTCGACTTTGTCTTATTTTTTTTTGTTTGTGTGTGTTTGGCACGCAAACAGGTTCTACTCGTTTCCGCTCCCGTTCCCGTTCCCGTTCCTGTTCCCATTTCCAATGCCATTCCCGCAGTGCACTGACAAATTTCTTGAGCCGCCGTTTGGCAACATCTCAGCGACGGAGGCAGGCAGTCAGTCAATGCTGGCCAAAAGCAACGAAGATAGATTGTGTGTGAAAATCCTTTCAAATGATTTGTTTACCAACAGCGCATCACGGCCTTTCTCCGCTCGCCTTTCAGAGCCTTCCAATTGCCTCTGCTGGTGCCTAGCTGCCTGCTGTTATCCAGCACTGGCAGCTGTTGCATTTTCCACGCATTTATCAGCCGGTGTCGGTGTCTGCCAATGCCCCATGTCTATGTCCTCCTCATCAGCTGTGGACACATATTTCAATGTTCGTGACTCGATTTTTACCGCTTACATTGGCGTTCTCTTCTTCTTGCGCTCGCTGCCTCTGCTTCTCCCTCTCCCTCTCCCTCTCCCTCTCTCATTCTCGCCTCCTTCCTCTTCTGTCTTCCACCTTCATTTTTTCTGGTTAGCTGTCGGTTTCATGCCTCCGACTCGCCACTTGAACATTTTTATTTTGTGCGATTTAATTTTTATTATATGCGCCTTTGGTCAATCGCACACGTTCGCCATCTCCTCAACTCCATCCTCATCCAGAGCCACATTCACAAGCATCCGCAGCCATCCCTCACATTTGCTACGGTTTATCGACAAACACTTTACGCGAAAGGAGCACTCACTTCAAGGGGGCATCGGGACTCGGAAATGGTTTATGGCCAGTGACGTCGGGGGTCAGTTTGAAAGACATGAAATTAATGGTTAAAATTGTCTAACTATTTGCCACAATAATACTCAAGTCTTCTTGTAAATAAATATTAAAATAAATATTTGTTTGCAATTGTTACATGTAAAATTGATCAAACATTGTCTTTTAACTGAGAAGTAACAGTGTGGGATTAGTTAAATGCGGAATGTAAGAAAAATGTATTTATTAACTGGCATCGATATCATATTATTGAATCATTTATAATATCATAAAAAACCTATCTGTACAATTTAGTTACCCAAATTGTATTTTAGTTAATATATTTATATAATTTTACTGCATACTATTTTTACAGTCAATTTTTTCAGCCCATAGCATTTATAGCAAAATATGCATATGTAATTACTACCGTGAAACTGACTGTTTTATTTTATAAATAATTGCAACTTTACGTTAATATAATGATAGTCAAAATATTTTCTTCCTATTGTACCCTTTAATGGGAATAACAATTAAAACTAGTTGAAGCCCCTTCTGTACCACGCCACTGATGGCAGCTGGCCCGTTTGCTGATTGTGTTTGTGGCTTTCGTGTGGCGGATTTGGACTTGAAACATGTTTGCGAACATACACAGCAAACCACATCAGCAAGAACAACAACAACAATAACAACAAGTGGCCGTTAGCTTTCTCAGGCGGCTTATGTAGTGCGAGAGAGTAGTATATTGTTTGTACGTGGCTGATTTGGACCTGGACTTGGATTTCGGCTGCATCTGTCTGCCAACTGCGTGCATCCCAGTCTCGTCGACTCGATCTGGCCATCTATCCATTTGGTGCTAAACTTGTCCACACTTTATTACGACTGACACACACACACACACACACACACACACACTCACACTCACTGGCCAAGCGAGCTGCTATTGGCCAAAATGTTCAATAAACATTTGTGTTGGAGTCGTCCCAGGCTGAGCATCAAATGCACCCATAGTCTTGATTACCTCAACCCGTGCCTGAAGCTTTATTCTGCACGTCAGTGCTTATTAAACGTTGTCCAACACGGCTGCCTGCTCGATAGCCCGGCCTAATCTCGCTTGTCACTTGTCCGGGCAGTTTTGTAGGCACCTAAGTGGCCAGACATGGACATAGCTCATAATGCGGTTGCTGCCACATGATGCCCCTGACACTGACTCCAACACTGACTTTGACTTCGACTCTGACTCTGACTCTGTGTTAGTCTCCATCTTCGATGGCGGCGCAATCTTCAATTCATTTACATTTTTATTCACGCAGATTAACAGTATCGGCATGTCATCTGCTTTGTGTGCTGCGGCTTATGGCTAAGAGCTCAGGCATTGAGTGCTTCGCTATACGCCAGCTGGCAACGCTCCACAAAGGAGGAGGCAGTGGCACTGGCAGACGCAAAGGCAAATGCAGGGGCTGGGGCACCGCCACCTCGCACGTTCGCCAAACTGTTGCAATGTCGCAAATTTTTATCGCACGTCTACAAGAAATTCAACGCGTGCACATTCCACATTCTGTGTGCTCACAGCATCTCAGCCCTGTACAATGGCAATAAGCTGTACAATTTGAGACAAAATCACAATAACGATAACTCTTGGTTTAAATACAAGTGTTGAAGAATTGAAGAACTATGGAGTTCACTGTAAGCAAGTTGGCAAGATTGTACGGATCATTTTTGTATTTAATCGAATGTTTTATTTGTAGATTCAATCTATCAATCTCACTGCTGATTTCCTTAGTTACAATATAATACTATTTTCAAGAAATGTTCGATAAGCACTTAAAATTGTTCATATTTTGTAGGTCTAAAATCATTAAAAGGTTCATTGAATCTAACATATTTTGTGAATGAGGAATTGTTGGATTGAGTTTGATTTAGATTTGTACATTTCTTTCTCAGAATAGATATGTTTTATTCCCATAGTATTTAGAAACATCGCGTCGGTCGACATAGCGACGCATCGGCTGTTTGGCAGCTTGCAACACGCGTACATCTGTCTATTTATTTGCTGTTGTTGCTGTTTGGCTGGGTTGTGTTGGGCTGGGTTTGGTTTGGTTTGCTTGGTTAGCTGGTTGGCAGCGTGCCTCAGCAGCATCGAGCATCTAGCATCTGCAGGATGGTTGTGCAATTGACTTACGCTTGTTTGATTGCATTCGAACTCGCACCTTAAGATTCAACTGTTGCCACAAATGCAGTCGCACTCTGAGTCGTTGTTGCCACAACGAAGACCAATGCCACGACCGATGCCGACTCTTGCGGTTTTCGATTGAGGTTGAAGTTGGCTGTTGTCTGTGCCATTTCGCAGAAATAAAGATGTTAAACGTTTTGCTGATTCGTGTTTTATGAACTCAATTTCAATTTATAATCTCTGTTGCCAGTCACTGGCTCTGGGCTGCATGCTTGCAACCGCTGCCGTCTCTTTGCCATTCAGCCAGTTTGAGGCGTTTTAGCCTTTTGTGTTATCGCCAGGAGTACACTTTGAGATACATACACTAACAAACAAACAGCAATGTCGCTCGTCTCTCACTCTTAGTTTTGGTCCCTTACCCTTACCAATACCTCCGCCACCACTCAGCCAGCTGTCTGTTAGTCGCTTTGAGTATTTGTGGGTTACTTAGTTAGCTGCTGGTGGTGCTGCGCTGCTTGGTATTGTTCTTGTTTTTGCTTTTGTTGCTGTGCATTGTCAAGTCTGCAATTTTAATGTTGACAGAAATCAGATACAGTCGACTGCAGGAATGCTGCATGCGCATTTAAGGCATTTCAAATGTATCTAGAACCAAGATGCTAACTTGGCCAACTCAGAATGCGAAGCCGTCGTAAATACCTCCACTACAGGTGTGCGAGAGAATTAGCGTGTTTACCTGCAATGAGAAGAGCAATGGTTCGAGAATTAGTTCAATTTGCTAGTCGCTTTGCTGACAAATTAATATTAATAATAGTAGATGTATTAGTTTTAATCACGAAGATCAATGTTAAAACCGTAATATTACTGATTTTCATTTTTTTTATTTTTTATTAAAGACTAACAAATATTTATTATGCTTATATATAGTTTTTTTTTATGTAAACTTAAGTAATTTAAAATAATTCATTAAATATGTATAGATGCACACTCTTTGCCTCTTTAATAGAACACCCCTTAATTTAATTTAATTTAACTTTTACCGGAATTAATATTGAATGCTCAGCCTTTTAATATTAACAAAATAATATTTATCTAGGACCACGAAAATGAATTTTGCGCCACTTGAAGACAACATTTATAAGAAAGCAACATTTAAAGAAAACTCTGATTCGTTGGAAATCTTCTAATTCGACTACATGTTACTCGTCTGAGCGCACTTATCTGACCTATTCGCTAAATCAAATTATAAATATGCCCTTAAAAATCTAGCTTCTCATAAGCATTTAAATGTTCCATGACTCCATACGAAGATGAGAACTAAAATAATATTTCACAGACCAAATCATTCCAATTAAGTGCAACATGTATTTTCTGGCGCCAAACGACTCGTGGGACTTGGACTTTGACTTGGACCCCACTTTCCAGCTAACTATTGAGTGTGCGAGTGTGTGTATGTGTGTATTTGAGATTGAGTCTGGTTCTTGTTCTGGTTCTGCTTCTGCTTCTCCTTCTGAGATGTTGTCGTGCGTCTGAGACGCAGTTGAAAGATCCAATTTCCCCCACAGGCAGCTTGTAATATCCTGTCTATGTGCTGCGAGGAAACCACTTATACATCTTATAAATCGAAATACATGTGTGTGTCTGTGTGTGTATGTCAATGTGTGCGTGTGTGGGATGACTTTGAAACAATTTACTTATTGCATGTTTGCTGACGTCATCGATAGAAAAAGTGTTGCCTATGCAAAATGGAACCCAAACTGTATAACGTTTCTTTGCAGTCTGTCTCTCTCTCTCTGTCTTCTTCTTCCCGTCACCCTGTCGTTCGCTCACTCACACACACACACACACACACACACACACACACACACAGTCATGGCCGCATGGGCGCATGAGTTAATGGGCGTGGCTAGGCCAGGGCCCTGATTACTGCTGCATACTTCGGGGGTTGTTCGCCGTTGTTGTTGCTGTTGCTGCTGCTGCTGCGGCTGCTAATATTGACGCTCTGCTGATGCCGATGACGTTGACAGTTACATTGATTTATGGCACTCGCTCTGCCTGCCTGCCAGCCTGCCTGCCTGCAGTTCGTCCTGTTCGTCGTCCTTTTTAGACCCGTTTTCGAGTCGGCCGCCTGAAATCTTATCCATCAAACGACATGATGATGTCGTCCCAACCCCCATTTTTTTTCCTTTTGTGCTTTGGGCAGCTCCTTTTTCCAGAGTGTGTTAACTGGTCCGCAATTAATGTATATTATTCACAATGCCATTTGGTTGCCGCAACGCTGCTTGATTGCAGTCCTTTGTGTACAATTAGCTAATTGAGCCCTGGCTTATCCGAGCCATGCCTTTACACCACCCAACCCCCCCCCCCCCCACCACTACCTCACCCCTTCGCCAGTACTCCTCCTGCCAGAGCTGTGCGGCTCCACATAGGTGCGTGCCTTATCAGAAACAGTTACACGTGGAACCGTTAAAAGCTGCCAGTCTCATGTTAACGCTGATGAACACATCTTTCTACCCTCTGCCTCTGTCTCGCCCATCACGCAAGCTACAAGAAACAATCAACTGACCACTCCAGTTGCCACCACCGTTCTCCCCTTATCCATTACAGCAAGCAAGTAAAGTGCGCATAGAGAACACATACAGATATTGTTGCATGCAAGGAGAAGTGGGATTCGGGAAACGAACCAGGGACAACGGGGCAGGGTCATGTCGAATGCGGTAAATGCAGCACATCCGATGCTGCTGCTGCTGCTACCGCTGCGGCTGCGGCTGCTGCTCTGGACGACATCGCTGCTGATGGTTTAAGGCGTAAAACAACAGGAGCAACAGCAGCAGCAGCAGCAGCAGCAGCAGTAAGGGACATGGGAGCAACAGGGGGAAAGGCGGCAAAAAAGTGTGTAATGAATTATTACCCTCTGATAAAAGTGCATGTCGACTTTTTCTCTCATTTTTTTTTGGGTTGTGTTGCATGTTGTTGCTGTCGCTGTTGTCCGTCGATTTTTGTAATATTATCGTAGTATTCTCGGCGCTTAGCTTTAAAAATTTAAGCTTGAATTGAATGGATTTTGGGCTGAGTTGTGGTCGTAATTCATAATATGAATATGTAGATATGCTACTTCGGTAAAGTTAATTCAATTCAATCTGAATTATTATAATTTTCAGTTTAGGCAAAATACATTTATAATCCTGTTTGTCATCATATCACATAAATAAATTTACTTAATATATCTGTATATTATTATTATAATTAACAGTTTCAATAATTTAATTTTTGAAATGAACCCACTTATACATTATCCCAAAGATTGTAACTCCATAGAAAACGGCATTTTACAAGTGTAATAAATGGAATGCCATAAGTCTAGCTCGGGCCAATCCATTGCTCAAATCAGTATTGGTCGATCCTGAAATCACCGCTGGCTAAACACGCGCCGGTAATTGCAGCAATTGGCGCTCATTTCTCTGTCATAAATATCTAAGGCGAGCTGAAAAATGAGCGAATCAAGCATGTACAGTGTACACTCTATATTGTGTACACCTACCCATTGTAAATCACCTTCACACCCAACACGACACGTAGGTAACGACAACCACTGCGACTGCGACAGCGATAGCGAAGGCGACGGCAACAGCGACGTCGACTGAGACGCTGAGGCAGACAATTTCTAACACGGCGGCATAATCGATGCCCATTTGCCCCAAGGTCGCATCGTTTGCGCTAGAAAACGCTGTTAATAAATTACGTGTAAAACAACGTGTGAACTAACATAAATAATTTCCTTAATCCACTGCACTCCTGTCCCTCCCTGACCATCCCATGTGATTGGCCTAGCAACATACATACGTGCGCAGCAATCGATTAAGCGTAGATAAAAATCAATTTGCGGCAATAATAAATTGCTCAACTACCAGGCGTGCGGCAGCTCCACACTGGCCCATCGAATCGAGGACCCAAATGAAGCACCCAAACATTTGCCACCCCTCAACCTACTCTTCTCTCTGTCTCTCTCTCTCTTTTTCTCTCGCTCGCTCTGGGCAACAGCTGCAGTGGCCAGGGCCAATTTAGGTGCATTTTGGCGAGCTGTCGAGTCGCAGAGTCTGAACCGTTCCTCGAACAAATTGGCCGCAAGGTGAAAACAAAATGGCAGCAAGACAGGCGGCAGTTGGGGCAAGGGACAGACCGACACAGTAAGAGAGAGAGAGAGAGAGAGAGAGAGAGAGAGAGAGAGGAGGGAGAGACACCAAAATTTACAAACATTGTAATCATGGGTTAAATATCGCCTGCTCCTCATCTCAGACCAGGGGCCATGGGGTCTCTGCCTCTGCGTCTGCGTCTGCCCCTGCAACTGCGTCTGCGCCAGCGTCTTCAGTTTGAGCTGCAACTGGCAGACCAGGTGGAAGGCGCGTCTGCATCTGTTGCAAAGTTGCGAGTAGTAGTATCTGCCGTTGCGAATCTGCTGTGGCAAGAGTTCATGGATTAATCACCGCGGGCAGGGCTGTGCCGAGACTCACAGACTCGCAGACTCAAGACACAATTGTTCAGACGCAAAGCTCATCCACTTGCAGTCGCGCCAGAATCACGATTCACAACTTAATCCGCAGCCGGCTAGAGGTTCGAGGGCGCAGCATCGTTTGTCGATTTCTTGTGGCAATTGGCGTTTTCTTGCATTTCACATTTTTCAGCTCAGCAGCCGCAGCCGCAACCACAGTCGCAGAACGCCCCCTCAGTTCCGTACCGCCCCCTATCATCTTAAAATGGCAATTGCTGGTCGCAGCTGATTCATCGCAATACGAAATAAATGAATTCATTTGCCAAATGCTTTTCGAGTGGTGCCCAGACCCAGAGGCACAACTCCAACTGCCAGTCTAAGCCTATGCGGAGGCTTCTAATTGAACCGTTTCGCCAGCTCTATGGCAGCTGTAAACGGTTGTCATTAGCAATAAATATTGGAGAAAAGGTGCAAAACTTCAGATAAATTTTATATAAAATTATGATATGGTACACATTGTTCTATTTGTTGTCGATAGATTTATTGGATTTTTTTGGGGGTTACGAGTCCTAAAAAAGTTCCTTTGTAAATCATAAAATAATAGGTATTTAAATTAAAAGTGATAACTAAGTTATAATCATAATTGTTCTGGATATCCATTTTTCTAAATTTTGCTGCTTAGATATACATAACAATTATTATATTTTCCACACAAAAGAAGTAATGCATGTTAGAAATACATTTTAAGTAAGATAGGACATAGTTAGATTTTATGAAAACTTAAAGATATATATATCTACATGAATATATCTAAATAGGTACCTATATAGTATTTAATTAAATTTAAATACTTTTCTGCATACGTTGGCAGAAATATTATATTGAATAAAAATTGAACACAATCCCATACGAGCTGGCTGGCAAGCCACTTGATAATAAGTTTCATATTTTGTAGAATTCTTTTTGAATATCTCACTTTTTCCCTCTCTTCTCTCTATAAACATATGAGCATAAATCACAAATTTGGCAGATTAAATTGAACTAAATTGTTATTAAATGGCGCTTATCAAACTGATATCGTGACAGATTCGAATTTTCCACGTATATCGACGCTTTACATACCGCATTCAAACTAAAACCCCCAACATCAAGAGAGAACAATGCTAAAGCCACACTCAGCAGCCGCAGAAATTGTTGCAGTTCGCTGCGCGTATTTCATATATTAATTTGCGAACAATCGAGAATCGACATGTGACACGCGTTTTTTTTTTAAATTTATGCCCTACGAATTGCTTTTACGATTTTTTATTTGTTGTTCTCGTTTCGGTTTTTGCGCTGTAACGTTGCATTGCCGTTGAATGCAAAATGAGGGACGATACAGGCGGTGGCTGCATCCTTGTGTGTCACAAATAATAATCGCAACAGAGAGTACACGAGGGGTTAGTAAGGGTATCTGCCAACCGTGTAGCGACCTGCATATGTGCGCGACATATCAAAAACAATTCCAGCTCATCAGCATCATCGTCATCACGCTCGGCCCGCGGCTGTGTAGAACCTTTGCTCAAATCTGCCGCTGCCACAGCCCCTTGCTCTCCTGCTAAGGGGGACACACTTTTTCCTTGCCACACACACGCCATAAATCAATGTTCGATTTTCACAACAACAGCAGAAGGGAAATTCGCAAAGCAACGCAAAAAAAATATAAAAAAGCTGCAAACGAAACGAACTCAGAAACAGATGGACGGACGGACGGACGAGCGGACTGTCGGAAGGACTGACTTCGAGGCCGGCGGGACTGGCAAGGACATTATGTTCGCGCCATGTTTAAAATTTTTGCGTTGCTGTTGCTTGTTTTTTGTTGTTCTTATTTTTACTTTCTTCTTTTTTCAATGAGTGTTTTTGTATTATTATTTTTTTTTTTGGTTCTGCGCTACTTTTCATCTCATGCGTTACACATTTTATTGTTGTTGTCGTTGTTTCCTTGCCGCAATGAAATGCATTAAATGAAATGCGGGGCGCCAGAAGAGCATACGGCGTATTACAGGAGGACAGTCCGTGGCATGGTTCAGCACGAGTATTTTTATGTGGGCACTTCGCACAGGTAAAAATGAAATGCGACCAATGTTACATTTTCCAGATTCCATTCCGCAATCTCAACATGGCAAAAATGCGGGGCCCGATTGCTTTTCACTGTGACTAGCCACACAAAAATCATTGTGCCTCAGCAATGAACATTGAGAGAGAGGGAGAATATATCATCGTTATGATCAATCTTACCATTTGTGAATAAAGACTTATACAGTGTCTCACAGCATATTTCGAGCAGTGTCTAGCAAAAATTTTAATTGCCTGCCATAAACTAATTATACATTATTTTTCAAAAATTCAAAAGCCCGATGGCAGGTACATATTTTAACCACCAAAATGAATATATGGCTCCAATAAACTTGGGGTTTCCCCACTTGCTAGGTCGGATTATGTAAAAAAGTACCTCAATTTATGGCCAAAGCTTATTTGGGACAGTTACATTATGGACACCTGGGTGCCATAAAACACCATAAGCAAGAAATTAAAAATAAATGAGATTAGTGTAAAACTTAAACTAAAAATATTTGTATTATATATATACACTATCAATAATTTTACGTATTCAAACTTAATATTCGTGAATAGTTACTTTTATATCTATACAGACCACTACATTTATATGTTTTCTTCCACAATTGAAAATCAACAAAGAGAATGTTTGGCATAATAATGGTCAATCTTACCCATATCTTTAAATTTATACCCAGAAAATTCAACTTTGTGACTTCGTAATTTGACTAAACGTGGGCAGTTCGATTTTAAGACCTTTTCCTGTATAGTATTTTGCAACACATTTAAATTAACAGAAAAGTCGTGCCCTTAAAAATAGTGAGCAATTTTATTTCGAGTATTTATTTTCCTATGGACATCATAAAAGTTATGCCAATGCACTTGAACAGATCAACAGCTGCAAGTATTGCTAAGCCAGTCAAAAATGGAATGCTATATTGTTAAGAAAGCAACAAAACATTTCGAAAGTTTGTCATTGGCTTTCCGAGTTGGCCAAGTGTGAAAAAGTTGCGAAGTAGTTCAAATGTTGTGAGCAGCTGCTGCAAGCAACTCAAATAACTCTGAAGTTCAAAGTTGGCCAATATTAATGAACTCGCAACAAAATAGAATACCATAGAGCGATATAGCAATAGAACATTAAAGTAAATTTAGCAAGATATTCACCTGGGTATATTTTTAAAGTGCTACCTCGAACTTTGCTGTCTCTTAACTGTCAGAGCTGAAACCGAAATTAGAAGACGAATCTTGTGCAAATAATGCCGCTTGTTATGTGTGAAACTTTTTCCGTTTGGTTCGGAGTCGCAGTTTTCGTTTTTCCAAAATGATAGTGCACAACAATTTCATTTGCGTTATGTGGCACATGATTGCTTTAGCTGTTGCTGTGGCAGCTTCAGCATCGGCGCCAGCTCATCACCGCGATCACCACGCGATCAGACACCCACGCAATTAAACACACACAACAATATCACACACGAGAACAGCAACTAGAGGATGCCTTCCTCTTTATTTATTTATTTTTTTTTTTTTTGCGCTTTTCGTTTCAGAGCAATTTTGCCGGCGGCAATTTGTGGCCAGAGGCGATTTCCATGACACTAAGCACTGGCAAAATTGCCCGCTTTCTTAGCTTGTTGTTTATTACGCCACGAGTAGAGAATTGCGCTTGAAGTTCTTGACTGCCCCGCACGCAGCGCCGCCAATTTGCCAACTAGCCGCCCTCGCAATGGTACCCGCCAGAGGAGCCAGCAAAATGTGTGTATGGATGTGTTGGATTGTATTGTGTTGTGTTGTGTTTGGCCAGCACAGACAGCAAAAAGAAAAACGCTCCCCGAACGACTTGGAGAATAAAAACGCTCAGCCGAAATACTTAACAAAAGGCAGCAGGCAAACGCGCGCGACCAAATGACAACAAATGCGAAACGCGAACCAGGCTAAAACTGAAAGAGCCGAACAGAGCATAAATTATTGGCCGAAAGAGCTTTTTTTCGGGGGGCCAACAGCAGAGAGCTGCAACAGCAGCAGCGAGCAACATAATAACGCAACTTTAAGTGGCAATAAGTTTTGGCCTGGCCAAGGCAAACGACTTAATTTTAGACGCTAAACTGTTACTTGATGGCTCTTCGATAGGCGCACATAAAGAATATTCTCTTAACTCCAATGGCAAGGCTATACGCAGCATGCGCAGTTGCCACAGCGCCTCTCAGCTGGCGGCCACAGCCACAGGCTGTTGTTGCAAGCACAAATTCAACAAACAACAATACAAATACAATTCACGTACAGTGGTAGCCAATGAAACGCAAACTGCTCGTTTGTTGGACCTACTACATCTAAAAGCTACTTAGTATTAATGATGTGTTATTCTGGTGCAAATAAGTTAGTTGCCCGCATTCAACAAGTATATAGCAAAGACCAAATCATTTAAGTTTATACTTTTAAAAATATGTTTCATAACTGAACTGGCTTTTTGTGAAAATAGTAGTTTAAGCTATTTACTTAAATTATATTTATTTAATTATTGTGAATTATCGCATTCATAATTATGAAATACATATTAATTATAGATATTTCAGTATGAACATCATAAAATAATTTAATAATGGACAACAGAAAATTAAAAATATGAATAATGATTATTAGCCAAGCCTTGCAATATTTATTCCACTGTACCAAGTTGCCGAGCATTGTCAACATCGCAGCGTTGACTGTGTGTGTGTGTATGTGTGTGTGTGTGTGTGTGCACTGGCAAGGCAGCTAATAAAATTAAAATGCCATATTTCAGGCGTTGATAACAACAATAAGTGCAGCAAAGTCGCCGCTCGTCTGCAAGTAGGAAATTATTTTTTGGCACGAACTCATTGCGGCCTTGTGCCAGAGAAACGAAGAGTGTTTGGTTGGGAGGGGGAGGGGTAAATGGAGAAGGGAGACAAGTAACGGCCCGGGGCAAGTCTATTGATATGACAAAGCAGCGAATGGCAAATAAAAGGCGACGCCAAATTACCTGTTAAAAAGTTTTTGAGCCTGCAAGAAATTTGGCTTATTGATTTTTGTGTCGACGTGTTTGCCTATAGGCAAAAGCTCTTTCAAAAATTATGAACATTGAATTTGCACTTGACTTGCGTGCACAGACAACGGATACTTGTAGATGGGTAGGGAGGGGTAAGTAAGTGGGGTGTTTGCTGTTTAAGGTGACTACAGCGTGATAAGCATCGGCAGACAGTTCGCAAATGGGCGCATGATTTATGCCAGGTTGTTCTTATTGATTTCTTATCAGTTGGCTGCGTACTCGTCTAATCTATTAATATGCTCCCCCTTTCTCTCAATCCCTCTCTCTCTATCTCTCTCTCGCTCCCTGTCTCTCTATCTCTCACTGTCTCTCTCTATCTCTCTAAAGCTAAAGCTTGAGGGCGCTCAATCTCGGAGCTGTTGTTCGTTGCGTCTTGGCAGCCTCTATGGAAAGCGTAATTAAATTAAAATTCCCATTACATGACATGCCTGGCAAAAGTGTCGACACACACACACACACACGCACACACAGTAAGCAAAGGAGTCAGCAACTGACACCCGCTGCCTTGAGTTTTCAATGTGTGTGTGTGTGTGTGTGTGTGTGCGCTCTTATGGCAGCATTTGTGTCTGTGTTCGTATCCATGTCCTGGTCTGCTACTGACACTATATATATATATATATATATGTGTATCTGGAGCTCGTTTTGTGCAAACTAAGACACGGTGTCAGCATTCATGTCACCGGCGGTGCTTGCAAGCAGGGTGCCAACTGCTGAAGGGGGTTGGGAGGAGCCAGGGGACAGAGAGGAAGCAGAGCACGTCAGCCCGTCTTTTGAAGTGGCTTTTGCATTCTGCTAGATTTTTCATTAAAATTTACCAATTTTAATAGTTGTTGTTGTTGGCTTATTGTACTCAAAATGCTAAATCCTAAAATTGTGCATCGCTAGTGAAAAACTTCAGCCACTCGAAAATGTGTCAAATGCAGTGCATAAAATGTAATTCAGGATGCAATAGCCCCAAATACGACACATAATTAAAGTATTTGAGATACAAGTTTAATTGCTTTGCTTCTATATATCAAAGAAGAAACAGGAAATGATTAAATGATAATTTAAATATTCATTCTTTAAATTTATTAATTTTACATTTCAAACTCTTCGATAAGGCACTAAATCAATTCATCGAATTAAATTGATTGTGGCCTTTTTTTGCGGTCACTGCCATTGAAGTATACTCCTGCGGGATCTGTTTATACTATTTTTATTTAGCCTTGCGGAATGCAGTTAGAAATCATTTATTAAATCATTAGAAATGCAGCGAAATAACAAGTTAATATATATGTTCTATACATATATAAGGATTTCTGTTGTCAAATATGAAAACTAAAATGATTTGATAATTATTTGTAAGTAGAATGAGTGAAGTGAAGAATTTAAATTTAAGTTAAATTAATATCATTAGCTTCCCATTAAAAATGGGTAAAAAGGGTATAATGGTTTTGTTAAAATGTATGTAACAGCCAGAAGGAAGCATCTCCGACCCCACAAAGTATATATATTCTTGATCAGGATCAGCAGTCGAGTCGATATAGCCATGTCCGTCTGTCCGTCCGTCCGTCCGTCTGTTCGTTCGTCTGTATGAACACCCAGATTTCAGAAAGAAGCGCTAGAGATTTCAAATTGGGAATATACGTTCTCGTATACCAGGCGCAGATCAATGTTTCTTTCTTCGATAACTGCCTGCGTTTATCGAATATCGATATATTAAATTCCCGATAGCAATAAATGCCACAATTTCTAATTTCTAATACATAATATGCATCTGCATACTGTTGATCAACTGCCCAAATTCGTCAAGATCGGATAAGAAACACCTAAGTTATAGTCGAAAATATATTCTCATATTGATCTAATTTCTGTCAGCAGCCGCAAGCATTTTCTGTATGCACTAATATGCGAGCGCATGTGTGAGAAAGAGATGGCATGATAATCGACGCAAGCGTCAACATGTTTTTTTATTTGTCGGCAGCGGGCGCTCCAAAGCTGCTCGCATTTTAGTGCATATTTTTTTAAAGTGGAATTTGCCAATAATAATAGAATATATTTAATAACTGGGTTCAGGGTATATCGTAGTCGAGCTCACTCACTTCAGCCCTCTTACTTGCTTATCTTAACGTTGTTCGTTATGAGAAAGTTCGATTTGTTCAAATAGTTGATTTGCTGCACTTGCTATTGGCCATAGCAGCACGTTCTGTCTCAAATGTGCAGTTCAGTTCATTTCATTTGAATTCATTCCATTTCAATTCATTTGCTTTGCACAACCTTCGCCAGGTGGTAAAATAAACAAACCATCGAATTCAGCGCAACGTTTAAAGATACATTTATTATTTTGAAAATGCGCAAACACTTCATGATGATTACTAGACGGGAGGGGGAGGGGGAGGCTGGCGGGTAGCGGGTGGCGCGGTTCGGTTAGTCAGCGAGGGAGTAAAAGCAGCAGTCCGGGTGGCTGATTTGCCGGGTTGCCAGCCCCGTACAGAAATCTTTTTACGTCAGTTCTGCCTGTCTTGCTGCCTGGCATTTTCTTGCGTTGTTACCTTCAGGCGGGAGAACAGCATGCAATGCTTGGCTGACTGTGATGCCGCCTCTTACAACCCCCCTCCCCCCCGACCCCCTTCCTCTCCTGCATCCTTGCGAGCTGTAGAGTCAACGCTGCTGGCAATTTCCTTTAGACGAGGAACTGCGCAAAACACACGAAACCGAAACTTTTTCGAAAAACGTAAACGTAAACGTTAAACGCAATACTCTTCTCATTCTCATTCTCAGTTTCAGTTTCAGCTTTAGCTTCAGCTCCATCTCGCCCGCCCCTTCATGTCTGTCTGACTGCCTGTTTGGTTCATCCTTCCGTTTGCCTGTCCCAATCGCAGTCTGAGTCTCAGTCTCAGTCACAGTCTCAGCAGTTTAGTATATAACAAGTCAGCGTCAGCTGCTGCTGCTGCTGCTGGTCTGGTTTGGTTTGGTTTGGTTCGGTCTGTCCGCTTGCACGCCACTTTGTCGGCTGCCTCAAATACTTCCATGTTCCTTTTACAAGTAAAACGGAAATGACAGTTCCGCAGCGAGCGCCGAACATCTCTGCAGTTGGCAGCGCCCCTTCCTCAACAATCATCTTCACTGCGCACTCCCCCATCGAAAGTGAAAGAAACCTTTTCCCGCATAATAGTCTGTCAAAGTGGATGCCACCTCCATTCCCAAAGACGACGCCGCCGGCGTTGTCAGTCAGCTCCAGCTGCAGCTTGCTCTGTCAGTTGTCTGCTCGGGCTACTTAGCACTTAAGCAGCAGCGCTTCTCAGCTCCACTTCATAACCCACTTCGAGAAGAGACCCAAGAACAAAAATAACAACAACCACTAATTTCACTTTGCAATTTTTAGTCGCTTCGGTTTCCAACTAATTTTCTAATTATGAGCACAATGGCGCACAGAAATCATGTCACGCTCGCTGACTGATTTATGGCCGTTGGAGAAATGTCAAATATTTGCCGGGCACTTGTACGCCCCGACCACCACCCCTCCTCAACATTCAACATTCAACATCCCAAATCCAAAATCAACCCACGCTTCAGCTTTTAACTTATCCAAATCATTTGGCTACATCGCAAGTTTTTTGTGCGTATTTTTTTTTCTTTCGATTTCGTTTTTGTTGATTTATTTGATTTATTTATTTACTTGGCTATTGTTTTGTTGTGTTACTTGAGGCGCCTATCCAATAATCGCCAGCCGAGCGACTGATTGGTTTAATTTTCTGGATGATGGCCCTGCTTCGATATCAGTTTCAAAGTTTATTTTTACTACATATTTTTTTTATTTCTAGCCAGACGCATGTTTTATTCCTTGTGTGGAGTTTAAGAAACCCAAATAGATTTAAGCAATTCGAAACAATTTAAATTAATTTTAATAATGTTTAAAAATGTTAGCTTTGCTTAAGTATAATAAGATGTAAGTTTAACACATTTACAATAAAATAAGATAAGATAATAATACTTAGAACAAAATGTAAGTGTTATTTTTAAATATTCGAAAGAACAGAAATAAATAGTTTTATGGCGAGATTTTCCATTCGTTTGTGTTAGTTCCTACGATTTTTCTATGGATTAAACATTTAGAGTCAATTAAAAAATAATATAGATATTTCTATATATAGAAATAACTGTAGTCCTTGGTAATTTCTGATCTATCTAAAAAACAATTAAATTGTATTTTCATAAGAATAAGAAGGAAAATGGATTGAAAACTTTTCATCGCGAGTAGGAAAACAAATTTGTCTGCTTCCGCAGTCGTCTCTGAGTTGACAGGAACACCCACATGTGTGTTTTGATCCACTTAGCTTGGCGTACTTGCATGCATGGTAGTGTAGTTTTGTATGTACATTTGTGTGTGTGTGTGTGTGTGTGTGAGTTGAATGATTCCCAGGGGTCGGTTGGGGTAGGTGGGGGGGAGGGGGTTTGCGATGACGATGGCCATGGGGCACACTTCCAAGTAATTTGCAAAACTCCGACATCCGACACTTTGCTGTAGTTTGGCGACTTTGATTTATTGCCGAGCGCCTCGCTGGGGACACAATCAAACACAAATGCAGGCATAAGGAGCCAACGTCAAGGGCTTCAATGTCCTGCAACTAAAGTAGGCGCGACACACAAATATATATTATACACATATATATAAATATATATATATATATATATATATTCACGATACAGTAGAGAAGGTCAGAGATGTTAGCATGATTATGGCAGCTGATTATGGCAAGAGGTGTGAGGCAGAGGCACAAATGCCCCAGAAAAACAATGGCCAGTTTTTGGGCTCTTCAGCTGGTGACATGCAAACCCCGAGATGACAGACCCTTCAGCTGGCAAGAAGAGCCAGCGCTGAACCG
Organism: Drosophila setosimentum; assembly: GCA_035043505.1. Lineage (NCBI taxonomy): Eukaryota > Metazoa > Arthropoda > Insecta > Diptera > Drosophilidae > Drosophila > Drosophila setosimentum. Next base: position 6,813,586 of record JAWNMY010000001.1, read on the forward strand.
GAGAATAAAAGATGAAACAAAAGTCGCATGTTATTCTACGAAAGAGTCAAAAAGTCAACCTCAACTTTGGCTACAACTTCGGGGCATCAGCTTCAGCTTCAGTCGAAGCTTTAGCTTTAGCTTCAGCTTCACATGCCCGAAAAGTCGCACAAAAATAATCCCAAAAAGTTGTGCGCTTAAAAACATGAAAACGTTCAGCACAGTGACAGAGACAGAGAGAGAGAGAAAGAGAGAGAGAGGGGCGGAGGGGCAACGGCTGCGGATGCGGAGACGTTGATCACAAAAAGGAAAATGTCAAAGTTCTTTTGCGGTCTCCGAGGTTCTTTAAATGTTCTTGGTAACAAATATATACACATACATACATACATATATATATATATATATATATAGTATTTTTTCTTAGAATCTCCGACAGAGAATTTAGCACACGAGAATTGTACGCGATTTTTGTTTGTTTTCCGTAGATTTTTTGTTGTTTTTTTTATGTCGTCTTTAGTTTTGAGCTTTGCTTTCAGGGTTTTGTTTTTATGCTCATATGTGTGTATATATTATAAAAACATTTTGTTTTGATGTTTATGCCTTGGCCCTTAACTTCAAAGAGCCTGTGCAACCGCATGCAAAGGGCAGGTGAAGGGCAAACAGTTTTTTGGTAGGCACAGGAAATGTCATTGAAAGTTGTGCGTGTGAAGTTGGCAATTGTAACTAAAGTCATTTGTACAAGAAACTATACAGTTATAGCATAGTGAAAATGTTAACAGTAAACTGGAAAGCTGACAAGTGTGTCCTATAATTTAAGTTCACTTTAATGCAGTCGGTTCGGCGATTAAAATTTACAAAAGCTACTATTATTCTTGAAGCAATAAGAACTTGACCTACTATTTGAAATAGTATTGAGAATTATTTATTATTAATGAAGCAATTTGATAGTTGGGCTTAAAAAATCACACTGTTTTCTTTCTTTCTTTTTTTGACTTGACCATTTTATTGTTGTTGTATTTTGCGTCTATTTTTAGGCTATTGTCGTTATATATGTATACATATAATTATTGTATATAATTTTTGCCAGCTTTTATTTGTGTCACGCTTGCGTGAACATGAAAAGGAAGTGCACGTCAAAGCTTAGACACAAACCACGAAGCGTAAAGGTGCAAGTGAGGCTAAAGAAACAACATTCATTGCAATTGCCACCAGGCACCAGCGAACAACGAGCCAACGGCCAACAACAATAGCCAACAGGGTGTCCATATACGTATCTGTATCTGTAACTGTGAGGAGGTGTGTGTGTGTGTGTGAGTATCTAAGTATTTGCATGCAGCAATGCGTGCCAGCGAGAATTTGTTCAACAATTTCGCAAAACTCGAGGCGAAAACTCGAATAAATTGGCTTACAAAATGAAAAGGGAAAACTGCGCACAAGAAAAATAAAATTATAGCAGTCTCCGTCGCCGCCGTCGCCACATCGGCAAACGCACAAATTACAACAATTAAATGGCGAACAAAATAAGCCAAGCCAGGCAATTATCACATCACTGGCAAACGGAATCCAACTCAAGTAATCGTAGTCTGAACTTAACTGGAGTCCAAGCTGCAAACGGAGGCGGCGGCTTTGACTTTAATTTATGAACTGCGGCAAGTGGAACCGAGTATGGCGGGGCATGCCACTTTGGAGCCGGGTGGTCACTGAGGCGCGCACTCGTCTGCATGGCATTTGGAATCTCTCTGTTCGTTTTCACTTTACTTGATAGCAAATGCCGCCCAGCAACTGTTCTCGGCCCAAGGTGAGCTGCGATTTGTAGCGGCAAATGTTTATGTGGAAATCAGGCAGGTAACAAAAAACGAAAACAACGTTGTAAAACGGCGGAAAAAATATGCACAACAGGTGTCAGAAATTTAGAGGACGTCTGGCTGCCTCTAATGAACATTAAAGAGCCCAGTTAAACGGCGAAGATGAGTTGCGTCTCTCTCTCTCTCTCTCTCTCTCTCTCTGTCTCTGTCTCTGTCTCTCATTCTCAGTAAATTGTCAACGATCCAATTTCATAATGAAAATTTTGCGGCTGTCAGCCTTCAATTGAATCGGAAAAACAAAACAGCGACAAATGTGGTGCGAGCAGCATTCAAACTGAACTGAAAGCAACGAAAGCGAAATAACAGAATACAAAAAATACAGAAAAAGACAAAAAAAAAAAAAACGCCAAATAACAGAAATAACGCACAGAGATCCAAGAATTCCCCCATGAAGAAATCCAGCTGACAGACCTGGCCCCGTTCATCCCCTTTGCGCAAAACTTGAACAGAATGTGGCATGATGTTTGTATCTGCGTAGAATGTGTGTGTTGACTTATATATATATATATATATATATATATATTATATGTAGTTATATCGAGTAAACGAAAAACAAAAACTTTTTTCCACTTGAGTAACTTAAGTGCCAATTCCTCCAAAAACAAATATAAGAAGAAAAAAAAAACTAAAAGCACAAGAAAAACCAACGCAAACATGAGAAGAAGAAGAAGAAGATGATGATGAGAAAAGTGCAGAAGAGCTGAGCACATGAAAATTGTATTTAATAGTGGGAGCCAAAAACCATATGAGAAATAAATACATACAACAATCGATACGACCTCAAGTTCAAAGACAAGAAAAACAATTTGAAGACAACTGCAAAGTATTGATTACAAAATTAACATAAGATAATAAGCAATTTGATTGTCCTTATCGATTCCATAGAATTTCTTATAGTTAATTAACATTGCTTCCTGTTGTGGAGTCTTTTCGAGTTTTCAAGTGATCTCCAGACTTAAGTCCTGCAGATAATATGTGTCATAACCTTTCTCATCTATATAATGCAAAAGGAGGCCAAAGTTTCTGACAGTTGAGGAGCTACGCAATACTGTAGTTAGATATAAACTCAAAATTTCACTTTCTGGATTTGATTTGATGACAAATCGTTTGTTTTTTTTTTCGAGGAAAAGCAATTCTTTTAAAGCTAAAATGTTATTGTTGCAAGCCCATTTTTTTAAAATACGTCTTGAATCCCAATTAATTTCTCACTTTTAACTAACTGGTTCTGTTAATGTTACAAATGTGACTCCTATGTTTATTCAACTTCTATTAACATTTTTTATTTAATTGTCAACTTTGTAATTAAATTTAATTGAATATCGCGGAGTGCAATAATTGGCTCATAACAATTGAAGAGCCGTCGGCAATTGCACAATTTTTGCTGAAAGTAAATAAACAAGGGTTTCGTATATATACAAAGCGTTTATTGCTGACATGTTCAAGGACACAGTTTGTGTCGATTTTCGACTGGAAAGCTCAATTCGGCTCTTTGGCAGCTCGGCCCATTGTTTCAAATGTGGGTAAAATGAGTAATGGCCGCTTCCATAAAGCACGTCAATTTGCATTGATCAACCCATAAGCCGACACACACACACACACACACACACACACACACACACACACACATACACACACATCATAGCCAACGACGTCGACAACAATAGAAACGCGCAGAGGGAGAGGCAGAGTCAGAGGCAGCGGCCATGATTTGCCGTCGGCAATTTGTGTGCCACTTCAGCCATTGAAGAGCTGGCGTCGGCCTGGCAACGGCTGCCATGCGAAGACTTTGAGTGGCGAATGCTAAATGCTCGCTCATCAACCACCATCGCACAATGTATCTTCGAGATAGTTTCATCCAGCCATGGCAAATGCAGCAAACCACACATGGCATCTTTCAGATACTTTCGACAACCCCACAGAGAGCGAGGGAGCGAGAGAGTAACAGAGAGAGCGCACACACACAACAGCTGCGCAGCGCTAAGAGCAATAGCAACAGCAAAGAGAACGTACTCAGTTACGCTCTTATCCTGTTTTACCGTTCCATGCGCTCTTCGCACGACTGCCATCTCGCTCGCACACAACAGCTGAATGGCTTCCCGCCAATTTGTTGTTTGCCATGCTGCTCTCTCACTGGAAATGCCAGCACACACTGTCGCTCTCCCTCTCTCTCTCTCTCTCGCTCGCTCTCTCTCTCTTTTTGTCTCTTCTTCTGGACTGGAAATCGAAACAATTTGCCGGTGCCTCAGGACAGCTGAAGGAATTGCGTTTAATTGAAGAGCAATTCGCATTCAAATTCAAATTCAAATTCAAATTCAATTCAATGTTTACTTTTGCATTTGTTTTCCTGCAAATATTTTATGTCATTGCCAAATTTGCGGATATTTTTGGAAAACAAAATTTGTCGCGTCTGAGCTGAATGTTAATAAGGGATTGTGGCTATTTATAGTTCAATTACATTTACATAAATTCGCTGCTGCTGCCAAAAGCGGCCCAACATAAGGCTTTCGACCGTCAAAAATAAATATGTTAACACATGCCCAGCTCCAAATAGGTAAGTCACTTGGCCATGTCCAAGAATCTGAGAGTGCCTCTGTCCATTTGCACGTCTGACCCTTTTGGATCTAATGACTTTTTGCCAAACACTTTGAGCGCTAAATTAAACGATCACGTGGGTCCCACTTCTTGTGCAACACTAAGAGAAATATTATGATTTTAAAATGTAAATCTAAAATACATTTTTTCTTATTATTATCAAATATTTTATATTTTTCCACAACAGTATGTGGAGTATAACAAAAAATGTTTTTTAAATATCAAAACCAAACGAGGAGATACCCTTAACCACTTCTTAGTTTTTCCAATACGAAAATACGATTTGGTTAACAAAATCTGTGGCTTTTATCCGACATTAATGAAATTTTTAGAGTTGATGAATAATGTGCCAGCATGTTTAAACATATATGTGAAGCTATATCTTTCAAATTGGATATCCATACAGACGGACAGACACTGCTATATCGATTCGGTTCTTAAAGCTGATCAAGAATATCTATACTGTAGAGGTCGTAGATGCTTAACAGGTAGTGTTGTATACTTCTCCTGTACCTCATAATATCGCATTTAATATACACAATTAACCACGTTAATACTAATAGAATAAAAGGTAATCTCGACTAAGCTTTGATTAATTAGTTAAATATGCTCTATTGATATGTGGTTCAATCAACTTTGGCCCGAGCCTCATTACCTCGAGGAGGGAACAACCTTCACATTCCACTGCATTTAACGCCTCAAGCCTAAATGCGTTGCGCCTGTCAGTTAGTTGGAGCTGGTTGGGGCACGTATCGATTCCAATTGGAAGTCGACAGTCGCACTTTGCAACATGGAGAACGAGAAAATAATTAAGTTCTCAAAAGATAAAAATCATGTTAGCCGCTGATCAATTAGTAGATTTATGCAAGCCAACGCATATTTCATCTTTTTTGCAGCCGCAGGTAATGCCTCCTACCAACACCCCCCCCCCCCCCCTACACCACAGAAACTCCGTCCCCCTCCCTTACACATCAGAGTCCACCCCCGCCAGATGCTGGCGAATGCATAAATTTACATATGAGAATGGCTTGAAATGCTTTTGAAGGCTGTTGAAATGCTGCAGTGCAACCTGCAGAGAACCAGCCAAGATCTCAGACCTTAACTCGCCTGCGCACCTGCGACTGAGCTGCCCTGGAGCGATACTGTTCTTGTTTTTGGCCATCGAATCGGGTCTGGACATGCACATGCACACACACACATACACAAGCACACAGAGAGATGTCAGTAACTCATTTATCGCTTAACTGGACCTGAGCCGCCTCTGGCTGGACTGGCGAGTCTTCTGTTTTGCCTGGGATTTGGTTTTGGTTTCGGTATCTGTTTTTATTTTGACAACGAATTTGCATGCACTCGAAACTGTGTTTTGAGCCTTGTTAATTTTTGAGTAAAGTCGCTGAGCTAACGTGCACTGCATAAGCGCCAAGAGACAGACTCCGAGTCCGCGTCGGAGTTAGAGTCGGAGTCCGGGTCTCAATCCCATTGCGTGACTGGCCAAATGCGAGTGCTACGCATGCGCGCGCTTACAAACGCAAAGCTCAAACAAAACGACCGATAACAACAACAACGCCAACATAAACAACAACAGCAGCAGCAGAAAAAAAGAGGTAAAATGTGAAACAAGAACCAAAACAAAGTGTTCAATGTTTCCGTTTCAAATTCTATGGAACAAGACATTTGCGCACCGCCAGCAGCCGAGAGCAGGCGACTGAGGCTCAAGCGTCCAAAAAGGCCCAAGGCCTGCGCTAATGTGGCCACAACAGATTCTGACCAAGTTGCAAGTCGCAAGTCGCAAGTCTCTGGCTCAGACGGGCATTGTGAATGGACAACTCGCCGACTTAGCGGACGCGTTAACAATTGTTCTGGCGATTCGTTTTTTTTTTCTGTTTTTTTTTGGCCCAAAACAAGTTCGGCATTTTGCTTGAAGTGGCCCAGACAATGTTTGAAGGCGGCACAGTGGCACATAGTTTTGGGTAATGTACTTGAAATATAATATATTTATGTATATCCCTTTATAATTATGAGAATCGAAATGCAGCCCCGGCTTGGGCTGATAATGCTCGTTGTAATGCTAATAAACTTTAAATCACTCAAAAACTAATAAAACTGATTTGGAATCGGCCTTGGAATTATTTTAACAATGGCCTGCAAATATTGAAATGATATGGGATAGAAATGATGATTATATTAATCACTTAGTTTTATAAGCTATAGTTTTAAGTAGCTTTAAATTGATAAATTTGAAAATAAGTTGCGATTTGAAATAAATTTCCAACACCGCTAATAATTCAAATCTAAGTGAGCATTATAAATAAGAATTATACCTTTACAATTTATTTGATCACAATTAAGTTCAATCTAGTTAAATTTAACAACAGAAAACTATTTCAAATTTTTTTATTAATAAACTATTAAGAAAAGTAATTTTGAAAATTTTCCAATCCAAAAAAAAAACTGTTTACGTTATTTATATTACAAAATCAATCTAATAAGCTGCGCTGAGTATTTAGAAAGCAGTCAAGCAGTTATTTTGACTATTATTTGTATTTCACCTGGATAGGCCATCAAATTTTGATCACTCTGTTTGCAACCTCACCCACAGTGCGACATAGTGATGCCGCACGGTTTCTTAGTGACTCGCAGCTGAGCGCGCGATTGTGCCACAGATAAAGGCACTTGAGCATTACAACTGCTCGGACTGAGCCGAGCACAGCACAGTCGCATCCACGTTCACATCCAGCAGCCAACCAGCCGGGCCAGACAACAGCAACAGCAACAGCAACAACAACAACAACTGCAACAACAGCATGCGGAAAAAGTGCAACAGAATTAACAATTCATTTTATTGTTAAATATGCCCAAGCTCTCGCAACAGACGGTTCTAAGTATCAAGTACGAAATAAGCTTTGGGCCAGGCTAACAAGGCTTGTCTGCATCCGCATCTGTGCCACCTAGCCCCCATCTTCCCCCTCATCCCTTCCACCCATTACTCCTCTTGCTTGGGGCAGCCTCAGTCTGTGCTGGGCTCTCATAGTTATTAATGCGATAATTTCATTTTCATTCAAAGCAAATCGAACGGAGTCAAACGCAGCGCAACGACGGCTACCGGATTACGAGGCAGGCAACTCGGGACTCTGTTGGCGTGTTGCAGCAACATGTTGCACCGTTGCTGCTGTTGTTGTGGTTGTTCTTGTTTCGTTTGTTGCTGCTGATGCATGCGCAAAATTTAAATTATGTTGTTTTGTCGCATGTTTTTCGTTGCTTCTCATTGCCTTTTGGACGCGCTTTGTCGTGGTCGTCGTCGTCGTCGTCGTCGTCGTCGTCGTCGTCGTCGTCGCCTTCGTCTTCGTTCGCATCGTTGTTGTTTAAGGGCCTTAAACATTATCAATGAATAAATGAAAATGTCTTTTGTCGACGGAAAATTGTCGTGTTGCTGTTGTTGTTGTTGTTGTTGTCTGGCATGCAACTGCAGCAGCAACTCTTAACGTCTTCTTTTGGCCGGGCAGCGCTTTAAGCCGCTGTTTTATGTCACAGTCAACTGTCATTTGTACATTGAATGCCTGTTGCCTGTTGCCTGTTGGCCTGTTGCCGTGGCAAAGGAGAACGAAAAGAGGAGAGGTTGGGCGGTTGCAACTGTTGCCGAGTGCTGCCCGGCGATATGTTCAATTTGCATAAAATCACAGGAAGCACTTAGGATTAATAGGCCGCTCTGGCTGCCAATAAGCAAGTGGTCTGCCTGCCAACTGGCTAAGCAATCGTTTTATTGGCGGTTTGGCATGGGTTAAACATATGTTGCAGCTTCACCCCACTGTTTGTGTTGAAGCATTAACCCGAATTTGAACAATTTGCATACCTTTTATGACGATGCTGTTGCTTAACTAGTTGGTAATCCATATATCCAACGCGAACAGCTAATCCAATTGTTGCTAGTGATAATCCAAAGTACACAGCTGCAAAGAGAGCGAAAAGGGAAAGTTATTGTACTATTTATAGTGTTAAATATGAATTTCCCTAACTAAGAAACGAACCAATAATCATGCGCATGCACCAAAACCAAAATATTCCGAGTAAGAAGTCCCTCTAGCGGTTGTTTGTAGCAACTCTTTGTGGGATATATACATATTTTAATATCTGAGTCAGTTCTGTTCTCTTCTTGTTGTTCATATTTCTTGATTGAAATAATGTTGCTGGTAAGCAATGTGCAAGTTTGTAATTGCTATGTCATATTTGATTTATGTAGTCAAATTACGGAATTTAAAATCACTTAAACTAATATTCGAATTTAGCTCCGTTGAATGCATTAGAACTGTGCAGCAAACAGAAACTATAAATTTAACAGCTTAATTCTTAGTAGCTACTAATTAATATTAAGCTTAACTTAAAAAAATATAAATAATTAAAAGATTTAGGTTCAACTTACAATTTTATTTAGAAAATAATTTAATATATTTCTTTTACTTTTTAAGATTCCTTTTTTGGGTCGACTGATTTTAGTTGATATTAAGTGAATAAATAAATAAACTAGTTAGCAATGATCCAAATGCTTTATATTTAATATAATTATTTCTTCATGGAGTATACTTTGAACTTCCGGTATTGCTAATAACAGCAGAAAGACTAGTCCCAAGATCGAGTGCTTGACAATGTTAAAGCCCACAAAACAAAACAAACCAAAAACAATGTGATGATCCGTTGTTATCTTTGCAATTATTTCGATATCCATTTAAAGTTCCAGCTCTGCTCTCTATCTCCCTCCATCGCCATCTCCCTTTTCCATTTCGCTCTCTATCTCTCTCTTTCTCTCTCGCCTAAAAGAAGAAAATGCTTCCTGTGAACTGCTGACATTTTCCCACCTTTTAATGTCAGCGCCCAGTTTGCCGTTCGCATATGTTGGCCATGCTCATGGCCATTGTCGAAGAATGCTGCCAATAGTAATGCCAATTGCCAATATCCGACTTGGGGCTGCTTTGGGGACTGTCAGGTTGGCTGCTGTCATATCCTTTTGCGGCATAGGCAGTCGCTTGCCTCCCTCTCCACCTACCGCTCCCTGTCTCGGGTGGAAATTTGAGCTCTTCTCGCTTCTCATTCATTTGCGAAAAATGTCATTATTGCTGCTCGTTTGTTGTTCGACTTTTGTTGCTGTTGCTGTTGATGTTGCTGCAACAGGCGGCATCTTTCGCCACTTGGCCAGCTCGGGGTCTTTTGTAAGACTCCCTCGTTAAACAGATTATTTTCACACCCGTTTCACACCCAGAGTGTTGTCGTCTTCGTTGCTGCCGACTTGCTGCCAATTTGGTAAGGCGCAAACTGTGAAGTCTTGCTCGCTCTGCAGGCGTTAATAATGCGATTTCAATGCAATCTCAAATTGGCCAAATTCAAAGGTTTTCTTTTTTTTGTATTTCGTGTATTTTGTTTCTTGTTTATGCTTGCCTGAAAGTGCGAAGTCTCGTGTAGCGAGCAATTCATATTCGACAGCAGGAGTGACACATGTATGCACTTGGTTTAGACACAGAATTCGAATTCGAATTCGAACTTATGGCCTAACAATGGCCAAAAGCTGCCAGCGCAATCATTGCCATCGCTTCTGGGCCACGTTAATTGCAACTGATTGTGAATGCCTTGCAATCTTAATGAGATCCGCCAAATAGTTGAATCTGGGCATACACTTTTGTGTAGATTTCTCAAATGAATGAGACCATTTTTTAACCAGTAATAAGAATATAGACTTTATTTTAAGAACAGTTTCAATTGTTTCGCTACTTGATTTTATTGCGCAAGAGTGTATTCATATTAGTATTGTTAGTTTTTCATTACTTTAATCTCTAATGTTTAAATTTGACTTGAAAAGTACACATAGAATATCTTACTTTGCTGTTATTTATTCTTTTTTATTCATTTAACTTTTAACTGAATTTTATGTAAGCGTCATTTCGAGACTGGAATTAGATCAGATACTGTCGGAAATTTAAAGTATTTTGCTAGTTTAATCCAATATTCTCCTTTAGTAGAGCTTATTCACTACTAAATTTTGGTTTATAATCAACTAACTATGTATTAAAAAATATATCTTTGCAGTTAGACTTTTCATACTTCAACAAAAGGCAATTTACTATTTTTCTCCGTGATTTGCCTTCATTATAAGAATACTGCTTTACCAGCTGAAGCTAAACCTTGATCTCTAATCAACCAACTCTACTTTCAATAATCTTTCTACTCAGTCATACTCAACATGTACTCAAGATGATCATCGTTCGATTTGACTTCACAATCACTTGGCATAGTCGAAAACGAAAGTATTTTATCGAATTCGAAGAATTCAATTGATGCCAATTACAAATCCACACGCGCTAAGCTCTAGCCATGCACGAATATACCTCGGATACCCTCGAATACCCCCGAAATACACATGGCATATCAAGGTCGGAGGGGGAGTTGTGGTCACCTGTGCGTAAAAGTATTATTGCAAATTCATATGCCGTCAATTCGCTTGTTTGTTGATTTGCTGATCGATGGCTGATAATATTCGGCTTGCCCTGCTGCGTAATTGGGCGGGACGCAGTCTGGGAGTCTAATGCTAATATAATATAATGCCAATACATTCAACATGCTGCCGGGTCTGTCGTTGACAGATTTAGAAGCAACTCACGCCCAACATCAAAACATCCATAAATATTTTGTCGTTTTCGACTTGGCCCCCTGCCCAATTTATGGGGCCCGGGTCGTAAAAAGATCGTAAAAAGCTTCAGCTTCGTTGAATTAAAGGCGAATATAGTTTTCGGGGAAGCTTAAGCCGCGCTCTGTGCCCAAAATATCCAATTAATTGGCACTCCAACTTCTGGGTGGCCGTTCGCCCCGTTGTGTTTTTGATTTATGCACAACGTGGCCAATTCACAAATCAGCAGTAATTTGCATGCGCAGTCGCAGCCCTCGATTATTTTGTGTTTTGTTTTCGAAGAATTGCGATATGTACGCGCACAGTTTGAGAGTCGCTGGTCGCTGTGGCGATTCGCAAGTAGATGGCGTTTGGTGCTCATGCCTCTGGCGGCCGTTGGCGTATTCATATTATCCTGCGAAAGCTCTTCCTGACTGCAATGTTTTGTTTGGGTTTGTGACACTGCTAAATGGCTATCGAGGATAATATTATGTAGTTCAGCAAACGGCCGATGAGGCCTTATGGCGCCGTTTAAAATGTCCTGCGACAAAGCTGCCTATACTAATGAGTTTCCATTTTCAGTACTGCATTTTAAAAGCTCGAAACAAAAGGCTTTCGGTTAAAAGTATCTGAACTGAAACTTCCTGTTGGGAGTTAATGAACATTTTATGTTTTCTGACTGCCGTTACTCTGTCTAAACTCAAGTGATTTTCGAGAGGGTTACATCATTTTTGGTCTCAAGTCAAGGAAGATTTATACCTTAATTAATCGCAGGTGGACATAAGTTGTCATATTCTAAAGCTATAACTTTTATAAAACCCAAGCTATTCTTGAAAATAATAGTTTTTGATAATCGCATGTCCATCAGATTTTACAGAAGCAGATAATTATAAGTTAACGCAATGTCTCCGTTTTACCCATAAAATTGATATATTCTTGATCAGCATCACTAAACTTTTCAATATAGCCATGTCGGGCTGACATTGTATGCGCAAAACTTCCTCAATTTGTTATTTTGTCAACGTCACTTTTGACTTTCCAGTCACTTACAAAATATTCGTATTATTATATTCGAATTACTATCTCAAATATTTGCCATAGGAACTCGAATGACGGATAAGCTTAACTGGGATCCAGTTTGGCGTCAACATATAAGCCACCCATTCTGATACAATATATCTACAAGTATGTGGAATATTAAGTTCACAGCCCGACGTGAAACAATAATGATGTAACTAAAACTTTATTAAAACGTGTAAAAACATAATATTATGAAATCTGAATTATAATATAAATGTCTGCATATTTACTGCGGTCTTCAAGGGTATGATATATATATATATATATATATATATAGTTCCACTATACTTATATGGGACGAGGTGACACCGCATTAATTGCTCCGAAGGTGGCAGCAAACAGTGATACTCCGCTCCTTCCGTTTTTCACTTGCAGGACGGCTGGGTTGTAGTAGTTGGTTCTGGGCATTTCGTGGTGTTTTTGGGTCTGGATAAAATAGTTCTTAAAACGACTGTCAGTGAATAAGTCAATCAATATGAGCAGCAGGTGCTGTCGCAGGTTTTTAAGACAATCGTATTTTGAAAGTATATCAACTTCAAAAGATGGAGCGGCAGAATAGGCGCCGTCAATCCAACGTTTCCAAGGCGCCATTGCGTTGACGGACTGCGATAGTAATAGAGGGATCCTCAGGTAAGTGGATAGTAAGTGAAAATTCTGAAATAGCGTCTGTTGATTTGTCATTAACATTCTGTCATAGAATGCGTCATCATGGATTGGTAGTATAAGATCGCCTCCAACACGCAAGCCAGCGCCGCGGAGTACTTCTTGTAGAGTGCCCATTTTAGCCAATAGGGCTTTTTGATGGATGCAGTAAGGACACCAATTGACGATTAATACTTGTTACCGTCTGGAATTTGCCGGAAAAGATCTGAAGTTCGTTAGACTGCAAACGGACTACGACCATCCTACCAAAGCTTAAAAAATTGAGCCTCTGTGACAGTTAAATCCTTTGAACCCTTCAGCGCTTTTATGTAGTTTTCGACTGTTGATTTGTCTGCCTGGATGTGATGTACAAAGTATCTTCGTACGCTTCGAACTATTTCGATCTCCGTGTGCAAATTGGACAGCGGACACCCAAGTGCAAGCGGTCAATAAAGGGAATCGGACTCTTGTCGCCAAACATTATGATTTTCTTCAAGTCTGAAAGACGAATTAGTGAGTAGAGAAACGCTTCAGGATGAAGCATGGTAGCTTCATCGACGAAGGTCGTTGTTACGTCCGCGTATGCGTTCAGCGAATGAAAGTCTTGGCGACTCGTTCTAAAACACCATCCTGATCAAGAAGGCGCCTGAGCATTTCACAATCATTTTTAATAAATTACATAGCACAAATCAAATAAATACCGAACTTTTGTGTCTTAAACAATGAAACATACATCAGATGCTGAAACGAGCTTGAAAAGAGGAGCATGCGCATGTAAGTTGTTTTAGAGGGGGACCACACAGCAACATCAAAGATAAGCCAAAAAAACAAAAAGCAGCTACAAAAAATACACAAGTAATGCCAAATGTGAAGAGTGAGACAATGAAACAGCAGTCGACACAGCAAATGGAAGTCAATAAAGCTGAACTTCCCTTTCATTTTATAGTCTCGCCGACACTTAATAAGCAATAATAATAATCATCATCACCATCAACATCATTGTGAGAGTCAGCCATTGAGGCGAGGTGAAGAGGGACAAAGTTGGAGTGGCAAGCAAGTGCTACGCATCACGAGGCGGTTACTTCATTTAACTGTAGCTATAACTAAATCCAAAGAGTTGGCCAACGAGATTTGCATTTTGATGAATTGCAGGCGAGAAGCTGAAAGATGTTTTCCACCGACACCGAGCTACCTGTAAGTCATTTTAGTGACACTACACTGAATAATGTGTGCTCTGTGCATGGACAAGGAGGAGGGAAGATCGGATTGTGGCACACAGACAGCAGCAGCAGTAATTCGTGTACTTTTTTTACGGTGGCGGTGGCCTGTGTGACTTGAAATTTAAATTAACCTTCTGCTTGCTTGGGTAATTATTTTTTGTTATTTTTGCAAACAAAAAAAAATTAAAACAAAAAGAACCGAAAATATATACACATATATGTGAATATATATTTGTTCCTTCGCCTTTGGCTGTCAAACTGAGTTATTGTTCAAATTAAAATGAACGATGTGTCGAGCAGAGCTTTTGTTGTTTTAGCGCCAATGGCCCAACCTCAACCCCCAAACCCTTTAGCCGTTTGGCATGGCAAAGCTAAACAAACTCACACAAATCACACGTCAAACTTGACTTAAATCTTATTTTTTTTTTTTTTGCCTAACCTGTCCGGACATGATGTGACTATGAGCTGGAAGCGTAGCCAGGCCAGAGTATAGTCTCGGAGCAGGCGTGTGATCGCGATAAGAATTAGCGTTCCATACGCAACGCAAAACGACGCGGTCGAGATGAAACGCTTTAGTTTGCTGGCCAACGTGAAGCATATTGGTAGAGGTTGAGTTGAAGCGGGAAGCGCAACACACGCGCTCTAATCTGTAACTGTAAGTGATTGCTTTACATGGCCAGCCATATTCACAATGGACGCTCACTCGCTAGCAAGCGCCGTGTGCATTCACCCGCCAGCAATTGTGAATGTTGACACTTGCGATGGATTTGTTGAGCCGACGCGTTTGTTTATCTTGACGCGCATCGAATCTAAATTCATAAGTCGACCTCAAACACAATGGCGACAATTTCGGCTTGAGTGATTTGCCGTTATGCGGCTGGCCGAGTCTACACCATGGGCTGTGATAACAGCTGACGGCTGAGCAATCAATATGTGACCATCTTGATTTATTCACTTAAAAGGTTGAGCATCGCTTCATGCCTTGTGAAATTTCCTATAAGGATGTAGATAACAAAATTTAATCGATTCTTGTGAAGCGTCATAGGTTATGGGTAAAATCTAATATAATTCTGGAAACTATACTGCAGTTATTCAGTTCACTTGAAAGATAATCAACTAATTAAATAATGGAATACATTTCCTAATTTCGAGAGGGACTTATGCATTAAACTTGCATTGCTTAAATACTTAGATAAACGAAAATATAAAAAGTTTTGAAGCATTGAATTTGCAGATTTGTATAGCAAGCGAAATAATTTTAAATTTATGTATGGGTAGTCCTCGACTCGACCATTTTCAATTTCTACTTGCTCCAATTGAGACTTGGAATTGCCATAAATTGCATGTGCGACATCTGTGCAGCAGGTGTGGGTGTGTGCGTCTGAGTGTGTGTGGGTATGTGTGGGTATGTGTGTTTGTGTGTGCATGGTTAAGTTTGTATAGGTGTTGGAATTGGACTGCAGTTCAAACTTCTGAATGAAGTTAGTTCATTTAACTTCAACTTATGACGCGCCAGAAATTTGCAGACAATGTCTGACAGACTTTCGAAATATGCCAGAGTTGAACTCGGGGGCAGCTTCAACAATATCAACAACAACCAGTGCATGCGTGTGTGTGTGTGTGTGTGTAGAAGTGTATATGTAAATGTGAGCGCACTTGGTTTGAATTTTGAATGACCTTGGCATAGAGGAAATGGCAAAAGGCATTATTTAAACTTAACAAGCCGACAACTGGGAATCCCCCGCACACACACACCCCAACACACACCTTCCCACACCACACAATGTGGATACATATATAATGCTTTGTGTACGGCAGAGTTATGCAAGGGTTAAGGGGTTGCCAGTCATGTTGCATGAGTGAGTGTATCATGCTTCAAGCTGTTCTGCTCTGCTCCCAATTTGCTGTACTCAATCAGAACACGGCAGCCCATTAGAGACTCAACGCTCCAGGGGGCTGGTGTGTGTTAGTATATTTGTGTGTGTATGTCTATGTGCGAATGTGTGTGTGTCGCCTCTACGTGTATTTTGCTAATTTACTAGACAGAAATACGCCTTTAACCCACCAAGCTCATTTATTATATAAAACAGCAACACCAACAACACACTGAACAGGAGTCAAGCTGGAGCTGCAAACTGCTGGGCAGGAGTTACGAGCAGTTGCAAGGACTAGTCACAGCCAAAGGACTTCTGGAGTCCTGGAGTCCGTCGTTCGCATCGTTGTCGCTTTTACCCAACAACCACTCGCACACAGACAGTGGAGTCCGTGTGGAGTGGAGTGAACCTGAACCCTTTTTTAACCAACCAGTCAGCCAGCCAGCCTGCGACACACGTGTGTCTTGTGCACAGGAGTCCAGTGCCGCAGGGAGGCAATGTGGAAAAATCGTGTTAATTTCAAGGCAGCAAAAACACAGATTTTTGATGTAACCATTTATATGAGTTTATAATTACTGAAATTAGTTTTTCCGCTTTTGCGTTTCCTTCTTTTGTTGTTGCCCCTTATGGCGTTGTCTGTGAGTTATATACGAGTTTGTGTGTGTGTGTGCGTGTATAGCAGATATATATAGTGGTATATAGTATTGTTGACTGCATTATGAATCATGTGTTGATTTTGGGTGCAGCAGCTACATGAGTAAATTTGAGACTTTTTTGGAGCAGAGAAAGTACTCGAAAATAAATCTAGTTTTAATTTAAGCATTAAAATAAAGTGGCTTACAAAATAAGGCAATCTTTCTTGAGTAGCTAATAGGGAATTATTTAATTTGTTTATTGTTTATTGAGGGTTTTCAAATGTTGTCATTATATATGTAACCCTTTGAGGCAGATGTAAATATAAAACATTCTTTGAGACCAAACTCATTTAGTATTTGTGTTATTATGTTCCTCACATTTGCAAAGCAATTTATTATCATCGGATCATTATATTATATATCTGTCATATGTACTACCGATAAGTTGTCACTTCTGATACAATCTAACTACATGAATGTGGAATATTCGTTTCACAGTCTGTCGGAAAACAGAAATCATAATGCTAACATTTTTTAAATCGTACCAAAACATAATAATATCTCGAACTAAAATATATATATTCGCAGACTAACTTCGTCATACCGTTCTTTCTTTCTTTTAGCTATCATTACTTGCATTTATTCATAGCACTTTGTGCTTATAATCAATTCAATAAATATACCATAAAACATTCGAAAGATCTTTGCCTTAATGTCTTAGTTTATCAAGAGCTGGACACATCGTGCTGATGACTACACTCTCCTTTATGGACAATTAATCATTAAATCTCGTTGTTATATTTATGTACAGCTCAAAGACCGACGGCCACTTCGGATACGTTTCCATAGAGGCAATTATCACGCCGAGCCCTTCACTGCTCAGAGGCATTCGGTCGCATTTTGGTTTTACGCAAAATTTATAAAATATTTAAATGCAATGAAAATCAAAAAGGACAGCAACAACAATGGCAGAGGCCAGAAAAAACTTTTGTCAAATCAACTTCCTTCCGTTCTGGTTGCACAAAATGAAAAATTTCATATAAAATTAACCCTGCTGGCAGGATTTCCAACCCACCCCGAGGGGGCCAGCATGTGTAAAAAATAACCCCAAACGCGTGACAGAGCGAGGAGCGGGGGAAGGCGGCCGGTCCGGACAGCGCCCGAGGCAGACAATGTGGCAACAAATTTGTATGTAAATGTATGCAAAAGTAATTAATCATAGTCGCACATGCACGCAGACATACACACACAATCACACAGACGAAGGATACAGAGGACACTTTGCCTCTTTCTCTCTCTCTCTCTCGCTCTCTCTTTCTCTCTCGCTCTCTCTCTATCCCAGTCACCCTCCCTGTTGGGCCGAGGTGCGAGTCAACTTGTTTAAAGGTTAACTCCATTTTTATGATATTACGAGTGTCGACATTTGCCTAGGAACCGAGAGTGGAGGCCAAATCTTGCGCCTATCTAGTTGATGAAAGCAAATTGTAGGAAAAGTCATCTGCCAGGTTTTTCGACGCTGGCATTGATTGAACAAGGGCTCAAGTGCTCACACATGTGATGCAATCAGCGATATTGAAATACGAAACCGCAGCGTTCGAAAATGTAACCCAAAAACCGAAGGAGGACTAAGCCCAAATTTGAATCCTTGGCAGGACAACACGTGGCTAGGCGGCCATTTGCCACTGCAACGGGGTTGCTGCCGCCGATAAGGTTGGCAGCCATGATACCAACGCTTAGTGCCGCCCGATGATAGCGTCCAACAGATGCGGCTAGGCGAGCAGAGCAGAGCAGGGGAGGGTAAACCAAAAGAGAGGGGCAGGGCAGACAATGGCAACAGCGGCGGCTGCAGCGACGACATTAGCGGCGGTGGTGGAAAATGAGAAGCAAACGGCGATGCCCTCAACAAGGCAAAGCAGAGAACACACACACACACACACACACACTCATGAGTGTGTAGTCTGAGAGAGCACATAAGAGCAAGCGTGGTAGTGAAGGGGCGGGAGGGAAGGAGAAGAGTGAGAGGCAGAACGAGCAGCTTTTTGGTTCGTTCATAAATCATCGCTGAGACGACACCATGTTAAATTGGAACTTTTCCCATACATAAATAGAATGAGCGAGAAAAAAAGATTTAGAAATATATATATATATATATATATATATATATATATATATTATATAAAATATAATCTCCTAAACTTTTTTTATATGACAATGTATTCCATTATAATTTGAGTTAGTGGCATTAGTGCAGATTATGTTGGCACTTATTAAGTTTATTTCCTGCTCCCCATATAACAAAGGCAGAGTATGATAGATGGCAAAAATACTTTATTAACTAATACAAAAGAGTAATTTTGTATGACTCGCTGGCTGTATTATAAACTCAACGGAATCGAATTATTAATAATATCTCTAAAGACTTTTAAGACTAAAGAAAGGGAATAAATAGGTTCTTCAAGATTTATTTAAATATACAAATTAAAGGTGATATTGAAATTATAACTACAGTTTTAATCAGAGTCCTTATAGTCTCATCGATAAAGCAAATTATTTTAGCTCGATTTTTGGTACTTCTTCAATATCTCAATAATAATTAAATTTTGCAGTTGCATAAATTATAACATTGGTGTTATTATTAAACATTTGGGAATGAAATTAAAATGCAAAATTTGTATCTGAAAGTAGCAACAGCCACAAAGTTCATTCAGCTACAATAGCAAATGCAAATGCAATTATATATGTGCATATATATACACACTTTCAGTGCATACCACACACACATTTATATATATATATATATATATAGAGAGAGAGAGAGTGAGAAGGAGAGAGAGAGATACTCTCTCTTGTGATACCTCTGTCGCTCTCTGTCTTTCACTGGGTAGTTCGTGGCCAAAAAGCCATAATTTTCCAATTAAGCGAAAATGAGCGATTTATTTGCCATGAAATCAGTGAGAATCGCCGATAAAAATCTCTTCATTCTGCTTGCCACGGGACCAGGACCCGATGCTCTTGTTTGTTGTTGTTGTTGTTGTTGTTGTTGTTGTTGCAGTTACAGTTGTTGTTGTTGCTGTGTGTTTCGCTTTGGTTGCAGAAAGTGCAACGCGAAATGTTTGCCGCCGTTGCAATTATTTATTATGCGCATGGCAATGGCTAGCGAGTGTTTCTGCGGGGGTGTGTCAAGGGGCATGCGGCATGGGGCAATAACAACAACAGCAGTTGCTGCAGCTGCTGCTGCTGCTGCTGCCGTGGGTGGATGTCTGCGAGTCCGAATGTGTGGGTGAGCGTGTGTGTGTGCCACTTAACCCCCAGGCCAAGCGTCCGCGTTCGCTGTGTCAACACAAGAGCAGCGACGCGTCGTCTCTGCCACTGTCACTGCCACTGCCACTGCTGCGGGAATTCGAATTTCGTACCCCGGTCGGTGTTTGCACTGTTGTTGTTGTTGCATTGCTTGCATTGTTGTAGTTTTTATGCCGTGCACCAAATAAAAATGCTTTTAGGCAGTATACTAAAGTTGAGCAGAATAACATTGATTTATATTAATTTTCAAAATGTTCAATATTAAGTATAATTCTTTCACTGGCAAAGTTGCATAAATATGACTAAATGATCATTGAATTGAGTAATTAAATAACATGAACCAATTATTGAATTATATTTTACTCAATTCAATCATATTAATCCAAATTTTGTTATTAATTGAATCAAATAATAAGTATATATACAATTAATTTAAGTTCCCCTACTTCTGCTTATGTGTTATTGCAACCAAAAGTCGATTGCAGCATATTTAGTAGTCGATCACTCAATACCCGAGCACTCTTATTTGTTATTTTTCGTATTGCAGTTTTTTCGCGGAGCTTTTGCTTTGCTTTTTTGCAGCGACTTCAAGTGGAAAATTGGAGAATATACGCGCGGAAATTGTTGTTACTGTTATTGTGAATATATATACCCAGTACTTGAGATGATTGTGCATGTGTGTGTGCAGCCAGGCAGAAACAATAAAGTGAATATTTATCAGATACCTAAAGTCATCAACATTTTTATATAATTTATACCTAGATATCTTTTACAGTCTACAAATAAATGATAGAAACAAAATTACAACAGAGGCACTTAAATCTCATTCTTTTAATGAGTGTTATAAAGTTTAAAGAAGTCTTTACTAAATTTCGATAGCTGTCACTTAAGTGGTAACTCAAAGCGAATCATTCTCTATTTCAACTGCCCTTTCACTGGCTATTTGTAGCAGTTGTCGTTGCCATTGTTACAATGCTTTATAATTCACTGGGGAATGGTCAGTTTGAGTCGTGCAGTTGGGGCAGATGACAACCACAGTGTAATGTTGTAGGGTTGTCAACCCTTTCCACAATAAGCAAAGTAACTTCAATTGTTACTTTAATTGCGTGTTACAAACGGTGGGCTTAACTATTTAACACCTGTTAGAGTAAAAGTGTTGCCATCTTTTAATTAAAAATGCAGCCGGCAACACACGCGAGCAACTCTATGCAGCAATTGCATGCCACTCCGCTTTGCAAGTGTTTTGTTGATCCCAGCGAGCTTTGCATATTTTGGCTGCCTAATTCAATTGTGAGCGGTAGCCAAAGTCCAAGCTCGACATGACCAACAGCAATACGAGAACCAGAACCTGAACCAGAACCATCGCCTTCGTCATTGCCATTGCCTCCTGTCTTGCCTCATTTATCAACACCTTTTCATTCGCCAGTGTGTGTGAGAAACTTCCGCTGGTTTAGCTGTAACTGCAGAGAGGATGTTTGCTGGGTGTTATTCAGGTGCCAAATACAATTTGTGTTGCATTTTTAATTTGTGGCGCCCCAACCGGGACCTGACTTCGACTCTGGTTTGGCCTCTGAATGGAAAATAGTTTTCGTGAAGTTCAAGTTGGCCGTTGAGTGTTGAAATGTTTACGTGCAACGTCTGTGTGCGGATACATTTATATCGGTTTCTGAAATCGATGCTGTGCTGATGACTAAATTTAAGATTGGGCTGTTAAGGAAGTGCTGAATACTGGAAAATGTTTTGCTTCGTCCATTAATAAAATTATAGTTTGTATACCAATATTTTAAAGTAATTTGAGGGATTATTTTCGATTTAATTTTAGATAAAGAACTAATGAGTTATCCAATGTTTTCAATATTAAATTAAATTTACTAAATGTGGAACTTATGTCAGACATAAGTGTTTTTATGATTTCAGAAAGAGTTTCGAGCAAAATTTACCATGCAAGCTGTTTTTTTTAGTTTTGTAGTTTCTATGCTTTATTGTTTCTATGCTTTATTTATTTATTTTTTTCGATGACAGTAGACAACTCTTTGCGCATTTCATTTGTAGAGTGAAGTGTATTTGCATTGGCGCCACTTGCCGTGGTATATGAACTCGGACTGTCGAAAGTAAAAAGTATAAAAACAGATTCAAAAGTAGATGTTGTATCAGAGCCAGAACTGAGAACCAGAGAAAGAGCCAGAAGCAGGCGAATGCGGGCCATGGCCATAAATTAAATGCATTTTCCGTGTGCCAAGCTATAGACAAAAGGGGATGGTTTTTGGGAGACAGTGGCGGCGACACGCTCCTCCTGACCCGGCCTGCATATCCATTTATTTAATTTCTGTTTATTTCTGTTAATTTGGGAAAAATGCATTGCGGGATCAGGTTAAAAATACGCAGCATATGAGGAAATGCACGCGAATTTCTGAAAAATTAATTTTGAAATCGTTAATTGAGTGTTTATTGCGGCTGGGCTCACTGAGCGCGACGCCGTCGCCCGCGAAAGCTGAATGCGAATATGAATACTACTGTGGCTATGAAAATATGAAATTAATGTGAATAAATTTGAAAGCGCATTAAATGTGCGCAAGATTTATGTGCAGCAGCCAAATTGCATATGCAAAACTTTGCATGCCACAAATAATTATACCTTATAAATATGCCCACTCTATTTTCCACTATATATATAAATATATGCACATATATATGTATATATGTATAAGCCATACTCACCCCAAAAATCAAACGAAAAGCGCTTCAATTGCAATTCAAACGCGAACGCGGCAAATGTCAGTCAAAGTCGGCAACAATTTGCATACGAACTTAAATCATTTTGTCGAGACTTTGAGTGTTAGTTGTGTGAGTGTGTGAGTGCGAGTCAGTGAGTGCATGTGTGTCGATATGTATGCGCATAACAAGACCAAACAATATTTCTCACATAAATTCACACTTTAACCAATTTGCATGCAATCTGCGGGGGTGGAACTGCGGCAGGCAGCACCACCCTCCAGTCGGAGCAACCCTTCCCACCCACCGGCTTTCAATGACTGCGCTGCGCAGACAGCGACTCAGTGCAACGCCCCCGTCGCCATTGCCACCCCCACCACGAATCGAAACGGCATGCTGTCTGTTGAGAAGGGGATGTGGGGATAACCGAGCTGTTTTTGTTTTTGCTGCATTCACTGCATCACACACAGCGCGCACTTTTGCATATTTAAGCGATGGCTGCAAAAGGGCGCAAGTGAATGAATGAGTATAAATGAACTCACCACGACCAAATACGAAAGCTGCCCAAGAGCAAAACGCCCCGCAACATCAACATCCCCGCATCTGCATTGCGATAAACGAATGCATTTCAACGCAACGGCAAAAGAAAGGGCCACCAAACTGAGAAACAAATGAAAAGTACGAATTCATGTGAATGGACTCGTACGTGCCTATTTGCATAGCCAACCACACGCACAGTGGGTCCAAAAAAAAAAGCAAAAACAATGAATGGGTTCATAAGAAGCTTCAAAATCGGAGAAGCGGTTGCTTTAGCTAAAGATGGTTGGTTCTGCGCTCTCTAGAATGAATATCCTTCTTCTTCTTAAGATTCTTAAGAGATACAATTTCATCGAGTCTTGCACCACTGTGCCACGTCTTCTTAACTTGTGCACCAAATTTGCCAATGCCAGTTATCATTCAGCCTGCACCCTGCTGGAGCTGTATACCATTTCCATTTCGGTTTCCATACCAGTGCCCCTAACGAGAATCCGAACAACTGTGCAACCTACTAACCAACCTAACAAGAATACACTTTGTTTTTTGTTTTGTTACTTCTGCCTTCGCTTTGCTAACACTGGAGGCGCAACCCTTAGGATCCAAGCAGTACAAGCGCCTGGTTGCGGGACTTAAATCAAAAGGTGACTAAATGAGAATTTCCTTTTTAAATTAATAAACTCGGCCAGTCGCCCTAGGGGCTTGGACTTGGACTTGTACCTGGTCTCAACTAGCCGCGGGGCGCTCAAACTTACCCGTTAACTGCACTCATAAATTCTGAGCAAACTTTATGACGTGCTGCGCTTTTATGGTTTATGCAAAGTTTTCTATTTCTTTTTTGGTCGCTCCACTTTAAAATTGCCTCAAATGAATTTAACAATATTGCATTTGACCATTTTTTGAGTTAGCTCACTCAAATTCTCTGTATTATTGTATCATTAATTGCAGACAGTTTTACCAAGTACCTGTAAAGAAAAAAAAAAAATTATTTGCCTTATTAATTTTAGACCAAACATTCAACTTATTTAAATCTAAAAATTGGACTGCTCTGAAAACAAATTTTAGCAATAAATGTTAATTAGGATTAATTAGACAACTTATTTTAAGGTACTCTGAAAAGTTTCAGCTGGTGTCTTTTGGAAATCGATTAAACAATGGCTACACTTGAAAATAAGTTGCAAGGATGAATGTAAATAGTATTTTTGTAAATAGATTGGAAGTTCGTTCATTGTGGCAAACAGACCTTAGACTGATTGCAAAGCGAATGATTCGTTAGCTGTATTCGCAGTGCAGCCCTTACACACAGTTAGGCAGTTCAACTACCCTGAAGTCAGTTGGTTAGATTGTTGGCCAGGATACGTTTACGGGTTAGCACTGTGACAGCGGCTCGGGCCTCGGGCAGCTGATAAACATCACCCTCAGACCCCGGACGTAAATGGAATCGGTGACGGAGAGGGGAATGGAGTGGAATAAATGGTTGGGCGCACTGCTGGCATGTTTGGAGGAATGCTGCCACATACAGCACATGTCCTGCCAAGTGTTTTAATTATAAAAATGAGATATCGCAGACATTCTCCTCCTGCGCCTTCTCCTCCTCTTCCTCCTTGAGCGGAGCCGCGCCAAAGGGCGCTGTGGTCGTCGTCGTAGGTCGTCCAGCGACTCAGCGACTCAGCGACCGGCTAGTTTCAATGCAAAACTATGCGAAACGCGTGGCAGTTGCGCGTTGGCTGCTTGCCCCTCGCCATGGACAGGAAACATGTGTTCTCTCTCTTTTCCTCTCGCTCTCGGTCTCCCTCTCTATACGTATTGTTGCTGGCAATGCCTTGGCCTTATCAGCAAATGCGACGGGTCTTATCAGCAGCAATGCAAAGACGACGGCAGGCAATTTAAATGTGCCAGACAAACGCTCGTCAACACAGCAACAACAATTGCACGAAGCAAGGAGAAACGGGCAAAGGATCATAGCAGAGGGGGCTTAAAGGGGGGGGGGGGTGGGGTGGCAAGAGAACAGCGCCAGCCTGGCCGCCGTCGCAAGTTTGAGTCCTGTCGATACCCGAAGTTTCCATGTGGCATTTATTCATTCATGCGTTGCACATTCGCATTCGCTTCGATAAAACGGGACAGATAAGTCAGCCAGCCCCGAGGATGTGGCTCAATGTCGAATATCTGATTCAGAGGCGCCCCTAAAGCAACCCGCTGCTTATTTATTAGTCTTGCGTCGCTTGTCTGATGACTTTGCCATAGTTATTCCCGGACACTGAATGCAGAGCAGGGGGCGACCTTCATTTGCTCTTCTACCATAGCAACTATGTATCGAGTACTATGTATATATATTCTTGCAATTAATTCTATATCTTTATCATAGTCTTAGCTTTAATTTGATCAACAATAACAACAGAATAATTAATTTCCCACATGCATATATTTCTCTTTAAGAAGGTTAGTTTGATTAACAAAATCTGTGTTTTTCAAATGAGCTAACGAAATTTTAACAGGCTATCAATATTGTGTCAGGGTATATTGCTTATCAATTGAAAGCCTAAAACGATAGAATTGTGTATTTTATTGCTATCACAAATCGATATATATCGATATTCAAAATTATATAAATTTTACGTGGTCCGAAATACATCCCTCCACATGTTAATGATAATGAGGGTATATCGTTTCAAAATATATACTACTCCTAATTGCACAATGGTTTATCCATGGGGTGTGTTTTAAGTTTTTCTATATATTAAATATCGTTTTGCATATCAAAACAATAGAAATCGTCGTATGTAAAATATATAATGTCTCTATCTCGACAGCAGTGCCAGTTGCAAATCAAATGTTTGCCTACCTACTTCCATATCACTTTACTTCAATCTAAACGCGAATGTCGCTGATGAAAGTAATAGAGTTCTCAACTTTTTGGCGCATTTGAATAAATGCCGAAAATCACACAAAAGGCCAAACGGAGCAGGTACTCTTAGAAAGCTGGAGCAGGCGAAATAAGTCAAGGCACAACTCGGAAAAGTCACCAACAACGTGGCCTAACGGAAGCCATAAATGAAATTAAAACAAAAGAGTGTGGGCCCAATGGCAATGGCATTTCTCTGAGGACCAAAATTAGGGTCACTGGGTGTGTTTGCTTTTTGGGGTATTAAGGGTTCACACAACGGAGTTCGGGGGTTTTTTTTTTGTTTTGGGGGCTTGGGCATTGCGTAACACAAAAACCCGCTAACATACAGAAGGAACGAAGCAGGCGATTTCTGGCCATGGCAATAGACAACAGAGAAAATAACCAGCCGAAAGTGTTTCCAAGTAGAAAATTTTATTCTATTCGTTATTTTTCTTGCCTTCATTTTCATTTTGAATGCGGCGCCCATTTTTGTATGGTTCGCTTTTTGTTTTTTTTAGATTATTGTGCTGACCAGCAAAGTTGGGAAAAATCAACTTTGCTTTTCGTTTTTTCCATTTTGTTGTTGTTGTCTGCACAGCAAGTGACTCGTTTGTTTGTTTGTTATTGTAGTTGTTTTGTGTTTTCTTTTGTTTTTCTTTTTTTTTAGCTGCCGCCCGCTGTTTTCCCCATTTTTTATATTACCACGCCATTTATCATTTCCTTTGCCAAACTCTCGCACACATTTGCCATCTCGCTCGCACTTTCCCAGTTTCTTTTCATTTACGCCACACACTTGCACTGTGTGTGTGCGTGTAGTCTATATCTATGTATATACACGTGCACATATACCTATATATTCATATACTTCTTGGATATTATTTACCTAGCTATACATATAAGGCAATTTTCACGCAGCTTTAATTTAATTTATTAAAACTTTTGGCGTCAGCTGCGATTTTTGGGCGAGGTGCGTGCAAAGGCGGCGCCAAGCCACACCCCCACCCATACCTAAATGGCAGCCTAACCCTCTCCAGCCACCAAAAACCCCTTTCTGACATTTTGGAATGCCTTCAGTTGTCGCTTAACATGAAAATGCCTCCTTTTCGACGGCGTTTTGTTTTTCGTGTTCGGTTAACTTCGTTCTTGACATTTCCTGGCCAGGCATTGGCTTCTTCCCGCCTGGTTAGAGTCGCAACCGAAACCGCTGCTTGGGGTCTGCGTGTTTGCATTTGACACATTTAATTCCAGCCCTCCCCCGCCCCTCTTGCGCCTGACGCTGACATGATTTATTAATTAAGAGCCAAAACATGAAACGAACTTGAGTTCTTAATTTCGACCTTAAAGCTCAAGTTGATTTTGTTTCCCAGCTGCATAGACCTTATAACATATGACAATAAGTAGATCAACGTGTTGCAGTCTTTTTACACCGCTACCTTGACTAGGATTTGAATCAAGCGAAGAAAATGAAATGCTTATAGTTAAAAATATTTCTGAATAATTTAAAAAAGACTCTGTTTAATATAAGTCGTTGTGTCATTTTCTCAATATACAAAAAATAAATCAAAAGTTTAATGTTAAAATGAATATATTCATGAACTATTTGAATAAAAAAACAACAACTTTTAAGAATTTCGATTAGAAGAGTCCATTGTTTTAAATTATTTAATTTAAGGCAATTGGTATAAGATGCAAAGTAAAACACAGACGTGCTTGTTTGTATTAAAACCTCAAAGACAGCAACTAATACAACATTGATAAAAGCCAAAACCAAAACCAGACTAAGAAGAATGTATTATTTCTGAAAACTAAATTTTGTAGAAAAACAACACAAGACGCTAGGATCAACGAATGGGCAGGGGTTAGTGGGGAGGAGACTGCAACATAGAAAACAACTTTGCCGCTGAACGGAACGCGCCAAGCGAGATAGATGGATGGCTCTGGTGCCAAGATTTATGGTTGATCAAGAATTTCCCGTACGTTGCACGCGTTTTTCTTTTATTTTTTTCTCTGGCTTCTCGACTTGCCTTGCATGTTGTTATCGTTGTTGTTGTTATTGTTGTTTGCTTTTTGTTTTGCTTATTTTTAGATTTCCTTTTCGTTTTCAAGCGCCCAGTGCAATGCACCCGCCCACACCCCACTCCAGCCCTCCTTTTATCAGGGCCATTGCAGTCGTCTTATTTTCAACTTGTCGTCTTGAAGCTGCTGCAATTGCTGCGGCGGCGACTCCGTCGCGAAAGTGAGAAGAAGAAAAATGTCTCTTGGGTGTATTCATAAGATGCCACAGCCATAAATATGCTTTCTACGAGACATCCGACATCTGCGTTTGTTTTTGCGTTTGCTGTTGCATTTGCCTCTTGTTTGGTGCTCTCCTAGCAGCCAATCGCACGTCCAACGCCCAAAATGGGGCGTGCTGCAACTGTTCCTTGACGAATTGGACGGATGCAGTGCGTCCATCGTTGATGACTACACACACACACACACACACACACACATGTGAGATGTGCTGCATAATTGAGAAACTAGTTTCACCTCGCTAAAGATGTCTCAAGGCGCAGCATATCCAAAAACTTGTAGTCATAGTTCTTGTTGTTGCACAGTGGGCCACGCTACAACTACTGTGCCTATTTTTAAACAGCAATTATATTCATTGACTTAATTATCTGACTTTTCACCTTTTCACGGCTTTAGCTTCTAAAAAATTATTGAAAATAATTGAGTGCTGAGCACTGCTTTTTAATTACTATATTAGCAATATACTTGAGGTAACAAATGATACGAATTAGAATAAATAAAATAAGGCACTCAAAAATTATATTCTTATGTAGAGCGAATGATAAAGCTTTTTAAGTTAATGTATGTAAATATTGAATTTATTTCAAAATTTAAGCAAAATCTATGCAGCTTGACTCTAAAGCATAATAAATCCTTTTGAAAAACTCTTAGGCGTTGTGATAAAGCGGTTTTCACACAGACCTGTATACTGTACCAATTGCTGCAACTCAACTTGTCTTATCGCAAATTGCTGAAAGTCAGGAATTTTAAGTGTAGACTTTTTGCTTTGTGGCACCATTGTGCAATTGATTCGTAAGGTCTGCTGAGCTGTTGTCGCAGGAAGTGTTAAGCGGAATGTTTTAATAGCCAGGCCGGTCGCCAGGCACACTGAAACTAAGGCTGAGGCTGGGATCTCCTTTTTTATGCAAATTACAAGAGGCTGCGCTAATAACATGTTCCCCAGCATATCCGACAGATAAAACATTTTAATTTTCAAGTGCAACGCAGTCCGCAAAACGAGTTGGGTCTTGGGTACAGGATGGAGATGGGGGAATGGGAATGGAAATGGGAATGGGTAGCATGGGTTCTTGGCAATGTCTCAATTGCCAATTGCATTTGGCTGTATTGGCCACCTACTTGTGACTGTGTATTGAGAGTGAGATCATAAAAATGCAAATAAATAAAATTGAAATTAAAAGTTGTTTTGCGACGCGTACACCGAAAATACACGAAAGGTGATAAATCAGGTGACAGAAATTAATTGAGTTATTCAGCATTGGATGCATCGCACACTCACACACACACACACACACTACATTCATGTGTGAATGTACATTCTGTGTGTGTGTGTGTGTGTGTGCTTGTCGTCGCTGTTGTTATTGGGTGTTGCTGGCAAGTCGATATCGATATCGAACCTCAAGCGTTGTCATCCAGCTTCACACTTGAGCTTCATCTGCCCCAGGCCGCGCCTCAAAGCGACAACAACGACGACAATGTAGAAGTCCCCCCCCCCCCTCTCCCCGTCTCCTGCCTAGCCACTCGACGCTCGTCCACCTGCTTGCAGCAGACCATGCACCATGTTCTCCTCGTCGTCGTCTGCTTCATTTCTTGCTTGTCTCTTGCTGATTTTGGATTAATTTGTTCTGCAGTCAAGTAAATCCCCAATCGCAATCCCAGCCCCTATATCGCCAGAGTGCGTTGCAGTTTGGGGCTCCAGCATTTCTGGGCCGTTGCGTCACAAAAGGTGCTCTGCGCAGCAAACGGAAAGCAAAACCGAACCAAAAGAAAAAAAAACGCGAGAAAGGAAAGAAAAAATCAAGGCGCAAGTCAACTACCTGGCAGAGGGCTGGCATCAGGTTTTTAGCCAGGCCAATGCAGCAGCAGCAGGAGCAGCAGCAACGGAATGATATATGAAGTATCTCATGGTATGACATTAACAGCACACACGAACATGTAGTTTTGTTATTTATTGAGTTTTCAGATATTTTGAAGGCATTAACATTGAAACAAATTATTATGATTACAAGATTTATTGCCGCTTGCTAGCGAAACACACGTATAATCGTATCAAGCTATAGACAGCGAGAGAGAGAGAAATGGGGGGGGGGAGAGAGAGAGAGAGAGAGAGTTGGAGGGCAGTCACTGCGACAAAGCGAGACATTGCATACATCATTTGAATGAAATGTCTCTTTGCCGCTGCCACAAACCTGAAGCGCTGTCCAGTCCACTGTGCACTGCTCACCTTAACCTGCCCCGTATCCTCCCTTTTCCTGGCACATTTCTATTTACTTTACCGGTTGGCATTTGATTGATTACAAAATCATTGTAGCTTATTGAAATATCTCATTTTATATTGCCCACACACTACGTATGAAACAATTTCCTTTATTAACAAGTCAACAATGAACATAACACAAAAAAAAAGTATTTATTAATAAAGTACAACAATAAAGAATGCAGGCTTAACGATAATACCAATTGCTAACATTTAATTTAGGGCAGAGATCGAAAAACTATTATGTGATTCAACTTTTTAAACAAAATGTATTTAAAATTTTCTGTTTTACGACTGCCTGAGTGAGTATTCATCATTTGTGTATTTATTTCGTATCAGAAAGGGCGACAAATTTGTCCACATCCGCGTCTATCTATATACCACAACCTAAAAGCCATTTGTCATTTGTTTCTATGTAAGCTACATTATTTGGTGGTCTGATCTAATATCACAAGTGACCGAAGCAAAACGACGGATGCAGTTACAAAAAGCTTTTAAACTGAGAAAGTTCTGCTCGTATAAACATAAATCGGACAGACCGACATGGTTATATCAACTCGTCTAGTGATGCTGATCAAGAATATATATATATATATATATATATATATATATGTATAGTCAGAGCCGATTAATTATTTTGACACTCTTGTCTTTTTAAGAAAAATTATTTCATAACAAAGACCAAAATTAAAATGAAATAAGAAATAAATGTAGAAATAGAAAATTCCGTTTTTGCATTGGATAAAAAAACTACACTTTTTTAACGCAAATTGTTCGAATACTTCTTAGATTCTTAAAATATTAATAAAGAATAACCGTCGAATATTGTTCTTAAAATCCTAATAGAATGGGATCATCTCATTCCCTCTAATAATATCCACCACAAGGGCATAAAGAATTTTTTCTCATAGGTCATTTAGTAATTTCATTGCCAGAATTTAGATAAACGCTGAATAAAATGCATAGAAATTGTTTGTCAAAATTTGTCTAATTTAAACAGATTTTTTTCCTTAATGCATAAATCATTTTATTTTTTTTTATTTTTTGCTCACGCATTGCGACCGCCAAGCTGAATAAGAGCAAACAAGTATTTAGTTATCTTTGCATTTCATAGATGATTTAGATAATTGAAGATACAAGTGTTGAGTGGGCAGCCAAGAGTGGAACTGAGCCAGGGCCAGAGCCACAACCCAATCGAGTCGTCTGCATATATGTCCCCTTTCCCTGCCCATCGCTTCATCATGCCACGGATTATTAGCATTGATAATCTCTGGACGGTGGCCAGCGATTTGTAGTGCCGCCCAGTATCCGGCTGCCTGACCCCCACGCACAGTGGACCGCCTTGAAATCGAGGCGGCATCAAAACGTGACGCAACGACGACACTTTGAGACAATTGCAGTTGGCAATTGGCAATTGCCAATTGCCGATTGGCGATTGGCGATTGCATAATTGCGACTGACTAGCTGACTGACTGGCTGGCTGACTAGTTGGCTAGTTGGAATGCGCAGGAGCAAACGGTTTGCTTTTTTTTATTTTTATTTTTATTGCGGATGCATTGGCAGACGATTTGCTGCAGTCGATAAGTTTGTGGGCCGCTCTTGTCATTGTCTAATCAGAGTTTATTGATTCAAACGGCAGCCGGGCCACAGTTCTGCACCCGTTGCCGATACCAGCGCAGACAGTCGCAACACCTGCCACAAATGGTCTGGGTCTTAGGTCTGGGATTGGGTTTGAGTTCTTGGGTGCATAACTGACGTTTGGGTGCCAGTGTCTTTTGTGTCTGTGTCTGGTGGGGCGCCGACGGCGTTGCAAGTGCCGCACTTTGTGGACACGGACTTCATAATTGCCGCAAGTTGACGCACGTCGCACGTGGAACGTTCAACGTGAAGCTACGTGCCACCGGCCACATAGACCTCTCCATCATCATTGGCGCATCAGCAACGCGTCTCCTTTTGTTTTGTTTCTCCTTTTCTTTTTTACTTGGAAGCAACATTTTATCACACTTTTATTGCCGCGATGGCTTCTCATAATTTTATAACTTTTTTATTGGTTTGTAGCCAAAATAGCTTAGCTATTATTGTTGTTGTTGTTGTTGTCGTTGTCGTTGGTTGTTGGTTGTTTGTTTGTTGGCAGTGCTCGTACCTTGGGCCACTTTGACTAATTGCAGTGCACTTGCGGCTTGAAGTGTCTGGAAGTTGTTGTTGGCACATTCGCTGTTGCTGTCGCGCCTGTCAGTCAGCCCGCCCGACAATTTGTCATCTTCTCTGTCATGTCACAAATGGGAGTGTGTGTATTCTACACCATGTGTGTATATGTGTGTGTGTTTGTCGTATCTGCATTGCCATAAGAACATAATTTTTATTAGATTTTCGTTCCATGTAGTAATGGCAGACGTCGCCAGTTTATAGAGTTCGCTGACCACCGTCGTTTATCACTTCCTTAGACAATTTACATGCAAATCAGAGTCGTGCATTTTTGAGTGGGCTTTGTGGGCTTCGCTTTCGTCAGCAGTCTGTCTGTCGGACAGTCTCTCATACCTGACAGAGTTGAAAGTTATATCAAAAGCAGACTGAGTGCTAGAGTTCTAGAGAGCCTGGATAGATGCAATGTATCAAATCACAATCAAATCACAAATTTATGGGCCTACGAATATGAACGTATTTCTACAATATTATAAATATGCAGACTTTATTAAGATAATGTTCAGTTCATGGTCAACTTCCAAAAACAAATCGTTTGCTTTATAAAAATTTAATTTTTCACTTTTTTTTGTATTGCTTGTCTAATTTGAATTAATTATAATTAAATAAAGATTTTGACTTTCAGCATTTGAAATAAAATATTACATGGTATTCATAAACTGCTTCGACTAATAATAACATTGCTTGAATTGTATTTGGCATTCTGCACACCTTCTTAGCACATCATGAAGTGGCACATCCAGACTGCTTAGGCAACCCCTGAAAACCGAAAATAATCCCCCCCCACCAACCCCCGGCAGCACAAGCCATCGGATTTCGTTTGTCTGGCGCATAAAGCTTTCGACTCGAAGGAAACCAATTTGTTCAGCCGTTTGATTTAAACGGTTTTATGGCCGCCCTGTTGTTTTCACTCTCTCGTTGCTGCAGACGCGCCCTTAAGTATGCCACTCGGCGTACTTACCCCACACCTCCCCCCTGCCGAAAGCACTCGACAGCAGGATACCCAACCCCTAGCCAGACAGTGGCAAATTTGCAGCATATGCACAAAAAGGGGCGGTTGGCACGGGAAGGCACAGGAGGGCACAGGACAAAAACGAAAGGGGGCAGGGTGACAGTTTCGCAAGACATTTGGTCAAATTCAAATTCATTTGCGGGGGCCACAATGTCACTGCCCTGGCATGTGTGCCAGACCCGCTCTCCTCTCTCTCGCTCTCCCTCTCTCTCTCTCTCTCTCTCTATATATATATATCTTCAAACAGCATGTATCCGGTCTCAGCTCAGTCTCAGCTGAAACGGGGTGTGAGTGTGTGTGTGTGCACGCAATGTGGTGCAAATGGCAGCCGTAACGGTTTAATCTGTTTTAAATTATTTTTGGGAATTTGCGAAGCCCAAACAATGGCCAAGAGAGATGGCTTGCTAATCTGGACGCTAGTCGGATGGGGGTAAGGGTAGGGGGACAGCTTGTATATATATATATATATATATTTTTTTTTTGTTTGGTTGCGAATTCGAAGCTGATTCCCAGTTGAGCTGCCTCTTTGCATCCACATCTTTTTTGCTTTCATATTTTTTTTCGTCACTGCGCTGCCCTTATAATCCGCACAACAACAACAACAGCAGAGCCATAATGTCATCTATCTCTCTCTCGCTCTCTCTCCTTCGCGCGCCTCTCTCACTCTCCCTTTCTCTAACTGAGCGTTGGGACTGGGCCCGGGCTGCCGCGTTGCCTGGCAACGCTTGGCATCAAGATTAATTTTAGACGAAAAAAGGAAAGAAATAAGTCAAAATGATTAATGGGCTTTAATTTTTGTTCGTCGTCGAAGTAGACATTGCCCTGCTCTGCTGCTTCTTCTCTCTTTCTCTTTCTCTTTCTGTATCTCTCGGGTTCTCTCCCTCTCTCACTCTCATTGTATATGTAGATTGCCCTGCCCCTGCACCGCACACAGACGCACTCGTATGTATGTGAGGCATCTCGGAACATTGGTATTGATAATTATAATGATACTGGTATTGGATTTCAGTTTCTCACCCGCAAGTTCCAATTTACAAAAATAAGAAAGAATGAAAATTCTTTCCAAAGGTTAATGCATCACTTAAGTCCCATTTTTCGTTGTGCTCGACCATCTTTACTCTGTCCGCTTTGACTATTGCTCTCCCTGTCTTTCTTCCCATCTGTCTCCCTGTCTGACACAGTTTCATAGTCGGTATGAGTCAGACATCATGGTTGCCGCATTTGATGCTGCCTTGCATGGCGTTTGTCACTTGATCTGCTAAGATTCTATAATTCAGTCAACTTTCCACTGAATTTTCAATTCACCAAACCATATATTCCATTTGTTTGGAATGAAAAACTAGTTCTACGTATTACAAATATGAGTTTAAACTTAATCTACAAAATAATTGTTATATATGTTGGCTCTTATGGCGTTTTACGGCATTTTATAAAAACATGTAAACAAAAGAAAACCAATCTTTTTAATTTGTTATTTACTGTGATCAGAATTCTCACCAAAACTATTCATTATAACAATGACACTTGCATATAATAATCAACTTCTCCCCTCCTTGGTTTACTTCACTTGAAATTAGTTTATTGGTAACAGCTACTACAATTAGTATTCAGAACGCATCTAATTGTAAATCATATGACATGGCTAAAATGATTTTATGGCAAAGTCTTTCTACCCTTTTGGCAGTGGCTCGTTGTTCATTTTGAGTTTAGCAAATGAAAAATCAGAGCAGAAACATGTTGACGTTGACACGATTTCTGATATTCCGGTTAAAGTCTTTCCTAAGATTTTTGTGCCTTTTTAATTGTGACATTTCCACGAAATGCGCATCGCGAGTTTTGAGACTCTCGGACCTGGTTCGTGTTTTTGGGGCTGACACGATTCCCGCCGGCCAGACAACGTGGCCGGTCAAAGCTTGTTAGGTTCAGAGCCAAGTACGCTGTTCGGAGCTGTGTTACGGGTTCGGTTCGATTTGGTTTGGGGTCCGCGGGGCCAGGGTCGGAGATGGTGACGGTGGCGGTGGCGGTGCCGGAGCAGACTAGTGAGCAATTCGAAAGCCGCATTTGTGTCATTCTGCTACAACTTTGACATATGTGACATTGTTTTTTTTTTTTTCTAAAGATTTTTGGTTTTTTTGCGCTTGAGTTTTGTTAGCGACATTTTCGTTTGGTTTGTCGGCCTGGTTCGACTTTGGCTTAGAGCAACGGCAACAAAACGAATTATTTCATGTTTTTTATACGCGAAACTCTCACAAGCCCAACTTACCCATGGCCAATGAGTAAGATACAGATACACATGCAGATACAGATACTGATACAGATATGCCGACATCTACATATGTACATACATACATGCATCCATATATGTATTCCTCGTCGCTTGGCCTTAGCTTCTTGTTGTTGCTGTTTTTTTTTCGTGTAATTTTATTTCAAAAATTTGCCGCCCAGCTATATAGAACAGATTCGCAGTGGCTTCGTTTGCGTTTTTGCGCGCGGACTTTTCTCGACTGAGTTTTTAGTTTTTTCTTTTATTTTTTTAGCTCGTGCTGTTTGAACAATGAGTTGTTCTTGTTAATGTTGTTGTTGTTGTTGGGCGGCATGTGCGTTTGAAATTAGTCAAACGCAGCCAGCAGTTACAGTCGAAGACAAGATACAAATCTAGAAAACCCAATGTCAACAAAATATTCTCAAATCTAGAGCGTTGCTAATTGCTTAAAAACAATGAAAGATACAAAAAATTGGTCTACTTTGAAAAATACCCAAATATTTCCATATTGATATTCATATTTGTCATTGTTTGGACATCTTCGGCTACCGTCGGCGCATTGCCCGCGGCTTCCAGGAACTCCCGCAGTTTGCTGCGATATGCAAATGTTATGCAACATATGTCGTCATCGAGCTCATGTCATCCTGTGACATTCCTCATGGGTCGGTGTCGCCTTGCAATTGAGACAATTGCGTTGCAATTGAGAACAGTTCGGGAACAGTTATTGTTGGAGGGTGGCCAGAGTTCTGCGGCCTCTAGCAGCGCCTTACGGTGCTCAACTCAAGCGGAGATTTATGTTGAATTTTTTATGACTTATTGACTTCTTCACACAGATAAATCACAAATTTCTCCATTGTGATGTGTATGTGAAAATATTAGAAGTGAATGTGATTTATGGCATGACTTTGAGTAAAACACATACTTACACACACTCGCACTCACACACACACCCGCACACATGCAGCACAATTCTCATGGATCAGTAATTGAAGTCCTGAATAAAGGATGGAAAAGTATGTAGGGCACAAAACACAAACCCAGTTGTAAGTGACAAAACAATAAAGTGCAAATGGATAGGTAGAAAAACTGGAGAATTATTGAACTAGTTTTAAAGTGGGGAGAAAGTTACAAGTTAGAAGTTACAAATATTTCGAATATATTGCTAGATCGTTCAACCTAAGAAAATAATAATTTAATTAATAATTAATTAATTATTAATTTTAATATTTGTGTGTAAAAAATAAATAATAATAATA
Source organism: Drosophila setosimentum (assembly GCA_035043505.1). Taxonomy (NCBI): domain Eukaryota; kingdom Metazoa; phylum Arthropoda; class Insecta; order Diptera; family Drosophilidae; genus Drosophila; species Drosophila setosimentum. The sequence continues at coordinate 6,850,831 of JAWNMY010000001.1, forward strand.
AAATAATTCATCTATTGGAAATAACATTAAATATTTAAGTGATCATATGCACTCTGGAAAGTTCAAAATATAGAAATGCACAATTAAAATGGATATTTATTTCGATGTTTGAATTTCTATATCTGTTATAATACATCTCGACCTTTTGACTTTTTATGTCTTTAACTGGTCCGAGTGCATGTGATGTATTTGAACCAGTTTTGTTCGATAAACTGCTTAATCCTTTGCACAATGCAGTCGGCACGGGATTCTAAGCAGCATCAATTGATTTATGCTTATATGACACATTGAACTGCATACAAATGAATTGATTTATTATGAAATTTCGTTTTTAACTGAAAGTAAAAACACAAATGCAACGCTCTCGGCATGATCGTGTTGCTCTTGTTGGGCAAAGGGAACTGCCGATAGCAAGAAGATAACTAACTAAACATGTCTGTACGATCCGGACCAGGCGATTCAGATCACTTTCAAAACGGCGACAACAATGCGAACTCATAAATAATAATTTCAGTCGTTGCCTCGCGCCGAGTATGAAAAACTAAGAAACAAAAAAGATACGGATACAGAATGTATATATGAGAGATGAAGAGCAGCAGCAGCATGGCCAACTGTAAAAACAGGTAACCTTCAAACACAATGGATGCAGACTGGGAGACGAAACGACGAAGTCAAGCCAAAAGTCATGTCCGCTGCCCGCTGCAAGAAGCAAGAGTCCGTCGGCACAGCAGCTTCGGGCATCAGCGGTTCACAGTCGAATGCTGTGGCACGAAGATGCATTTGCAGAGATACGCTCACAAAATTGCCACTTCGAAGGACGCATATTAATTTTTATGGCCGTAGAAAATGAGTATTGCATAATTTCAGACTGAGAATAGAACTGAGAACTGTGCGGCCTTCGCCAGGTGACTTCCTAATGGCTAATGACAATTCAGGAAATTCTTTATGGCTTTATGACATGTGCAGTGGAAACTGCAAGTGACAAAAAATAAATAAAAACCACACAGCAGGTTTTCACTTTCTTTCGAGGTGACTTTGTGATTTTGTTGTTGTTTTTGTAGTTTCAAGGACATTTTCAGCATAAAAAAAGAGAATTTTTCGCAATCTTAAAGGTGTGTCCAACCTAACTGCTGCTTTCAGGTAGTTGCATTTTTTAGATAGTTTTGCTAAAACTCTAGCCAAACCTGTGCATTTCTCTAGCCCACTTTCCTTCGCTAGCAATCTCTCTTTCTCTCTCTGAGTCTTCCTCTCTGGTTTTTTGTCTGCACTTTTTTACTTGCTGTCCTTTTGCGTTCGTTGTCGCGTATCTCTTTGCCATAAATCATTGTCACCCGCTCGGCGCAATGTCACTGCGAGAGCGCCCCGCTGGGCGGCCCAAGCACAGACCCCGTCTCAGATTTTGACTCTGACTCCGATTCTGACTTCAACTCCAACACTCCAGCACACAGTCTCACTCGTATCCACTCCGTGCTTGGACCACAAAAACAGCTCAAGTGCACTCGCAAAATACGCTGACTGCTAGCTCCAAAATCACAAAACCCACAATGCACTCAAACAAGCACACTCAAACACGCACACAGACACAGACATATATGGCAAACAAACACAGCATATTGCCACCCAATGCTGGGTAACTGGGCGCTGTTTAGTCCTTTTTTACTGCAGCTGCTACACTACTACATCAATATCCGCACAAAAATTAAATAGCACACCAAAAAGACCACAACAAGTGGCATGAAAAAAAAAATAAAAATAAAAGGGAATCCAACACCGAAAATCCGCTTGAAATTCACTGGCTTAAATCGTGTGTGCCTGACTGGCTTGAGAAACTTTGCCAAAGAACTGGCGCAACTGCAACAATCATTTGCCATAAATATTTGCTTTATACCACATAAAAGTAGCTTGTTAATGTTGATAAAATTTTGCACAGTCGGTTTTGGTTGTATCAAAAAAAAAGTGAGTTAATAACTCTAATGATTTTTCCATTTTAATTGTGAAATACAATATTATCGATTTTAGATGATAAGTCTTAACACAATTTTAACAATCTATGAAATACTTATTAGTCAATATCAAGAGATTCATTGGAAAAAAAACATTAGTTTTGGATTTCTTTTAAAGATAAATGAATTATTTAAGTTATTGACAGGCAAAAGCTTGTTTTGATTTTAAATTAAAATTCTCTTTGGGACCAAAAAAATTTAAAATGTACTTTATATAATGTATGTATTATGCATACAATAGTGCATGCAATAATCGAGAAATCTCATATCGTGAATTCATACCAACGATTTGTGCAATTAACAAACACGCACAAAATTGGTCAATTTTAACGGTGAAATTCCGCCTGCTTTGTATATTTGATATTGGTTTTTGTTCGATTTCGATGGTTTTATTTTTCATTTAGTATTTTGCATTTGATTAATTAGCCGATTCATGCCGCCATTTATTAATGATTTTTAGTATAATTTCAAATTCAAGCAAATGGCAACTGTTTTAATTAAACAAGTTTTGGTTTATTGTTTTCTCAACGCTCTTTGTTTCGTTGGTATTTCTGAATATATTTTTTTGGATTTTGTTTTATTTATATTGCTTAGTATAGTCTTTTTCTGACGTCGAGCGGCTGTGATGAATGTTTTTACAAAACAGTTGTCGCCATTTTTATGTCGGATCATTTAGATATAAATCATGTCTGAATGTGTGAATTCAATGTTTCAACTTATGGACACATAATTGTGGGTCTATTGGGCGGGACATAGCCCGAGAAAATTATTGCTTTATTATTTATTTCAAACGCCTGTATTGTGAAATAAAGATGTTGAAAATTATAACAAAAAAATACATATATATAGATATATAAAATCCAGAAATGAAAAATTATTGAACTGAATTTAAATATGTGAGTATAAATTATAGCTTGTGGTGAAACGAATAACACACAATACTGCAGAGTCAACTCAATAAAATTGTTTGAAAAATGTAAATACCAAAGGTCAAAATAAATATTAATCGAATTCGAGCACATAAAATCCATAGAGTATTAGTAGAACTTTTATTTTATTATGCGAACAAGAAAAGCTCAAATCAAAGATGCAGAAAGTTTTGGTAGCCGCAATGAACTTCGAATTTATCTTTTCTGACGGACAAGTTGTAAATCAAATGGTAAATTTATTAGGTACGAAACGATACAGATCAAAGAGAAAGATTAAATATGTAGTTCAGTATGAATATAAATGTATATTATCACTTAAGTAGGCTTTGGATACGAAAGCATTTTGATAAACAGATAAGAAAGTTATTTAAAATAAGTTAGAATGCACTAGTCGAGACATTTCCACTAGTAGATACTCTGATCTTAGTTTTAAAGTCATAGAAATCTTGCTACTAACAAACTTTGATTTTCTTATCCGATCTTAATGATCATTTTATAGTGTATCAATAACAAGCCAGAGAATATAATATATCAGTTAGAAGGCTATATTTTTAATTACGATCAGAAATAGATTTTCATTGATATTTACGAAATTTATCAATAATATGAAATAAACCTGATTTAAGTATGATATTCGAGAATTTACATTGTTCTGGCTCTTATAGTTGCTAACATCGACTTGTTCATACAGACAGGCAGACGAAAATAGCTGAATGTTCGCGACTTTTCATGCTGATCTATAATATATACACTTTATACACATCTTTATTATACCCTTTGCCTTTTTGAATAGGTTCAACGAATAAATATAGATATTTTATCTCAATTTACTTAAATGATTTACCCAAGTACTTGCCTACTTAAATAGTTGACCTATAATTGGACTAGAGATCCGATTGAAACTAGTGACAGTTTCCCAACTGCATCAGTTTAGTATGTAAGTCCATTTGTTCAGTGTTGTGTGTCAGTCATAAATCATGAACTTTTTGCGAGGCAAACATAAATAGAAAGAGGCAGAGAAAACGGAGTTTATGATTTTGTCAGCTGTGAAACATTTCCAGCTGATTAAATCGATAAATTATGTGCAAATAATGTCGTTTGATGATTAAAATTGGTTGAATAAAATGTACTGGCTGTTTATTTAGTACAAATGCGTTAACAACAAATAAAGAAAGGTCGCATTGCTGCATGCGGCCATGTTCATTAAAACCCATTGAGCAAATCAACAACAAGTCAAATAAATATTTATTATGGATTTAATAAAAAAAAAAAACAAAAACAAAAACAAAACTGCGCTTTAAATATGAAATGAAATAAATCTGAGCGCAAGTGCAATGAGCAAGTAAGAGGGAGAGAGATAAAGAGAGCGAGTATGCAAAAGTGAAAGAGAGCGGAATAGAGCAGACACGGAGAGTGCGACAAATATGCAGGAGGCAGACAACTAGGACAATTGCAACAACAATAACAACATGGACAATGTGCCGCAACAATGGCCGCATAAATTTTCTATGCACAGGCTGCTTGTCTATGTGTATGTGTGTGTGTGTGTGTGTGTGTGTGAGTGTGAGTGTGCGCTCACACTCTGTAATGGCTGCCGCATGCGGAAGTGAAACTATGCTGCCCAGGATATGTGCAATAATTCAAAACGATTCCAAGTTCAAAGCGGCCATTACTCGTGGCCAGCTCCAGTTCCAGCTGTAGTTTAGATGCCCGAATCTGGCTCGAACCCTGGACTTCGTTTCTAGCTGCTGAAATTTATGCAAATGTCTAATAAGCCTGTCAACAGTTAGCCGTTGACTGATGTGCTCGCAACTAGCCAAAACTTTTGAGTTATGAAGTGTTGAATTGGAGCCACAGCCACAACAAAAAAGTCAACTACATATTCAATTCGTGTTACAACTCACCTTCTGTATCCAATTTGAATGCGCAAATCCTTGATCCTCAGCTTATGAATTCAACTTTCAGTTCTGCACGTGCTCCCCAACTTCTTTTCACCGAAACTTTATTTGATTATTTTGTTGTTTGTTCGTGTTTGAACCACACGTTTTTTTTTTATAATTTTCTTCCTTTATATTTGGCTGTCTGCTGCGTTTATGTAAATATTGCTTGATTTGGGACTAGAAATGTTAAGATTTGAACTCGTTCACTCGCCAATCACTTTCAGTTGTGGTTGAGTGTAACGAGTGTAACTTGACACTGATTCACTTATTGCACAATTCAGCGTTTTGCCGTATTCAGACACCTGCCAGACGGTGTTTATTGACTCTTAAGTATCTACATGGGTCAACATCATAAAAACGCGAGAGGAGGTGAGAGAAAACGCGCGCGATTTTCACTGTCTGCGTCTGGCTGTGGCCAAAATGCGACTGCTGCCTGCGGTTCTAATTTTTTTTACGATTATTGTTATGGTTATTATTATGATTTTTATACGATTTTTACGAGCTGTCAATTGGCCCCAGCGTAGCGGGCGGGCGGGCAGGCGGGCAGGCAGGCAGGCGGGCGGGCGGGCGTTTAACGGGACTGTCTGGCGCGTTGCGACGAGCTGCTGACCACGACGACCGTAAGCGACCGAATAGTTTTGGGCAAAGAGACCCAAAAGATGCCGCTGCTTTCAGCTGCTGCTGGCTGCTGTTTGCTGCTGATACTTTGATGATGCCCCCCAAAACGCCGACTGTGTAACAACAATAACAACTACGACAACTACAGCAACGGCGACGACAACTACGACGACAACGGCGACGACGACGACGGGCAACGTGTGAAATACTCGGGTTACACTGCACACGGGTGCGTTTTGTTTTGTGTGATGTTGATTTCTTTACGACTTCTATCAAACTAAACCCATAAAGCATTCAATTCAAAGCATATACATGTGAAAATCCAAGCGAGAACTCCTTATTAATCCAGAAGCGACGCGCCAGCCGCTGTCGCAGCGCTGCCAGCGGCGACAGCGTCGCACTGCCCTCCCCCTCCTTCTCCATCAAAAAAAAAAACAGTATATAAATAATCTTATAAGAAACTCACGCGCCGACAGCGCGAGAGAGAACCGCAGCCGAGGCGCTGCTGACGTTATTTATGCTACTGCTGCCAACGTCGAAGTCAACGTCGAAGTCAACGTCAACGCTAACGTCAACGCCAACGTCAACGTTCAGCGCCGACGTCAGCGCCAGCGCAGGCGTCTGCCATAAAGTATCTGCAGTCACTACGAAACGAAAATCAACACACAAGCACACACACAACAACAAAATGTATCTTCTGCTCGTATTTTGCGCTCCAGAGCTCTCGGCGAGTGAGTGAATGAGTGCGAAATTTACGTTTGCGAGAGCTGCCACCGCTTGTGGCACAGCCAGTTGCCCGTTTTCAGTTGTGTTTGTATCTCACATTCGCACAGCGGCCACTTGCAGCTTTTGGTTCATCGAGTTACGACGGCTAAAATGGACCCTGTACGCACTGGAAATGCCCAATACTGAATAGATTTTCTGTTTTCAGTTTGGTATGTTTTTTAACTCATCGATTATTTAATTCTCACTCCATGTTTGATCAACTTTAGCTATTTAATAATTATTTGGAAATGATTTGCAGATGCTCAAAATACTAGAAGAATAAATACAATTTGATAGGAACCTCAACAAATTTAATATGTTTGAGTAACTTAAGATATTCTCAATTCTTACAACTTTTACTATATATAGTACTGGTTTTGGTTTCCATATGAAGAGCTCAATAGCATATTATTTTCACTAATCATCTCTTGCATTCATAAACTTCAGTATGTTGAGATCTTATCGTTAAGCCTTACTCGAGTGTAAAAACAGTTAGTTAGATAGAACTAGATAGATAGATAAAATATTTCTTTTGACATAGAAGTCCATTAAGTTCACATTAACGAAACGAAAAATAAATTAGTGAGGTATTTTGAATTAATATCATAATAACATCATTAACTTGGAGCCAGCCAAATATCTATTTAAATTATAAGTAATATAAGTTGAAATAAAATAAATAAATAAATAAAATATGTAAAAATATGTGAAAAATATAAATATAAATAAATAAATATTAGTATTTTAATGACTCACTAAAAACTGACACAAATAGGTAATTATTATAAGCATCAAATTAAAATACTAAAATCAAATAGTTTGAAATTCACATGTTTCAAAATGGTTTCATGATTTGAGTAGTGGAACAGTGAGGAGTTATGGCTGCCGGACATTTGGAATCTTTATTTGCCGACGGCATAACAATCATGGCGTACAATCTCAACAAAACACACACACACATACGCACACACACACGCACACTAACAAACACGAATCACAGAACCACCCCAAATGAGCGAAATGGCTCAGCATCTTTCTCTCTTGCTCGCTCGCTCGCTCTCTGCTCGCATCTTTGCTGCTGCTGCTCTCTTGCGTTGCCACAGCTGTTGAGATCAGCAGCGGCAGGCGATGAAGAGGAAGCAAAAGAGAAGCAGCTGCTTTGTTAGCTACAACACCACCACGCACCACGTGCAACATGCTGCTGCTACAGAAAAAAAAAAAAAACCGAAATAGGAAAAAAGGGTACTCCAAACAGCTCCAAACGAAACTTGGCCAACTTTTGTGCTGTCGCTGTCGCTGTCGCTGTTTCTGCCACTGCCAATGCCACAGTCGCCGTCGCTGTTGCTGTCGCTGCCTCGGCCAGCGTCGCCGCCAGCAATTGGCAACGCGTCGTAAACAGGGAGGAGCCGCTGCAACGTGCGCTCATAAAGCATTCTCGCCTGTCGCTTGCTCGACCGCCTGCCGGAGAGCAAAACAAGCGCTCGCCTCGCCTCGCCAAGATGGATGTCGCCGCTGACGTTGGCTGTGTGTGCGAGCGAGTGCGCACCAGCGCCAATGCCAGCACGAGCAACAGGGATGGCAGCATGCGGGCCGCGTTAAGTGTGACGAATGTGCCATTATTTTGCTTTATTGTGTCGTGAGCGGCCGCGTTGCTCTTTTCAATGGGATTTCTCACATAAATTTACGCAGCAGTCGCGCACGGACCTACAAACCGACTCGACCGAGTCGAACGCGTCGCTGTCGACGTCGACGTTAACGTTAGCATTGGCAGCGACTCTGGCAAATCGGCAAATGTGAGCCCGGCCCGACGGCTTCTCTCTGAGTGGAGAATCATTTGGCCTTTAGTCGTCTGCTATGCATGGCCAAAAATGTAGCGGCTAAAACGCTCACAATTCTGATTTTTGTTTTTGCTCATTACATTATTATTATTATCATTATTGGAATATTCTAAAATTATTTTATTAACGACGGACCGCGTTTTCTCGTTCTTCTTCATATAAAATAATTTATTCTTCATTGTCGCTTTCTAACATTTAGACTGTGTTGGATTTATCATTCCAAATGTAGGTCTTATATTGAAAAGAATATAAATGGGGTTCTGATCAGCTTTATATATAGAACATGAGTTCAAATATTGTGAGTACTTTAATGGAAAATCAATGGATAAAAAATTGCAATCATAAATTTAATAGTTGAGTACAAATGGGTTTCAGATTGGTCAAGTTGAATTTAATCGGAAAATCAGTGGTTAAAAATATTCAATTAATCTTATAAAGAGATTTACCTATAGCTTTGACATTTTATAGTATTAAGTTACTGTCTATTCTCTAATTATACCATATAGAGATATTCGTCGGCATATTTTTAATATTTAAGCACTCAGTTAAATTATTAAGTTCACCTAGCTCTATTACTAATCGAATATTATATATATACCTTAATTTGATAGCCGACGGCTTTCTTCTTATCGGATTAAAAGAGTTGAAGCAGCGGGCTCAAGATGATTGGTTTATTAACTGGTTTTCAGCATTTCAAGACTGTTTTTAAGTGACCCGAAATGATAACTTTAATTTATATATGATATTTAAGCAACATATTCCAGTTAAATGTGAAATCCTTAGTTTGACAGCTGTTTCTCAGTTTTTTTTCGGACAATTTTACACTCAATTATGTGCTGCAATAAATATCAGATGAGCGGATGAATCGGTTTTAAAAGCATACTTGGCGCCCCCACCATGATTGTAACTGCGTAAATGTCAATGTGGATGTGGATGTGGATGTGGAAGGTGGGGCATATGAAGGGGAATCTGTGGCACACACAAATGGCAGGACCAAAGCCATGCCCACAGGTCCACGTCTGTGGACCCGTACGCATCGCTGCTCTTTGACAACTGTGCGCCCCTAAATCATTCAATTGGGGCCCAAACAACCAACACGGGCTCGAGGAGGGGGAGGATTACGTAAAGGTACTGTGTGATGGCGGGGGCTCAGCTGGAATCGTGTTGCTGTGTATGTGAATCGTTGTGTGTGTTGTGCTTGTCCCTTTTGTGGCATTCACCTTGGAAAATATTTTCACATGCCGCTAGCGGGCGCCCTCGGTCTCCATTTCCGCTCCAGCGAGCTGCAACAACAACTACAGCTACAACTACAACAACAATAGCAACAACCACAACGACAGTCAGAAAAACAAGACGCGCGTGCCGTTCAGCCAGTGGAGTCGAGCCCTGGAACCAGGAACCCAGGTCTGGGACCCAGGCTGTCTCGTCCTCAACTCGGCTTTAGGTTCAGGCTCCAGCTCGGCAATCGGGCAAATAAGTCAACCTGCTCCAGCTGCAATGGCAACGGCAACAGCAACAGCCCAAAAGTGATCGATGAAGTCGAGCGCCAAATTTACGACGTGAAACTTTGAATTGTTTCGCATGTCGCTTCGATTTTGCCTTCGAGCGGAGTTGCTCATGCATCCTCATTCCTCCCTTCTCTCTCTGTGTCTCTCTCTCTTTTTATCTCTCTTTTTATCTCTCTCATGCATTTAGCGGTTCTGTTAATTTAGTGGAATTTCAAGGGGAAGCCCGAAAAATAAAGTATCATCTATATTTTCTTGACTTTTCTTATAACATTTATCAAATATGTTTGACCAAATAGAAAATGAGTAAGATCTAGTAGAACAAAATTTGTATCTGCAAAAATAATTAATTTGATTTTAAGCGGTGTGTTTTTTGATTGATTTGCTTAATTTAGAAGACTTCGAACTTATTTTATAAATACACACAAAAAATAGATAGTTTTCATATTTTATGTAAGTGTTTTTAATCATTTCCAATTTGATATTATTTTGTCAATTTTTTATTTTCTGCAATGATTTCATACCCTTGTAGAGGCTATTATAATTTTGTCTTGACAAAAGAGACTCACTCACTACATCCCACCATATATATCCTTTATCGGTATCACTACCCGAGTCAATATATATGAGCTGGTCGAAACGGATCACCGTATCCTGGGAATGATCGTTGAAAAGACGAGTTCTTGTAACCCTAACTAAACTTACTAGTTGAGCTTGTTTCTATATTCCATCCATTTTGAGTAAAATCCATCCTATAGCATCAATAGGAGCAATCGGTCGAAAGACATTTTCTTGGATTAAAAACCTTTTTGCTTACTTGGGAATCCCAACCAAACTTGACCAATATGCGTTTTATGCAGCTATTTACATATTAACCGAAAATCTTTGAAATCGGACAAAGGAACGATCGGTTGAAAGATGAATTCCAGTAGGCTGAACAAGATACCATAGCCGAACTTGCCCAATATTCATATTATTACCATATCTTATAAATTTCATGGGAGCATATACATTTTTTTTAATTTGTTGTAAAGTTTAGGTGAAGGCAATTTGACTCGATCTCCAAGGGTATGTAATCTTCGATGTGCTCAAGAAGCGGCTATTTTTTGCATTTGTTCTTTGCAATTGTTCAGAATGAAGTTAAAGTTGAAGTTGTCATTGTTATTGTCATTGTTTTGCTGATGTAGTTGTTTGTGTTGCTTTTGGAGCTGTGTGTGCATGCAAACGAATAATCAGTCAAGTTGATCAGGTGAGTCAATAAATAAAGCGCCAACTGACGGCGCACGGTAGCCGAGACCAGCACCAATAACAACAACAACAACAACAGCAACTGCAACAAGAGCAAACAACAACAGGAGTAGAAGAGAGGCATATGTGTACATATGACAACATTTTAACGGTCGTTTATCATAATTTGTCTTCAAGCCGAGCTAATGCTAACATCAATTGCTTACTTTCAGAACCAAATGGGCGTCGCAGGGGCGTTGACATTGTCGTATTGCTAACGTTAACAAATTTGATTAAGTTCGTTTGGCAACCTAACATAATATGACAAACAATGGCTGTATGAGCACAAATGGCCGTCGACAACATTCGAGTACTGCCAACTGATGTGTGGCAATAACACGAATCACACGAATCTCACATGCACAAATCCATTCATAACAATTTGAGTGGATCACATCAGGGATCATATGGATTTGCATATGAAACTTGGAATGCGACTGCACTTGAAGAACAGAAATTACTTTGTTCAAAATTATAATAGTAATATATTAAATTTGAACATACATGCTACACTCATATCCTTATGAGTGCTGCTCTTAATATTTATTTGTTTATTATCTTATCAGCTTGTAAATTCCCCAGGGGATACAACAACTAAGCCCATTGGGTGTACAACTAATGATATGATTATGAAAAATATTAAAGCCACTAAGTGAGTGAAAATAAAATACGACTACGCCCCGACATAAACATAGTTGGGCCAGTGAGCGAGTGTGTGTGAGAGTGCGAGTGTGCGTGTGTAAAATTCTATACTACATGTATGTGTGTATGTACGTGTTCGTGTGTGTGTTGTGTGTTCATATCTATTGTATCGAAAGCAAATGCGTGTGCGCCATTAAAATGAAAGAAGCGGAACGCCTACAACTCGGATGGTTTTATTTGACGGGTGACGGGAGGGAGCTGGGGATTGGGGATTGGGGCGCTCTTCTGGGTGGTGAAATACGATGTGGCAACACCCAACGGCGCCACTAACAGCACACCCACACACACATACACACGCTCTCCCTCCCTCTGCGAATATACCTCTCCCTGGACACGCACGCAAGCAACGCACGCACGCACGCACGCACTCGACACATGGCGCTATCGGCGCTTCCGGTGCGTGCCCGAGTCCCCCACCCGAACCCATCAAGGTTTCGAGGTTTCTGCCAAAGTTGTAGCAGGCGCGGCAGCCCAAGGCGGTAGGCGGAAGCTCCGTAGAATGAAGAAAGAAAAAATCTAAAACGCAATAACTTTGGGGTGAAAATAGCCGAAAATATCGATGGAGGAGGACAAACAGCAACAACAACAATAAAAACAACAACAACAACAATAACAGCAGCAAGTGGCAGGAGCAGAAAAAAAATTACAAGCAAAATGAGAGACCGAAAAATGCCAAAATAGAAATAAATTCCTTTGTGTGCTCTTATCTATATGATTTGTGTTTCTGGGTGTCGTCAATTGTTGTTGTTGTTGCTGCTGCTGCTGCTGCTGCTGCTGCCGCCACTGACAATGAGTGGGCCGATTTGCTAAGTGGGTGGCTTGGGTGGTTGGCTGGTTGGCTGTGTGGGTGGCTGAGTTGTGGCTGCATCAGCAACATACCCAGTTGGCCCCTGTAACCGCAGAGAACCAAGCCAACTTGGCCCATTTAATGGAATATTTCTTTCTTGGTTTGGCTGACTCAAGGATGCGACAAAGCAGTCGCCTGCCATGTGGCGACTACCATAAGGAGCTGCTGCTTATATCAACGATATTTCGCACATAAATATGCAGGCTGAGGCAATCTATCTTGTGGCACCCGCACGTGAAATTCCTGCCTTTTGTCCAAGCCGCACAGCCTGCAATCAAAATGAGAATTTTTCAGCCAGTTATCCCTGGACTGCTCCTCCCCCTACTCCTCATCGTCCTTGTCCTCGTCCTGGTCAGCCAGGCATTCCATAATGAAATATACATAAGTGAGTATTTAGAGGAGAATGACGAAAAAAAAATGTGTATATATAAATAATATCTCATAATGTCGTGAAGTATCTGCAAATGTTCACAGAGCAGAGCGGGAGCAGGTGGGCCATGTTGCCGAGATAGTCCCCCGACTGCCCCAGCTGAAACACTGGGGACTGGGGGACATCAAAACAGTCGAAGACGGGCGCGAAGCATTCGCATCCGTATATTATAATAATGCGGATAAAGAGATACAATTTCATTGATATCGTCTAAAAGTCCAATATACACAAAGATTTATGGCCACCGGACGGTCGGTCAAAAAAACTTGCAGATTGAAGATGATCCCCCAGTTCCAGCCACATACAAAGGCGACAAGAGACTTTAGCGCGCTGCTTCTCGTATTTTTGTTGTTGTTTGTTGTGGTTTTGTCGCTTTTGTTTTGGCTGGTTTCGCGGCTGTTTTTCGGCGAGCGGGCAAAAAAGATTCATGTTCATGGCCAAGATACACCACAAAATTATCAAATACTCGCACATACATATTTATTTTTTATGTGTGCCGCTGCTGCAGATACAAATATACAATGATACACAGATATGAAGCTACAAGATACATGCCCACTCTCGCGCACAAATGTGCGAACAAACGATTTTTGATAAATGCGCCTCATTACATTTTTCATTATGAGCACCATATATCTTTGCATTGTGGCCAAATACTAATTCGTACATTTCTTGGTTCCTCTCATTGTGGAATGGACATTATTGCTAATTTCCTAGGAATTACTAAGGCCATAACATTCTTTAAATTGTAACGAAAATTCAGTGAAATCCATTTAGAAATAGGCATTGCATCATGTGAAATAATTATATTTGATTTAACTGACATTTATATGATTGTTAGGAACCAAACAGATATAAAATAGAAGCTTTCAATTCTGTTTTACTTGTCTAAGCTTTGCCTTAAATCCAATCCTTTTTTTAATGAATACTAATAATATTATTTATTTATTTATTCATTTCTATTCGAAATATACAAAAGGATTCGTAGTTTACATTAATCAAGGATAATTTGAAATTTCCATGCATTAGGTCGGCTTTGTGTATTCATAATCTATGCATGAGTAGACTAATGTTCCAAATCTTTATAGCATATCTGTGGCTTATTTCCTTTTGACTTTCTGTTGCTCTTTTTTTTGAGATGCAGCAGGCGTGAAAGCGAAAGTAACCGATTTGTTTAGATCACAGCTGGAAAAAAAGAGCAAACGTTCCACAAATGTGGGCAAATGACCATGGAATAATTGCAGCTCGACTCGGCAAGTCATGAGGTCACAAAGGAGGCAAGTGCCAATCTGGGAAGGTGGAAAGGTGCTCAACGCTGTTGAATCGCTGCATGTGCAGTATTAGGAATTTCAACAAACGTATAATCAGGTGGTGGTGGCACACTAATTACCTAGCGTTGCTGCCGTGTGTGTGTGTATGCGAGTGTAATAATGCATAAGAACCAAATTTCAGTTGGCAGCTATAAAATGCAATAATTGTTGCAATCTCGCCGCCAGCAGGCATCGGACGGCAGGCAGACGGCAGCAGGCGTGCGGCCTCGAATTTGTGGTGCAAGGTCAGGAACGGCCCGCAGTCGTGAGGAATCAAGGTTAATTGTCCATTAAGCGAGCGGAGAAAGTGCAAGTGTCTGGAAATGCCACCACCAAAGTGCCATGAAGTGCCCGCCACTGCCATTGCCAATGTCGTAGCCAAGCCCACTCCCGGATTCGGAGTCAGAGCCATGGCCAGCGGCTGGGCTGTATTGCATCTTAACCCAATTGCACGGAACGGAACTGGGTGTGCGAGTGTGTATGTGAGTGTGTGTGTAATTTATGAGGTCAATTGCCTTTGAGTTAAGGTCTGTGTAGTTGGCCAGCTACACTTCGAATATGAGCTGAAAAACTTAGGCATATATTACACTATGACACTTTCGAGCTAATCATGAAATTTTAATATCCATTTAAACGAATTTTTTTATCAACCAGAACGCAGAACATTAAAGACGGACAGCAGGTGACCTTAAAATAAAAAGTAAATAGACAAAATGAACACAATTGGAAAGATTTTATCAAAGCTCTATAGCTTTTAAGCTTTGCCTATTTAAATTGTGTAGCATTTTGCTAGGCAAGCAATCATCCACCTCTTAGAAAAAGTATAAACAAATGTGAATAATTATTTAAACTCATAATTATATATTTGCATCATAATTATCACCATATTAATCATTTTGTAAAAGAATAAAATCTTCTTTAAATATTATCCAATATTATCCAAAGGCAGTCCTTGGAGGGAAGAGGAGACCAATAAATAACACAACTATATATTGTGAATCCATGTGGCACGAGTGAGTACACCCACTATAATGAATTCAAAATCACTTCCGATTTGTCGATTGAATGAAATGACTATAATAAATTTGCACGCACACTGAGTGCTGGGTAATCCCCTCGAAGTTGGGCATAACAAGTGAAAAAAGATTGGCACCACTTAAAAGAAATTGCCAATGATAATGATAAAATAAACAACAACAACAACAACAGCAACAACAAGAAGAGCAACATCAGCAAACGAATGGCAGACAGCAGGAACCGCAATGAAAGAGGCAGCCCGAATGGAAGTTAAGACAAACTTTTATCCTTGTTCCTGTTTCCTTCTGACTCAAATAAACAAAATGCCTACGAAAAGTTTTCGTGAATTTCCATAAAAAGAAAAAGGAGAAGAAAAACAAAAAATAAACCAGAAATACACAACAAGCTCTCGGGCTTGGTTTGAGTGGGTGGTCTGAGGAAAAACAGTGAAAAACCGTAACCGAAACCACATTTTCTTCATTTCGACGTTTGTGGGCTGGTCTTGGTTTGAAGTTCTTTCTATTCGATGAGTCCACTTCTTACGCTCTGACTGACAGCAAAACTTTTGCCAAAAGATACACAGCACACACACACACACACACACACACACACACACACACACACACACACACTCGCAAGCGACTGGCATTTGAATCCTGTGGGAAATCGGTTTCACTCAGTTTCGGAAATGTTTCGCCGTTCCAAAAATATCAACACATTCGCGCAAACAGCAAATAGCAAACAAAACACCCCCAAAAAACTTAGCAGCTAGTTCATGCAAAGCTTGTGTGCTCTTCCATCTATTTTCCCTGGAGACCAACAAACCTAATCGCTTATGGTCGCCTAGTGAAGACACATTGGGGAGTCGCTCGTTCCCTCATTGATTGGACCAAGTCGAGTATCTACCCGAACGTGGTATTCCACGTTAGATGCAAATCAGACAGATGTCAATCTGCAGTTTGTCTGATTGCCACTTTGATTTGTGCCTGGGTGAGATCTGCTCGAAACCCTCTCTCCAGAATGCTCTGTCTGTAGGCCAACACATAAAGGCCAATTCGTATGTATGTGTACCAACTGGCATGCTTTCATTTGCATTTTCATTCCCCCTACTTGGCATGCGGTGCATGGCACCCTCAATTAGTACGGCTTTTTGGTATTTCAAGTGAATTTTGAAATTGCAGCTGATGCAATCGTTCAATTGCAGATTCTTTGATAGCAACCGGGTGGGGAGCTGTGTGCGGGGCTGTCATTGTTAGACATGTATTGCAGTTGGTCATTGATTGGCAATTGCAGGCAATAACATGCCAGCAAAACGACGCACAAATCCCCAAAACAAGCCGTGAACCAAATATTTGATGCAGAGTCGATTGAGGCGGAGTAGGGGCATTCATTTGTCATAGATTACGGTTCGACATAAATTCTAAGCAAAATTTAAGAAAATCCAATTCAATTTATAAAAGAAAAATCAGCTGCAGGAATTAGCTGCTCCTATTGGTCTTTGCAATAAGTTAACTTAAGGTTTTAGATCACATAATTTATATATTAAAAAATATAATCAAGCAAGCAAGAATGCAGATAATATTTTGCTTAAAGACTCAGCGCACTTAAAATCTCAGAATTTATAAAATGAAGTATGGTTTTTATTAAAACAGAAATAAGAATTATTTTTGTAGAATATTAAAATTGATTTGATCATCTCTATGTCATTGCAAACAAAGTATTTTATAATCACGTGTTTAAAAATTTTCTATCGATCATTAATATAATCATTCCTATAATACATTAGTGTTCACTTAATTTTTGTAGCTTCTGTATATTTTTCTATGCTTCATATTAGTTGCTTATATCATTTCCTTATGGGAACACCTTTGATATTCTAATCACAAGTTGACATAAACTTGTCATGGTAATCATTTACTGCAGTTCTAAATTAAGCAATGACAAATAGGAACAATAAGTAAGAACAACAAAAAATTAGCTAAGGTAAACGATTGCATTTGGAAAAATCATAGAGACTGTCATAAACAAGTGCACATTTGCATTTGAGTCAGAGAACGTGTCAGGTATTCAAAATTACAAAGCGAATTCAAAATGCCTTTCTAGACACACAATATACCAATTATACATATACCATATGCACAGTAATTGGCAGCAGAACGCGGAACGCTCGATGTCTAGCTGGGCATGTGATGATGATGATGAAATCTTTATTTATATTTCAGGCAGAAGATCAAAGCTCGCAGAACTCGCTATGCGGTAGGTCTAGCTCGAGTACAAGGCAAATAGGTGGATCGACAAGCCTTATATATATGCACTATATAATGCGACGCAAAAAATAAACTATAAAAATTCCAAAGCATTTTTGCAATTTGGCTAGCCAGCAACAACAACAACGTTTTCCAAAAACTAAACGTTACGTGTCAACGAACAACCAGCAAACCCAGTGAAAATCCATAAAACGAAAAAGAAAATAAAAAAAAAAAAACAAAGGCTGCAGCAAAAACTGCAACTGCAACTCGGAGACGCGACGACTGCAAATCGCATTCAATTTGCTGCACTTGCTCTGTCGGCGGAGGTGGGGAGGGAAGAGGCGGTTCGGTGCCAGGAGCGTTGAATTGTAATATGCCATCAACAATGATGAGCAGATTTACATGCAAGTGCAGCAACGCCGGACGCCAACAGCTACAAACGGACTACCTAGCCCGGCACCCGACACCCCCAATCCCCAACCCCCAACCCCGTATCCCTTAGCCCCAAACAACAACGAATTGCAACGATGTTGATGGCAACGCCAGTGACTCCGACGACGAAAACGACTTAATTAAAACGTGAGCTAAATGCACCATGAAAATAATGAAAAACTGACCGAGTTGCTGCAGGTGGAAACGCACGCCCAAGGCAAGCTGGCAGGCAGTCAGGCAGGCAGGCAGGCAGGCGGAGCAAGCAACACAGACATGGGCCGGCAGGCGAGTCTTACCCAGTTGCATGCAATTCCAGTTATAATTAGTGTCAACAACCACATTACCATGCGTATGTTGAGCGGGCGGGCGTGGGGGTAGTGAAACGAGACTCCATTTTGTTCGATGTGACAACGCAATCACAGCCAAAACTGTCGAAATTGCTCAGCTCGGGCCAAAAATGGTCAATGGGCTTGAATGGGCGATATATGTAGAAGGGCCTGCGGCCTGCCAAGAACTGCAGTTATTAGTGCAACAGCAACAAACAACATCATGAGCACAACAAGCTGTTGAAGCAAATGCAAAATGCTTTTTCTTTTACCAATTCCCATCACGATCAGCGTCGCTTTCGCTACATTTAAAAGACAGTCAGCTTGGCTGGGGCAACAAGAAGGCACTCGAAACAAACAGCGACAAAGGCAACCCATTTGATTCATTTTATTGCACCTTCGGGCTATGGGGCTTACATACAGAATGGGCCAAGCCATCGAAGCTCTCAATCTTTCCTATAATTAACCTTTAATTCAATTTGACTCAGCTCAACTTACTACCTACTAATAAAACAATAACAATAGCAATATTTGCATATTATTTTAAATACACAAATATACTTAGGCCCGGAGTTCATGGAAACCCTCAATCCGACAAAGATTCGCACATTCATTCAGGAATAAAGATTGATGAAAGAGCTATAAGCTCAGAAGGGGGCAGTAGATCTAACAGGTCGCACTGCATTGAAACACCTGATAGTAATAGTTAAGCTTAAAAGCATCCTACAGTCAATATTATTACAACTGAAAAAAACAAACAAAAACAATATTGTATTTCAATTGAAACAACAAACCTAAATCAACTTGATATCTTACAGTCTCTGAACTCGTCAAGACGGACATGGCTATATCTATTCGACTTTTAATGCTGATCAGTATGCTATACGGAGCCAGAGATGCTTCCTTCTGCCTCTTACATACTTTTGCACATCTTCATTATACCCATTTTGTCAGGGTAAAAATAACTAGGAAGACGATGATTATACTTACCTTACCTTGCAGACCAGACTTCACTTAATAACATCATTTCAAATCCAATTTACTTATCAATTGAGTTGGGCTAATCTGGTGTGATATATACACTTGAAGGGGCCGTCTAGGCCTCATCTAGATTATGAATACAATCTTATTTGAATTTAAATTTCTTAGAGCTGCGAACTCGTCATTTTTGAATACCCTGTAAGCTGAACACATATCATGTACATATCAAACACTTGTAACATAAATGAATATATTTTAATTCAAACTGAAGCCTCGAAATTTAAATCACAACGTGTTTAGGTAATTTTTATTTTTATTATTGTGCTATGGATCGACTCTGGGTGCATATGGTAATATCAGTCCTATCACTGAGAGCGGATTCCTCCAGTTCCTTTAAACCATTTGTTGAAAACGATTGTGGCTTTGCCGATCGCGAGGATCTAAGATTAATGTGCCATGGTGAGATTTCAGATCAGTTTGAGCATGACTGGGACAAGGTATCTCCTCCAATGGGTACTGTATATTCGATCTGGCAGACCAGTCATGATCTGGTAGCTATGGCGGCGTTCTATGACACAGTTTTCTTCAAATATGACACAATCATGATTGATCCTGCAGGAGCTCGAGTAGAAGTCAAACACAACAACGGAGATTATCACACTATAAGAATGCCGAAGTCGCAGGTCTTCTGCTTCAACACAGAAATACCCTTTGTCAGCGCTCTCCAACACACTTGCCTCGGCCAGGATCATGTGCTGCGTGTACCGCGCCATACAATTCTTTACTACGCATCCCCCGAAGGCACCATTGAAGCTGCCAATATGCTCTCTAGCAGTCTGATCTTAACTCTAGTGACCGTACTCTTTGTTACTGTTGCCAAACCAATCCAATGAATTCAGTGTATTGTAAATTTTTAGTCAAGTTGTTAATAATAAAGCATTTTATTTTATAGATCTGATTTTGATTTCATCAAGTACTCGGATTAAATCTCATTTCCATTATCGCGAAGCTGAGTTTCGGCCCTTAAGGTGGAATAAAAAAAATCAAAGAGAAGCGGCCAATTTTTAGTGTTCAATAGAATTTGAATTGCATTTTAATGCGATTAATCTCAAAATAACGTTTAATACAATTCGACGAATAATTAAATAAAATGATATACAGCTTTAGTAGTTGAGATTTGTAACATTGAATTCCTCGGTTTTTTTGTCAGTAAATTATATTTTAGATAGTAAATCGTATTATGAAGCAGCTCTTGCTGATTTTGTTCAACTTAAGCCTATGGCTTGGAGGTGTCATGTCTGTGCCTAATTATGCTACAAACTATGCAGAAAACAGCGGGAGTTGCGATTTTGCCAACAACATTGAACTAAATCTGATCTGTGAGAGTGTGATCAACATGGACCTTGTACTACGTTGGGGTGATGACCGTGTGATGAGGGGCGTTCCCTATTCGGTTTGGCGCTCCAGTGGGTCGAACCGACACGTGATACTAGTGTCATTCTACGCATCGATAATTCGAAATTCCAATGTGATTACCGTTGATCCAGCCCGATTTCAGATACTTGGCAAAAATAATAATAATGGCAACGATTTTACCAAAGTGCATTTCGCCCATTCGGATATGCACTGCTTTAACTTCTCCCTACGTTATTTTAACGAGCTGCTGCACAGCTGTCGTAATGAGCCCTTCACTCTGGATGAGCTAGCCATGGATCAAGGAATATTACAGTATACTGAAAAAAAATTACCCAGGCTGGCTGCCTCTAGGAGCACGCCTTACCCAATTCTCCCCCTGCTCGCAGTTATAGCTGTTTACCTCAAATAAATATGAATCGTATTTTCTTAGACAAATTTTGTCTTCAATGTTAATAAATGTATGCTGTGAATATATAAATATGGTTGATGTATGTAAGACAGGAAACAAACATCTTTGGCAAAGTCTGCTAAGGAATTAAGGGATTTCTGAAATAGTTATGCAGAAAGACTATCATTAAACCACTTGTTTTATTGGTACGAAAAAAACTCTCTTAGACATTTTATGAAATTTATATTGCTATGAAATGTTAGTAAGACAAACATATTTACCTTCAACCAGAAGACACTGAATATCATAGTATTACATTTTTATATTTAATCAACTAAACTGAGAGCACTCAGCTTTACTAATATTAGTTTTTTAGTCAATATGAAAATACGTTTTTATACCCTGAACCCATTAAAAATGGATAAAAAGGGTATAATGGTTTTGTGCAAATGTATGTAACAGGCAGAAGGAAGCATCTCCGACCGCACAAAGTATATAGAATTTTGACCAGGATCAATAGCCGAGTCGATATAGCCCTGTCCGTCCGTCCGTCTGTATGAACACGCAGATCTCAAAGCCTATAAGAGCTAGAGACTGGTTAGGAATATTGGGTCTCGTATACCAGGCGCAGATCAAGTTTGCATTATTTTATCGATAACTGCTTCCGTTTATCGAATATCGATACATTTACAGTTATTAATACATGATATGCATAT
Organism: Drosophila setosimentum; assembly: GCA_035043505.1. Lineage (NCBI taxonomy): Eukaryota > Metazoa > Arthropoda > Insecta > Diptera > Drosophilidae > Drosophila > Drosophila setosimentum. Next base: position 6,872,530 of record JAWNMY010000001.1, read on the forward strand.
GCATACTATTGATCAACTGCCCACATTTCGTCAAGATCGGATAGAAAATATATTCTCATATTGATCTCATTTCTATCAGCAGCCGCAAGCATTTTCCGTATGCATAAATATGCGAGCGCATGTGTGAGAAAGGGATGTCATGATAATCGACGCGAGCCTCAATATGTTTGTGTATTCTGCAGAGCCCCGCTACCTATGATTGCGTATTTCACGTGTTCGTCGGCAGATGGCGCTTTCAGAGCTGCTTGCATTTCAGTGTATATCTTTTTAAAGGGGAATTTGCGAATAATAATAGAATATATTTAATAACTGGGTTCAGGGTATATCGCAGTCGAGTTCACTCGACTACAGCACTCTTACTTGTTTTATTTAATTTTTGAAATGTTGACACAAACCAGACCACAGTGACTAAAATATTTAAAATTACCTTTAAAAAGTTACGAATGAAATTGCTTAAATTTATATTTAGGATGTAATAAACTAAAAAATTGTATATTAAAATTAAAAAAAAAAGGAAATGATACATTATTCTGCGAAAACACGAAAAAAAAATCACAACAAACATTTTAAAGCTTTAGTATCTTTGTAATAAGGAAAGCAAAAAATGTTGAGAAGAGAAGGAGAGAGATAAAGATTGAGACAAAAAATAGTGAAAAAATACGAAAACATCTCAGCCAGTGAATTAAATAATATGACAATAGCTTTCAGCTCGCTTAAAGGTTTCCTTGAGGTTTATTAGTATTGAAAATATAATTAAAGGAAGAGAGAGATCTGTCCAGAAAATGAGAAATAAATCATTGCGATATTTACAAATGACATAAACAGGATGGTGCAACGCATCGTATGAAGGCAATACTTAAGGCACAAAACTCCTAGTAGCCCTGCTGTGAATAGAAATGTTAAGACGACAACACTGAGAAGTGGTTTACGGTTAACCAATGAAGCCTGCTAGAGTACGTTGGAAGGCAGAGATTCGGATCCCAGTTATGGCCAGTTGTGTGGATTTATTACATATCAATGGGAGGGCAAAATCTTTACAATTCTGTCTAATATTGCAATCAACTATCGGTTATCGATAGATTGAAAGAAACTATGTAGATATTTTTAACACATCTCACAATTCAAAGAATAGTTGAATGGGCCACCTTCAGCTCATTTCTTTGATGGGCAATTATGAAATTGTATTGCTGGCATAGTTGGGCAGAGTTTTGGGAGTGCTTTCATTACTGGCAGCAGCCAATTACTTCCAGTCGTTTCCTACATTACTTTATCTGCTTTCGTATTCAAGTGTGAAGTGCCCGGCAAATGTACACGCAATTTAAATGAGCAAAAACGCCCATCCGCAGTTGCCACTCAAACTCCAAGCGGCAAATGAGTTTGCCCATTTCTTTTTTCTTTGCAATGCTCATCTATATGCGAGTAGATGTGGAGGGGTGTGTGTGCAGACAACGTTCTCTTGCCCACATCCAACCGCACACCTTTAATCAGCATCTGCTGCTCACATCTTCAAGTTTCCACAAAATGCTTTATTGCATTTTGTTGTGTTATATTACCCTCGTGTACCCACCAGAAAAAGGAGCAGCAGAAGCAGCAGCAGCTGCCATTGCCTGGCTGTCAGTCTGTGTCGGCTCCAGGTCCTGGCTGTGGTCCTGCCAGCCATCCCCCAATGCCAAAACCAAAACCGAACCAAAACCCAGCCCCAGACTCTGGCCAAAGCAGCTAAGGCAGCGCAAATGTCCTTTTCTTGTTCCACCCGAACTCGTACCAGCCCACCCCCCACCACTCAGCCGCCAACAACTCAGCTCAGCTCAGCTCGGCTTGCCTCGTTGCTTTGTGTGTGTGTTTTCTGTTTTCTTTTATTTTTATTTTGCTGCTGAGTTTTCTTTTGGCATTTTTCGAAATTAGTTTTTGCTCGGTGCGAGTTGAGTTGACTCGAGTCGAGTCGGTTTTAATATATAGCATCCCATACATATTTATAGAGCTGCGGCACATTCATCTTCAGGCCATACTCCACCCGCTGTCATACCCCTCCTCCCCCCAACCTTACCGCACCACCCCTCCCCATTGTGTGTGAGCGTGCGCAAGCGGAGGCGCTTCACCCACTTAACTTGGCATAAAGCAGGAAAAATGGTTGTTATTCTCTGCCATTGGCAGCATCATCAGCATCGTTTCCTCATCTGATCCAACGTCAAAGCAAATACATGAAATACAAAAAAAAAATTCAGAATGGTCACTAATTTCTAAACGCTTCTGTATAAGCGGGTGTAGTAAATGTGCTGGCTACTTAAAAATTCAACTTGGTCACATCTGGTGTCATCTTCAGGCTAAGTTTTGGCCATATGAAGCTCTATGCCCAGTGGACAAATACGAGCTAACAGGCGGAAGCATGAGACTATTGTCAGTTAAGGTACAGTGGGAGAAATTTCAGTTGACAATCTTCAAAATGTAATCACGATTTTCTTACTAAAAAGGCAATCCTCAATAAATAAATAAGAAATGTATACAATTAATAAATCTAATTTATTTCTTTGACAATAGTAAATTTGATGCAGGATTTTCTTAAACTTCATTACTTAAAAACAAAAAGTTTACTATTTAATAAATAATAAATATGTGCAATAAATAAATATAATATTTTCATTTGACAATCTTAGAAAGGTGAAAAGGATTTTCTTTATCATCAATAATTAAAAATAATGCAAACTTTACTAAAAAAAATAAATAATATATTATATTAATAATAATTAAATTGCACGCCAAATTAACAGACATAGGTTTAATTCTTGAACTACATTTTCATATAAATGTTCTTTCAAATATTTAACAGTTTGCCTACCGTTAAATAATGCGTTTGTCACACTTGCTTTTGTTGCTTTGTCAAATGCCGCAAACTTTGAGTTAAGGCAGCTTCCACTGCACAACGCTTACTAAAAAGATGAGGAAGAAGAAGAAGAAGAAGACGCGGAACCACTGAATTGGAATTTAGATGAGGGTAAGAAATAATTCATTCGCTCATTGCGACGTAGCTGAAAACCATTGCACAAGTGCTGGGAGTGGGGGGAGGGTGAGTGGGTGCGTGGGTGCGTTCGAATTTCCCTTACTATATATGCATGTATATATTATATACACCTAATATCCTTTTTTCGCACTTTCGCATGGGTTCGCTGTCACACCGCCCAACCCTCCCCTTGCTCGACTGATGCGCACGCAATTTGCTTGGCAAAGACGAGAAACAAAAAAAAAAACAGCAGCAGCAACAGCAGCAGCAAAGCTGCGGGAAAAGTAGCAACAAGAAGAACAAATAAAACATTTTATATAATCTTAGGAAATATATCACACTTAGCGCGCTCGCGAGTTCCCCCCGCCCCACCGCTCCCTCACCCACTCCCCAACTCACTCACTCACTCACTCACTCACTCACTCGCTCAATTCACAGGCCCTGGCACAGGCATCTCTCCATCTTCATCTACATTCACAGTGTGGAGCGAGGCTAAGAATCCGATTTCAAATGCGCTGCGTTTTTATTTTTCTTTTTTTTTTCGTCTTGCTTTCGCTCTTGCCCATTGTCTACTCGTCCAGCTGTCGGCTCGTCCTGTTTCGTGCGTCCTGCGTCCTGCGTCCTTCGTCCTGTTCGAGCAGGCACCATCTTGCGCTGCTGTTGTTGGTGGTGGTGGTGATGTTGCCGCTGCTACTGCTTGGTGGTGGTGGGTGTTGTTCATCTTCGCTACGTGCGAGAAAAATACCCTCGAACATATTAAATTGCGAATGCTGAAAATGCTTTATGGCTTTTCAGTTAGATTTATTTCCATTTTGTATGTTTTATTTATTTATATTTCGACTTTGCCGCTCTCTTGATACTCCCACTACTCCATATACACCCACACGCACACATACACCGAAATGTTTTCTACCCTTACCTATTCTCTCTGTCAGAGGGGTGAGTTTTGTGTTTTGGGTTCTGGGTTTTCAGTTTCGGTTTCAGATGTGCCAAATACATATTGTTGTTGTTGTTGTTGCTGCTGTTGCTTTGTTCGTTGCTTTTATTTTTGTTATGGCTGCTTTTGTTGCTGTTGTTGTTTTTGTTGAAGAATGATAGCGAAACTAATCGAAAAATAATTGGATGTTGCCACTGCCGTCGTTGGCAACGTTCTGCCTTTCTTTGGCTTTCCTTTTCTATTTTTGTTTTTGAAGTGAAAAAGTTTTTTTCTAGCCACTTGCATTGAATTCCCCAATGCATCGTAATGTTTAAACAATTTAAAGCCGACAGCATTTGGCTTTTATTCTGACAGCAGCAGCTGCCAAATGTACTCCACACTTTACCCCAAATCATTCCTCAAGCGTGTGGATTAAATTTATTTTGCATAGAAATAAGATATTTAGATTTCAAGTTTATATTTACATACGTAGTCGTCGGCGAATTATCAAATGACGTAGAAGAAGCCTTAAACAATAATACAAAGCAAGCGTGCTCCAGTCGAGAATGATCGACTGCCAGCACTCTTTGCATATGGAGAGTGTCAATGCTCAACGTGCAACGTGCAACGTGCATTTGCATAGAAAATGCCTAAGAACAATTATAATGCGATTGTATAATATAGTTAACAGTGCGTGCACATCGGATACATCAAATGGGCACAATTCAAGTATTATTATTAAGCTTCTTTGTTTTGATTGAATAAACTAGTCAATTCACGATTTGCATGTATTTAAAGTCTACATTCGCAGCAGCAACAAATAAATAGTCAAGAATTTTGATTTGTTTTTGCTTGCTTAGTTTTGCTTTGTTTGCTGTTGCACTAAATACAATTAGTTGTATTTGGTTTGTAATTTTCAATTCATTATAATATTGATTTAAGAATGGCTTACATTCAAATTTTAACAGGCAAATACAAATATTTATATATCAAGTATCATAAAAGTTGTGACTTTCATTGCAGCCAAAAATTGATTTTGTGTTCTGATTGTAGCATTACAATGAATTTTGTCTGAATAATGGTTCGTTTTTTCTATTATATAAAAACCATAATATCATAATACAGTCAACTGAAACGCATGATAGTAATGAGCTCGCTCGTAATTAACTAATTGCCATTCCAAAGTACAAACATTTTTACAACGATTAGCAGCAGAGACATGGAAATCGCATACTTCGCTTTATATATTCAAATTTATCATGACCGATGTCCAGCAGAGAATTTATGCATTAAGTGCAGCGACAACATTATGCTCTTCTACCCTATCTCTCTCTCTCTCTCTCTCTCTCTCTTTGTCTCTTTCTCCCTATTTATCCCTCGCTCTTTGTTTAATTGAAAATAAGCAGCACAGTGCGGAGTGAACAACAAACCAAAACCGAACTCAAATCAACTCAACTCAACTGAACTGAACTGAACCGAATACAACATATAGCTCGGTGCTCGCCTGCTGGCTCCAATGTCCAACATGCTGCTGTTGTCTCTCCTGGATTTGGTCTTGGTCCTCGTTCATTGTCTGTGGCAATAAAAACACAAGAGGAACGCGTGCAACGCGCTGGATACCAAATTAATTTGGAAGAGAAAATGGTCGCATGCTAGTAGCCCAATATGCGTTTGAGCACAATTAGTGGTTGCCAGTGTTTGCAGCAGAGGTAACGAGGAATGGAAGTGACATGGCCCAAAACACAAGCTGTGATGGCGAATCTGTCCCTAAACGCAATGTGACACGAAAACTGCAAAATGCAGTTCGATTTTTGGTTTTTTGGAATCTTAAAGTTAAACGCCGAACACAAGTTGTGGTACTCGCATAATGTGAATGGATTCACAAATATATTTTATGTACTCCCAGTAATGTTGCAAATTAAAACAATACGCCACATAAATGCTCACGGAGCCGCACTTCCAGCGGCCATTGTTGGCGCAGTTTCCTGCCGACCGTGAACCGCAGGATCGCTGCACCAGCGGCAAACCACCCAAAACCACCCACAAACATGCTTACTAACTTAACCCAATCCAAGCATTCGGTTCTCTATTCAAATGTAAATTTTTCATGAACGTTTCGCATTGACAATGAATTGCACTCCGAATTCCGTCTGGAGTTTTGAGATTTTTTTATTTTGAGGCGTTTGCTGGCAAATGCGCACAAAACGAATTGCCTGCCATATCCTTCCGCGTATTAATTTTTAACCACACGACCACACAAATACAAAAAACCTCCGACTGCAGTCCTTGCCATGCAATCAAAACTCAGCCAGACGCAGCTGACAGGATGTGGCACTACAGAGAGAGAGAGAGAGAGAGAGAGAGAGAGCGGCAAACAATTGACGGCCTGTTGCCAGACAAATGTCGAGCTCGAGTCCCAATTCCGCATCATAGTCCCAGACCCTGTCCCCTCACCCACTTCTCACTTGTAATTGTCGCGGCTGCTGCCGTCAACGCTGTGTGGAATCGTTTTAATAATTATTTAAATTATTCTTGTTGAAATTATTATGGCGGTTGTAAGTGTCGCGCCCGTTCCGTCCCTTCTCGTATACTCTCAGATTCTCTTTTCTCTATGTTTCCCTCTGACCACGATCCATTTCTGAATTATGCGTCGCATAAATCATTTGGTGGTTTTCACAGTCGATGTATCGTCGATTTGGCTACTGAGCGGCCCGTTGCCTTTGGGATCTGCTATCATTGTACTATGCCAGTGGAATTGCATGTTCTCGATTTTAAAATAGATGCATTATGGCATTCACGTTGGTTCTATTAAAAGACCTAAGCTAAATTATAATGATGGAGCCTTTGAAGCCGCAAATTCTTCCCTATATTCCGTTGCAAGTATTATCAGTCAAATTTGTACTTTAAAATTTAGAGACTGAACGTTTTGAGTTATCTAGAGATACTGTCTAAGTTAAAACAACAAGGCATGAATTTAATTTACATGAATGTAAATGGATGAGATGAATAAACAACTAAATTTGCTGTTTAATCGGATTAAAACAATCACTTTATATTCACCTTATTCTCATAACAAATTGAATAAACGTTAAATTAATAAAGCTTAAATATAAATTAAATGCGGTTCTTTAATAATATATATATTGTATCTAATGAAATAATGAAAGTTAGAAAAGCGTAGAGTGAAATATAAAAAATAAAATAAGAAACTCAAATTATTTAATTCAATAATTTTAAACGCTTTGGAAATACTCTCAATGTGAGAGTCAGACGTGGAGTCAGTTAAAAACCTATTTAAATTGTACAAAAGAGTTCAGCAAACAATAGATATTATTATGTTATATATATTAAGAATCGTAGCTTATTTTATTGAATAATATTATATGCGCAGGGGAAACCTCAGTCCGAGAGCTGAAGAACACAATCATGAATAAATAATATCTGCAAATATATTTGTAAAACAATTTGACCTCTTTAGAGGTTGCACACAGACGACCAAGATTAAAGGCACCCAAATCATTTAGTCAATAGCAAAAACGAACAACATCTAAGCACATATACACACACACACACACACATATATATATACAAACTGAAGCCAGTTGCATACGCAGTCGTAATGAAATCCTTCGCTTTATTACCATGCAATATTCATAAATTTCTGCACAACATCGCCGAGGACTGCAGCAGCAACAGCAGCAGCAGCACTAAGAGCAACAACTGCAACTACAACAACAATAGCAACAACTACAGCTGCAGAAGAATCTAACAACAATGCGAACAGAGCGCAACAATGGCAAAGTGCAGTAAGAGCAGGAGCAGGAACAGGAGAAGCTAACACCACCACCCCCGCACCCCATCGACTGTGGCTCGTTACTTGTTGAGAGGTGTTGAAACTGTTGGAATATAATAAATAATAGCGCTAAGTACTACTTTAAGAATTTACATGCGGCAATTGCAACAGTCGCGGCAGCAGCAAATCCTAAAGCTAAGGCAGGCAAGACCCACAGCCAGCATCCACGAATGGAGTGTGGAGGAGCCGAGGGGCTGGCAGCACGAGAGGAGCACTCTGACGCCAACATGGCTGCAAGGATTTGGCAACATACGCAAACACACACACACACACACACACACGCACGGTTGTGACTTGCATTTTGAATTATAGTCGGACAACATGAGGAAAGGCAAAGGCAGCAAGAGGCAAGAGTTTGAGACAACGGGGTCAACATGGGCACACGGACGAAGCATGTCGAGAAGCTTTTGCATTGTGCGGTAGCTGTGAATCTTTTTGTGTGCGCCTTTGTCTCGCTGTATGTGTGTGTGTGTGTGTGAGTGTGTGTGTTAGTTAGTGCGAGTGTGCGACTTAATCCTTTTGAGTTTTGCCGCATAAGAAGTGCTGCAGGGCTGCAAAGTAGATGGGGGGCATGCAAACACAGTGTGTCGCATTAATGGAGCCACCATATGAACAAAGGGTAAAGGGAGTGGGACGTGTGGGGGCAGCGGCGTGATAAATAAGCCGCCATCAATAATGTCTAAAATAAATGTTGGCTTATTAAATCCCATTTCCCTGCATCAAGTTACAGTTAAACAAAATGAGAAATGTGCCCGGCTATTTGGCCAGTGTGGTTATCCCGCAGACCGAGTGTCCTTTACTTGATGTGCTCGCTGGCAACGTCATCAGCAGCAGCGGCAGATAAAAAATCCATTAAAATAAAAATACGATAAGGTTCGCCTTGTAGTGGAAGCGTGAAAAAAATCGTCTAAATTTATGCGGCTTTGCCATAAATTTGGCAGGCTATAAGGATATCATTAAAGCGCACCAGCACACACACACCCACACAACCGCACACACTCACACTCACACACACACACACACAACATCTTGACACAACTTTCACTTTCATACAATCTACGGGAGTGTGTGCGGCTCAAGTTTGTCCTTCAAAATGTGCCGCACAATGGTAAAATTCAATAAGATGCACAAAAATATAAAATAAGCAGATATATTTTATTTGGAAATTTTTATTAGATTAACTTCTTAAATTTTCTTCAAAGCTTAATCTTAGGTAACAGAGTCAGAGAGTATACAGAGTCTAAGGCTAACAAACACCATTATACCATTTATCCAATTTATTATAGGTTCAGGGTGTAAAGCTCATACATATGATCAAGTATTCGTATTTAGTCAAATTTAAAAAATTTGAATTGTGATATTAAAAAAAGAAAAAGACTTTAAAATAAGATTTGGAAAAAGACGAAAAATTTCACTTTTAACACCTTAAAGAAATATTTAAAAAAAAAAAAAAAACTTAAATGTAAAATTTGTATATAAAATAATGTTTGATTCGCATTTAACACTTGCATTCCATTGTGCGGTAAATTTAGAAAAACTCAGTCAACGATGTCTCGGCTTGCTGACTGGCAGCCTCAGAAACATCACGGCACATTAATAATAATTTTCGATATTTATGACGGGAAACATCTACCATGTACAATGTGAACTGGAACTGTGATTACAAAATGCCGCCCAATAGCGGTGTCCCCCGCCTCCAAAACTAATGGCCATTGATTGTGTGCAGAATGTTTGGATAAGCAGCGTTGCGTTAGAGCATTGAATGTTCGGCATTTGCATTGGCTAGTTGAGTGGCAAGAGTATGTGTGTATGTGTGTATGTGTGTATTTGAGTATTTCTTGCCAAATTGTTGGGGGTTGTGGGGTCAGAAAGTTTTTATTTGTTCGCTAGCCGGCGAAAATAAGCTGCAGAAAATGCGGAAAAAGAAGAATTTCATTTATATCGAAATAAACAAGCACTGGAAACCCTCTGTTTGGGCGCACTCCAACGTTATTTATGATGTCATCCATCATTTTTATCGTGAAAAAACATTTTCCTGTCTCAGCCTGCGACTGAGCCCGGCCCAGCTCCCGGGTCCTGGCTCCTGGTTTCTCCTGCTGCTGCGGCTTTGCCTGTCATTGGCCAAGGACTTTTTGTGTCGTTGTCGCTGATGCGAATGCCTTCGTCGTCGTCGTCGTCGTCTTTCTCTCCTTGGCACTGCGAAACAAGCATATATGCGGCTGCCAGGATCCTTGAAGAAATTAGAGAAGGTCTTCGAAAAAGGACGTAAATTTCAAGGCATGACTATGCTCAACGACTCTAATGATGCATCCCACCCAACTCGCACCGCCCCCCACCCACTACCCATCGCCCACTTCTCACACCGACAGCCCCCCGCCTGGTTAGCAGCCATTGAAGCGCACCGAAACCAAACTCCATCTTCCAAAGGCAGCTAGTGGAAAGCTAGCATGGGGATGTTAATGAAGTGTATGCGAATGAAATACGGAAAATTACAAATTGCCTCAGCAAACCAACAACACCAATAACAACAACGAAAAATCCAAAACAACAACGAGAAAAACTGCAAATGTTGTTTACGATGTTCACGGTTTCCTTTCGATTTCTTTGGCAATTTATGGTAGAGGGCATCATTTACGTCAGGGTAACATTAGCTCCGGTTTTAGATTGGTCTCCAGCTCAAGTGCCATTATTTTGGTCAAAGACTCACATTTCCATCGGCCGTGAACGGGATTAATTAACAATTGTTGGTGTTGAGATTGATTCATAGAATGTATTTTTTATTTTATTTTATTGAATTTTTCATAAGACTTTATATGATGACTAAGAATTAACTTCTTAGATCGGTGTATTTTAAGCGAAACTGTGATTTCACAGTCATACAGTCACAAATCTTCATTATATTTGGTGTAATGTGTTAACAAAACAGTACCAGCATCATTTGAATGATAAGATCAAAATACCGAAGCTTGATATAAACGCATGAGCCGATTGATCGAATTGAATCTTAAAAAGCATATGTTGCCTTTTACCCCATTTGTAGTATTCATTAACCTTAAAATGAACCTAAAGTATGCCATAGAATGGAACAAAAGGTTTTATTACATTTAGTACTTCTGGTGTTAACTTTATTTTAATTTTTGTGTGTTTTTATCGAAGCTGGTCTCGAAAATAAAATAGGTTTCTCCTGCTTTATGTCAATCCAGCAGGAAGCACAAGGAATTTCTTTCCAGAGCCAAGGCGGCAATCTTCGTCGCTTGTCGCAACGTCGTTATCGTCGTCGTCGGTCATCAAAAATAGTTTATATCAACAAATCACATAAGAATAAACAGAATAGACAAATCTTTAATAAAAATGTTCGTCAGAGCCTTTGATCTTCTTCTTGTATTCTTAAATCAAATTTTTCGGGCTAGCACAGGGTATCTCAGAGTCCAGATATTTTCTAAAAAATGCAGCGTCCCAGTCTCTAATATTCTTTCTCTCTCTCTCTCTCTCCTCTCTCTCTCTCTCTCTCTCTCTCTCTCTCTCTCTCTCTCTCTCTCTCTCTCTCTGTTTCCCTCTATTTTGAACATTCTTAATTCACATAATGTCATGCAACATATCCTCGTGTTGCCTGCCAAGTACTTGTAAAATATACAAGTTTATAATGTACGCAGAAGGCACATAAATTAAAACGTATTTCACTTGGAAGAAAAAATCCACGGCACATAAAACAAATAGCATTCAAAATTGTAAGACGCACGAAAGAAATCGCACACATTTTGTACGTAATTCAAATCGGAGACAAAAATAAAGAATATGCTGTGTCTCGACTATAGTCGAGATCCCAAAAAATGCTCGATATTTAGCATTTTCATTTCAGCAGACAGAGACGTTTTCTAGACGAAATACAGCCAAGGAAGCTAAATGTTTTATATATTTGTATATAAAATATTGACTTACATTGCTCAACATAAAATGTAATGGAAAATAACATTTTATATCGAAATCGAAAATTTAAGTTTGATTCCATCAGCATTTCTTATACTTTAATCAAAAGGATGTTTGTTTGCTTTAGCTTACTGTGTACATTTGTTCTGCTGTCACATCTGTAGTTTATTTGCAATCAGCCATCGATGTTTGTGTTTCTCCATACGCTTTGTCAAGCTGCGTGTATTTGGATATGTGTGCGTGTGTTTGCTCGACGCCATAACTCAAGTTGCGGCACAATGTGATCATTGGATCGCATGATTTGGATTTATTCCTGACGCTCCATTGGACATATTGCCGACATGTGTTCCACTCATGTCGCTTAAGCAATGGAAATTAAATTAACATAATCGAAAAGCGATTCCACCCCCCCCCCCCCCCCCCACCACGCCACCCCTCCATTTTTCACTCTTCTCGCATTTATTTATAACTTGTCAATTTCTGTTGCTGCGAATGCCGATGACAGAATTCATTATTTTGCCACATAAATTCTGGCCGACTGACTTTTTGTCTGTGGTGACAACTCTGTTTGTTGGAAACGGACTCCATGCAATTAAAAAATTGACATTTTTTATTATTTTATTATGAGGAATATATCCGTATGCAATTATTGTGGCATATGATTGCTTTATATTTATTTTCAAAATTCAGCTTGAAGTATGAAGTATAAAATGTTGACAATTTTATAAGTTTAATATAATTATTTTTCAATTTAAATTTTATATCAAATGTTTATTTTATTTTTGAATTTAATATGGAAATTTTATTTCTTTAACCCTATTTTTTTTAATGTGTGCACATCAAATAAGTAAGTAGCTCTCTGTCCCACCATTCTTAATTTTAAGCTAAGAATAATGTAAATAGTTCTGAACTGCTAGGCTAGGCAATAGATACATATATATGAACTAAAGACTTTTGCAACACCGTTTATTGTATATTATTCGCTCATTTCACCAGCAAGAAATCTGCAATGGGAGCAATAAGTAACTTATGAATTGTAAACCCATACAGACCCACTGGACTTTGTGGAATCATGCCCACAGAAACAACAACAACGATTTCTCAAAAATATAGAGCCAAATTAGAGCCAACCTTATTGAAACTTTAATGCCCTAAACAAACAAGGCAAAGCTGCTGCTGCATTGCCAGGTCTAAGGAGCCAGAAATGAGAAAGGAGAGAGATTAAGAGAGAGAGCTAAAGAGGATGTGGGGTTAGTCATGCGGAACCACTTACAAATCCATAAATGTGAATATTATTACTAAAATTGTTGTTGTTGCTTGTAGCTGTGGTTGCTGTTGCTGCTGTTGCTGCTGTTGTTGTTGATTTTGTTTTGTTGCTGTCGTTGGCATTGTGCAAAGTCTGCCGCATGCCCATGGGGACCCGTGATGACTCAGGGGGCAATTTGTGTGGGGCATGGACGGGGGGCAAAACACCGCAATGACTTTAGCAAATAGTCAAGCAGCATCGAGAGACAGCATCAACAAAAACAAAAACAACAACAACAACAACAACAACAACAGCAGTACAAGCAACAACTATGTTTGCACTTTGGTTTTGCGATTTGCAGTTGCAGTTGCTGTTTCTGTGTTTGTTGTTCGGGCGCAAATAAATTCCAGTAGCTTTGATAGCCAGCAACCGGAAACAAACGATTTTATTGGTAGTACTACTACAGCAATTGTTGTTGTAATTGTTGTTGCTATTGGTATTGCTGTTGCTGTTGCTGTTGCTGTTGCATGCAAGCTATTGTTTTTGTTGTCATATAACATGTCGAATTATTTGCGATTTTGGTTATTTGGCTTTTGTTTTCAGCAACCCGAGCAAAGAGCTACCAGTGCGTTTATGGCCAACTCCCCATTTCTTCTGCCCCTCCCGGCAATTGATTTTATTTTATTTATTGTTTTGCGTTAAACTATTAAAATATTGTCGTATGTTTTTTGCAGTTCAGCTCACTTGATCTCTACGGTCTGGCTTTTTTCTGGCTTCTGTTCGGCCAAATGAATAATATTTGTGGCGTCGTTCTGCTGTTGACTCAAGTTTGGCAAATAATTTGATTTCCAAACCAATAAATTCCGCAAATATATAAATTATACTTATATCAGCTTAATACAACGTTTTTAAAGGATTATGCAAAAAGACAAGCACTGGATGTAGTTGAAGTTTTTTGTTTATTTATTTAAATAGGCAAACAGCATTTATACACATAAATCTAAATATGCCAAAATTTAACAACAACAAAATCGCACTAGATTATTAAAACAAGTAATATGTGTTAAATTTATTTTTCTTTGTGAAAATTTGCTTTCATAACCATAGATATTCATTACAAAAATTTAATAGTTAAAAACAATTTTGTATCCTTTTCTTACATTTTGATTAAAAATAATGCTTTACAAATATTTAAATGCCGAAGGCTTCCACTAAAGTACTTATTCTTTTTTTTCATCATTTTGTGTTCTTTTTTTACAGAGCCCTCTGTGGTCCTTTAGAAAAATAGTATAAAATATATCTAGTTTTGTGTTCTTGTTTGTTATTCTTTTTGTGCCTCCATTAAAGGAAAGTAAATAAATTAAACCTCGAACTGGGGAAAATAAGCAGCAAGGGCGGAACTTTCGCATAAATTAGCCGTTTGCATTCGAAAATTCGAAACTTCCTCAATTGAAATCAATTCGATACTTTTCAACAAAAACAAATTCAGTTTTCTGCTTAGTTCTGTTGGCATTTGTGCTGCTGAAAGCTGGAAAGTTTGTTTTGCCATTTTTCATTGCTCACTACAGAAAGTTTTAAGTAAAAAATAAATTTTAGCTAGCCAAAAAACTAGCACAAACAAGTAAAAAAAATAAGTACGAATAAAAATGAAAAAAATGTCTGTATTTCCCATATAATTTTTGCGCATGTATTTTGCGCCGTGGATTTTTTTAACCCCCCATTTCCGCGCTCGTCGACTACCTCTGACTACGGGTTGGGTGGTTGGGCTAGAAGGGTGTAGCAGACAGTCAGACAGACATTCAGACTCCCAGACGAGTCACTTAGATCTCTAAGCAGACAGTACACAGAAAAACATCGATTTGACGCCTCTATGTATTGTCTGATTAGTGGTGATGAACAACCCAAAGTTGATGCCTCAGATTGCGAAGACGGCGTAAAGATCGCATCTACGCTACAAGAGCTGTTAACGTTTATATTCAACTGAGATGTTGTTTAGCTTAGAGCACTAAGCAGACAATATGACAAATGTATTGGCCGCTTAATGCTTCAATACACGCAGTCATGCCCAGCTTATTTTGCACTTCAGACGAAGCTGAGCAGCGCGGCAAAACTGAAACTTTTCGAGAAACCATTGGAACGCATCCAAATTATAAGTTTTGCCCTCATTTCAAAACTGCTGCATAGACATCATGGCTGGCAACAATCTGTATATGGCCAAAGTAGTATTTTGAAGTGTGCTGCCTCAACTTTCAACATGGAATTTTCACTCAATTGGGCTGCTCTCCAGCTCCGGCTCTAGCTGCCGCAGTCGCCGCCAATAAAAGGCCAACTATTTTAATGGAAACAATATTTCAGGTCACATACCAAACGCGTTGCCTTGGCTCGCTTTCCGTCCGCATTTGGAGTCCTTTCTGGAGTCAGAGTTAATGAAACTTTGTTTATGAATATTGTTTTTTAAGGATGTAAATTTCTTCTCTGAGTTTATTTTATGGTAAATAAGTTAGCAAATTATATTGAAACATTGAGTTGGAGTTCTCTCTGCTTTTATTTGTCTTACAAAAGTAATATTTTATATGAATATTTCTTTAGATGCTTAATAATATTATTAACATTTTATTTGATTTTCTAATTATAAATAAATATTCAAATTAAGTAGGTAAAGCTTTTATTATATCAACATGAAAATCGATAAAGAATCGCGTCTAAAACTTTTTACGTATTATTATCTAGAGATCAAACCATGATTAAATTGTAACATCGATAATTTTTTATTAAAATACATAATTATGGATTAAATTTGCCAGTGCTAACCAACGGAAGCTTGTGTGTGCAACGAGATGTATGACAAGTTTGTAATCAAGGGTTCAGTTGCTTACATTTGTATTAATATTCCTCGAAGGCGAAGTTTGTATTGAACAAAATGTTGTAAACAGTTCCAGCCACATTGCGACAAGAAAAAAAAAAGGGTAAAATGGTTTTGTGCAAATGTATGTAACAGGCAGAAGGAAGCATCTCCGACCCCACAAAGTATATATATTCTTGATCCGGATCAATAGTCGAGTCGATATAGCCCTGACCATCTGTCCGTCCGTCCGTCCGTCTGTATGAACACGCAGATCTCAGGAACTGTAAGAGCTAGAGACTTCAAATTTAAATTATAGGTTCTTGCATACCAGGCGCAGGACAAGTTTGCATTATTTTTTCGATAACTGCCTTCGTTTATCAATTATCGACAAATAAAATTTCCGATAGCAATAACTGCCACAATTTTAAAGGCAGAATCTTCTTATTAATACATGCTATGCATATGCATACTATTGATCAAATACCCGTCAAGATCGGATAAGAAACATCCAGCTATAGTCGAACATATATTCTCATAACGATCTCATTTCTATCAGCAGCCGCATGCGAGCGCATGTGTGAGAAAGGGATGGCATGAGCCCCGCTACCTACGAGTGCGTGTTTCACGTGTTAGTGTAAATCTTTTGAAAGGGGAGTTTGCCAATAATAATAGAATATATTTAATAACTGGGTTCAGGGTATATCGTAGTCGAGTTCACTCGACTACAGCACTCTTACTTGTTTTTTTTGGTTGCATTGCATTTTGCTTCTCACCGACGGTGCCATCATCTATTTTGTAAGTTCGGGACGTATAACGCATAAAAATGTGGCTTGATGCATTGTCTCCCAGAGGGGTGGCTGCTCCATGCGAACGGGCGGTTTCTTTAGATCCGTTGATATGATTGTAGCAGCCGCAAATGGTGGATTTGGATCGACTGGCTGAGCAGATGCATTTGCACCCGATAGATGCATTTTGGGCACAACATAACCCTCTTGCTTCTATTCGGCGAAAAGCTTGCAATTGGCAATCGAGCCCAAGATCAGCATGGTCATATTATCCAGCAGTTGAGTATCAGTGCTTTCAGCCTCATTGTTATCCGTCTTCACATCGGCATATCTTTGGAATTTGTAAAAAATAATGTATAATTACTTTATGGCAGGCAATTAAAAATTTGGCTAGGCACTGGCGTTGCGTCATTTTTGCTATTATGTAATCGCGCAAAGCCTTCTCACAAGCCGCCATCCGGATTGCTATTGACGATTCTGGCGCAATTTCTTACCATCATCCATCATGGTGTAGAAGCGCGTGGCGTTTTCATTATTGAGTGGGTGCTGCTGGTGGCCCATCAAGCGGTGTCACAATCAATACTTAAATGTATTATTAATCTAGAGGTATAAAATTGGGAAAAATTTAATGCTGACTCCATAAAGTAGATGTATTCTTGATCAGAGTTGATCGCCGATCTCAAAAACTATAAGAGCTAGAGATTTTGGAAATATAAGCTCTCGTATTATATAAGCAGATTAAGCTTATTTCATTTAATCGATAAGTGCCAAAAACGTACTTTCATATTGAGCAAGCTTAGTATACATTTCCAAGCCGAGCTCAGGACATAGTATCTCGAGCTAATTTAATTTTAAATGTAATTATAAAAACCCTTAGGAAACATTCAAGAAAGATTAATCCAAACTACTCTTTGAATAAGATGTTTCAGTACTTGATGAGCAAAGTTCTGAATTATTCATACAAGCTTCTCCATTCCCTCGCAATGTTGTGAAGCTCTGAATAAGTAGTATTTATGTCGCGTTCTTGCAACTCACAACTCGAGAGAAATCCTTGCCAAATCCTGGACAGCGTGTTGTGCCGCAATGAAGCAATCAATCACTGCGCAAATCGCTTTGGTGTCGCAAAGCACCGCTGGGCAAAGACTTTTCGCCTTAGGAATAATATCCATCATTGCAGTCGCAGTAATCGTCTTCATTTCCAGCGTTCATGCCGCGTCGGAGACGCCTTTGAAGCTCCAGTGCCCAGACTCTCTAGCCCATGACTCA
This sequence comes from Drosophila setosimentum, assembly GCA_035043505.1. Taxonomy (NCBI): domain Eukaryota; kingdom Metazoa; phylum Arthropoda; class Insecta; order Diptera; family Drosophilidae; genus Drosophila; species Drosophila setosimentum. Next base: position 6,890,366 of record JAWNMY010000001.1, read on the forward strand.
GATATCGATGGCAGGACGAGGGATGAAGGGGCTCTTAATGCGCTGTCTGCTTATGTGTGTGACGACTGTGCGAGTCTCGTCTCCGTCTCCATCTCCATCTCCATCTGCATCTACATTTGCCGAACTAAGCAGCGTGCCTGCAATCTCTCGCTGCGTAATCGCATTCGAGGGCCTGCCCCTTCATGCGCTCCACATGTGAGTCGAGGCGACGCCGATGCTGTGCCGCATATAAATGTTTGATTTATGCATACAAATGCTTGAATCGCAGCCAAAAAGTCTTTGCCATTGCCAGTGCAGCTGTTGTTGTTGCTGTTGCTGTTAGTGTTGCTGTTGCTGCATTTTTCCTCTTCGAGTAGACTCTAACTGCGGCAGAGTCGTTTCCCACTGTAATAATGGCGGCACTTTGAGCTCGGTGGAAAACCACCGACACAGGCAGCTTATCCTATCGATGCATTCAGTGCATCGCCGATGACGCTGACACTGACGACGAGCACATTATCATTATCAGCGGCACCACCACAACCACCAGCACCACCGCCCCTAAGGCTTTGCTCCCTATTCGCACTCAGTTATAAATCCATTCAATGCGGCTTTGTGGCGAAGGTGTGTCTTATGCCATTGTCCATCTTCGACTTTGACTTCGTTTCTTACTTGGACTTGAACGTGTGCGTATCTCATGGATGCTTTGCCATCTGCCAGCCAACCTCAAAGTTGCTCCACGTTCCACGTAATTTTCCCAGTTGCATGCAGTGGCGGTTGCAAACTAACAACTGCGAATATCGCACCATTTATAGCTCGTAAAATGCTAAACAACTTATTCAACACTTCGATGGCAAATCCGAGATCTGGTTACGTGGCCATAGCCGTGGCCTAGAGGCCACCAGGTTTCAAGAGCAGGCCAGAGAGCTTACAAATGGAAGTCTGCCAATTCTGAAGAGGTTAAAAGTTATAGAGAGAATTTTCATCAAGACGAAGAAATACCTGAAATGACTACAATTATATTCAAAATGATGGTGTATTGATGATGTTTTCTCAAGAGTTTAACTTTTGGCAATTGATTTCTTCTATTCGATGATTTCATATCTAGATGAAGTAGCTAAAAAGAAACCAAGGAAAACTGCTCTGCTTTTATTATCCAGATGTGGATACGCTAACAAAATTATTTTTGTTGAAAGTTATCTGATCTAATTTACAAAACTACATATCTGGATGATCGAAGAATTCATATTAAATATAACAAGTTTACATCCCATAGAATAGACTATTCAGAGCGTTACCAAAATAGCCAAGCTCAGCTGAATAGACTCATGAATAATGCATAAAATAGTGGCCAACGCAGTCGAGTCGACTTCATTGAATGAATACAATTACAAAACTTGCGTATGCACTGCTGTCCGTCGAAAGTTTACCAAGTTTTTGCTTAATAAATTTACGAGCAGAACTTTTCGCCGGGACTTTGAATCTGCCCAGCAAAAAGTAATCACTTAACTTTACATTGTATTCTGGGATACTAAGAGGGTTAGTCTGAAAGTCGCTGACTTAATCATCGCACGCTGATATCTAGACAAGAGAAGAATGAATTCATTATGCTGCTGCCCACTAAACTCAAGGCTGCACACAATGAAAAAAAGACAGCAACTAAATCAGTAAGTTCATGGATTTGGGCAACTGCTGAAACTAATTTGCCAACGTATCGGCGGATCTGCGAAGGAACAACATCACAAGTAGCTCCCAACTCCAGTTTGTCAGTTGGCAGTTGGCAGTTGGCAGTTAGCCACCCGCGTGGAAAGCAATAAAGCAGCAGCAAAAAGAGAAATAACAAACTTAAATAAACAAAATGTACTCATTATTTATATACGCGACCAAAACGAATAAGAATCATCGCAAAAATCTGTAAGACAAAAACTTCATAATAATACAGGGTTATGACGCCAATTTATAAGGATAATCGTATCATTAACTAACAATGATTTAGACAAATGTATGCCCTAGATATATATTGGTTAAATCATGTTTTACTACTAATTTAATATTCTGAATTCAAATAAATAAAATATATAAATATTATACATCTAGAGGATTAAGTTAATAGTTTTAGATACAAGATGCAAACTTGAAGGAATTAATTTATTAGATAAAAGTTTGGACGTTAGACGCCTTGAAAGATATCATGATTCGAAGCTTAAGCATATATTTGAAATAATTCTATCGAATTAGTTAAATAACGTATTAAATTGTGGGCTGACTGGTGTAGATTCATTGTATATATAAAATGTGCTGAAGGTCTTTAACTTATTGTAAATTAAAAAAAGACTTAATTTGTGTTTATATGATATGCATATAGATAACGCTTACATAAATTGGAATATGTGATTTTTGCAGCTGTCTGAATTGGATCACCCTGTAGTCGTGTACTGAAATATGTTTAAAGTTTTCCTGCCACCAGACAATAGACGCAAGCAAGAAAAGCGCATTAATATTTTTTTTTTGCTTTGTTCGTCTTTATTTTGCCCGTGTTGCCCGCGTCTTCTGCACGCACTTAAAAATTAATTTAATATTCTTGTATATCCTTTCACGAAGAGCGCCCAACTCGCATGTGGCTGGAACACGACAGCAACCGGTGCTGCCAGGCTGTTGCCATTGGGTGTGGCATCCTGCTCCAAGTACAAAACGCTGCTGTACATCATAAAAATCCCCCCAAGCTCCCATACACCACAACACGATTGTTGAGCCCTGTCGAGGATGAGAGTACTGCGTGGCAGCTATTGCTCCTGTTGTTGCTGTTTAGCTCGCATGGCGGCTGTAAATATAATTACGTCGGGAAAATCCGATCCTTGCAGGATTAATTAGCGCGCATTATGAGACGCACTGACGACGGCAACAGCGAATGGGGACACGCTTGAAAGCTGGAAAGGAGCACGCAGCTCAGCTTCTGTCTCTCGACTAATTTGGTGCCTGGGCGTGGGGAGTGGAGTGGGTGTTGCTCGATATCCAGAGGGGGTGTTAACTAGCTGGCAGGCCGTAGTTTGGTTATTCCTCTGTGTATACATGTGTACGTGAATCGCGTTGGCAACGTGTAGAAAAGAAGAGAACAAAAAAAACAAATGGGATACATTTGCTACTAATTAAGAATCCATGTTTTAAATATGCTCCTCGTTCAGTTTTCGAGTGTTCCGAGGTGAACATCTGAGTCTATGGACCCCACACACGTATGCGCCACATGTGTGTGTGTGTGCTTGAGTGGTTGTGGTTTTAAGTTGCAAGGAGCGGCCATAAAAATATAAGTAGAACATGGCGCATAAATGTTTTACCCGGGTGGGTGGGTGGCAATTGGAAGATTGAATGACAGCACCACCTCAATTTTACCTCTTATACAATTATCTAATTTGGGCGCTTTATATTACTAGAAATTTCATCTTTCGACAAAGACAAACCCCATGAAATAAAATAATCCAGGCTACTTATTAGAGTCCAAGCAACGAACAATTTTAATTTGGAGCCCACCATTGTGTCTAATATTCATAATTGAAGCTATTTGCTATTGTTTAACTAAAAGCATTTTAATATAATTCTCAATTTAAAATGAATTAAATTTCAACTTAAGATTAAAATTTTGAGGAGAATACAAATTCCATGGAAATATGGTTTTCTTTAAAAAATCGAACACCAATCAGAACTTTTCTTAATATACGAAAAATTCTTGATTTCTATACGATTTGATCTTGAACGCCGAAAACCATCTACATGGTTTGAGCCAACTGGTGAGTAACAGATCTTTTGTTTTAATACCCAATAAAACTAAATTAAGCAACAAAAGAAGGTCGGTTTTGAATATTTCACACCTCTTGTTCAATTTAAATCGAGTTCCATGACCTTTATTTAAGTGTCGGGTGTTAAAATATTAGACAAATGCAAGGACGAATTTGATCCACATACTCATCGTGACAATTGAGCGAGCAGACAAAAAAAATGAAAAATAAACAATGGACCCAAATTAGAAGTAAACCGAAAACCAGGCGAACCTCGTAAAAGTCATAAATGGCGCAATAACAATAAAAATTCCGGTTCCAAATAAAGCTCACAAGTTTCGAGTTGACTTGCCGAGATTTCAAAACCCAAGCCCAGTCGCAGTCTGGGTTCCAGTTTCAATTCCTGCCTCAACGTGTTCATAAAACTGAAGCTCCGTTGTCAGCGCCTGTTGCTGCTCTCTGTGGCAGACGACCAACTGTTGAGCGGATTTTACGAGGCGAGTAATGACGTCATAAAAATTAACAACTTCATGGCTAGAGTATCTTTTCTTTTTTTGCTCTTCTTTTATTACTATTTTGTGCTGTTTGCCATTTGCATTGAAATCATTTGAATGTGTGCCAGCCACACTTTCAACTCAAGTCGTCGAGGCTGTTCGGGCGGGGGATCAGGGATCGGGATGACTGGGAGCGACATCAAATCGGAGGCGACAATCATTAGCTGGCAATCAAGGGGGTGCAAAATGTGCGGGCGAATCGAAAGCAATATGAAAGCAATGGCGACAAATTAAAATGCCATCAAACAGGTCCAAAACTTTCAGAGCACAGCTTTTGGCCAACATTTATTCTGCGTGCCAAAAACCAACCGTAAGCGCAAGGTGGCAGGCAGTGCTGAACTCGCAGTCGCATTCAGTTTGCCAAAATTGCGTCGGAAAATTTACCGTGGATACGATACGGCCAACAATGCATACGTACACCCCCCGTATACACCAACCCGCTGCTCACACACACAGGGCAGACACACTGGAAATATGTGTGTGTGCGTGCAGTGCGAGAACGGTTCGAATAGCCGACGAATATAATTTATTCGATCTGTGATAGCGGCGGCCTCCGTCCGACATGTCTCATAAAAATTGCAGTTTAATTACTCCATCGACAGTATCAATTTAGCGAAATCTTTTATTAGTGCAGCAGATGGATTGCCATCGTGTTAAAGCGCCATCTGTAGTCAGTTAAAGGTAAGGGATCGCTTGCAGCAATCCCCCATTTGCATGGGTAAAAAGATTTGACAAGCGAATTCGCAATGATAGCCATATGGAAATCGAAGTCATCGAATGGACCCAAATCTTTTAATTACACTTTATGAATCATTACTAGTTTCAACCTATGCATACAATAACAGTTCATATAATACTAGAACTGATCATAAAATAGACTTCCTGATCTGGCAGCACTGCAAATTTTTCAAAGCTACATTGCTAGATTTTTAATAATAAAATGAAATTGTCGTTAGAATATGGAAGAGTTTAAGAAATAAACTTCTTCGAATATTTCATATAATTATTTAGCATATTTTGACTGGCAATTATGCCATCGTTGATTGAAATTTAGTTCTAGTCTACGTTAAACTTTAGTCTCTCTTACAAAAGTATACCCGGTAGTTTTCCATTCCTCGCACCAATAGTCAAACAATTTCCAATATTCACCAACGCCAAGAACGAACCACAGCTGCTGCTGTTGCTGACCCCCAATGGCAAGCCGAGTGCCGTGGCAACCCCACTTCGGTCCGCCCACTTCGGGCAACGCAGCAACCGGGGCGCACGATCATCCGCAAGATTTATGTATCTCAAATATGTGAGTGCGAGTGGAAATGCGAATGCCTATGCAGCTGCCAGCTGTAGCCAGGCAATGGCCAGCATCCCGGTCCGGAGAGCCGCTCTGCTCGTGACTGCTTCAATTACTCCTGCTCCAGTGTCGACGGCGACTCCGCCAAATCCAGCCGCAGCTGTAACTGTATGTGTATTTGCATCTGCATCTATAGCTGTAGTTGTAGTTGTAGTTGTAGCTGTTGCAGTATCTGTGTGTTTGTAAATAAGCGAGCAGAGCTGCGAGCAAATGTTTTGTTATTGTGCCGCGCTTTTTAAATTTACGTGCGGCAAATGCAACATACTTCACTTACGGAATTTGCGTTAATGTGCATTTGCAGACCACTTCACTTGGCCAGCCTACCAACCTACCAGTCCCCCCCGCTTCACCCTTTAACTGGTGAGCTGCCTTCATTTTGCATTTGCATGCCGCCAACGCAATGCCATTTGGATGGGCTTTCCTCTTTCCTATTTTTTTCTTTTTGTATTTGGTTTTTTGTCGGACCAAAGGGGATGCTGCCGGTTTGTGATGCTGATGCTGATGCTGATGCGAATGTGAATGGGAATGCGAGTGTGCTGGGGCACAAGTGCAGCGGCATTGAGTTTATACAAATGCACTATGAGTGCATGTTGCTATTGTTGTTGTTGTTGTTGGTTGTTGTTGTTGGTTGTTGTTGTTGGTTGTTGTTGTTGGTTGTTCGTTGCGCTGCATCTGCAACTGCAGACCAATGTCAGATACAAGGTACGTTTCTGTCGGTGTCTGTGCCATTGCAGATGCAAAGCGGAGTCCCCGAGTTACCACTGGCCATGAGTGCATGCGTGTATGTGTGTGTGTGTGTGTGTGTGTGTGTGTGTGTGTTGGAAATGTTCGTCCGTACGCAAATGCAGCCATGATTTATGATCTGAAACAATATTGAGCGCCCGAAAATTTATGGAGTGCTCCGCTTTGCAAATAAAACGAAATAAAATTTTGTCAGTTGTATTTTTCGTTTCAATATTTTCGCTTTTCGTAAGTTACCAGTTGAAGTTGCTGTTGTTGTCGGTTTGCTTTTGCTCTTGTTGTTATTGTTGTTGTCATTGTTTTTTATGCCTTGCCTTCAAACTGACCATTCATCCTTTTGTGGCCATTCATTTCGCTCTCGATTTATTTCGTTTCCGTGTTTGTGTGACTATATGGCAGAAAAAAAGGGTTTCGTAGGAGTCAACACAGCAGTTTCTCTTCTTTCCGACCAAACATGCGTACAGAAAATCTCTGGTGGCCAAATCATATTCTACATATAATTTAATATTTATTTAAAAACATGAAAATATTTTTAAATTTCTATTGTGAGCTGATTCCTCGTATTCCATATATTATATATTTTCAATCACGCATTAGTTATTAGGTTAATAAAGTCAGATGTGTAAAAGTTGGAAAAACTTTTATTATGCTGCCAAAATAAGTTTTCATATCGCTTAATCGCATCAGAATGTGTAAAAATGTGCTGCTGCAAGTCTAGTGAAAAGTCTAGTGTGCACCCAATCCTTGCAACGCTCATCGAAGTCGGCGCCAACGGGATACGCTGGATTGAACCCAAGGCTATAGAAATATATATCTTGGCTCAACAACATCTTCGAACTGTGTCTATTGATGGGAAACTTTTTGTAGATCAACACGACTAGAGTTTGATATTGTTGAAGTTTGGTATTTTCGCTGTATCATTAAAGAGGCACTGATCTTAAAGCCGCTTTTGTTACAGTAATTTCTGCTCCGCTGCTGCTGCTGCACCCGGCCGATGCACAACGAAGCCACTGAAGTACTTCTGTCCTGGGCAAAACAAGCTTTATTATGGTTGGACTTATATGAGGATTAACCGAAGTTGTGATTCAGCGTGATCAGAATATATGTTTTAAGCGCTGATAGGCATTATCATTTATTTGTATATGTCATAATAAAAATGACAAAAAAAAGTAATCTGAAAAATGACTAAAAACACTCTTCGAACTGCAGATCTTGGCTCTAAGACTCTTATTTTTTATCTATCAACGTAAAAACTTTCAAACTGTTATTTGGATACATCTTAACTTCGTCTTCAAGGAAAGAAATCTTTAAGTAAATATAGTATTCAAAGAATGGATTGTAATGTTGGGATGTATATTAACAACTAATTTACAGGTTAATTATCTACTGTGCTATCTATTAAATTACATTATATAATATATATATATATTTTTTTTTATCAGTTTATACTAATCTTCGAGGCAGTCTTGTATTATTTCGAATGATTCACTGGCTTTAAATTTCAAGAAAAAAATGATCGAATTTAAGATATCTAATTAGTTTGACATGGAGTCTTATCATGAATCGCCCGCTCGACTGAGCGCCTGTTCCATTTGAGTGGTATATGAGATATTGTGTATTGGGACTAACGGCACTAACGAGACGTTTTAGACGTGGCGCATGTGTATCGAAAACTGTTGTTGGTATTCATTTGCAACTGACAACTGCTATAAAGGAGGATAACATGCACATTTATCATGTTGCACACGCAGCGCTTGGGCAATCGATTTGTGCTCGATTCAGCCTTATCAGCAACTGCTGGCGATTGTGGGGAGGGGAGGGAATACTATGACTAGGGGTGTCTCAGCATGAACAATTGAATGCCGTTCCGCCAGCCAGCCAGCCAGCCAGACAGGCAGCCCAAATTCCGTAAGCAGCTCAAAATGGTAGCAACAGCATCTGAGACTAAGGCAAACACTTCCTGCCAGAGGACACGGCAGCGCAGCGTGCGAGAAAATTGGGTTGTTGTCTGCGTACACATCTATCAATAGCAGCCACTCGCAACTCGAATCCAATTCGTATACGTATTTGGACGAGTGGCGGCTGCACCCACATGTGAATGCCAAATAGCTGATGGACACCATTTCGATTTGAATGCAGACATATGGCGCATGGATCTTCTCACGGGGAGACGAACATGGAAATTCTGTCGAGCGAAGCTGCAGCATATATATTCTATTTTAATATGACAAATGCATAAAACTCCTCACACTGCACGTGACTTTAGACAAATTTGTAATACCCCACGAGAAAATAGATTTTTGAAACGAAAACTGCTAAAAAATTTCTTCAGATTGTAGGGCAATTAAATTTTATGCGTCACAGACACCAATAAAGAATTCTAAAAATTAATCAAAGCATCATTTTTAAATCTCTATATTCACAGTTTACTCTTTGGTCCAATCTTAAATTTCATGCATTTCTTAATGTGTATTTTGCTCTTGTCTGAAGACTTCACAATATATATATATATATGTCAAATAAAATAATATTTCAGTAACTTCAAACAAATACGAGAAACACAGAAAGGCAATGGAAAATGGTAACATATGCACTGATGTATCGATCTGAATATTCATATCTTTGCCACATTGAGAGTGTGTCTCATATGCTGAGTTTGTGCTGTGTTGCATGCCACACTTGCCGCTGTCTAAGCATCCTGAGCCCTATGCCATAAATCATAAAAGCAGACAAAATATTCGCCAGGCAAGAGGCAAGACAACAAAAAACGACCGAAATTATGTTTTGCTCCAGATATGTCGCTGAGCGAGGACCCGTTCCTTGGCAGGCAGGCAATTCCGAGGCACAGGAACAGCTAGGACATGCAAAATGCAAAATGCACACAGAGCGTGTTGGTTTGCATATGCGGGAGGAGGACGCATAGCGAACGCATCATAAAACAACAAGGACACCGCACCAAAAATATTAATAAAAAAATAAAAATAAAAATAACGCATAAGTGCAATTTTTGTCGCTCTATCATTTTTTTCTTAGACTCAGATGCACGCGGCGCTTGTGATTTATGATGATGCAAACGGAACTCAGCAAACAACTCGAAACAGCAGGACGAAGTGCAGCTATCAGCTGGCAGAGCTGCGCTTGCAACTTGGAGTGCTTCATCATGCATCCGGCACCGCGGTGGGCAATTAAAAGTCGCTGCGATAAGGCCAACAAAGTGGATTTCATACATCGTTAAAGGGGAAACATTCATTGAGATTTCTACACACCGCCACTTGCAGCTAATTTATTATTAATTGAATTGAACACAGAGCCCAAATGCCGCTGTCCTGTTGGCTGCTAGGCAGACACTCGTATGTCCCATCGCCATTCTTGGCGGCAACTGAAACTGTGACCCTGCATGGGTGATGTGAGTTTTATGTTCTATTTATGTTGTGCAAACGATGCCCCATAATCGTAAAAATATCAAAACAAATCGTTCAAATCGATCGTCGTCGCCGGCATCGTCATTTGCCGCCGCTTCTCCAATACACACATTCAGATTCAATGAGTGTGTGTGTGTGTGTGTTTTTTTTTTTTTTTTTGGAGCTTAAGAATGTGAACGGCTTCATTGGGAGACCATGGAGTACCATCGATATTTAGTCGTACATTCAACGTAAGTGGCGAGGGTCGACGCGTGTCAATTGAGTTGCTCTCGCTCCCGCGCATATTTCTATTTCATATTGAGAGTATCCAAGTGTGCGTCTGGGTGTGTGTATGGGTGTGATTGTGAGTATGAGTGTGCGCCCATAATCATCGTGGCATTGCGGCAACACCAATGCCAGCCAGAAGGAGCTCATAAATTTTGTGACTTAATTAAGTTGGCATCACTTGAAAATTGTTTAAATCTTTTTTTTTTTTTTTTTGAGTGTGCTTTCAATTCAGATGTTGTTGTTGCTGCTGCTTGATGTGTGTTTAGTTTAAATTTACGGATAATAATTGTAAGAGCCCATTATTGCATTCATATTGATTTATAATTATGGGATTGTTTAAAGGGCACAGGGAAGAGACTACCAGCAACACAAATTGTGCTGGAAATAAGTAAATTCGAGTTTGTATATAAAGATTTGAAGATAACCACTCAAATATATATATTTTAGTATATGATCTTAAGCGATTGATAGACTTTTGCGATTTTAAATCTTCAATTGTATTGAAAAATAATTCCAAGAACTGTAGTTAAAGAGGATCAGTACTGTTTAGATTTGATATCGCTCTAAAAGGCCATTTGGAATGCATTTGAGGAAAAAAATTTAGCAGCTATTTTGAAAACAAATAACTAAACACGATTTTTGTGCGTTGTGAAAGTGAAAACCATCAAATTTTGTTCATCGATGTATTGTGTTTATTTGTTCAGCGATTGAAAATCTTGGAAAAACAAAAACAAATGTAGAAATATTCGCAGCATGCGTAAGCCACCAGAGACCCAGTGGCTCCCCAGTAGAACAAGGCATAGGAGGTGCCACACGATATGTGTTAAGGGGCGCTCGAAGGCGGCGTTTGTTTATCCAAAGGGGGTCGACACTTGCCAGCCACATGCCCCGCTATTTGTTTTTATAGACTCATTTTATGTGCTCTACGAAGTGGCGTTTGTTTATTTGCTTCGATTGCTCAACACTCGTTGAGGATGGGCCATGTTTATGAGTACTTCGACAACGCCTACGTATGCGAGTAGTAAGTGTAAGCAAGTACATTTGGTCGGATTACCCCGCCCAGAAAGAGACAAAAGCACACTCACATAATAACCATAACAATAAGAATTAACTTGCTCATTATCCGACAGCACCACACAAAAGGATTATAACAGAGACTGTTGCTGTCCCAGAGACTGTGCCTCTAACTGGTACCGGGCAGACAAAAGCGTCATAAAGACATCATAACTCACAGCCTGCTGAAAGGATAAAACGGACACACACACAAACACACTGTACTCATAGTCCCGCTGTCCCGGCTCTAGGCGCAATAATTAAGTTGTTTTCTATGCAAAATTAGAACAAAGTTGGCAAGCATAGAGTTCTCATCCTCATTCTCGTTGCTTTCTTTGCGCCTCACAGGTAAATCGTGGCTAAATTAAAATCACCCTCTGTGCGCGGCAAGTGCTCAAGACATTGTCACACATTATCCGACGGCCATTCAGAGTGGTTTGCGGGTGGCAACTGCTTCGAACTCAACCAGAAACAAAGAGCAAAGGCAAAGGCAAAGCCGAAAGGCAATGGCAAAGGAGGTACATCTACTGAAAGGGGTGGAAGAAGGACTCGGGTCGAAGTCACTGGCTGAAAGACAAACTTTTTGCAATGAGTGCTTCTTGGCGGACGGGCGTCGCAGCTGCCGCCACTCGGCTCAATTGCAATTACGGCAAATTACTTTATTACATCCGTAATTGTGTGACCATCAAGCGTGCCATTTTTCGGGCAGTGAAATTAGTAAAGCGCCACAAGTGGTTGTGACCCCTTCCCCTACGCCATCCACCCTATCTAAGTACTTGCCGCCTCAGTCCTTCAATTGGTTTATGTTGTACCACATAATGTTGCTAGGCCAGTCGCTGCCAGTGGCAAGCCCGACGGCAATTGACCACCAAGTCATGATAGAACTGGATAAATCATAATTATGAAATGAAGCGAGATTTGTTTTACAATATTTTAAATAACTCTACAAATAAAACTGTTTGGGATTTCATAGAACTTCTTTCATTCGAACGCTAAACTAAATTGTCAGCTGTATAACTAAATAGGAGGTTTTCAGATACATATTTACTTCCAGTAATCCTGCATTTATTTTGAATGTGGCTATGATAAGTTTAATCCAAATTTTCTAGTCAAGCGTACAAACTAATTTTAATTTGAGTAAGACATGTGATTCTAAAAGTAAGAACTTTCTCACTTTAACTGAGACTTTCAAATATCAAAAGTTATCATTAATCGAAATATATGGATTAGAATTATAGATTCTAGGTATCACTTTAAGAAAATATTTGTAATAAGTAAATTGCTTTTTAAACTCACGAAACAAATTTAAAAAATTATACTTTTTACATAGTATTTATATGAGTTCAAAAATTGTAACTAACAAGAGTAAAAATACTTGAAATTCAAAATTTAGAGTTGTGTTACTTAGCTTACAAATTCTTGCCCAAGTACTGCACTATGCTATTCGTCAACACAATATAATTTATCTTGAATGAATGGCTAATTTGTTATAGTATCAGCATATCAAATTCGAATTTGAATGCGTGGAGTGACTTAATGATTTCCATTCTAGTTTTTCGAAATTTACATTAAACGGAAATTTCAAATTCGTGACTAAGATCCTGAAGAACACTTTAAAGTACTCTAATAATAGTGAGAATAACATTTTTTTTAATTCGACACACAAGCAACACATTGAAGCGGTTCTAATATTGATTAATTTCTCATTTTTCTGATGACTTTTCAATGTTAACACACATTAAAATTACCATTAATCAGAACGTTTACGGCAATACTAATATCAATTGTAATTGTCGCTAATCGTGGCTATTTGTGATCGTGTGTATTGGCTTATTTCTGGCCACTGACGTCACTGCTGTGAGCTCTCGGTAACAACGTGTGCGAATGGAGAACTCGCGCCAAAACTCAGTTCTGGTCGACCACGCAGACTCGGCTCTCGCAGCTCAGCCATATTTATTTATGATGTAAACAAACCATTAAGCGGGAGAATTACGAGCGCAGTCGCAGTCTGCGCTCTGCCCGGCCATGATGGCTGCGACGCTGCGGCGCTGCGGCGCAGCGGCAGAGCAGCAGAGCTGCAGCAGTGCGATATAAATCACGCACACGCGCACAAATTTACGATGTCGCTGCCTCTCTCAGTTGGTGTGCTGCGTCCCGCTTGCTCGCGCTTGGCTGCCATAGGGCTCTCTCCTTCGCAATGCTTTATAGCTGCCGGGAATGGTTTATTGCTGGCATCTTCATCTTCTGCTGCTAGCACCGCCACTGCGCACTCTCTCTGAGCGGCAGAGAGCTCGCGCGCTCCAGAGAAAGAGAGAGAGAGCAGCTGTTTCTATGTCTAGCATATGCTTGGGTTTTTGTTGATGGCAGACAGAAAGGGAAGCAATTTAGATGGCCCATTGCGCTGGTGTGAGCGAGGCGGCCAGTTAGTCTCCGCCCATTTTTCGTGTTGGGAAGCGTCACAAAACCGCTGGCAATTCAAAAACTGCCAAAATACGGGCAGATATTTTGCATTTTTCGTGCAACGTTTGGCATCGTTACATGCAGATGTCGCCACATTTTGCAGCCGAGTCGCTGTTGGCGTTTTCCAGCACTGGCCTAATGAGAAACCTGTTAGAGGAGCGCGCCGAGAACTGGTTCAGAGCATGGCCAAAATTTATGGCTACACGTGGCCTTCATTGAGAAACAGATTCTGCGGCACTGGGCAAATTGCTTTGTTTATGGGCGTTTACTTTTGCAGCACTGGCGAAATTTACGAGCTCTTGAGTTTTCACTCGAGCGGATTTTTGAGCGCTCGCTTCGTGGTCGTGGTCGCTTTTTGAGTGGTTCGCTTGAGTGTTTGCATACCGTTTCGCCGCACACTTCTTGCGCCGAGCTGTTTATGCTGGAGTTGAACTTGAAAATTGCTTTATTAATCATTAAGGAATAAGCGCGTCTATTAGATGTCATTTATCATTCGTACAGCGGGACGGGTGAGTGGTGTTTGCATCTAATGATAATAACTTGATTACTCGACGACATTTGTGAACTGTTAAATAACAAATGTAAATATTTCAAATCTGTTGTTTGAATTACATTTACATTTCGAATTCGTGTATTTATATACAACATACATAATTCTTAGGAAATGTAATTATTGACTGAAAAATATTTTAATTTTAGTATAAACTTGTATGTATATTTTAATTCATATTCCGTTTGAATTTGAATTGCTCTCAGAATCTTCTTAATCCCTTTACCCACCTTACCTATTTTTATATATTTCCATGTATTAACATTTTAATATATTTTAATTTATACTGCTTTAAAGTTTTAATATTTTTAAAATCCTCTGAATACCTCCCATCTGATACGCCTATTCTCATATATTTTTTCCATGTATTCAGTAAATTATGTATAGTACTTTGAACAATTCTATATTTCAGTTTAAAGAAAAGCTCGGCTTTTCCTAACAGAAGGCGCGTGTGGTCAATTTAATGGTTACCGCTACTTGCAACTCGCATATGTAAACTAGAAATGAATCTTATTCCGAATAAGTTGAGTGTGAAATCGGATCGGTTGGCAGACGGATTACGAAAACAGACGGAGAAGCGGACAACCGCATGAGCAAGAAGCTCAAATTTATAAACTTTCCCATAAAGCTTGAACATGGCCAGGAAGGAAAACGGCAGTTGGAACCACAAGCACAACAGCAGCAGGGCTGAGCAGGAGTATATGATGAAAAACCACATTTAAAAAAAAATAATAATAGTAAGAAAACATATACTAGAAGAAGTTTCAAGCTGAACAAAACTTCAACCAAAAGCCAAAGAAACCACAAGAAGAAAAGTTTTAATTTTTGGGCCAGGCAAATTTTGCGGACGGACGGTCGGAGGGCTGGCAGTGGGGCGGTAGGAGCGGTGGAGGCAGTGTGTGACAAACTATCTTAATGGCTTTTCGCAGCTTGGCGGCTCTTAAATGCGAATTTAATTAATTGGACACTTAAGTTAACGACATTTCTTTGCCCGCTCGTTTGACTGACTCCGACTGCACACGGCGACGATTTTGATTAATTGGCCAGCAGAGCACTCGGACTCCACAGGAAGGCGACCAGCCAGCAGACAGCAGCAAGCAGCGGACAGCGACCGCTCCGTAAACTGAGCCAAGTCAAGCCAAGTCAAGGTGTTGGATGCTGCCTGAATTAAATTGATGGCCTCCACAAAGCAAAGACGCCCGACTTGGCAGGTTGCACAAAATGGCGTTGCAATCGGATCGAGTACTGATTTTCTGGTGAAATTAAAATGAAATATCAGTTAAATAAATATACATTTTCGGATAATTAACAGCCTCGATTATCATAGCTGACAATTATTTGGGAAAAGTGAAAATGTATTTATTTCAATCGATTTTGAAGATCACATATTTTTGACTAGCATTTACAAAATTTAATGAAAATTTTGTGGCTACGCTGCAATACAATATTAATTGCTTTGATATTTAAAAATGATTTCTAAAGGTATGCCTAAGTATTTCTCAAGGAACCATTTTATTTCTTTGGGTTTAATCAGTTGCTTTTCAATCGATATCTTTTTTTATATTTTAAGCAGACTTTGTCCAGTTTCTAACTAAATTTTAGGCACATTTAAATGCCATTGCTTTGCTTAAGGAACAAATTTATAACAATTTATAAAAGTTATAACAATTTATTATATAAATTCATATATATATTTTACGAAGACTTTGCCCAGTTTCAAACTGGATGTTAACTAAATTTACATGGGTTAAGCCAGGAAACTCTTCCTTAAGCCGCAGCGGCAGCTTGAATGTTGAGTTAGACCGCCTCTAAAAAACACAAAACAATGTCAAACAAAAGAAGAGAAGTCTCAAGGAAACACAGATACCAAAGGCAGTAGAATGTCTTCGATGATAAGACAAGCAGAAACCGAGTTGCCGTCGCCGACGTCGACGTACATTCATTAATTTGGAGTAGAAAACATTTTTTGAATTGTTTTCTAGTTTAATGCGAACACAGTTAAATTTATGTACTCAAGCCTCTGAGTTTTCACAAGTCTAGCCTTGTGGGAGACCCCAAAGTGCAGTGAAAGAAGCAAGGAAGCAAACGCAAGTTTCTGCAGCAGGACAAGTCCAAAGTTAACATTTGCCAGTTTTCTTTGGATTTATTTTGCGGCAAGACAATTTATTTGCTGGTGTTCAAATGTGAGCGCTTATCAAATAATTGCCGGCTAGCAAATGTTGCACAATTAAGCGGTAAAAGGTTAGGGCAAACGTCCACCGGGGCTTGACCCCACACCCACATCCAGTGGCCCTTATCCCAACACAAACGTACACACACCCACAAACACACACTTAGATGAGCTGCATTTTTTCCAGCTGCTCAAATGTTTGTTTGTCTGTTTTTTTTTTCGGCAGCATGTGTGTCCTTTTTAAGCAGGACAATTGCTGAGGCACTTGTGAATGCTTGTTGCGCACTCACCTCGCAAACGTTTTTTAATATGCTCCATTTTCGGCTTATCTTTATTGTCTCGTTTAGTGGACAGCAAATGAATGATGGCGCCTTTGCCGACTTCGCTTTACATATATTTTTGGCTCTGAATTACCAAAATATTCTTTACATTTTTTTAAAGAATTTATTGAAGCTAAAATAACTAGTCTGGATGCAGATCCTTCTTGTAATGTGGAAATCTTCTTGATGTTGACAGTAACCCTATTCGGTTGACTTACTACGACTGATATTATATTGTTTTTTTGGTGCGATTATCTTAATTTATGTGTGATACATATGCTAAATTTTAATCAATCATAATAAGCTCAACAAAATAAAAAATGACACTGAAATCGATAATGTTTAAACTGGTTGAACTAAATATAAAAATAAAATGATTAAATTTCGGGTTTTTAGCTGGAAATACTTTCCAAGCTGACTACAAATTCTTACTTTGTCCAGTTTCATCAAAATAAAAATGCGTACGAATTAGTGCGAAAGTTATCTTGGTGATAAAGCAATGATATACATTGAAACTGAGTGTGTATATGCGTGTGTGTGTGTGTGTTAGGGCGTGTATGTGTATGTGTGTGTCTGTGTGCATGTGGAGCTTGAACCTTCGCAACGGGGCCGAAAAGCCGCACGGTCTCTGTCGGCCAACTGCAATCGATCATTTTGAGCGCGTGTGCAGTCTCTGGAACCTGATGCCACACGGCAAGGTCCAAGCGGTCGCTCGATGGAGACGCAACCGGTACCAGTTTGTCACACACAGAGTGGAGCTTCGTGGAAACGATCAAAATGCCGGGCAGAGCAGCAAGCGGCAAGCGGCAAGCGGCAAGCGGCAAGCAGCAAGTGGAAGGCCGTCTTCCAATGCGGCCATCTTGAGTGTGGAGCCCGAGGTGTGTCACTTCTCTTTTGTGTCGCACATTTGTCAGAAATTAATCATGAGCTTGTTCCTACAGAGATATGTATACACTATATGTGTGTGTTTGGGCATGGGCCTGAGATTCAGCATTCTTAGCATTTTGATAAATTGGCCGCTGCGTTGAGCCGTCCATGGAAGGTGCGAGTTGCTGTCTGGCAGCGTCTTAGCCGGGTCTAAAGTCGTTGGCCAGCGTCTGTAAAATGCAATTAAATGCGACCAAAACACACGACTTTGGTGGCGTAATTAATTTTCATTAAAAGCAAGAACTTGAGAAACTACAACACCAACAACGACAACTACAACGACGATAACAGCAACCCAAGTGATCGCGATATGGCTGGTATGGGACATGGCTTACTCACGAGTGTGCATTGGCCAAAAGTCGCTTCGATTGACGCTAATTGATATGCTTATCGGCAATCGATAAGATTACGATTGCGATTACTCACCCCGCCTGTTGTTCGCCGCAGTTCAGTCCACTTTCAATTTGACAGCAGCGACAGACAGGTGACAACCCATAACTCACCATCATTGTTCCAATGCACATATGTACATATGTGTTCATGTTGCGCACATACATATATCCACTGATCCTCAGGCCATGTCCGCTTCTTTAGTTATGCCTAGTCTGCCCCTGCTGCAGAGTTGCGCCGAGGCGTGCAGTTTGCAATATGCGAGACACGAATCGTTGCAGTGGCAGCGTGAATTATGCCAAGTCGGCGGGTTTTGCTTTCAGTTTTTGGCTTTGTGCTCGTTGACATTCTGGAATTCTGCATGCAAAAGAATCCGCGTCATCGGCAACATTGGCCAGCGATGCCTTGTTTCATGCTAATAACCTAATTGATGATATTGTCTTTTAATTCGTTGCATGCCTCGTGCCTCGCTTGCCAATTAAATACGTTGGCACATTCAATGAAGACATTTTTCATGATTTGACACTGAATTGCAATTTTAAGTATTTTAAGTGCTCGGAAAAAAAAACAGAAAGAAAACCAAAAGGAAAAAATTCTTTACGATAAATTGAATCTATTTTGGATCAAAACAAATCCCATTTCTCTTTAATTTTTCATTCGCCATGCTTGAAAATCAAACAACAAAAAGCGACAAGTAAAAAGTCAGTAAAGGGATTTTGAGAAAGGATTTCACCTTTGGAGCAAAACAAATTAGAGATTTCAAATGTAATTTACGACCAAAATGGTTGATCTATGATGGGTATTAAGGGTTTCCATGGCGTCGCTCCTCCGCTCCTTGTTCGTGCCGCCACTCAGCTGTATGTTCTAATGGGGGTGGAAATGCACACTCACACACACACACACACACATCACGTAATAAGCAAACACCTTTCTACGGCTGAGACTAATGTGAAGCTGTTTGCATACCCTGTACGTTTTCCACAAGGGTTTATGAGGAAACAGGTCTCTATATAGTTTCCTCACTATTTGAAGTGCAGATTGAAAATTATTGATTGAACAAGTAAGAATTATTTTGTAGGATTAAACTTCGATGTTTATTATTTATTGCTATCAGAATCGATTTATATCGATATTTGCAAAACGTGAAAGTTATGAATAAAACAAAATAATCTTAATGTGCTCTAGGAATAAAAGAACTTATATTACAAAATTGAAGTTCCTATCCCATGTAGTATTTGAGATTATTTTGGTCAATGAGAGGGAAAGACGGATATTGGTATGTCAACTCGGGTGTTAATGCTGATCGACCTGTTACATACTTTTGCACTAAACCATTATACTCGTTTTACACATTTATATTGAGATCGATGTACGATTCAGAAAGCGCTGCAGACGAAAACTTATTTATTTTGTTTAAAAAAAGGTATATGTTGGTAGAAATGTCTCCACAAATGTGTTGATTCTTCGAACATTCATAAAGAATACTCCAGAGTCGTACACCCTCTATCAAATCACTGAACTATGGATGCACATAAGCTTATGCAGGACTATTAGAAACTAAAGCAACAAACTTGGCTAGCTTGTTTTTACAATCTTTTTGTTTTATTTTTGTTTGTACAAGTAAAGCCAAAGACGGCCAAGAGCCGCGTGGTCGCCATTCGTGCCATTCATCTTGTTTGCCGCCTGCCGTCTGCTTATACGAGTACTGCATCAAGAAATCTGCTGCAAGACGGGAAAATAAATCAGCGCACTGGGACGAGTGTGTTGTGAGGGGCGGGGAGGGGGAGCAAGAGCTGTGTGGCAAATACACGCGGACACAACTCGTACTAGTTACTCGTATGTCAAGTGTATTTTTGGACCTCTTTGGCTGACCCCGCGGCACACCCCGCTCTGCCCACCATCTTTCCATCGCAGTCGCACCTAAACGTCGCAAGCTAGCGACAACTCTTTCACTTGGCGTCTTCTGCTTTCTTCTGATTTCCTTCGCTTTAATAGGCATCCTTAGCGCCGAGATTTATGACATTTTAGTTGGCAACGTCCACTTATCTTATCGAATTGTTGGCATCGCATTCTCATTCCCCCTCGTTCCTCTTGTAATGCATATCTGTGGCATGACCTCACCGTGCATTAAGGAAAATCTGTTTTATTGCTTCTCAATGAGACAAACATTTCAAATGTTGTGCGACACTTTCCGGCCTCACCGGGCTGGGAGTCGTTCATTGTTTTATGGCCAAATTAATGTTGACTACCTGTACAGGCTGGCCGAAAGTAAAAGTGCGTTGGCTGTGCTGACCTAATAACGCGTCATGTCTATAATTTCAAATGCACAATTTAAGGAGGCTGGAGTTTAACAATGTTTATCGTCATTTGCCATTTAGGTCAAGGTCACTGATTGTTCTCATCGTTTTTGGAAATGTTTCACCTGTTCAATTCTTGCGACATTAATATCTGTATCGTTGTTACTGGGAATTGCTTCCTTGAAATTGAAGGTCACAATATATTCCAGAAACCTTAGAAAATATATGAATTGTATACTTTCAAAATACATGTTATTCGGATAACATTTAACTAAGTATTGAGAAATTTGCAAAATAAAAAAAAAACAAATTTCGTTTTTAAGTTTTTGCAATAAAATTCTCATCGAAATAAGTAATGCTCCTATTCAATTTTGTACTAAAAGTAGTTGAGCTAATTTTATAGTCAAGCGAATGTGATTTAAATTGTACTTTGAACTGTTAGAGATTTGAATTGGACACTGTTGGCAGACAGAGACACATTGAAATCTGAATTCAGTACATGTATTGATATTGATTTATCTGTTTGGAGAACATACATCTTCCATTTTTACGTATTCTACACATTCCTGCTCCGCCCACAATGAATAAACTTTCGCAATTTCAAATAATCGCAAGCTCCATAATGAGGCCTTCGAGCACACACACACACACACACACACACACACACACACTCACACAGAAACCCACCCTGGTCCAGGCCCCAGTCTCAGTCCCAGTCCCAGTCCCAGTCTCAGTCCCCATAGAGGGACGCGGGACCTAAACAAAGCCAACGGAGTCCCAGGCATTCCAAAGAAAAGAAAAACTTTCTTATTGCCAAAACTGCCAAACTCAAAGACCCCAAACCGAAACCGAACCCAAGACCCAATCCCCAAATTCACCCGCAGTCCTCCACCCCTCGCTGGTCCTGTGGTGGCGGTGGCAAAGTCGACAGCGGCAGCCAAGACGACGCGGCGATAGCATGAGGGATTACAGCGCGTGATTTATATGGGATTCCGAAGAAATATGGGCGAAATGTGTCGGCAATTTTTATTGGACATTTTAAAAAGCGAGTAAGATGTTCTACGCGCGCTCTCCACACACACACATATTTAGCTCCCATTCCCCAGCACCACTGCTGCTTCTAATGTTGCTCTGTTTGTTGGTGTTGTTATTGGTGGTGGCATGGACGCTGCTGATGCTGATGCTGCTGCGGCCCTTGGGAATAAGAAATAAGGAACTGCGGCAAGAAGTTGCCGCCTGGCCCAAGCTTTGGCCACATATTTTCCGCTGGTGTTGCTGTTGCTGCTGCTGCTGCTGCTACTGCTGTTACTGCTACTACTGCAGCAGCTGCTGCCGCAGCATTTTTCCACTTGATTTTCCGTGCGTAGTTAGTAAGGAAGTCGCGTCCGCGTCCGCGTCCATTCGCTGGCAGTCTCTAACGAGCGCCAGCGAATATTTATGATCGCCCGCTACGCCCTCCTCGCACCAGGGCGCGCTCCATCTGCATTCAGGAGGCAGTAGCCAAACAGTCGACAGGCGGATAGGCGGATAGGCGGACAGGCGGACACGCGGACAGCCAGCGGACGGTAGCAAAAGTTTTTGGCCCAACTTTGCCATTTTCAGCGGTTTTGCATTAATTTAAATTTCGAATGCAAATGAGCCAATTTCACTGAGTGCCACGTTTTGGTCTAAAGAAGCTGCTTAGTTTGCTGCTGCCACACACCACCTCCCAAACTCATCAACCCCATCAAAGTGCGGCCAATTCACATCTTGACAAATTACCCAAAAGCCAGCGATCTACGCAGCCAACTTTTCAGTTTTCACTCTTCAGCCACTTTCCACTTTCTGCGCAAACACGAATTTTTGCGTGAATTGTGACGCGAAGGCGAATGGCGTCAAAATGATTTAGTTTGTCTCTCTCTCAGTGCAATTGTTAATGCGCCACTTAATTTAATCGCCTTCAGTCAGCTCCACCCACTTTACACACCCACACACACACACACACACACACACATACACACACACACACATACATATGTGTGAGCGAGGTAGCTTGGTTTCATGTAGTTTTGTGGCGCGTTTTTTTCATTTCATTTTTTCTTTATTTTTGGTGCGTTGCAAATTTGCAACTCGTGGCACGTTGTAATGGAAATTAATTAGGCAACTTCAAATGCCTTCTGAGCGGCGGCACTTTTATTTGCCACCCGCGGCATCGTTATATCATTTTAAATTTAGTGAGTGTCCCGCCTCGGGCATATTGTGTAATTTATATCGTCAACGCGTGAATTAACGAGCCCAATTTGAGCTAGTCCACTTGAGGCACAAGTTCTTTGTTTAATTTCCAGTGTAAGGCTGTAACTTAAGTTACATTATAGTCGTATGTGTCTGTCTGAAACTGATAATTTAACATTTTCTGGTCATATGCAATTTCAGATACATATATATATATATATATACATATGTAAATTGTGATTGAAATAAGACAAATTAAACCAGAGATATTTATGCCTCGCAAAAGCAACGGCAACATTTTAAATTTATTTTTCACATTGCATATAATGATTTATATATCAGCTCGAAAAGTTTTCACTAAACTAATGTCTAATTGAAAATTAAGTGAGGATGGTTGAGGGGCGCTGCCCCGCTCGCAAGGAGCTGCTGCTGCTTAATTATGGAAAAGCGGCAACAGCGATGCATCATCTGTGTGTAGGAAAGGGCAGCAGGGGTTATGCTGCTGTTCGTGGTGCTGCTAATGTGACGCCCCGTTTTGCAGCAGCAACAAAACAACACAGAAAACGTGAGGCGACTCCTCGCTTTATGAACTGAACACACAATTCCATGTGTGTGTGTGTGTGTGTGTGTGTGTGAGTGTGCGTGTTGCTATCAACAGCAAATAAATGTACGAAACACGCGAGAATAATGCGCGCATATTGTCCAAATTTGTTCTCTATAAATTTTATAAGCAAAACACAAAAAACAACAACATCAACAAAATAAAGAAAGTAAAAAAAAGCGAAGTGCAAATGAAATTTGCGCAGCTTGTTTACCGGAGAAGTAACGCAGAACAGGAACGATTCAGGATATGCACGGACTTGAAAGTGGCTCGGTTTTCAGAACAGGGTTTCGTTGGATGGTTGGTTGGTTGGTTGGTTGGTTTGTTGGATGAATGTTGGCGGCTGGTGGAGTGTTACTGATGCTGCCGAGAGGCAAAAGAACTATGTTTGGCGAGAGATAAAGCAATAAATTCTGTCAGAAATTTAATTTGATAATAAATCTTTGGTTCTAGCGCTACGGAATTTATTTGGCTCGCACTCACGCACACACATACACACATATACATACATATATATATATATATATATATATACATATTTATATATACGCATATAGCATATATGTATATAGAAATTCGTGCACATAATAAAACAAAAAGGACGCAAAAAACGTGCGTGCACGCCAAGGATGAATGAGGATACCGAACATGACACTTATGGATGTTCCTGCACACACTCTCACACACACACTCATACTCACACATTCACAGACACAGACACACACACACACACACACACACACACACACACACATACTTTTGGGCAATGCCAGACAACGACATTTGTCGGGCAAGTTGTCTCTTTATCCCTTTTCAAAATATCACCAACACCTATGCAGGACAATAATGCGTTATATATGTGTGTGTGTGTGTGCGAGTGTGTGAGTGTATGTGTGTGTATGTGCTTGCGATACCGCTCCAAACCAATGGCACATAAAATGCCTTCTAATCCGGTTAAGGGCCAAAAACCACTCACACTTTCCGCTGCCATTCGGCCTTATCACATGGAAATTGCCTCGAGCGCTGATAAGTTTTTAAGCAGCTTGACTTTTTCCATATACATAGATACACACACACACACACTCACACATACTGAGGTGATGGAGTTAATTTCTTAATACTACATTGATTCTTTATTTTCGGAGCTGTAGCTGAGGCGTGAGCTAAAAGGTCTCAAGTAAAACCGATCTGCCAAATGTGTCAGTTTTATTTAAATATAATGCCTATATTTGCTAAATTAACTGTTGAGCTTAAACTTTTTGTTCAGTATAATATCGAAGTAAATTCTACAACCACATTAATAGTTTTCGTTGCATACTCTTGGGTGAATCGAAAAGAGAAAACCATCCGCAAAACCTGTGTTAGTAAATTTTCTTAACGCCCTAAGATATGCAGAAGAATACTTAAGACAAAGTTATATACAAGGATCACAGCATTTTCTTTATCCAATTGTTGAAAGAATTAATTTGCAATATTAGTGTTTGTATGATTGATGTAAATATTATTAGATTTATTATTTTTCCGATTTACTTAGTTGAATGCCTGTCTGCCATTTGGGTATGATTATTCAGTTGAGGGCTCTTCGTAACCACCTGCCCCACAAAACCAGAATGAAATATTATTATCAAAGTATTATGCATTATCTGATGAATCGCTTATGAAATCTTGTATCGGCCAAGGTCTCAGTTGGAATGTGTGTCAAGCACATTATAGGGACTCCAAAATATCATTATTATTTGGAAAGGCTGATTCAGTGCCAGCAGCAAATAAAAATTGCAACCAACTTTGGCCTGTAATCTTTTAACTTATCTAAGCCTCAAAGGTTTAATTTCATAATTTTTCTTAGATAAAGGTATAGCGTCATAATTTTCCGTAATATCGATGGAAATCCGCTTCCGATTGCAATAAAAGACAATAATGTAAGATATTGCTATCCGATTTGTATATATTATATACCCAGACATATTGTTGATCAACTGTAAAAATAAGTTATAATAAGATACACAGACTTTGTGATTTGAAGGGGTCTCAGGATATCTGCTAGTCGATCTCTCTCGACTTGAGCATTAATTTTGTAATTTCTTGTTATTCGTTAATCTGAAGCCTGATTGAGGACATCTGATAAATATTCGTGCATATCTATTCTGAAAGGGATTATAAGTGTTTGGCACAATTTAAATTCTTGAAATTTATTGCTCACTAAATCGAAGCAGTGTTTCTTAAATATGCTCGGAAATGCTGATAAAATGACGTGATTGAATGAGTGCTGTTTTATTGTAGTTTATCTATCAAAGCATTGACAAAACACTGCATAAAGAGCATATTTACGACAGGTAAGGCCAACTGGATAAGGGTGTTATAGCTTTACTCATGCTTACTTTAGTTGGCACTTTGCTGAGTCAACAAATAGCCAGAGCAGAGCCAGAGCCAGAGCCAGCCAGAGAGTCGAAAAACTATTGGCGTCATCGTGTTGTTGGTGGCACAACATTCATCTTTCTCGCGCCGGAAGCGCCTTGGAAAACTCAGCAGTAGCTCCGAGCTCTGCGCTCTGCCCACAGACAATGCTGTTTTTCTCTTCAATTTAAATAAAAAAGGAATTTCTCATTTCAGTGCAGCAGCCGCAACAGCAGCAGCAGCAGCAGGAGCCAAAGACTGATGGTGGCTGCTTGTTCGCAGATTGAATGGAGTGTTTCCGATTTCCGGTTTCTGGTTCAAATGCGAGCGCTGCACTTTCGTCTGGAAAACTGCAATGCACCGCAAAAACTTGACAATCTTTGCGCAAAACATTACCAACACACAACACCAGACAACTACCCTCACTCGTGGCAGCCCCACTTCTTGGACTGACTTTGACTTGGCCAAGTTTCTCATTTCTGCGCTGACAACTTTTTGCGTTATTCTCGTTTTGCGCTTAGCGCCAAAGATTAAGCTTAACACAATTGGCGAGCAGCAGCTATTAAAAAGTCCCCCTTTCTCTCTATCTTCTCTCTCTATTTCTCTCTATCTCTCTCTCTCTCTCTCTCTCTCTCTCTCTCTCTGTCTTGATTGGGTTACTCCCACGCAATTGTTCTTGGAGGCTGACCGAACCGCAGACACTTTGTCGGCCACCCAGCCATAAATCTAAGCGCGCGTCCTGTGAAACACACTCGGCCAGCTCACCTCCTCCTCCTCTTTAAAATTTATGTAAGATGTACATCGGTATATAGAAAATTAAATGATTTCGAGGCATCAAAGTGTTGGAGTTCACAGCGCGCCAGCTGAGAATAATGTTTTCTATGTTTTTCATATTTTTGTTTCACTGCGCAACGTGCATCAACATTAGCGCTCCGCATCCCAACAGCTGCTGGACATTTGAATGTTCAGTGAGCTAAGGTCATCCAAAAGAAGCTGAGATTAAAGCCCAGTTCTAACCGGAAACTCAATAGGAAGTGTATTAGCTGGCTAAGCGGAAACGTATTTACTGATCCCATATCTCTGGCGAACGGTCAGCATTACCTTTACTGTGGACACACAGTAACAACACGGACAGCGACAGCGACACCGTCTCCGTTATTGCCAATTGCAGCAGGCGCCACTGCAGCTTTGGCTGCCCGCCCGTCTGGCCAGCTGTTTGCTTGCCCCAGCTTTACTGCTCAGCCAGCCAGCCAGCCAGCATGCCCCCTTCCAGCTAGCCCTGCTAGCCGCCAGGCTGGCAAGGATGCTCTTAATTTATGACATTGAACTTTTATTGGGCGAATTTCTGTTCATTTCCATGCGTGTATTAAGAATAATGGCCGCATGTGTCGGAAGTGCTTCATTTTAAAAGGGTGAATTGGTTACCATTTCACCCAATTCTGCATACAAACATGCATATTTATATAAATATATACGTACATTCCTCGAACCTTTTATTTCTTGACATACTCACAGTGTATTTGATTACAGCCTGTGAATCCAAATTTGAATTAGAAAATAGATATGTAATTCATTCAGTGGACTATTAATAGTCGAAATAAATAAATATATGAACAATTACGTAAGAAGATATCCATTCCATTTGCCAAAAATTGTAATTATCATCGTTTTATATCTACATAGAAGCCATTTTTTTTTAATTATAAAATATTCTGCAGATATATATTTCAACAATTGTGCGACTTCATTAAATTCGCGCATTCATTTATCATGAGTGCATTTTCGCGAATTCCATAAAAATGTGCAAACAATGCAATGTTGTGGTCTGCCAGGTCTGCCAGTTCTGCCAGGGGGACCATCCATACCTCAACACAAATGCATTAAAATGCATTTATAGAAATTAGTTGCGATAAAAGGATTTAACATTTAATGGGAAAATGAGAGGAATTCATATTTATACAGTCTACCATAGCTAAGAATGCATAAGCTTAATTTTCAAATTCATGTCTAAGAATGGATCCAAAATGCTTTTGATGAAATCTCTTCGCTGCGCTCGGTAAATTCAATAAAAACTCGCCGTGTGCTGTGCGAATGGTGACAGTTTGGGATGAGTGCATTTGCCACCGTGTGACCGCTAGTCGTTGCAAGTGCGTTTATGGTTTGATGATTTACAGTCACAGCAATAAATATTCACACGGCCAGTGCGCACATTATTCGCGATTTATGCTGCGCCGCCTATAATTCATGCAACAGCACATGTAAAATTTATGCAATTATTAATTTAACACTCCTCCGCAACAATGCAATGCACTCACCCCACCACTTTCTCTCTATCTCTCTCTCTCTCTCTCTCTCTCTCTCGCTCTCTCACTTACTCTCATTATCAGCTAAAAACGGGCCACAAAAGCAGATCTAATCTGACCCAGCTAAGCGTTTTCATCGTACGAACCAATTTTGTGGCGACAATGCAACAAATGAACTGCTGGCTGTGGGGCAATAGTAGATCACACACACACATACAACATCTCCCCTTCCCCCCCTGCATCAAGCAACTGGCGGTAGCGCCATAATTTACCCGACGCGCAAAAACACTCACGAAAATAATAAATGTCCAATATGTTAGCTCGGCTGGCAACATGGCAAAGTCGGCAAAAGAAACCAACACCCACACAGCACCAAATCGACAGCTGCAAATGAAAAAAAAAACAAAATCGAAAAAAGAAAAAAGAAAAAAGGAAAAACACAAAAAAGCTCATTCATTTGGCATGTGTGAAACAAACAGCAGCTCCAAAGTTAGCGGCACTGCTGGTCAGGGGTGGTGGGCCATGGTTCAGTGATGGGTAAGTCCTGGGTTCGGGGCTAGCTGGAAGTAACACTGCTGCCGCTCTTAATGCTGGCCAGGCCACCTGCTAGGCTCGAATGGACGGCGCGGACAGGCGGAGTTTGGTTTGAACATGGACAGCATGTCGCTCCATTAATTTGCCATAAAACAGAAGTGGACTAAAATTTGTTTGCAGTTGTTGTTCCAGCAAAAAATTACAAATGGCTCCAAGCGTACAAAAGATAGTTGGCGAATCGAATCGAAACGAAACGAAGCGAAAGAAAGCGGGAGGGCTCAACCGGGACTTGCTAATTTATGAACCTAACAACTTTGATGTTCTGTAAAATGTCCACAATGACATATTGAGAACAGGACACAAGGACATAAAGTGAGAACGAAAACTCTAAGATATTTAACTGGCTTATCATTTTGGTATATATAGATATATATATATATATATATATATATATATTTACATATATATATCAGTTAATTAAGTAATTGGGGGTAAATATATATTTTCATTTGCATCGTCCACAAGTAAATGAGTTCTATTCACATATTTAAAGTAAGTTAAGATCTTATATCAACACTTTTTTTAATGGCATCCTTGATGAACACTTCAAAATGTTGTATATTGGTAAGAGTTGTCAAGCTTTGGGCACACTGCCCCGCATTCGGGGCACTGCTTATTACGCCATATAGGAAATGCCGAACCGAATCCCTGGAGAAGGATAAAGTCTCGCGTTGGGCCGTGAATGCGCCACCACTGTCCCCTTGGCAGGCCAAGGACTTTCCCAGCGAGTACATGCAGAACTTATCGGTGCTAATGTCCCTCAGACTGGCCACGCATACCGAGTTCATTTTCGATACGGCTGGCACAAACTGCAACTCGCGCTTATTCTCAAAGTTCCAACCGGCGAATTGGCCTCGCACCTCATTGTTAATGGTCTCCTTCTCGGCAAAATGGGAGAAGGACACACAAACCGGCCGTATCACGTTGCTCAGCTCGTAGGGCTTCTCCAGTATGATCAGCGCTAAATCGTTGAAGAAGTTATCCTCGCGCCCCTTGTAGAGACTGCAACAGATACAATTAATATAGCCATTAGTTAACTAGTTATCTATTTAGTATCAAAGTAAAACTACGAATATTATATTGTATACGACTTTGCTTTAAGCTATGTTGACTTTACTCACGGTGGCACCATGATGTCCTGAACTTGTTGCATACGATCCTCGTTGGTGACATCATTGTAGCCCCTGTACAACTTGGCAGCAACCACGCGGAACGTATCAGCGCTATAAACTTGCGAGGACACCTCGCTATAGACACAATGGGCAGCCGAGATGACCACATCCGGTGTGAGCAGAGATCCCCCGCAGACGAAGTTGTAGTCGCGCTCGTTGTGCCACACGTAGATGCCGACGTGCCAGGGAACCACAGTGTTGTTGATGGAGTAACCGAATGCCGAGAACTTCTTAATGGGTGTTGCTATCTGGCCACATTCCTGATCGCAGCGCTCGCGTTCGCGACTCCAATGTCCGCTGGGCAGGCACTTGATGCTCGGCAGAGTGGTCTTCAGCGTCTGGAAGCCGGTGGCGCACACGAACGTGACCTCGGTGCCAGGTGGGTGGTATCGTTGTGCACAATTCACCTGCTGACCTTTGAAAACACAAGTGGGTCTAGTCGAATAGCCATTAAAAATATCCTTAGAGTGGCCACTCGAGTCTCGCATGGCGTCACAGTATTCTGTAAGCAATTTACTATTATTATCAGTTGATATCTAAATTCTGAATGCTTTAATGCAGCTAGATTGTAAGAAATGCTTTTAGTTATCTCAAAGTTCTGCTCTCTCTAATAATTATGTTCTACAATTTCAAAAAAAAAATCGCTTTCAGAAACGCTAACATTTTGTAACAAAAAACGCTTGTCAATTTTAAAAACCATCATCATCTTTTGTTACGTTTTGGATATACTTTAGCAATTCAATTTCTTTAAGAAACGTTCCCCTAAAGTTTTTGGCAACAATTTGAATTGAAATAACTGATATCAAAAACCTATCTATTGTTTTTAAAATCTTAAATCTGTTTTTGAGAAACACACTTTCTGATAAAGGGGGTGAACTGGTCTTGCCCCTGATAGAGTTGAACTGACAAACGTTTCGAAGTAAGAAATACGAAAGGTCGCCCAAAAAATAATATTTTAACCTTCGAAGCTACTCACTCACACACTTGGGTACAATGGGCAGGCTCCATTGTCGATTAGCGCAGGGACTGCTCTCTGGTCCTTCGAGGACGTAGCCGGGATTGCAGGAGAAGTATATGGTTTCCCTGATAATGGGCGGTAACCGGATGGTGCCACGAATATCCTTTAGTATGGGACGCTCTTCCCCATACGGCAATGGACAACCCAATTGATCCGCGGGCACGAGGATCGAAGTATTTTTCACCGGACTTGAGGTAGTATTGCACAGTAGTGGGGCCTCATCGGATCCATCAACGCAGTCATTCTTGCCGTTGCAAGTGAGCATGCTGGAAATGCAAGCGCCACTCGCGCACTTGAAGGAATAGCCCGGGCATTCAAGGTGCCCACACAGCGTGACGGACTCATCAAAGCCGCTACCATCACCACAATCATCTTGGCCATCGCACACATATTTGGTCTTATCAATGCAAATGCCAGAGGGACATTTTATCTCATTGTTTCTGCAATAAATCGACGCTTTAATCTAGAGAATGGGATTATCACAAAGCAAATGCTACTCACTGACAGTTGCCTTGCAGGCGGCGATCGAAGTCGCGTATGTCATCATCGGTGCCGCATCGGAGCAACGTCTCATCCGAGCCATCGGCACACTCCTTGACTCCATTGCAGCCTGCCGTGCCGATTACACATGCCCCATAGCTGCACTGGAAGAAGGGCTTGGAGCAGTGCTGCCTCTGGGACACACAAGTCATGCCCGTCTCGTCGGTGCCATCTGGACAGTTTTTGACGCCGTCGCACACCTCAAACTGTGAAATGCAGCTGCCATTGTCGCACTCGAACTTCGAGGAGGCACAAGCACCATAAACTGATTCTGTTTGCAATATACAAAATTATTATCAGGCACCATAAACAGATCCCGTATTATTATTAAGTATTTTATTTACAATACACGATTAGCATTAACACTAAAAACGAATTCTCTGAATTCTCTGAATTGAAATAAAAGAAATTCAACATTATCTGGTTGAGTATATTGCTCCCAAAAGTATTTAAACTGTACAAAATATACGTATGTGTTTTCACTGATATGAAAAAGCATCAAATGTATATTGATAAATTTATACCATTTAGTTCAGAAGTAGTTAACCGTAATCAAACTTAATCCAAACAATCAATCCAGAATGATGAGATTCACGTTGAAAACTGGTTCACAATTAAGTACTTTTTCAAAGCTAAAATCTTAGATATTCTGATCTCTTCTGCTTAATATATTTTTATTTATTGAAGATACGTTTCTTGTTATCTGTAGTTAAATTATGCCTCTCAGTGAGATCAACAAAAACAGAAACAATAACAGAGAGCTTAACCTGCTGGACTGCTCCGCATTCTCTTAATCTCTATGTCTCTCCCTCTCTGTATTCTCTTTTCTGTCTTCTGTCTTCTCTCACTTTAGTTTAGTTTTCTTATCTGCTCATTGTTCAGAGTCAAGAAATCACAATGCTGGCTCAAATCAAGTTTACGGCAACGGCTCTCACGATCCCACACTTACACACATGCTTGAAATGCAGCTACGGTGTGAGAGTGTGTGTAGACATTGTATGTTTATTAGGCATATATTTTTAGACCAATTGGTATTATCATTCTGGACTTTACTTACTTGCACTGAAGCTCAATGAAATCAGGCAGATGCACAATAAATGTGATGCAGTATATTTAAATATCATATTTGCTGTTCTACTATTGAAGTACTTTCAGAAATATTTGATATGTATATGCACAAGCATCAGTAATTGTGTTAATTTATATATTAATCCGACTGGTAATTTAGATGATTGCGCTTTCAGCAAACACTCACAATCAATCCGATCGACAGCACAATCCAAACTGACTTGAATCATGTTGAAGCAGCAATTGATACGGTTGAAAACATTTTCAATATGACGACTGTGAAATACTCTAAGTCACTTCCCTAAGACATTCGACCCATGTCAGTTATGATAAAATGTTATAACGCTGTCCGGTAATAATTTAAATAAAGTCAGTCAATGGCACTCTACCTATAAGAGTTTGTACATGTGTTAGATATATAACAGGTAAAAAGTTAATTTTCTTTCGATTTGTATTTGTGTATTCAGTCAATCTAAAAATATGATAACCTGAAAGAGGGTATCAGCGCTGAGATTGCTAAATGCCAAACGAGTTTTAAGAGTATGAACTCAATGAAAATCAGCGCTAAAGAGCAATAAGAGAAGATTAATGATTTAAATGCGATTCTTTCCTTAGAATTGATTAAATATTGATGGAACTAGTTTGAATGTCAGCGAGGAAAAGTACATTTATTATGCACATAGCAAACACAAAAGTTTTCTATATTTGACTTAGCAAAAGATGAGCTTACAAAATGTTGTTTATAATAATTATAATTTAAAGTTTACCGCAAGAGGACAACTTAAGCCGATGACAAACTTTGATATTCTATAAATTAATTTAATTAAACCATTTTTATGACCTACCATGCTCTTGATAAATATATATTTTTAATATTATACAGTCAATAATTTTAAACATACAATTGTATATTATAACGATTTTTTGACAGAAAACATAATTTCTCAGATAGATTTCATATAGATCCAAATATTTCAGTGCAAAGAAATAAATTGTGATATTTTTTATTTTTATTGTGGTAATAACAATAATAATTGAAATATTAACATTTCTCACAAGGAAAAAGTATATACTAATCAAACCCAATACAAATTGTTGTCTCTTTCAATAAAAACACTGCATACCTCTGACGAAAACTTAATATCTGTAAGTCCAAAATTGCAAATATATTGTATACTTTTAGGCAGAAAAAAACAGCAAACGAAATTATTGGAAGTAAAAACTACGCTTTAATAGGAAGATCTCGAATCCATATATCGCTTGAGTAAAACACATCGTGTAATTCTTGTAATTTTATTATCTTAATCGAAAAATGTAATCCATGTCGGCTTCATTTCATACATAACTTAAGCTAAACATTTGCCTTCCTTTGTAATCGATACAATCGGGCTAGAATTAAGCGACACTCATCGTTTCAATATAGCACATACAGGGTGGCTAAGGCGCAGAACTGTTTGTGCTGTGGCGCCCTCTCTCCGACAATAGCTGAAACAACAGTATCTTTAGCTTGTGCCAGTGAGCTTTTTGTCGCAGGGCGTGATGTTGTGCTTAACAAGCTACAGATGGCGCTGGCAAACGGCGCCCTCCGTGTTTCAAATAAGAAATCAATTGTGTTTCGTCTGAGTTTTAGTTCAAATTTTTATTTGTTTTATTCTGTTTACCACATTCTCACTGGTTGTTTTTTGTTTCCATTTATTCATAGTACGTATAGATTATATTGATAATTTACAACTTACGGTGCTAATATAGAATGGCGTTAAATTAGAATTACATAGTATACGAGTGTAAACGATTTGTCTACCCTACAAAAAATGACCAAGTTTTTCATGTTCATTTCAAGGGTTGGAGGGGAAATATTTATCGTTATCGTTATCATTGCATCGTTTATACATGAGTGTTAGGATTAGAAAAAACATTATTAATGTCAATTAGGTTGTTGTGGTGTGTGGGGCTGTGTGGGGTAAAGTAAACAAGCCACAATAATGTACAATACTCGCAATGCAGCCATTTAATAATACGTACATTTTTGTATTTGTTTGTATATTTTACGTATTTACGTACATAGGTATGTACATTGGTATATTATTACATAAGTAAGTAGTACTAGGTAAGTTTTGTAGAATGCAATAAATTCTAACGCCGACGCGCTCCGTTTCATTTTACGTATATCCGTTGCTACGACAATTCACATTTAAATCATTAAGTATTGTATTTTTAGCTTCTTTTTGTTTTTTTGTTCTTTTGTGGGATAAATTGGGGAGGGGGAGAGTGGAGGTGTTGGGTGCTGGGTGCTGAACCCCTTTTAGCCACGTATTCCACGCATCTTTGTATAGTTACGTATGTTTATGTTTCATTTCATTTGCTTGCCATTAAAATCTATAACATTTAACTTATCTCTTACGCACTTTCGTCTATTGCAAATATTCTCTTATTGTTGTTCATTTTTACTCGATTTGCATGTAAAATACATAAATATAAATATATATATACATTTATGTATATATAGTTTTGTTTATCTGTTGAACCTTACGCGCTAATTACGTATACATCTTGTGAAGGTTGCTTGGGTTAGCCCTTAAGTGAATCGAACTGAAAATAGTAGCATTTAGTGCATCTCAGAGCTCGCTTCGAGCACAGCTCGTTGCTGGGCCGAGATATCGAATCGATATCGGTATCGATAATGATATCGGGTAGGGGTATCTCATCTCTACTTACGAACAATTAACGAAACGAGATCAAAAGCAATTGCGCATGCACAAACAATAATAAACACGGAGTCGATAAACACGACTCGTCGATTTCAAGAACTCTTAGCTCTAATTCTATATATGGAGACAAAATGAAACAACAAAAATTGCAACTAAAATAATAACACAACTATTTCATTCGTTTTTCTTTGATTTTTGTTTTTTTTTTTAGATTTTTTTTTTGTAGATTTTTTCAAAACCAATAATTTATTCGTTTTGCCGTGGCAAAGTTTTTGTTTTTCTGCTTGTTGCTGTCAGATAATCTCATAAACGCTTTTCATTAAACTAAACATAATAAAATTAGGATTTAATTTAGTTTAAAAAACTTTAAAAATTACTTAAAGAAAACAGCTTCACTTGTGTTGTTGTTTTTGTTTGTTTGTTTGTTTGTTGTTGTTGTTGTTTGCGGTGTATTGTTGCACGCTTAAAAAGCCTAGGACGAAAACTAAACAAATTAATTTTAAATTAAACAGAGTTAACTAAGATTGCATTAATTTTAAGCACGAACTATACACATTTTTGTATTATATTATTTTAATCTCCTCATCATCATCTCTCTTGTTCTTGTTAGTTTTCTATATTTGTGTTTTGTTTTTTAATATATATATACTTTTACTTTGCTAACAAATTCTATTTATATTTAAGTTAAATTTTCAATAATTTTGTTTTTACGTAATTTTTTTTTTCAATTGGTTTAAAAACGCGTCTTACAAAAATTCATATCAACAGAATTTAAATTTATTCTTTTAACATTTTGTATGAGTATTTTTAATTTTTCTTGGATTTTTTTTCTCGAAAAAAAATATAATTTAACATAGCAGTAAGCAACAAAAGGATTTTTATTGGGTATGATGATGGTGGATGGGCCGGGCAGGGGTGCGTGGGGAAATTGGTCGTAATCAACATTTGAACCGAATTTTTTTAAAATAAAATTTTGCTCATTTTAAACATAAATCTTACGCGGGCAAACAATTTTCAAATAGTTTACTTCTACCTCTCATTGTGGAATTTAAATTATATTTGCATTTGTATTTGTATTCGTATTCGTATTTTGTATTTTGTATTACATATATGCATATATGTACGTATGTATCTAGGATAAATAGATTTGTGTTCCATCCACAACTCTTTCTATTTGATTTATCATTTCGTTTTTGCATTCACTTAGAGTCTAGGAAATTTATTTGTAATTTTGTTGCAGTTTGCTTTTTACGTATTTTCGGTTGCTTTTCAAACAATTTGAAATAGTTCATTTATGGTATCATACAATATCAATATCAATATCAATATCAATATCAACATCAATATTAATATTATAATTGTCAATTTTAGTATTAATCAATTATTCAATTATTCATTTATGTTAAGTAAATGGTTCATTTGTTACAATTTTCTTGCTCTGCTCTGCACGCAGCACAGTTACATAATTCAACCTAATTCTGATCTAAATGCCCGCCCTGCACCGCCGCCGCCGCAGCTGCTGCCGCCGCCGCCTTTTGCGCCTGCGCCTGTTTCTCCTGCTCGTTGAGCTCCTTGATCGCCTGAATCTCCTTTTTCAATTTCATCCGCCGGTTCTGGAACCAGATCTTAATCTGTCGCTCTGTCAAACACAGCGCGTGCGCCATCTCAATTCTCCGTCTGCGGGTCAGATAATGATTCGTGTGGAACTCCTTCTCCAGCTCGAGCGTCTGGTAGCGGGTATAAGTCTGTCGGCCGCGTCTCCTCAGCCCATTTGTGCCTGTTCCAAGAGAATACAAGTTATCTGTTATACAAGTCTAGAAAATAATTGATAATTAATATATCACATCAGCCTTAAATGCCAGTTGAAATCGCAATTAAGCTCTGCCAGCTTCATTACACATATGTTCAATATGCCATTTTCAGCTGATGTCATTATTTAATGGGCGGGGGAAGGGAGATCATTTGACAAAGCAAGACAGCGAGTGTGGGTTCAATTGCCTCATTTGGATCGTTTATAAACATTTCAACAAGCATATTAAATTGAAAAATCATTTCGCAAAATTTGCAACAGACATCGTTTTATTTTTTTATTTATTTTTTTTTTTTTTGGTTTTTTTTGTTGTCAAAACATAAATATAAATTTTTCAGCAACGGATCAGCAACATTTTGACGTAGGCCGGCTACAAGTTACAAAAACCAAGAAACCAAATTGAAGAGAAAAAAAATCATTTTATTTTTATTGCCATTGGCTGTTGGCTGTTGGCTGTTGGCCCGTTGGCTTGTTGCTTGAAGTTACAGTTTGTTTGTATCTGTATCTTTGGCAAGGAGATCGTTACTTTAAATTGAACGTTTGCTGCCGTGCCGCCGCCGCCAACCACTGTCCAAAGTTGCTGTCAGTCGAGTTGCACGTTGCACGTTGCACGTTGCACGTTTCATGTTGCATTTGCTGACTGGCAGGCTTTCAGTGACGTTGTGTCCGTGTGCCACTTAAACTGCAGTTATGCCATTGTAATGCAACTTTAATTGGCCAGTCACAAAAGTAGACAACAACAAAAACAATCACATTTAATCTGACTGCACTTTAACAATTGAGAAGCCTGCTTGTATCTTACCCTCACCCTCACTCTCTCTCTCTCTCTCTCTCTCTCTTTCAGTAGACTCTGCTTTTCTGCCGTGTTAATCTCTGATTTAAAATATTTATGAAGTTTAATTTGCCTCAAGTGCAATAACTCAATTTTATGTGAGCACACACTCTCACACACTCACACACACACACACACGCACGTGCTCATATTCTCGACTGCATTATGCACAACCAGAAGAGCTGCGAAGAGAGCTGGAGAGATTTTATCACTTCGTAGCTGCGTTGCCTCTGTTGCCAATGGACAATGTTAAGTAACTTTCGCATTTTATTGGGGCGCTGTTTGCGTCTGGGCCGCCCTGGCCTGGCCTGGCCTGGCAAAATGTTAAGTTAAATATTATGAGCATTTATTATGTTATAAATTTGGCCTAAAGGTATTAACAAATTTATGCCGACACGAAAGTCATAAAGTGAAAACGCATTTATCTTTCACATTTACTCGCATATGAGTATTTCAGCATGACACTATGTATGAATATCTGTATGTACATGTCTTAATATGTCTGTATATACATACATACATACATATATGTATGAACAATGGCAAGTACATTTTATAGACCATAATAGCGATATGAAAATAAAATTGTTCGCCATGCAACAAAGAAATTATTTACTGTATGAAATATAAGCAAAAGTGTACAAATTAATTTTGTTTATAGCAAGGGATTCGTATCTGCGACAATACGTAAACAAATATTTTGTATATGAGAGAAAATTTGTGAAATTACTGGCTTTTTTTATCAGATGAACTATAGACAAGAAGACATCAGATTGCTATTTAGCTGTGAAATATGCTGATAAATACTATAAATCATTTTGACATTTTATAGTTATTCGACAACAAGACCATTCGATGTCAATAAATTATTTAGCTTTTAATTATTAATTTACCAGTTCAAAAAACAAGCTAATCTTCGAGCATAAATTATTTAATACAATATTTGTTGTTTGTTTATTGTTGTCATAGACAAATTATCATAGGACCGAACATCATTTGACCCAATCAAATACATAGTTTTCTTGTTTCCACTCAGAGATCCAGAATCTTTACAATTCCAATTCAGTGGTTGTCCCCCCTCAACAAGCTCATCCCGCATTGGTTTTGCATGCAAATAATACAAATAAAATGGCAACACGTGATCGCATAAATACATTTATTTAGCACTAAACCTGTTTGCTGATTAACTTAAATCTCAGCGTCTCACATTGAGCCCACAGCCTCCTCCCATGCCCTTTATGCCATCGCTGTCGCCAGCTCGCTCGCTCGCATTGACCCCGTGTCCTGGCAAATGTCCTGTGCCAGTCGAATACATCACACTGATGTTGGGAAAAGTTTCATTTTATTTAGGAGCCACAACTGGCAAGAAGGCGGCTCTCGACTTGCCTCCCAGCCGTGGTACGTGAGTTGAGCTCAACAATTTTAAATGGAATTTGTCACGCGCCTGCCGCAGCTTCATGTCTCTTTACCTCCTTTCTATGCTAAACACAGCTATATATACATATATAGAAATGTATGCAAAAATAAACTTTTCACCAAAGTTTGCTTCTATTTTTTTCCCCTCAGCTTTGGGTTATATTTCTTTTTTCGGGGCTCACATTTTTTTCAGCACTGGCCAAGTTTAAAATTTATTATGCGAAAAAGTGCGAAATTCATTTTGCTGCCTCGGTCTTCTTCTTTGGCTGCTGCTGCTTCTGCCACGTCTCCTGCTGCGTCGCCATTTTCTTTTGTAGACTTTCGGAGCATTTTTGTGTATTTTTAAGTACATAATTTAAATGCTGGTATGTGCGGCCGAGGGGTTGGGCCAAGAAGGGTGAGGAGGCGTTGGGCGGAAGGGCTTCAACTAGACAATAAAACTTTCTATGGCAAGGCGCGAATTTTTTTTTTAGATAATTTAGACGAGCGCTGGTTGTGAAAATGTGGAGCGGAGATGAGGGGTCTACTAGAATCTTTTGCAGAACACTCATATATCTATCTTTGCGTGCCGCCTCCCTTTGAGATACATTTTCAAGGTTCTGTCTACGCTGCTGACGGCTGATTTTCGGTTATATTTAAGCGAGGAGAGCGGCGCTTCTTCCTGGGTAGCAGCAGCTGCTGCCCGGGAGCACAGTACGTGTTGTATTTTTTAACTTAAATTCCTGTGGGATTTAAAGTTTTGACAGTTTACGTGTTTGCCTTTGCAGCGAACTTTGAACCAAGCCGGAGCACCAAGAACAAAAAAAGAAATAAATAAATAAAAAAAAAAGAATCCAGAAACAAGGGCAAAACAAAAAAAAACCCACGTCTTTGGCCAACTGCCACACCGCAGTAGCCTTATCTTGCTCACTCTCTCCCTCCCTTCTTCTCTTTCTCTCTCTCTCTCTCTCTCTCTCTCTCTCTCTATCTATCTGTTTCTCTTATTGACTCACCCCAAGGCAGGGCGTTGCCAATAAATCTCCAGGTGACGGTGACTCCATGTTGCATGCGGCGCATCGTGTGATCTATGCTTCTATTATAACTATTTATATACACAGCCACACAGATACAGATATATTTGGAGAGGCACTCACAGGTACTGCAGTGCGCATGTTTGTGTCTGGCTAGGCGACTCTACAGTTAGACACAATGGCTGGAAGGCAACTACTTATATTTAATTCGATTTCATCGCAACTTCCCACTTCGCATTTCACATTCCCTTCGCAGCTCCCCAAGAACAACGCTACCTCAATGGATATCTCGGCTACCCGCCCCGTGCTCTAATTTATGTTTTGTTTTGTCGTCGCTGTTGCCGGCACATAAAAATGTCACGCACGCGCCCAAAAAAAATGGGAAAAACACGTCTTCAAGCCTGTGGCCAAAGATAGAAAGCACTTTGATAATCAGGCAACAATTTAGTTTGTAATTCGCTGGAATTACAAGCACTTAGCTGGAAAAAGAGTTGAAAGAGCCAAAAAAGTACGAGCAATCGAATTGATCTTAAGAACTGCCTCATCTTTGGCTCAAAACAGCTCTCCGTTTGTCCTTTTCGATGGAAATATGTCTCAAGATTTAATTAGGAAATGTACAGATAAATATGGACAAGTAAAGTTCAACTGTCATCAATAACCGAGTCGAATAAAATCTTTACGTTCCTTCATATGTGTTATGCCGGACCGCAAATAAATATTAATTTAATCTCAATTTCAATACAATACTCGTAAAATTCAAAGCTGTTTGTTTCACATGAACAGACACATTTTAGTTGTGTATCCTTTTTGCTCTGACTTGAATCAAGGCCAAGCGCAGAAGCAGTGCGGAAGTCGTTCAACCGGAAGTGGCTTGACAGAAACCCTTTTGACCAAAAGGCACACATACAAACAAAATCAATAGGAAATCGATTAATTGACTGTATGATAGCAACACACGACCCCTTCCCATCCACTACCCCAGCTCTTGTCGCTTTTGTCTTAGTCGAACAACGCACGCATTTTGTTCGCAATTTAATTAAATCTATTTTCGTGCGTGCCGCTTGTGGGCGTGTTTCACCTTATAGCGTCGGAGCAGGGGCACCCACGCGGACCAATAAATATACACATATATATATATATATATATATGTGTATGTACATATGAATCTGTGCACATATATATATATATATATACATATATATTCCTGTCGTTGAAATTCAGCTAGTCGAGAGTGTCGATAAAACAATTAAATGCGACTGGCAGACGCACAAAGCCACAGAAAGTCAAACTGAAGGCTGATTGCAAGACGGAAAACTAATTTTCCGCACTGCCAATCGAGGTGCACTAAATCTGTCAATTAAATTGGCCGCAGGGAGTGCGATTCCCAATGCGTATACAGATAGACAGAGAGAGTCAATGCGGGGGCAGTGGATGCGGGGGATTGCGGTGCAGGGGTACACAGCCGCTGTTTCCTCAGACGTGATTATGGTCTATGCCTATGTCGTTGCTGTCTATGCTGAATATTGATGCTTGCGGTGGCAAATGCGCAATTGAGTTGCAATTGCGAACACGAACGCAATCTTTGAGATACATACGTATATGTATCTGCAACTGTTTGTGTTTCAGTGTTTCAAATTTTGAGCTACACGTTTTGGGTGTGCACAGCTGCACATAAACACACACACACACACACACACACACACACACGTATACACACACACACACGTGCAACTTTGAATTGCATCTTGCGGATATGCAGGGAAACAGTAGGAATTTCAATTTTTCTCAAACTCACAGCCCAGTTAGAACAGGCAATCAGCTCTTAATTGCACGCAAACATACACACAAAAGATACACTCTGCAATCTGTATATGGAGGGAGTTGGTGAGCG
This sequence comes from Drosophila setosimentum, assembly GCA_035043505.1. Lineage (NCBI taxonomy): Eukaryota > Metazoa > Arthropoda > Insecta > Diptera > Drosophilidae > Drosophila > Drosophila setosimentum. The sequence goes on from JAWNMY010000001.1 coordinate 6,932,182, forward strand.
TCTGGTGACACTTTGGTAATTGACTTTGTTTGAGTTTTGCGATTTATGCCACCAGCTGCAAAACTGCACTTGAAAGCCACCGATTGCCAATCCTCCGTCCATGTCCTCGTCTCCATTTGCCATACCCAACCTCAAACACGTGCGTGTTCCCATTCGCATGGGCCACAAAATGATGTGCCAAAGATGATTAAGCGAGCATCTACGCGTATTCAAGTGCGGCGCGATTCGTGGCATGCACAACCTTCCAAATTATCCCAGAATTCAACATAATTGTGCTGCAACATTCACTTTGTCGATGGAGCCTACTGTGAGCTCTTCCAATGCTTCATTCCGTTGGTGAAATTGCCGAGACGATAAAATCAGCTTAACGAAGACACCGTTTTTTTTTTTCTTCTTTTTTTGTCTGTCTGTTTTTTTTTTGTTGTTTTTGGTTTTGGTTTTTGGGCAACTGCGGCTCAAGTGACTCGCACGCAGTTTTGGCTGATTTTAAGGTGCAAACGCAACGCTCAATGGCCGCCAGCCGAAGGCAGTCGCGTTGAGGAGGGGGTCAACTGTTACTTAAACTGGTTTTTGTGGCATGGCGGCAACTGCTGCTCACGCATGCGCAGGACACGCCAGACGGACATTTTGCTCGTCATTAAAATAATTCATTGCCCGAGCTGCCGTTGCAACAGGTAGCCTTGCCTTCAGTACCTGGCCAACGCAACGAGTGATCACTGAGCACAGATCAGTTATCAGTGGCAGTGAGGAGAGAGAAGAGAGAGAAGAGGGTGCAGTGCAGCCCTACATTTAGTTTTGAGTTATGGGCTAAAGCTCTTACGGTACTGCAATTTAATGGAATTCGTTTTGTGCAAATGGAGAGGAAGAGGAAGAGCAAGAGTTAAATATTCGAGTTTTTGATGTAACTTGATGTAACATAAAATATTTATTAAGCATAAGACAGGATTTCATATTATGTTTAGCTTTGCACACAATGAAACAAATATTTTCAATATGTTTTTCTGCTAAATAGAGAGTTTACAAAGTCAACAGCTGTTAATCGCTTCCTGAAGACGAATACCGACGGGATTAGAATTGAATAAATATTTATTAAAAAAAAAAAAAATACTTGACATGAAGCCAGCAAATATGTACTTAAGTTGTAAAAAAGTCACAATTTTCAATATAGAAAACGCATATTATATACGAATCTTCAGAAGCTACCTATTATTGTGTATATTCATAAGATGGAACCAATCTTTAAGTCTATCTGTAATCAATCTGTTTATAGCTGGGTTCATTCTTATTGTCTAGTGGTTTTTAAATAATAAATAATAAACTTCACGCTTGACTGTGTGAGTTCGAATGCTGTAAACTTTTCATCAAGTTGAAGGTGGTTTCGCTTTCATGTTGGTTGTGCAATTGAAACGAACACAAAAATGAATTGGCCGCCATGTTACGGCAATTAAAACAACATTTGGTGAGACAATGAACATATCACAAATTGTATGTCTTTTCTTCTTTTCTTTCTTTTTTTTTTTTTTTGAATAGATATATTGTTTATGCTGGGTTGTATAATAATTCCATCATTGGTTGACTGACGCTCCAGATGACGACTGACCCAGTGGACGAAGCTGCTGAAATGCTTCGTAGCGTCGGAGCCGAACAAAAAGCGCTGCGGGTTTATCTTAATGGCTCAATTAATGAGCGCTGTAAACGCCCCAACAAAATACATGAAATAGACATACAAAATAGAAGCAAAATACAAAACACAAAACACAATTTGAGCACGCAACACGCCATTCCCATATTTCCATATACAAAGATACCGATACAGATACAGAAAGAAGACATACAGACATATATAGAAATAGACGAAGATACTATGGGCATGTGTGAGTGCGTGGAACGCCCTCTTCTGTCGTGCCTTCATTTAAATAATCAACGACTCTATTTTGGCTCGATTCCATGGAGAAGCGCGACAGCTGGAGGGACGCGACAGCGGGGAGATACATCGACGGATACGAGAAACTGTTTTAACAGTTCAAATGCGAAGCACAAGCAAAAGCATTTTAGGAGAAGATGCGACTATCAAATGAAGTTATTCAGCCAGCAGGCAGCGAGCAGTAGGCAAAAGAAGCGCCAAATCCAAGACCAAAGTCGATGTCGGACATTATAAATAAATAAATAAGTGCCACGATGTCAAGCTGCTTCATATCGTGGGGCAGCATCAGCTTAAACAGCAACAGCGACAGCAGCAGCAGCTGCGAGGCGGCAAACGGAAGGAGCCTGGGATAGAAGATGATGATGTTGATGTTGATGTTGATGCTGATGTGGACAGTGGTCAGTTTTGTCAGCGATATATTTTCAATTTCAGAGTTCATTAGACAACAACTAAAAACATAACAAATTTCTGCGCTCAAGTTGACGTCATCAGTTGATTTTCTTTCTTCGCTTTTCGATTTTGTTGATGATGACTATCGCGAGGAGTTATGGAGCAGCAACTAGAAGCGGAAATGTGCAACATTTCCGCAGGCTCTCCAAATCGAGTTGCCCAATAAAAATCAACGCAAGTGTCAAACATAAATTACACTGCCCAACAAAATGGCGGCTCGCACTGATAAGCGACAGTTGCGATTATTTATGGACTGAGCACGCACTCAGGGGGGGGGGGGGGGGGGGGGGGGTGACGGAGCGTACACTCAGGCAATCTTTGAGATACACTCGGCAGTCTCTGTATCTTTTAATTGCATTTGAGAGCGCCCCACTGATTTGACACGCCCACTCGTTTAACTGGCTGCTGCTGTTGGCGCAGTTTCGTTTGTGCTTGTGTTTGTGTTTTCCCTTCTTTTTTTTTTTTTTTTTTGCCTTGTTTCTTATCGTTTCGGGGAATCGCATCGAATGCGTTTTTAATTGCTTTTCCAATGGTGTTGCCAGCTGTGGCGGCCATTTCCACAGCGGCGCCTTTCGATATGGCCACATTCGGGCTTATCAGATGTCAGATTGCCCCAAAGAGTTCTTTTGTGTTTTGTCTTTCGCGTCAAGTTTCTCATAAGTACTCGATTAATTAGCTTAAGAATCTATGGAAACTACAAACACCTCAACTCACATTATGCCAAGTGTGCGAGTAAGTATGTGTGTGTGTGTGTGTGCGGGTGTGCATAAAAATGGCAACTGCAACTTCATTAAGAGCGCATAAAAGTAAACAAGCTAAAAGTGTCGGAATTTCACACATAATTGGCACTTGAAGTTTTATTTTTATTTGCCCCCAAAAACTAAACGACAAACTTATGGTCCAACTATGTGTGGGAGAGAAAAAGCAAGAACGAGACTGAGAAAGAGAGGAGAAGAGAGAGAGAGAGAGAAAGAGAGAAGGCGAGAGACGGCAGAGAGTGGTGCTTGGGTTTTGGTTTCGGGTTCAAAGCAGCTGCTCCCTGGCAACAGTCAAACATTTCTTCCCTTTTTTTCTTTTTTTTTTTGCTTTTATTTCCATTGTTTCTGCTGTTGCTCTGGGCAAAAGTGAAAGTTTAGTGCAACATTTCTCAACGGGTTTTCTCTATTTCTTTTTTGTTTCTGGCTTGCGCGGTTTTTTTCCTATGCACTGGCATTTTCTGGCTGCTAGAACGTGTGAAAATAGCAGTTAATTTCCAAGGCAGCCGGCTCCTTCGTTCATATTTCTATTGCTGTTCCCATACCCAAACCCAAACCCAATCCCCTTCCTATACCAATGCGAATTCCTATTCCTACTCGTGCCTCGTCCATTTTCGATGGCTGCAGTCCACATTGACTCCTGTGTGCAAGTGTGCAGGCGAGTTTGTCGTTTGGAAGATTTATGCTCAAATTGCTTTTGCGCAAAATCAACAAAAACAGCGTTATCCACAGGGCAAATAAACAGTGCAGTGGGACAAATGTGTGTATTACCACATATACGCATAAATTGCAATAATTTGTTTTAATGTGCATCGTTGTAAATCTGTCTGGCAAACATTTAATATTTACTTAATATCATTCTGTTTTGTTAACCTTATCTAATCCCTTCGAGTAAATGTTGTATTTCAGTTCATAAATGTTGGGATCTTAACCACTGTGCAGCACAGTGCACTGGCAGTGACGCAGTTGCTGCTGGCTTCGCACTTTTGTCATCGTATTTCGTGTGTTTCGTAATCAATAACATTTTCGCAAGTGAATTACTTGCTATTGTTGCTCTTTTTTGCCCATCCCTCAGAAGTGCTCGCAATTTACAGTTGCGACAATGGCCCAAAAGAAAGTGCCAAAGTTCAAAATTGTATTCTGCTCTCTCCCTCTCTCAACTCGTTCGCTCCTTTATAGATTTATGATGCTTTATAATGAACTTGTAAAGTAATTATGCGCCGCGACGCGTTCACTCGTGTGCACCACCTTCAATCCCCAATCCACAACCACCCACAGCCCACATCCCACGCCACTTCCCACCCACCCGGCGCCATAACTCAGTCGCAACCCTTTTCAAAAAATGGTTGTCGTCTTTTTCGCGCACTCACGAGTATGTGATATTTTTCGCCTGATACGATGTAAGTAGCAAGTGGCAAGCAGCCAACCCATTCAACCAGCATTCAACCCACCACCACCCACCGTTGCGTCTTTGGGCCGCCGTTTACGCTTGTAATTACACGCTTCATTGTTGGCCTCTGCACACCGACTCCTGGCAGCAGCATCCTTCAGCCCACACTTGCAGAGGGCTTGAAGCGGAGAGGAGTGTGGCGGTTGGCTCCATTTTCATGTTGTTTCGTCGCCTCACTTTGGTGTCGTATTTCTCGTTTCTAATTGGGTTTCGTTGTGCGCTGAGCACGCTAATGTCAACCTTGTTGTCTTGCTCCTTGTCCCTATCCCAGAGGCAGTACCAGTCTCAGTCTCAGTCTCAGTCTCAGTCTCAGTCTCATAGTCACAGTCTCACAGTCACAGTCTCGAGATTCACTTAGCTCATGCACATGCAAAACAAAACGTATTCCAAAAAGGCAAGAGTTCCCCGGTTCCCATCTCTATCCATCTCCTGTGCTACCGAGCAGTGCCATTAAAACTGGGCGGCTGTGGTGTGGGCGAGTTCGTATGCTGCTTGAGCATACAGGAAACGGAAACGTTAAGCTTCGTCGCTTCTTGGGCTGCTTTGTCGCCAGCAGTCTACGTCTTCGTCTCTGCTCATGTGTGTGCCCTGGATGTGAGTGTGTGTGCGTGTGTGGATGGCAAGAAGCGGCTAGTGTTGCCATCTGAATTATGTTGCATGCTTTTAGGTGATTTAGCTGAAGCTCGTATGCAAAAACGTCTGCAACGTTTTGGTTTATGTTTTGTTTAACTAATATTTTATGAAATCTTGCTCGGAATTATGAACTGGCTGCCCGCCTACCCTTTGTTTGCTCTCTTCCTCGCTCCATCTTCCGCTCTCACTATCTCTCAGCTTGTCTAGCTGGTTAGTTGGCTGGTTACAAGGCAAAAGTTTCTTTATTTTGCTGCTTGCCAATTTCACACTCTGCCAAACGCTGCTGGGCCAGCCATAAGTTACAGCCAATAGCTGTCCCCCGGAAAGGGGTCAGCCAGGGGAAGCCAAAAGTCTGGCAACTGCATAAAAAAAAAATAAAACAAAAACAAAACAAAAGCTGGCAAACTATGAAGCAACCCCAGTGGACATACTATTGGCAAAAAGTATAACAAACCGTATATTGATCAGTAAGACCTTAAAGACTACAACAGCTTGACAACTTGGTACGTGAAATACGTTTTTGAGGCTTACTGAAGAGTCTGTTATAAAAACTATTTAAAATCACATAACTTCAGCCTAATAAAAATGTATTTATATAATTTGTTTCCCTATCCCTGTAGGCATTTGCCCCATTTTCTTTTCGATAAGCTATGCCAAATGCAGGCCCAAACCATGCCTGTCTTCTGCACCTAAACCATTGAAAGTTTATAGAAATTATTGTTCAACGCCTGCCACGCTTATTAACTAAAGCGAATGGCGGCTGTCACTCATAAATCAAAGTCAGTGTCGCAATCTGAGGCGGCTCGAGAGTGGCGACAGTTTCCAGAGCACAGTGTTCTGTTCAGTCAAGACTCTTTTCACACATATTAAAAAATCCCTACAACGTTTTGCATAAAAAATAAAGCACACACACATGTGTGTCTCTCCTTGGGTGTCTGTGTGTGTTCGTGTGACATCATATCGTATATTGTCGCATGAATTTACGTGACCATATGTTGTCGCTGGAGCGCATAAATTCCAAGGGGCCACAGACTGGGCGACGGCTTTAGCGTAACTCTCAAGTGGAACTCAAAACTGCCACCCGCAACCCACTCAACCTACACCCACCCATCCCCCCACCCGCACTACCCCCAACTCCAGACGAGACAACCCTTGCAAGTGTTGATATTTCGCTGAGTTTATTTATTTACTTTTTTTTTTTTTGCATTTGCAAACAAATTTATTGAATTTAATTTGAAATCGCATAACAGCCGGCGACAGCTGGCACTACGATATTCCGTTACTTATGTGGTATATCATTTGAATCGAGCATTACATTCAGTCAATTTATTGACTATACACAGATATGCTTGTGATCCTGCACTGGGCACATGAATATTTAAACTGGGATTTGGCCGCACATCGCCTAATGAAGCCGCGCGAAATTCGTTTTTAATTGCGCCCGAAAGACCCGAAGATGGCGGCCAGAAAAATTCGCTTTTAATTGCTGGCAAAGGCGGGCAGATGCCTCGCACAGCGGATGGAGACCCTGGCTGGCACTTGTGTGTGTTTTTTTTTATTTGTGTTACTCTTTTTTTGGCCGCCCCCAAACTCGATTTTGCAGCTAATGGATGACGGGCCAAACAGTTGGTCTGCACTGGGCTGGGTTTCAGTTTGGGCCTGGGTCTGGGTCTGGGTCTGGGGCTTGCTAGTGGGAGTCAGCGCTGTAGTTGAGGTTGGAGCAGGAGTCGGCACCGGTATCGGCACAGCAGCCAATTAAAGCCATGACATAAATCCAGATGTGACTTGTATTGGGTGTTTCCGCCTGCGGCCCACATTCTCTCTTTTGCAGCACAAAAAGACAGCGCCAAAAATGCTCAAGATTGTTGCGAACAAAACAAAAAGTCGAGGAAAACTTTGCAACAACAACAAGAACAACGAAAAAGGTGGCCCAACCAACCCAAGCGACCCAGACAACCCAACCAAACCAAACCAAACCAAACAGGCAACCAACCAACGGATCGGCACTCGCTCGCTTTTCATGCTCACGCCCGTCTTCCCATTTTACAATGTTTTTTTTTTTTGTTGTTTTCAAGTTTTTTCTTTTTTGTTTCTTTTATTTTTTTTCTGTTTTTTTTTTTATTGTTGTATTATTGCATTGTACGAGTATTTTTCTACTTGAGTTGGCAACACCGCCTGCCCAGCCAGCGGTTTCGATTGTTGCTCTCGTTGTTGTTGTTGCTTCGTTTTCAGCATGCACTTCACTTGCTGGCAAAAGAAACCGCAGCTTATGTTAGTTGTCTCTGCCTCTGCCTCTGCCTCTGCCATTGACTCCTCTTTCCGAGTTTTTTTTATTTTGGTACCGTTGGGCACCCAAAAACTGTACAACTGAGCGTCCCGTCTCTATCTCTCTCTCTCTCTCTCCCTCCGACTATCTCACTGTTGCTCTCCTCTTGGGGGGAATACTGAGCGGGCGCCCCTTATGCGTCGCTACATTAAAATTCTTCCCAGCCAAGACTGAGACCAAAATCGAGTCTGAGGAGTCTGAGTCTCAGTCCGATTCCGAGTCCAAGTTAACTAATTTATGTCGGACGACTTGGAATTAATGAATAAATGGCGGGGGCGCTTAGACGAATGGCCAGGCCAGGCCATGCTTGGAAATATGTAAATTACTTGGCAAAAAACAAAAACTTCTGGAAAAATAAAAACAACAACAACATCAGAAACAAACATGCAAGAAATGCCACACGCAATCTTCAGAGGGCAATGTAAACTTTTCTATTCCTCGCATACCATTTATAAAGTGCAAATTACTAAGGGTTCGAGGCTCGAGCAGCTGCGAATGCCTTAAAGTATATGAATACGAGAATAATCGTTAAAAATGCTAAACTTTAGCGGACCTAAATTCCGAGTGTATCAAGAGATTATTTACATATATATATAAACATAATAATGACAATTTTTAATAAGTATCAAAAGCCCCAAGAGAAATATTCTCATAATTGCGGGGATTATGAAGAGGAGCGGGATATAAATTTATTAAGGGGATTTCAAATGAGATGCATAAAGTAAAAATAAAGTAGAGTGAATATTTAAATGTATATTTAATCTGTATTGATGTAGACAAATTATGATATCTGAAATTCTACGTTGTTTACAAAGTAATGAATATTAAAGTATAGATTTATATTGTAGGTACTATGCAGATACTATAAATTCAGATTAAATTCAAATATTTCCTCACAGGCTATCAAAGCCTTATGTTGATTTCTCTGTTATTATTAAAATGGTGTCATCTTCAGCTGGCAGCAGCAACAATAACAAGAATAACAGTAGCAGATGAAACCAATAAAATTAATAATCATAATTAATATGATTTCTTCTTATCGAGGCACGCAATTAAGTTTGCCAGACATAAATCGAGACAACGACGGTTGTGCAGTTGGGCGAGCAGGGCTAACGCCATATTAAAAATGCCCGCATTTCTTACCAGCCCCTGACCGCCCTCCAATTCCCTCTCCTATCCCACAGGAAAAGTTCGGCAATTAAATTGGCCCAACACATGACGACAATGGGGTAAAGTGCAAGCAAGCAAAGATGCCAATGGAGAGAGAAGAGAAGAGAAGAGAATAGAAGAGATGTGTAGGAGGGAGAACTGTGTACTTCTACTCATATAAGATAAGTGGCTCAGAAGAAGCAGCCTGTGCATTATCTCTGGGCAAACAGACATGACAGCGAGTCACAAATAATAAATCGCATAAAATATAATTATGAAATTTGTAGCTTGTTTGTGTTTGCTGGGGCGGGCCATGTGGCCTAGGGTTGTGGGCGGGGTGAGGCGGGGTGGGTTGGGTGCCCTCTCAATGCAGCGCGCACTGAGTTAATACGCGTCTGTAATTAACTTGTGATTTATTGGTTCAAGTTTTTAACGCAACGGCTACGCTTCATTGGGCGGTCTTTTCTTTTATTTTCCCAGTGTTTGCTTTCCATTCTTCTCTTCTCTTTTTCTTTACATTCCATTCTTACTTTTCTTTTGCTGTGCACTTGTCGCGCGCTTCGCTCTTCTGGTTCATTTTGTAAACTTTCTCCGGGCGCTGCTTTATTCGCAACAAAATGTCTTAAAAGTAAAGCTAATTTATAAGTAGTTGCTGCCCACAAGCGCCCCAACCACCGCACCACCACCCCCAAAACCGCCCGCTTGGTGGCCGCCCACCTTTAATATTAAATGTTACACCAGGGACACATTTCGATGAAATATTTCGTAAAAAGTGTCTACGAGCGAAAAATGCGAGCGAGCCTGGCCCGCTCCTATTCTCAGCCAGCATCACCTTTTGGCCAACGTCTTGGTTTTTTGGACCTTGAGTTGAGTTGCGTTTTTTGGCCGGGCACAAAACTTTCTCCTTGCGGCATTCATGAGCTCCATGAGCACCACGCCTTCGCCCGCTCACGCACGTGGCATCCCGGTCGAAGGATGTGCGGCAGAAGATGCTGCTGGCATTGCCTTCATTGTTGTTGCTTTTGTTTTAGCGCCCGACTGCTTCTTGTTTTGTCAAGACGTGCCACGCTGGAGAGACAGAATGAGAGAGACCAGAGAGAGAGAGAGAGAGAGAGAGAGAGAGAGAGAGAGAGAGGGTGGGTGTTGGGTGTTGGGAGGGGGTTGGCATAGCCTGGCAGAGCACAAGAATTATTACCGACCAAATAAGCGATATTTCTCGAGGGATGAATGTGCTTTGGTGCGTGTTTTATTTTATTTCGTTGAGTTACTACCCGCAAGCTAACAGTACACGCTTTCCCTTTGCCTAGGGGTTGGTCGGGGGTTGGGTGTGTGTGTGTGTGTGTGTGTGTGTTTGTGTGTACTAGTTGTATCTTGGTACGCATGGCTGCCACGGCAAAGGAGGCGCCTCTGCTGCGGCAGTGCAGGGGAAATGTCGAATGCGAAATTAAGAAAACATGGCAGTAAAATTGGGTAATAAATCATTGGGGGGCCTCAAAGTGTTGCCTTCTACACATATACAAAAACATGCACATTCACACACACACACACACATAGACACTGCGGCAGCACACAGTTGAAATTTGTTGCGCTACAAATTATATAGATTTAGCGACATTTTCCTCGAATTTGCTGTGGAGAGAGAGACACAAGTCAAAGAATTTCGAGTCTCAGCTGCAATGTAACAAAATCACAATCTGATTCAACGAACTGGCTTTAAAAGGCTAATATGCTATCAGATTGGATACATTGTGAGTACCACATAGAATATGTTTACTTCTTTTACATTTAGTTGTTTAGAGTATAATTCGGTTATGTATTCAGATACATACTTACTTCCGGTAAATGGATATATAAATATAGATGAATATATATAATAAACTGTAACGTTAAATATTAATAGGTTCAGCTAATCATATACTACCAATACTAAGCTTTCACACTCTATCTAAAGCGAATGTCATCAACTTAACGAGCAACTGTTGCAACTCTCAGTTTTTGGATTCGCCTCCACTTCCTTTGTTCACAGTCGATAGCAATTCCCATAATCCCAAAATCGCTGAACATACGTACAAACAGTGGCATGTGTGTGATTAAAATTGCGATATGAATGCATAATAATATCAGAGTTATGAGTGTTAGGCCCGGTAGAGAAAAGAAAAAATGAGCAGCAGGTCAAACCAAACCGAAGTGCACCGCCCCATTGACGCATAGAACTGCAGTGAAGTAAGCACCTGTCCCTGTACCCTGGATGCCATACTCCCCTACTCAGCCCTGGGAATGGTCATCAACGCCGGGTGAATAAGTGAACTGAACTTTGATGCCGCCACATTCTATTCGCATTTGCGCTCCAACTACGAGTACCTATGGCCATATATCTACACTGGGCAGACTAGGACTGCTATTTCTACTTTTCTACTTTTTATTTTCCTCTGTAGCCCACTGCGAGTCCGAAGCCGAAAAGCCGTAAAGCCAACGGCGGGATGAGGGGCTGGGCCAGGCGCACTGGCAAAGACTGCCGCCGTTGCCTCTGGAAGATTTATGCAGTTCATATTCACATTTTCCAAACGCCGCATACCAGGCGCAGCATTCGAACGCAGTCGACGAGCGACTCCTGCCTCACATGGACACGAACACGAACACGGACACGGACATTGTAAGAGTGCCTAAATATGTGTGAATATGTCTGCGAGAGAAGGAGAAAGCGATAGATGCGAATGTTGGGAGTTTTTGGGCGCACAATATAAGCTAAGCATTGCAGTTCGATGCTGCTGTTATTGTTATTGTTGTTGTTGGTGTTGTTGTTGCTGTTGCTGTTGCTGTTGCTGTTGTTTTTGTTGCTGCTGCTTCTGCTGCTCGCCACCAAAAACAACGACACATTACTGTGGTACACATGTTGAGTTTATGCGAACAAAATATGCAGAGGCGATGCATTTGAATTGACATTGATGGACATAAAAATACGTAATCTGAAATATAATATTCAATTGATTTCCAATTGCCTTGACTAGCGTTAGTGCAATAAAAAATATTCACAATATATCAAGATATATCAAGATATATGAATTAAATCTGTAAACATTCAGAATATGCTAGCAATTTACGGAAATCACTTATTTTAAACAGAAAAGAAACTTAACTTGAAAGTACATTAAAATTGAAACAGTAAAATGTGGAATAAATATTTAAAAAATATTTACTAAAGAATAAACTTCTTTACTTGTTGCATGCGTACCACTGTGCGTCCTAGCCCTGGACTGCCTTCTGTCCCCGATCAAGTGTTATAAGGGGGTGTTGGGGGCTAGAGAGAGGGGTGGTACTGGTACTGAACGACTGTTGGATGACTGCAGGCTCGTGCAAGCGTTTGGAACACACTGCATATTAAGTTATTGTATATTAGGTGTTAAATCAGATAAATTTTCGCATAATACCGCATACAGCACTCGGATTTTCAAAGATTAACGTGGTGCACACAGTTGTTGGTCAGTTGTAGTTGTTGTTGCTGTTGTTACTTACATACGAGTGTATGTGTGTGTGTGTGTGTGTGTGTGTGTGTGTATGAGTTAAGCTGTGTGCTTGGCCTGTGGCTGCAGCATTTTGGAGCTGTTTTAATCATTTGAATGCTGCACATTGTTTTCAAGCCTCCCTGCTCTTGCCACTAGCTGCGTCCATTGACTGCCAATGTAGGCTCTAAACACTGTTGCACTTTATTTGCTGTATGCATGTGTGTGTCTGAATGTGCCGGCACTGATAAACATTATTGGACTTGGGATTCCATAGATTTCGATTTAGCTTTGATCATACCCCACATGCAATCTACCTGCCATGCAAAAAGCAATCTGAATTGCATTGTTAACAGATTATTAAAATTAAAATAAATTTATGCAAATTCATAATGATGAAAACAAAACAGCAAATAGAAAAAAAAAATGGGAATAAAAAAATAAATAAAAAATCGAAGTGCATGCAAATTTGTCTGCTGGCGCTTCATTAAGGCGAAAAAATAATTGTTGTTGTAAAATAAATTTCACTGTTATTAAACAAAAGCTATTGTGTTTTATGAAAAGCGCATAAATAAAATGGCAAAAAGGCGACGCAGCGTTCGCTTCGAAATTTATTATGACAAGTTGCTCTGGCACTTTTATCTCTCGGCACACAAATTTTGCAGCCAGCCAACAACAACAATAACAACGACACACAAATATATATATGTGTATTTGATATTTATGCTGGTGTTTGTGTATTATACAATATATGTATAATAAAATAGCCACAAAACAAACTCTGCCCAAAAGCTGCTTGGCTCTGCTTGGCCAGCAAAAACTAACTGCCAACCCATTCACTATCTTTCACACACACACACACACACACACACACACAGCAACAACAAATTCTGGCTGGTAGCAAAATGGAATGACAAATAAGTTGGTATTATAATTTGCAGGCCATGCACAGAACCGAACCAGCTTCAGTTTAGTTTATATTTGAGTTCCTTTTGCAATTAGACAATTAGTTAATTTAGTTTATTTGATTTGTGACTAAAGAGTCGAAATTTGAAGTTTACAAATAGTTTTGGATTCAAGCGTGTAAGCTTTTTACAATATTTGGATATACTTTAAGTGAGAATAACACGTTAATGATTTATGTTTGATTATCTCGCACATCTAAGTTTATAACAAATCGAGTGTACTGCCTCAACTATGAACTTTTAATGTAAATTATTGGAATGCATCTAAAGTTGAGGTATACATTAAAGCCAGCAGCATTTCACTTGCCCAACAATTGCCAGCTCCTTGGATGAACAATTGTGCGCTTCAATTGCTGCTAAAGGCCAAAAGGGTCTGTGGTAGATTTCGCATCCTGCGCAGCGGGCAGGCCAAGATGCGATGCAGATGCAAATGTGCTGCAAGAGGGGCAGCAGTTGGAGGCACTTGGGCAAAGGCAGCGCCCTGCAAAATTGGAGATATAACTCATAGCCGTTGAGTATGTGTCAAGATGAACACGCAAGAGGAGCGCGCAAATAAATTTGCAGATTACGCGCAGAAATAAGACGAACGTTCCCCAAAAGGACATTCAGAGATGCAGAATGCAATTGCAAGCAATTGAAGTGCATATTTAATTCAATTTATGAACTCCAAGCGGAGATCTTGCTAATCCCGATCTCGCTTGATTAAATGCTATTTATTATATATTTTTGTTGTTGCTGTTGCAAATTTTAACTGCGAATTATACGCCGCGACGAAAGCCAGGCTCAACTTGATTGCAGTCAAACAATTTAGCCTCTGTACGCCCGCTTGCCCCCACACTCCACCCCTCGCTCTGCTTGCAATTGCTGGCAACAAACTGCTCACTAGGAAGGAGAGGGAACTGAGCTGAAATCAGCCCCACGGCCAGGGACACGTTCCAGAGTTAAGAGTTGGGAAGCGACTCGGACTGGTCAGCAGGTTGCTCTGTGAATGCGGTTATTGCCGTTGATTTGTTTTGTTTTGGCCAGTTGCTGTTGCCGTTGTAGCTGTTGTATCTGCTGCTGCTGCTGCTGCTGCTGCTGCTGCTGCTGCTGCTGCTGTTGTTGTTCTTGTTGTTGTTGTTAATGTTGTTGCTGTTTAAATTGCTCGTTGAACGTTCGCCGGGTGAGTAAAACGATTACCCGCCGGCTAGGCCTGCTTTGGTTAGTGCTCTCGTATGTGTTGGAACAACTATTATTAAGCGCTTTCCGTGGTTGCTGTGGTTTTTTCCTTTTTGTCCAATCGTTGTTGTTGCGGCCATTGTTCTGCTTTGGCTGCAAATTATTATTCGCATGCCAAAATGAATTGAGCTGGACGAGACGTTGGAAAGAGGCTCAACTCTTGGCATGCAACATGTTTAGTTTATTCATAAACTCAACATACACACACACACACACACACACACCGGACATTGGTGTTGTTGTTATTTAGGGTGTGATTGCGCCGGCATATTCAAAAGTAGCCGCATTAAATGAACGGCCTCAGCGCGCTCTCAAATTGCCGAGTTATTAAGTAAATTGATTTTAAGTACATTTCGAAATTATTTACTTCTAAATGTTGTGTTTGCCTTTTGCATATTCCCCTTCCACTTCTGGCAATACTTTTATGCAGCTACTTGTTGTTTTTGTCAGGATAAAAACCGGAACTATGCAAATACATATATGAACGTGATGGCTAGCTCGAGCATAAAAATTGATTGTTAACATTGCCAGCAATTTGCTGCTGATTTCCATGAAGATTAAGTCGCTTTTAAAGTGAGGAATAATATGTTAAAAGCCTGGCAAACAATTATGTGCATGTGACATAAATCCTAGAATTAATTTAAAAGAAAACCTTCCCTAAAATATAAAAAAAAAAACTTTAGAAAATATTTAAATTATATATTTTGCTTATTCGTTTTGTGTAATTTTCAAAATGATCTCAGAGCAGAAATGCAACTTGGGTAAATATAGCTTTTGTTTCCTATCTCATGTTAAAAATAAGTGTATTTTTTTGCACTATTCAACGCCCCTGAGCATTGCACAATCTGCTGCAGATTACATGTATCATGCGGTATAAATAAAGATTTCTATTAGCTCTGACGTTAAATTTAATTTAATTTAAAACTAACAACACACAACATGGTCAAATGAGCGCGACTCATGCAAAACGCAAACATAAAAAAAAAGAACAGCAGCAACAACAAGCAACAACAACAAAATTGTTAAATGATAATCAGCAAGTGGTGGAGGCCAGCAGACCAACCAGCCAGCTGCAGACACTTGTTGTTGACCAGCCAACAGCCACTAGTCAATGAAAACGCTTCATAAACAGCGCAATTAAACTAATGACTGTGCTTGGCCACTGCGATCCACTGCCTGAATGGGCTGCACCACTCAACGCATAGAAATGTCGGACCACACACGGAGGAGCTGGCGAAGACACCGGTTCCATTCCTCTACGGCTCGTTCATCAGTCGGCTTTTGGCACTTGCGCATATGATTAACCTGAAAGAGATCGGGGGGACGACTGGTGGCGGAGGTGGTGCTTAATACGTGAGCTGAGCCAAACGCAGCCACGTGCAGTGCAAAGTGGTTGCCTCCGATGAAATGTGCGCGATTGTCTAATGGGTCGCCAAATGGGTAGCGGCTCCTTCTGCTTCTGCTTCTGCATCTGCTTCGACTTCGACTTCAACTTCGGCTTCAGCTCCTTCATCTTCTGCCACAAAACTGGATGAGTTGGCGCTGATGTATTGCCCAGTCGGTGCCCATTGCTGTGTTGCATCTTATGTTGTTTCTGCTCTTACTCTTTGCCATGTTTATGGTTGCCATGGCAGCAGCAGCAGCAAACCGGTTTTTGGTTATCTTCAAAACCCGACTGAGCTCAGGTAAAACGCAACTGTAGCAGCAGCAGCAGCCGGTTCCGAGTGGTGGTCGCCTACTGTGCTACAACCGAGTTGTCGTCGTCGTCGTCGTCGTCGTCATCATCGTCGTTGTTGTCGTTGTCGTATGTTGGTGGTGGCTTTAATGGCTTCCGCCAGCGGATCATAGGAGTGAAATAAATGGCCAGACAGAACCAATAAACGTCGCGCGTTGTGCGTTCATCGCTCGTTCAGCCAAAATGAGTTAAGAACTGTGGACAGTTTTCTGCAGTCGTTGACTCATTGCGATTTATGGCTAAATCGAAGATGCAGAGGCAGAAGGGGACAGGACGCATGAGCCAAAGTATTAAATGCATAAAGTATATTCAGTCTACAATCGCAACGCCCACGGAAAAAGTTTCTGAAAAATTCCACTCTGCCATTTACTTGTAATAATACATTTTGAATTATAATAATATCAGACTATACTTTACGAAAAACGCCACGATATACACTCGTATATAAAATTGCCTAGACAGTCATCAATCAGTCGGGGCTCAAAGGAATTGACCTGCGACTGCACTCTCCCCAACTGCCGCTGCTGCTGCTGCTGCCACTGCTGCTGCTGCTGCTGCCGGCTTCGGGGTGAATGTTAAGGTGAAGCTGAAACTGTAGCTGAAGCTTTGCCCGAGACGCTGGACTCTCAGGTCCGGTTGAATAATAAAAGTAATTGCGTCTTTACCCTTTAGGGTTAGCGAGTGGAGCAAATTGCGACTTGAATGCAATGCGCTTTTCTATAAGCATAAAAATTGCTATAATTTGCCGAAGATTGCGTTTTATCCATAACCATAACAATGGCCTCCTACCCACCCCCTTCACAGAGCCAGTAATTTATTTTCCCAGAAGTGCATTTAATCAATATAGACAATATGGCCAACTCTACCAGATATTTATTATAAATGATGGATTGCTCTGAAACGCTTTTTGGGGAATTGTGAAGGGCAGCTTGTAAACTAACAACTCTTTTTTTCTTTCAAACAAAACTCTAAGATACCCTGTGGCATTGTTTCAAACCTAAAGATTCGTTTTTCATTTTTTTGTTATTACCTTCAATGTAGTTCAAAATATTATATATTTAATATGTATTCCATAACTTACTTTTTATATTCCGAACAAAGTAAAAATGCTTACTTTTTTTTAAGAGAACTCATAAAATATTGAATATTTCAGAAATGTATTGAGCTAAACAAGGGGCATCGAGTTTAATAAGTTCAGGCCAACAAATGAAAACTATTTCAACAATTTGCACTTTATAACGAACTTGCCCAATGAGGCAAACATCGTTCTGTGGCGCCACATGGCTGCCTCATTGTTGTTGATATTTCTCCTGTACCCTGTTCGTCCGCCGCTTCCGCTGTTGTTGCTTGTTTGCTATTGGATTTTGGCCTGCTGGTTTTGCTGGCTGCTGGCAGCGCCACAAAGCAGATAACAAATATTTGCAGGAAACCATGAGCCCCTTAATTAGTGTAAAGAAGCTCTCATCTCTCGAATTGCCCCGTGGCCAAAAGTGGTGGTGGAGCCGTTAGTTGGGGGTGGTGCGAAGACCTCAGAACTCCTAAATGCCAGCAAGGAAGCAATTTATCAAAGTTTTGTTGCTTAATTGTCGTCCATGCGGTGTTGGCAGTGAAAGTTTTGCCTTTGCCAGTTCTGGTGTCCTGCGAGTCTCTGTGTGTGCCGCCGTGTAGGCAAATTGTGGGGCGTGTGCGCCTGTTCATTTGCCACAAGCGAGAGGGAGAGGGAGTGTGAGAGGGAGAGAGGGAGATAGAAAGAGGTGGAGTACAATCTAATGATAAATGCTAGAGGACATTTTTTGAGATCCACTTTCCCCCATATCAAGAACAATCATCGATTTTGCCCGACTGCAGTTTCTACATATTTTCCACATCATAAATACTTAAGTACGTAAAACCAAAAACCAGAAGAGCGAATGTTTTGAGGCAAAGCAGGAGGAGCGAAATGGAGCTGAGCATAAGCACACGGCTCGGCTTCTGTGTGCGCCTGTCACATTTATAACAATTTAAAATTGCACGAAAAAATGGCAATAAAATCCCACAGACAAACGAAATTACGTGACCAATGTGTTTTATTACGATTTTATTGCGAAAATGCGAACAAGTCAGGCAGCCAGCCAGTCAGCCACAAGGGGGCAAGCACGGTGGGGGTTGGGGGAGGCAACCGCAAATATGACTACGTCTGCGAAGCGCTTTATTATTTATCTTTCGGCTGGAATCGGCACAGAAGCCAAACAGAAACCAGAGCAGCAGGCGAACCCACAGAAGGGAACGAGAGCTTGAGCACTTGATGCCTAGTGCGGCACGTGAGCGTCTCAGATGCGAGGGTTGCAACAGGAGTAGCCAACCTTCTTATTTATGCCCTGGACTTCTCACGTGTCAGGTTAATGCGAAATTTATGTGCCACTGTCACCCAACAACAAAAATAAAATAAAAAATAACCCAAATTGTAATGCGAGCGTAGCCCGTCAACCCCCCTCAACCCCCTGAGGACAGGTTCATCATTTCGTTTCGTTTTTCGTGCTCAAAACTGTGTCATGCAAGTGATTTAACCACCAACGCAACGGGCGCTGCAGCACGCGTCGAAGGGGTGGTGATGGCACTGGGGATTGCTTCCCTTAAAACACCATAAATGGCCAACAAAAAACGCCCCTTAACAAATGCTGACCAAACGTGTCAGAGCGGAAGACAGCAGGCCGGTGCAAGTGTTAAGGGAAATGTTTATATTGGTCTATTGAAATTGTATTTAGTTTGTTGTTGTCAACATTTTATTAAGTAATTTGCATAAATTTACCAACAGCATATGCTGTCCAAAAAATAAAACAAAAGGGTGGCTGGCTAGGTGTTGAAATTAAAAAGCTGATTATAGCTGTAATAAAGGATTTTGATCATCCATTTAAGTGTAAGTCTATGGGGATAGCTAATTTTATACAATTTCAAATTTATTTCGGAAAAATCTACATTTCATTTGCCTTTTAAAGCAGACCATTTGTATCTAATATTAAAAGATGTAAAAAAAGAATGTTAAATAGTTGTTAATGCAATGTAAAATCAGTTTATAACATTTAGAGCCTAGGATGGGGATGATCTGGTAATTAATTTGGCATGCATGTATTCATTTGGCAAACAAACAGATTTTTATTTAACTTCCCACTGATTTTACTGACTTCTCGAACGCTGTTCAATTTATGACATATTGCACTTTATTTAAAAAGCCAGTCATGCTGATCTGTGCCAAAAAAAATAAAAGAGATATAGATGCATATATATATATACATATGTATATAGAACTTGCCGCTGCACCCTTGGCCATCAAATAAAAAGATGTTAAAGAAAAATCTTGCGCAAATAAAAATGATAAAGATTTGCGCTTTTTTTGCGGAAATATAAAATTGAATTATTGCATGCAATTTAAAAACCAACAAAAGCTGACAGCAGTCGAGCTAAAAGCCAAGCAGCAAAAACAACAACAACAAAAAAACATTGCCAAAAAATTTGTCAAAATAATGGCGTCATTCTGCAGTGGCCGCCAGAGAGATAGTAAAGGGAAGTGGAGCTGGGGGGACGATCGGGTGGGTGTGGCGGTCGTGGCGAGCCGACAAAGATACCATAAGGCACCAAGGAACCGCCAGAACGAAAACACACACACACACATGACGCCGCTGCTGGCGACGCTATGGTTTATCCTTTTATCCTTTATCCTTATGCTTTTTTGCACATTATTTGCTTTTGCAATTCAAAGCGATTAAGTGCGACGACGCCGCCGACGACAACGAGAAGGACGGCGACTCGCCTCAACTCGAGTCGACTCAACTCGGGGGTCATTAAGGACGACATAAAACATGTTTTTGTTGCAATGGCAATAAGTATATAGATCTGTAGCTGTAGTTGTGTATCTGCAGTTGTGTGCGGGCAGCTACATATAAAAATATTGCATGCCTAATGGCAAAGCCGAAACTCGTATAACTCAATGCAAGCGCTACCAAACCCTAACCCTATACCCTATACCCTATAACCTAAGCCCTAACTCTAACGCTAACCCTAGACAGCTAACTGGCCATTAGCACAAGCGGTTGCAGCCCCATTCGCTGTCGCATCCACAATAAAAAAAGAGCAATTTCCAAAGTAAGCCCATTTAATAGAGCAATTATGACCAGTTGAAAGTCGAGAATTCAACTGAGCAGTAAAAAAAAACAATATATATATATAAATTAAAACAGAGTTGAAGCCCAGTCGGGCGTCGCGGCCATATTTCAAAGTGTTTGCCCGTAACTAATTAAGCAATTAATTTTCGTGCAGCGGTCGCAGCGAAAGACGGGCGAGATACACACACACACACACACACACACACACACACACACACACACACACACACACACACACACACACACTCACATTTACACACGCATATATACCCAATATGAAATGAGAACAAGTTCAACAAACTTTTGCTGGAAAATAATTTAAAGGCTGCTGCGACTGCTGTGAAATTATTTATGCCTCAGCAGCACTCGATCCCATACCCCATGCACATCCAATTGCTCAGCGCAATCCTTTTGCCTCATGCGTGCGCCGCGAAGTATGCCACACAGTTTTTGTTCATGCTTGGGCCTACAACTGCTCCTCGACGCTGTCATAAAATATGTTAAACGCCCGAATTGCCGAAGGGTGTGAAAACTTGAATCAAAACCAAAGCAAAACCACGCTGAATATTTATGATGCGATTAGCAGACTTTTGCTCTTATTGTTGTTGCCTTGTTGCTCTTGTTGCTGTATTTGAGCAGGTTGCAAGGAGTCGGAATTTACGTTGGCCATATAAGTAAAATGGCACTCGGGCAGGCTGGCAGTCAGTGGCAAGGCTGCCAATTAAGCTGGGAGTGTGCCGCATGAATATGTAAATAAAAGCAGCTAATAAGTGGGTGTTTAATAACCGGATGGCCAACAACAACCAAACGGCCAGAAGCGACCCAACCAGCGGGCCCAAAAT
Organism: Drosophila setosimentum; assembly: GCA_035043505.1. Taxonomy (NCBI): domain Eukaryota; kingdom Metazoa; phylum Arthropoda; class Insecta; order Diptera; family Drosophilidae; genus Drosophila; species Drosophila setosimentum. The sequence goes on from JAWNMY010000001.1 coordinate 6,953,268, forward strand.
GTAAGAGAAATGCGAGAGCTGAGCGCAGTTTGTCAAGCGACAAAGGTAAAAAATCGGAAGGCAAAGGGACTGGCAGGCCCAAGGGGGCAGCAGGGCTGGTACAACAACAACGCCAGCAAACAAAAAAAAAGGTAGCATGTTTAATTTGCGTGGCATTTGCAGCTGCCTGCGGCAAAAAGATAACGAAATAAAACGTTTGTCGGCGTGGGGCAAGGCGGGCGGTAGTCGAGGGGTGGGGAGTATGAAAAAAACAATACCAGAAAAAAGGCATTCCAAAAATGGCTTGTAGCGCAGTGCAAACTAATTAAAGTGTTGCATGTTGTTAAATAAATATATGTATGTACATATATGTTAATAAATAAATTCGCATGTGTTGCCGCCAAATGGCAATAAACGCTGTGCCATTAAAATCATTATGATTAAAATTTAATTTAGCGAAAATAATCAGAGCTACCTTTGATTAACTCCGAGTGAGCGCGCAGTTAAATCAAAAAATTGCACAAAAAACAAAAATAATAAACGTGAAAAAAAGTGCGTTCAAAATGCACGCCCCATGAATTCCATTAAAATTCAATTCAAATCGGAAAATCAACAATGAACAGCGCATAAAAACTAATATTAATTGCGAGTTAATGTTGCCACACAGGCGCCGCCTGACGTTCAGTTTCTGCAACAGCGCATTCCCTTGATAAATATGCTCGCCTATGTGTGCTCTTTAGTATGTGGTTCGGTCGGGAAAACGCATTTATTCATTCATTATACGCAGACAATTAAGTACCAGGAATTTCGTAGCACCATAAATTGCTGCGCACCAACTCCCCACCCCCTACTACTACCCCCTCGCCCTCCTCGTTTGTGGAGAAAATTGTCCGGTCAGCTGAAAATCTACATATGCACTGACCAAACAACTATTAAACTATGTGTGGGTGCACAGAAATAGATATACGGTAGTTGTGGAAATTTTGGAAAATTTTCAATTTGCAAGGCGAACGGCCATTTTGCATTTGGCCGCGACTGTTATGGCCTCAGAAACAGCCCCCGAAATGCGTTAGGTTGACAGGCGTTTAATTGAAAATTCTTTGTATCATATTGATAAATGATTACAAAACTAGACGAACATGGAGCAATGGACACATTTGATGATGGTGAAAACTGAGGTAAAACTTCTACACCTTTATCGTATTATTTCAACTGTTGTAAGTCAATTTCTAATAGTTTCCACCTTCAACTTGATATACATATGATATACATATATTGGAACCTGTTCAGATCCTTATATTTATCACAACATTTAAATACATCTATTCCAAAACTGAGACTTATTAATTGGAAAACCATTGCAAATGCTTTTCGCCCGTACGCCGTTTATCGCGAGTCGCTTATCAGCGGCTCGTGATGTGTCGTTATGGCGGCTTACTTTTCTGAGTAACTGTATGTGTGTAAGTAAGTCTTCGAGTGTGTGGCTCGCAACACATCAAATTACTTTCGTATGCAAATCAGCGGCTTTTCCACAAACTTTTTTTCCCTGATGTTGCTGTTGCTGTTGCTGCTACTGCTGCTGCTCCCGAGCGGCGGCCACACTCCCCCGCTCAGCGTCGTTTTTTTTCTTTCCACGCCCAAGTGGGAACATTGGCAGACAGTGAGTTCTACAGATAGCAGACACGGCATTTGATCGGCACCAAATTTATCTCAATGATATGCAGATAAAACTAACAAGTACCAAGTTTCGTTATTTCTCTTTCCGTTTCGGAGCTGTTTCGGATTTTTTCCCTCTCTCTCTCTCTCTCTCTATCTCTATGGCTTTTTTGCCCCTTCCCAGCACAGCACTTTGCTGCTGCACTTCCTCGACATGCGGCAAAGAGAGAAGAGAAAACTACATTAGCAAATAAATTTATTTAGCATCACAAAAAATGAGGTAGCTGAGTGGCTCTACTAGAAAGGGGGATGTCTATGTAAGGGTGTGTGTGTGTGTATGTGTGTGTGTGAGTGTGTCTGGGTGTGTGTGCGGGCGCCATGAATTTATTTAAGATGCTTATTGATTGGATTTGATTTTATGCTATGGGAAAGTAAATTTGCGCAAATAAATTTAAATGAGGGCGTTGAGTTAGCAGTCTTCGAGCCCCACCCACTCTAAGGCACAAAAAAAACTGTCTTCTTGTTTTTATTTTTTCGATTTTTATACGAAAAATAATCCCACATGTGTGCCTATATTGGCAGCAGGCACTGTGACTGACTGGGTTGAGTTGGATTTTGAGCCTGTAAAACACGCATGAGTAATTTTCCAATTTTTGTTTCGCATTTGCAGCTAATCTGGAAAATGGTTTTCTTCTCTTTGGTTGCTACGAGTTTGAAGTTTATGTTTTTCGGGCGTTTACCGTGGTGGTTGCTTTTAAAAGTTTAATATTTATTTACTCACTTTAAGCTGCATTTTCTTACTTTGTCAATGATTTGGTTGGGTAGTATATAAGTGGAGAGGTTGTTAATAAAACACGACACTTACCTGAAAGCAAAGAGAGATAAAATTAATACAGTTGATTAGGCAATGAAAGAACGGTATAAATGGTTATGAACTTGTATGAAATGTTTCAGATACTGCTTATACAATATATACAAATAAAATTATCAACTATGACTTGTTTTAATCAGCTAGCACATGCAATTTTATTACGTCCATCAATTAAAAATGTATAATGATCGAGTTGCAGCATTTTTAATGGCTTGATTTTTCATTTTGACTGTGCCCAATATTTTGGTGGCGTAATTGAGTAAAATCAAATAATTAAAATGCGCCGCATAAAGTAACTTAAAATGTTTTAACGGCCTTTTTGTTAATAACGCAAAGTGCGAATGTTCTCGCTCTCGCTGATTGTTGCACGTTGCACGTTGTTGCCATTATCCTTTGGCCATTTACATGGCCAACAACAGCAATGCGTATGCGTAGTTGCAACAATTTTCATTTGCTGCTGTTATTAAGTGATAATTGAATTTTTATGCCAGCGCAAACAGGCGACACGAAATGAACTTCAAAACCATTTGCAATTACCGGCGAGGACAGCCCACAAGAGTTAAGCTGACAAAGAAATCGAAAAAGGCCATTGAGTTTACGTATGACACATTTGGTTAAAGAATTAAAAACACTTGCTTTAAATTTTCAGAGTTTTCCTATACATTTTTCAACAATTTCATATTTTACTTTCCGCGAAGCCATGCAGTTGTACTGGCAGCATTGCTAAAACTGTCATCGGGTCTTGATTTGAGTTCAGTCTCCCGCTTAATTGTGCTGCCAACTTTCTAAATACCAAAAATTGCCACTGGCCCATAAATCAGATGATATTCAACGCTGCATTTAAATTTCGGGCGTGAAACGCACTTTCTAAACAGCACGAGAGGTCAAGAGATAAAAAAAAAAAATCGAGCAACACAAAAACGACAAAAAACTACTGCAAACAGTTTTGTCGACCTGCTCGACAATTGTTATGAAAATGTATCAACAAAAAAATATAAAGAAAAAAATTCGCACTGCAGCTGTTTTATGACAGTTGGGAGGGACAAAAAACCTGCGTCGATTTCAGCCGGAAACCGCAAACGGTGCAAAAATTATGAAAATTCATATTGCTGCACGCACTTGGTGGCAAATTCGTGAATTTGGCACGGCGCAGGTATTTGCCATTGTTTTTTCTTTTTGTTGGGCGTCACTGCGGGTGGCGGGCGTGAAATTTGCATGCGTCAATGGAATATGAAAATTTAGAAACTGTTGCAATTTTCAGATTTCGCAGTTTGCTGGGCATTTTGCGTTGATTTACGGCCAGTTGCAGGGGACGATCATAAATCTCTGGCGTGTGTGTGTGCTACTTGTATATGTGGCAAATATTTTGGTTGCAACGATTTCATGCCCCGCAGCCGGCAATTGCATTGCACTTGGGCCTTTTTAATTTGTGCACAAGACTAAAAAAAACACCCGACAAGCAGCAGCAGAAGAGAAAAAAATAAAGAAAACAAGTCGCACACATTTCATGCGGCTTCCACAAAAGGTAACAGTCGCAGTCGACCCAAACCCCGGTCCCGGGACACAGGGACGACAACGAAAAGCAATTTACGAAAAGCACGCAGCGTTTAGATCAAAAGCAAAGACGACGTCGCCAGTCGCCATTGGCAGGACTGTGCAGAGAGCACATGGAGCACACAGGACATCGGACATCGGACATGGGACATGGGAGATGGGAGATGGGAGATGGGCAGGGAGACAGCCGCACAAACGATGCTATACAACGCAAAACACATCATTAAGTATAAAATTCTTAAAATGGAATTTTAAATCATTAAAGAAACGCTGCAAAAAAGTCAACAACATCAGCAAGAAGCGCGCTTTGTCGACGAGGAATTTGCAATGCGTTTGCTTTATTTGGCAGTGGCTCGTTGGTAGCTGCAGCAGCAGCCGCATGCAACCATTGCCCAGTTGCTTGTGTCCAAAATGGTTGGGGCAACAACAACAGCAGCAGCAGCTACAGCGTGCAGCATTTTTTTTTATTTTTTTTATGTACACGCCAAGCCAAACAGCTTGAATGGAAGTAATGATGCTGGCCCAAACGTTGTCCAAGTCTTGAGAAAGGCGCGCAGTTGTTGCATTTGCAATGAGTTGCCGTTGCCGTTGCCGTTGCCGTTGCTGTTGCTTTTGTCGCTGTTGCTGCTTGCTGGTTGCAATGGCAATCAGCAACATGGCCGCCTGGGCAGCCAAACGAAGCTGAACTGCCATCGTCGCTTTTATCGGCGTTTTAGCTCTTTTTCCTATATGCATCAGAGTCCAGGCTGCTGTTGTTGCGCTTTCGGTTAACATGAAGCCGCTGCACGAATTCTATGTTGCACTCGGAATTTGAAGTAAATAATTCTTTGCTGTTCGTTTTGCTTGCAACATTTTTTTGCAAGTGCTTCGTGCTCGTTAAGCATTTTGGTGTGCGATTTCTTTTCTTTTGTTGTTGCTGCTGCTGCTTGATGTTGCTGCTGTCGTTGTTGCTGTTGTTGCTCATAATACGCCACCCAAAAAAAAATGTTTATATATATATATAACCATATATATATTTGTATATACGTATATAAACGAAATAAAAAGGGCGCGCCAGCTGCGAAAAGTGGTTCCGTTTCGTTTATCTCATGTTTGGGTGCGTTCTGCAATATTCCCTTTTATACAAACACATTTAGCATAACACGTTGAGCAGAATTGAGTTAAGTATGCGACTCTTGGCTTGCAATAATGACGTCAGCGGGGGCAGAGATAGCTAATGAAGGATTAATGATATACAATCATATACAAACTTTCAAGAGTGCTATGAGTAAGAGTTAAAGGAAAAGAGATCTTAAAGCACAACAGCCCAATGGCAAGTTGATCATGTTAAAATTCATTCCTTATAAATCCACTTATAGCTTAAGTTTATTCCAATGAATTATGATTATAAACTTTGGCACGAAATCGTTTCCTTATTTTCATTTGATCAATATATGATATTTGCATCTTATTCCTTTGCGCTCCAACATTTTTTCTCACAGGCAACTGCAAGTTGGGTTTTGGCAATTTTTTGGGTCTCAACATGTGATTCCTCAGTCTTCCATTTGAAATCGACTTGTCTGCATTTTTGCAGCTTGGCCAAAATATTCCACATAGCTGGCAATCAGAGACAAGCCGCGGTGTAAGCCATTAAAACTCAACTGGTTCTGTATTTGTGTTTTGTATTTCTTTTTCTTTTTTGAACAGATCGGGTCTCCATCTTACGAACATTGGCTGGCGACGTTTGCGAGCAAATAAATTCAATTTGCTGCTAGTCGGCAAACTGCGACAGGTTTTTGCCGCATTTATCATCGCATCAACATCAGAGACGACAGAGACAACAACGACGACAACCAAAACTATCAGGACGAAGATGAGGACGCGGAGTGGAGAGGAGAGTAGACGAGATACAAGAACAACACATGAGATGCCAGCTCCAAATGAAACGCCATTTACCAATTTATTTATTTATATAAGGCGAATATATTTTATAACCCGCAGCAAATGCAGCCGAGCAGAGCACAGCGCAAAACTCAGCGAAAATAAAAGAGAAGCACAACAACAACAACAACAACAACAGCAAAATCTGTTATGGATGAAAAAAGACAACAACAACAACAACAACAACAACAATAACAACAACAAGAAAACACAACAAAATAAAACAAAAAAGTGTAGTATGAAGTGACCAAACTAGTTCGTTAAAATAAATTCGAGAGCCACTAACAATGTTGCTCGGACAGACAGACATACGGACGACGGACGGATGGGCAACATGCAACGGCTGCCGCAGTCGCTGAAAAGAGCCCAAGTCTCAGGTTCCAGTTTGGCTCCATGTCGATGTATGCGGCAGGGCGAAGATGTATTCCTTTTGGGATGTTTTTAATTTTTCTTTAAAGTCGTTAAGCGTCGTCGTTTTTTGCGCCTGCCTCGGCCTCGGCCTTTTGTGTCTTGCCTCTGTTCGTTAGCTTCCAGCAATGGAGTCCCAGTCCCAGTCGCAGTCAGACTCAGAGTCAGAGTCAGAGTCAGAGCTGGGAGCTGGGAGCTGGAAGCTCGAAGCTGGAGCGCGCCATTGCCATTTGGTTGCTGCGTGCCGCCGCGTTGCCTTTCTAATGGAGTTTTGCAGATAACAGGCAGCGAATACAACAACAACGATGGCAGCTTCTACTTACTAGTCCCCCTCCTCACGCCACTCGCCCCGCAGCCGCCCTCTCTCAGCAGCTGCTAAGCATAAACACACACTTACACGTACTTGAGGCAATGGAATGAAATGAAATTAAACCCTTTTTGGTGCGACTGCCGGCTCTGAAGAGCAACGAAGCAGAGCAACAGCCTGGAAAGGGGCGAGTGGAGCACGAAGAGGAGAATGAGGAGGTGGAGGTGGAGGCGGTGGTGGGCATGGCAAATACATAGTTGCAAAAAATTAACATTATTGCAATTTTGCAGCCTCGGAACGGGTGTACGCGACTGACTAACAAGCAATGCCCCAGGGACGCTCTTGTCTCCTGCCTTACCTGCCTGAATCCCCAACTACCATAGACGCGTATAATTGAAGATCTTGACTGTGCCGAGCACCAAAGCAGGGGCACATAAATTGAAAATCGTTTAGAAAATTAAAGAAATGAGTCTGCAGTTGGAGTTGGAGCTGGAAATGCTCTGGCTGGTTGCTTCTGGCCATGGCTCAACTCTCGGCTCGTATTTCTATTTACTTTTTAGTTGGGAAAATGGCAACGCCGACAGTTGCAAGCCAAGCAACAATGCAAGCAACTAGACAAGTAGAGCAAAACAAAAATGAAAGAAGAAACAAATATACAAGAACTTTTTGCCATTTCTGTACAAACGCCTCGACGACAGGCAGCATATGCAAATTTGCCTGCTCAGCTAAAGTTATGCTAAAGTTAAAGAAAGGGATTGAGAGAAATGTGAAAGAAACAGCGACAATTGTTAGGCACTCCTCGAAGAAAATGCTGGAGTTGCCTTCCATTGTGGCCCGCGCGTATAATTTACCAGTCAAGGTAGAAGTTTCCCTATGCAATTTTTTTTTATAAATGTCTGAAATCATTCGCTTAGTTCTCAGACGGTTGACAACGTTTAAGTCCTCTTATTATAGCATTTATTATGAGAGAAAATATGGGATTAAATTTAATATTTTGTAAATACTTAACTAAAATAAAATTTGTAAGCTCATAAGAGAGTAATTAAGAATACAATAAAACTTATTGGTAAAATTTACAGCTGGGCAAGTAAATAGTAAAACATGTTTGCTTTTTCTTCAATCCATTATGTAATCATTATATCAGCTTAACATCATCTTCAATTTTTGTTGATTAAATTGAAACTAGCAATCTCTACAAACTGAATTCCCTCTCACCATATTGTGTTATGTCTTATACATGGCCAGAATAATCAAATATTTAGAAGTGGGTTTCATTTATAAGCGAACCGATCTGCAGCTTTGCTGGGTTTCTTTTCAGACAACAACTACATCCATCTATGGTCATTTCACCCCCCACATTCAATTGTAGTTTTGATTTCGAATCGGCTGCCAGTTGCCAGTTGCCAGTTGTTTCTGTCCAATGAGCCGCTGAACAGTTTCCCGCTGTGCTCGCAATGATAACAGCCATTGCCAGTACCACAGCCACATCTACAACCAGCTACAGCTGTTGGAGTCGCAGTTAGCTATCCTCGATTCTAGAAATCACAGTGGGCCTCCTCCGACTCGGATACGCGCAACTGCTGGCGGATTTCTAATCTGTCTTCGCGTGCAATTCGCTTGCATGAGAGCGAATTGCAAAACACGCCGAACATGGAACGCAATGGCAACTGCCTGCCCCCTTGCCACTTACCCATAAGGCCCTACCATCAAACGGCAGCAACATCAACAACAAACTCGCCACATGCTGCGCTCTTGTTGTCTCTGTTGCACGCATACACACACACACACACACACACACACACATACATACACACGTTTTTATGCAAATGTCGGGCCCACCATCATAAAATTGGATTTGGCAGCTGATTCGGCGGCTATTTTAAGCCGCATTTTTTGCGCACAAAATTTTTGAATTAAAATTTTGGCCAGGCAATATGGAAATTTAAATTAATTTCAGCCATCGTTTCGACCAATGCATCTATTTATATTTTTAATTTTAGTTTTTCTTCAGTTAGTATTTGCTGCGTCACATTTTTGTGCTCCGATTTTGGGCTTTATTTTTAGTCGCATTTTTGTCGCATTGCGAATCTCTGTGAAACTCTTTGCCGCTGCGTTTTGTTGCTATTTCTACCTCTCTCGCTCTCTGTCTCTGTGTGTGACTCGGACTCTGTCTCTGGGCCAACTAAATAAATTTCGTTTTAAGCGTTTTCGCCACACTCCATATACAAAAGGAGGCGCAGGAGCCGCAGGAGCAGGAGCAGGAGCAGGCAGCAGCCAAATAGCCAACGATAATAAAATAAACAAAAGGTTGCCGCCAGCTTTGGCCAGTTGCTAAACCTGAAGAAAACGCAGTCGAGTAGCTAAGACGACCCCCATTCTAAGGGGCAAGGGGCCAGGGGGCAAAGGAGGGTGGGGGCGGGGGTTGGGGGTAGGGGCAGTGGCTGAAAAGGTGAGTCGCAGTTGCTGCAAGTTTGCCAGCTTTTATTTGTGTGTTTTATTGTTGGCATATCTCAGAAGCGAATCTTTCGCCAGAGTTCGGCGAGTCGAACTTCGACGCGAAACAGATAAAAGAGGGCAGTTGTAGCAGAGGAAGAAACAGATGCAGAAGCAAGGAATCGATTGAAGCAACACATAAAGAAAACACACTCAAACCAAAAACACCACAAATACCTCGCTAAATAATGCAGAAAAGACCATCAAATTAATAGAAACACAGCCACTTAGCTCACCACCTTCAAGATACCTTAAAAAAATAAATAATTTTTACATATTACTCCTTACTAATGATCCGCCGTTGTTTTACAGAAATATAGAAAAAATAAAAATAAAAAAATATTTATGCTGAATTTGTGCAACAAAATTAAAAGTAGTTCTACTTTATCATTAATAATTAATATCTGTATAAAATTGATGATTCGCAAAAATTGCAAGAGTCGCTAACAAATAACACGCTCTTAAGACGCACTGAAAACGCCTGATTTGCTTTAGCTTTTGGCAACATTTTTTTGGGGTACATTTCGCTGCAATCGCCTATCGACCTGCAGCAGACTGCCTCTTCCTGTGGCTGTGGCCGTGTATGGGTGGATTGCGTTTTATGCTGGCGGCAACGAGGCGCTGTTTCTGCGCCCCCGCCACAGCGCTCCCGCGCACATATGCAAATAATGCAACATGCGGCGAAACATGCGACTTGAAGCTGCTGCCACATTGCACGTTTCGCTCGTCGTCTTGGCTCCCAATGCAGCGAGGCAGCCGGGCATACAGCCAGACTGTAGGACAGCTGCCTGCCCTTGCCAAGGCAGTCGGGGTGCATCCGCATCCTCAGCTGCCTTCGTGTATCGAAGATGAATAAGGAGCTATTTTTACTTTTAAATCTTAAACAAGCATTTTTCCCCCACTCCCTCTGCATGAATTTTTGTCGTTTTCCTTGTGCTGCGGATGCGGGTCTTTTGTGGCACTTTAGCGCTGGCGGTGGCAAGTTTCTCAGGCCCCAAACTGAAAGTCAGAGACGCAGCTTGATGATGTTGTTCGTTGTTCTTGTTATTATTGTTGTTGATTATGCTGATAGTTGTTGTTGCTGTACTTGTCTCATGTTGTTTTCTGGCAATGTCATCGAACTATTGGCATGTTCTTTATTTGTGCCGCCGCCGCCGCAAAATAGATAAAATAACTTGGCCACGTAACTTGCCTGCCCTAATCCATAATCCCAAAATTCTCTTAAGCCTCAGCATCTGACTTAAGTTCAGGTGTTGCCGTTGTGGTTACTCGAACACTGCCAAACAGATACTCGTCGTTCATCCACTAGATACTTTAGTGCCACATGTCTGAAGTATCTTCCTCTTACTGCTCTGTTTTGGCTAACTAGTGGGCTTAGGGTCTTAGCTAGTCTGCATTTGTTTAGACAACCACTGCTTGCCTAACGTTTAATCGCCAAACTGCTTGCCAAACTCATGCGAAAACTATCCGAGCCACAAGTACAACAAGTACAAATGAGCTTAGCAAAACACATAAATGCATATACAATTTTTGAGCATTGTTAGCTAGAGGAGTGACGGTTATGGGGGGTGGTAAGGGGTAACCAGACGACTGAAATCCTCATGTGATTTATGCAATTAGCACTCAACTAAGTCTGTTTAATGAACGACATGACGCTGCCAGCGATCTGGCAAGCGTTGCCCAGGCGACGAACCATGGCGCCAATGGACGCTCAGACAGCTCCCTCAAAAATCAAATTATAGCTCTACAGCAAGAGAGAAAGAGCGAGCGAGAGAGAGAGAGAGATAGAGATAGGTCGCAAACATCATCGAATTTCCACGAAACATGCCACATAATGTGCAGGGTAATTCGAAATGGCAGCATTGCCCGATCGGGTTTTACTTTATGGCCTGCCAATTGGTAGGCAATTTTAATGCATATTTCATTGTACAACAATCTTGGCCCTGAATAACTACCAATGTCCCATTGACTATGCTTGTTAAACTCACCCACCCCTACCTCGTGCTATCTCCCTCTCCTCCTCATTCTCTCTCTCTCTCTCTCTCTGGGTGCGCTGTTTTTGGTGGGGGAGTTGTACTCCATATTGAATTATGATTTATGATTGGAACATGTTGTAGCTGGCGCAAGGGTACTTAAAATATCTACGTGGAGGCGCATGCATCTGTAGTTGTATCTGTGTGTGTGTGTGTGTGTGTAACTGTGAAATGTGCGCATATGCGCTAGTTAACGGAACATTTGCTGCAGTTCAGCAGAGTTTAGGAGTTCAAATTCGAAGTGGTTGTCGACCAAAAATAGCGACATTTGTGCGCCACTTGAGAAGAAAATGGAGACCTGCGCCATGTTGGCATGACAATGTACAAAGATGTTTCCCTTTCACCTTCACATTTGGTTTTATATATTATTTTTCTTCTTTTTTTTTTGTGGTGGTCGTATGTGTAACAAGTCAATGCTTGTAACTAGAGCTGCAATCCCTAGAATGGCTAGACAATTAGCCCATTATCCCATTCCGTGGCACTAACAGGATGTGCACAATCTCTAGAGGTTAACTGCAGACTCCAGCAATTCAAATGGAAATACACATCACAGCTGAGATCTTGAGATGTTCGATTATGTGTTAATGCATACTAGTTTCTTTAAGTATTTGGGTTAAATCAGATTAGATGAATTTGAAGTTTTACACTTAAGTGGCTACAGATTAAAGAAGCACAAAGATTGAACTAGCTGCTTGAATTCGAATCTTGCAATTAATATATATACAAATATTCTAAAACGGAACATAAATACATAGCATATATAAGTGGCATGAGTGATCAGGTCGATTTCTGTGCCTGCAGATCATTTTTCGATCTGAATATTATCAATGCAAATTCAGTTGAAAACGTTTCTTGGGTAGCCATCCAAATATGTTGCTCTATAAGCAGGCTAGCATTGCTTTCAGTTGGTCCAATTCCCACTGGCCGGCGTCTAATCACCACAACTGTCAGCTACACTCATCCGATGCGACAATGAGTAGCGAGTGAAGCCATTCAAGTGTCGTTGTATTTTAACACGTGAGTGACTTTTATACGTGGCCATTGTGTATGGGGATGAGCCGTTTTAAAATTCCAGTCCAGGCACAGGAAAATTCACACATAAGCGAACGGGAAAGGGAAGGAATGGGGTTCTGGGAGTATGTTGTGGTGTGCTCTTGTGGTTGGCAGCAGGAGGGTATCAAAGTGGGGACTGTCGTTCTCGTAGGACCGCATAAAAATGCCATATAAATGTGACACTTTAAATGCCAACGACCAAAATAGTTTTGAATGGCAAGTGAGAGAGACAACTGCTACAAGCCGCAGAAGGGGCAGCTATTTCACGTGACGAATTCGTGACGTGACAAAACATATATATATATATATAAAATCCAAAAGGAAATAAAAATGAAAATAGTCAAATTACATTTATTTGCATTTTCAAGTTTCTGAATAGTGTGCGAAGTGGTCAGTTTTTTATATTTTACTACAGACATTTGAATTCTGTTATGTTTTGCGCGTTTTTTTTAGAAAGGACATTCCTCATTTCAGTTTAGTTCGAGTCGTTCCGTTTCGTTTTGGTTTGGTTTGGTTTGGTTTGGTCTTGGTTCTGTTTGGTTTGCCCAGTTCCTTCCTTCCGTTCTGCGGGCTCTTCACACGACACATTTTCCACAAGAATGAGTCCAGCGACTCATGCCGCCATTTGCATATGCATATGTATGTCTAAGTATCTGTGTGTGTGTTACTGTTTGTGTGTGCGAGTGTGTGTGAACTGTCAACGCGCCATAGAACTGTCAACTTGATGGTAATTCTGAACAAAGCAAATAAAAACTGCCACAAGGATGAGGAGCTGAGAGAGAAAGAGAAACGGTTCGAGACTCTGCTTTCACTTGTCGCGTCGTTGTCTGGTTCTAAATTTTTTTTTCCAGATATTCGTTTTTTTTTTTTTTTGATTTTTTTTTTGTATGGTGTTGGCCAAGACAAAGGCGCTGATGGATTCAGACAAATTAAATGGCGTACTTTGCCGTATTTCGACACAGACAATTTCTCATTTAAAATGCATGCAAACATGGCGTATTTATGAGGTCGAGGCGACAATCCCACCCCCGTCACACAACCCACACCCCCTTTTGGGGGGTTGACTGGCAATTAGTGCGATGTCAGGGCGACACTTCCGCTGCTGCATCTTGAGTGCCACATCCGATAGAGATGGCAACTCAGATGACACATGAAATGCGCACGGCAGCGGTAGAGACAAACGCTGACAAATGAGGGGCTTTTCTATTACATGAAATTGATGTCATAATTCCCATGAGTTTCGAGTTCTCATTATAGACTGGAAAAATGCAATCCATGAGTTCTTATCAGCTCCACAGCTGAACCCGCGTCATTTGATCGACATCTACGCCTATCAACGCTCTTAATTATAGCTATTATTTTTGCACAATTATTTCTTTTTTTTATAAAAAGAAAAAAAATGAAAACTAATTTATTTTATATGCATGCGTGTGTCATAAATCTTAACGATTTATGCTTATTGCCAATTTATTGGCAGTTGCAACAACGCAAAAAATACAAAATAATCGAGAAAAAATGTCAGCCAAGCGGCAGCAAAGTTCAAACAATCAACGCCATTGTCCGGACAACGGGTTACGGGCAACATGACATGGGGGGGGTCGGTGCATCGGGTCAATTTTCTGTTCATTTCGTCTACATTTCACAGTTTTCATATAACGATATATTCGCAATTTACTATCAGCAAAAGCCGGCAGCAGAGGCTGCACTTTTGCGTTCTGCAACCAAAAACAACAGCAACAGCAACAACAACGACAACGACAAGATACATAAACATTATGAAGTCCCAAAGCTGCACTTCAATTAAAATGCATTTTCACAGTTTATGAGGTTAATCTCATAAACAATTTCAGCATTGTTGCGAATTCTTTTTGTATGTCGCAATTTTTTGGCTGCCAGTAGAAGGTTTAAATATTTTTATTTTGTTAAATAGAGCGAAACATATTGCAGACTGATTGGAATACAGCTTATAACTGAGTGATTCTCGTTTTTGCTTTTAATATATTGCCTTTGCCAAATTTAACAAGCTAACAAACCTTAAAAATTATATTATTTGAAGTTGATGAATTGAGCGCTGGTGTGAAATAAATTGTTATACGGAGTAAATTTATAATAATTACGCAAATTAATAATTAACTCTTATATATATTTTATATACAAATAACATGGAATAAAATGTGGGTTGATTTCAAAAGGGGACTATTTAATAAGATCAACTAATAGTTAAATCATTTTAAATGAAAAACATTCAGGAAAGAAATAACACTCCACCAAATTTGGACTTATTAAACAAACAAAAAACTTTTCAAGATAAACTAATAATTAAATAATATGAGTGAATATTTTTTGAAACTTTATTTCTTTAAAAAAAAAAGATTAACTTCCATAATTCTTATAATTCTTATACTTCTCTTGAACTACAACTCCTAACTAGACTCTCTCCATCTATTTTCATTAACTGAAGAGCTTCCTTAAATGCATTTAAAACGCCTGCAAAATAATGTCTCACAACCAGTCTCGCCTCCTCAGGTAACAATTTTCAGAGTCACGCTTCCTTCCACTCCACTCCCACCTCTTTAGCATACACCTCTTCAACCTGTTCCGGTTGCTCTGTTATCGCTCTGTGCTTCTTTGCCTTTGCCGTTGTTGTTGTTGTTGTTGTTATTGTTGTTGTTTTTTGTGTTTTGTCTTTTAATAACTTTATAATGGCGTGTTGTATCACGCGCTCGAGCACTGTATGGACACGCCTCCAAAAAGCAGCGATTCCTGATGCAACACATTTCTCCCCCGCTCCTCCTCTCTCTCTCTCTCGCTCTCTCTCTCTCTCTCTCCGTCTAACAAACCACACAACAATTGCAAAATGCTGCGAGTTGTTGTATCTGCTTGTTGTTGCAGTTCGTGCGATTCTTTTTTCGGTTATCGACAATTTTCAATCTATGCGCATAACTCAAGTGTCGGCGCAGCAACAGCAACAGCAGCAACAACAACAACAACAACAACAACAACAACAACAACAATATCATACCATGCCCGACACCCCAAATGCCCGCATAACAGTCGGCGACCCCGGGCTCGACCCCTCCGTTCTGGCCGTGGCATATGTGCAACTTCCGTGCACAGCTCTTAACTGATGCTGTGTTTTGTGCTGTGCCTCAGTTTTTGGGCCTCGCTTCGTTCTGCGGGCCCAGTTCGCATCAAAGTTGGCAATAGGCAAACAAAAAAAAAAATACAGGCAATAGAACAGCGAAATAATATTGGCAACATTTTATTGCACTGTGACCTAGAGCATCTGTGGCAGGCATTGTCACTGCTGCTGCTGCTGCTGCTGCTGCTATTGCTGCTGCTGCTGCTATTGCTGCTGCTCCTGAATCAGCTCAAATTTGAATACGTCCGTCCGGGTGACAACGGCACTATCGCGGCAGCGTCATCTCGCTCTCGGTCCAGTTCGGTTTTCCAGTCCAGCCGCCACCTCCTTATCGCCAACGTCAATAACAAGCCACCCGACGACATTCATTCTCTTCCCCACACCCCCTCCCACAACCATCCACCCCTCTTTCACTCCATGTGTCTCTGTGTGTGCCCTGCTCACATCCTTGTGCGTCTCGTTTTGCTGGCAAAATTTACATCCTGTTCGGGTGATGGTCGTTTTACTGTTTCCGTGCCGGACTCCGACCCGGACCCGTTGCTATTGCTATTGCCGTTGCCGGTTCGGTTTTCTGCAACGCATATGAATATTTTGCAGCAGGCAACAATAAAATCCATGACATCATAAATATCGATGCGTTGCCATTGCGAGCATTTTCGGTGCGGGCTTAGCGCATACGGCAGAGAAAACAGCATCAGAGGCCGAGACCCGACAGGGTCATACATTTTCTGAGTGTCGAGGTGGGTGGGGGTGGGTTGTGGGTCGAGGGGCGAGGGATTGCATGGTGGCATGGCACACCCGCAGCAAGGCGCCGCGCGATAACTCGATAATTATGTCCGCTTTTGTTTATTTCGCACATCGATTACAATTTCGAGTGTTGTGGGGCTCATTCGTTTTGGTGCCATTTTGTTGTCCGATTGGGTCCGCCCGTGTCCGCCCGGGTCAGCCAGTGTGGCACGTCTCGTTAGATATGCTTGTAGATGGGGTGGGTATACGTCATAGTCTCAACACTTTCGAAATTTACAAACTTAACCCGTCCAGTGAGAGCAAGGGAACGAGAGAGCGAAAGCGAGAGAGATGCAGTGCATCAGTTACCCCCAAAAGGCAGAGGTAACTGCCCCACAGGTAATACAAGCAGCAGGGGAGTAGAAAATGGTAAGTAAAGGGGATAGGGGGTTGCCCAGTGTATGTGTGTGTGTGAGTGTTTGTCTGGCGTCGCCTGCTGCTGCTCATAAGTAAAACGTTGTGAGCAAAGTTTTATAAATTATCCTTGTGAGAATCCTTATTTATGGCGCGTGTGCAATTTTCATTTTATCGCAGTAAAAGCAAAGTTAAGTTAAGCTGCCCTCCAGCAACACCCCCAGCCGCTAACTGCAACTTTGCCAACAAATGGAGGCGTTGCACCAGCATCAACAATAATAGCAACAACAGCATTCTCTATCTGCTGCTCATTTTTTATATTTGCCCCGGCGAACTTCAATTGTTCAGCAGCAAACACACAAGCTGCAACTCAAACGCAAACTCAACACGACTCCAAGCTAGACTCTCAGTTAAACTCGAAAACGAAAACGAACCAGCTTGTATATTGCACAAATGTCTGTCCAGCAATTGAGTGTTGCAAAACGCACAAAGGAAATCTGCTGAGAGTGTTAGAGCTCAAAGTTGTTAAGACCTTCTAAAGTTGGATGCTTTTTTTTTTAAATTAATATATGAATTGATAACTGATTGAATGAAGAGATTACAAAATGGAAATCATTAGCTATTCTCCTATTTTAATCACAACTAAGTTTAAATTAACTATCATTGCGTTATTGAGAGATATAGACAAGATATTTCGGCGTGTAAAAAATAGGTCAAAATAGGAAAAATTGTATGCAAAAATGGTTTTGGTAAATAACATTAAACAAATCAATATAATATTTAATATTCATATTCAATCCTAATTTACCAAAAATATGTTTCTTTTATTTTGAACTATTTTCTACACAACCAAATATTTTTCTATTGTCTCTAAAAACGAATAATATTATATATAATTATTTATTTGTGAAGAAGTTCAAGAAATAAATTTTGTAGCCTGCAAAAATATATATTTTTAACTATTTTATAATACAAATTATTAATACTATCATAATATTATAATAGTTATTATAAGTATATTATAATTATTATTCTAATATAATTTTTATTATATATGTTTGATATTATATACAAATTTTTTTTTAATTTTCATAATTATTATTATAATACCCATTGTACCGACACTTGCCAGAAGTTTTAAGGCGCTTGGCGGGTGGGTCGCTTGGTGTTAGTGCATTTGGGGTGGTGGGAGTGCAGCAAGAAGAAGCGCAAGACTTAGAAGAAGAAGAGCTCTCGTTGAGCTGCCAAAGTTTTTTATGGCCTGCATATGAATATTATGCGCTCGAGTATAAAATGTTGTTGGCCACACTTCCTACGTTTCACTTCCTGCACTCGACTCGAGTCGACTCGAGTCGAGAGCACATCTTAAGCACACATGCATATCTGATATGTAGTCGGAGTCGGAGTCGGAGTTGGAGTCAGAGTTGGAGTTGGCTACTCGTATGCATGTCTATCTCTTTCTAGAGCCTTAGGCAACAATGCACAATAACAATAACAACAGCAGAGCAGAGCAAATGCTTTAAGAGAGCCTTTAACTGTGAGATTCTCGTGCCGAAAAAAACGAAACTTGGATAACCAGAAATCCCCAACACTAGTTTGTATATGTCTGAAGTTTTCTTTGTTTTCCCTCTCTCTCTCTCTCTCTCTCTATTGCTGTATGTTTGTGTGTGCAAAAAATATTTAGCCAGCAAAGTTTTATTGGCAAAATCTGTTTATGGCTTTTGAATTTTAATTAGTTTACATTATGTCGAAATATTGTTGCCTCGCTGCGCTCCTTGCCACCCCCCCCCCCCCCCCCTAACGACAAGGACGAGGCAGCCACAATGGAGCCAGCCAGAAGACTAGTATCCTGGCTGGCGAGAAGAGTTTCATTACTATTTGTCTGCTGCCTTTCCGCACAGCAGCCGCAGCCGCATTTTATGCGCAGGATACAAATGTACATGAATAACTAAGCGGGGCAAGGAGTTGACTTGGTTACGTATGCTGCAGCCTTGACAGCAATTCTAAAGAGAGAGAGAGAGAGACAGAGAGAGAGGGGTGGCGATTCTGTTTGAATGCGCCCTGTGTTTGCGGCAGGATCAACGCCAAACTTTGGCGGCTAACTGCGAACGTGCCACGTTGCAAATATTAATTCGACAAAAACATGCAACTGAAATTGTTATTGGTTATTTGGTAACTGCTGCTGCTGCTGCTGCTGCCACTTGCAAGTTGGCCCAAATGTGAAGTTTTACATTGTGATTTGTTTTGGTTTGTTTACTTTTTATATTTCTCATGGCATATATTTAACTTATAATTTGAATTCTTTACTTTTGGTAGCGGTTTTCGAGTTTGTCTTATGTTTATTTTCATTTTAATAGAAAATTATGTAAAGATCTGTCGCTAAAATGTTAAGCCAGTAATTCAATTAAAAAAACTGACTAATGTTTGAGCTTGTATTTAAATTTATGAAATTTAGCAAAGCATCTTAATTCTGCTTAATATTTTATATACATTTTTCCAAATGACGCTTTAGCCACAATTATCCGTTTTTGGATAGTTGCAGCAGCTTAAACCAGCTTCAAATGCCAGTGCTATAAATAGTTAAGGAAAACATTGCAATTGAATTTAATGATTGACAACAGTCGCTCATATATGGCGGCGACTAATTAACGATGTTGCAGGCAACTGCTGAGGCTGCAACCGAAACCCAAAATGGCGATAATTGAGCGACTGATGTATGTACATACATATGTAGCAAGCAACAAAAAATGAAATAAAAATGGAAACCTTTCTGCAATGCTGCCAAATTTGATGCAGTGCAGCGAAGCGGCGACAACACTAGCAACCAGAAAAGCAGCAGCAGCAGCAACAAAAAAAAACAACAAACAATTGAGACAACTTTTTGCGAGTGTTTTTGCTACTGTATTCAGTTCATTTTCAAATCGTTTCGTTTGCTTTGTGTGCATTTTTATTTAATTCATTTTTTACGTTTTTTTTTTTGCTGCTGTTGAAGTTGTTGCTGCTGTTGTAGTTGTTACTGCTGATGTTGTCGTTGTCGTTTGGGAGCTGCAAATGTGCAATTAAAGAAACAGGTTACACGCCCATAAATCTTGAAATGCTGGCGACTTCGAAGTTGTTGTCTCAGCGACTGCAACAACAAAAAGCAGCCAACAGCAGCAACTGTTGATGCTGCTGTTGCTGTTGCAAATGTATTCGTATTCACATGTCTTAATGTTGACAGCATTTTTGTGATTGTCTGATTTATTGCCAGCCAATTGATGACAAATAAATTACGTGCATTTTTTTTTGTGTTGCTGTTTGCTTTTCTTGCATTTTAGTTTACCGGTTTTTCCTTTTAGCCGCTTTTGCCTGTTTTTGGTATTGCTTTTCGAGGCCGCTTGTATTTTTTTTTGTCGTTTTATTTGTTGTTGTTTTTTTCTGATTCTTTTGTGCTGCTGCGTTAATGGCTGTGGTAATTACTTTTAATTGCCATTGTAAAGTTTTTCGCATCGCACCAAAAATGGCAGAGCCTTAAGCGCCTTGGCCAACCCGATTGGCCCTGACCACTTCCCATGACTTGGCCTGGCTCACAGTCCTCGCTTGCCAAACGGCGCCATCTGTATATCTATAATGAGGGCATATACTATTTCAAGTTGGGGTATATAACGTTGTAGCGCAATCAATTGTCATGTTATCTGTACTTTTGGCATGTCAAATCAGATATCATAAATCAAATATGATTCAATCAATTTATTTTGCATATGAGTTGCCCACTGGCTATAGAAAATAGTAAGGAAGCAGCTTACACATTAAGTTGATGATATTAATAACTAATATTACCTAATTTAATTTAAGTTGAAGGTGTGTATGTAACAGGCAGAATGAAGCATCTCTGACACCGTAATATATATATATATATTCTTGATCAGCATGAAAAGACGTGTAGATCTAAAAAATTAATATGCACAGACATAATAATT
Organism: Drosophila setosimentum; assembly: GCA_035043505.1. Classification (NCBI taxonomy): domain Eukaryota; kingdom Metazoa; phylum Arthropoda; class Insecta; order Diptera; family Drosophilidae; genus Drosophila; species Drosophila setosimentum. The sequence continues at coordinate 6,973,783 of JAWNMY010000001.1, forward strand.
ATAAACAGTAAACATTTCAATAAGATTAAATATGAAATGCAGATGTTGTTAACAAAATTGTATTTTCATATTGAATAAACTATTATTATAATTGTTTTTGTTTTTGCTAGTTCCAGGTCTAATCATCTATTCTTTATGTACTGTGATTTAATTATTTAAAATAAACAATTATGTCTTCAAATTCTGAGAAGGATATCGAGCTGTCTCGACTGGAGGATTTTAATTTGTCTTCTTAAAAGTTATGCACAATAAATATAATTCCATATAAATTAAGAACGAAAATTGGTATTTTAAATTATTTAATTGCACGGCAATAATTAATCGCCGCATTTCGATTATTTATAAATTATATTCGAATTCTTAAACATTTATTATTTGATGCGCAAGTGCACGCATTAAATTTGATAGCACAATTTATTTATCACGCCTGTTATTAAGCTGTTTTGTGCTTTATGTATAATAAGTTGAAAGACGCACATTTTTAATCGGTAATCCCTTGAAAAATATCTCGAATACAACTCAATTGCCGTTTGTTGTTTTGATGTGCCGCCCCGCCCTCACGCCTTTCTGCCCGTTTGCCGTGAATTAAACATATACATATAAATTTTAATTATGCGCCTCACGATTTTGTACACAATTTGAATTGGGTTGACAGCAACGAAATTTCTGATTTTTTGTTTGTTTTGGTTATATCTTATTGAGTTGCTGGGCGCTCAGGTAAAACGTGAAACTCTCCAAATATATATACCTTAAATATATGTATATTTATTTATATACATATATATAAATATATGTAAAAGTTTCCAAACTTGCGGACGACATCTTTATAAATTGCGACAAAAAAAAAATGCCGCTCAGCATAAATCAAATGAGTTTCTGTTTGGCTTTGAAGTTGTTGTATGTTTGTGGAAATTCTGCGGGCGTGCAGCGATCGAAATCAGTTTGAAGCTGTGTCTCTGGGTCTGGCCTCTTGGCCATCTTGGGCTAGGTGTCCCGTTGAGTTTTTGGCCATTTGGTTTTGGATTTCGATTTGAATTCGAATTCAAACAGTGAACATTGAACATTGAACATTGAACATTGAACATTGCGCAGTGCGCTCTCGTAGCTCACGAAATGTTTTATATCTCGCGCATATTTAAACAATTTCGGCTCGTTAGTTAAGAAACGAGTTAAGGCACTGAGACCGGGCCAAAACATGGCCGCACAATCATAGCGAAAATCACGAAGTGTCCTTAGCCAAACATAGGGCAGCCAACTGCGGCAAAGGAAATGATTGCATTTAAAATTCAAACTCGACTCTTGTCGGAAAAACAGCTGAAGTCGGCGCAAACCAAACCAAAAAAAAAAAAAAAACGACAACGTTCTCTACGCGGACAGGGCTCTAAACTTTGTTAAGAGGCTCTGAGCCTCGTCAGCCATTTAGGCCGCGCCAGCCAAACGAAAAACTTACAATACAAAAGGCAGCAGCAAAAACAAAATCGAGAGGGAGAGAAAGAGACAGAGAGAGGCATAAAAAAAAACAGTCAACAACTGAATAAAAAACATTTTCGAATACAAATGTTGGCATTGCATAACAAACGTTTTCTAAATGAGGCTAACTAAGCAGGCAGCAGGCAGTGGGATGGGGGCAGAGTGGAGGTCTGCATATGTTTGAATTGCCGATGACGATGACTTTTTCTCCTTGTACGTTGGTATGTGCACCCCTCCCCACTGTGCCAATCGCCCCCCCCCCTCCCGCCCCACCATCGCCCCGCCACCATCACTTCATTTTGGCCTGGCCTTTTTAACTGTTTCGTGTTTGGTTTTTGTGTCGTGGCTCTTTGCTTGGCTGCTTGGGCCTGCGCTTGGTGGTGGTCCGACTCTGACTGCGACTCTTTGCATAATAAGACCACAAAACTAACGGTTAAATGCTGGTCTGCTATGTGCCCCTAAGCCCCCTTACCCCCCTCACATACACAACTTAAGCCGTCCTGTCCAGGCACTGGCAAATATTTGATTTGGTCTAAAGGTTTTTCTTTTAGTTTTTGCTGGCTCTGTCGACATTTCTATGACTGATTTAATCAGCAGACTTTGACAAGAGCCAGGAAGTCGCCCATCTACCACCTGACTAACCCCTTGCCCTATCACTCTTCCCCTCCCTCTTGCCAGCCTCGTGCAACTCAACCAGCTCACATTTGTGTCGACTCAGCCAGTTAACGGGAAAGGCACACAGCGCAAAATTAAATTAATTAGAAATCTGATAAGCGCTTTTACTCGAATTGCGCCACAGTTAATTTGCAAAAACTGTCAAGTTCTGTTTTGTTAGTTCCTCGCGACAGACAGAGAGAGGGGGGGAGAGAGTGAGTGGAAAGTTAAAGGTTAACATTAATGCAGATAGTAAACAGCAAACTGAATTCTAATTGCTATTTGTTTTGTCGGCCAGAATTGTCATCGTTATCATTTTATACAATTTCCATACTTAACACAATCATAATATTAGCCGTCTTACACTTTAGACCCATTTAATATTAATCAACTGAAATCCTGATTCGTTTTTCTGTATATATAGAAATTGATTTAAACGTTCTATGACATTTATAAACTGGCTAGCCGATATTGTTAATTAAACTTTTGATTTAAACGTTCGATGACATTTATAAATAAAGTAGACGGTTTTATTACTCAACTTTATAGATTTCAAATCAATTTAATCAATCAATATATTAAGTGGTTCGATTCGGTCGATTCTGAACAGTGTGCTGTCTTAACTTAAAGGCGACTATATCCCAAGATATTACAAAAACTATTGACCAATTTCTCGAAAATCTTGAATATTTTCTTAACTCTAAGTGCAAGACGTATCTCTTATTAATGATATATCTCAGCTTTCACCTTACGCCATCACTTTAATAATTTCCTCTGTATTTCCACAAATCCCATTCAATTGTTGTGGCATCTATTATAGGTTTGCTCACATCTGCGTAATTACTTTTGCAATTTTGTGGCATTTACCTGTTATTTGCCGTTTGTTTTCACTATTTTTCTGCTCGTAGCAGTTGGCAGGCTGCTGGACACTTAATAAAAAACTGTCAAATGCCAGGGATATTCGCAGCCTATCTACCTAAATGACCAAGCCAAAACACAACAATCTGTGTGTGTGCGTGTGTGTGTTTGTTTGTATCCTGTGTGCTGTCAGACAGCATCCTGCGAGCAAATTTTCAACGGAAGCGCAAATTAGCCGTGCTGCGTCCGTGGCGAGGTGCGCGTTTTGTTTATGGCACTTGGAACTGCACTTTTTATGACTGAGATCCTAAAAAAAACAAAACGAAAACAAAGGCACACACAGTTTAGCTCAAGAAGTGTGGCCTTCAAGGAGCGCAGAACCTTGACTATATTGCCGTTAAAAAGTTAATTTTCAATCATAAAAATGGTGTTGCTCACATGTGTTTTTTTTTATGATTGCTGACTAAAAAGAGTACAGTGCATAAAAAACCAGGGAGAGGGACTCGCTCAAGGATAACTTAAGCATTAATACTATGTAGTCGTAGTTGCAGTTGCACAGTTGTGCCTGTTTGCAGTTCGTGCCGCATGCAATTTACGACAGTTTTCCCGCCGAAATAGCGCGGCATGAACAACATTTCTCATTCGCCTTGGCGTTTTTGGCACGAAATTCTTGTCATGATTCGATCGTCTCGAAGAGGACACAAACACGATGTGACCAACAACAACAACTGCAGCTGAGGCAGCAGCAAGAAGAAAAAGAAGAAGACAAACAAGCTACGTTCACATGTTGCACTTTGGGGGTCAACAAAGTTCAGGTTCAGTTTCACAGACCCAGAGTCGTGGTTCAGATAAATACGAATAAAAATTCGAAATAAAAAATAGCAGCGTTGAAAGAAACTTGGAATCAACGATGAGAGTTGTCAACTTGTTGCATGTTGAACCGACTGATCGAAGCAGCAAACCAATTAAATTCAAACAGAAAATGTGGCTATTATTGTTTATAGAACTTTCACAATCCTAAAATAATAGGAAAAAAATACTGTCTTCTTAATTGAAAATTACAATAATTTGAATTAAGTTGAGGAGTTTATATAAGATATATTAAAGATATTATTAAGCTTTGGGTGAGACTTGCCTATCCAAAGTATGTATTTTTAATTTAAAAAAAAAACCTTTAAACATGTTCATAAACTAAATATAAAGACTGAAAACAAATATATATATTGATATTTTTAAAGATAAATATTATTAATTTTAATATTTTTTATTTATCGTCACGTTGATATTGTTATTGATATGAATCATAATTATTATCTGTATTGTTATTTTTGATTATTACATTGACATTGACATTATTATTATTATTAATATTGATTGAAATTTAAGTATTCAAATAAACAATAATTAAAAATACTCAACAAAAACAACAATCTCATTATTAAGATTTTTTAGACTCACAAAAAATTGGAATCTATCGATTAAGTATTTATCAAGTAGCTTAGCTAAACCTTTTTAAATATCGCCCTATCAGGCCTGATCTATCTACATTATCCACTATCTGAAGACTGGCTGCGATTCTGTCGGCAGTAAATCAGACAAAAATGACAGAAAATTTGATAAAAAAAACAAATAAAAAAAATACGCTACGCTGATAAAATGAATATAAAAAAAAGGCAGGCACAAAAAAGAATTGGAGGGCATCGAGTCAGCTTGTCGGTGGGGGGATGCATACAGCAAACTCGTATAACATTTTAATAAAGACTCGTAAATTTACAAGAGACGACGGCAAAAGAGACAAAACAACGAAGAAGAAGACGCAGAAGACGGAGAAGAAGAAGAACGATAAAAGCGACTTGCGACTTGGAAAAAGATGAGCGCTAAAAATAAATAAAACTATTAATCAGTAGAATGTTACAGGCGAAGACGGGGCAAAGATTTTCCCTTTGGCTGCGGGAAAATGAACAGCGCCAGCGTTTGTGGCCATAAACAATTTTTAAAACAACTCTTTTTGCCAACTTTTGTGCGAAGATGTTGCTGAAGAAGAAAAAAACGAGAACGCTTTGCCAATTGTGGCGCGGTTTTTCGACTGCTGCCAAGAAAAGCCAAGAGGAAAAGTGCAGCAGCAACAACAACAACAATAACATAGAAAAGACAGCAGCAACAGGAAAACAGTCGAACAAAAACAAAGAAGAGAGCATAAGAATGCGACAGTGTTTGTATATGCGTATTGTGTCTCTGTGTGTGTGTTTGTGTTTGAGTTTGAGTGAAAAAGGGGGCGGTCTTGGCCGACGGCATAAGAAATGCCACTTGCGAATATTGTGTGCCAACGATAAACACTTCACTTCGGCCATTAAAATCAGCCAGAGAGACAGAGAGCGAGAAAGAGAAAGAGCGAACGCTCACAAGCACAATCACAGAGATACGCACACAGATACACACACACACACAGGCGCTTAGGGCCGCATTTGCAGAGAGAGCGAATGAGTGCCCAGTCGGCCTAAAATGAACATGAGTGAGTGAGTGTGAGTGAAAGAGTGAGCGAGCGAGCGAGCGCAAGACAACAACAGCCCAAATGAATAATAGCATTGCCGCAAGACAAATAACCCAGCCTTTTCTTCATATGCGCTCGCTCGCTCTCGCGCACGCTGAGCGCATAGGCGGACGAGCATGTGCGCGCGCCTGCTTTGACTTATGGCAAATAAATCAGGCAGACATTGTATGCGACTGTGTTTGTGTGTGTGTGTATGTATGTGGAGGGGAAATAAAATTTCAGACTCGACTCGACTGAGTGACAAAAATGTTGAGAGCTCTTCACACGTACTTTTTTATGATTGCTGTAGTTTTATTTGTTATTATTGTTGTTCGCTTATGTATATTTAATTATGAATTGTTTACGATATTCATGTTTATCACATACAATATTTGTATCACGGTGCGCGTTGCGGCGATTTACGAGCGACAATCACTCAATTCTCTGTGCACATTAAACAATTTGAGTTTGTTTTGAAGTGGCGATAAATGCGCATAAAATAATATTAAGCACGTCTTTCGCTTGCAAAATTTATGTGCGAATGTTTCTTTTTCGAGCTTACAAACAATTAAAATAACAACACAAAAAACTGTTGCTCGCATTTAAAATACAATTCGATGTATGCAATAAATTTCATTTGCAACACACGCGACGCTTGCTGCTTCAACTGCTGCTTCTTCTTCGTCTGCTTCTGCTTTATCTACTTCGTTGTGCGGCATTGCTTTTTGCGCATGTTCCGTAAATAAACAGCAATGAAAATTACTCAACTGCAAGTCGAATATTTTATAGCCGCAGGGCTGCAAAATTTATCGCACTTACCGCGCTTTCTTATGCGCCGCCATAAATTCCAACCGAACGACAGAAAGAGAGAGAGAGAGAGAAAAGCTTGGAGTGAGTGTAAATATTCGACACTCAATTTATTTATAGATTTGCCCTGCTTGCAACAAATAACTAACTAAAACTTACTTCACTTGACACTTAATGAGTGCGCTCAAAATCAATAAAATATATTGCAAAGTCACCGTGCTACACGTTGCGATGCGACACAGCTCGTCGAGCGCTCATCGATTTATTTATGTGTTCTGCGCCGCATCGCAAACTGAAAGAGCTCAGAATCTGACTCTGGCTCAAACTCGGAGTCTGTCCGTTAAAGAGAGCGTAACTTGAGCTTGAGCGTTTTTTTTTTTTTTTTTTGCTTAAGCTGCTGCTGCTGGCGGTCAATAAAGCACTCACTTATTGCTTCGCATCATCATCATCTGCAGCAGAAGCGGCAGTCGTCGCTGGAAGAGCAGCGCAGAGCATTCGATTGTTAAATGGGTCAATTCCATTGGGAATTGCATGGGCCGCAGGCGTGTTTAGCCGTCGGTATTATATAATATCGCCTGCCTTAGGCACGAATTTAAAATTCACTTAAAGTTTCCATTTTTATTATTTTTTTTTTTTTTGGTTTTTGTTAACGTTGTCATTTAAATTACAGTCAACACCTCATCAAAACGAATGTTTTTCCACCAGGCTCGAGTGCATGGAACGCATACTAATGATGTGCGTGTGTGTGTGTGTGTAAGAGGATGTTGTGACTATGTATGGGTGGGTACCATAAATTTATGTTCGACTCGATTTGATGTGCATCCCAAAGTTATCACTTTGCAACTGACAGATTCAATGATCCCGCAAAGCTTGCGCTCATTTTTAAAGCTTTGCCTTTTCAACATAGACCCTTCGCAGTTGCCGCTAATGCCCAACAGATGGCAGCAGTGCATGGTAGCTTGACTCATTCATTTGTCGCTCGTCTCTGCCTCTAACTCTTCTGGCGGTTGTTGTTGTGCCAAGCCTTTTAAGTTATTTTTGGGCGCTACAAAACACACGCAAATCGTCATCCGTGTGTGTGTTTGTAATGGATGCAAAATGGACAAGTCTACGGGGTGGGGGGAAGGGAGTTCGGCAAGGTAAAAGAAACGAGTGCAAACGCGAACCATTCACATTGAGTGAAATATCAAGCGCAACTTGTCGATGAAATAATCATCGTTGATCACTCTCCTTTATTTAATTAAATATTACATTTATATTTGTATTTTTTATTGATATATTAATTTCATTCTTATATTTATTTAAATTTTATATTTATATTTATGTATATTATTATTATTACGTTGTGTGACTTTTGCAAGTAAAAATATTTTTATTTTAGCTCATAGTCTTGACCTCCACAATGTCGACAGCTGTCACATTTTAATTTAAATGGCGATAAGCGCTGCTGATTTATGCTTGAAATGTTATTTCCACAACAACAATATGGGCAAGGGTCCGCAGGGAATTAAGTAGTCCGCAAAGCGGTTCCAATCTACACCAAACGAGCTAGATAAAAAAATAAACACCACTCAACAGAAATATTTGACGCACCTATTTTGCAGATATATGTATGAAATCGTACACACTACACTTCAATTAATTTTATACAATTATTATTTATTTGCAAGGTCTTTGGAATATGTCATTCTTACATTTAAGTCATTAATTTCTGCGAGTGTACAACATGGTGGGTGTAACTGTTGTCTGACTGTGAGTATCTAACTGCGAATGAGTGTGTGAGCCGTTTAGTGTGCGTGAGTATCTGTGTATGTGTGTGTGTGTATGTGTGCAGCTGAAGGCACAATGATAAATGTGGTAAGCAAAAACGAACAGAAAAAAATGAAATTGGGTGAATAAATAGCCCAGATTCCGTTGAGCAAGCAGAAAAAAAGGAAAAATAAAAAAACAGAATGAGAGTGAGAACGAGAGAAAATGAGAGAGAGAAGAGAGCGAAGGAGAGTTGATAGGGGAAAATTGTATGGGAGGATGGAGGAAAGCAAAGCAAGTGGATGCAGAACCAAACAAAGCTTTGCTTCTGCCGTTTGGCCGACTGCGAAGGGCAAACTGTTAAAGCACTGTGCGAAAAGCACAAAGCAAACAACACAACGAAGAAGAAAGAGAGAAGAAGCAGCTGTAAAGGAACAGGGCGAATAACAACAAACAGTACGCAAAATGCCATTTATCAATAGCAAAGGAATTCCAAATTCAGTGCGAAAAGCTACAAAATGATTTCGAACCAAAAATCGAAAGAGAAGTTCCCAAAGCAGAGTGAGACAGGAAGCAAGAGAGAGATGGAAAACGAAGAGTTTCCACTATGGCAATCGTATTAGGAAAGTGGGTCTGTTAATTTCTAATGGATTGTCGAGTTACGAATAGTTTAAAAAGGTTTATTATCCCATACAGCATACAGTTGGATACTTATAGGGTTGTAAGCACCCCTAGAAAGAGATGGAGCTATGCAGTTGATTTTTTATGGAGAACATCCCCTATGGAACAACATCAAATGGGGTGCAATCGTATGTGGAACTAACAGTAAGATTAGCTTAACTATTTTCTTGATAAATACCAATACATGAGTTATAAATGATGTTTGCTGGTGTTTAAATATGTATAGTTGTACCTAGATTTCTATAGATGCAGATCTAGAAAACCATAGAAATACCCTGTCCATTCTGGGTTTTCTTTTTATATATGTTTAACCATTTTATATGTTAATACCTCCAGATTTATTTAATTTTTCCTTTATTTATTTAATTCTTTTTACGTTGATTTTACATTTGTAATTTAATTTATTTCTTTAATTTTACATTATTTATCTCGTAACTTTACCCTTTTTGAGCCGTAAAGTCATTAAAGAAATTTAAATAAATAATTAAGTAAATAGAATATTATCTAATCTCTGCAGGTAATATTTATAAAGCAATAGAAATAAATTTTTATTATTTTTATATGATTTCAAGCTAGACATATTATACATTAAGAAATATGTACACAAATTTATTTACCCCATATATATTATTAGATTCCTTTGCATTTCCCATTATTTACCTACAATGCGTTGACCGATTTTTAAGCCAACCACACACATACATATATATGCAAGTAAACACAAACACACACACACCCTACACAAGGGCTACACGCAATCAAAATATAAAAAGAGATATCTGAGTAAAGCCAGTGACATAAATAAAAAATTTGTATGTATATTGTGTGTTTGTGTGTGTGTGTGTGTGTGTGTGTGTGTGTGTATGTGTGAGAGTTTGCGTGTGTGTGTGTTTGCTGGAGGATATGCGAAACAAGGATAACATGACTGATTATGTAAGCAAATGCGAGCCACGAACAAAGCACAGCAACATTTGCTTTGCTACCCACTCACGCCAAAGACCCCCCCCCCCACCCCACACACACACTCCACACCCCCTTCTTGCCTTCAGGCCGTGTTTTTCTGCTTGGCCTGCCCTTTTTTTCGGCAGTTTGCCGCAGCAGGTTGATTTCCACGATGTCATGTGTACACACACACACACACACACACACACATCTATGTATATATAACTACACTCGAATTGTTGTGCGTGTTTTTGAGAAAGTGGCACAATTTTTATTTTACGAACGCCTAATGTAATAAAGCCCGCCCTGAGAAAGCCAAAGGCTGGCTGAAAATGTATTGCATGCGTTTAGCATTTTGGGCGATAAAAGGACGACCAGCAGCCAGCAGGACTTGCACACACACATACACACATACACAGGAACAGGAGCGCCAGCAGCTCCCGTAACAAATCTGAGGTTGCCAACCTTGGCGCAATTTCCTTCAGAGAGCGGCAGTGGGGGAATTGGGGGAGTGGGGAGCTGGGAAGCCATGTGTGCTGCGGGCGTATAGTGGGAGGGGTAGGTCGGAGGGTCGGTGTTGCTGCGAATGTGTTGCCGGGAGCGGGGTCAGCGGGCATAAATCAAATCGAAAATTACACGCATTCATCTGCTGAGCTGGCAAGAAAGAAAAATATCTGCCACATTGCCTCTGCTGCAGCATGGGGCGGGGACGGTGGCGGTGGCGGTCGTCGGTTTGTTGCGGCTGCTCAATTTTTGGGGGTTAGTACGCGGCAAACGGCAAATGGCGGAAAATATGGGTAACTGTGCAAAATTTAATGGCGTACAAAAATCAATAAAAGGACGCACTTAACGGCGGTTTCTTCAAAAAGCCAACCAACGCACAGGTAGACAACGTTTTTTTTAGCTCTCTTTGTTATCATTAGAGATACACACACACACATATATATATATAAATGTATATATATATATATATATATATATGTATATATGTATATATATTTGTATATATGTGGATGTATTTTGTATAATTTTGTTAATGCTAAATGGTTGCTGCCTTAAGCGATTCGTTCATTCATTGAAATTCAACGCCGTTTATCAAACTGCCAAAGTTCAATAACAAGTTAAAGTTGTCAAAAATTATAAATACATGAAATAAAATAAATTAAAATTTCTAAAATTTTGCAGAGACGAATATTGAATGTGCTTTATATTTTATTTAATGATGGGAACGTAGCTAAAATTTAACTTATAATTATTGTTGGTGTTAAGCAAGGAATATTTTTATAGAACAAAATATATCAAATAAGTCGTTGACCTAAATTTAATTTATGATTTGATAATGGCTCAACAAGAGCTGAAAAATGTCTCGAAAATTTCTGCAAATAATCCTGCTTATTTTGAGCTCACTAATGCATGTGACTCAACTTTGTAGGGGGTCTTGTTTCTTATAGCTTGCAATATTATAAATTTAAAATGCACACCAAACAAATTATAAAAAATGTGCTTAATAGCGATTAGTGATTAAGCAAATATGAAAAGAATTATAATTAAAAATGCAAATTTTAAAAATAAAGGTTTACAGACAAATAAGTAGCTGACCAAACAGGCGACTGTGTAGAAATTGTTGAGTTGTTAACAGCATCTGTGAAATGAAGCAGCGAAGAATGAATACCTTAAAACTATTTCCAAACATACCCTAGACAAAATTCACCTTCATGAGACAGCGATATATGAGTAATACCCACACGCTTAAGCGATATATGTGTATAGTGCAATGTGAGCTCGTTTAGATAGTCTTTTAGGAAAGTACTTGCCACTTAGAACGTCTACAATAAACTGGCCGCCAATTAACTAATTTGCAGCAGCTTCTCCGAGGGGCAATTAAATAGATGCGGACTGTGACATGAGTGTGTATGTGCTATATACAGATACAGCTCAAGTGCACAGTCACACACAGATACACACACTTACACACACACACACAGACAGCATGATTGTCGACAATTGAATGAGACATGCAGCCAGTTGTTGTTCCACCTGCAAATGTTAAATGTCAAGCGAACTGATAATTTTGTAAATTGCTGTCGTAACAAACAAGGAAAAGCAAATTTTACCGGAAATGTGATAAGTTTCCTAATGGAACTTTAACCATAGAGTCCAAACGAAACTTCTTAATTGTGGAACAACTTTTTATGCCACAAAAATTACGTACAAAAAAAACTCAGAAAGAAAACATTGAGCAATTTGGCACACGTTCATTCGATTTTCCACTTCAAAGCTATGGCCATGGACAGAGACGGGGGCGGTGGCGGGGAGGGGGAGGGGGAACGGGGTGTAACTGAGCGCCTCAACAATTGCTTTGTTTCATGTTTTTCTTTTCTTGTCTTATTTTTGTTGTTTGGTTTTTGCCGCAAAGTGGCGCCAAAGTTTATCAACAATTCAACAAATTTAGATAGTTTATGGCACATTATTATGCCTCTTATTGTGAATTGCTGCCCCTGCCTCTTTCGCCACCACCTCGCCTCCCGTCGGGTCGACGATACGAGACATTTGCTCCACGCAGCTCTTCCTCGTACAACATTATAAATAGCCTCATTGTTATAATTACGAATACAACTTCTAGTTGCCAAGCGATTGTCTCTGTGTGTGTGAACATATGGCCACGAGACACAAATAATACGATCAAGTGATAATATACCAATATATTGATCATATCTGAGACATTATAAATACCACTGGCAGATTGTAATATTGATTTTAAGGATTGCTTGATTTTCAATTATTCCCTAGACTTACAGCCAAGTAAGCAGGTTTAAAGCGTTATTAACTGACTTAATTGGTATATAGCATATTAATCAAAATTATTCACCGATTGTATGTAAAATAGGAAAATATTTACTGATAAATTTAAATACCTCACTTTCTATGTTTTTCATAAGCTCGAGAATGGATAATATCTTCTATTAAATTGCAGTATGTTATAATTATTTGTATATAGATTATAAGTGGTCTGAATATATATGATTATTTATGTATAATGTGTATATATGCATAAGATAAAAGAAAACCATATTAGAGTCGTCTAAATTGGTTATATGCCTTTTTGAAATTTTTGTTTACTTATTGCAAGTGTTTACTACAATTATATCTTATGTTGATTTTGCGATTATGTAATTTGTTCTAATAGATTATTATTGATATAAAACACATACTTATGTACATTGTTATGGTATTCTTGTATTATTGTAGAGAAGCGCATGCAATTAACGTATTTTATATACAATATCTTAGCTTACATATCTGAAACTGTTTGTCTGCTTAAGTGAATGTAAATCGAAGCATTATCCAGACAGAAAATCATTTTAATCAATTTACTTTCATTATATTAGCCTCCCTTCAAGCCACAATCTTCACGCTCAGCCAATCTTTCAATTGAAACCGCACTTATATACAGATATATATATATATGTATATATATATATATATATATATATATACAGTGTGTAAGTATATTTCTATGGGCTCTTTATTAATTTTCTAATGGATTTTACGTTTCTGCATTTGAAGATTTCAACAATTCAGATAAATATTTATGCGCCTCGTCTCGTTTGCGGGGTTGCAGATACAGATACAGATACATATACGTATCCAGTGCTAAAGATACACACGAATGCGGATGCTGACTTGAGTTGACTGTTTTGTCTGTCTGTCGGCGACAGTCTTTGAGTGTATTTTGGGTCCCTTTTTTATAGACACACTCGCACACACACCAGACACCACATGAGAATTGATTACGATTGGCAAGTGGCATTTAGTGAGCAAAGTTTGTTTATGTTTTTCTTGCGAGCATCTCAGTAATATGTGTGTGGGTAATTTATGCGTTTGTATAAATTGCCAATAAACAAACTACATTTAGACAAGCGCAAAACTGCAAAGGTTGCATATTCCAAGGGTGGCCAATCCCAAAAATAAAAAAATACAAAAATATAAATAAAGCATCCGCCTGACACTGACATAAAAACACTTTTGGACTGGTTAACACAACTAAAAACAACAATTAACAATTTGAACTCGAGTGTTGTTATCTCAATTGCGCTTAATTGGATACTGGCTGGCCTGGCTTATACAGTATACCATACATATGAGTGCTGTGGTTTACATGCGAGTGGTGGTTGGGTGGGTGGGTTGGGTGGTGCAACAGCAGCTGCGTGCCTTCGCGCGTTTACTGTAAAGTGCAGCATGCTGAAAAATTGCTAACAAAATGATACGCTTTGTAAATTGTGGTCGGGTTCTATCCAATTTTCTCACTCGCTTTTCTTTGCGTGCCAAATGATACTTTTCCAAAGTACCAGAAAATTCGCCTGCTTTGTGGGCGGCTTTAATTGTTCGGCAAAGAAAACCTTTTGAGCAATCGTCTGCAAATGTGGATGTGTGGGTAATTTGTGTGTGTGTGTGTGTGTGTACTAGTTGACAAACTGAATAATTGCCAATTATTTGGCAAATTTTATGAGCTGATAATTTCACATATTATATTGTTGGATTCATATCGCAAACACCTTTGCAGTAAATTCTCGCTCCCCTTCTAGCTCTCTCTGTGTGTCTTGGGGCATGCACATGCTAAACTTTATTTACAGTGTATATATATATATATATTTATATATATATATACATACATATGCACATATTGAGATAGATATACGTAAGTATTGAAAATGGGCAAATGCACACAACATTTACAATTTATTGGTAATTGAGTATATTTTGGGTTTACCTCTTGGGGGTCTGTGGGACGCGCTCCTTTGACTGACACACTGGACACACCAAATGAAGAGGATGCAATATGCGGCAATAAACAACAATAAGAACAACAACAACAGCAAGAATAACAACAAAATTCAAAACCAAAAACTAAAATCGAAGAAGCATTTTTGATGGGTTCAAGAAATATGGATCGGGGTTTCAAAGGTTTCAAGTGTTTCAGATCTATATTATCTTCTCATTTGATAGATAATTGTTAAGAGTTTCGATTCAATTTGGGATGTGGATATTTGGGACACTCTAGAAAAGAAAATTCAAATATTTCTGAGCGTCATACCATGGAGAGCAACTTAAAAGTAATTTTAAAAATTAAAATAATATTGCTTGTAATTGTGAATAAAAATTAAAAAAAAAAAAATAACAAAAAAACAGAAAACATTTTATCTAGAAAAATCAAAAGAAAATATATTCGTAAAGGATAAGCTTAACAAAATAATATTAAGGAAATTGCACTTACCTAGCCAGTCTGGTAGAAGTGATCCCGCAAGAGATTCTGAGTATCTCTTACCTGAAAAACAATAGAAATTCCAATTAAATGCCAGTGGTAAAAATTTCACAAATGCCTCAAAGCTTGTGTATGTTAGTATTTAAATAACTAAACAGTCAAATAATAACCAAACCATGTTAATTGTCATTGAAATATAAATAAACATGTTGAACATTAAATAATATTTCTTATGCGAATTTAAATCATAAATTAGACTGGATTTAAATTATATTACCGCCGAAATTGAAACAGTTAAATATGTGTTTTGATTCTATTTAAAAATAATGAATATAGTTTACATATTTTCTTTAAAGAAAAATAATAGCGGTAGCTTACAATAAAATCATAATTTATATAACAAATTCAATTTTATTTTAAGCAAATTAAAATTAGCCACAAAATAAATAATTGGTTTATACTAAATGTTTTATGGTTTTTTGAATGTATGAACATGATTGTTGATTGAAAATTTCCACAAATGTTATTGAAGAAATAAAAATGATAAATTCGTTTTGTGACACTGTCAAAGCTCCATTTAAATTTAGAACATCCACCTGGTTAGCTATTAATTTCCGCCCTTTGGTTGAGTGGAGCAATATAAAAAGCAGATGACTGCCAAAAGTGCGGTAACTTTTTCATAAATTTGGCCAACTTGGCAGCATCCTCTCGTAACTCTATATGCATGTAAATAGCCCGGGTAAATCATAATTTTAAGCTTAGCCAGCACACACACACTCTGCATATTGCCTCGTCCCTAATGCTAATCTAATAACTTTAGCCGTCTACAATTTATTTGTCTTAACAGCAGCGCACAAAATTATGCGCACAGCACGCCGTTGTACACGGTACAGTTTCAGCCGTAATCCGTAATCCAGGTGCTGCCAAGGAGCTGGCAGTAAGACATTCAAGCGCGTCAGGTGCGCGCATTAAAGGAACTCCCTCACTTCCCTACTCACTCCCCCTACTAGATTTTGCCCAAAGTTTTAAATAATCGAAAACGACTCGACGCACTTGGCGAAAAGTTGAAACATGCCGAATTTGCATAAATAACAACTAAATGCAACTTGACGCTACGCAAAATGGCGCCAAATGATGAATTGCCAACGGAGTAGGGGCAGCAGCATCAGCATCAGCCAACGACTAAATAAAGCTTGCCATTTGGTAGTTGGGGGCAAACTCAAGTGTGGGTGGCACTTGAGCAGCCTCCCCTAGGCAAACTTATAGATATATACTTGAGTTTGGCATAATTTGCAAGCTGCTCTGAGATAAATTGTTAAGCAGTAGCGTTTACTTGCAAATTGTTATTGTTTGCACTATATTATACTTTTACTAAATTGTGGTTAGTTAGGGGGGGTTAGGCGAATTATTTAAGTCTACAAATCATCAGCTATTGAGCAGTCCGAAAACCAACTGACAGAATAAAATTGTATCAATTATTTTATTCGTTACAATTTGTGTGTATATGTTGTATTGTGAGACAGCACGACTAGGAAATACCCTGAATTCAGCAAATTATACGAACAGACGAGTGAGGCTAAATCGACTAGACTGTAAGTGCTGATCAAGAATATATATAACCTATCCGATATGCTTCCTTCTGCCTCTAACCATAAATTCTATGCAACTTCATTATATCTTTCATCTGCATAAAAGTTAAGTTAAAATTAAATCATAAAATTGTATGCACATAAAAAAAAAATGTGCAACAATAATCCAAATATTTTGACCTACCCACGCTGCATTTTGATTTTTGATTAAAAATGTATTTTTTATTGACTCTCAAATGGCGCATCCCCGCTGAAATCACTCCCTCATTTGGCAGCGGCCGACAGCAACCCCATCTTCTCAACCCCTCAGCTCCCTCAAAGCTGGCGTCAGAAATGGGCGTTACGTATGCAGTTATTTTGTGTTGTTGTTTCTTTTGTCTCTGTTCCTTTTGTTGTTGTTGTGTTTGCTATTTTTTATGCACGTCTGCGCTTTTGTATGCAAATAAATCAGCAGCACCGCGTCACATGTCGCATATTAGCGTTAGCTTGGGGGGTGGTGGGCGTAACTGGAGGCTGGGCTGGCTGTGTTGGCTGTGTTGGCTGTGTTGGTTGCTTTGGCCGCTTTTGGCTGCAGTGCGCAAAAACATATCTCACACTATTTGTCACACTAGATACTTTTATTTTAAAATAAATTGCAAACTCTTTGGCGAGTTTGTATGTTGTTCAACTGCATTTCCATATTCGGTGCGCATACCAGGCCATATTTTATAATGTAAATCCTCGCTTGACAAACGAGCTGTATTTGTGTTTGTGTGTGTGTGTGTGTGTGTGTGTGTGTGTACACACAATTTTCACATTTGACTAAATTTATCGGATAGCGTTCGGGATTTGCGCCAATGAAACAACAGCCAAAAAATAAATTAAATTAATGGCAGTGTGTGTTGTAATTTTTTTTCCCATCTACACCCCCCTCACACCTCTTTGAGACACAACCCCCGCTACTATGGCATCTGCCCAGTCAAGGGTTAAATGCCAGATACTTTGATGGTTTATAAAATTAGCTAAATGTACGCATCTCTTGCCATTGGGCTATTAGCTAACAATTGTCATTCCCCATACCCACTTGCCACATGCCCCTGGCCAAGCGATGCTCGTGTGCTTGTGTGCTGCCAAGCGTGAGAGAGTAAAGTCCCTTTTCTGGATTTATTATTTTTACAAGATAAATGCAACATTTTACATTGGAATTTACGGGCGTGTGGCGAAAAAAAGCAGTAACAATAACAACAACAACAACCACAGTAGCAGCAACAATGACAAAGTCAAATGTCGCCGCACAGTGGTTGAAAAGATTGGCAAGCTTATTAAATTAGTTGTACGAGTATTTATAGTTTTTTTTAATGCTTCCATTTACATAATTTAAAATATAATTAAACTTGACTCAATTTTTGATATAATTAAAGACATTTTGTTGTTATTATAATAACAGATCATTGGAGCAAGTACAATTCTTAGAAATTATATGTAATGGGAGAAAAATTTGTAGACATGAAAACAAATCGTTTTTTATTCAGCTTTTGGGCTACACATATCAATGTCAGACCCAGTCACACACAAAGTAAATATAGCAAGAAGCTTTCATGTTATGCAAGGCCAGATAGAAATCAATTTGTTTTGTACCACTGTGTGGCTAGAATAAATTTCACGTCGCTACCATTTGGCCATTTTCGATAACGCACATTTAAACAAATGAAAATCCTTTAAACAAGGATAACGGAGAGAGCGGCCAGCCGGTGTGTCCAGCCAACAGCAGCAGCAGCTTCATGAGGGTCATGGCAGGCGGCAAGAGGTGAGAACGGGGCGGCACAGAGCCCTGCCACATGTAACCCCACAAATTTCAACTCGTTGCTGCGGCCCTCCCATGGACTCACTTGAGTGTGTAATTGTGTATTTATTTGCGTTATTTGACAAAATATCAACAAGCACAATCAATCCTCAGCAGTTACAGGACTCGCCATCCGCTGGCCGCCCATCGGGTGTCGGGAGTCGGGAGTCATCCTTCCCGCCACACTCCCACTCCTTGGCTGGAGTTTCACTCCAATCGAAATTGCGAATGCTGCCATATGTCTACCATGGTAACTGGCAGAGAAATCCATTTAAATTAAAGCTGAGCTGCATTCGAAAAGACATAAATATCGAGTAGTGAGTGTGAGCGGGTTGAGTAAAGGGCTAAAAGCAGAACTTGGGTATAGCTCTGTGTATGCGTATGTGTGTGCGTGTGTGTGTGTATGAATGTGTGTGCTTGTTGGTTGCTTTTACTATTTTTCAATTTGAGCTGAATTCAAATTTAGACCCGGCTACAACCCAGGCCAAAGGCAATAAACTCTACGACGATTTTTTTTTTTGTATTTTCCAAATTTTTTTTAGGTTGCTGCTGAACTTTGACTCAATTCTCGCACAAATTTAGAGACTGCAGAGAGTGCGGGCCCGGATCCGCAATTGTATCTTATGCAAATTTACTTGAATTAAACAAAATCTTTGGAAAACAGAAAAATAAGTTTTCGGTATTTATTGTGTATGCAAAACTTGTGTATCGAACTTAACTTATTAAGCGGCTGCTGCAGTCCCAAACAGTCTCTACTAAGCCAGCAAGCAGCCCAGTTGGAAAACTAAACGTGACGATGGCGTGATAATAGGATGCTTAACTCTTTGATTATGTCTGTAATATTAATCTAAATAAACATGGAATATATACTTTCAAAATACTTGCATTTTATGAGAGCTACAGTATTATCAGCATACAAAACATATCTAATAAGATCGCAGTGCTTGTAACTTAATCAATTAAAATAAAAGGTTTCTTTGGCTTTCAAAACTTGTATAGAACATCAAAGCTTCTTTCCACTTTCCACTTTCCACTTTGATTAAAGTTTCTTTTTAATGTACCTATCTTTTTCCCTAATACCTGCTGTTTCGCCTTACAAGCACCTGAACTTTTACTTACTCTCAAATTATTCAAACTTACTCTTTCAAGCGCATGTATATTGGTATTTCCTACTGGGCTGTCGTGTCAACACAAAGATAGAGTTTATAGACACATGCTCATGTATGTGTGTGTCTGTGTGTCTCTGTTTGTGTGTGTGTGTGCAATGCGGTAAAGACTTATGGTTTCAGTGCCGGAATTAGAAGCTTTCTGCCTGCATTTGCACCAAACTGCACTTGTTGTTGTTGTTTGTGTTGTTGATGTTGCCACTGCTGCTGTCGTTGGAACATTTGTCGTCCTTGTTGCTGCTGCTGCTTTTGCTGTTGCTGTTGCTTTTGCTGCTTGCCCCCCATCGAGCCCCTACCACCTACGTTCGCCAAATATATTGCAAATAATTCTCAATCTATCGTAAAATGTCTGTTGCTAGTACAGTAAATATGCAAAGCTCGTTTAGCGGTGTAAATAAAGGGTAACTGCGAGTAGAGAGCGAGAGAGAGGGCACTTTGCATTTTGAGAGAATTAGAGAGAGAGAGAGAGAGAGAGAGAGAGAGATTGAGAGAGACAGGTTGAGTTGGGGGTCTTTGTTATTTGCTACGACTCTTGGACAGTGTGGCTGCGAGGCGAACTCGCTTTTGGCGGCATAGAATTTCCGAATAATATTAAATATTTCGTATAGCATATTGTTTAAAGAAAATGCGCACAGCTCAGGTCAACCAATTAGAAGCACATGTGTTGCGACTAAAACACACGCACACACAAAGATACACACGTTTGTGTATGTATGTGTGGAGAGTGTAACATATGGCGTTCAACTAAATTGACGATGGGTCGCACACTTTGACAGTTAATTTTGCAATTGTATTTCAATAACAATAAATTTTGCACGTACGACATGAAATACGATGTTGTGCGAGTGCGAGTGTGTGTGTGTGTGTAAATACTTCACACGCAATGCAGATAGAGAGTGTGGCCACACCCTCTATATATGTACATATGTCCAGATGTATGTATGTTTATTATCCTCGCAATGACCAAAATGCATTTGGTGCATACAAATACAAATAACGCATCTAATTAAATTTTAGCTGCAGTGCACACACGCACACACACCCATTTACTCACACAAAAACACACACACACACATACAGTAGGGCCCCCCTAAAATGGCAACAACAACTGTGCACTCTCTGTGCATACACATTGATCAATTAACAGACAATATTTTCATTTGTCAATGGGTTAATTTATAAGCAAATCAATGGCGCTGCATTAAGCTAACCCCACCCACCCATCGAGGGGCGGGTTGGTTGCAAATGCACACGACATTTGCGCCCCATTTCCTCAATAAGGCGAGCGTGCCGCAGCGCAGCGAACCATATTGTTAATGGTGCAAAATCCGGAGGGCAAACTCACATCGTACAGGCACACACACACAGAGAGACTCACTCAGACACAGCCACACTCACACATGCAACTCTGTGGCATGGCCGACAGGTGCTGCAATGGCCGTCTGTCTGCGCTCGCTGTGCATGTGTGTGTATGTGTGTGTGTGAGTGTGAGTGTGTGCGAGTGTGTGTTGCTATGGGTCAACACTCACCCCGTGGCGCTGTTGCAGAGGGTTGCAGACGTATTTGCGCTCTCGCTCGCACTTGCCGCATGCTGCCGTTGCTGTTGCTGTTTGCAACTGTTTCATTCCCTTGCTAGTTGTTGTTGCTGCTGCTGCTGCTGCTGTTGCTGCTGTTGCTGATGCTGTTTGGTGTGTTCTGGCATTCCATGGCAGACAGCCGAGGAATGCCAAAAGTGCAGTGCAACTGTATGAGTGTGTGTGTGTGTGTGTGTGTGTGTTTGTGTGTGTGTGGCGAGCAATTGTTTTCAAAGAAGTCCCCGAACCGTGTGCTAAATGTCAAGTTCAAATGCCAAAGTTCTTCAAATGAAATGATGCTTCGCCTGCTCGTTCTAATTCTCTTCCTTGTTGTTGTTGTTACAGGTTGTCTTGTTGCAGCGGCAACTTTATGATCTGTGAATTTGTTGCCAATTTGCAGTTGTTGCTTTAACCGTTTAGTTAATTTGGCGACCGAGCGAACGCGCAAAACTTTTACTTGGCCACCAATTTTTGGTTGGCTAGTTAAGCAAAAGGTAACTTGAGTGTGAAAGAATTTCCATTGTTTGTTTGCTATTTGATTGTGCAAAATAGCAAAATAATAATTAATTATAATATTTAATTTACCAATAAGTTAAGTTCATTTAAATTTTATATTGTTGCTTGGCCTTGTTCGGCTTTTACGAGAGTCTAACAAATTTCTGTAGCTGACAACTTAAGTTGTCAAAAAACAAAAAGAAATTCACAACTTCCACATAGAAAATAGCACAAGAACTCTTTTGAGTCCCACAGACTTGAAATAAATACTTTCTATGCCAAGCTTATGGTGTATGTAAGTATGTGTGTGTGTGTGTGCGTAAATGTGTGTGTATGTATATTTTAAGTGAGCTTGTATTTGTATGTCTTCTAGTTGGGCGCGTGTGTTAAGCTTCACTTGAATGTGATTTATGTGATCCGTTTCAAATTTATTGCCACAAGTTTTGTTTGCACACACGCACACACATTCAGCTACGTGTGTATCTGTGTAAGAGTGTGTGTGTGTGTGTGTGTGCGAAACGGTTTCATTGTACAATTACCGCGTGGTTCGCTGCGCTCTCCATGTTTGCTACAAATGTTATTGTTGTTGTTGTTGCTGTCGTTGCAATTGTTGTCTATGACGTTGTTCTTTTTGTTGTCATTGGGCCCAGCGAATGCCAAGTGACACAAACAAACGAAAGTACAGCAACAACTACAACAACAATAAAAAAAATATGTAAAGAAAAGTCAAGGAATGACACAAACCCCATGGCAACAATAGAGAGCAGGAGAATGGGGCAGAGGGAGGCTCTTTACCATTGACTACCCAAAAGCACTTTGAATTGCAGTTGCAGTTGCAGTTGGCAATTTTCCGGCTCTGATGTTGATTGCCCTATGTGGGCCATGGCACTAAATGATTGAATTGCCAACTCTATGTCATTTGGCTTCCTTTAGGCCACTAGCTGGCGCTGGTCCCCTCCCCTCCCCCTAACATCTGCAACCAGTTGTGGAGCAGTTATGGTCGCTTACCTGGCGTTTAGATTGCAGAACGTGACGAGCATTGCCAAAAGGGAAATGGTGTTAGGTATTCTTTCCCACTAGCTACGTTTTTTTTTTATCAGGTGGAGTTGAGAGCAGTCCCCACCGTCCCGCGCACTGCTGCTGTGCCTTCAGCCACGCCTCGCATGCTTAATAAAGTTATGAAATTGCAATGCGTGCGTCGAGTCTTGCAGCTTTAAGTGACATTTCTGTGACAGACATGAGCTCGTGCATCCGTGAGTCCGTTTTCGTGTCACGCGCAACTGTCACAAGTTGTAGGAGAGGGTGTGGCCCGAGGAATGGCAGGGGCAGGTGCATAATGTGTACTATGGGGAAATCAGTGGAATTGCCTTGTAAACATAACTTCTGTATCTTTTTTTTTCTCTTTTTTTGGAAATAATAAACTAAACGAGTAAGTTAAGGCAAAAAATGGGAGAGGGCATAAGTTATTAAAAAGAAACATTTCCTTTTATTATCCAATATTTTATTTAATTTTTAAGCTATTCCATAGATTTTGTAGATCTGATTGCCTCATAAGGTTTATTGGCAAACTGTCAAAAGTGTCCTTAACCACATTGTAAACGATTATTGTTTGGTGATCTCTATTTATAGGTCATGACAGGATCTGTAGCTAATGATAAATATATATTTAAATTATGTTAACGTACAAATCACTTATTACACATTTTCTCGACTAGGAGTTTTCATTGCTTTTTTCCCGTCGTTCCACTGTCTTTTTTTCTGGCCGAGTTTTCTTAGCGCTTTACGCAAATGTTTTCAATGCGAAGGTCAAGTGATTTGTTTATGGGCCCGCGACGCACAACGGTTAGCAATTTGTTGTGACATGTGTAAGCGGCACGCCAGCAACAGCAACAACATCAGGAACAACAATGGCGACAACAACAACTCATTAACCCATGCTGAACTCTGAAGCCAGAGCTAAGCAGCCAACCAACCAAACAACTAACCAAGCAACAAAGCAGTGGATCGAGAGGAACTGAGGCCGGGGGAGAGGTATAGTGAACAGGAACCAACTGACAGCTACAAAATTGAGTTAGTTAACAGTTTTATACGCAGACGCGCAGATTTTGCGTGTTGTGGAATGCAGGCAACTGCGAGATGACCAAACGAAACTGAAGACGGTCGACGGGACAGATAACACCCAAGTCCCCAGACCCGACTTGGAGTCAACAAAGCAGCCAAGTGACACTCACAAAATCTGACAGAGGCAGCGGCTTTGGTCGCTTCTTATTGTTGTTGCTGCTGTTGTTCGTGTTGTTGCTGAGTGACTTGCGCGCATGCGCAGCCGTTTTGCTTTATTACAAGGAGACGCAGAAGGAGGGAGAGGCAGGATGGACTCTGAGCTGGACTCTGAGCATTGGGCACTGGGCACTGGGCACTGGGCACTGGGCAGGCGTGCGCAGGCGCGCCAAGTGACACATGAAAACGAAATGAAAATGACAGCAGCAAGTGACAGCATCGCCATCAGAGGCAGAAGTTGCACAGTTCCTAAATGACAATGGCTTAAATTGTTGCCTTAATTTTTAATAATAAGAAAAAAAATAATTGTTGATACGCTAATTATTACAGCTGGAACAGTTGTCGAGAGTAGTATAAAAAAGAATACATAGAAAAGGAAAATTTTGATAAGAAAAAAGAAAATGTTTTCCAAAAATACACTTCTCGCCAGTTGAATAGTACACTTTCTACATTGTTATTCACTCTTAATTCGAAATCAGAATCATTTCAACTTTCTGTTCGAACAAATTCTTCTAAAACTTGAATAGAACATGCATTTAATATGATAGTTATGCTTGAAATGGTTTCCAAACATATTTCCCGACGGCATTCAAAATGTATTGGTGTAGAAAATAAAAAAAATTTTAAATTTTAAATATATTTGCAGTCGCTTTGATGATAAAATGTGCTTTAAATATTTTTCTGGGGTTGCTCACATTTGGTTTGTTTGTAGTTTATTGATTTTTGATGTGTATGAATAAATAAATATCAAACACTAATAATTCAAGATGGGATAATAGCTTGTCTTGGGCCCACATAAAACCAGTCTTATTACAACACAACAGCAAACAACTTTTTTTGATAGTTTCTGTTTGGTTTTCAAAAAGCTAGTAATATTTTCAGCCCGTGTCATTGGTGGTTTTAAGCTGACTGCAACTGCAACTTGACCATTGTAATTTCATTTGTAATTAGTTGAATGCAGCATGAGCCGCTTCTCAGATGGCACAGTGGGCCAAAAAGTGTGGCCGAGTTCCCAAAAAATAAACAAATAAATAAATAAAAAAAATAAAAATATTGTAGCTGCTGCTGTTGCTGATGCTTAAACGTTGTTGTAGTTGTTATTGTTGGTGTTGCCTGAATTTTGGTGCGACATTTTGGTGCGCCGTATGCCATATTTTATTTCCATTGCCAAAAGTGTCATGTTACAGAGATTTATGTGCGCTGTCACCATGGACGACGATGCTGCTGTCTTTTGAGCCATGTTTGTTGTTGCTGGGCACCTAAGTGTATGTGTTTGTATGTGTCTGTGTGCGAGTGTATACATGTGTGTGTGTACGTGTGTTCACGCCCAAAATGTTGTCATGTTATGTGAGGTATAGAGAATTTTTATATATAAATAAAAATGTGTTGTCTACCAATTCAAATGCACGATAAGCAGCAGCAGCAGCTTGACTCTCACTCACTTATCAGCACACACACACACACACACACACATCTATACACATGAAGAGGCACACGTATTTAGTTAGGCATCCAATCAGTGAATTATGTTTAACCGATTTCATTGGAAAGTATTGCGGTAGTCATAGCTGAACGCATTCTAACCATTTGCCTCCAGACCCACTTTGTGTTACCTGTTTCCCAGAGCCTCTGAGAGACTGCTGACACTTTATTTTTCTTTCACTCCATTTGCAATAACAACAACAGCAGCAGCAGTTATTGGCGCCAGAGGCTTCGGCATCGGTTTGGTTCTGTTTGGATTCGGTTTGGACTCAGGTGTCAATACACTCGCATTTGGTAGCCGCAGAGGCGGCCTTTTCTCCTCCGTATCTGCCTCTGCCCCGATCCAAATCCCAATGCACGAAGTCAGAGCCAAACACTGACAATGACATATTTGGCTGGCACTTTCATCGCACGTCCATGTTAATATGCTCAAGATTTATTGCCTATCGCCTCTCGGTGACAAAGGAAATGGTACTGCATGTCAGCTGTTCTCATTGTTGCTGTTGCTGTTGGCCTTGCCGTTGCTGTTATTGTTGTTGTTGTCGTTGTCGTTGTTGTTGTTGCATAGTTGCCCATGTGGGCACCATTTTGTAGTTGCTGTGGATAGTTGCATAATTTGTATGGACACTCGTTAATAGATCATCAATTGAGATTGGAAGCAAACCATTTCGATTAGCTGCGGTGGGTCGCATTCGAGTTCGTTTGAACTCATGAAAACGCTTTGGAATTTGGTTTCGATAGTGGTTGCTATGTGAGTAAATTTAGCTGGAAGCTGACAACGCCTCTTTAAAATGTGTAATGCTGTATTTAAAGGGTGACTCTGGCAGTCAAAGATACTTAATACTGAAATAATCTCTAATTAACGATTGAAAAAACTGTAGCTAAAGGAAAATGTAGAAATTTAACAATATTTTCAGCTGGGAGGGAATTTAAAATAGCGCTTTAAATGTATGTCTTAAATATTTCATAGCCTTGTATTTTCTGTTAATTTGTTCAATTATTTTGTGACTGAGTTTGAGTTTAGTTTTGTATTACCATAAACGTCTTCACAAACAAATATTTCATATGAACTGTTTTTCTCATTTTCACTTTCAAATCATCCCCAATTCTAAATACATTTTATTACAAGTCCAAAATAGACTCATGCAAAAGCTGCTTGCCATGAAATCATCTTCATAACCACATCAACTAATTAGATTATTAAACACTTTAAATTTGAAGATCCAGGTGAGATGCGATCTGTATAACACTTTTACCTGGCTGCTACTATTCGTTTCGAGCTTCCTTCTAGCATCAAACGCAACTCCCAACAGAGTTCGCGCCGAATATCGTTTACGATCAACGGAAATCCAACCAGCTAACAAATATTCCAATTCGAATACAAAAAAAAAGGTGAGATTCATTCAGTTGCGACGCTGAGCGCACATAAATTAAAAGAAAACCGGCTGTGGCTGAGCAGAAAGATGATCAATCACCTCACACACAGAGAGTGAGAGAGCGAAAGAGAGAGAGAGAGAGAGAGAGAGAGAGAGAGAGAGCGAAAATTGAGAGCGCAACATGGCAAACCTGTGCTCTGAGCGAGCAGCGTTTGTTGTTGCTCAGGTGACTTTTGTGTGTTGTAGAGTTTTCATTCTGTATATTTTGTTTGGGTTTCTGTTTCTGTACCTGTAATTCAAAATGGGCTCGCACAGATACAGCACAGCGACAGCCAAACTGTAACAGATGCAGATAGACAGTCGGCATTTTTGACTGATGGCCACGGCACGGCCACTTGGCTGGCGGACATGGCGGTGACATGACGTGTCTGTTTCGACTGTTTGCTCTCCCAGCAGCAATCTGTGATCAGTGTTTGCAGATCAGCTGTTTGCCATGATGGCTGCGGCACGAAAGCAGGTTTCGGTCTGGCGCGTTATTAATCATTAGCACGCACATGCAGCGCTTAAGAGAGCAATAGGGCGGCAAATCGTTAGAAACAGGCGGAGAGGGAGACAGAGGCAGAGAGAGCGGGAGAGGGAAAGATTTGAAACTTGAAAACATTTTGATTTTGAGCTGTAAATTTATGGGCAAAGCAGAAGCCGACGGTTGCCTCGGCACGACATGCACAAAAGTCATTTATTTATTTATATATATATATATAAATATTTATGTATATGCATTCTGACCTAGAAATTTTGGCTAGCAGTAGCTGCGATTCGTATCTGCAAGATACAGATACTCATAGTGCATAACACAAAACAGACACACGCACTTCCGTTGCGAAGGGGCCGATCCCGCTGCCTCTGACTCTGAACCCATAAATTATCTGCACAGCGTTTGCTGCTTCTACTCTGCTCCTTTGTTGAGCTTCGGCTGCGAGCTGAGCAAGTTTCCCTGCAAAACAAAGCAAAATCCACACTGTCCGAAAGTTTAGAGTCGCAACCTTTTGTGAAATTCCTTCATTTGCCATCTGACCGCCAAACCGAGAACGTGAACCGATCTGGCTACCAGCTCGCTATATATTGCACTGCCTATTGCCATCGCTATCAAGCAGAGGCCCAGTTTCGATTTCGGTTTTGGTTTACCGCCGGCATTTCGCAAACCGCGTGCGTCTCCCTCAGCGTGTGTGTGTGTGTAAATATTTTGATGTGGAGCAAATTGCTTTTTGGCGGTTAATAAATTTTAAAATTAATTGACTAATTGCATACCTACAACGTCACTACAGCAGCTGGCAACGAAGCTAAAATGAAAAAGATACAAACAAAAGATAGACGACAAAAATAAAAAAGAAGAAAAAAAATATGTCATGCTGCAAGTGCATTTTCAACTTTGATTTCTTATCGACATTGTGTGTTCACTTAGCAAATCATTTTTTTAGTGATACCCTCTCTATGGATTAGCGAACGTAATTGCGGCTCTAATGTCACAATTACCAGTTGCAGTGATATGGAAAACAAATGACCGCGGGTTCCATAACCTTTACAACAATGCGAGCCCAGAAGTGGGAGTGTCGCCCCCTTAAAGATACTCGGATAATGCTAGCATTGCAAGTGCAACCGTTCATTAGCAGTCGTAAACAAGTGAAGCGAATGCAAAGAATGAGGCAAAGTAAATAAGCGTCGCCTAGTCTGTGGTCTGTGTGATCAAAAGCCAGTACTGTTGCACTACAATTACAAAATTATCAATAATTTAAATGTATTAATACTTTTAATGAATGCGCGATGAATTCCCTGGGTGGCGGCAACGCTGACTGCCACAACGGATCATAAAAGACAATTCGATTTTATAAAAACTCTCAGGAGAATCATTCGAAAAATTATCATTGCTAAGTGCTGAACGACATTCTTGTTTTGGATTGTGGATAAACGCATTTTAATAAAAATGAACAGATCAAATAATCAAAAAAAAAAAAAAAAAAACTCAAAATGTATTTTCTTATTAACATATACAAAACCCACACACAATCGATTTGGTCTTAGAAGCACAACGTAAGGTTGTTTTACACTCAACTGATGTTTTGGCAAGATATAAACTTTACTTTCCTCTCCCACTAGCAGCTATCTAATAACTTTGGCCTTTATTACCAAACTTGCCACATAACAACATTAACAGAAATTTCACAAGCTCAACCCACTTCTGAGTTGCTCGAAGTGTTCATTACAGCAATGAAACTGAAATTACTAATTCATTAATTGAAACCCGGTGGCCAGCTTCAGATGTCGTTCTGTACTTTCTCACTTGCCTCACATGTGGCATCCTGCTATTGGCTGCCGCCACTCCACTCTGTCTCTATCACTAGCCATGTCCATCCACGTGCAGATGGCAACGGTAAAAGCGAAAGTGCCGTGTACCAATTTATGAAGTGTTTGTGTTTCGGTCGCCATTCGAGGTCCAGGACAACACTTACACTTGCCGAACTACAAAATGCTCCCCAGTTAATAATTTCGAAGTGTGTGTGTAAAATCAAATGTCGCACGTTGTGTGTGCGTGCATTTATAAGATACTTTGAGTTGAGCTGAGTTCTGTTCAGTTCTGAATGATTATGATGATGATTATGATGATTCATGTTGATTTTGCTGAAGCTTGTCTCTTTCTCTCTGCTCATAAATTTAACACTATTTCAAGCTCAATCAAATTAACTTTGCATAATTTATATATAAACGTGCTGCGATTATCTTTCTGCTCTTTCTTTATTCACTGTAGCAGCGTTTTATGTGAGCTGCTCGCTGTTTGAGTTTTTAGTTTGGTTTTTTTGCTCTGCCTTGGCTAAAAGCATATGTGCCATTTTTGCACTCTGGCCACATTTACACATTTACACATTGCAGATTCTTTTTTTTCTACTCTTCATTTTCTTTTTTTTTTTTTTTTTGCAACAGTTAGGACGGACATTTAGCCGTATTGCAGGTGCAGGCAGCGTCGCGACAGCTCCTCAGTTTGTTTGTTTGCCTGCCCGCTTGTAATGTCTATGAATATGAATTATGGAAATTACACAACAGCAGAGGATATGACAAGGACAACAGCAACATAGCCAAATAGTCGCACAGGACACAGACAGCGACACAGATACAATTACAGTTGCGAGTACTCGTTGTGCACTCGTTCTACACTCGTTCTACACTCGTTGTTCATCGATGCATTTTTTGTTTGTATTGTTGCCACTTGGGGGAGATTTTTATGGAGGTCGTTGGTACAGTGACCAAATTTTCGGGCACACTGAATCGTAAACGTATTAGTGTGTGTGTATCTGTGTTTGGCAGTGAAAATGTTACCCAATCCAGTTAACGATTTTCCCATAACCCATTCAAGAATGTGTTAAAATCGCATAAATTTAATTAACTAAACAGCGCAAAAAAAAAACAATTGCGAAATAAAAAATAGAAATTTTGCACGGGCCGCAGTCACGCCTCCGCCACATTTGCCCAGCCAGCCGACATTTACATTTAATGCTTGCAAATTTAACAAATAATATTCAATTAACAATTTGAATATTAATTTATTACAGGGGCAACTCCGAACGGAGGCCGGCCCGCTTTAAAAGTGGTAACAAGTTCGAGACATCGACATGTGTATGCGACGCAGAGGGTTATGAATGTGTTTGTGTGTGTGTGTGTGTGTGTGTGTATGGCAGTAGCGAGGGACGTAGCAAGGGGTAGTAACGAGTTGCTGGCCAAGTGGCCGACTTGTTTACCCTGCCAGTGGCAACGGCAGGCGAAGACGAAACTAAAGCAACGAAAAAATTCACAAAAAAAAAAAACAGTTAACGAAAAAACAACAACTGAAAAGTTATGTGAAAAAGGTGGGAAAATGCAAGCATTGTTAGTCTTTTGCTCAGTGGCAACAGCCACAACTATAAGAGAGGTAACGATGCATGCAACATTGCCGACTGCTGACTGTTGCTGGTGCTGCTGACGATGACGGAAGCCGCGCAGGAAGCACAAGGAGCACGAGCACAATTCCTGGCGGCCACACATTTCAATAATTATTAACTGCAACATGCAACATGGAGCAGCAGCAGCAGCACACGCACATACTATACCACACACACACACACACACACATATCCTCACTGGGACGCACACTATGCGATTGGTGGTACGTGCAACATGCAGCACAGTAGCTCAGCCAGCCACAATGCGAACGCGACTCTGCAGCTCGGCCGCGCCTGCAATTATCAAAACTTGTCCAAATTGACATTTTTTGTACTTTGTTGTTGTTTTTTTTGTAGCTGCTGTTGCTTTTGTTGTTTGTTGCTTTTGACCAACAAACAGGCGAACCGCATCGTGACTCTGGATGGCGTAGGGAGCACGGCTGCAATGGGTAGTGGAGGGGAGTTCGGCCATTGGCATTTGGCACGTTTTGGATTTTGAAATGCAAACACGGCATTTAATTCTATTAAGCCCGCAATTTAATTATCTCTTTGGGGGAAAATGTCATGTTCAATGTCAGCAGCATTCCGAATGCGAACACGCCCCCCAAATGGATACATCCCGTCCCACACACCACCCCCTAATTTAGCTGTTGGGCTTCGGGTTCAAGCTGGGTTGTTCTGGTCGTGGAAATGAGTGAGAAATGACAGCGAAATTATGAGATTTTACCTGCATGCCACAAAATATCGAATGACTATTATTACAAAGAGTATTTAGTGGGTAAGAGGCAGTTAATATTGTCAAATGAAAAATGGCTCTAGAAATAAATGTAAATCATTTTTTTTCAGTAAAATGCGAAACGATTGGTTTCTTTGAGACTGCTAAATATGAGATTCAGAAAGTCTTAAACATACGATTATATTGATATTCATATGTTAATAAATTTGGTTTTCTGAGATTTTAACATAAAGCAACTCTTCAACCTGCACCTCTTAAATGAAACTCGCTGTGCAATTTGGGAATACTTTGGGAAAGCATCCCTCCTTTTTGTGGGAGGCTGGAAAATAAAAAGTGATTGTGTTGAATGATAAACTTTTGAGTAACAAGTTAGAATCTAAAAGTCATATTTAATCAGATGCCAATCAACAGATTCGATTATCGTTATTCCCACTCACAAAGTGGTAGCTCTCTTCGGTGGCGTATACTTGCCAGCTTCAATCTAAATCTCTCATCATATCTACGGGCACTCGATGGCAAGGTGAGCTGCCAAAAGAGCTGCCCACCACAGCATTGAGGATGCCTTCTCCCAGGGCTGCCAACGAGGATCTCTAGATCTCTACAAACGCTCACGCTTTATGCTGGAAGCTGCCCACTTGTTGCGCCTGTGCCAATATTTAGCTACCGATTTGCACAAGATAATCAATTGAACATAGTAAATAATAAGCTCAGCTCCAGATAGGGATAGTAACGGGAAGCGAGGGAAGTGAGAGGGCTTGGTTTCAGTCTGGGTGGCTCGTCTCGGTAATTTTGCGCCTCAATTCATGCCTTGCATCGTCGATTCATGTAATTTGATCGGTGTGGTTTCAACAAGCGCTGTTCGGTCGCCGCGTTGCTCACGCAGTCAGTCTGCCAGTCTGTCAGTCTGGCAATCTGTGCATGTAATTGGATTTTAAGAAGTAGCTGCTCTGAAACGCCGACGACGACGAACTGATTGATAACCTTGCAAAGGTTTCAACAAAATGGAACGCCTCCAGTGGCTTTGGGCCACAGAAGTCGCCGCTTGCAGATAGCAGAAACAGCAGCAGCAGCAGCAGCAGCAGAAGCAACAGCAGCAGCAGCAGAAGCAACAGCAGCAGCAGCAGAAGCAGCAGCAGCAGCAGTGGCATCAACAGTAGGCAGAGCTTTGGTACAACATTGTTAGCCGCTTGCCGCTGCTGGGCTACTTGAGTCTTTTAATGCCAACATTAATTACGTTAAAGTTGCGTGCGAGCCAACTTGTGCAGTTGGCCTAATCAGCTGGTGGCAGGCCGCATGAAGTCGAGTAATCAATCAGTTTCACACACACAACCTCTTGGGCTGGCACATTTGAGTTAACATTTGACGCCTTCCCCCCTCCAACAACAATTGCAACATTAATCAGCAAGTAGTTTTTTTTTCCAAATTTATGCTAGAACGTAGTAACCGACACCATTGCTAATTTCTAACTAATTTATAATTTTAGTAAACTCTAGACTAGATTTTAAACAGTTTCGGTGCGCTAATGCATAAAGTAAAATAATAAAATAAAAAAATGTGGAAATTTTCTTACCCATGTCTGTTGATATGCCGCCGTATTGTGTTAAATCAGATCTTATCTTACCTGAAAGTGCAGAAGACCAGAGAGGAGAAACGTTTAAAAAATGCTAAAAAATTGTTAACTCTCCACAGCACCACCAGCACCACAGCACATACGTGGCAAGAGCTGCTTGTTGGTGTGCGGGGGGAGAGCTTTGGATGAGGCATTTATGCTTAAGCAGCCGCACGTGTGCTGGGGCCAGCTTGAGTATATTGAAACTGAGCTTTGTTGTTGTTGTTGTTGTTGTTGTTGTTGTTGTTGCTGCTGTTGCGGTTAATGCAGTTGCCATAATGCAGTAAATTGCAAGAGTAGTACAAAGATATACAGACACTGAGAGAGGGAGGATAAGGAGAGGGGGAGAGATAGTTTAAGTGCTGTTTGAACAGTAGCCGTTTAAAGATTCTTTTGATCTTTAACCTATGCTGCTGATCATTGTAAGACAACACTTTTGGCTTAACTTGCATCGGCAAGTCAGACAACGAACCAGAAAACCACTAACATTTCAATTGTAGAATGCCATAATGTCAATATTATTGTTTATTAAGAAATATAGTTTTGTGTATTTATATAAGGTCGAGTGATTGCG
Source organism: Drosophila setosimentum (assembly GCA_035043505.1). Classification (NCBI taxonomy): domain Eukaryota; kingdom Metazoa; phylum Arthropoda; class Insecta; order Diptera; family Drosophilidae; genus Drosophila; species Drosophila setosimentum. Next base: position 7,007,405 of record JAWNMY010000001.1, read on the forward strand.
AGATAAGTACTAGTTTAATCTGAGTTTCAATGTTTTCCACATGGAACTCCACATACAAAATGTTTTCGTTATTTATTTTTATTTTATTTATTTATTTTCCTTTCAATCACTTGAACTTTAAGAGATATCTGTACTGTAAGATTGAGTCCTAGGATATAGTTATTTGAACTGCAAATATATAATGTTAATAATATTCACAAGCAACTTCATTTAATTCAGCTTTACTACTTGAACTATAAATTCATTTAACACTTGACATTTTGCCCACCAGCAGGCAACCCACTTCCCGCCCTAGCCCTCCCCTTGAAAGCGCTTCAAACGGGACGTCTTTCCAGTCTCGAATTTTTTATTTGTATTTTTATTTTTAACAATATTTAGCGCTGTTTGTTTGTTTACGCTGTGAAAGTGCAAAATGTAAACAATCAAAATGCCAACGCGCTCAAAGGGGAGAGGGGGTTCAACCTTTGGGTGGGTGGAGGTTGGTCCTGATAGTCGTTAAAGGTGGCACAGCAAAAGGTAAAGTATAAAAATATGATTTAATGGCAGCGATAAAACACGTGTGTATTTAAATATGCGCGCCTGGCGCCTGAGTAAACGCAATTTCCAGCTGAAGAGCACACAGAGACAGAGAGCGAGAGCGAGGAAGAGAGAGCACGATAGAGAGCGAGAGAGGGAGTGGGAGAATAGCTGGCCCAGACGGACAGCCAGATGCAGACAGCAGACACAGTGCCCAAAAAGAAACAACAAAGAAAAATATTAAATTAAAAAGAAAAGCCAACACAACTATAGCAACAGGGATGTGGGGGAGGGGGGATGTGGCAGGGGCGCCAACTAAAAGTAAACGAAAAATTTGACAAACGCCGTTTTTTTTTTTTTTTTTTGCAGCAGCAGCAGCAATGGAAATTATGAAAATTGTACTTAAGACAGCGAGAGTGGAGAAAAAAGGGGCAGCCACTTTAGACAAATTCAAACAAATGGTTGGCGCGTCGGCAGACAGTCAGCTGGCACCGGGAGTCTGCATTCAAGGGGGTGTCATGGGGATGGGGAGTGTTTACAAGTGTCTGAACATTACACATTTAGTTTGTGGCTTGAACTGCTAACCAGTTCGTCAAGAGCAGCCAGCAATGTGAAACGCCCGCCTAGAAGCCAAGCCCCTTATCCCAATTCTATTTGCTATGCTGGGCATTTTTTCACACCTTTTTCAGAGCACATTTAGCTGATTTTTATGATTCTTTAAACCGGCGCACGCTCTTGACAATATCCCTAGCCGCATAAATGAGCTAGCTGCATCAGAGACAAATACATATGGAGACAAAGAGAAAGAGAGAGAGAGAGAGAGAGAGAGAGAGCGCATGAGTGACTGAGCTAAAGAAAGAGAGAGCGTTTGTTTGCACTTTGTCTGCAGCGTCTTTTGCGTTTTTATTGCCCCATCAAAAGGCGCTGATAAAAATCTTTATTGCCGACCCAAATAAATAGACGAAGCGTGGAGCACATGTCAGCCAGTGAATATAGGGAGTATATCATGCAATATCATATCATATCATAGCAAAGCAGTAGCTCTACAAATTTAAAGTCGAACCAAAGACTTGGTTGGCCCTTCACTTTCGTGGGGAAAACTCGTTAGCTCTTTAGCATAAACACTTTCCAGCCAACCAACCAACCGAGCGACAAGTTTGACCAGCAACTGATAAGAACTACAAGAACAACAACAACAACAACAACACTAATAGCAACAACACGAGGCAAACAAGTTGCAACGAAAGAAGTCATTAAGGAAACATTAAATTGACATTAATGTGGCAAGGCGTAGGCGGAGGCAGGGAAGGGCTCGGCGGCTCTACTGGTCAGACCCAAAGTTGGAGTCTTGTTGGACTGCGAGGCGCCAGCGTTGAGTTCTCTAGTCCCACTTCAGTTGAGTTCAATGTTCGGCCGTAAATCAAAATAGTTAGTCTATAACTCATGGTAAGCAAGCTTGGCATATACCACATCGACTCGCTTTTACCAAATATTTAAACTGGTATAACAGTTACCCAGTTTTGCAGCGAGCCCTCGTAAATCAAAGATTGGAGACCCGACAAGCATGTCTAGGCTACTGTTCAAGTATGGCGAAAGAGTGTTAACAGGGGAATGAAATCCGTCGATAGGTAGCTGCTCTAATGCCCAGACCCAAAGTATTAATTTTGTAGATACAAATTCTAAGTGGTTATTAAATTGAGCTAAAAAAGTTACATAGGCTAGAACCTTAATGATTCTAGAGTTTTATTCTTTTTAACTAATTGAAAATCCAAACAACTAAAATGTTAAGCTATTAACAATTATAACGGATCCCTTCATTAGATACTACTAGTTTTAAATGTATTCCAGCTTATTATATTGTGTCAACCAAAATGCGAACCGAAAAATATTTTCCATATTAAACTGGTCAGCTGTAACTGGTTTGAGAGGAATTATACTCGAAACAAAATAAAATAAATTATGCCATAGGCAAATGTTGGTGATTCAGAGGTTGGTTGTTCATAAAATATATTTAAACGTGATTTGCAACCCTTTATGCATATTTCAAGTATAGTTTATACTTTAGTGTAATTATGTGGACTTTGCCACTAACTAGATAAATGGTACTAAGCCTCATGGAGTTTTGGCCGTTTGGTCTAGTGCCTTAAGGCAGTCACTGCATAATTGTGAACCAATAAATCATTGTCTCTTTTGTTTTCAAGATTTTTATCTTAATTGAAGCTCATTATAATATGCGTTTCCTAAGTTCCCAACACACACGAACACGAACACGAACACAAAAACACACACAAACGCAACTTGTATTGCCAAAGCAGCCAACGATCTAGCCCAGCTGGGTTTAATACTACTTATATACAAATATATGCCCATTCATGGACTCCAAGTCGAACTGTATTCAAATGGCAATCTGGATGGAGATCGAGTTCACGTTGAGATGCGTAGCTTTTGCATTGGACGATGCTGCGACCAAGTGGCTGCCAGAGATCAGATCGCAATCAGCGCCCATGCGAAGCCAGCACAAATCCAATTCGATCTTGGCGAGGGCCCACCACCAATGAATTATTAATAATAAATAAATCATTATTAAAATCAAAATAATACGCAAATATGCATATTATACGACAGCGCACACACAAACACACGCACACCCAAGCAGTTACTCAGATTGGGACACAGCACATAGATGGCCAATATACATACATATATACAAAACTTCATGGCGTTGGCAACTTGTGTTTCTTTTCATGTTTACGGCACTTTCTCATATGCACATACCTACACAAATGCACGTATTATATGTATATTATATATATATATATATATATACATATGTGTATTTATATATATATTTATGTATCTGTTTCTTTACACACAAGTGGTTATAATGAATGATTTGTTGTTTTATAATAAACACGGCGAACGGCGTCGCAGTCGACGTCGACTGCTATGACGTATGTTAGCGACCTGTGTCCAAAAAAGCATTTCTTGTGTTGGCCACTGCGGCGCTCGCTGCCCTTATAGCCACGGCAACCCTCTCTCTCTCTCTCTCTCTCTCTCTCTCTCTCTCCTCGCTTGCCCCCTGCCATTATTCCCAACTGCTACTCTGCCACAGCTTACTTCTCTCCATCTTCAGTTGACCCTTTGGCATGGCGCGTTTTCGTTGCATTTCTGTTCGTGTATTTGTGTGTGTGTGTGTGTGTGAGAGAGAGAGAGAGAGAGAGAGAGGGATAGGGTGGAAGTGTGCGTGTGTGCCTCTTGCCGGAGCTGTGTTGTTGTTTTTATTAGGTATCAAAAACACCTTAAAACATGATTTTGCAACCGCCAAGAAACGTCCAACAAACAATGGCATAAAACGAAAGAGTCTAAAGAAAAACGCTTACACAATATCGAAAGCTTTGCAATTTTTAAATTAATTTAATATTGTGATATAATTTAGATATTGTAAAAATTGTTTTTATCGATAAAATGAGAATTCTTATTATGAAATATTAAAAAATCATAATTTGGAGCATCTAGTTAAATCGAATGGGTCATAATAAAAAATATATACAATTATGTATGACAATACTTTTAACATATCAAAAAGTAATTGGCTTTATTAAATGTTGTATTTGGCTTCATATGTAAAATGCAGAAAAGAACAAGATAATGGCTTCAAATTATATAAAAAAAATATTTGTTTTCAAAAGCTCAAAATGAGTTTATTGTGATTTGTATTTCTGCAATTTGAAAATACAGAAAAATAGATAATATGTTGATATTATTAAAAATTAAAGATTAGTGAATGAATATTTGAACTTTCAGACAATCCTCGTATATATAAAATAATATAACTGTATAAATACTGTTTTTGCAAGTGCTTATACATTTTAAAATATATCTTTCACTTTCCCACTGTGTGTGTACTGGACTTATAACCAAAAATTGTTTCTCGCCCTGCAGTCTTTTTGCTTTTTTTATTTTTTTAATTTTTTGGGCCATGTGTCTGGGCCACTTTGCGTTGTCGACGTCTGCGTCTTCCTCGTCGCCGCTGTCGTCGTAGCCGTTGTCGACGTTGTTGTTGTCTGCATTCAAGTCGTTGTCCGACGGCTGCCAAGGTGCTTATTAAATTCCTTATTTAAAAATACATTAAAAAATGCAAGAAGCTGCCCTGGCACACAAGCCAATCCCCGAATGCGCAACGCGTCCATTCCGAAGAGTCATCAGCTGCTCTGATGCAGCAACAGCAACAGCAACAGCAACATAAGCAGCAGCATCCGTTGCAAGTTGTTAACAAATTTTTCATTGATTTGATTTGCTTTTGATTTTGCATTTTGCAAATCTGATAAAAGCGTGCGTTGAAAATGTTTTCCTGTTTCTCTCTCGCTGCTAGCATAATCATCGATATAGTACATTTTACGGGAGTGGGGGGAGTGCGTGCCACTTGTGGCCTATTTTAATTGCTTGTTGCAGTTGCAGTTGCAGTTGTAATTGTGACTGTTCCTGTTGCATGTACTGCGAAATGTGTTGCCAGTCCATTGCCATTTGAACTTTGTGAGTTATGAGCTATGGTTATGCAATCCTTACCAAAAATGTTGCCAAGTACATTAACCTTGACTGAAATGCAACTGAGAACTCTACGTGCCTCAGTCCATTGTACGTGTGAACCACAATTGCATTGCACTGCAACTAATTGACAGAGAGTTCGGAGACTGAGATATAATATAATATATAAGGAAAGGTCTAGATTCTTACTTTGTGCTGAAGTCACTCGCTACCTGAGCTCACAGAAACAATGAGCACTGATAATTGCGACCATTTGCAGACGCAGCGAGGAAGCTAAGCCAAAATATGAATTATGATTGCAGAGGACGTGTCAATTGCGGGCCTCGGATTGTGATTCTCAAGGTCATTTCGTGCTAAAAAAAAAAAATAAATAACTAAGCAACGAGGCATGTGCGTCGCGTCTTTGCCACTGATATCGATCTTTGCCTTTAGACGTGGGCGCCGATTCAACAAGCATCGAAATTAGCCAAACAAATTTTAGCCCCAAAACTTAACATGTCAGACGCATACACACAAGCTCTGTTTGTATCTGTGTGTGCGAGTGTGTGGGGCCCAGGCAAATAAAGCAAATTTTCGAATTTATGTTGAAATTTATCGATAATGACTTAAAAGCCTTCAGGACAATGATTTAATGGCCCCGCGACCAACGTGTTCACACATAACACACACACACACACACACACACAACAACAACTGTACAAGTCGCCAACACAAACACCCAAGAGGCCAAGAGCCAAACAGCCAGCAAAACTGAAGTAGGTTCTCAAATCTTAAACCATGTTTAGATACGATAAAAACGGAATTTTTCATTATTTTCTTGATGTTTTTTGTTTCATTTTTTTCCCTGCTTTTGGAGGCCGCTTGAAATGATCGATGATCGCTGGAAGTGTGCGGCGATTTATTTATGGCTTGATTTTGTTTTCCTCTGTGCGAATATTTGTGCGATGCAATCAGTGGCTCACAGCCAAAAACTCTCCATTCAAAATTATTGTTAACATTACAAATTGTTTCGAGTGCTAAATAAATCAAAAGTGCAAGCAAAATCGATATTGATTTTAGCAGCGATTTGTGCGCTAATATCGACAGCAAATCACCATTTACAGATTATAGATTTAAGATTTAGGTTTTAGTGAAAGTGTAAAATGTCAATCATATGTAAGGATTTCAATCATATTGTTAAAATTGTAGTTAAGCTTCATATTTTATTAAACTGTAGCTAAACTAATAAAATGCTTAGATATGCGTTTGAAAGTATTCACCATAGTTAAACTAACCATTAACTCGAATAATTCTTAGGTGTGGTGAGTTTACTGCTCATATCGTATTCTTATTGGAAACATCTCTGCTGGATTAGAAGGAATTTGTCAGGAAAAATTGCATTGTTGGATTTTTCGAAGTCTCATTTGAGTAATGGTCTGCAGTTGGAGTTGATTATGAGTCAGTCAGTCTTTGAGTGTTCGCCCATGTGAAATATGTCTGCGACACCCTGTATTAGGATTTCAGCCCTGCGATGCATCATCAGCACTTCATGTTTGCCACAGCCAATCGACTGGGCATAAATTTCATTACGATCATCTCTGCGTTATATCAGAATCGATTGATTGAGATTGAGCCGAACAGGCGAATAAGGAACGCACAGAGTTGGAGTTGGAACCAGTTACGCTAAAAACCTGTCGCCAGAGCGTTTACCTTCAGCTTCAGTATTTAGTTCAACTTTAATTGTTTTTTAACCAGCCAGCTGCCCATCTGGTTGCTCGGGGTGCCAAGTTTGTAATTATCGATAGCCCAAGTGAAATTTTGATTGATTTTTGCGAGCTTCATTCCCTACCCCCTACCCCCTACCACTGCCTCGTAACCTTCCACAGTTGTTGTTGTTTGCTGCCCTGCGGTCCAAGTGTCTGATAAATGTTGCACAGTTAACGCGCTCAACATGCGAAACACAATTTATGTTTGCCCGCTGACCACCTACATGAGGGCGGCCATAAATTTCGCATGGTCAAATTTGCTCTTTTTTCGGGGATCTGGAAAGTAATTTCGCTGAATTGAAATTGGCTTCATAATGGAATTTCGCGATGTGATTGTGTTGTTTTTTGTTATCAGCAAGTGTTTATAAGGCCTACAATAGCGGATAAGGTGCGGTGCTTAGGAGTGCTCTGCCAAGGGGTAACCTATGGACTTGACTCGGCTGGTGGTAACCCGGGTACTCGAAAGGCCTGTTTGCTTCAGGACGTGCTGCACATAATTACATAATGGCGCTGTTAACTGTAATAAGCGCGACTGCGCTCAGTGTGTGTCCTGGCAAAAGGATTTCTTCACGCTGTTGCAGCTGCCGTTTGCTATTTTTGCAGCTCTTTTAGCCGCATGGTTATAATTTACTGCGTTACCAGTTGGCTGCCGCGGCGGTTACTCTTGTTGCACAAATTGCAGCTTACTTTCATTGCCACTTTGCCGGCAACGTTGTTGTTGTTACAACAATTACAACGACAACGATGATGGTGACGGAGGCATCGTCGCCGCTGAGCATCATTAAAACCAAAGGTGACAAAAATTGGTAAACAAAGTGTTGAAAATTATGAGGCAGCAAGCGCTAGAGTGCTGCAAGGCGTGTGGTAGCAGCAACAGCGTAAAATCAAAGAAGAGGTAACTACCAGTGGTTGCAGCTAGCTTGGTTGGCCATCCCCAGTTTGAGTGGTTGGGTTTTGTTTATGGTTTCTGTTAAGCTCTACTCGAGCGAACTTTAAATTGATGGACTGCTCTTAGATTATCTAAAACACTAATTTGAATAATATTTTAAAAATATAACTAATGCAAAGTACAACAATTTTCACGAAATATTTTAGAAGTTTCTCTGAAGCTCAAACGTATTTTTTTGTTTTTCTTTCATTTTTATTTTATTTCTTGAGCCAATCCTTAGACATTAGAAACTAATTTTTCTACAACTCTTGCTTAATTTGCTAGACAAATGATTTGATACATCTAATAATGATATTAAATTATATAACACAATTTTTAAATGTCCTCCATGGGCATTCTAAGACAATACATTTTTTTATTTTATTATTATTTTAAAGTAAATATTTGAAAGTAAAAGTTAATTTGAATTTTATCTTCTCTGCAACACTTAATAAATTAGAAATTCAAATTGTCTAACAATTTTTAATATATATATATATATATATATATAATTTTTATTTTTTTTCAATAATAAATTTAATTGTTGGCAAATCTGTTTGTAGCTTATGGGGTCGATTTCTTTTTTATTGTATACCAGACAGTTGAAATGATTTTTAAATATTAGTAACACAAATAGTCTAATTGTTATTATTGAGCGTTACTCATTTGGCAAGTGGTTGTCTTACAATGGATCATCACTTGACCAGCAGACAGAAACAATTATGAAAACAACAGAGGAACAGACTTCGCGTACCAGCCACAACCAACAACAACAACAAAAACAAAAACAAATCATTTTACTTGGCTAAAAAAAAATGAAAGAAAACTAAACGAATGAAAATCAAAACGAGTCGAACCAAAACTGAACTGAACTGAGGGTTAAGCTAGTGTTGGAATAGAGAACTGGACTGAGAGATGAGAGTCGGACACTCACTTTTGGTTGGATCTGCCGTGGACTCACCTGCGATTGCCATCCAGGGGTAGAAGGTGTGATTGCTGGCCTGGTGTAAACTGCTGGCGGCTGCCGTTTGGGCCGCCGCAGCGCCCGAGATGGTGCAGTTGGCATTCCATGCTGTGGCCGCGCCCACACCACCGCCGCCCACGCCACTGGCGGTATTCTGCGGTACGACGCCGGCGCTGCCGTTGCCGCCGCCAGCGCTTCCTCCGCCGCGATGGCTGACGGGGCTGCCACCAGATGTGTCCAAGTAGCCGCCGACGCGGGAGTCCGGCGTGCAGGCGGAAGGGCGAACGGGCATGCCACCGCCTCCGCCGCCGCCGCCGGCATTATTTTGTCCGTTGGCAGCGTTGGGCGCTTGGGATCCATTGGAGGTGTTGCCAGCGGTGGCACCACCACCGCCGCCACCTCCGCCATTGGCACCGCCCGTATTCCAGATGTCCTTGTAGCCATTGACTGTGTCCGCCTTTATGTTGAGGCAGTCTTGCTTGTAGGCGCTGCCCGCATCGCCATAGATCTTGTTGCAGGCAGCCGTGATGCTCGCATCGTACGGCGAGTCCTGTGTGGTGCGCTGCAGATGGTGGTTGGCATACGGGGACATACCCAGCGACAGGGGGAAGCCTCTGTAAGCTGCCGCCGCCGCGCTGGCCGTCGTCTGATCGTGATGACCGCCCGTGCCCATGGACATGCCCGTCGCCTGGTGCGGATGGCCGTAGAAGCCGGAGGCCTGTTCGAAGTAGGAGTTCATGTTGTGACTGCTGCTGCTGCTGGCGGTGAGAATTTTGGCGGCTAACTGGCAGCTACAGCAGCTACTTAAAGTAACTGCACGCGGCACTCGGCACTCGTATACAAATTGTGATACTCAGTTGTGGTCGATTGCACTAATATAATTTATTTAAATTGAATTTTATTTTCAATAAATATTATTATTGTTTTCTTTTGGTTTAATGTATTTTTAATTTTTAACTTGAACTACAATATTTTGTAAAATTTGTATTTATTTGTTTTTTATTGTAAATTTTTAATGCATAATATAATTTCCAATATTTTAATTTATCAATATTTTTATTGCACTTATGCCGGCTCTCATCAGTTGTAGAATTCTAAAAAATATTTGTTATGTTTATGTTTATGTTTATATTAATTTGTTGATTTTTTTGTGAAGTTTCGTATACTTGATTTTGGTTTCGATTTTCCAATTGCACTCGTAAGTGAATATTGATTTGAAGTATTCAAAGTGGCGCCTATTCAATATTCATTTGAATTCAATCACTCACTTAACATTCATAGCGTTATCATTATTGTTATTACAAACTATTATTATTATTATGATGATTATTTTGATTTTTATTATTATTATTATTATTATTGCTGTTGTTATTGTTATTATAATTATTATTGTTATTAGCGCTGACCGAAACAACCGACGACGGCGACGAGCGCGCGCTTCACGTTAAACTGACGCTTCTGATACGATTAGAAGAAATTCAAATTCAAATTGAAATTCAAATTCAGGTTCAGATTGAAATTCAGATATTCACTGGCCACTGGACGAATGCGATTGCGATTGCGAATGCGAGTTCAGAGCGCGATGGCCATTCAACATTAAATTTGAGCGTACAATGCCAATAACAATAATGCCGCTGATAATGTGGGATAATAAAACAAAGCGCGCGCCTGTTATCCAAACCGTTGCCATCGAACGAATGTGCCACCAAATCGCAGTTGGTTGTGTTTTGACTGAGACTCAACTAAACTCAACTGAATGGCAACGGGCCACAAGCAGCGAACGACGACGACGACGACGGCAGCGTTTTGCCTGTAGAGCTCCCCCGATACGCAGTAGCAGCAGCACCAGCACCAGCAGCAGCAGCAGCAGCGACGGCAGCGGCAGCGGCAGCAACACAAGAAGAAGAAGCAGCCAAAACAGAGAGGCGAAACGCACCAAATGAATGAGCGAAACTGAAACAGAATGAGCCAGCAACACACTCGTTGCTCTCTCACCAAGTGACCAAGTGATAAGGGCTACTCAAACCAGCGACGACGACGACGGCTCGCTCACACTCTCAGCAGTGAATGCCGCCGCTCTGCGCTTGATTCGACGTTCATTCGGCGTGTTTGAGAGCGTTCATTCGAACATGTTTGAGCACTCGCTCGCTCTGAGTGGAGTAGTCATCTTTTGCGCGTGTGGAAAATGTGCTCTGGCTCCGCTCGTGGAAATTCATCATGGAGGAGGGCTGAATTTTCTTATAGGCCAGTCAGCGTTTACGTTGCACTCAAATGATTTTCGCTATTTTTCACTCGACAAGAGCTCGACGCTCGCCAGTTGACAGTCGACGGTTGCCAGTTGCCAGTTGCCAGTTGCACGCAACGCGCTGCAGATTCAAATACACATTCAGATACAGATTCAACGTTTTGCTTGCCATGTATTCATTGTGTTGTCCGTTGCATTTTGTGCGACTACTTGAAAGCCGTTTCTCATAAGACACAAATATTTTGTTGACATACTTGTTTACTTGTTATAATAAATATGTTAACGCTACAAAGTATCCACTATATAGTATGCCAAAAATATATTTATAGTTTTATATATGAAAAAGATACATTTTTATATCATTTACTCATCCGTTTAAAATAAGTAGCTACCACATTTCAAATTGTTTTCCCTAACAAACCATTTAAATTCTTAAGTCTAAATAAATAAATTTGTATTAACAATATTGTTTTGTCTGCGGCGAATACATACATACCTATGTAGTACATACATACGTACATATACTCATATCTTCGGTTCCTTAGTTTCTCACCCATTTAATATTACAATATAATTTTAAACTAATCAGGAGCAATAAATAAAATAAAATCTACATTGTAAATATCACAACTTATACTAAAAGGAAATAAAAATCCATATCTGCTGACATTTCTTTAATAAGTCTTTATTTAACGGCTACACTTAGTATCTTCAATGTATATATTAACAATATTGTTTTGTCTGCATCAATTCTACGGCGACTACACTTATATGTACATTTGTGATACAGGTACATACATATACTTACCTCTTTGGTTTCTTAGTTTGTCTGCCATTTAAACACTGCAATATTGCAAAAAGTAATAATTTAAAACTAATCAAGAGCTATAAATAAAATAATATCTACATTGTAAATATTACAAATTGTATTTATATGGAAATTAAAATGCACATCTACCGTCATTGGTTTAATAAGACTTTGCGAAATTTCTGTACTAAGTTTCAAAGCACACAACTTAGTTTATATGAAGAACAATGTTTATTGTATATATATGAATACACATATAAATATATCTATATATATAAATATATATACATTATATATATAATATATTATATATATATAAATATATTTGATTATTTTATAGTACCTGTTTCTTTTTCAATAACAAAATCCATTTCTTGAAATAATAAATTCTGTGAACACAAAATTTTGGTTATGTTTTTGAAAGTTTTATTTATTCAGTTGACGCATAAATTAGCTTCTTTATTGTATTCCATATGCAATTGTTAGTTGTTGTCTTAAAATGTCTTAGTTTTGATTTGCCTTTATTAACTTACGCGTGTTTTATGACAATGATTACGATGATTCATATATTTGTCTATGCTTCATGTCCATTGTTTCCCTGATCTTTTATTTTAATATTCACTACTTTCCATATCAAATTTTTTAAAATTTTAATATTAATTCAAAATGAATTCTTATAATTTTTCGCAGCGTTTAATGGATACTTAAAATTCTGCATAAATAAGCAATCTCAAACTTTATAAAGATGTATTTTACTAAATGCAACTTGACGGCAATAAAATGATGACCTTCTGTTTTTTCTTATGATTGTGCACTTAAGTCAAATATCAATATATAAAATGCGTTATTAATGCGTCTTCAAATTGATGATAATAAATTCATATGCATAATGCAAAGAGATCTCAGTTCGAGCAGTTGCGAAACTTTTGCAAATATTTGTCAAAGTTTGCACATTCGCACAAACGGCTCGTAGATTAGAGGCCAAAACCGAAAGAGCGAACAAACAAAGTTGCTTGCCACAAGTGTTTGCAAAATAAACTTATTATAAGAAGAAATTTACTTTTGTGCTCTCACCCGCCTCCACACCCGCTGCCGCCTCTTCTCATTCGTTGCCAAGTCTCTAAAATCAACAACATGCGAAAGATACAAAAACTTGCACACATAGGGTACGGATATGCACACACACACACACTGGCGCAGACAGTCGGCGACATTTTGCCCAAATATGCGAGGACCAACAACAAACTGCCAAGTAACATGAGCGGAAAGCCAAGTAAAAAGTACAAAAAGCAAAGCAAAGCAAACCAAACGAAACGAGACGAAACGAAACGCAAAGAACAGGGCCAAAAGTAAAAATCGCAGTCGCAACTGCAAACTAAATATTGTGAGTCGTCCTGGCAGCAGCAACAGCAGCAGCAAAGGCAGCAGCAGCAGGACGAGTGCGAAACGCGGTCGAGCAGGACGCCCGAGTGACGCAAGGCGAGGCGAGGCGAGGGACATACAGAAAATAGCCTCATAACCATTTGAAGCCATTCGAAGGCGCATAAAAGGATCACAACAATCGCCGAAATGAGCCATAATGAGCTCGTAAAAATTTTGCTACCTAATATACTCAGGAATCTTACGAGTATATTCAAACTTGGTTCGTTATGTGGCTGCTGTTTGCTTCGCTTACTTGTTGTTGCTCATTGTTGCTGTTGTTCTTGTTGTTATTATTGTTGCAGTAACCGTTGTCGGGATGCGACTGCTGTGTTGTCAGTGTAAGCTCCAGTTCAGTGGATGCTGCCCCAAATCGATGATTGCTGTCGTGGCTCCCTGCTCGGGCGCCAGTTGGTAGCACAATTGACTGTGCATGAGTTTTATCGGGTCATCATTGTCTTATAAATTCATCAAAATAAAGACTTCAATTGATGTATTGCGAATAAATTATCTGAGTCATTGTTAACATTCCTTTAAGATTTATAAATATGATTTTTAGGCATCTTGAGAATGAATTCAAATTAAAAACGTTCCAAAAGTAAATGTGGAACATGTCTGTATGTTTATATATAAATAAAATATAAATGTGTTTTCCACCAACTCTTGTTCTCAAAATATATGTCTATCAAATCAAAAACCTTGTATATATAAATTTGATTTTTATGGATATTTATTTTTATTTAAATAATGAACAAATATAAAAATATTGAAACTGTTAGAAAATAGCTTAAAGTAATACAAATAAAAAATGCGTAAGGATTTAATGGGTTCACTAATAATGTATCTACCAAAACTTTCTTTAGGAAATAGTAATATTATATAAGTGTATACTTTAACTTGCTAGATATTTTATTCTTAACAAGATGCATAATATGGACCCAATCGTTGTTTCATTCTAGCCAAACTAAAACCAATCAATATAAGCCCAGCGTGAGAGCACTTGAGGTGTGATTAGAGACCGATTTCAATGGCAATGCATCAAATTCGCTCGATTGTCGGTCCATAAAAATGTCGACGGCGGCCGCTTCAAAGCCAACGGTAAACGTATTGACTTTGAAAAACTGAACGATTGCTGAAATTGGAATAAATCTGGACAGCAGCCCGATAACAGCGCCCTTCAAAACATTCAACAGGTGCCGAGTGGGCCATCCAAAGCGCCAGCAGCCCAAATTCCAAATATCTTTATAGACAGAGCCACACACATAAACAAAACCAGGCGTTCCAGCGATCGAGTGTTTCGTACTTGCAATGAGTTTCTTTTTTGTTTTGTGGTTGATTGTTTCTAGTTTTTTTTTGTTGTTTTTTGTAAATAAACCTCCGCACATTTGGCGTTTGATCTCAGGTCAGGGTGGTGTAGAGCGGTGCGGGGCGGTGCTGTTTGCTGGTTTGCCTTTTGATGTTTGTTTGCGTTGGCAGCGGCGTCAGCTGCCAAATTGCTGCTTTATTAGCTGCGTAAGTGGCAGGCACAGCACAACACTGAAAGCACACACAAGAAAATAGCCCCACCCAATCGCAGATACATTTAGATACATATACTTGTGGCGAGACAAGTGAGTCTTCGTCTATGTCTACCAGGAGCTTTACCAAATGGGCGTCTCGCTGTATCGATTACTTGGCAATCAGCGCCGGCGCTCGTTTTGAGCGATTATGGGCCAATTAAACTGAGGGTGGGAGTGGTAATTTAATTAGCTGTCTAATTGCCCCGCGAGCTATGTAAGCGAAATAAGCGTCTTGTATTAAAATGCCATCCATCATCAGGTGCGGCGCCCAGTTGCGATTCCACTTGCATCTGAAAGGTGGTCAGTCACAACGACCACCTCAAAAAGTGCCCCAAGCCAAATGCAATTCTCCCATGGTACATGTTCTATTCCCTTCTCTTTCTATATATATGTATAAATATATATATATCTCGCTTTGTATCTGAGCGGTAGCTATCGTAAATTTCATTCTCGGCTACCGTTGACAGTCGTGCAGGGAAGCGGTTGGAATGGTAATGAGTTCGCTTTGTATGCAAATCGGAGCTGGAAATAATATCAGGAGCATCGCTTAAGTGCAAAAAACAAACATCTGGACTGCAATCTGGAAAATGGGTCTTCAAATATGTCTATATTTTCATGTGAGTGTGTTTTGCTTTAAATTAAGCTAATATTTAGATACTGAAAAACTATAAGAGTTAAAGTCTTTAACATATTTAGGAACAAGCTTATCAAGCATACGTTGCATCAAAATCTATATATTTACCATTTAAAATGTTGCTCCACTCCAATCCATAACTGCCACACGGAGCTCGAAAACAATGAAGAAAACCAAAAAATAAGTGAAATGAAATCGGTGCGGGTTAAACAACGTGAGTTGTGCGCACTTCCTCAACAGTTTCGTATGGATTGTGGAAATGGGAGCATAATGTACACATGGATTAACCAATTACATTGCAATTTTAATTTGCAGGAGCGCGAAATTTTACTGTGAAATTGCTGGTTGCAAGAATGAAATCAGCGCCGCCGTTGCGAATATGGAATGCGTTGATAAGGAAATCCTGAGTGAGCCGGACCCTGAACACCATTACAATGGCCAATGGTATCCACTGCGAAAAAGAGCACAGCAGATAGGGATATATGTATATAGAGAGAGAGAGAGACAGAGAGAGAGAGAGAGAGGTGGAAAGTGAGAAAAGGATTGAAATGAAGAATACAAAATGAAAAGGATTTAAGTTCTTTATTAACACTTAATAAATCATAGAGCAGCGGGCAGTCGGCATGGACAAGGGGGCGGAGGCGAAGACCTCTTTCAATTCGTCTCCGGCTGATGTCGATTGGCGTGGTCGAAGGGAAGTGCTGGCCATAAAACTATCGCCAATGCCACAGCCAGTGCTGTAAATGTTTGTCCATTCAACCATTTGTCCATTTGTCCAGCTGTCCGACACTATCTGCCACACTGCGACAGTGTCAAGCATAAATCCTCATCATAATTCATAGCATTGATCATCGCTGCAAGAGCCCCGCTCCACACCCCTCGCAGCGGCCGCAAAAAAATGACAAATTGTTTGGCGCTCGATTGGCGCAGGAATTGGACGCCACATCCATGTCGCCGGATTTGATTTGCCGTAGTTGTATGTGGCGCCTGTATTTTGCACGTGCATTGCCTACTGGTGCTGCTTCTGCTGTTCGTCGCTTGCAACGTGCCACATAGTTGCGCTGCAGCGTTTTAACGGGCAGCACAATAAAATACTCGTAAAATGCAGCGACCCACAAAAGGTAGGCGCAAAAATCTTCCTCTTTCATTTTTAAATGAAAGTTTATTATTGTTTTTGTTTTCGCTGTTGCTGTTCGTTTTGTTGTCATTGTTGTCATTGTTATTGTTGTTGTTTTTGTGTGACAAGATAAGGTAAAAGTCGTAAAATTTTATTATGTATTTATGCATTAAACATTCTACATTATGAATTTAATACGGATTTATAAATATTCACGGATTTAAACTTAACGCCGATTTGTGTGCGAATGCGAATGCGAATGCTTCTACCCCTCTTTTGTTGGGTGTGTCTAAAGTTTTTATTATGTGAGGTAAGCCACATTTTTGTGGACTTGAAGTTTAATGTGAATGTTGAGCTAATAATAGCTAACATTATTAAGTCAACACTCGAATTAAACTTATTCGGAGAATGATGATTCGAATTAATTAGTACTTGATGCAGAGTATTTCTTGTATACAATGTCGAGCATTTTTATATATTTATTCATTCCCAGTAGCAAATAATTATTTTTACTTTTCTTTACTTGTATATTTAATGTAAACTAAAAACAGTTCATAAATAAAAATAAAAGTTTAAAAAACAAATTGTTGTGAAACTAAAAGTAAAGTAAAATTACAATTTCAATCGTAGTGGAATAAAATTAAAGTTAAGTGTATTATTAACATTTTTGGGATGTATAATAAATTCTAAATTTGTATAAAAGATATGAATTTAACTAAATAAACTTCTCTTGAAATAAAACTTCTCACACATTCATTAGCTCAGAGTAATTCTATTGGTTACAACGCTGAGCAAATAACAACAAAAACCACTTGAACTCTTAAATAATGAAAAACCGCATTCCATTTACCATGTTGCCTCAATGCTAACTTACATTATGTTCAAGAAAATCATAACTATTCAAATATGTGCTTTGTATTTAATTTTTAATTGGATCTGTATTCTTCAAGTTGCTCACATTATCCATTTTAAATTTTTACTCACAAATAAATCATTATTGACCTATGTTTTTAGAATGACAAATATTTGACAATAGCTACTACATTAACAAATAAACTATGATCTGTGAGGACTTTTACAGACTCAACTAGCTCCGAACTGCTGATGTTGGTTTGCAAGAACATAAATCAGACCATTTAGATAGAAATTTTATTATTCTGAAGGTGCTGTTAGTTTAATGTGAGCTGTTTGCGAACTGGGCACCGGCATTTTTTTCCATTAGACTGTGGAAAATCAATAAACTGGGGGGCCAGCACGCACGTCAGGTCCAACAGGGAGACTTAAGACGAAGACGTAGACCAGGACAGGGAGACGTGACTAGAGACGGACGGACGAGACATACAAATTTTCCAATTAAGCAAAACACGTTTTCTAACGATTATTTTATGCAATCGAAACGAAGAAACGAAGCCAATTAAGACTATCAACGATTCAGCGGCGAATGCGACTCTGCATCGCAAATAAATCGTTGGTGTAATGCACAGCAAGTGTGGGGCACCGCAGGGGGAAAGCGGCTCAGAAGGGACTTTTTGATGAATTAATGAATAAGTTGACGTGCCACTGACTGCAGCAACGATCGACTGTCAAATGGATGTGCAACAATTGGGCGTGCATTCGTTAGGAGTCTTTGAGCTAGCAGCTAACTGCTAGCAGCTAGGTTGCCACCAACGTTGCAACGTTCGGCTACGTAATGGCCAACCTGCATGAATCAGTGTGGGGGCGTGCGACGAAACGGGGCGTGGCCATGCAGGAGCAGCCCCAGCCATGTAAGTGAGTAGTGCAGTCGCCTGGAGTTGCCTTCGATCTAACTGCCACGCGCTGCTTGCCCCCAGCCAGCCAGCATGCCAGACTGCCAGACTGCCAGAATGCCTGCCTCGCTGATTTCTTGACGAGCTGCATCGTTTAAAATATTTGCGAGATTGCACGCGAGTGATACGAGGCTGGCTCAACAATTGTTCAGAGCTATTTTCATTTTTATGCCCAGCATTTCCACAATTCAAATGTGCACACAAAGTGGCAATTTGGCCCAAAAACCGTTGCGAGCGCCTTTTATGGCCCGGCAGCCAAACTTGTGGTTGTTGTATATTCAGTTGCAGTTGCAGTTGCAGTTTCAGTCGCAGCAAAGACGGACAGAGAGATATAAATATAGAGAGAGGAAGAGAGAGTGTGGGCTGGGGGTCAGCAGCGCATAATTGAATTGAAGCGTTCTTTTGCGTTTCTTCAAATGAACGTCAATTAAAAATGCATAATAAACGCCCCCAGCGCCATTTCATAAACGTTGCCATAATTTATGCTCTCAACTGCTGCCGCAGTGAGTTGAGTTGAGTTGAGGTGCGCTGCTCGCTCCATCATCGCCATTATGGCCATAAAGAAAACCAGAACCACAGCCAGTACCAGTACCAGCGGTCGGCAATCCGATCCAGCTAATTGCTGCACGTTGGTCTTGTGGCAGCAGCGCCACAGCAGTCGGCGCAGTTTCAATTCAGTTGTTGCATTTACGAGATGATTGCCAGTTGGTTTGATAGATGACTATCAGAGCTTAACTATGGGCAAATTAATTAAAATTTTATAAACCAAACAAAAAGAAACCGGTTACCGGTACATGTTGCAAGAATCATCATTGGATTACAAATGCAAACTTAGTGAATCTTAAGACATCTTTCAAAACATTCTCTGCCTCAGCCACGCAAGTCACATTTCCTCCATAAAATATTGTGGAAGTCTTTTACATTTTGCAATATTCTACTTCTATTCGATTGCTGTGATTGAACATTTTAATAAAAGTCTTGGCAAGACTTGGTTGGCAATTCCGTCAACATCCATGTCTTGGTCAAAAACGAATATTAATATATACATTATGTATCCAAATGACTATGATTTATATGTACATGTGTACATTCTTACATTATTAAAGTACAATATATTTTTCTAAATTAATTTTATGTTATGCAAAGTGGATTAAGTTTAAGTTAAACCGTTTGTGCTTGCTTAATTCAGGTCTAAGCCACTTAAAATGCAAGTTCAATTGGATTATCTCACCTTTGAGGCAGCCACAGAAACAACAAACAATATTATTATGTGCTCTGCTCAACCGGCCGCCGAGATGATGACTTAATACCGCAAGACCATAAAGTGGCACAACTGTGCCGGCGCAGCCGCAAACGGCTTATTACGAGGTCAAGAATCAATTGCAGTCCAGTCCACACACCAAACCGAAAGGTGAAATAAAAGCAACTGCCTCCTTATGCAAAACGACAAACGACCAGACAAAAGAGCCGCCGCTCGCCATGACTTGGGCTAGAGGGAGGGTGCGAAAGAGGAACAGCTGAGTCGGAGCCGAATGAAGACATTCGTTACAGCTAATTTTACCTACTAGCACAGTAGTGGTGTATAATCCTGTGCCAGCCAATAAACCCTTGACTTTTCATCAGGCAATTGGCAGCATTTTGCATTCGTCTGGCTGCCTGCTCGGGCGCCTGCTCATCAAATCCGGTGAAATGGCAGTGAGTCCTTTTGCCAACGCCGTCTAATTGAGCATTTTTCGTCGACTGCGATAGCTCACGGTTATGACGGCTTGTTAGCCAGCTAGTTGTGCTGTGCCCGCCCACCGTTGTTATAGCCACTGTTGCTGTAAGTGGGCAGAGTGGTGGAAGTGGCACAAACTCAAATCCTTTTTCACTTTCTATGGCCGGCGCTTGCGAAAACGTGCAAAGTGGGTGTAAACGGATCGCGATGATGATTGCTTACTGTAATTTTTATGACTGCTTTGCACACAAACACGCCAAGGCGCCGATGATGATGATGACTGCAGCACAGAATGAAACGCACCAACCAACCCACCCACTTAGAGCACGAACGGGGGTGTGCTCGAAAGGGTAATTCCGTGCCACAGCGGTCCTCTGTGCCGTCAAGCACTTGAAGACTTTGTAATTAAGACCTGGCTTTGCTAGAGCAGTGCTCAACTAAAAGAATTGGTTTATCAATTAAGGATACTTGTGGCAATGTGAGCAAAGAAATCACATTTATTAGGCTAAGACTCGTTTTTAATAAATTCAAATAAATTAGCTAACTGGTATTTATTAAAAGTTTAAAAGATTATTTAAATGATATAACAATCTTAACAAATTAATCTTATTGTATTAACACTATTTTTAAAATCCAATTAAATTTTTTCACATAACTACTAATTAAAAATAATATAAAACACAATTTAAATAAAGAAGATCATATAAAAAGCCTTTAGCTCTACTAAAATATGTACTAAGTATTCAATGGATTAACTTTACAATCTCTGAAATGCTTGAGCCAAATCCTCAAGAGCAACCTGTTGTTTTGTCACCCGTTCGGAATGCCGTACTCTCAGCGTATTCGAAATGAGACCATTTAAATTGTCGTTAAAATGAATTTTATTAGGTTTGGCCACTTTGTGTGCTCGTAAAAGAAAAACCGGCAGCCGACAATTAAATGCCAAGCAGAATAGAACAAGCTAAAATGGCATTTTAACAACTATATAAACAAATTGTGGTTAATACCAGCGCAGTCCCAAATTTTATGACCATTTTTACGACTTGACGCCACTTGAGCAAACGACGCTCACACAAATCCGTTTGCCACTCGCCACCATTATTCCACTCACCCAAAAATTCACTCAAAGCGGCAAGCGATCCTTCAGCATCCTGTGCATGACTTTGAGAGTCCTGAGCCTAAATCTGATCCTAGCATTTGAGTGAAGTCTTGGGTTGTGCATTCATTTGCTTTTGCACTCGCAAAGTGAGTGGCGAATGAGTGTGTTGTGTGAGGTTTGAGGTGGCCCCTGTTTTGGGTTTTACGACTTTTTTACGATCTGTTAGTGTGACACGATGACAATCAATATAAAAGACATAAAACCTAAGTTCCGTGACGTATGCCATAATTATTGTGATACCCCTCAAACTCTCATCTTAGTGGATGCTGCGATTCCGATTCCGACTGCGCAGCAACTGCAACTTCATCTTGTATCCATCAGATACTTTTTTCATAGACATCGTTACTTTTATGAGGTGGCTCGGATGTTGCCGCCGTTAGTTTGATGTTGATGATGTTTGAGGAAATGGTGGTAAAATTTTATTCGAATGCATTTGCTTCTCCTGTTTTTGCCGCTGCCCATTTGGGTTGCATATGGGCTTTTTATGGCATTTTAACGATTTGTTTTGACTGTTGATTTGGCCAGCATCTTGCTGAGCTATGCGTGCGATGACACAGCTAGTTGCCGCTCTGATTAACAGCCTGGGAACAGCTTCTTCTCTCTGCAATAAAACCGAATAAAATATGTTAATAATCTAGTTCTGTTCGATTAGTCCATAAATATTATAAATTACTGTAAATACTTTTGATTTTTCTGTATTCTACGAATTGGAAATAATTCAATGCTCATTTTGCGCTTGTCAGGTTTCAGTTTTCAAGATGGCAGCTCTTTGAGCTCAAATGCTTGAGCTGAAACATGTGTGGAACGCCTGTACTTGGGCTCCCCGTCTCGGGCTCCGGCTTGAGGAGGTTGCGTCTTAAGTGCCTGCGCAATATGCGGTCACATTAAATCATCTGCTCGTAGTATATCATGTCGGCTTCGAAATGGAGAAAGAGTAGGAGGCACAGACACAGGCACAAGTACAGGCCTGACAAATGCAACATATACCACGCATGCATTCATCCACATCCATTTATGTACATATGTGCCTGGAAATGAAGTCATCGTCATCCAATGGCAGCAAATAATACACTGCTCATTTCACTGTGACAAACTTTAATTTAGATGTGCCGCCTAGTAGTGAGTGTATATTGAATATTGCAGCTTTTCATATCCGATGATATTAAATTAATAATAATATATTTAGAATATAAATTTAATTCATTTAGAAGATAATAAAGTGCTGTATAGATACCACTTAACTTTTTAATACATCTTTAAAAAGTTCTGTTTGATTGTCTATAAATCTATACTTAAATCTGTATTATGCATTCCATACTCTAAAATTTCTAAAAATAATTTGAATAGTTATCTTCTATCTATGCTAATCCATTATTAACTCGATTTTAAATTGAAATTGTGGAAATCCATTTTTAAATATTAACACTTAACAAAACAGTCGCAAACGAATTCAGGCGCATCTTGTTGACAATCAAACAAACACAAATGTTTTTTTTTGTGCTGTATTTCTAAATAATCATATAACTAATAAATCAAAATTGTGCATATTTGGCAATGCAAAAGCCGGCAGAGAAGAGAACGAAATGAGCATGAATGCGGCCTAAATCGTACTTTGAGGCAAAAGAGAAAGTTGTTGGCCCTTTGTTTGGCATTTGCCAGTGGTTTTGTTATCAGATGCTCGAGGGCGCGATCACCACAGCAGCCCCGTGACAGACCCAAACCCAAGCCCAATCCCAACTGCAGAGCAACACCACCGGCTACGGGGCTGGTGGGTAAAAGGTAGCACGGCAATTTTACAGGCATTTACAATTCCACCGTGTAACGAGCGAGGACTAGACGATTGCGAGGCGATCGGCATGAAACCGTCGGATTTTGGGCAACTGAAACATATTTTTATGATTTATTACCATGCCGGCAATAATCGAACGGACGCCGAGGACAATGCCTGCACATATCTGTGTGTGTCTGTCCTTTATGCCAGCAGCGGTATATGTCTGAGCAAATGCCAGATAACAAGCCTCACCCGGAGTCAAAACAAATCTCTGGCTCTAAGGTCAGCCTAAAAAGTCTGTCGCCTTGAGCATTTTTTATGCTCTCCTAACTTCGAGGACATGCTGAAAGGCAGCTTCATACTAGACCTAGTGTTGTTTCCATTTTGTTTTTATTTTTTATGACACATTTTTATGATTTATGAATTGCTTTGGTTTCTAGTCTGCACATTTTAACACCGATCGTAATAATTTTTTTTATTTGTAACACGGCCTTCAGAGTGCTGGGAATGCCTGTCTTTAAAAACGTTTAGCAGCCCAAGTTAGCATTAGGATCCGTCTTTGTGTTTAATTGCTTTCCGCTGTCTTGAAATTGGGTGTTGTGATGTGATGTTTAAGTAAATTTGTTAGGAAATTGAAAATATAATGAGTCAACGATTCGACGAATACTGTAAATGTCCAAATTAGAAGAAATAATTATGGAATTATTAATTTATTAAGAATAATTTGGATATTTTTTAGCTAAGAGGATATTAGTTTGAGGTAGTTTGAGTTGCTTCCTTAGCTTTAATAGCTACTTTATTTTAACCGTTAACTCAGATGCGCATAGTAAAAATTTCCGCACAATTATGAAGGAGGCAAGTCGACATGTTCCCATCGACAATGGCAACGATATGTTGGAAATCTCCAGTGTTTACATTGTGAAAACAATTGAAATCATAACAATAAAATCAAATTCGAAATTTGTGAGTACGCCAACGGGTAACCGCGCACGGGCAACATGGCAACTTGGCAGTGGGCAATCGACAACCAGTTGCGTCAGAGCAGCACCAGGAGAATCGAACCGAGTGAGTGGGCAATGTGAGAAAATGTCTTGCACAAGCCAAAAAAAAAAATAAATAAATAAATAAAAATTACAAAAGCAAAGAAAAAAGGAGGTATAAAGGTAAATGGGTGAAATGCTTAAGAAAATCAACTCGACAAGCAGCCAGAGGAATGGCAGAACAACAACGGACCCGCAATTCTCGAGTGCGGCAACTGCTGCAAAGACAGTGCAAGCGAAATGGCCATAAACTTAAGGCAAACGGCTGCCAGACGGGCGGGTGTCGGGTGGCAATAGGGATAAGAGCGCTGACTAGCTGACTGGCTGGCAGGAGGCAGACCCGACCAACCAGTTCGACAACGCGAACTCCGAACTTAATCGAAACATCAAAGGAATCCACAGCACAGCCAAGAGCCAAAAGCAGCAAGTAGAAATAACAAAAACAACAACGACACCAACCAGAAAACTTATTAAAAACAACAAGTGCAGCTCAGCTTGGGAGCACTAAGCTGGTGGTTGCGAGCAGGGAGTGGAAGGGAGTGGGTTGCTCTGTGGGTGCAGTGGATACGAGATGTGTTTTGTGCAGTGGCAACACGTCCCGTTCTCAGACTCAGTGCCAGTTTCTGTCTCCGTTCCAGTCGGACATCGCTGCACTGAGCGAAACGAGAATATCAGTTAATGCCAGTTGAGAATCAACAGCAGCACTCAAAATGGGCACTTTCGGTCGCAATAACCACGACATTTACGATTATTTTACGGCCACTAAAAATCAAAAGTGTAATTTACGGAACCAAAGCAAAACGAACTGAGACACAAACCTGACACACAAACAACATGCCGTTCAAGGAAGAGAATGGAAAGAGAGAGGCAGATGTAGAGGTAGAGATGAACCGCAAGGAACTGTATCGATGCAGTTTTGATGGTTATGTTGATGGCCAACTAGCTTCTTGTGAGCTGCTGTGGGTTTTACTTTTGGGTTAAGGCAAGCCAAAATGAAGGCACTCTGCGAAGGCATCAGGTATAGGGTTAACAATGGTAAAATACTGAAAATGAAATGCTCAGAAAAGGAGTCGTAAATGCGTTTGTGATTTTAATAGATGAGTAGTTAACCCACACATCTAATACCAAGAACATTCTGTACTCTTAAAAATTGAAGGAGTCCTTGCGGAATTGTGTTTTCTTAAATTATATCTTTATTAAATCAATATTTTATAATAGGTATTTAAGTTCCTTAACAAAAAGTCTGCTCAAATTAAGATAAATCCATTGAGTTGAGTTTGTCGCCAATGCTCTTATTTGTATTATTAACTGTGATATTATTTGTATATAAATTTATTATAGTTAATATTAATATTAATATTATTTCGAGAAGATGCATCAAAACAGAGCAGATGCTATACGAAAATTTTCGGATGCGTCAGGTAGTTTATTTTATCGTTTATTTCTTATTTGCATTTGTTCAAAAGAAATAATTTATATAAATGCATTATATTTATATACACAGAAATACGAAATGATTTGCAGCCATGGTGCCATTACAAAGATGGTAGGGCGAGAGGGCGGCACATTGTCCAGAAAACCAGTTACATTTAGAGTTGGTTGTTCGACTGAAGCCACTCCAGCTCCGCCATGTCGTGCTGCTCGCGTGCAGCGCATTTTGTGGACACCGCCGACAGCAAAATGAAAAGCTGAAAAGCAACTATATGCCAAGTAAGCGCAAATGGTTGAAAAGGTCTCAGCTATAGTTTCAGCTTCAGTCTGCGCCTCCGCCTCAGCCTTAGATAACGTATTCAGTTTGCCTTTTTTGCACTTGTCGTTTTGCCTGATGCAACGGCAGTGCCACAAAGACAGCGGGGAAGAGAGGCACAGGCACTGGCATATGTGCATCCAGCATCCAGTATTCAGCATCCAGGCCCTCCATAGAATGCAAGCGCAACGCGTTGAAAGATGATTTTCATGTTTTTCCTCAGTAACTGCCCTCGACTCGTTGGCCATTCATGTTGTGCACCCACGGGTCCTAACGATTGACCGCACTGCAATCTTGTTGTCTTAACCGCATTTACTGACATCTTGATGCTTCAATCGCTTCAGTTGCTCTGATTTTGAATGAAATGGTTCGCGTTGCATCACCCGCTCTTCAGTTTTATGCGCTATTCCAATGTTGTGACAAGCGACCAAAATTGAATTGAAATCTTTGATTGGCAATATGCTGTACAGTTTTCTCCCCTTAGCAAATGGTTGGATTAACGATGCTCGATTTTATTGGCTCATCGGCATTCGAAATCAATTTAAATGCAGCTACTTGTGCTTATTGGTCTCCGACTAGTACCAGTTTTGAATAATTGTTCTCGAAATGGGATCAAGGAAAACCAACTTTTTGTGTAACGCTAACCTTGCGTTTTTGATCCATGTTTTTTATTATATTAAGTTGCTGAATAATTTAAATTGTCAACCTTGATGAATGGAAAAATATCGAAAATATTCACCTAAATAATTTAATTAAATGGAATCATCATAATCATGTACAGAATATAGACTCACTCCTTGTGAGCGTTCAGTTTTTGTAAGGATGCCTTTCTGCTCTAGATTAAAATTGCACATATATTCAGAAACGCGTGTTTGCTTTAAAGTTATACTTAATAGATTTGTTTAAGAACAAATTTAAAGTCTTATCTTTTCGAGTTTTAATGGAGTTTCGAGATGACATTTGTTTGTCAAATGAATAAATGAATTAAAAAACGTTTATTATAAACAAAATGTTAAATGAAACCTGCTCGATTATAAATGAATTATTTTGAATAAATAAATACAAATGAACAACTAATCATGCAACAAGTACAGGTTGACTAACAATGTAAAATTAATTTAAATATGCTGCAACGATAGGCATGGGCAGATAACTGCTGCTATTTGACATAACTCCAAAGGAGTAACAATGGCTTCCAAACTTGCCAAACAGTCACTTTCAGACCAACATTGATATCGATGCATAACGACCAATAGATGGCGCGTGCAACATGCTGCTGCCATCTATTGCATAACAGCTGTAACTGTTGAGCGTTGAAAATATTGCGTTGAAGAAGAAGCACATTACATTTTCCAACATTGTATTATGGATTAATATTGTATGTTTTTGTTTATTTCATTATATTATTGTTTTTTAGTGTTATATTTTGATGTACTTAATTATTTAATGGCTTCCCAGCTTTCTGCACCATAGCTCGTCTGCCAATCCGTAAAATATAAATGGGTGCACATTCAGTTTCCGTTTGTATTTTATTGTTTATAATAATAATTTGCCATATTATTTTTGTTTGATTTTATAATAAGTGATTGTTGTTTTTATTTTTTATTGGAGTTTGTTGTTTATTTTCTGTTTGTATTATCATTTGTCCGTCCACGATAAATATGTATGAAAGGCCTCCACCGTTGCTGGTTTTCGACGTCTGCGCCGCTGCGAATCTCAACTGAAAATGTTTGGTGGTTGAACAAGTCAGAAAAAATTCAACAACATTTCATCAAAACTGGTTCGGGCTGGGCACACTGAGAGAATCGAAAGTCGCTTGTCCTCGAGTCAACCCCTTTAGAAATGGCTGCTTTGCCACAATACATGATAAAAATAAATAAGTTAAAAATATAAATGTGACAATATACTGTAAAATAAATATTGTTCTCATTTAAAAAAATTCTATCCACACTTATTGAATCTTTTGAGCTCGAGAAATTATTGATTTTTTTCGGAATTCCTCTCAGTGTAGGGGAAGGGGCAGGGCCAGCGCCTGGCAAAATGGGCTTGGCCTGCGCATTCAAGTGAGAGGATTCCGGCTGCTTATTTAGCTCTATCTCTGTCTCAGTCTCCATCTCCATCTCCATCTCGATCTCAGTCGTTCACTTTGCGTGTGAGTGTTTTGTTTTTCGTTACTTTTCTATATTTAGCAGTTGCTTTTTTGTGGCACTCACTTAAATCGCATTTCTATGGCTTTTCGACGTTTGAATTAACTTAATTGATTTCTTACCGGCTCGTGAATGCACTCGCTCCGATTTGTTTTCTGATTCACTACGAAACTTTATTTAGCATCGCGTAAATCAGAAAACTGGGTAGGATTTACTTAGAAACTGGGAAGTGAACTGTTAGATTAAGTATGTATATAGGTATGAACTCAGTCTGGAAGTGTTTCGACGTTTTTACAAATAAACTGTACTTGATTAAAAAATTCCATTAAATTAATATCGATCGCCATTTCGTTTGTTGTTTCAAGACTGTTGATATTTATTTATTATTAATTTTATTTCTTTCAATATAACTTGAGTTCCTTATTTTTACTTAAGTATTCCTTAGAATTTTTCAAACAATAAATAATATGTTTATTTTATTTAAAATTTAATATTCTATACATTACCAAATACAATTCTTGGCTAAGAGCAGCTGTAGTTTCGGCTTAACCAACTCAAATAGGGTTCTAACGAGAATGTCTAATATATGTATGTATGACCGTAAGTACGCACATATATAAATCTTGTTGGTTTGTCATTGTACTTCGTGTAGCAGTGGCACTTTTGGGTAAGTCACACAACTTAATTAAATTCATAGAGCAACTCGCAAATTACTGAAAACCAAATGCATGTAGACACGTAGACACGCCCCGGGGGACGCAAGAGAGGGCCGGAGCGATGGACATGGAGTGAAGGATATGTGTGTGCCATTATCATGTTAGCTTGAGCTGAGAAAAACGTTTTATTTGAATATAATTCCGAGTGTTTCTAATTTTTAGATGAATTATGAATGCCCGTAGAAGCTCTTTGGTGGAGAAGGTATATAGCTAACGACGGGTTCTCGAAAATGAAGTCATCAGCAATGGTCCATGGATTAATTGAATTTCACGCTGCATGAAATGAAGTGCGCACTTCTGGACCGGCAGGAAGAGACCGACCTTGCCACCAGGGCAGCGTTCACAATGGAACGAGAGACCGAGACGAAAACCCAGTTATATTTTCAAGGAATTTTTTCCGTTGTTTGAATTAAGTTTCTGTACAAATTTAATATTTATTTCTATATCATATGAATGTGTATGTATGCGTGTACCACAAAGCGGAGAAGACAATGAACAACTGCTTCGCGATTGCAGTGGAAGAAAAGGCATGGATGAATAGCAATGGGAACGGGATTGGATGAGTACAAAGCGCACCCCAGGAGCGTCTTCATCTGCTCCTGCGTCGTGGTGATTATGGCCCGGGGTAAAAAAAAGGGCAGATAAGTTATTGTAACGAGCGAGCAACCCCTGCAAAGGGCCTAGGCCTGTAAAAATAGGACAAGTTCACACACACTCACACACTTACACGCAGAGAGAGTGTGGAGGGTGCGCTGTTAAAATGAGTTACGAGTTCTGCCATTTTAAATTAAAATAGCAGGCAGCATCCATTGCGGCAGGCAAGATGAAAATAGCAACAAAAAAAGAAAATAAGAGAAAAGGTCAAAGGCCATTTCCACCCCGAGTTTGTCTACAAAATGGTCATGTTGACAGAAGTAAATCTTTTGAATTATCGCATTAGAATGCCGCATTCTCTTATATAAATTTCCTGGCCGCTGCCCAATGAAGCCATGCCATTAATAATGCCAATGTCACTTGGGTATTATAAAGGATTTTCGGTCTGCCATCTATCGCATTCGTATTGTTGTTTTAAGAATTCTACCCCAACCCGCCTCGAGTTCAATCGCATCTCCGGCGAACTGAACAAACTCAAAGAAATACGCGTATGCAGAAAGCCATGCTATGTATTTGCGGAAAATTTGATTAACTCGTTGCCCACACACACACACACACACACACACACACACATATATATATATATATACTTTTAATAAGTTCCTTACTGCAACACGGTTATGGTAAACAGTTCTTCTGGCGCAATGAGATACTCAAACTTGCGTGTTTGCACACGTAGATAGCACAGCTTATTGGTCGGATCCAGATCTCTGACGGCACTCTGCACAATTCCAACGAGGATGCCATTAATGTGCTTCACTAAGCCCTGAGCGCTGGTATTGTCGAAAGAGGTGGCAGCCACATTACCGGTAGTGTTGTCCGACACTACGTAGCCCAAGGTATTCTCCGTCGTAATACGCTCCGTGTTGGCGGCGTTTCGTTGGATTACGGTCTCTAGCATGCGGTTCATTGTGATTAGAATTATCTCTTTTTTTCCTCTATAGCTATAAAATTGCTGTTAAATATTGCTCAATATTTTTTTTTGTTTTTGTTTTCTGTATGAGATCTGTAGCTAGACTAATCTCGAAACAAAATGAGAGTATCATTGCTATCAAATGATTTCCAAAGCTAACTGAGTTATGCGATTGAAAAGTTGCACTAACGCATAAATATATTTCGGAAAAAATATAATTTTTCTTCACAAAACTAAATTGTATACAATTTGAAAGCTTTGCAAAAAACAGACTTATATTTAAATAATAAACATTCTCATATCCATTTCAATTAGATTGGAATCATTTCTAATCTGACAAGTTTTGAAAAAATTCCATTTATGTGTCGTCAATTTTATTATGCATAAATGCCATTGAACTTGTCTGTGCTGCTCTAAGGTCAGTTTAAATTACTCCACAGCGGCTCAAGTGGTCGCGTGGCTTCCACTTTCCACTGTTTCTCAGACCGCGCCCCCCAATCTTTCCCAATCTTTTGTGTGTGCCCACAGCCCGCCTCATCAAGCGGTTCTCATTTCATTTTCATGCGCATTTAATGGCGTCTGTTATTGACTTTTAACGAGATTTCCACTTCAGCCCGCCCGTCGACTCCATTGCGTTTTTCAATGTACATTTATTTTTAGACGATGGTACGGTCAGAGTTCCGTTCCACGTTCCACGTCCCATGTCCCGCTCCTATTGCCGGTCATCAGTAGCTAATTGAGTTTTTGACTTTGAACCGCATTTCTCTGTGCGCGGCTCGGTTCACTGATGATTGGCCCAGGTCATTGACATGGCTCGAAGCGTCTTTACTGCGATTAGCTTAAAGTATTCCGCAAGCAGCGAATATAAATCAAATGCCTGTAAGTCACAAATAGCCATATTTAGTTAATTCCTGCTCTAAACCGGGCCACAGCTCATCTGTATTCAGGGCTCTACACATTTTGCTGGCCAAGTGCTTGTCGGACAAGACCGGCGAGTGCATATGCATATGCAGGCAAACCCAAAATGGCCACTTGAGCACCCACAACGACCATAAAACACTTTTGGACATGTTGTTGTGCCAACAACAAGAACAACAACATAAACAACAACAATTCAGCTGTGTTTTCTCAGTGTTGGTCAATAAAATGTGCATAAATTTTGGTGGCATTCAACGGCTAACTGAAACCGATGTGGGAGTTCGGCTAGAATGTTGGACATTCTCTAAAGCCACTCATTTAACGACTGGCAGCCAGGACTGAACTCGTTCTGGGTCTACAAAAATAATACCGTGGATAAAACACAATTAAATGTTTAAATAAAATACATTCATTGTTTATTGTGTGATGTATAATATAAGTATATAAAAAATAAAAACAAAAAATGTTCTTTGGAGCCAATATAAAACTTATTTAAAATAATGTATATTCATATTATAGTATGTGCTTAGCAGACTAGTATGGCTCTTTTTTTTATTAAAAAATTATTTAAGTCATTTAAATACATTTGACAAGAGAACTATAACTAAAAATTGATTGGAAGCATAGCTTAACTGTATTTAAAAAATTTTAAGGTATTGATAATTCAAAATATTTTTAATTTCATTATGAATATCTGTTATATTTATTTTATTATCGAATTTACATTTAGACCGTACGGTTTATTATTTTGATTATAATTAATTAATTCTCTTTTTTAATATTTAAACTTGTGTTATTTATTTTTTTATATATTTTCTTAAAGACTTTTTTTATTTTTTCATAATATAATACCATAATACCAGTTTTATATTTTTGGATGTACCTTATTTATTTATTTTTACTTGTTGACATTTTTCCCTAGTGCTACGAATTAAGCTTATTATTTAAGACACTATTCATTAATGAATAGATTAATTGATGTTAATATACAAATCTACCATTGACGATAAGAATTTTAAATGGTTTCAATCGTTTTTCTATGTTATATTTCATATTATATATATGTTCAATAGGACATTTATTTAGTTTGGTTTAATGAAATTTTTAAAATTGTCAAAGCACTCCTGGCATATCCATTCCCATTGTACCTTAGGCCAGTCTCTTTGGCCTGTTTTGGGGGCCAGTGTTGACCCGCTGAGAAATGATATATGGCCGCCAAATGCAAAACGGCAGATTTGTATGCCGTTGTGCGACGCTTTGGATTCGGTTAGTTGAGCCTGGTAAAATGAAATGTGTTTGGGTTTGAATTTGTGTTGAAGCACGAGTATAACAGCCATTTGAAACTATGCAAAATGCGAGCTCATAAATTGCCAAAACTGCAGCAAAAGCATATCTCTCTGTCTCTCTTTCTCTCTCATGCTGTTGCTGCCGCATGCAATGTGCTTATCTGTGCTTCTCTTTGGACAGGAACGGGCTTGCGCCTGGCGGGGATTATCCGAGTCCCAAATGTTCAACAACATTATGTAGTGGTCGTAAATCATTTAATTAGATCGCTATCCCGGCGAGTGCATAACTCATACGCCAGCGGAACCACTCGAATAGCGATAGGTCAAAAGGTCTCGTAATGGCCGCCGTAAATATATGCGTAAATAACAAATGAAAACAAGCCGCATAAAATTCCTTCGTTAATTAGAAAAACCAACACACGTCTAATGCCTCAAAAATTGAATTGGAACTAGCAACGAAGTCGCTTTTCCTGTGGGCCACAACACTTTCCCTGTTACAGTTACCTTTAGCCCAATATGCAAATGAGTCTTTGAGTATTTTATGCCGCCCGCTTTGGCTCGAGATTCGTTCGGTCAAGCCCAGAGCCCAGAGCCCAAAGCTCAGAGCCATGAGCCCGGTCAACGCCCAGCGGTCAATGAGGACTCTCACCTACATTTGTATTTGTATCTCGTTGTGCTCTTTTCTTGTTCTGGCTTTTGGGCTGTGCGAAAGGGCAGTATGCCACACACATGGCACAAATTGGACGGCACGTCCGTTCTACCCAAATATCATAGGCTTCAGTTACCCCACAGGCACACTGACATATATCCTAGCTGTGCCAGTTATGGACTCAACTCCACATACATTACATCAACGCACCACTCAACACAGTCCAGTTTCATTAAAAACATGCCCACTCACACATTCGCACAATATTACACAGTATTATGTATACAGAGCAGGACTCATAATTAAGGAGAAACATTCACATTTATGCATACGTGGACAGGCACTCACCTAAACGCATTCCCAGTTTTTAATGCTCATATGCTGTAAATTTGTTTGACTACTCCACGTGGAGAATAGAAATCCAACTACAACTTTTAGTTCGTTACGTACATCTGTGTAATTGAAAAATGAAATAGTGAGCTATTAAAATATCACAAATATGAAGAATATTTTCTGTTGGAAATGTTGGAAATAGAAAGAAAATGTAATTAGAAAATATTTGACTACATTTAAAACAGGGCGCAGTAAATTTTGACGCTTTAAAATTGATATTAATTGAGCGAATTATAACTCATAGTCGAAAAAATGTATCAATTGATTTTACGAAGCCATCAATAACTCTATGCTTAAATAAATTTTATTAATATACTGTAGGGCACCCTTATGAAACAGTTATTGAGCTCTAAGTACCCTTATGTTAACCGCACAACTATGCTTAAATATTGAACTATAATTTCCACACTTCACTTTAAAATTTGATATACTATTAATAAGATTTCAAGAGTTCTGTTTATCATCTTAAGATGATTTAAAACATGCTAGAGACTGACAAATGATGATATGTGATGTATTAAATATATGCTATTCGACTTTTGTAATTTGAAATTTTGTCTGCTACTTCAACTTCTCACGCATTATTTCACACAATAAATAAACTATTTATTCAGTTATTATTGAGTCTTAAGTGCGTGTTTTCCAATCGGTTTGGCCAACTGTGCAGTGTTTTTGTGATTTGGACGAGCTAACTGATTTGCCATTAACGCATAATATTGACATTTCATTGAACAGATTTTCATGAATCGTGAATAAATTCAATTGGTGGAAATAAAAACTGTAAAAGTATTGCAGCTCCTGGGCGCAACTCCAATTGACATATGGCATTATTTGCAGCGCAGATTTATTTAACTGTTTCTAAATATTAACTAATTTAAGGCAATTATCTTTTAGATGCGCAATTTCGTATGCAAATATCTGTGGTTTCTCTGATTTATATAGCTATACGCCTACTCTGCTTTGGAGCATCCAATTAATTATTGTTGTTCGAAGACGTAAGAATCAAAGGTGCAAAGCTGGGTGCTTAAATAAATCTTTGAAATTAAATGAAGCAACTCGATGCGACTCGTTTCGCGCATGCCAAATGACTGCAAACTAAACACGGAATAAATTAAAATTTATTTATGCAAGTCATTTTTGATAATATCTAAGAAATTGTATTTTTTTTGTAATGAAATGAAAAAATTTAGTATAATCACACGATTTTCAATTTTATTTGCTAGAAGGTGAGATGTATACTTTTACTTTGATTCTTTTGACTTTTTTTTTGGGTTTAAGCACAAAGACGACTTACAAAACAAAGGCAAGCACAAAGGGAACACGAAATGGATAAAAAGACGCATTCAAAAGATAAATTTCTTAATTTAAATTCAGACCCCAACGCTGAGTTGCCAACGAGTCGAGTTTTTGGGGTTTGATGCCGCTGCCCCTCCGTGAATCCAACAACAATGCTCTCAGAATATGTGAGGGGAGAGAAAGAGAGGGGAAAAAATGGTTTTCATTTCCGTTACAAATGTTTTCAATTTGGTTGAAGATGAACACACACACACAAACACACACACACACACAAAAGAAACCCGAAATTCAATTTTCAAACGTTTTATTTCGACAACATTTTGATTTAGTCGCACAAATTTTTTGTGTGTGCCTCGTTTTGAATATTTTACACATTTAGCTTTCGATTTTCTCGCCGTTTGTTTCCCACTCTCCGCTCTTGTAACTATGAAATATTTATTATTTAAATTTGACTCTCGCATGGCACCTAAATCATGCGACAGGCTCATTCATGCGATACACCCGCTCGCAGCACTTCTACAAGATACAGATACAGATACACTCGCACAGATACAAATACTAATACAAATACAGATACAAATACAGATACAGATACTCGTACTACACGCATTAGTTGTTCTGCCATCTTCTCCTTTATTTGTTGGTAGCATGATTTAGTTGCAGTCATAAATTTAATTTTAAGCTTTTTGGTATTTCATTTGGTATTCGTTTCATTTAAGCTCTCGCTTGGAGTTGCGGACCGGGTTCAGTTCGGGGATTGGTGTTCGGTGTTCTGACCATGATAAACACTTGACAACGTGCTAAGGCCAACAACTGGCAACGATAAGCGCATAAATAAATCCCCGGTAATAAATTCAGCGTCACATCTGACACTGCCAACGCCATTTCAGTCGCCATTGCATCTGCCTCCCCCCGGGAGACTCCGACAACTGAAACTGACACTTGGCACTGGACGGTGGTCACTCGACCAATCCAACATCCAACTAACTGTGTGAGATGTCAACTTTATGGGCGGCTAAGCACCATGCTTGTACTTCGCTTTTAAGAAGCCATATATCTCGTTTATCAGTGGATATGGTGGAATTTAGTTGCTTTGAAGTTGATTTGTAAATTAATATAAATCATGAAATATTGGGTATAATAAAACAAACTTTAAGTGACAATATTTTGTATTAATCTCCTAAATGAAGGTAACAAAATATTTTACTTTATTCTCTTATCTCATCAATTGACTACAAATTGAAAAACATTGCTTTCAATTCAAATGCGGTCTGTGTATTTATAAACAAATATTGAAAACTTTCCAAAATTTAAAATAAAATATAGAGTTCAACTATTTAAGCTTTCCCCATCAATGTTCAACGTCATTTAAATACTCAGAGATATTTATAAATTTGACCTTTTAAGAGTATTTCGAAATTTTATGTGCAGTTAATGACCGCAAAGAATCTGTCAGCTGGCCAACTGGTCAGCTGCTGTCCTACCGCTCCTAGCACAATGCGCCGTAATTGCCTGGCCGGACACACAGGAGAGAAATTATGACGTGGCTGTGACGAGGGCAACAGTAGAGGAGACAAAACGCAAAAAAAAAAAATAATAAAAATAGAGGAAACCCGACGGAAAAGGATAAAAATCATGCGGCAGCAATTCACGGCAATCAGACGGCGCGGAACATGAGTGCAACGTAAAAGGTTTGTAAAAGGATGCGACGCGCTGAGTTCTCGTCGCAGTGTGAGTGTGAAAAGTCCATTAAAAGGACATTCCACGTAACCGATCCGTGCGGCACTTGGTGTGCCAAATGGACTCTCACTGCAGGCAGGCAGCGCCACATGCGGCCAGGACGAGAACAGCAACAACAAGGATGAGTACAGCGACCGGTTGCTCTGTTTGTGTTTCAGCTTATTCTGCTGTTTTTTTGTTTCCATTTTGCTCTGCTGCTGTTTTCATAATTTTTAAAAATTGAAGAAAAAAAAATTGAATTGGGCGACACGGACAGCAGACTCGACTGGTTCAGGTCGCCGACTCCTCGCAGGCTGTGACTGCAAATGCAACTGCGACGGCATTGCGTGCAATTACATGAGCCTGTGCCACACATAAATTGCATCCTTTGCTGCCTTTCTCGCGCGGCATGCCAAAGGAGTTACCCGTAGGGGGGTCCTAGGGTCGTCATTCCAGTCCGACTGACCAAGTGGTCATGTGGCATGTTGCATGTGCTGCACACGCAAATTCCTGTTGCAGCCGCATGTAAGTAGCTGGCAACGGCAACATTTCATGTCGTGTTTACACTCACTTCCCGTTCAGCCGTTCATCGACGACATGTCCGTCCACTGCCCTGAAAGAGGGCAGCAATATAAAAAAAAACTTCAATTAACGTAAACCGTCCGGCGGTGGCAATTATGTTGAGCAGCCGGCCAGCTCCTTGTTGCGACAAGTTGCAGTCACTGATTATTTATATTATTAAGTGTCTTCTTTCATATTTTTCATTAATAATTTTTCATAATTTATCAATTTAACTTTTCCTGTCCGTAAATACAGCCACTTATTCGATACATTAAAGTTACAACACTTGTGTTGGACCCTTAAGTAATTTGCAGTCCCATGAATGAATACCTACTTTCGTAATACGGTGTAATAACTGCAAAGTTATTAAATGTGTCATAAAGAATCACCTCAGTTTTATCCACTTCTAATTTACACAAGATTGTACTTCTTTATTGATATAAATTGTCAAATCTGTTGAAACTCATTGCCTTAAAGACTATCAAAATATCCAGTCATTTTTTCCTTAGTTCCCCTCCCTTTCTTAAGCACAAATCGTAAACCGATCTGCCTCAAGAAGGTCTGCTGCCTTTTCTTTTTACTTAGTTCTTTGACCCAATTAAAATACATATGGGATTTTCGTGCTGCTTTCCAATTTTGAATTTGGCAATTAAATGTTTATCTGGCTAATTACCGTTGCGGGCGTCGAAGCCAACGCCCCACACAACAGGCAACACCAACAACACCAGCAACAACAACACGCACTGAAAAGCCGACGCCGGCGGCCGCTTGGGCATTATTCAATTAAAAGTTGTTCTTGTTGTTGAGTTGTGTTTTTTTTTTCGTTTTTGGCACGCACTAAACCCCATAAAAGTCATAAAGGCCCGCATAAAAAACATAAAATGAAAATGAAAAGAATCTTAAAAAAACAACAAGCAAAACAGGGTAACGAGAATTAATGAATAATAGTAACATGGTAGTGGGAACGGGAAGCGAGGAGCGAGTCCAAACACTAGCGACGAGCTGATAAAGAAAAAAATTTCTTTACGCTGGTTATAAACAAGTTTAAGGTGTTATTTAGGTGCCGCCGACACATTTGTGGGCCCAAAACCTTGATTGATCTACAGTGAGCAAAGTTGGCTTATTGGGGGAGCGGGGTGCTAAATGGGGGACCAACACTCGCAACATGTTGGCCCCGGAATAGAAACTCAAACTCAACTCGCAACTCGCGCAATTCCACTCAAAGAAAAGTCGAGTGAAAACGCACGAAATGAACGCTGGTTGGGGCGGGAAAAGTCGTGCGATTTTCTTGGACCACCGTGCTGTTTGTGCTGCTGCTGCTGCTGCTGCTGCTGCTGCTACTGCTACTGCTTATTTCAATCAGTGCACAACAACAATGATTTTTATTTTTATGCGCCAACGTAACGATCTCGTTTCCACTTACTTAAATCTACATTTTAACTGCCTGGCACATTTTATGTCCCATTCTGGCAGCCGTGCAAAGTCGGCAGATGCGCACGCGAGAGCTTTTTTCGCAGTGTTGTTGTTGTTGCTGTTGCTGTTGTTGGACCAGCAGCAAAAAAGCGCCCCCGTAAAAAAGCGCCAAAGAGAGCGAAAGACTTATACAACTGTGAGTGCTTGTGTGAGTGCGACTGTGAGTGTGAGCGAGAGAGTGGCAGGTGAAATGTAAGTTTTGGTCAGTGCTGGACAACAGACTAATTAAATCAATACTAATTAATGCGAGCAAACATCATTAGACAGCATTGGCAAACAAACATACAAATGCCCACAGGGCCCCGGAGGGGGAGAGCAGCTCGGGAAGAGCGCTCCGGTAACTGGTAACTGCAAACAATTGAGCAACATTCAGCAAACGATTATGAGGCCATCTCAGTCGCACTTAAAACGGCCATAAACGACGACAGTTATGGCTGCAACAACAGCCACTTCGACGGCGACGTCGGCGCGCTGCCGAAGTCGAAGAGCGTGAGAAAAGCAATTCTCACGAATGAAATCAGAACGAGCTGTGTATCGATTATGCTCAACTGGCGATTTACTTGCTTTAATGCGAGAGACACGTGGCTCCGGCACAGGTTCGTTTCCCAACAGAGAGAGAGCAACAGTCGAAGCAGCAACAGCAACAGCAGCAGCAGCAGCAGCCGCAGCACCAGCAGCGGTGGTGGCAGCGGCTTAATGCGCAGCCATTAACGTGCGCAGTTTGGCTCTCTTTGCAGCGCAGCGCACACGCTCTCGCTCCCTCTCTCTCTCTCTCTCTCTCTCTCCCTCTCTCTCTCTCTCCCTCTCTCTCTCTGTCTCTTTCTCTCTCTCTCTCTGGGTCGCTATGTATCTGTCCCACTTGCGCACGCCATTTGCTTTGAGTTATCGTTATGGCCGTTATGGCTTCCGTATACGCGTCGTCGATGTCGACAGCGCTGTCGGCAGCGGAGGCGTGGCCTAAAGTAGCAGTAGCGCTTCGCACTGGGGTTTTATGTCCGTTTTATGGCTCATTTTCGCCGTCCGTCGGAGCAACAGCAGCAGCAACAGTAACTGTAACTGGGCTCTGAGCGATTCCATTGCTGTTGCCGTCGCTTTGGCGTCGGTGAAATTGTTTGTTTGGATAATTATTTGGATTGTTATTAGATTGTTGTAACAACTATAAAAATGCTATAAAAAATATTTTTATTCCTCTTTAAATGATTTTTAGTGGCCATTTGCCTGCCGTCGCTCGTTGTGCGGTGACAAATTGCCCCAAGATGATGCGTCTAATCACCGACTTGCCCCATCAAGGAGCAAAGTGGGCTTTTTTCTCCGTTTTTGTGTGATGTGTTTGGCCTCATTGAATCAAATGGCAATTTGTCTACGTCTTTTGATGGCTTGTCACTCGCTTTGTTGATGAATCGTTAAAATATTGCTTGGCTTGTGGGAAGCTGCTCTGCGGCAAAGGAGATTAGCTTGTGTGCGTTGTTGGCGAGCAATTATTATGGATTATTTTCATAAATTTTCCATAACAAATATAAGATTTAAATCCCTTTTAGAATATTGTTTTGAGAATGATAAAAGGCCGTAAGTCTCAAATTATAATAATAATAAATTACATACAATTGGGTAAATATTAACAATAATATAAAAGATGCAACAGAAATTTCTATGTGGCATGGCATTTAAGATTGTAATTGTTTTTCTTAGGTAACGTTTATATTGATCGAACTAATCAAATTTGATTGTAGTTATGATTATCGTTTGTTACACAGTTTGCAATTGGAAAGAATTTCCATATAAGAAACATATTCATATAATTATTGTCTAATAACCAGTTAAATTCAATTAGTTAAACATTATTTTAATCGCATAACTAATCATATATTTAAAAAAATGAATGTTAAATGTTTTGAAGTACCATAAATATCAAATAAATTACACATTCAAATTACAATTACAAGTGCCACATCTGAGCATTATTCAATAGAATTTACTTACGCTTAATTGAAATAATTGATCAGTTTATTTTTAATAGAATTTTTATATGGGAATCTCAAAGTAAGAAATATTGATATCAAACCAACAAAATGAATTTTTATTAAGCTTAAACTATGTTTTTGATATCTTCTTCGCTGTCCTAAAATATTGAAAGCTTAAGTTCTTTATAATTTCTTGATTCAATTTTATTTTTTCTGTATTTTGGGTATCCCATGCACATCTGTTTTTATTTATTTGGTTTTCATACACCAAGCATAATTCTTTGGCTTCGACGAACAAAATGAAATGGAAAGGGAAGAAAATTAAACAAAAAGCATTTTAACGAAACTGTCACGACTTCGGACGTGAATTCCGTGATTGGATTGCCCAATAAATGTTTATCGAACGGGCCACAAATGCGCATCTATCTATGAATGTTTGGCATGTCTGTCGCGCTCAATTGGGAGTTTTTATAAAGAAAACATTCCGATACCAGGTCCCCAGTTGCCAGCTCCTCCCTGCCTACCCACGTCCCCACACTCATGTACCAAACACTGCTTTCAGCCCGGTTCGGGGCGCAGCTGTGAGAGAAACAAAAGACACGTTTTCTCTAAGGGACATTAACGAAGAAAACCAAGCAGTCAACAAACAGAAAAAAAATTAAGAAAAAAATTACTGCTAAGTTATTTTTATGAAATTAATATTGACTGGACAAAGTGCCAGCTGAGTTTGCCAGTCCGCCCGGAATTGGTAATTAAAATAATAAAAGCATTTTTTGTTACTTGTCGCCTCTGGAATTTTAATGAAAAAGTCGCATATTTCGTTTGGCTTATAAATTCGGTAGCGCGACAATTTTAATGGACGCAGGGAATGTTTTTCGTAAACAATTATCAAAAATATATGTCTTAAAAAATGGGTTTTTAAGTATTCGCCCCGCTCTTTACCCGATGAATTTCCTTTTAATTGACTACGCAGCCAGTCGCTTTTGACTAATTTGGGAATGCATTGGCATCGGTCTCACCCAGCTCCAGAATATACATATGTACAAACATAAGTCCATCAGCAAGAAGATGGCTTCCATTGCCGCTGGCAGCTGTTCGACGGCTTCTTTTCTGTTTTCCAAAATTGTCGACGTCTGTTTAATTCTGTCGCTCACAATTTATGTACATTTTCCGATGTTTTCTTTTTTTGTAATTTCTTTTGAAAATGTGCGACTTGTCAGTCAACAAATTTCCGCTTCCACCCTCAACTTGCATCCCGTTGTTGTTTCGTGTCATTCCACTCACCGGTTGCCATTTGGCACTTTTCTTTCCTCTTCTTCTCAACTTGCCTTAATTATCTGTTTTCTCAATGCCATTTTTTATGTTGCACCTTTTGATTTGTGTCACCTTGTTACGATGTTTGTTTTTTGTCGTTTTGTTTTTGTATCTCTTATTTTGTTTTTGTCTTAGTGCTGAATGTCATACCTGTTTTTTTGTTTCAATCTTTTTTGGTTTACCATTAAACAGTTGAGAGTTTTCAAGGTTATTCTCGCCGAGTTGATTACTTGCATAGATGATGACGATGCTTTGTATTTCAGGTGAGAAATATTTGCATAAATTTTTAAACTGTGAGACTATTTAATCTAAAGATGAACTGCGTCTAAACTGTATTTAAGTTGTAAGTAACTAAAATTATATATATATTTAAAAGTAGTGCCGGAAAATATCCCATGTGTACGAGTTCATGAAGTACATAGATCAAATTAAATTTTAATTTAAGCCATTTAAAAAATGCTCTTAGTTTGGTCTATTTTTTCTGGTTAATGCCAAGCGTTTTGATGTGTAGCATTTATGTAAGCAATTTAGTTTTTTATTCGTTTAATCAGCTTGAATATTTATTCTTGCAACTTGGCCAATCAAGTGCATTTTAAACGAAACGCAACAGCAACAAATTACAGGTATTTCTCTTCGTTGCAAGAGCAGATGGGCTGCATTGAGTGCGCATCTTGCTGCCACAGCAGCAACTTTCCTCAATTAAGGCCGCTGAGTGGGAAGAGTAAGCGGCGAGGCGGTAGGAGTCGGTGGGCTGCCCGTTGGCGAAATTATCCGTACGCCATTAAAGTCATTAAAGCCATTATTCGAAGAGTAAAACGTTTAAGTGAAAATACATCTTCTCGGCGGATTGGCCGCTGTGGTCCCCAGCGACAAACGCAGTCATGAGTAAAACGATGAAGGGGTAGAGGTAGGTGATGGGGGATGGGGGAATGGAGTACGGATGCTCTTTTTCGTTTGTGCTGTTCTTCGATCTTTGAGTGTGTTATTACGCGCATTTTAGCAAAAAGAGTTGCAATCGAGTTGATTTTGAGGAAACTTTTACATTTTTTAATTTATATGTGCTCAGGCAACTGGTTAAGGGGTGGGATGAGGGACGGGGGAGGAGAGGAAGACCCGCACATATACTATAATTTGGACAATTCTGGTGCTCAACGCGAACATTTGCTTAAATGAAATTATCGTTCAATAACCCATTGTATTTCTTGCCGCTGCTGATTCCGCTGCTGATACTTTGGTTTCTTGTTGCTGTTGCGGCATGCAGCACCGATAATGGCCATCTACATACATGCGCTCCACTCACACATAGTCCCTATGCCCCCTCTCTACTACATACTTGTAATATAATCCATTTGACTAAAGAAATATACTAGTATCAGGCTGGAGCCTGCAGGAAGTTGCCCCGGACACGATAGTTAGTGTCAGGTGTTCGTGTTAAAATGCCAACTAATTTCAGGATTTTGGCCAAAAGCTGATGGCCTCCGACTGGCCATTTAATCAATGGCCAGTAAACTGTTTTGCAGGCTGCATCGATGCTTTTTTTTGGGGCTACATGATGAAAACAAAACCATTATATACATAATACGAGTTTTGAGCACACAAACTTGTCGCAGGAAGTCAATGACTGCACTCAGTTGTATGGAGAGGGGCGGTGAGGGGAGTGCAGCAGGGCGTTGCCAGACATTTTGTCCATTGTCAGGGCAAGCATATGCGTCTAAGTATAGCCAAGATTGCACACGATTTTCCCCTCTCTCTCCTCCCTTCCAACTTTGCCCTCTTTGCGCTTAGTCAGCGCAACGAATGTCAACGAGTTTTATTGATTGCAGTTGTCATTGTTGCTGTTGCTGTTGTTGTTGTTGTTGCGCGACAACAACACATCGAGTGTGGGTGTAGGTAACGACGTGTATGTCCAACTGTCAGCTTGTCTGTTTGCATGCGATTCGCTTAAATTATGATACTCGACCATGATAAAGTGGCAGCAAAAGTCACCAGGCCAACTCACAAGCACTGTCGTCGTCGTTGTTGTTGTTGTTGTTGTTGTTGTCGACGTACATTGAATGATTCCGCGGCCAACGTCTTGCTCTGACCCAGCGGCAAATGCAACAAAAACATTAGCCATGCTGGAGAGCACTGAACAATGACAAGCCGCACGTGAGTCGCCCAACCTTCTTACCTGGGCAACG
Source organism: Drosophila setosimentum (assembly GCA_035043505.1). NCBI lineage: Eukaryota > Metazoa > Arthropoda > Insecta > Diptera > Drosophilidae > Drosophila > Drosophila setosimentum. Next base: position 7,051,307 of record JAWNMY010000001.1, read on the forward strand.
AGAAATTGTTGATCAAATAACAATGGTAAATATTAAGGAAACTTACAAGTTACAGGATTGACTTATCACTGTGTTGGGATGTTTTTGAATACTAATATTTTAAGCAATTTTGAAGATCAACTTAAAGGAAATTTCTGTTGTCAATCTTACATTTGTCGATATTATAGAAAATTATTGACCAAAATTATATTACATCTACAAAAATGGCCTGAAAATTATATGTTTCAATATATTCAAAAAGTACAAATTTCTAGAGAAAACGTTAAGGAAACTTTACATTTATTACAATTAACACTGAATGGAATTATTTTACTCCAACATAAGTTCATACTAAAGTACATAAAGTAAAAGTAAAAGCTAATATTCGTTATCGTTTAAGGTATACAGACTCTTTGATTTACATATTTACTTACTCACTGTAGACCTTCTTGACGTTCTTAAACGTTTGAATGACATTGCTGCCGCTGCCTGGCAACTTAAAAGATTGATTTGATTGAGAGGTGATCAAATAAGACTCGTTTTGAACTGAATTCAATCGAATCGCTTATCAATTTTACATATCAAACTTAAACTTTTTTGTAAGCGTTTTACGAGTCTCATATAGCTTGCCATTGTTCAACAAAGTCATCTCCAGCCACCTACGAAGTTCCACAAATTTGTCTGACACAAATAGAAGATTATGAAATATTGTGTATACGCCCACGATAACGATGATAATAAATATTTCAAAAATACAAAACTTCTCAAAGACTTGAAGTTTCTTTGCTTTTATCTGGCACGAAAGAAACTTACAAAAAACTCATAATGGTTTGTTTGGGGCGCCAAACACATAACCAAACCAAATGCTACTCAATAAAATGTTTAAATGTGTATGTAGTTGGTACAATCCAATACAAATACAAAACGCCAGACCAACCCGCACCCATCTAATAAATAATTTGGCAGTAAATCAATGCAAAGCAAATAAAAAAAGCACACACACAAAAAAGTTCACAGGCCGCGTCTTATCTTTTGGAATTGCGGCGCATTATTTAAAATCGCATAAATAAACAATAATAAAATTGAGTAAGTCTACAGCAGCAACAAAAACAAAAACAGCAACAATAACAACGGACAAAAGCCAAGTAAAACGCAACACTAACGACCAATTGGATGGGACCATTAAAAGGTTCACTTTGCGTCGCCGTCTGGACGGGAACGGGGGAATTGTCTCGATCAATGAGGCGGTCGGAACGAGGTGCGATCACCGCCAGAACAATTCAGCAAAACCAAAAATAAAAAGGAAAAAAAAACAACAAGCTCAGACACAGAAACAGATACAGATACAAAAATTGAATTCGCTGTTGAGGTTTCATTTTCATGCGCTTTGCATATCATTTGGACACAGCGAATTGACCGAAAATTTATAATTTCATTGAGTGGTCGAAACACAGGCGCTGAGTCGGTCCGTTTCATTATTGGAATTAAGCAATTTGGCGTAATTTAACAACACTTTCGATGCATAAGTCTCGACCGCCGCCAACGCCAACGCCAACGCCGCCGTTGCCATTGCCATTCCCGCTCCGAATGATAACAATGAGCCACTGGCCACCGGTCAGTGGAACTTGGTCCGTCTGTTGAATGACCGTCTGCGGAATGAACAACAGACCGATGCCGACTGTCCATAGTCACGTCATTAGTTCAATTGTTCTCTGTCTGGCCGGGTCTGTTACGTGGATCCGTGTTGGGTCTGGTTATGGCTCTGTGTTGGGGTCTGTGTCTGGGTTGGGGTCTGCGATTGCGATTGGGTCTGCGACTGGCATTGCTTCTCAACACGTCTTCAGCTAGCTTAATAATGGAGCTCATGCACGTTATAGATATGGTTATGGATATGCATGTGTATGCTTTGTTGTCTTTGCTATTGACTCTGACCGTAATTAGCCGCAAATACACTCGAACTTGTTTGTCCAGGCAATTCGAAATGCCCATTGAAAAATGGAAATTTATTCATAGCCATAAGATAATTCATCAATGTAATAATGCGAAATGAAATTTCTTAAGATATTAGGTAAATATTTGAGAATATAATCTTATAAGCCTCTCATTCTTTTAAACTAATGTTATCCTAATAGGCAAAAAGTCGTAAGTTTCTGGTTTGAGTCATATAATTAAATTTTTTAAATATTTCTAATCAGATTTTTCATGCATGTCTCACAATATGAAGATTTTTAAAATGCCAACAAATTATATGGAGTAGGTAATCAAAGGTAATAGTTTTAAATAACTCTTTGAACGGAAGAATAAGGTGCGAAGCTGTCTAAAATAAACATAAAATAATTTATTATGTCCATCACTTAATTATATTTACAATGTGGATTTATGATGAACTTATTTGATCTATCTCAATCGTATTCAAATTGAGCAAGACAAACCCATTACAACCGTAATTGAATTGCCCGAATCCGACATGGTAAATATATTAAGCATTATAAACGATTTAAATCAATCAACTCTTTACGGCTCAATTGAGCAGACACCTTCTGGCCATATGCTCGAAGATTTAATGCAACTGCTTTTATGACAAGACACACGATTATCCGTAGTAAATCAGAATGTTTACAAAGCAACACAAATATTTTTCAAATGGCGTTTGTCTCGCTCAGCTCTTTGGGCAAACAACACTTTTGTTTATAGCCGTTTTACGGCTCTCTCAGGCATTAGCTGAAGTTTTACGATGGCGCTTGCACTGGAGACCAATCAGCAGTGCATTTCAAAGGGACACCGAAGCGGACTCCAGCTCCAACACTAGATGATGACAAGTGCCGTGCCTTTCCTGGCTGTCCTGGCAGCTTTGCTTGCCATTCAACACATCATAAAATCAACGGCCTTGTTGCTGTTAGTGCTGCTTTTACGATCTATAAAACGCACATAAATCGCTACGGCGAGGGTGCTGAGACGAGCTGCACTTGGCGTTTAATTGCCGGTGGTCCGGAGAGTGCAGTAGCCCAGTAGCCAAACGAGAGAAAGGAGAGGGCGACAGCGAGTGGTGGTGGGTGACTCAAGGTGGCTCATAATGCTACACGGAGACGCCGGCTCGTGGCATCAAACAAATCGACGGCCGCATTTTGTTTACGACTTTTTGAGCTGTAAAAATGTCGTAAACGAAATTGTTATGAATTGCGGTAAATTAAATAAACATCAAATGCCAAATGTTTTTGATTCTGTCCGCCTTACAACTTGTGTATGTTATGTATGTGTTATGATTATGCCTCAAGCGTCAGGTAGTGCGGCCTCCCAAAAAAAAAAAGAAGAACAAAACACAAGTGTTTAAAATATCGTTAAACAGTTGCACGGAAAAAGAGCTTCCTTAAGGACTATCTGGCAATTATGATCTGGCTTAACGGGTTGGCTAGTTTAATGGGCTGCGACCTGGCAGCCATAATTCACGTGTGCGTGCCGCTTATCAGCCATTACGATGGAGACGCTGCCACACGATATCCGCGAAGAGGGGAAAGCTCATTTCATTTGGCTTTTACCCGTAAAGCCCAAAAATGTGACCCCAAAACCAAAAGAGAAGCCAGCAACGACGCCAAGAAAAATCTGGCTACAATCACAGATAGAGATAAAAGGTACGAAAAGAAGCCATAAAGGAGACAAACAACAAGCCAGCCAGGCAACAGCCACATTGCTCAGGCCCAGAACCGAGGCGTATACAGCATTGGAGCTAGGGGCAGAGGGGAGCGAGGGTAGGTGTTATATTCTTTTTACCTAAGCAGAATGGGCCATGGCTCCGGCTCGGGGTCTCGGTTAAAGGCCCGGGTCTGGTCAGGCCAAGCCTTTAAACTGGCCCGTCTCGAACTCGTTGTTGTTATTACTGCTGCTGCTGCATTCCAGCATAGCAATGACCGCAGCAGACATTCGGTTTTGTTGGTATTGTGATTGTGTTGGTCGCACTACAACACAGCCAACTCAAAAGAAATGTCCAAAGCAGGAACAACAACAAGAACAGCAGCGTTCTATAATGGCTGCGACATTCATTCGCATTCGTATCTGTATCTGTTGCGGTGCCCTGCAAGTTGCGAGATTTAAGATTGTCAACCATGTTGTTTATTGCTCTCTTAAGATTTTTCTTTAGTTTCTGTTCCTTATTTCTTTCTTCAGATTTCTTTGGCTTGTTTGAAAGTACACATGGCCACATCGCTGCGTATTCCAAGGAATTACTCAAAACACAACGAACGCCTTTTGGAAAAAAGCATGAGAATGCGAAGAGATGCGAGTCGGGCATCCAGATGAATCTGCTACCTTGTGTGATTTATTTCAGGACTGCAGATTCTTACCCCCTCTACGAGCCATGTTTTTTGCCCAGATGGAGTTGAAAATTATTTAAAAATGGTTCCAAATATAGAGTTAAAAGATATTTATAATTCTTGTTATATCTATGTACACTGAAATTATATTTTAGAAAGTTAGAATCGTATCTATTTGTATTATAAATGACATCTTAACTTGATTCTTAGCTACGATGAATAACTCTTTAAAATTAATGAATTTAGATATTTTTCAAATTTGTAATTGACATATTAGGTCAGCTTACATAGACAGCTGCTATAGATTTTCAATATTATCTTCATAAGAAAACTGATAGTTTGCACATAATCAATAAAAGCTTGCTGTGTAAGATCAGCTGACATCAATTATGTTAGTAATATATTTATGAACATAATTATATTTAGAATTAATAGTATAACACTAGTTCAATTTTAGAATAACTTACTTGTCGAAATGATGTCCCCTTGTTGTTATCTATAGATGCAGTGTTCGATTACTCGGTCCATTTTCATTATTTCTTAAATCAAAGACACATTCACAGTGGATATTTAATTTACAACATTGTTGGCACATTCATATACGCACATCCTTCCACCAGATGTTTTTTTTTTTTTACATTTTTCTTATTTTGTTGATAGCCGAACGATTTTTAACTCATTTTGTCTGGTGTATTGCCGTCGCTTGGTTTTTAGTTAATCCGCCACGTCCAAGCAGCCGGGTACTGGGTTTCATACTGAGTGTTTACAAAACAGCAGTCGCCGATCCCTAAACCGATCCTGTGTCTGATGCTGATCTTTGCCTGTTGGCTAAAGGGTCACGGACATCATCATAAATCATAAATTTACAGAGGTTGCAGCTAAAAAACCAAATCCAAAACAGTTTGCTACGCGCCGTCAAACGCGGCGGGAATATTTTTTTATTTTATTTTATTTTCATATTTTTTTTTGCCAAACGCCATAAAAAGATCGTAAAAAAACGTCTGCTTGAAATTTCCGCCTAAAATACGTACCAAGGTCAACTCATCAGCACCGGCGGCCATTAAAAAAAGGTGCAAGGCTCACCTTTGCCAGATTCGCTCAGCTGTTAATGAATCGTGTCGCACTGCTCTTTGGATGTACTTGTGCGTTTTTAATGAGTTGCAAATGCATTTAGGAACCTGCTCTAAATTCCATGGTTAACCTTGACTCGCTTATTTTTCTTGTGTTTGTTCCACTAAGCGCAACAATTATAATTGTTTTTTAGCACCCATATTTTTGGGTAACAAAAATTATGCAACCTGCTTTTTATTAGACAATTGTGAAAGCTGCACTCTAACATTATGGTTATTGCCAAGGTCTTAGCTGCATTCGATTGACCTCCGCAAGAGTACCGTTATGGCCAACACAATCCGCTGTCATCAATTTCCTGTTGCAAGAGTTTGACCTGTGCATTTTATAAACTAAATTCCAACTTCTTTTAACGCCTTGCCGAACATTCAAATTTAATTTAGTTAAATTGTTGACCTAAACCGGAATACACAAAAAATACTGGATTTCCACAATAATTTTGAAGCGGAATAAAAAAACTGAATTCACTCAGTTTGAGGCCTCTATTTGTTGTTTGCTTAGTAGTTTTATGTACGATGCAAATAAACGAGTGCATGAAGATGAATATGCTTGTGTAATTGAGTGAATTTGATGGGCTTAAGCTGGTTTGGGTTGAGTTACAACACTATGGAGCCACAAATCACATAGAGCTGCCTCTGTGAGTTGCTCGAAATTCTGTGTGCTTACATTTTCCATTGAGGTTTAATATAATACATTTATTGTATTATATTAAATTATATTAGTATTAGTGATATATTATATTATAATTGATTTCCTTAAAATGTTTTATATAAAATGTTATTCACTTAGGATTCTTTATTGAAAATTTCAAAAATCAAAATATTTTAATAAAATCAGATAAAGGTCATAAGAAAATCAATTGAATTATACATTTAATGTGTAAGGAAAATATGATTAATAATTCAGTTTGACTCCTTGTAAGCTGAATCATTTTGCCAGCAGTCAAATAAAGACAATTTATCTATATGTGTTTTAGTGGTTTTAAAATCAAAATATTTTAATAAAATCAGATAAAGGTCATAAGAAAATCAATTGAATTATACATTTAATGTGTAAGGAAAATATGATTAATAATTCAGTTTGACTCCTTGTAAGCTGAATCATTTTGCCAGCAGTCAAATAAAGCCAATTTCTCTATATGTGTTTTAGTGGTTTTAAATTCAACGCACACGCTGGTCTCTTTTTGGACGCGTGGTTAATTTCTATAATAGGAGATGTGCCAATCAACGCGTATTTTAAGCGGCACATAATTTGAAATGTGGTTAGATTTTTTTGTTGCACTTTGAAGCGCGTTATTAGCCTATCCATAACATAATTAATCCTAAACACGCAATTTGTGCCAAATAATTACATTTAATATGGCCAGCACGGCCCATGAAACTAAAGCTGGACCCGCAGTTGAGCAGCAGGCGCCCCCGTAATCCCTGTAATACCTATACACCTAGCCCCTCCCATTGGTATACAAGGGTCCAATTTGCATTGAAATGTTTTAAGTGAAATATATGACGGTTAATTAAAATGCATTTTACATTTACGAGTTGCCGCTGTGTGGCCATAATGGCGAGTGCATTAACAATTAGCTGACCGCATTCATTATGCTCTCGTTTGGAGCCCTTGCAGCAGCAACATGCAACATCCGAGTGCAAATGATTGGCGGACATTGTTGTTTCTCTGCATCAGCCTCACTCTTATAGATCCAACATCCTAGAGCATATATATATATTTCGCAAGGCACAAGCTGCGTCCGCCCACCATTTCTTCTGGGTACGGGTCCCTGAGTTCCAATTTATGTGGCTCGAACCAGCTCCAATGCTATATCTTTGCCCCTGCTTCTGCCTCAGTCACTACTTGGCAGCGGGGCAATAAACACGCGTACGCCTCAAGTCACCACACCCACCGAACAGCCAACAGCCTATAGCCTTCGCCCCCGCCTCGCTGGCACCAAAACTCGAGCTTGACCAGATTTCAGAATTGACTCAAAAAACTTTGCCTTAGACGACAGCGCGGCGACTTGCGTCGCAACCAACACCAGCACATAAATACAGTACATATATACATATATATTTATATTTATATATATGTATATATACATGTATATTTGTTACTGTTGCTGTAACAAGATTTAATTTCGTAAAAAAGTTGCTCTTGCGAAATTTACGAGGAGTACATGGCGAGTGGTGGCGTGTTGTTTGTGTATTCGCATAAAGTGTTGCCGTCCAGATTTATGCGTCATGAATAAACCCGAAGGGGGCTACAGGGACCGAAACAGGACAGCACAACAACCAACGACAACCATTGCCACAACGAGCAACAACAAAAACGACAGCAACTGGAGCTCAAAGTTTTTCTCGGAAGTAAGACCACCAAATGGCTTATACATATACAGTAAACGGGACTGAGTACATTTTTCTCATTACAAAGATGCCAATAAATGCATTTCGTTTACATAAGGCATTATTTGTTTTTGCTCAAATGGAAGAAGCAGAAAGTACCACATACAATTGAAGAGGTTGTTGATGTTGGGCGTGTTCGTCATTGATTTTCAGATGATATCTTAGCCAATTCCGACAGGCTATGAATATTAAAGCTTTGTAAATTATGAGCTTAAAAAGTTTTCGTAATAAGCATGACAACTAAGAAAAAGTGTGAAATAAGCCAGTTAGTCTTATGCTTCTTATTTCAAAGATTTTTAAAATTTGATCTTCAACCACAATGTTGGTGTTTTTTTAACAATGATATATAACATTTAGATACAAACATATATTTAATAACGTTAATATTTATTTCCTTTTTTAAAAGCTTTTTTCTGATTTGAAGCCTTTAAGTCTTAAGTAAGAATTTGTTTCTCAAACGAGTTCTATATTGTTCGGAATAGTCACAAAGAACGTGGATATTTAATTGAAACTCAATGCGAGAGGCGCATAAAAGTAGTGGAAAACAATTGCACGTGGGACACAAATTTATCGAGTTGATTAAATCAAAAGGGATCGCTGGCAGGCAGGCAGCCCAGGCCAGACCAGTCGAGGCTTGTACTGAGTCTTGGCATGTAACTGAGACTGGTCTAGCTGGCCATAATCCAGTAGAACGCCATAAAAGCTGTTTATGGTTTCGCGCTCCTTGTGCGCCATAAATCGAGCAGGAAGCAGAGGTTTGCGCCAGAGTCTGAGACTGGGAAACAGACAGAGCCAGACTCTTGCAGCCCACGAGACTGGCGTATATAATTTAGTTATAAAAATAACTGCAACATGCAACGCTGTAAGATGAGATCGCTGGCAATGGGCTGGCGAGCGACTCTTGCCAAAGCTAGAGCCGAGCTGTAAATGGCCCGAGGCTGTCCTAGGCATAAAACATGACTGGGGCTGGCCAGCTGGCGATATGGTGGCGGCGGCGTCATTATAAATTAAAATTAAATGAAGTGCGTGATTTTATTTTTTATTTTTGCTGCACTTTTAGCTTTGCTGTGTAATCGAAAAAATTTCGATTAAATTATTTATCAGGCATATTGCATCGGAGAGTGAAAAATATATATTCGAGGATTTATGCGCGCTGGCAAAAATGCGATTCGATTTATATTTCCATAAAAAAAATGGCGGTAAAAACGCCAATTAAATATTTTTATCAGTAGATTGCAACGCGGATGAGTAATTGCATTATTTATGGCGCTGCTGGGCAATATAAAATGCGCACTGAAATTAAAGCCGAGTTGAGTTTCAATCGGCAACGTCAACATGGCGGCATCAACATGGCTCAAATGTTTCTGCTGCAATACTGTAGAACTCATAAATACGCCCGGAAGCCGCTTACACAATTGCACATGCAAGGGAGTCGCCAAGAAAGTGGAGGGGGTGTGTGGGCGGGGTGTACTCGCACATGCAACGAGTGTGAAATAAATTTTGCCAGATTAAAAATTAAAAACGCAAGGCAATACAGCTCTGCGACTTCTCCACCCCCTTGACTTCTTCGCTTTCCCCGATGCAGCTGATGGCAGCCATGCAAATGCCAAATGGCAACTGGAATGGTTCCTCAATTGCTGACGCTTCATTTGAGTCCCAACTGGCGGTCCTTGGCTCAGCTATTATTAGAAACATTTGCAGATATTTATGGGACGCGTGACGTGTTTCCCACTACGCGTTAGCCCACCTCTGCCCCATGCCCCGACCGACTGCCGAACCATTTGCATAATCGCTTTCGATTCCTCGCACGGCGTTTGCCTTAAATGAGTTATTAGTGAGTGTCGCCGAGTCGATTCCAACTCGAATTATAAATCAATAAGGATATGCTCTGAATTTTAATGCGATTCATTGTTGCCGAAAAACATAGCATGTGCCCCGGGCCCAGATCACAGACGCCAGCGGGGTTGCACGCATAATTTTATGTACAGTTTTATTTCAACAGAATACGCAATTTTTTTTAAGCCTATGTTGAAGTTGGACCACCTTTTTACATTTCTGACGGTGATTTTAACCCTTAATTATTATTTCCAAATTTGTATTTATTTTTTTGATAGCAATTTGATCTAATAATAAAATTGTATAATCAATATTTTTGTTTTTGTGTCTTTATTAATAATTGTGTATCCTAATTTCAATATGATAATTTATTTATTAAAATTTCTAATACAGAGAAGAAACATGTTTGTTATTTAAATATTAATTTCCACTAAATGTATATTAGATTTGTTTAAATATATTACTACAACTAACCCACTTATATTTCATACCTGCATCAGTTCGTTGAAGCTTTTTATTTATGTTAACAAATTTATCATTATTTATCTTTAATATCATTTAAAAATAAGAAAAGTTTTCATACAGACAGTGAAATTGATGCCATTTAGAAATATGCTCGACATACGAGTTAATAGTGATTTGGGTGATATGCAATTGATATTTATTATAGAGGTCATATAAAGGCAAGGAATAAATGTCAGAATATGCTTTCTACTTAAATATAATTAAAACATTTTGGAGCTAACGGCGATTGCTGTTAAATTTGTGGCTCTGATGCGTCAGAGGTGGTTCAGATCAGCCCGTATCAGTTTAAGCTGTAGGCTGGTAATATGGATGCGACGACATTGGATCTGGTAAAATATGAGCTGCGTTACAATTTCGCTGATTGCGCACAATTGTAAAGATACAGATACAATTTACATGTACGACGCGGCCAACAACAACAACAACAGCAGCAACAACAATAACAACCTGAATGGCAATCAGGCAAGCGGTCCAAAAATTTATAGTTCTCTCGCAACGGCAAAGCCAAAGTTCATAAAGTTTCATCAAGCAGACAGAGCGAAGGAATTGAACGGGTGAGAGATGAGATTGGTGGATTGGGCTGCTACCCACAAGGGAGCCTCGCACGAGGCCCATGAATATTGGAGACCGAAGCGGCAAAAGATGGCGCAAATATATATTGTATCGAGCTCCTTAAAATATGCAAATGAAGAAATAAATTTTACATCCCTTTTTGTGATGCACAAACACAAGCACAGATCACTGAAAAGTGCAGCCAGTCACGACAGTCTCGGGCTTCAATACTCAGCTCTCTGTTCTCTTGATTCTTGATTCTCGATTCTCTGGTCTCTGGTCTCTGGTCTCGGCTCACGTCTGGGACATAAATAGCACTAGCATATTCAAAGCATCAGAGGCGTTTGCTCGCCGCAAAGTCAAAAGATTAAGACACAAAATTCTTTATTTACTAAAACGCAAATAACATTAAATTAAGGAACTTTTTGTGCCGGCATCTTCGGCAGCGTCTCCATCTGTTGTCTGTGCGCCGGAGGAGCCAATGCTCCGCTCTGCTTGCGGCTACCAAGCTGGCAGCGAGCCCAGTCAGCCCGTTCTGGACGGGGACTGAAGTCGAGGCACGGCCAAAGTTTCTTGCGGTTTACGGCAATTTATGCATTTGGGGTTTTAATTCTAAAATTGTGAGTCACAACAGGCGCTCTCCTCCCAGCAGATACGGATACAGATACGAACGACTTGTACACCTAATGGACCTAACGGGCATGCATACATACATACATAAGCTGAACGTGCTGCAATTACGACATTTCTATCTAAAACTTTTACTTTGCCTTCTGGCACGTGGGATATGGCTTTTCCTATGGGCAATTAAGTGCACAAAACTTGCCCCTCATTCTACGTCGATTTTCGTTATAAGACATTTTGATATGTACCAGGAAATAGAAGGAAACTGCAGGCAATCGCTGAGGCTTGAGTTTAAATTAGTAAATTAAAGTTGAGGTTTTTAATAATGGGTATTCTTATTAAATGTAGCAATTAACTAATTATTGGATTGGTATTTCCTTTCATTGCAGAGTTTCGCCTCTAAAAAATAAATATATAATATTTTATAATGCATGAAATATTGCATTATTCGTTATTGGAACAAGTATCCCATGTAAGCATAAATATCAATTTAAGTTTATCACAACTGTGTCCGATTTTTTGAAGTAGTTTGAGTATGAAACATATCACATTTCACTACCATAACTTTGCTAAGCCATTCAAAGCGTACACATTTTTGAAATGTTTTGACAAACGTCGCTCAACACTCAGCATTGCCCAGATAATTCTCAGTTTCTGTCAATGGCTTTTTAAATTAGCTTATGGCTTATCCGTGCTATAGCTTTAAACAATGGACCTTTAATCGGCTTGAGGTATTATCAAGAGACGGGAATGGTACGAACAATCGAAGAGGAGGCAACTTTGCCATAAACGGCAGTTAAGTAGCCATCGGGGCAGAGAGTTATGTGCCGCTGAAACTGATTCCAATTTGCCACCAAGGATGTGACCATTAATGGAAATATGCGCAATGCCCCAGCTGAGACAGCGACGCAGCCACGCCAACACCGCCAACCACGCCGCACCTGCACCAAATTCCAGATTCAGTTTTAGCATCATCTAAGGGCTCTGGTTCCCAAATGGCGTGTTGATGCTCTGCCAAATTGGCTGTCCAGGCCAGCAGCAGCACCAGCACCAGCACCAGCACAAGCAACAACGATGGCGACTGTCGACTGTCGACTGTCGACTGGAGACTGGTGAATGCGTGCAAGCGTCCAAATTACATTAAATCATGCATTAACCATGAGCACTGTTTCCCCCTCCCCACTCCTTGCTTTGGTTGCCTGGCCAAGAGCAATTTGGCAGCAATCCTTTGTTCCAAGTGCCGAGTCGTGCTCGGTGCCAGGCAGGCAATGTTTTATACATACGCTGAGATATTTTCGCACTAGGCGAATGAATTTTTATTTGCCAGCGACAATGCCTTTAAAAAGACAGACAAGAGTGAGTGCAGTCAGAGTTCAAGGCATTCACGAATTGTTTTTAGCGGGCATGCGCATTGTTCTGCACCCAACTACCGTATGTAATATCTGACAGTCTGATAATAACTTAATATGCGTTTTTAATCCGAGTGGGTGTCGTCGGGTGTTTGCGACGAAAATCCACTCTGATGATTAAAAATGATAAAATTGTTTAGTGCCGGCGGCAATGGGTCTCCGGGGTGCACTAAGCTGCTATATACACATTATAAAATGGTCGCCAGTATCAACGAAAAGGCACAGGACGTGTGTCTGATTACGGTCCCCACATCCACGTTTGGTTGTGTATGCATGTGGGTTTGTGTCCGTGCGACCCAAAACAAACAACAGAATGTCAAAATTAAAGCTCACCAAAAAGAGAGAGAGATCCTGGTCTATGAATGCTTAATTGTGTCGCATGTCGTTGAGTTTCCTTCCTCATCCCTTCATCTGGTGGGTGGGTATCCAAGCATCTCAGCATCTCGCACCGGGCGAAGGGTTGTCCTGTAAAGTGTAATTAAGGCAAGCTTATAGCGGCCATTTAAGTATGTGTGTTCGTATTTCCACTCGTCGAAAGGGTTGCGTGCCTTCAGCGCTTTATCGATGTGATTTGTGAGATTGGATTTTTGGCCGGGCACTCGCCATCATTTTCCAGGGCTCATGTGGGTTTATTGCGGTCTTAGCGGTCGTTCAGCCACGCATACATTTAAACACACTCACACCCACACACACACACACACACACACACATGCACCTCTCCTTTTAAATTCGATATATCAGCAAGAGTTGAACAAATTAATTCGTACAAAGTTAGCAACTTTGCACAATTTGGCGACGGCCCAAGCAGCAGCAAGAACTGCTTGAAGTGTTCGTGACAGCTCATTTCAGCACATTGCCAAAAATCTTTTCTTGGCCAAGTTCTTGGCATAATTTCAGCAGTCGAGTTTTACATAAGATTAAATTTAATGACTCTGAATATTATGTAAATCTACAGGCAACTATTTAAATTAAATTATGATTTTAAGAAAATTTCTAGCAATATTTTCATTTGATCTAGATGTTTGATCCTAGATAGTCATTGTAAAAATGTTTGTACATATGAACTATGATCATCATCATCATTCATCAACTATCATCATTACATCTGTTAATGTACTCGTCAGTTTTATTGCTAATTAAGCACCATTAGAATCCATTCCCTAATTATCGATTTTATAAACTCTTTTTGCTGTTGCCCTTGTTGTTTACCTTTCGCATATATCAAATCCTTTCTTGTGACTAACCGATTTGGTCACAGAAAGTGCCGAAATCGAGAACATTTCGTGTCCTTCTGGCGTTAATCAACCGACAACTGGCAACTTACAACTGTCAAACTGGGAAACTGGCAAACTGGCAACTGGGAACCGGGAAAGGTGAGCAACTGAAACGGGACAAAAGCCGAAACAAAGACGAGGAAACGTCATAAGCAGCAGGCGAATGTGAAACCAAACGCGAGAGTTGACATCATGGAGTTATGTGAATGTGTTGTTGGTTTTTGTTGTTTCTCTTGTTTTTCGGTGCTGTCATGCCGCAAAGTTTATTTTCAACTTTTCCCATGCAACCAACGACAGCGGCATGCGAGAAATGCGAGCAACTTTTGTTGCTGTCTAATGGCCGTACTTCAGGGTTTCGCCTGGGCACGGAATACCGTCCGAAAGGACAAACGTGTTTTTAATTACTCGTACTGCCATTTCCACAGTCCGCCCCTTTTGTTATTTGTGACATTTAGCCAGAGAACTACTGTACAGTTTTGCCTTCAATATAGCGAACAAACTCTCCTTGCCCCATGTCGGGAATGTTGGGAAGGGGAGTGTTGGTTGTTGACTCGGTCGGTTGTGGGCTGTTGCATTTGCCAATGCCAATGTTCAAAATCGCAGCCATTTCGAAGCGTTCAATGGCGCATTAAAATCCGATTGCCCGGCGGCTCGGCGGCGCGGCTCAGCGAGGCGCATAAATTCAATTTCCGCGCCATGAATTCCAATTCCATTAATTCCACTAAATTGACCCGCGCGCCATCTAGCGGCATGCGAGTGCACCATGCGACGGTCATGGAGCAACGGCCCCCAGTTCTTTCTCTCTCTCTCTCTATATTTTTTCTCTGTCGCCCTCGTTGCGCCAAGTTTAAAACGTGTGCGTCTGCTTGTGGGGATAGGAATGAGGTTGTGGATGTTGATGGAATGCCTGTGGAACGCAAGTGGATCTAGGGAGACCACAAAGGCACTCACCTGCCTTCGCCTGGGCAACCCAATGCGCACATAGAGACCTAAAACTGGTTTTTAATGTTGCTAACGAAAGCGGGAGCGCAATTGTTAAAGCTGCGGTTTTTGGGCGCCAAACAAGAACCGCATCAGGGGCAATGTTTTGTAAAGTGTCGATTAAAAGATTTCATTTTAACGACATTTAAGCCCGATTCGATTTTACATATCTCCATAACGCTTGCTCACAAAGAAACCAAAAATTATTTAAAAAAAACCGGTGAGAATTCCTTTAATAAACATATATACAAAATTGAGATATTTTTTAATTGTTATCAAATTTGTATACCCATATTTTTTTAACTCGGTAAATTGTTATTTCCTATATACATCCTAATTTACCCATGGGTTTGACAAACTGTTGCTAATCACATGTACGAATATACATTGTAATTAAATGGACTCACATCCAATAAGCATCAAATTTGCCATAACAATTACGACCATAACATAAATTCTGGCAACACCCAAACACAATTAAAATAACTGTCATTGTATTGACGTTAAATGGCAATTTAAACGAGTGCGTATCACTCTCGGCTTGTCTGTCGGTGTCTCTGCTCACTTCCCCATCCACCCGCAGTAGTATTTTAACCAATGCGTGCTCATCATCGTCATCATCATCATCATCATCATCATCGTCGTCATCATCATCAGCAACAGCATCGCCTTGGGTATTGAGCAGCACTTCCTCTTCACTCCGCACCGGCAGCTGAGCCGCTGCACTAAATAAATATTTTCACAGTGCGCAACCGAAATGACGGAAACTCCTGTATGGCAACACATTCAATAGATTTTCATCACTTGTACTGCGGAAAATTAAACAAACAACCCCAGATCCAACCCCAAACCACCAAAATCAGTTCCAATACCAGCCTTCAGCTGCAACTGCTGTTGCTGTTGTCCCCCATTTTGCTGTCAATATCGATTTTCCATGTTGGCCAGCCTGTATCGAGATTCAGTTTTGTGTAGCCGTGGAGTCTCTGTGGAGCCAGGAGTCTTCGCTGTCGAACAGGATTTCCTATGTTGCCTTTCCAGATAGCAAAAATTGTTTCCCTGTCGAGCTTCATATTCGATCAGAGAGCTTATGTGAACGGCACAGCGCTGTGCAGAAATGTTATTCAAGCAATATATATCTCTATAGTCTCTGGTTCAAATCTATGAAGTCAAATGTGTATATCTTAATATAAATTCCTACAATTACTAAATAAACATTTAATTGTAAATAGATGGATAGAAATAAATATCTTCATAGATGATTGATTCTATTGGTGCACACAATTGCTCAAAATATATTAACATATTTATACTTGAATATTAAAATACTTTGAGCTTGAAATCGACGTATTTTGGAAATGTATATTTTAAATTTGCAATTATCATAATTCAAAATATACATTCAAAGTAAAGCAAGTGATGCTACAGTGCTGACGACCACTGTACGGTAGCCGCCTGCTGTGGAAAGATGGCCAATGCATTCATTCAAATTCACGACTAAGCTTCACAATGGCAGCAGCAGTACTTCCTGTTTTCTACGTCCTGTGGGGGTGGTGGGCCAACCCCAAAAGCAGACCCGTGAAAGGGCGGACGGAAACGGCAACTGGAACGAGCGGCAACAAAGGCGCAACAAAGTCCGCAATGTGGGATCATGAATCAAGCGACTGTCCATAATTCTGTCGGCAGATAAAGCTATTACCGCCAAGCCGGATAAGTGCGCAGTCGGAGCGAGGCGTCACGAGTCGTGTTGCGCTGTTGTCTGCGCTGTTGTGCCCGTTAGATTAGAATTTAAATCCGGTGGCAGGCAGCAGACACCGAACCATCCCGAACCACCGAGCAGTCACCCGCCCAGAGTTGGTGGCGCGTGTGAGCAAACACAAAGCGGGCGTTTGACGCAGTCGTCGCTGGTTCGACGACCATTATGGATATCACCCCAAATGGTTTGGAATTGCGCTTTATGCTGCCACAGAGTCGTGATGGCCGCCAAGCAGAGTCTGTCATTGGGGTGGGTTTGGGTTATTCTTGGATTGCTCTTTCCTGGCACTGCCACTGCCGCTGGCACTGGTGGCTCGTGTGGACAGCGGCTTAATACAAACATTGCATAAATCTCATTGTGGCGTTTATTTTAATTTCTACGTAAACATAAACTACGAGCGCCAAGGGATGACCCAGCGGGTAACAACTGGGCGAACCACGGACAGAAAGCGTTTTACATTGCAAATTGTTGGGTTTTTTTTTCTAATGTTCTACTTACTTTCAACTGGGAATTAGTAACAAACGAAGAGTTAAGATCAAAACCCCTATTAAGTTGAATTAGGAATCCGCTAAAGGAGAAGTAAATACAGTAAAAACTTAATTTACAATATTAGGTGTTTACATATTCGTTGAAGTTTTTGTGGGCAAGCCTTGTTTTCGTAAAGGCCGGATTAGTTTAGTAGAAAACACACTTCAATCATTTAAATCATCAGTAGAATTTAGTACAAATACTTATGTGGCTACAGTGACTTATTTGATTTTGCCATATGAATAATTTAAATATTTCATTCGATTACAAAGCTGGCTGAGCAAAATTATAATTACAAAAATAATTTGATTCGTTATGCAAACCCTCGTAATCAGAGCAGATTCCCGGCAAAGAGCCACTTGTGCTGATTGTCCCCAGAAAGGAATATTTTCTCATGCATCGCCCGCGGCCAGCCCAGGCCAAGTGCCACCTTAATGAACTGCTGCCAGTTGAGGGTCGAGGCACGGAAAAGAAAGGAAAAAAAAATCAGCAATTTAATGTTGCATTTTATCGCCCGGCGAAGACGCTGCCTTATCAGGGGCAGTCGAGCCCAGGGCAAAGGTGAAGTTGATGAGGTGGTTGCCATTGCCTGTTGTTGTATCTATTTGGTTGGGGGAAGGATAGGATGCCGTGTTTGGTGGTGGCATGTTCTCGGTTGTCTCGGTTCGTGTCCGGGTAATTTGGCAGCAGCTTTGTATAAATTTTTTATAGGTAATACACTCAAGGAAACGGCACTTAGAGTCATCATTACAAGCGTTCTGGCTGCAATAACAGCCCATCTTGCACATAGTTTTCGCAATTTACTTGATCCTTGGACGGACGGAGGGGAGTCCCAGGAGTGCTGGATGTGTATTGCGTACGAAACTGGTAACTGCTGCCGTCAAGTGCCCAAAACAGTCGATTAGACATATTTAAGCCAGCTTCGAATGGCATTTTCATCATTTCCAACGGCCCATTAAAGCCACCGGCTGCAACCTGAAAACCTTCAGGGAAAAATATGAAAAACTGTCTAAGACGAAAGCCTAGCATCTTAAGCACTCAGTCCTAATTGCTACAGACAATGCAATATATACAGCCCTAAAGTCTAGACAAATCGCCTGACATTCAATTGAGTTACTCAACGTTATTTGTACGCCCCTCTGATTTCGAATAGCTTCTAATAATGCAATTGCTTTTTGATTTGCACTTCTTCGCTTCCACTTTGTTATTGGCCGATGGGCAGCGAGGGCAACGTGCGCATTTCATAAATCCTTGCTTCATTTTCGCTACATTAAACGTCAAAATATGAACCCATTTCGGCAACATTTTGCACAGTGCTGCCAGCGCACAGAATTGCTCTTGCCACTAGCCCATTATATCTACAACAACAACAACAACAACAACAACACGGGCAACGACAACGGCATCAACAGCAAAAGCAACAGCAACAAAAGGAGCTACACTGAGGTCCGCACACGGCCAAACACTATTATAGCAGTATAGAACGGACGAAAAGAAAATTCGCACACACAAAGAGAAAAGCACAGCGTGCGCGAAAGATAAAAACGGAAATAGTCGACCACCGGATGCTTTACAATCTTTTCAGATGCATAACGTTTGCCAGAAACTTACAGATTATGCCCAAATATAGCAACACTACGCAATTACAAGAAATGTTTTTCTTAAGGTAGTAACAAGAGTAAAATAATGACAGCCTCTTACAACATTTTTAATGACCTTTGGTAAACATTCAAATTTGTATGTTGGATTATTAAAAACTAAGAGATCTTTTTTCCTAAATCATTTTTTTTTTTTGTTAAGAGCTCTAAGTCATAGTATACATTCGATTAATAAAGAAAAGCTATCAGATATAATGTCAAGCACTTGTTATCGCATTTCTCTAAGTGAACTGAACTTCTCGGAACACGGTAAGAAATGCCCCAACTTCTTTTATTTTTTTATTATTTTTTTTTGCTTTTTTTTTAGCAAATTATAGCAATGCATATATTTTAGAAAATGCCATTAAATGAGCCATAATAATAATTTCTCTACGCTTACGTACAATGTTCAAGCATTTTCTTTCGTTTAATTTCTCTTCCAGCCTTAAGCGAGTATTTAATTCTTAAAGTACAAATATTTAAAGTTTTTCTGCATGGCTTTGAAAAATTCTATCCGTGGTCTTGGTCAATGATATGCATAGAACCTTTGACAGCCAGCTCGCGGAGCAATTTCATCTTAACATGCATGAATTTTCACAGAAACGATACCACTGAGTATCGTTCTTGTTGTCCATTGTCGATACCACTCCGCACGTCCCACAACAGCAACAGTAACAGCAACAACAATAACAACTCATATGGGGCATGAACCATGGGATTTTCGAGTAGCATGGCTCCCGTTGCAATTACGAGTATTTTTTAACTGCTTATTGCGTTTTGGTCGATGTCGAACAGAAACACAAATACAAACATATACATATACATATACATATACATATACATACACATAGTTCCGTTAGCAACAGCAAGCAACCCCCTCACATCCCAGGAGACCGTATCAGCCACAGCAACAGCAAAAAGCAACACAACCAACTGAATTTCATTCGATTTCAATGCGAGGAGGATCTCAAAAGCTGTCCAATAAAAATTAACGACTTACGCACACAAAGTGCGCAAAATATTGGAAAGGAAGCAGGGTGGTCGGTGCTGCAGGACCCTTCGGCATTCGGCATTCGGATTTCAAATTGAAATTTTAATTTTGTTGAAAAAGCAATTGTATTGTAAATTTGTAATGTAACTTAATTGAACACGTTTAAAAGTTGAAAGTTCTTAACTTTTTTTGTCCATATTTTGTTCCTTTGTATTTGAAAAAGACCAACAGAATAATTAAATGAAGCAAAATAATTTTCATATACATCTTGTAAATAGTTAAAAAATAATTGGGCTTATGTGATATATACTCATTTGAGTATTTGACAGTATATCACGGATTTTGACAGAAGCGGAGTCGTTATATTAAACCCAATTGTGTTTGGTATTGCTCTTCAGCATTATAGATTATGTATATATGTATATCGGATACATGTGTGTAGCCAGGTATGTGACCTACATATCAACTTTATATATACGACATATGCTTTAGATTAAAATGTATGAAAAATATGCACTTTGGACGAAAAGCTGAGCGAATATAAAATTAATTTAGTTAACAACTGCAAATAATGTTAATTTTATGTTTCGAAAGAAATAATACAAATTCTGCAATTTTAATTTTAATAGTACATGTTTTTGGACATCCAAATAAATTTATAATTATACTTCTCAGTGTGTGCTTTATTAAATTTTGATTGCAATTTATAAACACCCAAAAAAATAAGCAGGCCTATGCTGAAAATCATGAGATTACAAATTTCTTCATCGATTGTCACTCGAAAACTACAGGCAATATTGTGTGATATGCTGATATGCCGTTAGAAAGAAATGGGTTAGGCTCGTAAAAGCTGTTATCCTTGACAATCTTGTTAGCAAACACAACATCATTAAAAATCGCTGCTTCACTTTTCTCAATTAAGTGCACGAATATCGTAATTTTGCGACTAAAATCAAATTTATTTCGATGGGCGAAATCTGCCAAAGCTGCAGTAAACTTGTTCGGGTGAAGCTGTTGGGGGGGGGGGGGGGGTTGGCTCACAACAGAGCAGCCGCACAGGAGGTCGTAACAATATTTTCACGTTTTGCCTAAGTCCGGAATGAGTTTGTGCAATTTATATGGCCGACAACCCCAACCGCCGTATCTGTTTCTGTTCCACGTTCCCTTTTTCTGCTCAGACTCCTGCTCCGGAGCCCGCACCAATGTCGACCCATCCAATCCGAAACGCTGGCGAGGAGGAGGTTGGGCAACCAACAGGCAGAAGGCAACAGCCAGTGGAGCTGCTGCCATTATTTTGATACTCAAGGCTATTAACGTTAATTTTCGTTAGTTACGTAATACGTATTCGAAAGCACCTTACACACACACACACACACACACACACTCACACACACACACACACCCATACGCATCTTCCCGCCTGCAGCATTCACATACATATCCAGTTTCATTACGCAGGCATCCCAACTCAATATGCCGGAGCTCTTCTTTTGCCCGGGGGTAAACAAGCATCTACCATGTGATTGCGTGTGGGCGGGTCGTAGTCGGACCCGGGATCGGGCTGCCACACACACATACACAAGCACGTCCCCTCACCTGCACATCCCCCTCGGTATCTCAGCTCTGGCCGGAGGCCGTTGGCATTAAAGAGATTTACGAGTACATGATTTTGCATGTTCGGTGCCCCTGATGCCATTTAGATTCGCTTAGGTACATTTCCATCCTTGCCACCCACACAAGCTCGTTCGGGCACCCAGTCATGCACACACACTCTCACACATACAGTACGTGTGTGTATTTGCGTACGCACTTAATGGGCCATTAGTGCTATCAAATACGCATAAATATTTGCACTTGCCAGAAGTTCATGCAGACAGACGGACGGATACAGATACAGATACATATGTGCAGTCGCAGATACAGATTCATGTGACCATGTTTTTAAGTCGAGAGCCCTTGGGCATACTACAAAAGTATTTGCAGTTACCAGTTTATTGCTGATGCGTTCATAATACTCATTGTTGAACCCTACATCTTATCTGGCTAATACAATCTGTATTATATGTATTGAAATTAAATGGATATTTGAGGATCCTTAGTCACATTCTCATTAGATAAAAATATACATTATCTACATTATCAAAATACATTTGGTTGGGTGTATATCAAAAGCTGCACATATAATTTATCATCCATATATGTGATAGGGCTTTTAAAACATGGATTGACATTTAGAACATAACTACGTTTAAAGTTGGAAAGCGATTCTAATCCGAAATTCATCTTAGAATTATACTCCCAAAAAGCTTGTAGGTACGGGTAACCATAACCTCGTCAAAAGTGATTTGTGATGACATCAGTATTAATGATTTTATAAGTTATATATTTATATCATATTCAGAGCTAGAATTATGGACATAAAGATGAAAGAGAACAAAATCCCCGACATGAGTCGATGTGTATCATCCAACTGATTGTGCCATCGATAGTAAAACGGTTTTATAGCAAGGGCTCCCCGATGAGTTCCTTGCCACAGCCAAAGCTGAAACAGAAGTCACCCGCAAATGAACAGAAAGAGATCGCAGGTGGCGATGTCCACTTGAACTAAATCCAAAATTATAGGGAGCAGAGGATAATAGAAAATATGCTTTGAATTCTGAATTGGTTAGTTTGCCAATGGTATTCCGAGATTGGCTACTGGTAACGTTGCCTCCACAATCCTAATACAAATACAAATACAATACGAGCAAACTCGACACGCGACGCACTACTAAAGGTCACAGGCTGATCATCACTCCACGCTGTGGATGGATTTCCGCATTGTACACTAAGGAGATGGCAGCGCCACTGGTGGCCAGCATGTAGCGACATAGGTTAAGCACGGATCAACATGGTCCATACGGGGATGTAATGGAGCAGTTGGACTTAATTTAATTGTATTACATATGTATATATATATGTAACAATAATGGATATGCAATTTAATATATAATATCTACGTGAAGTGAGTGCAATTAAAAAATGTATTTTTGTCCTGAATTTAATATTGACTGGAATTCTGCAGGTCAATTAGCGAATGCTTCGGATTACAAATGAATTTCGTGAATGTTAAGACATTTATTTTTGCCACCGCATTCTCATATAGACGTCAATTAATTTCCATTTCAGTCTGTAGAATTATACATTTAAATTCAGTTTCTTTTATCATTTGAATCGCGAGCGCAGCAGCGATCGTGCTGCATTCGTAATTAACGATCAAGGAACTCGACCCGAACATTTTAATCAGCCCCAGCCCTGTGACAGCGCACATGGCGGCGTATTCCATTTATTTATGAACCACCGTGTACCATTCAAGGGAAACCAGCGAGCAGGTAAACGAAATGAGAAATTTATCAAATTTATTGCCGCGCATGAATTGAGATATAATTCAAGGAAATTACAAAAGACGCCGGAGTGAGTAACAAAAAATGGTTGCTTAAAAAACCAATAAATAATCTGTCAGACAGAAACAATAGCCGCTCTCCTGACCAACTGCTCGTAGGCTATACGTTAATTCCTGATGCCTTCTACCATTGGTTGTGATCCGCTGTTCGCTGTTCGCTGTTCGCTGTTCCATGGAAAACATGGCTGCTGCTCAGAAGCAATCGCGACTACGACAACGACGACGACTCACTCGATGGCCTCATGCTGAGCCGTAATTAAAAGTCATAAACAATTTTTATGGCCACTCGTATATTTGTCGCTCAGCTGCGGCCACAGACTGTCAACTGTTTGGCCCTGGTCCGATTTGCATGCTGGGGCAACTCGTGGGAAGCTGCGACTAGTTCTTAAGCAGGTACTCGCATACTGAGTTAACTTAGAGCACTGCCCATTTTAAGCGACAGGTGAGCAGACGCATTCTTTTAATTAATTAATGATTACATTTTCAATGCTACTGAGGTCCACACAGTTGCACTGTAAAATCAACTCCACCCAGTCACATTCCTCAAATTGTATCTCACTGAACCACAAAGATAGAGAGAGAAGGAAGTTGGCATTAATTGGACTTAATGTGCAACTAAATCATTTGACAAAATGTAAATTAATATTTATGCGTTTGTGCAGTTGTCGTTGCTCGTTGTTCATTTAGCTGGACATCCAGTATTTAATATTTTTGTTGTTATTGCATTCAGGACGGCAGTCGAGGCAAATAAATTCATAAATGCGCCCCATTACCAATGAATTTGAAGTGTGAAACATAATTTTTAATTACGCGCTGAAAGTGCCCATAACCAAACAGCAGAAATTTCCCGTATATAGCGGTAAATATTTGTGCTTAACTAGTTATAATCGAGCATAATGCAAAATATAGAAAAAGTTGGTAAAGACTTAATAAATAAATACATTTTTTTTGTGGGCTCCACTGCCAAATCTTAAATTTCTTACACATAAATTTAGTTATACGGTGAACTGAAATTAAAGAAGTTAGTATAAGCCGGACTTCATCATATTAAATCAAATAAATTAAATGAGAATGAAACTGAGTAACTTTTGTTGTTTCCCAAAACAAATTATTATTTAAAACCCAAATGATTTATGCAAGTTATTTGCAACCTCAGCGTATCGTTTTAGTGAGTGTGCTTATTTATTGCCGATAAATTGTCAAATAGACTCAATTTCTACGAGTCAACTTCATTTTGCACTAAGATGCGATTCGCGATGGCCAACCTCAATGGCGAAATTAGCTCAAGGAAAACGCTGACTTTGCCGGTGAAACACTCAAAAGCAGCGCATGTGCATAAGCGACCATATTTGGCTCCCCTTGGCTGCTCCTCTTGCGAATGGAGTGGCAGCATGGAGAGATGGCCAACGAAGGTGAAACTGAAAGCCAGTCGCTGTAGCTGTTGGCTGTGGCGAGCAAGAATTTCGTCCTCGTCCTTGTCATCGTCGTCATCCGCGCTATTGTCGTCGCAGTCGTCGTATTGATTTTAGTGGGGCATTTACGTGCGATTATCGTTTAGTCGGCGATGCCCGAAGTATTACGAGAATTGTTATGGCCACCGAAATAGCGCCATCGACACGATACCACGATGCTACCAGCAATTGCCACCATTCTCCCCCGCTACTGCACTCGGTTAGAAGCGCCCCAGACAGCAGCTGCCTCAAACTTGTTCGAACTGCATTTCAAGTTGTTGCTTACAAAAATTGGCATCAGTTCGCCATCAGTTTATTTTTGGAAAAATATTAAAGTTCAACCAACCTCTTGAACAAAATATTTTACACCGATTTAATATTGCCTCAATTTATTTTAGATACACCAAATTATACTTATTATCAACTATAGTTTCTTAAATTGTTGAATTATCGAAGCCAAAAGTCGATTTGTTATTCATAAATTAAATTATATTTATTTTATTTTCTAAACTAATACGTCTATTGGGTGCTTTAAAAATCCGGCAAGATGACAATAAGCACATCGATAAGTGGTGATTGATTTTATGATGAATGATTGATTATTATAATCAAGAAGTGTAGGATACCGAATTATATTTCCATTAAAACTTTTAAAGCGCTCATCCATCGACTTTGAAGATTGAAAACTTTGTGATCAATACAGTTTTGCAAATATATTTCAGTTTCCTAACAGACTCTTTTTAACTACTTTTAAAAATACTGTTGATCCAAACACCATTGAATTGAAAAATGCTTATTCTTCTATTGATTTCTCTTAACTTAAGTATTATGCTCCCTTATGTAATCTTCTCACCAATCCCAAACAGCCCAGCAGCCGGAACAGGGAACAGGGAACACAAGGCATGAAGATAAGCGAGCCAAGGGAAGAGCTGACAAAAAAAAAAAACAACAAAAAAAACAACAACAACGTGGAAAGGATGCAGGAAAATTGCTTTCATATTTCAGGTGATAATGGTTTCCTTATGTGAATTTACAAAACATTAAAGCTTCTGTATGCGGGGTACACATAATTTCCCCAAAAAGCAATTCACGTTAATGGCGCAAAAATCCCAAAGGGATAAGGCGGCAAGAAAAACGCCAAAAACAACAAAAAAGCAAATAACAAAAAAAAAAAAAAATCGCTTGACTTTTTCTCCACCAATGATGGCAAAAGGACATCCGAAGATACGAACGCGATGCGCGACGGAGCCGCTGCCTCGTTGTTTATTGTAATAGCCACTGTACCGGCGCCGCCGCAGGACCCTTAGCCCCAACCCTCCATGGAGGATATACGAGATTAGAAACGTGGTTGAGACTGCGCAAAAACCGAAACGATATGCGCACGCCAAGCAACTGGAGCCACGGAGGGTCAGGTGTTACTTGGTAAATTGTTGGAGCAGTGACTTGTGTTCGATTTTCTCGTATTGCCCTTGTGGGAAATTTCAGCATTGCAGCCGCGCATCTTTTAATATTTAGTTTTCGTTTTCCTTTTTTACGTTGTGAAAATGCCACGAAAAATATATGTATTCTTGGATTCCCACTGTGCGCTGTGAGAAGAAGGTCACTGTACAAGCATTTCTATTCATCTTTTACCTGTTTGGTTTTTTTTCCACTCTTGCGATTTGATGTACAAAGTACACAGCTGAAGCTAATAACCGTGAATTATGAAATGGTTCGAGCCGCCTTGTGTTTTTTAATGTGTTTTGCAATTAACCTTGGCAGCATTTTTACTGGTCACATTTCATTTGATAACTGCTAAAAATCACAAAAGATTGTCCTTGAAGCATGATAATGTTTTTAGCGTATCAGTAGTGTAGTTTTATCTTATACATTTTATTATTGACTACTATGACCTTGGGCTAGGGTATCAATAAACGCTCACTGCCGATAATTGAATAATCGAGGGTATTAAAAATAAGCTTTAAGGGATTTTTTTATTTAAATTCATTTAATAAAATTAGATGATATTTAAAACCAACAAATACAAATAATTCATGTTTATTTGTAAATCTAGTTTGGCATTTGGAAATACTATTTATCCTTCATCCAATGAAATCGAAACTTTTAAAAAAAAATATTTGTTTAATAAACATAAGCTCCTAGGAAAAAAAATTATACATACAATAATTATTTATTTATTTTAATTATTTTATTTAGGGATTAATGTTTTAAAGAAAATAAATACTTAATACTAGAATCCGACTAATACAAATTCAAATATTTTGATAGTGGCAGAGAAAATGCCACCTTGCCGCATCCTGTTGCATACCAAATGTTTTCGGTGTGCTTAATCCTGCCATTCAAATGTTTATCTTTCGATGTGAGGCGCCATTAAACTTAAGCGAAACGTTTTCAGAATTTTGAACGACTTAAAGGCGTCGAAATTAGGCAAAAGCAGCCGGCAGAAAGTAACAGCTGCAAAAAATTAAATGCAAATTAGAAAAACTCTTAAAAAATACAATCGCATTAGTCTCAGATGTGAGAAATGTGATATAGAAATACGACTACTTTCCTGTCTACCCACAAAACCCGCACCCACACAGATACAATCTAAGTTGTTGTGTTGTGTATGTGTTTGTGTTTGTGTTTGTGTGTTGATGCGAGCGAAGTCATTTTTCTTGAGACCAGGCCCCACACCTCCCCTGGCACAGAGCATACGAAAGCAATTTAGTAAGCTGTAGCTTGCCAAGTTTGAGGCCAAGTGGCGGCACGGGAAATGGAAAAGCAAACCCAATTTCCTTCCTTAGGACGCAGCCCGGCCAAATGGAATCTGCTGCGGCATGCTACTTGCCACTTGCCACTTGCTACGTGCGCTCCCCCAAAAAAAAACATCACGACCAAGACGACGACTAAGACGAAGACCAAGACCAAGACCAAGAAACGCGCGCGTCTTCGCAATAAATCTTCTTTACGAGCGCACACTCTGGCAACAATGGCCGTGCTCAGCCTCAACCTCAACCTCACCCTCATTTCCATCACCAACATCAACCCCAACCACAACCCCAATCCCAATCCCAATCCCTGTCTTAGCCCCTGCCTTGGCCAAGGTCTTGCTCTTGCTTTCTCCCTTTTCAGTCTTTCTCTCTTTCTCTCTCTGTCGCTGGCATGGTATGGGGAAAAATGAACCTAAGCAAACTATTCGAATGGCATTTCGGGCCAGAGAAAGACCCCAAGATGCTATTGCTGCTGCGGATGCTACTGATGAAGAAGAAACAGTTGGAGGCAGCCCAAGAAATGCGGCAAAGCAAACAAACGGCAACGGGGCAGCAGGAGTTGGCTTTAAGGGATGGGTTGTGCGGCAGGCAGCCATGTTGCTCTCGCCATCGTTGCGGCTCTCGCTCTTCGCTGTTATTCCACTCAGGAATTCCGCACAGCCACCCCCGGCGCAATGGCAACGGCAACGGCAACGGCAACAGCAAGAGCAACAGCCGAAGCAGCAGCGGCGGCAGCATCCGGCGAACGGCAGCTGTCAGAATGCGAACGCATGAAATGGAAAAAAATGGCATTTAAGAAAAGCGAAACGAGAAAAATAAGGAGCTAAACGACTTTGGAAATTCCATTTGGGCAAACAACAGGCAGCCCCTAAAACAGCCCCAACCACCCACACCAGTCATCCCTATGAGCTTGAGTTAGAGTTCGCGTTCGTTTTGACTGTAGACCGGGCCGGTTGTCCTCTACACGAATCTTCTGAGGTCGCTATATTCCAAACATCTGGCGCATAAGACGACATTCGTTGCGCTTTTAGTTGTCATATCTGTAACGTCAGTGGAAACCCCTTGCACAAGTTGTCACTTGGTCTACACCCACAGATCCTACATGCCGCTGCAAAGTTTCCACTTCCCACATGTTCGTGTCTACTTATGTATTTCAGTAACGGGCAACGTTGCGGCACATAATGCAAATGGCATAAGAGAGACGAGCCAACGGCATCCGATCCAATATTTGCGCCAATAAATAAATTTAATGTACAAACTCCGGGCATGCGAGAGAATATTAAAAACGAAAATTATATTCTATCCAGAAGCTGCGATGCACACAAGCACACACACAAACAAATAGATTACACATATACATACATATGTATACATATTCATGGTAACTCAACTTAACTTTTTGCCCCGGTTTAACATGTGTGTGCACATTTGGATAAATATAATTATGAAACGGAAAATTGAAAATTGCATTCATTTGAATGAAAAAACTCAGACATATTCATGAGGAAATTTTAAATTATTTTGCTGACTTCTGATACAGAGCAGAGAAAAAACTGGAAAATGCTCTTCTTTATATTGAAACAGAAAAAAATTGAAGCATAGCTCGCTTTTAATCATAACCAACTACTTATTATTATTTTTTTTAAGGATATAACTCTTCGTATCTTTCTACAAGCTCCATCTGTTATCTCATATTAAGGTTATTTTTTTGCTGAAAATTACTGCTTCAAAAGTCTTGTATAACTTATATAAAAATCTAAATCTCTCCTCATTTCTTCTATTCACTTTCACACATACTCCTTCTTTCGTTTCCTCAAAATTAGATTGTCATTTTTTAACGAACTTCAAGTTTCCTGATTTAGTTACGTCCCTTAAGAATATACCCCATTTATTTATTTAAACTATCAAAACGGTCATATGGATAATTTTTAAATTATTTGGCACTACGTTGTTTAAGTTATATGAATTTATTTACTTTTTTAATTATTTACTTATACCAACAATTGAACAAATATAAAATATTTAGAAAAAGGAATGCATTTTAATTGAAAAATTAATTGAATCAAATTGGCAAGTAAATATATTTTATATATCATTATTTACAGACTTGTCGGATATTACAGAAATTCCTGTAAATAACGGCAAGGGGATTTATACACACATGCACACACTCTCACACAATGGAATACACAGCATGCACATATGTTAAAGATACAATCCCATATCTTCGAAAAGTTAATGTACGATAAGTGCTTGTCTTATGTGCGTGTGTGTTGGAATATAACGCACTTTGCAATCGGAACACGTATCGTTCATGTTTGGTGATTATAAAGTTTTAATGAATACGCAATACAGCTCCCCCAAAACACCCGTTCCACAAATTCAGCACCGATGGCAATTTGGAGTTGGATGCACGTTGCTGGTGCTTGTTTCGGTTCCCTTTCTCGGATACAACAACTGCAGCGGCATTTTATTTTTACAGCGACATCGAGAGAAAGCTGTGAGCCTGGCAGGATATTAACACGTACATGTGTACCAGCGCAGGATGTGCGAACATCCAACGTCCTTACAACGCATAAATATGAACGACTCCTAAGAAGAGATGGCAAGCCACACACCCCTTTTCCTGTAATTCGCCATTCAATTGGCTTGCGTGTCGTGTTCCCCACGTTCGACCTTTACGGCCGTATTCATATCCGACGTTCCACCAGTGGAAATGAGCTCAGGACTGCCATTTGTGATCGTTAAAACGCACGCTTTGTCTTTGCGAATGTCATTTGCGCTTTTAATATCCACAAAACATGCCAAATATTTAAAGACTCCACACATATTTACAAACTCTTCCACAAGAATGTTTTGCATACTATTTAAAGACTGAATATTAGAGATAAATATAAAGCATTCTTAGATTATGACTGCTATCGATTCGTATATAGCCTAAACACCACTAAACACTCATACTGTATGAATAACAAATTTGACTCATGTGTGGTCTGTCTATCAATTAAGATAAAAGCAAAAAACAACACAACCGCAAATTGAACAAGCACAGCCAAACAAAAAAATAAAAAAGACGAAAAAAAATAAAGACAGAGGAAAACAATGGATGCCTGAAGAAAAACGCCATTGAAAGGGACGTTGATTGGATTTATGGCTAAATACAAAGACACCAGCGCAGTAGGGTGCGCTGCTAGGTAAGACAAAGAAACTGGTTTTCGGCCACTCCTCCGCCTTGTGAAGCCGGCATCAATGTCGGTATCGTCATGGACCAATACCAGTGTAGAATTCGGCCATAATTTTAATTTGTCGTCGGCACACTCAGAGGCGAAAAAGGTCATAATCAACTGGCAACATGCCGGCCAATCCGCAGCGTAATTAATTTTCAACAGTGCAGCTTGTCGGAGTGGTTGCTGTTCTTGTTATTGTTGTTGTTGTTTGTGTTCATTAGTGGTTCGCGCTGAACAGGTAACACTGGCTGCGATGAGGATGATTATGAAGTTGACGTTTAAATTGATTGTCAGCCGGGCAAAGAGAGAACTTTTAGCGGGTGTAAACACAATTTTTCTGAATTTGATATCTATATTGCGAGTACAATTTTCATTAAAAACTACGAATTATGTTAAATATGAATTCAAACTCACTTAAAACATTAATTCATTTCAGTTAAAATAACTCTGAATGCGCGCATTTAAAATAAAATACAAAATTGCAGTTAGTTTTTCTTTTTTTGAAAGGTTAGGTGAAATTTTTAATTTAGTTTGTTTGTTAGAAAAACTTTCAATATATTCAGCACCTCCATTTGCACAAACACATAATTTTGAAAAGAATTCGTTTTTGTTACGATTTTTTTTTAGTAAATTAAAACAGCAAACTTTTGTTTAGGATACCTCTGCGTTAATACCAATAACTTCAACTTAAATCGTATTAAACAAATTTTAAAATGAATCTAATTCTGAGCAAAATCTGTCATTATCACATAAACTATCAAAATGTAAGTATACGACAATAAGGCTGCCAACTATGCAAGGCTTGAATTCGTTTTTGAATTGCACATTTGGCAGAACATTAAAACGCCACCAAAAAAGATTCAACACAACATTTGGGCCATTCAAAATAGGGGCTCTGAGGTGGCTGAGGGTTCTGGCCTTCGTTAGCAAGTGTCCTCGAGCGTCCAGCCAGCTGGATCTTGATTAGAATTCTTAAATATTTATAAAACAACAACGACATGGCCCATTGGGCTCACCAAAAGCAAACAGGTAGAAACACTAGCACCTCCCCTCCAAAACCCCTTTGCTTCATAGTGTGCATGAGGCTGGTGCCACGTCCAAATGAGGTGCGCATGTGGGCAGAAGGAAATTTGCATAGAAGGCAAATAAATGAAACAACAGTTAGCCGCGTACGAATCGGGTTATGAAATTAACATTTGGAGATGGGTTCACATTGAGCTAAGACTACGGATACGGCGACGTCAACGGATACGGATACAATTGAAGCCTGGCCCCAACTCTGTACCCTTGCTGAGCTAGCATTTGCCACTTGGCCGCAGCTAAAAATGCGAAAAGTCGACAAAAGTCTAAAAAGTTTTCGGTCTACCCTAGCGAAACGAAATGAAATTTTCAGTTGACTTGCCAGCATCACACGCCCAGCTCCCCTCCCAACACGCCCACCTCATGAAACTGCCAGGAATGGGATATTCTGCTGAGTGCAGCGGTGCTGGCATCCAAACAGAATCTGGGACGTTGGCAACAGCAGCAGCAACAACAGAAGCAGGAGTAGGAGCAGCAGCGAGGACACAGTCGACACATTTAACGATTATTGCCGTCCATTAAAAATAACAAGCAAAAGTTTTGCGCATAAAGCCGCTTCGGGGATTCATTCAGCGAATCCAAAGGCGAGCAAACTCTTTTACCGAATCCTTTCTCAATTGCAATTGTTGATCCTTTGGCAACTGTGAGCTCTTCGGTTTGTCGCAGCTCTTTGCAATGAAATCGCAAAAGTTTAAATTCAATTCAAGCCAAGTGCGCATTTCTTCGATTTGCATTACCAAAATTGTTTTTGTTTGAATTTAGATAAGTTAAAGTTTTATTTTCGAAGGCTTCCGAGCCAGGCAATTTTGGTTTTCTTGTATGTATTGTATTGTATGGTATTTCTTATGTACATCGGCTACAGCCCTTAATCCAAGAATGCGGTTATATAGCGATAAATGCAATCTTCGAAATATAAGAGTATAAATTAATGTCTACATGTGAAAATAGTTCCATTCAATATATGTGATTTACAACTTTTCCAGATGTACATTCAGCGGTAAGGCCAAAAGATAATAGTGAATGTCTGCAACTTAATCAAATACAGAAGTTATACACACAAATCAAGTTGCAAAACAAAAAAACACAATTCTAGCTGATTGGGATAGCCTGTGCACACACCAGTGAGAACACATAGGTTGCTGTATTGGCTAAATCCAATCCGGTACAAATTGTGGCATACTCTTATGGGCATACTCAAATGTAAGTTAAGTTCAATTCTTCTACGCTTAACGTATTCGTATATTTCGTAAAGAGCTATATATCTTTAAAATTATATTTAAAAGAAATATTTAAAGTAATAGTGTAACAGAAGTATCTCAATGTTAAGATTGGAATGCAGCTTTAGCTCAGTGAGTATTTTAAATATACGTTACTTCTGTATTGCCTCTCATAAGCTGACTGCAATGAATTTGTCATATTAATGAGCTTTACATTGTGCAGCGAAAAACGTTTACATTTGAATGGCAAGTCTGTTACTTTCTTTTCTAAATTTACAGAAAAAAGCAAATTTTAAAGTAATTTCGTACTAAAAATAAATTAAAAAGAATGAATTTACTGTTAATATAGCTCATTTTTAAACGTTTTCGTATTTATTGCTGTAATAAGTCAAATATGTAAAATCGCATTCTTAACAGAAAACTCCAAAACTTAACAGTGTTACAAGATATGTATTTATTTATTTGCCGCTTGCGGTCACACGGACGCATTTAGAGCATGCGAAATTACAAATCAAAACAATTGGCACTAAATAATAATAAGTAAACCACAGAAATGGATAATGTAAGAGAACTAATACAATTCCTGCAACCAAATCAGCGGCTGGACCTCAAAGCAGTGGCACTGACTCACGTGCTAAGTAAGTGAATCAAAGATAAGAGAAATTAAATTTAAACAAAGTGCGGCAAATGCAACACGTGCTCGGCTGCAAGATCTAAAAAAAATAAATATAAAATTATAAATAATTCCAAATATTTTGTAGGTCTGACTGGAAGTGCTGAGGGCAAAGAGGCCATACTCTCGCTGGACGACATGCTGATGGCCATCTTTGGTCTGACCCTCGATGACAACGCTACAGTTTCAAAGGATGCAGTTCTCAGTCTGATTAACCTGACGGCCGAGGAGACTGGCGCAAACAAAGTCTACGAGCTGGCGAAGCAAGTGCAACCCGTAAGCTGAAGTGAATGAAAAGTGCGAACTCTCATCATTTAATACAATTTACAGAGATTCGCTATTGTAGAATTGGCTTCCAAGCAGATCTGCGACGAGCAGGCAGAACTTGCGGATGCATGGAGCATGGTGTTGAGCAATTTGAGTCGCGTCGAGGCGCTCGTATACTCTATACTGGATACATTAGAACTGACGCTTCCTCAGCTAGCCAAAGTATTTGCCAAGCTGGAGTACAATAAGAAAAAGTGCAAGCTGCACTATTTGGCGCCCATCTTCTGTAATCTTACCCAAGTGCCGCGTGGTCGTGAGCTGTGCTGTCAACCCAAGTATCAGCTGCTGGAGAAGCTGCTGCCCTTTGCCTCGTTTGAAGAGAGCGTGGTGCGCCGCGGTGGCACCATTGGCATCATCAAAAACATATGCTTTGATGCAGTGTATCACGATGTTATATTAAACGAACAGGATGACATATTGGTAGCCATACTGCAGCCGCTGTGCGGGCCAGAAGAGTTCACAGACGAAGACACGGAGAAGCTGCCCATTGAGCTGCAGGTGAGTAGCCTGCTGTAATTGTCCTTCTGTATTATATTTAAATGCGTCCGCTAATCCATGTGCCAGTACCTGCCTGAGAGCAAGACTCGCGAAACGGATCCGGATCTGCGCAGGATGTTGCTGGAATGCCTGTTGCAATTGTGCGCCACTCGCCGATGTCGCGAAGTGCTGCGCGCCAAAGGCGTCTATGAAATACTGCGCGAGTACCACAAATGGGAGGCGAAAGTGGGTCGCGAAAGCGAGTGCTTGCTGGCTTGCGAGAACGTTGTGGATATTCTGATAAAGTAAGTTGAATCTTCACTCATTGATTGTTCGAGCTAAATATCATGTGTTAACAGAAAAGAGGATGAAATTGGACTGGACAATTACAAAAGTGTCGAGGTGCCTGCAGATCAGGCTGACAAGTTTGTGCAGGAGGATGCCGCCTATGTGAAGAGTCTTTTAGATTAGTGCAATACACTACCTAACTGTAAATATAGATATATATAAATAAACTCGTAAGGACATCTTGATTTTTCAATATATGAATGCGGTTTTATTAAGAAATGTTTATAGTTCTTGTGTGTTTGTGTTTTCTATCTTAATTAGCGCTAGAAAAAGTTGTACGCACGCATTTAAATGCAAAAGAAACAGTTGTAATTCAATTCGATTAGTTTTGGTAGCATCATTATCTAGTTTTCCGCTTGCGCTTAAATGTAAATATAAACTTCTTAGGTGCTAAATACATTTGCATTCAAAAATGTGTAGCAACTGTTTTGCCATGAAACGTTTCAATGTTTTGTTTTATACATTTTGTTTGGTCGTTCATTAAATGTACTTTGATTTGGATTTGTATTTGTATATGTTAGTTGTGTTGAAGAATGCTTTAATTATATCGGTTGTTAGCCAATCAGGTGCTTAGTTTGTTGAAAACATTTGCTTTTGATTAAATACTTTTGTTGCATTGCACGCAGCGATTTCAGCAAAATTTTGTTATCATATCAAAAACTTGTGCAAACTCTTTCTTTTGTATTTTTTTTTTTTACATAGTTTTAATTTCATTTGAATGCGGAAACCATTGCAAGCTCGCTTAGTGTAAAAAGTAAACATTTAATCGTCAACATAAAACGGTTTTAAATGGTAACTATAATTTTCAGGTTATAGTTAACAATTCTTATTTATAAAATGCTATTGTTGATCTCTTAAGCTTTGCACGTAGATGTGGCTTGGTCCTATTGGTATTTCATTTTCATTGGAGTACGTAAAATGTAGTTAGACTTTATAATTAAACGTATGGGCTTAATGTAATTTTGCAAGTCGAGAACTAAATTTTTAATAGCTAATCCATTTAATTTCATCTTCTTTATTTAATTGTTAACTTAGAACCGTATTAAATTCCTTCATAAGGGCCAGGTCTGAATTAACTTGACGTAAAAAGAACTGCGAAACAGAGGAAGCCGATCATAAAAAATATTGCCTTGATACAATAATTATGAGTTGATTAAACAGTCGCCATTTTTATCGGGCTTATAAAATTAAAGATAGTGGCTGTTGATAAGTTTATATAAAACGTTAAACTTATTGTTGAAGATTATTGTATGCATGAACATGTTTTAATAAAAGCTTATCGCATGATGCAGGACAGCACCTCGTACTCAAAGATCTTGACCTCCTCCGAGCCGAAGGGTATGTAGAGGCACTGGTGGGAGGGATGTACCTTGCCCATGGTCAGACTGCCGGCATGGTAACCGCGTCCGGCATACAACGTCTCGCCATCCACAGTGTGACCCACTGGAACGGCACTTGGTGGCACTTCGCCATTTGCGCCAGGCAACCACATGAAGTTCTGACCACTCAGAACTTCGTAGTTCTCCAGTTCGACTTCCTGTTCGCCATAGGCAACGTATGCCTTGCCCTTGTTGGGGATGATTTTAGCTGGCAGCAAGTCGCTGTTGTAGAAGGCACGGCCTACAAATATGGTGCTGCCATCGGAATCATGTCCAGCAACAACTGCATCCTCTGGTAGAGCGCCATTGCTGTAATGCCCCCAATTGTGTACTGCAAAAATCCAGTCGGATTATTAGTTGGGCCCCACACATCCAATGGTGCTCCGTTTCTTACCAGACATTTTGATCGGAATTCGAATGTGTACTGTGGGCTTGGTAGCCGGTAATTATTTTTTATATTTGATTGTTGCATTGGTAAATTGATTAACTCTTATCTGATTAATTGAAAGCAATTTCCGAGCTAACAATCAGACGATGAGTCAATGTAGTGATAATAGTAATGATTGTACTATTTAATCTTGATTAGAACGCTATCATTTAAAATATTCGTAATGAATTTTCTGTGGCTTGTCTCGCAGTTTTCAACATTTGTTAACTCTATCTATGTGGCCGCTAATTAAAAGTAAGTATACATACTTGTAATTGTTAATCATTTTTGCCTAAAATTCAGCATATACTAACAAATAAATAAATCTATATACAATAGTCGAACAATACAATACACAGGTGAGTTGTAAGTAAATGTGTAAATATCTAATTTTTAAAAGTAATTGAAATTGAATTTTAAATCTCGTTTTGTCTAGCTTTGATTTTTGTTTTGATATTTGCCTAGCAGCGCTTTGCGTTTATAGTTTAAATTTATTTTTTTAATTTTTGTTTTTGTTCCTTTTTCCATCAATTATTGTTAAGTAGTTGTTAAATATTCATTTATAAATCACATAATTGCTTGATGAATTCCATATACATATGTTTCGCATTGTTTTCGCCATGATATCCTGTATGTAATCTTCGTATGCAATTACTGTTAGGTGCAATTGTAGACACCGAGATAGTGGGAGATAAAAGAGCGCGATAGCGAGACACACAACAAATGGTGAGAAGAATAGAGAGAGAGAGAGAGAGCAGTGTATGAGTTATGTAAAAATATTTCGCGCAGCTGAATTAAACTAAATGCTTTTCCCATTCACTTTAGCTAAATCCCTTCATCTTCCACGGGATGCTCGCAAAATCTATTGTTGTTCATTTTGCTGATTTCATTGTTGTTGATGTTGTCACTGCTACCTTGCAAACGCCAAGAGCAGCAGAGCGATGCTAAGTAGAAAGGACTCCACGTCCTTTGGGTGGCCACTATTGCAGGCATCCGCATCACTGCAGCTCTGAAGGCAGCCGTGTACGTACCTGAAGGTTAGACGAGAAGAACAGAGATATAATATTAAATTATGTCTACGACGAAGGTAAACGAAGAATTTGTTTTTGGCGACCAACTGCATGCGATTTAAAATATCCTTATAAGTGTAAGGGAGAAGCGAAAAACATAAGATTTATCATACTTATGCACATAAGCAGGACTTTGCATCAAACAAATGGCGTGCTTTAACAAACAATTGTACATAACGTTGCATAGCTGTGCAGCAATGTGGCACAGATGTCGGACTTTATTTTGTTGCACAACAACGTAAATTGCTCACATATCAGAGTGAGGACAAGTTGTGAATAAATGGACGATTTTATTTTACTATTACATTTTTTTTTTTATTATCAAAAGATATGTCTTTAACATTTCGATTACGCTTAAGCAACCCAACGAAATTAATGAACAGAAGGAAGAAAGTAAGTGGAACACAGTTTACTATGTTAGAATATGTATCATGATGTATACGCTGCACCCTGGTATATATAAATATACTTTTGATATACCTTAATGTCCATCACGTAATTTGATCAGAGCATTACATTTTATTACAAATTTAAATGTGCGCAATTTATGGCCTTATTAAGAGCCGTGTGTAAGTCGTGTAATAAAATTGGTCGCATGTGCATAAAATGAAAGATATTGTGTTTGGCTAAGCGACGCACCTGTTGTCATAGTAGAATTTGCCACAATGCGACATTCTTATGATCTCTGTGTCTGTTGTGAGTGTGCCACTGTCCAGGGCGCATCCTCGCACTGTTATCGTCTCGCCGTTGTCATCTGTGAATCGAAATGGAATGAAGCTGTAATATAAGTCGATGCTTCATCACTCACCATAATAGCCGGCGATTTTAATGCAAGCCGTTGCGGGAAAGAGGCCATCGCGACCCTTGCGACCGCCCATGCAGGGTGACTCGAGTATGGCAGTGGAGTAATTGTTATGAAATGGATCATCGCACGCCTTATTAGCGCCGTTATACGAAACACACTTGAAGCAGTCTATGCAATATCCTATCAAATGAAAGACAATTCGTTAGCGCTCTAAATGGGGTCATCGTTGCAGTGGTCGACTTACCGCTGCTGATGAGCATGCCGAGGAGCAGCGCCAGGCAGCTGATGATTTCCATAGAAGTAAGTGCCGCCATTTTTGGAACACTCAGCTCACGGACTCACAGGATGGTGAATGGTTATGTGGCGCACTGCCAACTTGGGCGTTGCAACATTTTTGGCCTGAAAGCCAAAAGGGAAAGGGAAAGAAATGAGAACGAGATGAAATACATAATAACAGATTGATTATGCGGCTTCTGTTGATGGATAGTAAATTGAAAATGTCAAAATAAAGTCCTGGGCATAAGCGAGTGTTGGGTTTTTATGATCATCATAATTGGCTTTTGTGCAAATCCCTGGTCTAGTCATGAGTAAAGCCAATTCAGATTTAGACTTGTCGACTCAACGCCTGAAAGCGTCATGCTCGTAAAAATCAAAAGATCTCCCGCAACTCCTCAGCAGTCGCAGAGGCCATTAAAATGTTGTCGGCACACGCGAAATGCAATTCTAGCGAAGAAGACTCACAGCCAGCCAAAAAAAGAAATGTAATAAATTTTACAGCGCCAATTTTTGACATCATTTTCGTTCAGCTTTATTTTTTCTTTGCCCCTGCACTCCAGAGGGAGCAGTGTATGGCATATTTTTTATTGCAGGAGTGCAGATAATTGCTTTTTGTGTCGAATTATATTTTTTTTGTTGGTTATGGCTGTTGATGTTCTGGTTGCTGGCCGTTTAATGGCTCTAGGCCATTGGCTTGGACATATTTCTTGTACTTCGACTTAACAAATTATGACTAACCATTTTGACTTACGAGCAAGAACCTGACTGAATCTGTAGTTACGCGATGAGCACACAATTAATGTGCGGACCTTCGAAATAATTCTTGGACATCTACTTACATGATTTGCAAACATATTAATTGCTTCCATAGTACATCATTTCAATCAAGTTGAATCGCCCACCATGATATATCTATGATAAGCAAACAGTATTCAAGTCCGCGTGGGTGGGGATGTAATGCCTATAAAAATAAATGTTGCAGTCGAAACTAAATCAAATATGTATAAATCAAACACTCTGCAAGCCCATTGATATATTAGATATAGCCAACCACTCACTCAACTTAATTCCATACAAATGTTTCAATGGCAGCGGTTGCCATAGCTTCAATATTTCAGCAGATTTACATTGTACGGTCAATAATAACATACAACTGATAGTTTTATATAAAGCTCTGTTCATAACTGTGACAATCTTTTGTATATTTTATTCATTACAAATTGGAAACCTGATAACCGGTCAAATGTTTGATATTTTCACCGCAATTTCTTTTTTTTTTTTGCTTGTATTTCTTGTACACGCCGAGCTAGTAAGGGAAGTCAAATAAAAATGAAAGACAATTTAATCAATTAGTAATTTAAATTTGTTTAACCTGTCTGTTGACCACTTGCATGTACAAGCAATATTATTAATAAGGCGAGACAGCTTCATTTAAAACATAAATATTCTTTTAATGTCTTTATCTTCATCCACAATAAGAAGATGTAGTTAAATTGCAAAAGCCATTCGCCTTCTTTTCCCTTTAATGCCCGTCTCCGCTCGAACGGACCGATTCTATTTGCAAATTAGCCACTAAGCAGACTAACGGTCTGTCAGGCTTTCATCTTGGCAGATTAACACCGCTAACTCAGGGGAAACGACAGTCAGCGTCCGTGTTAACGGAAACGGAAGTCAGCCACAGCCCATATAACAGCACCGCCTTCCTTTTGATTGTATTATATTCTTTGACCAAATGGAGTTTACCTTTTATGCATTGTGTTGCTGCTATTACATGAACTCTTGTCATCGTCCTTTATGTGTCTTTTCCTCATAAATATATAAAGTCTTTCGCATCCTGGCAACTGTCAGCTGGCTAGTTATCCTTATTGTGATTGTCCTCTTTTAACGACTGTCAATGTGCTTGTTAGTTGCAGCCTCAGTGAAACTCACTCTTTAGCTATTTGTGTGTGTGCCAGAACTTATTTAATTTCGTGGCTACCTTTATTGCCAGGCAACGGATGAGCTGCTCAGTCCACGTTAATAACGAAACAGAATATTTGTCAATATGTTTGCCTCATTTCCCGGGAAATCTCAGACAATGCGGCAAAGGGCAACTCAATTAGATGCCTTTTTCATAGATTATTTTCTGCTTCTATACAATTTAGGATAACTTAAATGAGTTCTTGGCAATAAGATACGATAAGATTTTGACTTTTTATAAGCTTGGCTTATCTGGCTTGTTCGAAAAGCATCTTGGACTGCCCGTGGCGCACATTAAAAATGAAAAATCACATGGCATTTGCAGGACACAAGCCAAAGAAACCCAAAAAATGTTAAGCCATTCATTTGTAAATCTTACAAGTGGAGCGGTTGGGAGAGGCGACTCACGACTTAATTCTGGGCACGGGCATATTTATTTCATGCTGATTCTAATTGAGGTTGCTCATTAGGTTCAAGACCACCTGCTGTCAATTAGGCTTATTCAAATGTGGCTTATATGGGTATTTAAGAGAGAGAGAGAGAAAAGGAAAACATAACTAAATGAATCTATAAATCCCTGTATAAAAAGAATCAAGTGCACTTTATGGATTCCCTTAAGGGACAAAGAATTTTTCTTATTTGGTTTTGCTGAAACCGAATGATTTATTATGATTAATATAATATGCGCGTAAGAAGGCTGCTGTGTGAATTCGCTCCGTCTAGTTCTGGCAGTTCACTCCATGATTTAGCACAAGGCAAACTTGATATTATCGGCACAGTCATCACAACTTCTCGCCCCTCTCGGAACAGCTGACAAGGGTTCACAGTGTCATCGGCGGCAAAAAAGTCAATCCAAGGGCAAGCAAGCAAGGAGTCAGGCGCAAAGTTTAGACAAAGGTCCCCTCTCTGTTCCCTTAACCTACGCGTGTGTCATTGTGTTTTAATGGCCTGGAAGTAAATGCCACAGAACGTCCATTTTACTGCTCAGTTTCGAATTTCAATCAAATTTGCAAAGTTTTTTGCCTGCCTTCTCTTCTTTTTAATAGTCCTTATTATAATACGTAATTTCCCTCCCTGAATTTCAATTTCTGTCAAATTAGCTTTAAATAAA
Organism: Drosophila setosimentum; assembly: GCA_035043505.1. Lineage (NCBI taxonomy): Eukaryota > Metazoa > Arthropoda > Insecta > Diptera > Drosophilidae > Drosophila > Drosophila setosimentum. The sequence continues at coordinate 7,093,246 of JAWNMY010000001.1, forward strand.
TTTAAGTTAAACAAGCAAAGAGAACAGATGACACAGCCAAAGTAAAAAATTTCTATGGTAATCGTTAATTATGCAATTTGGTTTGGCAAAAACTTTGCGACAAGCATTGAAATTAATCTGGTAACTATGTGATATTGACAGAAATAAACAGCTAACTTTCTTGATTTAATGTATATTTTCATCGAGTCGACCATATTCGTACCACTATTTGGAAGTCTACAAAACACCTTTATTTGCTCTAGAGGACACGCTCTGTCATCGAGAGAAAATTTCATGAGTGGCTCACACATACACACACACAATTATATTCACGCACATATGAGCTGGAAAGGCATTTACATAATTGCAACTTTAAATGGACATTTTGTTGTCGCTGGAAAATGGGATGAAACTGCACATTGCATTTTCAATTTATTGCTGCAATTTGCAGTTAGCTGCATCTGTGTGTATTGTTCGTGTGTGTATAATTTTCCTGATCCCCTAACATAGAGGAGAGTGTGCAAATAACGCAAAAATAGCAGAAAATGTGACAGGCATTTGTTAAGAACTACTGAGTCAGTTATATTATTCAAATTTTTGTTTAGCTATTTATACCCTGAACCCATTAAAAATGAGTAAAAAGGGTATAATGGTTTTGTGCAAATGTATGTAACAGGCAGAAGGAAGCATCCCCGACCCTACAAAGTATATATATTCTTGATCAGGATCAATAGTCGAGTCGATATAGCCATGTCCGTCTGTCCGTCCGTCCGTCCGTCCGTCCATCCATCCGTCCGTCTGTATGAACACGCAGATCTCAGAAACTGTAAGAGCTAGAGACTTAAAGTTTGGAATATAAGTTCTCGTATACCAGGCGCAGATCAAGTTGCGTTATTTTTCCGATAACTGCCTTCGTTTGTCAATTATCGATCAATTAAATTTCCGATAGCAATAAATGCCACAATTTTAAAGAATCTTCTAATTAATAGATATCATGCATATGCATACTGTTGATCAACTGCCCAAATTTTGTCCAGATCGAATAAGAAACACCCAAGTTATAGTCGAACATATATTTTCATATTGATCTCATTTCTGTTAGCAGCCGCAAGCATTCTCTGTATGCATAAATAGGCGAGCGCATGTGAGAAAGAAAAGAAAGTGAGAAAGGGATGGCATGAGCCCCGCTACCTACGAGTGCGTATTTCACGTGTTAGTGCAAATCTTTTTAAAGGGGAATTTACCAATAATAATAGAATATATATAATAACTGGGATCAAGGTATATCGTAGTCGACTTCACTCGACTACAGCACTCTTACTTGTTTTATTATAGTTTTTGGCAAAGCAAACAAAAAACAGGTAGTAAGTCAAACGGAAATAATTCGCAAAAAAGATATTTTCATGTTTTGAACAGGAACAGGATGGTATCGCTCAACAAACTTGTCAACAAATTCCAATAAATATTCCATTTTCATAGTTTTGGCTTGATGCGTTTTACCTTGATAGCCAATTAACGTCCTTTTTAATACTTTCTACTTCTATCCATATCATTATCCCAATTCCAATTCCTTTCACTATTTATATGCCATGCTCTGTGGGCTTTTAACGGAAAACGCTTAATGGACGCACACTCCACAAATGTTGGGAACTCACGCAAGCGACTCCTTCCTGAGGGAAGAGGACACCCAAACTAGCCGGATATTTATGTAGGGTCTTGGCGACTGAACTCAGTTTGTGTGTGTGTGTGCGTGTGTGTGTGGGTGAATGTTTATGGATCAGCTTATTGCCATGCTTACCATTAGTTAAGCACTTAAGCCAATTTTTTCAATCATTGTGTCCTTTCGAATGGGGTTTCAAAATGCCAGATGCCAATTTGAATATGCCCTGTCCGATTCGTGGACATCAAATCTGAATAATCCTCAGTTGCGCAGTTCGCCGAAAAGCGTGAAATATTTGTACGGGTGTTAAAATAAGGGCAGCAGGTAACCACCAAAGCACCAGTTATGCAACGGCCACATAGACTTGCAGCATTTGTGGATCCCCCAAAAGACCCACTGTCCCAATGCGTGTATGCTGTGGCCGTAAATCAACAATGCGACATGTGGGCAGTTGCCAATTGCGTTGCGCTAACCTCAAAACATTCCCATTACCGCACCACCGCTGCAATAATCAAATGTTGCTGCGTGCCTTACTAATTGATGTGGAAAATGTTGCCAGGCAAACGATGAGGGCTTATAGAGCAGTGATAAGGGTCATTTAACAGACTTTGAATGTGGATTCATGTTTTCAAATTGGCTTGTTGCGTGTAATCAAATGCATATTGCAATTATAAAAGCCTCTTTGCGACTTAAACTTTCACAACAGCACTTTTTTGCCTTACTCTATTCAAATTATATTAAGCTTGGCAATTTTAAGGCTTAGACTATCCAATACCCGTTTGTACTTAAGAGGCGTATAAGACTCTCCTCCTTATTCTGGTATAGTGACACTCAAATGGAAGAAGACAAGATAAGAAAGGCTAAGACTGCACTCAATAGTTCCTCGAAGGATGAGTGTTGGGAAGGGGTGCGCGATAAGCAGCTTAAGACATTTGCCTGCTGCTTGAACTATATGCAAAGCAGCTCACCCTTCACCCCTTCTCTCTTGTCCCTTTCTTCTTGAATGTGCAGCTGCTGTTTGAGCTAATTAAGAACTTAATGATTTGGCAAGCTGGCTGCAAGGGCTACACTGTGGGGCAAGCTATCTATCGCCATTGACACCAATAGCTGTGTGTGCATATTCGATGATACTCGACCGTAATTTGCCAATTGACAAGAGCAACAACTACAAAAGCGACCCTTTGAGTTCTGAGCTTGGACTGTGCTTGCCACTCAACGAGACACAGTGACTGCCACCTCTTCATCCCCTCTCTCTAACTCTGTCTCTCTCTCTCTGTCTGCCTCTTTCGTTGCCTTTGGCTCTGATGCTCACACGGTTGACTGGCCAGAAGAGCTTGCTCACTTTTAGTTAGATGAACTACAAAGAGGCTACGTAGGAAAATTCATTCTCATGATGTCAATTCCAGGACTCAGCCAGCTCACACAGTCAAACAGGAGGATAGAAAAGCCACTGTTTGGGTCCCTCCTGCTGCCTGTTCAGCACACAGTTAATCTTATTGTGTGGTTATCCTGTTGCTCCAATTCGTTGCCCAGCTAAATTAATGAAATGGCTTCACTTTACAGTTTTATCGCGTTGTTAACAACCAAAGAGTGGACAAATGAGGAATCGGTGGAGGGCAGGAGAATATTGTCCCTAAACGACGTGCCTGGCACGCAAAGATGTTTGAAATTAACTGGTCGACTCCAAGTATCATTTACGTGATCCCAGCTGCGGTTTTCAACTAATTGACAATATACACAAAATAGAGGTAATTTAGAGGGGAATCGGTATAATGGACATTATAGAGGATTGGGGTAAGGGCTTTCTCTTAATTAATTAAGTTATGCTTTCAAATGTGGGAATGGGAATAGAGCCAGGCAGACGAGAGCAGGAAGAAACGCGGAGTGATCATCGTTATTAAAGAGTGGAGAGTTCCGCTGGCATTCGATGCCAAGATCTAGAATCTCATGATTTAAAATAAAGTGAATGGTATTATTTAAGAGACCCGATAATATGATTAAATAATCAGGTATAATAATAATAAACGTCGTTCCTGAGTTATTTACGACTAGTGAAATATTTAGGTTCCACAATTTTGGGGGCTCGTCCGGGATTTCTGGTTAAGAACTAAACATAAACTGTTTACCAGAAAATTGTGCTGTATTTTAAAAATCGTGTGATTTGTGTTGTGCGGTAAACAGCAAAGATTTTGTTAAATTCTCAAAGACTTGAATGCGAGTGAATTAGAAGGCTGATTGCGGTGAAACGGAATTTCGAAAAGTTGTGAAATTCGTTTCTTGCAAGAAAAAGTGTCGAGACACAGAATTTAGGGAGCGATGAAACGGCGAAGAAGGACGATGCTTAAGAATGCACACGCAAAAGGCGTGCGTGTACACGCGAGTAAGCTGTCTGTATTAGAGTCGACGAGAGAAGCCGTCGCAGCAATTTGGTAGAGTTAGTCAGACGACCGCAAAGCAGCGCTTGGAAAGAAGCAAGAGAACAGATATGTAGACGATCATAGGAAGCAGACAGCATAAGCAGAGGCACGTGTGTTGCAGCTGTGTGAGCCGATCGTAGCGAGAGGAGTGTGTCAAGAACCGGCGCCGACGACATCAAGAGAGCAGGGCAGAGGACGTATGCAGAAAATATAGGCAAGTAGCTATGGCTTTTAGGGATAATCTGGGATAGCGACGACAAAAGCAGTCCGTATTGAAGTCGTAGTGAGTTTCAAAAAAATTATTTAACGCCGGGATTGATACGAACCAGCTACAAGATTCACAGAAGTAATAACATAGTGTTAAGTGTAACGTGTGAACAGTCGTAAATGTGTATGCACTGTTAAGATTACAGACGAGTTAACATACGTAACTAAAGTTTAACATTGACTTGACATGAGTTTTAAAATTATTTAATTTTCGAATTGATTGTAAGGTAAATGAACAATCATGAACAGTTTTGCGGGTGAAGGTTGAAGAGCTTGGACTTTGTGCAAATGGGAAAAATTAGAGTTGCAAAATAGGGTAATGAATCATTATGGGTTGCAAACAGTTGAAATCAATGAGCAAAGTAATGATATTGGTGATGATGAACTACTAGGTACAACAGTAATTGAGAGTCTTACAGGTCAGAGAAGACAGATAGAGGTTTACACTAAAATGTGTTGAAGGCAGTGTTTCACAGTTTTCTGGTTTAAATTGCCCAGACATTAATCAGTTGATAGAATAACTCGAAGAGTGTGCGATTACGCTAGAGTGGAGTCAGTACCAGTTATTTATTTATGCCAAAACATAGACAGCGTGATATTCGTGATTGGATCGCATCAAGGGTTGTGTTTGGTCAAACTAATTTGAATATAACTGATGTGAATGATCAGCTGTTAATTTGTAAACCTATCACTACTTTACATAATTCTGTTAAGCCTTATTCACTGATGTAAACACTATATTGTCATTAGTGTAAAATATCGATAGTTATCACTATCGAAGAGTCCGAGTTTGTGATACGAGCAAGACAGACGCGCGCTTCTGTTCGAATATAAAATAAACTTCCTAATTATTAAATAGTTTAAACACCGCCCAGATCTGAAGTTTCATGTGTGCATAAAAAACGCTTTATGCATCAAACATTTTTGGCGCCCAACGTGGGGCAGTGTTTAAACAAATTATTAATAAACAATTGGACAATTTCGTATCTCGTTACGCTAACAAATTCGACTTGCGCGTATACACAAACTAAATTATTTTCGACTTGGATTCCAATTGCTTGCAATACTTAGTTGCAACAATTAAACCATCAAACTCGTCAGAAAAAAGTTAAAATCGTTAACTAAACGCATCACAAAGTTCGTCGCAGTACATGCACATAACCTAAAGTAACGGTTATTGCATTGTGTCTACATATTCGTTTTGCTGACCTTCAACGCCGTTTTCGCTCGTCTTGTTTGCCGTTAATTTTCGGTATACATCTTTCGTTCGTCTTCTTTCACAACGTCGCTGCTCTTATCGCATTTTTCGCTTCTGCTAAAACGGCCAGTGCGCTGCTCGCAATCGTCGCTTCAGTCGCTGCCTTTAGTAGTTTGTCTCAAATTCGTTCTTCGTTCGCTTGTGGTCTTTGTGTAAGAGGTGCAACTGTGATCGATACCGTTGTAGTTCATATACATACACACAACTCGCTCTTTTTTTCGTCGTTTTTGGTGCGTCAAGCAGAGGTCAAGCTCCGCGCCACATTCTCTTCGATTTCGTTACACATCATAAAATATGTCGCATTCCTTGGAGGACTACCGACGCCAGCGTGCAAATATCAAAAGGAACATATCGCGCATTAAAACCTTGGTCGATGGACAATCTGGAGAACCGTCTAAAAGGTCACCTGCTGATCTTCAATGTCGTTTAGGCATTTTGGAATCGTACTTTAAGCAATCGTTGGCTATTCAATCGGAAATAGAAACTCTGGATCCAAATGATAATGGGCGCGCTGAACTGGAATACAACTATGTATACATCAAGTTGGCAATTAAGAAATTGCTTGGTGAAGATTTAAATAGTACAGTCATTGATGACGCTGCATCACACGTCGCTTACCATTCTCAACCAATACGTCTGCCTAGTTTATCCTTGCCCACATTCGATGGCAATCATTTGGAATATAACAACTTCATTTGCTCGTTTAATCAAATCGTGAACGGAGCGCAAGTAACAAACATTGAGAAGTTTAACTATCTGCTCAACTGCTTAAAGGGTGCTGCTCTGGAGTGCGTGAAGGCATTTCCAGTCACTAATGAAAACTATGCTAAGGCCTTAGAAAAATTAAAGTCTCGGTATGACAAGCCAGCATTGATATTTACAGAAACAATATCGTCTATTTTTCAATTGCCTTCAGTTAATTCATCAAATGCTACTCAACTACGTTCGTTAATCGATAATGCATCGGCATTATTTAGTTCGCTTTCGTCCTTGGGCTCCGACGTTGACATAGCTCAAGCCATGTTAATCTATGTGGTTCTAGATAAATGCGACCAGGAAACTAGAAACAAATGGAATTTATCGCTAGATTATACAACAATCCCGACTTGGTCTCAGTGCATCCAAGTAATGGAGCGTCATTGTCAATTCCTGTTATCCAAGGGCTCAACAACCAACCAAATGCATTTAAAGCAGATTCGTAACCCTAGCAAAGAACATAACTCGTCTTTCGCACTTGCTACCGCTGCTTGTGCATTGTGCTCAAGCTCAACTCACAAATTAATGGCTTGCGAACAATTTAAAGCATTGGATGCGCTGCAACGTTTTGATGTCGTCAAACGTCACCGACTGTGTCTTAATTGTTTGTCTAAGGGTCATCAAATGGCCGATTGCCCTTCAACAAATCGCTGTCGCCATTGTCAGAGATCGCACCACACCTTGTTACATAACAACAAGTTACATTCAACAACACAACCAAGCTCTTCGCCAGCCACCGCCGCAGTAGCACACAATCATTCGCAATTCAAAAACCATAATCTACCTCAGGTTCTATTAGCAACGGCTATGGTCATGGTCAGAGATTCAACTGGCACCTACAGACTAGGCCGTGCTCTACTGGACTCGTGTTCGCAGGTGAATTTCGTCACCGACTCGTTCGTTCAGAAGCTTCGTCTAAAAAGAGAGAAGCACGATGTGCAAATCAGCAGTATTGGCAATGCACATACAGACATCACGTCTCTTACAACTACTTCAATAAAATCTCGTTTGTCATCCTTTGAACCTTTCGTTAGACTTTTGCATCACCTCGCATATAGCTTATCAGCCGGACAGCAATATCGACATTTCATCATGGAAAATGCCAGAAAATATTGCTCTGGCAGATGAAAAAATTCTACCAGTCTCGACACATCGACATGCTTTTAGGAACAGAAGCATTCTTCGACATTCTGTCAGTGGGCCAAGTTAAACTCGGTACAAATGGTCCCATGTTTCAAAAGACGCTGTTTGGATGGGTAGTGACAGGCAAGTGTCACCCGCAACATTCTCGAGAGCTTGCTGCTAGCTTTAAGCTTGGCGCCACTTCAATTGACGATCACCTTAAACGTTTATGGGAAATAGATTCAATTGAAACATCAAATGTGTTGTTGAAACCAGAACATCGAGCTTGTGAGGAACACTATAATAAAACGACTGTTATAAATGACAGTGGTCGCATTGTTGTAAAGCTGCCGTTTAAAAACAATCCCAGTCAGCTTGGTCATTCATTCGACATAGCACGCCGCAGATTTCTCGCAGCTTGGAACGCCGTTTGGCACAATCTTCGGAACTTCGTTTACAGTATTGTCAATTCATGGAGGAGTATGACCGTTTGGAACACATGTCGCTGGTCACAGAACCAAACTTATCGGAACCTCACTACTACATACCCCACCATTGCGTTTTAAAACCCGGCAGCGAATCCACAAAGCTTCGAGTGGTCTTCGACGCCTCGTGTCGGACATCCAATCAAACTTCGCTCAATGATCATTTACTCGTCGGCCCTACTATCCAAGATGATTTATATTTGCTGTTGTTGCGTTTCAGACTACATCGTTATGCCATAACAGCTGATGTAACCAAGATGTACAGGCAAGTAAATGTTGACTTAAATGATCGCAAATACCAGTACATACTTTGGCGAGCTCTTCCAGATGAACCACTTCGCACTTATCAACTCAACACGGTTACATATGGAACTGCCTCGGCTCCATACTTAGCCATACGCAGCCTGCATTATTTGGCAGATCTGTATCGAACTGAGTATCCCCAATCGGTGCTGCAGTCATCAAATCATCGTTCTATGTAGATGACCTTTTATCTGGAGGTGATGACATACAAACTGTTCGCACAATCAAGGATCAAGTCACGGAAATTCTGCATCGTGGTCACTTTCCGTTATCCAAGTGGCATTCAAATCATGACCAATTCATCGAAAACTTCGCTAACAAGGATTTCAACACTTGTGACAACGGATTGACCAGCGCACTTGGTGTCAGCTGGAATCAACACACCGACATGCTGCTTTTCCACTTCAAACCAAAAATCATTTCGTCGACCGTCACCAAGAGGACCATCCTGTCTATTGCATCAGCTTTGTTCGACCGTCTCGGCCTGGTGGCACCACTCATAATCGTCGCAAAGATCATCCTACAAGAGCTCTGGCTTGCAGGGCTTACTTGGGACGAATCAGTACCACAGCATCTTGAACTGGCCTGGAAGAAGTGCCTGGAATCATTCCAAACCATTTCGTCACTTGCTGTACCCCGATACTGCAAACAGCGGTCAACCAAAGCTCATTTCAATTGCATGGATTCTGCGACGCATCGATTCGAGCATACGGCTGTGCCATCTATGTGCGATCGGAATCTGCTTGCGGAAAAATTGTTGTTCGTCTTCTCACTGCCAAGTCCAGAGTGGCCCCGGTAAAGAAGAAATCGCTCCCCAAACTGGAATTATGTGGAGCACATTTGTTGGCACAAGTTTACAACAAAATTAAGTGTATTTTCGCCGAAGAACCACATGCAGTATACTTCTGGACGGATTCGCAAATTATTTTACATTGGCTGGAACAACATTCAGTTACGTTATCAGCATTCGTCGGAAATCGAGTTTCTGAAATTCAGGACTTGACTTCAAACGGACATTGGAGATTCGTACCAACGGCATCAAATCCTGCTGACATTGTTTCTCGAGGTGCCACCACCTCTGATCTACAATCATCTATTTGGTTCTCAGGACCAGCATTTTTAACCCAACATCAGGAACTTTGGCCAAGATCAGGCACCATCGCCAGCAACATTGATATGCAAGTAGTCAATGCCGAACGCACAATACCGACGCCTAATCTCAGCAATCTGGAACGGTTTGACGTGATAACCGCAGCTAAACAGCAATTTTGGCGTCGTTGGTCATCAGACTATATTCACGAGCTTCGTGCTCGAACCAAATGGACATCATCTGCGTCAAATATCGCTATTGGAACAATGGTCATCATCCATGACGACAATCTTCCGCCTCAGCAATGGAAGCTCGGCCGTATCGAATCACTTGTGCCTGGAAAGGATGGTCATGTTCGAGTTGTTCATCTTCGTACAGCCAATGGCAACTGCTGTCGACCAGTACACAAATTAGCCATTTTACCGATGGAGGCTTGATGTGTTGAAAGCAGATCCTTTCAAGGTGGCCGGGATGTTTGGTCAAACTAATTTGAATATAACTGATGTGAATGATCAGCTGTTAATTTGTAAACCTATCACTACTTTACATAATTCTGTTAAGCCTTATTCACTGATGTAACACACTATATTGTCATTAGTGTAAAATATCGATAGTTATCACTATCGAAGAGTCCGAGTTTGTGATACGAGCAAGACAGACGCGCGCTTCTGTTCGAATATAAAATAAACTTCCTAATTATTAAATAGTTTAAACACCGCCCAGATCTGAAGTTTCATGTGTGCATAAAAAACGCTTTATGCATCAAACAGGTTGCTTTGTTGGACAAATTTGGAGTCATGGTGTCGTCAGCTGAAATTCACGGAAGACTTAGGCAGCAGAAGAATGAAAAGTTATATAAATAGTTATTTAGTCTGATGGAGACGGTAAAGTCCATTAATTTGGAAGACGAGGGGTTGATGAAGTATTTCATTTACGGTATTCCCGACTCAACAGCTAATAAAGCCTTATTGTACCAGGCTCCCTAGTTAGCTCAGGTGAGAATAAAAGTGAAGGGACGTCAAAGACGGTTGGAAAATATTTTAAGTGTGGAGGCGAATCACATTTACAAAAGGATTGCAATAATTTAAGTGTTTCAACATGTAATCAATCAAAACATACAGCATTTCAGTAAAGGGTCGAAGTGCAGATGAAGCAAAAAAAATCAAGCAATCTTATAAAGGATGAATGCGGAATAATGCTAACATGCATGTTTACCTCGTTCGGATTGGAATTATAAACGGTTGTGCATTCAAATCTTATTTTTAAGCCACTGTTTTTCTTTAAATTTGGTAGCTGTATATTGACAGGTTGCTCAAAATGTTTGACAGGAATTGTAGGGACTCAAATTATGACATTTGGCAGTTTTATAATCTCTGTGCACATTGATGGCATTGGTATGGATATCGAGTTTCTTGTTATTGTCGATGAGGATATGGCGTTTGGTGCGATTTTGGGTAGAACAAGTCTAGTAAATGTTTACATGATAGTGTCTAGGAATAGAACAGAGCTTGTACGCAAAGTTGCTGAAGGTCCTGCGAGCCACAGAAATACACATAATAGTCAGAAAGAGCATGGTTTTTGCTCAGAGCTGCAGAATGAGTTTAGAGATTTGTGTAAGCTTACTTCAGAGCAGAGTGAAGTCATGTGTTATGTTATTCTGAATCATTCGAATCACATTCAGGCAGGCAAAGCAATAAGGTTAATAAAGGAATATCAACCTAAGAGAAATTCTGACTTTACTGAATAAATTAAATTCGTATTGATAGATGAGGTTTTTAGCATACGCAGCTATTAGCATATTTCCAGCAGAATATAGTGATGGGTAAATCAAAGAGTGGCTGGAAGAAAAGATCATTAAGCAGAGTATCACGAAGATAAAACAGGCCCCATTGCGATTACCGAGATGGGCAATATACTTGAAAGATTTTAAATATGAGATAAAACATCGGTCAGGTACACAAATGAGCAATAACGATGAATAAGTCGCGTAGATTGTTTTGCTATGACAGAAACTGGGATGCATAGATTGAAAGAAGAGCAAGTAACATATGTGGTAAGAATTGTAGACTAGAAGCAAGGGTGCAAGTGAAGACTTCAATGTGAATTAAAACGTTTAGTGGTGATCGTTATTAAACGATGAGTTTCGCTAGCATTCGATGCCAAGATCTCGTGAGAAATGCACGCACATTTAATTTACGCAACCAACTGATTTAAGTTGTAAAATCTCATGATCATACAGAAGTGAATGGTGTTATTTAAGAAATCCGGTACTATGATCAAATAAAAAAGTCAAGTGAACTCGACTACGATATACCCTGAACCCAGTTATTAAATATATTCCATTATTATAGGCAAATTCCCCTTGAAAAAGATTTGCACTAAAATGCGAGCAGCCCTGCAAGCGCCCTCTGAAGGCAAAAACGTGAAACACTCAATCGTAGGTAGCGGGCTCTGCTCTCGCAAAGAAATATTGAGGCTCGCGTCGATTATCATGCCATCTCTTTCTCACACATACACTCGCATAATTATGCATAGAGAAAATGCTTGAGGCTGCTGATAGAAATCAGATCAATATGAGAATATATTTTCGACTATAACTGGGTGTTTCAATTTAAATGTATCGATATTCGATAAACGGTGGCAGTTATCGATAAAATAACGCTCTAGCTAGCTCTTATAGTCTAGCTCTTATAGTCTCTGAGATATGAGTGTTCATACAGACAGACGGACAGACGGACCTGGCTTTATCGACTCGACTGTTGACCCTGATCAAGAATATATATACTTTATGGGGTCGGAGATGCTTCCTTCTGCCTGTTACATACATTTGCACAAAAACATTATACCCTTTTCACCCATTTTAAAAAATAGTGTGAATTTATTTGGAGAATAGTAGAAAACGATAATATGACACTTTGAACTTTATAACTCATGAGAGATATCTCTTTAACATTTTCAACATCGATAGTTAAAAGTCCTCTCTATTTAAATCTGTTTGCCAAAGTAAGTGCAACTCAGCTTGAAGGAACAACAGCAACCAAATGGCAAATACAAGTTTCGTAGCAACCTAAATTCTTAAACATTTTCATGAATAACAAAGCAGCAATCAACGCATACAGAGTACCACACCCATAGGGACACCCGAGGCGAATTTGTCTATTAAATTCTTCTGTCTGGATGAAAAGTTCCACAAAGAAACTCAATTTAAAGTTGAGTTCTTGAGTTCTTGAGGTTGCGGTCAGATGGCTGAATGACAGATTGAACGACTGAGGCAGAATCCGCACTTCAAGTCGTTATGCGGTAGAGTGTGTGTGTGTGTGTGATATGCCAAGGGAGTCACACACACACAGGTGAGAAACGAAAGGAGTCGCCCAAGGAGCAGATGTCGTCTCACATTTGCTCAAGACTGCAAAAAGATGGCATAGGAATGAAAACAAAAAATTTTCGGAGGCAAAGCTGATCAAGTGAATGACAAGACAGGATTAAACATGTGTACGCACACACACACACACATACATACTCCCACTCACATTTCAAAGGCGACAAACCCACAAGGCAATTAATTTAATGCAGTCGCCTTAACAGAGGCCACATCGTCTCTTTGGGAATACAAGTTAGCGGCATGAAAACTTAAGCTAATTAAAGCGCTTATGTAAAATGTTTCTGTGTGTGTGTGTGTGTGTGTGTGTTTATATGCAAGTCTGTTTAGGCATGAGAAATTAATATTTCACATAGAATTTTTGGAAATTATGTTGAAGCACTCAAGCGTGCGTTAAAGGCACAACCAAACTTCCTGCCGCTGCTTGAGAAGGTGGATGCGGTTGTTCCTTTGAGCGTGTCCTTGTTTGTGCTTGTTTTTACTTTGTCTCCCCTGTCACTTAATGCCACCTGCTGAGGCTCATCTCCCCTTTCAACATGCAAATATTTACAGATTATGGGTATCTTTCCTCTTGTATCTGCTTATCTGTCAAGTTGTGAAGATGCTTTGTCTTTGATATGTCGAGTGTTGGATTTGCACATCTAATTATGTTAATCGCCTCACGTATGCCTCACAGCGAAAATGTTGTACTTCAAATTGTTAGCGAGGCATTTAAAATGAAAGTGTGATAATTTACACTTGGTGTGCAAGAGGAGGGGAAATATCGAGTGGGCCAAGTAAAACAGTATTCAGGTTGGAGAATACTGAGCAGCTTATAGTCAAAATCAATTTTCGTACTACAGCGAATATCTCCTCTATAGATAGCTATAGAACCGACTGCATTAATTTGCACGTGGGATATGTGAAATTAAGAAAATAGATAAATTTCAATAGATAGTAAGCATACGATGTATATCAGTAAGTTGCCAGCATTAATTCAGGCAGATAGGAAAATACTTCCAATTTGTGCATCGGCTGTAAATTCAAGCAGCATTTTATTACATGCTGCAGCCACATTGTTGCACAATGCCGATGAAGTGTAAACGCCTGCTTAGACCAAGATTTTGTAGCTCAGGCAAAAACATTTGTTGTTGGGCGATAAATAAGGTAGAAGCACTTAAGCTGACTCCTCTGAAAAGTCTTTTGAATTACAAATGAAACCCTATGCAAATGTTCAGAAATGTATATTAAATGGCTAATATAAATAACCTCCATATGGCAGAAACTATTTACATTTTTTGTTTTAATTTAATGGAAATCCACCCCATGCATATTTTACGTATACGTAACGTGACCCGTCCGCAATAAGACAGGAAATTTTCTCTGGTTTACGACGACTGCGTCAATATTTCGTCTCGAGGTGCAATGCGCCAATAATTTCTCATTATTTTTTCAGGAAGCTGATTTACAGCATTCGCGAAAGCAGCGCAAAAGGATCAGAAAGCTGTCAGTTCACATTTTCCTTGTCTCTAATCTACAGCTCTTTCAACTTTCTTTTATGTGTGCTGCGCTTTATAGTTGATAACACGCCCCTTATATTGGCATATACTAGCCCTGGCTGAAGATGGTCCCGTTGCTCATCAAACAAAGTGCATTTTGTCGTTATGCACGACACAAGCAGGCAACAAGAAACAACAACCAGTGTAGCAGGAGAAAAAAAATGCGATAGCATTTAATTTTTCATCCCATTCTGCGGTTTTTCCTACTTTTCCTCTGAAACAACAATTTCTTCTCATTTAATTTTTTTCAAATACTTTTCAGTTATTTACCAAGTTAGCAAAACGTCGCAGAGTATGCGGTTGCAATCGAAACTGTTAAGAGTTGTAAACTGAGCACTGAACTTTAAATGCTCCATGAAGTAGGCCAGCTATGAGAAGAGAGAAGGGAGAAAGGAGAAGGGAGGCGTATTGCTTAATACTTATTCAGCGAGCAAACTTTTTCTTTGGTTGTACTTTTCTAGTTTTCTATTTGCCGCACACAAACCTCATGTATTTGGCCAACAACGAGGCGAAAAATGGAACACAAAGTACGCGGGGAGTGAGAATAAAGTTTTTGAGCTTTTTTGTAAATATTTTGCACGGAAATTGCATTTGCGGTGCCGTTTACAACAATTTTAGCTGCAACAATTTCGCCAACAATGATGATGATGAAGACGATTGCGTGATAATTAAAATTGCGAGAAACTTCTCTAATAGAGTCCCGAATGCAATGCGGCGTGATAAATGTGGCAAGCACAACGGGGATCGGTGCCAAATTGCAATGAATGCATAATGGGAGCAAATGAGTCAAAGTATGAGTACATGAATAAGGGGAAGAATCTTGGTAAGGGATTCTGATCCACTGATTAATGCTGGAGTTTAGGGACAAAGGGAGTATTAAGCATTTGAAATATTCTGTAGAAATCAGTGGAACCCGGTCTTAAACAGTCTGTAAATATGAAAAGCATATCACTTGGAGTCGAGTAAAATGCACAATTCTCAGTAAGCGATTTAAGTTCCAAGACGCTTAAGGAACGTTTTAGTATCCTGTCGTAATATCCTGTCGTTTGCATAAGACTCAGAAACTTGAAAACAAATTCCAAACAGTTGAGCTCTCAGTTAAGACATTTAAAACAAAGAAAACACAATTCAATTTGTCTTATTTTCAAATGCACGAATAATTAAGGCGTACTTGAAACATATAATGAACTCTATAAAGTTTTACAAGCAAACTAAAATGTGGCACAAAGAGGCAGCCAGGAAAGGAAATGAAATTATAAAATGTTTGAAGATGAACGAAAAGTTGTTGCCATCGTTGCCACCTAGCTTAACTGAAAGTTTTCATAAAGGAGAAACGATCCACGCAACAACTTTCCAAAGTTTTTCAATAAGCGGCAATCCTAAAAACAGGGCTCAACATGTGTTCCAGACCTGGCCAAAGTGAAATTAAGTCAAGGGGAATGAATGAACAACATAACTGTGAAAATGTAAAGCTAACTGAAATAAGAAAAAAAGGAGCAGAAGCAGCAGCAGCAGCAGGAGCCGGAGCAGGAGCAGAAGCAGGAAAATATGGAAGCCAAGACCAGGGCCAGGGGGTATTATAATTTATGATAAGCCAATAAAAATAATTGAAATACATTAAAGGCAGGCAGCGCTCAACTGAGAGTGCCAACCACACACAAGACCATCTGAATGTGTGTGCTCATGTGTGGGTCCAACGAACTCATCCCCCCTGTTCCTTCATCGATTGCTGTGAGCAGAATCGAACTGGAGGCACGAGAATGTTAAAGTAATGGCACGCAATAAAAGGCGAGGCATAAAAAACGACACGGGAATGTCAAAGTTGAGACGCTGCCCTTAAGGCATTATGATTGTGGCTGCTGCCGTGTGAAAGGTATGAATAAAGACAAAAATAACAAAAAATTCTACTGGACAAATAAAACATTGCGAAAAGTATGAAGCTCAGAGGGTTAATGTGAGCCGGGATATGACTAAGTGATTGCTGTTTGATGATTGTTGTTGACTGGAAGATAAGATGACAAGCGACTTTGATTTGCTCTCAAAGAGCGATAAAAGAAATTTCCCATTTGCTTTATGTTTCAGTAGTTCATGCTGCATATGCTTACTATGGGTGGAGGCACAAAGTGACAAATTGCAAACGTATTTCATAACACTTTGAGTTGCTTGTGACATGACCAACTTATACACTAAACGAACTGCTCTAACTGCCATAATTCTTTAATATACTTAAAGTGGATTCTTTTAAGAAATAAAACCTTATTTTTTACTTTTATAAATAAAATCTCAAATTAACTAAGTTTCAGAAGATTGTCTAAGATAAGGAAAATAAACTCTTCTTGACTTTATCAGCATTTTCATAAACTTGTCCTAAGCCACTTGCTGATCGTGCTAGTAGAAAAGCAGTAACCCAACCAATTGAGCCTCACTTTCTTGACCACAAAAAGTTTTACGTGCTAAAGTTAATAGCTTTGCCTTGGTATTCTCTGTTTGGCATTATTATTATGATACGCTTAGTTTAAAGTAGCTTTATATTAAAGACTTCATTTTTTATTTTAAATTACTCACATTATGAATTCAGCAATTGCTCTTTTTCTTAAATTTCAATTGAGTCTCATACAAAGACCACAAATTATATAAATTCAACAGCGGTCAATGTGCTTATAACCAAATATTTCTGCCGCATCATCAAAAATGCAGCAAATTAATAAAATAAATTTAATTAAAATTTCAATTGTGTGGTTTTTCATAACAACAACAGCTAAATCTGCTTTACAAACCAGCAGTAAAAATTATAAAGGAACAATAACAATATTCTATTTTCATTCATTATCTGCAGCTGGAAAATAGTACGATTAATAAAAACAGTTGGAGCCGCTACAATAATGGTAAACGTAATAACAAGAGGAGTCGTTAGTAGCCATGTGGGTGGTAACCACGCAGCTGATGCCCTGCACAGAGTTCAATAGATTGGCAAGCGTTACATTCATTAAATTTTGTTATTTATTTAATTTAGTACAGACAGCAAGATGGTGGTGCCACATTAATCAGCAACCCAGGATATATACCATCTACAGGTTAAAAAGCAGATTAAAATAAAAGATAATATATTAATATATATATTTTTTTTTAACAAGCTTTTGTTGAATTTATCTCATCTCAATATAAATTTCGGCTCATTTACAATAAAATTAAACATACAAATAATTTGTCTGCTGAGCAATTTGAGCTCAAATTTATTTGCAATTGAATTACAAATTATGTTTAAGACTATGCAAACCCAAGAGCTGTGGTTAATTTATTTACTTCGCTCTCGTGAATTTATCGCAAAATAAACCTTTATTTCTGAGCTCCTCTTCAGATGCTCCCATGTTGACAATGTCGTTGGCAAAAACTCAAAATTAGTTTTTAAAATACCACGCATTCTGATAGCAGCGTCTGAGGCTGGTACATGAATCAAAACTCATAAATTGCATTATTTATTGTCTGGGTGGAGGAGACTGTGTGAGAGTGGGGAATAAATTCCAAGACAATATTTACATACAGGAGTGGGAAAATTCGCATACTTGAGATGATTTTAACAGCGCATTTTATTAACTCTGTTTAATATACTGATGAGGCTGAGTGTCCTTCGGATCTGTCTCCAGTATTTTGAAATATTAATGTACGCGAGAATGACTAATGCCCCAAATAAATTCTGAATAAGGTGGAAATAAACCACTGATAAAATGTAATTAAGTAGGTGTCTTGCTCATCCCAAAATACATTAAGCCGAGCGAACTCTCTCACTCAGCCAATTAGCAGCAACAGCAACAAAGTGAACAATTTAATAAATTGATAGCCAGTTCGCCTGATGACCACACGCCTGAAGCTGAGCTGTATTACACATACATTCACCAGGATAGGTTGGGTGAGTACATCGAATTTTGTTACGTGTTATGTGGTTGGTTGGTAGTTGTCGATTTCCCTGTCGCCCGTTGGCATCTGCTGCTGCTGGTGTAAATTTAATTCAATTCCTGCAATTTATTGAATACCCATTGGAACACAATTAAAGAGAAAGCTGAATAATTTCCCATTTGTCTAATAATTGAGACAAGAATGTTCTCTGGCTGCAGCATCAGAACATGTTTCCAATTCGTACCAAATAGTTGGAGTTGCACTCTCTTAAAGTGAACACAAGTTATGAATGGATTCTGTTGATGACACTTGGATTGTTGTCGCATATATGACTTATCCAATACAACACCACTTAACATAATGTGTAATTCACTCGATTTGTTCTGTTTGCTGCCCAATTTTTACCCTAACCAGATAAACACTCCTCGAATTTCTTGACGCATAATATAATTTGCCAAATTATATTTACCAAGTGTGTCGCCTTTCTCTTCTAGTGCATTATCCCAGTATTCCAGTTTCACAGAGGTGCCTGCAAAGGGAAAGCAAAGATAAGTCAAATACGATGTGTTTACAAGGAGCGGACAGAAACCTCTCCTGTTCGTTGCAAACAACTCACAAAATATTTAAATGGATAAACTGATTGTCGTATGGTTTTTTGTTTGTAAAATTAAAGCGTGTTATGGCAGGGCCATAAAAATACCCTGAGTTGGGCAATGGGCAAAAGAAAGTTGAATATTTTTGTAGGCAATTTTAAATTTTTGGACATTATGTCGAGTCTCTAAGAATAATTAATTCTTTTTAAAAAAAATTCTCTAGGACCATTAGAATTGGAGCCCCCCAGAGTGCTGTTGACACTTTGTAGGTATTTTTCTTCATCTCATTTCTACTTGACTCAAATTAAATTCCCATTCCAGCTCCTGCAGGGTTTGTGGGTGCTTGTTTTGCTTGTTTGGCCAAACAAATATTTACCTTGCGAGTTTTTAATTTAGGGATTTCTGTGTGGTTACATGGGTGCACAAGAACCACATCACATGCACAGACACACCCAAAGACCCAAAGATGCCAGGTTCGGACGACAGAGTGTATTTAAACGATCTCGGTGCCTGGTTGAGTGTTTGCTCGTTCACATTTCTGGATTATACAGAATCCGATTGAAATGCTTGCCCGTTCATCTGCCTACCTTCCAAGGAAATTTATTCAATTCAATGTACCACAGTATGACAAAGTTTTTATTCTGACTCACTTGTTTGCTTACACTTTATTCTTACAATCAAACGAAGAGTTCATGGTTATGGTGAATCAGTGTGGCGACTTGCATTTAAATGTACATATTCTCATCCCGGTTTAGATAAAAGAAGTGCCAAGCCGTCCATCAATTTCGCCAAGGTGAATTCATTGCCACGTAAATAAAGTGAAACGAAATTTTAATGCTACGGAAATTTGATTACATCTATCTGAGGCACTCAAATGAACAAAAGTAGGGCAACTTCCATTAGTTGACGTTCCCTCCCCTTCATTCATTTGCCGTAAACAAACCAGAGGAGCAGCAGCAAAATCGAGAATTAATGGCATACTTTCGCCATCTGCGTATTAACTGAATAACATTGAGGCCTCTCATAAATAAAGTAAATAATTAGTTGCTCATTGACTTAAGGAGCAGCTGGGTCGGTTGGTGGAGTTTAGTTGAAGAGACGAAATTACTTTTAACAGAAATTACTTTAACAGCGGCGGAAAACAAAATTCAAACTCATCTGTTCTGAATAAAATAATGTCTTAAGATATATCCTAATATAATCTGTGTATGATGATGAGCATAGACGGTAATTGGAAATTCCATTGATATCGTATTTGTTTACAGAACACACTCGTCACACATTAGATTTCGAAGAAAAACAAAACAGTAGAATGAGTAAACAAACGTGGAATTTATGCCCTAACGTACAAATCGATGTTCGAATAGTGTGCAAATGTCTAAAGAGATTATTGAATCTGAAGACGAAATTATGTATCTTAAACGAAACACAAGCTTGCTATATCTTTGAAAGTGCTGGGAAACAGGGAAATGTTGTTGAAGGAGGCGGACAGCTCTCGGATTGAGATTTATCTCAGTGTTTGTCTTTTCAACAATGTACCTTGTCTTGACATATCTCAAGAATCACCCCAACCCCTTAACAATGCTGAAAATATTTACAATGGCGGATGCAATTTACACAATGCAAGGCTGTTGGCCAAGTTGAGCACTTCCTGCCATTATTTTCTTTTCATTTCCAGTACTTCCCTTCCGCTTAGCCGTGTAATCATTTCTGACCATTTTCCTGTTTTGCAAGTAAGTCTTTAAAATATGATTTATTTCAAATACATTGATAATTTGCCTGTTGTGCATACTTTTCCACTAGTGCCAAATAAATTTAACGGTTATCACAAGCTTTTAATCACAATTTCGTTGGCATTTCCTTATTAACAGGCGAAATGTTTTCTCCATCATCCATCTTTGTAATGTTACTTTTTATCAAAATAGCATATGGGTGTAAGCTACGCAACTCTGTTAGTCGCCTGATTAATGACAGTATTTTAAGTGCTCACTATTATTTCGTCCTGACAAGAACTTTACATTGTAGCGAATCTGCTGCCATGTCCTTTCGGAAATTATGTTGACACCAAGTCAAGTATCCGCTTCGGGGGAAATGACTTTGACTCGGACTCAGTTTCTGTGTTTTTCACCTGTTTTGCTTTAGTGTCATTTTTTCTTTGTATTTTTTTTTTGTATTCCCTTGCAGTATTTCGTGCATTTGCAACTTTTTATTTCGATGCTCTTCGAAAGTTTCAATTAAAAACACTCTGAAATTGGCTTAGTTGGCAACAAGCGGAAGTTCGCTGCAATTAGTTGTAGAGAGAACTTCGAGAGTGCAGACCGCTGACGAAGGTTTCATAAATTGGCTGTGAAGTTGGTGGACATTGCAATATTGCTTCCTTGTCTGAAGTTTGGGTTAACAGCAAGATGATTATATACAAGATGAAATGTCGAAACCAGTTTCGATAAATGTTGAAGGTATTTCAAGGTCAAGCAATAGGTTTCCATGCACCAAATATTTGCTTCTTTGTTCATTTTGACATTGTTCAAAACACATATATTTATTTTGCAATCGTAGGGTGAAGTTATACAAAAGAGTATAATAACTTCAAATTTCAAATGGGCAAGAAATAAGTTCACAAAGTAGAATGTTAAATAAATCATATTATACCTATATTTCAGACTCCTAAATCGGAATAAAAAATAGTAATAACACACTTATATCACCAGTTGACCACAAGAAGTTTAAAAGTACAGAATAGAACATTGTCAAACAATTTATAATGTAAAACACAACAAATTGTAAAAAGTCTGCAAAAGTTTTATAAATCGGCAGAGCGAGAAAGCTAACATCGAGATTGCGATGACTATGCAGGCGAAACGGAAAAGTTAGCTGCAAAGGAGATGTCAAAATGGAAAACTTTTGTAGTTTGCTTATATTTTGGTATTTAGCTTTGCCACCACACATGCAACACCAGAAGGAAACTAGCTGGAACTATAAGCAGCCAGCAAGGAAAACAATTCAACACTAATTAATTTACACACCCGGACCAAGTAATATATTAGAGTGAGACTGAACTCACTACCATATATTGTTTCAATGTTACTTTTTGGTTTCATTACACACGAATTTAATGTATAGTTTTGATGCCCTTTCTCCTATCGCCCCTCTCGCAAAACCATATCATTATTCATTTCTGGACGAGCAAAATTAATGAGCTCGACTGGGACTGAGACGGAGGCACAGGAAAAGCAGAGGCAGTGGCAAAGGCGGGGGCGGAGGAGGAGGCATCTGCTTCTGTGGTTTCTTTGAAGTGGTCTAGCTAAATTAACTTGTTTGGGAATGTCCGGCTAGTTGACTCTTCAAGCTGAAAGTGAAACAAATGGACCACACTATGAATACTAAATGCTTCTGGATTAAGAATCATTTTTGTGTGTGGAGTTGTGGGATATAATATGCATATGGTACGAGATTAGCTATCCTTGCATAAAATATGACCAAATTGCAGGCAAACAGTGGGAAATGCAAAGAGGAAGGAAAGTGCAGATGACATCGTTAGCGGAAATAGCCAGCTATCAATGACAGTAAAACAAATAGAACTCATTCTATATTACTATATATATAATAACATTTGCTTATCTTTATTCCTTTTCATTTGTGAATGGTAAAAATTGGGTCGCACTTGCTCTCAATGATTGCGAGAAAATCGATAAGTGGCAATATTGTCCGATACCACTGGTTTTCCTAATCCTCTTTTGAAAGAGTGATCGGATGCGATTTTTAAAGACTTTAAATGCTTTAATGCATCAAATTTCGAGTGCCAGCCACACAAAATCTTAGCAAGCTAGAATGCAATTTCCACGGTAAAGTGGTAAAACAAAAACTCAAATCGCCTACAGAGATTAAAGGCACGTGGGTGACGTGCCAACAGGAACAGGTGTGGTTTGAGGAGAGTGTAGAAGAGTTGGTTGTGATTGCCATTTACTAAGTTAATCGCTGGATCTCTGTTGTCACTGGCACGCATAATTAAGCGACTGAAAAACTCATCAAGCCATCCGATGAGCGACGGGAAAACGCGGAAAGTTTCTATAGACAAGCTCACACGCACAGGAAGCTTACCCGAATCACAGATGCGTATACGTAATTTCCGCTGCCCTTTTTTGGCTGCCACCCTTTCAACTGCATTGAAGTTGGTTCGGTTGCCTTTTAATTAGCAGCACTCCGATGTATCAAAAAGGGTGGGATAGTGTTCAATGCATTATGGAGAGCATAGGCAATGAGTAAGTCGAACAGGATGAGAACTTAACTGCAATATCTGCACCATGCATTAGTAATCCTGCAACAGCCACAAAGACAAACACAATATTAAAAACTTTTTAGTAGCAGTGAAATTCTATTTTCATATTCATCCGCGTGTGGAAGCCCAACACACTTGATGAAGTGCATCACATGCGATTCGTTGTCCCGACAAGCACTGCATGAGTATTATGAACTCATTCAAGAGTCGCTTTCCCACAGTGGGTCCCCCAAAAACAAAAATTACATTTACTTGTAACCATGCTACACGCTATTTTGCACGCCATCTATTTTTTATGTTTGTGTGAATGCTATATTTGTATGGGGGAGGAATAAAGGGGATGTGGAGGGACCTGGGTCGAGTGTTTGCCTAATGCGCGAGCAGCAGCTGCTTATCGGGACACATCATGCACACGTTATTCCCTCCATTTGCTCTTTCTATGACTATCCTCGCATATCCAACTGCCGTCCATTTGTTTAGCCCCAAGTTTTTCTCTCTGTTTATTTTACAGGTCTGCTTGTTGATGTTGCACAAGATACAACAACAAAAGAGGGGCAGCAGAGAAACATCTTCAGACGTTGCTTCTATTTATTTGTTTGCTTTCATTTCTAGCGAAAAACTGGAATAGCTTTGCCACCATCGTTACATGCAAGAAAAATATATGAAAATATGATGTGAAAATGTTAAAATATAAAAATTGGATTGTTGGTTGTGTTGAATGTCATTTAAAATTTTTAACAAACTGCATAATTATTTTTAATCATCTAATTTATACATATATATATATATTATATATTATATATTATATATTATATATTATATATTATATATTATATATTATATATTATATATTATATATTATATATTATATATTATATATTATATATTATATATTATATATTATATATTATATATTATATATTATATATTATATATTATATATTATATATTATATATTATATATTATATATTATATATTATATATTATATATTATATATTATATATTATATATTATATATTATATATTATATATTATATATTATATATTATATATTATATATTATATATTATATATTATATATTATATATTATATATTATATATTATATATTATATATTATATATTATATATTATATATTATATATTATATATTATATATTATATATTATATATTATATATTATATATTATATATTATATATTATATATTATATATTATATATTATATATTATATATTATATATTATATATTATATATTATATATTATATATTATATATTATATATTATATATTATATATTATATATTATATATTATATATTATATATTATATATTATATATTATATATTATATATTATATATTATATATTATATATTATATATTATATATTATATATTATATATTATATATTATATATTATATATTATATATTATATATTATATATTATATATTATATATTATATATTATATATTATATATTATATATTATATATTATATATTATATATTATATATTATATATTATATATTATATATTATATATTATATATTATATATTATATATTATATATTATATATTATATATTATATATTATATATTATATATTATATATTATATATTATATATTATATATTATATATTATATATTATATATTATATATTATATATTATATATTATATATTATATATTATATATTATATATTATATATTATATATTATATATTATATATTATATATTATATATTATATATTATATATTATATATTATATATTATATATTATATATTATATATTATATATTATATATTATATATTATATATTATATATTATATATTATATATTATATATTATATATTATATATTATATATTATATATTATATATTATATATTATATATTATATATTATATATTATATATTATATATTATATATTATATATTATATATTATATATTATATATTATATATTATATATTATATATTATATATTATATATTATATATTATATATTATATATTATATATTATATATTATATATTATATATTATATATTATATATTATATATTATATATTATATATTATATATTATATATTATATATTATATATTATATATTATATATTATATATTATATATTATATATTATATATTATATATTATATATTATATATTATATATTATATATTATATATTATATATTATATATTATATATTATATATTATATATTATATATTATATATTATATATTATATATTATATATTATATATTATATATTATATATTATATATTATATATTATATACATACGAACTAATTGCATATTCATATTTACCTTCCCTGGCAACCTATTGAGCCAGTCAAAGAAAATGTAATTATGTTTGTGAATTCTGAGTTGTGCCTGTCACAAGAAAAGTTTGATGAGCAATTTAATTGCGCAAGGTTTAACGTCATCAAATATTCCCATAAGCAGTTATTTTGCCTTCGTATCTTACTTGTTAAGATTACTTTTGTTACATATTATTAAATTATGAAATTTAATTAGCGATCTTTTGAGTATATTAGCACATAGTAGTATATAAATACACATAAGCAAAGGCACGTGGCACGTGTATAAATTGTCAATATTTGCACAAACTTTTTGGGTCAAGAAAACAAAAACAGAGACATCGTGAAACGGAGAGAGAGAGAGAGAGAGACAGAGAGAGAGAGAGAGAGAAAAGAGAGAGAGAGAGAGAGAGATAGAGGAAAACAAAGTTGCTGTCGATTAACCTTAGCAACACGTATTACATTTTTATTGAATTGGACGTCGGGGACACGAAAAAAAAGGAACGTAGAACAAAAGCGAAATCTGGAAACTATTAAGAAAGCAAACAAAACAAGCAAAGTTAAACAAAAGCTCTACACAAACTGTAACCTGCCAACAGGCTCTTACACACACACTCACGCACACACCTTTTTCACACATACACACACACACACGCTGGCCTACAGAGAGACACTTGACAGCATGTAGGGACAACGTGTAGAGAGGAAAGAAAACACGAATAAAAACGTGAATCAACGACATATAGAATCAGCGAGCAACTGCTAATAATATTCACCTAACTGATACCCTATAATATTCAAGCTTAAGTAAATATCTTATTATCTTCAAAATAATAAACATCTGAGAGGCTCCGTCATTCATTCAAATTATTAAAAGGTACAAACACAAATGCCCCCCACGAATGGACTACAAATCTGAAAGATTAGGTTGAAATGTTGCTGAATTACTGCCCATTCCAATTAAGTCTATATGTTGGAGTCCCAATGTAATACCATATTTCATGTACTGCCTCCAACTCAGACTCCGGCTCCCGCATGGAGCATGTCAATTGCATCATTAATAATGCCATTTGCTGGTCTACTCCAGGCACGGTCCAGTTGCCTGGCCATACATTAGGATACGTGCCCAAGCCTGCCGCCCGGCTGTTGAGTAATGGCTCGCACATATGCCAAGAGCCTTGCAGACAATGAACTCCAAAGTAAACCAACTGGAAGCAGCAGGCAGGGAAGAGCTTCAGCGATAGAGCTCCACGATTGAAGGAACTTTGGTTATGTTGCTCACCCACCCTTTGAGCATTCCACATAGAGAACGTGATCTGCATTGCAAATCTGCTCAGCTAACTCGTTTCCCAACTTCAATTTCAGCAACCGCTCACCTTTCGATTGACCCTCTTACCACACTGCGTATACGCAATTTTCAATTTGATTTCCAGACACCCTTGCAACATAAACATAAACATTTGTAATGCTCGCAAGCACTTCTAAGCTTAATTTAACAAATAAGCAACTCTACACTGCCTACTAAAAGTATTACCCTCCCCAATGCTGACGACGCGCATCAATTTACAGGTAGCCATGCACAGCAATGCGAAAAAATAACAAGATTTATGCGTCGCCTCTCAAGCGTGCTCTATTCTCTCGTTAATAACAGAAAATTTACGCATTATGTTGCCAGAACCACATGTGCCTTCCTTCCTTCATTTACAGGGCCTGTTTGGAACAGGCAAAAGTCATAAATATGTTGATGTTTGTTACAGTTAAGAGCCGGTATTCCATGGCAATGTGTATTGTGCTGTGTGTTGTAGCACCTAACACATCCTAATTACATTTTAATGCCGTGGCATTTGGCACTTTTTATTCTAGAACTCTGGGGAGATAGCTTTCCCATTTCTCTCCCTGATGAGTTCTTTCCACAGATACCCTTAAATGTATCCTTCAACAGGATAGTCATTTAGACAGCTTTATTATTGCCATAAGTTTTGAATCGATGGGAACTTTAATGAGCATTGTAAGGGATTTTCGGCAAATATATATGTAAATAAATAATGTTTTCAAACATTGAGTGCGTAAATACGTCAGATTAAACGTAACATTAATTATTAAGCAGATAATTACGGAGTTCACAAGTTGTTCAAGTTGTTACTATGTTTATCCTATTTTAGAATCCTATTTAAGAAATGATTTAAATCAGTTGAGTGCACGATGTGCTGTATATTTGACGCACTCGAATGCCAGAGGCAAAAACAGCAATAATCAAAGCAGCAGGCTGTGAAATTAGAAAACTTTGCCTTGGCATACAAATGAAGCGACTAAACTGTCGGTGCTCCGCCCAAACCAATCAACAATTGTCCTCTTAGCAGCCAATAAGCCGCACCCAAAATTATTGTGAGAAGTGTTCAGTGAGGAACTGTAGGACATCTGGTCCTGCTACTAGCGGAAAGAGAGTCTGGCCTAGACTTTTATTGCCGCAACAGCCGGGACGTAATTTTTATTGTGAGGGAAATAGTTGTAGTTGGAAAAGCGATGGCAGTTGGCTCTTTTCCAAATGTGCCTCTCAACTGTCGCATGGCGTATTTTGGTAATAGTTGTCGTTCACTAAAAAAAAGTGAAGTCAAAGCTTCTGCTGAAATTTCCATCAGGGTCGGACCATTTTAATATTTAAAATATCATTCGCAAAAGCGAAAATAGCGAAGCACAGAATTTTACGACCGGGATGAATAATTCAGCAGGCGACAATAATAATAGTTAGAATATACGAAAGCTTCCACAATCCAGGTAGAAGGCAGGCTTCTTGGCTTAAGTACTTTCCTTGCGAAAATCCCTTGAAAACTCTTTCAAGAAGATTTGGAGGGAGGTCATTGACGACACTCACATGGATTTGTATTGGCAGGATTTGAATGCGGTGGCAGATGAAAGACTCGTCGGGAAGAGGGGATCGCTGCAGAGCGGCATTAAATATGCAAATTAAAGCGCAGCCAGGTGAACACTTACAACCGGACTGGGATCCAGACGGAGAGCTGTGTTACCATATTCATGTTAATTCTCTAGCTCAAGTCGAAGGCGCCCTGAGAAGTATGCAAGCGTTTTTATCTAGCCAAAACTTTAATTCGCCTGAGCGGCATTCGCATTTTGCGAATGTTGCGCATACGCCACGTGTACCCAAGGACAACGTAAGCCTAAAGTGTGTGTTTCATTGTATGTGTGTGCAGCTAAAAGCCATAAATTTTGCTGACTGAGGCACGTCGAAATTCAAATTTACTTCGTTGGCGCAGAAATCATTCGTATGACTTTCGCCAGCTGGCCAAAGGCAAAGGATAAACTCGCAGGAGGGACCACAAATATTCCCCGTCTGGCTGTTGCCTGTTGTTATATTTTTGTTTTGATGAAATGCAAATTTATAAGTAGAAAACTTGAATTGAGTTACAGAAAAACCAGTAGAAATGAAAACATCATAATAAATATGACAAAACAGGCGGATAAGAGAACAAAGGATATGCATTGGTTTTCCGATGGAAAATGTTTGGTTGAATTGTTGTGAGCTTTAAACTAACAAAAAACACATTTTTAATGTAAACATTATATAATCACTTATAACTTCTTAAATACTAATTAATTAATTATATATTATTCATTTCTTTTAATTTATGGATTTATATTTTAAGCCTCTTTCCATCTGACAATGTTCAACTACTTAATTATGCCACAAAGCATTGCAAACTTGTTAGACCAGGCAGGTAGAGACAGGTCTCTGCCCTCGAGGGGCAAGGAATGAGCCTGTCAGTGTAGCTGCTCGTAATATCCCGGGAGTGTAGAAATGATGACAATGGGTCTCGTTAACGGTATTTTAAGAACTAACTCCATCACCCGTTTCTCTTTGTCGCTTTTACTAAGGAATGCGGACGACTTTGAGCTACGCCGATTAATTATAGTGGTGCATACGTAATCATTATTCTCAGCTGTGCCGAAACTCTGAACTGAATATGATTGAATGTAACCTGTTGGCTTGGTTTATCTGATATCTGCTTATCATCCGGCAAATCCGTTTATTGTATGCCCCTCTGAGTCCAATTGAAAGGGAAGACCTCCTGTCCCGACCCAATGCCAATGCCATTCACAATCCACAAATCACAACAGAACGAGGCAACAGAATGGAAGACTTTCGCACAATGGGCATAAATGTAATACAATCTGTTATGCGAATGTGAAAAGTATAAGCGAAAGGTTTTCATATTCAACTTGACACTGAGAAATTATTTCAATTTCTCACCTCACACCTCGTCAGACTCCCTTCTATCAGCATGGAAATCCAATTGATGGTGAAATGTTTGTTGGGAAAAGGAAAATCTCACATCATTCACCTGAGTTTAACTTGAGTTGAAAATCCTGTTCTCAGCTTTTACATATTTTTCATTATCTCTCTCTCTCTCTATCTCTCTCTCATTCGCATTTTAGGGAAGTTTCCGGATGCCATTGCCCCGAGTGAGAGTGTTTCTCTGATACTCTTGCCTTTCATTTTCAGAATTTTCGGTTTTCATCAGCTTCTGAGAATGAATTGTATCTCTTATTTTAAATTCACGTCAATTTCCAAATCTGATTTTTCGTTTCCTACCCGGCCTAATCGGGATGGTTGAGGTGGTTTCGAGTACTGACTCTGCTCGATGGGGCAATGGAAATAGCATATTTGTGAACTGTTTTCCATTAGAAAGGGAAAGGGATTTGGATGGGATGTGGCAAATTGTTTTGCAGCTTAAATCGTTTGCTGTCAATCCTCAAATTGCCGGCTGTTAAAATGATAAACGCTCCATTGGGCTGATAGACTTCTATTCAGTCTAAACCACCTGAGCAGCTGGGCATGGGTAAGAGAAAGGTATCCAGTGCAACGCTTTTGTGGTTGTCGAAGGCAATTTGGATCGCTATCGCATTCATTGGATTTATTGGACTTTGTGTACACTACTGCTGAAACTTAAACAGATGGTCCCCCAAATAAAAAGTGAATTTTAATGAGGAACTGAGGTCATTGACGAATTTAGAATCGATGAGCTTGTATCTCGTATCTATAAATAGATGTGTGGTACTTAATTTCATGTAAACAATTGAATGCACATCATAATTCGGAACTGTTTTTAAAAGTTCGCGGTAATGAAACAAGTTTTATTTTAGCTAAGGCAGCTGGTCCAGGAAATCTTACTAATTCAAAGCACACAGTGAAAATAGCTACAAATGTTTATACAAAATGGAAATGTTTATTTAAGTGAAAACAATGATATTTTTTGAATTGAAATTGAGTACACAAAAAATGTGAGTAAATATTATTGTCTTAATTTACTCATCGACATTCCAAGACATTTATCAAACACAGCCCACATAAGACACTTTATATCTATATATGAAATTTGATTATATTCCCTGTTCTTCCTTATGGATATAAAGTACTCAATTTGCGTTGTCAGCAGCAACAAAACAAAAGTCAAAATGTCAGTTGTTATTCGTATGCTGACTGTTGGCAGTTTATTCTTATGGTTACTTGTTTACTGACAAACAACAGCAACAACTGCATCTTTTAATTAATAGGCCAATCTATGTGTGCAGTTGTGTGATCTCAATGCAACTGGAACTGAATCCGAGGGTCAAAGATAAACATTTGAAATGTCGTCCTTAAATCACACAATAGAAAGTGGGAAGCTTTGAGGATGAGACTAAAATCCAGATTGTCTGAAAAATGTGTCCCACATAGAATACGACTGACTGACATAATGACAAACTGACACTCTGACATTTGCACAAGTTCTCCTTCAGCTCCATCCAGAGGCTGACACTGAGCAATGAGCGCAAGTGTCGGGCCAACATGTCAGTAGTCCTCTTTCCTTTGGTGTATGTTTGTGTCCCCCTCCCCACTGACTCCTTAGTCAAACGACATCATCATTACACAACAGCCTCAGACTCTATGCTTGAGGCGCGCTCATTTGGAGGAAGCGATTGAACCTCAAAATGACGGAGCATATTCAGCAACTACTGATAGTCAAATCAGTCTCGATGCAAGACACACGTTTTGCCAGGTTTGTTGTTAATGATGATGACAGCACAGCAAAATGTGGTTGTTTTGTGTTGTTCTCGACAGCACGGTGACATTTTAGCGCTCGGCTGTGTCCATATCAACCATAGCACGACATACGTCACTCAAGGAGTTTCTTCTTCCCATGGTACATGTGGCATGTGGAGATAAACAACCGCAGGAGGCGACACGTGTTTGTCAGCGTGTCAAGTGGTCGGGTGCACAGCTGGAGTGCAAAAAATACATAGATATAATAGTTACTATACAATGTGGAATGCGGATTGTGAGTGCCCCTTACATGGTCTTTATGTTAACAAATTGTCACAGATACTTCGCGTTCGTGCTTTGCTGCCTTGATGTGGGTTCGTCTGCGTGTTAGGCACGACAGTTGGCAAGTTCAAAAGGTCTTCATTACAGGGGGTGACTATAGTAAGAAGGCTGTAAAGGCATTCCAGCTAGTTTGTAATAATCTGACATGTTCTATGCTTACAAATAATGTTTATCAAATCGTACATTTTCATTGGATTCTTATTTTTCTTCTGATATACATGTGTAAAATTATTGAAGAGTTAATCATTGTAATATATATATGTATAGACAGAAAGCATATGGACACAGTAAAAATGTATACAGACAAACAAAAAGAAAAAAAGAAAAACAAAAGCGGACTTGTGAAAATACCATTTATTTACACTGGCCAATATATAAATGTTTAGATATCAGTTCAGTTTTGTGGCTTCCACGCGCGTACAATCTTATAAACATTTCAGTAAAAGAATTCGCATTTATATCCAAATGTGTGTGTAATTACCCTGAACATAGACAAGAACATAGATGGAGGTACAAAGCACTCTCTCTCTCTCTCGCTCTCTCTCTCTCTCGCCCTCTCTCTCGCTCTCTCTCTCTCTCTTTTCTCCCGATAACAACATGCACGTTGACCCCAAATGGATATCGCGCGATTTAAGTGCCACAAAATTGCTCTAGCAATTATTATGATGATGCATTGACGTCACACACACGCACACACCCACGCATGCTCACACACGTCAATCGGAATATTAGAATACGCGACGACTGCTTACATTCCTGTACACTCATTGCGTATACGTAATGTGACTTGACTAAATCTAAACTGTGAGTTTCCTGTTAAACCTCATTAGATGGCTCATTTTTGTTCTTTGTGGATATCGTTGCGGGCTATGTGTGAGAGTTTTGTTTACCTGACTTCCATTGTTATGCAAAATGCGACTATCTCATATGGTAATATTCCTGCATCGATTTAAATTGCTTTAAATGTTGCCCTTTTGTATCGTTTATTACACTTTTATTATTACTACAGCTGTGTGAGCATATTTTTCTGTCTGTTCCATTGTTCATTTTTACACAAACTATATACATGTATATACACAAACATATAGATATAATTTACATATAAACGCATATAAGTACGCTGATGAATTGGCAGATAATTAAATATGCCAACTGGCGGCTGAAAGCAACGCAACATTTTGCATGTGGGTGGACGTTTTAAGGTAGAGTGACAGTTGGCCATATTGGAAGAACGAGAGCGCAGCCAACATAGGAGAAATAATAGAAAGAATGAGAGAGAGCACGATGTAGTCAAATACAAATTGGGATTTGTGTGGACAGATAGATTTGCATATTGATTCATATGGCAGTTGCTTGCAAATGAATTGCTTTCAGTACAAATTTGCGACAGCTGTAAATGTTGATTGGGTTTCAGGATATAAGCGACAAATACTGCAAGCTGATCTGAAGGTAATCACTTGTAATCCTTTGATTGCAATTTAAATCCATTTTACGCACTACTTAATATTTTTACAGCACTAGCATTTTGGAAAGCTGCATTCAAAAGATTGACAGTATTCTACTTTGAAATTAAGCAACAGCTAGTTGATATATTACCAGATGTTTACTTAACAAACGCATTATAATGAAGCTTTGTAAAAAAAAAAAATAAATATCGCATATACTTTATTTTTACTATGTTCACCTCCATGATTTATTTTATTCTTTGATAAACCTCTGAGTAAGAATAACTGTGTGATAAAAACAGAGTATATCAATAGTTTAGTACACAAAGATATAATACTTACTTCTCAGATACTTTGTTGATTTAATCTTATAATTCCTGGTGATGTTTTTAAGTGTACTCAAATCTTTACGCTTTTGTTTTATGTTCATACGTCGATTGTTAAAATTACTCCACTTCAATTATCACTTCTTTAAGCAATTACGCATTTTAATTATTATTGCACATAGGGCGGCTTTAACAGTTGCAGCCTTGGTCGGTCGAGCTATTTTAGCAATTAATTCGAAAATTACTCATACGCCATGTGGAGCGGATACACAAGCACACACATGTCAAAACACTAAGTAGGTTAAATTCATACGCGCATATTGAGGGTTAAAACCCCTTTAATGTGCGACTAATGCGACAGCCGGACAGCAATTAAAGGAGTCAAACAAAAAAGAAAACGACATGAAAAAAAGGCATCACCTGACACAACAAAGGACACAATTAAACTAGTTTGCTGTGCGTGTGTGTGATACACCGAATAAATAAATACAAATAGTTAATTTCAATATTACAAAAACGAAACACAGAATACAAGACCTCGAATTAAGTAAGTTTCAATTTTGCCAC
The DNA here is from genome assembly GCA_035043505.1 of Drosophila setosimentum. NCBI lineage: Eukaryota > Metazoa > Arthropoda > Insecta > Diptera > Drosophilidae > Drosophila > Drosophila setosimentum. The sequence goes on from JAWNMY010000001.1 coordinate 7,127,313, forward strand.
AAAGGCTGGTCTCCAATACTATAAAATAAGTTTTTGTTGATCTGATTTGATCTTTTAGTAAAATCCAAAAAGATTATATCGTACAGCAATTGATAAACATTTTGTCACATTGCGCATTATTTGGCGAGGGTATTCAATCATTAAAGCTTAAGAAAATATTCTCTGTTCTCGGCCGAAACAGCAAGTCATTGCTTCTAATGTTATTGTAAGTAGTCTGTGCTTATGCATGCAAATTACAAGCCATACACTAACAGACACCTACGCACAGACACACACACACACACACACAGTTTGTTGCCATTCTTATTTATTGGCTCACTTCGATTTTTGCTATTTTTACACGCCTTTGACACAGGCCAAACATTGATTATAATACGGAATAGTTAATGTTTGCTCTGCTTGTGCTCGCTGTTAATATTTATTGGGGTTGTTGTTGCCGATATGCTTACGTTAAATGCGTCTCACGCTATTTTAACCCGATCAAAGGCATTTCGTTTGCGGTGCGATGCGTTGCGCACAAGAGTCGCAAAGTAACTAAAATCCCACTGGCAGCGGGTAACGGTAAAATGCTCGAGTCAATATTAGCAGCGACAGCGGCAGTGGCAGCGACTGAAGCAGCGCTGCCTCCCATTGACGTTTGCGGAGTTTGCGCAGTTCAATCAAAACAAATTTAACACTCATGTGGTGTTTTGGGCTTAAAATACAACGTTCCTGAAATTATAGATATGAAATAAATTTGTATATTATTGGAAGTGGGTTAAGTATTAATGTAAATATCATATACAAATCTCAAAAGTTTTCATAATACAGACAAATTATGCAAAGCAGATTGAAAGTATTTCTCCAAAAACATTCAAATGCGAAGCATTGATATTTTTTAAAATTCACTATAAAAACCATACCGCGAATTTAGATTTCAATCATCAGTCATTAAATACATTCAGAATATTTATTGAAAAATGTTCACGTTTAAAAATAGAGTGTCTTCTTTTTACAATGTGCAAAGCTAACCACACGAAATTATAGTAAATACAACTTTTTGATTTATTAGCAAGAATTTATGTTTGCCTTCCGCAGTGTTTTTCTTTTCTGCCTTTGACTATAGAAAAAATAATTGCTTTTCAGATTTGCTTGATTTATATTCGCATATAACTCAATTCAATTCAGATTGAGTCGTGTTTTGAGTATATATCAAATAAAATCATCTGACATGGCATTGTAAAAAGAACGCTCAACAGCATGAATCAAATCTAAGAAATGTCAGATGTACCATGTGTAAGCTCAATGCTATCATGCAATATAAATTTTGTTAGTAAATATTAAACTTGTTTTCTTGCATCTTATTTAAAATATATTGCATTATGTGGCGAAACAAGATTCAATCTGCATAAGGGCAGCAAGGCATGAACAGCAAGTACCAGTGACAATTTGCAACATACATATTTCAACATATACAAGTGGCGCATTCCATTCCCATATATATTGAATTTTTTTTATGTATACTTTGCATTTCAGCTGTGCACTCGACCGCCTCACGCGCTGACAAACGCGTGTCGCCTCCTGAGAATTTTGATTTTCGTCTGCCACCAAAGAGTGAAGAGTCTCCTTAAGGGACATATGTCGCACCGTTGAAATGGCCTCAGAAGAGCGGTGAAAATATCAATTTGTCGACAACAACACTAGGCAAATGTTTTTGCTCTGCTGTAATCATCATTAACAACAAACCTGGCAAAACGTGTGTCTTGCATCGAGACTGATTTGACTATCAGTAGTTGCTGAATATGCTCCGTCATTTTGAGGTTCAATCGCTTCTTCCAAATGGGCGCTCCTCAATCGTATATCCATGCCAAGAGTCTAAGTCTGCTGCGTAATGATGATGTCGTTTGCCTAAGGAGCCAGTGGGGAGGGGGACACACACACATGTTGGCCCGACACTTGTGCTCATTGCTCAGTGTCAGCCTCTGGATGGAGCTGAAGGAGAACTTGTGCAAATGTCAGAGTGTCAGTTTGTCATTATGTCAGTCAGTCGTATTCTATGTGGGACACATTTTTCAGACAATCTGGATTTTAGTCTCATCCTCAAAGCTTCCCACTTTCTATTGTGTGATTTAAGGACGACATTTCAAATGTTTATCTTTGACCCTCGGATTCAGTTCCAGTTGCATTGAGATCACACAACTGCACACATAGATTGGCCTATTAATTAAAAGATGCAGTTGTTGCTGTTGTTTGTCAGTAAACAAGTAACCATAAGAATAAACTGCCAACAGTCAGCATACGAATAACAACTGACATTTTGACTTTTGTTTTGTTGCTGCTGACAACGCAAATTGAGTACTTTATATCCATAAGGAAGAACAGGGAATATAATCAAATTTCATATATAGATATAAAGTGTCTTATGTGGGCTGTGTTTGATAAATGTCTTGGAATGTCGATGAGTAAATTAAGACAATAATATTTACTCACATTTTTTGTGTACTCAATTTCAATTCAAAAAATATCATTGTTTTCACTTAAATAAACATTTCCATTTTGTATAAACATTTGTAGCTATTTTCACTGTGTGCTTTGAATTAGTCAGATTTCCTGGACCAGCTGCCTTAGCTAAAATAAAACTTGTTTCATTACCGCGAACTTTTAAAAACAGTTCCGAATTATGATGTGCATTCAATTGTTTACATGAAATTAAGTACCACACATCTATTTATAGATACGAGATACAAGCTCATCGATTCTAAATTCGTCAATGACCTCAGTTCCTCATTAAAATTCACTTTTTATTTGGGGGACCATCTGTTTAAGTTTCAGCAGTAGTGTACACAAAGTCCAATAAATCCAATGAATGCGATAGCGATCCAAATTGCCTTCGACAACCACAAAAGCGTTGCACTGGATACCTTTCTCTTACCCATGCCCAGCTGCTCAGGTGGTTTAGACTGAATAGAAGTCTATCAGCCCAATGGAGCGTTTATCATTTTAACAGCCGGCAATTTGAGGATTGACAGCAAACGATTTAAGCTGCAAAACAATTTGCCACATCCCATCCAAATCCCTTTCCCTTTCTAATGGAAAACAGTTCACAAATATGCTATTTCCATTGCCCCATCGAGCAGAGTCAGTACTCGAAACCACCTCAACCATCCCGATTAGGCCGGGTAGGAAACGAAAAATCAGATTTGGAAATTGACGTGAATTTAAAATAAGAGATACAATTCATTCTCAGAAGCTGATGAAAACCGAAAATTCTGAAAATGAAAGGCAAGAGTATCAGAGAAACACTCTCACTCGGGGCAATGGCATCCGGAAACTTCCCTAAAATGCGAATGAGAGAGAGATAGAGAGAGAGAGAGATAATGAAAAATATGTAAAAGCTGAGAACAGGATTTTCAACTCAAGTTAAACTCAGGTGAATGATGTGAGATTTTCCTTTTCCCAACAAACATTTCACCATCAATTGGATTTCCATGCTGATAGAAGGGAGTCTGACGAGGTGTGAGGTGAGAAATTGAAATAATTTCTCAGTGTCAAGTTGAATATGAAAACCTTTCGCTTATACTTTTCACATTCGCATAACAGATTGTATTACATTTATGCCCATTGTGCGAAAGTCTTCCATTCTGTTGCCTCGTTCTGTTGTGATTTGTGGATTGTGAATGGCATTGGCATTGGGTCGGGACAGGAGGTCTTCCCTTTCAATTGGACTCAGAGGGGCATACAATAAACGGATTTGCCGGATGATAAGCAGATATCAGATAAACCAAGCCAACAGGTTACATTCAATCATATTCAGTTCAGAGTTTCGGCACAGCTGAGAATAATGATTACGTATGCACCACTATAATTAATCGGCGTAGCTCAAAGTCGTCCGCATTCCTTAGTAAAAGCGACAAAGAGAAACGGGTGATGGAGTTAGTTCTTAAAATACCGTTAACGAGACCCATTGTCATCATTTCTACACTCCCGGGATATTACGAGCAGCTACACTGACAGGCTCATTCCTTGCCCCTCGAGGGCAGAGACCTGTCTCTACCTGCCTGGTCTAACAAGTTTGCAATGCTTTGTGGCATAATTAAGTAGTTGAACATTGTCAGATGGAAAGAGGCTTAAAATATAAATCCATAAATTAAAAGAAATGAATAATATATAATTAATTAATTAGTATTTAAGAAGTTATAAGTGATTATATAATGTTTACATTAAAAATGTGTTTTTTGTTAGTTTAAAGCTCACAACAATTCAACCAAACATTTTCCATCGGAAAACCAATGCATATCCTTTGTTCTCTTATCCGCCTGTTTTGTCATATTTATTATGATGTTTTCATTTCTACTGGTTTTTCTGTAACTCAATTCAAGTTTTCTACTTATAAATTTGCATTTCATCAAAACAAAAATATAACAACAGGCAACAGCCAGACGGGGAATATTTGTGGTCCCTCCTGCGAGTTTATCCTTTGCCTTTGGCCAGCTGGCGAAAGTCATACGAATGATTTCTGCGCCAACGAAGTAAATTTGAATTTCGACGTGCCTCAGTCAGCAAAATTTATGGCTTTTAGCTGCACACACATACAATGTAACACACACTTTTGGCTTACGTTGTCCTTGGGTACACGTGGCGTATGCGCAACATTCGCAAAATGCGAATGCCGCTCAGGCGAATTAAAGTTTTGGCTAGATAAAAACGCTTGCATATTTCTCAGGGCGCCTTCGACTTGAGCTAGAGAATTAACATGAATATGGTAACATAGCTCTCCGTCTGGATCCCAGTCCGGTTGTAAGTGTTCACCTGGCTGCACTTTAATTTGCATATTTAATGCCGCTTTGCAGCGATCTGCTTTTCGCTACTAGTCTTTCAACCTCACTCAAATTCTACCAATTCAAATCCATGTGAGTGTCGTCAATGTGTTGCCACCAAATCCTCTTGATTTTCGCATTGAAAGCACTTAAGTCAAGAAGCCTGCTTTCAACAGGGATTCTGGAAGCTGAACTGAGTCTGGAGCTGGCAGCTTACATTTGAACTATTATTATTGTCGCCTGCTAAATTATTAATCCTGAAAATTCTATGCTGCGCTATTTTTCTTTGCGAATGATATTTTAAATATTAAAATGGTTCGACACTAATGGAACTTTTGACTGAAGCAGAAAATGAGCTATTGCTTAAATGCGACATGCGCCAGCTGATGGGGCAATTGGAAAAATGCCAACTGCCATCGCCTTTCTTGATTCCAGTCCAAACATAGCTACTTCCTTCCCAATTACAATTACGTGCTTGTTACCGTCTGTTGGGGGCAATCTCTGGCCTCAATAACACTCTGCTCCAGACTCTCATCCCACAGGCCTTGACTTCAGTTAGTACAGAAATTCTCACAATGATTTTGGGTGCGGCTTATTGGCTGTTAAGAGGACAATTGTCGACTGGTAGCGGAACGAGTAATGTCAAGGGAGGTTGGGGCAGACTACCGAAAATGTAGTCGCTTCATTTGTTTGCCACGGCGAAGTTTTCAAATTTTACGGCTGCTTTGATCGTTGCTGTTCATTTCGTTGCCTCTGGCCTTACATTAGCAAGTTGTGCACTCAACTGGTTTAAATCCAGCTTTAAATAGGATACTCCCTACACTGTATTGTGTCCCCTAAATCAGAACATCACAAATATAACAACATATATATATATATATATAAATATGGCATAATTTCATAATAAATTTTGAATTCATTATTATCTACCTAATTATTCATTTAGTCAGTGTGTACAAACATCACATATTTATAAATTCTCTGAATATGCTTGAATGTGAGACGCACTTATGACACTAATAAAGCTGTCTAAATAACTCCTGTTATCCTGTTATCCTGTTAAAGACTGTAAGTGGATCATTTAAAGGCACCTGTGGAAATAGCACTCCAGGGAGAGAAATGGGAAATCTATCTCCCATGAGGTCTGGTATAAAAAGTGCCAAGTGCCTCGGCATTAAAATGTAATTAGCACACACACACATTGCCATGGAATACCGGCTCTTAACTGTAACAAACATCAACATATTTATGACTTTTGCCTGTTCCAAACAGGCCCTGTAAATGAAGGAAGGAAGGCACATGTGGTTCTGGCAACATAATGCGTAAATTTTCTGTTATTAACGAGAGAATAGAGCACGCTTGAGAGGCGACGCATAAATCTTGTTATTTTTTCGCATTGCTGTGCATGGCTACCTGTAAATTGATGCGCGTCGTCAGCATTGGGGAGGGTAATACTTTTAGTAGGCAGTGTAGAGTTGCTTATTTGTTAAATTAAGCTTAGAAGTGCTTGCGAGCATTACAAATGTTTATGTTTATGTTGCAAGGGTGTCTGGAAATCAAATTGAAAATTGCGTATACGCAGTGTGGTAAGAGGGTCAATCGAAAGGTGAGCGGTTGCTGAAATTGAAGTTGGGAAACGAGTTAGCTGAGCAGATTTGCAATGCAGATCACGTTCTCTATGTGGAATGCTCAAAGGGTGGGTGAGCAGCATAACCAAAGTTCCTTCAATCGTGGAGCTCTATCGCTGAAGCTCTTCCCTGCCTGCTGCTTCCAGTTGGTTTACTTTGGAGTTCATTGTCTGCAAGGCTCTTGGCATATGTGCGAGCCATTACTCAACAGCCGGGCGGCAGGCTTGGGCATGTATCCTAATGTATGGCCAGGCAACTGGACCGTGCCTGGAGTAGACCAGCAAATGGCATTATTAATGATGCAATTGACATGCTCCATGCGGGAGTCGGAGTCTGAGTTGGAGGCAGTACATGAAATATGGTATTACATTGGGACTCCAACATATGGACTTAATTGGAATGGGCAGTAATTCAGCAACATTTCAACCTAATCTTTCAGATTTGTAGTCCATTCGTGGGGGGCATTTGTGTTTGTACCTTTTAATAATTTGAATGAATGACGGAGCCTCTCAGATGTATTATGAATCTTTTTATATCCTAAAGGGTATCATTATGTTATGGTGATATTTTATTATGGTTAATATAAAATTGTACTTTAACATCGATGATTACGCTATCAGCTTTTTGATAGCTGTATTTGTTATTAAAAACACAAAGTTATTTTCACCAAAACAGTTTGTAATTTATTTGATTTTATTTAGACTAGAAGCCACGGCTTAGTCTCTCAACAACGATATACAAATTAATGTACACGGTTAATTGCAGCAGCCGGCCGATCAGCCAGCGCCCTCTGTCGAGAGAGAGAGAGAGAGCGCTGCACAAGAGAGAGCGGTACAAAGAGAGCGCTGTTAACGCTGGCTGCTGCCGCTCAAACTGCACTTAACATTTACTATTTATTTGGTGCTGCTGCCAACAATCGTCTGTATTTGTTTTGTAGACAGCTCTTGCAACAGTTACCCGCAAAGGCCGAGCTGGAACTTCCTACTTCATTATATTCTGACTCTGCTCTATTTTCTTTTGTTTGCCGTTTTTCTCATCTGTTTCACTGTGCTGCGAACTTGCTCTCGTGAAACGTATAGGGTATCACTTAGTTGCATTTTCTATGCTGTTGCTCGCTAATTCCCGATTTTTATACCCTGAACCCATTAAAAATTGCTAAAAAGGCATAATGGTCTTGTGCAAATGTATGTAACAGGCAGAAGGAAGCATCTCCGACCCCACAAAGTATATATATTCTTGATCAGGATCAATAGTCGAGTCGATATAGCCATGTCCGTCTGTCCGTCCGTACGTCTGTATGAACACGCAGATCTCAGAGACTGTAAGAGCTATAGACTTCAATTTAGGTTATAGGAATATAGGTTCTCGTATTTTATCTATAACTGCCTCAGTTTATCGAATATCGGAATATTAAATTTCCGATAGCATTAAATGCCACTATTTTAAAGACAGAATCTTCTAATTAATACATAATATGCATATGTATACTTTTGATCAACTGCCCAAATTTCGTCACGATCGGATAAGAAACATCCAAGTTATAGTCGAAAATATATTCTCATATTCATCTCATTTCTATCAGCAGCCGCCAGCAAAGCATTATAATAATATCTAAGCATTATACAATTATGCAATTATTCGAGCGCATGTGTGAGAAAGAGATGGCATGAGCCCCGCTACCTACGATTGTGTGTTTCACATGTTTGTCGGCAGAGAGCGCTTTCAGAGCTGCTCGCATTTTAGTGCAAATCTTTTTAAAGGGGAATTACCAATAATAATAGAATATATTTAATAACTAGGTTCAGGGTATATCGTAGTCGAGTTCACTCGACTACAGCACTCTTACTTGTTATTTAAGATTCCATTCGTCTATATTTATTATCTCTACTTGCAGCCCAGTGTCTCTCTGTAGGCCTGCGTGTGTGTGAGTATGTGATTATGTACGTGTGTAAGAATCTGTTGGCAGGTTGCGGTTCCTGTGACTTTGTTATGTTTGCTTTGTTAATATTCTCCAGATTTGGCTTTTCCTTTTTTAATCGACAGCAACTTTGACTTCCCGTCTCTCTCTATCTCTATTGTAGTCTCTGATTTTGTTTGCTTGACCTACAAAGTTTGTGCAAATATTTGCTATTGGTAATTTTGGCATGTATCTGATGTAAACAGGTTTGCTTATGCATGAATGAGGAATAAGTGCATCAAATATACTACCCAAGAGATCGCTAATTAAATTTAATCATTTTATAACGTCACAAAAAAAATCTTAGCAAGTATATAAGTTAGCCAATAGCCAAATTGTTCATGCAATTTAAATTGTTCTTCAATATTCATGTTATTCGAACACCCACGTAAGAGTCAGCCTAGCGGCATTTGACCTTTCTGCATGCTTATGCAACAGGCAAAAGACAGAATTTACTGGCACTATGGCATTTGCTTTTACTGGTTCATTAGGTTGCCAGAGGACATAAGAAAAGGAGGCCAAATATACATCAGAGGATACCGAAAACGAAAAAACAGAAGGAAGAGCCAAGATTACTGGAAAACAACTCATAAATATAAATTAAGTAACTAAAATAAAAGAATGCAATTTTAAAACAATTTATATGACATTTAACATTTCAAAACAATTCATAATGCAACTTTTTCACCAGACATTTTCATTTATATGATTCTTGTGAGTTCCAATAGAGTTCCAAAGCTATTTAAATTGTTTGCTAACAAGAAATGTTACCTTCTCGCCAAAAAAGAAACAAATAAATAGAACCAGCGTCTGAAGATGTTTCTCTGCTGCCCCACTTTTGTTGTTGTATCTTGTGCAACATCAACAAGCAGACCTGTAAAACAAACAGAGAGAAAAACTTGGGGCTAAACAAATGGACGGCAGTTGGATATGCGAGGAGAGTCATAGAAAGAGCAAATGGAGGGAATAACGTGTGCATGATGTGTCCCGATAAGCAGCTGCTGCTCGCGCATTAGGCAAACACTCGACCCAGGTCCCTCCACATCCCCTTTATTCCTCCCCCATACAAATATAGCATTCACACAAACATAAAAAATAGATGGCGTGCAAAATAGCGTGTAGCATGGTTACAAGTAAATGTAATTTTTGTTTTTGGGGGACCCACTGTGGGAAAGCGACTCTTGAATGAGTTCATAATACTCATGCAGTGCTTGTCGGGACAACGAATCGCATGTGATGCACTTCATCTATTGTGTTGGGCTTCCACACGCGGATGAATATGAAAATAGAATTTCACTGCTACTAAAAAGTTTTTAATATTGTGTTTGTCTTTGTGGCTGTTGCAGGATTACTAATGCATGGTGCAGTTATTGCAGTTAAGTTCTCATCCTGTTCGACTTACTCATTGCCTATTAGTTACTAAAATACTCTGCATTATACGTAGAATACTGTTCATCATAGTGCTGCTCACTAACTGGCAGCGCAAGTAACATCAATGCTCCAAAAAGGGTGACAGCCAAAAAAGGGCATCGGAAATTACGTATACGCAGCTTTTCGTTTCTCCGCATTTTCCCGTCTCTCGTCGCTTGGTTTGATTAGTTTTCCAGTCGTTTAATTGTGCGTGCCAGTAACAACAAAGAACCAGCGACTAACTCAGTAAATGGCAATCACAACCAACTCTTCTACACTCTCCCGTTGGGACTTTAGCTACGTGCCTTTACTCTATTGTAGACGATTGGATTTTTTGTTTTCCCACTTTGCCGTAAAAATTGCATTCGAGCTAGCTAACATTTTATGTCGCTGACACTCGGAATCTGATGCGTGTTGCCCTTAAAAATCTTTGAAAATCGTTTCTGATCTCTTTGTTATGCGAGAATTAAATAAACAGATTATTATTAACTAACATATTTAAAATAAACTTCAAAGAGTATTTGAATTATGAAAGTATTTAGATCTTGTCTGTTTCATTGTGAGCCGATATCAATTGATGTCAGTGCGATCCAACATTTCATTCTTTTTTCGAGTTATCCATTAACGATTGAAAAGTAATAAGGATAAGCTTTAAATTAAATTTACTTCTCACTCTACTTGTTTCACTGCCATTAACAGCTTGCTCTGCCCTCTTATAATGTCATCTGCTTCTTCTTCGTTTTGCCTTATATATTACTACAAATTGTTCATATTTCATGCGAGGATAACTAATCTCGTACCCTGTGCATATTCATTTCATTATTACGTTCCACAACTATGCACACATTATTCTAAATCCAGAAGCATTTAGAATTTTTATTGTGGTCCATTTATTCCACTTTGAGTTGGCAGAGTCAACTAACCGGACATTCCCTACCAAATTCATTTCGGCAAATCACTTCAGACAAACCCCAGAAGCAGCAGCTTCTGCATTTTCTTTTGATTCGGTCCCAGTCTTAGTCGGGCTCATTAATTTTGCTGAACCAGAAATGAATAATGATATGGTCAGAGTGGTTTGGCGAGAAGGGAAACAGAAAGAAACAAAAACATCAACTTCGTGTGCGATAAAGCCAAGATTATAGGTTTAAAATTAAACATTTGCAACTACTTAAAGATTTGTTTGAACCTTTTTGTTTGGTGCATTTCTGCTTCTGTGCTGAATTGTTAGCCCTTCTGGCTGATTATATGTCAGCTTGTTTCCTTGTGGTTTTGCTGTTGCATGTGGGATTGCAAAGCCAAGTACCAAAATAAAAGCACATTGCAAAAGTTTTTTTATTTTGACGTGTTCTCTGCCACCTACGGTCCCGTCTCGCCTCTATAGACATTCTGTTCCCGATGCCAGTTTTCTCGTTCTGCCCAATTACAAAACTTTTGCAGCTTTTTTACAATTTGTTTCATTTTTTGCATTGTTTACTTATGCCACATGCTGAATTTTTGTTCTTACTTCGCTTGTTGTTGTGTTGTTGTTTTTGTTTTCAGTTGCCACTTCAGCGCATTTAAACTTTTTACGGTCAACTAGGGATATGAGTGTGTTGTCTCGTCTTTTTTAGGCTTCTGTGTCCTTATGCAGGTCTCCACATGTTTTTCTTCTTGTTATTTTTTTCTTTTGTTTTTTTCTCTCGTCATATGTCGCTTGACCTGACTTCGCCTTGGCTTTCATAGACAGCCACCACCATACTCTTAATTTTAATGGGCCAATAAACCAACCAAGTTATTTTTCAATAAACTTTTGTGTTAGGTTTAGTGGCACGGTAGTTAGACCAACTTAATTGGCCATAAAGTAACTATTTTAGTTATGTGGTTGCTTCTATTTTGCGCAGACGAACACAAAAGTTATTATTTTCATTATAAGTTTCTCTTGTACTTCACCAAACGAATACGAAATAAATTATAATCTTATACAAAGAGGCAATTTCCTTATATTGAATGCAGAGTAATTAATTTTTAAACATAAATACCTTTAAAAAGAAAAAATCGTAGATAATTGCGACACTTGTTCTAGTTTGTATTCATTTACTGATCGCACATGCTCCACTCAAGGAATTCAACTTTTTTTGAATTTGTTATTGCTCCACATAGCCAAGTCAGGAAACCCTCTTCTGCGGCCCGCTCCCTCAACCCTCTCTCTATAACTGATTGCAGCCAACTTCCGCTTGTTGGCAATCCGACGCACGTCCTGACCATAAGGCGCAGCGCACTAAGCCAATTTCACAGTGTTTTTAATTGAAACTTGCCGAGAGCAACGCAATATAAAGTTGAGATTGAAAGCAATGGCAAATGTAAAGAAAAGGGAATAAACAAAACCGGAGCAACACAGAGCAAAGCAGGTGAAACTAAGCATAAATCTGAGACCGAGTTAAAGTCATTTTCCCCAAAGCGGATATAAAGCTATTGACTTGGTGACAACGTTATTTCCGGAGGGCGTGGCAGCATGGCAAAAAGAAAGATTAACGAGCACTTAAATAGCTGTCATTAATAAAGCGACTAACAGAGTAGCACAGCTACAGGCCATGTGCCTGTTTGATAAACTGGTCAAAATTGACTGTAAACTCCGGATAATCGACTTACAGCCTGTCAGGTAAGCATAACAAAAGAGATCAAGACCAAACAGCGAGTATCGAGCTCATTAAAAATTAAAAATTGACTGAACAAATGGTGACCTCAAAGTAGGTTTGGACTAAGTTGGTGGAACGCCTTTTCACACAAGTAGCAGAATTCTGAAGCATTATGTAAAACAGCTTAAGCGACATCCCAAAGTACTGAAAAGAAAAACATTTAACATGGAAAACCCAAAATGGATTGGATTAAATGAATTTGTTTCTGTTTTTGCCAAAGCTTGCTATGATTTGTGTGTTGTTTGGTGGAAAACATTATGCACAACAGCCAAAGTAGAAAGTACCGTGATATAAATAATATTTAATAGGCTCTTCTTATATGCAAGGCAAGTAAGGGGTCGATGAGAAATGACTAAACGCCTGCTCATATTTTGTCTGTAGAAGGAAGGGATAGGAATATAAAGGAAGGGATATTATAAAACAGGAAGTGCTCAACTTGACTTACAAATTTACATTGTGAGAATTGCTTCCGTTGTTGTCTTGAAGATTTCGCTTGAACTATACAACGACAAGGGACATGGAAAGAATGTCAAAAACACACATAAATCCAAACCCAAAAGATTTCCAACTCTGTAATTTCTGTGCAACTTTTAAAATATTGCAAAACTCATGTTACGCATTTTATTTAGTCCACAGATGCAGCAAATGAAAGCAGCAATCACTTCTGGCGGTATCATTTGAATAACCACTTTCACAGCCATGACATAAATCATGCCATTCAAAAGAAGTTGTTGATTAATTTTTAAATTTATGTTTTTTTTATTGGCCTGGTTTTGTTTCAACTGCCTTGCATTTCCTTCTTTAATTTAGCGTCTGTCGTTACTTTTGGTTTTTCCCTTTTGTCGTATGTGTGTATGTGTTGGCCTTCTAAATATTTGGCGGATGTTTATTGTGTGGGTGGGATGTTTTGTAAACAATGATGTAGTGAATGAAGAAGTCAATTATCATCTACATCCATTCTTACATATATAATAAATTAAAATATTTTTCGAAATTATTTTGAATTATTTAAAACATATTAAAGCAATGTGTAAATTTGTTAAAGTGATTCTATCTCCTTAGCAAAGTCCCAAGACCGCATAAAACAGCTGCTTTCAAAGTTTTCATTGCCATTAGCCAAACAATTACTTAAATTATTTATGAGAGGCCGCAAAGTTCTTCAGTTAAGCCGAAAAGCAGATGTCGAAAATGTGCCATTTATTCTCAATTATATTGTCGCTATTTCTGATGGTGTACGGCATCTGGAGGAAGCTGGGTGGAGGAAGGAGGGGGGACGCCAACTGATGGAAGCTGTCCGACTTTTGATCAGTTGAGTGCCTCAGGTAGATGATATCAAAATTCTATGGCAGTGAAATTTTGTTTTACTAATTATATTGCAATGAATTCACCTTGGCGAAACTAATGGGCGACTGGGGGAGTCTGAGAATGAGGATGTATACATTTGAATGCAACTGCATCAACGTAACTGTAAACTCTTATCCGATTATAAGAGTGAAGTGCAGGCAAGCAAGTGAATCAGGACATCAAACAGATGAAGAAGCAAACGGTTAATCCGGGTTCTGTTTATCCAGAAATATCCACAGACCTTACTAAAGCACGATTAAGGGATTTACTGGGGTCACAGTTTTCTGCGTCTGTATGTGTAAATTAATATAAAGCCAAGAGTAAACACTGAACCAGGCACCGAGATTATATAAGCAGGCTCTGAAGTCTGAACTTGGCTTCGTTTTATTGAGTTTACTTTTTCTATATAGCGAACATTTGTGGGTGTGTCTTTGCGTGTGATGTGTCCCTGTGCTCTCATGTGTCCACACAGAAAATCCCTAATTAAAAATTCGCAAGGTAAATATTTGTTTGGTTAAACAAGCAAAACAAGCAGCCACAAACCCTGAATGAGCAGGAATGGAAATTTAATTTGAGTCAAGTAGAATCGAGATGAGAGAAACACCTACAAGGTGTCAACCAACAGCACTCTGCAGGCTCCAATTCATATGATTCTAGAATCTTTTCAAAAATTAACTAATATTCTTAGAGACTCGACATAATGGCATAATTTTAAAATTGCCTACAAAAATATTCAACTGTCTGTTGCCCGGTTCCCTAACACAATTTGTCCTTTATGCGTCCGCCATAAACAACAGAACAATCATATTTTCCATTTGAATATTTTGAGAGTTTATGACAGAGAAAGGGAGGGCCTACAGCATTTGTATCGTATTAGATATTCTTTTGATCTCATGTGGAGGCACCGCTGGGAAACTGGCATATTGGGCTACTTGGATAAGGCTTTTGACGCGCAAGGCAAAATTCTTGGTAAATATTATTTGGCAAATTATAATGGGACTCTCGAAATTAAGAAGAGCTTATCCTGCTACGATAAACATTACACAGCAAACAGAATAAAGCGAGTGCATTACTCATAATGTTAGTGGGTATGTGTATAAGTGTGTGTTTGTGTGAATGTGTGTGCTGGATAATTCATATGTGCGACAACAATCCAAGTGAAGCAAATGACAGTGACTTAAGTCTCCTCAGTCTACAGATTTTAGCCTGTCGTCAGCAGAAGCCATGCATAACTTGTGTTCACTTTGAGAGAGTGCAACTCCAACTAATTGTTACAAATTGCAAGCATGTTTTACAGCTGCAGCCAGAGAACATCTTTGTCCCAATTAAATGACAAATATGCAATTTTCCAGCTGCAGCCTGACTTTCCTCTCTCTTAAAGTATGTTTCAATGCGTATTCAATAAATTGCAGAAATTGCATTAAATTTACAATAGCAGCAAAGGGATGCCAACCGGCGACAGGGAAATCGACAACCACCAACCAATAACCCACAACAAGCAACATAAGCCGCAGGACTACTCCCTTCCCTTGTTTCATCCCAATATGTGTTGTATATCAACAGGGGTTGTCCTGGGAAATATATGTACGTTGATGCAGCTCAGCTTGGGGCATCCGGCCACCAGACCACCAGCCCATCAGGCGAACTGGGCTATCAATTTATTGAATTGGTCACTTGGCTGCTGTTGTCTGTTAATTGGCTGGGTGAGAGAATTCGCTCGGCTCAATTTTTGGGATCAGCAAATCCCCAACTTAAATAATTCTTATCAGTTGTTTGTTTCCACCTAATTCGGCGTTTATTTGGAGCAGCAATCATTCTCGCTTACATTAATAATTCAAAACACCCCATACAGACCCGGAGGATACTCAGCCTAATCTCAATATTAAACAAAGTTAAACAAATGCGCTGTTAAAAGCATTTCAAGTATGCGAATTTTCCCATCCCTATTTGTAAATATTGTCTTGGGACTTCCTTCCCACAGTACGTTGTACTCACTCTGCTTCCTCCTGACTATAAAACGAGGAGGATAATAAAAATTATGAGTTTGGATGTTATCCAAATGCGGTGCGAATAGTGGTATTTTAAAGCCAATTTTTTAAATATATTTATATATTATAGCAGAACCCTCCTATCAATAATAATCAGCAAATTGCTTTGGGTTTTCAAAATTTTCGCTTGTGATTCGGTTTGGTTCCAGAATAGGTAAAAAAAATATATTTAGCTACGTCGAATATAGAATCCAATCTGTTGGACTCAGTGTAGCAGCTGCACTCAAAATCCATTTTAAGTTTTATCTTCTCGCAGCTTACATATATGCCAATCATTCTACGGTTTCCATCAATTTGGCTCAGGCTCAAGTCAAACATCCACAATGCTCTTGTACCTTGTTAATCAAACTTCGCCTAGCCTCACCGCTCTTTGTTCGGGTTGTGGCTAAAAACTTTATGCCACAGAGCACAACCTTGCAAAATGCCCCAGTTCCTTATTCTCCCAGTCTGCGTTTCCTGTTCAATTTGACTGGAAAACGAAATCGCATGGTGCTCTCAATGTTGTTGTTGTTGATGTTGGTATTGTGGTCTACCCAGGAGGCAAGCTTCAAAGCGCAAAGTCAGCTTAAAATGTCAGACTCTACTTGCATCTGCTGACCAGGCGGGTTGTGGACTGTCTGGGGATATAGTGACGGATGGCATCAGCTTTTGTTCAGCACTGACCAGGTAGATTGGAATAACCATCAAAAATCGTGGATTTCGTCGCATATGCATGCGAACACGTGATATACGTAGTTACTCGGATGTACATAAGTACATTGCCCGTCCAAAGGAAGGCGCCAAGGAGGGCCACAAGAGCTTCCCCATGTAAAAGTGACAATCATACGCCCCACCAACAGTGCAACCAGCGACATTCACGCTCCATCCACGCGCCATTGTTGTTGTTATTATGATTATCGTTTTTGTTGGAACATTTTCCCGAGTGGTAGCAACGCCCCATTTTTCCTCTGCTGTAGATAATGAAATGAAAATATTATGTTGTTGCAGTTCTTTTGTCATTTTTACTGCAGACACATAATAAATATAACTCTCGCCAGGTTGATGTTGTTGTTGTTGTTGTTAAAAACCACAAAAGAGCAGCAAATTGAAATTTTATGAAATTTATTAATTTGCTGAATTTTTCATGATGCGGCAAAAATATATTGTTGTCAGTGGTTGAATTTACATATTACGTGGGCTTTATGTGAAATTTAACAAAGCGACCAAACGCTGAATTTGGAATTTGGATTATTGTAAAAATTAAAGATCTTCAAATAAAGCTAAATGGAATTGAACATATAAAATTAAATAAAGCTGAGATGCAAAACGGGAAACATCTACATCAACTAAAGACAAAGTTGTTAACTTGAACGCGTAAAACTTTTTGCGGTCGAGAAAATGTTGCCTAAGTGGTTGGGATACCGATTTTCCACTAGGAGATAAATGTTCAGCAAGCGGCTTAGGCCAACTTTATGAAATTTCTGAAAAAGTAAAGATTATTTCAGCAGGCAGAGTCCCTAAACCTTGTGTAAAATACCCTTTAAGTTTATCAAAGAATTATGGCACATTAAAGCAGTTTATTTAGTGTGTAATTTGGACATGTCACAAACCACTCAGAGTAATGTGAATTACGTGTGCGATTCACTTTATACCTCCGCCAACACTCGCAGCATGACCCACTGAGAGATAAACCACTTGGGAATTTTCTTTTGCTTATCGCTGCCTGAAAACACGGAAATCAAAGTCATTTGTCAACGTATTTTTCGTTGAACAACAGGCATCAAACAGCAATCATTTTGTTATATCTTGACTTGCATCAACCCTTTAAACTCCGACCTCAATTGTTAGTAATATTTCCCTTATTCTATATCTCTGTTCATAATCTGATACCGAAGGTATATCGCATATCTTTCGTCATTTTTTAACTAACTTCCCCAAACTTGGAAGGTAGATTACAAAGGACCTCCTTTAAAGGTCGGTATTCTTGGCTACACCAACCCTATTCTGTGGCATCTGTAACCAGCTGGTATTACCTATAGGTATCAGAGTATTTTTCAGTCGGTTATGCCCGACAGCAATGTTCTCACTTTATGTTATTTTTGTTTTTTTATTCATACATTTCACACGGCAGCAGCCACAATCATAATGCCTTGGGCCCTGCGTCTCAACTTTGACATTCCAGTGTCGTTTTTTATGCCTCGCCTTTTATTGCGTGCCATTACTTTAATATTCTCGTGCCTCCAGTTCGATTCTGCTCACAGCAATCGATGAAGGAATAGGGGGGATGAGTTCGTTGGACCCACACATGAGCACACACATTCAGATGGTCTTGTGTGTGGTTGGCACTCTCAGTTGAGCGCTGCCTGCCTTTAATGTATTTCAATTATTTTTATTGGCTTATCATAAATTATAATACCCCCTGGCCCTGGTCTTGGCTTCCATATTTTCCTGCTTCTGCTCCTGCTCCGGCTCCTGCTGCTGCTTCTGCTGCTTCTGCTCCTTTTTTTCTTATTTCAGTTAGCTTTACATTTTCACAGTTATGTTGTTCATTCATTCCCCTTGACTTAATTTCACTTTGGCCAGGTCTGGAACACATGTTGAGCCCTGTTTTTAGGATTGCCGCTTATTGAAAAACTTTGGAAAGTTGTTGCGTGGATCGCTTCTCCTTTATGAAAACTTTCAGTTAAGCTAGGTGGCAACGATGGCAACAACTTTTCGTTCATCTTCAAACATTTTATAATTTCATTTCCTTTCCTGGCTGCCTCTTTGTGCCACATTTTAGTTTGCTTGTAAAACTTTATAGAGTTCATTATATGTTTCAAGTACGCCTTAATTATTCGTGCATTTGAAAATAAGACAAATTGAATTGTGTTTTCCTTGTTTTAAATGTCTTAACTGAGAGCTCAACTGTTTGGAATTTGTTTTCAAGTTTCTGAGTCTTATGCAAACGACAGGATATTACGACAGGATACTAAAACGTTCCTTAAGCGTCTTGGAACTTAAATCGCTTACTGAGAATTGTGCATTTTACTCGACTCCAAGTGATATGCTTTTCATATTTACAGACTGTTTAAGAACGGGTTCCACTGATTTCTACAGAATAATTCAATTGCTTAATACTCCCTTTATCCCTAAACTCCAGCATTAATCAGTGGATCAGAATCCCTTACCAAGATTCTTCCCCTTATTAATTTACTCATTCTTTGACTCATTTGCTCCCATTATGCATTCATTGCAATTTGGCACCGATCCCCGTTGTGCTTGCCACATTTATCACGCCGCATTGCATTCGGGACTCTATTAGAGAAGTTTCTCGCAATTTTAATTATCACGCAATCGTCTTCATCATCATCATTGTTGGCGAAATTGTTGCAGCTAAAATTGTTGTAAACGGCACCGCAAATGCAATTTCCGTGCAAAATATTTACAAAAAGGCACAAAAACTTTATTCTCACTCCCCGCGTACTTTGCGTTCCATTTTTCGCCTCGTTGTTGGCCAAATACATGAGGTTTGTGTGCGGCAAATAGAAAACTAGAAAAGTACAACCAAAGAAAAAGTTTGCTCGCTGAATAAGTATTAAGCAATACGCCTCCCTTCTCCTTTCTCCCTTCTCTCTTCTCATAGCTGGCCTACTTCATGGAGCATTTAAAGTTCAGTGCTCAGTTTACAACTCTTAACAGTTTCGATTGCAGCCGCATACTCTGCGGCGTTTTGCTAACTTGGTAAATAACTGAAAAGTATTTGAAAAAAATTAAATGGGAAGAAATTGTTGTTTCAGAGGAAAAGTAGGAAAAACCGCAGAATGGGATGAAAAATTAAATGCTATCGCATTTTTTTTCTCCTGCTACACTGGTTGTTGTTTCTTGTTGCCTGCTTGTGTCGTGCATAACGACAAAATGCACTTTGTTTGATGAGCAACGGGACCATCTTCAGCCAGGGCTAGTATATGCCAATATAAGGGGCGTGTTATCAACTATAAAGCGCAGCACACATAAAAGAAAGTTTAAAGAGCTGTAGATTAGAGACAAGGAAAATGTGAACTGACAGCTTTCTGATCCTTTTGCGCTGCTTTCGCGAATGCTGTAAATCAGCTTCCTGAAAAAATAATGAGAAATTATTGGCGCATTGCGCCTCGAGACGAAATATTGACGCAGTCGTCGTAAACCAGAGAAAATTTCCTGTCTTATTGCGGACGGGTCACGTTACGTATACGTAAAATATGCATGGGGTGGATTTCCATTAAATTAAAACAAAAAATGTAAATAGTTTCTGCCATATGGAGGTTATTTATATTAGCCATTTAATATACATTTCTGAACATTTGCATAGGGTTTCATTTGTAATTCAAAAGACTTTTCAGAGGAGTCAGCTTAAGTGCTTCTACCTTATTTATCGCCCAACAACAAATGTTTTTGCCTGAGCTACAAAATCTTGGTCTAAGCAGGCGTTTACACTTCATCGGCATTGTGCAACAATGTGGCTGCAGCATGTAATAAAATGCTGCTTGAATTTACAGCCGATGCACAAATTGGAAGTATTTTCCTATCTGCCTGAATTAATGCTGGCCACTTACTGATATACATCGTATGCTTACTACCTATTGAAATTTATCTATTTTCTTAGTTTCACATATCCCACGTGCAAATTAATGCAGTCGGTTCTATAGCTATCTAGAGGAGATATTCGCTGCAGTACGAAAATTGATTTTGACTATAAGCTGCTCAGTATTCTCCAACCTGAATACTGTTTTACTTGGCCCACTCGATATTTCCCCTCCTCTTGCACACCAAGTGTAAATTATCACACTTTCATTTTAAATGCCTCGCTAACAATTTGAAGTACAACATTTTCGCTGTGAGGCATACGTGAGGCGATTAACATAATTAGATGTGCAAATCCAACACTCGACATATCAAAGACAAAGCATCTTCACAACTTGACAGATAAGCAGATACAAGAGGAAAGATACCCATAATCTGTAAATATTTGCATGTTGAAAGGGGAGATGAGCCTCAGCAGGTGGCATTAAGTGACAGGGGAGACAAAGTAAAAACAAGCACAAACAAGGACACGCTCAAAGGAACAACCGCATCCACCTTCTCAAGCAGCGGCAGGAAGTTTGGTTGTGCCTTTAACGCACGCTTGAGTGCTTCAACATAATTTCCAAAAATTCTATGTGAAATATTAATTTCTCATGCCTAAACAGACTTGCATATAAACACACACACACACACACACACACAGAAACATTTTACATAAGCGCTTTAATTAGCTTAAGTTTTCATGCCGCTAACTTGTATTCCCAAAGAGACGATGTGGCCTCTGTTAAGGCGACTGCATTAAATTAATTGCCTTGTGGGTTTGTCGCCTTTGAAATGTGAGTGGGAGTATGTGTGTGTGTGTGTGTGTGTGTGTGTGTGCGTACACATGTTTAATCCTGTCTTGTCATTCACTTGATCAGCTTTGCCTCCGAAAATTTTTTGTTTTCATTCCTATGCCATCTTTTTGCAGTCTTGAGCAAATGTGAGACGACATCTGCTCCTTGGGCGACTCCTTTCGTTTCTCACCTGTGTGTGTGTGACTTCCTTGGCATATCACACACACACACACACTCTACCGCATAACGACTTGAAGTGCGGATTCTGCCTCAGTCGTTCAATCTGTCATTCAGTCATCTGACCGCAACCTCAAGAACTCAAGAACTCAACTTTAAATTGAGTTTCTTTGTGGAACTTTTCATCCAGACAGAAGACTTTTATAGACAAATTTGCCTCGGGGGCTCCAATGGGTGTGGCACTCTGTATGCGTTGATTGCTGCTTTGTTATTCATGAAAATGTTTAAAAATTTAGATTGCTATTTTCCTTTGTGGCTATTGTTATTTCAAGTTGCCCGCGCTTTGACAAACTGATTTAAATAAGATGACACTTCATTATTAGAATACTATCGATGTTGGAAGTATCGAAGAGATATCTCTTATCTGTTATAGAGTTCAAAGTGTCACACTTTCATTTTCTGCTATACTTCGAATAAATTCACATTTTTTTGTTTTCCTTTATGTATATATTCTGAAAAGAATATCCGCATTAAATTAAAAATGAGTTCTATTTCAACGTAAGGACATTGTTTGCTTTCTTACATATGTGCCACACACACACTTAAAGTTAATGGAAAAAAACCTCTTAAAAGTCCCTTTTAAAAATGAAAACAGCCGAAGGCCACTTGATGTATTTGCAAACATAATTTAATTAATTAAGAGAAAGCCCTTACACCAATCCTCTATATTGTCCATTATTCCTCTAAATTACCTCTATTTTGTGTATTGTGTCAATTAGTTGAAAACCGCAGCTGGGATCACGTAAATGATACTTGGAGTCGACCAGTTAATTTCAAACATCTTTGCGTGCCAGGCACGTCGTTTAGGGACAATATTCTCCTGCCCTCCACCGATTCCTCATTTGTCCACTCTTTGGTTGTTAACAACGCGATAAAACTGTAAAGTGAAGCCAATTCATTAATTTAGCTGGCCAACGAATTGGAGCAACAGGATAACCACACAATTAGATGAACTGTGTGCTGAACAGGCAGCAGGAAGCACCCAAACTGTGGCTTTTCTATCCTCCTGTTTGACTGTATGAGCTGGCTGAGTCCTGGAATTGACATCATGAGAATGAATTTTCCTACGTAGCCTCTTTGTAGTTCATCTAACTAAAAGTGAGCAAGCTCTTCTGGCCAGTCAACCGTGTGAGCATCAGAGTCAAAGGCAACGAAAGAGGCAGACAGAGCGAGAGAGACAAAGAGGGGGTTAAAGAGGTGGCAGTCATTGTGTCTCGTTGAGTGGCAAACACACTGCGAGCTCAAAAGAGTGGCTTTTGTAGTTGTAGCTGTTGTCCACTGGCCGTCAAATATCATCGAAAATAGCACAGCTGACAACAGATGATGTGAATGACGTTTGCAACCAATTTGCCAAATCATTAAGTTCTTAATTAGCTCAAACAGCAGATGCACATTCAAGAAGAAAGGGACAAGAGAGAAGGGGTGAAGGGTGAGCTGCTTTGCATATAGTTCAAGCAGCAGGCAAATGTCTTAAGCTGCTTATCGCGCACCCCTTCCCAACACTCATCCTTCGAGGAACTATTGAGTGCAGTCTTAGCCTTTCTTATCTTGTCTTCTTCCATTTGAGTGTCACTATACCAGAATAAGGAGGAGAGTCTTATACGCCTCTTAAGTACAAATGGGTATTGGATAGTCTAAGCCTTAAAATTGCCAAGCTTAATATAATTTGAATAGAGTAAGGCAAAAAAGTGCTGTTGTGAAAGTTTAAGTCGCAAAGAGGCTTTTATAATTGCAATATGCATTTGATTACACGCAACAAGCCAATTTGAAAACATGAATCCACATTCAAAGTCTGTTAAATGACCCTTATCACTGCTCTATAAGCCCTCATCGTTTGCCTGGCAACATTTTCCACATCAATTAGTAAGGCACGCAGCAACATTTGATTATTGCAGCGGTGGTGCGTTAATTGGAATGTTTTGAGGTTAGCGCAACGCAATTGGCAACTGCCCACATGTCGCATTGTTGATTTACGGCCACAGCATAGACGCATTGGGACAGTGAGACTTTTGGGGGATCCACAAATGCTGCAAGTCTATGTGGCCGTTGCATAACTGGTGCTTTGGTGGTTACCTGCTGCCCTCATTTTAACACCCGTACAAATATTTCACGCTTTTCGGCGAACTGCGCAACTGAGGATTATTCAGATTTGATGTCCACGAATCGGACAGGGCATATTCAAATTGGCATCTGGCATTTTGAAACCCCATTCGAAAGGACACAATGATTGAAAAAATTGGCTTAAGTGCTTAACTAATGGTAAGCATGGCAATAAGCTGATCCATAAACATTCACCCACACACACACGCACACACACACACAAACTGAGTTCAGTCGCCAAGACCCTACATAAATATCCGGCTAGTTTGGGTGTCCTCTTCCCTCAGGAAGGAGTCGCTTGCGTGAGTTCCCAACATTTGTGGAGTGTGCGTCCATTAAGCGTTTTCCGTTAAAAGCCCACAGAGCATGGCATATAAATAGTGAAAGGAATTGGAATTGGGATAATGATATGGATAGAAGTAGAAAGTATTAAAAAGGACGTTAATTGGCTATCAAGGTAAAACGCATCAAGCCAAAACTATGAAAATGGAATATTTATTGGAATTTGTTGTTCCTGTTCAAAACATGAAAATATCTTCTTTGCGAATTATTTCCGTTCGACTTACTACCTGTTTTATGTTTGCTTTGCCAAAAACTGTAATAGAATTAAAAGTATCTAACCAAACATTTGAATAGAATAACTGACTCAGTAGTTCTTAACAAATGCCTGTCACATTTTCTGCTATTTTTGCGTTATTTGCACACTCTCCTCTATGTTAGGGGATCAGGAAAATTATACACACACGAACAATACACACAGATGCAGCTAACTGCAAATTGCAGCTGTAAATTGGAAATGCAATTCGCAGTTTTACCAAATTTTCCAGCGACAACAAAATGTCCATTTAAAGTTGGAATTATGCAAATGTCTTTCCAGCTCATATTTGCGTGAATATAATTGTGTGTGTGTGGGTGTGTGTATGTGTGAAATTACTTTTGTCTCGATGACACTGCGTGACCTGTAGACCAAATAAAGATGCGTTACGAATATTATTAAACACATTTACTTTGTAAACTTGTAATCTTAGCCAATATCACGTTGTTACCGTATTTAAGTGACCAACCGTTTGCAAATGTTTTGAATGCACCTGTCCAAAAATGTTGGCACAGCAATATTAAATAATTGACAATTTCCATAGAAAGTTTCAAGTTTGGAGCTAAGAGCTGTTCTTTCACATGTTTCACTCGTATTTATTTAAAGCTAATTTGACAGAAATTGATTTTCAGGCAACAAAATTGACCAAAATATAGGAGACTGATAAAACAAAATGGGAAAGCTGTGCAAAAAACTTTGCAAATTTGATTGAAATTCGAAACTGAGCAGTAAAATGGACGTTCTGTGGCATTTACTTCCAGGCCATTAAAACACAATGACACACGCGTAGGTTAAGGGAGCAGGAGGGTGGACAGTGGGAACAGAGGAAAGGGAGAGAGGCCTTTGTTTAAGGTTCGGGTCTAAATTTGTTTGCTCACCCTTGGAATGACTTTTTTGTCGCCTCTGACAATGTGAACCCTTGTCAGCTGTTCCGAGAGGCGGGAGGAGTAGTGATGACTGTGCCGATAATATCAAGTCTGCCTTGTACTTAATCACGGGACTTCGCTTACAGGCTAAATGGAACGAATTCATTCAGCAGACTTCTTACGCGCATATTATAATAATCACATTAAATCATTCGGTTTCAGCAGCAGCAGCAAACAAAGCAAATTCTTTGTCCTTTAAGAGAGTCCATGAAGTGCACTTGAGATGTTTTTGTTTCTGGGATTTGCTAACTTGCTTTTTCTTTCACATATATTTTAATTTTATCTTCCCCTCTCGCTTAAACACCCTCATAAACAAGAATAATGTGCCTCAATTTAACAGCAGGTGGTACTGAACCTGAACCTGAAGCTAAACCTAATGAGCAATTAGAATCCGCATGAAATAACTATGTCCGTGGCCGGCATTAAATCGTTAGTCGCCTCTCCCCGCATCTCCATTTAAAAGATTAACAAATTAATGGCTTACCATTGGGGCAGTTGTTCTAGGTTCTTTGCCTGACTTGTGTTTTACGACGCTTTGTCATTTTTTATTATTAATGTGCGCCACAGGACAGTCCAAATTGTCTCCTACTTAAAGGAGATAAGCCACACTTAAATAAATGTCGAAGTCTTATCATTACTGCCAAGAGCTCATTTAAGTTTCCCAATTTGAATGGAAGCAGAAAATAATCTTTGAAAATGGCATCAAATTGAGTTGCTTTTTCAATGTGGCTCTGAGATTTGCCAGGAAATGAGGCAAACACATCGGCAAACGTTATGCATCGTCATAAACGAGGACTGAGCAGCTCATCCGTTGCCTCGAAATAAAGGTAGCCACGAAATTAAACAAGTCCTGCCACACACACAAATAGCTAAAGAGTGGGTTTCACCGAGGCTGCAACTAACAAGCACATTGACAGTCGTTAAAAGAGGACAATGACAATGAGGATAATTTGCGAGCTGGCAGTTGCCAGGATGCGAAAGACTGTGGCAACGTTTTATATATTTATGAGGAAAAGACACAGAAAGGACGATGACAAGAGTTCATGTAATAGCAGCAACACAATGCATAAAAGGTAAACTCCATTTGGTCAAAGAATATAATACAATCAAAAGGAAGGCGGTGCTGTTATATGGGCTGTGGCTGACTTCCGTTTCCGTCAACAGGGACGCTGACTGCCGTTTCCTCTGAGTTAGCGGTGTCAGACTGCCAAGGCGACAGTCGGGCAGACCATTAGTATGCTTAGTGGCTAATTTGCAAATAGAATCGAGTCAGACAATTTAATTACAGCTTCATATTGTGCCTGAAGGTGAACACATTAAGAGAATATTTCAACACTGCTATAGAAATTTCTGAAAGAAACATTTCTTTGGCATTTGCTTGAGCCAAGTTCTTAACTCACTTATAATTCAGATAATACTTCTAACATCAAGATGTCAACAGAAGTATAAGGCATTGGAAATGTCAATTGGCCTTAAGGTCATTAGTATTTCTGTTTTAATCGCACTTACTGACTTTACTAATGCAGCACACACACAAAATGTTCAAATGAAAACAGAGCATATATTTAATGCATGCTGTACCCTTGAGCATATGTGAACTGGACTACCAAACTTCTAATTTGTAGTGAATACTGAATATAAGTATGATAATAAGTGTAGATAACCGCAGCTATGATACAGCTCTATTGAAGGCTACCAAGTGTATGTTATTATTGAGCCCTAAAACTTAAAGCTATTCAAGTATTCAAGCTGAGGCAATCGCAACGAAACAGTTTAAATAAATACTCAGTAGTTGAAAGTGCTAAACTAGACGTTGCTCTGCAAATAAAATTAAAGATAAAACAATCGAAATTTTGATCAAATATGGAAAATAGTGTCCATATACGAGAATTTATCTAGCAAATTTAATATATCTTGCTCGACTAGAAGACCCAACAGATAAATTGCCGCACTAAATTATTAATCATTACTCATACCCGTTCCACGAACCGTATACAGGGTATAATGAAAACATTTTTATAGAATTGATTGAGTGACCATTGGACTCATCCGAATGGGCTGGAGTTATGGCCATCGTTGTGCCTGCAGCATGTTTACTTTACACATATTTGATTTTGTCCTTTGCAAACGTTATTGGCACTGTGACGCTTGTTTTCATTGCTGCATGAGTGATGTACTCTGCACGCCCCCACCGCCACCACAGCCCCTCTTCCCTCATTTTATACGGACACGGATCGTGTTTGCTTGTCAAACAGGATGGAAGGCAATTCAATTCGATGGGCAAGAATGCGTTGGTTTAGCCAGCAACCATTTTATTGACATGGTGGATAGGCAGCATGGCAGTAAAACGTAATACATCCTTTTAAATAGCTGCTTTAAAGCTATTCACATTTTCCCTGCACTTGAACAGAGTATTATCACAACATATGGGTAAAGCTTTGACATTATTGAATCTATGAAATATATTGAGTCAACATACATCTAATTATATCTATGTCGGTCAGGCTCATGGCTTTAAGAATATATTTGTGAGATTGGGAATTCTTTTCGGCACAATAGAAGTAATCTTGCCTGAAATACTAAATTATATTTAAATATCACAGTTAAATATGCTTTATTTTACAGCTGCTCGGCTCTATTAGGGTTTTTTTTTCCTATTTAACACACATTGGTTGTAATTCCTCGGTTATTTGACAGCAATGTTATGGGGACTATTATTATGCTTTAAACCCGTTGCCATTTCTGAGTCGACAGTCCAGTCAAGGCCCCGCAGGGAGTCCACTTTTATGCTGCAATTCTCTGTTGAATACGCTTTTATTTTGTTACTGGTTACTATTCTAGTGCCAGGGGGCTCGTTTCCTGTTCAAATAGTCAAACAGACAGATAGAGAGAGAGAGCGAGAGAGAGAGAGAGGGAGACGGAGAAAAGAAGGAGAACTGAGAGGCAAACGACTGTCAAAGGATGTTGCCTTTATTTAGCTTTGGCATTAAGCGCCACAGTCCTCGCATAAAAAATAAACCAATAATATTCACCAACGACGAATTTAAGTTTTCTTATTGTCAGTCAGTGTAGTGAAAGTCATACAAATATTGTAATTTTAAAGCCAAGTTAAATAACTGTCATTTATATATTAAAGCATAAATCATTATTGATTACCATAGAGCCAAAGACCACCCAATTTTCAACAGACTGTGGCTAAGCCTACCAAATGACGTGCTCAGTGTTATGTTAGCTACGGCTTAGGGCTGAGTTCCACGTGCTGCAATCATTTGTCATAATTTGAACAATGCAAAATCCTTTTAAAATGGTTAGAGTTAGGTGTGCCAATAATGATTTATTAGAAGTGCTTGTTTTCTTTATTTACAGAATGTATTATTCAATATGCTTTCAAGGCACAACAAATATTTAGCTTGAATAGAATGTTAAGAATTTAAAAACAATAATTTTAAATTTACCAAGTTGATTCATTTACTACAGAATCTAGAACTTTCGAACACATTAAGTATGAATTTATGCACATACTTATTTCTCAAGGAAAAAAGAACCAATTTAGATAATCAAAAATGTTTAAATATACTCGAATGGAATGTTTTCCCAGCAACCGCTCACCTGCTCCTTTAGAACTGCAAGACTATGTGAACTTTGAAACACTTGAAAGAATAGTATAAGTGACTTGTGGGCCGTACAACTGTTGAACTGTTGAACTTTCATTACCCCATACGATTTTGTACACCCTGCAACCATTAAATTAGGCAAAAAACTGAAGGCATGATAAAATTGTGCACATGTAGAAAAGAATTCAAATAGAAAATGAAACTACGGAAACCATTTAGACATGCGATTAGGGTACTTCCTAGTCGAGCACTCTTGCCAAAAAGTAATTATTTTTTCTTATTTTTTTTCTGTTTTTGTTTTTTTTTTTGTTCTCTGGTCTCAGTTGTGCAGTATCCATCTGGACAAATGTTCTTTTTATGACCACCAAATGCGTGTGTAATTATGCCTCGTACTGAGCGCCCTGGGCAACATTCCAGCTGGCCACTACAAATGTGGCTGGCTGACCAAATGGTCGCGTGCTTACTGCTACATCGATGTATATATATATATATATATATATATATATATATATAAATGTAAATATATAAAAATATATATAAATAAATATATATATATATATATATATATATATATATTATATTACATATTTGCACACATACATATACATTGTCGCATGTTGTACATGCATTTGTGTAGCGTGAGTTCCGCGTTGAATTGCCCCCAACAATTATTATGATGACTGATAAGCGGCACGCACATACACACACACACAGTCCCACACACGGCAAGTCACGCACACACACTAAAACAAGGAGGCAACATTTGGGCTGCTACGTGATGGCTGCTCATATTCTTTGCGTATACGCAGTATGAGGCATGGGGTTAACATAATGTGGGGCGTATACGTAATGCGGCATGTTGAAAAACTCAGCCAGCGCCGCGTTTTGTTGCAATGCGAGCACATGACATTTGTGGCAACATTTGGGACCGTCTCAGTTGCCTTGGCTTTTTTTGGGAGTGCGCCCCACCACATGCCACCACATGCGCATATGCGCTTGTGTGTGTATGTGTGTGTATAATTCACCTTGCCTCACATGTGTCTGCTCTCATTGTCATTCCATTTATGTGGCTGTGACTGCCTCACTTGGTCATGTTTCATGCCTTTCAGGCTGCTCTGTCGGTTTCCTCCTCATTTTTTTTGCAGTTGTTGTTTGTGTATTGTTTATTATTCTTTTATTGTTATCGCAACTGTGCGTTTTTGTTTGTTTACCAGCCTGCCTGGCTGCTTGTCTTTATGCGGGTGCCATTATTTCAACAAAGCTGCAAATTAAAGACAAAGCACACACAAAACTCGCTGATGAATTGCCAGATAATTAAATATGCCAAAATGTCAAATGGATCTGTCCCTGTGTCCCTGTGTCCCTGTGGCTAACTGAAGGACACACGCTGCAAGGGAGCACAGGTGGACAGACTGACAGTGTGACAGAATGGAGCTTAGTTGAAATTAGCATTTTGAAATGAATGTCAATCGCTGGCAAATTAATTGTTTTAAAAAAAAATCCAAGAGAAATTATTAAAGCTCCAAAGTAACAGCTCGGAAATTCGTTGGTGCCATCAAATAAAAGCCCTACTTTTATTGGGCCATGTTAGTAAGGGAATGGTAATAGAAAAATTCAATAAATGTACATTAACTTAAAAATACAGTTAGAGGAGTAGGAATATAAATAATATATGCTTGGTAATTTTTGTTCAGATTAAATATAAGCATTATAAAATGGCTTGATAGTCAAGTGTTACTTCGAGCTAAATGAATTATTTCTTAAATTTAATGAAGCAATAACCAATAACTAAATAGCCACATTATTCATACAAATCTCTAAGAATACTTATGATATTAAAAAAAAGCCTTGCTAAATAAGAAAACGTCAGGTAACAAGAACTATTCACTTGTGTGTTGATTGTTTATGACGCTTGAGGTGCTCGATTTCATTATTAAAATGCAGCACTTTAATCATAATTCAGATGACTTCGTTGGCGCTTTTCGGTTTTGGCTCAGATCTGAGTATTTAGATTTAAGTTGGTCGAGTATTTCGCATTAAGACCGAAAGCAAATACTTGACTTATTTTCCGTTGTGCATAATTTTATGGCCAGGCAAGGTATTTCAGCATTTAATTAAAATATTGCGCATACGCCACGTGGCGCTGCCGGCAAAGTAGGTTAAACTTATGCATTCGTTATTCCGGACTATTCTGGGTGAAAACACGTCCAAAAAGTGCGACCGCTGCCAGACGAGGCCACATCTCACATCAGCAACAACTACCAGTCAAAGGGCATTAAAAAAGTCCTCAACTGAGCACGCCAAGCCGCCTGCATATGTATTGTATGTGTGTGTGTGTGTTTGTGTGTGTGTACATAAAAATAGTTAATTTCACTAAAACCAAAACAATAACAGTACAGACTAAAACCAAATTGCTTTTACTTTTACTTGGCTAAAGCGCCCCATCGGGTCAAAATGTAATAAAGTTTTTTTTTTATAGTCCTATTTCTTGCCACACGCAGAAATAAGCCAACACACACACTTAGACTCGCAGGAGGGCCACGTGTATTTTGTGAACTTGTGTTGTTATTATTTATTTATTACTCATTATTATTCACCTAAGCTTCACCCCTGATTTCCATTCATTTTCGGCTACTTTTAGTTATAATGCTCGCACTTTAATTATACTGCGATTGTATTTTTGTTTTCCTACAATTAACGTAAAATTCACAACACGTTCTTTTTGCCGTCTGGCATTCTGTTGCGTTTCGCTTAAAGTTTTTCCGTGTTTCGCTGGGCGCTTTTACCGCACACGAAGCCGACAAAAAACTAAGGTTCATCAACGGTACATTTAAGGGCAGCGCTTGCGTTGGCTGAGCGGCAGCGGCAGCGACGCCAAACACATTTGACGTTTGCGGAGTTTGCGCATCGGAGGCGCCTTAAAATCAAAACAACTTTAACACTTGGCTGGTGTGCGAGTCAAAAAACTAATTTAAGAAACTACATTTTTTTATTTTCTGAATTTATTTGATGCACTTTAAGTTAATTTCAATTGATATTTATAAGATTACTACTGTTAAAAAATCACCTTTGAGCTTAATATATGTTGCATACGGCACAATTTTGAGGTAA
The DNA here is from genome assembly GCA_035043505.1 of Drosophila setosimentum. NCBI lineage: Eukaryota > Metazoa > Arthropoda > Insecta > Diptera > Drosophilidae > Drosophila > Drosophila setosimentum. The sequence goes on from JAWNMY010000001.1 coordinate 7,159,111, forward strand.
ATCAAATGCTGAGAACCCTTTTCAAACGTTCAACAACGCCATCTATTGTTCGGTAGGCTAACTAGAGCATGCATACGACTCAAAGCTAACTGCTTTGACAAACTCATCCAGTTTCCAGTTGAAGCGCATGTCTCAAAAGCGAGAGCGAGTCAAATATATGTTATGACAACGCAGGGTTGCTTTTAAACATTGGCGGGAAAGCGCTGAAATTTGAGTTTAAATATTCGTAGCAAACATTAAAAATTTCAGATCAAAGTTTACTAGAATATTAATTTTTAAAACTTAGTATTTGAAAATATATGAAATGTTTTTAATAACAAATAATTAAATATTAAAACAAGATTAAATAAGCATTTCAGTTTTAAGCACAATAAAGTATAATAATTTTTGGGCAACGCTTTATATAATCTTTTGAATTAGTGAGTTACATGAGTTGGCCATATTAATTGGCTGACTGAAGATTTTTAAAGCATAGTGTTTCCTAACATATAAAACCTAAACAACCTATCACACCACTTCATCTAATGACTCCTACAAAACTAATCAATAAATATGAAATCCTAATATTAATTCACTCCTCGCGCCTCCTTCTCTTAGCTGTCCGCCGGGGTTATTCTCATTCGCCACGCATTCTTGATCATATCCGCCGCCTTCTCGGCAATCATGATGACAATCGCATTCGTGTGACCAGCCGGCACATGCGGCATAATTGATGCATCTACCACGCGCAGATGTTGAATGCCATGAACTCTCAGCTCCGGATCAACAACAGCTGTAGCATCCGAAGAGGGACCCATCTTGCAGGTGCCCGACTGATGCTGCAAACTGGAGCCGTAGAGGCGCAGACAACAGCGCCAATAGTCATTGCTGGCAAAGATCAGCTTCTCACAGCCAGGAAAAGGACGTGCGTGGAACCGCGTGCCAATCTTTTTCATAGACTTGGTGCGTGCCAACTGCAGAATCTGCAGGATAAAGCATAGCGAAGATGTTGAAATGAATACTAATTTCAATGTAGGATACATAAATCCAGAGTTTATGTTCCTCATCAAAACATAAATATGTTGTAATATTTATGCTGTCAAATTACCATTTCAATGCCCTCGATCATAGCGCGCACATCGTCCGGATGCTGCATAAAGTTCGGTTCCATGCGTGGCCAGTGGAAGGGATTGCGAGTGCGCAGCGAGATGCGGCCCGTGCTCTTGGGCCGGAGCAGCACTGGGACCAGTCCAAAGGTTTCCTTATGCTGCATGTCTCCATACATTTTCTGATAGAACTCATCCGTGATGCCGAGTAAGTCCCGCAGAGTGCCAAAGCGATCGCCGCTGAGGGAGCCAGCGCCCAAGACAAGCTCCATATCCGCATAGTCCTTAGCTGCGTCATAAGAAATTCAAAGTTATTTAAGAACAGTATTTAAAGCGAAGAGATGAGTTCTCACCATAGCTGGAACTTGGGGTGCGCACAAAAGCAAATGCTTCGGCACCTCCGGGAATGGTATAAGGTCCCTGGCCGGCAAAGATGTAGCGAAAGATGTCCGTGGGATTGAGCAGACGTGCATCGTTCACTGTGGAATCATTTACAGTAAACACCAGTCCGTTGAGTGTAACATGATCCTGCAAATTGTAGCCAACGGGCAGGTCCTGCATCACATCAATGCTGTGCTCCTTCAGATGTGCACGCGGACCCACGCCCGAAAGCAGCAACAACTGCGGACTGGCAATGGCACCTGCAGATAAGATGACCTCCTTGCTGGCACGCACCACGAAACGCTGGCGCTGCTTTGTGAACTCCACCCCGACCGCCACCTTGGTGCTGGGATCAATGAGCAGCTTGGTCACCCAGCTCTTCATTGATATGTGCAGATTGCGTCGCTGCAGCACCGGCTGAATGAAGGCCTTGCTGGTGCTGCAGCGTCTGCCCTGCCGTATGGTTGCCTGAGCCCGGGAAAAACCAATCAGCTGCTCCGCATTCATGTCCGTTATGTTGTAGCCCAGCTCGCGACTCGACTTGAGGAAGGCCTTCAACGCTCGCGACTTGTAGTCCGAATACTGCACATCCAACACACCGTTCCGTCCATGATACGGCGACTTGTACAGCTCGGGAATGCCAATACGCTCGGATTTCTTAAAATACGGCAGCACCTCCTCATAAGACCAACCCGTATTATTGGCCGCCGCCCAGCCATCGTAGTCACGGCGATGTCCTCGTGTGTACAGCATAAAGTTGATCAACGAAGTGCCGCCGACGCCGCGTCCTTTTGGCCAGTTGCAGACTCCGTTGCGCAGACCCTGGCAGGCGTTAGGTGTCGCGTCCGCCTTGTAGCCCCAGTTGTAGCGCGTAGTTTGGGTCAATGCAGCCGTTAGCGGCACATCGCTGATGAATGTTTCCTGGTCACCCGCCTCCAGCAGCAGGACGCGAGCCGGGCTAATCTCGCTCAGTCGATTGGCCAGCACACAGCCCGCCGAGCCGGCGCCAACAATAATAAAATCATATTCCGGCAGGGGGGATGTGGTGTCCGGTATTCGTGTGTTCAGCAACGATGTCTCGAAATCGCGCACAAGATCGACAAGCAGCTGGCAGCGGCTGCATTCCAGGCTCAAACAAAATATAAGCAAATAAGCCAAGCGCATCTTCAATATTATGTGTTACTTTAAACAGATAAAAATTTGACTAGTATAAAGTAATCATTGCATATTTAATTTCAGCGGTAAATAAAAAATATATAAAGTTCATGATTCAATTATTTAAATTTATTGTAGTTAAAGCATTTTAAGTTCGCATTTCTTGATTATTTTCAGTGTATGTAGATTCTCTAACTGCATTAATCTTCTTATTAACACTGCTTAGATACATTTCAGCTAGAACATGTTAATTGCAAACGACCTTCGATTTTATTTCCAACTCAGATCTATCTGGTTTTTTTTTGCATTTTTGCACCCACAGCTACCGAAATTCTGTGTTATCTGGCGAATAAATTGTAATTTTTTTTTAGCTCAAGTTCAACATGTTGGCGATTACATCGATACACGACGAGCTGCCAATGAAAATAATGCTAATGCTAAAAGTAAGCAACAAGAAAGCAAAACAATAACAAACAATATACATATATAGAAACCGGTTCGCGATCAAAACAGAAAAACTGAAGAAGTAACCAAAGCGAAATTCACAAAATAATTCGGCCGCAATCCAAGCAAAAATATTTGCCCGTTGACGTTGACCCATAAAACGTTCGCGGATGTTCATTACAGATACTCGGTCAAAATCAAGAAAGTATAAACCAAATGGATAAAGTCAATAAATTTAAAATAGATAATATTAGAACAGCGACTGTTAAATACTCTATTAAGGATTTGGATTCAATAATGTTAAGAGAGACAAGACTTATAAGACTTATAAATGTCAATAATATCATTTCCATATGTCTATTTATTTTTATATATTTATATTCGATTAAAATTCACTTGTAACATCATTAGTGCCATGGCTATTATACTCCTCCAGAGCACAAAAAAGTTTAAAAAAAATATAAAAAATTCAGTTGTGGGGGCGCTGTGATTCCGAAAATTACTTTATATGCAAATTAAAATGGGTTTTTTTTAAACATTTAAGTCTATTAATGGCAAAAATTGCACAAATAAAAATAGGAGAGAAAAAGTGGAATTTCAATTAACCCCAATACATTGCCGACCAAAAATGAATATAAGGCCGCCTAACTGGTTTTGTATTGCACATATAACTTTTCATATTGAGATCCGTTTACAACAGTCTTTGTCTCAACACAACAACAATTTAGTTCTACATGCACAGCCTTCAGTAGGCTTTGTCACTCGCACATACATTGTCTGAGCAACTTCTTTTGTCTTTCAAATTCAAGAAGAGCCCATTAATAACCGGTCATTGTACAACGATCGGTCGCCAGTATACGGAACTGCCCTACCTCAAACACTCAAAGGGTTATGTGCGAGTGAAGGGCGCTGTGCTCGTTAAAGTTCTGCTTGTCTGTCCAATGGAAAACAGGTTACACTCAACGTATTATTTATAAATGTAGTAACATGTCACACAAGCAATTTCTTAACAGCGATCATTATTTATAGCACACACATTTTTCAATCAGAGATAATTGCTCTACTTTGCCACATGCCGCTTGCTCCTGAATTATTAACATGCCCCGACATTGGGCTTATTAACTGTGTCCAATTAGCCAAACTTAATGACTTATGACTGCTACCGAGTCGAATGCTTCAAGGGTATCATGATAGCATGCACATCAGATATTGCAAGAATTATTTAGATAAGATTTGGACTAATTTCAAAATTTTTTAACTTTTGGAGTGCGGTGATTTTTTCGGTTAATTACAAGATTTGAGATTCAGTTCATAAAAGAGCTCGCGAATAAATTAAGATGTTATAATTTTTATGTAACTTTAAGATCTGTAAAGATATGTATAAAATACAATTCCCAATTTTTTTTATTTATTGTTGATTTGTTTTTTAATTTTTAATATTCACATCTTAATTGAAATATTTCGTTTGAGTCAATCAAGAACGTTAAAATATATTCACTTCATGAAAGCACATTTCACGCATCTCAATTTTTGATCAAATGTTGCCACAAATCACATCATGACTCTTTCTGGTCACCACTAATAGCCACCCGATGTATAATACTTGGTCAATAAAATAAAAAATCCCATATATTACACACATGTTGTGCAACAAATGCGAAAAATAAACACACTCTCGCAGATCCGACTCAAATCAATTAATTCGCTTTTTATGTTGGGAAATTCTAAACACGTTTTCAGATGCTGTTTGCATGCTTAGAATGCACTTACTTAGTCGATACACCAGAGCTCTATATATGGTTTTCGATATTTCTACTATAGTTTTTTCGATATTTCATCTATTTTTTTTAGCAAGCAGTTGAATTTCGACAGCTTCTGCGCATGCGCGCGCTTTGCTGTCCGCTGGTTAAATGAATCGCAACTGCCGCCGCATGCAGCGATGAAGCCTATGCGGGGCGACTCAAGACAGATAGCTGGCGGTTAAGTCGGTCAGTTTAGCGGACTACGTTTGGGACAACACGCAGCCAGTTGGCCCATTAGCCCAACACCACTGGCCTGCAGTGCTCCGACAAAGAGTTACAGTTGTTGTTCCTTCTCTTTGGCGCGAACGATTTCAAGTTCATCGCGTGAACTTGCAAACTCTCAGCGAGTTTATTTACGTTTCGCTTTAAACTATTTTCGGCATCTTTGCCATTGCCCCGTTTCGCCAGTTTCGGCCATTCACGTTGTGTGTTTTGTGTTAGTCATAGCCAAAAGATTTGGATATTTTGACTGATGTTTGATTAGCAGCTTTTTATGCTCATAATCTATCCCCAGCCAAACTATGCGTTAATCAATATATTGGTGATATCCTATTAGCATTCAGTTGCGAACAAATAAAACTATGATCTGCAAATGAAGCTTCCGCCATTTAGCCATGTGTGCTCTGCTCAACTCTTTACTCAACTGTTGTTTACTTCTCAAGTTCAATGTCATGAATTGCTGCACTACTTGTATCCGTGTATCTTGTATCAATGCAGTTAAGTGGTTAAATGACTTCATGCTACAATGATTACAAATATAAGGTACAGCAATACAAGTTTGCATTCGAACAACATTAAAGTCCTATTCATTAATGGCCTGACAAGCAACAACAAATACTTGTGAGAGTCTTCAGCTTAAGCTTCACTTCGACGGATTTCCAATTTATGCTGTTTTGTTGCCACTTTCAACATCAACTTTGCCGCATTTGTGATTCGCAAATGACCTTCAGTACCGGCGTGGCAACTATATATATCGTTTTTTGTATATGTATGCGCATATGTATTATAAATTTATACATAAGGTTTAATATCTAAAACTCAAACAAATTGTTGCATTGTGCCTCGCCTTTGTTTAAATTTTAAACATTCGTTCATATTTGGTATTTGCACAGATTTTATGCATATTCATTTTTCATGACTTGGCCACTGTACAATTGACTTGTGTTTGATTTTAATCAAGTGCACATACTCTCAACTGCCCAGCTCACAGCAATCGATAGTTTTAATTGTAAATTCCTCAAAAGCTTAAACAAAACGCTACTAATTAAAATTCAAACGCTAAACAATGAAAAACGAATGTGTCTGCTCTTTGATAAAGTGTCAAAAAGTGATAGTATACTTGTTAATTTGCCAATAGCGCTAGATGAATAAGCATTTTTCGTATGCGACTTGAAAATAAACAAAAACACAGAGAAGCAAAATAATGAAAAAGAAAAAAAATATATAAATAAATAATATTAAAAATAAATAAATAATTAATTTTGGTTGCCCAAGAAGGGCAAATCCCACTTCTAAATATGAAATGCTTGAGCTGAAAAGCTAATATTTCAACATAACTCTCTCTAGATTTGTGCGTTCTATAACTAACTACTTAGTTACATACTAATTTGGTAATGGTTTGTCCTCTCAATTGATTTCAAATTGTATTTGTGAATAACCATTTACATTTAGCAATGTAAATATACGTTAAACAAACAGAAATTCTGGTGATTTTAGAATTAATGGAATAACAAGGACGATCTCTCGCTACCCGTGTTGATTTCATAATATTTTGCAAACAGCATCAAATATTTGCATGCTTTTTACACACGCTAATTCCCTAACTAAAGTGCGGCAATGCAATTCATTATTAGTTTAGCTTGTTGACTTATGAAATAAAGTATTTAGCCACATTTGTCATTGAAAGTGCATTGCCCATGAGAGTTGCTGATTTAGCACTCGGGAATCACATTTATAGCTGACTTCAGTAATACGTAATAGACCACTACATAAAAAAAAATGGGTAATAAATAATTTCCGAACTCCAATCGCTCAACCAAATAAGCAGCTAGACAATGACCTTGTCAAGGTTAATTCAAAACATCCGCTAATGTCTTGATGCTAACAACTTTAGGGTGCCCACTGGGTATCCAACCAACATTCACACGCTACCTGATTTCTATCAAAAATTACAGTCACAAACATAAAGTAAATTATGAAAAGACACAGAAGCAATTGAAGCTCATCTTCAAATTTGAAGACGTGATAAACATTCCCAAACATAAAGATCCCCTTCGTGTCAAGTGCTCTGTGAGCTTGAATTTAATGTCTGGACACTGTAATTTGGGCGATGGTCGTAATTCATGTGCCTAACACCAAATGCCGTTATAAAAATAAATACGTGAGCAGCGCACAACAAGCCCAACAAAACTAAAAAAAAATCATATACAACTAATAACAATAACATCTTCGAAAAAACAAGCCAAGTGTCAATTTTTTTTGTAAAATGATTCGCATATATGACTGCAATTGAGCGTTGACTTTGCGGCTAAAAATAAGCTAAAAATGATAAGCACAGTGCCGAAAAACGCTGAATGGCACTCAAAAGGCTTTTGGTCATGAGTAGATGTCGCGCTGGGGAGCAGATTAATTGAATGGACTTGAAACAATTGAAGTGTAATTATTTATTGAATGGCAATAAGATGCGAGATGTTTAAAGTCTGCAGCACGCGAAGGGGCATTCCAGAAATGAAGCATGCCCAATTCGTAGAACATGCTTAGTTATTTGATATTAAAGTCAGGTCTTTACTGAGGGATATTATCTACCTTCTATGTATAAATATTAACTTTCAAATCAGTGTCTAAGATGCAAAACTGTAGAGACATACAAACATAAAATCACATATCAAACACCTTAATTAAATCTTCAAAGTTGGCTCACGCTTTTGGGAACACGCTGCGTAATTTATTCATGATTCATGACTAAGTTGACAGACTGAACGTCAACTTTTTGAAACGGTCTTTGAACGCTTTGATTGGTGTTATTGACACGACCACTGAGTATACGTCTTATGTTTTTTTTTATACGATTGATATTGAAGTTGTTGTTGTTTCTATTGAAATTTGTAGTAAATAAATAAACGTCGATATTACTTGTTTCACTTCAATAAAATGAATTTTATTTAAAATTTGTATTTTGATTATTCAAATTATAAATGGAGAAAAAATTTACTATAAATTGATTTTTATAACATTTAGGGAAGTATAAAATTAAAAATAAATGTTATAATATTATAAATACATGAGTGTGAATTTTGATTTAAGAATTCCAATAAGTTATGCTTGAACTGTTTTGGTTTTCATGTGCATTTATGATATAGTTTATTAATTATTGGTAATGAATTCTGACGATCAATTAATTACGTATATTGGCTTCCTACGCTTAGTTTTAATAAATAAATTGCTTGGCATTGAAATTTCTTTGTTAACTTAATGCAACTCTTTGTATAAAGCGTAAAGCGTAATAGTTGGAAAATGATTATGCCAGTTGTATCTTTCGTATAAACCTATAGCACTAATAGATATTACTAAAACTTTTAAATATGTATTTATGAATTATTTGTTGCATGTACAAAATGTTGAACATAAACATCCTTAGTAACTACATAAAATTATATCATTCTTGACTTTCCATATTTGTTATAAATATTTTGATGTATATGTTTATGTATTATTTCTGATGTTTGTTTTGTTTATATTCAATTATTAAACTTACACTTGTTATTTCTTTAATGTAATCAGTACGAATTGCTCTAAACACAATCCTGCGTGTCACAAAAATCATCCATTGAAAGCAAAAATGTTATTATTTTAAACAAACTTGAATTAAATGTATTTTTCTATTAATTTTCTGATTGCAAACGTTATGTTTTCTGATATAGTTAATTCGTATTCCTTCGATTCCTACCATATTTTGTTAATTCTTTTGAGTCGAATGTATTTCTGTGACACTTTGAAACACAGCATTTCCCTGCCTCGCCCAAAAGTATGCAACAGTTTTCAACTTGTATATCGCTTAGTGGCGCAACAACATGTTGCTCATTTTATTGGCCGCGTCCGTTTTGGACGTGATTTTCTCACGAAAATGCCTATTCTCGGGGTTAGCCAACACTGAGGTAATGAACTCGGATGTCTCCAGCTGCAGCTGTGCCAATCGCTTTTGCAGCAATTTATTGCGCTGCACCAGCCTGATTGTCTTAACGGCTATGGAGAGCAGGCCCTCGTTATGTGTGTGGTATTGTTGCTGCTGCTTAATAGGCTCAAGGGCAAACTCATAGCCACTGTCACCATCGCTCTGCTCCTCCTCCGCCTCATCGTCATCGCCATCATCATCGTCATCGTTATCGTCATCGTCCTCCTCCATGCTTGAAACATGATCACAGTGTTTGGCTATTGATGTCTTACTATTTGCATTGCCGCAGTTACTGCTATTACTGTTAGCAGCTGTCGGTTGTAATACTGTTTTAATATTGTTGTTGCTGCTTTTGCTACTGCTGCTGCTACTGATGCTGCTGGTGCTGCTGGAATGTATACGTGCTATCTGCGTGCTCGTCTCATTGCAATCATCGAACGCCATGAGCTCCACTTGCTTTGACTTTGTATCCCCACCAGCTCCGCTCGATGTTGATGTCACGCGTTTCGCCCGCTGTTGCAGCCTGTGCGGCAGCTTGACGCCACGGCGGTGTGGCAATCGACCCGCAGAGTTCGTCGAACCTTTGGCAACTGCAAGAATAAACAAAAGAGACGGTTAGCTGCAGTCAAATTTCATTCAACTCAAGAAGCACAAACAGAATATAAATCACAAGCTGCACGCACAGTGGTACAAATTCGATAATAATTCGCTTTTCAATGACGCAAACCATTTGTCCCCATAAGTATGCCATATCTTATTTTTTTGCTATAAAAGACAAGTTTTTTATCTAGATATTTAGATAAAAAATACATTATGAAAAATAATGAACAATTATTTGAGATAGATTTGAGGTAGTTTAAATAATATTAATTATTTTTATAAATTCATTGACCATAATAAATAAATGGTATACATCTATAAAAATAATGAATTTGAAGTTTATTCAATTTGCATTTTTCTATATTGAAATAAATAAATATTAAAACAAATCGTTATTTGAATTTACAATGTAAGTTTCATTGCTTGAGGTTTGCTTATCAGTCATCAAACCTGGTGCCTACTTTTCATCATGTGCTTGTGTTTTGTGTGTGTCACAAAACGTGACCACAGCTGGGGCCAGCTGTCGAGAAGCGACATCGGCGCTTCGAATCCATTTGCGATAATAGTCAGTGAGCACATGGCCAATGCAAAGCGCTTTGCTAAACACGCTCGGACTGCTCAAATCATGGGCAAGTCACACACTTATTCGACTGCAGTTACGAGCACCCACAGCAAGCAGACGAACAAATATTTGCCATAGGCACCAGTAGCGAACAGCAGCAGCAGTTTCAGTTCCAACTGAAATCAAATTTCAATTAGCGTTTCCGCGACTGTGTCTATGGTCAGGGTCAGTCCGCAGCTCGTAGTGTCGTTGTGGAGCAAATGGCTCAGCACATTCGTATCCGCAAATCCACGACAAAGTAAGAGCAAGTGCCGCTGTCAGAACTGGGTCTATCTGGCCGCATTCAACGTTCTGTTTGCATTTTGCATATAAAGCATTTACTGATACGCAGCACCAGTGCAGTGAAACGTGAGAGCGGCACAAGGGCATTTTACTGGTGGGGGGGGGGGGGTAATTATGGCATGGTGTCAGCAACGGGTAACGTGGCCTGTGTGTTTGAGGATGACGCATTAAATGCATTTCACAAATCGAGAACGTAAATAGCACGTCAAATGGGCATCGATTTACAACGTACGTACAAAATGATGAAGAAATTTCTCTAACAAAATTATTTACACTTAATTAAGCTGTAAATTGCTCGAAAATAAACACATATGTCTAAACAAATTTAGGAATTGTGTTGCAATTTCACAATATATCCTTCAATATGATGCAAGGCTATTAAATACGTAGGGAATCTTCAAAGTGTTTATGCATGTAGATCAACGCCATAATCCCATAACATGAATGCACCGCATGCATTCGATGACTTTATTCTATTTAATTTACCCCAAATTGCAACCTGTGGATGCCTCCAGGTTACATCAAATGTTACGCCAATCATAGATATAAGCGATTCCCAATGCGTGTTCTTGCCATGTGCAAAGCGATGCTATAAACGTAAGCGTTCAAATTGAATACGGAAATGTTCAGTTTACTGTTGTTGTCATTGTTGTTGTGGTTTTGTCGTTGATGTTGTTATTCACGTTCACCCCTCCAATGCCTACTGGCCCCCCCAACATCTGCGAGTGTGCGGCGTTTACTTCATTCGACGACATATTCCGTCTCTCTTCTCATAGACTTATGAAAGTGGCAAGATGAAGCGAGGCGAGGCGAGACGAGACAAGAAGAGGCAAGGCAAGCCAAGGCAAGGCGAGACGAGGTGAGGTGAACTTCCCGCTCAACGTAGCACATGCAATCGACTGCGCAACGCCCATGAGCATTTATCTACTCATTGTCAGGCCGACCTTGATTACGTGTGCAGGCCCTGAGTGTTAGCTATGTGCTTTGTGATGTCTGAGGTGTCTGTGGCATCTATGGCGCCTGTGGGTTTGCTGACGTGCTCACACGTGCCAACCACACACATCAAATTAGTTACAATTTATGCTTAATTAAAGCAAACGACGTTCAAGTCATGTCATTAGGCATTGCCAACTAAATCTGATTCAATTTCTTTTTAATGCACACCATTTGTTGTCACAACAGACGTCCACAAATAGATGACACTTCGATACAAATCAGAGGCAAGAAATATACAAGTAAGAAAATATACAAGTAATTTAAGAAACTTCGAGAAATGTTCGATTTTAGAAATTCTACACATTTTTGAAACTAAACTTTTAAAACTATAATTTTTTAAATTTCTCCTGCTATCTAAACATTTTCTTAGTTTGATAGTTTACAATTTTTTCATTTAAATATAGTATCATCATTTCAGATGTAATTTTACCTTCTCCTAAATATATAGGCAATTCGATCCACAATAAAATTCGGTGAAGCACAAATGTATATTTGAAATCATTTCTATCAACACGTATCCCAGTGTGCAATAACCAGATCGTTACGTTGTCATTGACAGGGGCGAATAAGGGGAGGCTAGAGTTTTATAGACGCCTGCACGTGGCTTTGTCACACCCATTTAGCATTCAACATTTTAACGTGTTGCTGGAAATTAGCAGGAAACGCAAACCGAAAACAAATAAATAAAACGAGTCATAATTTTCTATACGATTAGATGCTCGACTCGAAAACACCCTTTACTCTACCAACAAAAGTAAACATACAAAATTAGCGGAAAAATAATGAATTTTTAAAACTGCAGAATAAAACGACAAGATTTTGTCATATTCGTATATACACATATATAAAATAAAATTACGTTCATATGGTCGAAGCGGTTTCTTCATAGGGTATAAGAAGAAAATCACTTGGAATGAATTGTAAATAAGATGACACCAATAAAACCAAGAACAATAATAATAAATACGGCTACATTAAGTCACGTCAGCAAAAGTAAAAAAGCAGCCGCTTCAATGTGGGAAAAGGTGTAAATAAGCTAGCAAAAGTAGTACAGTTATATCAACAACAACAAAAACACAATGGCATCAACATAAAGGTTACGACACTCACACGAAATGTTTCTTGTGAAAATATATGCTTATCCAATATTTATGCTATATTCTCTTGTGCTCATTCAGACATTCGAAATGCTTGCGTTGCTTTTTATTAGCATTTCTGAAAATATTGAGTGCTAGATGTGCTAGTGTTGGTCAATTAGTGCCATATAATGTTTGAGATTGATAAATAATGAAGTTGCAACGTGCTAATGTTCAAGTACATCATCGAGCAAAGTACGAAGATCGATGGGTTTTAATTTAAAGTGAGTGATTTTCAGATATAGGAAATTTACTCAAAAAACAAAACGCAAAATAAAATATTCTTTTAATTGTTGCCACTTGAACGGGTTACCCAAAAGTCGATTTTCAGATAATTGAGGTCATCAACTGATTTCGGCAATAGCTTTTATTAATCATTTACAATACTTAGCTAATATCTGATGACAAAGTAAAAAAGTAAAAAGTAAATTTATAATTATACATTATTTAGTAATATAAATACAATCCTCCAACCCAAGATCAAAGTTCACAGAACATAACAGATGAATAAGCCGGATTAATAATTAAGCCGGATATTTAAAGTAGCTCTTAGCTTTAAATCTGTTCATTTTCGAGCCAAACCGCTTTATTTTTAGCCCACTTGAGCTGCTTGATGCATAGGCCAACGCGAATACCAAATGAAATTCTCCGAAGTTGCAGTCAACGACAATTGGCATTTACTTATTGACTAGCGGGTCATGCGGGGTTAGACTGCTTATATAAATGTTGCGTACAGGAACAACTGGCTGCATTGCTGACGCAAATTGTTGCCATAACAAAGTCGTGTGTCAAAGCAATCAGCCACTGCAAAGACAACATGCGACAACATGCAACTGGCAACACGTGAAACGTACGTACAACATTGGAACACGTGTTTCGGTCTAAGTATTTGTGGAGATAGCTAACAGACCTGCCTGCTCAAGCTTATATAAATTAATTAGATCTGTTCAAGTAACGTGAGGGCCAGTTTGAAGAGCGTAAATAAAAAGAGGAAAACAACAACAATGACAAGATTCCAAGTTCAGTTCACGTATGCGCCATGTGGGAAAGTCAAACATTTTACTCACCATATCTCAGCACGGAACTACTCTGTGTGGCTCCAGCCTCTGACGAGGAAGTTGTTGAAGCATTTGCGTGTGCCACGCCCATGTTGCTACGTCGTCGCGCCTCCTTCTCGGAGCAGACTGTGGGCGCCATTGGAACTGGAAGCAAAGCGAAAAATTCAAAATTAATTGGCTAACAAATTGATTAATTAATTGATGCCCAAGTGTCACACCCACCCATAACAATAAATTAAAATTAATTTAATAATAATGCCACGAGTTCAATAAACCTTTAGCTTATCAATTAGTGGTCCAAGTAAATTGCGCAACAGTTTAAATATAATTAAATACGGCACGTGGCCACCATTCAAAGATTTGAGAAAAGCAACAATAAGAATTTCTAAGTATTTGCCATTATTTCGTATTTGCAGATAGATCGGCATAGCACTCACCAAACATAAACTTGGCCTATCTAACACAAATAAGAAATTCAGTATTATTTTCATAATCACATTAAATCGTTAGCAGGCTTAAATATTTTTTTAATTTAAAAGCTTTTTGAGTTAGCAGCCATTTATGAACCATAAACTACGAATTGGTTTGAGGAGCCCAATTTTAAAGGTAATGGTTGAGTTTTGAGAATTAGTTTCTAAGCGGTGCTAAACGTCTAAAATATTATTTAATATTGTTATTCAGCTTTTAATCTGTGTGAATTTACAGTACATTACTCATTCAGCAAGATAAACAACTTGTGCCCAGAATTCCCAAAACAAAAGCCGTAAACAGCTGAAGCTGTCACTTAAAGCAGCTACAACAGCAAATGGTCGGAATGTGCCCAAAAGAAGCTGAAACTCATTAGCCATGTCTCGAATTGGAGCATAGGCCAGGGCCAAGTCGGGGCAGTTAGCATTGCTTGCGTGCCAATTTCGTAAAAGGTAAACAACAAAATAGTCAAACTACCAGACATGAATTGCATGAAGTAACCCCCAGAGAAATATGTAGAATTGAGAGGCAACAATTTGACGCTCATGCAAATTGCTAAAATGCGCGGCTCAGTTGTCGTTGGCATTGTGTTGGCCTGTCAGATAGATGAGCCCCAGGCAGCCTCTGCCACCCCGTCAAATTCTAATTCAAATTGAAAATCCCAACAAGTAAAACAAGGAGAAGAAGCAGAAGAAGACGAAGACGAAGACGAAGAAGATGAATACACAGACGACGACGAAAAAGAGCATGAGGGGCAACAAAGATGGTATTGTCGGCACGTGTATCTTTTGAGTGTAATTACATTTGGAAAGTGTGCGGCCAAGAGGCATTTTCATTTTAAATATTTGTGGGCTGCGTAGAGTTTTTGTGGGCTGTGTGTGGGTTGCGTGGGCGTGGCATTTACTAAGAGGATTTCAGAATACCATCAGTACTGTATTGCTGTATTGTCAATGCGCCAATATGAGTAGCTGAAATTACATTTTAGTATTTATGTGTTCTGCCACTCAACACATCCGGCAAAATACGAAATATTTCTCTAGCTCATAGGCCCGTCGGCTAAGCTCACCACAACCCTGTATCAAATCTTACAAAAACCGAGAAGCGTAACGTATGCGAGGCTCAACAAACAACAAATAGTCCCTGTGGCATATTTGACGTGCACGCGCTATTCTCTCAATTCCCTCGGCTCTGGCCAGGCAGAGGGATGGGTGAGTGGGCCAGACAGGCTGAAAGAGATTTGGAGATAAGCTGAGTCGTATTTGCACCAGCCACAAGCAAATGAATCGGCTGTGCGAAATGGAGACTGAAACTGAACTGACGCCTTGCTCGACTCGCTAATACACTTTTACACAATTTAGTTTGGCAAGTATTTAAATTCATTCTTTTGTATTTTTACAAAAATACATTTGCTTTCTCCATGATTGCGGTTATGTCAGTCGTATAATAAAATTATTGAGTTAAATTGAATTTAAATTTCTTTGCAGTTGAAAGTGTTATATCTTCTATGCCTAAGTCGGCAGACTCTGTTCAGTAGATACCGCTAACATAAATAGAAATAAGAAAAAGGTTATAACACATACATATGATGTAAATCCGCTAGCGTATTCCACACTCAAATTGGCCCGATGCCTTAAGCTTGCCTCGAACTGGACACAAAACGAGCAACACGTGCCGCTGCCAGCATCAAAAATAAACAAACAAAAAATTCGCAAAAAAAAAAAAATAAATAGATAAAAAAAAAACATTGACTCATACAAAATGTTGAAGAGAGAATCACATGTTATTAGCTACACATATGTTAAAGTCGTGACTCTGTGTGTACATGAATCAGGTGTTTTGCTACTAAATAACACGCTAGGCAGTCACCTGTGGCTGGAGGTCATGTCAATCAATGGCCTTAATGAGAGCTGCCACTGCGTGTGCTTAAAATTAGCCAAATAATTGTTGGACACGACACGGCGCTTGACAGGCCCAACAAAAAAAAAAAACAGAACACCCGGAGTCAGCTCATTGACTTTTGAAATAAAATGAGAAACTGGCCGCACAATGACTGCGTGGCTCAAATTGTTGGGGCGTTTCGGGCCAATTACTTTTGTAGGCACACAGCAGCCGCCAACAAAGGCGACCGACAGGCCAAACAGTCATTCAGTCAGTCAGGCTCGACCCGTGCACACATTAAATTGTTATTGTCAACGCTGTAAAAAATACAAATGAGAAAACAAAAACAAGTTCAAGAAACTCTCCCAGCTCAAATTGCTGCTGAAGGCGTTGTCACACTGAAGTTTACTTGGCGTCCATTTTGCGATGACTCGCAGAAGTCAGTCTCCATAATATAGCAACAACACCGACAATGCCAAGAATACGTTGTTATGTTTATGATCAGGCATCAGGCATCAGGCATTCAGTGACGTTTGCCACACACACAAACCCACACACACACATAAAGAAGTCATGAAAAGCGTTTTATATTGCGCATGGGATTCATTTGTTTAAATGTCGTCGGGAATTCCCGTAACACATTAGCCTTTCAATTATTTAAACATGTTATAAGTTCACTCTCATTAGCTAAAGTCTCAGTTTTTATGATTTAAGTAAGCAAGCAGAGTTTGTACTTTCCATTAATATAAATATGAATCCATTATAATAAATACATTAATAATAAATAAAAAAAAACGCATACGCAACATGTGTTTGTCAAACAGAAAGTATGTAAAAATATTTATTAAGTAAATATACATTGCATTTTAATATTTAATGAACAATCACAAATGTGTTGTGAACTCATTTCGGACACTCCAAGTAGCTACTCGCCCAACTTAATCTGACACCTCTACACGTGCCGAGTATCACGCAACACGGCAAACAACAACAACAACAACAATGACAAAAAAAAAAAAAAAACTTTATTTGTTGGTGCCGCCGCTAACAGAAATGTTCAACAATGTTAAAAGCAAAAAGTACAAAGGCAACCAAGAAGACAAAACTTTCCATGACATATTTCCCACACTCGTTCGTTATTATATTTGCTTAGAATTTAACCAGGTCTGTCTGGCCATTTTTTCATGGTTATATCGTTGGTATTATAAGCTTATCTCAGTGGTTTCTGAGTACAGGTAGAAAAGAAAGCAAAGTGTGTATGCATATTAGACAACAATTAATTGTGAATTAAAAATAATATCTTCTGCAAAATTTTGTGCATATTGCAATTTCAAATAGTTTGTATTGTAATAATATACACATTTCCATATTATTTTTGATTTCTACATTCTAAATGGAATTCCAAAATGATTTAAAAATGGACTGAATGTCATGCCAACATCAAAAAATAAACAGAGACAGACATACCTATGTACACATCGATACATTCATATAAATGGCAGCTTATCAATATAGACTGAGAGAGAGAAAAAAAAAGATAGTCGTGAACATTTTTGGTTTTGGTAAGCGTGCAGTATTGCCAATTGCCACAGATAGGCGATAAAAATTTATGATGGCGACAAGCAAAGCAAAGCAAATAAAAAAAAGTAAAACATTAAACGAGCCACACGTGGGCCATCAATTGCCTTGCCAATGGCAAACAAAAGCAAGCCACGCGCAAGCACAACAAATACAAACGCAAACACTAATACGAAAGGTTCCACAAAGAGCAGCTCGTTAAGGAGATGGAGAAGTCAATTCCCCTAAAAAACGTACAGCAGCCATGGCTATTAATTAGGACCGAGTCTTATTTACTTGCCAAACGAGTACGTCAAGGCATAACAAAAATAAACACACTAATATTTCCACATATGATTATGCCATATACCATGCTGTAGTTATAACAATTATAATTGGTAATATTTATAAACCAAAGTCGCTAATGGTATTATGCGTCTATTCATGATTGACTAATTTTAAAAAATTATCTTCTTATTAGAACAAATTCGTCCTCTTCTCTTATTTTAGTAAAATGTTAATATATTATTATATTTTATATTATATAAGTTATAATATTATTAGTTTTTTATTATTTATTATTATAAGTAATCATCATCTTAATATAGTTGTAAGGCGTCCAAGATAATTTTCCTGTGAATGTCGTTGGAAAGTAATTACAAATAGACATTTGTGTGTACAGTTTAAATTATTTTCAGTAGCACAACGTGACGAATGTTCCAAAATGAAAAACGAAAACAACCGCAACAAAGATTTTGATTGTTGTTCAGAAAATTGCTGGCAACACAATGGAACAATTATAATGCGCCTTTTTGGGACGGCACATGGCGAACAATAAACAATCAAATTAGCTAAACACTTTTATTTTTTAAAGTGCAATAAAAATCGCAAAATTCAAAACTTGACACAAATTCCGTTGAGATTTGCGTATATTCGACATATCGGCTCAACGGGCTTTATTCATAAAACTCAGCGGGGAATTTACATGACAGTTTACTTTCAGGTCCTATGAATGGACTTATATTGTTGTTTTTTAAAAGTTATTTTATTTCCTTGCTTAGCAATTTATATGTTTTGGTCACTAAATTGATTTCGAGCTAATTTATTTGCCTAATGAATGAACGCCTCTAACGGCTCATGTATTTCGATTCGAAGAACTGGAATTTGAAATGTGAATGTTGTTCACCATTTGTGTTGTCACAATCACATCGTTTAATTGGCACATCATAAATGTTGAATCATTTAACGTAATTAGTAATTAGTTTCGGATACACACACGCAAACACATACTTTTCTGGCACGTGTAGCCACTGAGGCGTATACTCGATGTCGCATTACTTCCGCCTGGTGCGCACCTCTAAGTTCTTTGCTTTAGAAAACATGCATTGTGGAAACAATTTAAAATATCAAACAATACCAAACAATAGCAACAATTGTGCAAAGCTAACCAGAGAGTAAAACTATAAACATGTGCAACGTACTTACCATTCTCCTCACCCCCAAGCAACATAAAAAAAAAATACACTGCGCTATTTGTAGATTTGCATTTACGAACATTTGGGTTACAAAATTACTTTTATGCTTACAAGCTAATTTTATTGTCAACAATAATATTTGAGCCTAAAAATGAATACACCAACTAGGTGCACAAATAAATATAAGAAACCCAAAAACGTATCACCTAAACTTGGCAAGTTCGCCTTATGCTCATTGAACTTTGTATCATTACACTTAAATTCTTAGAATTTATAATACTTTCAAATTATATTCTATAAATTATATATAAGTGTAGCGAATACATTGTATAATATCCGTGTAGATATTCGCAAAAACTTATTGAATATGCCACACATGTCGCCTGTCGAAACCATAAAATGGAAAAATTAGTTTTTTTTTTGTTATTTATATGCAGTAATAAATGCCGGCGAACTATATTTAGGTAGAAGCTTATCAGAGCTGCTGCCTGATAAAATTATTTTGAAGTATCATATGCAAAAGTCGCATAAATAAGAGTATTATTTTAAGCAGCAAAGTCGACTTGCGCGTGGCTTTATAATAAGTCAGTCTGCCGGGCCCAGACTCGCTCAGTCAAAGGTCTATCAACCGTTTAACTCCAACAGCGGTTTGTCTCCGGTTAAAGTTACGGGTCACGAGCTCATCATGGCCAAAAGGAAAGTGGTGCAGCTGTGGTAGTCACATCGAAAGCGAAACTCAGACACAGATACTGACTCAGATACAGTTGAAAACAGACACAGCAAAAGGCAACCACGAGCGGCGCGTGTGTTTGTTTTTAGTTTTATTTGTTTATCATTATCGTCATCATTATCATCGGCATTGAGGGGACTCGAACCTTGTCTGTTTAATTTATGTTTGGATTAACTCTACTACGAATAACAGGAATAATAATTCGCTAATGTTACAAAAAATTAGCTAAAACACCAACGAACAGAATGTTAAAGAATGTGTAAATCGACTTCTAGATGCACTAAAAATAAGTTCTTATAAAAGGTTTTAATAAATAAAAATGTAAAATTAAAGTTACGAACTAAATTACATAAAACAAGTAAGAGTGCTGTAGTCGAGTGAACTCGATTACGATATACCCTGAACCCAGTTATTAAATATATTCTATTAATATTGGCAAATTCCATTTAAAAAGTTTTGCACTAAAATGCGAGCAGGTCTGTAAGCGCCCTCTGCCGACAAATACAGAATACACTCAGAAGCATACACATTTATACATACAGAAAATGCTTGCGGCTGCTGATAGAAATGAGATCAATATGAGAATATATTTTCGACTATAACTTGGGTGTTTCTTATCCGATCTAGACGAAATATGAGTATTTGATCAATAGTATGCATATGCATATTATGTATTAATTAGAAGATTCTGCCTTTAAAATTGTGGAATTTATTGCTAACGGAAATTTAATATATCGATATTCGATAAACGGAGGCAGTTATCGATAAAATAACGCAAACTTGTGCCTTGTATACGAGAACCTATATTCAAAATTTGAAGTCTCTAGCTCTTACAGTTCCTGAGATCTGCGTGTTCATTCAGACAGACGGACGGACGGACGGACATGGCTATATCGACTCGACTATTGATCCTGATCAAGAATGTATATACTTTGTGTGGTCGGAGATGCTTCCTTCTGCCTGTTACATACATTTGCACAAAACCATTATACCCTCTTTACCCATTTTTAATGGTTTCAGGATATAACTAGAAGGCAGATCTTATATCTGGCAGTCTTAAAGTGTTAAATGGTCTAATTTTTTTTTGCAAGACTTCGAGAAACGCTGAAGAACCTCAATCAGCCCAACATTTTTTAAGTTTTTGTAGCTTAGTAATAAGAAAATTAAAAACATTAAGAATCAGACAAAAAAGAAAGAGAAGGACAGATAAAGACTAAGGTAAAAAAATATAGTATGGTGTAGATATGTTTATATTTTTTTTATAACAATTTTATAACACATAAAAGCTGCTTTCCCAATAATTTTTCCACACTTATAAATGTTACTAACTTGTTCAACAGACCAAATCGAAATGCCCACTGAAATAGTTATAGGGTATTGACATTAATCAACGACTGAGGAGTGTATGTGTTCCCTGCAACCTCCTCCGTTCACTCTCCCAACAAAATTGCCGCACGTGTGACACTTAATGGCCGCCGACAAGCACAATGAACAGTCTATGTTCGCAGTGCAGCTCGAGTGAGAGGGAGATGGATATGGCCAAGTGGGATGTGGGATGTGGGACGAGCACCCTGAACTTAGTTGTCCCAATTACTCTCACTCGCTCGCACACACACACACACACAAAGACTCACACACCCACATCCACACATTCACACTCACACACATTAGGAAACAGCACGCGCATGTGGCAATTTACAGTTACATACGATGGCGTGTGACTCGCATTATTGGGTCAACAATTAGCCCGACTGGTTATCGCTGCTGTTGTTGTGTTTATTGGGGCTACAGCTGTTAATAAGTATGGCCCATGTGTGTGTACATGTACCGAATAATGTACCACTGTGTTAATGGCACCGAATATCGTCATCATTTTGGTGGTAATAATAAAATAAACACAATTCTTCTAAAGCATATCATCAAAAAAGTACATATCTGAAGAGTGATTGCCCTGTATTTAGGCCGTATAATATTTATGCATGTCAAAAATTATGCATACATCGGGTATTGCCAGGACTATTCTGCTTATATATATAATGGTCGCGGCTCGTATGTAGGTATGCATGAGTCAGTTTTAAAACTATTTATAAACAAAAAAAAAAGATGTCAAACGGATAACCACAAAAAGTATAAAAGCTCTTTTAAGGTGCTATAGTAAAAAAATTTACTTTAATTTATGAGAAAAACAAGATTATAGTGATATGGCATACCATAGCAATATTTTAAACTTAAAATGAGTATCTTATGTTTTTTTTTTATAAATCCAACGCTAGTCTATTTAATTTTTCCAGACAGCTCACATTAATAAAAACTATAACTTATCTTCATAACATCACACGCACTTTAAACTAATTAATTTACATCCAACTAAGCTTCGTAATGAGCCATAAAAAATATATTAAAATAAAATAGATAAACAAAATAATTGTTTCACTGAAAATAATCTGAAATTTTATTGTTATTGCTACCGTTTGTCAGACAACGTATTTGCATTTTAATGTCCCCTTACATCCGTAACAAACATTTTAAAATGAGCTCAATACACAAACAAACGCACACAAATACACACACACAAATGATGAGATTACATACACTTGTGGGAGTCAAAGCCGACAAAAATAATAAAAAACCCAAAAGCTAAAACGAAAAAACGAATTAATTTTTAGTTGACTGCATAAATTAAAAAAAGCTCGTCATTCAATCACAGTTAGAAAAGCGGTCGACTGCGACGGCGTCGGTGACGGCGACATCGAACTGATGATAATTTCGTTGCCACGAGCTGCACAATGGCAGATATACGGTGAGCAAGCGCTCGTGTGAGAATGAATGCGATCGGTCGAGGTAAGGGAACGCAACACAAGCCATCGAGTAGCGGCGACATGCGAGCAAGTAAAACAAAGCAAGACAAAACACAGAAGAAAAAAAAATACCCAGTTGAAAACCAAAAACATTCTAAAAGAGTAGGAACAAAAATACAACATGTACATGTTTTGCAAAAGTTTTGCTGGGTTAAGTCACCATCTCAATGATAGTCAGACACTCACGCACTCAACAGCAGCTCTTCTCACACGGTGTTAATGAGTTTTTATGCTGCTGTCTACACGAGTGTGTTGAATTTATGTGTGTGTATGTGTGTGCGTGCCTTAGTTTGTGTATGTGATTTCTGTGTTATTTGCCTTTGTTGTTTTTATTGATTTAACGGCGCACGTGTTGCGGCTGGGGTAGTCGAACTGGCAGCGCACCTCCCCCAAATGTCTACACAATTTATAGCAGAGAGTCACAACTCGATTGCCACGATTGTATTTCTTATTGGTGTTATTTTTCGCTACTGTTTGTTTATATTGCTGAAGGCCTTTTCTTATAACGTATACAAGCGTGTATATAGGTCTGTATGTACAGTGGCTCAGAGCTTATTTGGACCAATTAATTATAATAATTATACATTATTTTTCAAAAATTCCAAAGACCTATGGCAGGTACATCTATTAACCACCAAAATTAATATATGACCCCAATATACTGGGGTGTCCCCACCTGCTAGATCGGGTTATGTAAAAAAGTACCTCAATTTATAGTCAAAGCTTATTTGGACCAGTCACATTATGGACACCTGGGTGCCATAAAACCCGTATTTTTTAAGCCAGGTTGATTATTTTTGGTATAAATTGACTAATACTTCGTAGTTAGTTTAGTTATATCCTGCATCTCGGGTACAACCAGCCAACAAGGACTATGGACAAACGGACTACTATTGATCAACGGAATCTCATCCTGGAACACTTCCAAATGGGATATTCACATCGCCAAATAGCTGAAATGGTTAATCTAAGCTAACTGTATACAACATCATTTGGCGCTTCGTCGACGAAAATCGGACAGAGGACCAGGGCAGAATGGCACCAAACAAGATTTTCACCGAACAGGCGGAGCGGAGGATCATCAGGAAAATAAGGTGAAATCGTAAGCTATCGGCTCCAAAACTGACCAACACGAGCAGGATGAAATGTGGAAAACGTGGAGTGTATAAATTGTGCACCTGGTTTTGCACAACCATGACTTTAATGCCCGAGAACCATGGAGGAAGCGTTTTATAACCGCATAAAATAAATGGACCAGAATGACGTTCTTCAAATCCCACTTGGACAAGGATTTGAAGTTCTGGAACACTTTCATATTTGAAGATGAGTCCAAATTAAAAATTTTTGGCTCGGACGGAGGGAATTATGTGTGGCGACAGTCCAATACTGAACTGGATCCCAAAAACGTAAAGGCAACAGTCAAGCACGGCGGAGGAAGTGACATGGTATGGGCATTTATCTCGGCAGCCAGCATCGGGAATTTGGTGTTCATTGAAACAACAATGGACAAGAATGTGTACTTCAATATATTAAAGGGAAATTTACTCCAAAGTGCCGAGAAGCTTGGAATCCGACGTACTTTCCGGTTCTACCACGACAATGACCCCAAGCATAAGTCCGGATTAGTACAATCCTGGCTTATCTGGAACTGCCCCCACATGATAATTCCACCGGCTCCGTCTCCAGATTAAAATGTTATTGAAAATTTTGTGGGCTCTGCTGGAAATTAAGATCCGGAATCACAGCATATCCAGCAAACATGATCTCAAAAGTGGTCTGCTGGATGAGTGGTGCAAGATCAGCCCAGAAACTACCCGGAATCTGATATCTTCCATGAATAATAGGTTAGGCAAAGTTGGTTAGGCTAAAGGATATCATAATAAGTATTAACATCCTTATTTAAGTTTTTATACGTCAAATATGTTTCTTTTATAAGACTGGATATTAATTAATTAATATTTTAATATAAACTAAAGTTTTTTTCTCAAACGTGATATAACATTAAACAAATTGCCATTTAAATATTTTGCGTTTGTTTCTTTGTTTAAACTTTACAGCACTTTAAATTTTTTGCTAGACACTGGTCCAAATAAGCTCTGAGACACCGTATGTATGTATGCAAATAATATTTATTTAATGTATGTATGCTTTTGGTTAAATTCAAACTACTCATGCGCATCGCGTTCAAGCCGTAATTATAAATCTATTATTACGGACGCCAATAGGGTGTCATTTATGGGGTGGCAGCGATTTTTCAAAAGAAAACAGCTCATCAATCTGTACTCTTTTTAAGGAGTGTAGAAATAAATTAATATAACATCCGGCTGGTGAGTTATTGGAAATTTTTTTTTAAAAATATTACTTATACAAATACGGCCATTGAACTACACGCATTTTGTGATTGTGATTGATCAAATAAAAATACAATTAAGGTTACTTTATGTATAATTATTGAATGTTAAAAATTTGCTAATTTTTTTATAGAAATAAGACTTGGAGAGAAACGCAGTTGAAATTTTCTGTTGATTATTGTTGATCATTTAATATTTGAAAGATATAACTTAATTTTAATATAGTAAATTGATTGACTTCTCCATATCTCTCTGGGCATTAAATAGAATTCAGGTGCTTAAATTAATATGTAAAACAGCGGTGCATGGACAGAATCAAAGTCGAGCCAAACAAAGGCATTCATTTACAAAACTTAAGTAAATAAACAGCTGTCAATCAGCGATTTAAATGTGTTGTCAAAGTCACAGCTTGAATCGCTTTTCTGCTGCACCAACAATAAATAAAAAAGTAAAAAAAAAAAAACAAACAAACAATCTTTGCAGACTTTGAGTTCCCAAGTGTTGTTTTTGTTTTAATTTATCTGTGTTTTAGGATTTTGGTCCAATCTACAGGTTTTTTTATAGCTCACACACGTAATATTTATTGATAACTCTTTAGGGGCAACCGAAGCAATTGACTCAAGGGTTACTTTCTGAACAGCTCTTAAGGGAAATGTGGAGATACTATTAATATGCATAGGCATATGTTTAGAAATATATAAGTAGCATCTCGCCAGATTCTATAAAAAAAACGATTAATTTAAGAAGCCAACTTTGTTCGATTATTTTTTATAATTTACAAAATGAAATAAAATGTATTTTTAGACCCAGCTGCGTTACGAAATGCATAATGCGCATACGTCATGTGCGCCAGTTGCAGAATGCACTGAAAGAATAGGGCAAAGGGCAAAGTTGATGCGTCAGCTGCCAGGAAACTAGAAGAGATGCCCCACACACAAACACACACACACACAACACGCCCCCGCGACATTCGTCCTTGAGAAGGTGACGCACACAAACGTTTATTAGGGTCATGAAAAGAGCGGAGATGAGAAGAGAGAAGAAAGAGAGTGCTGCACGTCAAAGACGGCAAATCGTTCTTTAATGCATGCTCAAAAAACCAACACACAGACACACATCAGACAACATGATGATAGCACAGAGTGAGATAGATGGAAAGCTAGGGTGGGAGCGATAGTGAGAGGTGCGAGAACATGCAATTTAAATAGCCGACACGTGTGGCGCTTAAGCAATCCTTCATTTCTGTTTTTTTTTTTTTTTCAATGCTACAAGATTTATGGCGTAAACGAAACTCACCCGTTGGCTTTGCTTGAAACAGTTTTTAGCAGGAACGGTTTGCGATTATCGTTGTGTTTAGCTTAACAGCTGTTTGATGCTACTGCTTGATTCTTTTTTATATTGCCAGGCCAGTAATTTGTTGTTACCACACACTAGCTCACACACTAACACACAGCATAAGCACGTTTTGCTTAATTTATAGCACGCTCATTGGAACTAATGAGCATTCTTTTTGTTTTCACACGCTTTTAATCTATTCTATTTCTAGCTGTTTTCAACGACAACAACAACAACAATAACGAATGCGACGCAAACTGCGACTGCGACTGCGGCTGCGACTACGACGTGTGTGCAACTATTGGGCGCCGACGCTACTGTTAACAACACGCGCGCAAACAGAACTTTCGCTTTCGTTACGCGTTAGACACGACCGCACCTAACACACACCCACACTCACACACACAGACGCGTTCCAATACACAGACACAGGGACAAAGTCAGCAACTGTAACCCACCACACAAACACAGACACAGACACGAAGTACGTAAATGTTGCGTGACTTTGAGTTCACTTGCAGCGGGATGTAACGGAATTGCTTTTCCCTGGCGAGGCGCATGGAACGACAGCGCAACACTGAATGAAGCGGCGCTGCCAGCTGCGCGTCGCTTAAATGGCCGCTCGAAGCAGCATATGCTCCACACCCGACACAAATGTCAAAAGTGTTTTGGCATATTGGTAAATTAACAATACTACAAGACGACGAACCAAATCTTTACGAAGAATTTAATAACACACTAAAATGTATTATAATTACATAATAATTATCTGAATTTATAGCAATTTATAATAATATATATATATTTTGTACAGAAAGTCTACAAAATAAAGTCACATTTCTTCTACACAATGTATAACGCTACTTTTCATCCATATATTTGATTTAACGACTACTCAACGATTTCTTTACATTGACATAATCGCTATGCTTATCATTTAATTTCCTTAGTTATTTTAAATTTTAGCATTATCACCTTCCCAGTTAATGCCGCAATGCGTACGTACAGCTTATCAAGTAATGTCTTAAATTAATTGCCATAAGGACTGTATGTACAAGTATGTGAGCACGAACACGCAAGCAATAATCAATCAGACAAACAACTATTTTTAAAATGTCAAGTCTAATCTCGGCAAATTGTTGACACACATTTCAGCTAAAAATACCCACGCATTTGTTTCTTGCTGCCTGTCAAAACCAACAAATGTGCCTAGCAACAAATGTTGATGCAACATTGAGGTGGACAACACAATATGTAAACATTATGTTCGCTAAATTTCTCGTTTAACTCTCTCCCTCTGTTTCTCTCTCTCTCTCTCCGGCTCTGTCTCTCTGCCCTTATCGCTCTCTTGCTTCCCTGCTCTTTAAGTCAATTTGGTCGCACGTGTCGGCAATTTTGTTACGGCCGATTGCTTTTTTCTATGGTTTGTGTTTGTGTTTGTGCTCTGTTTGTTTGTATTTGTGCTGTGCTCTGTGTGTATGTGAGTGTGTGTTTGTATTGGTGTTTGTCGGTGTGAATATTTGGTTAGATATTTCGCGTTTGGTTAGAATTTTTCGTGAGTTGCGCGTGCTAATGAGAACGTAACTCAATGCCCTGTGACAAAGGGGCACTCAGGTGACGCCTGCCAAACTAACGGTAAACGTAGACGCTTACGCTCGCCGTCAGATTTCCGTTTTTTTTTTTTTTTTTTTTTTGTTAACTAAAAAATAAACAAAAGCAGACAAAAGCGTTGCGAAAACAATAAAAAACAAATTAACATAACACACGAGTTGTCTGGCAACAACAGTCATCAGCTGTCGCCTCCTCTGGCAACCCCCACTTACCCCGCGCTCTCTCTCTCTCTCTCTCTCTCTCTCTCTCTCTCTCTCTCTTTCTGTCTCTGCCCACTCACTTTGTGAGATTTTTAATGAACTCGTGGGTGATATTTTGTTCTCTTCGCTTCAGACATTTTTAAGTTTCAATTGCCAACACGTGTGAGAGCGAGAATAGAATAAAAACGCGCAAATGGAGCAGAAGAATAGGAGTGGAAGGGGATGGGGGCAGTTGGAAGCGTGCAGATGCTCTTGAATCATTCTCCACTCCCTAAAATGGCGTCAACGTTCCTGTAAAAGTTTTACGCGCCAGCGAAATGGAAAATTAACTTGCACCCGGTGACACTTGACGAGGGCGCATGGGGGAAGGAGCTTGAGGGGAACATGGCGGCCATTGCGTTGTCTCCCAGTTGCGTCAATGCAAAACGCGTTATAAGCAAAACACCAGCAGCGTCCATAAAAAAATGTGTAATCAAACGGTAGCTTTTTCATTTTTGCAAGGCGAATCAAACACGCGCCAGCCGCTAACAGCACACGTCACACCTTTCCCCAACCCGCTCCCTTTACCACACTCGCTGTGCCAGACGGTCAATGTTTTTTTTAGTTTGGTTATAAATCAAATAAAAACAGGAAAGTATCCATATTAGCCACAAAGTTAGCAACAACGAAGCTCGAATGCTCTTTCACAACGAAGCAGAAAAAAATATGATTCAAATAACTATATATGTATGTAAAGATATAATTATGATTCAAATAATTATACATGTCTGTAAATATTTGCGAATTATAATCTAAATAAATTGCTTCTGAAATACGTATTAGATATGTATACAAAATATAATTCCTTAGGCACTTCAATGACAAATCGAACTAGGAAAATGTTTATTAGAAAATTAGAAACAACATTTTTATACAAATCAAAACGTCGTATATATTCGGATTTGTTCAGTGCTCAACTGATAGATAAAGTTACGAATTAAACCACTAAAGTTAGTGTAGCCCACGTATATGCAATAGAGATGACCGCGCATCGTGTTCCTTACTGGGGAACGGAAAAAATGAAGAAGACGTATTTGTGCATAACTATGACTGCTAGATATAGTAATAATGTTTCGTAAGCTGTGTCAGTCAACATATATTTTTAGTTTGTTTTTAATCAAATAAATAAATGTATATATGTACATATATGTACCATGCTTATATTGATTTTAAATTAATCATTTATTGTCTTATGGTTAATAACCACTCTAAATTTGACTGGACGGAGGGACTCGAAAAAACAAAATCGTAAGGTTTTTTTGTAAATTGTGAATTACTCACTATAGCACACTTAGAGCCAACTAAATAACTATTTAAATAAATAATTTTATAATTTTTCTCGTTTTGAAAAAAATGACCCAGTCACGCAGTCAACTCTATAATAAATATGTTTGTGTATGCAAGTGTGTGAATCGCTTTTATTTCGGCGCTTGCCAAACTTATGTCAGCATTTTGGGCGGATTGCCAGCGATATGCGGTTATCATTAGATGTCCGGCAGATATATTTAGAAATGTCAGCGAGTCGCGCATGTAACAATAGCAAAAAAAAAATTATCACAATGGAAATAAAACGACGTGTACTTGTATACCGGTTTTTCTGGCATGTATATCAGGTCTTATTTTTATTTCGATTCTTTTTATAGCTTTTTGTTGGTTTATTGGTTGGTTTGTTTTTCTCAATTTGTTTAACTCTGCAGGCACTTCAACACGCGTAATGTCAAGGCCTCTTTAGAGTGCCCGGAAATAAAATGTTATACGCCTGGAATATTTGGAAAGAAAGAAACGGTCCGTAATTTTGAACTCATATGAATGTATATATATATATATATATATATATATATATATTTGAAATTTGAAATACGTGCTCTGTTCGCGTTAGACTGATAGTGCAAAAATCAACAAGAAGGTAGGGAAACTCTACATCCGTGCTTTTTGTCTGATAATCTCACCTAGAATATTAAAATTGAACTCAACGCATGACAACTAAATTCACCTTATAATATGTTTTAGTTAACAACATCTGTGTTTCATATCCAATCTAAATGAAACTCTTACAATTGATCAACAATATATGGGGATGTATTAAATATATCAATTGGAACACTGCAGTTTTATTTATTTTATTGCTCTTAAGGTCGGCTTGTTCTTACAGGCAGACCTAGTTAAGTCGACTTGGTTAATCCTGATCAAGAATATATATATTATATATGAGGTTGGAAATTTTTCTGCATGTTACATACTTTTCCACAACTTATTAAACGGGATTTTGCCCTTTTTATGGTGTTCAGGGTATAACATATAAAACTAAATTTTTTTAAATTGTTTTTTAACACAGCGATTAGCTTTTGAAGGGCTGCAACTTATCTTGGCTACCCAACAATGTTTTTCGAAGCTTCAAATATAACATACAAAAGCTCTTTGCCATAGGCAAGAAAGCAGTAAACTGAAGCAGTGCTTTCAAGCAGTGCTTCTAAATCGCAGCAGTTCATTATACTTAATGTATCATCAATATGCGTTTTTAAATTAGATGGCGAGAAAAAAATGTATAGTTAAAAATATTCTGAGAATTGAATTACAATTTATTGTCGGAAAGTATTATCCTTTTGGGCACTTAGTGTGTACCACTCAACAATGCCCCTTCAGTTATTGTTCCCGAGTTAGAAATTAAAAACTGTGATTATTTTTAAGTACTTTTATCTGAACAAATCAGGCTACTTTATATAATGGCAAGTTAAAATTTGTGTATATAATTTCTGAATTTTCAAAACTAATTTGTTTTATATACAATTTTAATATTTCCGCAGGTTAATTGTGTTGTTGCCCAAACTGCGCAGAAAAATCAATTTGCAACATTTCAATAAGCAAATGCTAACTACTTGGAGGCCCGTTCCAGTTTCACCTCAGACTCCACCTCGGCAAATTGAGCCCTTGCCAACGACACCCAACAAACAACAAAAAAAGCCCGAAGCAAAAACTAAAACTGCAGCAAAAAAAAATAAAATAAAATAAAATAAAAAAAAACTAATCAAAGCAGAACTCATTAAGCATAATAAAAAATTATGCTATTGTAATAAAATGGTTAAGCCGAAGCAAAAATCGCGCAGGCAATCGAATTAAACAGCCAATGGCCAAAGGCGCTGGCAAAGCGCTGCCAAACAAATTGCCGGGGAAATCCCAAAGAGCTTCAATAGTTGGGGCCGAGACCAACGACTTGGTTGCAAGTCAGTTTTCATCGATAGCGAATTTATTATGCAAAGCAGAAGCGGTAAAAGATCAAAGCGCAGCGATAGCAGATAACACGCTCAAACGCGATGAAGAGGCCAACAACGACGATGACGCTGACGCTGACGCTGATGACGATGACGATGACGACGACGACGACGACGACGACGACGAAGCGAAGGCGGCCCTTTTTTTGCCCGCACAAATAGATTAGTTTCACATGGCATCGAGCCGGAGTTTTAGGGCGCCATATTGCACACTGGGCCCCGCTAGCCGCCAGCCGCCGGGCCGCCAGCAGAAGTTATGAAAAATTAATAATAATGTCGAATCGATTGATTTCAGCGAATGTAGCCGCAGCAGCAGAAACAGCCGGCACCCAACACTAGGCTGCACCACCTAGACGGCTGGTCGTCCTCCGTTTCGGATCGAATTGGCTTGGTCAAGTTCGGTTGCCCCCGGCGCCACTGGACCACAGAGACTAGTCAACAACAGTCACCACTCAACCACAACTCTCCCTGTCTATCTATATATATATATATATATCTCTGTCAGTCGCTAGATATCTGTCTCTTTCTTTCACTCTTTCTAGTCGAAGTGCGCGTGTGTGTGTGTAACTGTAACTAAATACGAGGGTTAGGTGCCTCAAACTAACTTCACCGAAACTGAGATGCTCTTCTGAACTTGTTGACTATAGTAAATGAAAAAGTTATTTTAAAACCATAAACAAATTTAAAAATAAAATTATGTATAAAAATTTGCTAATTATTAATTGATAAATTATAGGTACATATTAAAGCACTAAGTAAGCTCGTAGATTGGTTCTTTTTTTTATAGATAATTAAATTTAAATTTCTCTAGTATGTTATTTTACTTATTGAATGTAAATGTATTCATTTATGGGCATAAAACATATTTGCATTTTGTTTTGCGCTTAACCACTTTTGAATATAGTATTTTAAGTTTAGCGCGATTTTATTTTTGTATGATGATAAAAATATGTTTGTCATTTTTTCAGCCCCAAGCACATTTGAAAAATAAGTATCTGTTAAATTACAAAAATGTCTTGGAAAATAGATTCTAATCAAATTGTTCGTTTTCTATAAAATTGTTATCTAATTATTTTATAATAATTTGCACAAATATAGTAGACATTTTGTAAACAAGCAGAAGTAATTGTTGCACTGATCTTTCGTGTGTTACATATTTAATCCCTTAGCTATAAGCCATCGACAATAACATTAAAGTGCTTACATTTTTGGTGTGCACACTTAGCGCCTCAAGCTAAAGTCGTACATTTTCATCACTCGGCTATGAACAGAGAACCGAGAACATAAACAGAACCAGAGTCAGGGCTCCAGCCACAGACATAGAACCTGAGCCAGGTCCAAAAACTTCCATGAAGAGGCTGTCGTCATAGTCTGGCTTTAACTTTTATGGTCTGGCCGTCAGTCTGGCTGGCTGTCTTCCCGGCTCTATCTCCGTCTCTCTCTCTCTTTCTCTGATGCATTTTTCATGACCAGTTTGTAATATTTCCGCAACGCAATGCGCATTTTCATGTAATTCAATTCGTATCTTTTCGGTTTTTTCTTGGCGCATTGAACCGGCAATTTTACAATTCTATTGGTGTGAGTGTTGGGAGCAGGGCTGGGCCCACCGCTGCGCCAACGTTAACATGGCTTAATGAAATACGACATTTGACTCGTGCGACCAAATATTTATAGGCGTGTGGTTTGCTCTCGGCCACAAACTGCTCACAACTGGAGCAGCGGAATGTGTGTGAGACAGGCGTTGAGATCTTCCCAGTTTAACGATGAAGCACTTAAATTATATATACATACATATATAAATATATTAATACAAACTTTGCCATCTCAGTTGTGGTATAGATATCGGTGGCATCAAAGTCTTTAACCAGGCAGCCAGGCACCAATCGGCGCGTGCTGCCTGAGTTCCGCTCGCTTCCTGAGTAACACAAAAGCAGACAACTGGCGACAACGTCTGCCCACTCCTAGCCAGAGACACACTTAATCCTAGTTAATATGCACAGTGTTGAGTCAATAACTGATAGCTTCGACTTGGAAGACGTGTTTGACTCACCATGTCGCAATGCTTTCGGTGAGCCACGCGACTAGTTCAAAGGGCGGCCGATCGATTTGTATGTGATTTGTTTCACTAAATGACTCATCATTTGTTTTACAGAAATGCCCAAAAAAAAATAGCTGGCTTAGAATTTTAACTTACATTTTGAACCAAATATCTTCGTAGTTGCAGAAGTTCTTGGTTTAGAAAATATTTTAACTCATTCTAAAAGATTATTTTCTTTATATGCTTCAAAATATTAAAAATTTGTATTTAATTGCTTATTAATTATTATAATTACTTGTGGGTAGCTTAAATCCTAAACTCCTATAGCCAAAATCTAAGTTGTGTGTAATTTATAGTTTCGCTTTAATTTTGTGATTAAAAAATCGATAAGGAAAGCGCTCTAGCGAAATTGTTCATCACCAGCTCTGTCCCTAAAATACACAAGCTTATGAACTTTACAAAATATTATTTAGGAAGTTATTTCTAATAATATGCGTCATTTATGAATTTTTAAATATTTGTTTATCAACTGTTTCGCCTTTAAAATATACTCGCTTAAGCCAAAATATTATATGGGCATTTTTATACAAAAACATTTATGCCTTTTATTTACCTTTTCCTAAATGAATAATAAATAAAATATTTAAAACAAATATTCCTTATAACTTTTAAGATATTTTATTTGCAGATGCTAAAAAAGATTTCTCAAGTTTCAATTGTTCTACATTCAATCACATTCTTCCATCCTGTAGACAATTAAAGGTTTAATTTGTATTCAATCGATTGCTTCTTGCTATCTTACACCTAAATGCGTTCGAAAATCGATTGATTTGGCTAATTGAATATGCATTGCATATAGCGTCTGCCAAATGCACGATTTGTTTATGTACAATTTGTAAAATGCTAATTTGCTATCGGGCATTTCATGAATGTTCAACATTAACCATAAAACTGACTGATAGCTGAAATTCTAAGTCATCAAATAAAAGACACGAGTCCTGTTTTCGAGTCATTGACTGGCCTTTTATGTTTCTTAAAATGTGCGCATCGTATTAACAGTCGATGTCGTGCCTTCTCCAATGGGTCAGGCCTATAAATTATGCAGCAATTCACTTATATATTCATTGGAGCCAATACATAAATTTTTATGTCTCCTAAAACTATATATTGATTTTATTTTAAATTTAAAAAATATAAATCGAGATACATTTTTTCATCAATTATTAAAAGAGTTACATTTTATTTAATTTAATGGATGAATCTGAAGAAAGTGCACTATACTCTGATGCAGCTCAAAAATATATATAAATATATTATATTATATTATAATATTATATTTTATTATATTATATTATTTTGGGAAACTTTCAAGCATAATGAAAAACACTGCATAAATTGATTGTAAACTCCAAATCCAAATTCAAATCCGCTGCTAATAAATATGGTATTTTAATTTTTTTATTGGTATACTTGATGTGTATTATTGATCATTATTAATTAATGGCTATCTATCAAGGTCAAATAAATCTTCACAACTCAGCGTTATTATTTTTTTTTACATACATTCATAATAAAATTATACAATCATATGTAAATTTCAATAGACATTCACAGCTCCCAGCGCCATTTTAATTAACTTATTAAGCACAATTAAAAGACTAACACGATAACTCAAACAAATACACATGCAAAGGAGCGACTGCGTTGCCTCATTGGCTCACACACACACACACACGCACACAAACACGCACACACACACGCACACACACACGCACACTCTCGCACACTCACACACACATGTTGGCTGTCTATTGTGGTGGAAAGCGAAAACAATGCAAAAGCAATACAACAAAACTGTAAATAGTTTCTTAACGGAGCTCAGTGAATGCTGACCAATCAGCCAGCCGCATTAAAGCAACACACACGAGCAAACACATATGCGCATACACACACACACACACACACACACACACACAGACACGTAAGAGACTGGGCTTGAGCAGAGTTGCCAACTCATCTGAATGTTAAGCTTTATGGATTGGTTGGCAACGCAATACTATAAATAATATACGAATTGTGCCTTGTAGAAATAATTATTGATTTTATCAAGTAATTCGCTTGAACAAATACTTCATGTCCATATTTTTGGCGTACATTAGTCAGCGGCATTAAACAAATGCGAACTTAATTGATCTATTGCTAATTTGAATAGATTGCCAGTTAATGAGTTACGACAGCCAGCAACAATACTTACACAGATGTGTGTGTGTGTGTGTGTGTGTATGTGTGTGTGTGTGAGAGTAGGTGTAAAAAGGGGCGTTTACAAAATGCTATTGGTCAGTTAGCTGTGTGTGTGTGTGTACTATTGAGTACCTGAGCCAGATTCGGCGTTTACACTGCCACAAAAATGTGATTACATATGAAATACGAGCAAATGATGAACAACAAAATGAATATATTAAAATTTAATTTAACATGAAAATTATTGTGTGTCCATTATTCTCTAATTTGTCAGTATTCATCTCCGGTCCACTCTAAATCATACTTGAATATAATTATAGGTATAGCTGAATTATTTCATATTCTTACATATGATGTCTACTCTCTCTGCGTTTCTATTTTTTTATATGTAAATTTTTTGCGATTTCAACCTCTTTCTAAGTTGTACAGTTAGTATTTTGCTTAAAATATTTAAAAATCTTCTCATGTGTAAATTAAATAACACTCTTAAACGAGCTGCAATTAGTTTGATATCTTGCAATCTTCCGCTGGGCAATAACAATTTCTGACAGTGCACGATCGTCGATCGCATTGGGTGAGACACACCAATACTCAGACAACTGTCTCAGCTTGTGGTTGTGTGTGAGCTCTTAAGCTGAAACTGAACGAAAGCTACCTTACCAGTTTGGAAATCAAGTTTGTTGCTTCTGTGTCGCTTCGGTGATCCGCACAGAAAGGTGCACGCGCGCATTCTACACCGTTGGCTACACAGAGCGATTTGTTGGGCGAGCTTCACGGATTTGATATAGCCAGTAAGGCACGAAGCGGAGACGACGATTTAAAGCCGTCGGAAGTTCAAAGTTATCGTCATCGAAATCGTAATCGGCGTGTCGTTTGTTCGGTCTGATTATTGTTTGATTCTTGAGTTCTACAAAACTAAATGCTAAAGTTCACAAAGTGAATCTCATCAGAGATACATATATGCAATTAGATTCGCAAATTATTATGAAAGGCTCGTCGCCGCTGTAACAAAACCCCATAAATCTTGTCGGGCTTCTGATATAATGAAAGTGTTGTGAAGGCCCATGAATATGCAATGATCAAAATGATTTAAAACAAAAAAATAAGTATATATAAATAAATACAAATATATATAATTTATTTAAATATATGTAGAAATTATATAAAGCAAATAATGTTATATTGTGCAAAACAAACCATTCGAGTTGAGATCTTTATGCAAAATATTTCAATTGTAATTGAAATATAAATTGTTTAATATAGCATTAAGTTCGCTTGGCATT
Organism: Drosophila setosimentum; assembly: GCA_035043505.1. Taxonomy (NCBI): domain Eukaryota; kingdom Metazoa; phylum Arthropoda; class Insecta; order Diptera; family Drosophilidae; genus Drosophila; species Drosophila setosimentum. The sequence continues at coordinate 7,196,176 of JAWNMY010000001.1, forward strand.
GCCATCAAGTGCCCCAAACATTGTGCAAAACAAAATAATATCAAAAGATTTATAAATTATAATTTATGCAATAACAACAAAAGCCAGCATTAGGCAAATACGTATTTGTGCACATATATTGTATACGCTGTGTACTCGGTTGTTGCCTGTACCTGCTATACCCAATGGATATCGCAAATTAAATCTTTCGAGAAAAGGTAAGACCCCCAAGGCCCCAGTTAAAGCTCGCACCCGCACCCGAACGCACAATAAACGAAAACGCGATTTACCAATTTCATTATTAACTTTGATAGAAATCAAATAACAAAATACTTAAAAAGCCAGCCAACAGTTGCGCACAATCACAGAGCAAATGTAGCCACAACAAAAGTAAACACATATAACGCACACACACGCGCACACACACACACACTCATACAGACACATTGACAGACAAACGGACAAATGTATCTCGGGGTTCTTCATTTCATTCAATGACTTTTTGGTGGTCCCTATTCAAACAACTCCAAACAAATCAAGCACCACCTCGATGGCACTCCAAACGTCAACTCGAACAAATTTTTTTCTACTCTGATAAGTTCACTTGACAATGAGTTGCAACTAAGCCAGGCCAACCAGTCAAAGCCATATCCACAGACAGAGTTACAGTCAACCAAAGCCGGGCCCAAAAACATAGGAAAAAAAAATAATAACAAAAAAAAAAGAAGAAGATGGCCGCAGCCGGTAGTAAATATTGAAGTATAAAATTGAAATTCATTTACAAAACTATTTTCAATTGTTGCATTTTAAAGAATATTTGTATGTATGAGTATTTCAAGGTTCTTCTTGGCGCCAGCTAAAGTGCTATCCAAAATGTTCACATGCATAATGATATGGAAAGTGATAGTGGTGAAAATACTATTGTGGCTACGAAAAGTTGAAAAAATGTCTACAATATGTATGAGAGTAAACAAACAGACAGAGAGTGTGGGTAGAGAAAGGTTTTTAAAATAATTATTTAATATCTTAGTTAAAACTGCGGTTCTCATTATTTCTTACTTTGCTATTCAATTAACTTGAATTGTTAAACTATTAGCTGAAGCTTTTTAATTAATATGCCAAAGAGTAAATAAAAAAGCCAGCATCCCATTTTGACACACGAATAATAATAATCATTAAACATTTTTCATTAAATTAATTTAAAAAGATTGTATCTTCTTGAATACTAAGAACTGCCAATATTTGTTTGGCACTTCTAATGTAGATAATGACATACATAAAGCTGTCAATTGTAAACTCCATAAACAACATTTTCGCCATTTATTCTTATTCACATAAAAACTGACAAATATTCCATTAATTTTCAAAAACAAAACATTATTTAAATTTAATTGCGTCACCAAATTGAGCCATGTCTGGTTTTTGTGTAGGCTCTTCGATTTAACATAACAAGTCTAGAATGCTAAGTTCGAGTTGGAAACAGGCCTAATAGTGAACTCTTTCTATGCGTAAGTAGCGTTTCAAGGCACTTATGGTGACTCATTTGGCACGAATTAAATACAAATTAATCTAAGGCAATGTGAACTGTTATGAACCTTAGGAAACCCTTTGGGGTGCTTAGTATCACTCCTGTTGCCGTATTTCGTTAACCTCGGCGTCAACTCAACCAACTCCATGTCGAATCATGCCATAAATCATTTTTCTTATGCAATCCAGCAAAGAGCTGAGAAACTGCCAACTCATCAAAACGCAGCACATGATACGATAGTCAGAAAAGAGTACTTAATAGACACATACATATTATATAGATATCCAATGCCACTGAGCGATTTCAACGGCTCAATTGTTGACCGAGCAATAACAATGCAAATCAATTCTTTAGATGTCTCGCCCTCAAAATATGCTCTTTTATGCGGCCAACAATGCCACAAACAAAACTGAACCAATTTCCATAGTGCGTATGTGAGTGTCTATAAATTTCTAGTGTCTGGTATATATAGTGCTCAGCAAGTTCCAACAACAATTAACAATTGTTGTTTCATTTTTTCATTAGCAAAGAAAAAAGTCTGCAGACTTTCGTAAAGATTCACATATTGATTGATGTTATTATTGATTGACATTATAATTGACAATCACGCTCGATTGTACAATTTCAGGAACTGCACAAATATTTGCAAACGTGACAGCCACGAAATGTATGCGGATAAACGTAGCTTAGAGAAGCCAGGCTCAGCGCTGTCAGCAGCAGCAGCAGCAGCAGCGGCGGCGGCAGCGGCCGCAGCAGCCGTGGCAGTCACGCATTTGGCCACGCCCACTCATGCGCATGCCCTACAGCAGCAACAACAGCATCAGCAACAGCAACAGCAGCAGCAGCAGCAGCAGCATCATCATGTGCTGCAACTGCAACACCAGCAGCAACAACAGCAGCAGCAGCAACAGCAACAACACTTGCAGCACCAGCAACTTCACATGCAACAACATATGCACACGCATCATAACTTTCAACAACAACAACAACAACAACATGAGCCAGCCACATTGTCACAACAGCAACACTTGCAACAGCAGCAACAGCAACAACAACAGGCCGCACAGCAGCAGCAACAGGCGAGTCAGCAACAGCAGCAACAGGCAGCCGGCATGTTTACAAGGTAAGTCTTAGCGCCAAGTATATTTCCCCCGTTCCCTCAGGAATCTACAGCTTGAATTTCGAGCTTATCGTCTGCACATCTCGTTAGCTTTGAGGGCCAACAAATCAGCGGCAGCAACGCATCAAAAATGCGCAACATGCTAACTTTTAATTTCAATTTGTTTCGCACGCTTCGATATTTGTCAATACAATTTGAAATACGAGCGTGTGTGCCTCTGTGTGTGTGTCTGTGTGTAGGAGCGGGTGTGTGTGTGTATGAAGTGTTCTAGAAACTGCAAAGCATGCCTTTTTTATTCTCGCACTGCTTTCAATTTCTTTAGCTGGGATTTTATTTTTATTTTTGTAACCAGTGGTGCTGCTGCCGGGTTTTAATGGCCTCTTGTATTGGCAACTTGTAGTTCACATTTATCTGGCACTCGTAATCTGCTCAGCTCGAACAAAACTCCGGTATCCACATGGCAAATCCCGTGCGTACCCAGCACCAGCAGCATCAGCATCAGCGCCAACGCCGTTCTGCCGATTCTCGCAAAAATTCACAACAGCGAAAAACAACCAAAGCAAAATAAACAACAGCAACAAAAAACTAAAAAACAAAAAAAAAACTTGCAAAATTCACTCGATCGCCTCCTTCGCGGCTGCTGTGCCATTTTATTTAGCTCCAATTAATTAGTGCTTCAAATGTTTTGCCATAAGTTAAACCCGCACAGTGCGATTGACATTACCACGTTGCCAATCGGACCAAGTCCAAAACCAAGACAACAACGACGTCCCAACGTCCAGCACAGGATGAGTCTAACCTCAGAGCGATGTTGGCGCATCGACTTCTGGCCGTTTGCTTCTGAAATGTGTAAAACTCACGTGTGAGGCTGTTGATGACTTCGTCTCTAATGCCTCCAGCTCAGAAGACTTGCCTCCTTCTCCACATATCTGACTTTGTCTTTCTTGTATGTGGGTGTTTGTTGTTGTGCCTCTCGTGCCATTCTTGTTGTTGTCTTTGCTGGTGTTTGCTTGTTTTCTAGACGACCAATTGGTTAGCGGAAGCCATTGGCAAAATCATACAAAATTAGAGCATTTTGTTATCATACCAAATTTCAACTCTTTTGAGAGTTTGAAAGAACATTTAATATAAATTTCTGTATGCAGTAGGACTTCCTTTTACATCATTTTCTATTACTACTACATACTGATATTATTTTATCACAATTTCATGCGAGTAACAAGATATTTCAGATTATTATAATTCAGTAATATTTCTGTAGAAAATGCCCAATACACCATCAAAGGAATGAGCTGTAAATAATTTCATTAAATATTGTTAATTTGTATCTTTTGCTTTAGTTGGTCCCATCTATTCCATACTCCCTTAATTAGTCAAGCATGTAAGCAGAGTTCAATGCATTCATTCAATATTATATGCGTTCTTGTATATCTGGCTTTCATTCAGGGCAACCACTTAGCAAGTGAAATATTTGAAATTCCCATATCGAAATCAATTGAACTGAAAGATTTTCACTGGAATGATCTCGAGATGTGTTTAGACGGCGCGCGACTCTTTCGCACGGGCGTCTCAAATAAAAACCAAGTCACAAAGTGTAAATACCTGTATTTGTGTAGTAAAAATCTCATGGGTTTCTATAAATATAAGTTTACCGGCGAGTACACAACATATATGCCATGAAACCGAAACAAACAACCGTTAAACAACGAAAACTATATCAATATGCTCTAAATAATAAATAACACTAATTAAAGCCAAGAAAAATTTTAACACATGCCAAACCGTCAACAAACAGTCAAATAGACAAACAGACAGCGAGCTACTTCCAAAAGGAAGACAAAAGGAAAAGGCAAATTTCCATTGCATTGAGTGCTTCCTCCTGAGTGAAACTAACCAAAAGCGCTTTTGCGTATTGTGCGGTCCACCACCGTCCGGCCAGTCAATAGTGTTAATTTTCTCAATTAGCGGGCTGAGATATATATTTGTATCTGTAACGTTGCCAGCAACATTTTATGCTGCTAATTTCATTAACACATTTCGAATCGCTATCGGCGCAAGTTATTTACCTCAGTAATTTTTAGCTCCATTTCTATAGCACTGCAGTTGCACCCCGATATCTGTATATTGTATATTGTATATTGTATTTGTATGCGTATCTGTATCTGTACCCGTAGCTGTATCTGTAGCTGTATCTATATCGAGTCCGCTCATCTAATTGCTTGGGCCAATATTTGACGACGCCCGTTCGAGCTAATTGATGTGCCTCCTATGACTGAGCACTTTTTTTCTCAAAAAGAAATGCTACTCCAAATGAAATGCAAAGCAAATATGTACGTGCGCCATGTGGAGTGAATTGGAGGAGGAGGTGGATGGGATGGATCATGGTGGAGTGGAGTGGAGTGGTGGGGGCGGGAGTTGTTGTAGCTGCTCTGCCTCAAACCAAAAACTTGCCCCGAGGCGCGTCAAATTATTTAGCTGCGGCATCCTTGTGCTAATTGCCTGCCGCTGCCGGTAAAGTGCAGCAGCCACAGCCATAGCCGCAGCCGCAGCCGCAGCAAACTAACCATCAATCCCGAGAGTTTCAGCCAGAGTCCACGGCTCAGTCTGGGACTGAATTTTGAGCCTCAGCTCTCTGGCTAAGTTGGGTAATTTCTGGCCAAGCCACCGCCGGGCAAAATATATACAGGCCACAGAGCCGAAGCGAGAGACAGAGCCAGAGTCACAGCCAGAGCCAGAGCCAGAGCCAGAGCCGAAGCCAGAACCCAAGTCATGGGAAAATTTCCGTACACACACAATTTGGGGTTTGGCTTACGCCTCAGTAGCAGTCACAGTTGCAGTCGCCGTTGCAGTCGCCGTCGCCGTTGCCATTGGTGCTGCCTCAACTGAACTCAACTGGGCAACGGCACAAAAAAGTCAGTTTCGCACGCAAATTAAGATAATCGAAAGCAAATGCAGCAACAGTAGCAGCTTCATGGTTAGCGCTCAGCAAACGGGTTTACTACCCGGTAGCAACAAATCATAAAAATATGAAAAATTATGCGGCGGCGGAGGAGACGATGTCGATGATGACGTCGAAGTGTGCTTTTGGCAGTCCATCATTAAATTGTGGCTAAGATTCCAATCGGATATATACATACACCAAAGAGCACAATGAGAGCAAGCACAGCAGCAGCAATATCAACAGCAGCAAGAGCAACATATTATCATCAATTGATTTCTTTATTTTTCCCTCCACTTCTTTTCCTTTTTTGAATATACTGGCTATGAAACTCCAGTGGACCGGCTGTATTTTGCCAATGTTGCTGAGCTGCCCTCTTTGTGTATTAGTAAATAAAAAAAATAAAACAGTAGCTGCCACATTAACTGCCACTCAGAGTTGTAGTTTTTTTTTATGCACACTAAATTATATGGATGGCCCCAATCAAACTCTTAACTTTAGTTATCTTAATTGATAGTAGCATAATGGCAAAAAAAAAAACCAACCTTTGCAAATAAAATTTATGTGGTTCCCAGCAGCAGAATACAGGGTGTCATAATGATGTTGATTGCAGCTGAACATTAGCGCATAATAAAAAGGAAATAAACCCAACTTTGGATACAGACATTTTGCCAATTATAAATTTATGTTTCTCTACAAAAATAGACAACAAAGCTCCCGTATGTATTTGAGAGGCTTTACAATTTCAATACATCTATTTAAACATTTTCATATATACTACACACTAATTTTAAATATATTTTCAAGAATAATACTGATATACAAAATTCAACGGAGCGAAACATTTGAAGTGGTTTAAGTCTTTTGTCGACCCTGCGACAATTGTTAGAATGTTTCGTAATGGCTATATCGAATATGATTCCTCATCCATTTCCAAAGTTAACTGAAAAGATAATGCTATTCCTAAGAAAATTCGTTCGCTTATTCATTTAAATTTTGTACTCAACGGCTTTGATCTAAAGACTCCACCCAGGGCTTCTTTCACAGGTTGGATAAATGTAAATCTGTGTGGAGGAAAAAAACCTGAGACTATAATTGTTAGTATTTTTTATTACCTTTAAATAACTCTTAAAGGGATCTTCGAAGCCAGACATAAATCTCAAACCCATCAAAAGCTATTCTTGAAGAAACAGAAAAAGAACAGATAAAAGTTGCCACCTTTGCACACATACTTAATAAACCTAAGCGATACACCTCGAGCTGCTGCGCTTTTGTGGTTGGCCATATAATTTGGCTAAAGGCCGAAGCATAGCATACAGCAACAGCAGCACCCCATGGTTATTAGATGCCCAACATAAACGTGGCAAGCATCGTTTTCGTTTTCATTTTTTTCCCCTGTTTTTTTGGTCTTTATTCTTTTTATTTTTGCATGCTGAACGTCGCCGATGTTAATCTACGTGGAGCTGGAGCGGCACTGGCACAGCAAGGTATCGATTACTGCCACCGAGTTACGCAGACGCAGAAAAGTAGATCCGTTGCGTTTTGTTGGGGGCACACAATAAGCCACACACTGAGGCGTGGAATGAAGGGCCAACAAGTGTTTCCCAGGAATTCCAAGAAATTTTGGGGGCCGAACCAGAAAAGCATTGTGCGGCGCCTGGCAATTAATTGTACGCCAACTTGACGGTGGTCGTGCGTGGGCTCAACGCAGTTCGTTTGTCTCAATCGTATAGGGTTACCATCCAGGCCGGCCAGACCCGTCTGTCAGTCTGTCCGTCCGTCAGAAACTTTGAATGTTGGACGCGCGTTCATTATGTGCCGTTTTGCACTATTTTCCGCACAGAAAATCATTAGAGCTGCCCGCAGCGTTGAGCTGGACCAAACTATATCGTGGGAATATGGCAAATAAACTCGTCCAAATTACACACAAACACACACTCAGAGAGAGAGAGAGAGAGAGAGAGAGAGAGAGAGAGAGAGAGAGAGAGAGAGAGAGAGAGAGAGACGAGGGGTATATGAAATGCGAGTGCCTAGGCAATTCGTAAACCACAGTCGCTCCAGGAAAAGTGCAATAAAAATTTGCGCAAATTTCGTGTTTCTGTTGGCCTGCAATTGCTATTGACTTGGCCTATCCATCGCAGTACCGACTTGCCTGACTGACTGACGCCCCATGCATATTAAACCAAGCTAAGATTGATACCAGTGTGAATGTGTGTGTGATTGAGTATCTGTGTGTATTTGTTGCGGACGAGATACAGACACAGATGCAGATGCAGATGCAGATGCAGATGCAGTTACAGATGTTTGCCCTGGGCGCCTGTGATTTATTTCCTGCCGATTTTTACGATGGCGCTGAGCGAGAGCATTAAAAATAAAAGATCGGCCCATAGCCGCACATTTAAAATGCATTTTGCTTAATAGTTTCGCATTATGCTTAAGCTTTATGTACTAATTAGTGGGCCCAACGGTATAAGTATCTCAGCCCTAAAAGCTTATCCCCTACAATTTGCGGGAGTATTGCGTTTGCTCATTACCTGCTGGACTGCATAGACCAACTTGCCAATAATAATGACAGCAATAATTAAGTGTATGCCCGATTAGGAGATACCTGGTTCTTATGTCATATTCATTATAATCTAGTTGAGTTTTCGAAAACAATAAAATGTATAGCTTAAAAACTTAATCAGAAAACGACATTTATGAATATTTCTCTCTATGTATTATCGTCTGTATGGACAGACGTACCGGACCGAGAGACAAATGCTATATGCGATATAAATTCTGCTTCTAGAACTTCATTATACCATTTTTGGAGATTTAAAATTGGCACAGGGTATTAAAAGATTTGAGCCTAATTTCTGTGGAGCACGTAAACTTTGTTGGATATCTCGCTGTAAAGCGTAAAACAAACTACAGGCCAAGTAGCTTGATTAAGATCTTGACTGCCACACTGAGATTAAACATGTGGCAACCAGCAGCAGTACCAGTGCAAGTACCATTACCAATACCAGTACCAGTGACTCTGGCTATGACGGAGGCAGAAGATTTTTAACTCTGAGCTTGCTCCTACGCCCGCCTTCTACACGGGGCGCAGGTTGGCTGCTGACGCCTCGCTAAGAATCGTGTTTATGCTTTTAATTAGCAACAACAACTTGTACAGTAAGTAGCAACCACTGCAACAACCACTGCAACCACTTGGTGCTACTTAGTGCAGATTTCAAGGTACCGATAGATATATTAAGAAATGACATGACATGTCTCGCTCACTCCTCATTCTCATCCTCTCAATGTGCTCAGATAAATGTTGATGGAGATTGGAAGCCACAGATGCGCGGGAGTTTGCCTCGTTCCATACTTGTAAATCTTACTAACTCAGATTGCTGATGCCCGTTGTTGATGTTGTTGTTGTTGTTATGGCTATTAACACGTTTTGGTCTTTTTGGCATGCATTACGAAGGATGAGCATTATCATATTATCGCCTGACCAGACATCTTGTTTATGATAAATATTTCAAAAACTTATTAATTATCCCACAAGTAGACAGCCAGAATGGCCAACTAGCTGGCATTTTACTCCGCTAATTGGGAAATACTCAGGCTACCTTGGCATGCGTTCCGTATCAAGTGTGGGAGGATGAGTCGCCTACATTGTCAAACGTAGCTGTAGCTGATTTAAGCAGCTGATATTAATTATAAGCAGTCAATACAAAATACAAATAATGGTCATGCATTTTTATATAAAGACGCCGGTTTTACATTTTTTTTTATATAAATTGTCTATCTTGAGCTTAAAATATGTATTCAAATAAATATAACTATAATGAAAATATATGCTTCATTCATAATTGACACAATTAATTTGCGCCATAGATAATCACTTCCTTATTTGTTTGGATTATTAAGAAACAAAAATAACAAATGACATTTTTTCAAAGGGACAGCAATTGCTTAAACAAATTTTTTATCGTTAGTAAAATTTATATTTTTTATTTTATTACTTTATTTACTGAAAATTGCAAGATACGAATATAGAAATTTCCATAACAAAGTGGACATCAATTAATGAGTTTTAGCTAGATTTGCTTGAAAATTGTATATAAAAAATTATAAATAAAAAATAAACCGTGCATAAGCCAGTCTCAAGCTAAACTTCAACTCGAAGTGTAGACAAAAATCAGTCACCCAATCGACTAGTGTGACCCTTCACCAACCACGCCCACTAGCTGTCCATGTTGGTGCCCATTGCCATTGGAAGTCGAAAGCAATCCAATCAGACGTACGTACATATGAACTCTAGCGACTATCGCAGCATTTAAATCAATATTCATTTTAATTGTATAAATCACCTTGACTTAATTTTGTCTGAGTGTGTGTGTGTTTGAGTGTGTGTGTCTGTGTGTGTATGTGAGTGTGTGTTAAGGCCCCCCTTTGAGTCGACTACTCAATTCGGACCAAATCTGTTCTATTATGGGCAGCAGTCGGAAAATGCCGCCGCCTGGCAAAGTCAATCGGATGCCGGCCAAGAAAAACAGACGGTCGTTTGCATTGCATGCGGCAACAGTTTGTTGCATGCAACGCGAGCACACCACACACCACACTCTACACACCACACAACACACACAAACAAACACATCCACATGGGAACCGTGTATCGGAGAGATACATGTGTGTGATTGTTTTAAATGTTAACATGGCCATTTAGAGGCAATAACAGCGGCAAAATGGCAGTCCCAGACTGAGAAAGCCAGAAAGGCGCGGGCACTTGCTGTTATTACAACAATATTACCAATATTTATCAAGCGCTTTGCAAAACGCTCTGCGCCAACAATGGCAGCAGCGTCAGCATAAATAAAAAATAAAAAAAATAAGAATACAAAAACAACAACAAAAATGTTTAAACGCCGCGTGCGCTGCAGTCGCCGACGTCGCCGCTGCATAAAAAGACAAATTTATGATTTATGAATTCAACCTTGTAAATAATATGCTCACAAAAGTACACACGGACAGATCGCTAAACGCTTGCACCGCCCCAGCTCCACGCTCCTCGACCTGGCAACTGAGCAACCAGACAAGCAGACAACCTACCAAACAAAAACTGACCAACCTACTTGCACAATTTTCCGCACAAGGCATGTGGCAAGTGTGCCCCACATCGAACAGCGGTGCAACAATAACAATAACAACAACAGCAACAGCAACAGCGAGAACAACAGCAACAACTAGCTGCTAGTTGTATGATTTTTAAATGCGCGATGAGTTATTTATGCATCTCGCATGCACTTTTCGTATGTGCCTGCAACTTAACCCCTGAATGATTCTAATTTTGTAGACGCGACTTTGAACTCTTAAGCTCAGTTTCTGAAATATAGTAATTTTTTCAAGGTAAAGCCACGAGACTGCTATTTTATATTAAGGTGTTATATTATAAATTTAACAAACAAAAACTAAATGACGTTTGTATTGATTGAGAGAAATTATGAAATTATATATTATTGAATTAAAAAAGTTTCATATAAAATAACACATAATCTAAACAAATGAAGTTAGAAGTTGCCAAAATTTTAGAGCTAAAACATTTTATAGCCCAAACTGATTTATAGAGAATATATACATTTTAAGTAAAGGATTAGTTAGGTTGCCGAACGTTTAGCGCCAAAAATGCAAATAATTTACTTGCTAATAAGCCATAACGAATTGCAGACAACAGAAATGTCATAGTTGGTTAATATTTTTGTTTGTTTAATTTTGAGATTAGCGTATGTGAAATTTTTCAGAAGGTTAATGGGTTAATGCAATTTGCGGCACAGTAGAATGCCATGGGTTAAACATACACACAGACTAAGTACAAGTTGCAGGCTGTGAAAACATATGCGCCTATGGCCAGTGTTGGCGTTGACCATTATTAAGCTGTAGCTGTGAACGTGCTCATATATATTCTAATTGTATATATATATATATATATATATATATATATATTTTTCTTAGCTTTTTTGTTTTGTGTTCGTTTGTTTGTAACTAGATTTTTATTATTGCCTTTGCAGATTCGATGCGAACAAATCGACGAAGGGTGCCTCGAAGATGCGACGCGATCTTATAAATGCAGAGATAGCCAATCTGCGGGACCTGCTGCCGTTGCCACAATCGACGCGCCAGCGACTGTCACAGCTGCAGCTGATGGCCCTGGTCTGTGTCTATGTGCGCAAAGCCAACTACTTTCAACAAGGTGAGTGGAGTCGCTAGTGCAGGGGTGTGTGTATATATGCAACTTGATGCATATGCATGTTGATAATTGGCTGCACGTTGACTGAATATGCATGAGTCATGCTGTTTGGCATGGGACCCCACGCCGCCAAACATTCGTTTAGTCCCGCAAACAACCGCTAGCTCTAAGTAACAAATACCGAATACTCCTCAGTACAGAGTATGGAATAGTAGTTGTGGCGGGCATACCACATCATTCATATGTCTATGTCTCCGTCTCTGGAAATTGTTTTCGGCCAAGTAATTGGCTAAGCGTCTAGGCACGCACCCAGGCTGCAAATTGCCAGTGCCTATCTCTACCTGAATCCCTCCCCACCCAACTCTTTCACTCCCCCATACACTCTCAATCTGTGTACCTACCCCATCCCATCCCCACTCCCTCCTCCCTCCTCCCCACCCACCTCTTCCATGCTCTGTTCGTCCTCCTTTAATGCGCATGCGCACAGGTCAACGCGCAGGCGCAACTGAACGAGATCAAGTCAGGCATTGCGCGCTCTTTATTTTTGTTTTGTGGATAATTACGAAAATTGTTTTTCAAATTAGCGTTGTGCGGTACATAAGGCCCATAGATAACACACACACACACACACACACACACACACATCCATATACGTCTATGCAGTGCAGCATAGTTGGCCTGGCTCTTAACTTGGCTAGCATCTTTGCCAGGCATGTGAACTCGGTTTCAGGCCCCGGCTGCCTCAGTTGCCGCAGCTACCCTGCGTCAAGGCAATTTCACAATTGCAATGGTAACAACAAAGTCTGCCTTGCATTGCTATAAATATTGCGATAAATCAAAATGTGCGATTTATGTGTTCTACAAATTGCAAAAAATTAAACTTAAGTACTGTTTCTTTTTCATCTTCTGCCTCCATCTCTCTCTCTCTCTTTCTAAGTTTGTTTTGTTTTTTTTTAAGCACTAAGTGTGAGAAATTGTCGGCGTTTGTAAGCTTGTCGTTTGCTCAGTGTATGTGTCTGTGTGTGTGTGTATTGCTGTTGTTGTTGTTATTGTTCATTGTCATTGCACCGTTTAAAAGCATTTATAATCACAAATTGTGTTAATATTGGCACGCTATCGAGTCTCTTTGGAGCCTCTGAACACACGCGGCTGATCTTCAAGTTCATGGCATTATATTTATTTGTGGGTGTGGGTGTGGGTCGCTGTGGGTGTGGCTCTATCGTTGGATCTGGTTGTGACTGGGGCGTTGCGCTCAGATATGCGATTAATGAAATATTTATAAACCAAATTGAGTTTTCACAAACAATTATTAATGCGCATCGTTTTGTGCAGATTACCCGACGGCTTGAATTTCATTGTAAATAAAAAAAATACTTGTTGGGCACATTAACATATTTGCCGGCTTATGTTATTATGAAAGTAACACTAACTTGTTTGGATTTTATAAATTGCATTTACTTTTTTATGGAGTCTAGGCATCAATTGTTCGATAAAAACATATATTCTATATATCTATATACGATTTAAAATGCATATAAATAATTAATATTGATACAAAGTAGAATGTTAATAATGTACATATATAAATAATTGAATGTTAATATCTCATTGTTAAGAAATATTTTGAAATGTGTAGATGTAAGATATTAGCTGGAAATTGGCTACATATTCAGACGGCAACTGCCTAAATGAGTTTCCAAGTAGTTTTCCAAGCAGCAACTTGTGAACACGCCCATTATTTGACTGCCTTAACCTAGCTAACAATCGATTCAAAATTGTTTTAGCAAACGGATTTCTTAGTATTATTGTAATATTAAAACACTGCAAAAATCTGACTACATTCATGGCCTTTCCGTTCAAGTTCAATGAAATTACCAGTTGCGGTTGCTGCCTCAGTGATTGTTATTATTGCTATTGCTGTTGCTGTTGCTGTTGCTGTTGCTGCTGCCGTTGCCGTTGCCGTTGCTGTTGCAGTGACTGTTTCTGTTTTGCCTGTTCGCCAGGTGCGGGAGTATCTTGTAGTGTTTTAAAAATAATTGATCTTGATGCTGGCTGCTGCGCAGCTGCATACTGCTAACTGCAATTGCACTCAGTGATCGCTGTTGATTTTCGCTGTGCTGTTGTTGTTGTTGTTCTTGTTCTTGTTGTTGTTGCTGTTGCTGCCGTTGCAGTTGATGCTGCTGTTGCCGTCTCAGTGACAATGACACATTTTCTTTTTGTGATTCACTTGTTTTTGTAATGCAAGATCGTCGCTTATTGTATGTAGAATATAATCAATGAATTCACAATCAATTGCATCTAACAATCGCCGTCAGAGACCAAGTCTATTATTAACTGATACTTTTTAATTAGCTTCGCTAACATCTATGCATACAAATTGCTTACAAAGAGGTATGGGAAAAACTAAGATAGTCAAACCGATTTACCCCTAACTTAAGGCGGATGCTTAGGCACGGATGTAAATGGGCGCGGCTGTAATAAATACAGAAAAGGTCAATAGTTCATTTCAAATTAACTTCTTTTAATTATTTGTACATGTATTTCTATTGCAGTATTTAAGCGCCACAATGCTCTTCATCAACATCATCAGACAGCAACACCAAATATCGGCTTCTCGAAGGTAAGTACTTGTAAAAGTGTTATATGAAGATATAAAGAAAAGTTAACTTATGTACATTTTATTATTTTTATTATTTTTAATAATCGATTAACGTATAAGCACTCGGAATACCGTAACTTATTATCATCTAATCTAACATTTACTTAATTTAGAAATCTTTGCTTATGTATTTCAAGTCTATTTAAACATTTCATATTATTGCAAAGGAGAAAGGTAGAGAATTCGCAATTGGTTGTCCTTTATTTCGTAGATGCAACAAACGGTGCGTTGCCAATTCAATTAACCATTTGTGGTAGCCGATGTTGCCGCTGTAGAAAACAACTCAATTTAAGTGAGGCGCGTTGACAACTCAACTTGTGATCCGAAAGTTCCAGGGAAAACAACTCTATTAATGGCAACAACTGTGGCATATCATAAGCCAGAAATCATTTAGCCACCGCCACTTGCTGCGCACAGAAAAGAAAACAATAAATGCTGCTCTTAGTCAAAAACAACAACAGCAACTACAACAACAGTAAAGAAGCAGACAGTAGTCAGTCAAGCTTGCTGCAACTGCCACTGGCTGCTGTGACTCTGCGATGGTCGGCAGATTGATCTACATACCTGTGCTCACTCGTGACTGAATTAAATACAAATACATAAATATATATATATATAGATTTATACGTATATCACAGCAACCTCAGTCAATTTTCAGTTGTCAACTCTGGCAACTTCTTTGAGCTAACAATTTATTAGTGTGCAGACGCGAAAATGAATTTGCATTTCCACACAACTGTTAGTCAACATAATAGAGGGTGTTTCTTTCACAAACACTTTAATTTGGGTGCTCGATCAACTTTCAATAGATAAGACTTAAATTGAGCACGTTACACAAGTGACTTGAACTCAATCTGAATTTCTTATTTGGGCGTATCGAATATCAGGCTTCAATTTCTTGTTTTAATGGCATTTATTTATTTATTTCGTATAAGTACGTATGATAAGACACCCTTTATTGGACATAAATCGTAAATATTCATTTGTATTGCAGGCACTTTCGGGCTTTCTTATGATGCTCACACAAAATGGCAAATTGCTATATATATCGGATAATGCTGCCGAGTACCTGGGACATTCTATGGTAAGTACAACATTTGTTTTTTTGTTTTTTAATTCGCTTAGTTTTGGTTGGCGAAACGATTTGCGCGAATAATTAGAAAAACGCTGGCTATGAAAGTTTTTGACTAAAATTGCTACAGTCGTTGATACAAATCTGTGACAAGCGACAACAGGCAACAACAACAACATCGATGTCGACTCAGCAACAGCAACAGCAACCACAAATATTTGTTTGCAGTTTTGTGTTTGGTTGTTTGGTGACTTAGTGGTTGCTTTGCTGGCTGCTGCTCCCGTTGACAAGTCAGCAACAACTGACTGCCACAGACTCGATTCATTGAGCTTACATAAATCTGCTGCTTGTACTACACAAAAGTTCCTTAAATCTGTTGCAAACAGCTCAACTTTGTAACCGCTGCTGATGCTATTGTTGTTGTTGCTGCTGATGCTGTTGCTGTTGCTGTTGCTATTGTTGTTTTAGTCGCTGTTGCGGCTGTTTCAAGTTTTGTTTATCGCACGTTTACGCTGCTTAAATATCAAGGTTATTCATCGTGGCCTTTCACTTTGCATTTGAAGTACTAAAGCTAAATAAATATGCCTGAGCTGCATAAATATGTGCAGCACATGTGACATATCCCCGTTCTACATAACGAATAAATATCCGAATACGAATACGAGTGCGAGTGCGAATACAGTCACTTATTCATCTAAAACAAATAGCCAGACATTGACAAAGGTACTGTTACAAACTCTGCATTGCACACACATGCACAACTATGTATGTATGTTTATGCCGAGAGATTGTTGAATGTTGATGTGCCTCGCCGGTTACTCCAACTCTCCAAGCTTCCACCGGTTTAGGGGGCGTATGAGCAACTGCAGCAACTGTCAAGAAACTTGTGAGAAATCGCAACACTTTGCCGATAAATCATATTCCGGGCTGTCCTAGTTGTGCCCAGTGGAATTAGATGGATAGATTTTTGTGGCAGGTTCAATTTTCATTCCCCTTAATTGGACATAAATAAATATTTTAAGCACTTTTAAATATGGCAATACGTACGAGGTTTTAATAACTAATGTAAATATGTAAAATAAAATTGCTATAACATTCTGGGTACAAAATCTTTAATATTCACATATTTAAAGTCCATTTATGTCTCTGTATACTATTTTAATCTCCGAGTAAGAGTGCTTAAGAGTATAAAATCAAACTATTTGATTATTATCGCAGAGCCGAATGTAAGTTGCATTAGATTTCCGGCATCTTTTAGCCAGTCCAACGTCAGTTAGCTAAGACTAACTTTCATATCGAGTACATGTAATGGCCAATATTGGTGCTGTTAAGGCCTGTCAAAAGCGAGTGCAGCAAAGAGCCCACACACACACGAGCACACACACTTAAAGAGTAAGGCTGGCAGGCCAATTGGCCGGCAAGACACTTGACAGCCTTTAGCCTTTAGTCCAGGCCTTATCAGGGGACACCCACAACAATAGCAACTAAATGGTCAAGCGGGTTCATAAATTGTTCGTATGCCATGTGTTGGCATAATTATGGCACAATAACTGTTCACATGAGCGGGTCCAAAAGTGGATTGCCCAACCTTATAATTTCTGGCAGGCAGCAGGCCAATCTTACAGTTAGTTAACGGCCAAAACTGCAGCAGCAATAACAACAACAACAATAACAACAACAACAAGCAAAGTTAATTAACAAACTGCCAAAAATGTCAATGTTTGTTGCTTGTTGCTGTACTTGCTGCTGTCTTATGTAGTTGTTGTTGTAGTTATTGTTGTTGCTTAGGCATCATAATTCCAATTCGATTTTTGCATATTGCCATAACAAGTTGCCATTGTCACGTGTCATGTAGCGACAGCAGCCATAAATAAATTACAAATGCAACAACATGCCATTGTAGTATATTGGCCGATCGCTTTTGGTCTAGCGCTCGATCAGTGTTGGCCATAATTGTCAACAACAATAAACCAGATGCAAACCCAATAGCTGATGACCGTGCGAAAGTAGCACTGCATTAAATGACACATCATTAACAAATAAAATTTGTCATCC
This sequence comes from Drosophila setosimentum, assembly GCA_035043505.1. Lineage (NCBI taxonomy): Eukaryota > Metazoa > Arthropoda > Insecta > Diptera > Drosophilidae > Drosophila > Drosophila setosimentum. Next base: position 7,213,747 of record JAWNMY010000001.1, read on the forward strand.
TAATAGAATATAAATATATATATTGTCTCTCGATCGCACAACCTTTACCTTATCTTTAAAATGATTGTGCACATCGAAGTAAAATAGTATCAAATATCAGTTCTTAATGGCAACAATTACATATTAAATATTTTATACTATATAAATATTCCGAAAAATTCCCATAAAAAAATCATAAATAAATGGATTTATATCCAAAGTAATTTTATATATATTCATAATCAAATTCTGTTTATTTTTCTCTCTCTTTCTTCTTTATTCTCCCATTCTATCTCTCTCCCTCTCTCTTTTTTTTTTCTCACTGCTCTTAGGAGGATTTACTTATACATGGAGACTCCGTTTACGATATCATTGACAAACAGGATCACGCAACCATACAAGCTGAACTAAATCGGAACGTGCCACCGCAACCAGGTGGCAGCAGCAGCAGCAGCAGCGTCGGCGTTGGCATTGGCGTTGGCGATTCGACGAGCAGCAATGGAACTGGCGGCGTCTCTTCTCTGGAGGGGGAGCATCGCATGTTTCTCTGTCGCATGAATGTTAGTCGCAATGCGCGACGGCAAATGCGTTTCGGTGATCAGAAGGTAGGTGCAACAAACACACACACACACACACACACACACACAACATGCACATGAGTGAGTAAGCGCGTGTAGTCTCAGACAGAAATTGATGAATGAATCACCTGGGAGCGTGTTGCGTGTAACACTTGGAAACCAGAGAGTGGAGAGCCAGCAGTCACAGTAACAGCAATGCAATGAATTATGCATGAAGCCGGGCGCATGCGTTGTCTGCCAACCGGCTGCCCAGTCTGGGGCTGGTCATACATCTTACCAAGCCAGCCAGCCAGCCAGCCAGCCAGCCAGCCAGCCAACAAGCTAGATAGCCAGACTCCCAGCCAGCCATCCGCCTTACAATAAGCTGACAAACGATGACAGTTGATGTGGAACGGGTGGGTGCCTCGTTCTGTTGACTGCTCTGATTGGCCGCCTCTGCTGATCATCATCATCATCAAAATGATGATGTGAGAAAAAAAGGCAAGCAACCGCAGCTATCTTCATCATGCCGAAGATTGCATACCCTCACAACTCTAAGTCCATTATTAATAATTCAAGCTACATGTTCTCGTAGTTCAATATTAATATGTTCTGGGCAAAAGATTGTTAGCATATTAAGAGAAAAATTGATCAATTTCGACTCAGACTTTCTCAAATGAAAAGAGACCGATTCTCCCAACTTAGGTTTATACAATGAGTGCAAGAAATAAGAATATATATTCAGTGCTTCATTATTTTTCATCGAGCTTGAAAAATTGAAGCTTGCCTACATGAGTTCTCTTGTATGCGTTACACACCGCGTGACAAAATAATAAAACCCTCTGAAAGAATTTAAAAACAACAGACAACAGACAAAAGACAAAAAGCCGCAACAATATAAATGAGTGCGAGCACAATATGAAGTTGTCATGCAGTCAGCCAGCCAACCAAGTCAGCCAAGTACTTCACTCAGCAGGCAAGCAACCTGGCTGGCTGGCCGTTTGTCTGTCTGGTTGGCTGGCTGGTTGGTTTGCAGGCAGGCAGGCGGGCAGCGAGGCAGGTTGAACCAGGCAAGACCAAATCTGTCAACGTGTTGAGACCGAGACGAAGACGCGTTGAAATGATGTGAATGCTACCGTGTGTAGCGCTGTCACAATCTTGTGGGCGGTCGCTGGTCTTTTATGCATATCTCTTCTTATTTTTGTAGTTCTTTTTTTGTTTTATTTTATTTTATTTTTTTTTTGTCTTCTTTTCTTTATTTTTTTGCGCTTGAAGTGCGCAGATGTGCGCTGCGAGTTATGGAGATAAACCGAGGCGTTGACAGTTGCTGCAAACGTTTTTAATTAAGTTGAAAGTTGGCACTTTAATGAGGTGCAGGAAGTGTTGCTGTTGGGCCTATATTTTCCCAGCTACAGCTTATGACAACACAAGAGCCCACATGCATTTGTTTGGTACGAGGCTGTTAGAAAAACTTTAAGATTGTTACAGCTGAATAAAGATATCAACTAGTAATTCAGTTCGTCGAATATGCTTACAATGACACTAGCTTAAGCCACATTAAAAGTTAACTATACAGAGAATTGATAATTCTGATCCAACCTAAAAAAATAGCTACTCTGTAAACGAAAATCAATCAAATCAATACAGTAATAAAATTTAAAGTATTACTCATCGGGATCATTTGCTGAATCATAGTGAGTATTATCAATAAATATTAAGCGGGCTTAGGATTTTATTTACATATATGTATTATTTACATATAGAAATGTTGGGAGCTTAACATTTAGCTTGAGCAGATTGTCAGGGATGTGGACCCACATGAACTGGCTGCAATAACCCAGAGCGCAAACCGAAATGAGCCACATTCACCCAGCACTCGTTAATATACAATAAAAAATGGACCAATAAATAATTATGAATGAGGTCAGCATAGTTCAGTGGTAGTACCCAGCAAATAGCACGGACAAAAGACCAAAAAAAAAAAATATATATATAAAAAAACAAAAACTCCCAGCAACAACAACCAGAGTAGACTAGAGTTGGAGACAGCGCTGTGGCACTGGCGCCTGCTCCCCAGCCTAAGGTCGTCTCATTTACCAAACCAGAGACGACGACAATAACAACAACAACAACAACAACAGCGGCGTCTGCGTCATCGATGGTTTGGGATCGGGTTCGGAATCGGAATCGGATTCGGGCTGCATTTGCATTTAAGCAGAAGAAGCGGCCATAAGCTACAAAATGCAATTGCAATGCAAAACTAAATGCAAGCACGTTTTAATTGGGAGACAATAGCTGAGACTCTGACTGAGACTCTGGCTCTGACTGAGACTAAGACTGAGGTTGAGACTTCCATTTAGACTGCCTGGTGTGTGTATTTGGTTGTGTGGAGGCAACTTTGGCTTGCGTATGCTTGCAAAACATTTCAGTGATTGCCTTTTTTAAAATATGGAATCAGAGTAAAATGTAAAATGTCTATGAGACCCCAAAGCATGCCAGCCCAAAAATGGCCACAACTATCGGCGACAACGTGCGCGCCAATTTTCGTGGGAGCCGCCGCCTTAAACACAGCCACTCCAACAACCACAACAACAATAACGAACCCAGACTTAACTATGACTGTTTTTTTTGTTGTTTTTTTTCCGCTTGCAGGTCGTTCTGGTACAGGGTCACTATTTGTCATTCCTGCCGCTGTGCAGTCGCAACGAGCCCGTTTTTTTAGCCACCTGCACTCCCATCGCGATGCCCGAGACGCGCGAATGTGTGGTTCAGGGCGCCACCAATGTGTTTACCACAATACACTCCATGGATATGAAAATCGCACACATCGACAAGAAGTGAGTAGAAATAAACTCCATTGAAAAATCTTGTGTAACACAATCCATTTGCCAATCCTCAATTGTCATTTCAGTGGCGAGTTCCATTTGGGCTATGAGAAGACGTCATTACAGGGAACATCCTGGTACAATCTAATACACAGCGAGAATCTACGTGAGGCTCAAAGCAAACATAGGCTAAGTAAGTAAAGCATATAAATTAAATCAAGCTTATAAATTTAATTTAATCGTGAATAGCTCTGGGAATCTTCTGTGACTCCTAATAACCTGTATACATTTATATCCCAAAAGAAACACAGGGATCTCTTAGGTGTAACCTTAAAAAGTGGAAAATGGAGGAAAGGAAAGTTACTTAGCGCTGCAATTTAATTGCAATCAAAGAGTAAATTAAAGAAAGGAGCTATCATTCAAAATGTTCATGGATAGGATAGAAACAATACAAAAAAGTTAAAGACAAGCACAGGTAAAAGATGAGAGAGGCACTTGGAAATTAAATAAACGCTCAGAAGAACCTATAATATGTTTTTTATATTTTAATTACTAGCTGTCATTTAAGTGGTGTTCTTTGGACGTAATGAAATATAAAGGATGACATTTTGAAGGATGAAAATTAATATAGGTACAAGGTGGTAACTTAGTACTCATTAGAGTAAGCCGAATAGTATGAAAAGTTTAACAAAATTTTAATAAATGAGCATAGAGCATGAAGAATAGAGCATAGAGCATACAGAAAGATATATAAGAAACTGTATCTGGACAACGCGTTTAAAACTAGACTTTAACATTTATACGATTACAGTAACGCAATCGGAACAGGATCGTAGTTGTATACTGCTTGTGCGCATGCAGTGCTCTAGTGGCGATTATACCTGGGTGCATGTGGTGCTCCAGGTGCGAGATAGTCCCGATTCTACACAGCAACCTGTCATCGTATGCACCAATCAGGTGCTGAAGTAAGTAACTCCCATTTCCACCGTTAACCAATAATTAGAAACTTAGCTAATAGCGAGAAATCTTCTCAGTGATCGGGAAGCTTCCATAATGCTGGCGAACTCGTGGCTCTATCACTATTACACGGTGCAGTCAAAGATACAGTTTGGCATGCCGCTGGACAGCGCAATTCGTGTGCCGCCGGGCAGCAGCTCCAGCTCCAGCAACTACTTCGGCACACATCAGCAATCGCATGGTGGTGCTGGTGTAGCTAGCTTGGGTATGTCCAGTGGGGCGGCGGGCATGTCCGGCGTGTTTGCGCACCATCATCATCATCATCATACAACGGCAGCAGCAACCTACCATCATCATCATCCGCACATGGGCGCTGCCTATGGCGGAGTTTATCATGCAGAGGGCACGCTGGAACTGAAGGAGGATCAGCCGCTATATGTTGGGGGATTTCAGTCCGGTGGTGGCCTGGAACCCGTCGACTATAGTCAAGTGAATGGCACGCCCACAGGCACAGGCAGTCAAAAGTCGACGCAATCAGCCACATCACCGCCGCCAAAGAAACGAGCGCGTAACAAACTGGAGCCGCTTTATTTGCACGCCGAACGTTCACCGGCGGCGGCGACTATTACGCCAGAGCCGGACTGCTATGCATTGCATCCGGGTGGCGCTTATGCGACGGCGGCCCCTGGCAGCAGTGATGCCTCCGCTTCGGTGATTTATGCCACTATTGTGCCAACACGTCCGCGTTTGCTAAATAAAACACTGCCGCCGGATCCGGCGGATTTTATTGAACAGTGGAATCCCAGTCCGCCTTGGTCAGAGTCGGCGCAGAAGGCGTCGCTGGATAGTTTTGGATCCTCGCATGAGCTCAGCCCCTGCATCACCACCACGCCACCCACTCCCACCAGCGCCACGCCTCATCATGGGGGCGTTAGTGCACAGGCAATTGGACCTGCATTCAGTTTTGAATGGATGTCAGATCCGCTGGTACCAGTCGCCTACCAGCAGTGGCCTCCAGCGTCAGGCGATCATCACCAGCATCTCTCCCAGCATCTGGCAGCGGCGCAGCAGCAACAACAACAACATCAACAGCATCAGCTTCAGCACCAACAGCATCCACAGCATCAGCAGCAGCAGCACCATCAACAACATACACAGCTGACGCTGCATGGTGTTCACGTGGCGCGTGTAGAACTTGCCGCCGAATCTATGGCGGGCACGGGTCGTGCTGATGCCACCGAACCGGTCGAGGATAGAGGTTAGTACATTTTGATTGGCACGAGTCAATCAGCGTTCAATTCGCGACCAGCTACTAATTAATTCAGCTCTCAAAAACAAAGCAGCCCCAAAAACAGAAACAGAAACAGAAACCGAAACCGAAACAATTACCAAAAACCGATACTCTTGCAGACAACAGTTCAACTGTTCACATGTAAATTTAATTTTTTAAATATTGAATTAATAAGGGATGTGATACATTATTTTATTTGTAAGATATTTACAATTATTTGCAAAATTATTTACCATTGAGCAAGTGTTTCACACAATAAATCATCTTTATGCAATCCATGTAATGAAGGAGTCTAATATATTTTTTTTATTGGGTCGCAGATTTCTATCTCACATTTCATGACAAAACCATTATACTCACTGCAAGGGTATTAAATCAAGAAAATATTTTGGTGTTTGTTTTAGATTAGGTTCTGTAGTGTTTATCATTAGAGATTGGCACTTCCGCTAGCTAAATATATACATACATACATATGAAATGCTTATGCGCCCTCTCTTATACATACTCGTTTCTCTTCTGTTTGTCTTGATCAACTCATTTCAGATCCAAAAAATTAGTGGCCTGCGCATTATGCAAAAGCTCGGAAATACCAAGCGCGGCTCGGCGTGCAACGGGCAGGTGATAATCACACTTAAATTAATTGCCACTTGTCATCTTAGCGTTTAAATTATTTTTTACCTAACTCTAAACAAAAAGAAAAAAAACACACACACACACACACACAGACACAAATGACAATAACAATAGTTATAGCTAGTATTGACATCGCTTATAGGCATTATTTACTGGCAAGCACCACCTATCTAAAACAAACTAATTTGAGTACAAAACGCTCATAATACATTTTTCTGTGCAATTTTGTTTAAAGCTTAACCATTCAAATATAATAATACTACATACATATTTATCTTGGAAATTAGTTTTACGATAAGCACCTGGAAAAGCAGAAGAGCTCTATTAGTTGTATACAATTTTTAAGTGGCGTTTTTATGGCGTTCTTTATGAGTATTTTTTGTATCGGTATTTGTATTTTGTTTATATGTATGTATGTCTGTATTTCTTAGGATCATATTGTTCTAGACAAATTAGGTTAACTATTTTATTTATGGAAAGTAATTTATAAGCAATATTTATTACCACAATACCTTTTGATTTTGCTTATATAATAAACAAACAAAAGTATTTTGAGTTGAAAATTAAAAAAAAAAACGACTAGTTTGATTTTTATTTACCTTGATTTGAGCGGTAAGTGCAACTTAACAATATATTTAAAATGATTTGGAATGCGGGAATTCTTAAATATATTTATTATTCTTCTAATTATTTTAAATGTTAAGAAAACTGTTAGAAAATCTTATTTAAGATAAATAATTAAGCTCTTTTAAAATATTACAATGAGCTTGCCATCTTAGTTATTTATTTAAATGCCAATATTTTCTGATTTATCTATAACTAATACTTTATTATGGCCAAGCTAAGTATGCCCATATAGATAAATATATTTTATTTATGAGTGATCGTGATAATCATAATCAACTGATATGTTCACAGCTTCTTCTCGTTGTCCAATCACATGTACAAATAATTCTCATTGTCTTCCGTTTATGTGCACTCAAGGCGATTCTCAAAATGTATGATCAGTCTCAGTCTAAGACTCCGACTCAAAGCACACACAAGACTTTATAGTAAATGTCATGATTTTAAGTTTCCATTAAATGCGATGCACTCTGAACTAGCCACCGAAACTTTAGCTTGCAGTCCATTGCAGTCCAAGCAGCAAAACGCTTTCGCCCAAAAATCCAATGCCACTCCCCAAACCCCAATACCGAAACCCCACATTCTGGCTGCAATAGCGCCAAGCTGGGGCCAGTCATAGACATTTTCAATTTCAAACTACTCGTACCACTTCATGGTGACGACGCTGGAGCTGCTGACGCAGAACAGACGCCAGACAGAATCGAAATTCACACACACACAGCAGCAGCAGCAGCACCAGCAGCAGCAGCAGCAGTCAGCAGTCAGCAGTCAGGCTGGCCAGATGAGGCTCCTTTATTTTTTTCGGGGCTGCGGATGCAGTTGCAAAGATCTGTGGTGATATTCCACAAATATTGTAAGTAGAATGGCTAAGCAAAGCAAACCAAGGCAAAGCAAAAACAAACAAAACAAAGTAAAACCAAACAGAACCAAATGAGACAAAACGTATCCAAATAAAAACCCAAACGAAACGGAACGGAACCCTGGCGACGCAGACGCCGCAGCTGGCGCGATTGAATGACTCCTCGTCGTTGGTCGTCTGAGATACTGACTGGCTTTAGACTTGGACTGGTCGACGACAACGACGACGACGACGACGACGACGATGACGACGACGACGACGACGACGACGTCGACGACACACTTACAGGCGACGACGGGCTACAGCAACATTCTGAGAAATATTGGTGTAGGTCACAGCCAGAGATAACATGCTGCGCCATCGAGTGTGTGTATTTGCCTGCTTGCTGGCTGGCTGGCTGGCTGACTGCTTTTGCTGGATTGGGTCCCAGTTCTGGCCTCATTGTATGCAAATGTGCCACGATCAGCGACGAGCCACCACCCGCCCAGGCCAACTTTGCCCGCAACCGCAACTGCAACTGCGACTGCGACTCCAACTTCGACTGATGATGCTTCTCTGCTCATGGGTGCCAGAATCGTTTTGTGGGCGAGTACTCGTACTCGTACTCGTATTCGTATTGAGTTTTTTGAGCTGTGCGATTTTTGGCATTTTTGCATTTCCTTTGTCCTAGCACAGGCCTTATGTAAGCTCCTTTGGCCGCAAGGAGCATGGTCGAGGATTGTTACATATTTGCGCCAGACCTCAATGTGTATGTTATTAGCCACAGTCCTACAAAAACTATAAAGCGATGCGCACATACCCTAGACTACACTGATTTATCCAAATTTCCCAAAAATGTGAATTGAATTTGTTATTCAAAGTCAAGAATCATAACATAATAAGAGGGACTTGAAAAAATATGTGGACGAATTAAGTTTAAGTCTCAAGTTTTTGTAGCTGGAATAATAATTACAGATTTCTCAACTATTTAAGTAGATCCAATATATAAAATCCATATTTTACACATGTGTTTCACAAACTAAATGACAAAGTTCGTATGCCACTCCAAGGTTATTCATGAATGTTAAAAATAAAAACCAAAAAGAATTTTAGAAATAAACTTCGACGACAATGGAAATGCTGCACACACAAAACACAAAACATTTTAACAGGAACAACATGTAATTTTTGAGCAGCCCCAGACTCTCCAGACATGCCGCAAACCCCCCACCTCAAAAATACAAAAAATAAAAAAATAAAAAATCAGCCATCTCAGACTGAGCCAAACCATATGCAATGGTTGGCGCGGCCCGTTCGGGGTCACGACACTTTTTGTGGCAAGCACCGAGAATGGCAGGCCAACGCAGTCAAATAGTGGGAGAAGTATGGCAAAGGCATCAGGGCCTAAGGCTTGTGCTGCTGCTGCTGTGACTGCGACTGCTGCTGTTGCCCCTGTGCCTTATTGTTGTTTGTGCAACATCAGCAACAGTTGGCGCGGCTGGACATTTTGGCCAGGGTCTGACCGATGCAACTACGACTGCAAACTGCGACTGCCTGGCGTCAAGAGAATGCGTTGCGCTTGTTCCTTGGCTTTGATTTCGTTGCATTGTGGCCATTTCCTAGGAAAAAATGTTACATGAAATTAATAAATAGGCAAATAAATGTTAAACAGCTGCTGTTTTGTACGTGTTCCTCTTGTTGCTCTTGCTGTTGCTGTTGCTGTTGCTGTTGATACTGCTGCGGTTGTTGCTGTGCTTCTTGTTGTTGTCATTGCACGCGCACGGTAGCCATTGTGCTGCACACAGGGTGGTGGTGATGTTCCTGTTTCATGGCATTTGCATAACACCAAAGCAAAACAACAAAAACAAAAAGAAGCCAAAAATCCAGCACAGGATGTTTCCCAGGCCCTGCCAGCCAACAACAGTTGCTGCTGCTGCTGCTTCTGCTGCTGCACTTCCTATCTGCCTGTCGCCCACTAAGCAGACAGCCACAACTCAACTACCCCTAATACCCCCCCCCCCGCCGCCCCCGCCCCTGTTTTAGCCTGCGGCCATGGTAAATCTAGGTGCTCGCTTTGCCACTGCATGCCAAATCCTTTTTATACAGTTCACAGCAATTGCTTAGCCTGTAAAGGGGTCCAAGCTAAGCTAAGCAGCATTGGACTTGCAGCGGAACTAATGCCCCCATATTCTTGGGCAATGAAAACTCTATGAACAACATATTCCGCTCCGCCCACACCAAAAGCCAGATGCTACAACTGACTTGACCAAAACCAACGATGGTGCTTGACCAAAAACAACACAGCTACGTCTTGAGCTTCTTCAGATCTTGATTATATATCTCAGAAGTTAATTTAATAAGATAAGCTTAAGTTTAATTGTTAATAAGATAAATAATGTGAATGTGTTGTAGATTGAACTAAAATATTCTTAAATTCATGCACACATATTGCTTTTTAAGGTCTATTTAAATTTTTATTTTACAGAATTTTTGTAAAAATAAAAAACTTAAAGCACTTAAATTGATTGTGATTTTCAACGAATTTCTCTGTTCAAACAATAGCCCCAGTTATTTGTACGGCACACTGTAACTAGCCCACATATAAATATTCTCAAGAGTTTGACTTTCAAATGGACCACAAAGAAATTGCCCAGTCAGAGTCAGCATTGGCGCTATATTAATATGTAAGCCGCATAGGGGAGATGAGTGGGGGCAGCTTAAAAAAAACATAATAATTCGTCTATAATTTATACACAATTGTAAATAAAATGTGTACAAGCATAATTTACACATAAACAAGACAACGCGCCACAAACAACAAAAAGAAAAGCAAAACCTGCAACATCATCACACGCGGATGATGCACAGCAAGGAGGAGTAGGGGAGTAGTAGGCAATGGTGCTGCGATTAGAATGCAGAGCGGCCGGAGCCGAACAGAAGATGGGCCATACCGGGTGACTGAGAAATTGATCAACGCTGTGGCGGGACATAAACTAAAAGCTTATTTAACATTAATTTCACCACGAAAATCACACAGCAATTTTAAACATCAGTTACATGGCGCAGGCAGCGGCAGCGCCAGCGGACTGAAGCCGAGCAAGACGCAAGCAGGCATCCAAACCCAATGGAAGCTATCGCAACATGCGAAAATGTGCTCAAGAGACGCGCGCGGCTTCTACCCTCGATTTCCCCTCTTTCGCACAGGACGTGTAATCTAAGCTGCCATTAAACAAAATACAAGAAAAACTTACGAAAACATATGCTACATATTACCGCCGATCCCAACTGAACTGAACCACAACGAGGATGACAACGGAGGCGGAGCGGAGGCGCGCCGATTCGCCTCGCACAGTGACGGAAGTAAAGAAGCAGAGGAGCACAGTGGAGTCATTTGGCAGATTATATTCCCCGAGTTTGTTGAGAGATAGATGAGTTTTGTTATTTATATATACATTTTCAACAGGTTTGCAAAAATGTATATACAAAAATTATGGTCAAAGTCGCACATTTGAAAGCATTTTAAATTGTCAAAGTTAAATAATCAGAATAAAATATTTGAAGTATTTTCTTATTTAATTTCACAATTAAATAAACATTAAAATATAAATTTCACAGCTTTGCTGAAATGAAAAGTACTCAAATGTTTATATATTTTCTCATGGAATATTTGCAAACAGTTTTGAAAAGTTGATCCCATTGTTTAACTAAGCTGAGTGTATGGTTGGCAGACGAGGCTCACTTTTAGTGGGAGATCAACGGCTGCACTGAGCAATTGCACCTGCCTAAGTCTCAGCCTCAGTTTTAGCTGAAGCTTGGCTTGAGCCTCAGCCAGAGCCTGAGCCTGCTCTGTTTTGAACTATAGCCATATGCAATGCCGCTACAAGTAACATTGCATGGCCCAGCAAGCTACAAAGATTTAGAGCGACATTAGAGCAGTCAATCCATCATGACTGAACATTACCATAAATTACACAGAAATAATTGATTATTACGAGTAGACAGAGCGACCAAAGACAGAGCCAAGGCGCACTCGAGATATATAGCAACAAGCGCCCAGCTCAAACTGTGTGTATGTGTGTGTTGTGTTTGTGTTTGTGTTTGAGCATGTTTGTTGGGGGCAATGGTGCAACTGCTGCTCCGTTGCTCTACGCAGTTTAGCGAGCGCACCGATTTAGTTTAAATTACGTTGGGAAGATGCGCAGCTCGGCCCGACTCAGCCAACAAGTCGTTCAAGCCTTGACTGTCTGCTGAATCAGTCGGGCAATCAGCGCTCAGACTAAGCACTTTGAACTCCGCAAACTTCATCTCCAAACTGCTGCACACGCCTATCAACCTGAGTAATTGCAGCTACAAACCGCACTCGGTATTTCCATTATTGTAAACAAATATTTGTTTGACCAATGCGCAAAGCTCCCAATTTAATGTGCTGTAGCCAGGCTGCAAGTTTTGGTTGCCATACAATGTGATATATATTTTGATGAAATAAATAATTTCTGTATATTATGTTTCTTCACTTAAGCTTACTAATAAATTATTTATTTTAAATACACTCATACAATTAGAGTTAATGATATCTGAAAACTAAATATTTAACCAGCAGCCTTAATGGAGCTGCCTTTCCACATGCTCTTACAAGCTTTTCAACAGAATATTTGCATCCGCCTAAAGTGAAATTTTGCCATCGCAGTCTGGAAACTTTGTTGTGAGCCGCCTCTTTTTTATGGCTACTCAATATTATAACGAGCTTCGAACCATATCTCTGGCCAATGATCACCAGAGACAAGGGTGGCCAAGGTGAGCGTTAGACAGAGAGAGACAGGAGAGTATTTAATAAGGCTACTGTCGCTTGGATGATGCTTTGAATGATTGCGAATGGCGATAATAGGCCGGGACAGTGGGGCTGTCTGTCAGTACGTCAAGTGGAAATGAACGACGCTTTATCGCACTGACTCTTGAAGTTTATTACAGTGACATTTCAATTCTTCTGATTGGGATGATTCCGGTACCAACAATAGCTACAACAGATAGCCACAGGCCACAAAGCCAGCTCACTCAGCTCAAGTCAGTCACTGCATCTTGGATTTCTCTCCCTCTCTATATCTATGTATCTCTTGCAATGATATTGCGCTGATTGTTGAAATTGATTGATCGTTGTATTTTTATTGAGTGATTGATATAAATGCTGTTTGGCAGCAATTGCACACTAAGAGACCGGGCTCTGGTTCAAGCACAAAAGGAAACAATAGTTTCAATTACAATAGCCCCAACTAGCTGGGGAATACTAATGCTTAAGAAACCCCCTAACAGGGTTTTCGACTTCTGGCCATGCAATCATATTGAAAGCTGCGCTAAAAATATTATTAGCCATTGAAATATTGTGTTGCCAAGGTGTTCGCACGCCAACTTCGAACTCGAGGCACCAACTTGGGATCATTGCTGCCTTCAATGTTCTTATCAAGATGCTTTCAATGTGCCGTTTAGGATTTTCATTTGTAGCATTTAGCTGCGAAACGCTTTATAAAAAAAATAAAAACACTTCAAGCTGCTCTCGTGGCCAACTTGGAGGCGCAATGTGAATTCGGATACGGATTCAGACATTGCCTGGAATCTAGCGGCTGCATATTGTTAGTTACTGAAGATCTGGTGGCCTCCACTCTACTTTACTCTGCTCCACGCGGCTGCTTCTGCCACGTTGCCGACACTCGTAAATTACAATAAATTATGTTGAAACTGATTATTCGACACAATTTATGAGCCCCTTTAAGTGGGCGTGTGCACTTTTATTTTATTGTGAATGATGATGTAAATGATGTTGGCAGGCACATTTTCATATTGTTGTTGTTTCTGTATTCGTTGCACAAAGTAAGCGAGTTGGGTCAAACTATGGGTCGAGTTGACTGCGGGTCAAGTTTTAGGCGACAAGATGGGTGATGGGTTAATGAGAGGAGCTTATTTTTTTTTGGTGAAGCCCATAAATTACGGGCCCAGTCGGCTATGGCTTGTATAAAATCAAATGCGATAATTGTTAGAAGATAACTTTGTCAAGAAGTTAACAGCTTAAAGTATCAACAATTGAATTTTTAATTAGCTGATTATAAAATATGTTCTGGATTTTTCATATTATTAAATAAGCTAATTTATAATGAAAACAATAAAATAGTTCAAATAAAATTGCTTTACAGACAAACCACATTGAAATGGGAATTCTGGAAAATTGAAACTACTTGCTTTGACCAGGAAGGAAACATTTTAAGTAGGCTCCAGTGCCAGTAAAAAAAAAGTAAAATAAAAAAACCTAAGAAAATGTGGGAGTGTGTTAACAGCAACAACAAGAGCAACAAGCACCGGAACCCTATCGACAACGTCAAATCTGCGACTGCGTCGAAGCGCTGCAGCCAACTTATAAAGCACACATCATCATCATCATCAGCAGCAGCCGCAGCAACAGAGTCAGAGTCAGCGGCAGTGGCAGCGGCAGCGGCAGCGGCAGCATCATCAACAGGCAATCGGGTTGAACAAGCAGGCCAAAAGGAGCAGCAGCCTGAGTCTGTAGCTGGGGAATAGCCTTAGCGGCGGCGTAGCAAAAATTTAATTAAGAAAATCAAGCCGAAAACTGCGTTGGGCGAGGAGCAGACGAGCGACGCCAACGACGGCGACGACGCTCCAGCTTTCATATCTGATGGAAAAGCAAGAGCAGCGACAACGACAGCAACAACCGTAACAACAACAACAAGAACAACAGAAACGAGCGTTGCAAAAATTTGATGCTTTGGCGCAACGATTTGGATCAGTGCGACACAATGAGGACCACCACCAGGCTGGGGCTGTTGTCTCCGGCTCCATGCGGGTGTTTGCTCTTGTCAACAGCAACCGGAGCAACAACAACAGTGAGAAACAAACCAACAACAATAAAAAAAATCAACAACAGCGAACGGATTTCAATGATTATTCATTGAGCATGGCGCATATAATCACACACACTTGTCTGCGACAAACAATTTCAGCAATTAGAATATCAAGCATTGCAGATCTCTGGCGATGCCAGCAATTGACATTACCCAGATCTCAGAACATAGCTCGCACACCCTCTGCTTTTCTCTGTGTGTGGAGTGTGTGTGTGTGTGTGTTTTGCTTTAATGACATTTCTGTGGAACACCAACAACAAGAACAGCTACAACAGCAAGACACACACACAAAACGCCCCGCTCGCTTTGTGTGTGGCAGAAAACGAAAGACTTAGGACACAAACTTGCAAATTAAAACACATTAATTTTGCAGAACTTCAAGTCGAAAAGGGGCGAAAGCAGAAAAATCTCTGGCGCATTGCCCGCTGATTGATTACAACAGCTTTTGCTGCTGTGGCTCTGAGCTGCTCTTTTGTGCCTGGGAAAAAAGTATCATAATCATAATAATGATAATAAAAATGGAAAACTTCTAGACGCCATATAAATCAGAGCAAATATGAATTGCTGTTTTGTCTGCGCATTTTGCTCTGTGCTGACTGTTTATTTGTTTTCTTGCTGGTTTACGTTGGCTTTTGTCAATTGCTAAAGAGCCTCGTGGAGTACAGTGGCACAACTCAGTTTGCTGACTAAGTTTGTTTACTATTTTGTATTTTGTATTGTTATTTCGTCTAATCAAAGCAAGTAAACTCTTAAAATTAACTTGATGTGGATTTTAAAAAGGTAGTTCAAAATAATTTATGGAATTTGACTGAACTGTTTTTTTTTTTTTTTTTGTATTTATCAAGACATCTGGTCATTAATCTAATTCGATTAAATAAAAAATAATAATTTCAAAATTTATTTTCGAATTATGTTAGCGATTGAACATTTATCTTTGTACACAATCTTACTGTAGAATCTTACCTAAATATAATCTTGCTTAGTATTTACAAATATACAGCTCCCATATCTTTTAATCAAGGGAATTCCATTTGCCATTTAAGTGCTTAGAATATCGACAAGCTACTTGGCATCAATATCAGCAAGTTTACATACCTCAGGACAATTTGCAATATTCACTTGGTTAGTTTTGGCACTTTCTCCACTGTTCGAATGCTGCTGACTGCATTCATTGTTCCATTGCGCTTGTAAGTCTGTCTGAGCTGCCTTTGTGCTCCGGTCCTGGTGCAGTTTCTGCTGAAGCTAGAGATCGTTGCCGGCAGTCGATGGTAGTTGTTGTTGTTTTCGGTTGTGGTTGTCGCCGCCACAGTTTTTGTTTTTGTTGCATTTTTTTTTTGTGGAGACCTCATTGTCTGTGTGGGAAACTGGCGCGCTTGGCTTGTAAAAACTTCTGGCGAACAATGTATCCGCATCCACTGTCACTGAGTGTGCGCAAAGTTTTCAATGCCAAATGGTTTATGCATCGGCGCATTACCAATCATAAGCATTGAACGAGCATAAGCATTTTGGACAATGAGCAAACGCCACATAAATTTAACCATTGGCCAGCAGAGAGCTGAGCGCGATATGCATATGCGGATAGTTTAACCTAGTTATAAAGTAAATCCACTTCGGTTAGCAAGAAGAAGACTCGTTGCATCTTTTTGGTGCCAATCATTATATTTTAACAGCTTGTTTGCTCGCTTGTTTTACAAATTGAAATCGCCGTCCGCGTTGGCCGTCCAACCGCCAATGTTACAATAAATTTAAATAAACACAAGCCTTTTGCCGACAACAGCGCGAAACGGAGATTTGAATGTGGCTCCGAACAACGCAACGTTTGCGATGGTGCCGTTTGCATCCTGGCCTAATCGCTGCGTTTAATTTACTTAAATTATACTAATGATCTTGAGCGCTCCTCGCGGCCAAGTCGCCTGGGCTACAACTCTCAAGTCATTTGTTTTGGCTCGTTTGCAGGCGGCTCAATTGATTTTGCCAAAGCAGCCGCCAAAGCAGCCGCCGTCGATGGCGACAGCCAAGTTGGCCAAGTGGACGACACTGCTGGGCGAGTGCGAATGCGAATGCGAGTGTTGAAATTGAGGGCTAACAGCAACTGGAACGTTGTGCGAGTGTCGCTAGATATGGCCTGACATTAAGATGAAGTGTCTGTGAATCTGAGCTGGGTTTATACCTCCAGTCTTTCTATTTCTCTCTCTCTCTCTCCCTCTCTCTCTCTCTCTCTCTCTCTCTCTCTCTCTCTCTCTCTCTCCCTCTTTCTCTCTCTCGCCTACTCAGTGACAAGCTCCAGCTGCGTTTTGCTTCAACTAAATGTCGATGTTGTCTTGGCTGTTGGCTGGTCTGCTGATCGCCGTGTAATTCCATTCATAAACAAAACTTTAATTTTATTGCGCATTCGAGTTGACAGAGTCAGCAGTCGACGAGCGTCTTTGGCTCTGTGAAGGCGTTGGCCAAATGGTCTGGTTATTGGCCAGTTCTATCCTCAGCCAGTCGAAATGGGTACTCACAAACGATTATCATAGAGCTCAAAATGGCTCAATTAGTTCTCATGGGCAACTATTGGCGATGTGTCCGTTGGCGGCGTCTTGGCAAAGTTTATTGATTGGCACTGCATAGCTTTCGCTCACAAATTGCAAGCAGTTGGGCGCTTGTAAGTATTTTTGGAATGCGACTCTTGAATTTGCAGGATAAAAAAACTTGGCTTTGTTTTGACCGAGCTGAATAAGCTTCTTAGAACATTCGAAAAGTAAGTTAAATTTATATGATGGGAATACATCTCAAAAATGAAATATGTATTCTTCTTCGACTATTTAGTTAAACTCTGCTTTCATTTATAATTTAATTTGTGCTTCACACCTATAGTAATCGAGTATTTCCCATGGACAATCTCTATATTTGATTTACTTTCTATTTATGCAATAACTTAAAAAACACAAGAAGTAAAGCTTAATAGGTATTTAATGTGAGCACTTATCTATTCTGCACAACGCTTTTTTTCTCAACATTTGTTTTAATTACGACTCCAACTATTTGGCTCCAGTACAGCAAAAACAACAATAAGACAGTCAGCCATTAAGAAACAAATAAAGAAATAAATAAATAAACCTATGGTAAGCAACTATGCCACTCCATTTGCGCCATTGACACCCATGCGAACATTGTTAATTAATTAAAAAGAAAAACTAATAGACGATTGCGTTGACAAGATAAAATGGCAAAAAGGCCAAAGCCAAGAAAACAACACAGACAGCATACACAAAAATACACATACACACACACACACACACATAAGATATAACCAAATGTAATAAATTGTGACAAAAGTCAGTTAAAATATATCGGCGATGGCGTCAAGGTGCGACATTGACCCTCGATAAGTAACGAGTGTGTTTGTGTGTGTGTGTGTTTAATTGTGTGTGGCACAAATCTATAAGCGTTATCGGAGCAACAACTGCAAAAATTACAATTTAAAAGTGCATAAAAATGTTTATTTGCTGGGCAAATCAAGTTAGCTTTTAGCCACGACAATGAGATACACTAAACAACCAAATGGAAAAGTTTAGCAAATAATATGAACTTAAACATTCTTGAATACATCTCTGATATACGTGTAATTACTCTATCCCTTCCTTTGAATTTTTAAGAAGTTTATAAGTTTCGCAAGATTAAAATGAAAAATATTATACAGCTTTAGAGAGGAATTAAATGTTTCCAAAAGTGCAGCAAGTTTGTTTGTTGTTTAGTGTTATCAGACTGTCAGGGCCAAACTTTGTTGTTGTTGGCTTATTGCTGCCGCAGTCGCAAGTGGCAGGCCTGCAGCTGCAGCAGCAAAAAAAAAAGCAACAACAACAATATAGAACACAGCTGTGTCTTAGACAAGCTCGAAAAGCAAAATTATAACCAAGTTCTTTCTCATAATTTTGTTTTTTGTTTTGCTAAAACAATTTTTGGCAGCAATAATTGCCAATAGCAGAAATATTTTTGATTTGCAATTTTCTCACGGCCCACAGAGAGCGGTTAGAAAGCCTTTCACAAAATTGAGCAACCAATTGGTTTGTCAATGGCACAATTGAATCTTTCGAGCAGATTCACAATTAGCCAGCAGCATCAGCATCAGCAGCAGCAGCAACAGCAACAACATACTGACAGCAACAACGACAACATTGGCACATACAAATGGTGTTAAAGCCTGAGCGCAAAATGTAATTTGTTTTCACACAACATAATCAACATGATAACCCCAACCAAAACGTCTTTAGATTGAGTCTAATGATGATAAACGCTTTTACTGTGAGGTAACTACAGACTTCTGACACCGACGCAGACACAGACGCAACCGTTGCTGTATTGCCAACACCAACAATGCCTCTATCCGTAACCGGAGAGAGAGCGAGCGACTTCAGCAACTGCCGCAACAGCCGCAACTGGCTGCATGGCCAATAATAAGTCAACATTCCAAGGCGTGTTAAGAGATGCTCGATTAAATGCCTCAATTGTGGCTCATATTGAACACCAAGCGAGCGCGACCCAGCAAAACAACGACACCATACACCACCTGTCTGCGAAAAACGCTCGAAGAAGAAGCAGCAGCAAATAGGACCGCCCCCACCAACGGTCAACTTTGTGCCCATTGCCTGCTTGAATGTTGCCCGTTGTTGCCTGTTTATATTGGCCATTGCCCGTTGCTCGTTGCCTTGTTGCAAGTGTTGCTGTTGCTGTTACTTGCAAAGCTCTCGCTTGCCTGACTTTTAGCACTGACTCTCGAACAACAGCGCTCCGAATGGGCGAAATCGTTTAGTGTCGTACCTAACTAAGAAAACGTATTTTCAATATCGAAATTATTATTATTAGCTGACAGCAAATCGCAGTTTTTCGACTGTTGTTGCTGTTGTTGCCTTGGCGTTGCCGGCGCATATTGTAATAAATGGACAGGCCTGTTATTGTATGCACTTTGTACATGATATGCGAGTACTAACCCAAAACTTAGCGCACACTCTACAATCAATGGGCATTACCAAAACGCTTGCAAGATTTGCTTCAAATTCAAAATACTATTAGTATTATACGTAATAAAAAAAATAACATTTAATGCTTGGATAACATGTGTTCTTTGTTTCAAATTGGTTTCATTGTGATTCCAGTTAATCAGTGCAATTTCAATATTTTGCACTAGGTAAGTACTTACCCTGCATAGTGTTGTATCTATATATATATATATATATTCTGCTACTATAAAGCTGTATTCAAATATATATAAAAAATAAATCATTACATGTTACAACATACCTCGATGCGATTAATTTGCCGTATGACACTAATTGTTATTGTTTTCTCATTTATATTTATAAGTTGCAAACACAAAATAACATATCATAGACTTGTAGTATATTCAAGGTTTCATCATGACCAACCCAAAAAGCAGAGCCAACCTCTGGCATCATAATTTTTGTGTTTGTTGGCTCACCATCTGCGACTGCTGGTCGGCTTCTAAAGGTGAGAAACTGGCCACATTGCTGTCGGGCAGCGCTGCACCCCCTAGCATACATACTAACACACAGACATATACATATACATATACATATATATATATATATATATATATATATATATTTATATATACATATAAACCGCAATTATATGCCATTTTACAAATACAAGTATTTTCAATAATTATGAACATTTCTATCGGAAATTTATGCGAAAATAGGCAGGTGTTTAGTAGTGACGACTGAAACAAACTCTGCCCGACAGCAGTGAAAATTCATATACATACATATGTTGAGAGGGGGCTAGTGGCCATGGCTTACGGATAGTCGGCTATGGGTATAGCTGAATGGCGATCCGTTACAGTTGTCGATCAGCTAACAAGATAATTGTTCAAATACAAATACAACAATGAGGTACAACAACGAGAGCTGTGATAAGCAACACGTTACCAGTATCAAATTACAGATCTTCCAATTAACTGACCAATAAGCGGCATTGCTTTTAATTTGATAATAGTGCAAACTCACGCCCAATAGCAAAAGCAACAAACTGTTGCCCGGTTAGCCAGCAACTTGTTGGTAACAGCAACAACACGCAATGTGCTTGCAACACGGACGCAAGCAAAAACAATAGACGCATTTGTGAGACGCCCCAACGGGGGGCTAATAAACTCAAAGCATAACAATTGCTGAATCTTTTGACAGGAATATCGCATGGAATAGATATATACTTACAAATAAATAATAATGGCATATCATGTTACTCAGAAACCTTTACAATTGTGAACTAAAAAAGTGTGAATACTAATTCCTTCTAAGGGAATAGTTCAAAGGTTATTCTTGATTTCATTTGCTTATGCATTTACTTACGCAAATGTTGCAAAAGATATTATTGAGGATTTCCAATCATTAGTCGACTTAAATAATAACATTTAGAGTTAAATGCAAAACAATAAGAGATATTAAAGTCCCTAAGGACCTGTTTAGCAAACAAAGTTTAGTGGGAAATTATTAAAAAGCTGGTATGAGCATTAAATACTTAAATATGAGCTAGGAGGCACAAGCACTTAACATCAATCAAACACTAAACAAGAGTTTAGAACGGCAGCAACTGAGTTGCCAGTTGACATATGAGCAGCAGCAGCCGCAGCCGCAGCCAGCAACAGTTGAAGAAGCCTAAAGAAGAAAGAACATTTTGCCGCCACACCAAGTGAAGCGGCTACTACACAAGAACCGGGAATGGGGAACTGGAAGAACTGGGAACTGGGAATCGGGAACCGTCGGGCCGTCGGCTGGCTAACAAGCAGACGAATAGAATCAGAATCAGAATCAGAAACAGAAACAGAACCAAAACCAGAAACTCAAGCATTGAGAATTATGTAACACTACTGGCCGCTTGGATCGCAAATTTGCAAGTCAAGTCCGGAGATGTCACTGTTTGGATAGACAGGCGGGACAGCTGAGCAAAGCCGCCGCCGCCGCCGTTGAACTTAATCTGCGGGGATGATTGTGCAATATTTGTAGAGTGGCTAACGACGATGACGATGACGACCAGGAGTGCGCTCGTTGTCCTGGCAAGGTTGTTATGGACGCACCAAATGTTTGTTTGAGCTTGTAAACACACACAGAAACCCGAAAGCCAAAGCCAATGCCGTCAGCAGTCCCAATTCCAGTTACAGCCAAACATCAACACAGACAATGATCTCGAGACGAGACAAATTGCTGCAACAGCCCTGGGAGCAGATGCGATATGCGCAGCATCGCGAGAAAGTGATGTCCGCTCGTCCGGCGATTGATACCAGGACGCCCAGGCAGCACGATCATGTGCAGCGCAAGTGGAAGAAGCAGCAGAACGAACGGGAGCGCCAGCAGCAAATCGAACGTGAAAATCTGCGTCTCCTTCAGAAGCTGGGCGACATCATGAGCAGCAAGCGCATGAATAATCTCTGGCTAGAGCCGCGACCCAAGTAAGTATTATAAGACCTGGTAAACTTGTCGGTTATAACCGACTGCTCAGTACTCTGTCTCTCCCTATTTGGTAAGCAATGACCCTCTAACTGTAATGCTAAGACACTTAACTGTGTGCCATATGAAGAAGACTTGTGTTTTTCTTGGATTGGTCTTTTAAAATAATAATGACAAATATAAATAAGCTAAAAAACTAATTTCAAGGTTGTGCATCTTAAACTGTAGGATATATCGATTTGATAGAGTTCTTGGGGTAACAATTATAGTTTTGGCTCAACCTTTGAAGATTTCCCTCAGTAAGACAGCAAATTAGTTTTCTGACAACAACTAAGTTGGTCATAGACGAGTATACATTCCAAGATTCAACTCCGTATCTTGATAAGTTCCCATTGCATTAATCTAATATACTCTCTTTGATATTGGAAACACAAGAGGCATAGTCAAAATTCTAATAGTTTCCACAATTATATTCAGTTTCTTGCAACGCGAGAAGCTATTTCCGACGCGTCCCTACTCCAGCCTGCCACAGATAGTCACCATTTATGGCGCTCAGCCGCCTGGTCCGTTGCTCTATGGCATGATGCCCAAGCCGACTGTGGTTGGTCGATGTCCGACGTGCAGTGGCAATCCGGAGCGTACGCAGGTGGCCATACCGGAGCAGCGGATGCCTTGGGCGCTGCCACGCAAATCGTCGAGCCGCAAACATCAGGATTTGGAGCAGCAGCAGCGCTGCTATCACTGCGGCGGCCTCAAGAGCACTGAGCGCAACTTCTTCGATGTCTACGACTCCTTTAACTATGAATAACAATGCATAAAGCAAATAAAAGACTACAAATTTATTAAGAAAAAACAAACGCATTCAAGACTTGGGTATGTTGGGCGGCAGCGTAGCAAAGGTGAGAAAGCCCGTGTGACCGGGCAGCACTTGTGGATTACTGGAAGTCAAATACTTTTTGAGCTCCTTGGGCTCCTTTGTTTTGTTATCATCGTTTGCGATTGTTTCCGCGCTCCTCGGCGCTTTAAGGAACTCTAAGTCAATGATAGGCAACGAGCGAGTTTTTATCACACTCTCCTGCTGCAGAACCTCCATGGAGCAGATCTCATTGAAACCCAGTTTTGTAAGCTGCGCAATGCATCGCTGCGACTGCTCAATGCACGGGGAGAAGGAGCAAAAGCGACCGCCTGAAATGGAATTATTTTCATATTAAGTTATGGTACTGAAGTTAGATTTACTTTTTGATACGTCAAGTTGGGTTACATTATTTAGAAAACAAGAAATATTACCAAATCTTAATTAAAAGTAAAATTAACTAAACAGGAATGTTTTAATTGTATTTTGATATTTACTTCCATTAAAAAGAAACACTTTTTTAATCCCAAATGAAATGCATAAATATGGTTAAAATCAGTTTCCCCTCATGGTATTATATCGTAGCATTAGTTTACAAATATCGGAAGATCACTGTGACCTAATCATTCTTAGAGCAATGTGAAGAGCGCAGTTGGATTCGCTAATGAGTGACAAAGTTGCCCAGGGGACTGCCTCACCACGTCAACTGCCAAAAGCGACCGCATTCAATGTCAAACTCAATGAAATGGCCGTGACAGACAGACAAACAGACAGACAGCGAAAGCGAGCGAGAGCGAGCACGAGCGAGTGAGTGAGTGAGAGAGACAACTGAGTGACTGACTAACCAAGCTGGCTAGGTCTTGATTGCTGTTAGCCGCCGGTGTCGGCGACGCGCCAAAGGGCGCTGACAACTTGTTGTCGAACGCTGATTGGGCAGTCGGGCAGTCGACGGCGGCGGTTTCACTTACTCACCAGACAACTTCAACGCCTTGAATCCATGTGGCACAGCCAAATCAGGCGCGGGCAGATCCAAGAAGACCGCATCAGCCGCACCATCAAGTTCGCTGCTAAAGCCCAAATTGCACACATCTCTGTGATAGACCGTCACAAAGTCACCGAGTCCATGTCGCCTGAACTCTTCGCGCGCCTGATCCGCGCGAGCCTCATGGAAATCGAAGGTGTGCAGGCGACCAGTGGGCTTCAGTGCGCGCAGGAAATAGTGAGACAGGGAGCCGGATCCGGTGCCGGACTCAACAACCACTGTGCCGGGTCTCACCTCCAGCTGATGCAGTATCATGCTGATGTCCGGCGTGTAGATAATCTGTGTGCGATGTGGCAGCGTTTGCGTCCACATTTCCGGGTTCGGCTGCAGCACGTGTGCCCAGCCCTTGGACAGCTCCACGCGACTGCCGTACTCGACGCCAATAATACCTGAAAGGGAGGGAAAACCATTAAATAATTAATTATCAACAACTAAAACGGTTATGAAAACTAAACCCACTTTCCACTTTTAGAGAGCCGTATGGTGTCTGGAAGATGTGCGATATGGTTTCGCCTTTTTTGTTGACTATCGTCGACACTGCCTCGATGGCATGCATAGAGTTCACACTCAGATAAAGTATGACAATATCGCCCTGCTCTATGTGAGTTTTTGGCTTAAGGAAACTCATTGTTATTGTCGTTGTTGTTGCCGGTTATGGGTTAGGATGCGGCGAGAGGAATGGCGACGCGTGGGCCAATCCCAAGAATAAATAGTGTGACCAGCCAAACTAATAGCAAAAATCACAAAATTGAACTTATAGATAAGATAATTGGTAAGCTGCTCGCTTATGTTCTAAGCCAAACTAAATCATCATTACAAAGTAATTCACTTCTTAATTTTACAGCAATTACATAGCATGCAAAATACAATGCTTTTCGACTTTCTTATCAATATTATTTGCAACAGTTTAATTTTAGCCACGGATTAACAGCTTTGCACAGGAAATACTGAATGCTTCTGCCGTCTTTTTCCAACACTTTTTTTATGTGACGAGCTGCCAACTTCATGTTGATTTGCTTCTTCTTTCCCTCTTTTGGTTTTTTACTACAAGTATGTAAAGCTTGCTTTTTGTGAATTTGTCAAATAATCTGTGAACATCCGTAAAACGGATAACTAAATTTTGCAAATTTCCACACACAATGCTTGACAAATATTCGCGCTATGTTGACACAACTTTCTTATGTAAATTACATTGTTTTTCCCCACATATTTTATGCTCGTAATGGAACCTCCAATCTACGCGGACTTTTCATTGAATTGAAATCGAAAATTACTATTAAAGCAGCCCCAAAATGGTCCAGCGCTTGACTTTGAGGAGACGTCTCTCATACAACACCAGATCCAACAAGAGGCGCATGTAAATAATTTATCAATTGTGATTCGCTTCTGTTGTAGTTAAATTTACCTTATCCCTCCTTGTATAGTGTTCGCACTCCCGGCGGCCGTCTGGTCTACCAGTATGTGAAGAAGAACAAGACTGTTCCACGCTGCGGCCAGTGCAAGGAGAAGCTTAAGGGCATCACCCCATCCAGGCCCAGCGAGCGTCCACGTCTCTCCAAGCGCCACAAGACCGTCTCCCGCACATATGGAGGCGTCCTGTGCCACGGCTGCCTTCGCGAGCGCATTGTACGCGCCTTCCTCATCGAGGAGCAGAAGATTGTGAAGGCTCTGAAGAGTCAACGCGAGGCACTCGTCAAGCCCGTCAAGAAGGTGGAGAAGAAGCCTGTTAAAGCGGCGGCTGCCAAGAAGCCAACAGGCAAGACTGGCGGCAAATCCGCTGTCAAAACTGCATCCAAGAAGCCCGCACCCAAGGGTGGCATCAAGCCCAAGAAGTAAATATGCTAGGGAATTTCATTGAACTAAGAAATGGACGCTTCGGAAGCAATTTGTAATAAACAAAAATACAAGTTAAGAAATC
The DNA here is from genome assembly GCA_035043505.1 of Drosophila setosimentum. Lineage (NCBI taxonomy): Eukaryota > Metazoa > Arthropoda > Insecta > Diptera > Drosophilidae > Drosophila > Drosophila setosimentum. The sequence continues at coordinate 7,239,617 of JAWNMY010000001.1, forward strand.
TTTGTTGCTAAAATTCATTGGGTTGTGGTTTGTGTCTGCACTTAGTGAACAGCTGAGCGGGCGCATTTGAGAACACTATCAAATTGCCATTCACACTTTCAGCAGGCGCACGTTTTGCTTGTGTATGAATTAGATCAATTTATAATGCCAGAGCAAGAAGTTGTCAGTAAACCAAATGAATCGTAAGCATATATATAATATGTATAATATTGGCTCTAGCATATAGCTTGTTACATTTACAGCATAATAAGAGTGCCCTTTGATACGCCGCATCATGCCGAAATTGCCTATCGCGTTTTGAGTGTTGATCAAGAACCACGCAGAAACTTTGTGAAGAAAACGCTGACCTTGGAGCAGGATGTGCTCGTGGTACATTTCAGTGCCGATCAAGTAAAGAGTCTGCGCACAGCAATCACCTCCTTCTTTGAGAGCCTGCTACTCTGTCAGGATACCATTAATCTTTTTGGGGCCCCATCCATAATCCAAAGCAATAACAATGCCGGAACACAGTCCAGCGCCGACTCCGCATAGAGCCATCTACGGATTCGCATTTTACATGCTGTTCAGCGTGCTCTTCTTTGTGTATGTAGCGTGGGCCTATCTACCCGTGGAGCTGGGCCTGCATTCCTATTTGCCGGACAAGTATTTCGCTGTGTTTGTCCCGGTGCTGATTCTGGTGGGTATCTCCTTTGCCGTTATCATCTATCCGGCCATCAATCTATCGATGACACCGAATATTGATTCCGTTGCCTCAATCGTGGATCTCAAACTGGCACTACCCAAGGGCTCCCAGTTCACATCCTGGTCCCAGCTGCAATGTAAACAATATGAAACTTCTCCGCCACGGAATACATCAGCTCCCACTCAACCGTGTATCATATGCCAAATGCAGCATAAGGCAAAGAGTCGTGCGCCTATTCCTCCACTACAATTTCTAGACTTGCAAGAAGTAAACTCCACATATAACAATTAACAAACTGCCTTTTTTCTTTGATGAATTTATTGCGTTAAGTCTACTTTCGGCGCACTGTCGTCCAGCCATCCTCGGGCTCCACAAACTCGGCTGCTTGCTGTTTGCGTGTCTGGGATCGGGTGACGCGACCGCTGCTTGTCGCCGCCGCCGCCGCATTCTCCCCGTCGCTCTCGTCGGCGCTCATGCCCACATCGTCAGCGTCCTCATCGTCCATGTCCTCGTCGGATGACGAGTCGCCGTCGATGGGCGTGTATGTGATCTTGACATCGGGTCGCAGCCATTCCTTGCCCTGCGGTAATTTACAAAGCTCCACCTCAATATGTGGATACTGCGCGTTCAGCGCCATTTGCTTGTAGCGCAGCAGATTGCGGCATATTTCAGGTATGGAGTAATCGTCGCACAGCGTATTAAACTCCTGATCCATCAGCTCCTCTATCACTTCTTGCAGCTCGCCCTGTGTTATATTTTCGTTGCCCACGCAGTATTCATATGTGTATTCCATTATTTGGATGGCCACCTGTGAGCATTCTTAGGTTAGAAATTGTGGCTGACAGCTAGCGGCAAATGTACTCACCTGCTGGCCATTGCGTCCTCCCATGCCATGCTCGACGGCCAGCCGCAAATTTTGCCAATTATTGAAGATTCTCTCAACAATTAAGCGAAAATTCTTTAGAAATTCTGTTTGTTGTGTCGACGATGCCATCGCGTGCTGAGCCAGTGCTGTGCAATTGTAATCGAGCTCTTGCCATTCACAGGTAAGCGAATCCATTGACGACTGTGCTTTTTGTTTACATGCCGACCCGCCAAAAATAAAATCCATACCAAAAAAAATTATGTCGGAAACAGAAAATCTTGAAGAGGCTTTAAATGAGCAGGAGTTGAGTACGGAGGCAGCTTATGCGGACGAAGATGACGATGACGAGGATGCGGAGCCAATAACAGCACAGAAAGTACGCACTCTTTTCTTTTTACTGACAATCATTCCATGAAACTTGCTGCATTTGGGCAGGTTCTGGAAATATTGGAGACCGCCTGGACAAACGAAATGTGTGCGCCGGAACTGCTGCAGCATCAGACGGACATGTTGGAGCTGATGCTTTCTCAGGTAGCGCACATGGAGGAGCAAATGAAGGATCTAGACAAGAATGACTTTCGCTTCGTGGTGCATCAAATGGAACTCGAACGCATCCGCTACATTATGGCCAGCTATTTGCGCTGCCGTCTGCAGAAGATTGAGGCCTTCACTCAGCACATTATCAATCAGGATGCGACACGCGATGCGACCGACAAGCGTCTGTCGGTCGAGGAAGCGAAATATGCCCAGGAGTTCGCATCCCATGTGGATCAGTACTTCAACAAGGTTGCCACACAATATATGCCCAATCAGCAGCGCGGCGAGGCGGAGCAGCGCATAGTGGCACCAAATCTCATGAGCCACGTCTTCCTCAAAGCGAATGTTGCAGGTGTGTGGAGCTTATCTATTATATATATATCATATATATATCCAGCATATTTTGATTGACTTTTAGTGTCTGGTGTGATTGTGGGCGTTGATGACGAGGAAGTGGATCTGGCGCCCGGCTCGCAGCATATTATACCATACCAGCTGGTGTCGGATCTAATACAGAAAAACCAAGCGCAATTAATTTAAAATCTAAACAATGCTTAATATTAAATACAATCAAAATTTATGCATTACATTTTTGGCGCTACCTCTGCGGCCAGTGTTGGTTATTGCTGATTATTGCGGCATTTGTGCAAACAGCTGCGCGGTTTGGCTGTGACGTCAAAACTTCCGTTTCCACTGGAAATGCTTAGGTGTACACGAGTTGAACACACGCGCAAAGACTAGTCTTAGTTGTCAATGTGGCGCCCTTTTACGCGTATAACGAAAACACTCGAGTGCCTCAGTCACGAAGGGGCAAGGTTCCCACAGCAATTCCAGCATTCCATCTGCAAAACGAATTACCTCAGCTTACACAACAGTAGCAACAACAGCAACAGCCACCAAGCGACGCTCGTAAAACTCAACAAAATGTCCGCTGAAAAGCCAAAGGTTGTTTTTGTCTTGGGTGGCCCCGGCGCTGGCAAGGGCACGCAATGCTCGAAAATTGTTGAACGCTTCCACTTCGTCCACTTATCGGCGGGTGATTTGTTACGCGAGGAGCGAGCACGCGAAGGCTCTGAATTTGGACAGCTGATCGAGGAATATATTCGCAATGGCAAAATTGTGCCCGTTGAGGTGACTTGTTCACTGCTGGAGAACGCAATGAAGTTGTCGGGCAAGGTGCGTTTCCTTATCGACGGCTTCCCACGCAACAAGGATAATTTGGATGGCTGGGAGCGGCAGATGGCCGATAAAACAGACATGCAGTTTGTGCTCTTCTTCGACTGTGCCGAGGATGTTTGCGTGCTGCGCTGCTTGGGACGCGGTCAGAGCGGTTCCGGACGCAGCGACGACAACATGGAGAGCCTCAAGAAACGCATCCAAACCTACAATAATGACTCATTGCCCATTATCAAGCATTTCGAGAATGCCAAACAGGTGAAGCGCATTGATGCCAGTCCCGATGCAGACACCGTTTTCCAGGAGGTGGAACGTGTTTTTCTGGACGCCGGTTTTCAATGAAATTACGCACTCAATTCGGTGGATTTTCTAGCTGCAATTCTATATGTATATATATACGTGTGTTTCCTTATGTATGTGTACTTCTAATTGATTTTATATTTGTGTCCTCTTCCCATCCCTTACTTAAATATATACATATACGCTTGTTATTATAAAGTTTACACGATAGTGAAAACAATTTCATTTCGTCAGGCAATTTAAACATTTGATAACATTTTGTGTGTTACTTGTAAAAACAACAGCGGTGCATGCTTTGTGGAACGATGCATATAAAAGAGGCAGAGTCAGAGGTGCAGGCGGTCGTTAACACTAATCCTTGCGCAGCTTATCCAGACGCGCCTGCAAATCGGCGTCTGCATCGGACATAGGCGTGGATCCACCACTGCCCCCACTCGCCCCAGCACCCGCACCGCCGCCAGCACCACCGCCACCACCCGTTGACGGTCCAGGGCCACCGACGCCACCTGCAGCGATGGCAGCAGGTGTCTTCTGTGCGCCAGCAGCGCCTGCTATGGAGAGGGAGCCAGAGGCGCTTGGTAGGTCGCCCAATTGTTCGCCCAGCTGCAAGCCCAGTTCGTCCAGCACCTGGCTGACCACGGCATCTGTTTCCTCCTCATCGCCCTCATCCTCCATGGCATCGTCGATGGCGTCATTAATCATCTCCTCTTTCATGTCCATCATTTCCGATTGCTTCTCGAAGTCCTGGAGTATCTTTTGTATTTGCGGGAGATTCAGTTGTCGGTTCATGTTCTGCATGGCCTTCGTCACACCTGCAAACGAAACGCATTAGCCAAATGTGAATCACCAAATGTTGCTCTCCCTTCCACACTCCCTTGCAGCCACCCACCTTTCATGGCCTGGGCCATTGTGTTTTGAGATTTGAGCGTTTGTATCTTAAGCGACACGGCTTGAATGTTTGCCTTCATGAGCATGAATTTCTTGGAGTAGCGACGCGTGCGCACCAGATCCTTGGCCATGATCTTGACGGCATCCATTTGTCCCTCCTTGGCCATTTTCTTAATGTCCGCAATGATTTTCTTCTCTTGCTGATCCATTTTCATTCGCTCTCGATCCAAATCACGCATTGCCTTGTTCAGGGCTCGCTGATTCTTGCGCAGCATCTCATCCGGTGAGATCTTCTTGCCAAAGAGCCAATCCATTTTAGCAAATTAATTATTATTTGACAGGGAAGTGTGTAGAGGAATGCTAATATTGAAAATTACTCATCAAAACAACAAACGATTGAAAGGCGTTGCCACCAAGTTGTTTAACAGAATACGTTTCCAGTTAACAGAGAACTCATGCAATTAACAGAGCCAATGCTTGCTAATGCAGATAATAATTGTAGAAAATATATATGTAAAATTGCATATAAATATTTGTCAACTGAATATAACAAAACTTAAATAGTAAAGATATTCAATAAATAAATACATATACATAGAAACTATGAATACTATTTTAATAACGTGAAATGTAATTAATAAATATTACGAGTCATATGATTTTGCATGCATAGAACTGCGTACCACGCTAAACGCCCTATTCGCACTTACGTTGTGCGCTTACGTTAACAGATGTGCTGTTTTTACTACACAAAAGACGCTGAACCATTTAATTTTTGGGTTTAATTGTTTTGGGCAAGACAATGAAGGAATTCGACGACTTCAACTTTAGTGTAGTTAAATGTAGGCAGTGCTTCTATGTAGCTTGTTTAGCGGTAATCAATTTTCATTTTTTCACACACCAGATACCAAGGATTTGACACGAGAATGTGTGGGCGGCAGCGATTTGCAGCAGCGCAAAAAGGAAATCGAGGCGTACTCAGAGCAAACTTCGGCCACGCTCAAGCAGACCTGCAAGAAGAACTACATGCAGTTTATACAGACGGCCAAGGAGATAACACGTAAGCGAAATAACACAAAGATCCCTCCATTATGAGTTACGCTTCCAACAGTTACTGCCAACAGATTTGGAGTCGGAAATGTACCAGTTGTCGCACTTACTCATCGAGCAGCGAAACATTCTCGCCACGATGACCGATGGCAAGACGAGCAGCCATTTAAAGTCAGACAGCATCGAAGCGGAGGCGAACAACTGTGCAGCCCCCGAAGATGTGGAGAACAGTCAGACGACGCGTGCCGTTAAGGAAATGGTTCAGGGATTTAATGGCAATCTCGAGGGCAAAACATTCCTAAACGAGGGCGCCCTCATCGAACTGGATAGCAATGACTATCGGCCCATTCAACGTGTCTTCTTCTTCCTCTTCAATGATGTGCTTATTGTGTGCAAAGTGAAGCATGACAAGTATGAACTCACAGTATTTATCCCTATACCTGAATTCTAACGCATATCTCTCGCAGACGCCTGGAGTTTCTCACGGAATACGATCCGAAAAAAATTGCCGTCATCAATATTAAGGATCTGGATGGTGTCAAAAATGCGATTAACATTATAACGCCCGATGGCTCCAAGATATATCAGAGCATAACAGCGGCCGGCAAGAGTGAATGGATCGAGAAGTTGGAGGAAGCTTTTCGCTTTGATCAGCAAAAGAAGTCGAAGAAAGGACAGGCGCCGCAGCCACCGAATCGCGCCAAACAACAGCAACAGCAATCCCAAATCGCGAAAAGCGCAACGCCCGAAAAGCTGCCCGAACAAAGTCCCACGGATGTGCAGCCAAAATCTCTGGAGGATGAGACGCCCGAGTGGCTAAGCACCGCCAGCGAGGAGATTCAAACCCTGATCGCGCAACGTCATTTCGAGGACGCCCAGACACTGATCAAGCGCGCCCATGAATTCCTCTGCTTAGCCGAGAACAAGAAGAAACTGCTGCAAGCGGACAATATTAAGGTCAAGGTGAAGCAGCAGGAGCTCAAGCTCACTAGTGTGCTGCTCCAAGAGCTCTCCAACTGTCACAATCGCAACTTGCAAATTGCCCTGCGCGCTGTACGACGGCCTCTCAAGATTCTTGTCGAAATGGGTCACTCCCGTGAGGCCAGCGCCACGTTGCTGAAGGTCTGCACGATTAGTTTGCGTGTGGCGCAGCGCGAGGCACGTCGCAACAATGCCGAAATCTCGGAGCTCTTCTTCTGCGACCTGGCGCAGGTGGCCTGTGATTTTCTGAGTGCCTTTGAGCAACAGCCGGCGTGCGTTAGCGGTGAGTTGATTAATTGATTAGTCAACTATTCTCAGCTAATGCCATCATTGTTAATTGCCCCATTTTGTAGCGCTTGTCGTGTGGTGCAATGCCGAGCTGCAGTACTTTGCCAGCCAGCTGATCAAACACTATCTGACCAAGGGCACCTCACTGGAGGCAGTCGCAAAATGTGTGGAGCGCGTCCGTAAGCCGGCCACGAAGCTAACTGAGATTGGTCTGGACATTAGCTATCATTTGGAGGGTTTATTACGCACAACGCTCGAATCGCTTATTGAGGAGTCGAAGCAACGTTTGCAGGATGCAGTGGGACGCACCGAGGAGTGCTGGCAACCATACAATTTGCAAACCAAATCGAACTTAAAGCGACTCCTGCTCGAGCTGGATGCCATAGGCATTGATGTCCGCGCCCAGACCACGGGCGATACATGGCTGAATCTAACGCAATCCACGCTCGTCTTTGTACGCCAGTTCCTGCAACTGACGGAGCACTGCGCCTGCCTGGCGAAAGGCGAGGCGCTGCTGCAGAGTCTAGAGCAGCTGCTGCGGGATCTGTTTGTGGCACAACATTCGCTAAAGCCACCTAGCGATATGGCCGTGGATGTAAGTTGGACTCTTAATAATTTGTATTAGTTATGTTGATGTTTATTTTTACGCTTCCATTCCTAGCCAAACTTTGTAATTAAAAATAAAATCTTTCTGGTGGACAATTTGCTGCCCATTGGCATTGAGAAATTCCGCAAGACGTCGGGCCGACAGTGCGAGAGACTGCGAGAGTTGCACTCGAAGCTATCACGGCAGCAGGGTGCACCCGTGCCTCGACAGCGAAGTGTCTACACGACAGATGTATTTTAATAGTAGTTTACTTTTGATTACATATATAATTTTTTATTTTTCTTTTTCGTTTTGCTTCAATTATTTATAATATAATTATATACATATATAACCACAATAATAATAATATTTGTAAAATTAAAAATCGAAGCGTGTGCTGCACTCTATTCTCTGTTTGCTTATTACAATTTTCGCTGGGCGCGAAATGTGCCCACATTCTAGAATTTATATATATATATTATGTATATATATATATATCCGATTCATTTCTATGTAAAATGTATAAACAAGTTTTCTTTCGTTCGCCTGTTTCATTATTATTATTTTGTTGTTTTTGTGTTCTTGTTATTTTAGCTGCACAAAACATAGGATTTTACAAATGTTCAAATTTTGAAAAAAGGATCTTTTATGTTTTTCAAAATTACATACAAGCTAAAGCTGGCTGCTTTGGCGCCCCCATTTGTTGAAGTGTGTGTGTGTGTGTGAATGTAGATGTGGTTGTGGGTGTTTTGTGGCGGCGCCTGCTTCGTTTTTCTTGTTGGTATTGTATTTATTTATAATGTAAAATTCTTAACTAAACTGCTTACTAATTATATTCATTTATATTTATATATATATATTTACTTTTTTTTGCATGCAAATGTGTTTTGTGTGCGAAGAGGAAGGAAGTGGGGGATATGGGACAATGTGGTAGCAAATAAATTGACAAATTATAACTTATAATTTTGCTTTTTGTTTCCTTTTTTTTTTTGATTTGCATTTGCAACCATTGATTTACGATCAGTTTTGTTTTTTGTTTACAAAAATCTTCGCTGCCGACATATAGACAAACTAAAAGCACTAACATTTCTGACATCGTGTACTCATCTGGTATTCATAATCTCAACGCTCCAACAATGACTAATCCATGCTGAGTCCACAATTAGAAGGACCCAGCACGTAATTCTTTTGATGAGCGTAGTAGGTAACGCCGACTGTTTTTACTCTTTTTTTGTTTTGTAGTTTTTCGCTTTCCATTTCTGCTCCACTCATCATTATCGTTATTATTATTATTGATTTTGTTTTAGGTTCGATTTTTTTACTTTGCAAATTGTGTTCAACTTTTTATTGGACTTAGACTAGCCTTAGTTGCTAAAAGTATGCTTAATTTTTTTTATTTTTTTCTTTCTTTTGTTTTATTTGATTTATGTTATAGAATTTTTTGCTTTGCTCTGATGCATTGCTCTGCTGCCGATGATCTATTTGTTGTTGTTGTGTGTGTTTTGTTGTTATTTGCATGCTATCGAACAATGTGTTTTTCATTTTTTATATTTTTAGTTGTAATAAAAACCTATATGCGCTTATTACAAAATGAAAAGTGTGAATTTCCTCTGGTGTTGTTTTGTTGTTGTTGATTTTTAATAAATAACTTCATAGACTGTAGCCTTTTTATCGCCCGAACCCGTCACAATATATTTGTCGTCAGTTGATATGTCGCAGCTAAGTACGGATGATGTTTCCTTCGACTGCAAGCGAAATAAGCCATACAAATTTACAATTATCAAATAAAATAGATTATAATTATATATATATATGTATATATAGATATGACGTGTGCCTGTCTAGCGTGAATGATTTGGTATTTTTAAATAAAGACTACAATATATTAATAGGCACAAAATCTTATCGGCTCTATTATTATACAATGTATACTGCTTTTGTCAGTTTTGGATGCTGACAAAACAACTAGCTGTACTATCTGTTTATATGTAGTTCATTCACTTGGGACTAAGGGAGATTACTCACCTGGAATATACTGGCACCGTATGGTGTTCGCCATGCGTTAAGCAGGTTGTCTTTGCCGGTGGAAACGAACCATTTGCCGCAGGTGGCAAACCGCAGCGACAGAACGCAGCTTTCGTGCAAATGCAGCTGATACTTGTCTGGTTTCGATGCATGCAATACTTCCACATGTGAATTCTCCATGCCCACGGCCAGCCAGTCACCTTTGAGAAGAGCAGGAAATGGAGTCAATATGGATTGCTGGAGTGTTTGGTGTGAGGTAGATAATTGGACATACCTGTGGGACAGTAGCCAAGCGAGAATATTTGAGAACTGAAATCGTGCTGTTGCAGCTGGCGACCCTCGCGCAGATCCCACGAGCGCACAGTATTGTCCAGGCCGCCAGTCCATAATCGTGATCCATCCGGACTGATATCAATGCACGAGGCACCGTCTGTGTGGCCCTGGAACTGACGCACCAGTATCTCATTGTGCAGATCCCAGACAGCAATGTTACCATCGCTGCAGCACGAGAAGCACACCTTCGAATCGGGACTGATGGCGAGCGCATAACAGGCAGGCGCCGCTGAGGTTAGCTCGGCCTTGATGCGTGGCGTTGGACTGGCCAAATCCCATATTGATAGATTCGATGCCTCGCCACCGACAATAAGCGTACGTCCATCTGGCAGCAATTTCACGGAGCGTATGTAATTATCGCGCTGCAGGCAATCCAGCTGGCTGACGGGATTCTTGTTGCCCGGCTGTGAGATGTCCCACACCTTGACACAGCCCTTGCCACCCGTATAAACGTATTTTGTAGGATTTGAAATGGTCACCGCGCAGACTACCTCACCATGTGATAAGGTATTTATTTGCCGCGCATGTCTCGGTATCCCTACGCCCACCAACGCGTCCGGCGGGAATGGCACCGGCTGCAAGCTGCCCTCGCCGTTCATATGGAAAGAGTATGCACTGTTCGAAACAATCAACGAGGAAAGTAAATGACTACAAATTCTTAAATGGATGGTAATTGTGGTGAACTTACGGCTTTCCACCTGTTAATGCCGAGGGATGTGGAATGCCGTTTGTTCGTACATGCGCATGCGGATCGTACGGCAACGGCGGTCGTCCATAGGCGGGATCCGATGGTGGACGCTGATAGGGATCCGCCGGTCGCTGATACGGCGACGCTGGATATCCAGCTGGCGGTGGGCCACCTTGTTGCATCATTTGCTTAGGATTTGCGCCCTGAGATGGTGCTGCAGCGTTTGGTGTCGGTGTACGTGCCTTCGCGCCCGGTGTGCCCGGCTTGTCCATCTAATAGTTAATGATAATCAAGATATCAATTAATAAGTTGCTTTTCTGTGTGTAGACTTTGAATAGCAATAAACAATTTGCTTTAAAACTGTAGCCTTAGAACATAAATCTATTTATATCACAGTCTCTCAATGTGCTTTTATTTTTAATGCTGGCTTAGAAAGGTTTGCACATTTTTCCAATGAACTCTTTGATAAGCAAACTTATGAAACGCATACGCTTATGTTTGTTCTTACATCTTTTGTCTTGAGGCTGGGTGTGGATCGCGACGAACTGGAGCCTGAACGTGAAGGCGGGCGCTCCTGTTTAATACCACTGCTGCCCGGTTTGTCCAGCCGCTCGCCGTTTAAACTCTCGCGATCGCGCACCTCCATGGAAACGTGCTCGCCATTGGGACGTGGTGAGTGTGATTCCTGCAAAATGCCATTTAGGGTGTGAGTTAAACTAAAGTGATTTTTGAAAGGGAATCTTTTTTCTTGGGAGATCTGTTGCATGTTAATCAGGGCCGGCACTCAACTCACCATTTCATTTGCAACATCTACGACTAAATCTTGATCGCTTTTCTCGCCTTCATCATCCTGCAAAAATTTTGAAAAAACAATCAAACACAATAAAACAAAATGAGTATAACAATAACAATACCAACAACAACAAACACAAACAGCAATTTAGTTATTTTTTTTTTTATTGCACTAGACTACAAATAAATTTATATCTATATTGATTTGAGGGTTTGTCGTTTCTTACGAAGCGCATGAAGTGGTAGAGGATTAGAGATAGATAACAACAACTACGTATGGGATACTATGTTTTTTATGGTGAGTTGAGAGGCAGCATCAGCTGATGTTACAATGATACCAAGTATACTAAATGATTTATAAGTGTATTACAATTCGATACTCACTTGCAGTTTCTCATCTTTTCGACGCTTTGAATCGTTCTCAATATCCAGTGGAGAGCGCGTGCGATATTTCTCACGATCCGCTGGCGAAACCGAATTGCGCTGAAATTGAGAGTGGGTTTATTTACATGTCTGTTTATAACATGTCTGTTTTGGGCTACTTACCAAGCGCTCCTCAGCAGCTGGTCCCTCTAACCCCATTGGCTTTATATCCGGCCTTTGATGTTCTGGCGGCGCTTTAAGCAAACCCTGTGGCCCATGTGGCAAGCCCATTGTGGCACCCAAAGCACCAAATGGATTTAAAGCGCCCATCGGCTGTGGCGGCCCACCTGGCACCTGTTGTGCGTGTATTTGTTGCTGCAATTGAAAAGCCACTGGCGGTTAGTTGATCAAAATCTTGACTTTTGTGATGGCGCTTAAATTTTTTTTATTATTTATTTTTTTTTGTTATTTGGCTTTGGGACGTAACAAAAGCAATTTTGATGCAGTTGTGCGCGTGTGGGTGCAGACAACACCAACAACATTGACAAGTAGAGCATTATTTAAAAAAAATATATTTATATGTATATATATGAACAACAACACCTTGTGGAGAGCGAACGAGCGAGCGAGAATTAGCGCAACAAGCAAACAAACAAACGAACGCAAATTGCAAAAAAAAAAAAGAAATCAATAAATAAAACTTACTAAAAGTTGTTGTATTCCATGTTGCTGCTGATGCTGCTATAGACACACGCACAAGCACATCGTTTTTAAAATTAATATATTTTATTTCAATTGGGATTTCTTATCATTTAAAATTTTTTGTCATAAATTAAATAATTTGTAAATATCTTGAGTTGGAGTACAGTGCGTATTCATAAAAGTGAACTAACTGAACAACGAATATTTCAAAATACTCTTTACTATCAAGTTTCATACTTAAGTTTAGTTTTTATAAAATTTATCTTATCAGCGGTATCAAGTTTTGTATCGTGATTTTCAGACAATATTGAGCTCTGTTTTTAATATAAGACTTGTCATTAAATAATAAAAAAATAGTTCATAATTTACAGTATATATAAAAATCACTGAAAAATTTACAAGTCGAAATTTTGTAAACATATTGGTATAAAAAAATAAAAACTACGCTTGACCTCTTAACCTAAACAACTGTATATCGATTGTCCTTGGAAAATTAAATAAATTCTACTTTGGCGAGATTTTAAGTACAAAAAGTATAAATCAGAAAGTATTTCGCACTAACGAAGTTTTAATGTACATTGCGTGGCATTTGGTGTAAATGATAGATATCAACTTACCCCAATGATAAGATTCAGTTCCTGCATTGTGACCTGCTTCGCGCGCTCTACCGCCTGCACCACTTGTTGCTGATGATCGGCCTGTAGGAATGGAAGCAGCTGGTTGATCAGTGTGTTTAGACGCTTGGCGATTTCTGTTTGCTTGTGCATTTCCACATTAAGGCCATAGGACATCTCATAGTACTGCGCATTTTATGTGTGGGAGGTAGAAAAGGATTTGAATAAAAACTCGAATATTTTTATTTGTAATTAATTATTTTACCATAACATAATGGCGCTGCATTTCGGTCTTTTCGTTTGCCAGCTTCTCGCACTCCAATTTGATGCTGAAATTCACAGGAAAAATAATCAAAAGGGCAAATTAGTTTAGTTGAAAGAAATCTCGGGCAACGCTTCCGTTGTCGTCGGCCCGCCGGCTAAAAAAAAATCCTATGACCAAGCAGCGCATATGGTTTGCTGCCTGGCAAACCGGTTTATACAGCAAAAAGACATTGAGGCTGAAAGGCAACATCAATATCCCAGCAGAACAACAGTGCATGAAAAATCTGCAGAAAACAACATTCTTTTACATTTCTTCGACTGCTTTAAATAGCCTGAATTCCTTTTTGAATGCAGAAACTCTAAACAGCATATATTAAAACAGAACAACAAAACTAATGTTTTTATGACACCACCTTGTTATGAAAATAATTGCATACCTCGAAGCAATATTTGTTAATTTCAACGTGGGCGTTAAGTAAGCAACTTTTGAAAAGTCCAACAGTTAATCTTTAAAGCGCTTCTGCTGGGTTTTCGTTTGGGATGCTCTACGTCGTAGATACTTGCCTGTGATATTGTGCCTGCAGAAAATTGAACTCCTCCTTGATGCGCTCCAATGTATCGGCAATGGTGAATTTGATTGGGCCCTGAGGTGGTGGTCCCTGAGAGAGATAGAGATGGGCATGGGGCGAAACACAATTAGCAAAACACTTGATTGGGTCCCATTGCAATCTGTTAAATACTTACCCCGGCGGCGGGGTGACGCACCGGTGCGGGATACATTGTTGTTGTGTTGATGTTGTTGTTTCTGCTGTTATTGCTGTTTGATAGTTGCCCAAGAAGGAGCAACGAGGTGAACAACAACAAATAACAGTTGTATTTAGTTGAACCGTAATGTTTTTATATTTAATTTATTTTGTTCGTAGCATGCAGTTGGTTAAGTGAGTTGATTATGGTTCCTCTTCCCTTTGGCAGCGCGCCGCTGCCCGCTGCTGCTGGCACCCTGAGATGAAGCTCCCCTCTGCTGAAATTAGCAGCACTAGCTCCGGAGGAGCATGTATAAAATTTAATTGTGCAAGCTTTTAATTGCTATTATGGTGATTTTTAGTTGTAGTTCAACTCCTGCGTTTCCATATTGTCAAGAGATTTGCGGGTATCCTGCAAAAATTTAATTTTACATTTCTTAGTTATTTTGCACCATTTTTTTTTCGATACGTAGAATCTCACGCGCACATACACACAGCCACACACATACGCATACACGCGCGCTCACGTATTTTTGAGCATCTCAGCAATGGCAGCCATGCCAGCAACAACGAGTGAACAATATATATATACACACACACAAACAAACACACACACACATATACAGAGGACGACGCACGTATAAGGGAATGAGTGTGAGTGTTTACCGCCGAAAAAATCAAACGCACAGTTGCATGTGCCTGGGGGAAATGTTACGCAAAAAACAAGCATGCGGCATTGGGGAAAAAACTATGGTTCACTTTATTGACCGCTTAAGCATCTCTTGGTAAACAAATTCCACATTCTTGTGGCATGTAATTTTTGCAAAAGCAATGCAGGCTGGTCGCACGCTCTGCACAAACAAATGTACCCCGTGCAATACATATACAGATAGACTGCAATTACGTAGGGTTGCCACCTCAAACCGGAGCACAAATATTGACGCTTGCCAGCCGCACAAAACACCTTAATGTTTATTGAAGCATTGCCTTCTGGTTTTTAACACTTTGCGAAAAATAAACAATTGAGCAAATACGACTTTGATACAACAAAATACAAAAGCAACTGAAATTTGAATTTGCTGGCAACACTCTTTGCTGCGATAGCGAGTTGTCCACTCATACATGCACAAAAACATACAGACAGACATACACACGCGCGCGCACCCCGAGTGAACGAGTGGCAAAACTCACTCACACACACATGCACATACACGCACACGTACACACATAGGCGCACACACGAGCGCAGCGCTAAAGAAAAATTGGCCCAACAAAAAATAAACAAAAGCAATTAAAAAACGGAGTAGTTGGCAGTACCAATTTACATTTGGGCATTTAGCTAGTCGTATAATTGCACATTTTATTGCCAATTTGTGAGCACACACATACGTTGCACTGATATTTGCACGAGCCGATTTTTTCAGTGCAAAAAAACGTAATTTTTTAATCGAATTTTGCCCGTAAAAACTGGCCTCTTCAACCGACCGACCGACTCGCTACGTCTGACAGCCAGCCTGAGCGTCGTGTATGTGTTGTGTGGCGTTCTCGTTCTCGTCTAAATTTTTTCGCATCTGCTTTAGCCGTCTATTTTGCACTTGGGTTTTCGGCTACATTTAATTGCTATCCGAAATGGTTTTATATTGCTTGCAATGCACAATTACTTGGAAAACTTGTTAACGCTTACTGCCGATTTGTTTTTTAATCGCGAACGTGATTTTGAAGCGTGGAAAAAATAAAAGCCGACGATATATCGCCAGATATTTCTCATCACTTTATTATTTAGATGTATCGACTGGCCTCCATCATTTATCGAGCGACCACTTTGATTTATCGAACTTGTTTTACTATCGAGCATTTTAATTTATCGTCTATGCAACATTGTAACCCAAGAGCAACGATTGATGCGGCGCGCAATCTGAATTATGAAATCAGTGCAACATAATTAAAAGTATTTTCACTCGAATTGATTTTAAAAAATTTTGTTTATGGGAAACAATAATGTAAAAATGAAATAAATAAAAATAATAAGAAAGAAAGAAGAAAACAATTAACATTAAAGTACATAAAATATTGTTTGAGCATAAATTAATTTGACTTTATTATAATTTTGCGTAATTGACGATTTGAAGCGACACAAGCGCATAGCTAATCACTCAGAAATACTTAGTGCTCACAAGCATCTAATTGTACTACCCAAAGTTCAAAGTAAAAGTAATCCCTTGCCCACCTTAGAGTTATCAAAAGTCAATAATATTATGTGTCTTAAGTGCATTTATTTAATTGTATTTGTTTTTTTTTTCGTGTTTGTTTTTGCTAATTGCTTTGTTGCCATCACAGTTGGTTATCACAGTTGCGTTGTCTTCTTCTTCTTTTGTAGCTACTTTTTACTGTAGGTGTCCTGATGATTTACCAGGGGCGCCACAGTTTCTCTGCCTCCACTGGCATAGGCGACGGTGCAGGACTCTCACAATCACTATGATAGCCGGATGAGGCGGGGCTGAGCGGTGCCGAGTTGCAGTTGATACTCAATTCGGACTCTGATTCAGACATTGTTTGTGCCTCATGGAACTGCTGCAGGTTCTTGTATATGCGTCCCAGATGCGACATCACAGACTTGCCCAGGTCAACGCTCATGCCAGGTGTGGATGCCATAACACGTGACACCTCATTGACCGCGTTCATGTACCCACTGCGGAAGTTCTCCAAAGGCATTGCGGGCGGTGTTGTTGTTGCTGTTTTTGTTGTTGGTGTTACTATTGCTGCTACTGATTTGCCTATCTTTTGGTGGCGCATGAATACCACAGCTGATTCGAGCATCTCGGCTTTGTCCATGCGCAGAATGCCATCATCACCGCGCAGGTCGGCGACAAGTGTCTTTAGGGTGTCCAGGCACTTGTTGATGCGCGCCCGACGCTGACGCTCCAGCAGCGGCTTCTTCACTTTCTGGTAGATCTCAGTTTTGCTGGTGTATTCCATTTTTTACGTAAGTTTCCTTAACGAATTTTTTAGTTTAGTGTATAAAATTGCTCGTTGTTGCCTTGTTGCTGGCTATATCGTGAATGATGCTCTTTGCTTGCCACTGCGTTGCTTTTATAGTTCTGAATCCACCCTCGACGATGGCTACGCATGAGTGCGCCCCGTCTTGCTCGCACACGCATGACCGAGAGCGGGAGTCTCGCTCTCGCTCGCAGGCGTTGCGCTGGAGGAACAGCTGCAATGTGCGGCTGTGCATGGAGGACAATCGGCAATCCTTGTGGCTCGTGGCGTGGGAACCGACCTGAAAGTAAGTTTCTCACACAATTTTTTCTCGTTTGTTTTCCTTTTGGCCACATGCTTCGCTTTTTTAAAGGATCAGAGCACAAAATTTTGCAGCTGTCGCTGTTTTGGGCATCGTTGTTGTTGTTCTTGCTGTTGTATGTGTTGTTGTTGTTTTTGCTGCTGCTGTAGTTGCTCTTTAGGCCGGTGTTATTATCCTTAATGCATACTTCACTGCCTCATCCTGTGTGCGTGTGCGTGGGCCGTTCCCATTCCCATTGTTATCCTGGCGTGCCATCTCTCTCGCTTATTGTTTCATCACAGTATGCAGATGATGATGGCATAATGCGGTCCCAATTTCGATCTCGATCCCAATCCCGAACTCTGACCGAAGAATGATTATTGGACACAATTAGTGTGGCATATTGGCTTCGTTTGGCTTTCGCTTTGGCCGTGCTCTGGAAGTGTGGTGTGTCCTTGCGGCGCGTGGATCAACTGAGGTAATCGCTGCCTTAAACTCGGCTGTACTTGCAACCCCCTAATGTCTAGCTACAATCATGTAGTACGTATGTAATAATTATCGTTAATGATTGATCAATTTCTGTTGTTTCTGCTCCTGTTTTTGTTGTTGTTCGCTGTGGCACCTAATTGATAAATTAACAGTTAATTGTGTCCGATTTAAAAACCAAATTAAGCATTATGACAATGTTAATTATGAAACTTTAAGGTCGTTTTGGGTATTTGTACTTTGTTTTAAAATTAATCAGCCAGTGATATATTAAATGGGAAAGCTTTGATTCCGATTGTTCCTTCAGAATGTGCTTACTCAACATGTGTTTTAAAAGTTAATTAGACATATGTAAGTTTTGTTGCCTTATTAGTTATATATGTACAACTTCATAAGCTACGATCCGACGCTAATAAATATTTTAGATTACTTGATGCTTATGAATTAATGTTCTTAACATATCTTGTCTAATAAGAATATTTGAAGGACTTCCCGTTTAAATTATAAACACAGCTCTATTTAAATATAATTAATCAATTAGCTTGCAAGTAGTCTAACAATAATTTATACTGAAAGATAAGGAAACCATCTTCTAAAATAACTTGACTTGAAGATATGATCTGAAAATAAAAAATATACATTTTTAATATGTCGAGCATAGTATACGAAAATGTAATAACAAATATTTTTTTTCGGACGGAACTGGACTATTTCGACTGAAAAGTTTACACTGGACAAAAATTTATGTAGTATATATACATAAACCCGATCAAATTGTTATATACTCATTTTTGCCTGCTTTTATTGGGAACAGGATATATTAGCATCTTATATAAAAATATTACATTTATGAATATTGTTGTTTATACCCTGAACCCATTAAAAATGGCTAAAAGGGCATAATGGTTTTGTGCAAATGTATGTAACAGGCAGAAGGAAGCATCTCCGACCCCACGAAGTATATATATTCTTCTTGATCAGGATCAATAGTCGAGTCGATATAGCCATGTCCGTCCGTTCGTCTGTATGAACACGCAGATCTCAGAGACTGTAAGAGCTAGAGACTTCAAATTTGGAATATAGGTTCTCGTAGATCAACTTTGCGTTATTTTATCGATAACTGCCTCCGTTCATAGAACATCGATATGTTAAATTTCTGATAGCAGTAAATGCCACAATATTAAAGGCACAATCTTCTAATTAGTATATAACATGCATTTGCATACTATTGATCAACTGCCAACTGTCGTCAAGATCGGATAAGAAACACCCTAGTTATAGTCGAAACTATATTCTCATATTGATCTCATTTCTATCAGCAGCCGCAAGCATTTTCTGTATGCATAATTATGCGAGCGCATGTGTGAGAAAGAGATGGCATGAGCCCCGCTACCTACGATTGTGTGTTTCACATGTTTGTCGGCAGAGAGCGCTTTCAGAGCTGCTCGCATTTTAGTGCAAATCTTTTTAAAGGGCAATTTGCCAATAATAATAGAATATATTTAATAACTAGGTCCAGGGTATATCGTAGTCGAGTTCACTCGACTACAGCGCTCATGTTTAAGTATGAAATGTAAAATTTAAAATAGGTGGCTTATGTTAAGTAACGTTTATAATAAATATTTCATAACTTAATATCACTAAGACCAATATATATGCATATTAAACCAAATTAACAACTTGAAGAACAGAACAGCAATCCATTTATGTTTTTCAACATGTTTTTATATTTGTTTCCTACAATTTTTTAATGAAAATAATTTCCATTTGGAAAACAAGATGCTAATAAATAAAAATTCACATATCAACATTAATTGCAGTCCACAATTTCGATCCTTCTGATTGGAACTTCGAAACTGAAAGCAAAAATAACTGCAATTCGAAATAAAGTTGAGCAATAGTTTTCTTTTCAAAGTGGTTTTTTGTATTTATGTTTTCAAATACTTGTTTTTCTTAAATTATATACATTTGAATTGGCTAACAGACTTCTGGCTAATGGTTATTGGTGGAGCCAATGAAACGTGCCGTATCACAGAACTAACTTATAAAACTGCGTAACACTTAAGAGGAATCAGAATGAGGATCATTGTAAAGCATTAAACATAAAGCTACAGTTGCATTGCGTGCTTGTCCCGCTGACTGTCTCGGCGCCAAAAGTTACCAGGGACGCCAAACACTGTCGGTGGCGCTAATTTGCAACAGAGATTGAGCAGCAATGGGTGTGGTTGAGCCGGATGTGACACCATCACTGTCGCTGGCATAACCGCTGGAAACGGGACTGAAGGCGTCACGGCTGCTGATGCTGCTGCAGCTGCTGGTGGTGGTGATGGTGGAAGCCGAGCCGCAGTTGATGCTGAGTGGTGCATGCATTGCCATTGGCATTGTCTGCTCCATTGGCTGCTCCAGCTGATTTAAACGCATGCCCAGATGTGTCATCAGAGTTGTGCCGAAGGCAACATCAACTTTGGGCAGTGCAGCCAGGGCACGAGAGACTTCATTGGCGGCACGAATGTAACCGGCACGAAAACTATGCTCGGGACCAATGGCAGCGGGTGCAGTGGCAGCCTTAGATTGTTTGAGCTGGCGCAAATATTGTACGGTCACCTCCAAGATGTCGGCTTTCTCGAACTTGGCATCGCTTGTTTGGGATACACACTCGGCCATCAGATCCTTCAGATCATCCAAGCACTTGTTGATGCGTGCGCGACGCTTGCGCTCCAGCAGCGGCTTCATCACCTTGCGGTACTGATAAGTCTTCGATAACTCGTATTTGGTTGCCATGGCTTAGTTTTAGATTTTGTGAATTTTTACTTCTGCTCGCTGTGTACTTCACGACGTTTGCGTTGAGAATGTTGCTGCCGTCTCCAGTTACTGCTGCTTTTATAGCTGCACGTGCCGTCAACATCGATGTCGACGTCGACGTCTATCTGCGTCTCGTGCTCAGCGCACGCAAGCAAGCACGCACGCAGAGAGCAGAGAGCAAGAACAACATCAAAAACAACAACACCACCTGCCGAGCAAATAACTCAGTCATTCGGGTCTGTTATTCGGCTCTCGTTCGCCTTGCAGTGATCGTCGTCTGCTACTGCTAGTGGTGGTTGGTTTTTCTCTTGTTGGTTCGGCAAACAAGTTCTGACTTGGCAGGGGATGATGCTGATGGTGCGTCGCTGTGTGTTGGTGGTGTCGCTGGTGGTTGTTGCACATGTTCAGCATGCAGTTGTTGTTGTTGTTATTATTGCTGCTTTTAGCTCTTCTCTGTTTTCTTTTGCATTGACGTTCGAATCGTGGGAAACACTTTGCCCTCAAGTTTCCCACAAGATTTTTCTCGCTCTTTGGTGTTATAAGTTATAATCGCTCGGTCTTCGACGGTAAAAGAGTGAGAGCGATTGAGACAGAAATAGAGAGAGAGAGAGAGAGAGAGAGAGAGAGAGAAATCAACCGAATTGAGCCCTTATGCACATTGCACAGTGGGTACAACACATGTGGACATTCTGTCTAAAGTTCTATTAATTGAGAACTCTGGATTTTCCACTACATGTTCGTTCTAAGGTAAAAATTTGCTTTTGGATTTTACGTAGCTGTTCTTCAACTTGATACGGTTAGTTTCAGGATTTCTTATACTGCCTGTGCGTGGGAATAAAGTTTTGGAAATACTGTATAGGGTAAGGTAGAGTAAGGTGATGTAAGTAGAAAAAAATCTGTTCTGCATTTTACTTCGTATTTCTTGTACTTGATACGGTTAGTTTTCGGGATTCTAGAACAACCAGTGTGACTGAAGTTTGAGGGAATTTATAGGGAATTTTAGGGTTAGATAAGGTGCTGTGAAAATATGTAGGTAAACATTTATGTAGATTTAATATAATACGATTAGTTTAAGAAATTTAGTAATGCCTGTGCGTGGGAAGTTTTGCGAATATTCGTTAGGTGATGTACCAAAGTCGATGTGGTGATGGTGAATTTGAAGATTGCACCTCCTAGGGATTTTCTTGTTAATTAGGTGTGAGATGAATTTTTAGTTAATTTGCTGGTTGGATCAAAGAGCGTGGGAATGCAAAAATTTTAAAATTGAATCCAATAAGGAAATACCACCAGAGTATAATATCAAAAATTGTAACATTGGATATATATAATTAAGTGAAATCCAGCTTAATAATTTATTGAATTAATTAAATTTTTTAATAAAGTTGTTTTTGTTGCTCTAATTGGTCACTTTATTGCAAAGTTTATACCACCCTTTGCCCCACTGTAAATCTGACCGTGCCCAAGACCGAGTCATGGACAGTAATGTGGACAGTACTACCGAAAAAAACTACCACCTGCCTTTTATTTTAGTTTTTTTTTGTTGCCATAGGTTCCTCTCTGCTGTCGTTGCAGTCTCTGCTGCTGATTTTGTTATTGCTGTTGTTGTTGTCAATTATGAATGCTGAATTGTAGCTTCTGTTGAACACTTGGGCCACGCTAAGTGGCATGCCTGGGCACGTCGTGGGACCGGGGATCGAAGACCAGGACCGAGTAACGACAATGCTGGAACGCTGTGAGGGGCATGCAAACTAAATGACTGTACGGCAAATTGACACACACTAAAGATTAAATGTATCGCATTCGTTAACTATATAAACAATATACGTGGCCAGTTTGGCCACGGGCAGGAAGTGCGAGCAGTCCAACACATCGGCGAGAGCGAGGCAGCCTCCTTGTGTATACTTAGCCAGGGGGATGAAATAGCAGGCATGATGAGCATGGCGTGCTGAGAGTGTGCTGAACAGCAAGCCGTTACAATCTTTCGAGTGTGAGAACATTTTTTCAACTGCACATGGTGAGCCGATCTCCGATCCCAACAGGGGCTCAGTTATGCACGAATCGGGGTTGGGGGTTGCTCAGCTTATTGTCAATGCAATGCTCTTGTCATCGTCGATGTTGTTGTTGTTAATATTGTTGTTGCTGTTGACGTTGCTGTTGCTTTGGCTATGGCTGTGTAATTGAATATGTGCGCATTCTTTATCCGCGTAATAACGTGTGACAGACACACGTAAAATGGCTTGGTGGAGGGGTAGGGTGACCTGAAGGGGGCGATACATGTGTTAAAGGGTTGTCGAACTGAAAGGATGCAAGTTGCACAAAACTCATTGCAGATGCTGATGTGCAGTTAGTCAATTAATTGAATTGCAAAATTCTTCCAGACAGGATGTTTTTATTAGGGATACAAGTTCCAAATAAGTAATTGAATCTATTGCTAGGGGAACTTGATTTAATTAGCGGTGGCATGATCCAACAGGGTTCTTTGATCTTAGGTTTGACTGTATAAATCAATATCGGAGAGACGATGTACCACTATATTTAAAAAAATATAAACTTTGTGAAGTAAAATTAATTTATAATAATTGATCAACTTTTCATATGCTACTTTAAATATATGTATGGATTCCATCATATACCTCTCATGTTCTAAGGTATTTTAAAATCTATTTGGCCAGGCTAAAAATTACAAATAACATATACATATGTCACAGAATGTTATTTTCATTTGCAGGAAACAAGCAGCTGTTTCACAAAAGAAAATCCATGTTCAAATTTATTATTTTGCAACGCAATTTTTTTATTATCTTAAAAACTAGCAAACCATTATGCTATTGGCACTAAAACCTAAACTCTGATGGATTATGAGTATATAATTGTATCACAAGTCACTTAAATTTGACATAAGTATTGCCATTAAATTTAAATATTAAATTAACACCTTGCCACCTGCACCACATTGATAGTGTTGCTGTTGCTGTTAACGGATGTTGATTGCAGTGGCAACTTGCTTCCCATTTTCTCATTTGCGACATGCAACTAGTTTCGCATGTTGTGGCTGATTTGTTGACAGGATGGATGGATAGCTTCATTGAATAAGTGTTTTCATTCATACATTTGACCGATTCTAACTACCGGTTTGTCTGTTGTTGTTGCTGCTGGTGCTGCTACCGCTACTGTGCATGCCAATAAAAACTGCCGTCTGCGGTTTCCAGGCAAAAAACCAATTGATGTGTGGCCATTGCTGTCTCCTGTAGCATGCGCTCGTTAGCCTGATTTTGTGCAATCTCCTCCAGACTCTCATAGTGCTGGTAGTGCTTATAGTTGTAATTGTTGTTGTTGTTATGCTTGCTGCCACGTCGTTGCAGCATTTTGGCTATTAGATTCTTCACTTTCGACATACTTTCTGGGTTTTTACACTGTAGTTAGCGCTTTGAGTTGCAAATTTGGACTGTGCTTCAGGCGTGGCAAGTGTAGCGCTTATATAGCAACATAAAGAAACCACCACCATCACTTAAATAAAAGCAGAACAGTAGAGCACCACCCAACGACAGCGACAAGTGCCACATGGGCAACACATGTGTCCAGCACGCGGCTGACTGATGTTGCAACTTTCAGCAACAGCAACACCAACAGCACCATCAGCTACTGTAGCAACAGCAGCCGCCCAACGCTTGCCTGCCACGCTTTCAGCGCAGGCTCACCATCAGAGAGAGCAAGCTTAACACGTGCAGGATAATCTTGTCAGTCGTCCGCACCCCTCATTGTCGAGGCATCCTTTCGATTGCTGCTGTTGTTGTTTTTGTTTTTTTTACTTATTCAATATAACGAACGCACAAAATAAATATTGGGAGCGTCGAGCAGTTGTGGTTCCCATGGATAAGGTTCGATGGCCCTCAGTTGGTTAGGGGAAAAATATCCCACGGTTCGAGTGGCAGCTGCTTGCAATTTAGGCCACAGTCCGTTTCGTGTTGCTGTTGCAGCAGTAGTTGTTGTTGTTGTTGCTGCCTTGGTGGTGGTGGCTGTTGACTGCCTGACACATATTGCACTTGCTGCCTGGCGAAAGTCTCGCCACTGCAGCGACCTCTAAAGCCTGCTCTCGGACAAGTGTGATTTCGCGTCTGCCTAATTGCCACGCGTTTCATTTTCAA
Organism: Drosophila setosimentum; assembly: GCA_035043505.1. Taxonomy (NCBI): domain Eukaryota; kingdom Metazoa; phylum Arthropoda; class Insecta; order Diptera; family Drosophilidae; genus Drosophila; species Drosophila setosimentum. The sequence continues at coordinate 7,264,204 of JAWNMY010000001.1, forward strand.
ATGCACACACACAAAACCAACGACTCGATTGCCGATTGCTGCCTCCAGCTCCACTGTTGCACCTGATTAATTTATGTTTTTGGTTTTGCCCACTTGTGGAAAGCTCGCGCCAGTCGTAGCCGCGTGGCGGCCATAGACTTGCCCCGTGCTGCGCTGCCTGCTAGGCGTTGGGCGGTCACGTGGCTGGTCGTGAATATGATTTTGGTGGTTGTAGCACAAGGTGCAGCAACTGATTTCTGTTTGATCACCACTTCATTCAGTTTATGGGCGCATTGTGGATTATAATTTGAGTGCTTTTCAGTCAGTTTTTATCATAGCAGTGTGTTGGGTTGGGTTGAAGTGGCACGCTCCATATTTGAGGGGGTTGCATAGGAAATTGATATTTAATTGCAAGTGTTTTGAAGTGGTAGGTAATATTTAAAAGTATTTTTACTATGTGTGTATGTTTTGTGCATACTTAAGCTTGGCATCACATTTTGTAAGATTTTTAGTTAAGATTGTGTAAGTATGCTTAACTAATTAGAATCGTAGTTGGGAGAGTGTTTGAAGTTTTATCCCATAATTTTGGGCAAATGTTGTTTTGGTCTCTCAACAATGCATCTCACAATTGTCCATTTATCGTCCAGCTAATTTATTAGACTATAGCTAAAATTCAAAAGGCAACCATTTTTAAAGATGCCTGGGAACTATTTCTAAAATGCGTAAATAAGTATGAACATAATAACAACGAGTATTAGCTACCTTTTTTGTGTACTTTGAAAAGAATAAAGCATTATTATGAAAGCAATTATATCATGTTCAGAGGTTGATTGTGCTCATCAATTATTGCTGACCAAAAGAATATTTTCTCTGATTGCTATCTTCGAACTGACATTGTTAAGATGATTGCTTGTTTATAGTTAGGAATTAGACTTTATTAGTCCTGCATCTCAGACTAACTTACATTTTACACCTTATTGATAATTTGTGATTACTTATTGGTTTTGTCATTTAGTTAACATTTTGTTTCACACTTTATTAGATTCAACACTTGTTATTCAATACTATTTTCGACGAATATTCTTTTAATCTAGTCTTTTACGTTGTTTTGCCCTTTGCCGATCTCAAAAGGAAGTCCTCAGAACTTTTCTCTCAGATTTGTCTAAAATGCTTTATGCTATATTAGATACATGCATTTTTAGGACGCAATCAGATTCGGGTTTAGAATACCTTTCCATTCTATTTAGGCCATATATTTTTTTAATGCTTCCTTTTAAGATTTTTTTTCTAGCAAGGCCACATACATATATCTGATTAATTGCAAATCTTTACAATTTGCACCTGCATTTGATTTCGTTCAGAGACATGTTGCCATCACTTTTTTTAGTGCCTCATGACCCAATGCCCATCAATTCAAATCCTCAATTTGCGTCTATTGATGTTGGCCGACATCAGCACTTGTGAATAAAGAAAAAAACTTAATTCCAATCACGTCCACAGTAGCGCCAACTTTTCACCTTCGGCTTTGGCCAATCAACATCTTTGGCTGAAGCTGAAGCTGTTGCTGAGGCTGAAGCTGATGCTGAAGCTGAGGCTCATAAACTGCGGTTCAATTAGCGCATGTCGTAAAGTACAAATAACTATTGCGTACAATTCTGCGGAAGCCTCGAGGCAGACTTTGAGGTATAATCATTAAGCTGAGGCCGAGTAGCCGACATTGCGACGACGATTTAAATTAAACAATCGACAATGACGACGACAACAGCAACAACAACAGCAGAAACAACAGCAACATGATGACGACAAGAGTGAAAAACTAAAGTAAAGCAGTAAGTAATCAGTCAGTCAGACAAACAGTCAGGTCGTCAGTCAGACAGTCAGTCAAGTCGTCAGGGCAGCCACACGACGCTGATAATGCGCGTCGCGCCGGCGCAATAAATGTGTGCCGTCAACAGTGGAGGCCCTTATGTTGTTGTTGTTGTTGCTGCTGCTACTGTTGCTGCTGTGTTTGTAATCGTAACCATATAAGCGACTTAAATGGCAGGTGTGCACATCGCGTGGGAAACACACGACGTTACTCGAGCAGTTCTCACGATATGAAAATCGAGCAAGTGACGAACAAACGAACGGCAGACGACTGAAGACTGACGACTTACGACGACTGATGAGTGGCGACGACCGACGAGTGCCGAGTGCCGAACTGCGGGTGCCACTTTCCGCAATGAAGCTACACACATATATACATACATACATACTTCTTATAAGCATTAATTCCAACTGGAGCTCTACAAATGCAAGAAGTCAACCAGAAAGTAATTAAAATGTGTAGCACTTATTAAGGTATGAAGTTCTTGTGTGCTGAACCGGAACTGGATTAAGTGCCCAAGGGAATTTAGTAGTAGTGAAAATTGTGTGCGCTCTTAACAAAGGATAAGATGGCCATTGAATCCGTGCCACAAATATATACATATATTTATCTGTTCATATTTTATTTATTCTTTTCATAATATTAAACACAAATATAATAAAATATAATATATGTTTATTATTAAGTATATTATACATAAAATAAAAAAAAACAGAAAAAATCTTTTAATACTAAAGGTCGATAAGTCTATGGAGTGTAAGTAGAGTAAGTAAATGTATGTTTAATAATTTAATCTACAAATAAATAAATAAATCAATTTACTGTAAACTTAATAATAATAGTAGGTCTATCCATGTGATATATTTAAAGCAAATATTAATCCGTATTTGTACACCCACAATCTGATTATGTATAATGCCAATAAGACTCTATAAATAGCATTGATCTATGGATCATATACTTTATATATTTCTAGCCCCAATGACAAAAGTCCACTTTCAAGGACGAAGTCAAAAAACCACATCAACCGAAGCACATTTATAACCTTTTTCATAAATTTTACCTTTGCCCTACAAGACAAATCACTACGGTCCAGTCAATTGTCTGGCCTCAATCATTATTCTTGGTCAGCATTTTACGGTTTAATTGCAGTTACAATGCATCAGACACGCAACTAGACAATCGTCTTTTAGTTTTTGTTACTAGCCATCTCAGTTTGTAGGGTCTATCAACTGTTTCCTTTCCCACGCACAGGGCAACTGAGAGTGAGAGAGATTTCTAGATGTTCATCTGTGCATTTGTCTACCTGCAGCAGGTCCTGACTGCAGAACCCGAACCCGAACTGCAGTGCGGCTATAAAAGGCGACTCTGCAGCTGAGAAGAGCATCATTCACACAGCATCCTGCAAACTATACACAACTCAAACACACAGTCGATCTCACAAAATGGCTCCACAAATGACTGAAACAGCTTACGTCTCGAAGACGCAACACTACCTGAAGGTGAAGAAGCCGCTGCTGGAGCGCCAGCGTCGGGCACGCATGAATAAGTGCCTGGACACGCTAAAGACACTTGTTGCCGAGTTCCAGGGCGACGATGCCATACTCCGTCTTGACAAAGCCGAAATGCTGGAGGCGTCACTTTTATTCATGCGCAAACAGCACATCAAGCAGCAGGCGCCAGTCTCTCCCGTGCCGATGGACAGTTTCAAAAATGGCTACATGAATGCCGTTAGCGAAATCTCACGTGTGATGGCCTGCACGCCGGCAATGAGCGTTGACGTCGGCAAAACGGTGATGACACATCTCGGCATGGAGTTTCAGCGCATGCTGCAATCAGATCAACCACAAAACCTGCAGCAACTCAAGTTGGTACCCTCGCCAATCAGTCGTCCAGGTAGCCCAGCATCTTCAGGCTATCACAGCGATGCTGAGGGGTCAGAAGCAGCAACCAGCCCCCAGCCATCCAGCAATCCTATGTGGCGTCCGTGGTAAACCAAATATCAGCAACAACTGCAACTACATATAACAACGAATCATGTCTTCCAATTGAATCAATGTAAACTGTGATAAAAGAAAGCCTTACATAGATTTATAAACACACACCTAGCTAATAAGAAACCAATCTCAAGCTTTAATAGTTGTAAGTTGTGAATAAGATCGAGACTATATTACATTTAGACTTTAAGAAAATATTACAAAGCTTTAATAGTAATAAAACTAAAACTTAAAAAAAAACAAAATTATTTTGAGTCTATTTTAATGATGGCATTTTCAGAAAATTAGCTTTGATTTTTTTTAAATATGGGTAAAATATTTAGTTAAAAAAGAGAATAATTTTATGAAAGTTATTTAAACATAAATATTATCGGGTTAACATTTAGAAAAAAAACTTCTTTAAAAATGTCTCTCTTAAAAATGGTTTTTATTGGCCCTTCAAGACTACTGACTGACTATCCTTAAAATCATCGCTTTTCAAAGATGTTATAGAAAGTTTTTTATTCGAAGTCTTATATACATAATAACCTTTACTCAGCGATCTTTCGCACTAAAAAAAATCAGTGCAGCAACTTTGTTTGACGCAACTGTACCTATTCTTAAACATATATAACTCAGTCTAGACCTGTTAATGTTGCCTCAAAATATTGTCACATTTCTTTGTCTACCGATGCTATCAAGATCGATCTACGTGATGTGCATTGAAAATCGGAGCATTAGGCATTAGGTCTTAGCTTGTGCTGAAACCCAATACAAAAGTAAGATAACCTATCTAACAGGAGACAGCACTTAAATCACAGGCTTATCAGTATTCGTAACAGGATTCCGGCGTCTGCAGTTTTACAATTAGTCTTGAAAGTATAAAGTGGACCTAGACACGCTAACGATTAAATAAATGAAAGAAAAATTGAAGAAAAAGGGACACGAATTAAGTTATATATTTTTTAATGAGTTTTCGGTTAAATGAGTCTCTTTTTTTTTATTTCTTACGTGCTTGTTTATATTAAAGCGGCTCCCCAGCAATTCGGTTTGTAAACCAAACGTGTCGAACGCAAGCAAACACCCCAGCTGCGATCGATGATGAGGGAACCCGAGCTCCCTAGGGTCTCAAGTAGGAGGTCCTGCCTCGTAAGCTAGTTTTCATATGAAACCTAAGCTGCATCGATCAGTGACGCCCCTAAAAACGAGTTCGAGACCTGTCCTCGCCTCCCATGCTCATCAGCATGCACGTGTTACGATCGAATCTGCATAAACCAGACTCAGACCACTTGCTGTGGCTCGTTGGTGTCTTGTGTGGTGTTTGTCGAGGCTCGTTTTAAAGGAGGGCGGCGACACTGAGTTAAACTGTAATTACAACCCCTTTTGTGCACTGCACGTGCGTTGAGTGATGGGCGGCTATGCGAGTCGGCTTGGGTTGTTATTGCCTTATCCATTGATCCTTGTCCTAAACTAACAATGTCTGCATTCCCAGAACTGTGACCCGCATGTGCAACGCGCATCGCACATACTAATTTGTAAACTAAAAGATAATTCAACATGTCGCACAGTCTCGCGTCAAGTGCGCCTTCTTCTCTCACATGTAATATGATGACAAAAAAGGACCCCACATGTGTGTGTGTGTGTGTGTCAGCCGTTTTTATTTTTATAACTATTTTATGAGTGTTTTGGGTCTCTCTCTCTCTCTCTTCTAGTGTGTTATGGCGTGTTCGGGTTTGTTATTTTATCATTACAAAACCGCCGCGTGGGTCGCTATTCAAATGTATCTGCGATTTGTAGCTATTATTGTTTTAACTGCAGTCCACATGACTTTATCGCTATTGTTACACACTTACAAAAAATTTGGGCTTAAACTTAAGTCCCAAATAATTTTTAAGTGTAAATTTAATTTAACTTCGAAATTGCTTGTATTATATTTAAATGCCAAAATATGTCGAATAAATTCTAATCAAAAACTTTTAGCTGCATTTCTTTAGAAAATTATAGAACAGAATTTAAAATCCTTTTAGCGAAATTTTAAAATAATTTTTAAAAAGTTACTCAATGCATAGGAACATAATTCTTATTCTCTCTTAATTATGATTTCCCTTATTGGTTTTCAGATCAACTTTACAGAAATAAATCATTTAAAATACTAAGTATTTTATTATAACTAGTTAGGCTGAAATCATGGGAAAAAGAGTTCAAAATATTTATGTGTATCAAGAGATTATTTATTAAATCTCAAATTTATCTGTGATACAATATTAAATCCATCACTATATTAATTCTCTTCAACAGTTGAAATTTACTCAAATTGTTTACTGTGTACAGTTGATATACGATATGGCGTACAACAGTTAGACTAGACTAGAGTCAAGTGAGACTCGCTTGTGTTGCATTCAGTTGAATTTTTCGCACGCCTTGTTTGAAGTTCACACTGACCGGCGAGAAGCGGAAATACCGTAACATTGGCCATAGTTAGTACCGCCAACGTTTTTGTTTTTTGTGGAAAACCCGAGTCCTGTAACCGGACCTGACGGCCGCCAATGATTGCGGGCATTTCCCGAAACGCCACATGTGTGAAAATTTGCTGCCCACAAGTTCCGCACGTTCAGATCGTACGCATCGCATTTGAGGGTTCTCCCTTGAACACTTGCTGTCTGTACATAGTACGTCAACAAGACGTGTCAGTTGGCGACGCTGCGATTTTGAAATGGCGTCGTAACACCAAACGACACGCAGCGACAGAAAAGAGGTCGTCACGTGTTCAAACAAGACGATTCACGTTCCCAATCCCATTCTGTGTACGCACACACTAGGACCAGGAATCTAAACACTTGCAAACAATGCCAAACGGTAAGGGGTCAGGTTGTTGTTGATACACAATTTTTTTCTTGTATTTTTTATTTCTCGAATTTTTGTGTGTGTTATACAGGTTTTTGTTTCGGGCTAATCTACAAATATCTGAACCTTAAATGATCCGCAACGATAAGAAATCAGTGCACGTGTTCACCGAGCGAGCAGGTCAAAAATTTTACTGGAAACGATTTTTGGGCCAACAAGGGAATCACGGTAGCCCAAAGCCGCCACAGTGGTAGCTGTTATCTGTCCATCTCTGTGCCTCGGGACCCCCAGCGGGGCTTTTCGAACAATCTATTTTTATTTATTTTTATTTTTTGGGATTTTGGTTCGCCATAGAAATTTGGTTGCTATTCTGTTGGATCGTATTATGGGCACGTACGTGGGCCATAAAATGAAAAGTAGGGGAATGAGTCAACCAAAACAGAGCCAAGGACGAAACACAATTAGAACAAACAATCGTGCATAATAATGATATGGTAGCATGACTCGACCAAAACAGCAAAGGCCGTAATTCCTAATTCCATGAAGCAGTTCTATACAAGCTATACAAATGCCAGAACTTGAGCGAATTAAGTAACTATTCACTTATCCTTTTTTATATGACACATTCCTGGAAACATTGATCTTTTATATAAAAATTAAAAGCAGAATTGCAAAAAAAATTGTTGCAAAAGCAAGTCGTCAAAAGATATTCTATTGATTGGGGGATGGCCCGAAGCAAGTCAGCAATTGCAAATTATTTTGTCGAAAATTGAGTGAGGACCGTTAAGACAACATAATTAATTTGAATTCTTGCTATGTAATAAAGTACAATGTGCTATACTATGAATTATTATTCATTCGATTTAAATAAAATTTGTTTGTTAAATCTGTCAATTAAATCCGTGGGACAGTACATACAATATTGCACAAATATTGAATATTATTTCAATAAGTCAATAAAACTAATTATATTTTGAATATGGTTTTTGATTATTAGCTTTTATTTTTGATTTTTATGATCGGTATTCAGTTAAGTATATATGAAATAAAATAAATGTGTTACTTTTCTTCATTAGACTTTAAATTTATTTCAATCTACGTTATTTCGTTTACTATAGACTATTTCCATCACCCAAAACTGTTATTTTCTTTCTTATCTGTCTGACATTTAATTGCTTTACTGTGCCAACAAATCAGTAGATTACGAGTCTGGCGTGTTCTTCTAATTAAACCTCAATAGCTGAGCTGAGCTCAGATAAACACACACTTACATACACTGATCAGCTCGACCAGGCCAACCAATATATGGAACAAAGGGTCCAAAGCGAACCATACAATCATGCAATGCATCTAGGAACACGTCAATAAGTCCACACAATCTCTAGGTACAAACAATTTTAAAACGAACTGTTAACGCCATCCTACAACTTCTCATCAGGTCACTGCAGGAATCTTAATTTGTCTTTGGAAATTAAACAAAGTGTAGCTCCAAAAGAAAATAATACAAATAAATAAAAAACAAACTCAATGCACTTGGGTTTCAAATAATAATGACCACGCCAAACGCAATCCATTAAGTACAGGCTCGTCCCCGAAATCGTTCCCATGGCTCTGTGCCATCCTCAACGCCTCACGCGCCATCACGCGTCCAACTTGCGACCGAACCCATGTCCAAAAAGGACAACGCTGGTTCACCGTGCTGTGCGTGCTGCTTTGCTCCTCCAGGAAGCACACAAAGTGCCCCTTAATAAGGCACAGACAGGGCAGCAAAGATACAGTGAGAAAGAGAACGATCGCTTCGGCTCGCCTGCTAATTGTGTGCCATCGAAATTAAATTAAAAGCAACTCCTTCGGCTTTAGAATGCCTGACACGTTTTTAGTTTTTATTTTTTTTTATTTTTGTCTCCCCTATTCTTTATGATCATCCTTTTTTCTCGCTCGTTTGGGCAACGCCTCGAGCAATACAACAATTTTTATAAATTTCAAATTACAACGCATTAAATGGTCCCAGTCCACAGTCGACAGTCCTCAGTCCTGTGTTTGCCTATTCAACTAGTTGATCTGGGCCTCTGCTGTCAGGCCATTAATTGTTTGGGTCGTTCAAGCGTTGAAAATTAAAAATATTCTCCCACGTATTCGGGGGCCGAGCTGCACACGTGTTCAAGACCCGAAAAAGGGATTTCTATGCCAACCAAAACGAGATAAGTGCATAAAGAGCTGCCAGCAACAACAACAATACAAAAACAACAACGATAACAACCGAGGAGCATATAAAAACCAAAAGTGATCAGCAATAAGATTCTTTTTTTTTTGGTTTTATTTTCAATAGGTTCGAAAAAAGATCCTTCGAAAAACTGTGGGAACTGGTAGAAAGTCTCGCTTCTCACGATCCTGGCGCAGGATAAAATTGCTCTACACAAGCAGCAGGTGCGAGCGGTGCGGCAATATATGCCGACACACTCCGACGCATGCAGGTTAATGGCTGGCAGGTCCGTCCCTGCTGTCCGTTTCGAAACACACCTGCCGTTTTTTGTGTGTATGTGTGTGCTCAGGATTTTCTCGTTTACTCGTTTTGTCTGTGCACGTATCCTTGTACTTTCCCACACTCGCACAGTATCTGGTGTATCTTGCTGGTTGGCTGCCTGCCTGCCTCTTTGCCCGTCTACGACCTGCTGGCGGCTTGGGTTTCGTTTTGGTCCTGTGCGGGTATAAAAGGCAGGCGTTTCAGAGGATCAGACATCATTCGAGCACTGCGCTTCGTACAGCAAACAACTCAGCTACAACTCAGCTACAAGAAAAATAATACACATATTACAAAATGTGCCAGAATAAGAACATCGTCGTCCGCAACATGAGCATCAAACCCAACAAGAAGTCGTACAGCGTGAAGAAACTGCTACAGAAGATCTTCAAGCAGCAGCAAGTCGAGGAGCAGCAGAATATGCAAAACACACACAAGGCCAACTCATTGGAGTCTCTGGAGTCCATTGAGAACAGCCGCAATGCTGATCTTGAATCGATTGCCAACAAATCCTGCTGCGCCGTTTCGATGGAGTCCTACGAGAATGAAGCTAACGAACGTCTCTCCGCCTCCTGCGAAATGGAGGACTACGAATACGAGCAAATGCCCACAGTTCCCGTTCACTTTGTGCGCACCGCTCATGGCACTTTCTTCTGGACTGCCACCTCCGATCTGCCCGCCGACAACGATCTAGTGGAGCCACTGTATTGCAGCACTGCCAACGAAATAGCCGTCGCTCAGTTCCAGGATCGTTGGGTGCAAGCCTAAAGCAAACATCGAACCACCATCGAGCACCACACGACACTGAAAAATTGTCTTCCATATGGAGCCAGCGGTTCCAGCATCCAGCTTTAAAGCATCTTCTGTTAATTTAAACAAAATTACCTGCAAGTTGCAAAACTCAACTGAGCTTTACAAAAATTGTGATACATTTTAACTAATATGTTTACAAAAATATATATACAATTTAAAAAGATAAACAACAATTTTTTTCTTATTCTTGAATGACTTTCAGTTTTCAGCTACCCCTCACCAAAAAAAGACTACTTAATAACCTTTGCATAACTGCTATCCATTGTTAATCAGTGTGACTCATTGTCCACCGACTAATCCACTTTGTTTGTTTCATATGGTCTACCTGACCTGGGTCCCTTTTGGTCCCTTATTATGAGCCTGGCTTATTGTTTATGTCTTTACGTGCACACAGGTAAGAAATCAGAGTGAATGCAACTGCTTCCAACTCAACTGTAAGGGTGGTTTTTCACTTCGATGCAGGTCTAACCAGTTTCGGGCAGTTTACCTGCGGCTAATCAGAATACCAACGGATCGTTGATCGTGCAATGTCCAATAAGATTGGACAGTTATTTAATTATGTTGAGCGCAGAGCAGAAGAAGCTCTGCAGCGCTTCACAATTGATTATAAAAGTGGTTCAGAGTTTGTCCATTATATAGGTATATACATTTATATCATTGCATCTATATGTACATTCATTTACAGTAGCAACAAGCTCTTAATTGCTTGTGTGACGGCAACTTCAGATATGCTGATGTACTTGTTGCATGAAATCTGGAGATGTTTAACTGATAAAAGTAAAAGTCAACACATGTCTGTGTTGGTGTAATTGTGTGTGTGTGTGACAGTAGATCACATTTGAAATGAGAGCAGCGGAGGTTGAGATATGTTTGAAATATCATTGAATGCATACTCAGCACATATTTGCTGTCAATAGATAAGCATCTACAAGTTACAGTGCACGAGTTCAGGGAGATAAGTTTAAATGAATGTTTTGCCATAATGTTATATAATTCTTTTGAAATCGTTACCATATTTAGAAATGTAATATTTGCATTTAGAAGAAATTACATTAAAATGTTTGGTTTCAATCAGACATAATAGTGGAAAAAGTTATTTGAGAGTTTTAGACCTTATCAAAACGATATAATCTAACATTTCACATCTAATCAAACGTCATTTATTATTTTCACCAATAGCCATATGGTCGGAATACAAAACCATTTTATAATTCTGAAATGTTTTTGGAACAAATATGAATGTTTCCCGATTTTTCTTTTGAATTGAGAATGTTATTTATTATTCATATTTAATTGCTAGATTAACATTTATAAATTATTTAAAGCTTAATTTAGTTACTTCGCATTTTCTGCACAGTTTCTTATGAACAACACATAATTCAAACTTCTAGTTCTAGCAAACTTTATCAAAATTATTTAGGAAGTCAGCGCTCTCACATTGAGTTTAGAGGCAACGTACTTTAGTTATATCACAGATTAAATACAAAATTTACAAATATTATCAAAATAAACTTAAAAGTATTTAAAAACAATGCACAGTGTCTTGCAATCATACGATTTGATGCGACAATTTGCTTTGGAAGACAACGGATTTTGCTGTTGCTGTTGCTGCTGCTGATAATTGCGGCAGCAAACATATAATAGCCATTTGGAATACTAAGGATAATGTCTAGAAATTAGGTGATGTCGCCAGGCAGCCAGTGGATTACCAGGGTCGCCAGACGGGCTCCGAGGCGCCCGACTCTTGCGAGCTAACCGACGCCGTTTCAGATAACGCAGTGCCATCCACGGATGTTACATCGATCAGCTCGTCCTTGCCCGCCAGGAAGGCGCTGTAACTGGCTGCGGCGGCGGCACCGTAACCGCCCAGCAGCGGAAAGGCTAAGCGTCCCGTTGCATAGCCGACGGAAGGCATTGATTGCTGTTCTTGTTGTTGTTGCTGCTGCTGCTGTTGCAGCAATTGGGATTGCAGCTCAATTAGGCGCGCCGAAAGAAACTTCATTATCTTGCGGCCAATCTCATCGGTTTGCTGCGTCTGCAGCAGCACTTGTGTAATCTGATCGGCTGCATGCACATAACCGGAGCGAAAGGACTCGACATTGGCGGCACTGGTGCTGCATGCGGCTGTGTTCCCACCACCACCGCCCCCGACTGGCTGTAGCGAGAGGCCGCCGCGCTGTTTGAGTTTGCGCATGTGATCCACAGTTAGCTCAAGTATATCGGCCTTCTCCAGGCGCGTCACGTGCTCGCCCTCTTGCTGCAGGCATTCCACCATCAGATCCTTGAGATCGTCCAGGCACTTGTTGATGCGCGCCCGTCGCTTGCGTTCCAGCAGCGGCTTCATCACCTTGCGGTACTGATACGTCTTGGACATCTCCATGACCATGTTGTGATTCGATGCACGCAGACAATTTCTGTTATAGTTTTGATTTTTGGCTTTATTTATTCCGAGCTAGCCGCACATATTCACGTAGATATCTGGATTTAATTGTGTTGTTTTTGTTTTTTTTTTTTTGTGGGGGGCCGACTGCGCGTGCGTCGCGCTTTGCGATCGGTTCAACAGGCGGTACGTTTGTGAAATGAGTGGCAAACAAGTTCCCAACGTTACTTTTATACGACGCTCTCCCAGAGCTCCCGCATGATCGCTCACACACACAAGCGCAAACATGAGCTGAGCGCTCTGGTGGCATTCGGGCACTCGGCTCTTCGGTCTCGGCTCGATAGCGGCACTCGGCAGAGCGCACAAAGAGAGGCTACTGTGAAATCCGTTGCAGGCACAGGTTTTTTGGGGTTGGGGTTAGCAGTCAGCCCAATGCACAGTGGTTCGATGCTATGCGATCAACAATGGCTCGATGCTAATAAGCCTGGTAAAATTTAGTCAATTTGAATTGTTTAGCTAATTAAATAGTTAAATAATGTTTCACTTTTTTCTTAATAAATATTACATTAAAAGACATATTTTGTATTTAATCAAATTGTTCATTTCACACATAATTATTAACGCCTATGAAATTAGTTAATATGAAATCCAAACATGACATTTCCGAGCTTTTCTACTGCATACTTTTCTGTGCACAGATGAATATAATAAAAACTGTATCAATGGTGATGGTTTTTGCTAGCTAATTCTTTGAGTATCAATTATATTTATATATTTCCATATTTTTTATTTCCTTAAATTTGTATCCTAAATTAATATTTTTAAATAATATTAGGTAAGTCAGATAATCTTCCTGTCTTTGCGTCCTTTCAAAAGGATCACCTGTCCCTTAAAGTATGCAACACATGCCAATATTTATTTATTTCGAAAATCTTTTTGAAAACCCTAAAATAGCTTTATAACGTACTTACTTATTATGTAATTGTATTATAATCTTATTTATGGCATAGTTTCATCTAAATCCACCATTCTTAAATTAATAAGTATTTATTTCGTTGAATTTGTTTTCTATTTTTATAAATCGAATATAAATTAATCAGTTGTGAATTATACAAAAAATGTTAATTCTTTTTGTAGCAAAAATATTACAGTCTTTACCAGTGTGCTCTCTTTGGTATATTATTGCGCTCGCTTATGTAGCCGAGCGCCGATTCGACAACACTCCATTGGATGAGCGTGAGCGAGAGAGCGTGCCCTGTTGCGCTCTGGCGCGCGTCTTCTTTAAAAATTGATTGCCGAGCGGGAGTCGAAGTCGGGGCTTTGGATTTGTGGATTTGGAATGAGAATGTCTCTGCCTGCGCGTGGCTCTCAGTGTGCCGTCCACGTTGTTGCCGCTGCCGTCGCCATTGCCGTTGCCATCGTCCATGTCATACTTATTGTCAATGATGACAGTTGCGCTGCTGCTTCAACGGCGGCTCCTATTCGTCGTCGTTGGGTCTTCGGTGCTCGCTCTCGCTCACACATACACACACACACACACACACACATACACATGCATATGCATAAATGGGAGCCTACTGCGACTGCGACGTCAACTGTGGCTGTGGCTGAGAGTGTGTGTTGTGTTGTGTTGTGCCTACTTTACGAGACCGTGGGAAACAGATTTGTCGTGTGTTTCCCACACGTTGGACGGATGGCTGGATTGTGATGCGATCCGATGGATTGCTGAAATGCTTTACTGCCTGTTGTTGTTTTTTTTGTTGGTGCTGCTGTTGCTGCTGCTGCTGGTTGTTGTTGATGATTGCTGTTGTTGTTGTGACTGCCTCTTGTTTGGGGGGCTTTAACTCGCGCAATTATGTCGTATGCTTGGCTGATGATGATGACTGCGACAACAACAACAAAAGCAACAGCAGTAATAAATAAAAAACAGAAACTGAAACAGAAACAGAAACCGAAACAGAAACAACATTGAGTGGCTAGCATTTCGTTAAAGCGTATCGATTAAGCGTAACAGTTTTAGTTTTCTTACAACTCTGGGGATGCCGAAAAAATAAACTTTTGCATAGCCAAAGTTGTAGCCTTTAACATCCAACGCAATAAACTTCAACATCCGGTTGTCGTTCTAAGATGATGTTGTTTTTCTTAACACTGATCTCTTCAGAAGCTACTGGGCTGAGCTGGACAGCTGTGGGCACAGAAATATGTACATATACATACACCCAGACACACACACACGAACAATGTGTATAAAATGTTGCCTTTTTTTCGTATTTATCGCCATCACAGCAATATGACACTTGTGCTTAGCGCGACATTTTTTTTGCCATCCCAAGCAGTTCCCATGATGCTGCAGAATCTCTGGCTTGTTTGTTTGTGTGCCTTTTGCCCATGACTTCCGTTAGCCGCTGTTTGTGGTTGCTTGCTTAGCTTTTTCTTGCTGACTTCGAACAGCGACAGCAATAACAACAACAACAACAACAACAACTATAACAAAAACAACAACAACAATAGCAACAACAATTACAACAGCAGCAAGATTCAACTTACAAGCTGACAAAACTTTCAACTTTGTTGTCACACGTGTCGTATGGGCAACATCGTTGCACACAATCACAAGGAGTATGCAAACCTAACAAACAGGCAAACTCTATTACAAACATACATTCATAATATGCATACGAAGAATCACAGCAGCCACAAGCCGCAACCAAAAACCATTTTCAACTAACCTCAATGCACACTAATTGCTTGTCATATATATTTTTAAGCTTTGCGCTAACTTTGTGCAAAACTCGTTGCCGCTTTGGTCGCCTGCCGTGTGAACCAAAAGCCAAAAGCCAAATGGATGCTTGCGGCAAAAAAAAAATTCAAAATTGCCAATGTCCAACATCGAAACTCAAATGCTCTAACTACAATGAAAGTTAAACCAAATAGTTAGGCAGGAGAATAACTATTTGATTATGCCTTTTATCAGTTCCAAGATTATCCCAAATTGCTAATGATTCTATTTTTAAGTAATACCTTAGTGTCATTAAGTAGAGAAAAAACTTTTAAGCTATTTTTTTTTAAGAATTAGACAGGTTAAGAGTAGTGTCTTATGTACCAAAATCAGGTAAATGTTTTCCAATGAAATGTTTTTGTCTTCGCCTTTAGCATTATTTATAACAACATTCAAATGCCTTTCTATTCAATTCCAGTTGGTTCGAGAATTTATTTGACTTAAGAAGAAACCAGCATCAAACATAAATAATTATAATAATTTAGTAAATATAAACAATTTATAAATACAGATGGTTATAAATGTTTTTTTTATTATTATTTTTTATTATGGTATATTAAACATATAAATGTGCCGGAATATATATTCATATTCATTATAATTAGTATCAATATGCAATCATCTAACTATTATTGGTCTTACAAGCCCGCTGAGACCAACCCTCAGAGAGTGTATAAAACAGCAACGGCACCAACTTGGCGTTAGTCAGATCCATCTGTCTGCCAATAAGGCGTTAAGGCAGGCGTATGCGCAGCTTGGTTAGAGGCAGAGGCGCAGTTGGAGTTTGAGTCTTAGTTGCTTTTGTATTCGTAGTTGCAGTCGTAGCCGGAGATGGAGTCAAAGTCGCTTTCAATTTAGCAAACGTGCAGTTCAAAGCTAGGCGCTGATTGGGGGCAAATGTGCGGGGCACCGATTTCAACGACGACGACGACGTGCAGCGGAGAGTTCAAGATTAATGGCCAGCCAAAGCGATGGAGCAGCAGACGGTGGCTCTCAAGCTGCAGGCATGCGGTGTACACGCGATTGGCACGAGTTTGTTGCTTTTGGGCCACGGCCAGGCAAACAGGCAAACAGGCAAACAAGCGAGCAGGCTCTGTCTTGACTGACTTGGCTGACTAGTTTTCAAGACTAGGCCCGGCTGGCTTATTGTGTGGGAAAGAGCAAAGGACTGTTGTGGAATCAGGTCATGGCCTCATTATTAGATCTGCCTTTGTGCGGAGCGTGTGAACAACATGTCATAATCCCCTCGGCTAGGATCGAAGGAACGAAAATAAGTAAAATAAACTTATCAGCGCCGCTGTGCAGAGCCTTGATTATAAATGACAACAAACAGGCGAACAAGTAGCAATAACAGCTGCTCAATAACAACAAGAGCAGCAACAACAACCAGACACCAAAAAATCACAAGAAAGGAAACAAAAATAACAGCAACAACAACAATAGTGCCCGAAAACCCAAAAACCCGAAACAACCCAAGTGAAATTCTTATAAGCCCTTTCCCACACTCGCAACGGTGCGCCGCCTGCGCCAGGACGGAAATGCACAGCGTCTTAGTTTGCAGGGGCCACAATGGAACAGGTGCAGCTGCTGCCCCCAGTGAGTTGTATTCGACAAAAACGCCTACGTCACTGCGCCCAAACGGCTTCAGATGGACAAGCAGCAAACCAGCAACTGGCAACTACTGGGCTCTGGCTCTGTGGATCTGGCTCTGGCTTCGGGTACCGTGTGAATGTGAAAACAAAGTCAGTCGTGCATAAATGACGGAACGGGCAATGCACACTGGTTGCAAAGCGATTTGTTCTTTTTGAAATTAAGTGCATTT
Organism: Drosophila setosimentum; assembly: GCA_035043505.1. Taxonomy (NCBI): domain Eukaryota; kingdom Metazoa; phylum Arthropoda; class Insecta; order Diptera; family Drosophilidae; genus Drosophila; species Drosophila setosimentum. The sequence goes on from JAWNMY010000001.1 coordinate 7,281,185, forward strand.
TAGACCACTGAAAAATAATACTGCAAATTTGAGAAAAGTTATTTTTACTGATATAGCTTGACTATAGGTATTTAATTTAGTATCTACCGTCTATACAACATTTGAAAATAGAGATAAAATTAAAAATGTTCTGAGCTCCGTTCACTTCTTAATGTTAATTTTATTTTAGGTCGCTTATACAAAATAAGATTTCAATACACACACTTAAGAGCATTAATTGATTGAGCTTATTCTTATATTTCATTATTATGATCATCAAATTAGTTTACACATTGGGCAAGAAATTTGGGTTTAGCACCTAAGGCGATTTTTATTACGTTAAGGCGATTATTTTGTAAATGATACAAGAATAGCATAGTAACTAGTTATATACTCCCAGGCAACCATTCTATTGGGTATATTTATTATTCTATATTTTCGAAAACATTTTTACTACTTTTTAAAGGTGCTTCTTTCTATTGTGCACTAGACATTATAATATGAATAGAATTATTGGCACGTTTTGTCAGTTCTTAGGGCTTTAACGAATTACTGAATATGATTGTAATTAAATTAGTTCTTTTGGATAAAAACATACAGATCTTTCTGCAACACTGCACCACGGTGCAGCCGGTGTTGTCTTCATCTACCTGCAGCCAAAACTCATCAAGCGGCCCTTGTCGATTGTACGTGCATGGGAAAAGTACACACAAGCTTGTGGATTCCTGTTGGAATTTATTTGGGAAATACGCGCACATAAAAAGCAGCTCCCTCTCCCTCGTCATCATCGATGAGAATAAGTGTCTGCGTGTATGTCTCCCTGTGTGTGTATGGCTGTGTGTCTGTGTATGTGTGTGTGTGTGTCTGAGTGTGCATGAGAGTGCACTCAAATTTCGTACAGTGCTCGTTGCTTGCCCTGGCCGGGTTTCGTGAGATCAGCCCGCAGACGATTTCACTCTTGACTGGCCATTGGCAGCGCTGCGGCAGCGCCTCATATATAAATATGAGCGCCGGATGGCGCAGCAGCATCAGAAAACGAACGACTCTCGAGAGGTGCGCACACGCAACGCTCGCTCGCTCCAAACCACAAAACATAAGCACCACACTTGAACAAGCCCAAAAAGCTTCAAGCAACAGCTATTGCCATGTATCTGGATACAAAAAACCTGACAGCTAGCAGCAACAACAACACAACTGCAGCAACAACAACAGTTTTAATGGCGCCCAAAACGGGGCGACGAATGCGCAAAGTTTGGCAACCGCTACGAAGATTGCTGACAGTGGGCGGCAAAGGAAGACCAGTGTCCCAACCGCACCCCAATAATGTTGATCTCAATAATACACAGCTTCTGCTGCTGCCACCGTTGGAGCTGCTGAGTGACAGCAAAGCAACATCAACAATAATAACAACGCCCGATGAGTCTATCAACAAGTTTGCCGCTGAGCTGAGCCGGCAGCAGGTGCCTGAGGAGGATTTGGCACAGACGCCACCGCCGCCCAACACGCCCACGCTGATCAGCAGCGTGTATGTGGAAAAGGTCAGCACACAGAGCTGCAACGCCTGCCAGCACGGACGGAATTGTCAGCACACACATCGCAGCAGCAACAGCAACAGCAACAGCAACAGTAACAGCAACATCAACTTCAGCAACAACAGCCAAACTGTCCAATCCACGCCCACGCCCACACTAATGCCAACGCCCACATTGTGGGACCTGCAATTACCGTTGCAGTACATTAGCACGGACAACGGCACCTTCTTCTGGGCCAACACACAGGAACGCGTCGATGATGATCTGCTGCACGCCTGGCTCTGTCAAAGCTTTAGTCAATTGCCTGGCACGCTTTGCTAGCCAAGGAGTTGCCAAGTGTTGTTCCACACAACAATCGATAACCGATCTCATTTTTGGGTTCGCTCGTGACTGTGTCTGCAGCATGACTCAAAAAGTCAACACACCTGAGGCCCCAGCATTGTGCACCCTAAATTCTTATTAGTGTTTGTTCACACAATTATTTATTTCCTCGCGCAATATTTACTTTGTCAATGTGATATCAATTTGCAAATAAATGAAAAACTATTGTACTACCTACATACTCGATGAACAGCTCATTTATATTTATCTATATACAGTTACTATACGATATTAATAACTTATCAAATTTTATGTTTTTGAAATGAGGATAGAGCAGCGTCTTTTAATTTAACGGTTTTTAAAAGAACTGTTGAAGAAGAAGACTTAACATAAAGATTTCTTTCTTTATTTTCTGTAAAACATTGAACATGCTGAAATTTTAACATTATCTGTATCCAAATCTAAAATTTTACAAATTAAAATTTCGAAATCTAATAACATTTTAGATATCGGATTTCTTATTGAAATATGCCAAATTATAGAAACCAACTCATAAAAACATGTTCTTAGACTTATTTGAAAATAGAATAGATCTATTTGGATATCATTGCACATATCCTGCAAAATGTTGAGCGACAGATCTTTTTCAGTGCCTAATAACCCAACGTTAAAAACATTTAATTTAAAGCAGCTCAAATGTATATTTTTTTTGTCAAATTATTGAATTCAAATTTTAATTTGCTGACAAATCACATGAATCTGCTTTTAGCACGCGGAGCAGCTCATTGGGTGGAATGCTGGCATTCATAAGGACGCAGTTGTAGGTGCTCAGAAGGCACTCGCTGGGCACGAGACCACGGTATTTGCCGTTGGACACACACAGAGGCTGGTATATCATGGGACAGGGTCTAATGCAGGGTGCTACATCCAAATTGAGTTTCAATTGTTTTTGTAGATCGGTAACCTCCTGGGTGCTGCACCAGTCCATGTCCGTTTGAACATAGGCTAAAAAAAGAGCATTAGGAATGCATACAATATGCAGGACTCATTTTTGAACTTACTCGTCAGGGCACTGCGTTCACGGCGACAATTGCTGGCTTTCAGAGTGCATAGGTTTGCGAATTCCTTGAGATTGAAACCATCGGCGCCACAAACTGGTTGATGGAGAGCCGGACATATTTGCGGACAATCTGTCTCGTTGTTGGACACCGAATTGGCAGCTATGCCGGACATCAGCGCCAAACAGCAACAGAACCCTATGGCTTGGAATTTCATTGTACAAACTTTGGTTTTTCTTGAGAAAATTGTGTTAATAATTTGTTTATTCGTTGACTACGTGTGCCTTTTGGTAGTTATCGCTGACAATTGTTTTGACTGTTTGGAAATTCATTGATTTTTATATATATTGCAGTCACTTCTGCAGCAGCTATTGACGCGTTCTTATCAGCAACGGGCTTCTGATAACGCAATCGAACAGATAGGAACGCAATTGGAAACGTAGTTGTTTTGGTCTACAATGTTCTGGCTCGAACAATAACCGTGGTGAGTAACCAACTTTGCTATGCTCTAATTGACGTGTATTGACGGCTCTCTCGGTCAAATTGCCATCAGCCATCAATCGATCAGCAATCAACAAGAATAAAAATCAGTATTGTTGTGATAACAGTTCGTATCTTGTTTATCTCTTCAAATCAACAAATGAGAATTATTTTTTTTGGTTCGGCGAAAATTTGGGGGAAACACTTCTATTAAATGTCGCTACCATAAATGCGATATTATCAGCGAATTTGTTTACAATTTGGTTTTGATTTTTTTTTTTTTTCTCAGAATGCGCTTGCTATTGGGAGTCTGCAGTATTTAGGAAAACAAAATTAATTTTATTCGTAATTGATATATGTGATCGATTTCATCGAAACCAATCAGTTGTTGTTACATTTTTGAAAGCGATTCCTGGATGTTAGAGATGTAAGAGGAACTTTTAATTAAGTGATAAAACTGATACTGTACTTGAGTTTTCCCTTAAAATCGGTTGGGACGGTATCTAAATTATTGTTCTTCTAGTAAACTGAGTCACTGAGTCACACTGAGTCACTGTGGCCTTGAGTTTTATAAATAACATTAGTGAAAACATATTCTTTGAAGTTAACAACTTCAATCATATTAATTGGTTGCCTCACCAGAAGACATTGAATGCATAAGGAATAGGAACCAGTAAATATGTGGTGGGTCAATGCTGGGATTACACACAAGCAACAGCTCAACAGAGCATCAACCATTATACTCTACATCTTGTTAACGGCAAAGTTAATTGCTCCAAGTAAGTCGCTTACATAATTTAACAGCTTAGTGCTTGGCACTGTTGAAAAAGATGAAGAATAGTACAACTTTGGTCCTTAAAAATATATATATATATACACACATATCATGTACAAGTAAGAAAATAATGCGCTCAGAAGTAGACATTATTAAATTTGTAATGATTGAATCCACTACATAAAATTCAATACATAAGAAAAGACTAACCCTATGCCAATATCTTATGCATAATTGGTCTTTAGTATTATAATATTCTCATTAATTTGCAGGGTTATTATGTAACCAGCACATTACAATTTATACAAGCTCACATTTGCATGATCAACATTACTAATTTTATTGTGTCGTTTTTTTTGTTTTTTAAAACTACCCTTTCGATTAGATTTAAGTGACTACATTTTGTACATTTCACATGCCCACATTGTCCCTCATTTGTTAAATGGTAACAGTGAAGCTGAAAACACCGCGCTGGCTAATTTGAGGCAACAACCGCCACACACAAACAATAACAATAACAACACACCCAGTCGTGCCTAATCACCGTTTAATGTGTTCACACACTTGTTTCTCGCGGCGCCCTTAGCTAACTGGCCTGGTCGAGCATAGAGAGACATGGTCAAAGAACTGGCCAACACATTGCTGCTGCCAACACAGTGACTGTTGGCCAATCAATGACCGCTAAGCGCATGCCGGTCACGCACGCGAAGGCCGCCGCTCATTTGTCGTCGTCGTCGTCGTCGTCGACGACTTTGTGCTTAGCTTAATGTCGAGAATTGGGCACAGAGGCGTACATTAAACCCCAGTGCCCAGTACCTGTGCCAGTCACAGTCACAGTCACAGTCTCAGCTCCAGTCTCAGGCTCAGAGACAGAGCGGCGCATATATGCAAGTGTTGTGTGTTGTATTCTTACTCGCACTCGGCTTGTAAATGCAAATGAATAGAGGTAGCCGGGTTCGACGATGCCTATCGCTGGCAGCGTTCAACGTTCAACGTTCAGCGTTCAGCAATCATCATAAGCATTATCATCATCAACAACGGCATTCCATGATGGTTCTTTCTTTCAATTCTTTGCCGCTGCGCATACGAAATTAATTATGCGCTGTCGGAGCCAACTTAACAGAAACTTATTTTGCTACTTAATTTACGTCACGGCGCTACCAGAATTTTATTAATTTTTCTTTTCACATTTCTTTCTTCGTCTCTTTTTTTTTTTTTGTGATATCAATTTGCATTTTTCGTGTAGGAGAAATGCGTTAGTGATTGATAGATGGAATGGGAGTGGGGTGGAGGGGTAAGAGACTGGATGGGAACGATTATCTTTTGCGGTACTGTTTTTATGCCCAATTTTAACGTCCGCCTCGAAACGCCTTGGCATGTGAGTGTTGCGTGTGTGTTGTTACTGGCCCGTGACTGGAAGGTGTTGACGTCTACATGTTGCATTTTAATTTTGGTTTTTGATATGGGTTTTTCCTTAGCCTTCTGCTGCCCAGCTCCTTCTTCACCTCTCTCTCTCTCTCTCTCTCTATCTCTCTCTCTCTCTCTGTTTATTTTTCTTCTTTTTTTCTAGAAAATAACATAAATAAATAAGTTGTATGACACGCGGCGACAAGCCCCGTGCAAGAAATTGCCGTGAAGTTATGCACACCATCCCCATATTTGGGCACACAGGTGGCGGTAGCGGTGGCGGTGGCGGTGGCGGTGGCGGTGGCGGTGGCGGTGGCCTTAGCCCAAGGCAACTGAGAACTGCAACGGTGGCTGTCTGTAAGCTATTTCCACTGCATGTGAGAATGTTTCACATTGGCCAGTTGCCAAGTTAGGCAACGAATGCAAGCCATAGATTAAGAATAGACTGAGTTAAAATAGTTCAAGACAAGGTCATTTTATTAAATAGTACTAGTTACAAGGAAAGAAGTCGTTCGTCAACCCTTCAGCGATATACTTAAGTTCAATGACTTAAGTGAGAGTAGAAAAGAAATGTGATTGACACATTACTCATTTTGTTGATTTACAAACCTGTTGCAGGAGGAATTTAAATTCTTAGATGATTTGGTTTGAATAAAATTGAAAAACTATTTTACTTCAGTTTAGTTTATAGTTAGCATTTTAAAAAATGTATTTCCTTGTAAGATATTCGAGCTCTAATTAGAATCCGTATTCTACTCTTTTGGGTTTGAAGTACTATATGTTTTTCTACTTGTGATTAAAATAAAATTCTAAGTTCTAAATTGAATTACAAGCCAGCAATCAATTTTATATTAATTTTATATAGATTCTCATTAAAGATTATTATTATTTTAATTATTATTATTTCATCATCAGTTGCTAACTATAACAATTGAAGATATATGACACTATTTCAACATGCCAAATAGCTGCATTGACGTCATAGAAAATTTCCAGAATATGTATATATCTAGAAAGATCTCGTCGCAACTGAATATAAACACACAAACAATGTTCTTATCAGTCACGTAGGCGAGTAGAGCATATTTTATGGAGGCGAACATAAACAAAATCTCATATCGTAAACAAGCTGAACCAGCTACCCAATTGAATGGAATTCCAGACTTCATAACAATGTTTAAGATGGTTATATACGAAGGATGTGTATGAAAGATATGTTTTGATCGTAAAACTGATACCCAAAACCAAAATCAAAACCAATTAAGAAACCAAGGTAATTTAATTTGTATATCTCTTGTTATGTATTTTGTAAAATATCTTCTTTTTTCTGTAAAGCTCTCATTTTCTATCACAATATCTTATAAGCTAATGGAAGCGGTGGGATCGCTGAGTTGAGTCGAGTTAAGATTAAGTACGATGCTGCTGCTGCTACTGCTATCACAATGTTGTATGCATTTAAAGCTGGTTGTTATTTCGAGGATTGGGCTATGATTTTCAGATTTAAGCCTGAGCCCAACGATCCTGATACTGCATGAGCGGATGCTGTTGGCTGGAATAGCAGTAGGCGGGCTGCAGCAGATCGGCATCGACGCTGGAAACTGGCTGCAGATTCGTTGTCCAGAAGAAGGTGCCGGCCTGGGTGCGTGCAAAGCGTACGGGCACATAGATGTCCTCCTCGACATCGAGCTCTTGCTCCTGCACCAACTGGGCGAGTTTCTCGTTGGCGGCATTCTCATCGATTTCGGCATAGTAGACCTCCTCGACTTCAGCGTTGCGCAGATTGTCCGCAGATTCAAGTGATTCCAGTGAGTTGTTCTGGCACTGCTTGTTCTGCTGTTGTTTTTGTTGCTTCTTGAAGAAGGTCTTCAAGACCTGCTTAATGCTGTAGCTGGTCTTCATTTTGTTGTTATTGTTGTTAATGATGGCGACTTGTTGGCACATTATTGAAATTTGTGTGTGTTGGTGTTGTGATTGTTTTAGCTGTGTGTTGCTTGAAACGCTGACGATGTCAGAATGATTTCTCAACCGAAAGGCAACCCGCTTTTATAGCTCCGCTCCGGTCCGCTCAGCGCAGCAGCGCAGCCCAGCACACAAAATGCATTTCCTGTAGCCGCACACACAAACACTTAAAAAAAAAAAAGGGAGAGACGCACATAGAGACAGAGAGAGAGAGAGATTGAGAGAGTGAGACACACCACAGTTAAGGAAACGTAGAAAGACCCTCAGACAGACACGCGTACGTGGTACGCACCTCACCCTCATTGAAAAATGCCCTGGCAAGTGAGAGAGATAAGATTGTTAGCCGGCGAGCGAGCGAGAACCTGAAATATGAAGCCGCTACAAGGCTCTCTTGTAAGGGCAGCAGGTAGCCTGATACGAGCCTGTTTCCCCTCGATCTGTGTAGGAAGTCGAACATGGAGCAAGGAAACGTAAACGTGGACAAACGCAAAACCCCTGGTCTATACACACACACAACAACAAAAAAAGTGCAACTGTTCGGCCATACGAAGTGTGGGAAACAATTTTTCGGTACCCTAAAATTTGTAAGGAAATATATATTCAAGTGGCTCTGGATCTGAGCTGTTTAACAACAGGCAGGTGTTCCTTCGTAAAATTTCTCACGACTCGAAGGAAGAGAAGATAGGACTCAACACCGAGTGAACGGTGCCCAATATTTGTGCATGGGATCATACAGTTAAAAGGAGTGCAAATTGTTGTCCTAATGGGCAATCAACATAAAGGCAGTCTCTCGTACCCAGGGGATATCAGAAAAAAAAAAACATAAAATTAAGCCAGCATTCCCACGCATTGCCACAACACATTCGTCCTGCGGTTCCAGCTATTTACATTTGTATGGGCATTTCGAATCACTTGTTAGGCTGTTTTCATTTCCAACTTTCCCACACGGATTTTTTGAGTAGTTGTTTTGTGGTGGAACTCGAACTCGCACCCCAAACGAGAACCTGAGCTCGAAACCCTGCAGCAATAAATGTGCCTGCCACTTGCCTTCGATTTCATAATAAATGCGCCCTTATTTGCTCTTGTGAAATCTTTCAGATATTTTAATTAATTTTCTTGCAGGGGGGAAATAATTATTAAGTGCGACTGGAAAGTGTGTGCGAAGCGCGTTGGGATTTATTGTGGAGATACATTTTTTAATGACATTAGATGCCTTCTAGGGGGTGTATTTTGTTATCGTTGCAGCTAATGGATTGAGTGTGTGAAATGTTTGGATGCCTCCCGCCAAGACGGGGCTGACAATGTTTATCAGAGACTCCAGTCCGTGCATCTAAAGAGGGGCAGCATTGACAGCTTACACTTCAGCTCGTGGGTTAGCAGTTGGCTGTCAACTTTTTTCTTTCTTCTTTTATTGTTGTTATTATTGTAGATAGCTGTATTGTCTCTGTGGTAATATAATATATGCACTTGAGTAACTGAAGCCTCCAGCGGTCTGAAGATAATGGGCAACGTGCCAAGTGCTCGCTTGTGTGTAGAGACACAAATACACATACCGACTGAATACAGTGCATCATAAAAGCGAGTCACCATTCACGAAAGAGCTGACCGAAAACTGAGGTCAGGCGCTGGAAGGCGGACAGTGTGTGGGGCGTGCCGTGTCTTTTGTGTGATCTTAGCGAGTATGTGCTGGCATCCAACATCCAACATCCAGCAGCAAGTATCAAGCAGCCAGCAGCCAGCAGCAGCCATAGCTACAGACGCAGACGCAGCCTCGCTTTGGCGGATGGCAAACGGGTTTTTGAAGCCAAGCTACGACCATGGCTATAACAACACTTTTACACTCACACACATACACACACACAGGCAGACACACACACACACATACACAAAAGACTCTCAGCGCTTGGGGTATGACGAACAAATGTGTAAAGTATTAAAAAGACTAAAAAGAGACCTACAAAATAAAATAAAACAAAGCGTCGACCGCATCCTAAACAGCGGCCAGCAACGACTCGCCAAACAACAACAACAGCAACAGAAACAACAAAAGCAACATGGAGCAACAACAGCAGCAGCGGCAACGAGCCAGCCCCAACCAATCTTTTCAAGTTGATCCCCATCAAGATATTATTTGACAGCAATGAAACGACTGGCACGAGTTTGTTTCCCACGGTCTGGTACTGCGCCAGTGTGTGTATGTGTATGTGTGTGTGTGTGTGTGTGTGTGTGTGTGTTTCGAGTATCTGTGTGCACCAGTCCCCCACATACCCCCCGCACACTGCTTGTGCCTTTTGTCGGTATAGATGGGTTGCCGTCTCTGTCTCTGTCTCTGTTTCTGTCTACGTCTCTGTGTGGGTTGCTGGCGGCGTTATGGAGCTGTCGGTGAGCGGTGGGGTCTATAGGGGGGCCGCTCAACACACTGCTGACGCTGCTGGCTGTGGCTGCTTTTCGCGGCGCAATAAAGTTGAAAGCGCACTGTTGGATATAAATTAATTCAACAACACGCTATAGTTGTTGTTCTTCTTGTTGCTGCCCGGCTTGGTCTCTGGGCTTGGGCCTGTGCCTGTGCCTGTGCCTGTGCACGCTCTCGTGCTGTTGTTGTTTTTGTTGCTTTTGTCGTTGTTGGCCCAAAGTTGGTCGCAGGCGCAGCGGGGGCACTGAAATTCGCGCGTGCGTATGCCATCGATAAAAAATAAAATTGTTTTACAAAAATAAAAAAAAATAAATAAAAACAACTACCAAAGCGGGAGAAATGAGGTCTTCGTTGTGCTTATGTCGAGAATCAATGTGTGTGTGTGTGTGGTGTGTAACGTGTGTGTGTGAGTATATAAGTTGGTTTTGGGCGACTATGAAGAATCCGCTACACATTAAGCTGGCCTGTTGCGAAATTGAAATAAGTCATGATAATTTCATTTATACCCTTGGGCAACGCCATTTTCCTCCTGAGACTGAATTTAGATATGATTATTTTACTATAAATAACAAAATACAATTATTTATCGAAATCAATGAATTATGGGGGTAATTTTGTGAAAAGTTTTTAATTCCTCTTTTCTATTCATAATTTTGATATGCAATCGATCGGCCTAGAAAAAAAAAATTACTTCTGAAGTCTTAGAAAAATTTCTATAACATATATAATTTATTCAGAATTATGTAGTTTACAATTATGTGCTTTCTTTTAGTAATTTAAATAGTTGATCAACAAATGTTTCAATTTCGTCCTATATAGAGCTTAATTTTTCTAATATATTACGCATATTTCTATATATATTTATATGTCTTCATGGATATATATGCGTAAGATATATGACATTTAGGGTACCCTCAGTAAGAATTTTATTAATTCGAATACGTATTTTATTTAGGGCAACTGAACACAATCAACCCTCATGAAATCGAATCCAATTATGGCCCTTATGCATTTTGGAATGCAATTCATGTTAGACAACACTAACAATCACACACTTTTCACTCTCAATCCAATTAGCAATTTCCGGAGCAGTCAGCTTTTAGACAGCATCGCGCGCGCCTCACTTAACGGCCCGCCAACAACAACAATAATAATTACAACAGCAACAACAACCACATGCAAACAAAATAAAGATGAGGCTGTTAACATTTGTTAACTGTAGCTCATTTGAAATGCGTACAAAACGCCAACTTAATTTGTCATGTGGCTCTTTTACTGTTGTTGTTGCTCTTTCTTTTTGTTGTAGTTTTTGTTACATGTTTTTGTTTTTGGTGTGATTTTTTTTTTATGTGGCGCTGATGATGCGCCACTTGTGTTGTCATATTGAATGTGATTTCGCCGTTTCGGCACTTCTAATTAAGTGTTGTGAAATTCGAGTCGTGTGAGATTGCTATAAATAGCTAAAGTAGAGATATGATACATATGCATGTGCTATTATTGTGAAAACGGGGATGAATCACCGCTTAAAGCCGTGCCAAATATAAATACAATTACGCGTTAAAAAAAATCTTCAAATCACTCGTGACGTGACAAAAGCCTCAAAACACCCCACGAGCCACATAGCCCATAACAACAACATTTATAGCGTGTGCTAACAACAGCAACAACAGCAGCAAGTCGTAACTGACTTTCGCGCACACGTCGCATAAAAAATGCTTTGCCTTTTGCCCAGTCAAGCCGGTAATTGTCTACAAATGGTAGAAGTAGTCCGAGCCATAAGCCGTACCCGAACCAAAAATCAAAAAAAAAAAGAAAAGAAGAAGAGATAAAAAATGCAGAAAACTCACCGACAGATCGCAAAGCCCGAACGAGCAGTGGTCGCAATAGGCAATCAAGAATAATCATGTAAACGAAAAGCGTAATGCTTGGCCCACGAAGTCCACGATCCCAATCAATGATCCATAAAGCGTTAAAAAAAAAACCACATACAACAAAAGCCAAACAAAGCGAGAGAGAAGACAAGAAAAAAAATACAAAAAACAAAAAATGCTGTGCGATGACGATTCCACAATTATCAGCGAGCCATAAGCTACTGCAAGGGTGAAGGCGAAGGCAAAACCGAAGCTGAAGCTGAAGGCACATGGCAAGACCAAGACGAAATAGCAACAGCAACAGCAACAGCAACAGCAACAGCAACATCCACAGCAAAAGCAGAGAGTTCGGAGCTCTCGGCTCGAGTCCACATACAAATGAATTGAAATGCAAACATCTTGTTATGGATGGAAGGCATGTGCTCGCTTGGCTGCCGCTCTGCCGCAGTCAGAGCTCTTAAGGCGGCTGGCCGTCAGGCAGACTGACGGATGGACGGACAAGCCACAAAAGACCCCAAGCATGCACAATCAGAAGAAGTCAGGCCAGGCAGGCAGGCAGCCGTCGTCGTGGAAATCGGCTGCGAAACAGTTTCCCACGGTATAACAATCACAACTCACACAGCTACACACATTCATACACACACACACACACACACACACGTTCATACAGTGTGTATGTATGCAAGATAGAGGCGCAGTCGCAGCTCAAGTCATTTTATTGCCCTCACCAACAAACAGAACACACACACACACGCACACACACAGCGTGTGTGCAAGAGTGAGAGAGTGCGCACAAAGTGAGCACACACAGCGCATACGTAAACAGAAGCCAGCCAGCAGCGGCTGCAGGCGCAAGGGAGAAAGGAACTTAAAAGTTGGGTCGCGCACGAGGCAAAATGCGCATCTCGCTCGCACTCACTGTCGCAACGACACGCGGTACGAGCCTATAAAAAGCACGCCACAAACAGCGAGCTGAATCATTCAAAGCAGCGACTTTGCAGCGTGCACAACACAGGCAGCGCAAGCAAAACCGAACGAGTGAGAGTGACTCTAATATCAACTGTGGATTACGCGTGATATCGTCAAGTTTTATTACCGACTAATTAACCAACCAACTAACTAACTAGCCGTTCACAACATGGTGCTGGAGATGGAGATGTCGAAGACGTATCAGTACCGGAAGGTAATGAAGCCTATGCTGGAGCGCAAGCGTCGTGCCCGCATCAACAAGTGCCTGGACGAGCTGAAAGACATCATGGTGGAATGCCTCACCCAGGAGGGGGAGCATATAACACGCCTGGAGAAGGCCGACATACTCGAACTTACTGTGGAGCATATGAAGAAGCTGCGCGCCCAAAAGCAACTCCGCCTGGGCAGTAGCTCCAGTTCCAGCGTTGCCGGGGACTCCAAGCTGAGCATTGCGGAGAGTTTTCGTGCCGGCTACGTGCATGCCGCCAATGAGGTATCAAAGACATTGGCAGCGGTGCCCGGCGTCAGCGTCGATCTGGGCACACAGCTGATGAGTCATTTGGGGCATCGTCTTAACTATTTGCAAGTGGTGGTTCCCACACTGCCCATTGGCGGTGCCATGCCGCTCCAAACTACAGATGAACTCAGCAGCAGCGGCAGCAACAGCCCGAGTCCGGCGCTTGTGACACCGCCACCCTCGGAATGCGGCAGTGCCAGTGGCAGTTGCAGTCCGGCGCCCAGTGAGGCTAGCACCAGCTCCAACAGCACGGGACCCATGTGGCGTCCCTGGTGAATGCATCGCAGACGTGCAGCCTTGAGGCACAAGGCGTTGACAACTTACCCATCACTTTGAATACTGCTGTTCGCACAGGCGCGCTGGATTGGAAACCGTGCGCCGACAGCTCGGCATATATTACGGCATCGGCAGACTTCTGCGCACTCGGATAGAGCCTGGACTATGGCTAACGAGTGGCGCTACATTTTTATGTACTATACACAGGCCAAATTTAAATAAAAATAAAGTATTTGGAAAAAAAAAATTCGGAATTTCTTTTTTGTATTTGTCATCTCAAGTTTCAGCAAGTGATTGAATTTCATCAGGCGCCTGTCTGCGTCATCGTGTGCAGCGAGATAAGCGCTCACAATCATCAATAAAGCCCTTCCGGAGGAGGCGGGCAGCATTTAATGAGCTCCATAGAAAAGGCAAATCTAAACCGCAGCCGGAAGTTGCTAAATATTTTCCCACACTCGGTCGCTATCCAGTTTGGCCTCATTTAATGACGGTTCGTTCTCCGTTCTCCGCTCTCCGTTCTCCGTTCTCAGTTCTCCGATTCCGACTTCATGCCGAGTTTCGTCTGTGTGCCATTTGCGCCGGCGCTGCTGCCGCAATTAAATAATAAAAAAGGCAAAAAAAAAAATATATATAAAAATAACGTAGAGAAAAAAATTATTTATATATGTAGATATAGATGTATGTGTATGTATGTTAAAGACAAGAAACTACAGAATTCTAGGAAACGTCATTTATTACATGTTTTTTGAGTGTGAGAACCGCTCAACTCGCCTGTCAATGGTTCGCATTGTTGCTGTTGCTGTTGCTGTTGCGGTTGCGGTTGCTGTTGCTGTTGTAGCTTTAACGCTTTGACAGCTTTAACTGCGCTTGACCGTTTGGCACATGCGCCGGGGCCGCCAGCGGGACAGGCAGACAGACAGACAGACAGACAGACATCGCAAATTAAGGTCCGCGACCGGACCGGGCACTTAAAACTTCGTTATGTATCGGTATTGGTATCGGTATATCAGTATTGTCCATATGTGAGTGCCTGTGTGCTTGAGTGTATGAGTATGTTGTGAGTGTGCGGTTTGGTTACGGAACTTCAAATTGAACGCTTTTGTGTCTGGTGTGGACAACTATGATGATGACTGCTGCTCTCCGCTGATGCTGATGCTGATTGCTGCTAATCTTTGCCAAATGTGATTAGTCACGTAACATTGGCACAGCTCTGCTCTTTTTTTCATTGTCTTATTTTTTAAAACATACACATATAAATAAATATATATATATAGTATATGTGTATATGTTTTATTTCAGTGCTTCGATTCAGCCGTAATTTTGTAGAAGACGAAAGTTGCAAGAGGACCATTAAAGAACTTGCTTTGGTAGATAATTTCAAAAACTGCGGTCAAAAATTACTTGGATTGCGATATTTTATTGATTGAGGATGTGTATGGAGGAGTAAAAACCCATCAGCATAGTGATTCCACCTGAATACAAACCTAAATTTGGGTATATGCCACACGTGCTAATTATTAAGTTGAACTTAATAAAGAAAATTAAATTATGTTGTGATGTGTTTTTAATTAATATTGAAAGGCTGCATTTAAAAAATGATAGCTTTTAAAAACATTGCTGAAACGTAAGCTCAATTAAGTGTGCAAGCTGTTAATGGTAAAAATAAATAAATAAATTATTATAAATATTTATTTAATATATTTATATAATAAATTGATGTATAAAATGTTTCATATACACTTTAATACTTCGTTATGACTTTATTTCGCAATTAGTGGCAGGCCAATATTAAACTTTAATTGTGTGATCTATATATTTGGCACAAGATGTAACGCTGACACGATGATAATGATTCGTATTATATTATGTGGGCCAATAACTAACGGTTCGATTGAATCGACTTCAACGGTTCGTGAGCGCCTTAAGGTGGCGACAAACAAACCAAGAAAAAATGTATTAAAAAAGAAGTACAGTACGGTGCACACATCACGTGACCTCTGAGTGCTAGCCCACACTAATTCCAATTCCAATTCCAATCCCATTCACATTCACTCAGTCAACTGCTGCTTTTGCTCATGCTGATGTTGCCCCGGGGCCAGGCAGTGCCACCTACTGCAGTCATAATACACACACGCCGCAAAATTTAATGCAGCCATATTAAAGTAAGCACAAGACCGCCACTTAATAATAAAAAATATCAAAAAAGAAAAACACACACACACATACACACAGAGAATAAAACCGGCCTGCTCGATTGGGCGCTGGCAATGGGGGATTGAGATGAGCAGCGATTGTTTGTGTGGAAGGGGGTGGTGTCGGATGGCGATGCAACAACTCGTGCCAGCATCTCGCGCACACACGTACCCAGACGCGCGGAGCACTCTTTTGGTCAGCGCTTGTCCAGTGGCAAAGTGCGCGTGTGCCAATGCAGTGGAACAACATCCCATATTAAAGATATTACAGAGTCAATAGCACACCATATAAGTGTGGCTCGGTTGTGCCTCACTCTCTCTCTCTCTCTCTCTCTCTCTCTCTCTCTCATTTGCTTTGTGGTTTTGTGTCTCGCTCTGGCCATAAACAAACTAAATTGAGTTCGTTCGACAAAACGCTGCGGCTGCGGCAACAACTGCGAGCAGCGAGTTGTGCGCTGCTTCGCGCATGCGCCGCGCCACAGGCTGCCTCTGCCACTGGCCATGCCCCTGCCCCTACCCCTTTCTGTTTGGTCTTAACGATCGTGTGTCCACAGTCATTACAATGTTGGCCAATGCGACGACGTCGCCTTTGCCGCACACTTACCGCACGCTGCTTTTTCAAGCCGCTGCAGCAGCGGCAGCGATTCACCTCCTCCTGCTCCTCGGTCGTGATCTTGCCCGTAAGTGGTCTTGTATCTTGAATTCAAAAAGTACGTACAACAGGGACAGGCACACAAACACACACACACACACACACACACAAGCACACACACACACAAGCACACACACGTAGAGACCCAGGCATACACATACATATAAAAAAGGGCAGGTGTGTCGATCGTGTGAGAACCACGTTCCAAACCATTTTCTCACGATCTTCGCTTCTGATATTTTTTGTACTGTCCCTCCATAGCGTCTCCCGTCAGTACGTCAGTCCGTCAGCCCGTCCAGCTGTCTATTTGTGTGTGCGTGTGCTGGGGCCCTTCAAGTGATTCGTATGCAGTTTGTGTATTGTAGATTTTTAATGACTTGGGCTTGCGTTCGAGCGACGAGCGACGAGCGTCGAGCGTCGAGCGTTGAGCTCACTGAAGATCTTGAGCGTTGCAGAGTTTTGGGATTCGGTTTCGGTTACGTCGCAAACACATTCGTTCATCATTCATCGGGTTTACCTTTAAGATTAAGTATCTTTTGTAGCTGCATGCATTTCCTTTTTGCCTTCGCCTTTGCCTTTGGCTTTGCTGTTGCGTTAAGCCATATTCAGCTTATTGTCCATTGTCGTCTCTGGTTGTGCATCTTGTTGTCTTTGTTGTTGCTGTTGTTGTTGTTGTTTCCATGCAACAATTATGCTACCTAGGGATGCGCGAGGATCAACACATAGTTGCGATTTTTCCGGTGTTTTGTATTAATCTAATGCAAATTTGAATCAGTTACTCGATTGAAACTGAAATTAAGTTGTACAATAGATTTTGTATCCATGATTAATAATATTTATGCAAATTACTCTATAAGGTCGAGTAAATCGTATTTCCTGTATAGTTTGAGTCATAACTTATATCTGAATTGACTTGATAAATGATTAGACGACAATTAGAAAATTTTCTTATAAATTTATTGAAATTTAAGTATTTAATTTTTAGCACATTCAGCGTTGAGTATAATTAATTAATTCACTTGATCTTAGCGGACAATAAGAAATGCTAAAACTTAATATTGTGTCAAATTAAATATTTTAAATATGAAATTTTATTCCAATAAGAGAGCTTATTGCCTTATTTAAGTATTAAGCCACATCTTCTATGTAATAACCAATTTGATTCCTTTAGTAATTCTTAAATCACAATAATTTATTTCATTAATTTGAATGCATATATATTACTCTAAGGAGCTACATTAATCTT
Source organism: Drosophila setosimentum (assembly GCA_035043505.1). Classification (NCBI taxonomy): domain Eukaryota; kingdom Metazoa; phylum Arthropoda; class Insecta; order Diptera; family Drosophilidae; genus Drosophila; species Drosophila setosimentum. The sequence goes on from JAWNMY010000001.1 coordinate 7,298,832, forward strand.
AACTTAAACCACAGCACAAGAATCCCTTCCCAAGTTGTATTGACTCCGCAAAGCAACTGGCATCTTAAGTATTGAGATCTGATCAAGGCCACACTTAGGCATCCATGGAGGTGCCCACATAATTTGTATATTCTCTGAACTATTTTATGTGTCTGTCCTTAACTTCATTGATTGTTAACAGCTCAGGCGTCACGGCTTCTGGTCTTGTTGGAGCAACAACAACAACAACAACAGCAGCGCAGATAAGCAAATGATGCGGGCCAGTCAGAAGTGATATCCTGTCAGGGGCCAAGATGGGGATTGCCATAGGGCAGGGCAATCATTTATAATTACCTGAATGCCAGACAGACAGCCCAAGCAATTATGTATCTTGCCTTGCCTTGCCTTAACTGACCATTGTGCACACGATTTTCTAGTCGAGTGCCCAAAAAGGATGATGGCTGGGTTGGAGGTTGACCTGGAGGGTTGTACAGCGATGACTCGATCCTTTTCTGCTTTTGTTTGGCTCGGCTTTCTTTTACAGAGTTCGTTTTGGTCCTAAGGCTGAGCGACATTGTCGTAACTCGATTAGACACGCCAAAGAGATAAGTCTCAAATTTTTTAGGTTGCCTCGTCTTATTGTGTGCACACGTGTTCAAGGGTGCCTTGGGCCTTGTGTGCCTGGACGCTTCGGTAGCCTCGTAACGGACATCGATTTATATGCATGCATTTTTCTCTTTTTTTCTTTTTTGTTTTTTTTTTTTGGTTTCTTCTCGGCCTTGGCATTGTTTTCGCTTTCTATTGTCTTGGGATTTTTTGGTCAGCATTCGTAACAATAAGAAAAATAAGAAAATTACAACGAATCGACTCAGTTGGGTTCGATGAAAATGTGGCAGTAATTTAGGCAATGGTTAGGCCATTTCCGCTCGTAGAACTTGTAGCCACACTAATATATTCTCAGAATTAGTTTGACCAATTGGATACACAAATGTGGAAGTGAATATCAAATATATGAATTAGAAAACATTCAATATATTTTACCTACAAATTGGCGAATAGGGAAATCAGTAAAAACATTTGAGTGTATTTTAATTTTAGCTATATAATTTATTATCACATGAACTGCGCCTTGTTTAAAGCTTTTTCTTTTCATTTCATTTTGTTTTGTTTGTTTTGTTTTGTTTTGTTCTGTTTTTTTTTCATTCTTTTTTACTTAATGCTAAGTGGGCGTCAAGGGGCATGGTTAGCATACCACTGACTTGGAAGACTTTTTGCTAATTCGTAACTCTCAATCTCTATCTCTCTCTCTCTCTCGCTCTCGCTCTCTCTCTCTCCCTCTCCCTCTCTTGTTCTTTATTTCTCGTTCTACCAGGGCCGCCAGACATTCTCTTCGTCTTCGCTGTCCGCTGCTTCCTCCATTTTGATGACATCGATGCTGAGATTGCTGGAGCAAGTGGTCAGCAGGGAGGCGCTGCCCAGTTGTTCGCTGGCCACACTCGAGTTGGGACTGCCAGCAAAGCTAGAGACGGGTGAGATCGGAACGGAGTAGCCACCACGGTTGGCAATGTGAACGGAGAGTGGCGCTGTCACTGGTAACAGTTCCTTGACCGCAGGCTGCAATTGATTTAGTCGCTGGCCAAGATGTGTCATCAATTGTGTGCCCAGGCTGACATTCATGCCGGGCAGTTGGGACAGCGAACGGGATACCTCGTTTACGGCATGTATATAGCCCGAGCGGAAACCCTCAGCTGGTGTTAAAGTCTCGTCGGAGCCGTTGTCTCGCTTGTGCTGGCGCTGTTGCTTCATTTTCTGCAGATGGGTGACGGTCAGTTCGAGTATGTCGGCCTTCTCCAATCGTGTCACATGCTCGCCCTCCGACTCTAGCGTGGCGACCATCAGATCCTTAAGCTCATCCAGGCACTTGTTGATGCGTGCGCGCCTCTTGCGCTCCAGCAGCGGTTTCATCACCTTGCGGTACTGATACGTCTTCGACATTTCCGACATATGCATTGAAGACATTTTGCAGGGTATTTGGTATGCTTGTACTTTTTGTATATTTATTTCTTTTTGCTCTGCTGAGCTGTTGCTGCTCTGAGTGTGCAAGACGTTGTGTGCTCTCAGTCCAACTGGTCGCTGCGTTTTATACCCGATCGACAAAAACAACCCCCATGTCAATCCCTAAGATTCTTGCCCCGTACTCGGGCTTGTTTTGGTCGCTCGGCTGTGCTGGCATTTCGGCGTGCAGCGTGTGCTGGCATATGAGGGTTGCTTGCATGCTGCCTTCCGCTGCTTTCTTATTGTTCGCTCGATTTCTTATTGTTGGCACCCTTATCATTGGCGGGCCAGGGAGCAGGACCGCTGCCTTTGCCAGGATCGTTACCTTTGTGTATGTGTATGCGTGTGTGTGTGCTCTGCAGTATATCGTGGGAAACACTTTCCTCCTTGGTTTCTCACACCAATATATATATATAGTATATATTTCTTCAGGGGCTCACCTGCTCAATGGGCAACGAAGCCTGGCCATGGGAATTTTTGCAGTGTGTGCGTTCATTTGAGTTTGTGGCACAGCTGCCATTTCTAGATTTGTGTTATGATTTGACTATATGGGCGAGCGAAAGGATAATGAACTGCTGCACGCTTTTTGCCATCTCATTTGTTGCCCTTTGGCGTGGGAACGACCAAACAACATTCCGCCGGGAGCAGCAGCATTTTGCTGGGGCGTTTCACTAAGGCGGAGCAGACGAAAGAGAATCACTTCCTGTTTATGTGTGCATTGGTTTTCGGCATCTCGGTTCGTCCTACACTTGTTGTTGGCTGGCTCTGCGCCAGTTTTGCTCCTGTGGGAACATTGCTCGTGTGCGACGAGTGTGCTTAATGTGTGTTCCCGTTGTGCCTGCAGACGGTGCTCTGCCACTGCTGCTGCTGCTGCTGCTGCTGCGGCTGCTTCTGCTGCCCCGACACCAATGGCCACCTTTTGTAACTCAGTCGAGGTCGGGCAGGGGGCAAGCGATGCTGTTCGATGCTGGCTGCTCGCTGCTCACGCTTAGCGCATGGTGGACACACTTCCGACTTTTGACTGTAAGTCGTGCACGTTCCAGGCTCTTGTAATTGGGCTGGAGTGGAGTTTAAGTGTGAGGTGGTACTGGGCACTCTTTAGTATGAGTATGTTGGGAGTGGTGTTAAGTAGAGTATACAATCAAATGTGAATAATAAGATTGGGCATGAGGTGGATAAAGCATTTGGATTGGATGTGTTGTGAGAAAGTTTTTTGTTAAGATTATGCATTTTTTATGAGCTTTTAGCTAGTTATGATGCAATATGGTTTAGCTGAATGCTACAAATTTCCGTTTTTATTATTTAAATGAAATTAAACTAAACTTAATCTATAATTATTTAACTTGTTACAAGTTGTTCACAGAATTTTAGAACTATAAGACTATAGTGTAGTTTTCGCATTAAAAAAAATAAAAAATGATTATAATAATAATATGAGAGACAATATATTTAATTATTATTTTATTTATTTAATATAGTATTCAAACGCCTGGAAAATATATATATAAAATGTAGTATAGCTAACATAAAGTACCGGTTCTAATAGGTACTTCAAAGATTATATACCCTTCTGCTGATCTATATATTTTTTCAACTCCTACCAACGCCCCAGCCAAAACGACTCTGATAGTAATGTTGGACATGTTTTCTTCAATGCGTTACAAACTTCCAAACAAAATTAAAATACTTTCTACAAGGGTAAACAAAAGTATGCCATTGCACGTACACCTTTAATTTCTTAAGCGTGCTAAGATACTTTCAAATAAATGGAATCGAACTTTAATCGATTAACCACTACTTCTACAAGTGTGCTTCTTTAGGAAAATAGATAAATAATATTTTTTTCTTAGTTTTTATTAAGCATTACAAGTAAATCAAATGGTTTGGCTTAAGGGATAATTAATTACATAAATATGGTATTATTAATACTTAGTCAATTTTTTCCAGTTAAATCTAATTGGAAGCCCAATTGGAAGCTCAAGGCATTTGAATTATAATAAATTATGTATTATTTACTATTAGAGATCATATATATATATATATATATTAAAAAGCGCACTTAAAAACTATCACAGGAACATCACATGATACATGTCTTTAAAATTGTAAAATAACTAACTGATAAATTCCTACAATAGATGCTTGGGAAACCCAATCAAAACTTACAAGCTAAGACCGGATTAATAAAGCTTTCAATGTGCAAAGTTATTAAAGCTAAAGAATTGTCGGATAGAATGTTCACCAAGGTCGCCAAACCTCTTCGCCCATGTCCAGATTTTCTTGAGGTGATGTGGAACGACGCTGCTTGACATCGGCCAGATTGACTGGCTCGGTGGCATCTTCGCTGGATAGAGGACTGCTGAGCTGCTGCTTCATATCCTTAAGCTGATGGCCGAGCTGCTTCATCAGATGTGTGCCAAATTTGAGATCCAAACCGGGCACCGTGGAGAATATGTGCGAAACCTCGTAGGCGGCTTGTGTGTAACCAGCGTGGAATTTATCAAAGTTCATTTGTGTTTCAGGTGGTGGTGGTGGTGGTGGTGATGTGGGCGTGCAAATTGAGGATGAGGAGCAGGTCGGTGGAGTGCCAGCTCTGACGCCGGTCATACGTTGCTGCTGTTGCGTCTTCAGATAGTTAACTGTCAGCTCTAGTATATCGGCCTTCTCCAGCTTGTTAACCTGTTCCCCCTGCGCGTCCATGGTATCCACAATGAGATCCTTCAGCTCGTCCAAATAGAGATTCATGCGTGCACGTCGCTTGCGCTCCAGCAACGGCTTGGTCACTTTGCGATAGTGCTGCGTCTTCGTCATAAATCTGTGACTGTCTAAGGCCATTGTGCTAACTTAGTTGTGTATATTAAGTAGCAGTAGTTTTGTTAAATTTGGCGTGCTAAATGTAAAACACTGCTCCGGAACAGGCTCTTGCTGCTGTTCACCGCACGGTAGTCGCTTGAGAAATGATCTTGCCACAAGGTAAACTGATCCTTTTTGTAGCTGCAACAGCAGCAGCGTCGGCGGCGGCGGCGCGTACACTTGCAAAATCCTCCCCTAACTGCTACCACGCAACGCACAAAACGATCAGAGCAAAGCAAATCGAGCCGAAGCGAATCGGGACGGATCGGGAATGATGGCCCAAGACGAGCATCAATCGTGTCGTCTGTCGCTGTGCGCTGTGCGTTGTGCGTTGTGCGTGTGTGTGGCTGTGACTCTCTGCTTGGGGCAAGATTCACTCGACGCTGCACGTGTGCATCATTCAATGCAACGATATTTAAGTTGCTCATCTGCAAAATACTCTATACAACTGTGATGAGCATAAGAGGTGCTCAACAAATTTGATTTATAAAATAGTGCTGACAATATTTCGTAGAAATAATGAAAAAAGATCAAACAACAATATTTACATTTTCGTATTTGATTTATAAATTTATAATGAAATAAGATCAAACAATAATATTTACATTTTCGATTGTATATAAATGATCTGTAAAACTCAAATGATACATAAATCTATCATCTATAATCCCCTACAAAAACTCGAAATGATGAGTAAATTTGATTTGAGAATGTTTTGTTGCTGTTCAATAGTTATTCTCCCAGTGTATACCCTCTTATAAGTATAGGGTATAATCATTACAGTCAACGAGCGGAAGCCATTTATAAACACTGCAAGAAATTATGTTCATATAAAGTGAAAATGTGTAGCGGCTTACTAATATATAACATATATTTAATTTGGCTAAATAGAAATACGAAGGTGGGTAATTTATCTAATTACTTTTAAGAAAAAAAGAATAAATTAATAAAATACAATAAAATCAGCAGACTTCTGTATTAATAATTTTGCTCAGTTCACTCGCTGCTGCTGCCTGATCTTAACAGTGCGATCTTTGCCAGAGCGGCAATCTCTCTTTCTCTCGTGCCATTGCCATGCGCCTGCGCAACAGGAACAGAGTCAGTCAAGAGCACAAGCAAGAGACAAAGGCCGAAACAGAGAAACCACCACCACCACCATCGGCAGCAGCAACTCGCACCACACGCATACACGAGCTGGCTGCGTGCAACATTTAACTAAAGAGCGACTGCGACTGCCACTGCGACATGACCTCGACCTGACTGTCTGTATGTGCCTTGCACACTCTCTGGCAACCGTGCCCCATGCGTGCCATGCCCGTTCCGTTCCCTTTTGCTACCCTCAGTTGTTGGGCCCAGAGCGGCAATCTCAACGATGGCATTGTTGGTTTTTCTGTTTGTTTCGTGTTGGCTGTGCGTTTTTTTATTCGCTCTTCCCTTTGTCGCAGGCCAGCTCGAGACCCAGACCTCATTTCCTCTTTGGCGCGACATTGCGTTACACTTACGGACGGGGACGGGTCGCGCTTGCTCGAGCAACCACCACCCGTACCAGTTGCCAGAGCCAGTGCCAGCCACTTGCCAGCCGGTGTGTCGTTTGCAGCGTCGCATCGTGAGAAAGTTTACTTCAAGCATTCCCACAAGTATTGGGATTGAATTTTCGAGATTCGGCCCGGTCAGCTGTGGCACTTGCCCCGTTTTTTGGCGCGTTTGCAACTGGGATTGGCCCATTGACAAAATTCACCTGCTCGACCTACGCTCAGAGGGTGAGTGTGTATGCAGCACTGAGGGTCGTTTAATCGCATGCATGAAATCGAGAACAACGTTTGAGTTGATGCCACTGATTTCGCTGCATTGTTGCGTCGTGGGGGAGGTTTTTAATCTTGACGCACAACATGCTTTAAATGGGTTGCTTGACAAGTGCATATGGATTCGGCTCTAGGGTTGATCTCTTGGAATTTCGAGAAAGAGAGTGTATATTTGCATATGAAGAGACGTCGAATGCTGCAATTTAGATTTTCAAAAAGATGCAAAGGGAGTTTACTAGCGCTGTATTCATATTAATCCCAGTATATCTTAAAAAGAATATTTTTTCCCAATCAACTCAAAATATATATACACTTTTTTTTAATGTTTTAACATTTTATTGAGAGTAATTTAACTTGTTTGACATACTTGTACACTGATAATTTGAAACATGAACATTTGAATATATATCTTTAGTTAGACGCATTGATACGCCAAATGTTTTTGTGTAATCGTAATGTCGTAAAATACAATACATAAGTTTCGATCTCAAATACATACACATATAGCAACATAGACAAATATATTATACTTACACGCGAAGTAACGTTTCTCGGATTTGTGATACGTAGAAGTCCCCGTTCTAATAACGTTTGGTTAGACTTTTTTCAGTTGCAATTGATAATAACTAAGTAAAATTCTTGTGCTAGTTTTGCTTATAAGAAAGGGAAGATAACTTACAAAACTGACGCGCCTATTTTTGTTACTAAACTGTTCAAAAAGAGGTACAAATATAATATAATGTTTGACTCTTTAAAACTAATTCGATTTACGAAATTTAAAACGTTATATATTCCTAAGCCTAATTTGCATCAAAAGCGGACTGGGTATTGCTAAATAGTAGGGGGTTTCGTTTTTTGGTGTTTTACAACTTTTATAGAATTAAAAGAAAATTTACGTATGTTTATGAAATAAATTAGGAAACATTGTAAAATGGGTGATGAGCTTAAGCAAAGTATAAATAAACATAAGATAAATGCCATTCATTTACAAATTTGTTAGTTGCAGCGGGATATTCGCATATAATACAAAATAAATCGAAGGCAGCTAAATCGCATACCAGTTTCTTAAAGCTTGTTGTGTTAGTTTTTTTTTTTTTTTTTGTATATTGAATTCTGATACAAATGGTGCCTTTGAGCCTTGGACACGATCTTGTCAGGAACTAGAGTGAGTAGGTTTACGTGCTTATTGTTAAACTACGTGTACATATATATTTTAAAAACTTCATATGGTGGATAATCGCTAAAAATTGTGAGCTTCATAGTACACTGTCAAAATAGATATATGCATATGCTATTTTTCTAATGGTATTCGGGGGGTTCCTTGCATTTTGCCTTGCTTACACATACATACATATACAATATTTCTTACATTTATAATTTCGTTATTTGGTTTCACGCATAACCGACATCAATAAATACTATATATTCGTTTGAAACGCGTTTGTACATTTAATGGTTTCATTGTTTGGTTCAGAAACATTTTTTAAACAGATTCAAAAAACGCATTACTTTTGCGATTAGTGTGGTACGTCTAGTGCGTGGGGTTGTTGTTGTTATTCATGCAGCTGAAAATAAGATATAAGAGGCATAAACATATACATAAATATACATGAGAAATTAAATAAACATAAATGTAATAATATATGTAACTAGAGCGAATATAGTAAAAGCAGAATATTAAAGAAATACACATTTTCCACACATACATCATATATCTGCCAACAAAATAGTACTAACTATTGTGTAAAAATATGTATATTAACTAATTTCTTAGATTTGTATACTGTTTAACTAACCAAAATATACTATGCAATATATAAATATATAAAATGTCGCTGTAACGTTCCTCATTATTTAGTCATTATTATTACAGCTAACTAATAAACTCAAAATTTGTTAAGGTAGTTGTGCATGATTTAGCATGTTTTTTCTTTTAATCAATATTTGCAATGTGCATGCAACTTTAGTTGCATAAGTTTAGGTACGTTATATAAAGGTTATTGTTATTTACTTTAATAATATACTTTGTATATAATAAAAATGGACCCAAGTTACTAGGCTTGCAAATTTTGTAAGCCCACCGATTGGTGGAAAGTGGCAAATAGTTATCGCTAGTAACGGCGGCCGATTTCTATTTAATTAATATGAATGAATGCCAACAACATTTAATATAGGTACTCTACTACAGTCACTACAAAGTGCTAAACGATTTGGAGTCACATATGCAATCGAATAACGTTTTGTAAATGTCTCAAGGTACTCGTAAATAAATTAAATAAATATCTCAAACATTCAAACATTCAAAAATTATGATACTGTGTTATTTTGTAATTTTTTTTCTTTCCATTTAGTTTTGGAGAGGCTGATATCAATTTGCACACTGATTAGTATGTTTTGCCGCTAGTTAGTGATGTTTTTATTTAGATAGTGGCGCTTAGTTGCCATTACAATGGGTTCTCTGAAGCACACAATATAGATTTTTTAGTGAGCTGTGTTGCACTTTAGCGTTCATTAATTGGTTTCGGTGTGTGAATTTATGTATTATCCGCTATGGTAATTTTGTATTTATCATTTTTAATTTAGTTGTAGCTTAATGTGATGGGCTTTCGTTTAATCGATGTTTGCCGCGTGATTTGCTGTGTGAAGCGCGGCGCAGAGAGCTGACGCTGCCGACGCAGTTATCATAAAAGTCTAATGATTCCGATGAGAATGCTTTATATGGTAACATAATGATGTTTTGCGTTTAAAAAGAGTAAACAGAGAATATATAACATTTGTATCAAAAGTCAATTATGTATAACAAAAATATCGTCTCAAATACGTCGCTAAAAACGCGCTAAGCTAAAAGCAAATTTTAATTTTAATCAATTTATGCAGCTATTTTAAGCAATTAACTAATTGAAATTGTCAAGTAAAAGTTTACCTTTGTCTGTGGGTGAGCCAAGCGTAAGGCTGCTTAAACTGGAGCTTAGATTATAAGGACGCGGCAAGGGTGGCACTGGTACGGATTCATCACCGGGCAAACAAGTTTCCACCATGGCCTCCAAGCAGTTGACAAACAACTCGGACGATTCACCCATCATGTTGTACTGAGAGTTATGATTAAAGTTAACCGGATGATAATTCAGATAACTTCACGCAACAAACCTTTGTGAAGGGCCCAGCGAATCGCCAGAGTCCGCCAAAACCGCAGCTTTGCAGAAAGTGTAACTGCTGCTGGGAGGGATCCTCGCTGGCCAGCATGTTCTGAATGATACTCTGCACGGAGTTCAAAACAACTTGATCGTGTGATACGGATAATATATTATTAATCTTCTGATCCAGCAGCGAGTGTCTGTAAGAAATCGTAATGTATTTGTTAAAGATAAATGCATCAGATAATGAAGCTCGCAACTTACATGACTGGAAATACTTTGGGAAATACGACGGAACCCTCGGCCAAATACTGATACAAAACACGTGTTTCGTTCTCATCCGAAGAGTATTTGACGAGAGTAGCTAAAACAGTCAGAACCAGGGCTTGTAGGGATAGATCAGGCAACACTTCCGGATCAAGTAAAACATTCGACTCATTTGAGACAGATGAACGTGAGCCGCGTTCCTGTTGGCGTATTGCAAAATGTTATTGTCAAAAATATGTTCAAATTCAGTAATAAATCGGCTAATTTGAGACATTGAGATAATTAAAAAGGTCGTTTTATTGTGAACGAAAATATATATATAGGTGCAATATTTATAAAGTTCGAAATGGAATTGATGGGGCTGTTAGTGAACAAGCAGTGCCATGCAGGAGAATTTTATATAAATACAATAACACAAGCCTAGGTTTTTAAGTAGGTAAATGTTATATTATGGATAGTCTAAGAATCTAGTTAAATAGAAAAAGAGTTTTGTTTTAGGCAATACCTGACGTTCTTCGATGCCGCTAGCATTATTCGGATCCTTGGTGGTTGGTACCGAAAATGAGCGTTGAGTTTTGAATAAAACTCTCGCATTCTACGTTTGAAGTTTTGATTTTAGTTGTTGTATTATTCATTTGGTGTTGTTGTTTTTTTTTTTTTATTGTGATTGATAACCAAATCAAACGTAAACCAAATGACATGTTCATGCGTAGTAGTAGTAGTGGCAATTACGAGTAGTATATGTAGATATATATAAGTATATTGATGAGAGTTACAAGCACCAATTAGATGTAAGAGACAGCAGGCATATATTGTAGTATTCATAGAGTATATACGAGTTACGTTGTGATTAATGTAAGTTACGGTTTATTTTTTAATATTTGTATTTTTTTTTTATTTTTATTTTTTTTTGTATTTGTCAAAACAAACATAAAAAGAGATAAGAAAAAAGTAATTGAACAATTAATTAATTTGTTATGCAACGGCTGATTTCGAATAGATAGTCGATAATACATAGGCGGGATGTATACATAATAGTATTCTCAATATTACAAGTGGATAGCCAAAAGTTACTATAGCAAATGGTTATAACAACTTTTGCACAACGATTTCAATTCAAATAGAATACACATTTAAATTAAATAATTTCTTGCTAATCGGCTCACCTGCAACGTCGGTACTTTATTTTGACGGGCAAACTGCAGGGCTGACTGATCTAGAATGTCCCAGCTCTTCTGACGTCGCGACAATGGTTGACCAATCTGAAATGTATGTGTCAGGATGTAGTATCATAATCAAACGTTAAAAACATAGCAACTATAACAGTTCAAATTGTTAACTTAAAATATATACTTCTTTGCACTTACAGATTGCACGCCATTGGCTATTTCGCTATTATCCATGCTGCTGCCGCTCAAATCCGCGGGCCAGCGTGGCAATGCATGCTTCACATGGCAGCGGGAGCGCACCTCCTCGGAGACGGCTACCAGAGCCGTCAAGTAGGCCACACTATCCGGCGTCACTTCGAACTTGTCACGATGCAGCGGCTTGGCTATAATGCCTAGCAGCATGGTCAGCACACGTGACGTTCGCGACACTGTAGTGGGTGTTGGATGACGAAAGCCCTATCGGAAGAGAATTAATTGTTGATTCACATTTGGCGCAATAGTAACCCACTTTAATGAGATGTCCGACGAGAGCAAAGTGGAAATTGCTGCGAAAAGATAGGCCGACAGCATGGTCCAGTTGCTTGAAATGCCATTCGAGCTTTTCGCGGGTTATCATCATGACCTCGGCAATGGTTTCCTTCTTGTCAAAGCAGCCCTGCGACTTGAGCGTATGTAGATTCTGTTCGAGCAGCGCCAGGCCAGCACCATAGAGCGTAATCTCGTCTAGCTGCAGCACAGAGATGGCCACCCAAAAGAGTGCGCGATGAATTGGCGACTCCGGGCGCAGCAACGGCTGAATGCGTGTGAGACACATAACGAGCGCCTCAATCAATATCAGATCATTGAAGGCCTCCAGCGCCTTGACTAAGATCCGCAGCAGTTGCTTCACCTCGTGATCCGTAACGCTCTTGCTGATGCAGCCGTAGACGATGAGAGCGCGTGGCTGCAGCGCCGGATTGTAGCAAAAGGCGAAGCTGCGCGCCAGCGAAGTCCAAGTATGCAGCCACTCGCAGTCCGGTATGTCGCGCATGCATGCCTCCATGATTTCAAGTAGGGCATCAGTGATCACCTCCAGCGAAGGCAGCGAAAGGCGTTCGCGATCAGCCGGCAACGGCTGTGTGACCCGCTCATTTCCTAGCCACTTTTCGGTTGGGTGGCGACAGCTGGAGCGGAAGGCGGTGACAGCGGCCGACTTGACCTTGCTGATGCCGAACAGTAGATAAAATTTGGGCAGCGAGAATTCATCAAGTGAAAGCCGCAGGACACGCTGAGCCTCCTCGCCAAACGAGGGATTTGTGCAGGTGCACAACGAGTGTATTATATTGATGACCAGACCATGGGTAGAGGCGCGCATAGAGAGCGAGCCGGAGCAGACCAAAAATGTGATGGTGTGAAACAGATACGGCACTGAAGTCGCTACATCCAAACAGTTGTTGAAGGACAACATGAGTAGATAGCGTCCCAATATGGCTATATCGTCCCACATCATGTGCTGCTCCAGATATTGTGTGGGATTCGTGCAAGACTTGTCCATGACGCGACACATACGCGTTATGACCTTCTTTGACACCAGCTGAACATTGGCGGAGGCCAGTGCCACAGCCGTATCGGCCATGATCTCCACCTGGGGTGAGCCCAATCCATAGCTAATCGATTTGTGCAGAAAGTTATCAAGCACCATATCAATCAGCTCCGGTATTTGTCCAATGGAGCCCCAGATTTTAGCCTGCACCGAGGGATACATTTCCTTTTGATCGATGGTGAGGCAAATGAGCTTGTCTAAAATCTGCGACACCTTTAGCTTCTTGGCATCGTCATTGGACTTGCAGAATTTGGTTAGGTTCTTCAACCAGGGTGTCATGTACTCCAGGCACAAATGCTTTAGTTCAATTGTGCTGCGCTGAAAGCCCTGAATGGACTCTTCAAGAAACTCTAGTGTCAGGTGCGGCTCATTGGTGGCTAGCTTCTCGCTGACAGACTTGATAAAAATGGTATTATTCGAGGGTATGCACAGACCTTGAGTCTCCAGCAGCTGGCCCTCAATCTTCAGATCGAATGTGGCGGTCAGTGCACAGAGCTGATTGTAGGCAGCTGTGCGCAGATTGGGATCACATGAGCCCAGATTGAGCAGTGCCATGTTGAGCAGCGTACCGGGGACATCCTTGGGGCGTATCTTCTGATGCACCGTCACCGAATCCGGCTGACTCAGCTCCCAGCGGTTGCGTATGTGTATAATGGCCTGCACAATGTTGTCGCAGTCATTGTGAATGAAGCTGAGCTGACCGCTTTCGTTGGTTATGGACAGCGTAAACTGGTTATCATCCACCAAGCAAACTTCCTCAATTTCCGACGCATAATAAACATCGTTCAGGAGCACGGAATGTGCCAAAACTTTAGTCTTCTCCGCGGACGTAATCTGCAGCGCCGTGGGACCCACTTTGATGGCCACTTTCGTGTCCTTGTGACTGAGCTTGAGCGCATTGCTAAACACCTTCAGATCCTCATCTAGGGACAGCGTGGCGCCCGGCAGCTTCTGTTGCTCGGCATCAATGTAATCACTCAGCTTGTTGGGTGATTCAAGAAACATCAGCTTGCGATAACCCTTGAGCGGTGCCAGAATGCGATCATGGAACTTTGTATACTCTCGCACCCAGGAATTGCAGTTGTAAATGTAGACCGCATGTACATTATCATAGGCCACAGCAGGAAGCACATAGAACCACTTCTGCAAAAACTCGGTGCGAAAGCGATTATCGGAGCAGGTGTGCGTAAAGTCAATGACCACTTCAAAGGGCGAGTGACAGAATGGCTTTAGTGTGAGTATGACATGGTAAATCAACAGATCCCCATTCGTTTCACCAATCCTGAAAAATAAGACAAATATTAATTAGTAGGGATAATATTTTTTAAATTGATTATTATATTATCTGTTTTATAGCAACCCAGAATATTATTAAGTAACTCACTTGTAACGCCTGGCTATGTAGTAAAATACCGGATAGCCTGACTTGCTGGTGCCCGCTTGATAAAAGATGTTCATAGATTTGAGCGTCTTGAACTCCTCCTTTTCGTGCATTTGATGCTTAACCATAATCTCTTCGAAATTGGTTGAGGACATATCGATGGAGCTCCAGCGTGCATACGAACTGAACATCATGTGCGAATCCACGGGTTTGTGTTCCGGCGGACCCAAATAGGCCAATAATGTGGCCATCTTGTCAAAGGGTCGTCGACCAACGGCCTTGTGATCGCGACTGCTGGACAAATAGTCGCCAATCTTCTCCTGGTGGGTCCAGAGTAAACGATGTAGCGCCAGCACATTGGCATCCGAAATAAAACTCATGCTGTGCGACGTTTGATCGACGGTTTCGCAATCGGAGGCGATCTGTATAAAAAACCGACGGCCGGCCTCAAAATGATCCCTCAGAAAATCATTGAAGCAGAGCATATGTTGCTCCTTGGAGAATTCAACATGGTTCGCAATGTTTTGCAGTATTTTGGACATGAGCATCAGACCACGCTTAGCCGAGCTTGGCACCTGTTTGCCTACGATACCAAGCTCTTGGGGGGAGACTGTAATGGAGACGGGCCGAAATATTAATAAAAATAAAAAAATATGTTTCATGAAATCACAATGGGAACAGTGACTTACCTATAGCCGGATTAATGAAGCGCAGAAATATGACTGTGCCGACGGCACCAATGTTGTTCTGCAGCAGATTTGGAAAACGTTTACTCAGCACCTGGTACAGGCAATGGCACATGGAGCGTAGCTGTGGCGGAAAGCGATCGGACGAATTAATAATAGCATCGAATACTTTCTGTGTGAGTGCAATCAAATTATTGCGATGTTCTTCGATGTCCTCGGTAGGCTCCAGTCGTGCAGGATCCACCTCAAAACAAGTCTCCTCCTGCGCATCTAACAAAGGACGAATGAGCGGCTCGAGGAGCATTTGCAAATAGCTGGCGCCATAGATCTTAAAACAGAAGGCCATTATCTTGCTACCCAGCGAGTTGCCGCGGAAGAGCGTCTGCATGCAGTCGGAGACTTCGACTTCGCGATAGAACATGTTCCATAGCAGGGGCGAGAGCAAGTGCTTGGCATCGAAGAGAGTGACTAGGACACGAGCCAGTTCATCCATTTGCGCGGTGGTCACCACATTGGCCAGTGCCATGGCGATGGGCAGTTCGCCCTTGTCGCTGATCATGGTCACCAGCTGGACAAGCTGCTCGAAGCGATCGGCCAAGACCGTCTCGGCCAGCGTATCAAACTCTGTACCCTGCTGTAGAATCTGGGTGAGTACCTCCATGAAAGCGGCACGTGTTTGCAAATCTGGATTATAGCCCAAGTCGATAGAGTGCATCAAGCCGGAGTCAATGTTGGCGCCAAGCAAATTTGACATGGCTTGTATGGTGGAATGTCTAAGTGCTGTCAGCTTTCCGGCAGCCATACGTGGACGCGGCGGCAAGAGAGGAGTACTATTGATGTCCTTTTCCGCCTCCGAACTGTCGATACAGTCGTTTAGGAGATTCATAAACAAAGTGAAATACTTCAAAAACAATGCGCTCTTTGCATCCATGAGATCGCCACGATCCGATTCCTCAGGCTGCAGCGGCAGTCCACGCAACAGCGCGGCGACTGCCTCCATGCAGGCCTGATCGAGATCACGAAAGATCATCGAGGTGTTCGTCAGAAGAGATGCATCCGCAGAGCTGGGCGGAGCTATCTGATGCGAGGTGCCCATCACCCAGTCCGTTAGATATTCGACAAGCTTATTGCGGAACTTCATCTCCTGGCGGAAGGCCAAATCATCGCGTCGCTTCATCATAACCTCAACAAGTTGACAAAGTTTAGTTTTAATTCGAATCGCATAGACGTTCATGTCCAGGTGACGCACATAGCGCACAATGCCCAACATCATGCCCTCAATGCTGGTCACGCCCAAATGTTCCGATGGCGAGGGCTGCTCGCTGTTGGGATCCCTACTCGCCTTGGGATCCAGTATGGATTTCATTATGTAAATCGTGTGCTCGATGAACTGTGTGTTAATATCTGTAACATTCACATTGACCTGGCCTTGTTGGTCGAAAAACTTTTCGACTATGGCTCGTATCTGATCAAAGAGTATTGGATATAGCTGTGTGGACATTTCCTCGCCAACCAACTCCTTCACATTTTTTTGTATATTCAAACCTATCTTCTCATTGTTGCACACCAGCAGACGCAGCAGCTGTCCAATAAATCTGAAAAAAAGTGAGTTTAATGTTAGTGTTATTGAGAACGTCTCAAAAATTAAATATAATTCATATTAATACGCACTGCGTAACTGCACAATAGCTGACATCCTGTGGCGGTGCTGGCGGAATGGCGGACAAAGAGACTGTGCTGGGATGAAGCGAGCCATGGCCAGAGCTGGTCGAGCTTGAGTACAGTGAGGCCTGAGCCAGGGACGCAACCGATGCATTGTTCTGCGATTGCTGCAGCAAAAGCTGGCGACTACTATTTCTCTTCTGCAGGCAAACACCGCCCAAGGCCAACAAGAACCAAGTCATGTTGGCCCACTCGTTGATTTGTTCCTCCAGATCGTGCTCGGAGCTTTGGTGGCTAGCCCGACGTTTTCCCATGCCGCGATGAAACATTTCCGCTTGGGCATCCTCGGTCTTTAATTTGGGATAGGTCTGTAGCACCTTGCTAAGCACCTCCCAGTTGCGAAACGTTTCCTCCCAGGCTGGCTGCACACCGTGCACACAGTGCTCAATCTTGCGCAGCAATGTCATAATGCGCTTCTGTAATGTCAAGCGGCTTAGCACACTGCCATGGTTGTTCTCAAAATAGCAAATACGTGTGTCCGTGGAGGCTACAAAAGAAATTATGCTAGTAAATAAAATTATGCTAATAAATAAAGACATATTGTGTAGCTTACATGACGAGAGCTGTGCGAGTTCCTGGTAGATGTGATAATTGGGCATGATAAAGCCCACGGTTAGCTCATCGGAGCTGCAGCAGATCTCCGCCTCCTCGCAGAGGAGACCAAAACAAGAGAGCGATGTCAGGACCGCATCCAAGTCCACACTCCATAGGTACATAAAGAAGACCACCTCCATTTTGATGTGCGCCTGCTTGCATATGGCTATCTGACTGCCAACGTGCGCATAATCCTTGTGCCGCTGCAGAAACGTGTTGCGGCAGATGAGTATCTCACGCAGCCACTTTAGCACATCCGTATAGTTGGCTATCTGATGCTGGATGAGTTTCTGCGAGATGGAGAAAAGCACCTGAGAACTTACATCCCAGAATGTATTAATGGGCGCCTCGGGATTCCAAACTTCAATTTTCTCAGGTGCATGCAGCGCCAGCAAAGCTTCCATAGCCTCTTGTGCCACATCCGGCAGAGTTGTCTGATGGACCAGGCTAACTAATCCATTAATTAGTTCCAGCGTTGAGCTTTGAACCTCGTGCGCCACTTTGCCCTGCGTCTACAGAAAAGGTCAAATATAATTAAGTCGCAATAAAATTAACTAAGTTAGTTTACGTTTAAAAGCAGTGTGGGATCAGCATGTATGAGCCTCACAAACAGTAGCAAGAGCATCTTATGTGCTGGTCCCTCCTCGGCACGCGTCAATCCCTTCTGTGTGTCCTTTGACTTAAGCGTTAAAGAGGTAATATAGCGCAGCGGTGTGTGCGCTATATATCCCTGGGTGGCCTTGTTCAGCGTATCCGTAAAGAGAGCGCGCAGCTCAGCGGAACGATAATGGACGACGTCGGTCTGTGGCCACCAGGGCAATCGCGGCTGGTTGACAATGCGAAATGGATTTTTGTTCTGCAGCCGAAAGTCCACGTAAATATGCGCCAATCTGAAATTTGAATTATATGTGCTGAAATATTAAAACACTGATTTAAAATATTTATTATAAAATTTACTCACCGCAACAAGGAACAGACAATCACGAAATGATAGGCCTGCGGCGAGGAGAGATTGAGACACACCTTCAGTGCCTCAATGTTGTGAGGACTGATGCGGAAACAAGAAACCCAGCAGTCAATCATTAGTTCGATGTCGGCATAATTGTAGCCTTGACCACGCGAGAATGGCTTCAGCGGATTGAAAAGCAGCGCCTTGAGATCGTTGATGAAGTACTGCACCAGCTTGAAGACCACATTGTTAGAGTCATTGTTGTTGATATATGTGGATGCTTTGCAGAGTTTCACGCAGGCTATGGCCGATGATTCGGTCACCTGTTTCGATGGCGAATGCGGACCCAAACCACGTTTAATGCTCTCAATAAACTGCCTGGCCGAGAAATCTTTGTCGCGCGAAGTGGATTGGGTGGACTTTGAGGGCACCTTTTCCTTTTCCTTCTCCTTCTCTGACTGCTGCAGCTCGTTGACTGTGGCCTCCAAGCTGGAGGGATTCAAAATGAGCAACAGCATTTGCAAAGGCCAAACTAAAGTTTTGCTCTTCTTGTTCTCCGTTTTGAAATACTCGACAAAGTCTAAGAGCGGCTCCCAGCAGCTAAAAGTCATAGAGAATTTTAATAGTACTATTGGGATTCAAATTGTTAGCAACATACGTTGATATATCGCGATTAGTGCCACGCTGTAGATCCTGAAACTCTTGTGGATGATACTCAATCCAGTTCCAAATCGCTTTCTCCAGCGAGTAAAGCAAAATTAACGGTGGTGCACGCTTCGACCGAAATTTGGTAATTGTTTCTGCAAAGAAATTGTATTTAAGAACAAATTGTACATAGTTTAGGTATAAATTTAAAATACCCTGCAACAGCTTAGACAGCTTAATCATATCCATATCAATGTGCTGTATCAACTCAATGTCATTGTAGTCGGGATTCTCTTCGGAGCACGAAGTCAACTCCTGTATACGCGCCGAGATGCGATTGAAGACAGCTGAGAAATGATTCTGGGATAGTGCAAAGAGAACTTTGGAGGCTAGAGCCTTCAGCTGAGCTGCATTTGGATTGTTGTCGCTTTGAACATCCACAAACTGGGAAATTTCGCGTAGCAACAGTTTCACGTTCATCGCCTCATTAAAGCGTGCCGTATCCTTGGTCTGATTGGTTAGGCAACGTTCGAGCGTGGTCAATATGATGACCAGAGATTCGAAGTAGCAGCGATCCGGCTCATATCGGTTTTGTAGCGCCTGTTTAATAATTTTATTCGCTTTTAATATTGTGTATTTATGCTAATTAGCTAGTTACTACTTACAGCCTCGTTGACGCGTTGAAGCATCTTGGTTAAGCCGGAGATGACCAGCGAGAAACGGTAGCGCGAGATGTGTATGAGGCATGCCACCAATTGGTCCTGGCTCATGCGCGCCTGTGTTCCATAAGCTCCAATCTTGTTTGGCAGCTGCAAGAGAAAAGTATTTCATTGAATAAGTGAATTGTACTCTTACGACCTGTTGTTCCTTCTATTTCTAACAATTTTTCTTATTATTAAATCACATAAACAAATATATTACCCGCCATAATCTAAAATATTATCCAACATCTATAAGTTTGAGAAAACATCTTAATAAAAACAACACAATTATAATTTTGAATGAGATTTATATATTATAATTGTCTTTTTTAATTAAGATGTTTACTCAAACTTGTAGCTAACTTGTAATATATTACATTATGTGCCCGTTCAAGGGTATACACACGTCGTTAGCTCAGAAAAAAACACAGCTTTGCAGTTCATTCATGAAGCTGTTGCCGACCAAACGTCCGCCCACGCCCCCTTTACAGCCACACTCACACCAAAACAATGCCAGCAGCAGGTACATTTTTTCACTCCGCTCGAAAGCATCGCGACGCAACATATTAAAAGTGCTGTAGAACATTTACCTGATCTTCGAATCTGGCCAACAGACCAGTCGCCCATTCTCCAGGCTTTTGTGTAGCCATATTGCGTTTTTTTTTTTAATTCTAAACAATTTTTTCACTGCATTTTATTAATTTTTGAAACGACGGAGTTGTGCACTGCAGAGCTGTCAAAACGATAGATGAGTTTGAGCTGAACGAGTACTGTATCTGTATGAGCACCGAATGTAGAAAAGAATCTGCAAAGAAATGCCCCTATTTACTCTCTCTGCGCATGACGACACTATACATTCGAATCGTGCAGATTGTGCTCTTGGTATAAAATTGTTTTTAAGTCTTTTAATTATTTTGCTTGAAATACTTGAAACAGGTCAGTTGCATCAGGCAATAAATAAATTCTTACTTATATATCTAAGTGAATTATCGCAGAAATTGTGAGCTGTGACGT
Source organism: Drosophila setosimentum (assembly GCA_035043505.1). Lineage (NCBI taxonomy): Eukaryota > Metazoa > Arthropoda > Insecta > Diptera > Drosophilidae > Drosophila > Drosophila setosimentum. The sequence goes on from JAWNMY010000001.1 coordinate 7,319,365, forward strand.
CATAGCATTCATGTTGTGGAAATTGGTTGAGCTATGCAGCTACCATGGTAATCTCCTGGTGCTGCTTGTATTTGTATTTATCGATAAGTTGCAGATTCTGTATAAATTGACTGCTTTGAATTAAAATAAATAGCGCCAAACTGTTGTCAAATATTTTAATCAATGAGAATCTATTCCTTGTATATACATTGACTTCCTTACATAAGAAAAGTGCAGTTAGAAACATTTTATACGTTTACAATACTTAAAATAAAAAATAACCTTTCTCACAACCAGGGCTGCTTCATATATTTTCGATATGCGAAAACATGTATCGATTGTTATGTAACGGTGCCAGTGCTGCCCAGCATGAATATTTAGTAGAAACAAAACTAAAAAAGATGTTGCCAAGCTGAAAAATACATTGAGCTTGAAATTATTTCCTTTAATAAATAAATATTATCTAACGAAGCAAAATAGTTTAAGTTGTTAGTATTGGTAATTTTAGTTTATTTAATGTTTTTATGCATAATAAATTTTTGTATTTATTGAATCTGTCTGGTAGTATATGGTACTTGTTGCAGCTGTTGTGTCAATCTCTGTGTGTGTTGTGCAAATACATAATACGTATTTTCAAGTTTCATAATTCTAATTATGCATATCTCTAATGTCTTGTAAATATTCATATTCAGCATATCGAGCGTATATACGAAGTTATTAGATAATTTTGTAAGTGTTTTGTTGCGATATAATTTCATCATTTCAACTTGCCATTTTCTAATATTGTACGGTATAAAGTTTAGTTTAGCTATCTAAAAAACACATGTACAGTCGCAATATACTTATTGAAAGCTTGCGTTATTTTTTAAATAACTTCGCCTTAGGTGAAAAAAAATATACTTTTTACTAAAGTATGTTCGGGTTTGTTGGCTCTTTGGGAAGTGTTTCACTTGTATATAACGTTACTTTGTTTTATTTTAAGAAAACAATGAAGTGCTTAATAAATTTTAAATTACGAGTATTACAAAAAATTATTGAAATTGTTTTACAATTATTGTTGTGAGCTTGAAAACAGTTATGAATACTTTCTTCTTTATTTTCCTGCAGTTTGTCTTTTTTAATTATTTTTGCATTTAAATTAGTTAAATGCATTTCTTGATATTCGAAAACTTACGTTTGGATTTTTTCTTGCATATATTTGGGAGTTTTTGTTGTTAGATGTTTATTTATTTTTATTATTATTTTGTGTATAAAGCCTTGGAATATATGTTTGTAAGTAGATGCTTAGATATGGATTTGCATTTTATATTTGATTTTGTGTAAGCAACGTCTAATTTAACTTTTAAATTTAGTTCTATAATTATACTATTTGGTTTTTTGTATGTCAAGTTTGCAATTGGACGTTTATGAGTATTGAAATTCTGAAATAAATACTGATATATTTTTAAAAAAGACAGATAGAATTAACATAAAGATGATAGTCGTTGTAAATATATTTTTTTTTACATATACAATCGCTTCCTTTCTTTAGATACAATACTTGTTATAATTTGCGTTGTTTCGTTTTCGATTTGCGCTTAAAAATTAAGCGGTTTACTTGAAATTGAATTTCAATGCAGTGCGGCAGCCCTGCCGTTGAGCAGGCTTGCCAACCCTAAGCAAGAGTCGTTACGATTACTTAATTTAGTGCTAGAATTTCCTCGCTTTTCTCCTCTCTCACCTACTATTAATAAAGACTAAATTTAACAATTCCTTTGGGGGCTTCAGAAACTTATTGGTTTTCCAATTTATGGTTTTTATTTATCATATTTTTGTATTTCCTAGGTTTCTAACTTAGATCGTCCACACCTGCACCTTCTCGGCCACAACACACCAGCTAGCCCGCTCATAGTAGGAGCTAACAATGTGCAGACTGGTCACATGATGATTGATCAGAGCGTCCAGCTCGCCTTCGCGGAACACATGATAGTAGCGGTGGTGTGTGGTTGCACCACCACCCTGCGAGGGACTGTCCAGCGATGTGGTTGAGCTATTCGAGTGCTCCAGCGATTCGGTGGAGGTGTGCTGCTGCAGAGGCTGCCGCTGCTGCTGTTGCTGCGATGATGGCGATGGTGCTGTTTCCGTCGAGCTCGATGCACTGGAGGTCACCGATTTTATGGCGCTAAAGTTGCGCCGACGCTGTCCATATTCGTGCATACCTTCGCCCAGCTGATCGCCACCTCGTGCCTCCAGCGCCTCTGCATCCTCATCCTCCTCGGGTATGGCTAAATGGCATAAAAAAAGGTGACATAATTTCATAAAACTGTCGAAATTATTTCAGAAGTTTGGATTTTCTTTCTTTCCTTAAAAACTATTGAAAAACAAGTGAAAGTGCTGTAGTCGAGTGAACTCGACTACGATATACCCTGAACCCAGTTATAAAATCTATTCTATTCTAATTGGCAAATTCCCCTTTAAAAAGATTTGCACCAAAATGCGTGCAACTCTGTAAGCGCCATCTGCCGACAAACACGTGAAACACGCAATCGTTGGTAGCGGGGCTGTGCACAATACACACAAAAACATATTGACGCTCGCGTCGATTATCATGCCATCTCTTTCTCACACATTCGCTCGCATATTTATGCATACAGAAAAGCTGGAGGCCGATGGTAGAAATGAGATCAATATGAGAATATATTTTGGAATTTGAAGTCTCTAGCTTTTATAGTCTCTGAGATCTGCGTGTTCATACGGACATACGGACAGACGGGCATGGCTATATCGACTTGGCTGTTGACCCTGATCAAGAGTATATACACTTATGGGGTCGTAGATGCTTCCTTCTGCCTGTTCCATATATTTGCACAAAACCATGATACCCTCTTTACCCATTTCTAATGGGTAATGGGTAATGAATAAAATAAAAGTTGAAGTTCCTATTTCTACGCAAGTCAAGTTGTCTACTTACGATCTTCATCATCGCGCACATCGCTATCGCCGTCGTCTTGGAGCAAATATGCCGTCTCCGGATTGAGATTGTAGTGTCGATTGCGTTTGTATTTGAATTTGGAGATCTTGCAGTGCTCGTATATGCCTAGCGTGTAGCTGCGTTCGTTCTCCTCGTCCTCCTCCTCCTCGCCTTCCTGCTCCTCGTGTATGGTAAAGCTGCGCGTCTGCGAGGACAGCGAAGAGGTGGACGACGACATGGGCGAGTGCTGCAAGCTGGGCTGTGTGGAGAGATTGGCCAGCATAAGGCGACGCTCCCGCAACTCATCCCTCAACGCACTTAGATCACCGTTGGATCGCTTCTTAGAGCCGCCACTCAAAAACTCGCTAATATCGCCAATCCCGTCCAGACTGCGGCAATCGGCGCGATTACTCTTATCTTCCAGTTCACGTTGCAACTGCGTTGTTAGCTGCTCGGCAAATTCAGCACAATCGTGCGGCAACTGCTGCGCTTTTGTCTGGCTAGTGTCACGCTTATCTGGCAGCAATGGAGCACTATCCGCATTCAGTATGATATCATTGGCATTGGGCGTTCCGTTATTGATCTGCAGTTCGCCCTTGTGATACTGCTGCTGATTAATACTGATCTGCTGAGCCAGTGCCGAGTCCGATTCATCGCTGGATTTACCTGTGCCGGTGCTAGGAGCCGACAGCAGCTGTGCCGAGCGAGGTGCACTGATCACACTGTCAATGGAGTCCGGAGAGGAGGGCTCACTGGAATCACTGTCCAGATCATCGGTAGCCGGATTGAACAGCTCTAGCGAGAGCAGCCTTGTGCCGATGCTGCTGCTGCCGCCGGACGCTGCCGCCGACCCGGAGGCGCGCCGCACAATGGGAAAGCTCTGGCGTTGCAGCTGCAGAGATTGCTGCTTGCGGAACTTAGGTATCGCTGGCATCTCGCGTATCGCCTGGCGTGTAATCTGGCGAATGGTACTCGTCGTCTGCTCCAACTGCAGCTCCTGCTGCTGCTTGATGTGCGCGGCGTCGAAGCTGAAGCGTTCCGGTTTCGCAGCTGGCGTCAAAATGGCCATTGCGGCTGTCACTGCTGCCATGGATTGTGGCGGGGATGTAACGGTCCCTTGATTGGCAGCTGGCGAGTGGGCGGGCGTCGGCGGGCAGGGCATGACAAGCGGCGATGTTGGCACTGAGTGTGTGTGCGTGTGTGTGTGTGTGTGTGGCAACCGTGCACCTGGTGTGGCAATGAGTGTGGTTGCGCTTTGATTTGCTCCTGCTGCTGCGGCAAGCGCTGCTCCATTGCCGGAGCTGGAATTGCTGCTGCTCGAGTTGGAGTGCTGATGCTGTTGCTGATAGTTCAATTGCTGCTGAGCCTGCTCCGGCTTTGGTATGAATATGACCGAAGCGAAGCTATCCTCCGACTCAATGCTCGTATCCGACTGCAGACTGCTGTCCTTTGAGGAGTCTGATCCCGATTCACGCGAATGCCGGCGTGCATTGCCCTGCTCGCTGTCCGCACAGGCGGCGCACTCCTGCTGATAGGCGCTGCAGTGGCAGATGTTTGCCGCGCTGCAGTCCACGTTGCTGCAGTAGCTCACCGGACCCGTGCTAGACGTGCTGGAGAGCAGCAGATGAGCTGGGAACAGCCCGCTGGCATTGCTACCAAGATGATGGTGATGGTGATGCTGATGCGGATGTGCATGTGGATGCGTTTGATTAGTTATAGTTGTGGACTGCTTGTTGTTGTTGTTGGTCTGCTGAGGATTGGGATTGCTGGGTTGCGCTGGACTGGGCTTGATATTTTGAATGAGCTTGCTGATGCCCGTTTTGGTCACACGCTCCAGACTGCCCGTAGAGTGCTTAATCTTGCTCGTGAAGCCCTCTCGTATGATCTGCAATCGCTTGGAGAACATCGCCGAGCGACAAAGGAAGGCTTCATTGAGCGATGTCTGCTTTTGTATGCGTTTCCGCACGCCCTCCTTTTCACGCAACCTGTTCCCCGCCATCAGATCCTCATTAAGCGAGCTCTGCTTGCGCAGAAAGCTGGGCATTGTCGCAGCTGGAGCACCAGTGAATTCACCCGCATTTGTTGGCGGTGTCGCTGTCGCAGAGGCGTGTTGATGAAAACTCGAAGCATAGCAACCGGTGCGCGTATAGAGACTACTGCTGACCCCACCATTGGAGCTGTTATAGCTGCTGACCATTTGAAAAGCTGAGGAATTAGACGGATCGCTCGACTGCACGAGGCTGTCGTCCTCGTCGCATAACGACTGCTTCTGTTTGATGAGCTTGGGTCGGCGGTTTAGCGTGCTGCCCGCACTGACAGTCGCTGTTGGGGAATGTCGGCCATTCAGTTGGAGTTGAACCTCTGGAGCGCTTAGAAGCAGGGACGCTGCAGCACTCGCTTTCGTCTCGCCGGGCAGCAGGGGACCACTCAAGCTGGGCACACTGGAGCGCGAGCGGACAATTTGACGAGGTGGTGGTTGAAGAATGCTGCCTAGGCTACGTGATTTGAGGCCAGCGGAGAGCGGCGGGTCGGGAAATTCATCAAAGTCCTCGAGGCGCCGCAATTCAATTGGCAGATCCTTGGCATCCTCATAGTCCAGGCTGCTGTCGTTCTTTGTGTCCTTTGAAGTCCATGAGTCCAAGAACCATGCATGGCGACGACCGCCTGCTAGTTTCTGCAAGTAGAGGAAATATTTTAAATAAGCTTTAAATTGCATCAAGAACAGTTTTAGCAGTTTGAAAATACAGCCAACACAAACAAAGCCTACTAAATATTAAGATAAAATTAATTTTTATATAATTTTTTTTTTTTGTCTTTAAATAAGTACACATTATTATTACCTGTATAGCGCGGCGAACAAAGCTGTAGCAGGACTCGCCCGGCGAGGATGAGCTTAGGCTGGAGCTGTCGCCATCTCCGGCGGAGCGACTGGAGTTGGTCGAGTCCTCTGTGTAGGCGTGATAGGGTGGCAGAAAGTCATCATCATCATCCTCATCGGAGTAGGAGAATGTGCGATTCTTTGGTGGCTGCCAGGGTATCAGCACATCCTGCGACTCGAAGCGTCGATGGCGTTGCTCCAGAGCCCAGACAGTGATGACAACGCGTCCGCCAATGCGCAGGATCCTCGCCAGTTCCCTCAGCGCGCGCACGCGTCTCTCTGTAGTGGCAAAGTGATGAACAACGGCCAGCGAGAGGACCGCATCGAAGCTATCGTCGCGAAAGGGCAACTCCAGATTGTCACACAGCGCCACCTGTGGGCCAACGAGAGCACAAAGTGATTATGAGCAAGGGGCTGTCGAGGGAAATATGGGTATAAGACCCACCCCATTACATTAAGCACAAGTTTCGTCGCCCACACTTTAAAAGAAAAGTGAAGAAATCACGTTGCACATCCCTTGAGCAACACCCACTCCCATCTTAGCCAACCCCACACCATCCGCCTTAAGCAGTTTCAACCCGATCTCTAAATAAAGTCGAATTAAGCAAGCAAAAACGGTTTATGCATTTTTATAGTGTCCTCTTATTAATTTCGCTTGAGAAAGCTCAAAGAGCGACACGTTAAAGTTAAGTTTATAGCAAAACATTTTACTTGCAGAATTATGGCTATAAATTATGGAATTTATACTTAAAGTCAGTGATATTTAGTTTTAATAGATATTTTCTGAAAATTCCTGCTACTTTCTGGAAGTTGAGAAGACAATATGTGCAAAATTTTCTTTGAAAGGTTACGACCAGTCGAAAACCAGATTTATTCGCTCGCTCGACGAAAATTGTCTGTTGGTTAAGTCAAGTTGGCACTGAAGTGCCACAACAAATACATAGCAGCGTTAACGTAATTTAGCCCAGAGAATAAGTTTCAGATGTGTTTTTGGAATCTGACCGAATAAACTGACCTGACCTAACTGTGGAACGGGTACTTGCAGACTTTTGCATTGCTTATTTTTGGATATGCATTTGCAAATACATCATTTATGTCACGCCCAGTGATGAAAGTATCAATAAACTCTATAAAACAAAAAAACGGACAGCTTTCAGACACCAAAAGCATGTATGGCTGTGTTCAATAATTTCTAGATTTTTTCAATTTCCATTTATATCCAACAGAAACTGAACAACCATCAAATTGCACATGCCTGTTAATAAATCATGTTAAACGCGACCAAGAAAATCTTCGAAGAGGTTGAATATAATACATAGCAGAGGTTTCTGTACTACATTCTCTTGGACTACTTCTTGATTCATATATTTTCAGTTCTTTTCCGCACGTACAGCGTGTATAATTTGTACGTTGCAATAATGCTGATATCGCCTCGTCTGTATTTGTGTAACTGCAAAAAGCGACAGCCTTGACCCGCCAACCAAAAAAAAATAATTCCCCTCTCTTCCTGTGCATGTGCAACCCAGGTACTTGGGGATGTCAGAACCAAAAACCCATGCAACAGACGTTGCAACTCAACTTGTGGCACAGCAGTTTTTAGCCGAAAATATCATTTAAATTAAGTATTTCTCCCTATAGCTTTCAGCTGCAAGAATAGAGGTCGTATTTTAATAACATGTTTGAACTCATTTTACAAATGATTGAGTATGACTTATAATTATTATTATTTTTTCTTATTTGCCTTAGAAAGTTCAAATAAAATGGCACAAGTTGCAAAATGTGCCATATGCGTTGTGCAATATAATTCCGCTGCTTGTACATATTACATATATTTTGTGGCCGCACCAAACATGGTTTGTTAACCACAAAGCAAACATTGTAAAAATGAAATGTGAATTAAACTATATTTATCGATCAATTCTGGTAGAGTTCTGGCATTTCTCACATTTATATAGCATTTTAATGCAGCGTCAGAGAAGCGAGGAAATCAATTATGCAATAATCAGGAGAAAGCAAACCGTAACGCATTTCTTTTTATACCCTGAACCCATTAATGCTCGCATAATTATGCATTCAGAAAATGCTTGCGGCTGCTGATAGAAATAAGATCAATATGAGAATATGGATTATATATGGACTATAACTCGGGTGTTTCTTATCCGATATTGATGAAATTTATGCAGTTGATCAATAATATGCATATGCATATTATGTATTCATTAGAAAATTCTGCCTTTGAAATTGTTGGATTTTTTTGCTAACGGAATTTTAATATATCGATATTCGATAAACGAAGGCAGTTATCGATAAAATAACGCAAACGGACACAAATAACGTGGACGGACGGACGGACAGACGGACATGGCTATATCGACTCGACTATTGATCCTGAACAAGAATATATGTACTTTGTGGGGTCGGAGATGCTTCCTTCTGCCTGTTACATACATTTGCACAAAACCATTATACGCTTTTTACCCATTTTTAATGGGTTCAGGGTATAAAAATGAACTGGCAACTTGTCTGTGCAACGGAATATATGTTAATAATCAGCAGAAAAGCTTTGTGCTGAATACGCTGCAGCCTTCAGAATATTAATATCCTTTCGGGAAAATTTAAAAGAGAAAACTGGACTGTCCTGCTTGTGGACATTGCTTATACGAGTTTGGCATTTGTGTAAAACTGCTTGTAAAAATGCAGCGCATTCGCTTTCAACTTTAGTGAATTGCCAAAGCGACTCACAGCAATTTATATATTTTTTTTTTTCATTTTTAACACGTGTTCTGGGTGCCATGAATGCATACGCTGACGTTTCTGTTTGCTCTTTATAAATTGTATTTATAGCAGTCGCCATTTTTACACACATACACACACGAAGACACAAGTATACGCTTTGTGGGTGTATAATGTCACAGTGGTCGGGCACATTATGGCTTTGAAATTTGTTTGTTGACAATTTTTCAATGCAGCTCCTCTGATGTCGTGAGCGTCAGGTGAAACATGTTACGCATACGCTATGTTGCACACTAATGAGGTCAAACCCTGGCGGCTCGAAAGGGAGACGGAAAGAGCAAGAAAATTAAAAACAACTGCGAAAATAAATATATATATATATATATATATACACATATAGTATGTATAATGGCATGTTTATCTGTACTTATGTACAATTGTTTGGCCTTCTTGGCCGCAGCTTATTTAAATGGTGCTTAAGCGAACCACTAAATAAAAACACTGGTAAAAGGATGCAGACGATTTTCAAGTGAACTCACGCGCTAAGCCAGGTAGGCTGCGCTCTTTGCCTGTATAGTTGAAAAAGAGGAAGAATATCTCTGAGGGCGTCACGTTATTTTATTTTTATCTTATTTGCTGTCTTTTTCTCAATTTTTTTGGATGCGTCATTTCGGGCAGCACGAGAATTTATGAGCCCTAGACTGCAGCAGGCTGTATGCGAGAGTGAATATGTGTGTGTGTGTGTGACAGTGTGTGTGCTATTTGCTTAATGCCTGCTGCATAGCTTGCTCCACTTGGCAATTTATTGCTTTACAAAATTATAGCAAATCAGGCCATGCACGAGTTGTAAAATCAAAGTTGCCTGACAGCAACTAAAAGTTTTCCTACCAGCAGATACATGTATGTATATGTCTGGTATATTCGAAGTAAAGTTAGATTGGGTTTTTCCCTTTTCGCAAAAGGAAACAGAGTAAAGCAGCAGCTGCACTGGCTTTCAGGTCACATGAGTCGCCTGTATGTTTTGCATTTCTGGTTTTTGAATTTATTTAACACAATGAACTCACAGTTTGCATTTGCAAAAAAAAAAAATAAGTTTAGCATACATTTCCTTTGCCAAATCATTCAATTGAATAATGCTTATGGCATTTTAAGACAAAAGAATTACTGCTGACATTTCTTATCGCTACCAAGTGATTAAAGCCTTAAAAGAATTACGCGTTTGTATGTTCGTGTTTTCCATTCAGGATATTCTTTTGAAGATAGTCAATAGAATTCAACTTAACAGGCGATATTCGACTGCTGATAACTTATCTCGATTTGTAGAAATAATTTATGATGTCCATCTATCGGAATAAGACCAAATATATCATTGAATCTGTGTAGATTTTAGGTCCAGTAAAAAGTACAAATAATGGTTATAAGAGGAAGACTGCAATTTTGTTCTAATATCGATTGAATTGAAAAGATAATGCATATAATTGTTATTAATGAATAGCACTTAAATGTCAAGGACTGTACAACTGTAACAATCGAGCAATCATAGCCACATTTCATTGCTGTCGAGTCAAGATAATGATAATGGGGCTGGGTATTAAATAAATTAAACCATTTATAGTAAATTGGATGCACTTTGCAGCATGTGGCATGTAACTAGCTAAGGTGGCAACCCTGGCCGCCTGCAATGTCAGGCGTCCTCGCTGTAACCGTTGTGTCCTCGTCGTCATTACATGTGAAGTTCAATCCCACGCAATACCAGCAAATGCAATTTAAATGCGAAAAATGGCTGGAACTAAAGCAAGCCGTAAGGGAAAAATGGTGCAATGAACGGAGTGAAGAATGTAGAGGGGATTACTTTAGATTTCTTAGAAAAAGGCATTTGTTGCCTGGCAATGGCACCATAAATAAGCGAAGTGAAATGAAACCAAGCATTTGTAATAGATTATTGCGAAAACTATTGCATCCCTCCGGGAACCAAGAGCTCGGTACAACTGGAGAGGGGCCACAATTTATTGTTGGCAGCTATAAAGAAGAGGAAATGTTGTGGGCTTTGCAACAACTACAATAGAAAAACCATAAAGTGAATACAATGCGCACTACTTCAATGCAAGCTTGCTAACGGGTATTTATACAAGAATTACGAGATATGCTTATTGCTGCAGTGACAACATTTTTAAAGAAATCCAATATATTTGAATTTTTGTGTGCAAATACTTTGATTCATAATTATAAAAACAACAAGAGTTTTTTTTATCAGTTAGTTAACGGTCTCCTAAATCTGTTATATAGTGACTGGACTGGACTGAAAAGGCCTTGAGAAAATTAAATGAAAATGTGTTTAAGTTAAAACAATAAACGGCTTCTGTTGCTAATTCCCAGTATCGATTCAATGTCGTTTTGGTTGCAATTGTACAAGCGTTGCAGATGCAGAGATGGCTGCACTTTATTAGTTATAATCTAATAACCAAAACTCTGTTCGCTTTATGGCTTCATTGCTGGCCATTGCAATTATGGGGTCATTAAAGCTCAGAGTTGGCTATTACACAGAGGGAACATGTGCAAATAATTTCAATGATAAGCATAATTTATGCGTTGCAATAAGGGCGACCAGAGTTAGCAGAACGCTCGACTGACCCATTGAATCCACTGTGTTTGCTTGTTCGCGCAAAATGGGTCAATTGTGTGGCAAAGAAAGCCAACAGACAGAGAGAGAAAAAGAGAGAGAGAGAGAGAGATAGAGAAAGGATAAACCATGAACTTTTGTTGACATACCAAGAAATATACATTCATGTAAGGGCACACTACCCATACCTGTAATACACACAATGGTCCAATTTCTCATGGTCCAATTTCTCAACATCAATTACAATTTCATTCCATGCATAACATTTCCACTCACCTCGCCACCCTTTTCATGTGCCACCTTGCCGAGGCGGTAGCAGCGATCGACGCCAATGGTGCATATAGCTGGATTGCATTGTGTAAGATAACGCCCACTGCCGCAGCCAACGTCACAGACCACCGAGCCCGGCTCCAGGTTGCCCAGAAATTGTGCCACTCGAGGCCGTACAGGTCCCGTGGGCTCCTCGCAATGCTCGTAGACATCATGGACGTAGGCACGTTCCAGAGCTGCCGAACGACCGCTGGCATCACTTGCTGCACTTGTTGTTGATGTTGGGGCTTTTGTTGTTGGCTGCGTCTTTGTTGTTGCCTCTGATGTTGCAGGCGCAACTGTTGCTGTTGTTGCGTAGGCTATTGTGGGCGATATAACCGTAGGCGCTAAATTAGATGTTTGTGTTATGCTCGACGCTGCATTTGTTGCAGTTGTTGTTGTCAATTGTTTGGTCATTGCTGCTGTTGTTGTTGCTGCTGCTGTTTCTCCTGCTGTGCACTTTTCATATGTCGTTGACAGGCAAGACGCATCTTTAAAAAATTATAGAAAGAGAGAAAGAGAAAATGAGATACAATATAGGAAATGTTTCTTAGTCACAATATTGAAGATGTGCTATATCTAATAAGATCCGCTCTCTTGTTCTTTCGAATTGATTTATTTAGAAGCTGGCTTACATTTTCGTTTGCATATTTCGACCGGTAAACAATTCCATTCGAATTGTATGAAGATAATAGAATTCATGGAACTTAAGCATACATATACTTGTGGGCTTATATGCTCATTAGTTCAAATTTAACGTCGCTTCACTTTCATAATGATTACTACACTATTAATGACCGTCACTTGTTGTCCCCCCGAATTTTCCAAGAAATTCGAAACACGTATTCGGTAACGATATGCACACTGCACTGTTATTTATAATGTGCCAACAATTTGTATAATTAATGCAATTCGGCGGCTTTATAGGAGCCATATACTCAAAACTTGTGCACCAATTGCATGTTCAAGAAAATGTACAATAGCGAACTTGTGTGTGGTTGTGTGGCTGTCGTGGTTGTTATTATGCCTGTTATTGTTAATTGTTGCTGTTAATTGTTGCTGTTGTTGTTGATTCTGAATGCATGACATAAAGTCATAAAATCATTACACCAACATCAGCAAAACCCACACAGAGAACTATTGCCAACGCCGTCATTTGGCAATTTGCATTGTTGTTGACATTTTATAACTGTATTTCCGGTGCCAGTTACCGTCAACGCTGCCCAAAGCCCATGGACTAATATTGTGAGGACCCTCAGGTTAGATGACTTTGTCGGCGCAATGAATTGCGTTAAATGGGGCGAAAGGGGGAAAGGAGCGCGCTGAATTGAGGGACGAGTGGTGGCTCCTACGCCTTGTCACAGGATGAGGTGTTGGGGTGGATGGGTCAGTGGCTACTATAACTACTACAACTACTACAATGGGTAAAGCGTGGGCACCAAAGCGCATTGGTGCTGCAAAATGCAATTATAATTGAAATTAGATTTAAAGCACATATAATGACAACAACAGGGCAGCGCTGCAGTTGATGGGAGTGAAGCGGCAAACAGCAGCATAAGAAGGAGTGTGTGTGCGTGGGTGTTAATGAGTTTATGCGCGGGCGTTAATAAGCAGAGCAAATAAGCTTTGAATGTGTTTTACGCCATTTTAATTGAATATGCTGGACTTTCGCTGCGACAGAGAGAGCAAGGATGAAAATGTACATGGCAGATCAATAAACATGTATGATATCTTATTTGGTTATGGACGTATTATCAAAATAATTCAAAAACTCAACTATGATAATTCTTCCTTCCGACTTGGATGAATTAGTCTTTTACTTACTTACGTACTTGCCTTAGTTCAGTGATGCGTTTAATTAAGCTGACAGAACAGAGCTATTAATCATTTAACTTTACTTTCACTGGAGCAATTAAAACTCTGAACAACTATAGCTAAGCAATGCATACTTCTTTTACCTGAATTTATCTTTGTAATTGAATATAAACTAGTGCTCTGGTGTGTTTGATTTTTTTTAGCGCAAAATAATTAATATCTGACACAAAACATATTAAATGAATATCTTCATTAGATGAGCGTAAAAATTGTATTGGGAAGGAAAATCTCGTTCTTTATATAATGACAACGGCAATATGTGTTTGTTTATTTATCTGATTCACTTTAATTTCATTATATATGTATTAAAAACTTCAAACTACCATTAGAATATGCTTAAATTTTCCATAATCTCCTCACCTGACACTACATTTTACCATATACATGCCATATTCTTTGTATTTTATGTTTCCTCTGTGTTTTATTGCTTTTGGGCGTGCTCTAAACATTTATTAATATCTTCATCTTGCCATCTATTCTGAATCTTCTGATACATATTGCAATATGAGTAGTAGTAGACGCACGCACACCGTGCGTATACATAATATTTTGTGCCTTGTAAATGTGCTTAGTGTTTTCTGTCGCTGTTGTGGTTGTTGTTGTTATTGTTGTTGGTGCTTTGTAGACACTCACCTTTTGTTAGGCCGTTGGTGCGCTGATAATTCGCATTCAACAACGCCGTCGACGTCAGTTCCGCTGATAACATACGATGCGGGCTGAACGCAGGGCGAGAAATGACTTTACGAGATTGCCAATAGGCAGAGGCTGTTTCTGCTGTTCCTGCTGTGCCCGCTTTTGCTGTTGCTGCTGCTGTTGCTGCTGCTGTTGCTGCTGCTGTTGCTTTTGATGATTATGTTGTGGACGGCGATGAGTAGGAGCGGAGAGACGACAACGGCGGCGTGGACGAAGCGTCAGAAAATCAATGTGCATGCATAATTTAAAGTCAGTTGGATGATGGGCCGAACGCAGGCGGCACTTGTGTTTTTAGAAAATGTCTCCGACTTCGGCTTTGAAATTGGCGTGCTATTATTTTTAGACTTTCCAACGCAGGCACGTTTTATATGATAATTTGGTCAATTTTGTTTTGAAATCTATCATTATAGCAACTACACGCCGTAATTGCTAGTGCTGTTGTTGCTGTTTGCTGGTGTTAGCTACTTTTGTTGTCGCTACTGCTGTGGCAAACGACACGGGCGCGGGCATGGACACGGACATGGACATGGACTCACGCTCGCTCACACACAAAATAGGATACACAAAATGCTTTTCACTGCTTCTGCTACTGCCTGTGCCTTTGTTGCTGCTGCTGTCAATGTGCCTGCCAAGCGACAGCCTGCCTCTGGCATATGACGTTTTCTTTGTCTGTGTGTGCTTGTGCGTAAGTCTTCGTATGTGTGTGTGTGTGTATGTGTGCGTGTGTGATTTTTTCCTTCGTATTGGCACTTTTCACTTGCACTTTTCATCCAGCAACTTTTCACATTTTTATTTCTTTTCTTTTTTTTTATTTATTAATTGCAGCCTTTTCATTTCACGTATTATTTCTAGGCCACTCGCTCTTGGCGCTTCAATTTCTTAATACAAATACTCTTTGTGTGTTCGAGTGTATTTGAGTGTGTGTGTTTCTGATTGTGTGTGTGTGGGTATGCGCGTCTGCTTTGCCGCTGCGATGTGTATATGCCATGAGTTAACGTCGCGTACTGGCCACAAAAGCACGCGCATATCCTTTTGTTCAAGGATGTTGTTGCCATGTGGATTGCATTCAGAAAGCTTTTGCCTATAGCTTGACGAAAGCTTTAACATACAGCTGTTGCCAGAGAGGGAAACCGTTTGTACGAAAATAACTCGAAAAAGAGAGGGAGAGAGAGAGAGAAAGATAGAGAGAGAGTGCGAGCGTATGTGTGCAATAAATGCAAATAGAGCAGTCGCCGCTGATGATCATTCCAATAATGTACATTTAAAATAACGACAAATTGTTAATGAAATTATGAAAGACCTTCATTTTGATAATGAAAGTTGGAACTGCTGTATGAAGTCAAGAAGGTAATAATGAAATTGCGAAAAACCTACTTAAAAGATACTGTGGGAGCAGCTTTTAACACTAACAATATTTTAAATTATATATTCTGAGTATCTTAGAAAATCTATAGAAAGAGACAGAGAGAGAGAGAGAGAGAGAGGATGTGAAATTGTATAAGGAATGGTAATAATTATACATTTAATATTAGATTTTTTGCTAAATTAGTTTAAGGAAATGAATGCTCAAGAATTATATTTCACAGCTTCACAAATTTGATTTCGAGCCATTGGTGGCTAAAAATAGACAAGCTCAGGGCAACTGAAATGAAAAGCTTAATCGCTTTATTTGCTTCCCCGCGATGGGCTGTAAAAATTCATGAATGAATCCCCCCCGAAGCAATTGAAGACACAAACAAAAACAAGTAGAAATAGAAATAGAAATAGAAACAGAAGCTTCGTCAAGTTTCCAGAAGAGTGAGGTAGCTAACCAAAATAGTCATATACTTTTCCTTACAGCACGCGAAAAATGGCACACGATTCTCAGAATTTAAGGAGCGCAGACTCTGCATTGAGTGCGACACGCTCGCACACTCCACAGGATATTCCGCTCGCCCGATTACTTTTGATGAATGAAAAGCTTTCGGTTTGGTTTGCTGCTGACGGAGCCGCATCCCCCTGAAACCACCTCTTGTCTTTGTCTATGGCAGGGCATATTGTGCTGTAGTTCCATAAAATAGGGGTCGACTGACGTTTTGGCTGCTGCTGCTGCTGCTGCTGCTTTGTGCGGTAAAAGCTAAGGCTGTTGTGGGTTCTGGCTTTTTGATTGGGTGCTTGGGTGGTTGGGTGGCCAACTGGTTGCCCGAGCGTCATATGGCTTTTTTTGTAAGCATGACTAATATAATAAAATGGGTAACGCGACTGTGGATATGGCGTCGAAATTTTTGGCGACATGCCAATGAGTTTAGCAAATGCGAGTTAAGCAGCCCGACGGCAGATAGCCTTAAACAAAATATGTATTATGCCTCGCTGCGGGGGCGTCGGCATCGAAATGTGTTGATGTCGTCACAAAAGCCTGGTGAATCATGCAGCCGGCAAATGTTTTGCTTGCCGTAACGCTTTTATGACCCACTCTTGGCATGTGACAAATGACAGGCAGACCCTCAGAAAGAGGACAACAAATACAATAAGCAGATGTCTCAATTGTTATTGTTGTAAAAGCTAAAGCACTGGACTGGGCATTACACGATATGTTGGTTAAAATTGTAAAAGTTTGGCCACTGGCTTTTTGGCATTAGCATGTGGGCTGTAATGATAATATGATAATCGAGTTTGCAATGGCAACATCTGCACTTATATTATTAATAAATATAGAATTCTACATAAATATATATTTATGTATATATATATATATATATATATATATATATTTATGTATGTGGCATTGGAAGTTTTGCCATTGCCTTTTGGCCTGGCACGCCTGGCATTCAACAAATGTACTATCATTAGTTATATTCCAGTCATAAATCATGCACACCCTGGCACAATATGTACTTATTCACTTGGAATGGGTGCATGGAAGAGGGTCAGAATATATGCAGGATGTGGACTGCACTGCTAATATTGTCACGTAGCAGAGCTTTAGACAGCCAAGTGCCATACACTTTATTCACAGCTTCAGTTGCTCGCCATGGGAAACAATTGATAGAAGTCCTGTCAATTTCTGAGCACATTGGTGCAATTAGCACTGCTTTGAATATATATAAGCAGATAAACTGCAAACAACTAAAAAAATATTTAAGCTTATTATTTCTCTCTCAAGTCAGTCCGATTTAAATAATCATACATTTCTTAAGAGATTTAAAGATTCTTATAGGCACAAATCTAGTACATTTTACATACGAGACAATTAAAATTTAATTAGAAAATTCTGCTAAAAATTATGTAAAAACATACGCAAAAGCAAATACAAAATACGAACACATTTTGCTTGTTATCTCTGATTTAAGACAACAGCAAATTGTGCGCGCCTACAAGAAAAACAGCTCAGAAGCAGCCGTTTTATATCCCTTTCTCTCTCTCACTCTGTTCGGCAAATGGAGTGCAAATGATGGAGGAAATACGCGAAAAATAAGAAGCAAGGAAAAGCCTGTACACAGTTATTCTTGTTTTATCTGTGCTTCTCGCCCCAAATAGTATGCAACACAAATTTCAGCAGCATAACACGTACTGTTTGCTCCTTGCCAGATAAAACTTGTCGGCATAACTTAGCTGCGGTTTGTATTCACCACGCAGTAGCGCGCTACCCCCTACCCTCATTCAAATGTGTAATATTTGGCGCGTGGCGCCAACGCCATTTGGATTTGGATGGTCGCGTGTTGTTGACGGGCTTGCAATGTTGCCAATGTTTTATTTTTCTTTTGGCGGTCTATTTGGCAAAATTCACATAGCTCAAAGTAGCTATCTTGTTGCGCATTCTCTCATGCGGCATGGTCAAGTTTCTGGGCGGACAGCGAAGGCCTGACGTCAGCAGCACACACAACACAACAAAAATAACGCCAACCAACTTCGCCCTGCTTCAAGGCCAAACAATGGGCGCCAGCTCCAGTGTCGCATGACGTAAAAGAATATTGAGTTTTCTTTTCAAGCGGGGCGTCTTAGGCGAAATTTCTTAAATAGCCAATTTACTAGTCACGTGTCCATAAAGCAAATTAGACTTACCATTAGAAAGCTTTCATTTGTAAGCTTTATATTTAGCTAATCCACAAACCAAAAACGTCAAAAGTTATACATTTAGAATAGGCAAAACTACAAGGGCGGATTACAAGTAAGAGGGGGGCCAATAATGGGGCCCAATTATAATAAGTTAATTAGTTAACTTATATTAAAATAAGATTATGATAAAATGATACGATATCAATCTAAACGCGTAGTGTCTAGTACTAAAATATAATAATAATAATGTTCAGTTTGCATCGTTACTTCTTAACATATTATGGAAGAAATCAAGAGCTCCAAGACCTCCTTCCTACTTGCCCCACTAAACACTCATGGATAGTAGTATACTCCAAATAATAATGTTAATAATCAAAATTTAATTATTATTATACCTTTTTAAATTATTCATATTAATGTCTTAAATGGCTTTTAGTTACTGGTTCGTCAAATATTATGTTGAATGTTTTTAACAATTAGATAAAAGAAGTTTACTGAATGCACTTTCTTGGCGCTTTGACTAGAGTTGGAACGGAAGTTGAGGTGTGCTGCCAAAGATAGGAGATCCCACAGACGATCCGCTCAGAATCGGGTTATCTTGCTGTGCTCTGGCGAGGGCGGCAAGGAGCAGACGGACGAGCGGGAAGGGCTCTGCTGTGGACGCGGTGGAGGACGTTGCGGATTTATGTTGGCATTAGCCTGGCGTAGATTGGCAAAGAATTGCTGGCGTCGTGGACCGCCGCCGCGCAAGGGCAGCGTTGGTATCTCGCTGGGCGACTGATGATGCATCTCCTCCTGCGAACAGTGCCGCATAGCGGGATTCACGCACTCGTACACGCTCTGCAAGAGGAAAATATCAGGTGGCTGCAGTGTGGCAGTTAAGTATGTACTCACCTGTTCCGAGGAGTACTGATTGTTCTGGGCAAAGGCGAGGGAGGTGAGCGAGGGCAGCGCCTGGGCAATATCCGAGCGCTCAATGCCGCGCACAATGAGAAACGTGCGTGGTATGAGAATACCAACGAGCACCGCCCATCCACTGGCCTGTAATCCTAGTGGAATGGCGGCATCCCGCCACTCATCGCCGAAGAGCGACAAGGCAATCCACACGCTCCAGATGATCAGAATGAGAACAGCGCCAATCACGATCAAAATGCCCTCGCGATAGTTGCGCTGCGATCGATAGATGAATGGCACAAGGGTCACCAGAGAGCAGAGCAAAAGGAAATCATAGGCTAGAAGACCCCAGAGCCAGCGACCGTAGTAGATGTTCTCGCAGGAAACGCTCTCCGAGGCCATGTTCATAACCACGAGCAACTGCACGGACATGCCCAGCTGAACAAAGACGCTAAACAAACAGATTACGGCCTGAATATATCCATTTACGTGGGACAGAAACCCGCCCTCGGAACCAATGGAGGCTAACATCACAGCGCGACAGAGCAGCAACGAGAAGACAAAGCAATAGACGAGCGTCATCATAAAAACTCGTACGGCACAGAGAGTATTTAGGGTGTTGACATCTTCGAAAGTCACATGCGAGTTGCGTTGCTCACCCACGTACTCCATGGAGAAGGGCACAAAGGAGCAGAAGACCAGAATAAGTGATAGCAGTAGCAATATAGTCGTCACTGGGTTGCCCTCAAATACATCGCCTAGGGAGATGCGCACCACAATGAACACTAGAACAGCCAGCGTGGCAATTAGGCCAAGTATAGCGGCTGTTAAGCCCGCTGCCACCCACGTGTCCATCTTGATGCGCCAGAACATGACGCTCTCTCCATCGAACAGGAACGGATGCCGTCGATTGTCGCCCGGTGTGTACTGGCAATTAAAGACCAATCCAAACTTAGTCTTCAGCTCCAGGCTGGTGTGATTGTCACGATTGTAATGATAGTAGGTTGTCACATTTGTCACGAAGTTCTGCGAAGCGATCTCGCGAAGCTCCATGCGTGACTCGCCTGTAATTACGTCCACAGAGTTCTGTTTCTTTTGGTACATCTGAAAGGTCATCGAGGTGGACAGCTTGCGCATGCGCAACAGCGAGAGCAGCTCGATGGTATCATGTTTTCGGCGATACTCAGGTGTGCGCCAATCCTCGATAAAGTTGAGAAAATTAAAACAGCTCTCTAGCACATACAGATCCTCGTCTCGCTTGCAGTGCTTGGACAGCGAGGCGCGTAGCCAGTTCATCAGATCCACAATAGGTCTGGCAAATGACAGAACTCGCGATGGAAGCACACTTTTCCCAATGAGTACCTCATCCAGCGTTGTGGACATTGCATCCAAGTCAACCGTCCGCAGCTCAATTTCATTCTCCATGAGTATAAATGCTTTGTTGGGAAGTTCTGTAAGTATTGAAATAATATAAATAAATAATATAATTGTAATTGGATTACGTGATCCGCTATTTATATTAAATGAAACTATTTTCAATGAATTTTAGCAGTAAATTACCTTCCAAAAAAGCATGATCAGTACGCTCTGTGGGCACGGCGAAAACTGTGCTGTTCTCCTTAAAGTGATTGCTCATCTTGTTGCCGAATAGTATGTAAATATTATCGTCACTCTTGAAATGCATGAGACACATGTGCTCCTGCTTGGCGGCATTCATGAACTCATTATATACATCCAAATTTTCGCTTATTATCTCCACAGAGGCTATCTTCTCGCCCCAGGGCATCTGATGTAGTAGGTGCGCCACTTTGGGAAAGAGATGGGCACGCGTTGTGGGTATAGGCCACACATTGTACTCTAAATCCCTGATAATGGGCTCGAGGCGTTTATATAGATCATAGTCAATGAATATGCCTATTGAGTATTGTGTGCACTGCTGCAAATATTGCACTTCCTGTATGAGCAGATTCTCGGCCAGACTGGCATTATCTATGCTGATGGCACGTATGCCTGTGGGAGGGAAAATTGAGATTAGAAGAAATTTCCAATTCAGATTTCAAGTCTTACACTTACCAATTTCAAAGTCGGCTGATATAATATTTGCTTGATTGACGCGATTGATGATAAATAGCGCAGAAACAGGATCGCTGGTTAGAACACTGAGCATGACATTTCCTTCGATGACCTGCACTAGCTCCTGCTGCCTGCGCATCACTTGCTCCCCATTCACACTCGGTACGCTCAGCTGCAGTCCATTGATGCAAATCTCTGGGACCAAACTGCCTGCGGCAGTTGTGCTACTGTCGTCAGTGCTGCTGATTCCCGCACTGCTGGCAATATTCTCCGTTGTGGAGGATATCAGTGGCGCTAGGTGCTCATAAGTGCTGCTGGGCTCATTGGTTGTCGGTGGCACAGTGGTGGTGCTGCTGCTAGTCGGTTGTGGTTTTGTGATGCGCAGTGGTGCTGACTTCTTGCCAGGTTTGCTATCCACGATTACACCTGCACCATAACAATGAGCTATACAAATTGCTGAGATGAGCAGGTAGAATATCGCTGCAAAGAATTGAATAGGTGAGTTGTGTACAATTTAAATTAGTTATTAAGAAATCATAGAAATTGTACAGAGCGGACTAGCAGCCGAACCATGATATTCTTCTGATTCTACGCACGGAACAGTATTTTTTATGCTTGATTGATCCAATTTAAGCTAGATGATATTGTAATTAAAATCATTCATAATAATTAAGTTTCCAAGTTTTTTTTTGAGTTTGGTCGAAATTAAAAAAGAAGCTTATAATTAACTATCAATCCTTGCTGTTTGACTAGACTTTGACACTGATATAGTGGTAAATTTGTGACATAATAAATTTTACTAACATATCTGGGGATACAGTATCGAATCTAACTATTTGCTTGTGCTTCCGACTCGTTATTTTAACTGAAACTCACCCAATTTTGTTGGCGATTTCCATTCGCGCTGCCAGAAACTCATGACCTTTTCCGATATTGTATTTTTATATATTTAATTTGATAAAAATCAGTCAACTATTTGTTAACTTTTTGTCGATTTTCTGCAGCGCTTAGCATTTATTGACAATTATCAGCATTTTTTTCACTCAATAAGTTGACTATAAAAATAAGACAAATTTAAATTTGCGGATATTAATGCAGAAAAGAAAATAGCATTGTTCGATCGAAATGTGCCGTAGAAATGGTTTTGCATTTGCCATCGCTTTGCCTTCGGACTCTTTGGGAGAGTGTTGTACTTTAATCGCATTAAAAATTGTCAGACCAACACAGAGACACAGACGCACACACAGGCACACATAAAGCTTTGGTTTGGCCTGGCACAGTTCTTTTCCAGCTTTTCCCACTTTTCGCCCGTATCAGTGCAAAGTAATGCGGCGGCAAAAATTTCAGTTTTTCATATTTGTTTTTATTCCATTTCAAATGGCTAACAGAGAATGCGAAAGGCATGCAAAGCAAAAAGAAAATCAATAGGTTCTACTTTCTGCGGAAATTATTATATGCTATGCAAATTGGTTTGTTAATAGTGGCACCGTTTTTCCATTTCTTTATATGCTATTTCACTTGAATCGATTCTTTTCAGCATTTTTCAAAGGCAAGTTTTTATACATCACACGTATGATCTGCAGCTGCGCTCAGTTTTGGTTTAACTAAAAAAAAAAGAACCGAAAGTCAAATCTAAAATGGAATGCTTCAGCGATTTTAGGGTCAATTAAATGTTTGTCGTTTTATATTTGCCCAGTGAAGTACGCAGTCATAGCACAACACAAAAACTGTTCGATTTACGTATATTTTTATTTTATTTGTATTTGTGTTCGACTGTGTTGCTTGTGTTATTTGCAGATAGCCATTCAATTTGCGTTGCGACTGTCAACGGGTGCAGCTCTGCTTGCAACTGC
Source organism: Drosophila setosimentum (assembly GCA_035043505.1). Lineage (NCBI taxonomy): Eukaryota > Metazoa > Arthropoda > Insecta > Diptera > Drosophilidae > Drosophila > Drosophila setosimentum. The sequence continues at coordinate 7,342,257 of JAWNMY010000001.1, forward strand.
AACTACTGCGTCACGACACATATTGTTAACAAACCGAGTCGCTTTGCAATTATGTTGTATTTATTATTGTGTGTGGCTTTTTTTATATTTTGTCTGTTTTCTGTTTTTCTTTTGGGTTCCCGACTTTTTGTTCAGCCACCCCCGAGCAGCGATGTCGCGCTGTAATATTTTGCACCTGTTTCGCTTGTTTTGTTTTGGGCAACTTGGCTTAGGCCGATATGTTCGGCACGGACCCGTCTGTTGTTATGGTAATGCGCTCAACTGTGAGCTCACTCGATTTGACAGTTGAGTGAAAATATTTAATAATTACAAATATCAACATTAAGTGACGTGTTTGAGTAATGTAACCCCTTTTGGTCGGACTACCTGAAGTTTGAAGTTCAAACATTGGTCATTACAATTAGGCGGCTGATTGAAGCAGGTTTTGAGTTACACACGCACACACAGAATTCTTGTTGGGGGTTATCATCGAATATTGATGTTTTTGGCTGTGGGTGTAAAATATACAATTCAACGTTATGAATATAGCAAACTCTAAAATATTTATAGCAAATTTTTAAAAAATAAAACTATTCAAATCAAACATTAGTTAAAAAACAAAACATTCTAAATGAGGGAAAAACTATTTGTTTTCACTTAGCAACCGAATAGCAATCGTAAAACCCTTGAAAAGTATCTGTGATAGAGTGAAAAGCAAAACAGCTTAAAATCCCCATTTGTCAATGATAATTAAGGAAAACAGTTTGGCTGATGCGTTTCTGGTTTGCAGTGTTTGTATAACACTTTTAATTAATGCCAACACATAAGCAACGAACAGTAGCCCAAAAATTGCATTTGCAGCTAGTCAAATCACTTGGCCCTGAGTCCGTTGCCATTGCATAAGTTTAATTTAGCTATTGTCCGTTCGACCGGCTGTCTAACTGTCTAAATGTAATTACAGTTTTGGCAAGCGTTATATCAGCTGATTGTTCTGGTCAAGTGCGCTTGAGCGAATGTTCAATTTGTTTATGCAATTTTCAGAAGAGATTTGTGATATGTAACCAATTTACAGTAGGTAGCACACAAGCAACGGCACTCTGTTAGTCTTGAACTCAAACGATTAGTCATTCACGCGACCACGTCCACGTCCATATCTCAACTGTTCTAGCTGCAGCGCTAGCGGTTCCAAAACAGCCGTAAGCCCATAAAAATGCAAGAGCTGTTAGTAACTGGGTCTGAGAGCGAGACTGAGGATGAGGGTTGGTGCATCCACTCATGCTCACTCACTCAGTTATTCACTCATTCATTCATTCACTTAGGATTGTAATTATGCATAGTTTTCTCGGTGTCAGCTTTTTGTGACATATACTTTGTGCTTATTTTGCAGTCAATATAATATGCAGTGATTAGTGACACCGATGAACCTTTTCAACCATGTTGCTTGGTATTATATGGGTCAGCTGTAAGCAGCTACTTATCAGGCATCGGAAATGCCTTTGAATACAGTTGTCAAAGTTGTTATGTTTGCCTTAGGAAAATGTTATTACCAAATTGATATCAAACTCAACAACAGTATGAAAATATATAATAAAATCGATGCGATATGATTTTGTATAACTTGTTTTTAATTATTTCAAGTATATTCAGTTAAAATGTTTCCTGATGCAGTTAAACTAAGTCACGAATCTAAAAAATTTCTTGTAATTAAAAATACCCAAATGATTTTTTTTTTTTGTGTACCTGGACGGCATCGCGTTTCTTGGTACTTTACATTAAAATTTAGTTCGCTCCAGAAATGTAAATCATAACAGATTTTTGCTCTCAGGGTAAATTCAGTTGGATTGTTGTCTTGGTATTAAGTAATTGATATATCTAACTGGAAAATACGCATATACCACGTAAATTACTGACCATCGCCGGCACCTTTGTTAGAATGATGAATTTGCTGCTTGGCTCGAGAGGAAACTATTGGAGGACGCGCTGTGGCGTTGCCACCTAATGTATCTACAGATTCATCACCATCACTGAACGAGGACATTGAATCGGAGCTGCAATCGAAATTATCAATTTCGTCCATGCTGTCCACAGGGGTCTCCAGATCACCGTCGAGGGCAGTATGTGTATAAACTACAGCTTTTGCATTGTTGTTGCAAACAGGGCTTGTCTTTTCGCATAAGCCCGTTTTGGAAAGTTCCATGGGAGAAGTGTATATTGGCATCTCCTCCTTCAGATCATTTACTTGCATCTGTGTGTAAAAGCGTTGTATATGCCCCACCACTTCACGTACACCCAGCTCCGTGGACTTCACATTAACACTTTGCGTGGACGAAGATTGATGCTCCTCCGTCGGATGCTGGTGTGATGACTTGGAAGTGCTGCAACATGCACAAGGATTCTGCCCCCTAACGCATTCATTCGCCACTTTTATCTGGTTGCCGTGACCCGTCTTTGCAGCTGTGAACTGTTTGCCAGATTTGACATTCTTGAAAGCAGTTGGCAGTTTGGTAACTCTGGAGGGCACTGACGTCATGTTGAGATTAACAACGGGAGTTGGTGCCACTTTTGAGGATGTCTGTTTGCCGGATGTTAGCTTCTGTTGCTGATAGAACATTTTATCGTATTCGGACTTCATGCACAGGTACCGAAAGTGGCGTTTGTTTTCCTCCCCATAGTGAATTACCTCTGCGAAGACAGATTTGTAAGGACAGTAGGATGGACATATGCTGTGTATATTATTATGTGTGATTAAATGTTAATATTGCATTCTAGTTGGATTGGGCGTGGCCCAAAAATTTATTGCCTCTTTGAAAGCAATATACCCTTCAAATTTGGCGAATCTAGCTTTTAAATTGCGTGAGACTTCTGGTTTTGTCGATTTACTCCATCAGGTATATCAGATTTGGGAAGCGGAATGCGCGTGGACATAATTTTTTTTTTTTTTATCGATACTTAAAGGAATTTATCGGTAATGTACCTTCCACGTTAGATGACGGATGACATAATCATTTCCGATTTTTATGGGCGGGAGTCTGGAGTGGCATATTCCGACCTTTGATAAACATTACCACAAACCGAAAATAAAACAAGTAAGAACCCAGTTATTAAATATATTCTATTATTATTGGCAAATTCCCCTTTAAAAAGATTTGCACCAAAATGCGAGCAGATCTGGCAGCGCCCTCTCCCGACAAATACGTGAAACACGCAATACACAAAAAAACATATTGGGCTCGCGTCGATTATCATGCCATCTCTTTCTCACACATACGCTCGCATAATTAAGCATAGAGAATTTGCTGGCGGCTGCTGATAGAAATGAAATCAATATGAGAATATCTTTTCGACTAAAACTTGGATGTTTCTTATTCGATCTTTACGAAATTTGGGCAGTTGATCAATAGTATGCATATGCATATTATGTATTAATTATATTCTGCCTTTAAAATTGTGACATTTATTGTTATCGGAAATTTAATTTATCGATATTCGGTAATCGAAGGCAGTTATCGAAAAAATAACGCAAACTTGATCTGAGAAATCTGAAACTTGATACGAGAACCTATATTCCAAATTTGAAGTCTCTAGCTCTTACAGTTCCTGAGATCTGCGTGTTCATACAGACGGACATGGCTATATCGACTAGACTATTGATCCTGATCAAGAATATATGTACTTTGTGGGGTCGGAGATGCTTCCTTCTGCCTGTTACATACATTTGCACAAAACCATTATACCCTTTTTACCTAATTTTTATGGGTACAGGGTATAAAAAAAAATTTGTGCGTTAAAACTGTGGGAGATATGTGGCTTTATCGATGTGTGATTATCAATTGATCTTATCAATTTCCCAGCCTCCCAGTGGAGGAGAGTATAAAACGAACTCATTTAAAATCTTCAATATGTTGAGTAGAGGGTGTTATTGTGGTTCTGACAAACGTTGTGGATGTAGTACTTACTGTTAGTAACTTCATTCTGTAATTTACTTAAATAGTCATTGGACATCTTCAGTTCATTTGAAAAACGTTCCATTTTGCCAGCCAAATCGCGAAAATTTCTGTTGACTACTTCGGAAATTGTAGTCTGGTGGGTGAAATCATGAAAAGGGGAAAGATATAAAGCATTAATTTTGATTACTTACTTCAACGGCCCTTCTCACTGTCTTGCGTATAAGGTCAAAGAACTCTTCGGGATCTTCATCTATCTCCTCATCCTCGGTTACAGCTGGAGGCTGCATGCCACCACGCTGATGACCTTGTGCAAGACGCAGTTGTTGCTGTTGTTGCTGCTGCTGCTGTTGTGGCTGTTGTTGCTGCTGCTTATGCTTCATATTCTGAGGTGAATGATGATGCATATTGTTATTGCCCGGTTGATTCAACTGCTGCTGCTGCTGATGTAGCTGATGCTGCAACGGATGTGGAATCTGTTGAGTATGATGTTGATTTGGTCGATGCGTATGCATATGTGGCCGACGTCCATTAATTATGCCATGCTGTTGATTCTTATCGCAGAGATCGATTAGATTATCATCCATTTCTGTATTTGGCGCATACACTGTGCGGTGAGTCATTTGTAATGGCATCGGCTGGACATATGGATGAGTGTGAGAATGTGGATGTGTTTGACAGTGTGCCTTTTTGTCGGCAGCCACAAAGTTCACTTTTGGCTGGTGGTTAGCCGGAAGCTGGCGAGCCGTCGGCCTGATGCGACGATTGGACATTGAATCATTGGATATCGCCTGGGTTTGCACCGGCAACTGGGCTGTCTTCGAAGTATGAGTCAGTACCGCACTAGAAGTATTCAACGGTACGTTTGTGGTGATATAATAATCGTTAGCAGTTACATAGCTGCACTGGGTGCGAGTTTCTCCCTTGCGGCAAGAGGCAACACGCATTGTTGCTGTCTTGGTCATGCCTGGCTGTGGGGCAGGCGGCAGTCGGGCCGGTTGCATAGCATCCAGTTTGGTGCCATATACCTCTTCAATGCCCTTACGTCGATTTGTGCGCACCATTCTACCAATTTGCCTATGTAACTCAACCACACCGCCAAATACAAAATGAATTCACAATTTCACATGCAACACGAGATTCAAAGTCGTATTTTCACCAATGACCACTTTTATGACTTGGTTGATGCACAATTTTCTTGTTGCTTGTAAACTAAAATAATAAATGTATAAATTTTTATTGTCTTTCAATTGTATATATCCAACTGATGGTTAAGGAAAAATGATTTGACTGTGTTTCATAGTCATCGCCAACTGAGATGTCTACACAAATATTTTTATTTGTTACACATGACGATTACAGATAAATGTCTAGACAAAATTCCTCAGAACAATAATTTATTTGGAAACACCACATTTTATGGAAAATATTATCTTATACATTAAGATTTAAGAAGGATTACAAATCTCATTTTTTACAGGGGAAATACTCAAACTGTAATTTTCAACGAATATATCAAGAAATATATCATGTCCTATACTCCTTATCATGTATCAATTATTATTTTAAATATTTAAATATATTTAGCTAAGATTTTCTATGTGTCTTATTCATTATTGATCATTTTAAAATTTATTAACTTATTCATTTAAGATTGGTGACATTTGATAAGCCAATGACATAAGTGCAGGTTCAATGTTTGTTGCCATTTTTCTTGCCGGAAATGTTTGTTTGCTTTAACCAAATCAAAATGCTAATGAGCTGCCTTGGTGCAGCACTGATTGCGATGATTAAAGTGGTTGCGCGCTTGGATGCCTGCCAGTGAATTGCTTATACAAATAAGTATTCACAAATATGTACAATATTCTCTCAGATTGTTTACCTTTGAACCTTCATGGTGTGTATGGATTTGGATGCCTTTAAAATATGAATGGCAGCCTAACTGCTACATTTTTTATAGCAAGACTTTAAGGCAGCCAAAATCAGGATACAGATGCCTAGTACACTTGATTTAATTTTTCCATTTTCCATTTTATATTTTTTCGGTAAATTGTCAGTTATAGAGCCTGCTGCAGCTTGACCTGCTTTTCAAATCAAAAACCTCCCACATGAGGTACAATTTTGATACTTTCCTCATTATGCAAATTTGCCATAAAACGTTTTCAATGCTGGGTAACTTCAGATCGCCGCACTATCAATTATCTTTGATTACAAGCAAATATACTACATACATACTGCAATGTAGTTGGCAAGCTGTGTTGCAATAAGCAAGTCCAGAATACGCGCAAATGCACACTCAGTCATACAGGGACTGCACGGAGGTATTAACACATATTTATAGCGTACATTTATTTATAGCTTCTTTATTTTGTCCATAAGCTACAAATGTAAAAGTTCTATATGACTCTTCCAAATATTTATTATTAAATGAAAGCATGTTATTACATATACAATAAATAAAACAAATCCTAACTTTACATTTTTTTTTTATATTTTTCTTATCTTTAGTATTTGTATTTGGTCAAGTAAAAATATGCAAAGGTAATTGTTTTTAATTAAATTCGAGGCTTTACAATTGTTGCCATACATCCGAGTATACATACATAATTCGGTAATTCGGTTAAATTCATATATTTACTATTTCAATTGTTCAGTTACTAATTTTATTCAACGTAACATATACGTAACATACCCATAAACATATGCACAGACATAGAGAATCGCATTCTGCACTGTCAACGACAGTCAACACTCTGATAACATATGCTTTGCATATGGAAATCTGGGCTACCACTGCGGCCAGCAATTGACTGAATGTTGAAGTGGACTCCATACTGCAGTTGAGCACAAATGTGTCTGTGTGGGTGAGTGGGTGTCTGTTGCCTTGATATGAACTTCTCGGCACAATTGTTCATTGCAATTGCATCGTTTTGTATAACGTCATCAACATTATCATCATCAGCAGCAGATTGGAAATTAAGTGTTCTTTATTTGCTTATTTGTATGTGTCAGTTGCAGTTGTTTGTGTTTAAGTATCTGACCACATATTGTCCTTGCACTGTTTCAATGCTCCTTATTATAATCAGCTTGGGGTCCTTAAATGAATTCATAATGTACTTGTCTTGTGGGTAAATTAACGGTTGATGCATAGCTCGGCCATTTAAATGGACATAACTCATAAGCACTCATAAATAAACGTTACACTTAATTTTATGTGACTAAATGGGCATTAAACCAGATTAAGATTTAGACTCTCTAGATGTTTACCATGGCAAGCTAATTCCATGCGCATTACGCATAAATCTAACAACTGCGAACAAATTTCGCGTTGTAAGTTTTAAGCAAAGAAAATAAATACGTTCATAAATAAATATGTATTTATGTACACATTTTCATAATACGAGCATGCGGGCCAATTAGCAGTTAGAGACAGAGCATGTTTAAAAGTATTTTACAGATGCATAAATTTGTCAGCTGTCACCAAGATCAACATATTTTCCTCGTAAAACACCTACGCCGCATAACGTCTCAAAATTTTATTTATAAATAATATTACTGTGAGGTTATTTAAAAAACTCTAAAGATATATATATATGGTATTTATGATTAATTAATTTAATTATTTTTTACCGATTTAAAAATTGTATGTAATTATTAAAAATGGAATTCATTTGTATATAAACGATGGAAGATATACAAAGTTATACATATTTTCTTGAATATTATTTTTTCATGCGTAGCCAGCTAGTAAATAAATCCACGCGTTGAAATTTTTTAATATAAGCGCTTTTTATTGTTGTTAGTCGGTTGTTGAAAACATTCCCACTTGACAGGCGAACGTGATGAGTGTCTGCGTCGCTGAAATTGTTGTCTCATTTCTCTATGCAGTGTGCTTTATGACTAAATGAGAGTAATAAATAAATACAACAGCAATAAATTTGCCTGCAGATATTGATATAAAACAACAAAATATAGCTTATTTATGCGATGCTGCAAAACTTTTCAAACATGTTCGAATTCAGTTTAAACTCGATATTCATAAAAGCAGCTGTTGCCATTTTATATGCAATAACAAATGGCTCTGTTCGGATTTGATTGTTGGCGATTATTTGTTTTCTGATGCCTTTTTGTCATGCAATCACAATTAACAACAAAACAATACCAAGAACTTAAATAAACTCAACTACATACAAACATAAAGTTTATTGGCTTATGCCTTGTCTTTCGATTTTCCTTGGAGACTGATCTCCTTTTGTCTTTTACTTTACGCATTGGTATTTGGGTCAAAAAATTTACGTCACTCAAATCAATTAAACTCATAAATTCGAATGAATGTTCTTGCATGAGTTTAAGAACAGAACGATGTACGAAATATTTCAAAAGCACATGATAACAATTTATTGTTTACTTAAAATGTTTACGATCAACAACAATAAAATGTATAATTAGGGAGAAAGAGCAATAAAAAACAGAATTATTGCTTATTTGCTTAGGTGCCAAAACATATAATAAAAGAGAATTTCTTTTTGATTCTGAGTTGAAAACAAAATTTGTTTTAGCCATAATGCAATTGTAGCTTTAGCCGTTCTTGATTGCTTAGTTAACAGTTAACAGTTGATAAGAAAGTTTATTATAAACGTTAAGCACAATGTTGCTATGCTGAAAGCTTTTTGTTGCTAAGCAGTATTTTGCTGGTCAGAAGCAAATGTTGTCGACAAAATAGACGACTTAATAAAATGCCAGAATTATTACAAATATTAACTGAACACAGTACTTAAATTGATAATGTGTAATCTCATTATCAAGCGCAGTGGCAAGGCACTGACGTGCAACATTTAAGCGCAACGGCAACATCTTGACACGCAACATGTGCGAAAAACCAGTGGGGCAACATAAACAAAAAACAGCTGTTTGTGCTGCCGATTCAATTTTTGACGCCGGCAAAGCTTTCTGAAGTGAAATCAAGCAGCGCATGGCGACGTCGACGCTGCACAGTGGTCCTTAAAGATTTGATACGTTGCACAATTTGTAATTTATAATTGCTTAAAGTAACTAATTATAAATTTCCATAAAATTTAAAAAAAAGAAATATAAATATATATAAATATAAATATATATATATTTGTATATAAATTAAAGATTTTTGTTTTTAAATGCTTTAACTTAACTTAATAAATCGCCTAATTAGCTTCAAGTATATTGTATATTGTAACATATTTTCCCATCTTTATATATACTTCAACAAGTGAAAACTGACTAATACTTTAGAATACATAGATGCATTTTGTTTTATTTTGTTTTTTAAGAAAACTAAAGATAAATCTACAATTAATATTGCTAATTACGTCTTTATTTATTTACGACTCGATAAAGTAAAATTGACAACAAACTGTTAGTACAAGGTGTTTTGTTCAACTAGTCCCAGTGTGCGTTGACGGCAACAGCAGCAGCAACAGCAGCAGAAAACAGGAAAATCCGCACGACGATGCCACACACAAATTCAGTTCAACGTGAAATTGTGAATGAGATAGACGGCGAATTTCTTAATGCTGCGTGTACCAAAAGCGGTCAAAAAACGAAACGAAATATCGCGTAGAATTATTCGTAATCGGTACAACAAATGAAACGATTTTGTGTCTTATGTTGCACAGTTGAGCTGCGCTGCGACCATCGTCAAATGGAAGACAACTGCAAAACGGAAGGACAGTTGTCGAAACCAAATTGAACGAAACAAGATCAAGATTTATGCACGCGCTAAAGATAGTTAAAAACTTGAAAAAAAAAAAAATAAATTAAAGTGACTAAAAACAGTGTCAATATCTGATCATTGTGCAGTATTTTGAGTGTCAACTTAACGATTTGCAATACGCTGCAAAAAAGGTTAACTATTAATTGGCCAACTCGTGTGTGCATCTTTGAGCCTCAAAACGTGCGGCCGCAGACAGACGGACAGCAGACAGGCAAAGTGACAACAGTTGCAGTGGCTGCAATCGAGTCTCAAGTGATATCAAGTGAAATTGTCGTGCCAGATTTGCAATATTGAAGTGCAATTTACAACTTGGTCGCGCAAATTGGCGGCGCTTGGTTAACACTTTTACAACAAAGCCAAAGCCAAAGCCAAAACCAATTTCAATTTGAATTTCAATTGCTAACTAAACGCAAACGCAATCTGAACTGCAATTGCAATTGCAATTTATGCCACGGCAAATAGTTGTGTGAGTATCGCTTTGACATTGCGCAATTATTAGCGCCATGCCTTGGATCCAGTCTTAGCTCTTAAGTATCTATTCAATTAATATATATTTAGATGACAGTGATTAATCTTAACATTTGAATTTGAATGAAAATGCCTTGAGAAAAAGCAGGCAATTAATTTAACTTTTTGCCAACTGCTTATTTGTTGTGCTATTTTTAACGCCAATACGCTTAACACCAATAATTTATCTCTTTTGTAGTTAAAAATTACATTTATTTTGAAAACTTCTTTGCAGAATGTAGAATGCATGTAAATCATTTCGAATTGTTCATTGAAATTTTCATCTGTATTTCGGGTTTTGTGAAAACTTTCATTTGCAATTTATACGCATGTTTGTAGTTGCGGGGTTGACGGGGGGAAAGTGATAGCATATTGCATTTTTTGCGCAAATACTCATCTTGGCATGTAGATGAAATTGTTGCTGTTTGTAAGCAAGAATTTTTGAAATTTACAGCCAAGTGTGTGGCACTTAAACAGAAACTATATTCAAAGTGGAAAATTATAATAAAATACAGATTAATTGAGTTTAACATCATTCTACAAATTAAAACATTTATGAATGTGAGTAATTTCAATTAAGTTAGAAAGGTCAAGTTTCATTTAAATTATAAGCCAACTTTGAGGGAAAAATAAACAGAATTGTTTTTCAACATGAGATTAAACGTGGTGATTTAAGCATTTTCATATAATTTATTGAATGAAACCCACAAATGTCAGAAGCTTGCAATGGATTGTTGTGTAAACCATGCAAAACTTTCCTTAGCTTGATTACGAATTTGTAGTTCATCTGGTAAACCAGAATTAAATAGTTTACGAACTGTGGCTATGGCTACACAATTTTAAACCATTGTTCACAAAAGTTAACTTCATTCTTCATCATTCTATCAGCAATAAAGTTGACAACAGTTTTCAAATTGTTGCACAATTAATTAAAAATAAATAATTAATGGATGAGGGAAATGCTGCCTAATGCCCAAAAGTTCGGCAAAGTTCGAAGAGTGATATACATAGTTCAAAGATGCAAATAATCGCAAGGTAAAGGCAAATGAAGGGAACTGCACAGCTTAGGGGCAAATGCATATAAAGTCACATGGAAAGAAGATTTACAAAGAAAGCAAGTGCTAATATAAAGTTTAAATGTCAACTATGGATAGACCCGGGTCAGCTTGACTGCTCCCTGTATCAACTATCTATGTGGGTCAGTTTGGTGTCCAGATTGTGATTGATCTGTGTTTAATGCCGTTTTGTTGTTGAACCGAAGCGGAAAAATGTTTTGCTTTGAACGATGACGCGCAGAAATCGCTGTCCAGAGATTTTCAGAGTTGGCGAGATGAAAAATGTACAAGGGTTTGTTGTGCAGCTCTAATGGAAGTCAAGGGGTTGTTAGACGACACACATGCTTGACACATTTATGAAGTTGTTAGCTGGAAAGCGAAACTCACTTGCAATACGAAGCTGCCACCATATGCGAACTTGTCTCTTGATATTTTTTACATTCTCCTCTCGCAAACAAAACAAAATACACACACACACAGCTAATAATATGGTTGTATATCCACCACACTTCACAAGGGTCTAAAGTAAGTGGGCATGGTCATGTGTGGTAAGGCAAATAGGCCTAGCTCTGATTTACGTCAAACGTGAAATGCGCATAGATATGGTATGTATGAAAAAAGGGACGTTCCCCAAACCGTTTTCTTTAAAATTGCATACATTATCATTTGCATACTTTAATATTATTTATAGTTGTTCCATAAAGTGCGTCTTAGCCCATTATAAAGATACTTCAAAATAAAAAACATTTTATTAAAAATTGTAAACACAAACCTTTTTGAAATGCTTTACGAATTTTTATGAGCTGTATTTATGTTTTTGTGGAACGCAAGCGACTAAGAAAAATACTAAGTTAGCTTGATAAGCAGCCACTCAAGTTGAAAAGTTAAAGGCTGCGGTGAGCAGTGAGCCAAGTCAATGCTCTGCAGATGCTTAGATGTATGCAACAAAAATACCACCAGATCACGTATACGCATCTCATACCCAAACTCAAATGACTCCTTATAAGCATACACATATTAATATGCTCATATGTATAAAGAAATAGAAATACGTGCGTGCTAAATTGAAAATGGCATTTGTAGCTAAGTATGTTTGCCCTTTGCCTTGGCATTTCTCTATCCAGTGATTTTCAATTTCCACTGGCATATTTCATGCCTTCATTTGGCATGTTGAGTGAGTTATTGTGACTTATGCTTCGCTAACAGCTTTAGCAGCTAGCTATGCGGTTCAATATATTCATTTCTTATTTGAAACAATTTAGTTTATTAGTAATGCGTCATTTTGGCTTTTCACAGAGTATTTTCTTTATTAACTTTTACATTTAGAAATTCCCTTCCGAATACACGTACTTATCAAACTTCAATACATAATCAAAATTAAAGCACAATATGCAACTCCTCTATTAGGCTCAATAGAAACTATTGCAAAGCCATACCAGCCAGTTTCTATTTTATCTACTTTGATGCCTTTGTCCACAATCACTTGACAAATTTGACATGTCCCTAACTCCACAGCTGCCTCACATTAACAGGAAATTGACTATTATATATCCCATATCACTTGCACATACGTACACAAAGATATATATATATATATATATATATATATAAATGTACAAAGAGATACACCATAAACAGGTCGCCAGCTTGTCTACCAGTTCGAATTGCTTGCTGCTTCCGCAAAATCTTATCTCAGCGCTTAGAGATGCGCTCAACTTCAATTTGTCTGTGATTTGTGATATCTAATTGATTTTTTTGAATAATCAATTTGTTGTCGTTTTAGTACTTTAGTGCCGTGCTTTTTTAAATTATGTGTAGTTAATTTATTTATTTAAGTTAAGTCCCTTACGAAATTGTGTCACATTGAGCAAATGTATGCCAAGTGATCTTGCGATCCACTCCATGAATTAAATATTTTATATGTGTGGTATACAATTTTTAAGCTCCAGCTTAAAATATTTTTGATAACATTTTAAATATTCGCTTTTATTCAAAGGAATAAAATATATTTTTTTATTTAAGTCCATGTTGTAAGTTTCCCCATATATTTTCAATATCACATAACAAAAAAACAAACATATAAAAGAATGCAAACAATTCCAATTAGGTTTTGTGCAATGTCACTAATTGCATAATGACAGCAGCAGAAACAAAATTCAAAATGTCAAATAAAATGTTTTTAAGCAAATTGGGACAAAGTGTTACACATCTACATAAAGCATGTGGCAAATTGTTTTGCATAAGAGCACAGTTTTGCATGCAAATAGATGAAACTAGACCGCCTAAAAAAATACAATTATAATTATCAAAACAATTTTAAAATTTAACTTTATATAAAAAAAAAACATTGAAACTATATTGAATATCCCACATTAAATTAAATGTTATGCATTAAGGTTGAAGGTTGGCTTATTCATTTGCTTTTTAAGACAGAAACTTATTTATTGAGAAAAAGTATTGTTTACCAAAAAAGATATATGAAACTTACCAAAATGGTGGCAGCATATGTGAAAAAAGTTAAAAACAAAATACAAACACAAAAAATATAAATAAAAGTAAGATACGAGCAAAAATACTATTGATATGAAAACCACCTCAAATGTGTGTGAAGATTTTGCTGCTAGAGCAGCTCTGCAACAGCTGTCAATGATTTGTTTCACTCATTTTGCTTGTCGGTCGTTAAACGCACATAAATATTGCGATTACCTATAATGTGCCGACTGTCTGGCAGTCCAATTGTCTGACTGTCTAGTGTCAGGCTGTCTGTAGTCTTTTTCTTTTTCTTTCGGTGGTTTGTGCTGCGCGCGGCACTTTTTTTTAATGATGCCACCGCTTCATTAATAGGCGGTTGTCCCACTGGTCGTTCGGTTGCGCCTTCGTTTTCATATTGTTGGGGTTTGCTCTTTCAGGCCAACATCGATGACAACATGTCTTTAAGACATACTTTTGCATGAGTTATTTAATTTTACTCATTTCGCTTAATTAATGCGCTCTTAACACATTCAGCTTAATTATCGACTGCATTTAAGGCCAGTAATCGTTGTCTGACAGTTAAATGCAAATTTATTTTTATTGGTAATGCCATAATCCCATAAATCCCACTGGCGCTTGACAATTCAATAATATACATTTTTATTGTTATTGTTTCACCATAGTTAATGGGGAAATCATGTCATTTCACACGCCAGCCGCATCCCAATGATTTAAAAATACATCAGTTGCATTTATGGCCTCATCCGCCCAGTTGGCTGCCACGTTAATTACCACGTGCCCACCCACTGGGAAACGTGTTCTCGTGAGAACGCTTTTAACCTATTAGCTTGCATGCTCTGCACAACGCTGCGTATGCGTAATGCCACACATTTATCTTATAAATGCATTTATATTCGAATATGAGCAATGCACTTGGGACGAAATATATAAATATGTAGGTTATGCAAATTACTAACTAAAGGATTACGTTGGAAAACTCGCTTATTAAAAAGTATTAGTCAACAACTTTTAAATGATAACCGATGCTTGGAATAAAGAAATGAAATGACAGTGAAATATTAGATAAATTGCAAAAATTTGTCCCTACCACATTACCTGCTACAACTTACTTAATTTCAAGACTCAATTCTTTAAATCTCAAACTGCCGTTATATAAATGCCGTGCGGGAAAGCAATAAAGCGTTGGGAAAGTGCCCGTATGGCCAAAACCACAAATTCAAGTTTCAATGTCTCGTAAATCTTTGCGTGGCAGCCAGTTGGACAAATAGCCAGGGCTTAAAACCACAACATATTTCACGATGCTATCGCTGCAGTGATTAAAATACTTTTGTTTTGCCTAATTGCGCCATGTGTGGGCCAGGCAATCCCGATAAGCGAGATGTACGCCATCCAGGCAGGTTGACTGCGTCGACAGTATTGCCTAGCCCACTGTATTTGTGTTCTAGTATTAAGCACGTAGCCGTTTACAATAAAACAATAGGCAATACCAGCAAGAGCCTAGACAACAAGCTAGAACAAGAGCAGCACAATCAATAGCCCTGCATATTTGCAGCAAGTACTGGGACATTCAATGCAGGAATTATGTTCTTTAATTAAGAGTGCGTTGTTCATTTCTAACGAAATAAATAAATGAAAACGAAAATGCTTTCAGTTTTTAAATTTTTTTTTTACAAAAAAAAATAGCTTGCCCAAAGTAATTATTTCTATAAATAGTTTAATTTTAAGAGTGTTTGGCAAATTTTCGTATCTGGATGATATTTATATTATTATTTACACGCAATTTTTCCTAAATGGGAACTATGTAATTTCGATTACAATAAAACAGATGTCTCAGTAATGATTGCACAATTGCTGTCATGGTGCCTAATGCTAGCAAAAACCATAAAAGTCCGAGCACCTGCAACACTGTTTTGATAATTTCCATTACAAATATGACGTCAATAGCAGAAGCAGCGAAATAAACCCCCAACGGCAACTCACTAATGGAACGACAGCTCATTAGCATGATGCAGGCGGTTAAAGACTGGCAGTCGGGAAAAGTCGGGAAATCATGCAATCAACCAGTCTACCAGGCTGTCGATTGCAGTCAAAGAACAGCTGTCAGCTCCACGGTTGCACTGCATTGAAAATATATATATTTTTTTGTAAATATTTGCACATGTAGCTAAATATAAATGTTTGTCACTCAAAAAATGTTTAAGATAAGCACTATATCCTGGCATCCTTCATACATATAAGTTACTTATTAAGTACCCTTCAACACTTTATATAACACAGGTAAGTGTATGCATTTTCCTCATAGTTCAACGTGACATACCTTTTTTGAGCCAAATCTGAGTAGTTCATAATCAAAAGCTGTGAGAATGCAAATTGACTGAACTGTTAACGCTTGAGTTCTGGCAGAAGTTCAGCTTCTTCCTCTGGCTTACTGAATAAACATACCTTATTATTCATTTAGATTGCTATGTTGCCATTTGCAGTTGCACAGAGAAACTGAACGCTAAAAGTTTTGCAATGCATCCTTGTTCTGTGCGTTATGGATGATGAAATTTTTGATTGTGATGGGACTGTTGAAATGATAACATTGTTATGATAAGAAATATTCGATAGGCAAATTTATATGCTTGATTTCCTAAGAATTATTATTTAGCAAATCAATGAGGAGGTGTTTATATTTAGTTTATTTTTGCTGCACAATTTAATTATAATTGTAGTTGTCTTTGATCTGTTATTGCAGCAAAAAATCAAAAGAACATTCAATGTGTATTGCTCGTACCATAAATTATTTGTTTATAGACGGAAAAATGTTTCCGCTTTCCGCAAGAATAAATATAAAATTGACTCAAAGTGTTTATAGCTGATTATTTATAGTTTGCATAAGTAGAAGTCAATATACAACTCTTTTTATTTTTTGCAAAAAATTATCACGTAGATAAGAATATTCTTGCACAGCTAATGAAATAAGTTACATTTTGTATAGACTTTATAGCATTGAGTTAATAGAATGAGATCACAAATAGGGAAATTCGATAAACAAATTCTTCAAATTTGAAAGGTATTTTAGAAAATACATAGTAAATGCTTTAAATGCATTCACCAAAACATGACTGCACGTCCGACACTCAATTCTATTTACATCTGTTTGATGTTGTCTATGCTTAAAGTGGGGCAATCAAAGGCTTGACACGCACTGCACACACGCACACGCACACACAATCACAATCACACGCACACAATGCGATACGTACAAGTATGCTATTTCACATGAAAGGAGTAAAATCTTCTGCAATGCCGTCGACATGTACGTGTCGGGCATAGGTAACATACGTAGTAGAAAAAGAGTCAAGAAGAAGAGCCAGAGCCAGGCTGAAGACATAGCAATTAAGGGGCATTAGCCGCAAGGTGCAGAAGCATTAAATAGCTGATTTTTTTTGTTCAAGTCGCTCATTGATTCGATTGCTTGGCAGAAACGAGACAAATTTTGTTACACCTCAGCGCTTTGCGACATGTCTGACTTTGTTGAGTCTAAAAGTCGCTGTTTGACTGAATAACTCACTGACTGACTGACAGACTGCAATTGGTAACAATGTCAAGTAAAAATATAAATATTATCGGCTATTAAATACCCTGTTTGTTCGCCCCCTAGAAATATAGGCTGCCGACAAGCAGAAAAGTATGCTATAAATCCTTAATGGAAATGAGAAGCTGTGGTGTTCATGGCGTGCAAAAATAATATTATATGCTGGTTGGTAAGGTAAATTGATTGCAACTAAGTATACCTGTCCATATTAAAATTATAGGGTAGGATTGATTTACATTTTTATCGTTGGTTGACACCTCACCCTCGCTAATTACAGACGAGCCAAAAAAGGCAGCGCCTCACAATTTATCTGTCTTGCTTAGTGTGGCAATGTATATACGTCAACGTACGTATTTGGTATTGCAGATTGAAATCGGTAAAATTTCTGATTAACCCATTCCCAATTTGCTGGCTATGTCTGTAGGTGTTAGGTTCCATTTATCTCTTACTTGTAATCGCTCTCTTTCTCCATTTTTTTTTTTTGTTTTCGCTCACTGTGTTTCTCTTTTGCTGACTGTTGATTTTGTCTACTGCTTTGTTTATTAGGTCTTCTTTAAGCTCTTTGGGTTCGCCCACGTCGCGACCATTTCCTTTCGTGAGCTTTCAATTTCAATTTGCCACCTTTTTTGTATTTTCTTTGGCTGGCTGGCCTCCAATCACATCTTTTGTTTGCCTTAAACCAAAATTGCTTTTCACAAATTTACATGAACACTGTGACTGGTGTCGGTGACGATGATTGTGACACTTCCTGGCGCAAGATGTGCTACATTATTCAGCGTTTAATTAAACAGCTGCCACGTTCTGAAGCAAGCCAATCCAATGCATTCTGATTGCCTGCCCTCCTTTTAATTGTTTGCGCACAAAGACAAATACGACGCCAGGTTCGTTGACCAGCAGCAGCAACTCCACGAAAATTAACAGAAGCAGCCGTTGGCAGCAGCTTGATTAATTAACGCTCGACGGCTCTTTAGACTGTGTATGGTTGTTGGTCTGAGCTTGGTAAAGCCACAAACGCATAAAATCAACATTTGACAAGTGAAGCTAATTTAGCCTTTTTCTAGCTAACATATAAGTAACATACTTCGACTTTAAATCTTTATTAAGTGAATATTGAACACTTATACGTTATAAAGTTAATAAATAATTATTTTATAGGCTTATTTTTAAATTTCTTTCTTCTTTTGCTCAGATTAAATTAATTTATAAAAATAAGCAACTTTATCCATGCGCAGCGCTGAAGTGAACATGGCGTGGCTGGCTGTATATTTGTTTAATTAAAATTCTACTTATGATGAAAACGAGTCACTCTGTGTACGTCAAACTGTGAGCACAACATAAGTTATATATACGAGTAAATTCTCATTGAGTACCGAATTTGTATGTCTGCGCTACTTGTCTATCTGTCAGCTGTCTGCGTTGTGGTTGAGCAGCTTGGCACTTTTGAACTATGGTTTGACTCGCAGCATTAGTTTCATTAGCCGCCCCACTCGCTCGAAACTAGGTAATCAAGTGAATTATGGAAATGTTTGCATATTTCATAAAGCTGATCAGTTTTGGTGGGTCTGGTGTTCCTCTGATGGTAATATATATTTCAAATCATCAGCAATTTGCTGGCATGCTATGACTATTTATTACATCAGAGCTCATTTGCACAGAGTAACAATTAACTGCAGTGCATACCTTAAGTATACATAAATAATATTAATAACTTACCTGCAGACATACTGGCTAATTAATGAAAGCCTCTTATTCCTTGGCCGAATACTTTTCTTGCTGGGCATAACTAATGCAGTCAAATATTTGTTGAAAGCAGCTTAATTTATTTATAATTGCCTTAATAGGCTTGGGGCAATCGGGCATGGTCAGGCAGCAAAAGCCTCAGCATCCATAACTTATTCATTCATTCATTCCAATTAATTTAATTATTTCGCTTAATGAACGAATTTGTTTTGCCACCTTGATCAGGTGCGAATCGTTTTGTACGTAAGCAGTCAAGTGCGACATCACTACACTTGACAGACAGCAAACCTAAACAGTTTTACAGATGCCTTTATCTCTCCCTCGCGTTGTGGGTGGCCACTTGGCAGGAGCTCTTAAGGGGGTCGAGTAAAGTCATGTCTGTTCATGGCTTGAGGCAATATTAAAGTATCAACTTACACGAGCTTGTCATTCAAATTTCAACAAATAACTCCCATACGCACTGTTTGCTTTTTGGCCCCGAGCCACACACATGTTGCTTTTGCAGAAAAACATTAGCTGTTGACATTTTGACAGACAGACGCCAAAGAGCACACATACATATTTGTGTTTATACGTCCGAGCGTGCAACATAGGTCGAAAATTATTAATAAATCAGCCACATTTGTGTGGGCACTAACATGGCATTATCAATTGGTCACTGTTGTTGTTCCTTTTGTCTCTTTGTCTTTGTCTATTGAAAGGGCGACACGTAGCAACATGTCGTATAAGCGTTTTTCACTTTTCTTTTTGCTTTACTTTTGCTTTCTTTTGGGCTTCAGCGCTGTTGCTGCATAAGTTGCTGTCAGCTTAGTGATCAATATCATGTATTTCAGATTAATTTACCCGCAAAAATGGCAGTCAGCTTCGGCACGTGTAAGCCAAACTTTTTCGGCCAATTAATAATCGTAATGTCTGGTCCATTGATATGAGTGAAAACTTTAAATAAACCGCTTACAGCGGCTTGAACCTAATCTCGAGTGGCAAATATTTCGATATGATTTGCCAAACACGTTTATGTATATTTGTCTAACTTTTGCAAATAGCCACAAATGTAGCTACGCACATGCATACAAAGTGTGTTCGTTCTGTGAGGGTGTGTGTGTATATGTGTGTGTGTATATGTGTGTGTAAGTGACAGCCAAAATGCCAGACAAGGGGGCCGACGTCTGCTGTGGCTTCATTGTTTCTCACCTGTTTTACAGGTGCTACAAATTTGAATATAAATGCACAGGCACCTGTGTGTATTAATAAACTAAAATGCCTTTCAATGCCGCATACCGAAAGGAGCGTTTGTGTTTCAGTCACTGGGGACACCAAAATGGACGCGGCACCGATAAGGGCGACGGAGAGTTTTCATGGAACAGTTAGTTCTTTCCAATTTCGATTACTTGCCATTTAAGCAACTGAAAATACTTTTAAATAAGCAAATGTTAATGTACATAGGGAAAGAGCTGAAGTAGGTTAACAATATCAAAGACAAAATCCCTATATAAGTATGCTATACAAAATTCATTCATTTACTCCTCGCTTTTAATATAAGCTTTTGTTCTTGGCTTACAGCGTATAAACACATTTCATTTGCTTTAACCATCGAGACAGCAAAATGAGCCGCCCTTGGCTATGACGAAAGGCATTCAAAAATATTCATAAGGCTTTTGTGCGCCGTTAGGTGCGACTATTTTTGTTTATCATTTGGATTTAAAATTAGTGGCTACTTAAGATGCGCGACAGTCGCATTAACAGGCTGTAAGCCAGACAAATTTTGCGTGGATTGTTCTATAAAGCTGTCTCGTATTAAAAGATAAGATATAAAGTAATCCCCAAAGGAAATTCTAGCTATTCTAGAAGTAAGCAAATAATTTACCGCTCTTACTTTGGATTTGAAGTGACTATACATTTTTATTGAAGAAAAAATGTGTATTATCCATTTCGAGATAGCGCCTGCAATATATAATTTCGCATTCCACTATTGATAAATGATAAATTCTGTGAAATATTGACTAAACTTAATAATTTAAAATTAACTTCTTTGATAATATAAATAAAATATTAAACAGATACAAAAGACCGACTTTAAATTTAAGAATTTTTAAATGTATACAAAACATATTGTTAATAAAAGTTGACTCATAATTTATTACCACAAAATATTACCTTCATACAAAGTTTGGATGATCCTTAATGATCCCTGCAAATATGTTTAAAAAAAAAAGCCAAAGCTACGCAAACCATATATGGTCTTCTTTTTTATTTATTTCTTATGTGATATGCT
This sequence comes from Drosophila setosimentum, assembly GCA_035043505.1. NCBI lineage: Eukaryota > Metazoa > Arthropoda > Insecta > Diptera > Drosophilidae > Drosophila > Drosophila setosimentum. The sequence goes on from JAWNMY010000001.1 coordinate 7,363,576, forward strand.
CAAGGGCATACAAAACAAAAGATCGTTTCAGCTAATATGTTCATTTTTGTAAAAGTACTCCCAAGTCTCCATGGCATACTCGACTGCCAATTATCCTTTATGCGGCACGCACACGTCACGCTCCATAAAATTTAAATGAAATAGTAAACTTGTGTCGTTCTTGTGCTGATTGCCATGAACTGCAATTGTTGCAGTGGTCCCAGCTATAAGCATAACGCAATCTGCACAAAGCAAAGCATAAGCCGAATACCAAATAGAAATAAAAACAAGTAAGAGTGCTGTAGACGAGTGAACTCGACTATAATATACCCTGAACCTAGTTATTAAATATATTCTATTATTATTGGCAAATTCCCCTTTAAAAAGATTTGCACTAAAATGCGAGCAGCTCTGCAAGCGCCCTCTGCCGACCAATACGTGAAACACGCAATACACAAAAAAACATATTGGGCTCGCGTCGATTATCATGCCATCTCAATCTCACACATACGCTCGCATAATTATGCATAGAGAATTTGCTGGCGGCTGCTGATAGAAATGAGATCAATATGAGAATATATATTCGACTATAACTTGGGTGTTTCTTATCCGATCTTGATGAAATTTGGGCTGTTGATCAACAATATGCATATGCATATTGTGTATTAATTAGAAGATTGTCTTTAAAATTGTGGCTTTTATTGCTATCGAAAATTTAATGTATCGATATTCGATAAACGAAGGCAGTTATCGAAAAAATAACGCAAACTTGATCTGCGCCTGTTATACGAGAACCTATATTCCAAATTTGAAGTCTCTACCTCTCAATTGATCCTGATCAAGAATATATATACTTTGTGGGGTCGGAGATGCTTCCTTCTGCCTGTTACATACATTTGCACAAAACCATTATACCCTTTCTACCCATTTTTAATGGGTTCAGGGTATAAAAATGGATAAACCTAACAGTGAGATACAACGTGCGAAAAACTCCTGACCGCTCTTTGGGTATAGTCGCATTTTTGCAGTTAAATCAATTTTTAAGTTGTGGCAGCATGACTCCCAGCCGTATCCTGTGTGCTCGGCAATTGTCACTGGGCGCATTACAGCCATGCCAAACTGCAGACAACGAAATGGCTTATTTAATGGCAGTCACAATCAAAAGGAGAAACAAAAACCAAACATAAATATGCCGCAAGTGGCAGTAAAGTCAAGCGACTGCACCAGCTGCTGCTTCAATCGGGTTTTATGAAGCATACGCAACGTTGCACAACGTTACATCTAAGTTTGTTACCAGAAACAAAAGGCAATAGGGGATGCCATAAAGCTCTCAGATTGTCAGATTGCCAAATTGTTGGATTTGTATGTTTAGCAAGCGACTGCATTGATTACACACTCAAGTGCCTGACATTTTCCTGCCTTTGCCTTTTTTTCTTTCTTTTTGAAAGAGGAGCGAGGGATCATTAAGACAACACCTCTTAGCTTAAACAGCTACAAGACAATTCTGCTGCATTCAGTTGAGCGGTCTTTGTACTGATTTATCAAATTAATCTTAAAGCTACTCGTTACTTGCACTACACAACAATACAAAAAGAAATGCCAACGGCAGCCAAAAAAAAAACCAAGTATAAAGTGTCGCAAGCAAAGTCGATTTTGACTTCTTATTGTCTGAAGCTGTCTGCATTTTGGCTGACAGCTTAGTCAAAATATGTCAATGGAATTGAACCAAAGCGCATAGCAAAACAAATAAAATAAAATACTCCCCGCCGCTTTGGCATCAACTTACGTCTAGGTCATGAAAAGAAGCTTTGACTGATACTTTGTATATTTATATTTCACATGCAAATTAAATGCGCATTAGCACAAGCATCAGTAACAGCAGCAGTAGGCTAAAACTTAAATGCCAAACTTATTATGCAAAGTCCAAATGGGCTGAGACGATTATTTATCTGAGTGGATCTTGCCAATTTACATATGCATGCGTCAAGTACTCATAATGAAATATATACGGCAGACTTGAATGAGCAATGTTTAAGTAAAAGAAAAAAGAATGAATTTAAAACCAGGCTTTAGAAATTCAGAATACGATATTACAGACAGGTTTCCTGTATTTTATTGAAAAACTTATCCAATCTCATCAATATGAAACTTAATTTTTTTCACTTATATAAATACAGACTCTACATAAAGCCGCTTAAATATCAAAGCAAAAGATTACAATTTCAGCAACCAATCGTATTCATAAGATGGCTCCAGCATGTTTTAAGTATTCGCCATCTGTGAATGTCGCAACGTTGCGCATCCGCTATTTATCAAATTGCAAATTATGTAAAGCGTTGCACTTCAAAGCGTTGGCACTTTGATGACACTTTGGAAGCACATTTGCAGTAAATTTTTTAATCAACGCACTGCCCGCCAGACGAATGGTCTCAGTGTTGCAGTGGATAGGAGGGGTAGGCGCAGATGGCTAACAACTTGGTTGACATAAAACAGGCGCTGCAACAAATTTGTTGGCTATGAGCCAAATGAAACTATGTGCGTGTTAAATGCAATCAAAAGTGATGAACTTAAAGGCATCAAAAGTGGCGACATGTGGCTACACCCAAAAACGGCTTATAAACGCTAGCAGAGGCTCAACTAAATTGAATGTGTCAAATTGAAAGGAGGCAATGCAGACACACACACACACACACATACTTGGATTGTACGTGTGATAATAAATCATTGCCAAAATAGTTGCGTGCTCACATTAGTAGACCAAGTACATGGGCAAAAAAACTTTGTTAGCATTTTAAATAAAATTTATTTGGCTACTTCATGCACGTTTTGCGTCTGTCTGTGTCGTTTTGTGTCTAATAAGTTGACATCCCCTAGTGGTTTTAATTTTAAGTCGGTTAAGTATAGGTTTTGAGGGCACACAAAAAGTTCAGGGGACCTTTTGCTACATGCACAGACGTGCGTGTCGCCAGGACATTGCCATTATTGTTAGCAACAAGCTAATTGTTTAAGTTATTGTTATCAGCAATGAATATTCCAACAATCAGTTGCATGTCCGCTGGGACCAAGACTTCCATATGATTAATTCAATTAGTGACATGCTCATAATCTCACTTGATACGTGCTTCACCAACTCAATAAGCAGACGATTTTCTGCATATGTGTGTCTATTCGTGAGAAAAATGCTAATTGACTTTAAATAGATGTTATTTTCAGTTTCATCTAGTTTGCCAACATTTTTAGAATAATTAAATAATAAAATACGAATCTGGTTCCATGCGGTGTTGATGATTTAAAATTGAATTTTAATTAGATGTTAAATGGTTTAAGTAAGAGATATTCGAGAATAAAGCGAGTAAAATATAAATAAATATTAATATTATGTCTGTAATAATATTATAAATAGTTATTTATTGTTATTTCTCATTTATATTATATTTATTATACTCAGAGAATTTGTATATTCTTAAGTCTAGCGCCAGTCTTATGTATATACCCTGAAGTACCGAATAATAAACTTTTACTTTATAGCATTTATGCCAAGTATTTGGATTTGCTTTTTTCCACATTTATTTGAAATTTTAAAATTAAATGTCAGAAATCATATTTTATTTATCAAAACAATTCGAGACCTCGTATTTAATAATTAATAAAGTTTACTCTTGATTTTGATTCACTTGCTCGACTTTGAAAGTTAAACAATGAGACACAGGCATTTTTTTTACCATTCCCCAGATTTAAAGTTTAGCACCTACAAATGTCGCATGTGGCGCCACTTTTATAACAAGGTTCAGTACACGACCTGAGCCGAAATTAATTCAGCTAAACAGCCAAACACATTAATTTATACATACACCCACATATGACTGGCACCGCGCCAAATCCAATCCTAGTCCCCAGACATGAGCCATGTCAGCCGCGGGGCAAGTGTTTGACATTATGCCAGCAAGTGCTTAGGGCGTTTATTATGCAGCTATGGATTTATGAGTAAGATTTCAATACCAGAGCTTAACAGGTATTATTACCAGAGCAATTGTTATTGCACTTAACGTTTAGCTTTTATTTTATTTTTTCTTAATACAAAGCACTTATAAAAACGTTTTTAAATTGATTTCAATTGCAGCTGCAATCTGTTGGATATGGCAAATATAAATACCTAAGCTAAGACAGAATATAGACGGCATGTTGCATCTAAGGCAGTTCGATAGCTCGCTCTATTACACTCTGGCTTCCATGTCATCGGGCATGCTGCCACCCCCTCACACGTCCAATGGTAGCCAGTTGACGTTGACTGCTGCAACAACTCCAGCGCCAATGGAGGCTGCTGCAAATATGACATATTTCACACCTGCGATCTCACACATGATGCTGGCGCCAACGCCAACGACTGCCAGCGACGCCCAGACGACAGCGTCGGCAATGGCAGCAGCAGCAGCAGCTGCAGCAGCAACAAGGACAACAGCAACAATAACAGCAACAACATCCATAACACCGCCGGGCAGCGACTTTCAGGCGGCAGCGGGCGACAACTCATCGTCGCCATATGCGGGTGAATTGGACAACTTGAATTCGTTCTACTTTTATGAGGTTGGTATCTAGAAAAAAATTACATTGTCATATTGTCTTCTGAGAAAGCTCATCTGTGCAGTGAGCGCACTCAACCTAATTTATGCATTGAAAATCAAGATTTCAACTTGTAATGCATCTGCTCAAATGTATTTTGCATCAACTTGTTTGGATTAAATTGATTATGAAAAGTTTCATTTCGTTGCGTAGCTTTTTAGAGAGAATATTTATACAGGTTATATGTATAGTTAAAATATATAGTTAATTGACAAACAAATAAGAATGATTATCACAGCTAACAAATAACAAATATTAGATACCCTTGTAGACTTGCGTTGCGTGTCTTAAAACCAAATTTAAATACCCTCTACAAGAGTATAAGAGGGTAAAAAGGATATTCTTTGTAATGACAAAGGAAGAAAAAAAATAAAGTAAATAAATTGATCAATAAAGTAAGAATTTTGAATAGAGAATGAATTGAAATAGTCCATAACAGAGTTATATTGTGAACAGTCAGGAAGATGTAGTAGTAAAGCTTAAATAGTAACTTACCATACCACCCACGCATACTCAATGCATGTGAATGACTCTACATGCTGTCGTTACAAGCTGGAAAGTTTATTTTTTATTCGCTCGCCGCAAAATCAAACAGAAGCCGACGATGGCAGATAACATTCTTGGCTGCTGAGGTCGCTGTCAGTTGGCAGCTGCTGCCATGTTTTTGGAACAAATTTGAATTTTGTGCGGGTAGAAAATGAACGCCATGATCTCTGGTTTGGGCCAAATGACTACCAACAATATTAAAGCAAATGTTGACAAAATGTCATTTGTTTCGCCACTGCAAATTAGGATTGAATGAAACGAACAAAGTTCTGCTGCGCACTTTGAGTTAATTTACATGCCAGACGCTTGGCTTATCAATTGGGTAATCAATCAGCGGTCGCAATTCGTGACAACAACTTCGATTAAACTAAACTTCCGTTTTTTGCGACGAGGCGGTCATAAAAATGGGAAAACTTCTTGCAAGTGTGGCACGCATCGAAAATGTAATGAAATGAACGCTCCGTCGTATAAATCACGCCAACGAGCATCCATTGTTAAAACGGAAATAGCCTCAAGCCAAAGAATTTGCCTCAATCTCCTCCACCTCCATATCGCTACTTCGAGCATGCAGCGTTAGATAACTTAAGGCGCGTCAATCGCTCAAGGAGTGTGCGTGTGTTTGTGTGTAAGACATACATTTGGGTTTATTTAAATGAGAACCGCAAAATGAGAGCTGACAAATTCTCTCTCTCCCACACACACACACACACACACACACACACACACACACACACATAAATATATATAGACCCGCGGACAACATATGGCTAACAAAGAGTAAAGATAAGCCCATAAGCCATTTGCCCCCCGCCGGTTTTGCAAGCAGTGACAAAGTTATAAAAAGTCAAAGAAGGCATAAGACGCAAATGCCAACTGCTTATTGATTTGAGTGATAGTTTTTATGTGCCCCTACGCGAATGTCCTTAAAAGGGACCACAAGGGTAAGCATATTATTCATCTTCATCTAAATTTATCGCGCATCAGACGTTATTTCAAGTTTGTTTTCGTCTTGGATATTTAATATTTGTTAAATATTGCATACAGCTGGCAGTCAAGCGGACTGTTAGGCGTATTATTAGACAGAAGACAATATGATTGTCATTTCTAGTCATTGGTTGGCTTAAGTAAAACAAATAAATGAAGTCTCAGTTTGTAACATATTATAATATCTATTTTTTTTCAATTTAAACAATATTTTCTTTTATTGAATTATCTAAACAAAAAATCAGTTAAATTATTTTAGAGTAGAGTACAAAATAAATTAACAGCTTGAAAATAAACAAAATTTTCTATCATAGGCCTAAGTTTAACCTTAATTGTTGAGTTGGTTATTTCTAGAAAATCAAATAAATGAATTTAAATGAACATCGAGTATACACAAAGATATCACAGCTATTGGAAATTGAGCTGTCTTCAGTCATATGAGAATATAACACCACAGTTCTTAACTGCTGTTGACGGGATAAAAAACGTTAGCTTAGGGGTTAATGAACTGGTATTATTTACTTAATGCCTTTCATGTGTTGGCCCGTCTCAGTTACTTTTATAGACAAGTTTGAAATTACAATATCTTAGGTGAAAAGTATTTATTTGCACTGACTACTTACACATTTATAATAATGAAATATCAGTGGATGTAAGAAATATATCTAAGTAAAATACAAAAGCTTAAGAAAATTTTAAATTAAGCATACGACATGTGGGCAAAACAAAGTAACACTTGACAGAAGAAAAAAAATAAACGCATACAATAGTGAATGTAATAAATATAAGTAGATTATGTTGTGTGGTTAAATACAGTCAGTACAAGGTTGACTGTGTAGAAAAAGTAAATCAAATGTTGATTAAATCGGCTCAATAACCTGTAGTGTATTACTTACATTATAGGTCGTCAACAAGTTCATTTTCACATACGTAAAAGCACAAATGGGCAAGGCCACACCCTGGGGGATAATCTTGGCACATTGAGCTGTTGATGGGTCTGACACAGATATGCCAACTGCAACACACTCTCATCAAGCGGCGCCCAAAAGGTTAGACAAAGTCAAATATGGCAGCAGCTCTAGCCAACACAGCAAGGAACTTCTGACCAAGGGCCAGCTCACACGCACTACATTGCTGTCAATATGAGAATATTCCACTACTTAAATCTCATTCCGATCTGTTTGCGAACCCATGGCTACATCTATCCAAACTCAGCTATTAGTTGGGTTGCTGGGTATAAGCAAAAATTCCATTTTATGTGCATAAAGCTCTCCGTAGCAAGCTGATGATTGCTTCCACTCTTTCCTCTAGTTTGCCTCTCCCCACTAAGCAGACAACACACACATGCGCACGATTAGCCAGCAGCTAGAAACAAAAGCATTGCGCAATTTTATGTTTGTTTGCTGGCAAAATCAAAGCATATTATGCACACGCACACGCAGCTAGCAACTCGTATTGATTGTGAGCATTTGAGAACTTGGCCAAAGCGTGTCCCGGCTATTTGCTTCGCATGTGGGCGAACAGTGTTCATACTCACTGTTTACACACTGAATGTGAGTTTTTGTTTTTTTCTTTAAAATTTAATTTGACCAGCGACCCTTTATTTCGAGACTTCATGTACTCTCAGTAAAAGCAGCAGATAAAATCGCCCGGTGGCTGTATAATCACTTCTGTGTGTATGGTTGTGTGTATGCCACTAATAACCCTGCTAGTAGCAACTCAGTGTTCATTGGATCTACTGAGCCGTCTGCGGCGCCTGGCATCTCAAGGACCATAAGTACTTGTTTTTTCCGTTTTTTTCATATATATTTTTAGACTGGCCATGTACGATGTCTTGCTGAGCTGTATGTATTTATTATATATGTATTAGCACATAATAGCTACTCAGTACAGTTCTCGGCCTTTCGATAATGTGACCATGAAAAGCCTATAATAATTGAACCTTTGTCGGGCATCAAGCATCGGGCATCATCATAAACAAGAATTTGGAATCTGAAATATGTTTACCTGCTTTTACTTCAATGGCAGCCAAGACGATCAGTTTATTATGCTTCTGTTGGGCTTCACGTTCAGCTATTTATACAAAAAAGTAAGTGTAAAACATTGCTAAGCCTCCGAATATATAAATAGAGCTTTCATGTGGAATGCCATTTAATGTTAATGGGTTGTCATAGTGATAAATTAAACGTCAACATTTAATTTAAGTATGTAATAAAATTGTTCCACCAGATTCTGTATAAGCTCCACTTAATCCTCGTGCCCACTTACAATAATCTTAATATTACTTTTTTCTACTTATAAAAAATCTGTTACTAATTTAATAATTACATTGTTTGCATTCTACTTATGAGCAAATTTAATTAGAACTCATTAATCTGGCATCAAAATACGTCTTAAGTTTATTTGCCAAACAAAATTAAGACTGTAAAAGCAGAAGAGCAAAGGCGAAATGTAAAATAAATATATATAAAAAAATATGTATGCACATAGAATATTTATCACATGTCTCGACGACGACGACGGAGCGTCTGAAGGTTAAACGCTTAGCGGTCACAAAGCGGCATCATTAACCGAAGGCTGAGAGTTGTGTTGGGCTTTCCGAGAGCATGTTGGCTCTCCTCTTTTAACAATTTAATTTGCCACATGTTGGCAATGCGGTGGCAATGGTGGGCATCACAAATTACGAGTACAGCTCTAAGCGGCTTGCAAGCATATATTTTTCTCAAGGACAACAGACACACAACAGCCCTTAGACAGAGACGAGGAGTTGGCAGCCAGTTTGTTTATTGTGCAGAGCTTGAGGTATTTGCCCAGCACTTGGCGCTGTAAGTAAACATATGTAAGAGAGGTGGTCTTGAAGACGTGGCATTAATTACACTTGCAGTGCTTTAACGCAAATTGAGCATATTCGCATATTCCGAGTTGGACTTTAAGTGCATTTGACCGGCGCCGTTGTTGACAAAACATATTTGCCACAAGGACAACGAGTACTTGAGTGAACCAGGTTTAAGAAGGGATGAGAATGGAGCCCGTGGGAAAGGAGTGGGGAACGAAAAATAAGTTAACAACATTATTTGCCCTTAGCCAAGTTAAGAAATGGACGCATCATCAATTTTATTAAGAACGCTATACCACGCGTAATATCGTGGGAACGTGGACACGTCACAAGCCTCAGGGTTTTACTCACCAATAAAATACATTCTGACAAGAGTTTTATCTGGCACGTCGCCTCCAACGACTCCTGTATGCATGTACTGTGTGCATGTGTGTGTTCTGGCGATTTATAAGGCTTAGGATTTGTTGCCATCAAGATCTCTCGTCAAGTCATGTCCAGTCTGCAGCTCAGCTTGTCAATTCAGCTGCTGCGACTTGTGCGTGCTCTCGATTATTTCGTCATGATTGCTGTTTGTCGGTCAATGCCTTATGAAATATTATTATTATTTTCCTGCTCAATGTCAATGCACTTCCGCGTGTGTGTGCCATGACTTGTTTTATATGCTTTAATGTTTGTGTTTTTGATGGTTCTTTAATGTTGGCTACCTTTGACATTTCAGCTTCGACGACTTTAGACAGCTCATTAACTGCCATTAACTGCTCATTAACAAGACCGACATCCTTTATTTCAATGCTGATGCTTTCGTAAGTCTTGGTTCAATGTTCTTAGTTCAAGAGCTATGTAGGTGCCAGCCTCTATCATTTGCATTTTACACTCTATCACTCTGCTCTGCTGCCTCCTACAACCAAAGGCAGTTTACGCCGGACAAATAACAACAATAACTTCTAGGATGAGCGAAAGTGTTAATTTAAGAAATGTATTCCTATGGATTCGGAGGGATTGAGTAAAGTTGCTATTAAACTTAATTGTTGGTTTATTTGTCACGCTTGAACTTTGAACCCTATGTTTTTGTTTGGCTAATGTGCTCAATTAAGAGGGGCTCCAAACTTTCTTACCAACCCCTCGAGTAATGATTAAAGCAGCAATTGATTGTGTGTAACAAGCTGAGAAACTGGTAAAGCACCCAGATATATCTTAAGTTGACAAAATTAATTTGAAGATGTTTCATGATTGACTTTAAAAAACATTGATTTAGATGACTACGGCAGAAAGAATAGACTTTGAGGAAAACAAGACATACAGCCAATATTACATAAAATTACAACAATATCCTCATATTTAATTAAAGAGATTTTTATATTAATTAGTTTTTATTAGAACATATTAAAAATGCGAATCCGACTTATGAGTTTATTAGTTTGCTAACAATAATATTACCTGCTTAAGCAAGTTTGCCTTTTGTGACTTACAGATAGTGCAGGTATTAAAGAAGATATTTTGTATATCTAAAAACATAAATACAACATTTTCACAAAATTGTAAACCATCTTCTCTCGCGAATAACATGCGCCTCCATCAACAATCAGTTAAACTTGATAGCCCACACCATGGATCGGATTATGAGCAGCCGTTCAAACTTTCAGACTTGCAAGACTCGTTTGAGCAGTATGTATTATATTTCTTATGCCACGAGCCAGTTCTAAGAAAATGTCAGAAACTTTAGCATACGCAAAGGCGCAACGTTTTGTGGCGAGCAAACAAAGTGAAAAGGCAACGGGAAAAATAAGTGATTCCACTCAACAGCACATATACTAAAGGAAACACATATAGTTTCAATAAGTTGGAAAAGTGTGAATATAACTCAAAGGAATTTTTAAGTAACCGAATTTGCGGATAACGATTGTTGAACACTTGATCACGACTAAAATGATTAAAAGGAAAGTAATTGGAAATCATTTGCTCAAGCAATTTGGGAAATTTGGAGAGCAAGCAGGAGCTTAACAGCTTCAAGAAGCTTTTAAGGCGACCAATAACAAACCCATCAAAAGTAAATAAGTAAACAAATTAAAGAAAAATTCGAGATCGCTGGAATTTTATTGTCTAGCAATAAAAATGTGGAGCTATCTGTATATAAACTTTAAGGCAACTTTTCAGTTACGAGTAAATCATGGGGCCAATGCCATAAATAATCAAGGGTCCGGATGGATACGCCAAAGGAGCAACGCGCCCCGCCACGTCCCAGTCGTGTCTGCACATAATTTGTGAAATAAAACACCCGAACATGGCCAAATTGAAACAAAATTAAATTGCAATAAATCAACTTGGCGTTAATAGCGTTTCACTGATAACCATTAAGTAGGCGTCGCCATGGGCTACCAATAAGAAACAGAGAAGCAAATAAATAAAAAGCACGCACACACAATCACACACAAATATATGTGTGTATACATATGCTTGGATTTTCGTTTGTCTTGGGATTGGGTTCTTGAGCCCATGACCCATTTGTGTTTTCTTTTTAACGCCTAATTGATTTGTATTTTGCATGCTCGCCTGGGAGTGACTGCAGACGTCAGACGTTGAGAGGGTAGCTGCCACAGGCATCGAATTCGCAATTGTTTTGCCAACTCTGCATTGTTATTGTAATCATTTTGGAGAGCTCAATGAAGCGCAAACGACGCCTGAAGGAGTATCTGATGTCCTATCTGTTGACAAGTGTATTTACGTCTTATGATTATTGATATTTGTATTTAACAAAGGGAACTGTTGTAAAAATATTAATAAAGCAAGGAACACAATCAAGCTCAAGCTAGAGAATATATTTTGTCTTAGGAAGTTAAGTTAATGGAACAGTGCAAAGGTCGAAATTGTGTAATTAATGAGCGAACATATTTCATTAAAACTCTGTATCTTGTTGATTATACAAATATATTATATTATTTGTTTCAATATTGTCCCAGTTTCTTAATTGTTGCATCTTTCCCTTAAAATGATAGTCATCGAAATAAAATAACATTTCTCATAGTCTTACAAACAATTTATCAAAATGTTAGATTCCCAGTGCACCGTAAGGTCAATAAAATGTATAGCCAAAGGCGTTATCGCAAATATGGAGCGCACATTTATCTTCCAGTGATATTTTCGTTATTTGTTATCATTGCGGAAGTTGTCCTAATGAAAAAGACAGGGCAACATTGTTCTGTTAGTGGACACAACAAGAAGTTGTGGCGATAGCAGTATACGACGAACAATGAACAATGATATAATTATATCACATCCTGACACAATCCATGTTATCAAAGCCACACCAAGACGCAGACAGCTCACACACGCTATAGGCGATATGAGACGAAAAACAAATTAAATTTCATTTCATGGGCACAGACTGCCACTCACTTTTTGTGGCAGAAACTAGCAAACAAAGCGAAAATGTTTCACAAAAAGTGTGAATGAAATAAAAGGAAAATGTTAAGAGCGCCAACACATGCACTTCATAGCAATGACAATTTGCATGCATAAGCAGCGGCAGCAGCAGCAGCAACGAATGAGCTGACAGATAATAAATTTTGCATAGCCCGAGTCAATTACAGTTTGCAGCCATTCAGTGCAAGCACGCTGCGTATGAGCAGCATGCTCAGGCACACGTAAAACACAACAAAACTGTTATACAGTTTGCCCGGAAAAGGAAACGCGCGCTCGCACACATTCTGACGTCGTCGCCTGCTGTGTTGTCTAGGTGCATACAGCTGTAAGATACTTACAAACACAACTACAGAAGGTCGCTGAAAAGAACAAACATGAACAAAACAAAAACAAAAATATTCTGACTACAATCATAAAACTGCACACGCAACCCAGGGGCACTTAAAAAACCGTAAAAAATAAGAAATGGCAGCTGAAACGCAAGATTAAGTTTTAAATTATGCAAATGGCAAAAGCGTTGAAATCCGCGCCTAAGGACCGTCAGGCCAGATATTTGCAACAGAATGTGAAGTGCACTAAATTTAAGTAATCCAAAATTGCAAGCAAAGTGGAAGAAGTGAGGAAACGTAAACATGAAAAGACAGCCCTACAATGGATAAAAAATAAAAAAAATAAACATTAATTTATCCCTCTTGGGCGGCTTTTGTACAAGCGCGTAATGCGCTTACTGAAATAAATGCAAAGGCGACAACGAACAGCGAAATTATGCTCAGCAAATGCTTGAAACACTACTACAACCAAACCAAGGCAAATAGCTTGAACCGGACAAAAAACTTCAACCCGCATAAAAACCGTCAACATCAGCCAGTCTGAATTGTCTGGTTGCCTCGAAACTAGGTCAACGTCAGCAGCTGACAACGCACCAAAGTATGCCATGAATTGTGGCTGCTTCAACTTAAATTAATTTTAATGACTTCAACAAATTTCATGATGATGAATTTTGGTTTTATTATGCGACACTTAAGAGTTAATGATGCTGACAAAAAAATTTAAATATAGTGGGGTACGCGCAATATGCTTGTTAAGTATATTAAATGATAATTCACATTTCAAAGGGCAGCTGCATTATTTGCATTTTAAATGTTTTCACATTCTTGACACATTTTTTTAATATAATTATGTTTTATATATTATTAAATTATTATTAAAAATAATTTCTTTTAACTATCATAAATTTCATTAAAATAATTAATTATTTATTTATAATTTCACATGGTGCGCAAATATCTTCAATTTATTTCCAATATGTACATTTCAAAGAGTTATTTAGTCTTGAGTCTTTCAACTCTTATTAACAAGACAAAAACAATTTTAGATGAGCCCAGTCCAATATCTACTGGCTGTAAAAATGCAATGTAAATTTCGATATATTTGTATCTGGCTTTGAATTGCATGCTCACTGCCAGATACGTTAGTCCGCAACGGCACCTACGCAACTGCAACCACCCATGTCAGCTGCCACATCAAAGTGACGGAAACACTTGCCAAAAACAAAAATAAAAAGATTTGTGGGAGACACACAAAACGAAAAGAACGAAGTTTAATGTAAGGAAGAAAGGGCAGATAGGAATGCATCATTTACGCAATTCTAATAAAATTGGCACAAACATCCCCTTTGCCAGTTGAATTGGCTCGAAGTTGATTTTTATGAGACAGATGACGAGCGCCGGAAGAATCTGTCAGTCAACTTCTGCATTGGGTGTTGCCTGTTGAAATTTAATAATGCCAAACTACATTGCCAACATGTATATCATTGCTCAGTTTTTGCGGTTTTCTGTATATTTCTATTAAATCTCCCTTAAGCGATTGTGCTTTCAGTTGCTTTCAGCGTTGCATTTGTTATTTATCACATAATTTACTTTAATAGTATGCTGCTAGTTGTGTAAAGAATTGGAAACCTAAAAGCAGAAAGCTGCCAGCGCGTGTAAAAGTCGCGTACGCCTCGTCGCTATGTACGTGAGCAATGTCAACTGTGCCCCATACACACACACACACTCACAGTCAGACACAATGTATCACTGTGTGTGTGTGTGTGTGTGAAAGTGCATAAATGAATAAGTGCGTGCGAACATTTGGTTTGCGCAGCACGTACAGTCATGCATTTTGCCTTTGACAGAGCACTTTATAATGCACGCCCTCACAATCAAACAGACACACACACACACACACTAATATAACTATAACTGCTTATAACGACATTTTCTATCTGATTCCCATTCGACATCGTTTTATACAGTAATGTGTTTCAATCAAGTGTTTGCATTGCAATTAGACGACTTGGTTGACTTTCTGCATTTATTTTCAATTTGCAGCTGTCCTGTATTTATACGTAATGTCCTCTTACATACTACTTATGTGTGATTCGATAAGTTGATCTGATTTGCTATTGTAATCATTGTAAGCTAAGCTTATTATTTGGAATTTTCCTTATACGTTTAGCTTAAATCAAAACACTTTTATGACAAAAACCTCATCAAATTTGATGCGAATGGCTGATTCGTAGACCGAAACAAAAGTAATTAGAAAAAGATACATATCACATAAAAACATGTAGCTGGGCACTAGTAATTTAGGTCGATCGATATCAATCAACTTGAAGAAGAGCTGAATCGTTGTGAAGATAGTAAGGTAAGCAGACATGCTTGAGAAATATAATAAATTTAGTTTTGATTGCTACAAGCAGGACTGCTGTTTTTTACTTTGTGTAAAAGTACCAAGCTTTACACACACACATCCACATTTTATCTGTCACACTTTAAAAATGTAATTATTGTTTGAAATGCAAAGTTTTTAACTAACTCATTAGTAGGCAAGCCATCAAAGTTTCATCCACCAACGGAGCTGACTTTTCAATATATATATACATATATGTAAAGTTCTTATAAACGACAAAGTAAGCTCTTTGGCCAAAACTATCAAGGCCGCGGGCCATACTATTCCCAATCCCTCAACGTCTACAATACCGAAGTAATTTGCATAACACGAATAGCCAACATAAACACTTTTCACTTACACTCAAACTTACTTATGCTCACAGGCACGTAGGCAAGCAGTGAAGGCAACTCCGGGAAAGGCAGAAGAGAGTTAGCACACGGAACGGCATTTGCGAGTGGTTTGCTTTAAATTGAATCAAAGTCAGCCGCCAAGTGGCGCCCGTTGCAGCTTTACGGAGCATGCAACGGTGCTGAATACTCGTAAACTGTAAAACCAACAAAATCAGAAATAACAACTCGGTCGTCTACTTTCAGTTGTGACTAGAGCCACTTGACAGCCTCTGGTGGCTGAGAAGTGGACTGCCTGATGCCTGCAACCTGCAGCCTGTCGTCTATTGACCATCGTCTGGTCGTCCGTCTGCCTTGTATATCTGTTTTTCTGACTTACCAACTTGTCCGAGCGGCTTCCTTACAAAGCTGCTGCATTTCCGCTATAGTTCATAGTTTTCCGCATTTGTATGTGTATGTGTTTGCGAATCTCTATCTCCAGTACTTTGTATCCTATGTGTATTTTCTTGTTTCTTGTTGTTTCTGCTTTCTATTTGCGGAATTTCAAATTAAGAAAAAGTTTTTTTTTTGTATATAGCATAGAACAACCCTGCCGCTAGGTGCTTTAAGTCTTGTCTTGAGTGGCGTTCACGTTCCTTTGGTCCTTAAGTTAATCAGAAGGTGCTACTCTAGCACAAAATTGTAATTAAAATTGTTAGTTTGCAAAGCCAAATTGCGAGTGACAGCTTTAGAAGAATGCAAGCACTTCAATACATTTAACTGTTGTTGCCTTTGGCAGGTTTAAGCAAAATATTTCACGTTTAATACTGCTTACGTTCAACTTTTGTTAGTCGCCAAAAGTTCGGCCAGAGTTCTTTGCAGGATACTGACAGGATAAGGATAAGACACTCAACTTGGCGTCTAATGATGGTTAGGTTATCAAGACAAAAAAGTTTTTTTTCTTGCGTAAATAAAGTAAAGCTAAGCAAAATGTCTCTAAATATAACTATGGAAATCTCGAAATATGCAATTATTTTTATAAGTATAAATATGAAAAAATTTAACTCAATTTTAGGAGCAACATTCGCATGTGCTTGCCAAACGTCATGCTAGTTTATCTCTATGTAAATTTAGTTTTGTTATTTATTTTTATGCTAAATATTCTTTAACAACATTATTGAAATTATTTCTGCCAAATATGTGCATACTAAATAATCTTTGTTTTTAATTTTGACAAAATTGATCATAATTTGCTTCTGTTTTTACTATAATATATTATATTTAAACTGCTTGCATATACATCTCATCTGGCTGTCCTTATGTGGCCACCGAAATAATTTACACACTTTTAGTGGACATATGTTGTCTGTGTCAGGACCGAATGCTGACCACACACAGAATTCAACACACACTTTGAGCATCAAACGCTTAGTTTATTTGGCACAGATATATTAGATACACTGTTGCATTGGGTGGGTGTGGCAATTTTACGGCTGCTTATGTGTTAATTAGCACTGTGTGAACCCAACTCAAAGTCAAATGACAAGAAAAATATTCAAATTTACGCTTGACTTGATTTGCGCCCAGGATACGTAAACATGACTATCATGATAAGGCTCCAAGTATCCGGCATTCTGTTGTTATTTATGCAAATGACTCGAGGACACATATATGTGGTCATGTGTTAACCAAAAACCGCATTCCTAGTAACTGCCGCCTCTTTTGTGTGTAATTTGTTTCGCATAGTTCGAGGCGCGTGTCTCTATTTATTGTTTACTCAGTGTCTGTTGTACAAATTTAACGAAAGCAGAACCACTGCGCCTTTGTTTTACAATTGTCTGGTCAATCCAATGTTTGTTTTTCTATGTCTGTGTGTGTATGTGTGTTTTGTGTACGTAAGTGATGTTTATTTTGCATCTATTTTTGGCAAATTTAATTCGGCCTTTTCATGTTATTTAAGGCGCAGCGCAGCCATTTGAGCTCATATTTATGTGGGCCTTCTTAATTTATTTATGCTCATTTCTGCATAACAACAGCATTTAGCACTGATGTCCTTTATTTCTTTTGGAGCTATCTATTTCTGATTCTTATATTTTTTCTTTTTGCATGCGACTTAGATTTATGTTTGCCGCATTTGATTAATGTTTTGCGGTTGTTCTGGGGAATTCACAAGTCACTGTTGTGAAATTGTTACTTTCGTTATAAATTTATGGACGTGTTTTCGGGGTCAGTTGGCAAGCTGCTCAGAGCCTTGTACAGTAAATAAATTGTACATAATTTATTATTGTACAATTTTACAAATAATATCTCTTCGATTATTTAACGACTTGCAAATGACTGCAAAACTAAGACTAATTATTTTCTTTCCGATTTATCATAATATTGATGGAAATCAATATAGTATTTTTTGTTTGCAGTACAATGCTGCAATGTCACAGATGTGATAAGACTTTATATATTCCCCTCTATCTCTTTGTCTCATTTAAATTTCTAAATTTTATTAATTTACAGAACAGCTCTAAAATTACTCTAGTAGCTCTTTTATCAGCACCTTTAGTGCTTGCCCTTATTATTTTCCATAATTTCAGACTCCGTACTAGCAACATTAGCAGCCGTGACCAGTAAACTCACCATAATGATGTTAGCCAAACGTTGGTCATTTTTCATATTTGTTTCATGCACTCCCAAACTCTGAAGTCCTTTGCTCTTGCTGTTGCTAGTTACACACTTAGCTGTCAAAATGCCGCTCAACAGTTTGTCAAGTAAGCAAACACAACAAACACACACAGAGCTAGCATCTCGCTCGCACACAGGGCTAATGTGAAATGGTAATAGAGGGGGTAAGATGGGGGAAATGGAGGGGAGCGCTTTATTAATTTCAATTTGTGTCAACATCAACGCGAAATATGCGCAGCCAGTGAGCCAAGCAAAATGATTTAAGCCAGCTGATGACAAAATGTTGCCCATTAGTTGAATTAAAGCACACTTTTTCGGGTGCCGGGGCAAACATCACTCATGTGGCTAGTTCCCCGCATTCCGACAAATATGGTTGGCGGACTGGCTTTAGTGGCTTTGGCTCAAGCGTTGTTCATAAAACTCAACGACTGGTCATTGTAGTCCAAACAACAACCATTAAAACCATGATTGATGTGCACGGCTTGACCCAAATGCATGTTTTTATACCTACTTAACAGATACGTTGTCGTTTCTGTCTCATCTTGTATTTGTGTTCCCCTCAGTGTGTTGGCTTGAGTGTGTGCGTGTCTCTGTGTGTGTGGACAATATGCGGACGCTTAAATATTAAACAGCTTTCAACACCCAACACCCGTTGAGTTCATTGAACTTAGCTGTAAGCCAAGAAGCTGCCACTTCTCCTTTATGGCGACGACATCATTTTGCTTATTATCTGACCATTCTCGCCAGCTTAGCATGCTGCGTATGCGTTATATTCCATTTAATTTCACTTTATGCTACCATGGTACTTCCCGCTTACAGCACTCAGCACTTGAGCACAATGTAATCGGCATTAATGAAAAGTGCAATAAAAATAAACAAACAAAACAGCAACGCAAATGTAAAAGGAAATTACTTGTAAAACTTTGAGCAGACCTTGCATAGATTTCAATAAAAACAGGTAGAGATGTACACACACAAAAGTTACAAAACTGATTCATTTTATGCAAGATTAAGGTCTTAAAAAGCTTCTTTATGATTTCAAGAACTTTGAACTTAAATTAAATTAAAATATTGATTAAAAAGAAATTCGTGGAATATACAGATCATTACGAGTATAAACTAATGTGTTTTGTATATTTTAAATGTGAGCCTCAAACAATGTCTTGTCAGTTATTTAAGTTATGATCAAAAAAAATGTTTTTAGCAATAATATAAAAAAGGAAAACGAAAGTAAAAGAAGCAATCAATAACCTTTTTACATTTTTTGTAAAGATTTTTTAGAAATTAGTTTAATTGGAATACCAATAAAGTATAATTTGATAGAGCATTTTATTGCCTTACACTTGGCTTTTAAAATAATGAATTAGACACGTTTACAGTTACGTTAATTTCGATAAACTTATTAAATAAAACTCAATTTGCGGTTAAATGCCACATTCTCTGTTATCCCCTGCGAGCTGTTTGTGTGTCAACTGCAAATATTACTTTTCCACGCTATTTGCAATCCTTGCGGACTTGGTAGGTACAGCTGTTGATTTATAAGCGCAGCAGCAGCAGCTGCAATTGCAGAGTTTTATCCTTTGCAGTTGTTCTTGTAATTGCCATTGCAGTGGAATGAAATTAATTTGCCATTGCCAGTGTTTTGTGGCCATCCATTTGTCTTGCTGCTGCACTTTACGATACTCAGCTGCTGAAAATTTGTCTTGGCGATTTTAAGCCACAATGCACTTTAAGACCCATGAAGGCCAGCAGAAAAGACGACAGAGAACGAAGAGTGCCTCCATTTCAAGGGCTATGTGGCACTTGAGAGCGCCACAATGCCACAGCAGCCACGGCCTCAAGAGCCTAGCTATTGTTATGGCTGGTGCACTTAATAATCAGACATAATAGTTGGAGCTCCAGACGAAGTTGCTGCATGTTTCGCAACAGGTGGCATTGCAGCCTGCACTGTGGCAACCGTTGCCCCTTGCCAAATAGCCCTTTAATAGGGATCTACGGTTGCCCAAGAGGACACTGTGAATGTTGCTGTGGTCTTATCAGCCACCGACAAAGCTTTTGGCCTTTGTGCAGCGTTTCCTTAACTCCTTTGGCCTTAAATTAAATTTCGCACTTTTATTGCTCTCAAAAAAAAATGAAGCAATTTCCTTGAGGTGCAAAGCAAAATTGAAAAGGACATAATGACTTGATACTGAACATAAAAAAAAACCAACAAATAAAAAGGGCAACACACAACAAGCAATGGCTGATCATTAAAAAAGGCTTAAAAGTGCCATTTGTTACGACTTTACAAACGCCAGCAGCACGGTATATAAAAAACTTGAGTAAAAGATTTCTAAATACAAATTTTCAAATGAGTTTCAGTAAACAATTTCTGCTTTAAATTTAAGAAAACATAAAAATTTAAAAAAAATTACAGTATACAAATTGACTTATATGGATTAATATAGCATAATTATGTATAATCAATATAACTGATTTTGGAGTTCTACTCATACATACCCGTTGATCTTAAACAAAATTCAAAACAGGAACACGCTTAAAAATACGTTTAATTTAAATGATACAACTCACCTGACGAAATTAAAGAGAAAAAGTTTTTTGGAATACATTCAAATGAATATTTTTCTATATATTTCGGCAAACTCACCGCAAATCTTCGTAGCTCTTAACAGTGTACAAATATTTTCCCAACAGTTCCCTTAACAAAAAATGTAAATAAAATGTGAAAAAAATTACCCAAAAAAATGGGCTATAAAAAAAACTTAAGAGCAGGGCCGTCAATGGCCAAAGTTTCAAACAACTTTTCGTCTGAATTTTATTTTGTATTGCGGCTTAAGCCAAAAATTGTCAAAGTCATGCAAGAAAATTATACCAAAAGGCAGAAACACTTCAAGACACGAAACTGCTGGCATAAACACTTCAGGACACAAAGCCAAAGGCTTTAATAAATTGTATAGTCATTGATGTTAAAATAATATGCAAGGAAATTCATAAGAAATTCCAACAAATTCCGTGAGCTAAATATAAGTATATACTTTAAGCGAGTGCTGACCACGTTTAAATTCAAGACCAATGGAGTCAACACATACATATAAATGTATCTTTTGTATAAATGACAAAAAAATGAGTCTAAATAACCGTTTACTGTGTGCTTTGGTGATTTATACTGCAATTTGCGCACCGTAATCAACTACCAACAAACCTGCCAGACAGGCGAAGGCGACTCGCGGCTTGTCTTGGAATCTCAGTCTACCAAAAACGCCTATATACTATATATGTATGTACACGACAGCCGCACAAATAAAGTTATAATAAGCAACATTTAAGGCGAAAAAAGATAGCATATACTCGAACGACTTCAGTTTGCCAACAGGCAAACAAAAAACAAACTGTCAGAACTGTCAAGTTTCTGGTGGCAAGTTTACTTTTAGCGCATGTTGTGTGTATCAGCCTTCACCCAAATATAGTACCTTGAGCAATTATAGGTGATATTTGAAAACCGAAAATAGAATTACACATTAAAGTTCAGTTCAGTACCAGAAGTTAAATTGACCGCCAAGGTAAAAAGTTTGCAGGTGAGATTGTGAAATGTAAAGTAAAATAGTTTTAAACTATATGAACAACAGTTTGGAAAATTTAACTGACAAGTTTGTTGTATAATAAATACAAAAACCGCTTGAAAGTCAGTGTTAAGACATACAGATGTGTTAATGAAAACGCCATAAGCAATAAAAGTCTCAAGATTTTGGCAAACTTGCTGCAAAATGGAATACCAACTGAAAACATGTCTTACTCTCTGCTGCATCAGCAGCGCAAAGCAATAAAAACACTCTCTTGCAATCAAATTAGAGAGCATGACTTGCTGTACATCTTGGCTTTAATTTGTGTAACTTGTGGCACTTCGTTTCAGCTGCAATTTCCTGCTCCAGTCAAACAGCTAACCTAATTACCTCACCGACTACTCAGCCTCAGTGTTTGGCTCAGAACACAATACAATGATATCAACAATTTTGCCTGTTTGACTTCTATCATTACCAAAGGCAATGTGCGCTTTTATTGCCGTTGTTGTTGTTGTTATTGTTGTCGTGGCGTGTTGGCTCAGACAGACTAAACTTCCGCTAGCACATCCTGCCCGTTAGGCCCAAAACGCCTACATTGGTCCTGACTCTCATTGCATCGCCGTGCTACAGTTAGTATCTATTATTTTTATGGATCTTTAAAGAGCCATAAACAAAAGCACGCGTGTGGTCTTTCGTGGGTTTGTTTATGACTGTGTGTGAATGTGTTTCTGCTTGAAATTGCTCTGTGATATTAAATTGAGTTTTATGCGTGATTTCCGCTTCTAACACTTTGTTGACAATGAATTTGATGGTCTGTTAGTCAAAAGTACAAAACAATCATAGTGAAATCTCTCTCTTCTTTTCTATTATTTACAGACGGAACAATTTGCTGTGTTGTGGATACTCTTCACCATCATTGTGCTGGGCAATTCGGCTGTTCTTTTTGTGATGTTCATCAACAAGAATCGCAAGTCGCGTATGAACTACTTCATTAAGCAGCTGGCTCTGGCAGGTGGGTTCACAGCCGGATAAATAATAAATAATTTGGGAAAGAGTGTGATTTCCTTTCTATCTGTCTTTAAGATCTATGCGTTGGACTGCTCAATGTACTGACGGATATTATATGGCGCATCACCATTTCGTGGCGTGCCGGAAATCTGGCCTGCAAGGTCATACGTTTCTCTCAGGTGTGCGTCACATACTCCTCTACCTATGTGCTGGTAGCCATGAGCATTGACAGATACGATGCGATAACGCATCCTATGAACTTCTCAAAGTCGTGTAAGTTCTCTGTCGCAAAACTTTTCTAATTGGAAAATCTTTGGCACTTGACGTAACAGGAAAAATGCTTTTGTGTTCTTGTTATACTCTGTTTCGCAAAGAAAGTTTTCTTTTAAATGCAGCCTGATTAGTTAAGCTGATTATCTTTTCTAACAAATTGTATGAGTAATTGTTTGTCTGCCCTGGGATATTTTTTGATATTTTTATGCAGCTAATTTTACAAATACATCCCTCATTCATAAATATTTTCGATATAAAATGTTTTCTACAGTTTATTATTGTCACATCTTTAGAGTAACTAAGTTCACAGTCAATCAATATATTTTCCGTCTGTTTTCACCTCCTACACTTCATTGGGAACAGAGTATTGTGCAGATGGTTAACTCCGACTGCAATGTACTTATCTGGATGTGTTCTGTGACATTTTCAGGGAAACGTGCTCGTCACTTGGTTGCTGGCGCCTGGGTGCTCTCCGCGCTGTTCTCCCTGCCAATACTTGTGCTATATGAGGAGAAACTGATACAGGGTCATCCGCAGTGCTGGATTGAGCTGGGCTCACCGATGGCCTGGCAGATTTATATGTGCCTCGTCTCGGCTACGCTGTTTGCGGTGCCTGCTCTGATTATCTCCGCCTGCTATGCGATCATTGTGAAGACCATATGGGCCAAGGGCTCCATATTTGTACCCACAGGTAGGTGAACTTGTCAATCACTGACACCACAATCTCTCATGTATTGCTTTTGCCTAGAACGTGCAGGTTTTGGAGCTGCGGCAACACGGCGAGCAAGCTCTAGAGGCATTATACCACGCGCCAAGGTCAAAACGGTCAAGATGACGCTAACCATTGTGTTTGTTTTCATAATCTGCTGGTCGCCCTACATTATCTTTGATCTGCTGCAGGTCTTTGGTCAGATACCGCACTCGCAGACGAACATTGCAATAGCCACGTTCATACAGAGCCTGGCACCCCTTAACTCCGCTGCGAATCCACTCATCTACTGTCTGTTCTCCTCGCAGGTATTTCGCACGCTCAGGTAAGCAGCATGAAAATTAAAAACACTAACTACACCTAACTGGCTCATTCACCCACAGTCGCTTTCCGCCCTTTAAGTGGTTCACCTGCTGCTGCAAATCGTATCGCAACAACTCGCAGCAAAACCGCTGTCACACAGTGGGTCGTCGTCTGCACAACAGTTGCGATTCGATGCGCACACTGACAACCTCCTTGACTGTGTCACGTCGTTCCACCAACAAGGCAAACGCACGGGTCGTCATATGCGAGCGGCCCAATAAGGTTATCACTATGCCGGCTATGTCGGAAGTATGATAGCTGGCGCATTCGACACGCAAACGTTCAACGTTTGCGGTCCATGGACCGACGTCCTTCAGTGATGCTGAATTTCTTTAGTTAAATACCAGGAAAAGCATTTACAACTGGAGGCTACACGAGGCTTAGACAATAAGTGCAATAGTTGTGTATTGATTATGTATGCGAATTCATACATATTTAATGGGTGTGTTTGTGTGTAGTTATGCTACGAATTTCCCATTTCAATTTATCTTAAGTATTTATGCGTTAGCTCGTAACTAACCTAATGGTTTTAGTAATATAAATTTAGACTATTTAAACACCACAAAGAATAGGGCCCAACCATTGCTTCCTAATTTATTTTAATCTAAATTTTAGCCCAATGCAAAGTGGTATTATTACTTTATATTACGTATTATATTTACCAGACTGATGTTGTTTATTTATACGAAGTTAAAAAAATTGAATTTCTTTCAAGTCCCAAACTAATTATTAAGTATTAACATACTACTATTTACTCTCTATATAATTGTATCTCTAATCTATCAACTAATTATATACCAATCTTCTACTGTACATATATATTTACAGATGAACATTCTATGCATAACTTAACAGTGTAAAACTTGCCCAACCATTCAAAACCAAAATATATATATACTTAATGAAAATATAAGAATTAATAGAGCATAACGTTTTAGTCAGTTTTATTTAAGCTAATATTTATTTCATAATTATATGTATCAAGTGGGCGAAAGCAAAAGAATAAAGGCCAAAGTTGTCCAAAAATCTGCGCCTTATATTTTAATTCATTTTGATATGCGCCACAAATTTTATTCCTAAGCCTTAATGCTTCAGCGCACAATAAGCTCAAGGACGAAACGGCAAGGACCAACGGCGATAGGAAAGGCAGAGACAAGACATGATGGAACAGCTAATTTTCATTCTCACTTCATTTATAACTGCTGTAATGTCTGCGGCTTTCGACGTCAAAGGCCAAAAGGCAACACAATAAATTGAGCTCTTGCCGGAATAATATACAATCATGAAAACATATTTCAGTAATGCCTTCTGGTTTCGGTAAACAGAAAATTATATTTTACTTGGGTTTACTAATAGCAAATATTTATTATTCGACTAAATCTGACCGGATCATCGCTTTTCACGATTGAGCTGTTAAGCTATAAAGACTGATGACATAATCAAAAACCATAAGTCAACTCATGTGAAATGCATTCCATTATCTGTTTTTAGAGTCGCTGTTATGGCAAAAATGCTTCATTAGCCTTGCGACTTGGAGTATGAAGTCTGAGAGTGCGGCAGCTTGTAAAATATTTCCAATTAGACTTGCATAATTTATTTGAAAACTTCTAATTGAAATGTTGTTAGACAGACAGAGTCAAGGAGAAAGAAAAGAAAACTTTTTTCATTTTGTATAGACTTTTTGAGAATTGACTATTAAAAACACAGATTGGTAAATAGAATTTCAAAATTA
Source organism: Drosophila setosimentum (assembly GCA_035043505.1). Taxonomy (NCBI): domain Eukaryota; kingdom Metazoa; phylum Arthropoda; class Insecta; order Diptera; family Drosophilidae; genus Drosophila; species Drosophila setosimentum. The sequence goes on from JAWNMY010000001.1 coordinate 7,389,323, forward strand.
TTCAATCAATAAGAACAATTTTATCACCAATTATAGCATTTCAATAATCCCTAAAGTCAGTAACAACTTTAAGTAATCTTATTATTCGCTTCTTTATTAGTGAAATCCTATAAAATCTGTGACACATCTTGCCTTTTCCCTTCAAGTTTACATAAATCACATAGAACGGCTCAAAAATAAATTCCAAAATTGGAAAATAGATTTTTTCAAGCATCAATCCCAAAATCAAATTGAAACTATATTTTTGGAACCTATCGAATAAATTTATGTGCAACTTTAATCTTTACCTGCAAAGCAATGTTTCCCAATTATTGCTTCAGAATGCCGCCCACTGACTGTGAATACGACGTTATGTACACGCCAAAAAGAGGCGACAACAAAAGCGGCCATCCAACCCATTGCTCTAATCTAAAATCGAATTCACGATCACGGAATCACACAAAACTGTGCTACAATGATATCATTTCGCTGAAGGCTTCACAAGAGCACAACGAACGTCTGCACTTATCACACTCGCTCAAGTCCCAGTCAAGGACACCGGAACGCACAGTAGAGTTTAGCCTGCCTCCGGTTGAGCAGCAGCACCATAGGATGAATACTATGCCACTAAGGGTAAATCCTGGATTGGCTACAATCAGGGGAGACAACCGCCAGAAACATAATCAGCAACAAAAGCACCAGCAAGAGAAGGTCCGTCCACCAAGCAGTATAGCATCAAGTACTTTTGATTCAAATCGTGAAACCCAAGACACCTGCGCAGACTTCTTCAAACTTATATACGAGAATGTAGAGCACATGGTAAAGACGCACTATGAGGAGATCTTGTCCAAGATAGATCACCTATCTACAAATCTTATGCAGCAGCTGTCATTTATAAAGCAAAACAATTCAGAAGTCATGGACAGTAAGTGGAAACAATTTACCTAATTTAAATGCAAACTAAATTATACATTATAATTGGCAAAGAATATTGTTTTGGGATTCCTTTTTTTAAATTATTAAAATAAACTTTCAAGTTACTTCCAACATTGAATAAGCTCAAAAACTATAATATGTTTCCTACACAAATCTTCCAGAAATTGCTGAGCAAAAAGAGGCTAGCATCAATCAGTTCAAGTTCACTGCTCAGATGCTCATCGACAATCAGACAATTTATTACAAAGCGCTTACCCACGAGCACCCCTTAAAACATCAGCATAATGGAGACTCGGAGAAAGTTGAAGAGCAGAAAAAGAGTACTAATTCGGAACGAATGCATCGATCAACAAAGAATTGTAGTCAAGAGTCCGAATCGCCACAGCAATCTGAAAGCCAAACTCAAAAAAGCATACAGCATCATCTGTGTCAACAGCAGGATCATTGCACGAATCATCAACCAATCTGCAAGTATTGCAAAACCCTCAAATGCTTACCTAGTCTTGAACTTTCCACACCCGGTAGGCGAAGAATCATAAGGCGATCGCGTAAGGGAGTGTCTAGTGTAAGCATGCCAGATTTGCATCACTACTTCATATTCTCCGCACCGAGCAGTAGTCACAGCAACAAGGAAAAGTTGCGTTCACATACCCACACCCACAGTCGGATCCCATCGAAAGTGCCGCTGACAGTGTCCTTCGACAGCATCCACTCAGGGATAACTTAACTATATAGTGCCTCTGAGGCGAAAAACATGTAGCCTTTGCAAGGCGATGCCCAGCTTATGAGAGATGTGATGAGACTTTAAATTATGCCTGGCACCCTTCTATTGCGTTTAATTGTGTGTAGACGAAATAAACTATTAAAATAGTTTATCTCTAAACACACAATCGACAGTAATAGTTGGTTGTTCCTTAATAACAATATTAAAATCATTTACACATTTAATTTTTATAATATTAAAGTAATTAACAATAATAAAAACACGTCTGCTTACTTTTCTTCATTCACTTCGCTTCAAGCTAGTGATCCCACAAGTGATATCGATCGATATCGATAAAATATGTTAAGTACATAGTTGCATGTTAATTTACAGATGTTATGTTACAGTCTTAGTACAAAACTAGTGGCCTGCTACAATACTGAGATTGAAAATTATATGGAACAGAAATAATTATTTGAAACACAACGCATATCTACAGCAACAGCAATAATGCATGTAGTTCTGGAAATCCAATCGGCAGGTTGGTCGAAGCAGTGGAAGTAAATACCGTATTCATCGAAAAACTGTTAGGACTGCTAGCCAGTGCGCACAACAATGTAACATGTGATGCTAATGGCCAGGAAAATTTTACTACCATGCCATGCAGAATATAGAGGGTCCATGTCCATGGAAAATGCAGATACAAAAACAAAAAAAAAAATTAAAAAAATCTACAAAGACAGTATTGTGCACGACATACAAAACATTCACCTGATTCTTGGAGCGTGCCAGCTGCAAAGAATACGGAATAATTGAATAAACATCAACGTAGTTAAAAAACTGAATCACCAAAAAAAAAAAAAATTATTTGAATTTAAAACATTTCTTCGATTCAATATGCTTGAGGTGCACGGCTGCACAGAAAAATTATAATGTATTTAAAAAATCACAAAAAGATTAGTTGATAAAGTTTCAATCAAAGCATATCTCTAACGTGCTGTACGATAAACAGACAAATAAGCTAAGTATAACAGAAGAAAGTATGGATATAGTGCGACCCAAAGAAATTATCATAATTTTTATACACTGAACCCATTAAAATTAGGTAGAAGGGTACAATGGTTTTGTGTAACAGGCAGAAGGAAGCATCTCCGACCCGTATAATATATTACGATCAAGTTTGCGTTTACAGAATACCGATACATTTAAATTTCCGATAGCAATAAATTTCATCAAGATCGGATAACAAACATCAAAGTTATAGTCGAAAATATATTCTCATATTGATCTCATTTCTATCAGCAGCCGCACGCATTTGCTGTATGCATAAATAGCATGTGTGAGGAAGAGATGGCATGATGTTTTTTTGTGTATTCTGCAGAGCACCGTTACCAATGATTGCGTGTTTCACGTATTTGTGAGCAGATGGCGCTTGCAGAGCTGCTCGCATTTTAATGCAAATCTTTTTAAAGGGGAAAGGGCGTCAGTAATAACAGCATATATTTAATAACTGGGTTCAGGGTATATCGTAGTTCACTCGACTACAGCCCTTTTACTTTTTAAATCTGGACAGTAACAAAATAAAAGACCACTCTTCGAAAACAAAACATGTGTTTATTTATTGATGTAGCTTAAGCATTATTTAATGTATCTCCTTTCCCGGAGAATCAGTGTCCGTCTTATTATCGACTTTAGCTTTACGCCTGAAGAGCTCTTCCAAATCAATGGTTTGATGATGTTTCTTGGGCAAAAAGCGACGTACGCAAGGCGTGATTAAAGCTAGATCCATCTGAGACACATCCTGCCAGCCAAATACCAAGCTAGCCAACAAAGAAACCACAGTACAAATGACGCCACCCAGAGCTGTGTACCAAAAGAAAGACAAATGATACACATTCCGTTCTGTCGAGGGACTGACAATAGTAGAAAAGAATGGGATAGAAGTCAGTTTTGCTTAAAGTTTTCCTAAAACTTATCATACTTGCCTGTACTCGTGCAAGGTACGCCATACAGTGGCATTATCGTAATCAAAGTCACAGCCTGACACAGAGACAGGCATCTTTGGATAGCGAATCTCACCTCGCATTTGTAACAACTGTGCCTTAATACATATCCAAGCCAATACAGTAAATGAAACTAAGCTGCCAGTCAGAGCACTCTGAAAATTTTAAATCTCTCAGTCAGTTTTGATAATTATGACTCAACCGCAATCTACTTTTCCGTTCACCCAGGGCACGCAGACGCCCATCACATAAATGCCCAGCAGCGGACCCATAGATACAGCCGAAGTGGTGGTGGCCAACTGCACCACCATACCCAGTTTGTCAACAACGTTGACCATTCCCATGCAGCAGAGACCAAGGACTACAACAATACCACGCAGAAGGAAAGCGGTTTGACGCTCTGTTAATGGCTTCTTTAGCAATGGTCGAACCATATCCTGGGAGATAACGCACGCCATTGAGTTGAGACCTGTGGAAAGCGAACTCAAAGCCGCGCTAAAAACGCCAGCCACAAAAAGTCCTGGCAGACCAGGCAACATGCCCAGAGTGCGCATCATCAGCAACGAGGGCAGTTGGTCACTAACCTTGGCTTGCTGAAGAAAACATATAGGAATGGGTCATTAGAAGCGCGAAAGAACAGCTTTCTTCGACACAAGGAAGCTTATATCCTTCCACATTAGAATCTAAATGCTCTTACCTTGGTGCTGATGGGATCACAGTCGTGGTAAACAGCATAAGTCACAAGGCCCATATAACTACAGCAGCTCAGAAGAAATATCAGCAGTACATTATATATAAAAATGGATTGCTTGGCATGCTTATAGCTTGGCAGCGATAGAAAGCGTTGTATAGATACTTGATTCACATCCGAGGATTGTATTTTGTGTAAAGTGCCGCCCACAATAACAGACAGCATAGATAAACGCACGGTTGGATCCCAGGTCCATCTATAAAGAGTTACCAGCTTATTGAAAGTCTTACATAATATTGTGGCAATAATGCTCTTACTCTGGTGCATTAAGGCGTCCGCTCTCTTGATTTCGCTGTATCACCACGCTCAGGCCGCCCACATCGTAGGTTCCCTTAATGCACACGGTCAAAATGGAGCCAAACATGACGAAACTCTGGATGACATCAGTCCAAATGACCGCCTTCAGCCCGCCCTAAAATTGTGAGGATTTGTGTGAGGGCACTGTGAGATAGCTATGCCATAACCTAATTGAATCTTACCACACAAGTGTAAAAAGTGCAAATTATACAGACAATGGGCGTTATTACGTGGATGCTTGTGCCGGTAACTGCAATTGGTATTATATAGATTCTATTACGTAAGCTATGCCAAAACTCACCTTGATTGTAAGTAATGGCAGGCACATACAGAACAACAGGCAGCCAGACCATCTGCATATAACGATTACATTTAGCTTGTATAAAGATGTCAATCTTATTACTAAATACTTGCCGTGCCAACAATAAACATCACCGAGCCAAAGTAGCGTATGCTGGCACCGTAGCGGAGCTCAAAATACTAATTAAAGTTTATATTATGATTAAGTTGAAGAAAAAACTAAACTCTTATAAATGGACAAACATTCTCTACAAAGTATTTAGTAGCAATTAATGTTAGTCACAGTTCTCAAAAATAAGTCAAAATCGGCGTATACTTAATCGCAAACTTTTATTACAATTCTTAAGTCGTTAGAACATGCTGAGTTATTGAGTTAATTTCGGGGAACAAGTCTTTAATACGGACTCCTTCAGCTGCACACTGGCATAACTGCCTCTGTAGAAACGACGCAAGCATGGCGCCAGCAGCTCAACATCCACATCCTTAAGCTCATGACGTCCGAATATGAAGCTCGAGAGAAAGCCAACAATGATACCCACGACAGACGAGAAGAGTGTGTAGGTCATAAAGGAAATATGATAGATTTGTTGAAAAAAGCTGAGTGGACTATGGAAAATTATATTAGTTACAATTCACTTATTTTTAAGATTACTTACGCTGGCTCTGTAGCAATGAAAGTGGCATTCGCTGGCGTCACCGGTGGCCGTTCGAATTCGTAATCGCAGCCCTCTATGCTGACCGGTTTGCTCTCGAAGTGCAATTCACCGGAATTTAGTGCCAACTGGGCATTTATGCACAACCAGGTCATGAATAAAAACGAGCAAAGGGCACCGGTCAGCGCGCTCTGAAAAGCAAGTAATGTTTATAAAAAATTTGCATAAAGAAATTGGGGATTTAATCGGAAATGCCTTACTAAAAGGTACCCTGTACTCAGTTTAATTCATATTACTTAGAAACAAAAACAATTAAGGTAAGGTAATTTAAACAGGGAATACATTCATTCCATATACCCATATGGAAGCCAATTTCTTGACAAATTTTTAGTCACAATAAAATACAGTTCAGATAACTTTAAGAAATATGCTGAGAACAGATAATAATGTTGCCTGTTAGATACATTTAGTTAACATATTAAATCCATTTAATGTCTCAGAGTAAAATGATAATAATGTTAACAAAAAGGCAATACAAACTTTTGCGTTTAGTCGCGGCATCAGCATGCCCATCACAAAGAGGGCCAATAGTGGGCCCTGCGTCACGGAACTGAGAGACATAAACAACTGTAGCACATGTGTTCCCATGCGCTCCACGATGAACACGAGCCCGACGCTCACAGAACCAATTATGAGCGTGCAGAGGCGCATTGTGATGGCCGTTTGACGCTCGGTAAGGGGCTTGCTGCTTAGCGGCTTGATGTAATCCTCGAGAAAGACGGCGGCCAGCGAATTGAGCGCTGTGGAGAGCGAGCTCAGCGCTGCACTAAATACGCCAGCCACAAACACGCCGGTCATACCGGGAAATGCCTTCATCGTATCCATGACAAGCAACGGCACCAGTTGATCCTTTGCTTTGGCTAGCTATAATACAGTCACTTAAATTGTCTCACATCTCAAAAAGTAAAATTTATAGAACACACTCACCTTTGTCGTTAACGGATCACAGTCGAAGTATGTTGCAAAGAGCAGCACGCCATTATAAAACGTTAGGGCAGATAATAGGATCACACCCACAATAAATAACGCGGTCGCCTTTTTCATGTCCTTCACGGTGGGCAGAGACAACAAACGTTGTGTGATGATCTGATTACAGCCCACACTGTAGGTGGCATGTCCCGTATAACCAATGAACAACGCAAAGACGGACATGCGCACCTTTGGATCGAATGTAAATCTGTTTAAAAATATGGATAATTACTGGTGAGCGCTATGTTATAATTATATGCTGCAAAACTCTTAATGCCGTTTGCGACAATTTCGTTTATTATTATTATTATTTTATGTTTGGCATAATTTGGTATTCACAACAAATTTTTATCCATGGTGAAAGCGAAAGTTTAGCAGCTTTAGGGAAATTGAGACTGAAATTATAAATGCAAAAATTAAGCGTCACTTACTCGGGCCACTCGAGACGTCCACTTGCCATATTGCGTTCTATGACCACACTAAGGCCGCCCACATCGATGGTGCCCTTAATAACGACAAAGAATATGGCGCCAACCATAATTACGGTTTGAATGACATCCGTCCAGACAACAGCCCTCAAGCCTCCAACAGTGGTGTAAAATATGCAAACAATGCACACTGCAGGCGTGATGATGTGAACATTAATGCCAGTCACTGCAAAGTAGCCAAGTCAAGAAGTTTTCCTAAAAGATTCGGTTGAGAACATACCCTGATTAAAGGCCAACGCTGGCACATAGATTACTATTGGTAGCCAGATCAACTAAATGGAATAGTAATTGCTGATTATTTTGGATTGCGGCTCAATTGTTTCAAACTTACTGTGGTTATGGTGAAGAGACCCGAGGCCACGAAACGAGTGCTTTTGCTGAAGCGCAGCTCAAAGTACTGGAATTATGTTTTGCTTTGATTTCTCTGCTTGTTGTCTTTTTACATTTGATTTTCACATAAACAATGCTCACATTCACAAAATACAAGTGCACAGATGATTCACAGACTCAATGAACGTGTGCCCGGCAATGTTCCGCATACATAATCGAAAATTGCTCATACCCCATTTAGTTAATGTATGCAAGTGTATGAGCAACAACTTCTACCACAATGCTGACTACAGTACAGCTAAACAATTTGGATTCGTACAAGGGGCTAAACTCCTTGTACTCCTATTTCTGGCGAATTTCAATGCTTGGACTTTCTTAGCATTCGTGCTAGTGGATATGAAAATAACTTACACACATATTTGTTTCGCTCATGTCTATGCTTTGGCTTACAATTTAACGATATCTATAGATAGACAACAAGCTTCAGTTGCTGGCTAATCTGATTTACCGATCTTATGCCAAAAACCTTTAATAACTGCTCTAAATATTTCGAGAATAAACTGAATTTCTTCTTACACATTACCATGCTAAATTAATCACTATTTATGTAGAGTGACAATATCCATATCTATATGAAGTTAATTGTGTACACAACGTATCATGCCAGAAAGTTGTCGGAGAACATTCCCAAATGCCGAGACTGAATACCCTTGCAGACTTATCAATTATTTGCTTGATAGTTTTATTAACACTTTTTTTGTTTTGATTGGCTTTACGAATTAAAATGCATTAATTGATATAAGCAAAATTCTATAATACATTATTTTAATCATTCATTTTAAAATTCTTTTTCTAATAACATCAATTTATTCAAACCTGAGGTCGGCTTTTTTTTTGAAATTTATCAAATATTCTACAAGGGTATACACGGCAAAAACAAAAAAAAAATACACAGAAAATAAATTCAGGTTAAGGAACGTGCAGCTTACCTCATAGGTAGAAGTAAGTTGTAGATTGCAAAAAACGGGCAAGAAGATATACCACGAAATAAGTCCCGATATGGCCAGCGTAATGAGGATGAAGGCGTATTGAGTGCCATAAACATAAATCTCCGTTGAGTAGCCCAGTAATGCAATGCCAGAAACAAAGCTGTAAAACAATAAAAATGAAAAAAACACTTCTTTCTCTTTTATCACTTCTTTCTATCTTTAAAAAATAAACGAAGCTCTAAATAAAAAATAAAAATGTAATTATTATGCCTTAGGGTGCCCGAAAAGTATATATAAAAAGTAATAAAATTCTTGAACTCGTAATCATTTAAGTTCAGGCCACAAAAATGTCTGTCAGAGCAGCGGCAAACTTTACAAATCTTTTGTTATATATTTTATAATCAAAATTTGAATTGGATGATTAATGTCTACAACAATCATCATTTCATATTTATTCTCAAAACATATGCATTGCTCCAAGCCATAGTCATGTCGAAAGAAAAGTTTGTGCAGCCAAAATGCCATTAGAAGTTAAAAACAAGTGGCGTTGAAGTATGCAGATGCAGGCACAGTGCCTACTACTGCCAAATGAATTGAAAAAAATCATGAAATAAATAACGACAAAAATAAACATAATGGAATAACTCAAAAGAACGTGAGAAAAAAGCTGGCATGTAATTTTAATTCAAAGCACGTCGGCTGAATTTTTTGCTGAAAGCAAACGGCAACAAACAGAATGAACGATAACAAAAAAAGGCTGGCAAAACAATTGTCGCCGACGCAAATGACCAAAGCAGGACAGCAGAACCAGGAGCATTCGCATGGTAGCCCCTTCACTTGCTTTTTCCAGTCATTAACGCGGTGACAATACGCCGAGGACAAAGGCAGTGCGAAAGGTGCTTGACCAAACGTGTCAAATAGAATGGCCCATAAGCATGGGACAACCCAAGGTCGAGCCGAAACAAAAAAGTAATTTGGCAAATTATTTCAGTTTGCGGCTGCCGTAAGTTGAAACTTCAATAAGGCTTAGTTCTCGGGGGCCGACGTAACATCAAAACGAGCCGTTGAATTTGATTCATGAGCCAGATACTTGGCGACAATAAGTTCAGTAAGTTCCCAGAACCATATCAAAGAGCACACTATCTGCATAATCATCAGCTACCGTAAACTTGACCCTGACACTCCACTGTATTGTGTATTATGTATATGCATTTATTATCGTTCGCGTCAGATCCACTTTTAATGCTGTGCAGTGGAAATTAGCATACAGTTTATATCAAATTATTTTCTTTGCCGACTGCTCGGCTGGCAATTTTATATAGTTTATCTTACATTACGCAAACCAAATCAAGTTAAATTAAGCTCATATTTTTGATTTATTTCTTAGACGACAGCCAATTTTGATTGCCAAGCATTTTGACGGGCAAAGGAAAATCTGTATAATCAATCGCGGCCAATTTCCAATTACATTAATGTTAATACCCTTCCGGAGGGTACTGCCATTTATTCATATTTATTTAGTCCTCAATTTGTAATACAATGTTGTCGATTACAAATTCAAAATACACTCTTTTATACTCTACACTGTGGTTTTACTTTTACATATATTTTACCCATTTTCAATTACTGCATTAAAAAGAAAATTGAAGTGGATTTCTTATCGCACGGATACAATTGTAATCTATGCCATGTAGACATCATAAACTGAGACAAAATAATGGACCGAATTCGTGCACAATTCAATTTAAGCAGGAATTACAAAACTGCTTGACCATACCAGCATTCAGAGCAATCATATTAAACGCCGCACGCTCTATTCAATGCAATTAAATGGGCCGTGTACTTACATCATGCCCAAAGGAGCAATCCTCAGTCCTATTTACATATAGTTGCTTTTATTTTTCTATTGCTATCGCTATTGCTGTAACTCACCTAGCCACTAGTGACAGCGAGACCGGAAGCACTTTCATTTTGCGTCCACCTACCAAGTAATCCAATGCTTCCGAGTCGTGTGCCTCTCCGATGCCAACAGATTCGAGGCCATTTTTTTCATCGGCAGGCAATTGGCCCCTTTGCTTTTTTTTTTTCTTTTCGATAAAGCCGAAATAGATGCCAATTACGGCACAGACCGCCAACATGGCGATGAAAACCAAATAATCAACAGTTCCAAAATGTTGGAGGGTGCTGCTTAAATCGCTCACGCTGAGATTCTCCTTTATGGTGGACAAGGATGGTCTTTCAAATGTTGTTGTTGTTGTTGTTGTTGCTATTGTCGATGTGGTAGTGGAACTGCTCAAAACTGCGACATTTGTGGTTGCTGCTGCTGTTCTTGATTTTGATGTTGTGCTGCTAATTATGGACTGAACTGTCTGAGCCATCGCATTGGCTACTATAGATGGAGCATTAGCGTCCGCCGCCATTGTTGTGGCCACCTCCTCGGTAGTCGTTGACATAATTTTGTAGACCGCAAGTTGCTTTTATGTGGTTATTTTTATTGACTTCCTGCCGCGTTGCTTAAGCGTACTTTTTGCTTTAATACGCTTAGCTTTGATTACTTTTCTATTGGTTCAGTTGTACAAAAACCACACGCACACATAGATATAACTACAATTTTTGCAGCCTCCTTCGATTTTTCATTAAGTTTTCGCCACTAAGCTTATTGTGTATCCTAATGACAACTACTTGCAACTTTACCACTAACTTAATTTTTTGTTACTTCGGATGCTGACTGTCTTCCTTCCCTTAGCAGAAGCAGTTGAGAAATATTTGTTCAAAGTTTCAGAATTTCATTGCAATTTGCTGCTAGATATTTTGAAAATTTAACAATCAGATTAAAGCCAAAAACTTAAGAAAAAGTCATTCTTGTTACAGAAATTCGACTTTAAATATACATTTCTGTAAATGAGTTAGCTGACAACTAGTTAGTTACAACAGTTACAAACTCTCACACACAAGCGACACGCACCAACTGCAGCGAAAAACTGAACTTAAAATCCAACAGCAACTTCGCATCGTCTGCTTTTCTGAGATCAGCAGCACTGATCAAATACGATCTCATAACTCATGCAAAGTACGACCGTCTGTGTGAGAGTTCACTTTATCATCAGACTTATTTACTGAACAAATGCACACCCCCACTTGCTGGTGCGCTCTTGCTGATGTGTGTCATTAGATCTTGTCCATTAGTTATACGAGCACCGAATAAAGATAAATGTGTGAATCCAAACATTTTTTTCCAGTTTTTTTCCTATCATAATACTTGTAACATAACGGGTGCAATGTTGACATTTGAGATAGCGTGATTCAGGAGCCTTCTATACAGTGCTCAGACCTTATTTTTACCAGTGCCTGGCAACATTTTTAATTGCCTGCCATAAAGTAATTATATATTATTTTTCAAAAATTCAAAAGACCGCTGGCAGGTACATATATTAACCACCAAAATTAATATATGACCCCAATATAGTGGGGTTTCCCCACCTGCTAGGTCGGGTTATTTAAAAAAGTACCTCAATTTGAGGTCAAAGCTTATTTGGACCAGTTACATTTTGGACACCTGGGAGCCAAAAAACCCGGATTTTTTAAGTCAGGTTGATTGTTTTTGATATAAATAGACCAATACTTCGTAGTTAGTTTAATTATATCCTGCATCTCGGATGTAAACAGCTAACAAGGTCTATGGACAAACGGACTACTATTGACCAACGGAATCTCATCCTGGAACACTTCCAAATGGAATATTCACATCGCCAAATAGTTGAAATGGTCAATCTAAGCGAGTCAACTGTATACAACATCATTCGGAGCTTCGTGGACGCAAATCGGACAGAGGACAAGGGCAGAATAGCACGAAACCAGATTTTCACCGAACAGGAGGAGCGGTATATGTATACTTAGTAGACGATTGAGCTTTAACTGGCTGCAAATGGGTACTGGATCAATCTACATTAAACAACACGCAATTTAACCATTTTGGTAAACTTTTACTATTTTTTAAATGGGAATAGGCTTTTTGGCTAACAGTAATTAGTTAAAGTAGTCAATAGTATTATTACATATTGTTGAAATGATTCTTAAAAATAAAATAACACTATAGTTGAATTGTTTTTTTTTACAAGTTCAATAACAATAATAAAATTATAATTATATTACCTTTTGTATGATGGACGGTGTGAAGATACTTAGTCTTTATTTGAGTGATTAAAGTTAGACGCCAGAAATATTAACTACGTACATGGGGAATGCGTGATAACTGTTATTATCGCAAAACAAAAAATCTTAATATATGTAAAACTAAATATATTAAATAAAAAAAAAGAAGAGTACTAAAATGTGTACACTATCAAGAAGACTGTGTCATGGATATTTTGTTTGACAATTGTTATCTCGTTATCACTCTAACTGCATTCAGAGTGGTTTTGATTGAACTAATACACATTAATGGCCGCACAAAGGCACAATATGAATTGTGTTTCAATTTATGCCAGATATTAAATATACATAATATGCAACAAGAACTTATCGCTATATATATAGATACATTCGGTTATATATAGATAAAGTCGAATATTTTATTTGGGAATCCACAAAGATGGTTATCAATGGTATATTAATTTAGTTTTTATCTGTAGTTTACTAAAAGCAGAAAGTTCATACACTGATTTTTTTTAACAAGAAATTTCTCATGAATTTCAACTAATAATAATTATTATTAAATTAATTACTAATTAAATATAATAATTAATCACGGCATTATTAAACACGGCAATTTAATACAAATTTTAATTATATTTCCTGTTTGAATTTTAATAAATTTCAATTTATGACCCGTTATTATTTATAGCTTATGACCCAAGCTATGGGACTCGGCGTAAGCAACCACAATAAAATACAGCAGTAAAAAGTATTTACTCGGGAACCAAAACGGTGCAAGGGGTCACACAAAATTAAAATTTTGGTTTTCGTTCAAAACATTAATATTAAAAGTGGCAAGCTGCCAAAAAAATGTTGACCGAAAATTAAACCAGCTTACCATATGCAAGCGCAATACTTGACACATTTGTAAAAACCCCTGAATATAAAATATGTATATTCTCTTTAGCCTTCCTAAATTATCTGGAAATCGCATCCAGGCTTATGTTATGGTAAGCGCTGAAAACAGCCGAAGGCTTTAACAAAATGAGCGTCTAAAATTCTTCTGACCCACCACCAGTCATAATTATTCCTGTTCTCATTTTACTAAGTGGATTCGTTCCTCAGAAACTGGGTTTACTTCTATTGTTCTTGTCACCACCTTATTTTCCAGTCTGATTTTGGCGTTAGTTTGTTTCTGTTGTTTTGGTTATCTGCAGTTAAAAATAGATGAAATTAGATCATAAAGTTGTCAATAAGTAGCTCCAGTGAGAAAGTGAGCATGTCCGAAATAATTTTACTGATTAAGAAAAGCTAATAAGGCTAAACCGCCTTACACTGTTAGCCCATCTTAACAAATATGTTTTCAAATGTGTATTTGAATTTAATATTCCACTACAAATATATTGAGTGATTTTATTTGTGTTCCTCACCTTACTAATTGGATACCTTCTAGTCCTCCAATAACTCCATAGGCGGGCTTTCCGGTATTCTGCAATTTATGTTGTCGAGTCAATTTAACGCATCCGTGTGTTTTTCGCTTACCACAACTCACTGCACACTGTTGTGAAACTGCTTTAGTTCACTTTCAGTTACTTTCCCTGTTAAATAGACTTCTTCCAGCTCTTATGGCTGATAGAAAAAGTAATTATGAAATGATTCAACAATTTAATAACAAATATTGTTATTAATATTTCAAACAAACATTTCAGCATGCTCCCCTAATTACAAGCTATTAGCTGTTACATTTGAGATCATTAATCAAATCAAAATCAGACAAAAAAAAACTCTGTTGAGCAGTCTCTTAGCCAAGAGGTGTCCTTGAACTTGCAATACTAATGCCAGAATATTAAAATAACTTTATATCCGACTGGACTCTTAATTTTCAAATTCAAGATGCTAATATTTAATATGCATATTTACCTTTAAATTTTTTGCATCAATATTTTGAAGTGACCCAAAAATTTGCGATCATTGATAATCAAAGACAAGAACCAAACTGATCAATATGTACAAGCCAATATCTTTTTTATTATATACTCACATTTCAGTATCATCATCTTCAGAAAGTTCATCTAAAGTAAAATATTTTGTCAACCAAAGTATAACGAAATTTCTGTGCGTGTGTGTGATGTGTGCATATAACTAAAACACTAAACACTGTTTAAAATTTGTTTTAAGTATTCATTAAAATCATAGAATACGCGAGTTTGATAAGACTTGTTTTTCTACAGCTACAGGTAGATTAGCCGAAGTTTTCTAAATCGTGCTCGATTCGCAAAAAAAAACGTTGCTGTTGGTGATTGCAGTTTATTATGCTTTATGTATACGCGAATGTACTTAACAGACCATTCATAGATTAGAAAGGTTTATAATTTCTTTATTGATAGACTATAACACTTCAAGAGCTATTTTGGAGACCTCGCTGGTGGTAGCAAATTGTTCGTCTAATAATAGTTAAGATTAAGATTAAGATTATGGCTCGCAGAATAAAACTAAAACATTATAATCAAGCAGCGATTGCTTCTTTGAATTTGTATTCTTTGTATTACACATAGGTTTCTGGTTGATTAAATTATTTTTTAAAACCTTTATTGGACTCTTCAAACTCCATCATAATTCTAATTACCGGTTCGTTTAAGTATTTGCGAACCTCCTTGTTCAGAGCAAAGTCCCCATGATCCCACATTGGATCCTCCATATGATGCAGTTCCCTGTTGGGCAGGCGGTCAGCCAATGCTAATACATCCTCAACCTCTGCCATTAAATCATTGTCTGAATACCACAAATGCAGTTCGGAGCTTATATTCTCGACAGGATAATCTGGTGGCTGCTCCGATTTATACACTTCCAGATTCTTCTTGGTTCCGTAATCGTACAATCTAAAATGTCCCGACTGTTGTTCCTGCAGATAGTGCAGTATTTGATTGGATGAAAATCCAGCCGGGTGCGTAGCCATACCTTCCGGCATAGCAGTCTATTTAATAAATATGTTTACAATTTACGAGGATACAAGTTAATTAGTTTTACTTGCCATATTTACACGATCACCGTCGTAGAGCTTTTCCAAAACATTCTCACAAACTACTCTCAGCTGTTGATCCGGCTCACATAAATTAAAAAATATATTCATAAGGATATTATTATGTGGAATTAGTTCTTGGTTGGAAAACAGAAGCGAGTAAATATTCTGATGGCCCAGATAGGGACCCGTTAAACGGGCCCTTTTGTTTCGCATGTTGGTCATGATTGCAATGGGAGCAAACATGTGAGCCGTTTTTATCTTCTCATTGTATTCAGGACGTGAGGACATCAGTGCAAAAAATACACTTGTACCTTGGGAGTGTCCCACATAGTGAATTGACTTCTGTCCCTGCCCATTGGTCTCCAAAGCGTAGTCGATCATCGCTGCTATATCATAGTAACCAATCTCGTGCCAGCTAAACTTCCAGAAATATGGATGTTGTGTGGATCGTGATGTATGATTCCTTGAGTAGGTTGTGCCACGGCCATTACCCAGCCACACATCAAAGCCTGCATCAGCAAGCAGGTAGGGTAGTCCGTCATTTGGACCTAAGAGTATCCAAGCGTCCGAGCAACTCGTTAACCCATGCTGAATAAGGACGATGGGACGATATTCGTTTTGATTCTGCAGCTTGTGGGAATAGGGTATGCGAAAAACACCCACTATGTATCCGTCCTCTGTCACAATATGGTGATGCTCCGAAGGATATCCATGAGCAGCAATGCGATCGGCCTTATTATTACATAATTCAAATTAGAACCTGGCTATTGCTTTACAGATACCTTAGGCTTACAGTTGTGCGACGTCCTTGAAGATTTATATGCGCCTCTGGATTGTCATACAGCTTAAAGAAGTCAATGTCGGCTGCAGGTTTATTCACAGCTGCAGCCTGAATATCAGCCAACGAGGCAAGCAACACAATTATTGCAAAAATTAATTGGTTCTGCATTGTTTAATGACTGAACTACAACTGTGGTGGGACCATCATTTGACTTTATTTATTTTAGCTGAGTATTTAAGGCTTATCAAGTGGTTTCAGATTATCAGATTATAGATAGGAATGGTACAAGTATTATAGAAATAAACAAGTAAGAGTGCTGTAGTCAAGTGAACTCGACTACAATATACCCTGAACCCAGTTATTAAATATATTCTATTATTTTTACCAATTCCCCTTTAAAAAGATGTTCACTAAAATGCGAGCGGCTCTGGAAGCGCCCTCTGCCGACAAACACGTGAAACACGCAATACACAAAAATACATATTGACGCTCGCGTCGATTGTCATGCCATCTCTTTCTCACACATGCGCTCGCATAATTATGCGTACATAAAATGCTTACGGCTGCTTGTAGAAATGAGATCAATATGAGAATATATTTACGACTATAACTTGGGTCTTTCTTATCCGATCTTGACGAAATTTGGGCAGTTGATCAGTAGAACTTTTGTCCCAGCCATATTATGTCATAATTAGAAGATTCTGCCTTTAAAATTGTGGCATTTATTGATATCGAAAATTTAATGAATCGATATTCGATAAACGGAGGAAGTTATCGATAAAATAATAAAATAGATCTGCGCCTGGTATACGTGAACCTATATTCCAAATTTGAAGTCTCTAGCTCTTACAGTCTCTGAGATCTGCGTGTTCATACAGACGAACGGACGGACGGACAGACATGGCTATATCGACTCGACTATTGATCCTGATCAAGAATATATATACTTTGTGGGGTCGGAGATGCTTCCTTCTGCCTGTTACATACATTTGCACAAAACGATTATACCCTTTTTAAACATTTTTAATGGGTTCAGGGTATAATAACGCGTGTTTGATTATGCAACTAGTTTAACGAATTCAATTGAAATATTTAAATGTTTGAGCCTACAAATAATTTACAGTAATTAGCAAACAGATTACTCTTATGGATAATTTCAATGAATTGCTTAATTATTTTTTCAAGACTAAAGTACGTAATTTGCACATCAAGTTTGCGAACTTTAACAGAACTTTTCTCCCAGCCAATTAGTCTTTGAAACGTAATCGAAATTCTGGAATCCGCAAAAAAGGGTCAACTTCATAAATCTAGCAAAAAATTTTCTTTTTATAGTAATTAGCAATATGAATCGCAAAATAAATACAAAAACATTTTTATCAATGAAGCAATTATTCTAATGCGTAAAACTAAAACTTAGCAATCACATTTATTTATTGCCCTCTTCAAATTCCATCATAATCTTAATGACCGGTTCGTTTAAGTATTTGCGAACCTCAAAGTTTATGGCAAAGTCTTGGTGATTCCACATTGGATCCTCCATATGATGCAGTTCCCTGTTGGGCAAGCGGTCAGCCAATGCTAATACATCCTCAACCGCTGTCAACATATCATTGTCTGCAAACCACAAGTGCACTTCAGAGCTTATATTCTCGACGGGATAATCTGGTGGCTGCTCCGATTTATACACTTCTAGATTCTTCTTGATGCCGTAATCGTACTGTCTAAAATGTCCCGACTGTTGTTCTTGCAGATAGTGCAGCATTTGATTGGAGGAACACCCAGCCGGATGTGTAGCCAAATACTCCGGCATTGCAGTCTATTTAATAAACATGTTAAACATTTATAAGGGAAGTAGAGAACTAATTATACATACCATATTCACACGACCACCAGCGTAGAGGTCTTCCAAAACATCCTCACAAATTATTCTTAGCTGTTGATCCGGTTCACATAAATTGAAAAACATAGTCAATACAAAGTTATTGTGTGGTATCATTTCTTGGTTGGAAAACAATAGCGAGTATGTATTCTGATGCCCCAGATATGGTCCCACTGAGCGCACTAATTTGTTTTGTAAGTGTGCCATTATCACAACTGGAGCAAACATGTGAGCCGTTTTTATCTTCTCATTGTATTCAGGACGTGAGGACATCAGTGCAAAAAATACAGTTGTACCTTGGGAGTGTCCCACATAGTGAATTGACTTCTGTCCCTGCCCATTGGTCTCCAAAGCGTAGTCGATCATCGCTGCTATATCATAGTAACCAATCTCGTGCCAGCTAAACTTCCAGAAATATGGATGTTGTGTGGATCGTGATGTATGATTCCTTGAGTAGGCGTTCCCACGGCCATTACCCAGCCAGACATCAAAGCCTGCATCAGCAAGCAGGAAGGGCAGTCCGTCATTTGGACCACAGATTAGAAAAATATCGGAGCAACTTAATAATCCATGCTGAATAAGGACGATGGGACGATATTCGTTTTGATTCTGCAGCTTGTGGGAATAGGGTATGCGAAAAACACCCACTATGTATCCGTCCTCTGTCACAATATGGTGATGCTCCGAAGGATATCCATGAGCAGCAATGCGATCGGCCTTATTATTACATAATTCAAATTAGAACCTGGCTATTGCTTTACAGATACCTTAGGCTTACAGTTGTGCGACGTCCTTGAAGATTTATATGCGCCTCTGGATTGTCATACAGCTTAAAGAAGTCAATGTCGGCTGCAGGTTTATTCACAGCTGCAGACTGAATATCAGCCAACGAGGCAAGCAACACAATTATTGCAAAAATTAATTGGTTCTGCATTGTTTAATGACTGAACTACAACTGTGGTGGGACCATCATTTGACTTTATTTATTTTAGCTGAGTATTTAAGGCTTATCAAGTGGTTATCAGATTATAGATAGGAATGGTACAAGTATTATAGAAATAAAAAAAAACCGAGTGTTTGATTATGCAACTAGTTTAACGAATTCAATTGAAATATTTAAATGTTTGAGCCTACAAATAATTTACAGTAATTAGCAAACAGATTACTCTTATGGTTAATTTCAATGAATTGCTTAATTATTTTTTCAAGACTAAAGTACGTAATTTGCACATCAAGTTTGCGAACTTTAACAGAACTTTTGTCCCAGCCAATTAATCTTTAAAATATAATCGAAATTCTGGAATTCGCGAAAAAGGGTCAACATTATAATTCTAAAGCATATATGTCATTCTAGTTCTAGTTATGATAGCAAAAAAAATGTTATAGTAATTAGCAGCATGAATCGCAAAATAAATTCAATAACAATTTTATCAATGAAACAATTATTCTAATGCGTAAAACTTAAACTAAGCAATCACATTTATTTATTGCCCTCTTCAAATCTTAATGACCGGTTCGTTTAAGTAGTTGCGAACCTTAAAGTTTATGACAAAGTCTTGGTGATTCTACATTGGATCCCCCATATGATGCAGTCCCCTGTTGGGCAGGCGGTCAGGCAATGCTAATACGTCCTCAACCTCTTCCATTAAATCATTGTCTGAATACCACAAATGCAGTTCGGAGCTTATATTCTCGACGGGATAATCTGGTGGCTGCTCCGATTTATACACTT
This sequence comes from Drosophila setosimentum, assembly GCA_035043505.1. NCBI lineage: Eukaryota > Metazoa > Arthropoda > Insecta > Diptera > Drosophilidae > Drosophila > Drosophila setosimentum. The sequence continues at coordinate 7,409,329 of JAWNMY010000001.1, forward strand.
CTAGATTCTTCTTGGTTCCGTAATCGTACAATCTAAAATGTCCCGACTGTTGTTCCTGCAGATAGTGCAGTATTTGATTGGATGAAAATCCAGCCGGGTGCGTAGCCATACCTTCCGGCATAGCAGTCTATTTAATAAATATGTTTACAATTTACGAGGATACAAGTTAATTAGTTTTACTTGCCATATTTACACGATCACCGTCGTAGAGCTTTTCCAAAACATTCTCACAAACTACTCTCAGCTGTTGATCCGGCTCACATAAATTAAAAAATATATTCATAAGGATATTATTATGTGGAATTAGTTCTTGGTTGGAAAACAGAAGCGAGTAAATATTCTGATGGCCCAGATAGGGATTCGTTAAACGGGCCCTTTTGTTTCGCATGTTGGTCATGATTGCAATGGGAGCAAACATGTGAGCCGTTTTTATCTTCTCATTGTATTCAGGACGTGAGGACATCAGTGCAAAAAATACACTTGTACCTTGGGAGTGTCCCACATAGTGAATTGACTTCTGACCCTGTCCATTGGTCTCCAAAGCGTAGTCGATCATCGCTGCTATATCATAGTAACCAATCTCGTGCCAGCTAAACTTCCAGAAATATGGATGTTGTGTGGATCGTGATGTATGATTCCTTGAGTAGGCGTTCCCACGGCCATTACCCAGCCACACATCAAAGCCTGCATCAGCAAGCAGGTAGGGTAGTCCGTCATTTGGACCTAAGAGTATCCAAGCGTCCGAGCAACTCGTTAACCCATGCTGAATAAGGACGATGGGACGATATTCGTTTTGATTCTGCAGCTTGTGGGAATAGGGTATGCGAAAAACACCCACTATGTATCCGTCCTCTGTCACAATATGGTGATGCTCCGAAGGATATCCATGAGCAGCAATGCGATCGGCCTTATTATTACATAATTCAAATTAGAACGTGGCTATTGCTTTACAGATACCTTAGGCTTACAGTTGTGCGACGTCCTTGAAGATTTATATGCGCCTCTGGATTATCATACAGCTTAAAGAAGTCAATGTCGGCTGCAGGTTTATTCACAGCTGCAGACTGAATATGAGCAGCCCAGCTAAGAAATAAAATTGTTGTAAGAGCGAAGTGGTTCTGCATTGTTTAACAACTCAACTTCAAATGGGCAATCATTTGGCTTTACATTTTTTAGCGCTCAATGTTTATTAAGTGGTCTAAGCTTATCAGATTGTAGATAGGAATAGTAAAAGTAGTAATATGTTTAGAATTCTATGTGAGTATATCTAAAATTTCAACAAAGTTGCGATATATGTATTGAAGAAATATTTGAGTATTTAACATTTATCAGTTACCCTAAAAGTATATATGTATATATACAATTAATAGCTGATAACACCTTCATGTAGGGACTCACAAGTGAAGTATTTTATAAGCAGATTACCGTTTATTACTTATTTAATTATTTAGTGTCGATTAATATAACTTATTTTTTTTATTTATTTAGTGTCGATTAATATCAATAGACAATTAAATTACAGAAAATAAGAAAATTTTAAAAGCTTTCGAGCTCGTTACGGATTCTATAATTTATACCTGACTATAGATAAAATATCGATAAGGATAATCAGTTTTCATTCCTAACCTCTTCAAAATTTTGCATAATCTCAATGACTGGCTTATTGACATAATCACGGAGCTGCAAGTTTAGCGCGAAATCATCGTGTTCCCACGTAGGATCCTTAATTTGATGCAGCACGTTGTTTGGCAGGCGATTCGCAAGGGCCAATACGTCCTCCACTGCGGCCATAAAATCATTTTTGGAATACCACAAGTGCACAATTGCGGTTATATTCTCCACTGGATAATCTGGTGGCTGCTCCGATTTATACACTTCTATATTCTTCCTGGTGCCGTAATCGTACAGTCTAAAATGCCCCGATTGCTGTTCTTGCATATAATGCAATATTTGATTTGTGGAACAGCCAGCCGGCTGCTCACCGAATCCTTCTACCAGAGCTGACTATTTAAAAGAATCAGCTGGGATTTCTACCTTATCTTACCACATTTTGCTTACCAAATTCCATCTACCAGAATCGAAAAACTTTTTTATAAAATTTGCACAAATTATTCTCGGAAGAGGCTCCCAAATGAAAGATAGGAAGGTCAATAAAAAGCTATTGAATGGTAGAAACTCCCGGCTTGAAAATAAATGCGACCATTGGTTCACATGTCCAAGATACGGTGCCAATGTACACACTAATTTATTTTGCATGTGTGCCATTATCGCAACTGGAGCAAACATGTGAGCCGTTTTTATCTTCTCATTGTATTCAGGACGTGAGGACATCAGCGTGAAAAATACAGTTGTACCTTGGGAGTGTCCCACATAGTGAATTGACTTCTGTCCCTGCCCATTGGTCTCCAAAGCATAGTCGATCATCGCTGCTATATCATAGTAACCAATCTCGTGCCAGCTGAAATTCCAAAAGTCACGATAAAATGTGGAACGTGAAGAATGATTCCTTGAATATGTATTCCCACGAGAATTACCCAGCCATACATCAAAGCCCGCATCTGCCAGCATGTATGGCAAACCATTGTCTGGGCCAACGTAAATCCATGCATCCGAGCCACCCATCATACCATGCTGAATGAGCACAACTGGACGATATTCATTTTGGTTCTGCAACTTGTGGGAGTGGGGAATACGAAAGACTCCGAGTATGTATCCATCATCAGTGGCGATATGGTGATGCTCCACAGGATAGCCGTGGACAGCAATGCGATCTCGCTGAAGACAGTCTTATTCTGCATTTTAGTCCAATAAGGTGCACATTTACGGACTTACCGTTGTTCGTCGCCCTCGAAAGCATAAATTGTTATAGAACTTAGAGAAGTCAATGTTGAATGGTGATACATTTATAGCAGCAGAGTGTGTGCCAACTACTGAGATTAGCATATAAATTATAGCCAAAGGAATGTAGGTCCGCATTCTGAACCGCCCAAACTACAATAGACACTTCTTGAGTAGTCCTGGTATCCATATATAACGGTGGTCCATAAAGCACATATTGCAAAACATGTGTTTGAACAAATTGCAAATGAATCTAATGAATCTAAAATACAAATTTTATTTCCAAATTTCTGAGTGCAAATAACGAACCGATCTGATAATAGTTTTAACAAATATAAAATTCTTTTTAAATGAGTTGTATTTTTGGGGCAAAATACGAAAAGTCTTCTGCAGTGGTAATTGAAAAAAAAGATAGCCCAATGAAATAGTGAGTACCACAAAGATTACATCGATAGAAATTTTAGCGGGTTTAGTAAGTCACCGATGTACTATAGATTAACAAGACAAACTAAGCTTATACTAATCCTCACCAGGCGGCAACGGTTGATTCAAGTCACTAAGTGCGGGTGCGGGAACTGGCTGTGGTGCAGGTGCCGGCACGGGCATTGGTGCAGCGATGGGCAGTGAGGTCAGAACGGGCACCGTGGAAATTACGCCGATATCTGAGGTATCCACGAGCTCTTTTTTGATATTATCTGGATTAATGTAGCCGCCGCTTTCATCCTTTAATAAATTAATTACAATTATTAAATAATTACTTGTACTAAAGATAGACTAAACTTGCCGTAACAAATACATCCACCGATTTACCGCTAATAATGTCCAGTATTTGCTGGGTGATGCCGCTCATGGGCTCGTCCTGTATGCTCTCGGCGTATTCAAGCAGTTGTGGTCTAAGATCTGGGCACTGTTGCAGTGCATCTGCCAGTTGAGGCGGTGGGAGTTGTAGTAGCACGGGCAGTGACTGCGACTTAAGACGCTGCACCGTCTTAAGAAAGCCCTCCCAGATAACTTTTTGGCGCCACACTTGTTTCAGTATCAAACGCTGTAGCAGATTCAGTACAAAGTTGGAGAGACGCGGACACAGCGTTAGGCTCTGAATGGTCGTACGCATCATAAGGGTTGGAACGGGTGTGATCTCAACCAGTTGCTGCAGAACAGACATTAGCACATCCTGGGTATAAACATCACGCTCGGCCAGGCACAGCGAGGTGGCTTTCACAATTGCCTTCAAATCACACACATTCGAATCGATGGTATGCAAAGCCACCAGCAAATCCGTCGAAGACAGAGCCATCTGCTGATGAGCGAACTCCGCCCCTATGCCGAGCAGGCGATTGAACACCTCCTTTACCACAGCCTGATTCAGTTTAATGAGTTTCGGCAGAACAGCAATTAGTTCGGAGCGCGACAGCCCGCTAAGAATGGGTATAAGGACACGCACATCCTTGACTTTGTTTTGATAAAGTTCACGCACGCGAAGCACCAGATCAGGATGCGGCGTAGGCACGCGTTCAGTCAGTATGTAAATAATACGTATAACCAGAGTCTCCAAGCCCTTGGGACAGTTCTCCAGCAGTTTCAGCAAACCTGGCGATTCCACGCCCAGTTTCTTAATAGGGGCGTCCAAGCTGCGTAATATGGTGCGCTTCAGCTCCGCTGAGGTCTCACTAAATACCTGACAGATCTTGTCCAAATAAACTGTAAGAAAAAAACAATGCAACGCAATCATATATTTGTTACTAATAGTTTATCAATAGTAACAATTTATTCAAAGAGTTTACCTTCTGGTTGATAGGGTAACAGTGTGAACGCCAGCAGCAGGCATACTTTGGCTGTATCTTCCTTCCATGCAGCCTCCGGCGATGGCCTCCCATAATCCGCGGAGAAGATAGCCTTTGGCGGCGTCTCGGCCACTACAAATTCCAGCCACTCAATGGCAAACTCATCGATGCGTGCTGGCACAATCTTGTGAACATGGTAAATGGTAACCAGATGGGCCAGAGAGCGCTCTCGCAGGTCGGCACGTTCGTGCACGGCAAAGTTAAGAAGGACGCGTACAAAGCGATTCTTCCGCGGCGGACGGAGCACTGTGAGATCTTTTATCATTTCTAGGCCATGCGGCATAAACTCCTCGACGAGACACAGCTGCACAAGCTGCATAATGGCCTCTTCAGGAAGTATGGGTGCCTCCAGATAAATGCGACGCAGTAGAATAATTCGATCTTTATATTCACAACGATCGCCAATGCCGCTAATGAGTTGATTTAAAAGTTCATTATAGGCGTGATCCGGACGATTCTCGGTTTTTACATAGGTGTGCCGTGTGAAGCCCTGCAGCAGTGAGTACTCCTCGAAAAGCCAGGAAAAGGCAAGATCTATCCGCTGCTTAATATCTCCTAATATGAACTGCACGATGCCATAGCGCACATTATCCGGAAACGTGGCTGCAATAACCGTGACCAATTTGCGTCGCTTGGCCGCCACGCCACCCATTATGCATTGGCGCTCCGAATTAAGTATACGTATAATGGCATCCAGTAGAAATTTTTCTTTAACATTCCTCGACAAAGGTTTAGTTATCTCCTGCAGCTTTAGTGTCTTGGCTCGCTCCTTCATGCGCTCAATAACAGTCTGTTCGCCCTTGGAGCGCTCCATGGTGTCGCGCAGCTTCTTTGTGGCCTCCTCCTTGCGCTGCAGCTCTAGTTCGCTAAGTTTCTCCGACGACTCACTCTCATCCACATCCATATCAACTTTTTCTGGCAATGCTTCGCCTGGCGTATGAGTTTTTGCTTTCATGGGAGGCTCTTTACTGAAGGCAGCCGTGCCGGGCCCCAGGCGCAGATCTGTCAGCTGCTGTCCAAATTGATGCGATATGTTGCTCACCTGTTGCGGCAGCGACAGCTGTTTAATTGGCGTATACTCCTCCAGAAATTTGGCAGGTGCCGCTTCTGGCAATGATGGTAAGAACTCTACGACAAGATTAATCACTGTTTCGGTGCTGCGCAAGTGCTCCGCCAGGAACTTCTCATTGACGCGTGTGCTCTTTTGTCGCTGCCGCTCCAGCTCCTGTTCATCCAGTTCCATTTCGCGTGGCTGCTGCTGCTGTTGCTGCAGCTGTTGCTGTTCAACAAGACGCGCCTTTTTTGCCAAACTCTGGGCAGCATTTTCCAGTATACGCTTTTGCCGGCGCGCCATCTCCTGTTTGTCCATTTTGGGCAGCAGCTTTTGTATTTCATTAGTACTGGCGCCCAGATCCAAAAGTATATTACGTATAGTGGAAGAAAACTCGAAGGAGCCGCGTAGCTTGAGCAAAGTTTGCAGCTGCATGCGCAAACTTTTTCGGACAGAGCTCACCTGGGAGTCGGTCAATGTGGGCGGCAGATTGCTGTTGAGGTGCTTAAAAGCCTCCACAACAGCACCCATGCGAACCGGCCGCATTTTTGCCACCGTACACAGACTGCTTGTGCAGGCAATCAAATTTACCGACGAGATGTGGGTGGTGCCATGGAACTGCAGCATTATATCGAATATGTTGGTGCCCTCATCCTGCAGCTTCTGGCGTCTTATCAATTTGCACTGCTCCGGCACATCGGACAGCGAAAAGTCGCCGTCGCGCTTCATGCTGTCCTCATCTGCATAGCTTTGCAGTATAATAACGCCTTCCAGAAACTTAATCGCATTCGTGCGTATACCATCGTTCTCATTATCAATCATGTCCAGAACTTGAGCCTTTATCAAGCTAAGAACATTCCACGCCTGCTCTGCACTATCCGTGGCATCAGTCAAACTGGACAGATATTGCAGCCCGTTCTTATAGATGCTGCCACAAGCCTGTATAACACGTTTGATAACCTGTGCCGAGCTATCGCGCAACAGCATCGATATCACATTTATCACATATGGCAGCAGCTCCACTTTGACCTTGCTGTGAGAAAACGAAGATTATCTTCAGAATGACAGAGATTACATACCACGGCAATGAAGTTATTAGATATAGAGCACAATTTTCCAACAGAAGGGAACCAATCGCAACACATATTGCTAATCACACGTAAAAAAGATAACAAGTAAAAAGGGAAGCGCTTGCTCTGTAACTAATAACTCTACAACTTCCTTTTGAACATTACCAGAGCTGCTCTATGAAGGAGACGACTTGCTTGCGAACCTCATGATTCTGATCGTGCGCCAGCGAGAGTATCGGCTCCAAGAACTCGTCGGCCAATTCAATGCATGAGCTGAGCACAATTTCCTGCACTTTAACTAGCAGCTCGCATTTAAACATTGCATTTGCTGTTATAAATTCATTGCACCATTCCACAACCTACAAAGGAACACGGTAAATGTTTCAAATTACAGCTTCATTAAGTTTGGAATCTATTACTAACCTTTGCACGAGCCGTAGCAGTCTTTTCATCGGTAAAAAGATTCGCTGTTTCCGAAACGAACTGGCTGCGTCCAATTATGCTGTCCATGGTCGCATAAATTTATAAAGTAAATTGACTACAATTTTTATTTATAAATGCCGCGAGTGCAAAGCCGACAGATCCCACTTTTCGATTGCTATAGTGCTGAGCAAAAGATAACCGATAACGATTGCTCCAAGAAAGTATTGAAAATCGATAATTGCTGTGCAGCCACGTAATGTAAGTTGTTATAAACTTACAATTGCATGCAACTTTTAAGCTATTATAGTAAAATTCGTTCCAAGATATACATTAAAAGGCTATATATATGCTAGCAATTATATATTACCTATAATTAAGAAAATTTAGTAACTGGTAGTTTGTGACGTCAGGTTTGTTTTCGCTGCATGGAATCTTATACATAAATTATTCTTGTGTACAAAATTGCATGCAAGACATCTTTTCAGCGATACATCGTTAAATAAGTATCGATAGCATCGATGCATCGATTTACTCACATTTTTTGGGTGTTTTAAAAGCGTGAAAAAAACGTCTAAACAAGCTAATACAGCCGCACAACTGGACCAATAAGCGCAGTTAGTTAATACGCACAGCTGCTGCACCAAAAAGGCGTTAACAATCGAGGAAACAAACTGCAAACAGAAAGGCTCACCGTGTTATTGAACAACGGCCGAAGAGGGCAGAGTGCTGCGAGTATATAGTTAAAGAGAGTGTGTAAGGCGAGGGGTGGCAGTGGAGCGTGTGCGTATGCGTTTGCGTGTGTGTGAGCGAGTGTGTGTGCGTGTGTGTGTGCGTGTGTAGTGTTTAAGTGTGCGAGTGTGTAGGCAGAAGTTGCGGTAGTGGAGCAGGCGACGTCGTCGGCGACAGAAACGCCCGTTTCATTTGGATCCGAGAACACAGAAAACAAACAGTAAAGAAACGTTGAAATAAACAATTGAGCAGCGAGCAACAACAATCATATTAGTAGCAGCAACAGCAGCAGCGGTTCAACTGCTTTTGTGAGCCGACAAATCGACGACCGCGCCCCAATGTCAAATAGTCAAGTAATTGCCGGCAGCAGCGCTAGCGTCGTGGATGAAACGAATCCCAATCCAAATGCAACTAATCCGACAGCAGGCAGCCCGAGCACAGCACCAGCCTGTTCCAGCTCGGTGCAGCCGGCGTCGACGGCTGCAGCTGCGTCCATTAGTACAATAGCAACAACCGCAACATCGACAGCGACAACAGCAATAACAAGTGTTGGTGTCGATGGCGGCGTCACCAATTTGGCTGTTGACTCATCGCCGCGCGAATCTGGAGATGATTCGGAGGACGAGAGTGAAATATTGGAGGAGTCGCCGTGTGGACGCTGGCTGAAGCGACGCGAGGAGGTGGACCAGCGGGATGTACCTGGCATCGATTGTGTGCATCTGGCCATGGATACCGAAGAGGGTGTCGAGGTCGTTTGGAATGAGGTGCAATATGCGCAGCTGCAGGATCTAAAAACGCAGGAGGATAAGATGCGTCAGGTGTTTGACAATCTGCTGCAGCTGGATCATCAGAACATTGTCAAGTTCCATCGCTACTGGACGGACACACTGCACGCTGAACGGCCGCGCGTCATCTTCATCACAGAGTACATGTCGTCCGGCTCACTGAAACAGTTCCTCAAGCGCACAAAGCGCAATGCCAAGCGATTGCCGCTCGAATCGTGGCGCCGCTGGTGCACACAGATACTGTCCGCGCTCAGCTATTTGCATTCCTGCACGCCGCCGATCATTCATGGCAATCTAACCTGTGATAGCATTTTCATTCAGCACAATGGTCTGGTCAAAATTGGCTCTGTCGTCCCGGATGCAGTGCATTATAGTGTGCGACGAGCGCAGCATCTCGAACTGGAGCAGCAGCCGAAACGGGAACGTGAACGGGAACAAGAGCGTGGTGCCCACTATTTCCATGCACCCGAATATGGTGCCGCCGAGCAATTAACCGCCGCCGTCGACATTTACGCCTTTGGCATGTGCGCTCTCGAAATGGCTGCGCTGGAGATACAGCCGCAGTCCAGCAATAGTGAAACGACTGCCATCAACGAGGACACCATACTGCGCACAATAAACAGCCTGGACAATGATCTGCAACGGGATCTGATACTCAAGTGTCTCAATCCTCAGCCCCAGGATCGACCAAGTGCGAGCGATTTGCTATTTCATCCACTGCTCTTTGAGGTGAGTGCATCGAATCCCCCATCTACTTCACGTCTGCAAGTCAAATAAGTAATACATAGTTTTTGGACTCATGTAAGTATCCTTTTGAGTAGTTATCTAAGTTATAACATCTTATAACACCAGCAGCGCACTAAATGAAGGAAAGGAATTTGAGAAATGGAATCGAATTATATAAAAATTAAAGAATTAAAAATTTTTATATATATTTTATGCAAGCTCTCTATGTGAATTTTGATAATTAATTGGATAATATTTGTAGGTGCATTCACTGAAGCTACTGGCCGCACACTGTTTGGTCTTCTCGCCTGCCAATCGTACCATGTTCTCGGAAACGGCCTTTGATGGACTGATGCAGCGCTATAATCACCCGGATGTGATTATGGCCCAGCTCAAAATGTCGGACGGTACTGAGCGCCAGTTTCGACTTTCGGATGTGCCCGGCGCTGACAAGCTGGAGAAGTTCGTGGAGGATGTTAAATATGGTGTCTATCCACTGATAACATACAGCGGCAAGAAGCCGCCTCATTTTCGATCGCGTGCCGCTTCGCCGGAGCGTGCCGATTCAGTCAAATCGGCCACACCGGAACCTGTGGACACCGAGTTGCGACGAATTGTGAACATGATGTGTAGCGTAAAGAAACTGAAGGAGGACAGCAGCGATATACTGATGACAATACTGTTGCGCATGGACGATAAAATGAATCGGCAGCTGACGTGTCAGGTCAACGATGAGGATACGGCTGCCGATCTGACCAGTGAACTGGTGCGCCTGGGTTTTGTCCATCTAGATGATCAGGACAAGATTCAGGCTCTACTCGAGGAGACTCTGCGTGCGGGCGTCCTAAGCGATTGCGCTGGCGCGGAAAGTTCGGGCGCCGGTGTGACCACAACGGCAACGATGGCCGCTCTGGAACAGTTGGAACGCAACTGGTCTATCTCCGATGCGGACAAAACGATGACGAGCAGCATGTCGGTCAACACTTCACCCAGCAGTGCTGTCATATATGTGCCACAGGAGCATGCCGATGCGGAGAGCACAACTATCCAAAATAACAGCAGCAGCAGCAGCACCAATAACAACAACACTCACTGCAATTGAGGACAAATTAAAGTATTCGAGGCAAAGCCGGCGGGGTGCGCATTGTTTTTATTAATGGCAACAACAAAAAAATTACTATGATTTTATTGCTGTTATTATTTTTGTTATTTTTATATAGCTATATATATACATATATGTATTGCCATACGTATATATATAAATATATATATATATATATAAATATATATATATATAAATATATATATATATATATATATGTATGAATTTTAAATAATATTTATGTATGTATGTATATTTAAACAATGTTGTAAAGGCTTCCAGGCTAAAGTTTTCCAATGTGTATTCTACACTCATTCATACACACACCCACACTAACACACACACATACACATCTAGACACACAATTATGCCGCTACTGCAACTCGTAAGCCAGAAGACGAGCTTATAATATTGAAGCATTCGCTTAGCACGACTTTCGAAAATACCGAATCGAATTCGGCATTCTCGAATATAACGCTAGAAAATCTAATCTAAAAACGAAAAATTATGACAACAAATAAAAAAATACACTATTAAATCATTTCAAAGGCGGCTGCCACATAAGTCCAAATAAGAAAAAGCCCAAAACAAAGCAAAACAGAACACTCGACCTATTTCAAAAATAGCATTTACGCGCCCCCTAACAAATATGTGTATGATTTTGTATTGATACATACATATATAAGTTTCTTATTTATTAAAGAAAGACAAAACAACAAATGATAGTCCCCAAAGGCAGTGGAATGTATGTATTTCAACATATTACAAATATTAGAATACATAAACGGCCTCAAATGCTATACACATAAAGAAGCCACAACTACAACAAAAATACACAGAACAGACATAGCGACACTATTATTAAATAAATAAATAAATAAAGAAAGGCAAAAATCTGACAACACTGTGATGCATTATGCATTCATGCTTCACTTATTTTTATTACAGAGAAAATATTCTATAATAATAATACTTAGGCACACGGCGTTGCAACGAGATCGGCCTCGCTGGACTCTTCCGGTGTGCTCAGCTTAATGCGTTTGCAATGACGCGTCTCTTCCTGTTCATCGCCCGGTTCTGGTGACTGCTCAGAATCGTTTTCATTTTTGGATGCTGCTTTGCGCACTCCCAAACGCTCATCATACAGATCCAACAACTTGTTGCCCTCATACGAAACAAACGGTAGAGTGGCACGCTGATAGTAATCAGGGACCAGCTCCAAGTTGCTGATCACCGTGTCCAGCATGTGGGACTTCTCGCACCAGATACCGGGTGCATCATTCCTAATCGGATTGATGTGCACATGCAGATGATAGAACGATGGCTGATAATGAAAGTACATGCGCAGCTGGTTGGGATTCAAACCGTAACGCTTGAAAATCGCCTGCTTGGCAGACTGCTGCAAATTGCGCAGCAAAGGCAAGTGGGTGACATTGAGATCACGCAACGATTTTATATCGCGCTTTTGGACTATTCCCAACAAGTAAAGGTTCTCCACATTGCGGCCGTCCCACTTGAGATCGGGAACTAGAATGAAGCCATTTTCTGAATCCTTGTCTTCGAAAACAATGCGTTCCATTTCTTGCTTGTGCTCCAGAATATTATACACCCAATCTAATGAGAATTGACTTGAGCTGATGTAGGGAAGCGTTATGGATTCATAGAGATCTGGTGTTTCAATAATGAGGTACTTCTGGCATATAGAATATTTCTGGATGTGCTTCTCGGTCGCCGGATATACCACGGTGCTCTTCACGGCTATGAAAAAAGAAGTATTAACATTTATTTTGCAAGACATGTACACATAACATTCTTTAACATACCACACAGCTCCTGAGTGGGAACACATTGGAAACTCGCGTATATATTATTCACAAAATCGGTGCGCACTTTCAGATCGCTGCTAAAGTAGCTCGGTTTTTTCTCCGACTCGGACTCCTCAGCCGACACTTCAGTTGCTACATCGCTCTCCCGATAGGCTGCATAGATTTGTTTATTATTATAATATTATTCACGACAGTCGAATTGCTCACCATTTTTCTCGAAAACAACAATTGCGGCATCGGTTTCCGACAAATCCGGAAAAGTGCCCAGCAATGTTATGCTCTTAAATTTACTGTTGTTGTTAAGTATGCGTTTTAGACAAAACTTGGTTAAATCATAAGTGGGAGACTTAATCTCACTGCTTACATTAAGTTTGGGACTTGGTGCAACTTGTTCGGGCATAATTTAATGTTTATTAACGCGATTCTCGTCTTTTCAGGCGGCAATTGTTACAGAGTGTTGGTAACTGTGCCCTAACATAATATGCAACAGCACCATGTGAGCTTATGTTAATTTAACAGCCTTACTCCACACCTACCGATAGAAAGGTCGCGTGCCTTAACGAAACTTATTAATTTTATTTAAATTTATGATTTTTATAACTTCTTTGGATATTATTAATTCGTTGTTACATTTGTATTTATTGTGTATAAGCCATATTACAATATTGTTCATGAACTTAAGAATATATGTATATAAAGAACTATATCTCAACTACACCAAGTGCATGCCAACATGTTCAAAACATTTCAATATAATTAAATTGGGCTTAACACTAGCATAATTTTCGCACTTATACCTCAAAAAAACACTATTATTGTTGTATATAAGTATATATGCATGTGTGAGTGCGCATACAAGGCGAATTTCGTTTAAAATATTAATATTTCACTTGCTTGTAAATATTATACAACAACACCCTTGGAGGGCTTAGCGCCCAATATATCCGAAAGCTTTTGCTGATAGGACGCTAATAAATTGGCATCCTTAATGCCGCACGCCTTGCACGACAATTGCAACGCATTCAGCATTTGCATCTCTGAGAATTGTGGGCCACGCTCCAGCAATGAATTAAGTATTTCCTGCAAGCAAATTGAGGTTTAAATATCTGATTTATAGTTGCTTAAATGCAGGCATTTACTTCGGGTTCCATGCAGAGCAGCTCATAAAAATGTTTCGCCTGATCGAGGGCAATCTCTCTGGATGCCGTTATGTTGCTCAGCGTTTGCTGGAGCGCAATGGAATTGCGGCACATGCGTTGCACAGTGATCTGATCAATATGCTCCAAGTAATTTGACGCCTGTATAAGTATGCGTGCGGCCAGATGAGCCAAACCTTCAAAGATATACTAAAACAACAAAATTTTCCAAATTAGAGAAAACTAGCCACTAGCAAGTGAATCCTGCCAGATATTTACCCTCGTTTTGCGTGGATGTAATGTGGCACTCAATGCCTCATCCATTTCCGACAAACGCTTGGTTAGCACGGACACCTGACGATCTGGCTCCAGTATGTCATCCTTGGAGCCGACATAACTATTAGTTCTTAGACTGGACTTGGAGCGCAAATAGTGAAAGCATTGAACGCGAACCTCCAAGTGCAGCACTAGCAAACACGTATTGGCTAGCTCATCGAACTCCAAGGCCAGGTTAGTCATTACTTTGATGGTGCCATCCTTGATGGCCACATTTGCCGCACACTCCGCAGCCGCCACATTCAAGCCATTAACCAACGGACGCCGCAGCTCGTTGGCAAACTCGGAGACGCGGCACGAGAACCATTCCATGCTCTCCTGTAGTATGGCCAGCTCCTTAAGCACACTTATATCGGCCAATATCTCCTGCTGTGTTATGCCGCCTTCGCCCAAATTGCTTGTTAGCATTTCTGCCTCGCGTATATTACGCTGCTGCACCTGCATCGGACTCTCCTCCTCGGATGGCTCGAAGTGGCTACGTTGCAGCTTGTTTCGCGTATGCCTCGCGCGCTGACTGGATGTTTTCAGATCCGTCCAATTGGGCAGCGTTCTGCGGCAGGTGATAAAAAAAAGTTATAGTTAATATATTGTTTAGAGTATTTAACATCATATGGGATGTTTACTTTAAGAAACGACTTATATCTTCATCCTTAAGCCAAGCCACACTATAAATGCGCTTATCTTCGGAGTCCGGCTGTACAATGCCTCTGTACGCCGTCTGGCATATCTCGCGATAGGCCTTGAGCAGCGCACATACCATCTTTAGCAGCTCCTCCGAGTAGCAGGGCAAATCTTCAATCAGATTTCTAGTTTCTACCAGCCGACGCTCTACCATGACAGTGGACTGCAGCAGTGGCCGGCTTAAATTCAACGACTTCATTTCCTCGGGCGTTATAATTGCGCGCCAGGCATCCTGATTTTTCGACAACGACTCAATGGTCAGCTGCAAGTTGCGATTGTGACCCTTGGACAGGAATGTATCCTTTATATAGTTGTCCACAAAATCATGCAAGCTGCAGGGTTGTCTGGCAAGTAGAGTTACATATACATGAAAGTCTATGATATGAGTAGACTAATTGGAATGCTTACCCTGACTTGCATTTCATAAAGTTCTCAATTTCCTGTATGTAACCCATCAGCGGCAGATACACCTTGGTAATCACATTCTGATCGGGCGTGCATATCAGCAATTTTTCTCGCTGTTTCTTCTCATTCGGCAATTGGCCGGTCATTGAGCCCTTGCCGCTGCCAAGCAGATTTCCACCCAAATTGTCATCAATGGAAGTATCCGAGGCATTGCGACGATGCTCCTTGAAATGCTCATGAGTGCTGTTGCTATTGCTGCTCACTGTGCTGGCTATGTGCGAGGATTTATCAAACTTAAACATGGCCCGTTTCGTGCTGTCAATTAAAGTAATAGATGTAAGATTTTATGACTATGCCTTACATTTTTTGATTGCTTTCTGTGCGTTCCTCACCTTGTAACTTTTCTTCTTAGGAAATATGAATTTATATTGTTGATGGGCTCCACAAAGCCGGTTTGCGCACTCTCGTCCGCAGACGCATTTTGTATGTCCAAATAGTCCGTGAGTAGCAGTTGCAGCTAAGTGAAAATCAATAAGTGAAAATGCATCACTTGTTCATATTTGCAGTTGAACATACCACGGACTGTGCCTGTGCCCAGAAGTCGGTCAGGTCGTAGGGCTGGGGTCCAACAACAGTATACTTCTGGCCAACAGCCAGATAGTTCTTCAGTAACAATGTATGTGTTTTGGCGATGGCTTTAAACTGCTTGAATATAATCTCCAGCAGCGTGAGAAGTGGATTGCAATCACCAGAGCCCGCTTGCAATGTTCCACCTGTGGCTAGCTGATGAGTTGTGTGACACACCACATTCAGAAGCTCTGTTTGAATTTGAACACGCACCGTTTCCAGTGAATCGGGCACCTTGTGCAACATGCCAAAGCACTCCACAATGATGGCAATAAAGTAGCTCATACTTAGCTCTGTATCAATTAGATCCGCATCCTCTATAATTTCGGCCTTATCCAGATCAAAGCCCTGAGCCATTTCGCTCAGTGCCTTGCGCACCCGAGCGTTAGCTTCAATGCGATCCGTGGAGCGTCGTGCGCCAATGCCGCGCGTGAAACTGGAACTGAGGCGACTCGAGTTGCTGCGCTGAAAGGCATCGTTCGCCGAGTTCTTGTACACCTGCGTCACGAGCTCCTCGTGCAGGCGCTGATAGAGTTGCTGACGGCGCGCCTGCAAATCGGTGCGCAGATCGGCTAAACCCTCAACGCCGGCCAATGGTCCGTTGAGCGTGGCCAGGGCATCCGTCAGCGCTTTGCTGGCATGCAAATACTGACGCTTCGCCGTGTAGCTGAACACGCATTGTGGTACTTTGCGCAACTCCTGGCTGCAATCAAATAAATAAATAAATCATAATTATGCAGAAGAATAAAGCATACAATTACTTACATTTGCTCTAGCATTTCCAGCACATACTTATGCTGCACTGCGTCCGTCCACATCTTCTTAAGCTCATCGCGACGGCATTGCAGCAGCCGCTTGCAGGCGACCAGATTCTCCTTGACCGCATGGATACGCTCCCGACTGGCCGTCACCTCCGTGGACACCTGACTAAACAGTGGCAGTACTTGGGTCAGCTGCTGGTCATGACGTGAGACCAGCTCATTTAGACGCAGATCCGAGCGTTTGAATTCCTGCTCGATTTTCTGCTTCTCCTTTTGGCGTTCCTCGGTCGTCTCGCTGAAGCCCAGCGACTTGATGACGTTGACGAGAAAACCACAACCTGCGGACTGCAAACACATGGCAAAACACAGCAAAATTATTAAGTGTTTTCAATAGCCTTGCAATGGGTATATTTTTACATTGAGCCACAAAATCAATCGTACTTATATTGAAGAAGAATCGGCAAACTGAAACGCATGAGAGCATTTTTAACTAAATATATCTTCCTTGTATTGTAAAAGTATTCCACATTTAGCGTACTGACAAACTATTTATTTTCTCTGTTATTATCAAATATCAGAGAGGGCGTGCTACAACAACAACAACAACAATAACAATATCAACTACAACAACAGCATCGCATGAGCAGCGGTGTCGTCATCTGGTTAGCACAATACTGCTGCTGGCACATAATAAGTTTTACTGTGTTTCTTATGCGTCTTTGAACGTATTAACTTTATTTAATGCGAAAACTTAGAGTTTAGAATGTATTCGCATTGATCTCTTGACATGTACCTCATCCTTTCCATATTTTACGCCCCTCGGTGGCTTTGTTGGCGGCGGCGCGTCCATGCAAATGCCTTTGAATTTAAAGTTATCCGGAAACGTCCTTCTTACTGTAAACGAATTAATTTCAGTTCTTATAATAATAACATTTTATGTTGCAATTGTTTTCTTTTTTTTTATTAAATGAGTTGCAAAACCACTGATCTGGCAACCCTAGCTGCCAGTGTGACCTTTGATGATAACATTTAAGCAAGTGTTGCCTCACTCAATACACATGTTGCCTTATCGATGTCGGCGGCTTTTAGCAAAACAGACAGTTTAGTTTAGTAACAAAATATATTATAAAACCTACAAAAAATTGTATTGAAATTTGAATTTCAAGCTTCAAGAGGAAGGCTCTTGCACACTTATCGAAAGAAACCACACTGCAAATTTAAACATACCTTAAAATACTTATCGCAAATGGACTCTGTTAACGCAAACAATTACGTCTGTTAAATGTATGTTAGCCATAGAGCCGTTTGCTGAAAAGCAATTGAAACCATTGAGTTCGTTTGGTTTGGTTTTAGATTTTTAAATTTATTGGTGACTACAGCTATGCTTGAGTGCTTGGATAAAGTTTTTTTTTATTGGTGTTTAAGCATTTGCTTTACACTAAAATTTCAATATTGTATTCGTTATACTACGAAAAACACTAAAAGCTTAGCAACTAACATTTTCATTGCTTCATTATTTGGATTAAACGCATTATATACTTAATTTGTGTGCCTGATTGATTTATAAATACATTAAATAATCAGCTTAATGCTGTGGTGCTTTGAACTTACACTACATATCAATTATATATCATATTCATCTATTAAAATAGCATTTGTTCACTGCTTGAAAATATATGATTCGAAAATTTAGTGAAAACAAAGTAAAAATGGGAGTTTTCTTGTAGTTGTGTCATTTTCGTTATCAATTGCTTAGGTACAGTTTACTAATCGGAGGTATTACATACATACATGATTGCTTGTACATATCATATGTAAAAAGTAGTGAAAACATTTGTCGCTTACTTTAACAATTTGAAGTTAAGATATGATCGTTTTTCTTTTGTTGTCACAGGTGGGTTGTTGGGAATTACATAATACTAAATATTTAAACTCGGAACTTTCTCCTTCTAATCTTTATAAGCATTTTGAGAATTATGCGTATTTGTTTATATGTATGTGTTTATATGATTAAAAATATTGTTAATTAAAACTTGGCTTAAAATTCATGTTGTTCATTTGGCAAAAATTAATACCATTTCATTATGAATGATTGTTTGGCCTCTAATTTCACAGAATATAACATTTCTGCCATTTCATACACGCCTTTTCGCTAAGTTAAGTAATTAATATAAATATGCGAAATGCTTAACTTAGTTTCACTACTCAACGCTGAACTGTTTTACTGCTGCGTCTGCATGTAACGTATGAAGTTTTGTTATTGTTGATTACTCCTTTTTTGGCGACTCACTGTTCATAATGCTGAGCCGACGTAAATTGGGCTTGTCGTAGTCCTCCATGGAAACGCCACGTGATAGACGACGCTCAAAGGAACCTGAGCTGGCAGTGGAGTAGGATCGTCCGCGCTCAACCCCAGGCATTACGATCGATGTGAGCAAGCCTTGGCCCTTACAAAACAACAATATGGACTGAGCAACCTTTGACGGCTAAAAATGTAAATAAAAAGTTTAATCATATGTTATGTTTTATATAAGAAAGATAAAAGACTCACTGCATCCGCCAATACATCGCCAGCACGTTCAATCTTCAACATAGTCACACGTTCCTTTTCTACATCGCGATGCAATTTCTCCACCATTGAGGAATACGGGCTAAGCATGCCCGTAATCAATATGGCATCAACCTTGCAACCCTTAAGCGTCAAATCCTTGCGACTGTGAAATTAAAGTATGAGTGAGAAACTGGAAAAATCTTGACCACTAAATTGTTTTGTCTTACTTCATAAACGCCTTAACATAGAGGCCCACGTTTTTGCTATTGAGCGAGCGGTGCAAACGCTTTTGGTATTCGGCCACAATCTTGTCCTTATCTGGGTTCTCGCCAACAATTTGCTATATGTATAGTTTGTTATTGTTGTGATTTGATTTTTGTACAGTGTAAGTAAGCAGATAATTTACATTATAGATTATTCAATTGAATGCCAAAGCTACAATATTAAGCTGCCTGCTACAGTACAACTACAATAATGCTAACAAGAAAGCATGCAGAACTAAATGAGGAACTATACAAATTTAGAATATATATTTTGTCTTTTCGTATTGGCCGATTTCTTTGTTGAGGTTCTACGTACCGAGGTCTAAAAGATAAAAAAATTAAAATAAAAAAAACAATAAAGTACATTAATATACATGCTTTAAATGGATTCAAAAGCAGTTGATGTTTGAGAAAAATGTATGTTTAAAGTTGGAAAGATAAAGAGCGCTGCAGAGATATGTTTATTAGGCTGACAAACTGTTTACCTCCATGACCTGTAGTACCAAGTTAAATTAGTTCAAAACATAAAATAGATAAAAAAAAAAACAAGAAAAGTAAATACAAGTTAACTCAGAGATTAAACACCTCTCAAACACACACATCCACGCACTAGTTCAGACTCACAGGGGCACACTTAGTTGATGAGTGTGTCAACTCGAACAGCGATTACTTACATGTCCAAACTTGTGATACATCAGAAAGCTCTCAGCCGATTGGGCCACCTCATCGCTTTTCCAGCTAATAAACTGCAAATGATAGAAAGCAATACAAATTTAATTACACACATGACACTGTCAACGTTTAAAAAGAACATCACACCTTGCTCTTAAAGGACTGCAAAACGCTTGCAGCACTGCCAGTGGCATTGATCAGGATTAAGCCGAGCGCACGGCTCGGATGGGCGAGGCCAAAGCGTGCCAGCACATTGGCGCCAGCACCCTCGCCCAAACCAATTACATATTTAACGTGCAGATAATCCAGGACTGTAACCAGATCCTCGCCCAGTGCCTGCAGCGATGGAAATGGAAAGCTGTCAGACAGTGCATCCGCATTGTCAGCATGACCGGGTACGTCGACGTGTATAAAGCATGAGCGTTCCTTAATTTCCGTCATGCATGGGCTGCTCACAAATTCCTGAAATGAATTATCTGCCAATACGGCGTATGCATAATGTCTAATTAGTATAATTAATTACCTTATTTTAATTCTACATACGATTGCAGCCCAAATCATGCACGGTAATAAATACAGCACGTTTCTCCTGCTGCGACAAATCACCCTGAAAATGTTTGCAATTAAATAGTTATAGACACTTATACACATTTGACTTGCTCACTTAATATTCTTACCTGCACTATAACTGTCAGATCTCCGCATTTTTCCGTATTAATATTGTATTTCTGTAATGCGCAATAAAAAAAAACAATTAAATACTAATTGGATTATGGGATGCGCTTTTAGCACTATAAGCCAAATTTTCAAAGCAGAAAGTAAAATTTATAAAAAAAAAAATTATTTAAAAGGCAAAACATTTTCACGTTACCATTAAAACAAACTCAAACGAGAAAAATTTCGAGTATGAAATGACCAAAAAAAATGCAAGCATCGATTTATGGCTGAAGTTTAAATACCCTTATGTAGACTAATTAATAATGTAGATATTGCAATACTATACAGGAATGATGAATGACAGGAAATTAGTCGAAGTAAGTTATAAGAATAAACAGAAATTCATTGATAAATCAACTGAGTAAATTTAATTTCCTAATTATGGTGACTTTATAAAGAATGACTCTTTCGTAGAGTATTAAATCTGCTGGGTCTCATACAAATTACTTTCTTAACGCTTTCTGCACTTGCTCTCGTTAGTTAGCTGCCTATGATGACGATGCAAATGGCAAAAGTATTCGTAAAATTTGCCCTCAATTTTTCGTTGTGCGTTGTAAACACATATTTCAAACACTTGATATATTAAACGCATAAAAGTAGATTTTGAAAACTGCGCAGGTCAACAAAATATGAAGATACAAATCCCAGTAAAGTAAGGAATAAAATTGAAAAGTTTAATTTAAGTCAACAATTGCGCTGAAAGCTCATAACTAAGTAGGATCAGTTTAATGATAATTGAAAATGAAATGATGTGAATCTTTCCTTTTTCAATTTCGAATTCGCACTGTAAGGATTGTTAGATTTGCTTGCCTTTACAGAAAGTTATTTAAATTCTTCTTATAAATTACCTAAGTTGACGGGAAATAAATCCACACCACCTACGTTCAACATTAGACCGAGCATCCTTTACAATCAACCATACACACGCCCACAGCCACAGACAGGGCTAAAAAGCACTTATTGAAATTGAGCGAAACTATAAAAGTGTCAAAAGACCAGAGCAAAGAACAGTTTAAGATACCATCGCCCCTATCTCGTCAATGTCTTTGGCCCCTTTGTCTAAGCTCCTTAATGTGGTCTATAGTGTTTTTGTGCTAACAAGTAAATAGATAGATAAACAAATGAGTATTATGTAAATGTAACAGCAACTTTTAATAGTATTTCTATATGCTAATACCATTTGCCATGGTAAACAATAAATGGTATAGATGACAGGGAACCAGCTGCAGTTCATCCTGCTCGACGAATGCCAATAAAAAGATTACGTTGTGCAAATTTAAAGCATGAATAAAAAAATATATGTTGCCTTGTGGCCATTGCAGTAAATTTACATAACTTTTCCTGCTCATGACCAATAAAACATACACACACACACACACAAAGAACACAGAAGAAAAACAGACTCTGCTGCAGGCTTAATGCAGCTAGATTTTAACAGTTACTTTGCATTATGGCATTGGCACGCCCCAAGGACACTCAGTCCCCTATGCAGAGAGGAGATAGACTGCCAAGAGCTGTGCAAACAAACAAAACAACGCAAAAAAAACAAGACAAATGGCGATGACAATGACGATTGAAATGGAAATATACATTGGTGTGACGCCGATGAGCTTTGCAATGCTAACCCAGAAATATTGCTGAATAAACAACATGGAAATTGCGCGCATTGTCATCACAAATCAATTGCAATTAATTGAGCGTCTCAAATGCAAACAGGCAAACAGCAACAAAGGCTCAATTGAAAGCTATTTACTCAAAATTACTTAAGCACATATAGTTGTTAAAAATGCAATAGCTTGTCTGGCTGTTTAAACACAACGTCAAGTTGTATTGAGCTAATAAGCAAAGGCGGTTTTAAAGACAGCAGTAAATATGAAACTTGTATTTATTAAACACAAACAACACCTGATTAATAAAAAAAAAAAATCGTGCACTCTGCAGATCACGTGCAGCGAATGAAGTTTTCATAGCCATCGATTGCCAGTGCAATTACTCCCCTGAGGAACGCGCTTATACTAATGAAACTGGCAATAAACTGAACAGCGCTGAGAGAAAAACATCTGCTCGCCCGACTGACTGCATCCTAAGACCAGCCATATGCATTCAATACGTCGTGACGCAACTTCAGCTGTTATTGTTGAACTTGACGCATGGGTTGATTGATGTTGCGGTTTTATTGACCATATCACACACACAACGGGAATACACGCCTCCAACATTTATGGAAAAACAACTTTTATGAGGAGTCTCCTGACATTGTGTGTGGGTGTGTGGTTTTCTCTGCAATGGTATATTGCAATTGTTCATTTGGACATTGGACTCGGAGAATTTGATTTTAATTGTTTTTACTCTCTAAAATATTGGTATGTATATAAAACAATTTCCGAATGCAATGTTAGCAATCTTTTTATTGCTTTAGGGCTCGCATTTAATTGACTTTTGCAATGAGTCAATGTGCTGGAATTATTTGTGCAGCACTTGTAGTTCATTCAATTGAGATAGATCAGTTATTAATATATTGCTTTGACGTAAGCTCGTTTATTTGACACATTAAATGCTCATTAAATTATACCAGAAATTACTAATTGTGGCATGTATGGATGTGTGTCTTGAACTAGGAGTAAGCAATTTCTGATCAAGTGTTGCATTTGCTATGAAAGAAGATTGCTACAATGAAGTAATTAGATGGGGAAATAAGCAAGTGTTAACATTTTTCTATGAAAATTATAAAAATGATTAATGACCGCGCTTTAATGCTTTAATTTGATATAATTCCTAATACGCTGTATTAAAAGTGGTTTACAATTAAAAAACAGAGGGTATGAAATAAATAACTGAGCTATATTATTCAACTGAGCTATATTAATCAATTATCAAATACTTTTTAATTTTTAACATAAGATAAGATAACAAAATGAGTATATATATCATCATAGATTTTAAGCAATATTCTAGTTTTAATAACATTAATTAACATCAGCAATAAAATTAATTCATATAGTTCAAGGAAGTTTCTATACCAATTCCCCTCGATACATTTACATGTTACAAATCTCAGCCTAAAAAAGTCTGATGGCCAAGTAATTGCTAAAACTTATCAAAGCCGTCAGTTAAATCAGAAACCTAACCACGTTTGCCTACGCTCATGTCAAAAGAACTGAGGTCGATGCTATCCGATTACTACATTTAAATGTCGGCGGGACCTGATAATGATGCAGAATCACGACAAATGCCCAAAAGAGCTAGAAGAGTTATTGCCCCCGTGACCCCTATAGTAAGGGTAAAAGCATAGCCAGTCCGGAAACGGGCTGTGGGACGGAAAAAATAGACATGACAGCCAGGCTCCCCGCGCAGGAATAACCACTAAAGCAGGGGTAACGAGGTCAATGAGTTGACACGTACACACACAGCTGCAATTTGTAGCTGACGCTGAAGGGCAATTCCTTAGTTATGTATAGAGCGCCTCCCACAACGCCGGCAGCTATATCGCATGAGCGCATGTGATATAGTATTATTCATGTTTGCCATTCAAACAACGCAGCAACAGTAAAAGGCAACGTTTAGTATAGAGTTCCAAGCTTGTATATAGGTTCTGCTATGGTTGCAGCTGTGGCAGCAACTGTTATTGCTGTATGTCGACAGCTGACCCGAAAAAGAAATGTACCAAAACTCACAAGCCAACAACCAAACCGAAAACTTTCTAAACATGAAAATGTAATTGGTATTTTAGAGATATATGTATTTTATTTTAAATTCCGTACCCATTAAAATTTTATACGGAGAAGCTGTGCAAAAGTTTGTAACTGGATGAAAATGGCAGTTCGACACCATAAATAGTATAAGAGAGTAATTACTTCAAATTTTGAGTGTACTCTGTCCTTGTACAGCTATCAATATCCATTTGTGGCCACTGCTTTTAATAAAATCTCTGCGATTACTGAACCTAAAACTTTCCAAGTTTGTACTTTTCAACTTTTACTTTCCAAGTTGTTGAACAATAATAATATAATTGTTTTTTAAAAACAAAGCTAGTTAAGTTTTATAAAAATACTTCTCAGAATGGATAAACAATATGTCATAGTCGAGTACTGTGAACTAGAGCAATCTAACTAATATTATTTTGTGTAGCATAGTTTTTGGTTTTACCATCAACAACACGTATATGAGAATTTTTTAGTTTTCCTTTCGGCAGTTGCTTGGCATGCATATGTATTTCAAAGATCTGAAACTTTTTGTTTGATATGAAAAGTAGCAATAAAAGTTCGTGATTTGCGGAAGGATTTCATATTGATATGCAAAAATCTGAAAAGATCTTATTTAAGCAAGAGGAAAGTGACATAAATTTGAGTAATCAGACAAGTAAAATTGGTAAAGCCCACTCAGTGTTTGCATTACGTTATTCTCAGCTTATTTTTTCTTCAGATAAGTGTACTTCTTGTATCTCAATGCATAAGTGAGCCGATTCAAGTGGTCTAGAAACCAGAAGTAGTTGACAGCAAACGCGACACTTAACCGGAAAGTTTATTCAACAAAGTGCTCGTTACTCAATTCAGTGCACAGTTTGTCCCCGAATCAAAACGGCTATGATGCTCTCTTTCTCGACCTTTTCGTCAGCTGCCTGGCTAATCAGTATTTTCTTCGGCAAGCTCAATCGTGTTGCTTTTAGTTAGTTACATTCATAATTTAAAGATGAATTCACTCCGTCTCTTTTTCTTTTACTCTGTATCTGTGTCCGAAATGTGTTTGTTTGTTTATGGCTAACACCAAAGTTGGTTCGCTTTTGTCCACTTTATCATGGCCAAAATGTATTCAAGTGTAAATGGATTTTCGGTTCATAACCACAAGCACACACACACACAGACACAACCACACACACATAAACAACCGTACACATATATCGCCTACGCACTTGTGCACAGAGATACACCTCAGGGTATGTTGATATCCCAAAGCACTTGCAACATCCCGCAAAGTAAAACAAGTTATAATGTCCCTGTCCAAAATGCTCGGCGAGTACATGCCCTGAACTTTGCGTTGAAGTACAACCAAGCATTTATTATCCATTCATCAGTGGTATATTCATTTTTAAAATTATGATATTATTTGAAAGTGTATTAATAATTCACATTATTAGAACGGTTCTTTATCCCTAGCGCTAACAATGAATTGTATTTGTATTGATTCTGAAACTTAAACAATCTTAGGGTATAATAAAACAGCAGTTGGGACTCTTACATCGGCTATACAACATTCAGCAGCGATGTGTACTTATATATCTGGTTAAGTGCTGTCATATGTCGCCTGCCAATTTGCTCTACATCTCTGTTTGCGTTTCAAATTGATGTTAGACTTTTATCATGGCTGAGACCATTGCGTAAATATCTGTTTTTCTCTCTCCAATGTATACAAAATACAAATTCAATTATTGCTATTTTCTGTTATTTCCGTTTGTGAAATATTTATAGCACATTATTGATTCCATGTATACTACATACACGATTGCGTTTATTTGTTACATTTCCGCTAATTTGCACATCCTAATTTGTTCGCATTCAACTTTCTGACAAACATTACGCACGCATTAATTTGAATTAATATTTAAAAAGCTGGTATTACGCAACAAATAGAAAATGCAGGACCGACTAATTTGGCATGTCAAATAACTATTAAGCGCTGGAATAAATTAGATACAATTTATATTGCATGAAATTTAAGCTGTTAAACTCTGAAAGATTTATTTGTGCCAAATGCTATTTATTACTAAGCACAAACCTATTCTAACTTACACATGTGTATATCTGTCAGGGGATGCACATACTACAAAGTTGTCATTAATTTAGAAAACCAACTACGTGACTCCTACTGCATTCTTGCATCTGCCTGCTTAAGCTCTGGAAAACATTCGATTTTTGCAAAAATTTGAAATTTTTTCACATTACGCTTACACACTTTAAGTCGCTTTTCCCTAATGCAAAGAAATTGGTTTTCCTGCTACAAAAATTGTACAAAATAATTTAACTATCTGCAAGTTATTTATCTCAACTTTGAATTGTTTCTGCTTCGCTTAGCTACGTGTTTCTGCTTCGCTTAGCTACGTGTTATGCGACGCAAACCTTAAAGAGAAAAATTACCTTTATTATGCTGGCATAAGTTTTGTCAATCCTAAAGATACTTTGAAAACCATAGAGGTCTCATTAAATGAGAGTTTTTAATAGATAAAAAACCTTCGCTTGTTGCCGTAAAATCTACCAATTAAATGTGATTTAAGTTTTTTAAGCAGCCTCAAGTCAGCCTCAAGTCAGGCTGCCTGTGGAGAAAAGCTGACAGGCAGCATGTTTTATGAGTTTCATTGCCTTACAAACTTTCGACACTTTGCCAATGGCAAAGTTATGCCGCCTATAAGAAATCACGGGCTTGTGTTGCAAACGACACAAAGCACAAACATGGCAAAATTGTGTGTGTGTGTGTGTGTGTGTGTGTATGTAGTTGTGTGTGTGTATGGTGTGCATGTGGCAGCGTAAAAGGAGCAGCGGTGCCCTGCTGCAGCCACGCAACGTATGTGTAATATTTATTGAGAGAACACAACCCAATTGCTGTTAATGGAAATAAAAAAAAACTTAAAAATGCAATTAAGGAACCAGCAGCGATTGCAGATCAAGTAACGAAAAACAATAAAGAAACAACAACAGAACTAAAGTTTGGAAGCGAACAAATAAAGCAAAGAAATTGTTTTATGTTCTTAGCTGTGCAAACAAAACTATTTGAGCGCGTGTAAGCGAAAGAATGCTGCTAAGCTAGGGTCTCAAATAAACCACACAGAAACAAATACTCAGTTATACACACCCGCACACAAACACAACAGGGCGACGTAATTTTTACTCTACTTTAGCAATTTGGTGTAATGGAAGTTTATTCAATGCACAAGGCAATAAAATAGCCCAAACAATCCGAAAGGCAGCCAAACAAGTGAAAGGGCTGTCCGCGATGGGGGTAGAGGGAGGGGGTGGATGGGAGATGTTCTCTGATCTTTCTCCCATTTCGGTTTTCCGAGTAAGTCAAAAAAATTACACAAGAGATTGTCTGAACATTTTTTCCCCCTTTGCTCTCTTGAATGCAATAACGGAGGTCATGGAAATGGAAACCATTTGATTATGTGTACGTAAGTGTGCGTGTGTGTGTCCGTGTACATAAATATGTGTGTATGCTCTACGGATCGCATAAAAAACAAATGAAAAGTATATAGAGTAAAATATATAAGTGAATGACTCTACAGATACTCTGTATTCAATAAGTAAAAACATGAGTATAATTTAAAAGCGGAAAATTATTGTGGTAAATTATACACGTAAATTGATTTAATATTATAATACAGTGTTTGAGGCTTTCTCTAGGGATAAAAAGGAAACTTGCATACTTTCCGAAGCATACTCAGTTGTTTATAAAATCTCAAAAAAATCATTATCTTAATTTCAATTAAGTCATCTCCACCAAAGTGTTCGACAGCCAGGCAGACGTCTGGGTCAAAAGTGGAATTTTTCATAATTGAATTTGCATTCTTTGCAGCTGGCTAAGAACAAAAGAGTCAAAGTCAGCATTAAAATAAAACGAAATCTCACTAAATTGAAGCACGCAAAGAAAAAGGTTATTATCTGATACTAACGGAAATATGTAGGTTGGGTTGTCAGCATATTTGGAATTGAAATTGAATGCGGGCGCAGAAGCCACGTGGCATGCAGTAGTTGCGCTTGGTTAATCCAACGGAAAAGAAAACGTTGCATACTTTATAGCTGCTGATTCAGTAAAGCTTCTCAATATAATCCTATAGGGAAAAGGGAAAAGCAAGAAGTTAAATGCGAATTCTATTTGAATGGAAATACTCTGAAAGTTTTGTTGCTAAAGTTGTTGGTATAGCTTTAGAGAGCAATGAATATTTAAAGATGAACGCATAGGAGTATGAATATGTGAACGAATTTATATTCGTATTAACCATCGGATATACTGATGTAAGTATCTTAAGAAAAAACATTGAATATAATCTGGTGGTCAGGTTGAAAGATTAAATAACATGAAAAAAAAAATTATCGTATAAACACACAAAAAGTTTAGCAGGAAGAGTGACATTTAGATCATTTAGCATCAAAGAAGCTGGAACAATGTAACAAATGAAGCATCATAAACTTGTGTTATGCCTAATTATCCAGTCTAAAATATCTGCTGTGCAGCTGAGTTGGTTGACTAGCAACAATTGTGGTGGACCGTTAATAAGAAACTTAATAAACGGCAGCAGTGGTTGGCAATTTGAGCACTTCAATTTATTTGGCATGCCATATGCGAACGCAAATGGCACGTAAAATGACTGCGTTAACAATAATGGTCACACAACACGCACACACACACACAGAGTTACAGTTATAGCCAAACACACACACATGCACATTCATACTCAGTGCGACAATTATGCAATTTTTATGATATGCACGCCAAAAAGTATGCTATGCCCTCTGAGGCAGGCCTGACAGCAACTAAGAAACACAAAACCGACAATTCCGCAGCGTCCAACGTTATTGTGAGAGTGGCACACATAAAAAACCACAAATACAGGCCAACTTGCGTATGGCGAATTTTTTGTAACCCGTACCAAATTAGGTAGAAATAGCAATGGTTACTTTGATCTGTATATTTGTGGAAAATTATGTTGCGTTTT
This sequence comes from Drosophila setosimentum, assembly GCA_035043505.1. NCBI lineage: Eukaryota > Metazoa > Arthropoda > Insecta > Diptera > Drosophilidae > Drosophila > Drosophila setosimentum. The sequence goes on from JAWNMY010000001.1 coordinate 7,438,576, forward strand.
GCACTCACTGAAAAACTGTATAAGACGAATTTCATGTAGCAGACGAAAATTCGCATGAGAGAAGTTCGACTGTACATTCACTGTTTAGCTTCCAAGGACACAGAGCTAGAGCGGACTTTGGCAGGCTCTTTCTGTCGCTGCAGTTGATATTTGTGTCTCAGGCAAGCACGGCTTAGAATTGAGCATCATAAGTACGGGCAAGGGTGTGCCAGATGTCTCTCGTTAAAGCCTGCCATAATTACGCAGCTGTATTCAAATACAATGTAGACAATTGACAAATCGCAGATGGCATCGGTAAGCATATAATTTAGCACACACACACCCACATACACGCACACAAATTGCATATTTAACTAGAGTAGGCCACATCTATTATATCGAGGTTGAACAAAACTTACGCTAATCTTCTCAAGAGTACCGGCGGAAGACCCTCCAGGACGATGCTGTGGTGTTACGGGCTTGGACATGGCCAAATCGAATTCACACAACACAATTTTCGCGTTCGACAAAACTGTAACACACAAACGTTTTCGGTTTTGCTTGTATCAGGCGTTCAGACGCACTCAGCACAGGAAAATTCGTTGATGTGCGATTTAAAATCGGCTTGGCAGCAGCTTCTGCAGCGTATTTCAATTGCAACGTTTGAGCGTTCGACGACGACTGGTTGTGCTGCTGAGGCCTGGTCTTATCAGCGTTGAGTCGTTTCCACCGGCAGCGGCACGAAGTGATGACGATTCAGATACGAAGTCATGTCGACGTCAACAGCGACGAAGTGGCTAGCAAAACAAAATGCTGAAAAGTGTTATGGTAATGGTAGCAGTAACCGTTGTGTGGGTGTATTGCTTTTGGCTCTTCACACCCCTGTGCCGTACATCAAGATGTTCTTGCGACGCAAAAAGGCAGCATTACGACTTTGTTGTTCGGAGGCGTCGAATTGCTGCCGTGGGGCAGGTGTGGGGCTTATCAACAGTTTCTAAGGCGATGCTGGATCGCAAATGGAATGTCGTTAGCTCACAAAATGTAAGCGTGTTTTAAGTAGAAAAAAAAACACATATATTGACGTACAAAAACAAGAGCTCTATTTTTAGTATAGATACTTATAGTAGCGAGATAATTCCAACCCTTTGTCAATTTTCGATGAGCTATCTCGTTAAACTAAGTAAACCACCATTCAATTCAATTAAAAATTCAGCAATTAACAGATGCATTCAGATTAATCCATTTCAATTTAGCTGACGCTTCATAATCAAGACTCATTTGTCATCTGAGTTTAATGATTTTCGCTATCTGGCAACGCTGTGCTGTCCATGCGTATTATCAAATCATATTGCAAAATTTCGTTGCCTACTTGCGAGCGCCGCGCTTACCACCATCCAATGTACGTGTATATGTCGTTGTGCTCGTATTGTGTGTATGTGTGTATTAATGTGTGTATCTGTGTGGGGAACAATTTGTGTGGGCCCATACACAAAATTCCATTTGTTTTAGTTTTCATTCTTGGTTATATTGTTACATTGTCTGTTCGTTCTGAGCGACTTTTTGTTTTGATGCGCTAATTTGCCAGCTCGCAGGAAAAATGCGCGACCGCCATTGCCATTCATTTTTCCAGTTAGCAGCTTATCCACCCTTATAGCACCCAACTCCCCAATAAACATATAAGATTGGCGCATTTAGAATTTGCGTGGCGTAGGTCAAGCCGGAAAATGGCAGCAATGTCAACCCCCAGGCATCTGCTTCTGTCATATCGGACAACAATGGCAGTTGAATTTAAGAGTGCACTTCGTTAAAAACACATTGCCTAAAAAAATAAAAATTAATAACTATTAACAAATGCATATTATATATATTCTAGCTAGAAACAATGCTGGAAAAATTCTGAAATAATAATGATGTTGATAATAATGATGAGCACTGACAAATACAAATGTGAATATAAACATGAATGCCGCTCACGTTCAACTACGAATATCACGGATGTCAATGAGCAGGGCCATAAGTCTGATGAGTTTCTTTTTTTTTTATTTTATTTCGTTCTGACGCAGCACAAATATTTTTTGTCGACGCTGTGAAATTCCATGCTGCATAAAAATTCGACAGACTCGTTTAACCAGGGGTTGGTTGCTCCATATCAAAATTTAAATTACAATAGAAAACTTCAATGGGATCTAAACCAGTTATAAAACTGGCAACTAGATGGCTTTACCAGTATGAACATTAAGAAAAATTATCGTGTCACACGATATATATATATAATAAATTAGATGATTGAAATGTCGTGAAAGGTCGACATTTTTAAATGAGATATTACTACATTGACAACTTAAGCTAAAGCTGGTTTTTTAGCTTTCGGGCATTTGCTCCACGATTAAAGCAACTTATGTAGAAATAAGCTGATAACAGAAAGGCGGCTTCCCCAAAACATTTGACTATAGAATTTCCCAATTTAACCCAAGTCAATCAACAAACACTCAATCTCAATCTTATTTAGCAGACTTATAAAGTTGTTTTACGGGCTCTACATTGTTTTTGTAGAATTCGCGCCTTAAAGTATGATGTGTACAGCTTCTGGCAACTTTGTGCCATTGTTTGTCGTTTGTTGTCTGCTTTGACTTATTGTCACGCCCTCTCCGCGCCTCACGCCCATGACTTAAGTAACGTGCCTATTCTATTTTGTTTTTTCCGCCTTTTGCCTGTGCATATAAATCGCCGTGTACTAGTTGTAGCTGTACCCCTTCTAGTCATTGTTCTTCTTGTTGTTTGTTTGCTTTGCGCACCTGCCCGGGCAATTGTAGCTGACATTGTTTCTGTTGCTGTTAATGTATTCTTTATGTGTGTGCAGCAACTGTTGTGGTTGTGCGTTCACTTTCTGATACCCTATATCTATCAAAACTGGATTAAAGGGGTATAATAAAGTCATCCAACTTTATGCAAATATTTTTGAGTACCAAAGGGTAATATAATTTCAGACAATCTTTTAGCATTTGTCGCTTGTATATTTTACATACCAATTATGCAGCATAGTACTTATAATTTGAATTCTATATGGTAGGTACTTATAAATACATATTCTTGTCCAAATGTGTATTTCGGTGTGATAGGGTGTCTCCTAGTTAAGCACCGTCTATAAAAGAAATCTTTCGCACTTTCTTAATTTCTCAGCCTGTCTCGCAGTATGCGTCTTATCACACACCTTTCCTTATCCAGCTTTCAACCACTTTCGTTTTTTGTTTAATTAAATTGAAAATAAAACATTTCATTTGTACATTAACTGCTAGTCGCCTGACTTTCTATGCTTGGTAGAAATGCTGCGCAATAAAGTCGAAAAATGCGGCATAAAGACCACGTGGTCTTTAATCCGCTTTCATTTGCACATTGTTATGCGATTTAAATTGTCTTTGAGTCTTTATCAATAGCAAAAATACAGCAACAACAGCAGACAATAATAATATGAAAAACAAAAACATGAGAAACTGTTTTCTATATAAATTAAATGGTATACAAGGCTAAACCAATATTGTATGTGGCATGTTAAATGTTGAATCAAATAGATTTTTTAGCAAGTAAATATAATATGTACTTTTATAAAATATATCAGTATCCATATATAACAGAAATTTCTTTTCACACAATTTGTTCCCCTCATACTAAATGATTTATACTTAAAACTTGAAGTTTAAGCTTCATGTAAGTTAAATAAAATACCACATCTTACTTTAAATCTCCTTTGATACGCACCCGGAACAATGTATGTAACTCAAATATCGACAGACAGAAAATTTAAACAAATTGATTATTTCTTGAGCGAAATATAATTCAAGTGCATGGCTTTCAAAACTGAATTATTTATAGATAAGTAAACACAAAAACACCTACACACACGCAAAGAAGACTGGGAAAAACAGAGAACGCTTTAAGCCCGAACGTCAACACAAGCATACGTGCCATGAAAACGAAGGATGGCAGCAAGAAGAACAGCAAAATTCAAGTACCACAAATTCTAACGTTTTTCTGCAAATATTTCTGCCAGACAATCACCACTCCTCCCTGTCCAATGTCAAATTCATTTGCACGGTGTATTTACGCACGCATTTATTTATGTTGCACTTTATTAGCTTTGTATCGTTCATTTATTTTGCTCGTTGTGTTCTCCTTTTCATTTCCTCTCGTGTCTCTCGTATACATTCAAAGCAATTCCCTTTATTTGTGTCGCTCTTTTTGATAAGATAAATATGCTAGGCTGATAAAGACATTCACATCGTTTGAGCTTAGGAAGGTGAGCAAATCTAAACCAAGTTAATGCAAATTGATTGATACGTTATACTTGATCATTACACAATTTGCGCTTTGCAAACTTTAAGGTTTATACTAACATTTCAGTGAGAGTATAAAATTTAAAACCCAACAATAGCCACACGAAGATGAATTTAATGCAAAATATTATCTTAGTAATGTAAATGTAGATTACCATTGCATAAGCATTAAATTTGACAAAACATTCTCAATTTGCAAGCGGAACTTATGAACTGCCCCGTTTATCTATATATTACACCCTCAATTTGGCGTTCAATTAAATGTTCATTTGTACAAAACAAATTAAATGGTTGGTCATTGGCAAGCAGTATATATGTATGCACTTTTTTTTCTTGTTTTTCTTCACCCGCTTAATTAATGCTGCGACTTATTATAGCTATATGTACATATGTATGTATGTACTTTGATGTAACTACCCACTGTTCGTTAATGTCACAGCAAGAGCATCTGAGTCAAGAGTTTGATAAAGAAGCGTTTGCTTTGTAAAAATACACAGCCAAACCGACGAGCTATTTGCAATTTCAAATATTTATTTTTAGCTCTACCGTAAACTGCGTACATCGACTTTTTAATGCCACAAACAAAGAGCATTATGATTATTTCAGATGTTGTTAAAGATATACATATGTGGAATGTATTCGTCAAAACAAAACAATTTGAGAATTTGAGTAACAAAAACGTCATAAAGAGCACAAATCAGCGTCAATAACGAGAGGCACATTATCTTCCTATACGCGCCACTAATTGTTGTAGCAATATAAGTCAAACAAGTGCATGGTGGACATAGTATATAATATTAAACAAGCACTCAGAAAAATAATAAAATTAATCAAAACATAAATAGAATAGAAAATATTGTGCTGATGTGAATATGTTTGTACTATTTCAATGAACATACAATATATTTGTATATTTGGCAAAAGAATGTCTTGTATAATTATTTAAAAATATATATATTCCATATTTTGAAGGAAAATTAACAATTTTCAACTTATACTTTTTGTTAGGGTTCATATATAGTATTTGCTTGTATGGGGTATAAGAGAGCATACCGAAGCCAGGGCAGCGAGCCAAGTCAATAAAACACTTGTGAGTGTGTCTAAATTCATAATGGCTTACACCCACACCCGGTAGGTATATATAAATATATATTGAAATAAAATATATGTACAAGCTTGTGTATAAAAATATCGACTATGTGCATCGCATGGACCTAACACTTCATGTTAAATATTTTGTTTGTTTTGTTGAAAGTGATGTTTGACTATTGGGGTAATATGTTGGAGACCTGGCCAAGCAATGATGTCCAACCCGAGTGTAATTAATTGCAAATAAATTTCAATTGAGCGGCAAACAATCATGCAAGCGAGCCACAATAACAACTTATAAGTATAACAAACAAATTGTTATATCTCACGCATTTTGGTCACTTGATACCGATTACCTCATAAATGGTATTCATAACTCTCACCCGCTCCACTAAGCTTTCGGCCCGTCGCGCAAAGGAGGCGCGTTTATCGGCGGCAAGGGCAGACATGATTTGATCTAGGGTATGAACACACTTGGGACTCGTTTGATTCTCTTTGTTTTTTTTTTCTTAATTCAACTGTATGGACGGCAGCTGTGAGAGGAGCTGCAAAGAGACAAAGAAATAATGAGACAGATAGTATTCGACTTATCACTATTTATATTAAGACTGTTTACTGTTATCTAAAACATGTGATCGATGGTAATAATAAATAATACCACAAATAATGCAAGAAATCCTCTCAAGGTTATAAAACTGACACAAGTACTCACATATTTTGATCACTGTCTATTGTTCAATATTTTGCTTTATAATATGTTCTGATATTTGTTGCCAAGATGCAAGAAATTTAAAAGCACACGCCAAAACAGAATAGTGACAAGCGGATGTCGACGCAGGTGCAGTGACCGAAGGTGTTGAAAAATATATTTAAAAATAATAAAAAGTTTGGGCACAATATCCACAAAATCCACTGACAACAAAAGAGATCGCTTATCAAAGGCATATATGAAATATGTGCAGGCAGTAATATATTAAAATATGAAAACAAACAGCGTGATGCAAACAAACACAAGAACTATTACCGTTTAGCAAGGCACACACATCCAGAACACAACTACATATGGTTGTTGGCAATCAGCTGCCTATCTCTGAATAAAATGTTAAGCGATAGTTATCAATAACTGACATTAAGAGAATGCTATTTAAAAAGCCCGTTGCCGATCGCAAGCGATTTACGCCAAGACGTTGTGCTTAAGAATACCGACGTAGAACTGATGGCACTTAACAGTCGCCTCCGCTTTTGTAGCCCAGCGAGCATAAAGCGTTCAATGAGCTAAAGGCAAAAAGAGAAGGCACAGCACAAAATGTAAAAATAAGTATGTATTTGATGTACAATTTTATTTTTAAATATGCGCTCGTTGCACTCTTCATTGTTTTGCTTTCGTAAATTGATTTATGGATTGAAATGCAAACAAGCAACAGGTGGCTGTGACGCAATTGCGTCAATTGTGGAATTGGTCTCTAGTGCAAGCCCCCTACATGCCCACTGACCAAATTTATGTTCATTAAAGACCATATTTACATATGAAGTGCACTTAATTATGCTAATCTTAGAGATAAATTGTGACTTTGTAGTAGTCGGTAATTTAGCCTATTTCAAATAAGTTAGCGCCTTACAACACTGTCAGTACTTATCGCCAACCACCGCAAAAAGTATAAAATATCGATATAGGGTAATATGGGTCTTAACTTTTGCGTTTACCAATACTAGCCTTCTGCCATCAACACTGCTGAAGTCGCCCGACCGCCATAGTATATCGTCCGTGCAAATGTTGTGAGAAGTAATTCGAAGACAGTTAAATTTTTTTTTTTAAAATAGTTGGAAATCTCTCTAAAACCGGCATCAAATTGACGCACCAAAATGGCAAGTCGCGGCGGTCCAATGGTCGCGGGCACCGATGGCAACGACTTCGAGTTCAGGCAGAAAGTGGCAACCACATATCAAATTAGGTTAATAACACTTTCTAAACCACCGCAAAATTATCTAATTACTTACAAGTAGATGCAACTGCACGGCCAAAAGGTCATGACACCGCAACTAACTGCAGTCAATTTGCAACTCCCTCTGCAGACGGTGCATGAGCCAGACGAACTGTCAGCCAGCCAGCCAGCAATTGCAGGCAGGCAGCGCCAGCACCAGAGTGGGTGGGCAAAGTGCCAGCTAGACACTCTTAGCATGTGTGCCTGTTTACAGTGGCAACAACAACAACAACTACATTGTTTGTGTACATATTTTGGATGGCTAAGGGCCGAGGCCTACCAAACAAAAGGAGACGCAACTAAAACAGACTCAACTCTCTCTCTCTTTTTCCGCAGCTTGTTGAACAAATCACGCCTGAAGTATTGCATTTTCTTTCATGCCCTGCTCTTTTTCGTCATGCTGGCGAAACTAATGTCGGACATATTGGATCGCTTGGATATATTTGTGCTAGAAATCGAAGAGTTGGAGGTGCCGCCGCCGCTATGGTGGGAATACGTTTGGGCCGCCTCGCTGCTTACCTCATTTCTGGGCCTGTCAGCGGCACGTGGCAACAAGGTGCGAGATATGCAAAAATATATGATTGCCATTTTGGTAATGGCTGTGCTCCCTCTGCTTTATTGTTTCGCCTACTACTTTGCCGACATATGGGAGTTTGTCACCATGGACAAATCTGTTGAGTTGGACGAAACGGACATTTTTATATGGCGCGTAAGAAAACCATATAAACCTCACTCAAAAACATATTGATCAGATTTCGTTGATATATTTCAGGGATTTCCGTACGCCTTATTCTGGTATGCCTTCTGTTTATTGGGCTTCCAGATACACGGCTTCACTCTATACTTCGCGTATAATCTAGTCAAGGCCTGGAAGGCACGCACGGGTCGCAAAATGCAGTAAATCAGTTGACTCGCACTAAATACTCGCCAAAATAAGTAAAATGTCGGAGCAAGAAGCTGTAGGGCTAGTTGTAAATAATTTGAAGTAAATGTCGAAAAATCAAAAAAAAAAAAATCTAACTGTCTAGTGCACAAAAGCGAAAGAATAATCCAGCTCTTAGATTAAAGCACATTTTAGTACAGTCAGACAAAATATTTTCAGAAAATAGAAAGAATAAACCAAATACAAACGTTAAAGTTATTGTTAAAGTTCCAACGTTCAAAATGACAAAGCTATAAAGAATTATCTATATACATACGATACACATGCAACCTTATTAAGTCGAGTCGACAACAAAGCAACCGAAGCCACCAAATTTCCCAAGTGAAAAGGAAACAAAACAACAACAAGATATAAACTAAATTTTCTTTTTTGTGGTCTACTTACATTTCGACGTGCCTCGTGTTTGTTAGAAACGGTTAATATACTTATTAAAATACTCATGAATGTATATCTATATTGGTATATACATATACGATGGATAAGTACATTTGAAACTATTAGTTTTTAAATAATTTTCGAAATGGTTTATATTGCGTTTTGGTTTTTCATAATTTAATTACAAATGTACACTGCACAATCATACAATTTATTGTGAGTTTGTGTATAATTTATTTTGTAAACTGCCCCAAAATATTTTACGATTACTTTTATTCAAATGCAATATGAGTGTTTAAGCAAAGTTCATGTTCTGATCATTAATAATTTGAAAATACAAAAATATGTGAAATCTATATAAAAAAAAAGTTCACCAATGTTAAAAGTGTTTTTCGAATTTTCATTCACTATCAGAATTTTTAAGTAGTCTTTTTTAAAATCGATCAATAAAGATGCATATATATTTGTTCTTCTGAGTGGGTTAAAGAGCTAGTATTTAATACATTAAATGAAATGGGTAAAAGGACTATTATGTAAATATAAATATCTAATGCATAGAAGAATAAGAATATGCTTTAGCAGTCGGGTGTAACCCAGTCCCAGTTTGTTAGGCTTGTGTGAATTTTGGGTCGGGAGTGGATGTGTCCAAAAAAAATTGGTGTAAGAGTTTCCTAGTAACCTTCCTTCCAAGTTTGGTAACGCAGCTCTTAAATTACGGTAGATATAGGCTTCAAAAATTCCTGAGCGGGAGTGGGCGTGGATAAACAAGAAAGAGGGTTCATAGTAATCTTCCTTCCAAGTTTGGTAAGTGTAGCTCATAAGTTGCGGGAGATTTAAGCATTTGGGAATTTTGGAGGCGGATGTGGGTGTGATCCAAAATATTTTTCCCGGGTTTTTGAGGTGATTACTAGCAGTATACCTTTCAAATTTGGTGATTAGCTTTTAAATTGTGTAAGATACATATGGTCTCTCAGATTTACAGTAAAAGGTGCATCGGTTTAGGGAGGCGGGGTGAGCGTGGGAATCCAATTTTGTATCGATCTCTAGGTTAGTTACCAGTAACTTTTAAAATTTAGTAACTAGTTAACAAATTGTGGAAGCAATGACCATTTCAGATTTCTAGGGCCGAAGTTCCTGGGGGCGGCGGATGTGGGCTTTGTCTGAAAATGTATATATCGATCTTTGAAGGAGATAACCAGTAAGTTACCTTCCAAGTGGCATATGCCAATCTGTGAAGGACATCGCCAGCAATCTACCCACACCTTGAGGGGGTATTCTAATTTCTATTAATTTAAAACTTCAGTTATAGTATGCAACAACAAGTAGAGGCAAGGCTCTGCTTCTAATTTTAGTTATCTAAGCATTTCCAGCCATTACATCCATTTGTATAGCCTGAACCCATTAAAAATGGGTAAAAAAGGTATAATGGTTTTGTGCAAATGTATGTAACAGGCAGAGGAAGCATCTTCGACCCCACAAAGTATATATATTCTTGATCAGGATCAATAGTCGAGTCGATATAGCCCTGTCCGTCTGTCCGTCCGTCCGTCCGCCTGTATGAACACGCAGATCTCAGAAACTATAAGATCTAGAGAATATAGGTTCTCGTATACCAGGCGCAGATCAAGTTTGCGTTATTTTTTTGATAACTGCCTTCGTTTATCGAATATCGATACATTAAATTTGCGATAGCAGTAAATGCCACAATTTTAAAGGCAGAATCTTCTTATTAATACATAATATGCATATGCATACTATTGATCAACTGCCCAATTTAAAGATCGGATAAGAAACACCCAAGTTATAGTCGAAAAAATATTCTCATATTGATCTAATTTTTATCAGCAGCCGCAAGCATTTTCTATATGCATTAATGTGTATGTTGTGAGTGTATTCTGTGTTTGTCGGCAGAGGGCGCTTACAGACCTGCTCGCATTTTAGTACAATTTTTTTTAAAGGGGAATTTGCCAATAATAATAGAATATATTTAATAACTGGGTTCAGGGTATATCGTAGTCGAGTTCAATCGACTACAGCACTCTTACTTGTTCTTATTCCGTTATTAGTAGCTAAATAACAAGAATATCGATATTTAAAAGCTTATATACCAACTATGATAAAGTTGTCTCTTTAAAAATGCTGCTGTGATTCTAATTGCGTATTTCGTACTCTTCGTATGCACTTGCCAAACATCCCCCAATTTTAACAATTTTCGCCAGCTGAGTTTTGGCCAAACATTCAGTGCTGCTGACCAACAACCAACAACAGTTAGTGGCCAGTTAGTGGCCATTTGTGCAGTGTGGCACTACAGCAACTATGTTGCCACGCTGCACTTCTAAAGTTGCACAATTCGCCAGCTGAGAGCAGAGCGAAGAGAGTCGAAAAGAGAGCACAGCAGTGATTGTGAGCAAAGGCTGTGGTCGCACAGCATCCGTTTCCGTTCGCTCTAAGCTCATTTCGACTTTGCCTGCGGGAAGAGCAGACGCAAAATTTTTCAACACATCAAATTTTTGGTCAAAAGTAAACAAGTGAAATTTAATAAAATAATAGAAAAATTTGTGAACATCTTTACAACTATTTTGGTTAATTTGTACAAAATTTGAAAGTATAATAATGCGCGGCGAGGAGACGTACAGGCGCACCACACGCGAAAAGATTGTGCTGCGAGGCAATACAACCATACGCACTGTGGATTCCACAGCCACCTATTTACCCATGATGAGCGCAGGGTGAGTAATAGCCAGGAACAGTATACATATGTATATTATTCCACAACGCGCCTTTAAAGGCGTGCCGGTCCACTTCACAGTGTCTTGACTGGCAACAAAACGAAGCAAGTGCATTTTTCTTCTTCAAACGTATCGATTTTTATCTCAGGCAGCTGTTTTGTCTATAAGTAGTATACTATATGGACGTGACCTTCGTTTGCAGCATTTTCTGCAAAAGCTTATGAGAATTTATTGACAAAAGACTCCAAGCATATATTGTATTTGAATAAACACTTACGTTAAACAAAAAATAGTGTATATAACATGTCAGAAATTGGCTAGTTTTTAAAGGAAGCTTAAGCTGCATGCAAGCGCGCCATTAAAGCCGGCAAATACTAATAGCTTATTATTTAGAAATACAGTAGTCGCTCGACCAGAAAACAAACTGAAATCACAATCGTCATATGCAATCCACTAAACGTCTTGAAGTATATTGTAAATATATAAATATAATAATTAACTTCTTTAAAAAGGGGTCACTAAATCATAAAATGGTTTTAAATCATTTAACTCAAAATTGATATATACATTATCCGTAAATATAATTAGCATTTCCATTAATATTTTTTGATAAACTACTGTACATTCAATTGCATGTGAATATGGTTATACATACATTTATATATGTACATGTGCCTAGGCTTGCGTGGAAATCGATGCCATCTTAGGTTTGAGTTTAAGTCGACTTTGACTAGCGTGCATTGACCACTGGGTTCAGGTGGTGGCAATACAAGTACAACAACAAAAAACTCAAAGCAATACTTCCTTTAACCTTATTTCACATGCACACTTACAGGGAATACACATACACGCTGAAATACCCAGAAACTACCCGCAAATAATGAGCATGCCACATTTTGTTGTGGACGCTTGGTCAGTCGTCCAGTTTTGCGGTCAGTTGGCGCACAACCCTTGAGTTGTTTGGTATATGTGTCGCCTCACTGCGCATCACGTCGTCGTGTTGTGTCTGACAATTCCGTCAGACTTTTGTATAAATCCAAAAATTTTAGTGCATTTTTAAATTACTAGTGTCTCTCTCACTCATTGTTTCCTGGCGGCCAACAATGTTTAACGCAACTGCTCAAAATTGGCTTGGCATGGGCCAACCGGTTGCTGCACCACCTCCAACTGGCGACAACGCTCAGTTGCTTAACAATAATGGCCTGCAGTCGCAATCCTTTATACGTCAACGCACGTTGAACAACTCCAATCTGGAGCGCACCACTCTGGCACTGCGTCCCCAATCTCCGCCCAATCTTCATGTGGAATATGAAGTGGCCGTGCCCTTTATGTCTGGCTATAGACACACGCCGTATCATTCGCTATGGGATCTACACCAGTGGTAACTATACATATTAAGACGTTGGAAAGGATTTTCAATCTGACGTTAAAACATGTCTAAGGTTATCCTTTAAACATTTTATTTGCATTAGCTCTGCTCAAGTATTTTCTAATTGTCAAGAAACTTCTCTTTACTCTTAGTGTATGAACATTATTCGATTTGTGTCATAATTTTCGTAGTCCTTCAACTACTATCAGGCGCCTTTCCTGGCCACTTGACATTTTTGCTAGTCATAATTGTCAAAGGTTCTAATTTGCATAAATTGACTGTTTTTTTGAGTTTGAGTATCCCTGTAACATAAACACCTCTTTGCTCATATGCATTTGCCACGACAAGCTTCTAAGAACAAAGTGAGGGAAATTATTGAGCTTTCGATTAATCTTGATTCTTGTTGTCGTCAGTTTAGTTCTTTCCTATATAGCCTTGTGCCAGTTTGCCTGTATTTCAAACCATCGATACTTAGAGTCAATACACATTTTATAGGTCATATAGGCGGATAAGCCGGAATGTAATCAGTCGCTTTTAGTACCGTAATTAGCGCAGAAGTTGGCCCAGTTTCGACCTAATCTGGGAGCCCACAAATCTCTGGTTGCGGAACGTGGGTGCTTGTTATTTGCCATATCAGAAACATTAACCCAATTGTTTATGGGCGCGCAATAGGAACACATCCGGTCGATGGCAGCAGCAACAAATATGGTTAACTGCTGCGGCCAACTTAATTGGCTGAAGAAAATAATACAAAATATTGTAGCATATTTTTTAGCGTGCGGCTATTTTTTGACAGCAATAATCGAACAAAATGGCATTTGCACTATTGTGCTACAAGTTTGACTGTAGTATACAAGCAATGAAATTACTGTTAATGACGATGACGCATGTAACTGTCAACAAAAACAATTGTTGCCGGCGCGTCAATAACCTGGGTGGCATTTTCTCCCAACCAAGTTTATTGAACCCACAACTGTTTTGCATATACATATGTATGTATGTATGTATATGTTAATTTGTAAGTATATGATAGACTCACGAACTTTGGCTTCCCAGAAATTCCTGAGTATTAGATGTGTGTTCGTGTGTGCGTATGTGTGTGTGAGTGTGTGCGACAGAGTAAGCGACTCAAATGTTGTGTGACAGGGCTAGACAACATTAGACAAACTTTGACCAGACCAGCAGCGAACACGCAAAGCGCATACTACCTACACCCATTAAAAATTTAAGTATAAATGTTTTGGAAAATGTAAAATTGTATATTACGAACAGAAGATGACTATAACTCCTTGAGTGTGACTCCTCCCATAACTCATTAAATTTGGAATTTTTGTAATATTAAAAGCAGATTAAGCTTATTTTATATATTCAATTTTTCTTATGTTTTTTCTGGGCGGATAGAGCTGAAAAGATAAGTAGTATAATTAATAATTGCAATATGAAGTTAAAGCTGGTTACAGGGTATCTACAAGTCGGGTTGGCTCGACTCGTACTCTCTGACCTGTTCTTATTGCTGTCGCCAGCTGATAAGCCAAGCGAATGACCTTTGGCAGACAGGGGCCAAGTTGAATGGCGAGCAACATTAATCAGCTGCAATATTTCAACCTGTATTTTGCAGCTCATCAACGCCACCCACAAACTTATCGCACATGGCGCGTATGATGGACTCGCTGATATTGGACTCACTGTCACCGTTTGCCTTCACCAAAATCACAGCCACTAGTCGTCCAGCGCGCAACACCAATGCCGTAAAGAAGCCATCAGCTGAGAGCGTGCATCAGAATCAACAGCATCCACATATTGGCGCCACGAATCCACATCCGCATCGACCCGTTAATAATCTGGGAGCGAATGCACCCAATGGCCTGGGTATCGGAGGAGCGCTGCCGTTGCGCAGCAAACAGCGTCTGCCCACACAAGGTTTGTGCCACAAATGTTCAATTGCTCGCTCACCCAACAATTAAACGCAGTCTTCGATGCAGAGGTAGCCCCCCAGCCACGCTCCAGCCAGCCAGCAATGCCGTTTCCCTCGCAGCAGCAGCAGGACAGTCGCTGGGTCTCCTCACTGCGTCGTCGCGATCCCGAGCTGCAACCGACGCTGCCCTCCATCAACAGCAACCTAAATAGCAACAGTCTGAGCCAGAGTCATCATGGTAGCGCCGGCAACGTGGGCATGGCGACGAACAGCACGGCTAGCGTTGGCCTGCGTCTGGGTCGACCTGGTAGAGCCTCTGCGCTAACAACAGCCGTGCGCAAGAGTCGCTCCGTGGAACGATTGCGAGCTCGAAAGCTGAGCACCAGCACACAGCTGACGCTCAAACAAAGGGGTGTGAAGAAGAACTCACTGGATGAGAACTCGAACTCAGATGATCAGGATGCGACCACTTCGCTGGAGGATAACTCGCACACACAGTCAACCACGCACAACACACCCAGATGTTCGCCCAAAACAAAGGTCAAGCATTTTTCGCCCTTGGGCTATGAGGGACACCTGGTCGACACCCTAGAGAAGGACATACTGCAGCGTCATCCATGCATCAAATGGACCGATGTAGCTGGCCTCAATGAGGCCAAAACCATATTACAGGTAATTCAAGGGCAAAGCTTTATGCCATTGCAGAGAGTATTTTAGTTTCGTCACGAAACATGTAATGCATTTTAGAAGTTATCTCCGACACCATAAATATATATACATATACTATTTAATAATATCGCACCATAAATATATATACATATACTATTTAATAATATCGCAGGAAGCTGTTGTGCTGCCGATTATAATGCCTGAATTCTTCAAAGGCATTCGTCGACCGTGGCGCGGTGTTTTAATGGTGGGTCCGCCAGGCACGGGAAAAACTATGCTGGCAAAAGCCGTGGCCACGGAATGCGGCACCACGTTCTTCAATGTATCCTCATCCACACTGACATCGAAGTATCGTGGCGAAAGCGAGAAACTGGTGCGTCTGCTTTTCGAGATGGCTCGCTTCTATGCGCCAAGCACAATATTTATTGATGAAATCGATGCGTTGTGTGCCTCACGTGGCAGCGACTCTGAGCATGAGGCTAGCCGGCGCTTCAAGGCGGAACTGCTTATTCAAATGGATGGTCTGAATGCAAGCTTGCAGGACGAAAAGGTCATCATGGTGCTGGCGGCCACAAATCATCCCTGGGACATAGATGAGGCTTTCCGGCGGCGTTTCGAGAAACGCATCTACATACCGCTGCCCAATGGTGAGTGCGAGTTCTTATATGAGTCCTAATGCCAGCTTTTGCTTATGCTAGTTACTCAAATCCGCAGATGCAACACGCTCAGCGCTGCTTGAGCTATGTCTCAAGGATGTCTCGCTGTCGTCTGATCTCAACACGAGCATGATTGGCGATGAGCTGCAGGGCTATTCCGGCTCGGACATCAGCAATGTGTGCCGCGATGCATCCATGATGGCTATGCGCCGCCTTATCTCTGGTCGCACGCCGCAGCAAATTAAGCAAATACGTCGCGAGGATGCTGATCAGCCGATCACACTGCAGGACTTCCTGGATGCGCAGCAGCGCACCAAGAAGTCCGTCTCGGCTGACGATGTGGCACGTTTCGAGAAGTGGATGGAGGAATATGGCTCCTGCTAGTTGTACGAATTATGTGCTCGTGCAGCACAAGCAGATCTTTAAAGTCCCTTAATATTTACACCCAATACTTATGTACTTCCAATATGCAATCCTTTTTTAACATATTGTAAAAACAATATATATTTATATATATAGGAGTGTATCTATATATTTATATCCACAAAACAAGAAATATGTTTTCTAAATGTTAAATTGCTCAAAACCCCACACGCCTCAAATTTTACTCCTCAATCACCCATAAATGCATACAAACACCACAAATGTAGGTACTTTTTTAATACATATTTATTTGACAGGATCCTATTGTAGGCTTATAGCAATAAATTGTATTTTGTAATCAACATATTTAGAACGGAAAACGCGAAATAAATTACTCAACACCCAAACGGCATTAGTTTTGTATAAGTATCTCTAGCCACGAAGCTTATTGATTGTATTTTTGTAATCCTGCTCGATGAGCTCATACTCCTCCTGCAACTGCTCAATGCGCTGCTTATTGTTTGGCAAGCGTGCGCGAAGCATTTCCGTATCCATCTTATAACGCTCCATTTTCTGCAGATCCTTGATCTGTTTGTAGTAAACGGCGTTAAGGCGTTTCTTCACTTCCAGACGGTACGCCTTGTACTCCTTTTCGTCATTCAAATTGGTGTAAAAGAGACGCAGCAGTTCATAGACCTTGCGCACCTGGCGTGGATTCAGTTTCAAAGCCTCGCGTGCCTCCCGAACCATCTCCTTGTTGAAACCCTTGCTGATTTCTTCGCGTGCAAAGCATTTTAACTCCAGACACAAACGTGCATCCACAAAATTGCGTAAGCGCTGAAAATCCTCGGATGGATCCTCAACGGTTATATCCACCACATTCTTCTGCGACTGGTAGAACTTGTAAATGGTTTTGACCAACTCTGTGGCCAAGCCTAGTTTCTGGAATGGCGGCAAAACAATCATTTGGCTTATGCGTGGTCGTTTGTTTTGCGGATAAGCATAATATTCATAGACTGTGGTATAACCAGCCGTGGCATACTGGAACGATCCATTCTTATTCTTGTATTTCTCATAGCTGCAATAAACTACATTTAAAAAAGGGCTTACAATAGAATAGAAAAGTCAACCAACCAAATAAAATAACACCACTGAGCATCATCCGTGTCTATGTAGGAGGCAGCATCGACAAACCACAGAATAAACGTTTGTAAACGCGCAAAGAATTTTAAAAATGAGGACATCTTATAATCACACTGATAGATCTCAAAAATGCGCTCGCTGCCATCGTCAGCGCGTTGCGTGAATTCGCTGAGCTTCTCGCCAAATGGCAGGAACTTGTCGGCCTTATCCATAGTCTTAAGAAACTCATCCAGATTAATGAAATAGCAGCCGTCGGGCAGGCTTTGTGCAATGGTGGCCACCACGTCGTCGGCTTTGATTTCGCCACCAGAAATTTCATTGACACGCTTCTCGTACTCAATACCCAGATAGATGTGCAACGGTCCCGCCGTATACAATACTCGCACGTGCAAGCCCTGATAGCCAAATATGGTCTCCGATTCGCCAAAAATCTGATGCGCCATGGCTGGATGAAATATTAAAGCGTCATTGTTGATGTCCGCCTTGTCGCGTACTACAGACACATAGGAAGCCAATGAAAATAATATTCACAACTAATATTTAAAACTCATAGCTTACTCAGCTTGAACTCCACTATGTCGAGTGCGTCAAGCACCAGATCCTGATATTCCTGTATTTGTGCCATTTTGGTGCTAGTCTTTCTGCAGCCCCTCAAATTGGCGCGCAAAATGTGTATGAAGTTGTAGCGTCGGAACAACAAACGCTTGCGACACTGAGCAAGGAATTAATTACAGATAGCACTGCACCGTCTTAAAACGATAAATACTGTTTACACACGCGTTTCATATAACGAATTGAGTAAATGATGTGTGTTTAGCGAACTTTTTGCCGCGGCTTAACAAAGGCTGCAAATCTTGAGTGTTGTACAGTGTAGAAAGATGCATAAGCATCAGGGCTGCACAACTTACCTTGCGCTTGTACATACTAATATTTTTGAGTTTCCTTAGCTGTAGCCGAAATCCTCTTCTACGAGTCATTCTATGCAATATAATTTAAAATTTAATGTAAAAATTATTAATTTAACGATTTAACTTGAATTGTCGATTGTTTCAATTTGAAATCGGAACTATTTTTTAGACACTGCTCAACACTATAATCAGGCGCAACCAAGTTAACGTCATTTGTAAGCAAATTTCTGTAGAGTTTTGATCGAGATTCAAAGCATTTTATTTGCTTAGTTGCTAGTAAAACAAGACAAGTATTACAAATAAAGCAAACGAAAAAGTGGCAGCAAATAGTTGGGATTACCGAATTCAACAACAATAAACACGCTTCGCTTCAATACCACGTAACAAATTGTAAGTAGCGGTACTTGAAAATTTGCCTTGTCATAGTAGAGAATTACAACAACAACAAAATCAACAAAAATCCTTGCAACTGCTGCAGCATCTAACATGGATACCTACTTGTTCGATGGCGGTCGCATTACAAAAATGGAGGTGGATTACGAGCCCGCTTGCAATGAGAAGATACCCCTGGCCAAGGAGCTGGCCAAAAAGAATCCTGACGCCTTTCACGAAGCCATCGAAATGATGCTTCAGCTGGAGAAACAAACTCGTCTGGGCGCCGACATGTTGTCCTGCTCACGTGTCCTGGTCGCCATTTGTCAGATCTGCCTACAGGCCGGAAACTGGAATGCATTGAACGAGTACGTATCGCTGTTGGTGCGTCGCCGCTCGCAATTGAAGCAGGCTGTCGTGAAAATGATACAGGAATGCTGCACATATGTTGACAAGACGCCCGATAAGGAGACTAAGCTGAAGCTTATCGATACACTGCGTTCTGTTACCGAGGGTAAAATCTACGTAGAAATCGAACGTGCACGTTTAACTAAAATCCTGGCTGATATAAAGGAGTCGGATGGTGATGTTGCCGGTGCTGCGTCCGTCATGGAGGAACTGCAGGTGGAGACCTATGGTTCGATGGACAAGCGCGAGAAGGTTGAGCTAATTTTGGAGCAAATGCGTCTGTGTCTGCTGAAGGAGGACTATGTATCCACCCAGATTATTGCCAAGAAGATCAGCATCAAGTTCTTCGATGATCCCGCCCAGCATGATCTCAAGTTGAAGTTCTATTATCGCATGATACAACTAAATCGCGATACATCCTTCTTAAATACCTCACGTCATTATCAAGCTATTGCCGAGCCGCCCTGCAAAAAGGCCCCAGAAGCGGCAGAGTCCACCACCGGTGATGAGAAGAAAAAGAGCGATGACAAAAAGAAAGAGGAGGATGATAAAAAGTCAGAAACAGCCGCTACACCCGAGCCCGAAATCGAACTGACAGAAGAGCAGAAAAAGGAGCTGACAAACAAGCTGGTTTGTGCCGTTGTCTACTGTGTCCTGGCTCCGTACGACAACGAGCAAAGCGATATGATGGCGCACTTATCAAAGAACAAAAAATTGGAAGATGTTCCCGCTTACAAGTAATATGCAAAGGCAATTATATAGTATAATTTATTTATTGTATGGTCTCTTATTTTAAAGGGAAATACTGCGCCTGTTCATGTCCAATGAGCTTATTAATTTCGATACATTCAATGCGGACTTTGGTATGGTCTTGGCGGAGAATGATATGTTCAAGGATACCACAAAGCATAGCAAGAAGTGCATCACTGAGCTGAAAGATCGCTTAATCGAGCACGTAAGAATCTGCTAGGAATCTATTCACATATTTTAAAACACTATCAAAATATAATTGTTATTTGTATTTTTAGAATATTCGCATCATTGCGATGTACTATTCACGCCTGCACTTGACGCGTATGAGCGAGCTGTTGAATTTGCCCACTAATCGCTGTGAGGAGTATTTGTCGAAGTTGGCCAACAGCGACACAATACGTGTGAAGATCGACAGACCGGCTGGAATCATTTACTTCACTACAAAGAAGAGTGCATCTGATATATTGAACAATTGGGCAACCGACGTCAATCAGCTCATGTCGCTCGTTAACAAAACTTGTCACTTGATCAACAAGGAGGAGTGCGTCTATTCGGTTATGTGTGCCGTCGAGGAATAGCATAGCATATTAGATTTATTGTTTTCCTTTTGAAACGTCTGCCCGTACATATACACATTTATTGTAATACCAACTAACCCAGCATTCAGATTATTTTGCAAATGTTTGTATTCATTGAATGAACTACAACAACAATTAAAAACCAAAACTCAACATTTAAAATATCCACTGCAGTGTTGGGTGAACAAAACAAGTCACAATTGACACTGAATTTGCATATATATTTAATCGATTAAATTGGATTTTGCGGGCATTGAAATGTAAAACTATCGATATTTAATTTGGAGCAATGCTACAACCCTGGTTGACCCCTTGTTGCTTTTTGGTCAATGGAAAGGGGAAGATAAAGCTTTGGAGGTGTTTTTCTATGGTCCATCGGTTGAAATATATAAAAACAATTTCGTGAAACGGTGAAAAATGCCAAAGGAAGACTGCAAATACTGGGACAAATGCTATCAGCGTAATGAGGCACATTTAGAGAAATACAATCACCCAGCCAAGAAAACAGAAATGCCAAAATTGGCGCCAAAACGCAAAGCATCTGCCAAGGAGGAAGACGGTGAGACTCCAAACACAAGCTGCAGAAACGAATCGAGTGAAATGGAAGTGGAATCGGAAAAGGAAAAGAATGTTGGTAACTTTGAGTTGGAGACGGCGGAGCTGCAAAAAGAGGCAATGAACAATATAGCCGGCAAAAACTATATGGAAATACTGGAAAAGCGCATCCGTCTGTCAGTGCAACAGGAGTACGATAATCTTTGTGAAAGCAATGAATTCATAAGACACAAGTTTCTAGTAGAGATGCCGCCAGATTTCTTTGAATTCTGGAATTTTATAACCAAACTGAAAGGCGACAACAGCCTGCAGCATATGGACAAGGTGTTTCAGCTGCAGTTGGTGGGTCCCTTTGAGTTTCTGGCTGGCAAATTCCACAAGGCAAAAATGGGCGAACCTGGCGATTATTTACGCCACTGGCGCTTCTACTATGATCCGCCCGAATTCCAGACAATTTTCGTGCGCCGAGGCACTGGAGTGCATTACGGCTACTGGCGGGATGTGCCACAGGATAAGAAACGGCTGCTCTTAGCACGAAATGATGCCACGAGCAGTTGTGAGTTTGAATTTGTGGCTGGCAACATATTTGATGCGTTCCTTTACTATTTAGACCATGATTTTGTGGGCACACCATTCACAGCGGCTCAGGTCGCTGCCACCAAGAAAGCCGTCAAGCAGCACATAAGCTCCAACTCACTGGAATTGGCCCAGCTGGAAAGCTTAAAAAACGAGCGCAATAAAAAGGTGCTAACCAAGACCTTTCATCGAGCTGGCATTGTGGTGCCATACGAGCGTAAGTCACAGCAGGGCTATCGTCCACTGATGGTGAGCGATGCGGAACTAAAGAAAATCTTGGCCCTGTTCGAGCGTAAGGATCTCAAAGATGACAGCGACAATGCCAAGCAGGCCGTGCTGGAGAAATTACAGCCGCTGGTCAATGCGGCCAATATTGCAGTGGATGAATGTGATTTTGGGACTGCTCTAGAGCTGGGCCTGGATCTGTTTAGCAGCGGCCATAAGGAACTGCACATGGTAATCTCCTCGTTGCTGGTGCCCGCCTATTCGCTGCTATCGCGGCCACAGTTCATCGCCATTGCCAAGGCGCACATGGAGCGGCGTAGCAAGGAGCTCAATTTGAGCATTTTTGATGTGTTACAATAAGCAAAAATGTGTCAGGAAATAAATGCTGTAAAAGTTATTTTTTAGCCGCAACCCTTTATTTAAATATATATATATATATAAACAACCACCTTAACTTATGTGCTATAATTTCTACATATAGAGGTAGGAGCTCTCCTTGGATGGTGGCACATAACGTTCAGAGCACGGCACGCCCAGTTTCTGCAACAGTTTGAGCACTGGCTGAGCAGCGATCACATCCAGAGGCAGTTTATCCGTGTAAACAACATACGAGCTGAGGGGCAGCTCCATTTCATTGCGCCAGCAAGCAACTGCAAACGGAGCAGAGATTTTATTATTGCAACGCAAATGGAGGAGAAACTTGAACTTACTGCCCGCTGCGGCACCAGCGATAAAGTTAGGCGCCTCCAGCTCCCGCACAGATTTATCGCCGGCATTGTCGCCCACGGAGTGGATAATGGCCACATCCTCCCTGTATCTGTCGATCTCCTCGCTTTTGTATTCCACCTTAGGTTTCAGGGTGATGGTCAGAACACGCTTTGCCACCTGTGCGTAGGGTATGATCAGATCTGTTATTTCACCACTGCTGGTCAGATCCTCCTCCAGCACAGCCAGCAGCTGTCCCTTGGCTGCATTCCAATGCAGCGATGAAGATTTCGCTGGTATATCGCAAATCCGCTTCGATTCCTTGAGCAGCGCACCAGTGCAGAATTCAGTTATGTGCGGCCCTTCGATGAGCACAAACAGGTCGCTGGCAAGAGGTGTTTCGTCTGCACCCGCTTTGAAGTTTAACTGCAACCTTTGAAAAGTGTGCTTATGCTTTGAGCATAACTTTAACAGCATTAAAAACTGCACACTCACTTCGTGGCCGGTTCAATGCTCTCGAATTCGTCTTCTTCGCAATCATCCCAAAAGGCACGGGAGGATGGTATGTTTACTTCACCAAAGCCGGGACAGCTCATTGTGTTCTTTCAAAATGGATTTCTAAGGAAGCGAAAAGGTTTGGTTTGCAGTTAAGTTAAAATTTTCAAGTCATTTTTAAAAGTATCGAGTACTCATTTATTGATAATTTTGTATGGCAAGTATTTTAAAGTAGCACGTCTCAGTATGCTTAAAAGTATGTGAACTCTACTTTTGAAATATACATAAGTGACTGAAAATTATTAACACTTTTGTTTCAAAGAAACGAAATCAATTGTGGCGGCGATCAAATAATGAAAATTCTCCTTAAGCACGGTATAAGCGTGACGCAGTCACCGTTACTTGTCACTGTGAGTTGAAAATAGAGTATCGTTTCTAACTAGCATCGAGCTTTACGGGCACCAATTGGCGCTGCTCAACTGCATCTTTTCATATCGATAAAATTAGCAGACTTGCTATCGATGCTTTTTATATCCTTACTGGAGGAAGTTTGTCACAAACAAATTGATTTTTCTCCTAAAATAACAATAGCGTCTGAGGACTGGCTTACTTCCAACACGTCATACAAAACTTTATAAGCGTTTTAAGAGACAAGAATAATAACGAAGATGACAACATCTCAGGTTGACCAGGTAAGCAAGGACTAAAAATTGCAATTCCATCGCAACCTAGTATACAAAAAATTGCCGCCATCATTAAAATCACATAAAATTGATTCAATTACAGAAACGTGCTCTAATCAAACTAAAGCACGACCTAGAACCATTTCGCAATGCCATTGTGGGTGCCCATGGCGTTCTCACCTGGGAGAAGCAATACTATGCCGGCGTCGTCTTTGGTGCCATCAGCGTGATGTATCTGTTGCTGTGGTACATGGACTTATCCTTTATAACACTCTTCTCGTTGCTGGCCCTGCTGGCGTTCTTCATGGACTTTGTGATTCCGATGCTCTCACGCTTCCTTTCCAGCGGTGGCAAATGGGATGGCGAACAGGAGGCCAAATTTGAGGAAGTTTGTGGTCAGCTATATGGCATTAAATCTGCTATTGCCATTTGGTATGACTATTTGTTCAAGGAGCGCAAGCCAACAATGGTGAGATTAATATAAACATTTTTTTAAGAATAATATTAAACTGTTGCTTCTTTAAATAGGTCGTGATTGTAATAAGCCTTGGACTGTTGGCTCTAGCCTGGATTGGAGCCATCATCAACAACCTATTGCTTATGTATTGCGCCACTGTATTGGTGGCCATGTGGCCGGGCTTGAATGAAAAGAATGTGTTCAAGTCCATTATCCAGAAAGCTTCCAAAATAATCAATGAGAAGATTCAGTATGGCAAAAAGAAGCTCCAGTAGATTGCAATTTATTTAAATATATATAATGGATTATGAAATGGAACTTGTCATGCACAAATCCACACACTATCACTTACTCATACTCATAGCTCACCATATTTGACCAAAAAAACAGGAACATAATATAAATACTAAGTCATTTACTTGCCATCTCACACACATACACATACTCTCACACATTACGTTAATCAAGCAACTTAGTATGTATATCATAATGCTAAGCATACTATGCGCATATTGAAGTAATATTCACGTGACTAGCGAAAAACCTTGACTTAAACGTAAGCCAACAGGGAATCCTATACACCACCGCATTTCTAACTTTAAGTTTGTATAGGGGCCCCGCAAAAGATTCTCAAAGAAAGACATTTTTGTGATTATTTGTGAGTTATTTGGAAATTTAATGATAATCCTGCATAAGAATACAAGCTTAGGCGTCTCTATATATGTTTAAATAAAGTTTTGAAGTGATTTCATCATTTTTTTTCTAATTTTTTCTTTATACTAATTACCTGCCACGCCCCTCACGTGATCTGGAACGTGTGCGGGAGCGCGCATGTTTACTCTTTTTGGTCTTCCTTTTGTGTTTGGTCCGATGACGATGTCTCGAGCATTCGCCTATGCTGCTGTCACTGTCCTCGCCGCTGCTTGAGGAGTGACGATGACGATGGGATTTACTTTTAGGTTTCTTCGACTTGTTTTTCTTCGATTTACTACTACTGCTCTTGGATCTCATTTTCTTCTTGCGCTCATAAGCTGAGTCAGAATCACTTTCGGTTGATTCACCAGTATCCTCGGCTTCGTCAGAGCTACTTTGCTGCCGTCGTCGGCTGCTCGATTTTGATGTGCTACGGGCGTCTTGAACACGTTGTTGCTGATACCGACTACAGCTGCTGTTACCTTCACCCCTTCCCCGCTCTTCTGCCCTGTGGAGTTTGCGTTCCTCATGCTTGTAACTTGAGCTTGAACTGCGTTCCTCTTTGAAGTCCCTGCTCTCAGTTCGTCGATCTTCAGGCTTGACACTTCGCTGCTCTGTCTTAAACGGCTGGCGATCTTCATCCTTTAACCTATATGACTTGCGCTCCTCATCACGTTGCCTTTCGTTACGCTCTGCTTTAGCGCTGGATCGTTCAGTTGATTTTTCCCGCTTGATCACAATTTGACCGTGTTCGTTCGCCTGTTTTTTGAACTCCTCGTACTTAGCCGTATCTGTAAGCAATCAAAACTATTATTTATCTTTTGCATAATCTATTCTAGAATTTATGCTGATTGCTACGTACTTATGCACTTGGCATATTGAGCGTATTCCTTTCGCGACACGGGCTGACAGAGAAACTCGTTGAACGCCTCTTTGGCACCTCCAATAGCCATTTTGACAATCACACGACCCGCATGATCGTCGAACCCTTCGATTTGTCCATACTGATCCATTTGTTTGCCACCCAAGATGCGTACAAAAGCTTGCTTTTTTATTTCCAGCACTTCATTCTTCTCTGGTTGCACAAGCAACGCCTTCGACTTGAGTGCCTTGTCAGCGCCCAGGCCCATACCTTTGGGCCGCAAGAATGGTGCATCATCTACCGGTGCGGCTCCCTTTTTTTTAGAGACAGGCGGTGGATCGACCCAGCCCATGCCACGCAGCATGGCCAGACCAAACTGTTGTATAGGTATGTTATCATAGTCATCAAGGGTAGCCTCCTTGGCACCATCCAGAGGCAGTTCATCAGCTTTTAGCGTTGGTAATACAAGTTTTTCACCTTCACCAAAATCATTGCCGTTGCCTTGTGCGGCGTCAAGTAGTTCCCGTGCAGCTCGTTGTTCCAAGCTGGCACTTCCTCCTTTTGCTGTCACTTCAGCTATTGATTGCGCTTCGACAGCCGACTCCTGCGGTTCGGGATCATCCTCGCCGAGCAGGACGGCGCGTCGCTTCATTAGACTTGCCAGCGCCGTGGACGTCTTCTGATTTGTTTGCATTTGTATAACAAGTGGTGTAGCTTCCACTTTTTCTCTGGAACAAGGAACAAGAGAGAATGTATAATTTAACACTGTTTTGTTTTATGCTAATGCCTGACTTACTCCACAAGCTTGATTTCCTTGCCTTCGAGGCATTTTATCAGCTCTACTTTGTTCTCTTCTTTAGGCGCTTTGCTGGGCAATATATTTGACTTTTTGGGAACCTTACTAAAGCCAAAAGATATCTTTTTGCCTTCCATGGCGCAGAGTTTGGCACAAATTGCAGCTTGAAAGCGCTTTTATACAAAAAAAACGCACAGCTGTTCGTTTGGCGATGCCAGAGTGCGCAAAAAAATCGATTGTTCGCCCATATCGAGTCTGTTATTTAACACAATTAAATTAATTTAAATTACTGGCATATTTACTAAAAGTAAACGTAAGTTTTGGCTAATATTACTTATGAAATTTGGTTTTATTAATTTACGGCTACAGTTTGTGTTATCGAAACTTCTCGAATCGTGTGTGTCAGCGCGTCCTAACCTCAAAAACAAACGTCATTCATTCTCTTTCGAACAGCGGCAACAGCAAAACGCGAGGCACGAGTTCTATTATTTTCACATATAAATTAATTAAAAACAGCGATAAATATGTTTGGTGGACAGCAACCAATACTCGTGTTGAGTGAGTAATCTATTTTCATGCATTTACCACCGTTTACTATCTCATTTTGTGCACATAGGTCAAAACACAAAAAGAGAATCGGGCCGCAAAGTGCAGTTGGAGAACATTCAAGCCGGAAAGGTATGAGTGTGTGTGTGTGTCTGTGTGAGAGTGTGTCTGTGTGTGCATGTGTGTGACTCACATGTCTGCGCTTGCTGACCATCTGTTGCGAAGATTGTAATTGTGGTGCCTCTTTTTAGGCAATTGCTGATGTGATACGCACCTGCCTGGGCCCACAGGCCATGCTGAAAATGCTGATGGATCCCATGGGTGGCATTGTGATGACCAATGATGGCAACGCCATATTGCGTGAGATCACCGTGCAGCATCCAGCTGCGAAGAGCATGATTGAGATTGCTCGCACACAGGACGAGGAGGTTGGCGATGGCACCACCTCGGTTATTGTCCTCGCCGGTGAGATGCTCGCCGCCGCGGAGCCATTCCTGCAACAGCAAATCCATCCTACTGTGATCATTCGTGCCTATCGCGAGGCCCTCGAGGACATTGTAAACTATCTGCAGTCTGATTTGAGTGTGCAGTTGGATGTCAAGGATAAGGCCAAAATGGCCGATGTGGTCAAAGCATGCGTCGGCACCAAATTCATTGGCAAGTGGTCCGACATGGCGGTCAAAATTGCACTGGATGCCGTTGAGACGGTCACCCTCAATGAGAATGGACGTTTGGAGGTTGACATCAAGCGGTGAGTGTTTTTTTTTCTGCCCTGCACCTCTTCAATTTGGGTCAGAAAAGAACATCCCTTATTAACGCCTTGGCCATATTCAGTCCTGTCATCGATTTCCTAATCGAATTTTGTATCCCTTTTTTTGTTTTAGCTATGCCAAAGTAGAGAAGATTCCTGGTGGCGCTATTGAAGATTCCTGTGTGCTGAAGGGTGTCATGATTAACAAGGATGTGACGCATTCCAAGATGCGTCGCTACATTGAGAATCCACGCATTGTGCTGCTGGATTGCTCGCTGGAGTACAAGAAGGGCGAGAGCCAGACAAATGTGGAGATCATTGGTGAACAGGACTTCACTCGCATGCTCCAAATCGAGGAGGAGTTTGTGCAGCGCGTCTGCGCTGACATAATTGCAGTGAAGCCGGATATTGTGTTCACCGAAAAGGGTGTCTCCGACCTGGCCCAGCACTATCTGCTCAAGGCGGGCATCACGGCCATCCGACGACTGCGCAAGACGGACAACTTGCGTATTGCGCGTGCCTGCGGTGCGACTATTGTGAATCGCACTGAGGAGCTGACCGAGAAGGATGTGGGCACCGGTGCCGGACTCTTTGAGATCAAGAAAATTGGCGATGAGTATTTCACGTTTGTTACACAGTGCAAGGATCCTAAAGCCTGCACCATATTGCTACGCGGTGCCAGCAAGGACATACTCAATGAAACGGAGCGTAATCTTCAGGATGCTCTGCATGTGGCACGCAATTTGGTGCTGGAGCCACGTCTCGTGGCCGGTGGCGGCGCCGTCGAAATGGCTGCCTCCCAGCTGCTCACCCGTAAGCAGGTGAAAGGTCCATACACCGCCGTGGCACACGCCCTGGAAATCATACCACGTACACTGGCCCAAAATTGTGGCGCCAATACCATTCGTGCATTGACCGCTCTGCGCGCCAAGCATGCCTCTCACACGGCCGCCGGCGTCTGTCCCTGGGGTATTGATGGCGAATCGGGCGAAATAGTCGATATGAATGTGAAGAACATCTGGGAGCCGCTTGCCGTAAAGCTGCAAATATACAAAACGGCTGTGGAGACAGCCATTCTGCTGTTACGCATTGATGACATTGTCTCCGGCTCAAAGAAGCGCGGCGGTAACGAGCCCACCAACCCGGCTGCCATGGCTCAGGGTCATGAATAGGGTAAAATGAACAACAAATACAAGTGTATTAATAATGCTTACTACCTTAATACTTAATTTAACACACAACAAACAAACTAAACAAAACACACACCATACCACACGCAACACAACACAAACACTACAAATGTTTAACATTTCGCCTGCCTCCCTTCCTTCACACACAAAATTTTTGTTGCATTTGCTCTCATTAACAGTACACAAATAAAAATGATAATAAAACACAATAAATTCGTTTGTAAATTGATTATATTATTTTAATAACAATAATGTTTTATATAAAAAAAATCTTGGCTAACACTGGCACCGCTCTTACAAGTAATAATTGTTTTATATTGTATTCATATTTAGTCTTGCTTTAAAGTTTTATCGTACAGACGCTCGTCCATTAGCTTAAGCACCTCCAGACCAATGGATGTAAATTGAGGCTGCAAATAGCGTGCAAACAGTTCCAAGCAGTTGGGCTCAACCTGATCCCGAGCCAGTTGCAAGTGATGTCGCAACCATTGCAGCAGTGGCGGCTTATGGGAATGCACAATGGTGGGCACGCTGAGCAGCAGTTCGGTTTGTTTCAGAGCTGCGGCATAGGTAGCATCGCTCTCCACATGACAGGCCAAGTAGAGCATTTCGTAGGGTTGCTTTTGTGTGGCGTTTGCCTGATTCAAGCTGCTGACCAGCTGATGGGCCGTATTGAGTTTGTACCAGCGCAGCTTGTGCAGCAATCGCAGTCGCCAGCGAGGCAACAGCTGCATTTCCAGCGTCTGCTGATGCAGCGTGGAGTTCGTGCACCAAATGGCCACCAAGGTGTGCCTGTGTGTAATCTCACTGAGCGGCAGCACAGCCAGCTGCTCATTGTCAAGCATGGCATAGCCCAGCTGATGATTGGCACGGTTAAGTCGGCGTATATATTTATTCCGCCACGGTGGATCGATTACAATTAAATCATAGCTGGGCAATAGTTGGGGCAGCAACGCTCTTAGCTGATCCACATTGTGGTTGTAGAAGCGTGCAGCATTCGGTATGATGAAAGTACTGCTCATCCTATCCTTCATGTGGAACTTTTGAAATTTGCCACTTGTGTTACTGCCGTGCAACTGTGGGAGTGCGTACTCATCTTCCCAGTAGCGGGGCAGTGTTGCCACATTGACGCCGCATTCTGCGGGCGGAAGGAGATTCAGGTACTCGTTTACGTTGTCTACTTCTGCGTTAAACGCAGTTTCTTTGAGTTTGTGTTTGCGTTTCCTCTGGCATTGCTGTGGCTGCGCCGCTGCTTTCGGTTGAAATTGAAACAATTGTAACTTCAGTTCAAAAATCTCACCATCATTCACGTCTGCACTGTAAGCTTTATTAATTAATTGCCTATGATTAAGCAGAATAGCGTGTTTTTCCTTGTCTTTCTCTGACTGCAATTGCTGCATGTTGATATATTTGGTTTTAAAAGTATCGATACTATGCTATCGATTACTTCAGCTGTTTAAATTAGTACCTATTTGACAATAGTTATTTCGAAATAAATTATTAATTATTATTATCCTGACCTGAACATTATTATTCACTACTAAAAATATAGCGTTTTACTAATCCGTAGTTTTCCTCCTTAAGATAGTTTCGTAATTGCTCAAGTAAAACTACGTGCATTTTTTGCAGCCCGTGCCGATCATAGAAATTGAGCTTCTCGGTAGAATGCGGAGTAACAGCATTTAGCGGCTTACAATTTCTTACCTTGGATAATGACAGCGCATGCGATTTTGTTTCCGATCCACGGGCAACAAAAATTTAAAAGGAATTGATTTTATAAGAAATTTTTTAAGTGGAAAATTTTTGTGAATGTCATTTTAAATATCTTTACTTGCTCATTCTGCAATTTTGCGGCAAGTCTTCATAAATCTATTAGAAACTCTCTAGTCTCATTCAACCCAAGCTCCTAAGAATTG
The DNA here is from genome assembly GCA_035043505.1 of Drosophila setosimentum. Taxonomy (NCBI): domain Eukaryota; kingdom Metazoa; phylum Arthropoda; class Insecta; order Diptera; family Drosophilidae; genus Drosophila; species Drosophila setosimentum. Next base: position 7,469,588 of record JAWNMY010000001.1, read on the forward strand.
TAGAAACAAATAACCTTACAAGTTGCACTTATTCCGAAAATCAATGAAGGCGATTGAATAGAGAAGCTAGTATGACCACGCCACAAGGAGAATCCATTCAGGTTAAAAGCATATGTAGCCCAAATATCGTCCAGAAAAATATCTCCATACGAGTGCGGAGCTGCAATTTCATAGAGCAACTCTACCCAACTCTACCTCAATTCATCTTCATCGTCGACGATTAAAGTCCTATAATCATTGGTCGCTTCTCCATTCTATGTTTTAAGAACAGCGGATTTTTGACCAGTCGCTTCAATCGCTCTGCGTGCAGCGGCGCCAACCAACTGTTGTTATCAGCCGGCAAAGGTTTGTATCCGCGAATATCCTCTTTGCAATAATGGAAGTTGCTCATGGTGGCAGCCGATCGTCAAAGTTTAACTGAGGCATGAGTGAATTACACAATTGCGAACAGTTTGACTCACTTAAAAATTGGTTTTCTTTTATCCTATTTTATGTTTTAACATTTAATGAGTATATTTAAAAACTATCTAAAACAATATTAAATATTTGTACATCTACTCCGTCGAACTTCTGAATAAATATCGAATATCGCAAAGTGTGTTTTCCGGGATTCTGGGTTCTCCCAGTCCATCGTAGTCCCTTAGTTCCGGATTCCTGCCCTGGGCAATATAGTGCAGATAGTTTCGTGTACTATCCAGCCTTCCCTGATACTTAGAACTCCAGCCATCTGGACGATTCGTTGCAAACGTGATTGTGCCATCAAATCTGTTTAGTTTCGACCATCTCTCGACACCAATGCCCAGATAATTATCTGCTTTATTTATGATCATAACGAGTATATCTTCGTTAGCCAGCAGTTTAGGCAGCTTTCGCAGCTTGCCCAATTGAAGTGTCCAATAATAGCATGCGGTATCGTAGAACATTATAAAATAGTCCTTACTGTACTTATCTTTTAAGTAATACATATTTTGGGGTGACAAATCTAACTCTGAACTGGGCTTCAATACAAGTGCCTGAAACATTTTGCCCTGAATCAGCATTTCAGTAAAGTCCTTCAGATATTTGTAGTTGAAGAACATATGCATGGTATATATATGGCAATCCTTGTCGATGCCATAGAGCCTAGGTGGAACATCCGCTCGAAAACTACCAAAATCATCGACATTTAACGACTCGTGAAAGGAAGAAATAGTTGTTATATCTTGAGTTTTAAATGTAATCCGATCTGCATATTCCAGTGCCAATTTATCAAGCAAATTAATCCATTTGTTCAGTTCATTATAATGACAGTCAAAATAGTGAAAAGCCACAATTTGCAGATCTTTAAATGACTGGTCTCCAGTTGGCGATAACATTTTTTTTTTGGTTAAGTAGATAAAACTAAGTTAAACAAAACAACAGCTGTAAGCCAAATGAATGAACTGAAACTTTTCGTTATAAAGCAGTTTATTTCACAACGAGCTAAAGCTCGGCAGACAGTGGGACCAAGTTTTGTGCAAATTGTAGAAAAGCTGCACGAAATATTATAAAAATAGTTTGGCAACTTAAAACAATTATGAGAATGAAATTTTCCAAACTCTTACAGATTTATATCTGGACTTAAGCCACTTGATGTATTTAAATTAAATTAGTTTTATATTTTAATAATTACTAGCATATGGGAGAGTGGTTTGTGTAATAAACTTTTTTATACAAACATATGTAACTTGATTTTAGATACATTTAAATTATATGCCCAACATAGCAATTATCTAAACGAATATTAGCAAAAATTGAATTTAAATAAGAAATAACATTACGTGGCTCATGTATTTATGCGTACTTTTTAAATTAAAATAGTTTTTTAAGATACATATTAACTTTAAAAGAAAAACCCGTACTAAAAATATTATGATAACTAATTAACAGAGAAAATATGTTTAATATCATTTACAGCGTTTTGTTTGTAAATTGCATATACAAAATATATTCTGTGCACTAAAGTTTTCCCACTACTTACAACTAGACATAAAATTATAGTAGCTCGTATTAAAAGCGCACTTGACTCAGCTTGTCGTAGATGCTAAAGTACAAGGCCGTCGTCAAGCTTGACTTGAGCAGCGTTGGGGCCACGCCCTTGTACAGACCCCGGACGCCCTCCTGTCGCACCGTCTGCTGCAGACAGTCCCAGACACCGTTGCATTGCAGGGTCTGCCCGAAAGTCTGTCGATTTCGCTCAAAGCCTCGGATTTGCAGTCGCTTTTTGATTAAATCGAACGGATACACAATTGTCTTGGACAGCATGCCCGATGAGGCGCCCAACACTAAAAGCGTCCATGTCGGCAATTTGCTGCGATCTTCCACTTCGAAGAAATTGCACGCCGACTCGCTAAATAAACGATACGCCATAAAATTTGTGCCCATCAGCGGGGCAATCTGCAACAGTGCTGAGGATAATCCACGGTACATGCCACGCGTTCCCTCCTGCCGCATAATTGCAGTGACAGCGCGCGTTGCATTGCTGAAAGAAAGGAAAGATTATATATTAATTCATATTGCACATATCTACAGAGCTGTTGAAATTGGGCGAGCTTAACAACAAAGAAGATATATATAGACCAAAATCAGCATTTTTAGAGGTGGTTTCAATCAAAATTCGAGTGTTATCTGTTTAAGAATAATATGTTACCGATATCCTTTGCTGGTGTCCTGGGCGATGAGACGCGTCCGTATAACATCCAGCGGTGTGGAAATGATAACTGCTGCTGCGCCGGCAGCGGCTCCGCAAATGAAATTCGATTGATGCGTATGATCCTTGAGGTAATTGGTTTGCTTGGCCAGCAGGCTCAGTTGCTCATATGTCCAGAATTGACAGATGCCGTACATGATGCTTAGCACCTGGGCGGGATTGTGACCCTTCCAGAAGGCCAACACTCCTTCCTCGCGATAAATAGTGCGCACCGCCTGCGTGATGGATGTGTATTTGGACGACTGTGACGCTTGCTTCACAGCGCTCTCGCTTTTTGGCTGGATGATCAATTGTTGTCGAGTGCCTCCCAGCGGTTCCACCTGTAGCTGAAAACGTATCTTGAGCACATCCAGCGGCTGGCAGGTGGAACGCGTAATTGCGGCCGCCATGCCGCCAGCAACAATCTGATGCAATTGCTCCCGTGTGCTGTGCCTGCGCCGGGGACTAACAGTGGGCGTTGTGGGTGTGGCTGATGCTGAGGCAGCACCCCTGGTGCTTGTTACGGCCGGCGTCATTTTGATCACTGACTGTCTCTTCGACTGTCTGTATCGATGTCAATGGCTCTGAGTGTGTGTGCGTGTGTGTGTGCTTGTGTTAGTGCGCGAATGCGTATGCGCGCGTTTTCGTGCTGATTTCACTTTTATTGCTGCGGCTGCGTCGTCAATGGCATTTCTGTAAATCATACAAACAACAATAATTTCAACATCGGCATTTATTTGCTGTTAGACAAACAAAATAGTTTTAAACTCCATTCAAAAAAAAAAAGAAAACAACAAAACAAAACCCATTGTTCAAGGTGCGCCCCGTGGTGTCATCAAATTGATGTTGTTTGGCCTGTCATCAAATGGTTGCCAAATTAATGTGTGAAACAAGCCAGCAGAGTCATCTGTAAGCTGTCGAAGTTTAAATGCCCTAAATATATGCAAGTTGCAAGATATACAAAATACTGTTGGGAGCACGAAAAATGCTCATAACAAAAAAGGGCTTGGCAACGATTTGTTGAAAAGGGGGTCTTTTTATGCAAGAAAAGCATTTTATACCAACATTTCAATACCTTATGAGAGCGAATGTGCTTTTGGAAATGCGTTACATATCTTGTGAGAAAATTTAAATACCTTCTGGAAGAGTATGATAATTATGCGTTGAGATCAAGTTGGTAGATTGTGGGACAAATTTATATGCAGTCATGCCAGACGACGGGTCGCGTTTCAGTCGTTTGTCACACTAATTTTCTATAGTCGCTGTGCTCGTCTGCGCGCCATTTTCAACATTGTCTTAAAATTCAAGCACTCAGAGATTCATTCATACATTCAGTAAATTGTTCAAGGAGGTCGTCTTTATCAGCGATTTCGATTTCACTTTTGTTATGGCTGTGTCGCTGCTGGCTGGCTGTTGCCAGGTCCGATGCTACTGTTAAAGGCAAGTCAAGATAAAGCCGTTGTATTTGTTATGCATATTAAGAGAGTAAGCCTCACCTTTACAAAATATTCCAAATATACACGATTCCCGTCAATAATTTCGACCGTCCACCGCCAAAGTCCAGCGTCAACTGTTTGGCAGCACGACGCTTCTTCATTACAAATTACAAGTAACGGCCATGCGATTGCGTCAAAACTTTCTTTTGCTGTGCGCGCTCGTGTGTGTAATAACTGTATACTGCCACTCTCCGATATTGCTGCTGCAACCAATGCGAAAGACTTTACAAACTGGTTTTTCTTTATACTCTTTTGGGCCATACGAATTAAGTTGAAAACAAATCTTTCTGCATTAAGTTACGTCAAGTGCATTTCTAAAACAGCTGTTGCTCATTCAATGTTAACAGCTGGGGGCACCCAAATAATTTAACATCTGCTGACATGTTATTAACAGTCATTGATATTGTTAATGTGCTCAGGTTGATGTTTTGTAAAGCAGTTAATATAATTAATTTATTCTCCACGTCTTCTAAAAATGAATACCTGAAAATGGCATTCAAATTGAAATGTCCAGTGAAAGATAATAGGGTAATTTCAACAGATCTGTTAAGTTGCGACTAGAGATGCGCACCAGCCAAGAAGAACTGCTTGTGGTATTTAATATCGATACATTTATCATTGTCACTGAGCGTGTGTGCGCGAATACAATTATTCAAAAATCTTCCAAAGGTGCTTACAAAAAGGTAATTAATTTACGTAACTTATAACTATTTCCAACCAATATTGCCGGAGCCATCAGCTGGTGCAGTGGGCGTCGGATGATATCCCGGTGGTATGCTAAAGCCAAGTACCTCAAAATTGTTGCCAGCACCTGGCCCAGCGGCGGGCGCCTGTACGGGATACGGCGGCACCTTGTTAGCGCCAGCTGTCGGTGGTTTCACAACTGGCGAAGCAGGATTTGGTGTGTAGTGCACTGGATGTGCCGGCAAAGAGTCCTCGGCTTTTGGATATAGACTGGGAATGGGTGATAAAGCAGCGCCATTGGCATTTGTGTTTGCTGGCTGGCCACTGAACAAATAAACCGGGTAACGTGGCTTAAAGGTATTCGACTCGAAGTGTTCCGTGCTCACATCCTCCTGGAAGTTGGGTGCAGCTGCGAAAATAGATGAATTGATTAAAAATGTAAAAATGTTATGTGCTTTAAGCCGCTTACACAATGCCTGCATTGTGCCGTTTGAGATGGCTGTCTTCTGGGCCCCCGGACCCTTGTCCTCAGCACTTCCCAGCAACGGCACCGTGCCTATGACGAGTGGAAAATCGACCACCACATCTCCGCCGCCATGCAAACGGAATGTTTTTGCAATAAAACGCAGCGTGTAGCTAACCCGAATGGAATCACGCTCCCCGAGAGTTGTGGGCGTTGTGGGTGGCACCAGTAGAAAGTCATTGAACTGTGCTTTGTTATGTTTGTCAACCTCGCCACAGTGTTTATCCGCTAAGCGCTCCTCTGTTGTTTTCAGCTGCTCCTTATCACCGCACTTGCCGCGATACGTCACATTCTTGAAGAGCCGCACTTTCACGTCCTGGCACTGAACATCCGACTGATTGTCCAGCACAAGATGAAAGAGTACCTTCTGGCCGGGCACATAGGCGCTGTACGAGGTGCTCACATCCATAACCATTGGCTTTTTGCCGCCAAATATGGAGCCCCACCAAAAGGTTTTCTCTTCGATGCGCTTTAATGGTTGCTATATTTATATTTAATAACAGATTAAACAATTAGCTAAATCATAAAAATTTTCCGGATTAGGCCGAACCTACCAAATGCTCCCGCTTCACATTCAAATCGCTGGGCAGTATAACCGTAAAGCATTGCTTGAATGTATTATTATATCGAACGGCCCGATCTATAGTTAAGGTCACCTCATGTTTTATCTGACCGTGCGTTCCATTCAATGAGGTTGGCGCATGCGGCGGAATGGTGGCGTGAAATGGGAAGACGAACTTGCCCTTCGGCAGTTCCAGCTGCGATCCGCCGCTTTGCCCGTACACATACTTATCGCTGCTATAGTAGATCTCTGTGGCTGTGTGCGTTTCCATCGACTTAACCAATTTGCCATCATCTCCGGGATTCTCAACGCTCTCCTGCCAGCGCGTCTCCACAAAGCCATTCACAGTTATATAGATAGCTTGAGAAAAACAGGAAGGGAAACGGCAGGGGTCATCAGAGTAATTGGCTTAATTTCTTTGTAATACTATTAAGCTGCAAGCGATGTGGGCTTTTCAAACATTAGTCGAATTCAATTGTGGTTAATTGTATTTTCCATGACATGCTCCCGACTATTTATTGAATCATACACTATTTTATTATTATAACTATAGTTCGAGTCTGCATACTGTGACCACATATCTCTATTGTAGTCCTAGTCATAACTATCATACATTATTCACGGTCCATGTGAAAACCAGTTTGAAGCCTAATTATGTCTCTTAACTAATTTCTGCTGATTTTAGCAGCAAACCGGTGGTACAAAATAAGCCGAGGGAGAACGATTCGGAAATACTATGAAAATTTGAGTTTTGCTTATAAGGGGTCGCAGATTCTTTGTAAGCATTAAAGAAACTTAAGAACCTACGAATGTATTCAAATTCTAAACTATGCGATATTTCTTAAAAATGTTGATGAAGTAAATTGTTGCCTCACAACTCACACAGAATAAACAGCAGCCATTCAATTTCAAAGAAAAACTTGTTTTTATTTTTTATTTCACTCTCGCTACAATATCAAATAGCCGGCACAATAGCAACAGAAATACATAATCACAACAATGTCGGCTGGAATAAAAATGAAACCACCGGCACGGAGTTATTTCTATATAAGCAATAGAATTGGATTGGAGAGGGGAGTTGACATGACGTCATGCTATTCAGAAGCACAACGGAGTATAATTTATATCTTCGAGCTTACAGCGTATGGTTTTGGGACGAACTGTGATGAGCTCCGCTGTGCCGGACACGAGCTGGCCAGCATAATAGACGCCCAAGGCGCTATCGAAGCTGAAATTCACTTTACTGCTCATCTTTGTGGCTCAAAATATGTGCAGATATTTTTATTGACGAGCCGTGCGATTTTGAACGTTTGTGGTATATTTGTTTCATGGACAGTGGCAAGCGACGCACAACATACAACAAACATTCATACTGACGAGTTGCGACCACAAACACCGAACGCGAGCAGCGTCAAATTAATACTGACGCTGAATCTGATTAATAAATTCTTTTATACCCTTAGGCGGGAGACTTTGTTGATATGTGCGACTTGGCACAAGAACGAGGAAGTACATTTTGGTGGTCAAATTATTTATGAATTGGGGTTTGAAATAAAACTTTTCGCACACCACTTAAAAATTGATATTAAGTAATAAAGAACAACTACCACCTATTTAGTAAATATGTTGAAAGGGATTATCTAAATAATTCCACATTAATTTTCGATAAAAATTTAAAGTTAAATTGAGTTAGTTGTTGGCTTACAAATGGCTTACAGTTGTGTACTGCATATGTATAATTTCCAAGAAAATCTTGTTTGTTTTTATTTCACTATCGCTACAATATCAAATAGCCGACACACATCTGTTTACTTTAGCAACCGGCTTAATATTCAAATAAAAATATAACAACACCAACAGCAATAATGACGACTCGAATAATAATGAATCGCCTGTCCCATAGGTTTCCAGTGATTTCCGTATACGCAATAGAATTGGATTGGAGAGAGAGACTTGATATGACGTCATGCTATTTAAAAGCACAATGAAATATAATTTATGTCTTCGAGCTTACAGCGTATGGTTTTGGGACGCTCTGTGATGAGCTCCGCTGTGCCGGATACGAGCTGGCCAGCATAGTAGACGCCCAAGATGTTGTCGAAGGCGAAATTTACTTTACTGCTCATCTTTGTTGATAAAATATGTGCAAATATTTGTATTGTCGAGCCTTGGTGACAAGCAGTGTCAGGATGCGCACTTTGTATGTTTGCTGTAGGGTTTTTGATGTATTAATAGTGGCAAGCAACTCCCAACTTGCAGAAACAAAGACAAACGCACTGGAGTTGAGGGCACAACGACTATTGACGTGTTGCGACCGCAAACACCAAACACGAACAGCGCCAAACTAATACTGAAGCTGAATCCAATTGATAATTTGTGTATTCCCTTGAGCGGGAGGCTTTGTAAGTAAGGCGGAGCTGCCACTTGTCAGAAGAATGGGGAAATACTTTTTATTGGTAAAACGATTTTTTTTTTAAACATGTAATTTTCATCAATTAGATTTAGTTGAACTGTTTGAAACTTGACGTCTTATCGTGTTTTTAAATAATAACTTTTAGCGCCTAAAGTTTTGCAGAAGGGTGGCAACGGCCAACTGAATTGAGCATCAGCTGGTTTTGTTAGAGCAATCGCTTATCGTTATCGTGTGGCAAGGTAAAACAAAAGCAACAACGTTTCTAGTTAATTTGCATGAATTATTAAAGTATTCGCTGTGGTTAATGTAATTTAAACGAAGAGACGTGTGCGTAGATGTACTTAAGATTAATCTACATATTATCAGTTAAAGTGAGTGCCTTAATTGTCGCTCTTCAGGTTAATTGAATAGTGTCGAATAGTTGTAGTTGTATTTTCTGCACAGTGATACCAAAGCGGCCTCTCAAATGTGTCGTTTTATATGTTATTTTTGGATGAGTATTTAATGAGAGCAGCAGCAGCATGGAAAGCGAACGGCTCTGCATACGACTGGACAATCCAGATCGCATTTTTTCTGCCGGCCAAGTCATACGCGGCGAGATCTGGATGAATCTGACCAAGCGTACCAAAATACGAGGTAAATTTAAATTGATATATTTTTTGCTATTATTTGATATTTCACAACCGGGTCTGGTCTCTGACTCAGACTAGACCGTGCGATTTGTAATGAAGTTTTCTGAATTCACTGTATTGTCGTCGCGGTTTTCGTAATGGACGTATTGGCATAAACAAAGAAGATCTTTAACAACAGCAACAAGAATATCGAAAGTCGGCAGCCATTTTCAGACCTAGTTTTACGTTAAGTTGAGCAAAATTCCGATTGGAATTCTTTAAGTTGGCATCATTCATCGATAAGTACTCAATTGGCAGCCTGCATTCGGCAATTGCTTTTTTCGCTTCATGGGGTCATTTGATTCAGGAAATGCTACGCGCGGCTTCAACTAGCGTGCGCAGTGAAGCGGGGCAGCTATGTATAGTACTCCCTCGATGTGTTCGTGTTTCTGTGTGTGTGCTAAAAATGCCGTAATAATGAGCAAAGCACAAAGAGAAAATTACTCTCAAATACAGTGCCGTCTAGAAAAGAGGGTACATCTGCATATGCAGCTTAACCTGTAGATTAAACAGGTCAGTAGAGAAATGTAACGCATTTCAATATATTTTTAATAAATATAAAACTAGTTTCATAATTACTAATTTTTATATAAATTAATCAGTTGGCATTAAATAATCAACAATTGTTATTTGATTACCACCAATTTATACAGTTGTTGCACTCATCTGGATATTAGAATACATATGGACATGTATTTCATTTCAAAATCAAAACCACCTCAAATCGGATGCAATAAAAGTAAATTCAGTGTGAGAGGGAGAGAGAGCTAAAGAGAATAATTCCGCGTCCTTATGTTTGCTCTCTTCGCATTTTTGCTTGTGTGTGTGTGAGAGAATATTTCGTGAGCGCCACACTTGGCAGCTGTGGGGCGCTACACGCCAACCAATATGGCATTTAAGCGTATGGGAAGCCATAATTGTTTCAATTTTGTTCGGTAGCCCAAAAATAGTTTTTGGCATAAATGTTACGGCTACATGTCAAAATCAGCAGTAACCTTATCAGTGGGCAATATAAAAAATGATTTATTATCAGAGCACCTATTTAGAAGCGCTTATACAAGTACATATATATGTAAGCTATGTAATATTTATATCAAAACAACACATTTTTTTTTATTGTGGGAATGTATCAGATGGCTTACGCTGTCATTGTTGGAACGAGGAAAAAACCACTTTTTGGAACATTTTACTTGTTGATTCGTTATAAGTTTTGTAAGGCTTCGCAATTACATTTGATTAGTTACAGTGAATCGTACCCTCTATTGGACATATATATATACATATATATATTTGATATATATGTATACATTTGGCCTTAATTGAACACAATAGCAACGGCTGGCAATGAATAAAATAAAGAAGTTTTTTGTGCATATGATTGAGTTCTCTGTCTTCCCCATCCCCTGTCTTTCTTAAACCATGTTGACCTTATCCTTGAGAAAGCGCTCAACACGCGGCCAAATTTCTTTGGTTTCGCGACCCTTGAAAGTGGTAACCAGACCACGTTCACCATACCAGGCCAGAACGGGCCCCATCAGCTCATCGTACAGCTGCAAACGCTTCGCAACCACATGGGGCTTATCGTCCTCACGTTGGGTCAGCGGTTCGCCCGTTTTATTGTCCTTGCCAGGCACCTTGGGATCGTTGAAACCAATGTTGTAGACTCGTCCAGACGGTATGTGGGTCCAGCGATTTTTCACACGCGAAATGATTACATCATGTGGAATGTCTAAATTGATAACAGCATCGATTTGTGCACGTGCAGAAAGAATTTCCGCTTGGGCGCCATTGCGTGGAAAACCATCCAAAATGTAGGACTTGTTGCCCACCTCGGTGATCCGACCGACCATTGTTTGGGTCACAATCTCGTCGGGCACCAGCTGACCGGCGTCAATGTAACGTTTGGCCTTCCTCCCCAGATCCGAATTTTGGATTATGTTCTGGCGGAGAATGTCTCCCGACGAGATGTGCAGAAAGCCAAAAGTTTTCACAATGCGCTCAGAAATGGTGCCTTTGCCGGAGCCAGGAGCGCCAATTATCACAGCACGAAAAATTTTCGTATACATTATTTTAGGGGATTTTTGGTGGGTTTGCGCTGCAAGAGATTTAAAAAAATTAGATAAATGAGTACATTTCGTTTGTCTGATAACACAAATTTTTTTTTGCTAAGATATATATTTTAAGAGTGCAGCGATAACCGAAAAAGTCAACAAATACCTTTTAAGCTAAAACACCAATAGCTTATTGTGAAAATTATTTAGCTTGTGGATTAGTCAAATATTTATTTAATTCATATAACGGTGGTACGATAACTGGACCACTAACGCTCACAAGAAATTTAAATAGTCTCGTAAAAAAATCAAATTACATGTATTGATGTATTGAATATATATTATTCTGCTAGTTTTTTTTTTTTAATTTTATTCGCGATTTGCCATTGTGGTATCGTACAACAATATTTAATCAGGCTATTAAAAGATAGCGCTTAACAACTTTGTATAGCAAGAGATTATAAATAGTAATTTGAACTATCTTCGTTTTCATTCACTACCTCCATCACGTAAGGCATATGTGTGCACATATGCCCCACGTGGCAATTAAAGAGTAGCGCAGTCCGTGAGCGTGCCTTTTCCAGTTCTTTGTCTTTATTATGTGTTATTGTAGTTGTTGCTGTGGGGGCGCTCTTATCGTTCAAAGTCCAAACAAAAGCCAATGCCACCGCCGCGTGTTGTTTTGCTCCGCACGTTTTAATTTTGTGTTCGCAAATTTTCTTGCATTTCTCGCTTCTGTTGCACACTGTCTTTCTTTTAGTTATTATTGGACGAATGCAGGCAGCAGCGCTTATGTAAATTGGTCAGCCTTACTTACCGAATATAAATTTTATGCTGCGTGTTATAATATTCGTCAGATGTGTTGCCTATTTCACTACTACCTGTTTGGCTTGATTATTCGAATTTAATTTTAGCCCACGTACTAATTACAATAACTTGTCGCGTTTGTTATTCTAAATCAAAGTCTTGTGCGCTAAAAAATACGCACATACAGATACAAACGCACACACACTGACAAAGGCAATAGAGGCACACACAATTAATAGACGACAAACATTCCCACTCAGTGGGCTGGGCTCCTTCCAAGTTGCGCTTCTGCTGCTACCGGCAGGCAAATATCAACTGAATATATTTTATCTCTGACTAAGTTTGAACTTCGTTTAGCGTCCAGACTGTTTTTGTGCGCGCTGCTCAACAACAATTTTATAGTTAGACGGTTGCACCGTATGCGACACCAACACATTGAAGGCAGTGCGGCGCTCTCTCTCGTTCTCTTCGTTCTGCGTGTATGGGTGCATAAGAGAGCGTGAACCATTGTAAATAGCCGGTTTGAGCAATCTCAGTTTGTTTGTTGTGTTTGTGATTGCACGCGCGTGGGTATAAATATAATTATTTATTAGTGTATATCGACATGTAAACAATTAAGAACTGAAAACAGCAAACTGTTGAAATTGGTAACAGTTTTGAGATCATCTACCCTGTAATCTGAAATATACTGAAAAGGGTTTATTCGTTTATTTGATAGAATTTACTAAATCTCTAGAATAATCACTTTTTAATTATCTAATTGGTCGGCGTTTTTAGATTGGTGTCGAAATTATATTCCAAATTTTTGTCTTGTCTTTTTTGTCTTTGGAGATTATCTTTTGCTAAAAAAAAGAAACAACTTATTTTTCATCTTTTGTCAATTATATAATTTGACTTACCTTGAATCGGATGCGATAAAGATTCAACTGATTCAAACCACAATAATTTTATTTTTTTTTATATATTTCTTAAATCCGATGGATATATTGTAATAATATCAAAACAATGTTTTGTTATTTATAAACTTTTAGTAAATGACTAAATCTTGTATTTTTCGTATTTGTAATGCAGAAAATGCTTAGCAAGCTTCTTTATTTTGGTGTCCATGGTTGGGTTGTTAGTAGGTGGACCTTATGAGAACTGAATCTATGGCTGTATAAAGTATTGATAGAACTACGTATTAAAATTAACCTTAACATTGGAGGTGTGCCTAATCTTAGATTCTATGCGCTGTCACTGGTCGTGTTGTTATTTGTGGCCCTCTTCTTGAGAATGTCCTTGTCGCTCTCGATGATACCTTGCTTGCGCTCCTTTTGTGCTTCCTTGATCATTTCGTCCACCTCCTCGATGGTGGGTCCATCGCCAGGTGCTGGGCTTACACTCTTCTCCCGACTGAGACGCCGATCCATGCTGCGACCATCGAAGTTCCAGCGATTCTGAAAACGCCCACGTCCGCGACTCCGTCCGCGCGGCGTAAAACGCCCTGGTTGATGTCGCCGCGGACTGAAGCTACGCGAGCGTGTCCGCCGATATCGGGCGGCTGGCGACGGAGTGCGCCGGGGCACAAACGGTGATGGTGTGCGTCTGCCACGACCAAAGGAACGCGAGCGCGAGCGTCTATCACGTTGACCAAAGCGTTGCTTAAAGTTACGTCCGCCTCTGAATCGTCCAACAAATCGCGACTGCGAATAACTTCTACTTCTACTGCGACTACGACTGCGGCTGCGACTGCGACTAGGACTGCGAGTCGGATTGCGTCGTCTGCGCGATCTGGAGTGATGGGATCGACTGCTCCTGCGGCTGCTTCTGCTGCGGCTGCGCGTGCGCCGCCTCGGTGAGCGTCTGTCGCGGGAGCGGCTACGGCTATTGCGTCGCCTAGGCGAGCGGCTGCGAGTTCGCGATCGCGAGCTTAGAGGTGTGGCCAAACGTAATAATCCAAATTTATCCATTTGCAGCGGACGCTTCTTGATTTGAAATGAGAGCTTCTGATGCTGCTGCTGCAGAGTTTGTTGTTGTTGTTGCTGCTGATGATGATGAAATTTGGGCGCTGGTGGCGGCTGCTCATCGTCCACATTGGATGCAGCAGACGCGGCATATTTCGAAGTGCTTGGTCCCATCATCAGATTGTAGGCGCCCGTCGTCGTAGTGGTCGCTGGTTGCTTGCGCAATGTGATGGGCACCGATGGTGGTGGTGGCGGTGGCGTTTCCGAGCGCTGTTTACGCTTGAAATAGTTTTGCAGCTGGGACTTGAGCTGGGCATCGCTGTTGCTGCTGCTCATGAGCCTGCAAAGGTTGTTAGTAAAAGGGAAACGTGTAAAATGGGCACAACAAATGAAAGCAACTCACTTAGCATACTTATTCCGGCTAATTCGTCATGCATGGGAGAGCGCAAAGATATTTTGAATTTATAAAACACTTTAAAACAAGTCAATCGAACTTGAATCATAAGCAAACAAGAACTCTTCTTATGATCTAAGGATTGACCAGCTTTAGGGAAGACGACACGCGCAGTTACCTGAACGCCTCCGCATAGTCAATTTTCTTGAGCATTTCCAATGCAGCCTCGGTGGCTGAAATTGCACTTCCAGTTTCGATCGACTTTGATTTTGATTTCTTGCGTTCCTTTCTATCCTTCTCCTTGTCCTTCTTCTTTTTGCTTTTCTTCTTGGACTTTTTGTGCTTGCTTGCCTCGCGCAACAGTCGCCGCACACTGCTCATCGTCTCATCGTCGTCCAGTTTAAATTCGTTTGCCGAGAGGGCATCGCTGACGGCGCGCTTGTCCTGCTCAATAGGCAGGACAGAACGCATCTTCCCGCGTGCTAAAATGTACAATAGGTTGGTTGTGGGAAATTTCAGTGTAGTTGCAGGCTTGACACTTACGCTGTCCTCCCTCGCTATCGTTGTCGTTCTCACTGCCGCTGGATGAGCTCGAGTCGTCCGTGGAGCCAATTGTCATCGTTGAGCCGCCGGCGCCGGGTAAACTGAGCATATCAGCTCCACGCTGCTGATGCTGCATGGCCAACAAGGTGGTTGTGCTGGTGGTCCCAGGAACTGCAGCTGGTCGCATCTGTTGCTGCAGTGCATCGAGAGAGATGCGCGCCTGCTCATGCTGGGGCAATAGATTAAGGCAATCGCTGTAGGCCTTGATGGCATCCGGTATAAGATTCTCCTCCTCATAGCTGCGTCCAAGCGCCACCAGGGTTTCGCCCATATATTTACGCGCATTCACATGGTACTTATTCAACATTAGCGCCTTTTCAAAGTCTTTCAGACCCTTCAAGAAACTGCCCCGATTCGCGTATAGCGCACCGCGCGCCACCAAACCCTCGACATTGCGCGGATCAATGTTCAGGGCCTTGTTCAGGCACTGAAAGGCCTCAACTTGTTGGCCATTCTTAAAGTGCTCAATGCCGTCAGCCACGGAGCTGATTGGTTTCGTGAGTGTTGTGCAATGGATATACATATATATTTACAATATATATATAATATATATTTGTGGACAGTTATACATATGTCAATACATATCTTAGCAACTAAAGTGTCCCATTCGCGACTGGCCGCTCAGTTAACACATAAACTATGTTATCAGCTCGCTAGTTTTTAGCTGATCCGAAGCGACCAGCCTTGATTGGAAGACTGTAACATGGAAACTTACCGGAATGCCCATTGTGAGGCCTGTTTCTGTCGCAGCTCCGGCGCATAGTCGGACTCCGGAAAGCCAGCTTTAATGCTGCTCATCAGCGTTAAGTTCTCGTTGGGCTGCAGACCGTTTAGCTGAAAGAGCACATCATAGTTGGGATTCTCGAGCTCCAGGGCCGCGTTCAACTGATCTTCATAGTGTGACGCCGATGCTGGATCCACATTGTGTATTGAGCTAAGCGTTTATTATTAGCTAAAGGAATTCTTGACTTTGAATATAATCACATACCGATAGTAGTTGGGGAAATCACTTAGATCGCATAGACCCAGTTTAACATCGGGATTCTTATTGTACAGTCCCAACATGCCCAGTGTTAAGCGTTCCACGTCTGCGGACACGCTGCACACTTCACAACGTATAAAATCATTTATTGCGAATGTGCGTGGAGTGCCCTGTTTGTCCAGCGGCAGTGGACCCCACTGCTCCTGCAAGATGATGGCCTAAACAGGGAAATGCATCGATTAGAACAAGTTTACTTAAGACTACATGTGCGTTGATCAAACCTTAATAGGTATATCGGCCAGATAGAAGTGTAAAGGTTCCGCCGTGCACAGTGGTTTGACCACAATCCGATTAGCATTCGTCATTACCTTCTGCACGGTGGCAAAGACGATGTCGCCCTGTTTGAGGGCGCCGATTCGAAATGCGTACGCCTTGCGTTTATCCTTGACACACAGATAGAACTCCATCGGGGGCTGGGGTGCGATGCAGTTGCTCATTTGTGTCAGCCACGATTCCTCCATAACGTTGCCCACCAGCTGCCGGTCGTACAAATCGCTGGCTTTGCGTGCTAGAAACTGGTGGATTTTCAATCGTTTTGCCCGCTCCTGAAATGTGAAATATTTCTGTCGCTCCTGGTAGACGCTGTAGTTGGGCTGCGTCAAATTCAGGCATCGCAAATCCTCGATGCCACGCTCATCTTCCCAGATCTTCTGCAGTGGCTGGCCGTGGTAGCATAGAGCGCGTGATATATAATTGGCATTCATTTTTATTTGGTCTCTTATTCCTCTAATTACATTGCAATTTTCACTGTCTGGCGTCGTCCTGTGGGGCAACAGCAAAAAAATATATATGTTCATGAATAGTTACGCTTGAGAAAACTTGCGGCTCGCCCAAAACTCAATAAATACGTTTGGCTGCGCTGCGCCACCATTGTCTTGGATATGCATAAGTGCAGAGCGGGTTTTGCACTTGTGTTTGGAAAATTTACTTGCCTAATTCAGCGCCGACAATTTATTTTAAGTTTCTTGATATCTTCTACGAAGCTAACAGGGGAAAAAAAATATCGTGTTTTCTATTTGGCAATAATGTGGCAACACTGGCATTGTGTTAACTTCAGGTTTGCGATTGTTATCGATGCTTTGCTGCGGACAACAAATTTTTGCGGTAGTACTAATAAGTGTCAATATGAGCAGTATTTTGATAACCAAGACACGAACCGTTGATTTAGTTTGGTTAACTTTAATACACAAAGATGCCGCTAGGGGGCGCCCTTGCTATAATTCAAACTTTAAAAACGTTTAACGAATTTGCATTTTCGCCAATTTTATGTTGCAGCTATTAAAATTCAGGTAACTGGCAAAGGCAAATGCAAATGGATGGAAATCCTGCGAAAGAACTCCAACAACAATGAGTACACACGCAGCCTATTCTACACGAGCAAAGAGATTTACGAGCACAGTGAAACTCCGCTCCCAGAATTCGAGCCTCGCGGCCTGGAGTTGTCACCCGGCGAACACACATTCACCTTTAGTGTGGCACTCGGCCACCAGCTGCCCTCCAGCTTCCGGGGCAGCTACGGCAGTATCAAATACAAGATGCGCATCCTCATTCAAAGACCCTGGACTTTTGACCAACGACACACGATCCCCTTTACGGTTGTAAAGAAGATGCCACTGCCAGCGACCTATCGCAGGAATCCCACACCGCTGGAGAAGCAAATTACGAAGACCATTAGCCTTTTTGGCACACGACCAATTACAATGTTGGCCCTGTTGCCCGAAGATTTTGCAGTGCGCGGCGAACCGTTGCGCATCTGTGTTACTGTTGTCAACAACAGCACAACAAATGTGGAGAAGCTGCGCTTCAAGTAAGTCAATAAATTGTGTTTAACCTGTCTTAACGCTGTCTTGAGAGTTGCCAACTTACAAAATTACAAATGGCAGCGTTGGCATTGTTAAAATTAGACTATCGACCAATATTTGAGACGCAAACGGTAGTCTTACCAACTTAAAAATATTGACAATTGACAAATATTTGAACTGGAAATGGAAGCATTGCCAACCAAAAAAATTCGACTATTTACAATTCCAATTGACAAGTATTTGAGACGGAAGTTGCAGCATTGGCAACTTACAAAATTAGACAATTGACAAATATTTGTCACTGAAATGGCAGCGTTGCCGCCTAGTATTAATAAATTATATTGCTTGCAGTTGACATCCACAAATAAGATAAGATTTAGATAACGGAATTAACCACCAAGAAGTAAATTCAGAATGCGACTATCCGCTTGTCTAATAGTTTGCCCGCTAAGTCTTCAAGGCAAGAGTTATTGTACAACGAGTAGTTAACTTATAATTTACCCCATTAAAATGCATACCTTTGTCTGCTTAGCATTTTGCAGTACGTCAACTACTACAGCCATGTCCCGTTGCGCGTGCAGAAGGTCGAGTGCATTACGATTGCCAACAAGGAGACGGGCGCCGTGGCGAAGAAGAGCGAGCGCAGCTTTGCCCACGAGCTGCTCATACCGGACACGGTGCAGCCAACGGACGAACAGTATAGTGGCATCATAACCATATCCTATGAGCTCCGCGTCGAGGCCGTGCTGCGGGGCTTCTTCAAGAATCTGGTGCTTAATTTGCCGTTCAAGGTCTATTCGCAGGATGTGTCCACCAGACTGGGCGCGACGCGACCATCGCTGCCGCCCCGACCCGATGATGGACCACCTGGTCCGGATGATGCCGCCGCCAGCATTGCGCCTGGCAATCCATTTGAGCCGTCAACTGCACTGCCTGTCTATCCAGCTCTGGACTCTTCCATTGGCTCGCCATCGCATTCGTCGCAGTACAGCGAATGCAGTTCCCTGAACTCCACCACATCGGATTCCACACTAAGCCCGGCTGTTGGTGGTGTTGAGCTGTCCTACACTTCCTACACATCGGGCTCGCAGTCCTCGCAGTTTGGCAGTCCCTCGACTAGGGCCAGCCTGCGTAGCATTAGTAACGTGCCCTACATGCCTTATTCGTCCAGTCCACTGATGGTGCAATCGTATCCACCGCCACATCTACCACCGTATCCGTTGCCCGATTCGCCGCAATATACGCTGCTCGCTCTGACGCCTCCACTCCCTCCACCGACAACGGCAACGTCATCAACTGCAGCACAGGTTTCAGTTGGTGCCGGCTACAGCCAATTGCCATCCACCTCAGCGGCGTCCGGATCGCTTAGGCAGTCACGTCAATCGACTGGTTCACACGCATTACGTAAGTAAATGTGCACTCCTTTTTATACCCTGAACCCATTAAAAATGGGTAAAAGGGTATAATGGTTTTGGGCAAATGTGTGTAACAGGCAGAAGGAAGCATCTCCGACCCCACAAAGTATATATATTCTTGATCAGGATCAATAGTCGAGTCGATATAGCCATGTCCGTCCGTCCGTCCGTCTGTATCAACCCGCAGATCACAGAGACTAAGATTTGGAATATAGGTTCTCGTATACCAGGCGCAGATCAAGTTTGCGTTATTTTATCGATAACTGCCGTTT
This sequence comes from Drosophila setosimentum, assembly GCA_035043505.1. Classification (NCBI taxonomy): domain Eukaryota; kingdom Metazoa; phylum Arthropoda; class Insecta; order Diptera; family Drosophilidae; genus Drosophila; species Drosophila setosimentum. Next base: position 7,488,973 of record JAWNMY010000001.1, read on the forward strand.
ATCAAATATCGATAAATTAAATTTCCGATAGCAATAAATGCCACAATTTTAAAGACAGAATCTTCTTATAATATGCATATGCATACTATTGATCAACTGCCCAAATTTCGTCAAGACCGGATAAGAAACACCCAAGTTATAGTCGAAAATATATTCTCATATTCATCTCATTTCTATCAGCAGCCGAAAGCATTTTCTGACTGCATAAATATGCGAGCGCATGTGTGAGAAAGAGATGGCATGATAATCGACGCGAGTCTTAATATGTTTTTATGTGTATTTTTCGTGTGTTTGTCAGCAGAGGGCGCTTACAGAGCTGCTCGCATTTTAGTGAAATCTTTTTAACGGGAAATTTGCTAAAATTAATATAATATATTTAATAACTGGGTTCAGGGTATATCGTAGTCGAGTTCACTCGACTACAGCACTCTTACTTGTTTCTCAATAATTTCTAACTTTTCAGCACCCTCCTATGATGAGCTCTTTGGTAACGCCAATGCGCCGCCGGAGTCGCCGAAATGAGTTGCCGCCACGCCCTAACTTAGTTCATGCCGCCCAGTTATATCTAAGCCTTGCCCAACAATGCATCAGGTTTTACTTTAGAGTGCTTACAGCCCATAGCAGAAAACACTTCTTGAATTGTGTATCTCAAACTAATGTTACAAATCGTATCTCGAATGAAGAAATCGGAAGAGGAAACATAATGAACAATGCCATCAACTTTAAGCAAAAATATTTACAATGCCAATCAACGTAAATCAACGCATAAACTATACACAATGAATTTAAAATAATTTTAATCATTTAACGTATTCATAGGTTTTGCATTAGCTCCTAAGAAATTTAAAAGCAATTTGCATAAGTACATCAGCAAATCCGTTGCCTTTTGCCAATTTTGTGTTCGCACCTTTGAAAAAGGCGTGGCAGCAACAGACTTTCATATTCTACCAGATACTTAGCTTATTGGCTTGTTCTTATTATAAATATTCAAAACATTATTAGACTTATGAACCAATGTATATAAGCAGTTAGTTAAACGAAATTTACACAAATATCGTTAACTGAATTCGCCAAAAGAATCGTCATGACTTTATTTTATATTAATTTTTTATTTATTCTACGGTTAAAAACTCAGTTTTTCTATTAAATTCTTGAATTTATTTTAATGTCTAATTCTATTTAGATAACCAAAAAATGTAGCATCAGCTTTTGAAAAGTCTGTTAATTACTAATCCAATATTGCTTATGCTTTTTTTTTTTTTTAATTTTGAATCTCATTTTTGTTTTAAGCCAAAAGTTGATTATTGTGTTTATCTGCTTCATCAACTCCCACATTTTCTACAAATATTTATTGTTCTTATTTATTTCATGCACCATATTTAAACAAGTGAAACAGCAAATGTGTTGATCTATGAGATCGAAGCGGTATTGAATCGATCGATATTTGAAAAACGACCTCGGAATACTTCTGTCGTATGCAATGTGAACAATTTAGTTGTAAGTCGCACAAATCAAACTATAACATTAGTTATATTTCGTTAAGGTGCTTTATATAATTATTCAGCGAATATTTTTGGAATATTTTAATTGCGAGTTTATTTTGATATTTGATTTTAAACGCAATGAAACCAATAAACTGTTATACAATTCAAAAATTCTTCTTTCTTTTTTTTTGGGAATTTTGTTAAATTACAGAATGTTTATTGATCAACTTTGTCATTGTATAAAATATAGTACTAAGCCATTTTTGAAAACATATTTGTGTCAAATTGCTTCGATCTTGAAAACTATCAATATAGTTAGCGTTGATTTAAAATACACTTGCGCAAAGCAACTCCAATCTAAAATGTATTCTCATCGCAACAGGGTCAACAATTCAGTGGTGCCTGCATCGCCCCTTGAAATGGGCATCTACTTAAGAATTTACCTCGAATACAAAGGTGTATTGTGTACGTGTTAAATTACAATTTCAAGTGTTTGACGGGGGCTGTGCGTTAACGTCCCTCACACTGCCACGCCCACGCCTCCAACGTAGAGGATAAACGTGTGCGGCTTTCTCAACAAGCAACGGAAGTGTTAAGTCAGCTGTAATTGTTTTCCTACTTTTTGTTTCGACTTGAACAACAGGAACAACGACAATGACGACGACGACGACGACGACGACGACGACGACGACGACGCTGACGATGACGATGACGACAATTTAGTTTTCTTCCCCCTTTTAGCGTTGTCGTCTGAGTAACCATAAATTATATTTTCATATAGTGTATACATATATGCAAGGGGAATCCAAGACCAGCAGAATTGGTGGGTTGAGGCGTCTGCATGGGTAACATACATAAGCAAAAATGGTTAAATAATAGCGACATTTAGCGGAAGTGTAATGCCTTTTATTCAGCGACCAAAAACACGCGCGACAAACGATCTGCCATTTGCTTCTTTCTCCGGCTCTGGTTTTCTGTCAAATTATAGAGGTGTTAACGGCCACGTGGACGGACCACGTTGCCACTTGCGACTTCTTTGGGACTCCTCTGGCGACGCAAACACTTTAATGTCTTAATCCATGACCAACATTTAAGTAAACAAATGTAATATTAAACAGTTCGTTCTGTGCTTCATTTATGTATTGTTATCACAAAACGTGACGCTGACTTGAATTAAGTATGCGCCATGTGTGACCAACATGTGACCGAACATGTCGAATTCAAATTAGTGGCGTGAATCGTCGTCTATATTTTGTTTGCTACACTTTATATGACTGGGCACCTTTTTAGTATGGAAATGAAGCCGTGTCTAATAATTGCCATAATTTTGTTGTATTTTCAATTAACATTTTTCAACATTTCCACATTCGTAACGTAAATCGATTTTCAAAAGCAATAAATTTTCTTAATACAAAGCTTTAAGCTTACAACCCATAGGTCAGTTATATATATTCTTGATTAGCATCATATAGTCAATATAACGTCTGTCTCAGTCCCTCAGTCTGCCCTTTTTTTTTGGCAGGTAGTACGTATATCGGCCATATCTAATCACTATATCAAATAGCTACCATAGACGCGATTGGTCGAAAGATAAGCTTATGTATGAACAACTTTTATGTTTAAACTTGTTTTGTCTTTAGTTCTGTAGCATGTGGTAAATGTGCAAAGAACAATTTGATAGCAGCTGGTTCACTTAAAGCGCTGGAAATTAGTTTATTTTTCCGGACCTGAAGGGGTGGGGGATGGGGGAGATTCAACAGCAAGGAAAATGAAAGAAATTGGGCAAAGTGAAAAGCATATTGCCTAATACCGAATAACCAAATCAAAACTAATCGAGCAGAAGTTACTGCAACTGTTTCAGTTGCCTGACTGACTGCCGCAGCAGGTGGCAGCTAGCTGGTTGTGTGGAGTGGTTGGCTGGGGGCGTGGCTGGTTGCCCACAGTGAAAATGGTTTTAAATTGCCGCCTGATTGTCTTTCAACTTGGATCACACTTGTGGCACTTACCACTGGTCACGGAGTCGCCTTTTGGCTTTCTACCATTTGGCGACTCCAAATTTAATCAAGCGCACAAATTTTTGCACGTACGCTTTTGCTTTTTCTATTTTTGTATGTTATTCCATGGGATGCTCCCAGTATCTGGCGCTGCTCTTGGTCACATGTGTTGTTCACCAAAAGACTCCTCCCCCATCCTATTTTAGCCACGATTTCATCGCTGTCTGTCAGTGTGAATGGGCGTAAAACGAGTTCCGTCTAGGGTTTGAGTCTGGGTGGACAACAGTTGCCACAGACTGTGACCCTTTTGTCATTTTTGCTGCTGTTACTGCCACTGTTGCTATGCTCTGGGGCAGGCAGTCGCTTCATTAAGCATTTTTGTTGTTGCCGCTGTTGCCTGTTTGCTGTGGAGTCTAAGCTGTGCCGCATTGTGCACAACTTGCATCTCAAGTTTTTGATTGTGGGTTCATTACACTGCCAAAAAGTTCAGCTATTCCGAACATGATTGACAGATTGAGTTAAAAACTCTAAACTGATTTTGTTTGGCATTAGGGGCACTTTAAAAAAGACTACTTAAAGCATTAGAGGTTGTAATTTAGGAAGATTAAATTGGGTGACTATCCTTTTTAAATTAATTTCAAATTTAATAGTTAGCGTTAAGTGTTTTTTGCAGACCCAGTTGGGTCACATTGTTTTAGCCTTTGGCTAATAGTGACACAAGTGATGATATTATTAAGATATCAAATTCCAATTCAAATTTGACTATATTGAACGAAGCTCTAAGTTATACTTGATAAACATAGTAGCCATTTATTATTAGTATATTGGTTTTCATGAATAAAAGAATCGCAATTCGCATGTGTACTTTTGTTGCCATTGACAGTTGCCAAAAAAGTTTTTGGGACTGCCTCTTCTTGGCACACTTGCGGACCGTCACGTTGATTTTTCTTACAATTTGTTGTGGTGCAGACAGACCACACACGTACTGAAACCACTTACACACACATACACACACACACACACACACACACACACACACACACACACACACACATAGTGCTACACAGCTCGACCGCATGCAACAATATGTTGCAATTTCTGTTAATTTCGTTATTGAGACACGTTCGCACGAATTTCGTCACAGCTTGTAAAGAATTTATTTAGCGCTCAAATGCAGCAGCAACAGCAGCTATTCAATATTGGGACCGATTGACAATGGGATCGGGGGACTGGTTGGACTGATGCGCCTTGTTCTATGCTCGTATTGGCAAATAAGCCACAGCAAACGCTTGCGGCAAGCATATTATTTCATAAGCAAAGCCAATGGCTTCATTCAAGAAATGCCAAGGCATTGACCTGTGTTCAGCAGGCCACAACAAAGCACATGCCATGCTCAAATGCCGAATCAAACTTGAGCAAAAGACCAACCAACTTATGCACAGTTGAGTACGGATATTCTGTGTGTTGTATTTCTTTGCCTCCTCCCTTCCTTATTTTGGGATGATTTAGTTTTCCCACATTGCGTATTCGCAATTTATGCTAGGTATGTTTTCTTGACTGAATGTTGTTCTTTCAGTATTGGTGTTAAAGAATTTCTAGTTTCTTAAACAAAATTAGGCTTTACAGAATAAATTTCAAGTGTTCATTGAATTAACAATTAAATCGAATTATCAATTTATCCTAGCTCGATTCGCAGGCTATTTCAGGCGCTGTATTTCTAAATTGGGCACGATTTCTTATTTGATTGAGACAGCAGCAGATGTGGTCAGCTGAAAGAATTTGGTATCAAAAACTATTGTATAATTCATTGACAAAGGTTTTTCAATGAATAAACAAACTCTGATTAATGATACAAATTTTTTTTTTAGTATTTGCCAGCAATTTGTATGGATTACATTTGGCATGCAATTTTGTTTTTTAAATCATTGCCGAACGTGTAAATAAATCAGTCATTAATGCATTAAAATCAACATAATTAAATTATGTTGCTGCAAACCAATAAATGCTTAAAAATGTTGTTTGATAATCATTATTATTATCTTATCGCAGCAATACCAACAATTCCAAATTCAATAAAATATGGGCTTAACAAAAAACATTTTTACAAATTAACACTTCTGCTGCGGACATGTGTGTACATATTTATGAGAATGTTACTTGTAAACTTAATTAAAGTGTTTTGCAATTTATTCACATAAATTACCAACTAAATTTGATCTCGGCAAAAGTGCTCGATTGGAATGTACCCTGTAAGAAGCTATAAGTATATGTTCATAAATATATATATATTAAAAAACAGTTGAAATTGGTGCTGTAAGGCAAATATTTAGTACACGGTATTAGTAAATCCTGTATACCCGAACGTAAGCCTTAACCTCAACTAAAATGTATTTTAATATACGAACGTTAACTTGTCAAATTTGTTCACTTTTAATCAAATCAAAATATGCCGGACATTCAATAAAATAACGATTATTTTTACTCAAATAGAGGGAAATATGCAATAAATAATTGATTGGGACGCACACAGAGAAAAAGAATTACTGATATAATACATATATGCAAATAATTTGTCAGCTGGGAGACTGCAATTTGATTTTTCCAGATCGATTTTATTAGGAAATGAAATTTCAATAAAATAAACTGCAAACATGTAATAAAACACAAAAAATATTTAAGTTGTGTTTAAAAAACCTGCAACTAAAAATATAAGTGAGTAAATTTAATTAAGGATATGTTGTCGGAGCCAAAATGAAATTGTTGGCATAGTTTGGTATAGTTTGGCATGAATTTTTGTTAGGTCATAACCATGTGGTCAATACCGCATTCTTCTGTCGCACCACTGGAGTAAATAACTTTGTCAATGGCCAAGTTAATAGAATACAAATATCCCGAGTCGATTCGAAGAAATGAAAAACCAGAGTTGATTAGTCGCCATGCCGTTTTTTTTTTTACATTGAATGCAAATTAATTCAAATATTGGCATTCAATTAAATGCAAACAGACGTTACCTGTACTCCAAAAATTAAATGGCCTGGCCACATCCCATTCACCTTTTCACTCTCCTTCACATTCCTCATTGAAGGACTTAATTTAAATGCCAACAGGCGTCGACGAAAGACGAAAGCAAAGCCCAAAAATGCTTTTACATTTGCATTTTGTAAAATTTAAACGGCAGTCGAATAAAGCTTTACAAGCAGAGTTGTCAACCCATCGCAGTGTACTTCAATGCCATGTAATTGTTGTCCGTCTGGAGCAGCCCTGCAGTTATTTGCATTCAAATCGCAATTTTTGTCTTATTAGGAGGCAGGGGCCTTGAAACATGCCCAACGCTCATAGATACCAGAACTCGACAGCGACAGCGCTTAAGTGTCCCAAAGTTGTGTTCTCGGCCACACAGCCAAAATGAATGCCAACAAGTCGGGCAGTCATTCAGCCGGACAGCCTATTCTCTCCAGCACTGAGTCTCTCCATCTCCTCAAAGTCTTCGTCTGGCGTCTCATCCTAAGCGACGTTATCGCCTACGGGCTTTAGTTTAATTTCACTCCAATTTTCATTGTACAATTTTCACATTTCCCAATATGGGGGCCACTCCGTGCAGTGCTTGCTTGAATACTCGAGCCAAGGGTTGCTATTGCTGCTTTGCAAAATGATATTGCCTTTTAAGTAAATCAATATCAAATGCCTCGGATTTAAGTTTGCCAAGTCAAGACACAAAAAAAAATATTTTTTTTAAAATTCAGAATGCAAGAAAGGGAATTTCATTTGAGCCAGACTAACAGCCGAGTGCTCTTACTGTGTGAATCTATCATGTAATTAAATTTAGAAGACAGTTCAAGATGTCAACATTTTTGGTAATTTGATGCACAAAACTTATGATTCCAACTTTAGGCAAACCAGCTAAATAAACTTTAGGAGAATATTCATTCGTGAGATGCTTATTATTTATATCGTTTTATTATTATTTTCCAATAATTAAAATGTAGTTTTTTAAATTTAGTAGGAAACATTGCTTTACTCCCAATGTTGCAATATATATATACAATTTAATAAATACTAATTTTCATAAAAATAAAAACGCAAATCATAACTGTTTATAATAAATATAAAAAATGTCTCTTATGATATCCGCACCAAAAATGACGTACCCTATAGCACAGTCTAAATGCCACAGCTGATATAGAGCAGCAGGTTGAAAGAGGACGTATCATGCGAAATTTTGTGATGATGAATGAAAATTTTGTTCGGCGTGTATATTTTATGCGAGCGTTTTTAATTTTCCAAAGTGAAAAGCAAATTTGTCACAATTTCATTCGCTGTGTTATTGGATTGAGCCGCATTTGATGAAGCTCTGCTTTCATTATATTCGGTTTGCTATGTTTTTTTTTTAGTCTGGTTTGTAGCGGGGCTCAAGTCGTTGTGGGGCTAATGCTAATAAATTATATGGCGGCTTTCAAATTGAAATCCGCGACGACAACTCAAACGAATTTAATTGAAAAACTGTTCTTGCCGCGTTTTGCATATAAATCAGTCAGCCAGGCAGGCGATTAGTTTGGGGAATGGGGCAGCCAGCTGTTGAGCAGCAAGGGGCATGCAAAGCGAGCTTCAGCCTTGGGCCCCGCAAACAGCATTTGCATCTACTGCCAGAGCCGCGCTAATATAGCCATACATAGACCCATACATAGCCCCCTAACTATTCGCATAGCGAATGTTCAACTCACATGTATGCCGTCGCATTTCGGCAAACAAACGTGGACCGTGCAGGTCACTGCATATTGGGAGCATTGTGGAACCAGCCACGCCCACCCCCGTGAACCACCGTACCTCATGCACAGTTGCAGCGCGCGGTTTCAATTAGTAATTTGTCAGCGCATTTCAGCGCCCAGTTTGTGCAAATTAAGTGACCTCGAGAACAAAAATAATACAAAAGCCGTTTCAATTTAATTTTGCGACTTAGATAGGAAATATATATTCCAAATTTGTATACATTTTTTTTTATGAATAAAATGTGCTTTAGAGTGCCAATTGACATTGGTATAACCAGTTTTGTTTTGTCTTGTTTTCTAAAGTTGTTAAAAACATATGGGCGATCTAATAATATATATTGTCTCTTTATTAAAACAATTTAATTAGAAGCCTACATTAAAGCTGTGTTTCCGGCATGCGCTTTTCATTTATTGTTATTAAACGCAATTTGTAGTTGTAAGTTGTCTACAAAGCGTGGTAAAAATTGGTTATTTTGTGTAGAGATTTTGTAATTATTACATTGTTGTAAATTAGTTGCTTTATTAACAATGTTAATCAGTATTATGGTATTAAGTATGAATGGTTGCCGGTATTTAGAATATGTATTTTAATATTAGCATGATTATTTAATTATCTGATTCCTTAGATAACAAAGTTGGTCAGATCGGTTCAGATTATAAACTTTATTCATCTTAAGATTTTTTGTGTTTATGAAAAGTTATGAAATTGCAGTTCAGTAATTCAATTTCTAAATCTATGCCCTGGCTTACACTTTCTAATTAAAATAAACAGACTTTTAATTGCGCCTTATTTATTTTCATTGTTTACTTTAGCAGTCCTTATTTACACATACATAGAACACAACATATGTACACACTTATTTACATGACCAATCTTTAGAAGTCATTTCTTTTCTGTACCACCAAATTTAGTTCAGTTGAGGGTCGGTTTCGGTTTACTTTTTGCCCTTTTATGTGTGTATAAGCTTTATCACGGTCAACGGTTTTTAATTAGTGATTTAGCTGCAGGAAATGACGCAGGTCAAAGTGAATTCAAAGGGTACTTTTAGCCGCACAATTTGTTTAAACATAATTTACGCAGTCCGCTACTACGAGAGGTGTCCATCTAACTAAATGAAATGCAATTTGCGTCTGTGAATTTACGGCGCACTTTTCATTTGATGGGCAAACTATGCATAACTCAATCAGTGTACTTTGGACAGCGCTAATAATGGCATAATTTCGTTTTTGAAAATGTGCGTATTTGTGTAGGTACTTTTCGAATAAACATATTCAATTCCAAGGGGTATTTAAGTAGTAGTACTTTTAGAAATGTACTGACTGCATTTGAAATTGCAAAAGTCTCACTGACTATTGTAATGGAAATTAAAAATTCGTTAAATGGACATGATGTATAAAAATGCGTAACCGTTTAATTCGAGATACATATTGAAAGTGCAAAGGATTTAAAAAAAAACCCTTTTTTTTTTGGTTATTAAACTTATCAGTATTAATTGACGTATTTTATATACACAATTGTTTAAAACAAACTGAACTTTGAATATGCCAAATTATCTTATCTTTGGTTTTATGCTTTTTATCTATAAGTATAAGAGTAAGCCATGTAACTTACGGGCTATCACCTTTATACTACCACACCATTAATTCATATGGGTAAAGAACTTATTTATGTGTTTTCTTCGTGTAGTCGAACACAAGAACTTCAATTCTTACTCTCTTAGCAGTAGTCGTATTGTTCAAAATGTTTGCAGGAGTTTTATTGCCTTTGTTTTATGCGAAATTATGGCACATTAGTAGCAAGACTTATTTATAAGTTTTCAGTTGTTCCATGTTGGTTGCATGGCAAAGCCAAAGCGCCGCATGGCTCATATGCAACTTCATCAGTCTGATGCTTACACACACACACAGGCACACAAACACATGCATACCCATGCATTTATGTAAATAAAAGCTCAGCTGCACCTACGAGTACTCAAAAATATAAGGACGGAAGTAGCAAATAAAATTCAAATTTGTGCCAAAGTGTTTCATGGCCGGAGAGAAACTTCGTGCAAAATGCTCCGGAGTTGATAGCAAACGCTAATGTGGGCTCATGTAACTGTGACTGTATGTGAGCGAATACAACGAATGAGACTACCGTATGTGTACTTTGACTGTAATAAATTTCACTCGCTGCGCTATTTTCAAGTTCCATATTGCCTTTTATTATTTTTAATGGCTTTGCATTACCCTGACTTTTTTTTTGTGTGTGTGTGTGTGTGTACAATATTATTATGTTAATTATCTTTTGATATTTCAATTGCAATAACGACTTGGCTGCAAAGCATTGGCTTGTCTACTTTACAACTGCATAAGCTGATTGTATTTAAGAGGCATGTTCAATAAAATTTAAATTAAAAAATATTTTTCGAGGTCCAATTTGAATGTTTTTCCAGAAATATTAGAAAATGTTTGCTCCACAACCAACGTCACTGATTAGAGCGACCTATATTTCATTAGTCTTTATAGCAAAGGCAATGGTAAGCGCAGCGTTTTGTGGCGGCTGGTGGCTGATTGTTGTCGGTTGAATACGGTTTGGGAACTGGCTGTCTATTAAGGCTGGAACGCAGCTGCATATTAACAATAATTTCCCCAAATGTGTGGTTTCGCTTGAGCCAACAAACGCCAAAAATGCGGCACAATAATAATTGCCATTGCGTATGTGCGTGCGTCTGCGTGTGTGTGTGTCTCTCTGTATGTGCGTACAATTATTAACATGTATTGCACACACACACACACACATACACACATAATATCTGGCCAATATGCAGGGGCTATGTACTACATAAACATGTATCCTGTACAATAGCAACAATAACAGCGACAAATGTGACAAACAATAATGAAACAACAATGTTTGCGTGCGTGTCCGTGGTTGTGCGTGTGTGTGTGTGTGTGTATGTATGAGTGAATAATGACAAATTTCAACAAAGGTTGTGTGGGTGTCGTCGGTCTGTGTACTTTCAGTTGTGCCTTGGGCCACATTGTTGCTCCTTTTGGCCTTTTGTTGTCGCAATTAAATTAAACTTAACATTTCCCCTGTTCAACTGCAAATGTATTGAAAATATATAAGTGATACGAAACTCGCGTTTTTACATGAATATCGTATTTCTGGGCGTGTCAGCAGTTGTGGCATGTGGGCGTGCCTGTGGATAACAACAACTAATTATGTATACTATTATAATATCACTCCAGGGATTTCGGCTTTAACAAATATGGACAATAAAAGCATATTTATTTGGTGATTGAGGTAACGATATTTTTGGGGAATATTTCGAAATGTCAAAGTATAACCAATAATTTATTTACTGCATTAAAATAATGTTAAAACTAAAATTATGTTTACATTCAGTAAATTTATCATGCGTCCCACAAATTGAGCAAAAGCAGTACACTAAATAAATTATTGGTTCGAGTTTTTTGGTAATCGATTAGCTGCTGCTAATCTACCTATTGTGACTATTATTCCTGAATAAACTTTCAGTGCAATTCAACTGTGGGAAATAATTTGTAGAACAATTAATTTTGCTGCAGCTTGCAAACATTTGCAAAGATTTATTGAACTGCATTAAATTTCCATTAATGCTAAAAATAAGCATGTATTTTGGTTTTCATGCATTTATATCATTTATAAAATGCAGCTCTTTGTTTTTGCTGCCAGGTATATATACTGAATAGATGGCAATACTAACAATAATAAACACAACAATGCGAAGCGATTTTCAGGCGGGTAAACCAAAATTTAACAAAAGCTGAAAAGCAGTCGCAACTCGATTGGCAAACGAATTTCAAGAAAGTTTGCAAGGAATTGAGCAGCATTGAAACATTTTAGTGCTGCTACTGCCAAATATTATAAATAGCAAAAATTTTGACTAACCGAATCTCATGGAAAACTTATTCAAGAGCTACGTGTTAATGTCCGTGTTGAGCACTGAGATTTTTAACAACAGCAAATCCGCCAGCTTAAGAAAGTTGGATTATCGTCTTTCGAAAATGTATTTGAGACAATTTCGGATTTATTCTCAGCTCACGCTAAACATTGCATTTATATACGAACAAAATTATACAATTCAATGTAAGCTCTTTAGGTTTATAAGATTATCTAAGCAAACTGTTGTCGTTTATTGATTTCATGGTATTTACATTTTAAATTTTAGGATAAATCTTAGGACTGACTTATTAAACTGTACGCAGTTGTTAAATACCATTTAATTGATAAACGCATATAAAGTCATACAAAAAATTAAAGTATTTAAATATAAAATGTAGAGAAAATACACATACTCTTAATTTTATACTCTTACTTTAACTTTACTCTTAAATTTAATGAAGGCAATAAAGTTGCTCTTCAGTTTAGGATCATGTTCTTATCTCAGTCGAGGACAAGCTATGAATATGGTATTTAATAAAATGTAAGATGTAATATTCTACAACAATTTTTTAAGCTGTAACAACCTAGACAGTTTATGTTTGAAACGGATTACTGTGTTTCAAAAGCATACATATTTATTTTATGGTCAAGTAATTTGTTTCAAAAATATTGGCAATGGCAATCGTTGTGTTAATTAATAAATCATAAATGCATAACATAAATTGACTGCTCATAAAATTATTTTGGAAACTGCACTCAGAATTAATATATTTAAGTTTAAATAAAATTGGTTATTCGGTGTTATTAAGTGGCTGAAAATATTATTTTGACAAAGTGAAAATTATTTCATCTATATGAAGGCTTTGGCTTGAAAGCATTATAAATTATTTTTTTAAAAGAAACTGCATTTAGCAGAAAAAATATTTATTCAACGTTTAACTAAGTTCAAATGCTAACAAAAAGTTAAGCCGCTTTCAAAGTTAATCTAATATAATTATAAAATGAAATAGATTTTATAATTTATTTTAAGTACATTCCCAGCACAATGGTCAAGCCTTTCTGAGTATTTTGCTAAGGATTTAAAGGACAGCTATTACTTGAATTCTTAGTGTAAATTCTTAATCACTTGTTTTGCCGTAGTGTGAGAAATTCACAAAATATTTTTGACAGCTTAAGACACATTTAAAAGTATCATCAGCACACGAAAGACCCTGAATCATTTGGACGAGTGATAAACTTTTTGGATATTTTGTATTTTAGCGATCCTCTTCTGAATATGCCTAATTTTGATGAGGGTGTCATTTGGATAATGTTTCAATATACATTAGGTTAGTGTTTTAATATCCATTAGCCATATCCAATAGCATTCGACTCAATCCATATTGGGTCAACAAATCGTTGAACACTTAAAAAGAACAGCGGTAAGCGTCCAAAAAAGTACTCATATTTCACTTTTATAAACTTATCCGTTTACTATAATGGACTGCTAACACATGTTCAAATATTATAAGCCTAAAGTATAGCATACCTAATTAATTGAATACTTTTATTGAAAAAGTCAATTATTTTTTTGTAATTGCGCAAAATTGAATATTACACCGATTATGCCCTTATAAATATTTAAATATTTTAAAATTGTAAAGGCCATTTATGGAATTATAAAGGCTAATTAAATCAATCAATTTGCATGAATTAACTTTGCTCTAATAAATGAAATACTTACAGTAGTTGTAAAACAAAAGGCGAAAAATTACTCGAGTGTAGCAAAATATTATATGCAATAAAAATTAAATTTAAGTAAATTAATGAAAAACAAATAAAACGGCAGGCGAAAATGTAATGTGACTGCAGACTGGACACAATAATATTTATGTGCCCCAAAGTAAGGAGTGTGAGTGTGTGTAAAACAGCGGGTTGCCTGGCCGGAAAACAATTATAATTACAATAGCCATAAATGTAAATAAGCAGCCAGTGCTCGGCACTCTGAGTGTGTGTGTGTGTGTGTGTGCGTGTATTTGGAGACGGAGGCAGAAGTCATTTCCATTCATGTGCAATACACTTGACCGGGCAAACAGGCAGCAGCATAACACGATTCAGTTTTACTGGCGCTGCCAAAAAGTCGACTATAAAATTTGGCACTTTACAATGCACTCAAGTGGAGCGACCGAGACGTTCTACGATGCCATCGTCAGAGCATGTACGAGAGACATTGCCATAGCTGTGAATTTAGATTACTTATGATGATTATGAGCCAACAGAAAAAAGAAAAACATTAAACCTGAAGAGCGCAATTCAAAGCACAACAAAGCGCATTTCTTGATGGTCTTTTAACGATCTCAAATTTAGCATACGGCGAAGAACTCTTTCTTTTCTCTTCTCTCTTTCTGCACCTTATGTTGTAGGCACTCGCTCATAAAACTAGGAAAAAAAAGTAGAAAAAAAAAACAAACTAACCAAAACGACAACCCAACATTTTTATGGCTCATATAAAGCAAAAGTTATGGCAAATATTACAAAAACTGATGGGCAAACGCGAGCAGTGTTTTTGGTGAAGTTTTAGTGGCTTGCATTTAGTTCTAATTGGCTGAAAGCATAGAAAGCTTTTGGCTATTCCAACTATGAAAGCATGCGAGTGAATGCCTATGGAAAGTCCAAAATGATATAGGCAAGTTTATTCGCCTTTTATTAATAAGCATTATTCTTAAAACGCAGTTCATTCGAATGTCTAATTTGGCCTAATAAATCCATTTTTTGAGCATGCAATTAATTACGACATGTTACATTAGAGAATATGAGGACAGCGCAGTAAATCCAATTGACAGATGGTGCTTAGTAGTACTCAGTATTTCATAATATTTTTATTTTTCATTTCTTTGTTGTATCTGAAATATAACTGAATTAGTCATATGTGGGAAAGCAAGCGTGCATCTTTTCGACTTAATTCAGCTACTGATAACTACTTTCCAGTTGTAAGCTTTCAGTTGTTAGCTGGCACTCAGGAGCCATGTAAATGCTAATGCTGGCAACTAAGCCGCTTCACACAGACGCAAATCAGTTGCATCCTCAGGGAGTGGAGTGAAAAGACTAAACCGTATATGTGCTAAGCGCATTTGAGACATTAATCAAATGGCCATATGATTTTAATATATACGATGCTTTATATGCGTATTCATGCATTGCATTGTTTAACCGCAAAAACTAAAGAGAGTTGGTATGGTACTGTTTCTGCTTCTGACTTACCAACATAATTAAAATTGTGGCTGAATTATAAATTTCACCTGTGGCGGTTGACCGCAACTTTGTAGAGAGCTGTGCACACATCGCCGGCGTGTGAAGTCCTGCGGCTTCTGTAGAGCACTTAAGGCGACCCTTACAAAAAAAAAGTAGACCACACTATATAGCAACAAATAAGCCAAAAACAAAAAAGGCAACTCCTAGCAACAGCATGTTAAAGTTGTCTGCTGTACCATTTCATGATATAAATTTTAAGTGCAGGACATTAACAGGTTACAACCCCAGCACAAATGCAACAAAAATCAAGCAAGTATATTGAAATACATAGAGTTTTACTGGGAGATACCCTGTTCACTTCTAACACAAGTACGCGGCTAATTATATAGACGTTTCGGATAAAGCAAGCTTCTGTTTGATTTGAACAATATAAATAAGATATACATTTTAAAGATATTCTTATATTCTTATTTATAGTAGCTCTTTCTGTGTTTCTGGCTAGATCGACTTGGTTGCTTATACTGATCAAGAATATACATATCTTATGGATTTGAACAAGCTTCCTTCTGCATGTTACATAATTCTGCAGAACTTCAATATGCACCTTTTAGCAATTTTCAAAGGGTGCAGGGTATAAAAATGCTAAAGGAAGTCAGAGCCGGAGTCAGTGTGGAAAACGCACCTGCAGCTGCCACAGGCTCTTAGTCCTGGTTGCAACATATGGTCGTGTTATAATTGCCAGAGCGCGACTTTTTCGCCCAACTCGTTTCAACATCGAAATGACTTTCCATAAAGCGACTGCTGACCCACATTTTGGGGTTATATTATTAAAGAGCTCATTCAGCCCGCATGCAAAAAACTTTTACCATTAAGCGGATGTTAAAGCCACGCCCAGCTTGTGCACCTGCCTGCTTGCCTGCCTGCCTACTTGCCTGGCTAAGTCCAAGTCTCATGCTTGACTTGCACTTAATGTTGAAGGCTGTTTAGCGGCACACGTTGTACTTGCTATACCCAGTAGTAAAATTAATGATGAAGTGGGTATAATTAAATTTTAATTATAAATTAAACTAAAAAGACACGACAATAGAAATTGTTTAAGTCATAATGAAATCAAAATGTATATAATTTATTCTTCTGTTTGGTCAACATATCGTAAAAAATTTAACAAATTACAATTTTGTGTTCATGTACTAGAATCTAGAGTTTTTTTTTTGTAATATCTTTGCAATATAGTTAGCAATGTAAATACATATGGGTCAATAGTAAACCATAGACTTAACTACAGGGTAGCTCTGTGCAATATTCTCATGAGCTAAGCATTTTTTTTTTATTACATGCGACTATTGTTGCGGTTGACTTGTAATTTTTCTAGTCGAACGCTTGACGGGGCCGGGACGAAGCTTTTGTCGCTTGTTCGTGCCTTTTTTATGCCATTTTTACAGTCCTAATAATAGCAAGCGCTCTCGACAGCATAATCACTTGTTTTATGCATATAATTTTCTGCATGAAAAGCCGGTAGCTAACCCATAGTCCGGGCATCAATTGCGCTCAGTAGAAGTATATCCCTGGTAAACTGTTCATAATCATTAGTTGGTTGACAGGCCATGAATAATGACTTGCAACTTGATATTGGTAAGCAAATAACTGGCGAAAATTATTAATGTGCATTTTTATTGAGAGGGGTTAAGGAAGGATTTGTAGTGTTGTGGTCAGCTGAAGGTCACCGCGCAAATGCTTATGGACATTCAGTCAGCCAGTCAGTTGGTCAGCTGATCAGTCGGTCTGAGATTTAGCATTCAGTGGGATATGGTTGTAGCTGAAATAGGGCTTATATTGATATTAATACTGCTCTTTTGAGCAATTTCTAACACGCCATTTTGTATTTTTGCTAGTTTTTTTTTAATAAATGTATTAATATAACTTTCTTGTAATCGTAATTAGATATTTTCAGATTTTGTCATTAATTCATTGAAATGTGCATTTAAATTATTAAATTTGTGAAGCATGAAATGACTGTGGGAAACAGTGTTCTTAATTCAATTTATTCCTGCTTTGAAACCCATAAAACGAAAGCAAAGTTTTTGTTAGTGATTTGTGCAAAAGTTGTTGACCCATTATTTTGTAGATACATAACTCACTTTGAAAAATATGCTAAATAATCTACAAAAATACATATGTGAACAATTTTAGCAAACAATAAGTTGACATAATTTCTAACAATAAGTGAAGCTCTGAACAAAGCTGATTAAAAATAAAATAAAAATAAATAGAATGCGGTAAATCAGCCATAAGCCGAAAACCGTTTTAATTATTTTTTTTTTTTATTTGTTTTTGGTTTGGCTTTTCGCGCATATTACACGACTGAATGGGGCCAAGGGTTGCTTATAAATAAATATGATTAAAAGCATCAATTAAAAAAATTGTTACCATAGCGAACTATACATTTTAAAATTACGTTATTTTATTTATTTAAACATTTCTGAAATTAATTACAAATTACAAATTCACTTCTTTGTTAAGGATAGACAGGAAAATAGGAGGTGTCCGTTTCACATTTTCTGATTGTTTTCAATCACCCGTTGAAAATGTATAAAAATAACTGATAAAACGAAAAAAAATTTGACAATGCATTAAAAATTCATTATGAAAAAGTCGTCTGTTTATTGTCAACGCTAAAATCGAAAGTTGTGCAAAATAACGAAAGGTTTTATGGTCTGTAAATAATATACATATATACGGTGTCTCTGAGTTTATTTGGACCAGTGTCTAGCAAAAAATTTAAAGTGCTATAAAGTTTAAAAAAAGAAACAAACGCAAAATGTTGAAATGACAATTTGTTTAATGTTATATCATGTTTGAGAAAAAACTTTAGTTTATTTTAAAATATTAGTTAATTAATTAAAATTAGTCAAAAACTAAAAACATATCCAAGGTACATGTCAAAGCTTATTTGGACCAGTCTTCAAAAAGAGACGAGATAGGTGTCCATACCATGTCACTTCCTCCTCCGTGCTGGACTGTTGCCGTCCGTCCGAGCCAAAAATGTTAAATTTGGACTCATCTTCAAATATGAATGTGTTCCAGGACTTCAAATCCTTGTCCAAGAGGGATTTGGCTAACGTCATTCTGGTCGCTTTATTTTATGCGCTTATAAAACGCTTCCTCCGTGGTTCTCGGGCATTAAAGTCATGGTTGTGCAGAACCAAGTGCGCAATTTGTACACTCCACGTTTTCCCCATTTCATCCTGCTCGTGTTGGTCAGTTTTCGAGACGATAGCTTACGGTTTCCCCTAACTTTCCTGATGATCCTCCGCTCCTCCTGTTCGGTGAAAATCTTGTTTGGTGCCATTCTGCCCTGGTCCTCTGTCCGATTTGCATCCACAAAGCTCCGAATGATGTTGTATTCAGTTGACTTGCTTAGATTGACCATTTCAGTAATTTGCCGATGTAAATATCCTATTTGGAAGTGTTCCAGGATGAGATTCCGTTGATCAATGGTAGTCCGTTTGCCCATAGTCCTTGTTGGCTGGTTGCACCCGAGATGCAGGATATAACTTAACTAACTACGAAGTATTGGTCTATTTATACCAAAAATAATCAACCGGATGAAAAAAATCCGGGTTTTATGGCACCCAGGTGTCCATAATGTAACTGGTCCAAATAAGCTTTGACCATAAATTGAGGTACTTTTTTACATAACCCGACCTAGCAGGTGGGGAGACCCTAGTAAATTGAGGTCATATATTAATTTTGGTAGTTAATATATGTACCTGCCATAGGTTTTTGGAATTTTAGAAAAATAATGTATAATTACTTTATGGCAGGCAATTAAAAATTTTGCTAGGCACTGGTCCAAATAAGCTCTGAGCCACTGTATATGTATGATATAGATGCCAATATAGCATGTATCCGATGCTGAACTAGTAGCGCCGGCAATCTGAAATAAACATGCATCAACGTGTGGCACGAATTGCCGTAAACATGTTGCCCGAGCAACGATTCAGCAACTGTTTTGCCCTCTACCCACTTCAGCAGACACACACATCACTTCATTCAGTAGCAAATTGAATAACAGCATTTTCCATTTGCTGCATATCTTATAAGGTGATTAAATTAAAGTTGCAAGATGTAACGTACGAGCCAGGTACGATTTTTACACCATGCCAGTCCTAATGCAAAAAGTTGTCAACATTCGACCCATTGCCATATTCAATACCTCTCAACAGTTTTAATGTGTAGATTTACATAAGTTATATGGCTTATATCTAAAAAAAGGTTTTTCATCTTTCCAAATTTGTTTCCCTTTAGGTTTTAAATACTTAGATATGTTTGTTTATAACCCCAATCATTCCTATATTATAAACAATATGCAGATATTTTATTTATTGCACTCTAAATCGTAGGTACTACTAGATATCAGTCATAGAAAATATATTTCCAAAAACATGTTGACTTAATGGATTTCATGAAATTTACATAACCCTTTCGCAGACGATGTTCACAGTAAAAAAGCCGAAGTAGAATCATGCCGTATGAAGAATATAAAATGACAAAATTCCTTTTGTTTGCTAGCTACAAATAAATAAATAAATATGCAGCTTAAAGCGCACAGCGATATGCAATGCATATTTTTTATGTCCTCATAACGTTGCCACATACGATTGTAAATACAATTTATGCATTCGTGTGTATATATGTATGTGTCTCTGAGTGTCGTATCTGTGGAAGCATTATAATGCCACTACATACGCGCAGCATCCGGTTTATGATTTACAATATCACAGTCAACAATAAAAAATGGTGCCGTAAAAGTTTAATAATCGCAAAGTTGTATAACAATATGGTTTTCTGCCAACTACAATTGTCAATGTCAGACTGGAGTGAACAATTTTGAAAAATATTGTCAATGGGTTTTCCCAGCTTAGCAATGTTTTGTAATTGTTCAAGGCTTACGTCATTTAACATTTTCGAAATTGAAAAATATTTAAGAGGATTGTAGAAAATTTTTAAAATACGAGCAGTGAACTAAATAAACCTCATTTAAAATGTATTTACTTTTTTTCTCTTACTTTGGGAACATTTTATTTAATGAAATTTAACATTCAATTAAAAATCAAAATCGAAATTAATTTAATTATCTGCAACATTGCAGAGCTCTTTACCAATACAAAATTATGATAGAGTAATAATTTGAATTATTTTTACAAAAATCGCTCATAATAACACACTTAACATATCGATATAACTATTTACAAGTTGGTCGAGCTACGCAATCATTTTTGATATGCATAATTAAATTTAATAAGCTGAAAGCTAAATTTTTAAAGTCCAATACTAGCAGTTGGGTGACACCTAAATAGTTAAGGGGTATATAATAATATAAAATAATACATTTCTAGATTAATAAAGAATTCAAAATTTTCAGTGCTTACGAAATTCAGCAAGTAATTATACATTTTTTTGTAATTCATTCTGTTTAATGTTGTGATTATACAAATGTATATAAAAACTAAAAAATGCCTCAGTGTTCATCGAAAACCCAAAACAGGGTATGTCAAAGTTAATTCATCTAATGCTTGCATGTTACTTGTTATTTTTGTAGTTACATTTGCAGAGTTTTATGCACTTTAGCGAATAAATTGTGTATAAATTTTATCACATCCGCTGCAATGTGGCAAAGCTAAAATAAAAAAAATTGAATTTCTACTCCAACAGTTTATTAGAATAATAAAATTACATAGGACATTTACATGGGCTGCGATTATCTGATTCACGTTTGATTCTGCATCATTTTTGGGGTATATTGAATAAAAAGGCAAAGTTGCAGTGCTTTGTTAAGCTTAAATATATATTCGATTTTTTCTTTATCAATCATACATATTGTATTTGCATATATATTTAAATTTGATTATAAAATAATAGAGTGGATAGTTATTAATTTAACATTTATTTTCATTATAAATTAAATTTTAAAATGCGCAAAAAACATATATAAATAAATTGTACTCTACAAAGTCATCTATAAAGAGTACCTTATTCACGGCAAAGATTACATACTTTTATAAACCGGAGTTAATAAAATAATTAGACGGACTAGGCGATATGACGATGACTCGGCTAGTGATTCTGATAAATAATACATCAATATTATGTGGCCGGAGGCGTCTCCTTTAATGCGTTGCAAGCATGCAAACGGCATTATAATACCCTTTACAAGGGAATAAAAACAAAATTGTTTAAATATGATTATATTACTTAAAATATTTAAACATATTACCGTAAAGTAAAAAATTGATAATAACTTAAGCGTGTTTCCCAATTTAGTAGAGTATTATTACTATTACTATTACTATTACTCTGTTGTTTACTATTTGCATTCGACTGTGCATAATTTACGCATAATTATTGATGCCAAACAAAGCGGTTAGCTAAGTTGTATGACCCACACCAATACTAATACGTGTATTAAGTGTGTGCAGTTTTCGGAGAGCAAACAAATTGACTTGCCATTAAATATTAGTCATATTATCAATTTGCCGCACATTTTGCTAATTTTATTTAATTGCATATTAATTTTCTATACCAGGCCGGGCCATACATTTTGTGGTATGCTTTTAGGCAATTGACAGTACAGAAAGCGGACGGTAAAATACTCTTGCTTTCACTGCCTGGCTGGCTGATGGGCGTGTTTTGGAGGAAGTAGAGGAGGGGGAGGGCTTGGGGGATGCAGTGGAGAAAAGCAGCTTCCTGTGCCGTGATTAATGTGCCACAATAATGTTAGAGCTGCTTTAAAGCAAAGCACAAAAAGCAGAAGGGAAATGGCTTAAAAGTAACACACACACATGCAACGCCATTTCTTAGCTGGCAAATATTTTTGTCTGCTGGCAAAATACTTAACACAGTGGCCCTTAATGGCTGTGGCTACTAGTGTATTTTTTTCTCAAAATTTTTCGTTTTTTTGTATTTTAAACATAACAAACGATAAATTAGCAGCTGCCCGAAATCGCCGAGTACTTTTGCCTGCCACGCTAATTGCAAGTGCAGGCCATATAAATAAATTCAACTGCCATGTCCGCCCAGCGATATGTTAAAAAAGTCCTCTTTAAGTACTCTCAGTGGGCCCCAGCTTTATATACTTTTTCTACATTAATTAATTATGATATTATGGATGCAGAAGATACTGAAAAAGTTTGCGGCATGCTACAAAATATTGAAAGTTAAGACCCAGCCACGCCTCTTTATGAAAGTGTTAGACTATTAAGTGGCCAAAGTATACACACACATGCACACATTCACACACACTCAAGAAAAGAATTTTTATGGAGCAAAGTTTTGTCCCAAGGCAGTCTCGAAGTTTGGGTTTACGCATTTTAAGCGTTTTTATAGACATTTTATGCGCACAACAACAACACGACGTATGCTTAATGTGGCAAGTCTTAACGATTTATGGCAAGGTATATGCATACAAATACATATGTATATATTATTCATTAACTAAAGAATAACGGGTTGTAATTTATAAGGTAGTGAAAATGTTGCACATGCACACTGTCAAATATATATTATATAATATCTATGTAAATATATATATTTTTTCGTAATAAAATGTTTTTCTATTCCGTAGTATGTTTTGTAAACCTGATGTCAATAATAAGAAATTTAATCTAAACGTAATGTCTAAATATAAATTTTGACTACTTTCAGCGAAAACTTTCTGCTAATAGTCTGGATAATTAACATAATAATTAATCGCTTGAGCCGACAGAAATTAAGCACTAGTATAACAAATACTGATGTAAAAGAGTGCGCAATCCCTGTATATTAGTTATATATGAGTTAGTCAGAATTCCAGTTTGCAAATGTTACAAAGCCCGCTTTAACCGATTATTTATTTAGTAAGTTCTACTAAAGTGAAACAACAACAATGATAATTATCGAGCTAAAGTTCATGAATGTTGCCATTGAAACTGAATTGCAATGTGTGTTCTGTTGTTGTGTGACGGCGCTTGTTATTTGTAAGTGCGTTTGCCTTCCAGCGAGACAAACAAATTGAGGGCTAAGTGTTTGGTGAACGCGCGTTACTTACAATTGTCGATAAATCATTATATGCCAAATGCTCCTAAGGTATTGTCAGCGTGTATGTTAGTGTATGTACGTGTGTGTACTTCAATAGGTTGTGTTTGTACACAAGCTCACACACACACACACATACAGACACACACACACACACACACACACACACACACTCGCATAGTCATTGGCAGGCTAACACTTGAATAAACATAAATGCATGGCGCTTATATGTAAAAAGCACCCAACGGGGGCACTTATCAAGAGTAGGGCTGATATCTGCTTCTTGCTGTGTACTATAGAAGAAATTACACTTTTGCTATCAAAATGCTATATTGCAAATGTTCTTAAAATATAATTATAAACAATAAAAATTTTGCTGTTAAGATTACCACTATTGATAATGATATAGATTTCATTTAATTTGATAAATACGTTTAGACTTCAATATTTTAAGATCTTTGTGTTTAATGTTTAAACTTCTCACATATGTAGAAATATGTTTTGGAAAGAGCTAGAAAAATATGCAAACATAGATTTCGTTTATTTCCACGAAATAGCAATCGTATTTTAGTTTAATTTCTGGATGTAATATCAAAGTGGACCCTTTTTAATGAATCGTTTATTCGAACATATTCTTATGAATTTTTGTCAGAGAAAGTTTCGCTTTTGCCAATAGTATTCTGAATGCCTTAGTGTGTCGGCATGAGTGATTGCTCTGCATGTGTGTCAGTTAGTGCACTATATGTGTGTGTCTGTGTATGTGTGTATATATGAGTGTGTGTGGCTGCTGTCATGAGATACTTTGACAGCTTTTGTTTGGCTTGCCAGCCCGCCACCATAGAGAGAAAGAAGAAGCTTTGCCTGGCCATATAAGATGACAATGGCAGCTTCGGGCGCTATGTAAATTTGCGGCTGTGAGTGTTTTCTTTCCTTTCATGTACCTGGCTGTGTGTGTATGTGTGTTTGTGTGTGTGATTTGCTGTTAGTGACTTGCCAGTGTCAAGTCGTCAAACAGGTGTGCGTACAATAACGCAAACTGCAGCTACATCAACAGCAACGACTCCTTTTCCAGACGGCATTTAAATCAAATGAATATTTATTAAAGCGCTGCAACATAAGAACTGAAATTATAAAAACCACAATCCAGCTGAGCTGTTTTCAGGCCACACACCACCCTAGGCGCCAAATGCCAAAGACGTGGATGGTGTGGCTCAACGCGTTTATGCCTCAATAAGCTCATGATTAATAGCCCGCCTCTACGGCATGCTATAATGAGTAAACGGCAAAGACCATAGTAAAGCTGAGCAGAGCAGGACAGGCTGGGTGTGGGGTTGCGGGTGGAAGAAAGAGATGGAGCCTTCTTAAGGCAGTTCCCAGAAGTTCCTCATTTGTTATTTAACTTTTTAAACTGCAGTCATGGTAGCCAGGGACTGAAAATTTGCTCTAATGGGATTACAATTTTCAGAATCGTTCCATAAGTGATATGTTTGCACGTTGCTTACTTGCCTGGACAAATTTGGCGTGCACTTTATCAATCTGTTCGATATTTAGCTGTAAACTGAATAAACGATTATTCTTAAAACATAATGGAAAACTAATCGCTTTATCGCGATTGTAAACTACTCAAGAAATGGATATCAGTATCGTTTTTCAAAGATTTGTTATGGAAAGCAGAAGACAAATAACTAAATTTCGTGGCAATTCTTTCTGAACTCTGACATATTAGATATTTATATAATTAATGTATATTAAATTATTAATTAAATTAAAAAATGATGTGAAATTTTGAATACGTGTTCTTAATATGCTCGCATCGGGAGTCAGTTCACGAATGCAATCAAATGAGCGACAGCTGAAGATGTGAGTGGTTTAAGGTTGAATTTTGAGAAGAGCATTGCTCACATTACGTATACGCCGCATTAGACATTAGACGAAAACGATGTAGCCCGCACTCGCTGCCGCTTGAATATGTTTTGAAGTATTGGGGTGCTCTGAAGGATTTATGCAAATATTGAAGATGCCATCGTCATTGTTGGCATCGCTTAGCGCATAACTTCACACATGGCTAAAACATTGGGAGTTCGTGACTTCAGCAGTTTGGGTACACCTTAATGCTTTTACCGTTACCATATGCTGCGGCACCATCAGAGTGGAGAATAGAGTGTGGGGGACCGTATACTGGCTGTTTGTTTGTTGATTTTGGCTTTTTGGTTTTCTGTTTTTTTGTTTGCTTTGGAATGAGTTTCTGGCAGCCGCTGGCAGCAGTTAATGTTACGTGTAAATGCGCATTTCCGTTTCCTGTGGCACCCTCAAACCACATCACACAAACCATCGCTCTATATCACGGCCATCCACCGGGCACCCTCAACCCGCTCTTCACCTTCCCTCCCACTCGCACATATGCCATTATAGTCGGTTTGTCAAAAAGCCAACTGTTTGACAGGAAGTTGCGCGAAGAATTTCATAGCCTATTTGCATACGCTTCAAATATATGAGAAGCCTTAGTAACTGCTCCCGTCCCGCCGTACCCCACACTTACCAAGCTGCATTTGTGCGTAGTTATTTTTGTAAACAGACAATAAAATTGCTGTAACAGTTTTTATGTATAGTATTTTTTATGTACAGTATAGTTTTGCACTCAATTAAAATGCCTCTTATGGTCTAGTTAGTGATAATGGTTAAAAAATATTTGAAAGAGCTGGATATAGACTGAGAATATTTTAATATATATGCATATCTGTGGAAATATTTTACTTTTATTTTGCTACTCTATTGTTTTTTCTGCTTCATGAATTTTTCCATATAATTCTTTATTATATTTTTTTTTTATTCTTTGAACATGACGATTTTATCTGCCAACTAATTAAAATGTACGCTTAAGTGACTGAGAGTTTTACTTCCTGCCCGTTTTGTGTCGGTTTCAATGTTTTCTTACTCTCTAACCCGACTTCTCTTGACTTTTTGGACATCGTTATTTTCATTAGCAGTCACGATTTTTTTTATTGAGATATTTCACTGGAGTAGTTGCTGTTGTTGCCTGTGTGTGTTTTCTGTGCCTGAAATTGAATTACAATGTTGTCGCTGATGTCGTTGCTGCAGTTGGTGTTTTTGTCGCTGGCTGGCTTTTTGTGTGTGATCAAATTATAGGGTTATTTATTTTTTTTTCTGTTTGGCAGTAGCTTGGTGGTAATGCCCTTACACCATTTCCCCTATAGCTGGTTAGTCGCTTGGGTTATTATGAAAGTTTGCAGGGAAAATTATGTGCGCCTACTACAACAAAAAGTATTTTGAGGGCGTGGCCAGCGGCAGTTAACTGTGATTTTGTGTGTGTGTGTGTGTGCTGGTTCGCAAATTGCATTTGATGGGCGACTGCTGCATTTGTGTTGTGAACGGCCAAAATGAGTTATTAATTGAGTTAGTAGTTCAAATAGCGTTGCAATAATTTAGTAGCAACAATTTTTTTCTCTGCGCTGCTGCATAAATGTCAGGGAAATGTTTGCTGATAAGTTTAAAAATATTTTTTTTTCATCTTTTACAAAATTTTACAACTTTTAACCTTTTTCATGTATGGGCGTTTACGTGGTTCAATTTCTTAATTTTTAAAAACGTTTATAATTAAGTTTTGAGAGTGTGTACACAAATTGAAAGCAACCATTCTGGAGCGCTGCTCTTGGTGTCAATAATTGGGGAATGATGTAAAATACGGTTTAAAAACCAACAATATGAATAGTAATTTGGAATTTAATTATATAATGAGTGTCGACCCAGAAAAAGACAAAGCTGCTTATCTCAAGCTTGAAAGCCAATTCAATAAATATTCCATATTCCATTTTTAGGTGATTATGGTTAAAGTGGTTTTTCTATTTTGGACTTACTTTCATGTAATGTATGAAAATTATTTCAATCTACAAATCTCTTTTTGAGCTGCGTTGTCTTTTGCTCAATTTCTCCATGGTCACTTGAATTCATTATTGACGTAACAGAAATCTCACATATATTCGAAAGCATTGGGGCATAAGGGAAAACATAAAAAATCCAGAAAATAAACACGAATTAAAAAAAAAAAAATTGAAATCCACTATAGAGTTTGCAAGCTGCGCTCAAAACATAAATCTTTGGACTCCCTGCGTCAGTCGAACACTTTTCATTTGATATTGGCGCAACATGCGCGTAAATCGCGATTTCAACGGATAAATATTGATTGAATGACTGAACTGAATATGCAAAACCTGTATCTATATATGTATACTTATATATCCCTATATTTTTACAGCTTACTATATCTATATGTGTGTTTGCTGGTCGACCAACAGTTAATTGGCAATTGAAAATAGGTGAGCTATATATTGCTGTCCACTGCAACCCGAACATAAAGAGATGGAGAGACATAGTTACATTTCGGGTCAGGTTATTGCAATGAAAATCTCTTTAAGCCGGAAAATGCTAACTGCATTTGGGCCATGCTGCTGCAGCTGGGCAGAGCATAGAGCAGGTCGGGCAGAGCAGGTTGCGCCTTACCACTTGAAATGCGCTCAAATTCATGTTACCTGCACGTTTTGCACATCTATTTTAGCTACTCATACACTCAAAAAAAAAAGATTGAACTGTAAACAAGGAGTAGTTAAGCGATATTCTCAATAAAATCTGTAATTCTTTTGGGTTTTTAAGATTCAGATCCAAGAATTGAAAAAACACCTGAATCTCGTAAATAATAGATTCAGTGTTAAAAGATAATTACTTTTATATACGACGCAACCTGAAATTCTGAATTTGTTTTTCAGTTTCCCATAAATTAATTTTTTATATGTATTTAGAAAATATTTGTATAATTGTACATTTAATTTATTTATCTGAGCAGAATTGATTATAAAATTTTAAATTCGAGGGCATACTTTCTGCTGAGTGTACAAAGTGCACACCCAGCGTATACTGCCTACTTTCCGGGTACAGCAGAGTAGTTCCTGTTATTGTAGCACTGAACGAGTTATTGAAAAGTGTGCACACACACACATGAAATGTCTAGCTACATTGAAAAGGTGTGCAAGTGGTGTGCGTGCGTGTTGGACTTTTTGTACAAGGTTTGGCAGCCGCTTGACGCTTAACTTTCCGTTGCTGCTATGTGGTAACGGTTAATTTTTATTGCAGTACCAGAACGATGTTTTGGTTGCCAGCAGCATTTTAGCATTACGGCATTTATTAACTGCATTCAGATTCAGCTAAATTTAATTTACTTAAGCCATGTGCGATTTCTCCCCATGCGTTTGCATTTCACATTTTCATTTGTACTACTATAAATATAAAGGATGCGAATAGAGTAACTGCGAAAATGCAATCAATCATGATGTATGGCATAATGTAAATTGAAATTAAAAAAAAGTTTATTGGCTTTTCAGAAGTGTATGTTGGTAAATACACATTCGAATGTGAACAATCAGTTTTGACAAGTTTTGGCAATATGCAAGTTGAGACAAATTTCGTTAAATATTTGAATCAACTTTTAAAGTTTAGTTTATTATTTTTATTATTCACTACAGATTTATGCATTTTCCTATATTTATAAATAATGTCAAAAATACCATTTGACATGGGCAAATTTTTATAGTTACTGAATATTTATATATTTGCAATTGGCAAGTTAAAAAGA
Organism: Drosophila setosimentum; assembly: GCA_035043505.1. Classification (NCBI taxonomy): domain Eukaryota; kingdom Metazoa; phylum Arthropoda; class Insecta; order Diptera; family Drosophilidae; genus Drosophila; species Drosophila setosimentum. Next base: position 7,518,075 of record JAWNMY010000001.1, read on the forward strand.
AAAAAAATTTTTTTTTTGCAATTATAAAAAAAAATCATTCGAATCACGAATGAAAAATGGCTGCAAATTCATCCGCTTATATTGTTAGTTAAATAAATACCTAGATTTAGTTAGCAGCTTAATTATGCTCTGTCGGAATTTAAGCTCCACCGAGGTGACTGGCCAATTTCAATACACCATATGCATAGTGTCAGGGCTAAAACTAAAACAACCGCATAAAAAATCCAAAATAATACAAATTTGAGCTATATAGCAAAAAAGATGCAAAGTAAGCGAAAAACCAAAGCAAACAAATGCTAGATACGAGTAGTATTTTTTGTCAATAAAGCAAACACAAAAAAATTCACAAACACAAACAACACGTTTGCACGCATATAGGCAAACACAGGATCAGCGCCCTTATGTCTTTACGACTTTTTGGTGTTTTATCTTTTTCATTTTTTTTTTTATATTTTTTGTTATCCCTGCGCACTTGACATTGTTTGAATTTATTTTTTGTTTTTGTTTTTTTTTCTTAGTTTCGCTTTTGCTCGCTCCATCTCTTCAGTCTGTTTGTAAAATAAATACAAATATCACGCCACGTTATGTTGTACAACCTGTTATATATATATATGTATTTATTTTTTATCGCTAAAATGTATACATATCTTTATTTTTTTGTTTTTTTTGTGGTTTTTAGAATTTTATAGTAGCTTCTTTGAATTGCCATTGACATTTACAGGGCATCCAATTTCACGTGCAACTTAAATATTTACATTTAACTTAAATATGCGTATTTTCGCATAAATTACAAAATATTCGTCGTGTTCCACGCGATATGTTGGTTATATATATATTTATAAATACATATATTATATATATATATTTATATATATGTTTATACTATACAAGAACAATTTTATGACATTGTTGTAATAAAATTTATTAGATTTTGCTTGTGGCGTCTGTTAAGCTCGTTTGTGCAGCTCTTTTCATTTTTTTTTTGCTGTATTTTACTTTTATATGGGACAGCTTTTTGGTAATAAACTATAATAGGAAATGCCTTTGGGGATAAAGCAGTCCGAAAAGGGTTGTAACTACATATACAACCGCACACAGCTTGCCAAGTATTGGATAATAATGTTGAGTTTGGTAATATGAGTTTCGAGTATGGTGTGAGATATTTTAAGGTCATTTGCATTTAATATCATGATCAAAATTATATATTTTTCATATTAAGGTGAAGTCAGAAACGGAGTATCTCTGATTTTCTTAAATAGTGATCAACAGATAATTATATTATTACTCTTATTAAATGAATAGTATCAGAAAATAATAAATTATTTTGTTGCATGATTAATTTCTTGAAATTTACATTCAATCTTTAAAATTATAGTGCAAAAATTTTACTAACCTAATTGCGCTTGGTTTAAAGTCGTGTCGCCTTAGTGCATTTATAAATATTCTGACAGTGGAAATGAAGATTGGGGCAGTGTGAAGAAATCAGAGGAACACACATTTCGGCTCCAAGCCAAATAATCCTACGGTCAAAATTAAACAAAACGAAAATAATAATAATAATAAATAAATAAAAATATATTTTCGACTATAACTTGGGTGTTTCTTATGCGATCTTGATGAAATTTAGGCAGTTGATCAATAGTATACATATGCAAATTATGTATTAAACGAAGATTCTGCCTGTAAAATTGTGGCAATTATTGCTATCGGAAATTTAATTTATCGATATTCGATAAACGGAGGCAGTTATCGATTAAAATAATGCAAACTTGATCTGTGCCTGATAGACGAGAACCTATATTCCAAATTTGAGATCTGCGTGTTCATACAGACGAACGGACGGACAACCGGCCGGACATGACTATATCGACTCGATTGTTGACTATATTCAAGAATATGTAGACTTTATAGGGTGGAGATGCTTCCTTCTGCCTGTTACATACATTTACACATAACCATTATACCCTTTTTAACCATTTTTACTGCGTTCAGGGTATAAAAAAAACTGCAGGGGTGCACAGAGAAAACCTGAAAATTAATACGTTTGTGCAATGTAAATGGATTTTCTCCAGAGGCTGTGATCCGTGCTAGGAACTCAATAAATGTGGGATTCAAATTGATGGCGGTCAGACTGGCAAGTTTTGTACGTGTTGCATTTAGTGCTTTAATGCAATCATGATCAATAAGTTGGCGATAAACTGCTGATATGCAGATGTTTTTGGCAATTAACTTTTCATTGCCTTCTTTTGGAAGCAAATACAATTAACCGAGTAGAAGGAAAAGCGGACCTATCATTTCCCAATTGAGCCCTGCACTCTTCCTGCAGCGGGAGACTGAATGCAAAAAAGGGTCGACCAAAGTTAATATTTGCACAACTGGACAATTGAGAGATGGCAGCGTGCATTAGTAAAGTTAGTGCCACGCCTCACAGTCCCAGTCCCAGTCGTACATTACGCGGCGGCTAACCCCTGAGACACACGAGACTTGTCTCGAATCAACTGAACTCAGTTCGACACGGGTCCAGTCTTCCTTAAGAGCGAACAAGAGTAATGTCGTGGGAGCCAAAGATAAATAACACTTAAGCAAACCATGGGCAGCGGTGGGAGTGTAACTAAGTGGAATGGAGAGAACGAGAGAAACAATTGCCGTTTGTGCTTTAAAAAATGCATGAGCCAAAGTAAATGGAAAAGTTGCAGAGCAACGAAACACGAGAAAGTTCGAGAGAGAGAGAGAGAGAGAGAGAGAGAGAGAGAGAGAGGGTGAGAGAAATGGAAGGCTGCAAATAGTTTGGCTTGTATTTTTTTATTGTGGGGAACGACTAGAAAATATTGCGGTCTGCTTTTAGGCGCAATTTGACATTTTTAGCATTGCTCCTTGCCCTGACGACTAGTCGTTGATTTTTCATTCGTCTGAACTTTTTAGCAGCTTTATTTATTTGTCGCTTTATTTGCTGACACGAAATATAGACAATATATTGCAGCACATACAACCCACACTAACAAATTTTCACACACATACAGATGACAGTGGCATGTCGCCGCTGACACTTAACATGCCCGTAGACAGTTATTAGGGTCATTGCAGGCTGCGGCGCTGAGAAGCAGCCAGAAAAGGCCGCACACACTCAGATAAGTTTCAGCTCGGGTTTTTCCCCCGCTCTCTCTCTCTCTCTCTCTCTCCCTCTCTCTCTCTCTATCCCCCTGGTTTTGATATGGCTGGCAGAGCAAGTGTATGTGTATGTGTGAGTGTGTGTTTTAGAGTTTTGCTGCTGGCCAAAAGTTTGTGACAATTTATAGCGCTGTGCGCCTAAATGTATACATTGAGTTTATAGTACGCCTGTCCTGGATTATGTGTGTGTGGGTTTTTTTTTCTTTTCAAGTGTCTTTGTCAATGGCGTCAGGGGAAAATTTACATATGACACTCCCATTCTGTGCGTGTGTGTGTGTGCGTGTGTCTGCCACAAGCTGTTTAGTGCTCCTTTGTGCACTTGAGGGGCTGTACACAATTTTTAGTAAATTGTAATATAGTTTTAGTGCCTCAGTTCAAATTTTGTATTTTTTTTTGATGTTGCAATTTCACGCTTGGTAGCTTTGTTGTTGACTCCTGTGTATTCCGAAGCTCTTCAACTGGGCACTTCGGTCAGTGGCTTATACTGAAAAATTAGTTAATTTAGTTGCATTTTGAAAAAGGCCAAATAGTTACTGGAACCCATTTGAAACAGGCGAGTGTCGTAAATAGGCTGGGAAATTGGTGCCGCTTTAGTAAACTTCTTTGTGGACTGCATTCAATTAGTGAGTGGGCTGTCTGATTTATTTGAGCTATTATGTGACTTAATAAAGTCTGAGAGCATGTTCTGATTTTCATAATTATTCATATGAACTGAGAAAATAAGGAAGAGACAAGACGATTTATGTTTGCTATAAAGTCTTTTATGCTGTTGAATTGTTGCCATTAATTCTAAGTGAAAATGCTGCCGTAAGGACTTGGATCTTTTAATAAAGAATATATACGTAATAATTGACTGTGCTAAATTCTGTGAGAAGTTTGTATTTAAATTTGCTTAGTCATATTTTGAATAAAATGCAGAGATGATGGTTAAGTCATAGAATATTATTAAAATTAAATAAATTTATTTTTACTTTTTTTTAACACGATTTTGTTTTCACGCTCTATGGCGTGGCGTATTTAGTAATAAATTCGTAATTCAATCAAGAGCATTCACTAACAGTTTATTTTCACATAAGCATATATGGCGAGCAACTCTCAGTTACGCGTGGCGTATGAGTAATGCATACAAAACAGCAGCACAGACGAGTACGCTGCACAGTTTGTTGGCTATAAATACTTGAGATTGTGCAACTTCTGACTAACTGTCTGTTTATTTCATGATAGCATAAAACTCTTATTGGACAACAGTCGGAGCGGAAGTGTGGTTCCACAGAGCTCCAGAGAGTTCACACTCAAAAAAAAAAACACTTGCAACTTTATTTGTAAAATAAAAATTTAACCAAATTGACTACCAACACGTTTTAGTTTTGTTGTTTCTATTTTTGAGGTATAAATGTTGAGTTGGGTGTTGGTACAGTTGCAGTTGCAAGTTGGCTGTCTAACGTTTGGCACAATGGCAAACAACTTGCAAAACACAACACTGCAGAACAGAAATTTCATTTGCAAACGAAAATAAAACTTTTACATTTAACTGTGTGTAAATTTTAAAACATTTTTGGAGAGCTTTTTTACGCTGGTTGCCATTGGCAACCTTACCCCTCACCCTCTCCTTTACTCTGGGCCTGCTCGCACGGCTGTTGTCGTTGTCGTTGTTTGCTCTGTTGCCCTGGCCGTGACTGTTTTATTTATTTATTTGGAGTCGTTTTTGTTGCAAGTTTCAACTGTCAAACACAACATCAATTTGTACAAAAAATAAGCAGCGATAACTTTTTCTTGCTTGCTGCCGCTTGCTTTGCTTTCTATAAACTGCTTTTATTTTCTGTTAGCTCCTTCCTGCATATATACGCAAAGGTGTGGGTGTGTTTGGGTGTGTGTGTTTTAGGACAACAATACAAACATTAAAAAGTCACATTGCTACTGATTTATTTTGTAATTTAAAGTTAACTTTTTGGTTCCGCCATTTGTAAATGCAAAACGTGCGAGACAATTGCCAACATTTATGAACCGTGGCATTTGTAAAAGTAAAACCATAGATTTTCTAATGCATATGGGCGTATAATAATATAATAAAACATCACAGATCTCTCACAATGTACAGTATACGCCCACATGCATAAGAACAGCAACGGGTGTATCCATATACTTATTCACTTACCTTATTATATTATTTGTAAATAATAAGATGATTCTGATTTGACTTTGCTTAAAAGGAAGACATTTTTTAGAAGTAGAATTCACAAGTAGTTCAACTTATCGAGTGTATCGATAAAATCCAAGGAATGCATCCGATAAATATATTGATAACTTAAAAATGTAATTAAAATCTGTTCTAAGACAAATTTCATCTTAGATAAAATTAAGAAAAAAATTAAACACCATTCAAAACCAATTTTAATTAAAAATCGTTTTTGATTTCAAGTCTTATTACTGGCAACATTAGTTTTTACTCATGTTGCAAAAACTAACGAGCCCGTAAGCCATTCACTATAGAGGAAATTAAGAAAAATACTTGTACTCAAAGCGGTTATTATTATTTCTTGCTTGTTGCGTTAACTAAGGGGTGGCAGGGAGTCAGCAACGAATAGAAGCGCAAAGTTTTGGCCACAAGCAGCAAGTTTCAAGTTGCAAGTTGCTCAACTTGAGTCCGCGATAAGAGCGCAAAATTTTCTAATTAAATTCATTTGAGACCCTCACGCACTCAAGGCTGCTGCGTGCTGTGCATTTAAATTCCTGCCTCGCTGCCAACCCTTCTTGAAGTTTAGGTGCTGACCACCAAAAGCTGCCGCTAAATGTTGCACTATTTGCAATCACGAATGGTTAGAGATCACATGGGCTATGCAGACGTTTCTCCTGTTTTCTTTATTCTAATCACTCTGTCTCTTTCTTGAGCTCTTCCTCTTTCGCTCGTTCTCTCTCCTTTCCTCTATTTCTGTCTCTCTGCCACTGTCTTTCTGTCTTTCGTTAAATCTGTCGTATCTGTGCTGCTTATGCGGCATCGATGACATTGTGTGTAGCGTAAAGTAATTTCCGTCTTGCACAAGCGTCACTTCCGGTGCGGCAAACGTGCGCCGAGTCCTGACACTTGCTGCAGATGTCATATGTGTGTGCTTGCGTGTTTATGTGTGTGTGTATATGTCAGTTTCATCGCATTCATTTTTTTCTGGTTTGCTCACACGCTAACATGGAAATAATCAAAATGTCGCATTGAGATTGAAAATCACTGCATTTGCCAACACTTCCGCTCAAGTGAGGAGCAAGTTGTTGCCCAGCGCGTGTATATATGTGTGTTAGCTGTATGTGCGTGTGCGATTGAACTTAACAGTTTTTTTATCAACAAAATTCACAATAAGTTGATGTTAAAGACAGCCGTAAGAGGAATTTGCCATGTAAGCAGTTTTGAAGACTGCTTTTACGTTGCTCTAACCTGACTTAATTTTTCAGCTTTAAGGCGTAAGCGAGCATAAATTTTAAGTACGAGCGCGTAAATAAGGGCGTAGAGCAATGGATGTAACGATTAACTTAGTTGTGCTGAACAGATTTGACTCACATTTCAAGACATTTTCGTTCGATTGACACGTGTGACGAGCTCTTTCTGCTGCTTTCTTTTAGCTTAGTACACAGTAGATGTAAGTGTATAAAGCATTTCGATATTATTGGAAAAATATCACTTTTCATTGTTTGAAGTATCTTAAGGATTAGATTATGTTTAAACTAAATTAAATATATGTGGCTTATATTCGGAATACTTTCTGTGGAATACTTCAAAACCATTGGAAAATAATAGTATTTAATAAAATAAAATATAAATTTATTTATTTTAATATCTTGTCAATTTTGATAAAAGATCATAAGTTATCAAGACTCTGTTTTAGAAATAAGCTAACATTGTGGCGTATATTGTTTGTGACCCGGTTTATTGAGGGTTATAGCTGTAGTGTTTCAATAAGGATAACGCAACCTTCAATTGTGACGTCTTTAGGCTATAACTTATGCACTTGGGGCTTAACCAAATGGCTGGCGACGAGCAGTTGACTGCCTGCCAGTGGCAAAACTGGTCGGAGGACAGCCACAGCATTAAGTATACGACTTGGCAACAGAAACTAATGCACCAAAGTGAAAGCTAAACAGCCGAGAGCAGCCGCAAAAAGCAACAACTAGAACAAGTGGCACAACAAGCAGCTACTTACTTAAAAAGCATTGGGCCTAAGTAAACTTCAACGCCCAGCGCTCGTCCGTTCGCTCAGATGGTGACGTCGACTGCACTTAAGGATGAGCCGGAAGGGAGCAGAGACAGTAACAAGGACGGCTTAATGCAAGGCAAATGAAGTACAAACAGTTTGGCTCTCACTTGGCATTAAAGTTATGCCACTGCAAGTGAGTTACGCATAAAAATAAGATGTAGGCGAGCAAAAATATTGACAAGACCGAAAGGCCCAGGGAGTTGAGTGTAGCTCAAGAGTCGCCTCAGAGAGAGATTGGGCGAGAAAGAGAGAGAGATAGAGGGAGAGTGTGTGCGGCCGTGGCCTGTCAGGCGCAAGCGGCTTATGAATTAATGCAAAACAGATTGCCAGTCGCTTAAGGCGACACTTTGCACCTTTTTTTACTCTCCGTTTTATTTTTTTTTTTGTGGTAGAGTCCCTTAAATATTTACCATCTGCAGGGCTAAAAGAACAGAGGTAAAAACTACCTGCCTGCTATTTAAATTGCGTGGCCAGGCTCAAGGCAAAATTTATAGCACCTGACTGGTGATGGGACCTGTGGAAAGGGAACTCCACTGCTGCCTATAAGACACTGACGCTGATGAGGGTCTGCCTAACCTGGTGTTTGCTATCTGTTTGCTGTGATCTGTTTGACTCTTCTCTCGATTCCAACATTTTCATTTTCAATTTGAATTTTTATGCCGTGTGCAAGGCAGCTTGTAAAAAGTAAATAAACTGACGGCGGCGTCCTTGCAATGTTTGTCGCTTTATTAGTTTATCACAATTTAAGCATCTCGGGCATTTCGCTGGCCAAAACGGATGTGATGGCGAAGAGGAAACAGCTGCTGCTGCTCCTGTTTTTTGCACCTTCTTCGACTGTTCACCTATTGTCCTGCGTCTTGAGTCCTTCGTCAGAGACTTTTGTCGTATACTCATTGTTTTTGTGTTGGTTTTTTCTTCTTCTGTTTTATAGGAGCGCGCTCGTTTGCGTCGCACGTCGTTTTCAATAAATTAATCAGTAGAAGTGCTTTAGTTTTGTGCTCGCTGAATGTCAGGAGCAGCAGGAGGTACAGCCTGGCAACTCAATCGCGATAAAGCCCTCCAGGTAAATTATAGTTATTTGATTTTGTTGGGTGATTTGTTTGCCCCATCGTTTTTTAAAGCTGACATCAAATTGAATTGCATTCGAGTTTGGAACTAAGACTGGTTTCCTGTTTTTTTTTCTTCTCGCCACTGCCCAACTGTAAAAGTAATAGAGCCCAAAATTATGTAGCATGCATAAATTTTGGTTGCCAGGAAGCCGCCGTCTCGTTTTCTGCTTCTTATCGTCACGAAATCCAAAAACTTTCCATGTGTGGGTAGTTGAGTGTGAGCGTGTATAAGTGTGTGAATTTGAGAGGAAACTCCATTAGAAGCAGACACAAGAAGCAAATATTTGATTAGAAAACTACAATGAATATTGTACACACTAATACTTATATACAAAGAAATTAAAAATTCGTGTATATCTATTTTTTTAATTAATTAAATGATCTGCAATATAATGAACAGTAACAATAATGATCATACAAAGAATAAAAATATAACAGGTTAATTAATACTTATAGTAAAAACCGAAAAAAAATTTCCAAATTGCTTCAAAGATTACTATGTTATTTTAGTAATCTACTCAGGAATATACAATTTCAAATAGTTTAAGTCATTTTTATTTTTCTGTTAATATGCTTCTGATCATGTTATTTTTTTGTACAACTAAAAAAGCATTTTTTCAGCATTGGAGCATTTTGTTGGATGTAAAGTCAATAATTTGTATTAAATTTTATTTCGCTCCCGGAAATATGCAATTTTTTTTAAACAAAATCTGGACTTCTGTTTCATCTTAGACGCATAACTAAAGCAAACATGGCTAAGTAGTGACTACACCCAGCTTAAGTGTATAATTTAGTTTCAGGCTAAGACAACGAGGCAGGAAAGGCTCATAGCCAGAGCAAAGATGGTGCCTTAGCAAGTAAAATCTGTGCATACAAGTTGGGGGGATTGAAAGTGCATAAAGTTGAGTTTATTGTTGGCTAAAGTATATGCTTTATGCTTCATGCTTTATGATGGTAATGGAGGCGTTTCTATACGCGCGCGAGCACACGAACCACACACAGACACAGCCAGACATTCACACATATGAACCAATCTTTATCAGGCTTGCAAAGAAATTATGACGGAAATCTAAAAAGTTGTGCATTAAAACTTGTTTGTGGTCGGCTTGTGCTGGCTTGGAGGTGGTTTCTAGATGTCGTGCACCACTCATAAATATCAAAAGCAACAAAACCAAACGAAGGCGTTTTTAAATGGATAGCAATTATATGAGGCCTTTGGACCTGTGCTTCGTCGTTTTTTGTACTGAAAATATTTCAACTTTTACCCTAATATTTCACACCACTCAAATTAAGAACTAAACAGCAAAAAACTTTTGCTGCACGTGGGAATGGTCCATCGGGTGGACTTTTGTTTTTTTTTTATGAATGTTTGGCACTAAAATATTATTTGATTTTGTTTTGGAATTGTTGGTGTTTAGTGTTTCGATATTTTCACTGCTTTAAAACTATTTGCTCATAGCTGGTAGAGAGCTTATAATAGCATTTCTTAAAGTGATTGTATCATTTATGTGATAACCTCATTCTTAAAATAATTATGTAATACAAATTTCATGCCCATCTGGCTTACAAATTTATATTTTTGTTTTTAGTGCCTATTATTGGCAAGGTGAATTTGATTTCATTCCATGAATGTAAAAATCAATCAATTTCTTAATTGTGTTTTTCACAATTCAATCAAAATTAATGCTTTACATTTTTGCCAATCTCATTGAAATCAGAAATATTCAATGTGCAATATTACAGAGGTCCCCACTTTAAGTTGAGTTTGTCAATTCGCAATCTCATGGTGCACAGTAGTGCGGCAACTGGGATACTGACTACCAATGACCATACAATAGAATTGCCTGGTGACAGCATCGGGTTTAGGGTTTAGGTACTGGCTCAGCCTCAGTCTTAGCCTTAGTCTCAACACGGTAGTTGCCACAGAATTTAGCACAAAAATATTTTCAATTATGATGCCTGGAATGAGAAACTCTAGAATTTTTCAATTAAGTTCCAGGGGCGTTGGGCGTGGAAATGTCTTCGGACGACTTGCCAACTCAAAATGGAATTTTCTTTGCAGCAAAAAAAAAAAAAAAAAAAATTAAAATGTGCAGTTGCCGTTGTAGTTGTACTTCTTGTTGTGGTGGGTAGTGAAAGCGCTAGATATAAAGGTAAAAGCATTAAAGTTATATGCGCTTTAAACTAGCCATTGTTGCTGTTGTTGTTGTTTTTGTTGTTTTTGTGGCTGCTACTGGTCTTGTGCTACTTTTATGTGCTAAGGCAAAAGTTGTCGCATTTTTAGTGATTGTGGACGCCCCACAACGCCTCCCAACGCCTCCCAACGCCCACAACGTGTCCGCGCGACATAAAAATTTGCAACAGCTGCACAGCCTGGCACTGGAGAGCTAAAACTGAGAGTCTGAGACTCAGCTACCTTGACAGTAGTCAGCTAAAGGATTTTATTTTTCGGCTTTCAATACACTCTCCAAAGACTGTGTGTTAAGCTAATGTTGGAGCGGTTGGGTAACAGGGTAAAAAATTTGCATTGGTTGGCCGGTTTATTTAGGAAAATTCATTAAATAATTGATTTACAGTATATTATTATTTATGTTTAACTTACTAATAAATTGTTACTTGATGGACAATTAATCAATAATTGAACTTCAATAATTTAAATTTTTACATTTAAGGAAGCGATAATATGTATATTTTATTATTATTAATTTAGTTAGATTTTATGACTATTGATATTATCAATTTAGATAAATTATTTTAGTTTTACAAAATTGTACTTAGCTTAAAGTATTACTTTAATTTGACTTTTTTTAGTTTTTCATTTGCTGAAGTTCATTCAAAATTCGTGAATACCTCGAGTGCACATGCTGTGCGGAGCCTTTTTTGCGGTCTGCTTTTTGTCCAATAATTTGGTCTATCTAATGGCAGCACAGAATGCATTCTGCAACGTATCTGTAGCTGGCAAATGGCCTTAGTCGCTTAGTTAGCTCTCTGCACCAGTTAGCCCCAGTCCAAACACTCTTCCCCTTTGCCGAACCATGCTAACAGAGTCTGTGCATAAAATATCAATATAATGCTATGGCCCGAGTGCCAGAGAGTTCTTCCATTCTTCTAGCAGTGCCATGAGGATAGCGACTAGAAGAATGGAATAGCGACTAGAAGAATGGAAGAATTAAAAATCGTCGCTATGAGTCGCTATTCTTATGGCACTGCTAGAAGAAATGAAAAATTTATGCATTAGCAGTAGTCGTTTATGGCACTGAGAGCCAGCATTGTATATATACGTATAAGTGTAAAAATATACTTGATTGGTGTGATTTGATATTTGCATCAATTAAGAAGTTTTGGGACTCTTTGTTGATATTCATACATATATATACTCTTAGACAGATGACAGACGGCTGATATGTGTCTAATGTAATATGATATCAAAGTTATTAATCGTTGGTCGTTTCGGTTGCTTTGCAGCTTTGCACTTAGTTAATTAGTTTTTTTTCGTGGGCTTTAAAGCATATTATTTATAAGTCTGATGAAAAAGTAGGCAATGCTGTTGTCCACCAAACACTCCATCTACTCCGCCCATTTCCAGACATGGATATTGTGGCCGGCTTGGTTGCTCCAATTACGATAATTGTCGCGTTCATTTTTCATTTCACAATATGAGACAGAAGCACTTTCAGTTGACAACCGGCATTGACAACTGGCGCGTTATGACAGTTGCCAAAAATTAAAAATATTAACTCGGACATCAAGAAACAGTCCCTCCTTCGCATACATGGATTGCGAGAGCTGCATTAATGTTTGTAATAATTCAATAATGGTTCATTTGTCATGTTGCTTATATGTAATGTGCAACGGAAACGGAAACAACGGCGACCAAGTGAAAGCATTTATTACCCATACATTACTTCACTTACTTACCAGCTGCCTCTCTGCCCCTTTTGCCCCTCCGTCCGTACCACATTCAAGCTATCTGCCAACCTGGTGCGTTGTCTTTTCAGCTGCCTCTCGCCTTTGCCATTATAATAAATATTTGATTATATTTTATACACTTTGGCTGGCTTTATATTGAAAACTTTGGTAAAATTGGTACAGCTGCTGTTAAGTTCACAATTGACCCAGTTGCCCAGCAACTGATATCAACTCAACTGAACTGAGCTAAGGTACAGAAAAGCAAATTGAATGGCTTTGCCCTGAACTCCACATGAGCAGTTCCAGTTCAATGTACCTTTAGTTGCCTATAAGTCGACCCGGGAGGGTTGTTGTGTAAGTTCCTCTGAGTTTTATGCTCTTGTTTGTTGCTTGCATTTACAATTATATTTATATTTGAAAAGAGTTTAAGCAGTTATAGGAACAATCGGTCGAAATTTAAGTTTCAAGTGACACATCTTAGTCTATCGCGGTCAAGAAAGATCAGTTGTTTTAGGCACACCGAAGACCTCTGTAGATTCGAGCTAATCTGCTGACATCAACATTTTTGTTTGGAGTTTTAAACTTGGCTTTGAGCAACCCGTGCGGGTGGGTTGCCTTTCGTTTTGGTTCGTGCCAACCAAACACGTACGTTGCTTGTCAATGCATTATTAAGACAACAACAGAGTAGACAGCAACCGGGTTCAAATGCAGATGTGCTTCAGGCAGCTGCAGCATGGCTAGCGTATTCTTGTGTTGCACAAAATTTGCAAAAGTGCAACACTTATTTGGACTTTGTTGCTTGTTGCAGCAGTGTAGTGATTTGGTCCGAAGCTCGCGTCTAATCTCAATGCAATCACTCAGAGCAACAATCTGCAAGTCCAACAAGGTTTTGGGTCAGTCATTTTTGCTGCTACCGGGGTCAACAACAACAACAACAACAAGAGCAACAACAAAGTGGTCGCTTGAGTTGAGTCGAGTTGAGTTGAGTTGAGTTTAAGTGTTGCTCGCTTTTAGGCAGCTGCCGTTGCGGTTGCCGGTGTTGGTGTTGTTGTTGTTGTCAATCACTTTGCAAAATGGCAAATGCACTTTGAACACCACAAACACACATACACACTTACACACATACCCACTGAAAAGGGAAGTAGCAGTGAATTGCTTTGCATTGACTAAAACAAACTGTGGGTGTATGATAAATGCGGTCATGTAACTTTATTGCACACCCAACTGTCTCTATCTGGAATATAAAGTCTTTCCAGTACACCATTTCACTATCACTTGACAACGAGTGTCGAGCTGTCGTGTCGTGTAGTATGGCACTTCTGAGAGGAGCTGAGGTTCGTTCTACCAATTGTCGCTGCTCGGTTGGGAGTGGTTGCCAAAGTCTAGACAAGCCTGACTGCCTCATGGTTTAGTGTGTTGCTTTTAGACAAAGCCAGACACCTTTGTATCAGTCAAGAGGTTTTTGGCTCGCTGGATATGCTGTCAAAGCAAGCGCAGATAGCGGATTAGTTTTGTGTTTGAGTGCGAGTGTGTGTGTGTGTGTGTGTGTGTGTGTATGTGTGTTAGTAAAGGGAGCAAAAAATTAATGTGCCGACAGCACGCCCAGATATCGTTTCACACCTCCAACTCTAGTGGCGTGGCCCAAAAGTGAACTACAATTCATTTGGGAGGCGTTAGCATGTAGTTTAAAGTTTGACGCGTCGCTTGACACTTAGACAGCAACAACTCATCAACGTCATGAGCAGCAAAAAACACTACAAAAACTGAACTAAAGTGAAAACTGTGAAACAATATTAGTCTTCACTGCGCATTTCCGATGGGTTTCTCCTGCATCCACCACCCATTAAAACGTTCATGTGTGTGTGTGAAATGTCTGTTAGTAACAACAACAACAAAAGTAACACCGACGACGACAACGACCCTTTTGAGTGGCGTGCAACCTAGCGAGAAAAAAAGCTAACAACTGCTGCCGACTTTTAGACGGCTCTCACAATGAGCAAAAAGCGTTCAACAAGTTTTGGAGACCCGGCTTATTATGGCAGCAATGTGGTGATCTTGATAAAAGCAGTTGAAGAACAACTGTAGCATCTTGTCTAAGTAATTCAAAGAAGCTAAATATAAAGCTGTCATAAGGACTGTAAAATTGTGAGAGGCATTTTTTCGAATCTGTTACATACCGAATGGTATTAATAAAAGTGCGATTCTAATTAGATCAGTTAGGTGGAAATACTAGGCTTGTCAATTAATGCTATATTCACGAATAGGCCAATATTGAAGATGGGGTACAAGCCAATATTGAAGATGGGGTACTGTTGAAAGAAGACTAGAATAAAATAATTAATAAATACCAATAAAATCTCATGTGGTGGTTTTCAAAAATTCCATAGTTTGTAGGTACAGACACCTCAGCAGGAACTGCTTAAAATTATCCAATTGGGAGTAAAACATGTTATAGATAAGGGAATATATATTATAAATCATCCCGTTAATTAGTAATAGCAGCTGTGTATTTAATTAGCTTTCCATGCAATTTAGTAGGAGAATTCGGACATGTTTTCATATTATAATTGTCATAATATTACGATGTATTATTATTAAAGGTTAATAAAACATGTTGACTGAGTATATGGATGTTGTCAGCAATTCGTATTGCGTAATCGTTGTACGACTAATTATTACTTGCGTTAACCGTATCGAGTACTCTGTAATGATTACAATAGACTCAATCATGTAATCAATTCAGGGTCCTTAATTTCTATAATTAAGAACTCACTTTGAAAAATTTTTCTTTTTATTTAATTTAAATTTTAATTAACATATTTTTTTACATAATTTAATTCATCTTGTTACATTTTAAATATTTTTATTGTATCGCCAGACTTTAGTTGACATTACATAAATAAATAAATAAAGTTAACTTAGCTTAGAATGTGTACAATATTTGCTGGTATTAACAAACCACTTAGTCAAGTTGCTGTCTACAAGAATTTGACTTGCCGTTTTTCGGAACACTTCTCAAATATTTGTAGTCACTGAGGTCCTGTCAAGTCGCGAGCACGGACTGTTGACAGTTGCGTCTTTGCTGTGTTGTCAGCATATTTGACTTGGTCTCCGGGTAGGCTGGTCATATACGTCGCATAACTTAGTAGCTGCATGTCAAGGGTGGCAGCAAGTGAAGGCGGTGGGCGTGGAGAAGGGGGTGGGGAGGGGGTCTTCACTTGGGGATCGCTTGGCCTGCAATTTGAGCTGTGCCTGTTTGACATCTACTGGGAGTTGCCTGGCTGTTGTCTCAGTTGTTACTGTTGTGCTTGCAACAGACACACAATTTTTTTTTTACTGTTGTCGACTTTGCTTTGCGCGCACTGTCATTAAGTTTTATTTAATTCTGGCTTTTGTTTGACTCTGTTTCTCGTGGCGTCTCTTTTAGCTCCTTTTTATTGTTGCGACAGTTTTTGCTAACAAATTGCTTAGCGTCAAGTGTCATGTAATTATGCTCACACACTCACATACGCATGCACACACATACACACATATACACACATGCGCACACATGAATGGGTGGGGAGGACAACATGTTGTTATTAGATTTCTGGCAGTAAGTCGCTTGGGAAAGTTGCTTTTAATTTTCTTTCGCTTTCGCAATTGTTGCTTGTCATGTTGCTGCTACATTCGCTACTGATACTATTGTTATTTGCCACTGTATCCGCTTGTGGCCCACAAATTAATGCCATAATAATAGTTGGCCTTTTTACTGTTGGCTAATGATGCTGAACTTTAATCCAGCTGTGTCCACTGCCAGCTGCTAATTATGCGTAGATTTGTGCTTCACCCTCAATTGGGAATTGGCTAATGATAGTCAACCCAAATATGTACATAAGCGGACAGCAAATACGTACAAGTCTTGGAAAGGTATTTCTGTTAAACACCTACAATTATCCCGAGAAAATAACCATTTGAAGCTGGGCAAATGTTATTCCCTAATTGTTCTTACAAATTCAATATTTACTACTTTTATCAAAACTTAGCTAATTTCCATGCAAAATTATACTCACCCGACGCGTGAAGGGATCAAAATCTTAGCCTAAACTTGGCATGATCACTTTAATTTCGTTTCCATCAATCATAATTAAATACACTGCAACAGGTTTCCAAGAACTGTAAGAATTCCACTTCTATGGTTTGCTATGTAACCTGGTCCGATGATTAAAAATGCAGTAGTCAACAAGTGCTTGTAATGTTAACCGAAAAATTGTATACTTAAATGATAAAGCCCACTTTTAAATGGCGCCTCAACAAAAATGTGCTGTTATGGGGGATGTGTTGGTGTTCTCAACTAAACTAAACGTAACTGTTTGCGCGTCCCTTGCCACATAATTAGAGTTTCACTGTGACCGTAGTGCTCTTTTAAAATTGGCGCATAAAATTTGAATTTGATGTCATTGGATCAACTTAAATGCGATGCCCAGAATGACGATGATGGCTGCTGCTCTGTTGTTTAGCTGCTGTGTTGCTACGGGACCTGATGTCCTGCCTGCCAATTTACAATGCCCAGAAATGATTTCGCGGCGGCTGCTGCTGCTGCTGTTGCGGCTGCTGCAGTTGCAGTTTAATTTTGGCATCGCGATGACCTCGTAACTTTTCCGTATAAGGCAACTGCCCACAACACACTCGCTGTGTTTTGGTGGTCGTTTTGTCTATCCGTCTGTCCCTGTGTCCATCTGCCCGTCCCTCTGTCTATGACTCTGTGATGTTGGCGCTTCATTTTGTAAGCGGTGCGCTGTGTGAGTTGACATTCGTGTTGTCGTTGCTCTATTGCAGGGTCATGCGATGGGCGTGGCAAGTGGTCTACCTGGCTACCTGCACAAATACGTGTTTATGTTATGTTTGGCACAGCAGCAATACACATCAGCAACATAAACAGCAGCCCCAGGAAGCAGCAGTTGTCCTCGTTGGCAGATTAGTTTGCTTAAATTGATGGCAACTTAGCACTAATAACAGGGATGCGATGTGTTGCTTGTTTCGCCGGTGGCAATTCAAATGTTTGCACTGCATACCTTGAGGCGAATCAGACTGAATCAGAATGAGCCAAGTGGGTCGGAGCATTAGCGATGAAAAATCAGTTGCGTGATCTGTTGGGTGGCGGGGGCTGTAATGCAGAGATGCGAGTCTGTCTTAATTTAATGATATGACCAGAGTGCATTAATCAATCCTTTCTCTTATTTTTGTTAGCATTGCGATCTTCTGTTCTATTTGAACTTTACTTATTTCCCATGCGTATACAGAATGCGGGTGGTATAAATGTGAATGGTTGTGTCACGCCCACATTCACTGTCTGCACATACATAATTTACCATTCTTATGGCGTTTTTGGCATAACTTTAGCTTACTTTAAATAAACCAACGTTGGCCATGCGAGCACCAGTGCGCTGAGCGGCTTTGAATAACTTTTTTGATATATGAACAGCACCGCCTGCGATAGAGTTTTGCGGGGTATTACAACATGGCACCGATGCGCAACAGCAGCAGCAGCAGGTCCTACAGGGAGTCTCGTAAAGTATGCAACAGTTAATAAACATTTGGGATCAAGTTGTATGCATGCATACACACACACATACACACACACACACACACATACACAGCAGCATTGGCAAGGTGAATTTCACTTCAACACAAATTTATTTCCTCAATTCTAAATGCGCAACGCGCAGATTTCAGTATATAATATTCTAATTCTAATCAGTTTACTGTGTTTTCATAGTATCCATTATTTTGGTTAATAAAGATTTTTTTGTTAAATTGTATATAACATTCACATTTTAAACTATAAAATTGACATAATAATAATTTTTTCGATTTGTCATGATCTTTATGAGTTTTGAAGAGGAGAAAGAAATTGCGCGAAAAATTTAGAAATTGTTTGGTATCGATTTTGGTAATTTGAACCTTTTTTGCAACGAGTCAACGAGTTGGCTCAGATTATTTAACAAGATGAAATAAATAAAGAAAATATTTTTGTTAGTCTATAACACATTTTATTGTAAATGGCGAACATAATTTGATTTTGTGGATTAAGCTCATGTTTTTGTGCTCTCTTTCGTAATTAATAAAAATGTTGTATTTGAAGTTCCAATTATCAAAAGACGAATATCATTTTACCTTTAAATATTATCATTAGATAAATTAAACCTTTTCACACTCAAGCTACTAAAGCGAAAGCGAAAGCGAAGGCGAAGGCGAAGGCGAAGGCGAAGGCGATTTAATTATTTTGAGTAAAATGTATAGGAAGTTGTGTGAGTTGAGGGAAAATATTCATTAGGCGCTGCTGCTCATCACAAGTTTACAGCTTGTGCAATGTTTTTGGGCCAAAAATAAGCCCAGTGTGCCCAGTAACTACAGCTATTTATAAAATGTAATTTTCGAAGTGGACAGACTGGCAGGCTGGCCTGCGAGCGGCGGAAACTTTGGCACTGACCCAAAACGTTGCCGTTGGCCAGGCTACTACTTATCAGGGCTCATCGGCCCTTTGATGGGTAGCAGCTTTGGCTGTTTGCTGCCAGCAGCCTGATGCCTGATGCCATGCTTAATATGAATCTCACCCCTTTACACCTTTTGCGAGATGCTCTCGGCGAGCATCTGCCACTTGCGCTCGGATGGGGCGGGTAACTTTTCATTTGTGTCTCGGGCGCACACAGGTTGACACTCGGTGTCAAATGATGTGTCAAAATGTGCACAATTTACCGTATGCTCGGACCCAGCTAGGATACAATGCCCAGACCCGTAACTGGTTCCGCACTCAGCCCCGAATTCAGCGCCATGCCACTGCTCTGGTGTTAAATGTGTGCGGGATTAATAGCCGCCAGACGCTGCTGAGTGTTGACTCAAAGACCCAGCTGCACTGAAGGCACGTGGCAATCGTCTTCTTTAATATGCAAGCCATGAACCATTTTACAAATGCAAAAGCCTTCTGAAAATATTGCGTCAGCTATACTTACTCGTAAATCCATATCATGTGCAAGCCAAATATAACAGTTACACTAAAAGTAGTTATAATAATAAAATAAATACCAGTTAGCACAAAAAGAATAAGAATTATTTACTTAAAAAAATAATATCCCTTTTCGTATATTTATATTCCAAGTTATTCAAAGTAATCGGACAATAAACACATCAACATAACACAACGTTATTCAAACAAACACACTTACACAAAAATGGAAAGTGTTTTGTTCGTTTCCTCGGAATTAGAAACTAGAAATCGCACTCAAACACGTGGTCACATGATCTGATGGCACTCCAAGGTCATAAATGTTTTGTGAGCTTTAATGCGTCGACATTTTCGGCACGTGTAATTGCCCCCAACACAAGTTTGCTCAGGTGCATTGTGACCAATTCTTGCCGTATCTTTCCATTTCCTTATTATCCTTTGTGCTTTTGACTGACTGAAGTATGTTTTATAAATTATGTTGAGCTATTTGGGGAAAATTAAATCGCACACGGCACATAGAACATTTTTAAATGCATGCACGTGCATGTTGTCATCACTTAAGCATCCACTACCTACAACCCCATCATTTAAAACTCCCTTTTACACACAACTGCTGTTGCTGCTCCAGCTTCAGTACTGTAGCCGCCGTCAATTTTTCACATAAAGTTTGGCAAACGCTTGACTTGCATATAAATGACTTGGAACTTGGGGAGGAACATTTGAGTTGTCAACTCTTTCAACGTGTTTTACATTTTAAGCGGCAGAAAGAAAAATGCGAAAGGTAAAGGTGGAAAAAAATAATTTCCTTTGCGTAATGTGTGTGCTATAAGCGTATGTCGAATGACGTTGTTGCTGTGTTCTTGATGTTGGTGTTGCTATGACACGGAAAGTAGGAATTGAGCCTTAGTTTTTTTGGAGCAGTTCGGTCTGCAGGAATATTCAGTGCGGTATGTTTGCTTAAAATAAATAAAAACGGGATTGATACAGATATATAATAGGCAATAAAATATTGAAAGGATACTATAACAATTTAATTAATAAAGGAACAAGAATGATCACTGAGAAAGAGAGGGAGAGGTTTCTATAGATGTATTCAAATAGATGTTATAAGATGAGCCAAAAAAGTTCCGATCAACAAACAATAGATAGACAGATTGGTATCAATTTAGGCTGCAAAATGAAGATATATTCAGATAGATTTAATTAGATGAGAAAAGAAATCAGATCAGTAAACAGGTTTTTTTTTATATTTTATTTTAAGATATAATACAAAACCATTTTTAACAGGTTAATCATAATAAATATAAATACAAGCTAAAATCCGCCTTTTAATATCATATTTATATATAAATGTTTTTGTAAATTTATTTTACGTATCAGCCTTTTACCTACAACGAAACCTTTTCAGAGTAGCGCATCGCTGGTGCGAAGAGCTCTGTCAAGTGTGAAAAATACTTTCGCGACGTGCTGCCATTTGGAACTAAAATAAATAGATTTATATATATACATATTTATAAAAGTATAAATTTATACTTAAATACGTTCCCAGTCCATTATTCATAAGTAGTATACGTGTTGGGGGAGTACTTGTGCTTGGTATGTTATATGTATATCCAACATTTGTAGGCCATCAAACTTGACGTGCACTTATAAACAAATTGACACCCGTATAGGTAACGCTCCCTACGTGCAGTTATTTATGCATAAATATGTTTTTAAACATCTATTAAATTACATTTGCACATATTGCGCATACGTCACGTCGTACGCAGCATATTGAATGCGGAGATGGAGACCAAAATGGCTATGGGAAGTATAGGATATGGCTTGGGAGAGGAAGGGAGGTGAGTTGAAAGAGCGACAGAACTCAATCAAACAAAAATTTCATTAAATGCAATGAATAAACGTTTTTGCCTCTTTTTTCCTCCGGATTTATTTACTTTCATGGACAAATTTGTTTTTTTTTTGGGAGTGCGTCGGTGGGCGTGGCAGAATCGGGGGACAGCATCTGCCAGTGTCAGCATTATCAGGCTGATCAAAAGGCAGACTCGCATTTGTCATCCATCAAAGTTAAATCACACTTTTTATTATTTCTGCCACTCGATGGCATAAAATATGCCAATCTACCAACAACAAATCCGCAGCTGAAACCCCAAAGCGCCTAAATACGCGTAAAAATTGTTTGTGGTGCTGTTGATAGATATAAAATATGTTCAATTTGTGTGTGTGTATGACAGAGCTGCAAATTATCTATAAATAAATAAAATTACGAGCACTTTGGCTTAGTGTTTGGATTTCATTTTGATGTCTGGCATATGATTGCTTTCTGGTTTTGATATAATTTGGAAAGCGAGCTTATGGTTAGCTCGGAGATTGGGGATGATATTTAGCGAAGTAAAAGTCAGCAGTGTGAATAATTTTCGCAAAAACATACAAAATGCAATTAATAATATTTTGAAATAACATTTGAATAAATAAAGAATCAATTGAGTGATTCAGTTTGAAATATATTTGTAGCAATTCAATAATACAGATAATTGATTTAACATTTGTTCATAATAAACAGACTTTTTGATGCTCACAAATTACGTCAATGCTCACTTAACCAGAGATGAATATTAATATGCGTCCATAATCGAAAGTTCTGATATTGGCCCGCATCAATTATGAAGAAATTCCCATGATAATTATGCTTAGGATTTGCATTTACCCGAGATGAACTATCATTAGGCCATAATTGATGACAACATGCTTATCGGCTGGTAAGCCGCGCTTTGTCCAACACTGGGTGCACTCCAATCGCTTGACATTCATTATGCTTGGCATTGTTAGTTTTGCGAACGCAAGGCCAGCATATTAATTGCTCATAAAGTACACTTCATGGAACCCGAATGGCTGTCGGTATGTTTTGACTGGCTTGTTTATTATTCAATGTCATTTGCCGCTAAGCAATTACGCGTTGCCGTGTGCCATAAACACCTAAAGGCTTAGACTACAAAACCCAAATGTCACACTCACACTCACACTCACACACACACCCACACATAGTCCTACACTGTGTTGAATTCAGCTGAGCTGGGCTTAGCTGAGCTGTCAGCAACTTTCTCGGTGTGTGAAACTTTGTTTTGGTTTTTTATGTGCCTCGTGTCTCTGGCGAATGTATTGGTGTGTCTGTGTGGTTGTGTGTGAGTCTGTGTGTCAGGAGGCTACTGTGATTTCTCCCGTGCCTTTTCAATTCCTTGATGCCGTTGCCGACTCTTTTAGCAGCGTTATCAAAATTTATTGAGCGCTGTCATGAAGCTGTCAAAGTTGATATCAAGAACATTTGATTTTTGGCTTTATTTTCACAGTCAGTAGCAACAAGCGCCGACAGTTATTTCAATACAAACAACCAGCAACTCATCCAGGTCCCATCAGGGCGAGTGATCCACGCACATTATAACAACCGATGCGTCGTATGTAATTTTTTTTGTTTTTGTCCAAAAAATCGAAAAAAGAAATAATCATAATAAAAAAGCACATAAAAAAAGTCGTGAGCTGGCATCTGAAAATTTTCATGCGCTCCCAAAGCGCTCGAAGATTGATAAATTAATGATTGCCAAGTCGAGGACAAAGTCGTCAAAAGGCGAACAGCGAAGCGTGTAAAGCTTCAAAGGTGCAGTCGACTGGGGGGACTGGGAGTGGGTGCCTGGATGCGCCCAACCGTCTACTCAGCCCCAGCTCAACGAATTTTATGTGAAATCAATTTATTCGAACAGGTTGCTTAAAACAATTTCTCAACAAGTTCGCCCTGCTTGCATATAGAATATGCAAACATTTCTTTCTCTAAAGTTAATTCATTAAGAACAAACTTTTAAATATAAAAAAATATATTTAATAAATACTTTGCCATTCGTTTTGCCTGTAGTCTCTTAATGTTAAATACAGGTTATTATTGGGCATAATTTAAGTATTTCAAAGTTTCCAATTTAATGTATTAAGTTACTTAACAACAAGAAATAAGTAATTAATGAAAAGTCACCTTCCGAATTTTGCAGAATTGTTTGCACTTTGTCGAATTAGTGGCGAAATCGTGCTTGAGAACATTTGCATCACACATGATTTGCAGCTATTGTAAGCTTTTAGGCACATATGAATTTCCGGGCAGCACCCCCTAATGAATATTAATGGCCAACTGGCCAGCTGGAGAGACTGACTGCCTGGCATACCTGTGCCTATATATTAAAGCGTCAAAGCCACTTGTCTTATCAGTTGGGCAGACTTTGAGTTGGACTATTAACAAAACAAATACAGTTTGCGCATGAAAGGCTATAAGAAAGGCAGCCAACGACAGGATAATAGGCCTAGGCTAGCGGGCAGTCTTAGTGGGGCTATTGCTGGGCATTTGCTCCACTTGAGTCGCTGAACATGGCGGATTAATGTCATTTATCACGCGCGTGTGGCGGCCGAATTTGAAATGTTCCAAATAAATAAAGGACTGCCACCCCCAATCCGCCCACCCTCGCCGCTCGCCCCACGCCCCCGTTCAACGCACGGTGGCATGCTCAACTTTAATGCCGAGATTAGGGCGCAGTTGTTGCTGCGGCTTGTACACAAAAAGGATAATGACAAATAATCAAGGATAAACGCTTTTGATTGATCTTTAATGGCAGTTGTTATTCGAGGTCGTTTGACAGCACAACCAATTGTAAATGTAAATCATATTAACATCAATGTACCATATAAAAATGCTTCTTTGGAGCATTCAAGAGGGTTGGCTGTGGTGGGCTAGCCGGATACATGCTTACTCTATGTACGTAGATACTTATCAACGTTAAGCTCGCACACACGCATCTTTTGTGTTTGTTGCCACATTCTTTAACAATTGTACTCCATGGCGGCAAATGATTTAAAATATATCAAAGGCGAGTAGCATATAAATAACAAGGGTAGTTGAATATCCCATTGAATAATACGACTATGAGTTTCTCTATGAAATATTATTTAACTGAAGTTGAGCTATATTTGGGATATTACAGATGTAACCATCGATATATTATAAAGAATTTGATGGACTTAGGCAAATATACATATGCATGACGATTTGATACATTATACATGATGAAAATAATGTGAACTCTTAAAAAAAGCTTTATTTTGCTTTAATGATGTAAAGTCTTTGAATCTATAATTATTATAATTGAAAACATGTTATAGTAAATCTCTCCGAGTAGACGAATCCCTGACATGAAAATATTTATTTTTATTTGGATAAATATATTAAAAAATATATTAACATATTTATATATTTATTTAGTTCTAAATGTTTGTAGACTAAGAGGACGATCGTTTTGTGAGCTGTAATTTTGTTATTATTAATTGTAGGAAATTACAAATGTGTGACCAAAATAATTGATGTCAGACAAATAGTTTGGCCTATGAATAATTAAAGCTACAAATTAATAAAAAAAGATACGTACTCGGTTCAAACAAACTCAGATATTGAAAGCACCCCTACTTTTGGTGCCCATATGCAGTCGGCATATCAAATCGGATTGGCTCAATTCTTTAGATACATGTATACACCCGACCCGACCAAAAAAAAAAAAGAAAAAAAGGCAACTGTGTCGAATTTCTAAAGAAGATCGCAGGAGACGGATGTCTGGAGTAATTCCAAAGCTATACACACACAGTCAAAGGCAGCGAAATAAAGCAATTAAGCGGCTTACAAATGCCGGCAACTGACAATGAGATGAGAGTACGTCACAGAATCTGCCCAAATAAGCCTGACAAGCAAAAAGAAATTAAGAGAACGGCAGCAAATTAATTTACATGTACGATTCATTAATCAACAGCTGCAAGGGGAGGGGGACTCCAGACGTCCAGTTGTAGAGTCCAGTGCCATGAAGTTCGAGTCCGGAGACGCGCATCCGTTAAGCGTCAGCAAAAGTCATAAATGGTCATGTATGTGTGTGTGTGTGTGTGTGTGTTTGCGTGGGTGGATGGGTGTTTGTCTATAGCTCTATGGCTCTATAGCTCTATTTGTGTATATTTGTGTATATTTGTGTGTAGCAGGCCGTGTGTTGATTGATGATAAATACTCGATGGCCTCACAATGGCCGCTTAAGATAAAGCTTTGAAATGCGCCGCATATTAAATGATGCAACATGAAAAGTGAAAAGGATGTTATTGTAGCACCTACCCTCTCTCCGTTCCAACATCCCCTTCCATACGATTTGAGCTTTTTTCTATTTTATTATTATGAAACGCCCGGTCAAAGTATTCGGGCAATCGTTATAAATGACCCTTTGCGCGGGTTGCCTTTGGGTAGTTGCGTCGCCCTCGTTGTCCTTGTCAGCTTTCTGGCATTGTTTGCCAGCGATAACATTTATGCTATTACATAAACATATAAATAAATCAGTATTAGTGGATATTAACATGGTCTCTATGTGCAAAAGCGCTTAATAATTCATTTAGGTATGCACAGTACAAAAATATCCATAAGACCATTTTGATTACAAGTCAAAGGTACTGCGACGTTTTTTAATGCATACAACAATTTTGCTAAAACAAAATTATTGAATAAAATTTGATTCCTAAAATAATATTTATTTCTAATATTACGCAAATAAAATATTGAAAATGTGATACATTAACTGTTGCAAAAATATAAAAAAGTAATTCAATAAATTTATTTATTTATATAATCAACTGCAATTTTATAACTTTTATAAAAGTTATGAAAAATAATTAAATAAATTAATTTTGTGTTTTTTGTTTGTATTCATTTCCCATCATTACAATTTGTGGTTAAAAACAATCCCATAAAGTACTTAAAAAAAAAAAATTGTAATAAAAACAGTTGGGGATTTGTCGCCGACTTCCATTAGCCATAAGCAGAATTTATATTCTTGTTGTCATTTCGTTCGCACTTTGCATTTATCAGTTTAACACCAAATTAATGACATTAGTATTAAGTCCTGTGACATATGAATGACTTTTGTTTCATACGCATTGTTCATTTGTATAATGCGTCTGGCTAGAAAAAATGTGAGTCGAAATTCCCAGGGGAGTCTATGCGGCGACAAGAGGACAAGGAACGAGCTCCCTTTAAGCTCGTCATGCAAAAAACAAAGGAATGTAAGCAAATACTAGCCACCCACGGGCACACCCGCCCCTCCTCATTGCAAAGACCTTTGCTAAAGGTCACAGACATTTCAAGCGTCTCATTGTTGTTTAATTTTTTGTTTATTTCGCTCTCAAGTCTCGAGCTCACATGCATGCGACTGCACCTATATAGAAGTGTGTGGAGAGGTCGGGGGCAAGGACGCACTACAGAGCCTGTTAGGACTCGTCAGGGCTCGTTGGAGTTCGCCAGACGATGCCTTTTGACGTCGCTCACAAATCTCATTCACATTCACATGCACACTCACATTCATAATCACATAATTGTCACATTTCTGCCAATGGGCGGAGTTACTCGTATTCACAGTGTGCTGAAATAAAAATGGCCTCCACTCGGCAGCTGCTGTGTCGTTGCTTATATTTGCATAACATTGCCGGAGCTTCTACATGTTCCATTCATAAATTATTATGAACATTTTGTGCTGTATTCGGCGTTCTGTACTATGCTCCTGGGCCGGACAAGGAACAACCGCAGGTTGGCAGCTACCAATAAAACTCTCACCTGCTGCTAAATACCTGTCTTGCCTTGCATTCGACTCCTGTATGAGGCAGGCTGTCTAGCTGGCTAGCTGGCTGGTAAGTTAGCAGCAGTACAACAAGTTAATTATGGATGCATGCAGCTCGCAGACGCAGGCGGCGGCTGACATAAATTCTGCGGGCTTCTGCGGGGACCCCCAACGTCATTTAATGAGTGTGCAAATATTGGCTGCACTCTATGCGTGTGAGTGTATATGTGTATATGTGTGTGTGCACGGTTTGAAGTTTCAGAGGTAAATGTTGTGTAACTATTTGAGCAAGAAACATTCTTGAGCTTGTTGTTGAAGTTATCGGTTAGACTTGGTTAAAACTATTTTTCAAAATAAATTGCAAGGGCTATAACTCAATATGGAAACTCTTAAGTGCTGAATTCTAAGCACTTGACTTGACTTGAGTTTGTTTTCCCAATTTGGAATAAATTTCATTGAAGCATGTTACTCACTTAATATTAAGCATGTATATCTAGTTTTTGGTTAAAAAAATGATTCCTTTATTTTTCTTAATATACTTATCATCTCAACAAAAATTGTAGTGAGGAGCACTCAGTTCAAAATACATGGTTGCATTTTTAAAGACATGCTTCTCAACTAACTTTCAAGGAGTTCTGTTGTTCTGTCATTATTAAGTGAGGCGGTTGTTAAAGTCAGGAAAACGGAACACACTTACGTCAAGTCTTTCGTGTTAATACAAAGACAATCATTTCATTTTCCTTCGTCATCATCTTAATTCATTGGAAATAGCATCCACGTGTCTGTACATCCGCCCTGTCGACAAACCAGTTGCTGCCGGTTCAGTGAAGTGAAAGTGTTGAATGGTTGTTGGCTGGATGTTGAATATTTGTTGTTGGCCCTCGAAGCTTTGTGGGCTGCCACGGTTAGTGGGCAGAGGTTTTGCAAGGCCAGCGCAAGGCAAGCATTTCATTAGGCAGCAAATAAATTTCCTATTTTCAACCGAAAACTTTAAAATGCTGCCATTTTAGTATTTTTTTTTATATGGGCATTTAAAATATATGCCAATTATATAGAAATTGTGCAATAGAAAACTAAATTTGCAATAGTGAACTACAGTATTATTTAAAATTTCAATTGTATATAAGAGCATGTATATATTTTGTTTCACTTATTAAAGGTGTATTTACGCAACTGACGGGTTGACAAGCTAGAGAGTGTTCTCAGAGTGATTTCAGCACATTTCAAGTATTTTACTGGTACCTCTATTTATTCAAAATGTTTTCAGCTGTAGACGTGAAACAATGCAGATGCACTAGATATTAGTGTAATTACAAGAAAATCAGTTACAGTAAACGCCATGAGAATCAAAAGCAAGGAAAAACAATTCAAAAGGAGTTGAATGTGGCGCATTGCACTTGTTCGCATTTTGCACTTACAACTACAAAAAACTTGTGAGTGTTTGTCATGTGCCAACACTTTTGAAAGCGCAGCAAAGTAAGCTACGCTTTTTGATCGGCCCCTTTGTTTCTTATGCATATGTGTGCGTGTCTGTGCCTGTGTGTCGTTTGTGTGTGTGTGTGTGTATATGTATTTGGGTGTATGTGTGCATGTGACTAATTTGCGCATAATTAAATATAAATTGTATACGGCAACTGTTTGTTTTTGCCATGTTCCGCAGAGTTGCTGGCAACAAGCAATGGGCGTAAATATATTTAACAAATTGCAGGGCGACCCGCGTTACGTATTCGCCATGTATGCCATGATTGCACTCGCTGCCTGAGCTTTGCCAGCTGACAAACAACTAAGGAGGAGTGAACGGGAAAAAATGGTGTGCAGCCGAGAGAGATTGTGAAAGCAATTGCAACTGTTTTGGCAACAGTACAAAGAAAAAGTAATTATTTACGCTCTTCAGCAGACGACGGCGGCGACAACAACTTCCTCTCTTGTTATTCTAGCTGTTATTGTTGTTGTTGTCAGCGTTGGCGTCGCGTCAACAGCAATTTATTTGAGTGTGAAAAAGATGAATTAATTTTACAGCATTGTGCAGTACAATTAAAAATTATTTGCTCTCCTCTGCTCTGCCCACACAGTCCAGTCCAGCCCAGCGCAATGCCAGACCAAAGCTTAATTGCTGCAAAGTTGTTGTGGCTTAGCGAGGTCCTTGTATCACAGGATTGCCTATGCTTCTAGCGATTCTACTGTCGCTGTAACTGCTGCTTCTGCTGATGCTGCCGTTGCTGCTGTTGCTGCTGTTGCCCTGCAGCAATTTATGTTTGCCAACTGGCCCGAAGGGCTGTTTCGGACTCCACTTGGAGGCATGGTTTTCGGTTTCTGTATTTTGTATTTTTATTTCACTTCTTTGCTGCTGCTGTTGCTGCCGCTGTGCCCTCATCTTCTATTGTTGGCTTTTGTTTGTGGTTGATGATGAGAAAAGTTTTTGCCTGCTGGCAGCTGAAGTGTTGGCGACGTTGACGACGACGGCGACGATGTCGGCATGTTTTATGCAATTTCTTATAACTTTACTTTTGGTGTAGATTTGTGCGTTCAAAAACAAAACAAAAAAAAAAAAACACCAAAAACCAACTCACTTTTGTGGCGAGCAAGGGACCGAAAGAGCGTGTGAATTATTATGTACATTTGAAATGTGTGCACCAGGCCAACAATAACAACAACAAAAACAACAACAACAGCAATAACCGTGGTAATACCAACAATAGCGAGAACAAGTAAAAGCAATGCCGTAAATTTGTTGTGCTGGCAAGTGTGCAGAAAAGGGGTACAGCAGCGAGCAGCTGGAGGCATGCCTGGGAATTAAACAAAGTGAATCCTCAAATAAAAACTATGACCTCCTCGCCATGCTGAAAACTTTTTTGGTAGGCGTTCACCGAGACATTTGTCATTTGAAACCCACAGCAGTGGAGGCTGGACGGTACATTACTTAATTAAAGTAAATGTGTTTGGGGACATAAGAAGTTGTAATTAGTTAGGCGTTGCCAGAATGTTTATTAGACATTGAGCTGAAGTTGTAAGAGGGGACTGGACTTTGATTCAAATCACATTAAAGCACACACAATTATCGTGATTATAGAAGACCGTTACACTTGAGCAGTTAATTGATGAATTATATCAAAGGATATTTCAAAATTGTTCAGCCATTTATAATGTAAGTAGTTCGTGACAAGCATATGGATTGGTTCTTAATAATTAGTCACTAATCAACAATCAGTTTTATAAATGCGAAATATATAATATAAATATTATATAGACAATAACTATTTACGATTATGATTTAAAGTTAGTTTAAATCGTTTTCTTATATTATACTTAACAATAAATAAGTAAATTTAGATATTCACTTAGTTCGACTTAGTTTAATTTAAGTAATTCATAATTATATATTTTACATTTGTCATAAATAGCTTAGCTTAATCATCATAATTATTATATATAGTTGATAATTATATGGGAACAACTAAGTACTTCAGGAGTTGATTGTCCACGCGGTGGTTCATTGGTTCATTAACTTCATTCTCACTGTTTCCTTAATGCCTGCATAATGTCGACTTCTCTGTTTTTGGCAAGGGATGGTGGAGCGACTTCATAAGAAATGCTACACACTTCCGCTTCCAGGGTAGGGCTTGGCAGAGATGCTGGATTGCTGCTCGTCAGCGAGCACATAATTGTTGTTGTCTGGCGTGCTTTTGTTTGCCAGCTTATACTCGTAGATTAAATTGTGTATCAGGAGAAACTAACGTTCAAATGCGGAGCTACGAATTTGATCTGGTTAGGTCGAAAAGCGACTGCTCTACAGTCTGTGTTCTGCCTTGGGTCTGTGTTCATTACAGCAGCGGCTACACTGTGACGAGTGACAAGTTATTTATTTCATTTCACTGAGCGACATTATTTTTATCCATTTCCTCTTGCTTTAGCTGTGTTTCTTTAATTTTTTAATTTTTGTGCTTGTTGTGCTCAAGTTGACTTCCTTTGCACTTTGGAAACAAGTTTTGAAATCCAGAATTTAACAACGGAAAATTACATTTAGTACCGGACTTGCTACGTGGCGACGTCAGCATCACGAGAGGAAAAGCGACGGCGGGACGTAAGGAGCTGACCGGCCCAGGATGGTCCAAGAAAACATGAATAAATGAAGTGCGCTAACTTTGCCGGCCCCAAACAAAGGCAAACTAAATGCGGATGTAAATGCTGCGACGGTCCAGTTGCACTAGGCAGAAGTTTGGCCAGGCTCAAAACGTGCGAGAGGGTTGCAAACACACAAAAAGAAAATAAAGAAACCAGCGAAAGAGAAACAGAAAGAGAACGAGAACGAGAGTGCGATAGGGTAAGAATGAGTAACTTCAATTCGCTTCCATTTCCGATGAGCGCTGATTGAGCTCTTTAATAATGCATTTCAGTCGCGTGCACGAGGCGTTAATTGAAAGGCAAGCAAATGAGTTGAACTCTGACAGAAACACGGACACACAACAAGCCACAAAACACACAAGCACACACACACACATCGAAAATCTGGCAGCCACAATGAGAGATTGTTGCGCTGAATAGTTTTGAAAACTACTTTAAATTAATGAATGAACCGTGACATATTAAACACGTTTAACTGACAGCATAAAAACATCGCGCAACCAAGAGCAAAAACTGTTAAGCATGTGTGTGAAAGCTTCAATTGTGTGTGTATATATATATGTGTGTGTGTGTGTGTGTGTGTGTGTGTATGCGTATGTGTGTGTTTGCAGCTGTGCTGTGGAGACTCACATTGAGCGCATTAAAAAATTACAGCATTGTAAAACATGAAAATGTTATCATTATAAAGTAGACAAAGGGCACAACGACGCATTGACTAAAGTCAAGGGAGCCAAAGGCTTTGTGGGCGGATCGGGGCGGTGCGGTGTGGAGGACTCCCAATTCGTTGGTAGGGTTTTCATGAATTAGCACAAATTCTGTTATGCCAGACAATTTACTTCGTAGCACAATGAAGTTGTTAATGTGTATGTGGCACATAAATGCTGCGAATATTATTTTTATATATCAAGTCCAAAGTTGGAGACGCACAACGCATAAAATTGTATGTGTGATATGTACATACTGGCAGCCATACAGCACACACACACAAAAAAGTGTCAAGTCATTAAGTTTATATTATTCATAATATTTATATACACACCCATATATATATATAGTTAAAGTACAAATAGGCGAAACCGACATGAATGCTGTTGCCCAACCACATGTTAACATTCCACTCCACAATATTGTTGTGTGAATGGGCCCAATGTGAAATTTATGCAGGGCAGCACAAAGAAAAATAAAAATTCAAACGGCGTAGGCTGATTAATGTGACTTTTAAATGATTTGTGACATTGTTTTAAGTATTTTTTGGCTATTAACTTATGTGTAAGTTGATTTTATTAAAAAAGATATAATTCACCTATCAAGCCACGTTATTATAATGGAAATATAGAAATCGTCTTGCTCATAATAAATGTCATAAGTAATATAATTTAATAGTAGTGCAACAGAGTCCTTCAATTACGTCATATTCTTGATCAATCTAATAATAAATTAATGAATAAATATAAAGTGAGAAACACACTTACCTTTTTAAATAAAGGTTCAATAATTTGGCAAGTGATGGATAAGTCAACTAGATTAATAATTTGTTGTATTTTTCAATTAAGATTGTGAAAAGTGAAGATTGCTTCATTGTTGCAGCCAATTTCCAAGCGGGTCACACAAATACACACACACACACACACAGACACACACTCATTAACATTATGCACACTGAATATCTTGGGCGCTTGCGTGTGTTTGTGCGAACCAGCACGTCAAGCTAAACGTTATTTCACACGCCTCTTGTTTTAAAGCACCAACAGAGTCCTCCGCATATATATCTCTCTCTCTCTTTAAGTTAAGCACTTTTCCACTTGCCATCACCCACCTTTCACTCCTCCAATATAGTTGTAGCGAGAGTCTTGCATTGCCTTTGGCAGCTGCTTGTTGCTGCCTCTGCTGCTGCTGTTGCTTTTGCTGTGCTAAGCAAAACAAATGAGTTAAAGGGTTTTTACTTGCTGTGTGTTGGCAGCTAACTGGTTACGCCCCTGTGGCCCACAACTAACTCATCGTGCATGGTCTGGTGGACAGGATGGCAGCCCAGCAACCCCCTTGCCACAGTTTGCCAAGTTCCCCCAATCCTTTGCTTTCTGTGCCTTTGGCTTGGGTAACGGCAACTCGCATAATGTGCCTCAACATAATGTGCACATTAGTGTTCACACATTTATAGACGTGTGTCTATGTGTCTGTGAGACTGTCCTTGAATGTGTGTGCATGTGCGTCTGTATATGTGTGGTGTATGTGTGTGTGCTTATGTGAGTTGCATGTTTATGGGCTTCTCCTTGCGAACGTAAAGAGAAGCAGCAGCAGTGAAAAAAAAATCACATACAAAATATGTGGCAGAGAATCATGCCACATGTGCAACGACAGCAACAGCAATAAGAACAACAACGCAAGCAGCAGCTTTCACAGCATCCGCAGCATTTGTGAGCTAATGACATTATAAACATGGAAACTCCATTAATATTTTTTTTCCTGATTATGATGTTGTTTGCTGTTGCTACTTTTTATGCTGTTGCTGTTACTACATAGCTGCTTCTACTTATTTTTTATTTTTTGTTAGCTCGACTGTTGCTTGGCAGTTTGGTAACAGAATTGTACTCTTTTTCAGAACCATATGAATAGGCTAGCAGTAGGCGACAACCAAGCAATGTCCCTGAACCAAGCGACGAATGTCATTTCTCTCACTTTACTCCACCATTTGCTTTTCATAATTTATTTGATTTATTTTGCACGCACAGCACGCGGATTCTGGCAGGTGGCGACTTTGGAGACGACTGCCAACGATTTCTACACCTTGGCCGCCTTGCCAATGTGGCTCTAAAAGTATTTTGATGCTTGACAATTTTTTCAAATTAAAAAGCACAAGTTTTTTTTTTGCTTTTACCCGAGACAAGTCGTGAGCTGCTTAACTCATATTTTGTATTTCGTAGGGTTTTTTTTAACTGCTGACATGGTAAGGAATGCTCCATATATGCTTTGAACAGTGTTTAATGCGTGTTAAAAGAAATATGATTAAAAAGAAATATTGGATGCAGTTGACAAGTTTTTACGTTTTATATTTTATGAATACCACAATAGTAATAGTTGTAATTGTATATACAAATATAAAAAGCAGATGGAGTGAGGCACAGGTGAAATAATAATAATATGTATAAGGCATATAATACTTGATATGAGGATCAACTCAGCTTGTAGCTAATTATCAAAGTGTGTTTTGTAATCTTTTTAGTATCTTTACTAACTAAAATTCATAGTGCAAGGAATGTTATGGTATTGCAAATAGAGTATATAACAGTCATAAACTTCCAACAGTAACGAGCTGTAAAGTTTTACCAATTCAATCAAATTATTATATCGCTTAAATGAAAAATGTTTTTTTAAGACGAAGACAACTTCTCCCTCCTAATGACATTTATATTA
Organism: Drosophila setosimentum; assembly: GCA_035043505.1. NCBI lineage: Eukaryota > Metazoa > Arthropoda > Insecta > Diptera > Drosophilidae > Drosophila > Drosophila setosimentum. Next base: position 7,552,690 of record JAWNMY010000001.1, read on the forward strand.
CCTATTCATTTCAATGCTGCAACATAACCACTAACTTGACAGTAACTATCGAGTCAGGCCATTGAGTATTTTATGGAAAAGAAATCGTTAGAATTAATAGTCTTTATGGTACTCCTGGAAGCGTAGTTTGCCATTGCACATGGCTCGATTATATAGTCCAACCCAAAAGTTAGCCAACGGGCAGGCAGGCAGAAATGCATCTAAATTTGTGAAGTGCATTTCATTTTACTCCTATTTGGCTGATGTTTTTGGGGTGTACATGAATTGGATTCGGGTTTTGGCTGGCGGTCGCTTTCAGCTCTAATCTCCAGTTAGTGGCTTTGTAATGTGTCTGGGAGTTGGGCCAAAAAGGAAAGACCGGCGGCCTATTGATATTTGAGTTGAAAGGCATCAGACGTTTGTTGCTTTGGTGAAATCAATGAGTTTTTGGGTGATGCAGGCCGCTCGAAAACTTCATTGGCGTTTTCATTACATTTTCATTGCATTTCCGCAGATTTGCACACACAAAGAGCGAGTGTGCCGGGAGGACTGGAGGACAACCAAAAGTAGGTAGCGCACCCCTCGAATGGGTTCCAAATGCACAAGGCAATAAGTTGCACTCCATTACGCGGTTTTTTTTTAATATAAAAAAGAAGACGGAGATGCAGAGCAATTGAGATACAGTTGGGGTTTGCTTAGAGTATTCTGCAGTATTTTCTCAAGGGAAATGGCAATTTACTGTTCTGTAAAGGCATCTGGCATTGTTGTTGTTTTGGTTTTGTGCGTTGTCGATAATAGAAATTGAGTGTTGCATTTGCTTTGATTTGCTTTTGGCTTGTTCGCATTTCGCATTTGGTATTTTCTCTCTTTCTCTCTCCCTATCTCTCTCTCTCCCTGTGTGTGTGTATTTTTATTTCTCATTGTGCTCTGCTCCTGTTGCAAATCTTTTGTTTGCCTTGCTTGGCTTGACTTGGCTTGGCTTGGCTTGGATTGGCTTGGCTTGGCTTGTGGCTGTTAGCGGCTTATGCGGCTTGGCCTCGCCCCGTCTTGCCTCGCCTAGCTCTATGGCAATGTTTGAGAAATGTTATAGCGGCTTGGAGATTTGTGGTTTGTGTTATTGCTGCTGCCACCGACTGCCGAATGCCGAGTGCCTGGCAGAGTGCTGCGTGTGCAGCTTTTGTCAATTTACTTGGCTGCAATTTGGCATTTGCCAAAGCCATATTAAGCATACGCACTGTTGCCACACCACAAAATGCAGCAATTTGAACAGTAACAAATTGAATTTTTAGTTGAATACCTTTGTATACATATCGAAAACTGTGTGGGAACCCAGCAACAGATTTGTTTAGATGTTTTAACATTTACATATATTTTTTTTATTTTGTTTTCAATCAAGTTGTACCTTTTTCGGATATAATTTGTAAATATTATTATTACAATTCTTTTTGACATATACATTCAATGAGTAATCAATTATTATTTTTTAAATGCAGCCCAAATACTGAAACTTGTATGTTAATCCAAGTTGTTGCAGCAGCTACGACGATGCCCTTAATAATGAAGACGCATTGACGCAATGCCACAACCATTAAAACACTAGTTAATGCTGTTGTTGTAATTGTTATTGTTGTTGTTGTTCTTGTTATTGTAGTTGACGTTGCTGTTGATATTGCAGAATGTGTGCGTGCGGTCAGGAAGTGGTAGTTGCAGCAGTTGCTCCAATAATTGTTATCGCTGCAGCAAGTTGCAGTTATGTCTTGGCTTTGGTTTCTGTGTTGCGCTCACAGCTCCCAAAATGCACAGCAATTTGTTTCGCATTGGCTTTTCGCTCCTAAAATCTTGATTGTGTGCGTGCTTTGAGTCACACAAGCGTATTTTGCGCTGAATTTCAATCTATTCAAAATCACTTTTCGCAGAATATTCTGAATATTATGCGAGAACCAATAAATAGTCAGCACTGCAGGATTATCTTATTTGGTAAATTGAAAATGTCGAAATAAATTTCAACAGGATAGTATTTGTACAAAACAATTAAATTCTTGAATATTTGAAAAACCTACTCTTTAAACTAAGTGTAAATAAAAAATAAGTTATAACCTGCTTTCATTAAACAAAACCTATAACTGACGCGTATTAGCAAAGTCAAAAGAAACTTCATAAAGAGGCCAAGTAACCAACTCATCTGCACCTTCAACCACACCACGTAGCAGGTCAATTGAGCTTTTCCTTTTCCCACACTCCCCTTTTTCTGGACAGCATGCCGCTTCTTTATATATATGTGTAAGTATATATGGAATGCAGGACTAAATGCTGGACAACACAATTCATATTGTGCCATGTCCCGCTGCTTGCTGCTGTCAGCCTTTGCACAATACCGTGCTGCTTCCACCCACAAAATGTTTTTATTTTTGGTCATCCTATTTTGTATGTGTATGTGTGGAACATTTTCTTTTTTTTTTTGCCCGCCTTTCTGGCTTTGCCCATTTTTGACCTGCTATAGTAGCTGCTTGAGCTGTGGTTTGCTTTGGTTTGCTGCCGTTTTGGTTTTATGGCGCGTTTTTTTTTTTGGTATTTATATATTTTTTTAACGTTTATATTTTTCTGTTTTTCATTTTTATATATATTTACAGAGCTTATCTTTGACCACACGTATGTTGGCAGAGCAAAATTGTTTTTGAAATTGAAAAATTGCAATACAAGCTGAGCTCTGGGGTCAGCCATAGAGTCGATGTAATACAAAATAATGCGACTACCCTAAACCGTTTCACTAACCACCCACCCCTCCCGCTTTGTCACACTTTCGGTATCTTTCTCTCAGTTACGGCATTTTTCTTTTAGTTTTTGCCTTGCGTCCATTTTTCGTGGCAGCATTCGCTTTTATTTTCTTTGTTTAGCATTTTCATTTTTCTGGAAGCGAGCACTTATTTTTTTTTCAGCTTTAGAGTATAGTTTAGTATGGCATATATGCTAGACATATGTGAAATATGCAGTTCGTGGTTGGTCGGTCGTTCCCCAGCTTGCCAGAATGCTTTGTGTGCAGCTGTGGCTCTTTCAAGGATGCTGCAGGTGCTCAAAAAGCTGAGGTTGGCTGCCTCTCATACCAGCAAGTTATGCACATTTTTAAATTATATATACACATCTTCATATTCATTTCATTGTATATATATAGAAGTATAAAAAATAATAGCTACTCGCTCAACACCAAAGTGTCATTAGCTACTTAATGGAAGCCGCACCTATTATAATAATGCACAACAGATATGTGGTTGTGATTGTCGCCAACTATGTGGTAAGTTGTTTTTATTTCTGTTAATTGTTTCTTTGCACCTAGTTATTATATATTTTCTTATATTTTTCTTAAATTCTTTTTATATATTGCTATAATTATTATAGTGTTGACATAATATATGATTTATTAAAATTATAAAATTTTTGCATTATATTTATTTTGAATATACTTTTAATTTGTTGTTGATGCTAATTACCTTATACTGTTGGCAAAGTATTTAATAAAAATATATAAGAATATATTTGGTAATTCTTATCGAAGTTACATAAAAAAAAATTGTTTTTTCCAGCATATAATGTATATTCACATATTGCATAGTAATAAAATGTTAACCGGAGCTGACAGGCATTTTAATTCGTAAAAAGCTTAACATTACAGTTATAATAATATCGAAAAACTGTCGAGTGGCTAAAAGCAAAAAGCAGCTTAAAACTAGTGTTATATTGAAACGCTTATTATCACATTTGGTTTGTCTGTGGATATTAAATGCTTTTTTACAACATTTTTTTTTTAATTCAATCCCTTATAATGTTTACGCAATCCCTTTTAATGCGCACAATTAATTTCGTTATGCTTTGTCGCCTTTGAAATGTCACTGGTTATCTCGCAAACGCAAACGCACTCACACACACAAACACACACGCCAACACACGGGAATTGACATGCAGATATATACGGTGAATGTAGTAATTTGCTGAAATTCAGGGGATTAGAAAATAATGCCAAATCCGGTCGATGTCCGCCTCGTGCATTCATTGTATAATTATGGGCGTTTCGCATTTTAGGTTTCCCGACGTTGCAATTTGACTTTAATGCGCAAACGTAATTAAAATTATTTTAACTTAAACACACACGCTCGCACGCATTACAGGCACAATGTGAAGGGTGCACAGATGCATTGACATAGCATTAGAAATTATTTTTAGCTATCGTCGGCGAAAAACCGTCAACAAATTGTCAACGTTTGTGTTCATTTGTTTATTTTATTTTTACTTGGTTTTTCGCATAAATCGCTGTGAATTTTCATGTTTACACAGAAAGCCCAAATGCGTGTGGTTTTCCAATATTTTATTCAGGCTGTGCGAATATATGTTAGTATCCATGTGTCTGTGCATTGGCATTTGTACGTGATGCGATTAGCGCGACTTAAATCAGCATTACAATTCCAACGATTACAAAAACGTGTTTAGCACAGATAAATAGATATTTCGAAAATGATAATTAATTTTGTGCCGCATTCCCAATAGCCAATTATGTGCTAACACCAGGTTTCGGATAACATTTAGCTGGAAATAATTTACTCAAAATATGATATTTTAATGTTTGGGTACTCTTAAAATTTAGTTGATACAAGGGCTGAGACAAATCTATGTGAATATATGTATGTAAACTACAGGGGAAGCCTTTCCAACTGTTAGCGACTTAGCCAGATGCTTAGTTTTAAATACTGAATTATAATAAAATATGTTTATATTGAGTAAATTAACGGTAATTGGTAATTCATTTTGAATTTCCTATATCTCTTCCTGTCGAATTGTTTTAATTGTTTTTAGTTGAAATTATTTGATTTTTGATTGTAATCAATTTTCGGTCTGAAAAATGGTAATTAAAAAACCATTTAGGTGTGATTAATTTAATTAAAATTTAATACAAGTAAGAGTGCTGTAGTCGAGTGAACTAGACTACGATATACCCTGAACCCAGTTAGGAAGCGCCCTCTGCCGACAAATACGTGAAACACGCAATACACATAAAAACATATTGACGCTCGCGTCGATTATCATGCCATCTCATTCTCACACATACGCTCGTATATTTATGCATACAGAAAATGCTTGCTTCTCAAAATGAGAATATATTTTCGACTATAACTTGGGGGTTTTTTATCCGGTCTTGACGAAATTTGGGCAGTTGATCAACAATATGCATATGCATATTATGTATTAATTAGAAGATTCTGCCTATAAAATTGTGGCATTTATTGCTGTCGGAAATTTAATTTATCGATATTTGATAAGCGGAGGCAGTTATCGATAAAATAACGCAAACTTGATCTGCGCCTGGTATACGAGAACCTATATTCCAAATTTGAAGTCTCTAGCTCTTACAGTCTCTGAGATCTGCGTGTTCATGCAGACGGACGGACGGACAGACGGACATGGCTATATCGCCTCGACTGTTGATTCTGATCAAGAATATATATACTTTGTGTCGTCGAAGATGCTTCCTTCTGCCTCTTACATACATTTGCACAAAACCATTATACCCTTTTTACCCATTTTTAATGGGTTCATGATATAATAATCATTCTCACGTATATTTCACATATGTAAGAATCTTGGGCATTCATAATCAAAATATTAGGTAGGCTTTTGAAAACTCAATGATTGTCGGCGAGTCGTTGTTGTTGTGCAAATGAATGCGTATAATTGCGCGCCACATTCGAATGGGGTGAAAATGCAACAGTTTCTTGTTGTTCGAAAAGCAACAGTAAAGCGAATCGAAAGCGATGCGCCCAGCTGTGGCATATCATGGTCTTTGCGAGAGGACATAGAGTGCCAACTATAAATGTGCATGGCAGTTGAAACAATATAAACGTCGTCAACGCAAGACATCCGCTTGCGGTGCACACTGCGTCACATATCCTGGCTCGTCCATAGCCTGACCGGACCTTGTCTCGTCTGGGATTAACCCAGCATGGCGACTTGTACTCGTATTGAGCATCTGATAGTCAGGGCGTGGTGACCAATTAACGCATTGCAATGCATCCACTTGCAGCATAATGTGCACACTCATCTCGGTCTCTCTACCACTGCAGACGCGTGTGTGTGCCATCTATCCGAATTGATGTCTGCGTGCTTGTGTTTATGTGTGATGCCACGCATTGTATGTTTTCACAAGAGAATGCAATTTAAATTTCATTAAAATTGATTGAATTCATGGAACGCAGCTACCACGCTTCGTGTCAATGTGTGTTCCTGTGTGTGTGTGTGTGTGTGAGTTTGTGATGTATGTGCCTTCATGCGTGGTGCATGTTTGTTTTGTGCACCGTTAAGTGGGCAACCGGCTTTAAAGGTTGCTTATACACAGACATCTCCGTGTGAAAATTTCACCTGCGCACCGGGGCAATAAATTATACGCAGAAATATAACCTGTAATAAGTAGCTTTCTCCAGACAAGCATATGCATTAATAAATTCCATAGCTTAAATACTTTCTGTTTTCAATTTACAATTGGTTTTTAGCTAATGGTATGTATATACATATGTACATACATACATTACATGGTTAATGTATTGCAGAAAAGCAATGAGAAAAAAAATCAACTGCAATAAATATTAACGGTTTTCGAATAAATTTACTACTTAAAATCTTTTGGTAATTTTTTTTTTTTTCAGTTTCCCCAATTAATTTGCAGGCATTCGCCTGGATTATGGGATTTGGTGGCGGAGGGTTTGAGCAGGACGATGCTGTAGAGCCAATAAGCATATGACATTTATTCGCTGCTATTCGTTGTGGGCTTGTGTGAGTTTTTGATTTTGTTGCAGCAGCATGCGGCAATTAATGCGTATTAATGAATTATTAATTTCATTGTGGGATTGCCGTGGCGCCCAAAAGTATGCAATTAAATTCTATTTGTTAATTTATGGCGGCCACCAAATATGCATTGATTATGCAAATGGAATTGAGGCCCTATAAATGTGAATGGTGCTCGATGCCAGCCGTGCGGGAAATTTGCAATTCAGCATGTCACTCCAGTCTTCACCAGGCCTTAATCAGCCCATAGCAGCACACAGACAAACAATCACGCACACATACACATTCTCTCACATACGTAGTTGATTAATATTTTGTTGCACGCTTTTTGGACATTCCGTTAATTGTTAATTGCACCTTTGATGTTTGCCCGACGCCTGAGCTGCATTTCGTTGTCTCAATAGCAAAAGTGACATTCCATTTAATTAATTACAATTAGAGATAATCTTGCTTTTAACTACATTGAATGGCCTTTGTTGCAAAGCAGCACTTAGCTATCAAAGACAATTAATCCTAATGAAAACATAGTCCATCTTCTGACATTTCGATAACAGTTACAGAAAACACGGCGACTATAAGCACTCTCTTAAAAATGTAATTGCAGGTCATAGTAATGAAAAATGTTAATTTTAATATGGTAAGTTATATGAATAGAAAATATAAAATATATATACACAATCGATTGGCTAATGGATGCTGACATTTGCAAATTTCCACCATTGCCAGGTAGCTTACTATATTTTAAGCTACATAATAAAAATAATAATAATGCAACAATTTTCACAAACACATTAAAATACATTAGGATATAGAGGCAAGTACCAGACAACGCCTCTACAGCTCTTCCCGCCAGTTAAGACATTAGCTTTTAACGCTGTTGAGTAATATTTCGCTACAAAAAGGAAAAAGTGCAAGACGGAAAGTTTAACAGGAGTCGTTTCTTCGCAGTGGTTATAAGCTGACACTCTAAAGTGCAACATCGATAACTTCTAGCCAGGAGTTGTGCAGCTCCTTTTGTCGTCAGCGTGGCAGCCATAAAACTCAGCAACGACCACATGGGCCAGCTAAAAGTTTTTGGGTGCTAAAACATTTGTAGGTGTAACCAGCGTGTCCGCTGCTGCTTCTTCTTCTTCTTCTTATACTTATTCTTCCGCTGCTGTGGTGCTATATATCTGTGCATCTCTTATTCACATCCCCACATTGAAATTGTAAATTCGTTGCTGTTGTTATTCGAGCAAACGAAAAACGAGCAGAAAAATCAACAAACATAAGGCAAAGTGTGGATTTGTTTTTGTTGTTGATGTTTTTTTTCTATCCTTTTTTCTTCTTGTTTTTGTCTCATTGTTTGTTTAGCAAAACTGTTACTTGTTTTTTCAGACAACCATTTGCTTATTTTGGGCTGGATATACACCTACACGCACACCCATGGACATATTGGATATAAGGTAAGAAAGTACAATAGAAGAATAATATAGCATACATAGCTCACACTCCCTACTACACACACTCTCTCTCTCCCGCTCTTTCTCTCTGTCTCCCTCTCTCTCTGTCTCTGTCTCTGTCTCTGTCTCTTTCTCATTCTTTCTCTAGCTTGCCCTATCCATATATTTGTCTGGATAATGGCAACAGCGCGAGATGCCGGCTCGTTGCACAAAATTTATGCCATCCGTATTTGTTTATACAAATTTAATGAATACACATATTGAGATCGTGCATGTTTCTCAGATACCTGACCTTCTCCCTGACTCCCCCCCATCTCTCTCCCCCACTCGTTCACTCTCTGAGTCCCTCTCCGTCCCTCTGTGAGTGCCTGCGTATTTTGGAATTGTATTGTAATCGTACTCCTATTCGTTCTTTAGTCGTTTGCATATTTTACAATTTTGAGAAGTATATTGCTGCTGGGCATTTTATTGAAAATTTGTTGTATCGATCCTGTTGTTTTTATTGTAGTTGTTGTCTCTTGTGGGTGTAGCTTTGAAATTAAGACTATAAAAATTATTGCAGTTAGCTGAGCTGCAAATATTTATAGCAATATTTATTTTATTATACTGCACATTCATTACGGTTCAATATTTATTTATTGCACATATTATAATTAAGATTTATTTCATTTTAAATTTTCTTATGAATTCCAATAAAAAAATTGTATATAAAATTTTATAATTAGCAAAATATATAATGCGTGAATAGTTGGCACCAAAAAAAACCCCGAAAAGTATTTGCAGTAGTTTTAGTTAGTGTAAATACATGGCCCGGCCGCACATTCTTTTGTTAATTTTCTGAACACGTTTTGTGGGGTGAAGGGAGAAGAACCGAAAATTGTAGCAAGAAAAACAAATGAAAAGTCGTTGTAAAAAATTGTCTAGTAACTAAGAGCATAGTTTGTTTATGTTAAATGTGCGTCGCAGCTGAGTGTGTGTGTGTGAGCTAGGGTGTGTGAGTGTGTGTGTGTATTTGTGCATGGTGTCACAAAACTTTAGCTAAGCTTAACGCGTGTCCTTGCGCCATCATCGTGCGCAGTACGCAGTTCTTGGTGTTGTTGCCTGTTTTTGTTGCTTTAAACAAAGACTGCAGGCGAAGCGAGTTTTGACAGACAGCCAACAGTGAGCTGCGAATTGCGCCCAGCGAGCCGCAAGCTGCAAGTTGCAAGTTGCAAGTTGCTGCTAGCTGCTAGCTGAAACTTTACGTTTTGCTTAAGTGACGACGTGCGACAAGGGGCAGTCAGCTTTTGCAACTTTTTTTTACTCTTCTTTTCTTTTTGGCCAACTGTTGTTGCTGCCTGGACTTTTAATATTTCAGGAAGCCAGTCAACCAGGCAGCCAGCCCGGCTATCAGCGAGTGAATCCGCCCCAACTAACTGCTAACAACAACAGTGGCAGCAACAGCAGAATACACACACGTGCCACAAAAAATTGTTGTTTTTGTTTTGTGGCACTGGAAACTCTTGCTACACCTTGTGCATCGATGGATTGGCAGTCTCGATGAGCCAACAAGCAGTCTGCTTCTGCTTTTTTTTATACCCATTAAAAATGGGTAAAAAGGTATAATGGTTTTGTGCAAATGTATGTAAGAGGCAGAAGGAAGCATCTCCGACCCCACAACGTATATATATTCTTGATCAGGATCAACAGTCGAGGCGATATAGCCATGTCCGTCTGTCCGTCCGTCCGTCTGCATGAACACGCAGATCTCAGAGACTGTAAGAGCTAGAGAATCAAGTTTGGAATATAGGTTCTCGTATACCAGGCGCAGATCAAGTATGCGTTATTTTATCGATAACTGCCTCCGTTTATCAAATATCGATAAATTAAATTTCCGACAGCAATAAATGCCACAATTTTCTAATTAATACATAATATGCATATGCATATTGTTGATCAACTGCCCAAATTTCGTCAAGATCGGATAAGAAACACTCAAGTTATAATCCAAAATATATTCTCATATTGATCTCATTTCTATCAGCAGCCGCAAGCATTTTCTGAATGCATAAATATGCGAGCGCATGTGTGAGAAAGGGATGGCATGAGCCCCGTTACTTACGATTGCGTGTTTCACGTGTTAGTGTAAATCTTTTTAAAGGGGAATTTGCCAATAATAATAGAATATATTTAATAACTGGGTTCAGGGTATATAGTAGTCGAGATCACTCGACTACAGCACTCTTACTTGTTTATTATGAAAATATTTAATAATTGAAATCAACAATTAAATAACTTAAAGCCACTCTGTTCCACATAGAATAAAATAATAAAATTAAGGTATAATTTTAGGAAGCACTTGTGTATCTTTACTTGGATCGCAATTTTCGTAGCCATCGTACTCCAGCAGGCTTCAGCTTATTAATCTCCCGTCATTGGTTAACCGTAGAACACTTCTTAGTGTGTTTTGATTTTCTGATTCCAAAGGTATCATAGTATATTGGTTTTGTGCAATGTCCGTCATTTTTTCTGATCGTCTGTATGAACGCAGTTCTTCCGACAGCTTTGGAGATGGAGACTTGAAAATTGGCATATATACTGATTTGAGCCCGCGTCAAAGAATTGGAGGCACCACCGTCCTGCCCCTAAAAATGTAAAACTTCCTGGTAACTTCCTTCAAATATCAGCATATACGATGTCTCAGAGCTTATTTCGACCAGTGTCTAGCAGAAAATGTTAAGTGCTATAAAGTTTTAACAAGGAAACAACTGCAAAGTGTTAAAATGCCAATTTGTTTCATGTTATACCACGTTTGAAAAAGAAAACTTAGTTTTTAATAAAATATTAATTAATTAATTAAAATTAGTTAAAAACTGAAAACAAAAATACATGTCAAAGATTATTTTGACCAGTCGTAGAAAAGTAACATATATGGCATATAAAATAAGGATATTAATACTAAGTATGATATCCTTTAGCCTTAACCACTTCCCTTAACCTATTATTCATGGAAGATACCAGCTTCCGGGTAGTTTCTGGGCTGATCTTGCTCCACTCATTCAGCAGACCACTTTTGAGATCCTGTTTGCTGGATATGCTGTGAGAGAGCCCACATATTTTCAATAACATTTAAATCTGGACTGGGACGGTGGCATTATCATGTGGGGATAGTTCCAGGTAAGCCAGGACTGTACTATTTCGGACTTATGCTTGGGTCGTGGTAGAACCGGAAAGTACGTCGGATTCCTAGCTTCTCGGCACTTTGGAGTAAATTTTCCTTAAATATATTGAGGAACACATTCTTTTCCATTGTCGTTCCAATAAACACCAAATTTCCCACAACGGCTGCTGAGATAGATGCCCAAGTGGGTTTTGGTCAACGTCATTCAAGTCCCTTTATTTATTTCATCCTGCACCTTTGGAGCCGATAGCTTAGGACCCGAGATGCCTGATATAACTAAACTAACTACGAAAGATTGGTCTACTTATACCAAAAATATTCAACCTGACGTACAAAATCTGGGTTGTATGGCACTCAGGTGTCCATAATGCAATTAGTCGAAATAAGTTTTGACCATAAATTGAAATACTTTTTTACATAACCGGACCTGGCAGATGGGGAAACCCCAGTAAATTGGGGTCATTTATTAATATATGTATCTGCCATCGGTCTTTGGAATTTTTTAAAAATTATGTATAATCAGTTTATGGCAGGCAATTAAAATATTTGCTAGACACTGGTCGAAATAAGGTTTGAAACACTGTACACACGTTTCCAGAACACACCCACATTGTTTCTTTATAAGTACCAATCCTAATATGAACTTTGTACCATTTCTATTAGCCTAATGCACAACTGATTACGATTTGCACAATCAAATTAATTTTACATTTTTATCTATTAAAACATTTGATACATAAAAAAAATAAGAAATAAATAAAATCCGAAATTTACTTTGTAGATTGTGATAGAGAAAACAAATTTGAAATTGATTTGTCCACGAAAATGGAAACATCTTACACTTTATTTTTAGTATTTCAGCAATTTGTTGAGCTTTGCTCGAAAATATCGGCAGACAAAAGAAAAGAAAATGCTTCCGCTGTGCTGACCAAAGAACAACCCTTCACACTCGAACACACACACGCACATCAGCACACCTCCTCTCTGCGTAGGTGTCCGTAAGTTGATTATTTGCTACAAGTAAATAACTTTCAATGGCTGCTTAATAATTAAATTATAACTTTTAAAGGAGCACATGTCTGGAGTACTTTGAGGCTGCCGGAATTTTGGTTATGTGCCAAAAAGTATTGGAATTAGGGGTTGGTTTTTTTGGATGGGATGGGAGCGTGGTCAGCTTAATGTACTGGCCAGTTTTGTTTGATGTGCTGCGGTTGCCATATGAAGTTTGATTAATTAATGAAAATAGGGTTCTTGTTGAAAAGCAGCCAAAGTAAGACAAAACAGAAACTACACATAAAATCAAACTAAGCCTAGTAGGATTGGGATTTGTAAGAGGTGTGCACTGCTAAGGTATAAGAATCAATGCATTAGCACATCATAAATAATCCAAAAGCATTTCGACCGTTGTTCTAATTGAGCTTGCATTAATTGAGTGTTTGATTTAATTATGGAGCATTTAAATGCCTTGCTGCGCTGTTGCATCATTAAGCGTTGATTACGCGAGCTGATTAATTAGTTACCAGCCACAAACCCACAAGCACACACATACACAGCAAATCATGCATGTGCACGTGCCTCCAATGATAATGCAGTAAAAGTGCGTATGATTATGTAATTGTCAGTTTGGTGCTCAACTGGGCATATGCAAGTAGCTCACAAGAATGCGCGAGTTGAGCATGCTGGACTTGCAGATACCCTGCAGTCATTTTCTTATATTAATATGCTGTGCGGGTGCAGATATTGAGAGTTCTAATTTAGTCTGTAAACCAAATATTAGAGCTCTAGCAAAGTCTCATCATATAAAATTAAATAAATTTATTGTAGATCATATTAATATTATACATATTCATACATATATAAAAGTGAATTTTTAGTTCTGCTACAGGCCAGACATTCATTTAAATTCATTTACCAAGTACACGGCTTTAATTTTTGTATGTACTCCTTAGCAATATCACCGCATTACGGGGTAGATAACAGCATGCTTTGAGCGCTCAAATGCAATTTGTATGGCAAAGAGCCAGTGAATTGAGCCAAACTTTTAATGGCAACTTGTTTAACAGCGCTTAGCCTTTAACTTTCTGAGCCCGTCAGCCGGACAGTTTGTCAGACTGTCGGCTTGTCAGTCTGTCAGACGTTCAGTTTATCACTCTCAGTGGTGCGTCAGGCGATGGCCACAAAAACCGCCGCCTCATGATTTAAATTTAATGTAACTTTTGCTCCACAGCCAAACGTTCGCTTGCAACAGCAACAACCACTGCAACAACAAAAAATTTGCAAGAGCAACAGCAACAGCTAACGTAAAAGCTTTAAAGTCATGTGCAACAGCCGCGCCACTTCCGGCGGTACTTGATCTGGAGTCGGGTCTCAGGACTCCAGGAGTCATGACTTTTGCCAGCTATTTGGTCACTGCACTTAGTGCACTTCCCTTGCTCACACCGTTAACAGCATCAGTAACAGGTTGCACGACTTGCAGATATCCTGCAGATTTTGCAATAATTTGTCTGATTAATGTTATAAATAAGAGCCCGTTAAGATGGCTTTACTGCAGTATTCGAATAATTCTTTATTCAGTTTATGTGGAAGTTATAAAAAAATTTTTACATTCAAAATGACTGAGTAAAGAGAATTTGTCTTATATATTTAAATGATGTAATCAGTTTTGAGATAATTGTTAGAAAATCTTTATATTAATTTATGCTGTGAAAGTTGCGTGCCTGGATTTAAAATAAACTAACCAATGTTAAATATAAGGGAGCCCTCGAATTACGCATTTTAGGAAAGTTGCTGTTTGAGGCACCCAAAATTAATCGGATTCTAACTCTCATAATATACGAGATTTACACAGAAATCGAACTTATTGAAGTCGACCTAACTGGGTAAGCTATAGATGGGAGTTTTTAACTTTACTAAATTCATAAGATTATATCGATGGGATAGGAAAAGTTATATACCCGCTTGGAATAGGTTTACAGGGTAAAACAACTCTCGCATTGCTGGTGTTTCAGTTGAGTTGCGGGCAAATGGTGATAAAAGAGATCGGTAAGCGATGGGGATGGAGAGAGGGGGTGGGGGGCTGAGTTTGAGTACTGCTGCTGATGAGCCTTGCCCACTCCGCGCTTTGCTTTGTGCTTGGGCTGATGAAATGCCATGCTTAGCGGTTAAGCGTTGAGATTTTGCAGCAGCTGAAGCCATAGACTCAACACTCGCCACACAACTGCACCATACACACATTCATGTGTGTGTGTGTTCCATTTGGAATTTAGGTTAGTTTGAGTTAATGTTCAAACACCGCTATTTTTGGGTGCAAAGTTTGCCAAGTTGAGAGCAAATAGTTTAGTGTTGAAAATTAACTTTATAACGCACTGCCAGCTGCAAGTGGCGTTGATTTTGGTTCATTTATCATAATTTATTCAAATGCGCTTTTTATTTCCCAATACCACCAGAAACTGCAGCTGAAATGAAAAGTCACTCAAAGAAGCGTAGCAGCTGAGCTTTGCTTTGAGCGGTATAAGAGCTAAACCGTTACATAGTGCTCAAAAGTTGATATTTGAAAGAATCAACAGAATCCATATAGTTAGCATCCACATTGGATTTGCGGCGCATGTGCGATGTCGAAAACCTAAACGGGAGCGCAATTGTAGCTCGTGAAAGAACTCGGCTTCAGCTTCAGCTTCGGCAATTCGGCCCCATTCGGTTGTGTGCCTCTTGCCAGCCCAATTTCGCAATGGGCGGACAGTCGTAAGTACATAGTACGGTAGTTTTTCCTGTGTGCCCTTTTTCGCACAGCATTTCGAATAGCATAAAGAAAATCCTATTAATGAATGGGTGGCTTAGTAACTACGGCAACCAAGCGAATGCTGTGAGGCACTAAATAAATATGGGAATACGGGAAATCGAAGAGAGAGAGAGAGAGAGAGAGACAGAGAGATAGAGAGAGAGAGAAAGAGAGAGAAAGAGAGAGAGAGATTTTAAGTTAGAATTAGAAATATTATTGAGAGAAACTGGCGAACCTTAATTGTGTTATGCTTAATATTGGCAGCTATGAAACTGAAATATTTCAGTTTTCCTAGTGAATCAATTACATTTCAAAGCCACTTTGATTGTCCCTCTTTTGGCCACCTTTCTTAGGTAAGGTCGTGTTCTAGTGTTAACGCAATGTTAAGATTGGCTTTGATGTTATTTTTTGGTACAGCACAGAACATAAGTTTGTGCTTGCAGTTGCCGTGTGATTTATCCGCTCTCAATGTAAGCAGCAGCTACGAGAGAGCGTACTAAGAGAGAGATAGAGAGAGAGAGAGAGAGAGAGAGAGAGAGAGAGAGAGAGAGAGAGAGAGAGAGAGAGAAGGAGATTTGTGTGATGTGAAATGGGTTCCACAAGTGAACGTGGTGGATTCAGCTCGAAGTGTGCAAAGGGCGAATTAAGTTTAAATTAAGGTAGGTCACAGCTAGGAATGCCAATATTATTACAGATATAACACTAATTAAAATAAGCCTAAAAGTCAAATAAAACAACTACAGATATTGTATTTAATTTAATTACAGATGAAAGTATTTTAAATGTAACTTTCTTAAAATCGTTGTAAAAACTTTACAACTCTGATTTGAAATATTTACAGCTTGGTTTTTTGAGTTAAGTCTAATGCAAGCTTGTCTGCTCTCTTTCTATATCTCTTTCTTATATGATGTCTCGATTTGTATGATTTGATTGATCACTTTCCACCCGCCACTTTCAATTGTCACTCAAAGTTGTCAGTGGAGCTTGCGTTCCACAAACAGCGTTCACGGTGCACCCACCAACAACTCCAAGGAACGAAATCACAGAATACTGCTAACAACGCTTGTCCACTCATTATTGAAAGCTTCGTCAAGTTGCAGCAGAGTGAAGCGTGGCACACTTCCAATCGTCCTCCCAACTCAAACCTACCCTGTCTTACTCTCTTTGCCCGCTCCCACTCCCACACACTGCACACGATGCGAAATATTGTGTGGTCGTTTCGTCGGTCTTTCGAAGTTGGGCGCGAACCGAAGTCGAAATGGTCGTCGTGTGGGGCGATGCCAAAGCCAAAGCCGCATCGTTCCGTTCCGTTCCGTTCGAAATGCCCGAATGGCAATGAATGAAAGACGCTTTAGTACTGAAAAGGTCGTGGATTTGTGTAGTTGTCGTGTACGCGCTGCTGCGTCTGTCGTGCCGTGTTTAACCGCTCACTAATGCACCAAAGCACCAAAGCACCAAAAGCACACACAGAGACCAGCGTCAAAAACTGTCGTCGCGTCTGTTTTTACCGTTTTAAGCGATCATCGTTTACCGCTCAAACGTTGTATGTGTGTGTGCAAAAATCTGTTAATCGAGTGCGCTAAGTCAGTGTTGCAAAATCATTAGTAAGCTCAGTGATTAATTGTTGCAAGTGTGTCTGTGTGTGTGCCTGTTTGTGTGTGCGAGTGTGTGTGTGCTTGTGTGTGTGACAAGCAAGTTGCACGTGCTAAAGCAAAACATTCTTTGGCTCACAGCTTACACTTTTTCTCACTGTGTGTTGTTGTTATGCAAATTGGGCAACAACAATAACTGGCTCTACGTGTGTGCGAGTGTGTGTGTCGAAGTGTGTGTGTGTGTGTGTTTGTGTGTGTGTGTGTAGGGCTCGCCCACAATGCATAAATCAAAATACACATTATTGAGTCATAAATAAAGTTCGCATCGCTCGCGCTTCGCTACTTTAAATAAGGCCAAAGGCAACTCTCTCCTCATACAAAACCGCCAACCCCAGCTCCACCACGCCCCCACCCACCAACTCAACGCACACACGCACCACCCGCGCGCTCTCTTTCTCTTTTACTCTGTGGCAGCCGCCAAATACTGTTTGCCATATTTTTTGCTCAATTGTTTCTCCCAACGCCCACACCGCAAACACCCAACCCGATTGCCTCGCATCGCCTGCCCAATTGATGATGCGTGCGTCTCGTTTGTTGCATAAAACTTGCTCAATGCTTACACGCCCTCAAAAGCAACAGAAACAGCAAAAGCAACAACAGCAACAGCAACAGCGACAAGAGCAACAGCAGCAGCAACAACAGCAGCAGAAGTAGCAGTCGCAGCATCAGCACCAAGCATAACAACAACAACGACAAGCGTCCCTCGGGCTGGTTTTATTACAAAGGCCGTAAAAGCGTCCAAAAACAAAACAATACAAAAAATAAACAAAAACCAAATAAAACAAAAATATATAAATATAAAAATAAAGCGAAAAACCAAAAAGTAAGCGGAGTAAGCAGAGCAGAGAAAGGATACAACGCGTCCTGTGTAAGTGCATGCATACAATATATATACTGTGTATATTTTTAGCTACTTAAGTATTCAGAATTTTCCTGGCTTCACATTATCGACAGCCTTCCCAATAAGTATGGCGAAGTATGCTAAAGTGAAACACGCTATAAGAGATTAGCTTTAAATTGAGTGTTGAACAACGCCAACGAGTATAGAGTCTGTGTTAAATGCTGCGTTTTATTTGATTCATTTTAAGTGAGATGATTTTTCAGAGTGCTTTTTAACTACGACTTTTGTGGAAGCGCTTTAAGTACTGAATTAGGAAAGCAAGAGTTTGACTTTAAAATAAATCGGACTATTTTAAGGGTATGTTTCTTAGTATGTTTTTAGCGCTTTCCAGGTTCATTAGTTTATACATCTTAAATTATTGCGGGAACAGTTATTGTATAAATTAAAAACTTAATTATTTGAAGTTAGGTTATTATTAGATACTTTACATTTTTAATATATTCTTGATACCAATCTAAATGTATTCTACATAAGCGTTTTTGCGTATCTCTGTTATATGATAACCTCTCTCACTTGTATGACCCCTGTAAAATATTTATAACACTCAAAAATATTATGCCAACAATTTGAAAGAGCATAATAAATATTTTAAGGAAGATTTTAAGGATCCGCTTAAAAATGCCCATAATTGGAATGCATGGTAAGAAGAAAGCCCATTCGTTATTATCATCAGATAAGGTCTCGTCATCTAAACCCTTTGCTTTTGATCATCTACAATACGAGCAAGTGGTTGTGTGTGTGGGTTTCTGTGTCACTCAGTCAGTGAATCTAGTCAAACGTGCAAATTCCAATAGCTTTTCTTCTTATTTTTGCATGAAGTGCGTGAATCGTGACTTTGTCTCTGTTTGACTGTTTGTCTGCATGTCGCCAGCGTCTGTACCCAAAAAAGTAAGCCATGAAAATCATATTAAAATGCTGTCTGTGCATAACCTACTTTTTATTTATATTTCTTCTACATGAAAGTTGTGCTCTGCGAGTTGGATGTTGCGCTCTATACTTGTTCATATGTGTATATATTGTTGCTATTTCACTTTTGCTGAGCACACATTCACACACACACAAATGCATACGTGCTGTGGTGTTTGCATTGCTGCAGGCGCTTGCCAAATGCTCTTTGTGTTCGTCGCCATTGTCAACATTGCTGAGGATATTTCTGCATTTTTTCGTCTCAGTCAGCGCAACGCGGCTTGGCAGGACGCCAGCGTCCGAGCGCTAGGACATGCAGGCATGCACAGGATACGCAGGGTCGTCTCTGATTTCGCCGCTTAAATTATTAAAATAACGGCAGCTTAAGAACGCCAAAACTTGCACATAAATCACATAACTGGCCAAACGAAACCTGGCGTATCCGCAACTTTAACACAATGCTGGCCAGGATGGAATAGAGAGCAGCAGGGAGAATTTGAGTTGAGGCTTAAACTTTGCACACAAGTGGACCGAGGCGGGTGCCCACAACTTGAGAGCAAGTTTAATGCAGCATGTAAATATTGTCGTGGCATACGAAAACTTTCACTTGCTCTCTCCCAGCTATTGTTGACAAGCCTCGAGGACAGCTCAAGTGGAATGTGTAGAAAGGAGGATTTATGTCGCATTTTGAACACAACGCTAACGACAATGGCGATACGCGTGCTGACCGAAACTAAAAGTTTTACAATTAATTTAAATATCTGATGAGCATCATAATCGATAGCCAAATAAAGCGACTCCAATAACAAACTCGTGCTGAATGCTACTTGGCCACATGGCTGCTGAAATGCTTAGCTGCTAATGCTGCTTAGCGGACTTACCCGCAAAACCAGACCAAACAGCGCAATTGTGAATGCCTTAAGAGTCAATTGCTCGTCTCGACTATCACATTACAACATCCAATTAATCCTAAAGGGCAGAAGAGAGACATGGTAGAGTTACCTAATATAGAGTGATTAACTGGAAAATACCCTGTACACAGGGTGAAAACCCTCATAGAAAGAAATTTTAGATAATTAGCAGCTATTATTTTTCATATCTTTTGTTTGTAAAACATTTTGATAAAAATTTTGAGGTTTAGAAAAATTGGACTTGCAGAGATGTGAAAAATATGTCAAGTAAACATATGTATATATATTACATATGCTGGTAGACTTTTTAAATTCAATTTTTTAATGAATCTGAATTTGGAATTTTTGAAAATGTTAAAAATAATATAAGCTTGTTCTGCGATAGCAGAAAATAAATGGAAAATGTCTATATTTGCGATACTATGTTATACCCTTTATTTGCCCCTTTCGAAAATATTCAGGGAATGAAAATATATAAAATGCGTCTGAATTCGAAATGTTCGAAAACCAAAATAAATTACTATAGAAAAAATAAATTACATATATATATATATAACAATACCCTGTTAACCACTTTGAAAACGTGCAGGGTATAAGCAGAAAGAAATCAAGAAAAACGAATACACAGATAACGGCAAACAGCAACAGAAATCAAAGTGGCAGATATAAGCAAATAATCCATCAAGTGGCATTAACTTGAAACAATAAATTTCACACAACTGGCGTGTGCTGTTGCCGCTTTTATGTGCCGTGCTCTGCACGTGGGCCTCGGAAAAAGAGTGGGTGTGGAAATTGGCTTACTCGCTCGCTACCTGGCTGGCTGGCAAGCCTCCTACAATCTTCTTCGAACCTCAACCAGGCGGCACTTGAAGTGCTTGGCTAATCAGGTTTCAAATGCCTAAACACAAACTCACACACACACATACGAACTGTGTCTGCCGACATGTTTAGATGGTGAGAGGGGTGGGGAGAAGGGTTTGGGGGATATGCGTAAGGGTAATCAATGCTGCTTGCATTGAGGGTCGCAATCTGCGCTTTCATTGTAGTTTGGATTATAATGAAAATTAGCCGCGTTGTTGGCTTCTCTGACGGCACTTTTTATTTGCAGCATTTGCTTTCAGTCTAGACAGTTTGCATGTCCTTTATATTCAACTGAGCGAATTTTTTTTGTGTGTAGGCAGCTCGAGTTTACGTTCGGTAAAAGTTTGCATTGACTCTTGTACTTAGCGCTTAAGCGGTGAAGCAGCACGAGGCAAAGTCAAAAAGAAAAGTTGTTATTCATAAAATGAGACATTTTTTATTTTGTATAGAAGTTAAAGATTCAGAGTGCTTAACGCTGATTGAGTATCAATGCATTTTAATTTAATTATTTCACTGATGAAGGCTGGAAAATGTGGTAAACTCTTTCATTTATTGTGGCATCATTTATATAATAATCTATAATTTTGGCTCACAAACTGAGTTCCATTTAAACTACGCTGCAAATTAGTTGATACAAAACCGTAGACGTAACTACTAAGATATGGAAAACGTATATATTTTCAGTTTTGCTAATAAACCAGCACATTTAGGCAATTCTCGGTATTTGGGATTTTTGCATCGGATTCGGTTGCTGTTATTTTCGAAATTCTATTGGTCTTCTCGATCTCGAATTGCTGTGCGTCAATTTCACATTGATAACGACAAATAGCTTGTCATTGCCTTAATTTGGCAAAAATGGTTATCCGAGTTTACTGCGAGCAGCCGGTTCGATGGTAATTCGAATTCTTATGTTGCTTGCCAATCAACAATCAGTTTTGGCAAATTAACGAGCTTCGCCTGCCCAATCCTTAATAACAATAACAATAACAACTATAAAAGAACAGCGAATAAAAACAAATTGAAAATAATAAGAGTGCAAAATGCCGACAGGAGCAGTTAAACCATAATAGCAGTAACAGCATCTGTAAAATGTGAGCTCATTCAGATACCCTCGACCCAAATCTGCGCCCAGCAACAACAACAACAAATATCCAACAAATGCAGCAGCAAAATACCAAAACCATTGCCAGCAGCAACGGCATCAAACTCTTTGGAAAGTTTCAGCCCAAGTTTGCTAACCAACTCCACTGGTCAACCGCACTTACAGTGGACCTCACTTGTAATGGGATATATCAGATGAGCAGTTTTAATTCAATGTTAAATATTCTTACGGAGTATCCATAAGAAACATTTTAATATTGAAAACAGCTTAACAATTCAAATAATAATATCATATAAAACTTGACATCTTCTCTAGTAAAGTTCAGTTAGTAACTCTAAATTATGCATTTTTCATATTTATTTAATTTGTATTTATTTTTTGCCGATTTCTCGGTTAAACATTTTTATGCATCTTTACATTATATTTTTATTTCAACAATATTCTAGCATATCTTGCTCATCCTATACACATATCAATTATGTTGGGTATCTCTGCGCTCAACACCTTTTTAAGCAAACAAAAATATATATATAGAATATTCAACGCTTTAGTGAGCTTTACCTTATATTTTGGGTATGCTGCTCCGATTTCTTTCAGTTTTCTATTTGTGTTTCCTCGCTTCTCTCTGTGTTTACCGTTGGCATTGTGGGCGGATAATAGCCTGAAATTAAATCATCAAGCGAGTGGGTAACTTAGATAATAGCCATTGCTTATATTTGACCATAATGCAAAAAGGAGGGTAGAATATTACTTTAATCGTGTATATATGAAGCAGTTGCCGCTATTGCTGCTGCACCAGCTACTGCAACTTCATTTATTTTCCCTTTACTATTTTTATTAATGCCGCTCTACTTATTTATTTCCGTTTCCGCTGCATTTTTTTTGTTGAGCATTTGCTAAATCCATTCGCTCACTTTTTGCCAGTTTGGCAGAGCTTTTAATGTCACCTGATTCTTATTTTGGCCGTTTTTATTTGTGCTTGGGATATTCTTTTAATATTGGTGACATAGACTGGCTATATTTTCCCCTGATGTGCATTTGATTGCTTAGATTTGAGGCTTTCTATTTAATTTGCTGTTTGCTCGCATGTAAATGATATTTGTGCTGGCTGCCAGTCAGTTGTTGTTTGACACCTGTCGCCATATACTAATAATAACAATTAACAAATCGAATCTGAAGTACGCACAAATGTTGTGTGCTGTACGTTGAATGTGTTATGGTTAACCCACTGTCTCAACCCTTAGCCTCATTGATTAATGACTCGGACTCTGGATGAAATCGCTACTTAATCTAATTGTTTGTATGCCTATTTAGTTGACGAGGAGTGTGTTTGACTATCCTTTGCAAATGCATTCGTACATATTATTCGTGTAATTGTAGTTTATGTGTGATTAGTATACATTTCTTCCAAATTGCCTTATGAGCCGTCATCAATTATTCAATAAATTGGCCGTGAACCGCACTATTACACAAGTCCTGGCTGATTGCTGCTGTTGCTTATGCGCCTAGAGACCTAATTTGATTTTTTTGACACCGCGACGGTCAATAAGTCGTCTGCACTTATTTAATTGATTAAAAGCTGATCTTGGCTATTTCATTTTCTATTAGGCAAAATTGGTATTTCAACTGATAGATTAACCATAGCTGTGGCTAAAAGCAAATCCAATTAATAAACCAATATAATGGCTACTAAAATCGATTATATTTTGAACTAATCCAATGTGCAGCAATAAATATATAACACGGCTTTATAAAACAATCAAGCATTATAGTATTAAGAACTCAAATCGATTATTTAAAATAATTATTAAAAAAATATATATTCTATGCTATGTGCGTGTACTTATAATTGATTTAACCACGCTCTGGTCAAGTTAAGCAATTTAGAATTGATTGCCAAATGATTCCCATAAAAAACAAAGTAATATAATTTTTGATTTGAAAATAACTTTAAATGAGAATATAAAAGTGCCATTCAATTATCTAAAAAGCAGATTCGAAACGCTATGAAAATTAATGTGACATCTTTGACATGGTGGGTAAACACAAATATGAAAATCAAAGGCGTAACAGCAACAACAACCATCAAGACATATGCCAGTGGAGTTGATAAAGTAACTGCCTATTTATGCCTTTGTATCTGTGTGCGTGTCTGTGCCTGTGTGTGTGTTTGTGTTTGTGTTTGTGTGTGCTTGTGGCATCTGTGTGTCATATGAAGAAAGCCTAGCAAACATTTGGTAGGTAAACAAATATAGACTCTTTTATGTGGGCAGTAGAATATAACGGGAAGTGGCGTGACAGTCGCTTAACTCTTTAATCAGCATTGCTTTATATTCTGCTTTCTCTTTCTGTTTCCCATTTGCGTTTTCAGCCACCAATTTTCAAGGCATATGCGCATATTTTCTCATACATTTTTTTTTCTTTCTTTTTGGTAATTTTTGTTGTTAAAATTTTGAGCAATAGTCACGCAAACTTCTGCGTCTCAAGTATGTGTGTGTGTGTGTGTGTGAGAATGTAAGTTTGCGAGTGTATTAGTTCAGTTGTGTGTTTGTTTGTCACGCATAAAACGCTGACAGCAAGGCAAACAGATGGCTATTAAAAGCAAACACACGTAAAAAACTAAAAACGGGTCGAGCCTAAAAGTGTGCAGCAGCAAAGTCGTGCAAGGACACACACATCAACACTGGCCTGAGTGTGCGTGTGTGCAAAAATAAAAAGAAAAGGATTTACGCAAAGCAAACAGCAAAAGCCACAAATGATAATCAGCATTGCATAAGTCTCATCATGATGGTGATGACGTGTACAAAGCGAGGAACACACTCGAAAGAATTTGAGTTCTTTGGGTTACTGAAGATTAAATACGCTTGTGATACGAAATAGATAAGTCCTGAGAGTAAAGTTGAGCTTATATTTATATATTTATATTTTGTGACTTGCGCACTTATATCTGCAATACAAAAAAAATGTATGCATATCAGTCAACTTTTAATCAATAGTACATAAAAAGCTTTATGAAATAAAGATACCTTTCAATAAAGCTGATTATTTGGCTAATTAGTCCTGTTTAAAATAAATAAGAATATATGTATCATAATATTTATACTACTATGTGTTGAATTGGGTAGTTCAAGTGCTTGAATGAGGAAGGGTAAACAAAAATGTTAGCAACGGCCATGGTCGGAAAAAAAAGAACGCTGGCAACAAAAACATATATTTCCTGTCTGCGCTTTAAGATTTCCTAGACAAACACACAAACGCACGCACAATGAAAGAGACATGCTGAAATTGAAAGCGCGTTGCATGTCAGCGACCTCTTGCCACGCCCTTTCCTTCCTTTCTTCAGAACGTCTGCTGAGGCTATGCTTATGTGACGAGCATACATAAAGTTTGCGCCTCATATGAAAATGAAGCGAGCACCCACATGTACTCATGTGTGTGTGTGTGTGTGCGTGCGTGTGTGTGTTTGTGTGTGTGTTCGCTGGTAAGCACATCATTTTGGCCTGCTGCTGCTTCTGGTGCCTTCTGATATTCCTTTTTATATTTTTTGCGCAATTTAGCGCGCCATCATAATGAAGTAGAAGTTGACTGTTGCCGGTATGCGAATGGCAAAAGTTGTGTTTGTGTATGCATTTTTTTATGTGTGTATTACTGTGTGTGTAACATATAAATATATTTATATGCACATACATATATATATATATATATATGTGTTTGCGTATATATTTTAAATTATTATCCCAACCATTTGGCTGCCTTACAGCTTTGTGTACAGCTTTAGACAGTCGTTAAACCTTTTTGCAACATATTTTCCACATGTTCTTTTTTATAATTTTTGTTATTGTTCAGCCTTCAACTATTTTTAGTTGAGTGGCTTTTACTTTGGCCATAATTAACAGTTAATAAGTTGTCTAGACAGCCATAACTTATAGATGTAAATTTACGGTCCAAGCACTCAAAAAATTTAACAAGCGTACTTTTTGGGGAGCTTTGCATTAAAAAACGAACTAGAGTTTATTTTTACGTTCGACGATGAAGCTAAGAGCTTCTAGCAGATTTGCCATATAAATAATGTTAATACTTAGTATATATTATACTATTTATATACATACATATGTGTATATAATTTGGTTGCTCAGGCAACTTTCAATGTTGCATATAAATAAAGTCATTTGGCCACTAATACCAATGAATAGCGTATATAAATGAATATTGTATATATATAAGAAAAAACTGATGCCCGAAAACTTAGCGGAAACTTTCACACAGATTTCCTACTGTGCTGCCAAAAATCGAAGCGTAATCAAAGGGCCCAAATACAAACAAATGCTTAAGCCGCAACTAAGTAAGTTGTGTATGTATGAGTATATGTGTGTGTTAGTGTGTGTGTGTGTGTGCGTATATGTGTTCCTGTAGCGCGTGTGCGACGTAACCGGAAACGATAGTCAGTTACGTGACTTTTATATTTTCTACGCATTTTTGCAGGGGCCTAAACCGAAAACCAAACCAGCCAAAAATTCATTTCAAAGGATTTACATGAACGTAGAACGTAGAACGTAGAGTGACACAAAAAGAGAGAGAGAGAGAGAGAGAAAGAGAGATAGGAAGCGAGGTGGGAACGAGAAACAGCTGTGACATGCTCGTTAAGGGAGTCGACCTTATCAAACGCCTGCCTGACGGCTTTGTCAATGGCTGCAGCAGAAGGTCAAGATTGAGC
The DNA here is from genome assembly GCA_035043505.1 of Drosophila setosimentum. NCBI lineage: Eukaryota > Metazoa > Arthropoda > Insecta > Diptera > Drosophilidae > Drosophila > Drosophila setosimentum. Next base: position 7,578,921 of record JAWNMY010000001.1, read on the forward strand.
GCCTACAACGCATGCATAGACACGGTGCTAAGCGCAATGGTATCCAATTATTCGATTAATTAAAAAATTTGTACGCCCAGCTGGCAACTCAATTAGTCCAAATTGGCGTGTCATTAATGTCAATTGGCTGTGGCAGGGGGTAAGAGCTGTGTAGCGGCAAATGACAATGAATAGGCGAACTGGCGAAATGGCAAACAACAAAATTAGCGCATGACTTTCACGCGTAAAATTGAAAATCATTGCAGCAACACCTGCCACTTGAGGCAAGCAGCTTTGTCACCGCACACTTACACACACACATACACACTAAAACATACAAAGGCATTACGTGATTTTCGTTTATGATTTCTGCTTACTGCTTAAGCACTTCCGTTTCCGCCGCAATGAGCACACCAGGCCGCCGCCATTTTGACTGCATAACACACACACATACCACACACACATACACACACACACATACATACAGAGAAATTCTCGCATACACTCATGCAGTCAAATGAGGTGCCCTTGTCTTTGCCATAAAGATGAATATTTATGCTACACATTTAGGAGACATAAACATGGTGATATATAAGTATTATATATGTATGCATGGACATGGTTTGCACTTGTAGTTTTCTTTCAGTACGAGTATGTGTGTGAGAGTGTGTGCGTACCTGTTTTATACCGTTGGCATGCATCAAATCGCATCGATTCTTGTGTATGTGTGGCATGTGATGCAAAAATACTACATTTTGTACAGCAGCTTCTCAGGGGCTTTAGCACATAGCTCAGCGCCATTTGTCATGGACACCAGCAGCAGCAACATCAGCAGCAGTTGAGGGTATGGTGATTTATCATATTTACTTGAGATATAAACACATACAGCGATATAGAAATAGAGTTCGCGGAGCAGGTGGGGATTTGTGATGGTGAAAGGGGGGAGGGAGTAATGAGAGGTGTACAGGTGCAAGATTTCAGACTTCTAACACTATTTGTTGTCGAGCATTGTTTTTTTGACAGCTTCTAGAAATAAGTTCGAGCAGGCAGTAGCAACCTTTCTAGCTGGACACTCGAAATATATGGGTATATATATATATTCGATAGGTGAGCTGTGTGAGCTAAGTTTTTAGGAAGTACTGATAAAAGCAGTAAAACTCGTTGCTGCTTGTTAGCTTTTTGCATATGAACATAGCCCACAAATACATATTGTCAGCTAGCCGAGTACCCTTTATTGCTTGTGTGTCTGTACTTAAAGTGCCTAATTATTGAAAAGGCATACAATTTTATTGTTGCTGATTTAACATATTTTTAACATTTTTGGGATACTATTAATATTCCATTGAATAATTTATGAATATTTAAAAACCTCAGGATTGTTATTTTATTAATACATTTTTTATGATTTTAAATTTTATGAGAGCTCTTACAGATAATACAAACTAAATAGAACTAAAGTTATTAGCTCAACAGCAATAGGAGTGCTGTGTACATAGCTCAGTTCTACAGACTTACTTGCATATGTGTAAATTAATATTTCATCTAAATTATGAATTTACCCATTCGGCACACAAAATGCATCCGAAGATTTTATCTATAAAACACTCACATTTAATTGAAAATGACTTACCAAAATTATTGCTTTGCATCTAAAGTATATATGCATAGTCCAAATGCTTTTAGCTCAGCGCTCTCTGAGTAACCAGTAATAATCGTTAGCCGCACACACGCACTTTCACACATTCACACACATACACACACACGCATACACACAGATAAAGACAAACCAAAGCCAGCTGAACTCATAAGCCACAAAATGAAATGGCCATTATTTTTGCATTTAGATTTCCTAATGAAATGCAATTTTAAAATTGATTTAATATCTTAGCTAAGACTATAAATTCATACGCGCTCAGAAATATATACACACACACACACGCAAACATAGACTGATGCATTGACATTATTAAAAAACCGAAATCAAATCTCATAAATTATTTATGAATCATATTAGATGGCCTCGGGGCTAACGCGGAGGCTTCGTCTCATGCTGCTGCTCTTGTTGTTCTTTCTGCTTCAGCTTCTGCCTAATTTTCAAACGAAAAGCGCACATCAAACGCTTAATTGAGCACACAAAATGGCGGCGAGTACATGGAATCATTTCCTGCAACGCTATTGCCTACAGCTATTTAGAAGAGCAGTATGCGCAAGAAAGAAATTTAATACGCTTACACCGAACTGTTTTTATCTTTTATGATTTTCGTAAAATGCTTCCAAAACTAGGCAAAATATTATCGAATTTCTTTAAAGCATATTATAGATTGTATAGATTATTGCACATTATTTTTACAGTTAAAAAGAAGGAAATTAAATTTGCTAACTGTTGTTAACTCTTACAATATAAACAGATTACAAAGATTATTTATTGTTAAAGATTTTGTTAGATTATAATACTTAATTTGCGTTTTTAAATCAATATTAAATTGCTGAAAAACTTATCAAAACACCAATTGAAAACTTTTAATTAATTTAAAGGGGATAACGAATTGTTTTTTTTAATAAACTTTAAACTAATATTATATTAAGCGGTATGAGGGTGTATAAAAATCGAATGTATCATAAATCATACAAAGCAGAAATGGATCATAGAACATAAATAAAAAATTAAAAAAAGGCAAGTTAAGAAAACACATAAATAAGTGACTGTAATCAATGGATGGTGCGAGTATAAGCTTCAATGCCACTCTATAGTTGATTGGATTATGTGTGTCTGTGTGTGTCTGTGTGTGTCTGTGTGTGTGTGTGTGTGTGTGTGTGTGTGTTTGTGCGTATGAAATAATATAGACGATTAAGCGCTTTACGTCGCACAGACGACACACACATACATACACACACAGCCACACATCAAGTAGGAGCTGTGCTCGGCAATGTGTTTGCATATTGAGCGCTTAAAACGATTTGTGGCCTTTAATGTTCCTGCGTGGCGCTACATAAGTAAACGGTAAATGTAACTGTAATGCTCTTGTATAAGTACAGACATTGCATGTGTGCGTGTATGCGTGTATGCGTGTGTGTGTGTGTGTGTGTCGGAGTGTGTGTAATTTGATCGTCAGGCATGCTAAAATGGCAAACGCTTTACAATTCCCCGCGTGCTCGCCACTGCTTATTTATTTATTTTCTCCTTGAGTGTTGACTGAGTGTGAGTGTGTGTGTTGTTGTGTGTTGCTTTATGTGTTTTGAGGTGTGCTTTAATCGAATCAATAATTCAATTTTCGGCATAATTTTGATTGATTCATTCTCATTGCAGTTGGGGCGAGACAGCTGTGGCGTATGCGCAATGCGTCAAAAGTAACACACATTTATATATATATATATATATATATAATATATATCGTGTGACACATTTTTGTATTGTGCTGTTGTCGATTTGAATCATTTTCTAAAACCGCAAACACAACAACAACCAAAAAAGTGAATTTGTTTGCTTAATGTGATCGATGTTGTTGTGGTTTTTTGCTGTCACAAAAAATGCTTTTTGTGCGACTCAGGCGCTTCTTAGAGCGAGTCGTCAGCAGAAGCAGAAGCATCAGCAGCAACAGCAGCTACATCAAAGCACATTAGCTTGTGTGGGCGCACAAATTGGTTAGGCAGGCACTTTACACACCAGCACACAAACACACCCATTCACACATTGAATACACCTGCATGCATATCAGCATCTAAATCTGCCGTGTGCTCCATTTTTGCGCTATGGCAGAAACAAAAGCTGACGAATACAACAGCCCTAAACTGGGCTAACGTTGAGTGTCAAACAAAAAGCAAAGGCAGAGCCAAAAGCAAAAGCTCCAAATACACCTCCCCCGAAAAGGCAACTTGTCGCTGCGGGGCATTGCAAAAGCTGACATATGCATATGGCAGAGGGATGAGGATGGTGGGGTGAGAGTAAGGATGCGCTGTGTTAGATAGCGCCTGATATGTCACGCTGTTTTTGATGGCGGCACTTTTTTGTCTATGCCCAATCAAGGTTGAAGTCCTTACAACTCCAGGCCGAGCAGCCTATGCTGCTGCCACTGCTGCTGCTATCATGTACAACATTTGTCCGGCGGCCATTTTGGCAGCTTTGACATATGACAAAAGCAACAAATTGCGACATTTTTGTAAGTGTGTGAGTGGCGAGTGTTAAGCCCATTAGTCAGGGGCGCAACATGCTTAATTGCAGGTACCAAGAAATACATAGTTTCAAATTTAAAGCCAAATCGCTGCCCGGGCAACCAGCTTTGGAGCCAAGTGCCCTGCAAATTAATTATAATTTAAAGAAAAAACTTTTGATGGTTTACTTACATAATTGCAAAATCAATGAAATCAAAACCAATTTTCCTATGAACTAATTACACTAATTACACAAGTTTCTGACTGGGCAGCACAGATTGTTGCTGCTAATGAATATATATATATTATCTGTCAAAAATCAGATATATAAGAACACTCGGCAGAAGCATATATAAATAATGTATAATTAAAGGCTATTCGAACTTACGAACCTTTCAATCAGCCAGCTGATGCCGATGCTGAAGCAAACTGGCTGTAAAGCAAACAATTTAATATATCTGACAACAAAAGCAGCAAACAAACTGAGGTTATTTCCCCATGCTCCCTGCTGTGCGGTAAATAAAAATCGATTTTGCTTTGTCGCTGGGAGCAGTTTAAGAGTGAGGCAACAAATAAAATAAAAGACACATAACAGGCAGTGAGACAGATTGAAAGACAGAGCTAATAAAAAAGGCAGCGATAGCTAAAGATGCCAGCAACAGACTCAGTACCAACAGCAGCCAAGGACCTGCTACTGCAAAGTATCAGCACTGAGGCAGCATTAAATGTTCTTTCGCTATTTGATGTTGTGTTAAAGCTTTGCGTTCTATTTGCCAATCTCACAATCAGTAGACTGCAAATACACACACGCGCAAACGCACACATAGAAACAAACAGAAAGACTAACACTGGGACAGCCACAGTCGCTCGATCTGGCTGCAAACTGCCAAAGGGCATGGAATTTATTTATTAGCGATTGAAGATAAAACTGCGCACAAGTGTATTAACTAATTTATATTGACCGGTGGTCATACTACTATGGGCTAAATGCATGATTTTTGCTGCAGAATGCCAGTTTTTCCTTAATGAGCTTGAAAACATAATTGCAAATTATTTTGAATAGTTTGCTATACTCTGAGATCACAATCATATTAAAAACTCTACCTCATTGAATATTAAATATACCATTTATTAAACCACTTACTTATAATTTGAGACACTGGCTAATGATACCCATTGTTAAAAAGATTTAATTTTTTTAAATAACAAAATATCAAAATGATACCTGCAATTTTATTTCTTTAATTTACATTCTTGTGAATCTTGATCTATCTTTTAAATATTTATAAAAGATTGATATCAATTTTATTTTCTTAATAATATTTCAGACATTTTCCTTGCTTAATTTGGGATAACTTCTAATTTGTATAACTTGGAAAACCTTCAATTAGCTCTATAATGCATTGTCCACTGCCTGAGTTCGTTGATATATTTGAAAATTCACTCGCACTTGGCAAGTGATCTTCATATGTCAAATGAGTGTCACTGAGATTGAGGCCACAGGACTGTTTGACTGTCTGCTTCTATTTTTTTTTTGGATCAATTTGGCTGGGATGAGACTAATGATCAACTACTGCATGGAGACAAATTGACGTTTGTTGTTGCGGGATGAACTGACCCCTAACGGTCATTAGTTTGCCTTGGCATTTACATATCGATTATGTTGAGCTCTTTGTGCCATTTACTAGATGTAATTAATGATGATGGCTATTTTCATTCGATTTGCTGATGCAGCGGCCGTTTGTAAGGCCTCAAAGTAATTTAGTACAGAGTTCAGGGCATATTGAAACTGGAAAGTGTTTGTGTTAAGCACATTTTGCAGTAATACGATTTGACAACAAATAATTGCAAAGCATTATTAGACGAATTCCACAATTTAATAATAAAACCTTTCTTGCTATATGTGAAATATTTTAAACAATATTCAATTGTGTTGTGCAGAGACACATTGAAACTTGACCAACTATTGGCGTCTTCAATAATGATGGTGACGACGATGATGACGGGCAGCATGAGAGTTCTCGGCTTCAACCATCAAAAGTGGCAAAAATAAAGGTGTGCGTTGGTATTTCTCCGGGTGGGTGTGTGTGTGTGTGTGTGTGTGCATTTGGAATGAGTGCTCTGTAGAGCAATGCAATATTGAAGCCTTGAAGCGTGTGCAATGTTTCAAAGGCTTATAATCTGTTCCATGCCATTTCTGCTGCTGTTGATGCTTGTCATCGCCCAGCAACAATATTGTTGCACCTCTGAGGCTGCGGTGGAGCGAGTACAATGCGCGTGGTAGCTTGTGTGTGGACGTGGACGTGGCCTACTCCTTAGCTATTATAAATCAAAGTCAGGGCAGAAATTTTTCGGTATTTTGCCTATGTCAAATTAGTTTCGTAAATCCCAACACGAGAACGCACTTGACACAACCGTCTAAGCGTGCAGCAGCCGCAGCAACAAATTAACTTAAAAGCAAATAGCAAACAGTAAACAGCGAAATGTTATATAACTAAGCGAGTGCAAGTGAAAGAGCGACAGAGAGGGAGAGAGTAAGATATATATGGAGAAATGAGAATGAAAGCATCTTAAACAGAAGGCGGCTGCTCAACTATGTGCTTAACACCGAGTGTAATAAGCCAGCACTAACACATGTCCCAGATCTCCATCAGACCAACATACACATCCACACAGACAAACACACTCTCACACACATACACACACACACACATTTGTGTTACTGTGTCTTTTGGGAAATTAAAGCGTGTGGGGTAAAAAGTGCCAGGCTTGATGTTAATTTTCATTAAAATTATATTAACTTGTAACGTGGCTGCTGCTAGCTGCCTCTACCACAGCACGAAGGACACAAAATTCGGCAAGCAGCGTGGCCCATGCTGGCGACAAATTTTTTGGTGTCCTTGCAAGTTTGGCCGTACGTGTGGACGTGTGTACGAGTGTGTGTGTGTGTGTGTGTGCATGCGAGTGCAAATCCTGCGGGACACTTAAAATATTTAAATGCGCAAAATAATAAATTAGCAATTTTCCAAACTAAACGCCAACACAAAAACTTTGTCACTGCTCGCTTTTTTCGGCTTTAGCCAGTTAGTGGCTAGCCCGAGTACATCCTATCCAACCGTGTCTCATCCATAACCACGTCCAGGGCTGTCTGACATATTACATGACAGCACTGGGTCTGAGTGCCACAACTGGGTCAGCAGTACAATTAATCCCTGGGTAATTAGCAAATAATAAAGCCATTAGTTTAATAATAAAAGTGAACTCGCTCGAGTTCAGTTTATGTATGAAAATATGTTGCAAATAACTCTGGACTTATGCGGAGAAGCTGGATTAAGAACTAGAACAGTGGATGTATATTTCAAAATTTGAGATAAGTTGTTAGTAAGTTAAGCTCAGGTATGAACCTAATATCTGTACTAAGGCGATTCTGTATATATAAAATTAAACATTTTCCATAGTTTTTACACAAACAATTTACTTAGGTTTTATCACCTCGACGAAATATTAAAGTCCATTAAAGTAAACAACTACTGTATTCAACCCATTTGTCATGATTGTCATTTTGCCAAAAGTACAAAACTCTTATGTTGATGCGTTAACGTATCCTGGTCGTTTCTATGGCTCTAATAATGTCCTAGGTGTTTGTTTGATGGCGTTGACTAACGTGCGCTTTATGAGTCCTTTGCTGGCTCTGGCCATTTATTATGTTGGCATATAAACAATATTTTATTTAACATCAGTGTCAGCCCGAGTCTACGTGTGTGTGTGCAACTCAGTATGTATGTGTATGAGTGGTGTTTGTAAGTAGGAGACTATAAAAATTGTCAGCTTGGCCTCTGCGCCTCTGTGCAGACTCTGAGCACTGTGATGTGAATTATTTCACGCTTTGCTTTATTATAAAACACTTTTATGTTTATGTCTTCATATAACCCAAGCACTCTGACACAGACAGAGGCACAACCGCCGCAGCATCCGTTTCCGCTGCGACATTGGGCATTGTTTTTGCTGTCTTGACTTGGGCCTGCTCTGGCCTTGCTTGTACACTGTCTTTTTCATAGCGCTTGCCACTTGTGCTGTAAACATTAATTTGATGCGGCCACCACATGAATCGTTTTGTCGCAGTCAGCAGCGACCGCGTGACAATAAGGCGCGTAATAATAATAATGAAATGCACAAACCTATCTAAATCAATGGGCGAAACAGTGAGATGGTCTGTCTAAAAGAGCATAACGCTTAAGCCAACCAAAAGAGGCATACTAAATTGGAGGCGAGACCAGGTGAGTGGATGAGAGACAGAGAGAGAGAGACAGAGAGACAGAGAGACAGAGAGAGAGAGACAGAGAGAGAGACAGAGTGGTAATGAATGTCTGCAGATGGTTGCAAATAAAAAGCGCATCAGTTAATTAAAACAAAACATTTTAAATTATATAACTCACGCCTGACGGGTGGCGGGTGGTAACTGCAGCTGCTGCACTCGCAATAGCAGTCAAGCCACACACATACATATACGCACACGCCGACACATAGAGAGGTGCACACATGCAGAGATTTAAACAAAACAAGTCGAGTTCACGTTTCGTTACGCAAGTTTTGCTTGTTATCGAAAAATAATAATACAAAAGTGCAGCATAATTAAGTGGGCGACGGCAGCGACGACGACTGCCGTTTCCATAGGTATGCGAGGGACTGTGCGGGTGTGAGTGTGCGTGAATGGGTGTATGTGTGTGGGTGAGGATCTCACACACACGCCTGTAATGCCAAGAGTTATTGTCATTGCAGCTGTTGCTTCTGCCTCTGCTGCTGGTGATATTGTTTTTATTATAGTTGTTTTCACAGCACGATGTCAACAAGCAACAGACAACATGCAAGCATCATGAATATATTTAAATATAAAAACACTTAATGCTGTTCGCTCTCAAATTTTAAGGATTCTCTATGCTAAATTATTGCTATTTAATCAGAATAATATAATCAGAATTTAAATAGCAATAATTTAGCATTATTTGATTGAGTTTGTTTGTTTTTTCTTGTTTGTTTTGTCTTGCTTGAAAAACCCACGTTAATTAGGTAAAAGGAGCACTGAAAATAACATATGGTTTAAATATCGTAATGTCTCAATTCAAGATGCTAAAAATATAACGAGGTATCTTAATAAATAATTATTATCATATTTTATGTGGATTTGCTTTTGTATACTGTGGCTCAAAGCTTATTTCAAGCAGTGTCAAACAAAAAATTCAAAGTGCTATAAAGTTTAAACAAGAGAACAAACTCAAGATGTTTAACTGACAATTTGTTTAATGTCATATCACGTTTGAGAAAAAAACTTTAGGTTGTATTAAAATATTAACAAATTAATTAAAATAAGTCAAAAACTGAAAACATATCCAAAATACATGTCAAAGCTTATTTCAAGCAGTCTTAAAAAAGTAACATATTTGGCGTATAAAAACTTAAATAAGGATGTTAATACTTAATATCATGTCCTTTAGTCTTAACAACTTCCCTTAACCTATTATTCATGGAAGATACCAGCTTCCGGGTAGTTTCTGGGCCGATCTTGCTCAACTCATCCAGAAGCGCATTTTTGAGATCCTGTTTGGATATGCTGTGATTCCGGATGTTATTTTCCAGCATAGCCCACAAATTCCCGACGCCGGCTGCCAAGATAGATGCTTTACGTTTTTGGGATTCAGATCAGCATTGGCTTGCCCCTCCATAATATCGTCCGTCCGAGCCAAAAATGTTTAATTTGGACTCATCTTCAAATATGACTGTGTTCCAGAACTCCAAATCCTTGTCCAAGTAAATTTTGGCGAACGTCATCCTGGTCCCATTATTTTCTGCGCTTATAAAACGCTTCCTCCGTGGTACTCGGGCATTAAAATCATGGTTGTGCAGAACCAGGCGCACAATTTTTCACTGCACTTTTCCCCATTTCATCCTGCACCTGTTGGTCAGTTTTGGAGCCGATAGCTTACGGTTTCCCCTAACTTTCCTGATGATCCTCCGTTCCTCCTGTTCGGTGAAAATCTTGATTGGTGCCATTCTGCCCTTGTTCTCTGTCCGATTTGCGTCTACGAAGCTCCGAATGATGTTGTATTCAGTTGACTTGCTTAGATTGACCATTTCAGTAATTTGGCGATGTAAATATCCTATTTGGAAGTGTTCCAGGATGAGATTCCGTTGATCAATGGTAGTCCGTTTGTCCATAATCCTTGTTGGCTGGTTGCACCCGAGATGCCGGATATAACTAAACAAACTACAAAGTATTGGTCTATTTATACCAAAAATAATCAACCTGACGTAAAAAATCCGAGTTTTATGGCACCCAGGTGTCCATAATGTAACTGCTTGAAATAAGCTTTGACCTAAAAATCAGCTACTTTTTTACATAACCCGACCTAGCTGGTTGGGAAACCCAATGCTATTAAGGTCATATATGTACCTGCCACAGGATTTTGGAATTTTTCAAAAATAATATATAATTAATTTATGACAAGCAATTAAAAATTTTGCTTGCCAGTGCTCGAAATAAGGATTGAGCCACTGTATATAACGCTTTAATAAGTACACAAAATAATTATGGATATATATATATATATAAAGTCAATTGGATGTGTTTCGTAATTTCTCATCAGCCAAAAGCGTCCTAAATAATATCAGCCATTTTCACAAATAGAAATTGATTATAGATGTGCACAGTTCGCATGACAGCTATCTGAAATAGTAACAATCAATCAATCAGTGGAAACAATGAACATGATTAACTCGTGTCCTTATTAACTAGTCTCGCGTATACACAAAATGTGTATATATACAAAATGTTGATCGTAAAAAATATTTTAATACATTGTCCGCATACCAGACAGTTAATTGTGGCCAGCCTAAATGAATGGCCACATTACTGAGCCATGTCTATGTTATACTTACCATACAACCTATCCACGTGTATGTCGCTTATCAGTGTGGCTCTGCACGACATCCCACCAGCTTTTGTCTGTATATACTAATATGTTGGTCGGATATTGTCACAAACTCATAATTTTTAATGTAAATGTTGGTTTAATCACAGAAAAGCCACCAAATAATCCTCAATGAGCCCAAACGTTGCGCTCGGATGCATATTATAAAAATAAAATACATAAATAGCGTCTAAGTACGTCATAGATAAACTCAGAGACACAGACACACTTGCCCAGACCAACCCCGACCTCCAGCAATTTGCCCGCTCTCAGACCCAGGCACGTTGCCTGTGTGTCTGTGTGGAAGACGCAGACAAATTATGGACAAATTACGCCGACCTGGAAATGAGCAACGGCTATGTCGTGGCTATGGAGCTGCTGGTTCATTATATGCGCCGCAATAGATGCGCCCCTATTGTCGCAAAGCCTAACCACCACACCACACTCCATCCATACGCCCACTTCCCCTTAGCCTCGCATTGTTGGCGTGCGTTTGGCGTTTGTCGACTGGCTTTGGCTTTTGCCCGACTATATTTAAACTGGAGGAAGTCAGCGCCAGGACGTTGCTGAGCCGGCTGGTTAGCTTTTCTTTTTTTTTTTCAATTTTTTTATATGTACTCATATGTGCGTTTGTCTCTATGTTTGTGTGTGTTGTGACTTTTTGCCGCAACCATTTCCGGTCGTTTGTCGCCATTTTTATAATGCGACTCTTTGCCGACGGCAGTTGTTGATTCTATTGCGTCTCTTTTGCCAGCCCATCCCACTCCCACCTCCAATGAAGACTTTAACTTTTTTAATTTAACAACATTGCAAATATTTAGGTCGCTGCCACGCCCATTCGCTATGCCGCACTTAATATTAAAAATGCAATTTAAAATACATTTCTGCAGAGTAGCGTTCCGCCCAAATACAAAATAAAAGGAACTGAAAAATTTCGAACACAACGATTTCGGTATTTTTCGTGCATTTCTTTTTTGGATATGTCGAGCACATTTTGTATTATTTAGTGAGGTTCACTTGAGCGTACAGCCAAAATGAATGGGGGCGTGGTCGTGAGGACGGTTGGCGGTAGGCTAGCGGCAACGGATAAGCCATGTCGACCTTTTCCCGGAAATTGAGGCAGCAGCGAAAAGCGAGCAAAGGGAAATTGTTTCAACTGCAGCTGCAGGTGCAACATTTGCAGTCTCGCCTCTGCGCTGCACTACTTTATTCGTTTTGTACAAAATGCTTAAGTTGAGAACGTGGGCTGGGGCGTTGTAAATATAAAACATGAAGTATTCAAGAGACAGGCTTTTAAAATATTGCTTAAAATAGTATGCTGCAGACGGGTGAAGTGCCTGGGGAAAGAGAATGGCGCTGGTTACTCAGGATGAAGGCAATGCGGGCTGCTTTTAATTGAAGCCCCACCCAGGGTAGGCGCTTTAAAGAAGAAACCCTTTGCACCGAAATCAATATAAAAATCTGAAGCACCCATTCAGATATGATTATCGAATAAAATATAAATCAAATAATAATTTGATGAGGTTAAGTTATTTAATTAATTATTAAAATTCTTAACAAAATTCATCTATAAGAATAGTTTAACCATTTTTATTTTCGTACAAATTCGCTTATGGTTATCTTTTAAAATACCAAATAAAATATAAGGCATATAAAGTAGCTGTAAAACTTCTTTGTGTTTCTGAATTGTTTCGAACTTGTGTTTTAAACTGTACGTGCTGCAGCTGAATACTGTTGACAAAAAAATAAGTTCGCATGCAAATGCAGTGCAATTGTTGGAATGGAAGAGTGGGCAGTGGAGAGGGTGGAATAGTAAAAGCGAAACCTTAACAAGGCAACGTCACGAACTCGAAAACCAATGACAAATCGCAACATTTGTCAGTTTGAAAAGCATGTCAAGCGACTAAATTACCGTTGTATTCGTGTTTCTGCTCGTTCGCTCGCAATCACTCCCTTCGTCTGTCTCACTCTTTGAGTCTTCGCTTATTGATTTCGCAATTTTTCAAAAACTTTCTTTGGCTTTTCCTGTATTCTATGCTGTTCTACATAGTTACTTTTTGCCAGTGCCATGCCGCTGACTTTGCTTTGTTATAGAACTCAACCGCAATTCATTTAAATTCAATTGTCAAACGGCTAACAACAAAGCCAAACTGTGTGCGGGCGTGTGTGCTCGAGCGTGTGTGTTGGTGTGAGTGTGAGTGTGTGTGTTGAACTTCCGGCATGGCTGCTGGCATAGTAGCTGTGTTAAGTCGTTGTGCCCTGACTAAAGGTCTTGCATTATGCATTTTGTGGGCAATTTTAATGTGATTTAAACGACGAGAAAGCGAAATAGGGAGAAAGGGGGATAGATGACACATACTGGTGCAGAGAGAGATGACACCATATCAGAGCCAAAATGCTTGAGGGGTCATGAACTAGGTTTATTGTGCACATTTAAATTAAATTGCTGCGCTCAATTTATGAGCTAAACGCCACCAGGCATTCACAAAAACACTCACAATTCCACTCGCAAAACTGATGGCAGGGCAGTAGACAACGAGCGACAAAAACTATCCTGCAAACAGCAGCAAGGACATTCAGCCGATTCCACTATACTTACTTCCTGCTCATCCATTTCCATTCCCCACTTTCATTTTTGCTTTATATCTAAGGCAGAGCATTCACTGCTATAGTTTTATGAATATTGTTTGGTTTTTTGGCTGATAGTATTGTTGCTTTTTTTGTGTTTGTCTGTTTGCTGAAATGTGTGCATATTGTTGGCATAATTGAATAGTTTTTGTTGCCACCAAGTTGGCTGCGTTTTTGCCAACGTGTGCAAAAGTCTAATGTGCCATTTGTTGACTCCTTAATAGGCGTTTCGTGATGGGTTCAGTGACTAGCGAATGCCTAAAATTTGTCAATATAAAATCACTTAAACATAACCTAAACGCAATATGTAAAATGAATAATTTTACTGTGAATACTAAATTACTTGGGGATGAATATTAATAAAAGCTCATTAGCTTATCGTTTTTGGGACTATATATAAGAAAATGTTATATGCCTTATTGCATACTTGATTTATAGTAAATCAGTTTGGTCGCTAAAGCAAAATAATAATAATGGTAATAATAATTAGTTCACGGTGTGAATTTTATTTTAACTTGGGTCCGAGGTATGTCGTTATAATATCTTGGTAAATAAACACAGCTGATGAAATAAATAGGTACATATTATTTTTACACGCAAAAACATTTTGCATATGAAAGTAAAGAATTTAATTAATGCTTTTAACCAGAAAATATGAGGCGAACACTTCAGCTCCATATTTAATAACAACATTTTGACATTTTGACATTTTAACTATTCTTGTGAAACTTTAAAATAATCTCAGTCAAATTGGTTGTAGTTTCAAACTAAAAAGCAGTTGTTAATCGCTTCAGTGCTTTAGATTATCAAGTTAATTATTATATTTTGTGGCTTCGGCTTTACTTTTGCAGTGCAAGTCGCACTAGCTGCGAAGCTAGTTAGCAACTAACAACTTAGCACAAGTTCACAGCTCCAATCGCAATCTCTCTCAATAAACACTTCCCCAGCTCTTAATTACCCAATGCAAACTTAGTCAAGGGAACAAGAGCGAAGAGGAAAGTAACTGAATGTGGGTTGTGTTTTACCTGAGGACGATGACGACGGCGATGGTGCTTGATTCGAGTTGGCAGTTTGGTGCTTGGGGAACTTGAGGTTGGGACGTGGCAATCGTCGGAATGTCATGCAAGTTTATCAGCTTGTTTGAGCTGCGTGTTGAACAAAAAACCTGGCAAAACTTTCAAGTCAAAGTTTCCATGACTTCTTTGTCGATTACCTGTACTTGGCTTGAAGAGCCTAATGCCTGTCATCAAGGTGCAAGATATATTTGTGTATGCCTGAGCATACACAATATGAACCTATTGACATTTCTATTGCGTATAACTAGGATAACTACATATAGCATGTTTACATGGCACGTGCGGCTGGCTTAGAGGCAGCTCATCCTTTTTCCCTTGCCGCTCTCCTGCGGGTCACTCAATTAATACAGCTGTGCAAAAAGTTTTTCGGCTATTCATTTGCTTAGCCGAGGAGACTTGCTCAAGACTGGGACTTGTATATAATTTACGAGCTTTGTGTGTGATGGTCGGACGGAGCTAATCTATCATTATTGATTGGCATCCAGTTTTTCTCGCTACTCCCTGGAATTATGTAATCGCCGGCATAATGTATGGCAATTTATTTATAGTCCAAATCCCAAAGTAAAGCAAGACAAATTTTCTGTACTAACCGCATGAATCTCTGTTTTATTTTCTTTAATTGCAGCACAACATTTAGAGGCACTGTGGCAAACATAATTACAGTGTCA
This sequence comes from Drosophila setosimentum, assembly GCA_035043505.1. Taxonomy (NCBI): domain Eukaryota; kingdom Metazoa; phylum Arthropoda; class Insecta; order Diptera; family Drosophilidae; genus Drosophila; species Drosophila setosimentum. The sequence goes on from JAWNMY010000001.1 coordinate 7,594,386, forward strand.
ACATGGCAAGAGGATTCAAAATTAAATTTTAAGCAGCTGCTGGAGTTCGAGTGAAGTAGCGGAAAATGTGCAACACGTGCTCGTTATATTTTAAATATTTATAAACACACACATACACACATAAACAACTTACACTGACTGATTGCGAGTATGCATGTGTGCGTGCGTGAGGCACACCGCTAAAGTTGCGTCGTCGCCTCGGCAAATTCCATTAAAAATTCATCTTAACGGTTATGTGTTTTGACAAAAACAAAAATAATATATATATATATATATGTATACATACATAACATGAGTAACAAAAACCAACACAGCATAAAGAATAAACAGCAACAGCGCCAGCTGAAAAAGGGCTACTGTTTGTAAATATTTAAATGAATTTATGTGCAGCGAAAAAGTTTTTAATTAAGTGAAAAAATTAAAGCAACAACAAAAGGGATTGTGGGAAAAAAATAAAACATTAAAAAGAAAACAACAACAAACACCAGCAAATCATTTTGCTCGCACGTGTGTGTGTTTAGTGTGTGCGAGTGTGTGTGCATATTTTAAATGATGTTTGCATAAAGCGAAGCAAATTTAGTTGCATTTTTTATGCCAATGTAGCCGCTCGACCTGTACAGTACTCACAGCACATACATAGATAATTTACGTGTCACATTTAAGTTTGCCATTTGGCATAGGAAGAACCAAGCAATAAATAAAAAATACTCCTAAGCGAAATGGGGTCCAATATGAAGCCGCCACTAAAATGCACACCATTAATTTTGTGCTTCATCATTGCCACTCTGCACCTTACCGAGATCGAAACACACGAGCATGGCGATGGATATAAGCCAGGTAAGCTCATACATATATATAGGTTTATATATAGACTAAAATACAAATACAGCGAGCAAATGCAATTTTTCGACGGGATATTTAACGATTATTCAAATAAATTTAAGCTTTACTCAACCAACAATACAGTGCCTGTAGCATTTTATTAATTTTTTAATTTTGAATATTTCTTGGTAAGCCTCTAATAAATTTCCACTTGTATATCAACAATATATTCCATTTTGTGTGTTAAAAAATTGCTCAGTTTAATTATTAAAAATTTCTTTTCCCCTGTCTGAATAAAAGCGATGCAATAAGAGCTATTTAAGTCTGTGTTGTCCGTTTTATCTGTGTACAAACTACACTGTTTAATTGATTTTTGTGTAAACTCAAGCTTTGTATTTGTATTGATTTAATTTTGTTAGTCTACTGAATTGCCTCTAAAGTATGTGTATCTTGTATGATTTTAAAATACCTTCAGTCATTTTTCCTTGGCTTGGTGAAAGTCTAAGATTAAAAATACCAAATTAAATTACGCAGCAGTGTCGTAAAATTGTAATTGCTCATTTGAAACTTTTTTTGAGGTCTTTTTGTTTGCCGTAATCAAAACAAAGAAGAATAAAACGAAGATGTTATAAAAAAAACAATATGTTAATATGCATAAGTAAATGTGATGCGCTTACGAAAATATAAAACATTTTTTAAATTGCGTTAAAAAAAAAATGTCTTCAAATAGATTACGAACTTTTAATTGTTTATTACGTAGTAAATGTTGACCAAAGGAGTTTCGAGTGGGATTGAAACTCGAACTATCAGCGTTTTCAATTGTACTTAAAATATTAGCGATTTCTTTATATTTACACGCAATCATTATATAATTGTAAATGAGATCTGAGTAAATTAGCTATTGCCTGTGTATATTATTAATTTCATTAATTATTATTAAATTCACACTAACAACATAATACATTACTTGTATTTTCAGTTTTGTAGCAACTATTTACAATCTTATCTTTTTCTACAATTGATTTGCTCATTTATTCTTCATGAGCAATTTCCCAATTGAAAAATTTCTCACATTTTTTATGGCTAGCTTTAAACTGTGCTAAATTGATGGTGGTTATTATTAAATGCAAGATTTAAGTGCATTTTACGGTGCAGTGGAGTAAAACATTTTTTATTGCCAGCTTATGAAAACGCGGAAATCGGTTTTGTTGTTCATTTGTATGTGCGTGTGGAAGTTGAGCTGAGCTAAAATGTTAAATTAATAAATATGAAATTGTGCAATTTATACAACTTCATTATTAACTTTTTGTGTCCAAGAGGACATGTGCGCCACGCTCGATTATTGCTCTTGTTGTTATTGTTTTCTTTTTTTTTTCTTTTTGTATATAATTATTTATTTTCTGCATCGTAGTCACCTGCGTCACCTGCCTCATTGGTGCGGAATGGGGCAGCCACGCCCCCATTGCCTTATCCCTGCGGTGGCCACTTTTGCCGAGCTGCATAAATTCTCATTTTTATGTGTCTGTGTTGGACTTTACATAAGCTGCTCTTTTTGCTACTGCTACTGCTACTGCTACTACTGCTGCTGCTTCTGCTGCTGCTGTTGATTATCCCTAGAGTGCTATATAAAAATTTGTGCTCGCATTTTGTTGTTGATCTCTTCTTTTCGTTATATGTTCAAATTTATTGCGCTGTTCACATTTTCATGAAGCATCCAGGGAATTTGTAAAATGAAATGAAGTGAACAAAAATGAAGTTAGCCAAATAATATCATATACAGCAGAAATTGAGTGCACAAAATATGTTATAGAGCATTAGTTGCGTCTGCTTTATGCATCTGCGTGTGTAATACTTTTTGTTTGTAAAATCGCTTTAATTTCATTACGCAACGCTCGAAACTCGCGAGCTTACATAATAATTAGTAAAATAAATTTCACCTAAATAAACACGAGCATACCGCCTGGTGAATAAGGGAGAGGGTGACATGGATAGATGGGGAGCTAAAGAAAGAGAGAGCAGCAGCAAAGAGTAAACACCGGCAATGTCGGGCAGACAAGCAGGTAACCAACGTGGACGGCATCTCTTGGCAATAAGGTGCTCCAAATGGCCACGTCAAACGCACGTTCGAGCTCCACTTGGAGTTTGCTTTAAGTCCTTAACGTTAGCAAATTATTTTTCATCATTTTTCACGCAAAAAGCGCACAATTTTTGCTTCTGCAGTTTCCAGCACAGCAACATAGAGGGTGTGTGTGGGGGAGGGATGGGGCAAAATGTGTCGACAGAGACCCAACGTTCTTGTCAACAGACCATTTTCGTGTCCACGTCCGATGTTATGACGGTGTCAGTGTTCACGTTGCCTGGAACCAGACTGGGCAGAAAAGCCCAGCCAGCAGCTGCTACCTGCCTGCCACCAGGCACCTCAAAGACGTGCTCTAAATGAAATCTAATTAAAGCGTACAATAAACGTGCAGCCTGAGTTGCAGTAAAAGCTTGCGACATTGCTGAATTCTTCGCATGGGAAACCCTCTTCTTCTTCGAATGAACAGAACCTATATATGTATAAATTGCCAAAATTGTTTAAATATGGTTCAAAGAATGGTTACTTAAAGATTGTAATAATGCAAATGGATGATATATAAAGTTGTTCTGCCAATCCACATCAGCTTCAAAACTAATGTAAGAAAAATCATATTCAGCATTGATGAAAGCGATTATAGTATTGATTTTAGCAAGGGTGCATTATCACAATCTATTCATGGCTATTTGCGAAAATTATTAAGAGCAAGCACGATCAAATTTATTATAGCCTTGGTTACATTGTAAGTTTGAACATGTTGTAAAATATGAAGAGAATCGGTAAATGACAAACAATCGAGAACAAAATGCTTGAAAGTTATTTGGCTTACAGGTACACAATCAGAACGAGAGTCATATATTGAATTTGGCTATATGACGATGACCACATTAATGCCAAATGCTTTAGAGCTTAATAAAACAAACCTAATACCACCTGAAAGCACACAGCACCAGCAGTTTGGGGATAAATAGGAATAAAGATAGAGATTGGGATAGCGATAGCAATACATATATAGACTACCTGGGGCAGCTGGCATAACATGCGATTTCTAATTTAATTTCAGTGACAGCACATAAATAAAAGAAACATTTTAGAGTTGAAGCAGCAGCCAAAAGCAGAGTAAACGAACCAAAAACTGTAAAAGCAATTCCTTGGCAAAATAAAAGGCGCACAAATGTCACATTTCCCAGGCCAAACACAACCACAACTACTAAATGTTATAAAGCATGAAGAGAAAAGGTAGAAGAAGAAGTAGAGTATTGCGACGAATCGTTTACCAATTTTCTGACTGCTGCAAATCAAACAAAAAACCAAAAAGCAAAAAAGAAGAAATAACTGAAAATAAAAAGCAAAGAAACAGAATCAGCAGCAGAAGCAGAAGCACCCGAAAAACTTTTTAAATTAACTAAGAAAACACACACACACACACATATAAAATCGAGCAAACAGAGGGAGAACGAGAAGGAGAGAACTATATGGGAAAGCGACACGTTGTCGCTGGTGTTGGCATTCGGTTTGAGTATTTTAGAGGAAAGTGGAAAACTTTTAGTGGCATGTTTACAAAATAAACTTCAACTTGCAAAACGGCCACAAGAAAAAGAGAAATAAAGAAAAAACTGATTGGTACGGAAAAAAAAGAAAAAATGATTATGTTTGGGCTGCCTCCTGAGTCAAGTGAGCCCCATTATTATTGTATATGGCATAACGACTATGACGGTCATCAGCTGACACATATTTTCAGTGCAAGGTAAGACACACAGACACAAGCACAAGCACACACAAGCACAAACACACACAAGCACTCACACACTCAAGCACACACACACACACAAGCACAAGCGCAGCGCCTGTGAAAAGTTTTTGCCAACTTTTGTTTGGTTTGTTGTCATTGTGGGCCGAAAAAAACTTATTTCCCTTCTATTTTTTTTTATTTTTTTTTGCTGTCGCTGATGTTTTTTTGCTGACAGTTGGCAAACAAAGCATAATTTTTAATCTGAATCTGGCCATGCAAACAATGTTACACACACATGCTACTCATACAAATACACACATTCGTACACTCACACATAAATAAGCATACAACGGCAACCACACCTGTACATGGCTTTTAGCCTGATTGTTGATAGCCGAAAACCAACAAAAAATTATGTTTATTTGGCTTTGGCCTCGATTTGCCAAAACAATTTTGCAGCACTCCAGTTTACTAAAATTGCGCATACGCCGCGTGTGACACCTGCACCCGTTTTTCTTGGGTTCTTTCTGTTTATTCCATTGTTTTGTTCGTTTTTTTTTTGTCGCGACCAGCCAAAACGTGACAATATCATCTGGTGCGTATCTTTTCTTTGCCTCTGCCGGCGTGTTTGTTGATATTGCATTTTATAGTTTTCGAGTGGTGCACACGTAGCTTGACAATTTCAGACTTGCCACACCTCATCAAGCATAGAGTGCAAACTTTTCCACAATTGTAGTATCTTGAATGGCTATAAAAAGGTTCACTTTATTTTAAATAGCGCAAATAAATGTGTTTGATATGAGATAATGAATTTTGAATTCATATTCAATAAAGGTAAGTTGCTTTGCAAAAGCTAATTAAACATATTTTTTGCCAAAAAACCTAAGCTTAAAATTAAACAGCTCCACCTGTAACAACAATTTGACGCCAGTCAATCACTTTATTTTAAATAACGTTAATTTGCATTCTTCAAAACTAAAGTATTTTACTTAACATCACCTCGAAAGAACACGCAACAATATGTATATGTGTTTACACTGTAAATAACCGCGTAATACCTATAATTTCAAACAGAAAAAAGGAGAACAAAAATGCGATGTAGTGGTTCCAAAAATGTTACTCAGCTTTGACAGTTAACGGATGTGGGACAGACATCAAACTGACAGTTATGGAGTTTGCCTTCATATTGAGGGCGCCTTTGGGTTTATTAATATATAGTTTGAGAGCGAGCGAGCGTATTTTGTTTTTGTTCAACTGACATTTAATGACCACATAGAACATGTTATTTGCGGCACCATTAAAAATTCAAGTTCATCGTGTGAGTACTGCATATTTAAATCGACAACAGCTGTTGCTGACAGCCAGTCAGACCCGGACCCAGAACCCGAAATGTGTAAAAAAATAAATCCCGCCAGCACCCCAAACCTTTATGTAGACATTGAAAAGTACTCAGTAGAAGGACAAAAAAGTAACAGAAACAGAACCGGAATCGTATCCGATATGTTTCCGGCTGTTCTGCATTAATCAGCATACGACGTGCTGCATAAATGTTGTCAAAGCTTCTGCTCTTTGCAAATTTCTTAACACGAAATTAGTCGCAATAAACAAGGCAAACGAACAACAATGCTGGACGGTGGGAAAGCGGCGTGAACCGTCTAATCGAAAGCAAATAAAATGCATTGCATACCTGCATACCATAAACTGTCACTTGCATTGTCTGCTAGTCGGCATGCAATCCAAACGACACGCCTCCAACTCCTTCCAGCCCGGCTTCCAAATAGTCACTCTTGGCTGAATGTCTGCCTGTCTATCTGTCCGTCTGTATGCCTGTACGTCTGTTCGTCTGTGAGGCATGCCAAGCCCTCGTTTCGTATGCACCATCACCTACCACAATATCAGGCAGCAACCCTGTCCCGGTCTGCCCGTCTTGGGGCCTCGAGGCACGTCTATTAGCCGACGTAACTGTATGTTTTACCATAATTTGCCAGCAGTTTCGGTTCGAGGCAACTGACACTGGCATGCGCCATCGTTTGTCGTCTTTTATCGAATGGCATACAAGTGTGGTTTGCATGTCGCACTTGACTGAACCCACATCACCAGCACCACCATCATGCCCGCTAGCACCTCCAACTACTGTCTGTGGCAATTATAAATGCAAAACTCCTCAGCCCAAAGCTGTATGCTGAAATTAAAATTGTTTACCCAGGACATTAATGTTCAACCTATATACATATATATAAATATATATATATATATATATATATATATATATATATTGTTGAATGCAAATGAGTACACCAAATTGCTTTTAGGCGACGAATGCTGCACTTTCCATGTAGCTGTCAGTTGCTATAGTGCAATAGAAATGGAATTGACTTAATGGTCATATGAGCTGGTTTTATAGAAATATTTGATTTGAGCTTTTATAAATAGAATATCAATTGACATTTTGTAAAATACATATTAAGAAAAGGAGAGAAATGGAAAACTCGAGCTGTTTTTTTAAACCTTAACACAAGCACTTGATTACAAAAAATTGCATTGAAACCAGTACAATATTAAATGGTTTTTGTTAGATTTTATAAATAGAATATCAATTGACATTTTATAAAATATATCATGACACTCCTCCTTCTGAACTTAAGTAGGGAAAAACTAATTTATCATTGTGTTTCACTTTGAAAAGGGTTTCTAGTTCTGTGTTCTGGTCCAGATGTGGAGTGAATTAAATAATTAGATGGCAAAGATGCTAGGGAAGCACGCAACATAGCTATCTACGAAAATATGTAGGAGTACGCTTACTTTTCAATGCTTATAAGCCAGCTCTGTAGACTACAAACACACATACATACACATACACAAAAACACACATCTCAAATGAATTGCTCTCAGGTTGCCATGTACACACAGGGTTTTTGGATGCGCAGCAATCACCACGAACAAACACACGGAAAACCCAAGCACCGCTAACAAAAATAATTGAAAAGGTTTCATTGTGCGCACATTTCAACGTGTGTACCGAGAGTTTCATTTTCTGTGTATATGTGTGGCATATACAAACACACACACGCATACATACACATGCATAACACATAAATAACAAGGATCAAGCGCTAATCCAATGGCGGCGCCGAAGAGCTCTGCAAAAAGGGGTACGCGTTGTCACAGGCAACATTCAAAGTCAGCGAATGTGGAGCTTTAAATGCTTTGATTTCATTTTTCATTTCAGCTAACACCCATACATATGCACGCAGAGATAAATACGTACACACACGCACACCTACATTGGCAACGACAATTGTCAGGTGCGCATCCACCAAATGAGATGTTGGCAGCTGGGTTGGGCTCTAGCTCTCTTGGCTCAATTCAATCACAAGCTACTTACAGACAAAGCCATTACTCGACATTGCTTAGGTAATGAATTTGAGCGAGTGTGTGTATTTGTGTGTGTGGCATACCTTTTTGGGATCGAGCGACAGCTTAGCAATGCGAGCACACTTTGACTCACCTCTACTTCCAGGTGCTTCCGCGTTTTTACTGTTGCGGTAGAAATAAGCAGGATTAAATGTGCTTAAAAGCAACTCGATGAGATTCTCATACGCAAATAAAATTGCTTGCTACAGATATGAGAGCACTAGAAAAATCTGGGAAAACGAAGTCTCGGCTATAGCTAAGTATCGTTGTATCATTTCAGTATTTCACTAACGAAGAAGTGTAATAAACTTCTTTGTGTGTATGTTTCATTGTTTATATATATTATGCGATTCAAATATAAATATTCGACCTATATATAATTATTAATTGCTGCGTGTGCAGGCACCCCAATAGGCACCAAAATACAAATGCAAAATAAACTAACAAACAGTTAACATGCGACTATAACGAACTCTTTTGCTCTCTTCTGCTCTGAGTTGTTTGGCGATAAGGTGCTTAGCATCTAAGACATTGTATAAGCAAAGATTTCACTTAGTCTTGAAGACTTCAAAAATTAGTACTACCACGCTTCTTAATATGAAAACGGTGACATTTCTCGACAACAATACATTTTTTATTTTTATATGAAAATAGATATTTAATTAAAAAAATTCTAAAATTCACGGTTATGTGCATTTTTTTTTTAAATCTGTAGCAATTATGTTAGATGCCAAGGGGACCACATAAATTAAACAAGTTTTCTCCTACATAGCCATGTCATATTTTCCATTTACTTGGGTGGATTATCGATATAGTGAACCACGGCATAAAAAGAGAGAGAGATTATGAGATATTCGATGATATACATTTGATGATGATTCCTCAAGACAATCTTTGTTTAATATATAAAAGAAACGCACTATTTTATATACTATCAAACCAAACAACAGTTTGCCTTTTGGCACCGATAAGCACCTTCTCAAGGCCTTAAAAAAAATGTTTATTTAGCTAGGCATTCCTGCTGCTTGGGTTACTCCGTGTTCGCAGAGCGATTCTCAGATTTTGTGAGTTACGTTGCGTTGCCTGCTTAGCGGCTCTAATGCGTGCGAATGGCCTGCGGCGCCCAAGCGTTGGCAAACAACGGGCACAAATTGCCGTTACGCGCTTCACTTGAGCAGCTTAAAGCTTAAGTCAACATAACCAGCATGGGCCGAGCCAACCGAATTCCTTGAAGCCCTTGTGAATAGCTAAAACGGAGAAAAAAAATGCGAACATTTTATTTATTTTTTTATTTATTTTTTTTTGCGTGAACTTGACGGTATCTGAAGCATTTTTGGCTGCCTCTTAAAGGTAATTTTTGGGTGTTCAAGTCAGTGAGTGAGTGAGAGTGTGTATATGTGCGTATGTAAGTATGTGGGTGCCTACAAAATTGCTTTCAGCCGCAATTGCTGCTGTTTTATTTTACTTATTTACTTGCGAGCCACACTTAGAGAATGGGCGGCCAGTTTGGGTGAAAGGTGAGCTCGTTTCTTTACTTGTTGTTGTGTTTGTTATCGTTTTCGTTGTCGTTGTCGTTGTCGTTGGGCAGTGCCCGCTTGTTGATTGAATTTTCCAAGCGAGTAATTTTTAAATTGTGCCTCGGTCAAAAGATAATTCAATTTAAGTTTACAATTTCTATTACACAGAAGTTGTCGAGTTGTGGTTCCCACTGGTTTTAAGATTTTTTTGTGGCATTCGGTGTGTTGGCCTCTGGCTGGCAGAGTCTATTTATGTGCATATTTATTCCTGTGGCGGCTCAATTTTCAGTCTGATTTATGCGCAAAAAGTGAGCACCAATTGTTGCTGCTTTGGCATTGAGCCAGTAAAAGTTCTAACAAAAATAACAGATAATCATTTAAATGCCCAAAATTCTTTGTTTAAAATGCTTATTCGACTTTGGTCAAAGCATCATAAATTCTGCATATTTGAGCGTTGCTCTTATACCTGATTTGCATTTATAAGTAGTTGTCATGGTCATAATGCCAGATGGCTGAACTTGAAGCACTGCAACTTTATGCTTTCACACTGTGAGAGACACTGCTGCAAAATGTCCTTATCAATGACAATCGTTAAATGTTATGTTCAATGCTTAAGTGCAGACCGACACAGATGCATACATACGCTCACAAAATGCCACAATTTGTATGCATTATGCTTGCAGATGTAGCTGGAAGCAACAGTGGGTGGCGAAGTTGAGCGCAGCATTAGAGAGTTACTCTGGCAGCTACAAGCGTCAGTTAGGAGCTGCAAACTAAGCCAAAAATGCCACAAACTATTTACCATATATCATGCATTTTTACGTACACTTTTAGCCACTTTCGTAGCGTATATCTGTGTATCTACGTATCTGTAGCTGCAAGGGCAACTGCCTGACTGCCATTCTGCCAGCTGTCCTGGTTGTTGTTGCAACTTTTGTGCGAAACTCGTAATTTACACATGTACTCGGCAGCAATAGCTACAACAGCAAGTACATGTGCGCGCTTATCTGGCAAAAGCTGTGCAAACTGAGCATGGCCCTGAACTCAGTCTGGTTGGTTGCCCACGCCGCGTATGCGTAATATGCGTCTAAAGTTGCTGTTGCTGTTGCTGCTGCAGCAGCAGTTTGCCATTTGCCATTTGTCTCTGTTGTCATAGCTTATTGTGACTCAGTGTCTCAGTTTGGCTCTGGCTCGTATATCATTTATGTATTTACCTATTTTGAGCTGCTTTAACAACAGACTTAAACATAATCGATTTCTTTGGCAGCCTCAACAACAAATTCTACTCTCAAGCGCTTTTATTTGCTGTCCCAAACAACTTACCGCTTCTTTTTATGTATCTGTGTGTTTGTGTGTAAAATTGTATGCTTGTATTAGTTAAGCTGTTTATAGTCTTGCCATCTTTGTTGCTTTTGTTGTTGTTGTTGTTCTTCCAGCGCCTGTGTTGTATCTGCTATTGTATAGTATTCTCCAAACAATTTGCTTCTAAATTGATGAAATAAATTTTCCAACACACTTATTTTTGTGTATTACATTTCCTTTTCCGCTCTGTGTGTATTTCGTGGAAATCTTCTCATTCTTCTTGTGGTGCCTCAATTTCACATTTTTTGCTACTTTTTCGTTTGTTTCCTTTTTTGTGCATGATAGCTGAGCCTATTTGAGAGGGCTGTCCTCTTCGCAACTTTGCGCAGTCTGTTTTATATTTTTCTCGGCTAAGTGGCAGATATAGTTGATGGCCAAGCTTTGATATAGCGACGGTTAATCAGTTACATATAAATTATCTATAGATTTCTGACAATTTAACCAAGCTATACAAGTTTACAAAATGCCTACTTACAAACTATTAATTTCGTCATTAAGTCATCTTTTTTATATTTTACTCGAGAATTTATATGAATGTCAAAGATAATGTTATTTATACCTTCATTCCGCTGTGAAGGCTGGCAGTTCGCAAAGTTTAGCAGGGAAAAATTGTCTCAATTAAGAAATATCGAAAATTTGATATCCTTGAATAGAGTAAAAAATTAATCCCGTCTTAAAATCCCGCAAACTGAGAGCATCCGAGCAGAAAGGATTATTTATGATAAATGTAGAATATAAAATTATAAAAAGAAAAAGAATATAGAATTAATAAAAATTAAGTTTCTCTATTATAGTAGTATTATTAAATACTTTGCTAATAATTCATTAAGTGTATGCCATTCTTCATTCTTAATAAGCAGATGGTGACTGTGCATGCACAACAATGAAACTGTTAGCTACGAATTCGTAAAATTGAGCCCTTAATATTGATTGCCTAATAACATTATTCTGTTTAATTGTAATAATACAAACTAATTTAACTTATATTCAAAAACAGACCGAGTAAATTGTAGGTGTTCAAAGCAACCCTACAGCTGGCGACCAAATTGAGACAATTTATGTTATTTATAGAAACGCTGCCTTTGGCTCTGATGGCTTTTCCTTGACCCGACCAACGTAACAATCTCATTATAGGAACTTGTATTCACTGTCGACTATACGGTTTCCTTTTTAAAAGTGCAACCTTACTGTACTTTCACCTTACTTATCACATTTCGACTTTGTAGTGTAGTAATTTACACAAATCCACACACACACACTCACTCGTAACTCATGATTTTAGCTGTTGCATGCAGCTGATATTCCAAACGAGATATAAGTATCTGTGTGTTGCATAGGCAACAAATGCCACTTAAGCATTTTTAATGACTGCCAGTGAGGCGAAAGCTGTTTTATATAGTCTTAAATTCACATACACTTCATTAGCATCATGGCAAAACTTTCAAGTACTTGAGTACTTCAGCTTCTGGGTCTGGCCAATGAAACTGCACCCTTGGATGCCTGCATTTTTTCAAGTGCTTGTAAATTACACTCGAGTGACATAAGTCGTCATCATCATCATCATCATAAGCTAACTGCGAAAGCACCTCTAAAGAATCACAACACTGGCTTGGATATTTCAAGTTGCCTGCACCTCTCACATTCCCATTGCCTCCTATCTTGACTAAAGGTATTAGTTTATGCTTTTCAAAAACAGCCTGCACTGTGCCAACTGAATGCCATATATCTTAGCCAAAAGTTGGCTGTCTTATCCTGTCCTGCCTGGGTCGTCTTCGTCTTCTGTATGTGCAGACATATTAATTTGACCTAAACTAAATACTTGGCATGTGCATGGTGTAGCCGTCTCATCTTTATCTGTAGAATTTTTAATGATTTTCCCACATTCTGCTTCGGCATCTTTTGTCGTCAGCTTCTTTGTTGGTAAACATTTTTCTTGTCCTACACTTTAAGCTGGCCATTATTAAAATACGAGCTGATAACAATTTAGCTGCAAGCTGAAAGTCAAACACAAGGCAACACACACATAAACATACAATAACACACACATTTACTTATTCACATGCCGGCATTTGCTTGGCTTTTGCTGTCTGGTCGTGTCCTTTTGGAACGTTGAACTTGTCTTCTTTCTATGCATAAGTTTTCGGGTTTACATTTGCAGCGTTAGCAAATTTGAACTGTCTCTGGATATCTGTCTGAGTGCCTTTGCAAGGTCAGCGAAAATTTTTGTCTAATGCTTGCTATGTTCTCTCGCTCTTGCTTCGGCTTAAAGCTGCGGTCGTTTAAATTGTTATTTTGGCCAACCGCAGAACGTGATTAAACGAATAAGCAAAACAATTTTGGGAAATTTGCACAGAACAAAAAATTTCTAGATACACTTTTTGGCATCCCTAATAACATTAAACAACGCGTAAAATTCTCAATATAAATGGCCAACCTGATGGAAATTTCTCATGCGGCTGTACCGCAAAGCGAATGCGTAATATTTACTCGATTTTGATTTTTTAAAATTTGAAATCAAGTGTGGCGCATGGCATGTTTTTTATGCGTATCACAGCCACAACAAAGTGTTAGGCAGCTTAATTGATACATAGACACCGCGAACAAGCTGCCAATATAGCAATAGCTTCCTCCCCTCTCCCCTTCCCATCTTCACCACCATCAACCATCCTTTCGGATATACATATGGATGTGCGTGACGCAATCCTTTTGAAATATTAATGAAATCAATTTTGGGCTCAGTGCTGGATGCTGCCACAGATTGCCGAAGGCACACATAAAGAGTGTATCTGTATGTGTGTGTGTATGTGTATATGTTTGCGTGTGTGCGTTAGTGTCTGCAGCATGTGCCTTTGTGTGTGCGTGCGATTACATCAAAATACGATACGGTTATGGATATGGCACTCTGCTGCCCGTACTTGTGCATGCAAAGTGAACCAATCCCTTTGAAGCAATTTAGCCAGCGGTCATGCGGTGATAAATGCTTATGGTGTACTCATATTGACCTTTTCCAGTGCTATTCAATTTCAAATTTATGCCAAGTACTCAAAATAACACAAATTGCAAAACTTTCAAAGAAATACGGGAATTCTATGTTTAATTTGTAAAAGCCCCTTGAAATATTGATTATTCTATTGATTTCTAAAGATTTTTATACAAATTGTCTCTTGTATTTCAAAACTGTAGTCATGTTATTCGGAATTTAAATAAAAGGATAATATGGATAATATCTTATATGCTCTTTAAAATCTTGTAATGGTAATACAATTCACGGAATATAATATTCTATAATAACAATTACACACAATATATTTAAATATAAAATGCAAAATAAATATTAAATTTTTTTAAAGCATAAATTAAAGAATATGTAATTATAAAAACTTTCAGTATACCTGAAACTCTAAAGCGCATTAAGATAAAAATCGATCATGTAAGAGAGTCGTTTTCACAAAAAAAAAGTTATCTTTAAGTCGACTTTGTTGTGAGCGCATAAAAAGTATAGGCTTAAGGTAATGCATGCCCCATTGTTGCTTCTGGGTTAGGTTCTTGGCACAGCCGTTGCCTGTCAGATTTGTGTTGCTTTCGTGTGCTGTCACCTGACGCTTGCAGGCTGCTTTACAATTTGCAGTTAGGAGTCTGTTTTGCGTCGGGGGTGTGTGTATAGGGCTGACACAGTTAGCTGGAGGAGGCAAAGTTCAAGCTCCTAAAATAAGTGCGATTTATCAATGCGGTGCAAAAATAAGGGGCAGACGTATGTGCAGCCGCAAAAATCCATTTAAAAATGGTCAACAGCTGTTGCCACATTAGCCACAATCAGCACAGAGAACTAAAGAGAGATAGAGGGAAACAGGGAGGGCGGGAAATTTAGATGGTGGAGAAAGAGCCAACTGTGAGGACCTTGATGAAAGCCTTTCACGTTGAAATTGAAAAAGGGCTACTGTTGAAATGGCTGGCAGTTGTGGCGAAGTGGCCGCTAACACAGCTGCTGCTACTGCTGTGGCTAAGCGCAAAATTAAGCAAATTAAAAGCCGCACACAAAGCACCAGCTGCATTACTCATGTGTGTGTCCTCTCTCTCTTTGTGTGTGTGTGTGTTTGTCATGGTGTACGTGTGAGTTGTGTTCTCTTTGCAGCCCCTGGCCTAAGTCGGTGTATGTGGAAAAAAAAACCGAATCTCAGGGTTACCTATGGGGCCCACACGGAGGAGCACAAAAAAAATGCCATTGAAAATTGTTCGCTTGGGCTGCGCGATTTCAAATTTTTATCAAGCCCTTGTAAACCCACCCCACATCCCTCTCTCTACAAATTCCTCACAAAATCAGCGCTTAAAAGCCGTTGACGTGCAACATTTTTTTCCCCCTTTGTATTTTGTTTTTTGTTGGTAGCGTCCAAAAGGCGGCCAACAACATTTAAATTAAAATTCACAGTAAAGTAAAATAGAGAACAGCTCTACAGTAAACAAATATCACTATAACGTACTTTAAATACTCTTTGACATTTAATTTTATAGAGTGTTAATATTATGGAAGAATTATATCAAGATATTAAGTCTGAGATTTTTAAGACCTATTTGACAGACATTTAACTACTATTATATAATGTCATATTTATATAGATTTAAAACTCCTTGAAAACTGTTCTTAGAGGACACTACAAGCTGAGTAAAATAGTTATTCAATCCATTTTAAGAAGTGTATAGTACAAAATGCAGGTGAGTGAAGAATTTTCGATGGCCTTGGGTTTGGCAACAGCAGCAGCCTTAACTGTTATTGTCGCACATGGCCACTGGGCGTGGGCTTTGTGTGTTTTTTGGCCAAAATATGCGTAAAACGTAAGCCGTTTAGCGCTCTTTGAGGGCCATGCCAGTAGATGTCGAAAATTTATGGCGCGATTTTGGGTCGTTAGACAGAGGGCATTTTAGTGGCAGAAGCAGCAGTACTTGCCAACAATTGGGCAATTTTCAAAAGCAGCCGCCAAACAAATGACAGTTTAAAGTGCGTGACATACACTCATGCACACACACCCCTGCACACACTCAAAACACGCACACATAGAGACCAGTCTCCTGTTTCTAGTTGGCTGCAGGCAAAGCACTTTGGGTGCATGTTTAATAGCATTTGTTGCTAATCAATGAATAATTTATGGGCCAAGGTTTTACTGCCTGGTGGCATTAAACCAACAAAAACAACAACAACTGACACACACACACACACAGAGAAAGGGAGAGTGGACTGCTTCTTGTGCGTGCCCTGTGTAAAATAATGTTTTAAACTATTGCTGTTTGTGCTACTGTTACATTGCCTAATGCGCTTCGTGTTGCAGTTTGGCGTCTGCTTACACATTTCCATCGCTTGTTTTAGCTAATGCCTTCATGCTGTTCTGCTCGTTGTTGTTTCTTTTGTTGTGTCGCATTTAATATGCAATTTTTAATAGCGCAATTATAATTTGCATGTTATAATAGATTTTTACAGCATTGCATAGCATTCTGAAACATTTGGAGGGGACGAGTACTGGGAAATGCAAAAGTTATGCACAAGTTATTAAAGGGGTCACAAATGTAATGGATTTTATCCGAGAAGTACTTCTTCTGGTTTAAATGATAGAAAATCTAAATCACACTTATTCATTTGTTTAGTCAAGTAATAGCAAGTAATTCAAATTAAAAATTAAAAAAATAATCTGAATAAATAAATAAAGAATCTACAAGAAATTGAGCTTACGTTAATGCTTTCGTTTCTTTTCTCACATTAACTTCTCGTTGAAAAATGTTAAGGTTAATAGATAGATTGAGAAAAGCGACTCTCCAATCATCCCAACAGCTTGGCATTTAATATACTAGATATCAACGTCCTCCACCTCTTAATTCTGACAATAAATCAAAGTTAAGTCAATGTATTATTGAGTAAATTTAATTACTATTTTTTGAAATTATAATATGTTGATTATATTTCATACATTTAGTTCATACTAACTTGACTCATTATAAAACAAAAAGCGCAAATATTAGTAATAACAATTTTTATATAAAACATTCACTGCTTTTGACAGTCTTGAAAAAGAAATAAGCATAGCAAGAAAATTAGTCAATTAAAAGTAACGCTTAACAACAATTTTTTTATTTATATTTTGGTGTTTACCATGTAATAATTGTGTTCATACCACAGTTTTTTCAAAGTTCGTTATAGTGTCTCATTTTTTGTAAATACTTTATGAGACAAGTGAAAAGAAAAAAATACAGTACAATACTTTGATCCATTTGCCGCAGACGAGTTGAGGGCTGATTTCCGCCCATTTGAATGTGCACGATTTATCATTTTAATAATGTAAATTATATCGATTGATTATCGGGCCGTCTGTCACTTTGCTGTGGTTAGCTAGTATATCATTTGCATATTGAATTATTAGGGCACCACAAAATAAGGCTTGGCCACAAATTTCGATCGGCAATAAGTGAAGACAATCGATGGCAATTGGTATTAGTCAAAAAGTGGCACTTGTGACTGTGCATAAAAATTTTCCGGCAGTTAATCTTGCTAAAGGCTTTTCAGCAATCGCAATAAACACGGCAATTATCATAACTAAGACAAAGACAACAAATGCCTGGCCAACAACTACAACTACAAAACACCAATAACTTCGTTTGGTCGAAACAAAGAAAAATAAACAAGAAAACTTTTACACAGCATGTGGAAACACATGTGGGGCATTTAGCCGTCAGATAAATGTTGACGAGGTCAATGGGCGTAAAGCGGAAGTTATGGCCGGGATGCAGCTGACCCTGCGACACGTACAAATAAAGTAGATGCCAGCGGCAACTTTGGGCCATTAACAAAGCGTACTCAAAGGGCAGACAGAGAGAGAAAGAGAGAAACGGGGAGGGATGAAACGACAGCACGGGCATTACGTGCCCAGCCAATAATCTCTGTCAACATCAATTTGGAACGAGGCCTGAGCAACTGAAACTAATTAAATGGTGTCCCATAAATTGCACATTAAAGCAAATTTATTGCATGCCCAAAATCGAAATTATTGCCAAAGTCGCGAGACGTTTAATAAACTTGGCCAACAATTTGGCCCACAACTTGGCAAACGTGTCGCGATCGTAGCATACTTTACAGCGCTAACCAAATTGTGATTTATGCATCAGCTTATCAGACTTGAGAGACTGTGCAGACTCTGTTATTGCCCGAGTTGCTGCAGTAAAACAATTCAAGCCAACTTTTATTTCCATTTGCCGAGATGCGGGCTAGTTAACAGCTTTCAAGCTTCATTTGTACATGGCTTACCTTTTTCTCTCCTTTTTTCTTTCTCTCTCTCTCTCTCTCTTTTTCTATCTCTTTCTGATTTGTTGATGCTTCCTGTCCGTCATTTGGCATTAGAACAACTCTTGTTAACTCAACAACAATTTGAGTTAACGATGTCCGTGAGGTATCAAAAGAATTTTATTCAACATGGCACGTGGCTGCATCGATCCGTAACTCTGTCTGGGTGTGTGTGTGTGGTGTTTGAAGTCGCCCTGAAATGAGCTCTTGGGTTTCCATGTGTCGTTGCACAGGTAGCTCCATTGATTTTTCACTCAAACCTGGTCGAAACTCAGACTTGCACAAACTGCAGCTCATATCGATATTTCTAACTTATTTATTGTATTCATATTTTTGCTTTTATTCTGATTTGCTTGTTGAGCTGCATTCAACTTGTTGTTGGCCAACTGGAAAAGTTTTTCTTAAACTTTGCTAAACTTCTAATACGCAAGTTTTGACGTTATCTTTTTAATGCAGCCCCTGGTTGGATGCTGCTGCAGCTGCTGTCAGTGCCAGAGCCCTATGGACTGTCATTTGCTTGCTGTTGACAGGCAGAGTGCTCCACTTTTAGATAATGCTGCAGAAAATGTCGAACTGTCAGACTAGTAAATAAATTCAAGCATTAACTTACAAATATAGGATTGACTTGTTATTTCAGCTAAGAGTATTTGCTATCCCTTAACATTATGTAGACATACTGGGCTTAAGGTTTTATCAACATAATACTATACAAGCTTCTTTCAGATAGAAGCCAACGAAAAATATTGCGGTAGTTTTGAAGACAAATTGCAAAAAACGTATAATTACAAAAAAAAAAAAAAAAAACCCCAAATATTAGCTTAATCACAATATATTTCCTTCATAATTGATATTAGCAATAAAGGTGTTGGCATAAGTAGAATTCAGTCCCACTCAAATTTAAACTGATGCTGTCAATGAAACTAGTATTTCCTTATTTCAAGGGCTAAGCTGCCTTACTCTCTTAAATCATTTTCACTTTGTGCAAAGCCAACTTATCTCACATTCGCATAGTTATCGAATATTAGCTGGTCGTCTGTTTGTCTGTTTTCCTTTTCATTTTTCCTTTTTGCAGCCGTTGCCAGAGCTATTGCTGTTTCCGCCGAGCACATTTACACGGCTTGATGCAACCAATGTGGTTTTTATTTCTGCCATGTGGCAAATGCGACACAAAGTTGCTGCACAGTGAATGCTGCTTGCCTGCAGCTGTGCAAGCAACACCCGATAGACAAGGCTGTGGTTCTGTTTTTGCCTTTCCACTAACAAATACCATTTGAGGTGCAAACCCCTTCACTATGTTGCTGCTACTGCTGCTGATGCTGTTCGGAAAACATTGTCACGTGGTTTTTGTATTTAGTTGCATCGCTTATTCAGTAGGGACTGGGATCTGAAGATTGCCGAGGTCGACGATGAGCAGGTGGTCGAATGAGTATGTGGCCATGGCCAGATTGCTTACCTGACTCCCAGTTTTTGCTATTGTCGCTTCTGTTGTGAGCGAGAGCACTTTGTTCCTCTCTCTCTCCTTCTATCTCTCTCAGCAGCACCAGAACACCACCCGCATTTGCTCTATTGTATTCCGCGTGGAGCCACTGAAATAAATTCCAAGCAACGTTTCGTGTAGCATTGTCAGGGAACCGGCATTGTGCTACAACTTTATGTTGTTTGTATTTGTATGTCTTTGGTATTGTTGTTGTTATTATTGTCGTTTGTGTTGCTGATGCTGCTTTTGTTGTTAGGGAAATTGAAATAAATGTGTGTGTAAATGCGTCAAAATGAAGTTCTGAAAATGTTTTTTTTTTCCAGTGACAAGTGTCAATTAGAAAATGCTCAGTTACATTAAAGCATCCAACAACAACAATAGTGCACAAATAGAATGGCAAAGTACAACAACACTTACACCAACAACATCAATAAAAGGAGCAAGTGGTTCTTTGTAACTGAACGCCACTACTTGTAGCTATTGTCGTTGTCATTTTCATTGTTGTATCCCCTTGCAAAGCATGAAGATAAAACCAAAGCAACAGCGATAGACAGACAGATAAGAACAGATAAAGCGAAAGAGAGAGAGAGAGAGAGAGAGACAGAGAGAGAGAGAGAGAGAGAGAGAGAGAGAGAGTGAGAGTGAGAGAGAGAGAGAGAGAGAAAGAGCCAGATTGATATATAAGCTGAGAGATAATTGTAATTAGTGGCACTTTCAAGTTAGCTGGCACAAAAGTTAGGTCTGAGCAATGTGAAGACTTAGTTTAAGATAGACTGGCGGCATGAATGGCTTCGCAGCGTAGATTGGACTATTAATTAACATTTATAAGCAAGTGATTAGGGAGTAACTTACAGTTAAAATATGGAGATGTAATTAATTGTTCTTGGATTTAGATAATTAGTTTTCTCTATAGCATAGATCGAATTACAAAATATAAGACCACAGTGAAATTTCCTTCTGTTTTTGTTTAGCTTTTAACGCTGCGCTGTAAAATTTATAATTGTTTTTTTTTTCTAAATTAACTAATTAACCAATTAGTTGCTAAGCTGTTATAAGTTCTGGTCAAGAATTCATTGAGGTGTTTTGTTAAATGCAATATCATTACAGTATGTGTGAAAATCCGTTAAGATACGATCCGTTATGTGTTTAATATATTAGTTATGGTCGTCATAATTCCCTCCATGTATGAGTGTGTGTGTAGTTAGGTGATGTCTTTGGGTTCATTTTGCTTACTGTCTGCTAATTAAATAAAATATTAATATTAATAATTAACAAATTTGGATGTTTGCAGTAGCAGACGCCTTAAATCTACCATTGCCGTGTTGCAAGCCATGCAATTAAGCAAATGATAAATCTATCATTATATGGGGGGCAGGTGGGTGATGGTGGTGAAAGGACAAATGTAATTGCTATGTGTGGTCAGCGGGCCACAAGCTGTCTGCTTTTGTTGCTGTTCTACTTGTTGTTGATTTTTGTTGGCGGCTATGTGCTTCTGTGTGTGTGTGTGTGTGTGAAGTGTGTGTTCAACTGCGTTAAACATGGCATATACGCGATAATTCCGTTTGCCATCACACACGCAGATTTAAGCTGCCTGCAACGCAGACAACATATTCGCTGACATTTATAATCTGTTCATTATTTGTATTTAAATATATATCCATCTCTCTCTCTCTTAAACTTGCTCTCACTCTCACTAACTCGCCCTGTCTATCTCACACTCTTCCTCTCAGCAAAGCCCTCTAATGCACATCTGTTGTGTGCTTGGTTGCTAATGTTGTTCTTGTTCGACTGCTCGGCTGCTTGGTTGGCTAACAACAAATTGAAGGGAAATGATTCCATTTCATGCTAGATTAAACATGTGTCCACATAATTTATCGATTATTTATCATGTGGTCGTCTGTTTGATTGTGGACAAAGTGACGCAGCGCCTGCCGGGCATTACTCCGACTACTATAAGTGCTTGTCTATGTGTGTGAGGGTGTGGGTGAAGGTGTGTGAGTGTGAGTGTGGCAATATGGATCTGTGGGTGTGTGAGAGTGTGGATGTATGCGTAGGCCTTTGCCGTGTTATTGCGCACACAAGTGCAAAATTAGAAACAAAAGCCTGGCCCAAGGCGCTTTCTCGTAGTTTGCAACATTCTGTTCCCTACTGGCAGTACGTATGAAGTTATTCTCATTGTTGCTGTAGTTCTTGATGTGGTTGCTGGCCCCTTGTCTGGTTTTTTCCCCATGTTATACGCATTGCATTTTTACCGCATATGAACAGAAACATACACACACACACTCACACTCACACGCACACACTAACATAGCTAGTGGAGAAAACATGAAAATGGCAGCCATTTTGTAATCCGCATGCGGCTGGGTAATCACCTCATCCAGCTTCCCTCACGTGTGGCGGCTTTTCCCGGGTTTTTGCGGCACATTGGCGCATAATGTGGTCGGCTCTATAGATGTTGTGATTTTGTTGCTGTGTGTTTTTTATTTAGTTTTTTTTTTCATTATTTTTCCCTTTTTGTGTTGGTCAGTCCCTGGTTATTTGATCGATATTTTAAGGCTTTGCCAAATGGTGTGGCTGCATTAAGCGCATTAAACTAGAGAAAACCACAATTGTAATTTTGCTTACTTTGCGCGCATTATGGTGCAGTTTAGAAATGGGCACAGGACATAGTCAACATATTCGGCATATTTATAAGATTTTTTAGGTTTTTAAATTTGTAATATGTCTTTGAAACATATTGAGAAATATTCGATGCAAGTCTGAAGCATCAATTTGTTGACAACATAAATTATTTCCATCCAATTTCTCTATAATAAAATATTACGTATTTTTGAATATATGCATTTTTATATTCATTGCTCAACTTTTTCTGTTACCCTTACAGATGGTGAAATTTTACGCGTGCTTGTTAATAACTCGGCACAAATCAAATGCGATGTGGGCTCCAGTTTGCCCGATGACAAAGTGCTACTAGTCGTTTGGTATAAAAACAATTTGCCAATCTATAGGTAAGTTCAGCGAGATTTGATTCAAACTGAAGTTAAGCTTGTAGTTGCGGCTGCCACCTCATGTACTTCTACACACTTGACAGCTATGACACACGTGGCGCCCACGCGGGTACGCCCTCACATTGGCGGGATGAGGAGGTACTCGAGGATCGGGCTGTCTTCCGCACTCACAAGGAGCCAGCGGAATTGATTATAAATCCGGTTAAGGTAAGCAACCCCAAATAGCCATGGCCCAAGCTAAAGCTAAAGTGTCAACAATACAACATTCCATAATTGAATTTTTGTGCCCCAACAACACAGGAAAAGGATGCGGGAAACTTTCGCTGTCGTGTGGATTTTAAGCTATCGCAGACCAGAAACAGCAATGTCAATTTAGAAGTTGTTGGTGCGTATAGAAATATTGATTAATTTTTTTTGCGCACTTTTTACCGTGGAAGTATATTTAAAAGGGACCTAAAATAGGTTAAAATATATATTATATTTAGAATCAGTTAATTCTATAAATGTTTTGAAGGTGTATTTTTTTATTGGTTTAACGCAATATAATATTGGACTTAATAATGTTTTAAAATAAGACTTAAGTATTTTGAATACTTTTATCAATTCATTATGTACTGAAAAATCATGCTTAATGTGTTTGAATTAAAAAAAAAATTGCAGTTCTCCAAATTCAGAGAACTTAAATCAGAGTATATTATTTTAAACATAAATATTTATTCCATTACACGTCAAAATATAGCAGTATCAAAAAGCCATGAAGTTTAAATGGTGACTATTTTTAAGCACATAATTTAGCTAATATGATTTTTTGGTTAGCCGCACATTAAAATGAAAATATGTATTTGTGCATATTTATATGTATGTGTATACTAATATATAATAGTGTAAGTGCATTTCCATTGATTATGTTAAACGCACAAATTATTTGTGATTTGTGGTTAGCAAATGTTACAAAAAATGTTATATTGGGATATTGAACAAATCTTAATTGACTTTTAATTGACATTTAATAAATTCGCAACACTCTTCACATCCCTTTATAGTGCCCCCACAGCAGCCGAATATTTACAATGAGCGCCGACTGCGCATCGATTCCCGTGCGGGTCCTTACGAGGAGGGCGGTAGTCTGGAAGTCACCTGTGTTGTCTATGGCGGTGAGTAATCGCATTTGCATATTTGAGAAACAAACAGAACTTTTGTCCGGTCCTGGGGTTTATGAAATGCAATTAAAGTTTACAAGCATCGTTAAAACGTAAATTTTCGTGCACGAAAACTTATCAGAAATTAAAATCGCGCTGAGAAATTGAAAACAATTCGTTGATTGTTGTATGGGAATGGGTAGTGTGGTTGTCTTTGTAAGCAAACAAACAATAGGCAGCGGCATATTCAGCAAATAATAAGTAAGGTAAATAACGTTGGATTGTAAGGAACGACAACAAAAGTCAAGGAACAAAAAGCCAATTGAAAGCGAATGCCAAATGGCAAAGAGATCGCCAAAGTCAATTTCTCAAATATACGACGTACACAAAAGGATTAAAATTTACCGAGCTGGAAGAAGGGAGGGTAGAGGTGGTTTGGGACGTTGACAGAGTGCAAACGAAATGCAAAGAATAAAAAGCCGACTTTCAGCATAGCCAAACAATTGTTAAGCAAATAAAAAGGAGGCCGGAGGTTGGCGGTAGTCAATAGGCATTTGCCAACATCGAAACCATGGGTGACAAGCTGACTACAGTTACTTACACACCCATATATACAAACTCACATAACACTTAAGTCAATTGTTGATAATGAACGCCAAAAAGAAAAAAAAATCAGCCAGTGTGAATGAAAAATATACTTTGGGCATTGTGTTGAACTACGGCTCTGTGTTTCAAGCCGGAGCCAACAAGAATGGCTTACACTTACAGTAAGTATGTCACACTTAACACTAGTAACAATAACAACATGAACAACAACAATAACAACATGAACAACAGCAATAAGAAGCAAAAGCAACAGAAATCGCGTGCTTTATCGCTGCGGACTGCGAGCAAACGAGACTGTGGGAACTCTATAGCCAAAACGGAAGCGAAACCACTTTGAATGGTTTGACATGTCAACGTTGACATAAAATAAATCACCAGCAAGAAAACTGCACTCCAAAACTGGTAACTGGTAACTGGCAACTGCCCAGTTTCATAGTTGAATGGGCGACTTTAACTTAACGGGTTGACTGGCCCAACCACCCACAACAAAAAAAAAAATTGAGCACTGAAACAATAGTATGTGCGAATTAAACGGGACCTAGAATTCTTGGTAAATGTACCAACCTATGAAAGTACGAATGTACACATATATATATATGTATGTATATATGTATGTAGGTACGTGTGCCAACCAAGTTGTTGACAGGACGCAAGAGTCGAAAGGTTGGTCTTGGGATGCATTATGCATAAAAATTGGTTCAAAAGTGACTGGCAAGTCGTTTGTCAAGCCAGTTGACAGCTAAACAAAATCAATTTCTATTGTTAGCCCAAAAAAAAAATAAAAATGAGCTTTCAAATATATAAATTAAATTTGTAATTATTTACAAAATGCTTAACCAATCGATTATATTTAAATTATATTGTGTGGACATAATATATAAACTATATATATAACCACATTCCCCATCAATTATTATGGATAACAAAAAAAAAGGAATATAATTAAATTATTATATTGCCGTAAAATAAAATCATGTGAAAAATTATATTTAAATATTACTGCTTTATCAGACAGAAAAACAATTTATTTTTAAGAAACGATATTTTCTTCTAAGAGTTGCTAAGTATATGGGGATGCCAACTGACCCAGATATATTTGTAATATTCATTGGCGAAATTATGTGTCAATTTGGAAATGAATGCAATTAAATGTTGAACAGAAAGCGGAAATAAATTACAGGCAAGTGATGGCATTATGATCAGCAGGCAATCAGGAAAGATAGAACAAAGAGAACAAATTCGAAACCGGCACTGAACATGCAAAGTCCATTATAGAAATTGCAATTGTGTGGGTAACAAAAAAGAAAGCAACAGAAATGAGAGCTAAAAAGTTGCCACTTAAAGAAGTGCAATCAGTAGAAGTAAGTAAAAGTGGAGGAGTTGAGCTGGTTGCTGGGAACGGCAATCAACGTGCGCCTACTCCAAGTAATTTGGGTTGGCTTGGGTCTACATTAAGGGTGTGCGAAATCGTCAAAGTAGCACTAAATTTTATTGCAGCTGGCCTGATGGAGAATGGGTGGAACGGAACAGTGGACAAGGTTGGCAGCAGTTGCAAATGAGCGCGGCACGCCAGCCGTCTTAAAAATGCTGGGTGTAGAAATAAAGTTATAAAGCCGTTCAGTCTGCGGTGGTAGTAAAAATTAACCCCAAAAGCATAAGGCATTATAAGGCTTAGTACTCAGCTTTGTGACTAGATGGCAACGCCAGTATAAAGGTCTCGCCTCGCCTACTCGGCTACTAATGCACAATATTTCGCGTTGCCTACTTTTTTTTGGCACGTCATGAATTTAACACACGTTGGCTTTTGTTGGCTAAAACGCTGCCACACACAGTTTTTACCCGTTCCGAAAGTTGGCTACAAAAATAACAGCAACACCAACTATAACAATGGCTTCTGGGTGTGTGTGTATGTGGCAAACGGA
This sequence comes from Drosophila setosimentum, assembly GCA_035043505.1. Classification (NCBI taxonomy): domain Eukaryota; kingdom Metazoa; phylum Arthropoda; class Insecta; order Diptera; family Drosophilidae; genus Drosophila; species Drosophila setosimentum. The sequence goes on from JAWNMY010000001.1 coordinate 7,620,783, forward strand.
AGTGCAGGCGTTTTCCGCTTTTGCCAAAGTGCGCGGCTGACATAGAAAAAATTTCTTTTCTTTTAACTGTGGTTGTTATTGCCATCCTCTGTGTGTGGCCAGGTTGTCGACTACAAAATTGTGTGCATTTTTATTAAAATTTTTTCCCTGTTTTTTCTTCCCAAATTCGAGCACGGAAATGTAACAATACGTCGAACCTGGCAAGAAATTGTTTACCACAAAGCGAAGGGAAACTAAAAAAAAAAATAATCTTTGCTGTAAAATGCATGCCAAATTTTGATGCAACTACTGTTGTTGTTATTCCTGCTGGCTTGCATAAATTTTTACCCATTTTGCACTTATTACGAAGGCTTTTAAATGTGGCATATTTTCTGTAGACATATTTTAAGGTCGTTTGCTATTTTAGAGAGGTTTTATAAAGTTATCAAAGCGAAGTCCATAAAAGTGCCTCCTCTCAGGACTTTAGTTAATAATTATTCAGTTTTTGGATGTAGCAGGAGTAAGATAAACGTATTATTTCTTTGTAAAATCTGTTAATGTCTTTTATAAATCATTACATTTCATCATTTGGACTTGGATTTGTTCTAATTTTTTCTGGTCAAAGCTCTTATATTTATCATTATAAGCACTATAATTAAATTGATTGCTAATACTTTTAATGTAATTCTTTCTGTACAATAAAGTGATCAGCTTTATTGGTGTCACTCTTTCCCCTCTTCTACTTCTGTTTGCTGAAAAGTCGCATTGAAATTCATGCGCCGCGGCAGCCAAGTTTTCGACCCCTTGCAGTATTCTGTTATTGTTCCGACGAAATGTGGTAACTCTTAGTGAACAAGGGGAGACGACAAGTCGCAAGCCATTTCCCATACACCAAACCGCATCCCGCTGCTACAAATGACAACTTGGCATTTCTAGAAGAAATTGAATGCAAGTTGGTTCCTGTTTTTGTTTGCTCTTAAAGTCAGAGTAGCAGCCACCAGCAGTCTTTAAATTTATTTTACAGCTTCCTCAATGGTCGTTGGCTGTGCACAAAAAGCCAAATGGCAAACACCACGCACAGAAACTAAGAGAGAGAGAGAGAGAGAGAGAGGGAGAGAGAGTGAGAGTGAGGAAGAGTGCGCGAGCGAGAGAGAGAGAGAGGGCAAGAGGATGTGCTGAAGTGTAGAAAGACAACAGAAAAAAAAATATTTATGTGATTTGTGCATTTTTGCAACTATCAGCAGCAGTCATGGCTGTTGTTATTGTTCTTGCCATTCTTATCTTAGACGTACATATTTTTTTGTTTGCCTGCAGTTTGTGCTTGCTGCAGCAGCATGTATCACCCACACAGCAAATGCAATAGATGCAAAGATATGCAAAACTAAACAAGCAAATATTTTTGCATTGCACAACTAAGGCCAGTCCAAACACACACTCACACAGACACACACACACATGTGGAACTATCTCTGCTTCCCATGCGTTTATTCTAGATGTCAGCAAATAGGACAATGAGGAACGAGAACTCAGCCAGCAGACGCTTGCATTAGCGAGTCTGCCATTGCTTTAAGTTATACCAAAGTCAGCTCAAAAGTACAACAAAAAATGCAAACTAGCACGCATTTGAATGCGGCTGCTCATTAGTGCTGAAGGGAGGCGGGTTGGGCTTGGCTGGCGGCTTTGGACTGGGCGTGACAAAGAAATGTTAAAATGTCGCTGCTGGCACAAAAACCCGCTTAAGCCTGTTCTAAAAATGGCTCTGCACTTGGAAATTAAATAAAAAGAAAAATAAGAGATGAGGGAAAAGAAAGGGGAGCTAACAGGTTGCTCGACAACGCGATACTCCGTGATAAGTAAACAATAATGATAGGTACGTTTAAAAATTATAGTTCTTAGGGTATAGGTAAAAATATATTTATTAAAAAATACATTTACGCTCTATACCCTGCTCGAAAAGAGTTCTCCTGCTTATTTAGTCTTCAAAATCACTGCGAAATCAATATATTTACAGGATATTCAAAAAACCAAATACTGCTAGCACTATGACTGTATGTGTTTGTTCACACTGCAATGCGAGTCAGCCTCGGAGCGAGGCACAACAGACACATATAGAATACATATTTGTAACAATATATATACTACATATGTGTGTTTGTGTATGTGTGCGTGTGTGCATTTGTGTGTTAGCACCTACTGTTGACATTAGAAAAGCTGTGCACAGCTGGTACGAGTTTAAAGTGAAAGCAAAAGTTGCTAAGAGGCAATGGCAAAAGGGGTCGCTGGTACTGCCACAGGATGATGAGGCAGGTTGAGGCAGCAAAACGTCTGGACGCTAATTAAATTCTTGCTCAGAGAGCCAGAGATAGAATAAAAGAGAGAGAGAGGGTGTTGTGGGGAATTGTAGTACAAAAGCGAGTGCGCGGCCAATTACTTAAATTTATGTGCGAACTGCACGCACATTGCCCCAAAGCAGCGGAACACGAGGCAAACTTCCAACGTGTAGTGAAACAATTGCTTTAAGCTGTGGGGCAGCTGAACAGAACGAAAGACACAGCTTAAAACCAGAAAATGCATTGCCAAATCAAATTTTGGCTCGTTTGCTATTTTTGTTTTTTTATTTGTTTCTGTTCCGCTTGCTTTTATTTCTGCTAGGCTAATAAATCATTGGCGACCATTAAGCCGCATGCTACATATGTGCTAATCTACCCACCCACACTCACAGACATACATTTATACAAATGTTGCTACCCCAAAACACAGATATGTGTATGTGTATGCATTTATAGTGCGCTGTTCGCTTGAGTGTGTGAAATATTTTCATAAACAACATAAAACTCAGCCAAATGGCGGTTATTAATCAAAGTAATGCGAGTTTATTTTTGTGTGTGTGTCGCATTTTTCATAGGTATCAAGTGCAGCTAGTTTTCCTGAATATCCAGTCCAGGTGTACTTAATGACACTTGGCAGAAATATAGAACACAAACGAATTTAGTTTCCCATAATTCGTTTATGATATATATATACTTCTTTATAATTTAAGCAAACTGCACCTAATTTAAGCAAGAGCAAGCGAGGGTTGTGTGCAACTTTAAGCTGTGAAGCAGCTTAAGCTACATATGCCGAAAATCATTATAATGATAGCACAGCTAATTATAGAGCGATTACAGCACACAACAAGTGCTCACTGGGATTCTTCAGTGGTTTCACTAACAAATCCTTGACTCTAGCCACCTTTTGCACAGTGTATATATATATTTTTTTTTGTAATTTCTCCGGTTCGTAGATTTGGCAAACCCGCAGCTATTAAATTAATGTGCGCTCATATACGCACACAAAAGCTAATTTCAGCACTTGATTAAGTTGAAGTCGTTAAGAGCGGCCAAGTGCCACACACTGCGTATGAGTAATGTATGTGGATTTAAGTGCCACGCCAGCAAGAACAGCAACAAAGGCACAAACGATAACGTTGACAGCGTCTAGTTAACTAGAGAAGTATAAGACTAAATTAGAGACTCTCAAAGAGCTTCGTCTCCCACTGCGGGCAGGAGAGAAAAGACAGAGAAATTCTAAAACTTATAAATACAACATAAGAAATACCATTCAAAAATTTTTAAGTTTAAAATTTAAAAATGAAAGATTCCCAAGTTATGCTGATAAAACATCTTGAAAAAATCATCATTTTTTGCTGTCTACAATCTCGATTCAAAGCATTTCTTAACGACGTGGCTAGATCTTAAAAATCATGGTCTGATATATCGATATTTGAAAAACTATGCCTCAAATTTGAAATGTAGATTTTATAATGCATTCAATAGACACTTTCCATGTAAAACGCATAGAAATTTAAAGAAAAATAAATATTACCTGTAACATGCTGGTTGACCCAACGCTCACTCACATTCTATACCAACTCATTCGCTTTGCCTTAATATTAATTCAGATAAGAGCGACGTCAATTTTAAAGCGTTTGTATGTTTGTTTTCTTTGAATATTCCCGCAGGCTCGCCACCGCCAACTGTCACTTGGCTGATGAACGGACAACTTCACAACAGCGTTGTCGACTACACATACGACGGCACCATCAATAGCAAATTGGTGGTGCGTAACTTGTCACGCAGCCACCAGCATGCGGTCTACACGTGTCAGGCGAGCAATTTTCACAAGAAATATGTGGCCACCAACATAACGATTGAGCTCTATCGTGAGTATAACCAAGCTATCCATATATTTAACTGTATATACAAATGTAAGTGTGAAAGGGCAAAGCTTAAGCTTTGTGTTGATTGCAAATTGTGCTCCGATTTTATATGTCAACTGAAGTTTCTATTTGGCAACTCTCAACTACGTATTAAATTGAAAAATTTCAATTTGAGTTTCAAGCGTTTGCAGACGACAGTCTCAACAATAACAAGTGCTACAACAAAAACAAAAGCTGCACCCATAGCACAAAATATAGTGCGAAAAGCGGTTCAACAGACAGATTATTCAGTAATTTTTTTTTTATTTATTCAGTTCCTACTGCCCCAACACATAGCACGGTCTTAAGCGTTGCGATAAAAGTTTTAACAAATAGCTATGTAGATAAAAACCGTTCACTGCAAAAAAAAAGGAGAAAAATATAATAGATAATAAAATGGCTTATGCAAATATTACAATAAAGAAAAGTAATGGAAACAAAAACAGTGACCATAACAAATGCAGTTTTGAAATCGGCTGTTCAAAAGCGTCCCTTTCAAACGGATGCCCTGGCTGCAGCTGCTTTTACGGCCATCGCCTTTGGACATATTTTGTGTAGCGAAACATTCGTCGCTTTTAACGCATACCAACACATATTCAGAAACACACCTCGGTTGTATCCATGTGCATTTGGGACCGGATTTATTATTTTGCGAACATTTTTTTAATTGGCCTTTGGCGCGACACTGAATTGCATTGCAAATTGTAAAATTGAATAAAATTGTAGCCAATTTTTGGTCGGTCTGTATGCGCCTTTGCCAATATGTGTGTGTGTCTGTTTGTGTGTGTATGCAGTTCGGGCTTTGATCCTGTAAGCCTTATTAGTATTTACTCGCTTTGATGCAGACAGAACGGTGTAAAGTATAAAATGATGACATGCATTTTATTTTTGTGCAATTTTCCAGTTTCCTTTTATTTTTTATTTTTCATTTACTGTTTTCTTATTATTTCATTTTGTTTGTTTGTATTTTGCCCCACGATTAAGTTTTTAGCAATCTGAACTGCATCAATTTTGTTTTCATTGAGCATATGGCATTACATTCATTTTAATTTATTTCCAACTTGTTATTTACATATATTCTAAGAATTTAAATAGTTTATCGTAAGCTGCAAACGATATTTAAATTGATTTGTGTAAATGTAAATTTCTTTCATTTGGATGGTTTGAACTTGTTGATACTTTCATTTTCATAAAATTTTAATTCATTTACAATTCTCATGCCCTTTTTTATTAAAGACGACTGATGTCAAAAGTATTTTGAAGTCAACTCTAAGATATTTCTCGGATATTTTTTAGTTTTACATCGTTTCTAAACATTCTTGGCTATACATTACTTAATCATTATCTTTGTTAAGTGCCTACAAATGCTGATTCTATAGTCGCACGATAATAATTTTAATAATAATTTTATATAAAGTGCCGTTCTTTTGTCAAATAAAAAAATAAACTTTTGGCAAAAACAATACCCAAAGCACTGGCACAGGTTCTGTTGCATTGCTTCAGCTCCTACTCCAGTCATTGCCATTGCCAAATATTATGCCCAAGGCGTTGCGCTAACAGCCAAAAATTGGCCATTGAGTTTTATGGTACTTCGGCGTCTTTCTCACACTTCCTTTCCCTGTCTCTCTCTCTCTCTCCTTATATTTGGCTCAATGTCGCCAAAAACCAAAAGCAATTGCTGTCAATTTTTACTTAGGCCTGGGCTAATAAAAGTAAAAATGTTTTGCGACAACAGATGGTGATGCGCATATTTGATATTATTACGCCTACACACACGAATAAGTCGGTGAGTGTTTGTATGTGTTTGTGTGTAGGTGTGTGGGTGCATGAGTGTGGACGTGCTATAAGAATGCCGCACTCAGACTGCATACAATTTAACACGTCAATAAGAGAAGCTCTGTAATTATTACGAAATGTGACTTGGTAATGTGGCAAAGGACAACAAAAACATCGTCATTGACTTTTTGAATGGTGTTAATTAATATGGCAGACAAGTAACCATATAACGTACATAGATACGATATATATATATGTGTATACGCACATTCCCAGCCACAACCAGCTAACATAAAAAGAGAGAAAGTGAGATATCGAGAGAGATAGAAAGAGAGAGAGAGAAAGAGAGAGAGAGAGAGAAAGAGAGAGAAAGATAGAGACGAATGAAACCTTCTTGCGTGGTACCTAAAAATTTGGTTTGCTTTGAGCTGTGCGTGTCGCAGGCAGGCAGTCAAGAAAAAAGTTTTGAATAATAAGTATGACCTTAATTAGGTAATTTTATGGGCACTAACAATTAGATTACTAATGTCACGACTCTCACACGAGCATCGGGAGTAACAGCAGGAGGCATAGTCAACTCATTAGCGCAAATTTTAAGTAACTTGTCCGAAATTGTTTCCAATGAAAATTCAAAACTAATCTTTATGATGCTGTCAAATACCTAGCTTCTGCCACTTACATATTTTTTTTATCTAGCACTCAATTACTCTATCAACACACAACACAAAAAAGATTTGCTGCAATCTGCTTTAATTTGATTGGATTAAAATGAAGCGGCAGTCCACTTGCTTAAGAACATATTCCAAACATACATAGTCTGATTTTATAATTATTGAGTATTTTTAGTAATTAAAGCAATTTCCAACAAGTGCTTTATAATCGGAGATCGAATATTAAAGTATATGAATGTTTATCTAGCTTAAACCCTCCTTTGCATAAAAATCACATTTACGGATTGGATGCGTAACGCTTTTGTAGTGCGTTTAATTAAACATTTAAATAATTTTCCAATGCAAATGGGCATAATTAATTTAATTATAATCAAATGTAAAAGAAAAAAATTAAAACCATGAACCAAACCCCACGCACACAGACATAAGAGTTATTCGATTGAAAAAGAGACAACAAGAATTCTGCAATACATACATATATCATACATAAAAATGCGGTTTAAATAAATAAAATGATGTTGGTTATTAAACGCATTTTTTTTTTATTTTGCTGTAATTTATTGCATTTTGGCTTAACTGAAATGGCTGAAATGAATTCTGCCTTTAAATGAATGCATAAAATACGCGGTTAACCGCACTTAATATAACACCAACGGCAACTACGAAAACCGGATCCCACTAAAGTTCATATAACCTGCTACCTGCAAAAAGAAGAAAGATTCAGATACGTTTGATTTGTACACGATCCATAATTTACATACATTTTAGCTTAATGGTATTTTTTGTATATCCTATTACTGTTTTTTTTGTTAAAGCATTATTAACATATTTTTTTTTCATTATTTAATTTTAATAAAGGCTCAATTAATAAGTATTTAATGGCAATGACAATCTGATTCTTTTTATTAATTGTATTGAGGTGATACATTTTTCTTATCTAGTTCTAAGTACATTTCAGAAGCATATACGATTCTGATATATTATTGATCAGAATAGTCCTCTTTAATAACATACCAATATGTCCCTCACATAACGTTATTTAACTCACAGACTGTAAATCAAAATTTGCAATTACTAAAGCATTAAAAGTATATAAATATAAAATGAATAGATACAAAGAAATAAATTTGTATGCAATTTAATATTATGGCAAGCTCGATAATGAACCTGGCCACATTACGTGACAGTGTTTATATTCATTTTATGAACGATTTTAGCAAATATGTCTATGCTCACACTCACACACCTCTACACACACATACACACACACATACACACACACAAACACATACACACACACGCACACAGCACGCACATATGTGTGTAAATATTTGCGTGTGCGTTTTTTAATTTGGCATGTAAACAATTTGCATCATCAATAAATATTAACAAGATTTCAAATTATGTGTCAAATACGCATATGTAATACGCTCATGTGTGCAAGTATATACAGATGTTATAGTATATGCATATTTTGTAGTTTTATACCCTTAACCCATTAAAAATGGGTAAAAAGGGTATAATGGTTTTGTGCAAATGTATGTAACAGGCAGAAGGAAGCATCTCCGACCCCACAAAGTATATATATTCTTGATCAGGATCAATAGTCGAGTCGATATAGCCATGTCCGTCCGTCCGTATGAACACGCAGATCTCAGGAACTGTAAGACCTAGAGACTTCAAATTTGGAATATAGGTTCTCGTATACCAGGCGCAGTACACGTTATTTTTTCGATAACTGCCTTCGTTTGTCAATTATCGATAAATTAAATTTCCGATAGCAATAAATGCCACAATTTTAAAGGCAGAATCTAATTCTAATTAATACATAATATGCATATGCATACTCTTGATCAAATGCCCAAATTTCGTCAACATCGGATAAGAAACATCCAAGTTATAGTCGAAAATATATTCTCATATTGATCTCATTTCTATCAGCAGCCGCAAGCATTTTCTGAATGCATAAATAAATGCATAAATAATAAATATGCGAGCGCATGTGTGAGAAAGGGATGGCATGCTACCTACGATTACTTGTTTCACGTGTTAGTGTAAATCTTTTTAAAGGGGAATTTGCCAATAATAATTGAATACATTTAATAACTGGGTTCAGGGTATATCGTAGTCGAGTTTACTCGACTACAGCACTCTTACTTGTTTTCTGTTTGTTTTGATTTCAAAATCAATGTGACAGCGTTTAAATAATTGAACGTCAATTGACAGCAATGGCAATTATATTCTGCATATTATTATTGAAATTTTTATGAGGCATTTAAATGTTAACTTTGAGTTCTTTATTCGCATTAAATATTCGTTTTGATTAACAAAACTTTTTTCATTTACGACAATGTGTTAACCAGCCCGCAAAGTTCTCACCATTATTTTGAGTTAAAATAGGTTATAATTTTTTAATGTATTTACAATCAAATAATAAGTAGTTTTTTTTTGGGAATGCTTATGAGATGACAAAAATAAATATGTTCTTCGCAGTCCCACATTAATTCTGAGCTTTTATCAGGCTTCATTACGTAATATTTTCATCATAAATCTATTGTAGAATACAAACTGACTCATATATATTTATATATATATATACATATACATTTAAAAACTGTTAATATTAATACACTCTTGATAATTTAGTTGTTAATTCTGCTATTTTGCACCACTGTGCATATATTCAGGCAGCGCTGCAATCGTAATTCGCTGCAATTAATTTAAATTGCACTGCTTTTGCGATTTTAATGCATTTTCGAAAAGAAAATACTACGGTAACTGTAAAAACAAAGAAATAAATTACGAACAAAAATTACGAAAAAATGTGTAAACGGCATTTACACACATAAATTAACCATAAATATTAATGTATACACATATACCCATCATACCCATTTGCAGTGCGACCCCTACAGGTGGAAATCAGCTTCAACAATCAGCCAATGTCGGCCGACCGTAAATACGAGATCGAATGTCAGGCAACTGGATCGAGGCCACCAGCAAAGATAACCTGGTGGATGGGCAACCTTGAGATGCACGGCCACAGCCAGAAGGTGAGTGACGAACCCATCAACAGACCCAGAAAAATGACTTACCCCTCTGTCATTTGCAGGTCTCTGAGGATGGAAATGCCAGCACCTCGGTGCTGTCAATCACTCCAACGCGGGAGGATCACGGCAAAGCGTTATCTTGCCGCGCAACCAACGAGCTTGTTCGCAATGGCATTCGAGAGACCGCCATGAAGCTAAATGTGTTCTGTAAGTAATATAACATATGATATAAATTTTGAAGTTTTTTTTTTTTTTTTGCAAGTTGGAATATAAATGTACATATAACCTAGCGGACAGACCATCACAAAAGATGAAGTCTTAAAGAACGTTTTAGTTTTAAAAGTGTTAGGATAATTAAAGAATTTGACATAGCCCAACTAGGAAAATATACACATTTTTTGAAGTTCAATACGTATTTATTAACCGACTGTAAATCGCAATGGCAAAGAAATGAATACTAGCTTTTGAAGGAAAACTGATTTTATTATCAAATTGACAGATTATGGTATACTTTACTATAACCAATTACAATATTACTTTTGAGCCCGATAGTAAAGTGCAGATGTATATGTGTAAGTTGCTTGACCTGCTTTCAGTCAGAAATGATTCAGTCCAAATAAATGGGATAAGCTCGCCCCAGTTGAACGCAACGTCAATAAAACTAGCGCGTTACACAAAAGGGGGTGTTTTTGCTACCACTGTCAAATAATTACACGCATGTTGAACACACGCTTTGTTTTATAGCTGTCAGTGGCACATAAGCTAACTGGAGTCCGGGAACTTGAGAGGAGGTAGCCATAAAGTGTGCCAAGCGCTTATCACCCGTGTCCTTAAAATCAATACTTATTTGCATATCAATTTCGAAGACATGGGGATCTTTTTTTTGTTTGTTGTTCTCGCGGTTTTTAGAACTTGAATGTCAAACGTTTGTTTTATGGGCCAAGTCAACAATGTGCGCTCCAAGTTTGTTAATAAAATTTCTATGTTAAGGACATATTAAAAAAGGCAAGTTGCGCTCAATATGGTTCTATATGAGTGGCTCCTCGGCATAGTCGGTGCTCAAAGACTTTGACCCTATATACACACTCCGCACACACATAGTTTGTGTATATGTAGCCTTTATGTTTCAATAGTCTCGAAGAATTTTGCCAACGTTGTCGTCGTCGTTGTCGTTAGGCAAACAGTTTCCACGTCTATTATCTAAGAGTTTTTGGCGCATCGTTTCCCCTCATTTCTAAGGAAACTTTTACTCCTTTCAGCAGCAGCAAGAACAGAAGGAGTATCCGCGGGAGCTAACCGTTGGTTGCTGTCTGTGTGGGCACCGCGAAGCAGACTCTCAATTTTACGCGCGTCGCTTGCAGATATAAAAAATTAGATAACAATTTCAATTTCCATGCTCATTTACATGTTTATAGCGTGCTTAAAATATTTTCAGCTCCTCCCCGAGTTCCTCGGCAGCTTCCTGTGATTTCCTCTTGAGAGCTTGCAAGATTTTGTGTCTTCTTTAAGATTCGTTGATTCGTTGTTTGCATTTGAGGGGTAAATTGAAAAGTTCCCTGCACTTGCGCTTCAAATGAGCAGCCAATAATTGTCCCATTATTCGACATTATAAAAAAAATTGTCATAAAACTGAAGTTATCTTGAATTTGACGACACTCTGTTGCAGCTTGTACATTGACCCAGAACAAAATGTAAAATGAAAAGGCAAAAGCTAAGCAACAGATTTAATTTTACGCACAATCAACTTGTATTAACATTAAAAATTAAACGAAACGGAAACCACTAAAAATTACGGTCATTTCCGCAATAAAAGTAATGACGCAGCAGTTTTCCCAAAACAGGGTCCGAAGGTGGCAAAAATACGGGCAATGTCCAGCCAATAAATTAGAATACCTTGGTAAAGAAGGGAATTCCGCTTAAGCTGACTTGAAAACATGTGCTGACTTGGCGAGAAATGTGAATTAAAGAGTAATTTAATTTTTCGCATAAATTAGGAATACATATTCAAAATTGGATTATCAATGAAGAAGTGCAATTGCGTAAAGAGTTTAATTATTTGTTTTACATAATAGAAAATAATAAATTAAGCTGATTTGAAATTATTATCAAATATTTTCGACCACTTTAGAGCTAGTTTAGATGAAAATTATTTTCAAAACTATTTACATTGCACATCTGCCATTTGCAATTAATTTCACTCTAAGCCAATTTTTCTCAGTTTCACTTGGTCGGGCCGGGACAGAAATACTTTACAGTTAATGTAATTTATATGGTCAGTGCTGAGACAGATGCTGAAGCAGCAGCAGCAGCAGTAAAAGCGAGTGGAACCAATTTAAGGGCTGCTAACGAGCAGTTGTTCAACTTTTTATCCAACAGACAATGACAGGCCTCACACACAAGGAGCAAAAGCAGCGGGTAGTGTGAAGGGGTGGAGCGGAGCGGGAAAAAAGCTGTAGCACATTGGCAATGTCTGCTACAAAATGTGGCGGCAGCATTCAAAAGTCGTTACGTTAAGCTGCAGTTACGGGTTTCGGGTTTGCTTTGCTTTTGTGCTGCTGCAGTTGGACTGTGTGCCATAAAATGCATTAGCCAAGTAAAGTTGGCAAGTTTCGGACTTCTACTGACCAGCTTGGCCAGTGACAGTTATTACCACTTAAGCTCATCTAACCGCAACAGTGTGGTGGCCAGCCAACTAGCCTGCTAGCCAGCCACTTTCCACTTTTCGCAGGGTTCGGGGCATGTATTGTGCTCTGGCTACAAACTGGGCTTAAAGTCAACCGTTAATGAACTTGTTGAGCAGCAGGCAACAAAAAAGAGGTCTTTAAATTATGCAAACAACTTTTGCCACTGTCTTTGTCGAGGCCGTCGTTCAGTTTCTTGCACAATTCTCTAGGTAGCTGTCATTCACTGGGTTTAAGCAAGCGATTTTCATTTTCATTAACAAGTCTTTGCAAAGAGCGAAATCGGCTTAGGGAAACTTGTTTATAAAACGCGGCAAAGAAAACAGTAAGCACATCTCAAACCAAACTACATGGCTGGAGCGCAGCGCAGCAGAAAGAAGCCACTGCCAAGGAAGGGGTTCGCTGGCCAAAAAAGGAGTGTAAGAGGTGGGGGGGGGGGGGGGGGGTGAGGAGCAGTAAGAAGCGACACTAATCACAGATAAGCGCAGATTAACCCCGTTTCCTTTTTTGTGTATATGTCTTGGTTTCTGCGTTGTTTCTTCTTGCTTGCAATGTTTTTTTTTTTTTTTTTTGTTTTTTTGTTCTTTGGGATGTTTTTAGCTTGGTTCATAGTAAAAACAAAACAGCAAATTGCACTTGATAGGCTGGGCCAAGTCCAAGAACAAGCAGCATATATATAAGAAATAAATGCAAATGCAAATATATATATACTATTAGTCATGTCTGTTTTGTGTTGTTATCTTTTCTTGCAGTTATACCCACCTTACAACTGGACCTGGGCTCAAATCTAAATCCGGAGGATATCGAGGAAGGCGATGATGTTTATTTCGAGTGTAAAGTGCATGCAAATCCAGCTGCTTATAAAGTTGTCTGGAAGCATAATGTAAGTAGCAAAAAAAACACTATTCAAATCAAAGATTCGTCAAGCTTCGTTAACTGACTTGAGTGCGATTTAAAGTGTGTAAAATGAGATTTCCTTATTGAAATTCCTTAAGAAGTATATAATTTTTTGAAACTCTACTAAATTATTTTTGTGGAAAAATTTAACGAATTTTTCCAAATAACTGTACATATGTATCGAGGAGCTTGAGAACTGGCAAAAATATAGTCTAAATAGATTGACCTTCAAATATACTTTTGCTCAAGACAAATGTGAATACGAATACGATGATTGTACTTCCGACAATTCCCCAAGCTGTGGCGTGCTTAATATGTGTATGGAATGGTTAGTTACTTGGTATATATACGTGTGTGTGTATGTGTGTGTGTGTGTGTGTTTGGACTGTAAAAGGCAGGGCCCTACTAAATTATGATGAAACCAAAATTAAGTGGTCATTTTTACTGAATTATTGCCCAATTATTTTAAGGCAATTGAGTCAAGTGGCCCAGAGTCGAGAGCGGCTTTGGGCCACTTCATGCGGCCAAAGTGGGCAAAAGTTTGCGTGGCCAAATCATTTGTTTATTAGTTTTACAAGTAGCACACAAAAACTTCAGACGACTTGCATAAGTAAAAACAAAAGATAACAACAACAGTGAGCAGAAGAACAAGCAAATAAATGTTATTCAATGCACCAGACTTAGTGAATCAAGTGTATGAATAAAATGAATGTTAATTGAATTCATTAAAAGACGCAGATACAGCGACAACAAACGGAGACGACAAAACAACTAAGTACAAGCGCAAACAACATGCTAAAAAACAACTAGAACAATAACAACAATCAAGCATAACTTTGGCAAATGATTATAATAAATAAATAACAAGAACGCCAAAAACTTTTTGGGCGTACAAAGCCAGTCCAAAAACAAATGTACAAATAACTTTAAGTTCACAGCAAGCAAAGAGAGATAGCAAAGGTAGCAAGAAGTAGATCTCGAAGTAAACAATATTCTGCCAAAGCAAAACATCAATAAATAACAAAGACTAGACTGAAATGATGGAGTCAGTAAATTTGCTATCAATCAATGAGCAGACAATCTCAACCAAATTTCAATATGAAATGCAAATGAGCTGAAAATTTAGAAATATGTGAATAACATCGTGTTTTACAACGTGTCTGCCACGTAAATTGCCAAATACATATAAAAAGACCAATACCAAAATAAAAAGAAAAAATTAAATTACAATTTTTCATTTCATTTAGTAGACAATGTTCTTACACACAGAGAAATAGAGAGCGATATGCACGCTTTCAAATTGCAGTTCATGTCATTGTTGATGGGGCTAACTAGTGAAGTAAACAGTTAGTTAGTTGCCAGCCAATTGACTTGGTCGACGTCATAACAATAAAAGTTTAGTGCCTAGCAAAAAACAAAAAGGAAATGAAATTGAAACAAAATAGTTAGACAAGCAAAAGAGACGAGCAGAGAACGATACAGCTGGGTATGTATCTATATGTGTGTGTCTCACATGGCGTATGCATAATGAGTTCAAGGCTTAATGTTAAGACTGCGTTTAGTGAGTCAGCAGAGCCAATGGCTCAGGGTGAAAACCAAAACCAAAACAAAGCCAAGGACTGTGTGGAAAACAAGTCGAGTGTGTAAGTCGCTTGTAACAAGTCAATTGTGAATTGCCAACAACAATTTGTGCACATTTAAAATACCAATTAAATTAAATACATTCTGTGGACAATTGTGCTTACTGCTGGCGAAAAGAGATACCACGCTGAACAGTAAGTAATAATTAATTACCTTCAGGTATATTGCATTGAATGCAATTCTCCTAATTAAAGGCACAGGCCTTAACCTCAAGGTATTTTGAATATTTTGAATAAAGTTAGTTTTCAAATTGTTGCGGTTACTTAGACTTGACTAGACTAAGCGACAACAGCTACAACGACAAATTTACTATGTCTGTGTGTAAACAATGACATGGGAAAACTGAGTAAAATTATCGTCCTTGCTCTCGCTTTGCCTTTGTCAGTTATTATTCAATTATGCATGCCAACAATTAACGACGAGCTGGCAAATTAAATTAACAATTAGTTTTATTAAACTCGCAGACATATAGCAGCAAAACTTTTACCCTCCGTATGTGTGCGTATATAAAAGTAAATGTGTGTTTGTGTAAGTGTGTGCGTATGTGGTAAACTTTTGCATGCTCATTAAGAAGCTGGCAACAACTTTGATGGAAGACGTTGCCAACGCAACCGACCAGCAATCGTTATGCAGAGGGTAAAAGCGCAAAACCGACATCTGAATGTTGCTGGCAGCAAAAGTTACTTAGCACATCAGGACATTTGTGTGTGCAGTGTGTGAGTTACTGCGTTTGTGTGTGTTAACGAAAGTGCCAAAATAACAAACATAATCGGGAAATTTGATTAGAGCGCAAGGTGGCCACACTTCAATTTCCACTAACTACACACATACATTTTTATAGCTTTAACAAGAACCTGTCTCGAAATTTGAGAATGATTGACAAAAGCCAACCAAAATTTAATTTACACTCACATTTAGTATAACCTATTTTTTAAATCATATTTTAAACTTATAAACAAAATTATAGCACATATGGAAACTTTTAAAAATTAGAAGTGTATTAACGTTAAATTTTTAAATTTTTCAGTTTTTTATTCTCTGAATCCTATTAGAATATGCATAGTATTAGAAAAGTTTAACGTAGTTTTCGTTTAAAATGGATTTAGCCAAAGTTTCTGGTGACTTTTGCAATGCGGAATATGGCATAAGTCTAGTTAAAATGCTAACAAATGTGATGATGAAGTGTTGCGAACTGGGAAGCCAACGCCATATTGCAGACAACTATAGAAATGGTCAACACTAATTGGGTATTTATTGTAGCCGGGTACACAGCGCAGCAGCGACAGCAACAGCAGCAGCAGCAGCGAGCAGCAAGCAAACACAAACACCAACACAAATACAAACATGTCAAGGCGCTTGTCTATGCAGACAGACAAACAAAATGGCAGCGCATAAAATGCGCCATTAGCATTGACAGTGGCTAAAAGGAAGTGGGAGGCGGGCTGGCAAAAGGGTTGTGCGCCTGGCAGACAACAACCTGGCTTGAGAGCTGTGGCGAAACGGAAAAGCCACGGCGGAAAAGCTGCAACGGATGTGCCTTCAACTATTGAAATATTCCTAAACTCAGGCCAAACGAAGCAAAACCCACTTCAATTTTATTATTCTTTTTTTTCTTCTCTTTTCTGTATGTATTTATTTACTTTCATTTTTTTATTTTTCTGTGTGACAACCTTGAACTTTATTTACTTTTGTGTGCCTGGCGACATTTTTATTTGTTTTATGACAACAGTAACAGAAACAGAAACAGCAACAGCAACAGCAACAACTACAGCAACAGCGACAACAACAACGCTGCAGCTGATAAAACGCCTTGGGTCGCTGAGTTCAGCAAATGGCTGACAACATTTGGGGAGCTATTTAAGAACCCTATGGGAATAGTGAAGGCTGCAAAGCACTATTTGCTGTGGCGGGATGGGTAGGGGTAGAAGAAGGGGAAGGGTGAGCAGCGTTAGTGGTTAGTGCTAAGCAGGCTTCAAGGTCATGAATGTTTGTATGTGTTCTTTTATTATTTTTATTTGTCTGCTTTAGGCAAAGCCAACCTGTGCGCTCCAACTTAAAAATGCACTAATTATATATATAAAGCATACGACTAGTTTGCTGTACAAAAAGGTTAACAATTATCTTAAGAGCAAACAGTCAAAGAGCATTCGATTTGGGACAGACACACACAAATAAATAATAATCGAATGAGTTGTGGCCCACTGTCATTGCCAGACAAAAGATGCGACTCGTCACACACACGCACACACACACTTTCACCCATAGAAGGACAAGCAGACAGGAGTCATAGTTGTGGGCCAGTTTGCAGAAAAGTAGGCAATACTATAATCAAAGTGTTGCCATATTGCATTGTTTCTTTCCCTCCGCTTTTTGCACATACATATTGTCTCTATTGATGTTGTTGTTTCTACTTATGCTTACACATTGTGCGCTAAGGTCATAGCGGCTTTGTTCGCTGACTGTTGGTGCTTTGGCAGTTTGACTTTTGTCGACAATTTATACACACATTTTTATTTATTTTGCAATGTTCGTCTTGCCTTTGTTGCTGCTATTGTGCAGGCCAAAGTGCGAATTTGTTTTGCTGCTAAATGGCACAAGGCTCTGGGGAAATGCGTCAAAATCTTGTCGAGTGCTGGCGCATTGGGGGCGGCATAACAACAACAAAAACTGTTAGCATATATACATAGATATGTATATATATATATATATATGTATATATATATAAATATATGTATATCACATAAGGGTCAAGTTTGTGTGAGGGCGTGGAGAGTCTGTTTGAAAATAAAGTAAATATTGGCTGATTTCTAGCATTTTGATAATTCCAGACACGTTTCAAATACTGACGCTCAATCTCTCTCTAATGAAGCGCCTCGCGTATGAGCATCGCGTTTATGAGAAACTGAATTTTAGAGGGTTTGGCACCAACGGCTATAATAAATAAAGGCGGATCTGACCTTGCGCCCAAAGGCAGGCCAAAATGTATTGGGTTGAATAGCAATTTCTTTTACTTAGGCAGCTGATGCTCCAAAGCAGCAAAATTTATGGAATTCGAGGATGGATTGAAAAGCCTATTTTAAATTTATGGCAAAAAGCTAATGGTGCAATATAAATTTCAATAAAAACTGAGGCATACTTAACTTGTGTATAATAACAAAATCGCATGTTTAGTATATTTATATATATATTTAATTTATTAGGTTTTGAATGATCTGTAGATAATTGCAATAAGTAAGACTAAATATTTGTGCATCATATTAATTTGATGATTTGAAATCCACATATTTTGGTTTTATATAATTTAAAGTTAAGTCAATTACATTTATCTCGCAGATTGAGATGTCAAACAAGAATTAATTTTTTAATTAGCTTTGAATGCAGCTCGAGAAAGTTAAGTACCTAAGCCGCTTACATATTTTCACATGTACTGCGACGTTTGCGTAATCCGAATTAATTGGCATACCTTTTACTTGTTTGCTAATCACCTCTGATAATAAGCTCCAACCCTTCATATTTCGTTTAGAATACGTGTGCTTGTGTATGTGTGTTTAATGAAGGACAGAAAACAAAAGAAGCTGCTCATTAGCACAAAATAAAAATGATGATGATAATAAGAATGCTTAAACTGGGAACTTATGACTAATGACACAATGGGATTCAAATTTATTTATTATATTTTTTTCACGCCACTTGCAGCACCAAATCATCCAACATAATCAGCGTGCCGGCGTCATTGTGAGCAGCGGAGATCTGGCACTACAGGGAGTGACGCGTCACCAGGCCGGAAATTACACGTGCACCGCGTCCAATGTGGAAGGGGATGGCGACTCCAACATTGTCGAGCTTAAAGTTATGTGTAAGTACATACATGTGATCAATGGATTTGAAACGACTTTAAGTGATGTGCGAATACGAGTACGAGTGTCGAGTATGAGTACGAGTATAAGTTGAATAAAAGAGTGTGCTCCATTTATTTAGGATTTCATTGAATTGATTGCGAGTTTTTATTGTTGTTGGTTTTCCGAGCGTATTTACATGTCAAGTTTTATAGGGCACGTGTTGAGTTTTATTTAGCACTTTCCAACAATAAAAAATAACGAAAATAAGACTGCAAACCTGAAAGTTATAGCTCTGTGCCACGCTGCGTATGTACAACATTTTAAGCTTGTCCCACTTTTGACATGTGTGTGTTTCGATTTGCATGGCTCGCATGCATCGCATTGTTATTGTGGGTGGAATCGTAAAAAATACGCGCTGAATGCTTGGATTGGGCCATCATTCTTTTAGCACATGGCAGGCGTTCAGTTTGAGCCATTAACAAACATTCAGCTTTTAAATGCCAACTGGCTTTTAAATCGAATCCCGTTTGGCCAACGATATTGCCAGCTTTTACTTGGATGCTGACGCTGGCTGCACTGTTTAGGATTTGCTGAGAACCTTTGACACACAAAAAGGCAGCATTATTGAGTGGTCGAGTGGTTGGATGGTGCGATGTTAGTGAGTGGCGCATTGTGCGACCGTGCGGCCTCTTGCGGTTTTATTGCGTATACGCCCCCGATATTGTGCAATTCTCGAATGGCTTTTGTGCTTGTGTCCCGGCCATCTTTTGTGTTCTGTTCACAAGTCAAATTGCAACTCTGGTTTGGTTTCGGCTTTGCCATCTTGGCCTAGTACACGGCGCACTCTTGCCGTTGAAAACTTTGATTTCTGCCAACAACTATACAATATGCAGTCGGGCAGCTTGCTGTTGGTCAGGTATGTCCTAAGACCAATACAAAGCCCTTTTCGTGGCTTCCGGCCTTTTGTTGACATTTAGATATTTTCCTATTCAATGAGCGCATTTTCGATTGCTTTTCACCATTCGTTTAACAACAAGGAATGTTCTTTTCTTGGCCTAATTGTGATCAATACAGGATTTTGATTCGACAATATTGAACTTCTTTAAACTCTAATTGTGATTGAATTTATTTTTAAATTGCAGTAATTACATTCTGAGTGCATTTTTCATAAGATCTGTTAAGTTGAGGGCCAATTTAATATGAATTGTATTTGATTTTCGTTGGTTAATTTCATTCAAATACGAAACTCTTGCCTTTCGACATATGTTTTCACAGTTTTATGTTGTCCTCAATCATCAGATTTAATCCTCAACATCAACATCCACAAATCTTCTGTTCAATTTGATGTCAATTCCTAAATCAAAAAAAAGTACTGTTAATTATGTTCCTCTTTTTTTACATGCAATTCATCACACAGATCCCTAATCCAATCCCAAAATTATTGCTGATTGCTTATGCTTTTATTTCCTGCACCATTTCCTTTTACTTTAGAATCAAGTTTTTTTTTTTTGAGGTGTTGTTGTGGGTCTTTGTTTTAAGTTGAACATCCATTTGAAAACCTGCTCTAACACTTTTCAGCAATTGTCTCTGTTGCTGCAGCGTTTTTCGTCACCCGAAATGTGGCAGCACTACTTCACCACTTTACAATATTACCGCTCCATTGAGGATTGGGATAACCGCAGCAAAAAACCCAATCTGTAAAACAATGCCTGACGCCTGGATTAAGGCTCGATGCTGTCCGTGGAATATTTACAACAACAAGAATCACAAAATGCAGACTCGTACATTAAATTGATGAGCAATGTCCAATACTGAATGCAGCAGCAACTGGAGATTCGCCTGTCCAAAGATTAGAAGAAATTTAATTTTCCCATAGCTGTTTACGACTAGAAACTTTCGTTCCGACCAAGTTTTGGTTTCACTTAACGTATATTTCGTATTTGTGTGTTGTTTTTTTTCTTTTGCCTGGATTTTTGTTTCTGTTGCTGTTTTTGACTATGTTTAGTTAGTGAATTGAATGGGCAACAAGGAAGAAGAAGAATCCTGGATTTGGCTATATAGGTTGCGAAGCTCTCCCTCTCTCTCCGTTTATAGTACTTTCGCTTGCAAAATTTTCTACTTTTGAGTACGGATTTGAGTGTGGTTTTCAGGCACATGCAAAAAAAAAAAACCGAGCACTTGTCAGTCAGCCAGCTTGGCTCTTGAGAAGCAGAAAATGTTCACTCGAACTGTTAGGGCTTTATTGCATTAAGTTTTGGGCCAAGCAATGCGATTATTGATTTGCAGCAGCCAACGAACAGCAAAATGCACTCGACAAACATCAAAGTTTTCTAACTTTTACCCTCTGTTTCTCTTTGACTCTCTCTCTCTCTCTCTCTGTGTCTCTGTAGATAAACCAATTTGCCGGCCCGATCAAAAGAAAATTTACGGCGTTGCCCGCAGTGAGGCGGCAGAAATCGTTTGTGAAGTGGACGCCTTTCCACCGCCCGAGAATTTTAAGTGGTCATTCAACAACACCGCCGAAACTTTCGATATGCCGCAAAGCGGTTTTCGACCCCACTCTGCACAGGGCTCGACGTTGACCTATACGCCGGTTAAGGTAAGTACAGCAGACATATACTGATTGATATTTGCGTGACCCAACTGATGATCCAACACACAATCATTACTGACCACGCCCACAAAACTCTCCGCCCTTCCGGACACAAACTCTAACAAACATGTCTGTTTCGTGTTCCGCTTGCATTATGAAAATGACAAACAACATGACGTTAAATGCTAAACATGGGAACAAGCGATTCAACATCATATGTGACATGTGTGTGAGTATTTTTGTGTGGCTATTGTAAGGGGCGGGTTAAGTGCTGCCTACACACTCACACACATATACAGCTGTTTGCTATGGTCTATAATTTGGGTTGAATTTTCGACTAGTTTAAAAATGTCACTTATTGTTTTTTGATGTGAAATTGTTGTTGGCATATTTGACATTTGGCCAAATGGCAGGCGAAACAGCAAAACTCCCACACGGGCTCCAAATTAAATGACAAATTTTTAATTAATAGCTATTGCTGCCTCTGCTGCTGCTACATTTATTGTTGTAGTGGCCCGTGTGCGTGTCACGTTGCCAAACATAATGTAAAACCAACAAGGGAAGAAGAAGAGCCGTTGGAATGGGGATAGCTTTTGGACAGCGAATGAGCAATTTTTAATTAAAAATTCTATTAGTGCTGTTTTTTTTAATTAAAAAGCAATGCCAATGGCATCAATAATGGGAATAATAACAAAGGTCGGAGGTTAGTTAATAATATTAAAGCCCCTGACATTTTGGCTTTAAGAGCGCCGCAAGTAAGACAACAAACCAAACAATTGACTTGCCGTTTGCTCTTCCACTTGACTCGACAATTGGCCAGCATTTTCAACTCAAATTGCCAACGATATCGTCATCGATATAGCCTCATTGTGATTGCGAATGCATTGGCGATGGCGATGGCGATTGCATTTTGACGTTTTGCACTTCGCTTCCTCCCTGCCAATTGAACAGCCAAATTGGCCATCAATGAGATGCGTTCCTATCAATGCCAAAAATTTGTAACCGAATGCGCCTTTCCCGCACACCCCTTTAATGTGCTTCAAAGCAGCTGCATTTGTTAACTTTTATGGCCTGGCGAAACAAAACCGAATATGCGCTGCAATCGTGGCACAGACAATTGGATTTGCTTTGTCTCGGTTGGCGATTCAGCTGACTTGCCGGCAACTGGAAGGCTTAAGCTTTCAATTCAACTATTCTGTGGCGTTCGAATATCTTATGTTATGTTATTCTCTCCCTAAACTCAGGAAACTTGATTCAACTACTTTATCAGTTTTTAAACAACTGTTCCCATAAGATAATAACTCGTTGCTGCTTATTATTTATGTATATACATTATATATAAGCTTCACAACCTTTCATGTGTGTCTGCAGACACCCCCAATGTCTTTCTATACATATGTTATGAACATATTATTTTAAAGGGAGCCCGAAATTGTCTTAATTTCTACAGTTCTTAACACATGGTTTCATTCTATGTCTGACTATAAGCCTATTAATTTTTGCACTTGCGGTTGCCTCATTGTGCGATGACAACATCGGCAACTACAAAAAAACTGTCAAGAAATGCGTCGCTTGGCATGCATGTTAAACCCAAACGCAGTTGTTAAGCTGCCTGCAGCTTTGGCAGGCTGTTTAACTGACCCAGTTTAAAGTTTTGCACCACATTATTTTTTGGGGTTACAATGAAGTTGACTGTGGTTCTGTGTACCTACTGACTGGCTGGGTTCACATTTCAGTTGTCAAACGAGAAATGTTGCTAGTCAAACGGCATTCAAATGAGTTCCGTTCTCAAACAGTCGCCCAGCGCTGATTGCACTCACACGTACACACACTCTCACACACCCTCAGTCACTTTAAGACTCACACACAAACATAAATCATTTAACTCAATTGAATATGAAAAATCCCTTCCGTTCTGTTGTCATATATGCTGTTTCCGGTTTCCGCTGCCAAAGCTCAAGCGCCGTCGCTGTCATTGTCGTCCTTTGAGCTGATTTTTCTTTCATTTTTTTATATTTTTTTATGTGGGATTTGCTCAAAGGCAGACAACATCCAACAGCTCATTAATTTTTCGCCATGCTTTGGAATTTATGTTTTTCTCTATCTCTCTCCCACAGAGATACTGTGTATCTCTGTCTTTGTTTGTGTCTCTTTTGCATGTGTGGACATTTGTGAATATCTTTTCCTAGAAGTTTTTCGCTGCACACACACACACACAATTTATTTGTCGAAATTGTCGCACACAGAACAGTGGCCGAAAAACTCATTAAAATGTCACTGAAATGTTCAAATTTTAATTAAAATTCATAAATAATAACATTTATTTTTCGGGCTGTCAGCACTAGACAAGATGCAATAAAAACGCAGGCAGGAGCTGTAACCGAAACTCTCAAGAGGAAATCATATACTCTGCCCTTAAGCCAAATTTTATATATGTATAAATATATATATATATATATATATATATATATATATAGTATATGAATATATATATATATGTATATATATACATATGTGTGTGTGTGTGTGTGTGCGGCAGCATGCAACAAATTCGGCATTTGTTTTTGTTGTATGTGCGCTGCCAGCTTTTACAACTGTAATAATATTTACGCTCAGTTGCGGCAACATTGAAATAATATAAACAACAGAGTTTAATGATAATAAATATGTACATATGCATATATTAGGGCATAATTTTACGATGCTCACACACACCCTGACATACACAAAATAGAAAAGTATGTGAAATTAAACTAAAGTCAAAGTTTTCTGTAGCTCAGGCAACTGTAAATTTATTAAGCATATTCTTAGTTGACAGTTGCAGAAGCCATGGCTTGGCTCAAAAAATATGCTATGGCTTTCCTTATGTGCCTTATGCTGCATACAATTTTCAGACATTTTCTATGCATTTGCGAAAATTTATTATTACTTAAAATGCAGTCTGCATGTTGCTTGAGGTTACATACACACAGACTACCACACACACACACAGACACACAAGCTCACACACATGTATGTAGGTGTTGATGCGCAGTGTTGGCAGCTGTTACCGCCCTTGTGACAACACTTTGCCAAACACAATATGCTACGAAAATTATACTATTTACAATATACATGTATATGCATTTTCATTTCCAAATTCATAAATTTGTCAAAAATTTGCATAAATACTTTGGCCGCTTTTGACATAAACGAGCAAAGCTATTAAACAACTCAGTGTTCACAGCCCTTGTTCAACACTTTCACTCTAAAATATTTTTAATTATCATTACTCTCGGCTGATCAATAATAAATTGAACACTTTAATAGTAACTTTCTATTAAGGCAAAGACAAATGTCAATTCTAATAGAAAGCTTCGAAAACTCATTTTAAAATCGACATGTATCAAGTATCCAAATTAATTCCGGATTAAGTTCTAAACATGAATTTTTTTGTGAAATGCGTCATTTAATGGTTCCTTTCTGTGTGTAGCTGCTTGAGCGAAAACTAATTGAATTATATTTAGTTTATAATTTAAAAACAAGAAATACATTTACAAACTAAACAGTGAACAGTGAACTAAATTTCGATTTTTAAAAATAATAAACATTTGTTTTGTTTGTATTCATGAGCTATAATAAATTACCTGCATCCATGACCACATTAAACGAAGCAGTTTTTTCTTTATTTGCTCTCAAAGTTTTCCGTAGTTTCAGAGTGACATTTCCTTTTGTCACACATTTCACGTTTATTGGCCCTGCTCAAAATTAACTTTGATCGTTCTTTTCTTATTTATTTTTTGTTGATTTAAGTGTTTTTTGTGATTTTCTTTATGCTGCCTTAATTAAAATGACAAGAACTCCCTGTAGTTACTTGACTTGAGTCGGGTACCAAAAAGAACGAGTCGCTGAGGATTGGGGCTTAAAATAAGTGCGCGCTCTGACTGATAAATAAGCTACAATTTGCGATGACATTTTGTAGCGTACTGAGCGCTGGTGGAAAGTGATTTTAATTTTTAATGAGTTCAAGACGCCTAGGGCTGATTAAGTGAGCTTATTTTTCCAGCTAACAATTCCCAAGGTAAATAGACACAACCAAGCTAAGTTGTGCTTGTGTGCCTGTGTGTTTTTGTCAGTGTCAGTGCAAACAAATCAATCGTCTCGAACAATGTTGTTCATTTGACCGTAATATAGTTGGAGGATTTCATTAGCACAACATTTGACACAATACAAACAAATACAAACAAATACACCCACAAACATTGACGAAAAGAATCAACAACGGGCGAACAGGCGTGGCCACTTATCAAGTTCTACATGCCCGGACACATGGCATACATTAAAGCCATGTTAACATAGTTTCCTTTTGGCCCTTCTAGCAATCACAGCCACGGGGAAATATGAGCCCGAATAGGCAGCCACAAAATGCTTCATTTGTTTTTACTGCCAAGCTGGGAAAACTTCTTGGACAGCAGAAACTTCCCTCTTCTCTCTTATCACGTAAACTTCCTACTGGTTCTCTCAGTGTATGTATGTGCGTGTGTGTGGTGTGTGTGCGTTTATTGACATGAAATTATATTAATGAAAGACTTATTGACAGCTGCGATCGATCAGGCAACCTGACAAGCACACTACACATACGCCACAAGGCGTTGGCAGCATTGCTGTATTTATTTTTGTTTATTTTTTTAATGCATTAACTTCATGTTACTCTTACATAACACATTTTACAAACAACTTAGTTAATCAACTTCACATTAGTTGTATAATTAACTAAAACAAACAATGATGACATGAAATTAATTTTCAGTCAAATTAATTACAATCAACGACAATCGAAATAAAATATATAATATTTTTTAAAAATAATTGTTTCCTGCAGGAAATGGACTTTGGTACCATCATGTGCTGGGCGGACAACAATGTGGGTCAACAAAAGGAGCCGTGTGTATTCCACTTAATAGCTGCAGGCAAACCGGAAGCGCCCACCAATTGTACCGTGGTCAATCAAACGTCCGATTCACTGGAGGTATATTGCCTTGAAGGTGAGTAACCTCAGAAGCAACCAAAATGGCTTGCCAATTTGACAGCTTTTATAATTGCTGATGAGCCAATCAATGCTCGACAAAAATAAAAAATATATAAAATGGGAAATACTACATATGTTTACATATGTATGATATGTGTGTATAAAAAAATATCGTTAGCCACAAGTCAAGCAATATGCTGCATGGCTACTTGAGTGGCCATACAAGAGCTTGAGGTGGGGCCTGGGTTGGTAGTATGTGGAAATCATGGTACATGTGTATATCAGTATGTTGTTGTGTTTCCTGCAGCGCTTTTCAGACTCATTTAAAATACATGAGCAACTTAAGTGCACTTTGGTAGCAGGCGAATGGGAATGTGTGTGTATACAACTTCCTTCGAGATAGTACAGCCGAATAATAAAAGTGCAATGAAAGCATACAACTAGAAAAGCAACACGCTGAGAGATGGTCGTAGTCCATATACCCATATACAAAACGGTTTAGTTCGAGAGCAGATTGAATGTATGGTATGGAGTATAGAGATGTTGAAGAAGAGAAACGCTTGAAAAATTTTACTGAAATTTCAAAGGCCAAAACTCTTGGCTCAATTTTATCCCAAATAATAAATATGGCGCAGCTCTAAAGTGATGAAGTAGTAGTCACACAGAAGAAGTGCCGGCAGACAGACACAGTGAGCGCCAAAAGTTAAGCACAAATTTGTACATACAAATTGTTTTTGGGTTGTTATGCAACTTGCTGGCAGTAAAAGTAAGAGTAAAAGCTAAAGGAGAAACTTTAAATACAAATTCAATTCGCATATATTATGCGCTACGGAAATGCAAAAGATAGCGCAAAGCGAAAAATAAGCAGCACAAATTTTTGCATTGCTCACCCCGAGCTCAAAGTTCAGTTTCACAGAGTTGTATATTAGCAGAGGGAATACAGGATGGAGAAAAGGGACAGGCAGGCCGGCAGGCAGGAGGACATCAGTCGAGAAATGTCCTCACAAATTGCGACTGTAAGAGTGGAGTTTATGATGCATTTATGCAGCCTTCGAAACGTTCTCGAGTGCTGAGCAAAGCGAATTCCAGAAGTAGCAGCAGCAACAGCAACAGCAACAACACCAGGATCTGAGTAGAAACAGAAGCAGATGCAGAAATAGCAGCATAACGAGGCGGCCGCTGCAAGTGCAACAAAAAGCGCATAATAACTGCATACTTAATAGCGCATTCTCCGCTGCTGTTTCCTCATCTTTGCCGATTCCATTCCATGGTCTTGCCGTGCTAAATGTCACTTAAAGAGCAAGTCTATAGAATATTATAAGCAAATATGTTAGATGTCGCATAGGAGATTATCAAACAAGAAGCTGCCACAGCTATCTGGCAATTTTATTGCAACTGTCCCAATTCTATTGAGAGCAAGTAACGATATCTGATCGGCATTGCAACATTTGGTGCAGCACGTTGGCGGAGATACGCATGAATCGCAATTAGGCATAACAAACTTAATTAGCAATAAACACAAACATACCAATGTATGTCGCTAAGCCATCCATTATAATGCAATAAATAAAATATATATCTTTAGATCTACGTAAATGAACAAAGTTGACGATTTAGCCAATTTCAAGTAAATTATGCAGAACATTAACGATATATCGTTTGGAATTCCCAATTGTAAAATTTGTAAATTTCAAATTTGATAACAATTTTTAGCAATTTCTGAGAATCAGCCGTTTAATACATTTTTAAACAGATTCAGCATAGTTTCATTTATAAATATTTTACAATATTTGTAATTGCTCTTAACTTTCTTTGTGGAAGTCACATAATTTTTAGTG
Organism: Drosophila setosimentum; assembly: GCA_035043505.1. Classification (NCBI taxonomy): domain Eukaryota; kingdom Metazoa; phylum Arthropoda; class Insecta; order Diptera; family Drosophilidae; genus Drosophila; species Drosophila setosimentum. Next base: position 7,648,993 of record JAWNMY010000001.1, read on the forward strand.
AATCATTAAAAAGTTTTTGGGGACAAATTTAAAGTTCACAAGAAAGTTATATTAAAAAACCTTTCTTAAATTTCAACTAAGTGTTGGATGCGGATAACGTAGTAAAAACGAACGCTTTAAGCTCTCCTCTTCAAGCATTTTATATATAACTTCTCACCGACATTTACGCCCCGCATCCCTGCTAATTTAGTGGCTCCACATTATTATCATAGTCATCAGCATCATTAAAACTTTAACGCAACTTGGTTAGCAGCAGGAACAACAGCAACATGTAGAAAACGCGATACTTTTTATATTGCACTTTACATTAAAGGAAATGTCGTGCCGCCCACGCGCAAGAAAAACGCACTGGTCCCGAAGTATCTTTGCTGGTTTCTTTTTTTTTATAATAACTCAACTTAAGCTGCGCTCGCTGCACGTTTCGACTTTAATAAGCCAGCACGCAACTTGGTCAACTTGCCGCACCGGGAGCAGGGACGCAGGCGATGAAGAGAACTTGCCTCGAATTCAATTCAATGCGCGCCGCTGCTGCTCAACTGCGGACAACATGAGGGCGGCTGCCTCTTGGCCAATCATTACTCTCTTCATTTTCATTTACTCTCCCTCCCATTCCTTTATTCCCCTTCCCCTCCCCCCTCTCCCTCCCCCCTCCCACTCGGACTCCATCTCTATCTCTCTCACTTGCTCTCTCTTTTTTCTGGCGAAACAATGGCAACGCGGAAGGCAGGCAACTAACCAAACTCATCAAGCGACGGTTTAATATAATAAAATTTCAGTTTATAACATTTTTGCTGCCACTGCCGCTGCCGTTGCTTTATTATTTTTACTCCAGTTGCGCAATTTCCATTGTAGCCTGGTCTAAGTAAATAAAATTAACCCATTACAATGAAGTTTTTGTTGTAACGGGCTGGCATGTTGCTTGCTTGGCCCAATGCTGTGGCAAATTTCATTAGCTAAACGTTTTAAAGTGCGCACAAAATGCTTTCGCTATATAGCCTGGCAACAACGAGCGACCCCTGGCCACAAACAATGATGTGCCACACACAAAGGCCTTTGAAGCAAAGGCGAAGCACATTCTTTTGACTCTATTTCTGTGCAACTCAGCAGCCAGCCTTTGTGCTCTCGACCTCCTCCACCAGACATAACTATAAGAACAGTAGCCGGTCAAAATAAGTACAACAATGCCCAGCTAAATTCATAGCAACATATAAAACATTTTACACAACAATTTCTCCTTCGGGTAAAATACACTCCTCCCCACCCCCTTCCGACCGACAAACCCAAGCTCAGGCAGTAGAAGTTGGGCGAGCAACCTTTTCAAGCGCCGCCTTTATTACAAAATATTTAAACATTTTTTGCAAGTGTTTTAAGCCTACTTTTGTGTCTAGAACGAAATACCATTTGAGAAGCAGCAACAACAAGAACTTTAGCTGCTTAATTTTCAGCAAAGGGTGCCACATTTGCAAATTGGGTGTTGGATGGAGAGCGTACAATCTCCACTTCAAGTGGTCGGCCAGTTCTTTTGTGGTGTTATTAAATGGTATTTAAAATGTAGCATTAGATTACTTCAAGTATTTTTGGTAACTACACTTAAGACAACCTTGAGAGAGGGCGGCGGGGCGGAAGTGGTACTTGTACAGGCCAAATAAAATATTTACATTGATAGTACCCAAAATAAAGGGAGTGTATTTAAGTCTTAATCATTTAATTATGGTGCTTTGTTTGTGATTACAATTGAAGGGGATGGGATGAATCGGTGATTAAACTACTATTAAGCAAACAATGTTCTCAGTTGATTAACTACAAGAGAATTTCTTGAAATCAAACACTGAATAAATTTATTAATTATTAATTTGTTAACGAAATTAAAAAAATTAGTTCCCAAATCTAAGATCTAAGACTTTATATTGGTTGCAAACTTGCCTAACTTATCTCCCGTATTCCATTTGCAGGCTTTGACGGAGGCATGCGTCAATGGTTCCTTATGGAAATCTTTGATCAGCACAGTGGTCTGCTGCAGGCCAACATAAGCGCTAAATTTGCTGTGTTCAGTGTTAGCAGCCTAGATGCGGGTCGTCTATTCCGAATCTATATCTACTCGGTGAACGGACGGGGACGCAGTGAAGCGGTGGCCGTCGATGGCTACACTTTGAAGGCCGCCGAGAAGCAAACTGGTAAGTAAACGGTGAAGCAGTGGAGTGGGGAGGGAATGGTTGTGAAATGAGGAAATATTGCGCGTAGCATTTGGAGGGGACTTATGAATTTGTAATGCATTTTTATGTAGCGCGTGTATTTGCCTTTTATGAATTTTTTATGTTAATGTTTTTCGGGAATCTGTACAATTGCATAAGTTTGCATGAGATTTCTTAAAGTACATAAAAGTACAAATAATAGACTTGAGAATTTAAAAGTCGGACAGAAGGTTTCATTCGGCTTTTATTATTGTCATGCCGTCTCACAATTTAATTAAGCTAAACTGCTCAATGAATTGTAAACTTCCCAACGCAACACAAAAACTTTTGTCTTGCAGTTGCCCTGCCAGCAAGAAAAAATTATGCAAGCGCCAAAGTAGCGCCAAAGAAAGAAACAAATTATATAAAATGATTAACATTAATGAATTGTCTTTAGAAGGTTTTCGCCTGGCACGAAACGAGAAACGCTGAGCAAAAGCAAATTGTAATACTAATTAGCTGAGGCAAAATGCCGTAAAGCAAAGTTTAGAAGAGGTTTTTTCCAATGGATAGCGGTGCGGGGTTTGGCGAACTTGACAGAGACAGACACATATTTTTGGGTAAACAACTTGAGTCGTTTTAATTTTTCATAAAGTCACAATACAACAAAATCGCTAAAGAAAATGGAAAAATATGATGGGAACATTACAAGAAGGCTGAAACATAAATGGAATGAAGAAGACTAAATGCCCTTACAGTATTAATAACCCAATTACTCACTTCGACTTTACTTTTCATAATTAATTTATAATATATATATATATATATATATATATTTTTATATAGTATATTTATTTAAATCACATTACATATTTTCAACCCTATTTTAAATTTTTATTTAAAAAATTCAAATTGGTGCTGGATACTATCCAACCGAATAAAATGTTTTCTGTTAGGCAAAAAAAATTTCCGAATAAAATGAGCAAGTTTTAAATAAAATGAATTTCAATTGATTTATCAGTTCAGACAGAACTAAAAAATACACAGTTTTGACTTCAGAACTGGCAAGCTGCTTTAGGAAATCATAATACTCATAATCCGTTTAAGGCAGTGAAAATTACCATTCGGCCGTTTTATTAATGGGCAACTGTTTTGGGCAACAGCTTAGCGGCCCTTTGTCTAATTGGGCATTAAAATGACTCCAATTTAAATATGATTTTCACGTGCTTTTTCACACACATTCTTTCTTTTTTTCACTCCCTCTCTCTCTCTCTCTCTCTCTCTATCTATCTCTCTCTCTATATATCTCTATCTCCCTCTCTCTCTCTATCTCTATCTTTTTTCTCCTTGATTTACACTGTCTTTATTTATTTCTTTCCAGTTGCATTGACGTCGTACAAGGGCAGCGCCCAGGGAGCTAACAGCTTTGAGCTGACACCTATTCTATCCATTGGCATCTTTGTGGGCATTCTGGTGGCCCTGGTCTGCATTGGGATTGGGACCATTGCAGCTTTGAAGCTGCGCTCGCACAAGCATCAGCATCAGCAGCAGCAGAAGTTCGCACATTCGAATGCGAAATTCTCACGTCCAGGCAATTTGCAAATTAAGGATAAAATCTCATTGCCATTGAGCCACTCTGAGGAGATGTACGACGAGAAGAATCCTGATGTCGTCCCCTACAATGAGGGTAAGTGCAATTGCAATTCCATTCTCCACCCTAACCCTTGTTTGCCTCAAGATGTATACGCCAGGATGATCCCAGTGCATGAGCGTTTGTTATTTATGGACGTTAGCGAAAGGGCTTTAGGACAAATAGGCTGCCAGTCAGCCAACACAAACAAACCAACATACATGCCAAAAGAGTCTGTTGGGGGCGGGTCTTGTGGATGGTAGGGGGCGGGTCTGCATTTTTATGCCAGTGTTGAAATATTTAAATGACAGCTAATTGCTGGCAGGCAGACAAGCAGGACAAACCTGCTGTTTTTGTTTGCTCATATGTCTGCAGCTGAGTGCCACCTACCCATCCGCATCTCCGTGCCTAGTGCCTTGCGGCATGCAGCACTTTTGCAGAGATTTTAGCTAGTGCACAAGTTTCGGCTTGATTAATGGCAATCAAGAAATCAGCAGCCGCTCACACAGCTCAACAAATTAATCAATTTTCTTAACGTACATCAATTTCTTGGCAAATGCGGTAAAGGGCGAAAAGAAAATTGAACGTTACGCCTCAAAAACCATCAACAGATTTACCGAACAAGAAAGAATAGTTAACTTCGCTACGCCGAATTCTAAATACTCTTGCAGACAACATGCACAATTTATCAACAATTTATTTATCTAGTGGTGATTATGTATATATAGTAGTCCAAAATTTGTGACATTTCAAAATTTTGAGATTTGTCTAGCTTTTTGTGGAATTTAAAAAGTTCTGAATCCAGAAAGTCTGAAAGGTCGCTGTTTAAGGATATAAAACTGATGTAGCCAAAGTATCGTGAAGATAACTCTAAAGAGGGGTCGTGTCATTAATAGTGCCGCTATTGCTGATCAAGCATTCATATCATATGTTCACCTAATGGGATTGTGAGAATATATAGCAGCCTCTGCAAGGGTAGAAAATGGTCAGCGTCAAACAGGTGGGCAGCGAAAAACTTTTTCCTTTGCCCTTAACAAGAGCAACAACATGCTGGAAACTTTTCACTAAGCCAACTTTCTTTCTCTCTCTGTCTCTCTATCTTTCTCTATCTCTTTCTTTGTCCTGATCTGGCTTCAATTTAGTTGATGGCGAATATAAACAAAAATCAGCAACTCAAACGCCGTCGGGACATCTTTCGACAACCAGCGAGGCAGAAATCAGTTGCAAACCTGGCGCCACAGCTGGCGTCGGCATCAGCGCAGGCTGCTCGGCTGATAGCGGCGCTTACCAGAGCAGCAAGGTAAGTTATCGTTTGCTAAAGGCCAAACTGTTATCCTAAAATAATTGTCCAAATATAATCTAAAATCAGCCAAAAATGGAATATATTATTATAAAATAAGAATTACAGAAATAGAATTGCTAGAAATAATGAAGCGCAGTTCTTGGGTTAGCAATACAGCGTATTATTTTAAACTAAATTTATAAAAAATAAGTGCTAAAGCTATTCACAAATTCAAGTCACTTGCGCATCCAAAGTGTTCCAGTTTGCGAGAGATCCCTGTATTTTATTTATTCGGAAGTAATAAATTTACATTATGCACAAAAATACTTATCCCTGCAGGACGATGAATTGCATTATGCGGAACTTTCGCTTAACAGCACCGCGTGCAGCAGCTCAAAGAAGAGCCAACCCGGCCAGAGCACAGCTCAGCAACAGCAGCAGCAGCAATCGCAGTCTCAGCAGCAGCAGCAGCCAGTTATGGGTGGCACATTGCCACACGGCTCGAGTATGAGGAAGCTGTTGCCGAGCATCCCGGCAACGGCGACGCTCCAGCGCCACAAGCCGAATGCGGGCGGTCTGCAGCATCCGCATCAGCATGCACCACCGCCCACATATTATTTTGAGGAGCCTACGATATACGCGCAGATAGATGCATATAAGACGCGAACCGGAGCCGCTGCTGCTGCCGCCATGCAGGTGGACACTGCAACCGGTGCGGCTTTTGGTCCATGTGTCTCATCACCGGGGTCACAGGGCACACCTTCAACTGTGTCGCCGGGCACAGTGCAAATGTATACGCTACCCCCACATCCGGGTGGCTATCATACGCTGCCGCATAATCACCAGCAGCAGCAGCAGCAGCAGCAACAGCAACAGCAACAGCAGCCGCATAACTCGGCATCCATGATGCAAATGATGCATCAACAGTTGCAGCATCATCCAGCTGGCAACATTCCCATGCCGCCCTCCTATCAGCAGCATCAGCAGCAGCAGCAGCAGCAACAAATACAGCAACAGCTGGCACATGGCCAAATGCTCGTCTCGAGCAACAGCAGCGGTCTGGCCTCGACGGCAGCCATAGCCAGTCCCAGCAGCTCCCTGTCAGGTCTCTCCGGCGTGGGCAAGTCCTATTCGCGTGAAATAGTCACAGTACGCACGCCTCTTATGTACTCGCAGCAGGAGAGTTGCGTCTAAGTTGCAGTCCTTTTTAAATTGAGAGCTCTTTGAGGTTTGTGTCTAGGCTAAGCGCGTTGCCAAAACGATTTGAAAGCTTAAATTAACCTGAAAAAGAACAAGAACTACAAAAATTTAATAAAAATTAAAATAATACATCTATATATTAAAGGGCAATTTGCCATTTGCCAGTTTCCCATTTACGAAGAAAGTATGCATATAAATCCGTGTAATAATAAATGTCAGTGCATAAAAATATTTGTGGGCAAACCATAAATTTGAAAAAATCATCAAATTGTGAAACAATATCGATTGACGCAAAATAACAGATAAGAGCAGAGATACTAATGCACAGATTTCTCACTTTATTTATCATCAACACAATATTAAAAAGCATTCCGAATGCCAAAAGTCATTGCCATTAAAAGTTTGTAGCTTTTGGCCAGCTAAGCGATATGCAAGAAATAAAATGAAGTTAAATACGAAACAATAAACTATAATTAAAATTATGGCCATGCAAAGTATTTACTTAAATGACATTGACTGAATTTTCATGTTATTATTCGCATTTTTTGCATATTTCGTTTAAAACTGTACAACAGCAAACAAATAATTCCAATGAAAAGTGCATCACAAAAGGTTCCTTCCTTACAGTAAGTACTAAAATATTGCAGCTGCAGACAAAAAAAAAAAAATGTTTATTAAACAATCAATTTCAAATGAGAACGCAAATACTTTTCAATTCGAATTTGTAAATGTTTGTAAATGTTAAAAAAAAAGATATATATATATATATACATATACGATATATGTATGTATGTTTACGTATATTATTAATTATTAGGCAGAACACCATCAATTTATAGCAACTAAGCTCAATATGCAATTAAGCAGTAATTGATTTAAATTAACTAAAAGCTCACAGAAAACACAAAAAGAAAACTCTTGGCAATTATAAAACATATGAAAAAATATAATAAGCAAATTAAAAAAAATATATGAAGATATATAAGGAAAACATCACATTCATAATCACACATATTAGCTGCAATTTTAGTTTAGCATAAATATTTAGTAGCTCTTGATAAATGTAAATAGAAAAAATAGGAAAACATTTCTTTCCTTTTGTTAAATCAATGTGTCATAAAAAATGTAAATTGGTTGCATATTCAAAGTTACAACTCAAAAGACTTAAAACTTCAAGAAACATTTTGTTGGCAATGCAACAATTTGTTATGAGCTCTAAACAATATAAATGTAAATTGCATTTTTAATATGTGTGTATAATAATTATTTATATATAATATAAATACATAAATGTAACTTCAAGCACCCTGTATATTTATTGTTGCAATTTTAAATTTGCGTTTAAAACAAAAACACGAAGAATCTTTAAACTTTTTAGCCTAATTTGTAAAAAAAGAACTGTTGAAAAAACTGTTTGTCTAGCCAGACGAAGGCGTATTAAATATGGAGAAGCAAATATTATAGCTATACAAATAAATGTATTTTAAAAGTGATGTCTTTTTAACAAAATTAATCAGAAAAGGACTAAGTGTATGTATGAAAGCGTTCCACGATGAAGTACGTTTAGCTAATTGATAATAATTTAATTTAAATTAAATGTAAAGTAAATAACTATAACAAAACAAAAAAAACTTAAACCAAAAATAAAAAAAGTATAAATGTATGTTATTTTAAGCACTCAAGAAAATTAAATCCAAGGCGAAAAATGAGAAGTCCCCTAAACCAAAATACAAGGAATACAATAAACAAACTGAAGAAAATCTAAATAAATTCAAAAATAAATTCGAAAAATTTCAAAGAAATCAAGCACCCGTTGTTTATCGTATTTATTCAAATAAAATATATAGAGGAGCGTTTTGCTGTAGCATCTTTACAATTTCTTGTAGTCAAGGTCTCGCCTGAATAGTCCAAGTGGAGGACGCCTAATCGAATGAGGAAAGTACAACCTTGCCGACAGAAGGCTGCTGGAATATTTTGTTGCAACAACTTAGTCATTTAGGGCCCGCCATTTGGCAACAATTTTAATCACACATACACAAGCACACGCAAATTGACAATGCAACGTTGCCATCGTCATGGGAGCCTGTCGCCTGCAATATCGAGAACATCTTGCGACGCGGTTGCTGAATTTTTGCCTCAAGGGCAGCCGGAGCCAAATAGCCTTTTCAAATTGTGCACTCAAATGGACACAGCGAGGAGAGCTAGCGACGAAAGCGAGGACGAGGACGAGGACGAGGACGAAGACGAGGACAACGCTTATGTGTGCCTCTGTCTGTACAAACATGGCGTATGAGTTATCTATGAGTGTGTGCGTGAGTGTGGAGGGACATGCTACAACATTTCTTACATTTAGCTTTCTCCATGATGACTTCTTTTTCTTATTTTTTATTTCTGAAGGGGCAGAGGACTGGCAACCGTTTGCATGTGCACTGAGGCGTAGATCTAAAGAAATAAAGAGCAGAGCAGGCACAGACATCACTTAGATTTGTGGCTTGAAAGCCAGCAATGGCAACGACAATGCCAAATGGTCATGTTTGACAACTTTTACAGCTCCTACTTCTTCCTATACTCTCTCTCTCTCTCTCTCTATGCTTCTCTCTTTCTCTCTCATGCATTACGATTTTTCGTCTGATGCGTTACTTTGTCACGCTGGTCGAAATTAAAAAAGGAATCTGATATTGACATACTGCAAGGCAGAACAACTAGATAGAGATAGTGAGAGAAACGGAAAGAGGGAGAGGCAGAGACATCCAGAGAAATCATTGCAGCAAATACATATAACGAATTTCTGGTCAGGACTCCTCTCGCTATTGTAGGAGTGGTAACAGTTTCACTCCCTGCTCATGTGTCACATTTCAGACGTTACATACAGCACTCTGTGGTAATTTGTGGGCCAGCTTTGATGTTTTCTGCTCTCTTACAGGCGACTGATTTCAAATTAAAAATTGAAATGTACGCTCAATTAAGTGTGTGTGTCCTCTGTTCAGTTTTGATTGCTGTTAAATGTCCAGTTGTGAGTACACATTTGTGTTCAGTACTATAATTAAATATTAAGGGAATATTGAGAACTTGGCAGCAAGCATAATGGAACTCAGTTTATGCGCCATGCACACCTCATGAGTATCGTTAAATCGAATATTATTTACATTTATTTAAACTAATTTTTGATTTTTAAACGGGACTTACTGCGAGGACAATAATTGGAATATCATAGCTCAAGAACTGGTCAGTTTGGTTGTGTTGCCTTTGAAAACAATATTAAAATGACAACACAATGATATGCTGGTCTGATCTGACTGACGACGAATAAGATATGTACCATATAAAAAATTGGCATATTTAATTCCATCCGTTAGTTAGACGATAGTTTGAATTTGTAACTAAAGTTGATGATAACGATGAGCATAGTTGATACTTTATCTATTGTCTACTGTTATTATTTTTCATCACAACTGAGCTGTCTTATTGAAAAATCAGATGCAGTTGCACTTGAAATTGGTGCATACAACCATCGGCGAGTGATGCGGCTGTCCATCACTGTCAGGAGAGGAAAAGCAACGGCAAAATGCTTTGCTTGGCAACAGCAGCGTAACTCATCCATTGATATCTGCTGGCCATTTGTTATGCAACACATGCAACTTTGTCCGGGAGCACATGCATCAAACTGAGAACGCATAATACACTCGTATATATAACATTTGACAGCGCATTAAAAAAAATTGGAACTCACTGGCAAGGAAGCAAATGCGCAATATTCATAATTAATAATGGATTTTGCTGTGTTGTATGGGATTATTGTGCAGGTAAATGGTATGGCTGCTGGATACTACTCGACTTTAGTGCCTCTTTGGCTTGTGTGCTTGTGTGTTGTATCAGCGTCAAGGCAAGACAATCTCATTACCATTATTTTTTAGTAGCAGCAACTTTCAATCAATTTCCGCTTCAATATCCTCACAAGGCGCGACGCAAAGGCAAATCTCAAGCAGCGGCTCATGTGCAGTGCCTGAAAATGCACTCAACACACACATTGTGCTAGAGCCATTGTTGTTACACTATATACCCATAAAAAAAGTAGAGAAGGGCTCATCACGTTGTGTGAGTGTAACAGGCTGGAGAAAACATCTCCGATCCCATAAGGTACAAATATAAGGACGAGGATATTCACGCTCTTTGTATTACAGTTTGTATGCTTTTTCGAATAAAGGCATTAAGTAAAATGACTTTTAGGGCCGGGTACAGGGTATATACAAGTCATGGTTCTTTTAGCTGGAGCAAACTTACTTATTGTTGTTGTCGTCACTGCTCTTATTGTTATTATTGCTATTGCTGCTTCTGCTGCTGTTGTGTGTCAGCGTCGCAAGTGACAGCATTGTTTTGTGCCCTGACGCAGCTGATGCTACAAGAATTGCACGCTTTGAAGTAAACAAGCAATTTTGCAAAGCTGCAACAGCAGCAGCAGCTGCAGAAGAGCAGGCCCTGGCAACCCAGCACGAATGTATATATAGTCTAACTTTTAACTTCCTTCCAGTCTCCTCCCGTCTACCCTCATTCCCGTTTTTTTCCTACCGCTACTGTCAACTGTCAATGTACTCTCGACTCGTCGTTGCCTTCTGCTCCTTTTTGCGTACATTTTTTATACAGCGTCGCTCTTTGACTTTAGATGCTTTTGTTTGGCTGCTGCTGCCGCCCTATCAGCCATGAATTATTTTTGCATTTTTGCAGCACGCTGACAATGATGGGCATCGTAGCAACGCTGACTGCTGACAACAATGTCATCAGCGTAATCATCAGCCATCAAGTTTAGCAGCATTTTTGTATATGTACATCTCCGCTCAGTTGAGCCCCGCTCACCCACAACGCTGCTACGAGGAATACTTTCACTTAGGGGCATAATTAATATTACGCATACGATAGGAGGAACGCTCTCGGACAGCTTGGCTTTCCAAAGCGTCGAGCTCTACACAAGCTTTGCTCCGTTTGTTAAATGTCGGCTCATAAATTACAGTTATACATGCCATAAATATTCAAATAACATGACTGTACCCCAAATACTCTACCACAGCAACTAGCTAACTAATGATCTATTAGCCAAAACTGGAAAGAGATTCCTGTTTGCTTTCGTTTCGTCTCGTTTCTCATCTCCGCTGCATGTCTTATTAGCTCACAAAAGACGACCACGTTTTGTGTTTTATGGCATCCAGAGTTTGACAGAAAGCATTTGTCATGTGGCTCCAGCTAACTGAACATGGCTAACAATTTGTCCAAAAGCTGAAGTCAAATATGATTGAAACAATTTGTTGACCCATGTGACCAAAAATTACTCAATAAATATTCCTCAAGAGTGTTGGTCTATTGGTCTCGTTGTGGTCTTAAATATGTGATAAACAGTTCAAAATAATTGTCATGTCCTAGTTTTGTTAGTAATTATCTATATTTGACCGGCTGTTTACTGTACTTATTTCATTTTCATTTCAAATCATATTTCAGTTTGTATTAGAAATTCTCAACTTAATCTTGATTTGTTAAGTATTTAAGAAAACAAATTAACGTTCTCAATTCATAAAGATATCATCAATTTTCAGGGTTAAGTTGATCTATTTTATAACTTGCTGCTACTGCTTTCATTGTTAAACAGAATGGCAGAAATTGCCTGAAAAGTTGATCTGCAAGCTGGCATTCATTCATTGCCAGAAATACCAATGTGCTTAATGGGGCGTTGGGCGACAGTTTTGGACATTATCCATGCCACAGAAACTAAGGCGAAACAAAAGTGCAAATCTAACTGAAAACTAGACAATAACAATGAGCACAAGTATTTTAAAAACTTTGTCGATGCAGGCGAAGCAGCTCAAAACTTTCGCGCAAAACATTTTATTGCACTCTATAGAAAGTGCATATTACGTAAAATCCACAGATACAACAGAGACAAGATCAGAGCAGGGCAGAGCGGGGAACGGTGAACGGGTAACGGGAAGCAGGGCGTGGCACTGCTGCCAAGTGCGTAGCTCCCAAGACAAACATAAAATATGAAATTTATTTATAATTTTGCACTGCAAGCAAACAGACATGGTACGAAAATATGTGTGGCATCACTGGCACACTGAATGCTGTTGCAAATATTCAGGAGCTGCAGCTACAGCTGCAACTGAATCTAAAGCAGCAGCAAGCATCTTGAGCATGCGTCAGTAGTAAAGAATGCTGGGAAAAAAACACTAAATATGCAATAACACAAATACCCGAAAGTAAGAGTTCTCAAATTGTGAGTGCTCCGACAAGCGGATACTCTGCTCCCTACCGTAACATAAATTGTAAATTTTCAAGATGATTTGCGATATCTGAGGTCTGCTACGCTTTTCATGAGGCCCACTAAAACATATATATCCGTTATGGAATATATGTCTCCCGTGCACCCTGGCGTACGTATCACAACTCGGTACTGGGTATAAGAAAGTCTTGTCGTTGCCTCGCCTGTCACAGGTATAATTCTAAACATTTCAAGGCCATTCCAGCAAAATGTAAAATATTTGCAGTCTGTCATTAGTTTGTCCAGTTGAAGTTCCGAGTTTTGGGTTGGAGCTGTATTTCTGAGTGCAAGGCGTGTAGATGACAAGTGCTAATGGCAGCCCCAATGGGGCTTAAGGCTACAGATTTTGCAATGACGCTAATGCACGGCCTTTGGCAAAGTGTGCAACCAGTTGCCTGGCGGTTGACAGCGAGACCCCGATGCCGCCAAACAACAAATGGATAACGGCATCAACAGGCAAACTGTCATTGCGTTGCCCATTGGCAACCACTTCAAAGACAACTGTCAAAAACTTTATTGCTTGGGTGCTCCGATTTCGATTCTCGTGGCACAAGCCAAAAAGCCACTATTTAAAGTCATTTTGAATGAACTGACAGATTTCGTTACATAAAATTTAGTCAGCAATTCAGCAGCCAACCAGCAGGTAACTTGTAATGCAGCTAACAGGCTACTAGTGACATAGTTATAACACTATAAGTTAATTGATACCGATATCAATCGATAACAATTGTGTGATCACTAACTTTAAGAAAAAAACATATTAATCGTTGGTAATAAAGTAAAGTAAGCAGAAGTTTTTGAGAAAGATATATAATTAGTTTTGACTGCCACAATGTTAATGCCCGAACTGTAGTAAATAAGCACTAAATTAAATTTCGCTTGTAGTTCGCTTCAATTAATTAGTAAAAATATATTCAATTTTCTTTGAATGTGTTTAGATTTCAAATTTGTGCAGAGTAATTTATTAACAACCAATTAGTCAAATCTCAGGTGTGGTTATTATTATAAATGGTAGATGCTCTTAAGATATTGTAGTTTGAATCTTAACATCTAAAGAATTACTTTTAGATTCTCTAGAAAAGCGCATTCATTTCTTAAGAATACCAATGTTATGATAGTGTCAGCCAACATTTTAAATAGACCGTAATATATTCGCTGCTTGACCCACATACTCATGCGCACACTCGTCAAATTGTCTAATTGCACAAAAACCAAACACAATCACACACACAGCCATATACAGATGCAAACGTGCAGGTAGTTAAGCCTTAATAAGAAATCGATAATATTCAAAGCTTTGATAGATTTAAATGTATCCCAAATTCTGTAGTGGCTGCTGCAGCTTGTTGCCACGTCCACGTCTGCGGCTGTGCAACGCGGCATATGTAATTAATGCCTCTGCGGCATGTAGCACATTAATTGATAATTAATTGAATATTGCGCAAAACTGCAAAAGCAGTGGCTAAAAGAGCATTTTAATGCATACTGCCACCTGCGGAAGTTGGTAATCAATTTAAAATACGCATACGCAGTTTATTGTCGCTTGGGTAGTGGTATTCATCGTTAGGAATCAAATGAGCAATGTGCTGCAACTGCAGTAATTGAGTTTGTTATTAAATATTTAACTTCAAAGAATTTAGAAAAAAAAAGAGAGTAATTTTGGGTCAATAAAAATGAAAAGCAAATTCGATTCTACAAAAAACGAATGCTTTAATAGGTTAATAGTTGAGTCATTGAAGTAGTTGGGACACATACAGATTTGTATATGAATTTCTCGAGCTTTCTTTAATAATTTAACTTTTAGATGCTCATTAATCTATTTCGAATTATGCTCTTCCCATTCCTGTTCATCTTACTTCACCATTAGCTATTTCTTTATTTTGCCAAAACTGAACCAAAAGCAAATCTAGATCTAGATATTTATGAATGCCCCAAATGTCCAGAGCTGTGCGAAAGTCTTGAATTCATCTTGTTTCTTCTCTCGTAGTGTTGTGCGGCAGCAATGTTTCTCAATGTCACTGTTGCTGTTGCTTTTGCTGTTATTTTCAGTCAAAGTCAACTCATTTTTCCTCATCTAATGCACGCCTGGGATCAATTTGCCATGTAAACAATTTATTGACTGTTTTGTTTAGTGCGCTTTTGGGATACTTGCGCTCAAGTTTCCCGAGGCAAGTAAACAACAAGTCGTTCGAAGCGTCTATATCGACCGAAAAAGCGTTTGAATTTTAAAGCAAGGAACAAATTCATTAGGATATTTTTATGTTTGGCCGGACTGTAGCGTTAATTAAGCGCCACAGCGGTCGCCGCTCAGCTTGACCGCAAGAACAGCCTCCAATTAATTTTAATTACAGTTTCGAATGGGGCACCAAGGTACAAAGGCGATAAACGCCAAAGATGCAGCTGAGAAGCAGCAGCTAACTGTTTGTATTTTCACACCTTTTGGCCAGCAAATGCGCTGTGAAGATGCTGCGAGCAACTATATCCACAACAACAACAAAAACAACGAAAACAAAAACAAAAAGACATTCACTTGTCCCATCCGCAACTTTGTGCACAGTTTGAGGCTTGGGTTTTCTTTCGGTTTATTCATCTTTTTTCTCATTTTCCGTGGCACGTTTTTCTATTTTATATTTTCTGTGTCTATGTGCCTCTGCTTCGGTTGTCTTTAGCCTGGTCTTAGATTTCTTTTCTACATTTGCTTACACTAATTATGACCCCAGGTGACTGCCGGCTGATTGTTTGCCATGGCAGCGGTGCATGTAATTAGTGATTAAATGGCCGCCCAGAGGTCAGCACAGGAAGGGGGCATGATGTCCGTTCTAGGTATTATTGCGACATGCTCATTATCAAGTGGTTGCCTTTGCATTTACAAGACTGCTCAAGTGCTTCGACACAAGACCAACCAGCCAGATGACACCAATGCCCCCCAGCATGACACCAGATCCACTCAACCACCTACTCACTGGCAAAAGAAAGTGCCAAGAAATAAGCTTAACTTATATTAGCTACAAGTGTTCTTGGAATCAATTCAAGATATTCCATCGTAAGTCTTTGCCTAGAAATTGAACTTTTACTACTTTCACAAAATTATTAGGCTCAGTTGCTAATTATTTTTGCTTAGATTAAGTAGAATAATTACAAATATGTGAATAAATTTGTACGAAGCAACCAAATCGCCTATAATTATTATGAAATATTTATAGACTATAGTAGATGACATTTATAACTTTGTAATTGATCTACTTAGTTAAAATTAAAGAGTCGATTTGTCACTACCAGAAGAATACAAAAAATAAGATTTTTATTTTAGAATTTCCAGTATTTAAGTCTACATTCAATATTAAGTTTCAAAGCTTTTGTAAATCCTTAAACCACTTTCACTTTCTATAGAATTTTAAAAAATTAAAATTGGTTAAGCACTATTTTAATTATTTAATACTATAATTGAAGCTCAATAAATTTCATGAGATCATGGTACATGTTTCCATTACCATAATTACCTAAATTCAAGATGTAAGATAATCCCTTAATTTACAATTACATACTCATAAGGCAAAGAGCAAAAAAGACATACCCTCTACAAGCAAAGCATAAGCCGCATTTAATTTGTCATCGCAGATCATGCACAATTATCAGTAAGCAGTGATAGCCAGCATCAAAACGCCGAACAAGCGAGATTTCACCGAGAACAGATTGCTACTAAACGAAAAAAAAAAGAATTGGAAAAAATAGAAAATAAAAACCGAATCAGCATCATAAGGCATTTTAATTCATAAGCTGACATTTGTCTCGGTCGCTGCTGCTGCGTGGCTGACTGACTCGGAGTGAAATGAAAAAGATATTTTATGCTCATTTACATGAAATTTTCATTATGCGCTGCACACTACAACTTATGCAATGCTGGGCGAGAAGCGACGGATGCGGATTTGGCCAGACTCTGAGAGAGGGTGAGGGAACGAGCCAACAACAAAATCACGTTCGTTTATCATCGCGTCGGAGTTGGCATCGTGCTCGACTATGATGTTGATGTTGATGAGCATACAGATTGACGGGGAAAAGGGAGACTTGAGTAGAAGGACGACAACGAGAACGGGACGTTTGACGACGACAAAGCGTGTGACAGCATTTTGCATACGCTGATGAATCCATCATCTTTACTCAACGTCACATCATCAAATCCGCGGCTTTTAGTTCTACTTTATACGGGTGTGTGTGGGTGTGTGCGTTGATGTGTGCAGCTTTAAACCGCATTGCAGCTGTGACGCTTTGCATACTTTGAGGCGAAACCAATGCCTGCATGTATGCAAATAGAGAGTGCGCCGATGTCGACGGCGATGCCATATGCGGGACACATCAAACATTCAACTCAACTAGCTATTGGCCCGGCTAAGTTCTGCAGTCTGCATTGTTTTGGCTGCCAGTCTATCTATGGGTGCGGGATTTGATTTGCCGCTCACCGAATCGGCGGCTAGCGTGTTGTTTACGCGCCGTTTACGTGATGGCATTTCAAGTACAGCCCTTTAATTGTTAAACGCACCGCTCGCTTGTCATTGTAATACTCTCGTTTCATAGACTCATAGAAACTCGTTGCTATTGTCCTTGTCTATGTTGACAAAGTGCTCGGTAGGGCACCCCACGAACACGCCTTGGCACTTAAGGGGATTTGCTTAATTGAAACGAATGCCGGGCCGAGAGATAAAGGCAGAGGCAAAGGCAAAGAAAAACGACGTCGACCAATACCAAAATGAAAATGTAAAGCTCACGTAAGGACAACGAATGTGTGGGTATGGAGTGAGGTGGGCGGAGGACTGCTAAAAATAAAAAAGTCAAGCATATAAAAAAAATACACTTGAGTGGCCAATGAAAACAGCAACATGAGCCCAAGAGCAAAGAGAACTTGGTCAATTGTCACAATTGTTTGCCTAATGCCAAAAGCTGTCAGAGCTCTCTATCCCTTGTTTTTAACACCTCCGCCTCCTGCCCACTACTGCAGTTATGTATGGGCCTCAGCCTTTGGCAGAGCTAACAGCAATTAGCCATTTGCGTAATTACAAGTGCTTTCGGCTTCTCAAGGTCGTCCAAAAAGTCGAATCAAATCTCTTAGTCGTAATTGCTTGCCAGTTATATTTCATTAGCAATAACGCTTTGCTACATCAGACAGGTAGAAAAATAAATTCTGGTAATTGGAAATTAAATGCAAGTTTATAGATATATATTCACAGAAAAAATACGGAGCAACGTGAATATAATTTAATAAAATTGTATAAATTATTTCCAAGTATAATTAATTTGCTTTGAATTATTAAGACGTTTTAAATAAATGACTAATTCTAAAATGAAATTCATATTAAGGTTATCAAAAATTTAAATAGATTGCCGACCTTGTCAATGGCATTTCTTTGATTTACCACAGTATCTTCGCCATTATACAACATACAAACCTAATGCAAAAAAGCTCTAGGCATTTAAATGTCACTTAGCCAATTTCTTAAGCCAGGAAGTTGGCATTATGACTAATTCAATTTAAATTAAAATGTCCCTAAAAGTCAGCCAGCCTACTTAATATGATACAAATATTGGTCAAAATAAGGAAAGAACCCAAGCGTACAAACAAATATCTGAGAAACAATAGTGAAGAGTCAACATGATGGCTGTAAAACAAAAATTGAAACTGCGAGACAAAACGAAGACAAAAAAAAAACCTAGCAAACAGCCGGACTTGGCAGACAGACGTACAATTGGATGCTTATATGTATGTTGGCTGGCTAAGTGGGTTTGTCAGTCAGTTGACTGGCCATCGCAATGAGAGTGAGTGAGTATATATTTGTGTGTGTGTGACAGTGAGATTGGCCAAAAGCAAAGGTCCTTAATTAAATTACGAGCAACGGCAAGCCAAAAGCAACTTTGATCCCTTTTAACGTGGCACTCTCTCTCCCTCTCTCTCCCTCTCTCTCTCTCTTTCTCTCTACCTCTCTCTCTCTCTTTCTCTTTCTCTCTTTCTCTTTCTCTCTCTCGCTCTGTCTGGACCCTCAATTACTCTCTGGCGCTGACTCTAGACGAGTATTTGGAGCGAACTTGTGAAAGATTTGACTTGCGTTTGTAATTTAGTTGCTTTTCACTTTTCAAGAAAAGTTGGTAGCCATTTTGTGTTTTTTTCCTGCTTGTTTTTGCTTTGCCTACTATGGTTAGCTTTTCATTACTTTTAGGTTCGTCAGTATTACAGTTTGTTTGTGGATGTTGTTATTGTTTTTGTTTGCGTTTCTGTTTCTGTTTCACTTCTGCAACCAGGCAGCTTTTCATTTATGACAACCAAACTTTTCAAAACTTCGACGAGTGACGTGTGGCCCAAGAAAAGTGCAAAGTGTAAGTGAAAATTCGTTCGTTTGCCAAGTGAAAGTCAAACGGCATAAATAAACAGCACAAATGTCACTCCACATAAAAATGCAGATGCTAATGGTCAATGGAAAGGAATGAAATGCGAAGGAAGCGAGCAAAGTTGAAAATAGAAATTAAAAGAGAAAATTTGAATACAAATGTTAAAATCACATGACTAACTTTTGTATTTTAATTGCAAGGCTAATTAACAACCTGTTTAACAAACAATTTGTAGCATTTGTTCTATTTGCATAATTTTGCGAACATTTTTTGCATGTCATTAAAATTGTTTGGTCAAACTAATTTGAATATAACTGATGTGAATGATCAGCTGTTAATTTGTAAACCTATCACTACTTTACATAATTCTGTTAAGCCTTATTCACTGATGTAAACACTATATTGTCATTTTTGTAAATATCGATAGTTATCACTATCGAAGAGTCCGAGTTTGTGATACGAGCAAGACAGACGCGCGCTTCTGTTCGAATATAAAATAAACTTCCTAATTATTAAATAGTTTAAACACCGCCCAGATCTGAAGTTTCATGTGTGCATAAAAAACGCTTTATGCATCAAACATTTTGGCGCCCAACGTGGGGCAGTGTTTAAACAAATTATTAATAAACAATTGGACAATTTCGTATCTCGTTACGCTAACAAATTCGACTTGCGCGTATACACAAACTAAATTATTTTCGACTTGGATTCCAATTGCTTGCAATACTTAGTTGCAACAATTAAACCATCAAACTCGTCAGAAAAAAGTTAAAATCGTTAACTAAACGCATCACAAAGTTCGTCGCAGCACCAATCATCCACATGCACATAACCTAAAGTAACGGTTATTGCATTGTGTCTACATATTCGTTTTGCTGACCTTCAACGCCGTTTTCGCTCGTCTTGTTTGCCGTTAATTTTCGGTATACATCTTTCGTTCGTCTTCTTTCACAACGTCGCTGCTCTTATCGCATTTTTCGCTTCTGCTAAAACGGCCAGTGCGCTGCTCGCAATCGTCGCTTCAGTCGCTGCCTTTAGTAGTTTGTCTCAAATTCGTTCTTCGTTCGCTTGTGGTCTTTGTGTAAGAGGTGCAACTGTGATCGATACCGTTGTAGTTTATATACATACACACAACTCGCTCTTTTTTTCGTCGTTTTTGGTGCGTCAAGCAGAGGTCAAGCTCCGCGCCACATTCTCTTCGATTTCGTTACACATCATAAAATATGTCGCATTCCTTGGATGACTACCGACGCCAGCGTGCAAATATCAAAAGGAACATATCGCGCATTAAAACCTTGGTCGATGGACAATCTGGAGAACCGTCTAAAAGGTCACCTGCTGATCTTCAATGTCGTTTAGGCATTTTGGAATCGTACTTTAAGCAATCGTTGGCTATTCAATCGGAAATAGAAACTCTGGATCCAAATGATAATGGGCGCGCTGAACTGGAAGACAACTATGTATACATCAAGTTGGCAATTAAGAAATTGCTTGGTGAAGATTTAAATAGTACAGTCATTGATGACGCTGCATCACACGTCGCTTACCATTCTCAACCAATACGTCTGCCTAGTTTATCATTGCCCACATTCGATGGCAATCATTTGGAATATAACAACTTCATTTGCTCGTTTAATCAAATCGTGAACAGAGCGCAAGTAACAAACATTGAGAAGTTTAACTATCTGCTCAACTGCTTAAAGGGTGCTGCTCTGGAGTGCGTGAAGGCATTTCCAGTCACTAATGAAAACTATGCTAAGGCCTTAGAAAAATTAAAGTCTCGGTATGACAAGCCAGCATTGATATTTACAGAAACAATATCGTCTATTTTTCAATTGCCTTCAGTTAATTCATCAAATGCTACTCAACTACGTTCGTTAATCGATAATGCATCGGCATTATTTAGTTCGCTCTCGTCCTTGGGCTCCGACGTTGACATAGCTCAAGCCATGTTAATCTATGTGGTTCTAGATAAATGCGACCAGGAAACTAGAAACAAATGGAATTTATCGCTAGATTATACAACAATCCCGACTTGGTCTCAGTGCATCCAAGTAATGGAGCGTCATTGTCAATTCCTGTTATCCAAGGGCTCAACAACCAACCAAATGCATTTAAAGCAGATTCGTAACCCTAGCAAAGAACATAACTCGTCTTTCGCACTTGCTACCGCTGCTTGTTCATTGTGCTCAAGCTCAACTCACAAATTGATAGCTTGCGAACAATTTAAAGCATTGGATGCGCTGCAACGTTTTGATGTCGTCAAACGTCACCGACTGTGTCTTAATTGTTTGTCTAAGGGTCATCAAATGGCCGATTGCCCTTCAACAAATCGCTGTCGCCATTGTCAGAGATCGCACCACACCTTGTTACATAACAACAAGTTACATTCAACAACACAACCAAGCTCTTCGCCAGCCACCGCCGCAGTAGCACACAATCATTCGCAATTCAAAAACCATAATCTACACCTCAGGTTCTATTAGCAACGGCTATGGTCATGGTCAGAGATTCAACTGGCACCTACAGACTAGGCCGTGCTCTACTGGACTCGTGTTCGCAGGTGAATTTCGTCACCGACTCGTTCGTTCAGAAGCTTCGTCTAAAAAGAGAGAAGCACGATGTGCAAATCAGCAGTATTGGCAATGCACATACAGACATCACGTCTCTTACAACTACTTCAATAAAATCTCGTTTGTCATCCTTTGAACTTTCGTTAGACTTTTGCATCACCTCGCATATAGCTTATCAGCCGGACAGCAATATCGACATTTCATCATGGAAAATGCCAGAAAATATTGCTCTGGCAGATGAAAAATTCTACCAGTCTCGACACATCGACATGCTTTTAGGAACAGAAGCATTCTTCGACATTCTGTCAGTGGGCCAAGTTAAACTCGGTACAAATGGTCCCATGTTTCAAAAGACGCTGTTTGGATGGGTAGTGACAGGCAAGTGTCACCCGCAACATTCTCGAGAGCTTGCTGCTAGCTTTAAGCTTGGCGCCACTTCAATTGACGCGATCACCTTAAACGTTTATGGGAAATTGAATCAACTGAAACATCAAATGTGTTGTTGAAACCAGAACATCGAGCTTGTGAGGAACACTATAATAAAACGACTGTTATAAATGACAGTGGTCGCATTGTTGTAAAGCTGCCGTTTAAAAACCATCCCAGTCAGCTTGGTCATTCATTCGACATAGCACGCCGCAGATTTCTCAGCTTGGAACGCCGTTTGGCACAATCTTCGGAACTTCGTTTACAGTATTGTCAATTCATGGAGTAGTATGACCGTTTGGAACACATGTCGCTGGTCACAGAACCAAACTTATCGGAACCTCACTACTACATACCCCACCATTGCGTTTTAAAACGGCAGCGAATCCACAAAGCTTCGAGTGGTCTTCGACGCCTCGTGTCCAATCAAACTTCGCTCAATGATCATTTACTCGTCGGCCCTACTATCCAAGATGATTTATATTTGCTGTTGTTGCGTTTCAGACTACATCGTTATGCCATAACAGCTGATGTAACCAAGATGTACAGGCAAGTAAATGTTGACTTAAATGATCGCAAATACCAGTACATACTTTGGCGAGCTCTTCCAGATGAACCACTTCGCACTTATCAACTCAACACGGTTACATATGGAACTGCCTCGGCTCCATACTTAGCCATACGCAGCCTGCATTATTTGGCAGATCTGTATCGAACTGAGTATCCAATCGGTGCTGCAGTCATCAAATCATCGTTCTATGTAGATGACCTTTTATCTGGAGGTGATGACATACAAACTGTTCGCACAATCAAGGATCAAGTCACGGAAATTCTGCATCGTGGTCACTTTCCGTTATCCAAGTGGCATTCAAATCATGACCAATTCATCGAAAACTTCGCTAACAAGGATTTCAACACTTGTGACAACGGATTGACCAGCGCACTTGGTGTCAGCTGGAATCAACACACCGACATGCTGCTTTTCCACTTCAAACCAAAAATCATTTCGTCGACCGTCACCAAGAGGACCATCCTGTCTATTGCATCAGCTTTGTTCGACCCTCTCGGCCTGGTGGCACCACTCATAATCGTCGCAAAGATCATCCTACAAGAGCTCTGGCTTGCAGGGCTTACTTGGGACGAATCAGTACCACAGCATCTTGAACTGGCCTGGAAGAAGTGCCTGGAATCATTCCAAACCATTTCGTCACTTGCTGTACCCCGATACTGCAAACAGGTCAACCAAAGCTCATTTCAATTGCATGGATTCTGCGACGCATCGATTCGAGCATACGGCTGTGGCATCTATGTGCGATCGGAATCTGCTTGCGGAAAAATTGTTGTTCGTCTTCTCACTGCCAAGTCCAGAGTAGCCCCGGTAAAGAAGAAATCGCTCCCCAAACTGGAATTATTTGGAGCACATTTGTTGGCACAAGTTTACAACAAAATTAAGTGTATTTTCGCCGAAGAACCACATGCAGTATACTTCTGGACGGATTCGCAAATTGTTTTACATTGGCTGGAACAACATTCAGTTACGTTATCAGCATTCGTCGGAAATCGAGTTTCTGAAATTCAGGACTTGACTTCAAACGGACATTGGAGATTCGTACCAACGGCATCAAATCCTGCTGACATTGTTTCTCGAGGTGCCACCACCTCTGATCTACAATCATCTATTTGGTTCTCAGGACCAGCATTTTTAACCCAACATCAGGAACTTTGGCCAATATCAGGCACCATCAGCAACATTGATATGCAAGTAGTCAATGCCGAACAACGCAAAGCCACATACGTCGCCACAATGGCTCATAACCATATCCTGGAGAAACTGACCAACATCAGTTCTTACAATCATTGTGTTCGCACTGTCGCCTACATGCTTCGCTTTGTTCAAATCACACGTATGAAACGTAAATTTGAAACAATTTTGTCACCCGAGGAACTACGGAATGCATCTAATTACATAATTTGGAACATCCAGCATTTATCATTCGTCGAAGACATTCGCCAATTGCAAAAAGATCAACCACTTAAGAGTCATCTAAAGTTTCTCAATCCTTTTCTAGATCGCTCCACAGGATTTTCACTTATCAGAGTTGGCGGCCGGCTAGAGAACGTTGACGTTGAAGACTTCGAAAAACATCCGATATTGTTGCCCAGTAAATCGCATTTCGTCTGGATCTATGTGCGGCATCTACATCTTCGCAACTGCCATTGCTGGACCTAAAGCTCTAGTGGCACTCATTCGCTTGGAATATTGGATCGTAAATGCCAGGGACTTGGCACGTCGCATCGTGCGCACCTGCACGGCGTGTGTTCGGTACAAGCCAAAATTGGAAAGGCAGCTTATGGGATCTCTGCCAGTGGAGCGCCTTCGACCAGAACACAAATTAGCCATTTTACCGATGGAGGCTTGATGTGTTGAAAGCAGATCCTTTCAAGGTGGCCGGGATGTTTGGTCAAACTAATTTGAATATAACTGATGTGAATGATCAGCTGTTAATTTGTAAACCTATCACTACTTTACATAATTCTGTTAAGCCTTATTCACTGATGTAAACACTATATTGTCATTTTTGTAAATATCGATAGTTATCACTATCGAAGAGTCCGAGTTTGTGATACGAGCAAGACAGACGCGCGCTTCTGTTCGAATATAAAATAAACTTCCTAATTATTAAATAGTTTAAACACCGCCCAGATCTGAAGTTTCATGTGTGCATAAAAAACGCTTTATGCATCAAACAAAAATTATAGCGCTTTTATAGCAATTAAATTTAGGTTTTGTTAGAAAATATGAAAAGGACAATACGATGCAAATAAGTAAAACATTATTAACATAAAGGTAAATAGCCACTGATTTGATAAAGTCAATTTGCTGCGCTCAAAGCCTGCATATTAAAGAGTGCAACAAGCTTCACCTGCAATTGGCCACGGGGCGTATGACTTACATTAAGCCAAGAGCAGAAACAAACACAATGCAAAGTAGCAGAAGGCTCAAAAAGCGAAGCTGATTGCGGCATTAAGTGGGATTTAAGACTCTGGTTCACCATTTTCTCTACACTCCATTCCTTTTTACTCCAATCCATTTCCAGTTCTCTTTCAGTCTGACAAACTGCAAATCGAAGAGCACATGGTTGGCAAAGGCAGATGCCAAATGGGCTTTAACCACAGTTTTTTCAACTTGCTCATTTTGTAACTGCTCTTCGGGTTGATCCTACATTGAACCATAGTCTTTTGATATGTATACCCTGCAGTAAGACAATTTGGAATAATGTGTTTCCATAATGGTAATATTTTTCGAGTCTTTGTTGTATCTTTAAAACGATTATTACAATGATAATCGTTAATCTGAATTTTAAAAGTGATCAGTTAACCTTATGCATAATTATATTCATACTTATTAATCTGCGCATACTTTTCGGACTTCCGTATAACTCTTAAAAATAATCGTTTGTTTTCTCCATTCTCTATTTAGTTAAATTTTGAATTGCATAGCAGGATATTTTCCAGTCTTGCTTCTCACCTTGAAAATATCATGTCAAGCTTGACCAGATTTATTCAATTGCCGCTCATTACTTATGGCTTAAAAGGACTTGGGCCATGGTGTTTTCTTATTACTGGCTACACTTAAAAGATATCCACTTAAAGCTGGAATGGAATGGAAATGGATGACTACAAAAATGTCAACGGTGCTGAGAGACAAAGGGAAATTTAAATAAAAAATGCTCATGCCAAACATATAAAAGGCACATAAATCGAAATCTGTCACAAAGAACATGCGCAGCCAATAAATTTTCTTATCTCAATAGCAACGACAAGCGTTAAGGAGAGAACGCAGATGGCTGCGCAGGAGGGGGTGGTGACGGAGGCGGGGCATATCCATTGGCTGCAGTTGAACATATTGCATATGCAATGCAGTTGCTGGATGTGTATTTGAGTATGTGTGTTCGTTGTTGAGTTTGTGTGTGTGTGTGTGTGTGTGTGCTTGTGCGTATGTTTTATGCTTTTCATCTCCTGCTGTTTTTGTTT
The DNA here is from genome assembly GCA_035043505.1 of Drosophila setosimentum. Taxonomy (NCBI): domain Eukaryota; kingdom Metazoa; phylum Arthropoda; class Insecta; order Diptera; family Drosophilidae; genus Drosophila; species Drosophila setosimentum. The sequence goes on from JAWNMY010000001.1 coordinate 7,674,989, forward strand.
GCTCTTGTTGTTGCTGTCACATTGGCGAGCAAATTGAAATTATTGCGTTTGCATGAGCTGTGATTAATATTTCTTTTTATTTGCGTTTAACATTTTTTCTTCCATATTTAATGCAATTGATTTATTTTTTGTAGTGCCAGCAAGTGTTTGCAACTTTCTGAATTTATAAAAATAATTAATATATTGAATTAATTAGAAGTGTGATAAGGCATGGTCAGGATATGCGAATACAATACATATTCTGATACATAATTATAATGCTATCTCGTATTTATTTATTCATTTATGCAGATAGTATATGCCATTCGGCGCAAACCGATTATTTTCTTCTCGTATATACTTTAATATCATTATAGGTTTTTAGATAAGTTGATTAAATTATACCCAAAAGTTTTACACAAAAATAACAAACGAATAAATTAAACACATCGTTCTTAGTTACACACTTTCAAATCCATAAATCACATATATAATTATGTAAATCTGAAAAAATATGGCACGGCCAAGTTGTAGTCTTCATCACTGCCACATGACTATCCATACACCAACACCGACCCCTTCTCTCTCTTTCACCCCCTGTACTTTCTAGCCCAGACAAAACTGAAAACTGAAACTCAACGAAAAATTCAGGCACGTGTTTAGCTTGCAGAAATCTACATAAGCTGGCTGGCAGCCAATTTGGCAGAGGACTAACTAGCCAGTAAGTCAGGCAGTTTTGGCCGACGTCCTGCCAAGAAATGTATGTAACTAAACGTTTAGCTCGCTCGCATTAAGTAAAAAAAAGAGAAACGAGAAAAGAAAAAATGCCAAAAAATAGCCGGTTAAAAAATCTGTTTTGACAGCATTTGCATGGCATGCGTCGACGTACTCCTAGTTTTGTGGGTCCATTTTGCATAACTTGGCAAACACACACAAGCAGACACACACAAAAGCAGAATATTGGGCATGGGATAAAAATACATGTAAAAATATATATATTTCAAGTTTTTGGTTCGTTGAGTTTCTGTGATTTTGACAGCCAGCCACAAGTGCTCGCTGGCCACGAAAAATCCCAAAAATTAAAAAAACTTATATATATACAGTGTCTCAAACCTTATTTCAAGCAGTCTCAAGCAAATATTTTAATTGCCTAATTACATTATTTTCAAAAATTCCATAGACCTTCGTTAGGTACATATATTAACCTCCAAAATGAATATATGACCCCAATACACTGGGGTTTCCCCAATAAAAAAGTACCTCAATTTAAGATCAAATCTTATTTCGAACAGTTACATTATGGACACGTTATGGACTTCAGGTTGATTATTTTTGGTATAAATAGACCAATCCTTCGTCAGTTTAGTTATACTCTGCATCTCGGGTGCAACCACACAACAAGGACTATGGGCAAACGGACTACTACTGATCAACGGAATCTTATCCTGGAACACTTCCAAATGGGATATTCACATCGCCAAATAGCTGGAATGGTCAATCTAAGCCTCTCAACTGTATACTACATCAATCGGCGCTTCGTCGACGGAAATCGGATGGCGGAATGGCACCAAACAAGATTTTCACCGAACAGGAGGAGCGGAGGATCATCAGGAAAGTAAGGGGAAACCTTAAGCTTTCGGCTCCAAACTGACTCAACAGGTGCAGGATGAAATGGGGAAAAAGTGAAGTGTGGGAACTGTGCGACAGGTTCCGCGCAACCCTGACTTTAATGAACGAATACCACGGAAGGAGCTCTTTATAACTACAAAAAATACAGGGACTAGGATGACGTTCGCCAAAATCCACTTGGACAAGGATTTAGAGTTCTGGAACACAGTCATATTTGCAGATGAGTCCAAATTCAACATTTTGGGCTCGGACGGACGGAATTATGGGTGGCGACAATCCAATGCTGAACTGAATCCCAAAAACGTTAAGGCAACAGTAAAGCACGGAGGAGGAAGTGACGTGGTATGGGCATCTATCTCAGCAGCCGGTGTGGGAAATTTGGTGCTTATTGGAACGACAATGGAAAAGAATCTGTACTTCAATATATTAAAGGAAGCTGGTATCTTCTATGAATAATAGTTTACGGGAAGTTGTTAAGGCTGAAGGATATCATACTAAGTATTAACATCCTTATTTATGTTTTTACACGAAAAATATGTTACTTTTCTAGGACTGGTCCAAATAAGCTTTGACATGTGTTTTCAGTTTTTGACAAATTTTAATTAATTAATTAATATTTGGAAAAAACTAAAGTTTATTTTTCAAACGTGATATAGCATTGGTATTTTAACATATTGAGTTTGTTTTCTTGTTTAAACTTTATATCACTTTGAATTTTTTGCTTGACACTGCTCGAAATAAGGTTTGAGACACTGTAGATAAGTGTATAAATGCATAAATTGTGACATGTCAATTGAATAGGTGGTATAAAAAGAAGACCTTCCTTTTGGGTGGAGAACTGTTAGCTGCCACGATCCTAATATTTAAAAATTTTCAATGCATTAAAAGCTTTATGTTAGGCACTGTACAATGTGGTCAAAGTGCATGGTAATTCATTCAACAAAATGATTTATGTTGCTGTTGTTGTTGCTATTGTTTGTCTTCATCATCGCTTTGTTTATTACATTTGCATATTGTTTATTATTTATTTACATTCGTATATATTTTTATGACTTCCTTTTGCGGCCACCAAATGCACACTTCAACTTGCTGATTTTGTGGGTGTGTATGTTGTTTCTTTTGTGTGTGTGACCAAATGACTGGCCAGGCACAAAAGCAGCCGCCGCCTTGCAGTGCTTATTTCATTAGCTATTCCCTTGAATTCGTTTTTCTTTTGTAAAAAGGACAACAAGGCGCTTGGGAAAATATGCTATACAAAACGAAAAAAAAATAAAATAATATAAAGTAAAATGGAGCCGCAGCGGAGGCAACGCTTTAACTACCGGAAATTTCTTTGTACTGCTTTTCATGCTCATTTGTAGGCAACCACGCCCACTGTGCAACACAGTCAGCCAAAACACGCGCGCCCACACCACGCCCGCCAATTTTTCGCTGTTGACAATTTTGGCGGTTGTTGTGGCAACACGTGACTGGGATGCGTAACAGCAACAACAAAACCAACAAGCAAGAACAACTGTAAAAAGTTACTCCAAGTTGAGTTGAGAATGCGACTCGGTTACTTTTGCTTGCTTGCGTGGGACTCAAATTATTTGCTTTCACCGTCCTCGTCCTCGTCCTCGTCCTTGTCCTGCAGCTTGGTCGCACTTTAAACTGACTGCCATGGACCGTTGATCACATTGAAATCAGTTTCGAAAATAATTCGACGCTGAAATTCAATTTGTTATTTGTACATGGAGCCATTAACGCTTCGATGGCTTTGTTTGTGATTCTCCTTCCGCTTCATCTTATTTTTTCTCCAAAGGAGACATTTTTATTTAGTCGTAAGTAAATTATATCATTAGAGCTTATAAGGCCTTATCTGGGAGGCCGCTTTTCAAAGTGTAAGAAATATGAAAATATGCATTAAAAATGTAACTCTCCCACTAGGCATTCATTTGACCAATGCGCAGAATTTTCAATTGAAATTCTTATATCCAGATGGCTTTCAGCGTAATATGGCTATTCAAAATCTGAAAGTTAGATACAAAAGATTATAAATGTATCTATTATGAATACAAATCGAATTTTTGAAACCTGAAATAGCTTAGTTTACTTAAAGTCTATGATGAGTTAATCAATAATATTAAATAATAAAAATAATAAAAAACATATCAAATTTGCAATCAATGTATTAAATAATCATTTTTAATGTTATAATAAAATACGGTAAGCCAATTGGTTCAACCTGTCTTATGGGCTGTTGAGAGTCGAGCGTTTCATGCACATAGATAGACACAATTTATGGTCTTCAGATTGACAAAATTTATGGAAACTTTTTTTTTTTAGATTGCTTATTTATAGTACAGGTCTTAAGCACATACTGAATATGAGCCCACACAGATTTTCTATATTCAGCGATTTTATTAAGTATATTTGATATATTTCTTGACGGTTGGAAAATGATTACCACCTGCTGCTGTCTTTGGTAATAGACGATGTGTCTAGACAGGAGTTAGACTTTTCTGTTGTGAGATTGTTCGATTTGCATTTTATTAGCCAGGTTTAAGGCTGCGCAATGAACTCTAGCGCTTAAATTCGAAACCAATGCGTTAAGCGAAACGTGTTTGCGTAACCGTTTTGACCATGAACAGCGCCAAAGATAACGACTAACTGTATATGGACACAAGCGAATTGAGCCAAAACAGTTTGTAAAACATAGACAAAGCGGTGCTGAGACAGCGTCAATGTACGCATAATTTATGGCCACAATTGTCTAGCGGTTCTGGCCATGGCCCTCACTGGTGGGTAAGTAAGTGTAAATGCTCCGGTCGCTTGGGCGCACAGATAACGAGACACGTCAATTCCCGTTAATAAACTCAAGAAGGATTAATTTTGTGATTTATGAGCAGCAGCGAAGATGCTGTCGCAGCCAGACGCCAGAATTCCACAAATGACCAGTAGAGTCCAGACTCTATAAAATTCGTTTAGTAAACGGTAATATGAAGAATGTTACAGATTTTTCAGCCGACACATTCATTTGGTTGGCATATTAATTAATGTTTCCATAAATCTTGTGAGCAACAATGCTGCTTGGATTTTAATTGTAAGTTTAAGTTGGAAACTTTTTTCTCAAATAAACAGGTACAGGTTTTTAAAATTGCTAAAATACACCATATTATTCTGCGAGAAAATTTGTATAAAAATACGAAATGTTAGAAAAAGCAAAATACGAAAAATGAAGATGGCAAAACATATCTCAAGAGAGAAAACATGATGGACATGAATGATTGATTTTGTGTAATGATATTCAGCACTGCCAGTAAAGTAAATCATTTATGAATGTAACAAAATTTAAAATATCTCAACTACAACGTGTCAGACATGTTGTGGACAACATATATCAATTTCAAACTTGATTGGCATTCACACAAAATGGTCACGCGGATAGCAAATAGCAAATATAGTTATTAATGTTTGCAATCAAAAATTCCTGCAATTTAATACAAATTTATTTTACTGCCTTAAGCATCCACTTTCCACCGCTCCAAATAAATAATGTCGAGCACAAAAGCAACGCGGTTTTCCCTGGCAGACAATTTTTGCATACATCCACGTGATTATGCCGTCATTTTTGAAATGTGACGCCCATATGTATAAGGCATAGATAATCAAATATACGTATTTATCTATGTATAGTACATATAAGTATAAGAACGAGTACGCATTTTAAAAGCGGGGAGAGAACAAGATGTTAGAACAGCTGCCAGCAGCTCAGCCTTGGCTCGGCAAACAAACAGACTGCACTGAAAATAACGAAGAGAAAGAATGGGGAGGAGGCAGAGGGAGGCAGAGGGAATCTTTCAAGTTCCAGCTCCCTTACCAAACTGACAGTTTCTTGCCTTGACTATAAAAATTGTTTGCTGAGGCATTAAATTGAATGAAAATTTATGATCTTTTTATATTTACTTATGTGGTGCCCTGCCCGGTCCCAAGCTTGAAAGGAGCTGCGTGTGTTGCCGTTGGCACAAAAAAAAAAATAAGATAACTGTGTGTGGTCTCTGCCACTTAATGGGCGACGTGTGTGTTTGTGTGCGTTCATGTGTATGTGGTTATATGTGCAAGTTTCTACTTTTTACTATGGAACATTCTTATATTGTACAGAGATGAATAGCTTTAAAGTGACACAACAAATCAAACATATTTGACAAAGTCCATAAGCAATCAATCAAATCAGAAAAAGTATATGCCTGATGCGACTATGCATACATATGTATATGTATAAATCCCATAACTGACAAAGCTAGTCAGAGTACAGTCTGTTGCCATTTATCATAGCCAAAGGCAAACAAAGTTTTTCACACTGACATTTGGCCACAATGACAGGAACTGTACCAAAATCTGGTCAACAGTTAGCCCTACTGCTAATTATTCCCACGATTTTTTTATTTAAATTTGTTTTCATTGTTTTCACAGGTGATATTTAAGGAATTCCTGGAATTTTCTGCGAATCGTGGCGCCTAAGTAACCCCGCTGTAAAAAAGCACGTCCTGGCAGCGGTGCTTGCTGCATCGACTGCTTGACAAGTCCAGGACCTTGGCCTTGCTCTGCTAAGAAAGATTAATGATCTAAACTGTTGTGGCAAAGCGACTAGCATTAATATTGTCGCAATATGCAAAACACTACGTGTACAATTTACTCATACAGTCGAGGTGTACATAATTTGTAGTTTGTTAACGACTAAGAAGAAGGCATGGGCTACAAGGAGGCACGTTGAATATTGAGATGCTATTACGAAAATACTAAATTTAAATCACATTCTATATTTTCTTATCCAAGTCATCTAATGCAATCAAAATTGTGACCAGGGACAGTTGAAAATTCACTATTTTTGAGTATTCGTTTTTTAAATGATTGACAAAAATAAAGTCGACTTGTTAATTTAGATTAAAATAATGCGCTTATTGCGTTGCCTTGCGATTTACTCAGATAATTTTTTGACAGCACATACTTACACAAAAATCGTAGATCACATTTATAGAAGATCCTCATTTAGAAGTTCTTGTTTATTTTGATTTAGTGAATAGAAATTGCTCAAGCTTAATTGATTCGCTATGTAATGTTCTTATTTCTCGTGCTTGTTCAAGTTCTATGTGGGCGAACCCTTTTAAAGTAGTTTAACAAGACAAGATGCTAGCAGTTTCTTATCTCTATACATACCACAACTAGTGCTGGTTGAGCAAGCACTCATACAGGGGGGGAAATTGTAGGGGTTGATAGACAATCGCATATGGCAAGTGGGTCCATAACTCTCGGTGTTGTCATGTCGGACATGAAAGAACCTGTCTGCCCGTATACAGTATGTCTGCAGCTCGGGCTGCAACTGCAGATGCATCTCTAGCTTGTGGTTTTGCTTCAGTTTCAGCTCGGATTTTGGTCTGGCCTGGCGCATGTTCACTTGTCAAAATACGTTTGTTACATGTAACTCAATGTGAAACGGCAACAGTAACGACACTGCAGGCAGTAACTGAGGCAGCTGCCTTATGCGCGCAGCATCATGAAAGACAAGCGCAATGTCAAGCGAAATAATAGCAAAAGACATGAGCAACGACGCAGTGACATCGGAGAAGACGAATACAAAGACAACAGCGAGCTAAAGGAGGTGCAGTCAGTACAGTATTCATTCAAATTGCTGCAGTTTTCCACAAGTTAGATTACTCAAAATATTTAATTCGATTTGCTTGTGATTTGTTCATAAGCTGTTTCAAATATTGAATGTATGCATTTGTATACCATTATACCAAATTAATAGACAAATTGTATATAAAAATAGGACAGTCGGAAACTGAAATTGACTGCAAGTTCCTAGCACATCTGGAAACGAATGTTTTCTGCACTAGTGACTACTGTAACCAGAAACATCTAAAGAAAATGTCCTACAGTGATTTATTGTAGCACTCAGCACGATGGCGAGGAAGTTGCCACTTCAAACGAATCGCTTCGCTTGCAGCTTCATCATCAGCAGTCCTTGTTTTTCATCAACATAATCATCAGCTGATGATGAGGCCACATGCATTTAGCCAATCAACACAGATACCAATCTACTTTTAAACATATATATGTTTAAATGTAGAAAATGTGTGAACATATACATGCGTAGATTATGTTTAACCTCATTTTATGGATTTACGGCTTTGTAATAATTACTAACAAAAATATTTCGATTTTAAGCTAATGCTTTTTTTTATAAGTTACTTCCTGCACTGCAAACAAGTCAGATCTATTATGATCCCTGCTAAGCCGATAGCTCTACAATCATCCATGATTCTTGCGCGAATTCAGCAATATTGATCGGATTATTTATTTATATATCTACTTAGCCTAAGACATGTTTTCCTAGGATACTGCATAATTTTCTGACTACGACTTGATTTGAGGATTCCTCAAAATCGACAAATTCCTAATTATACCAAATTTAGCCAGCTGACATTTTAATCTACAATGACCGGTGGGTAATCCATGTTTAAATAGTTTCTGATTATGGTTGCCTAAAGGACATTTGGCCTGTCATATACGTGTTGTCGCTGCCTAATTTGGTTCTCGCAAATGTCTTTTGTTGATAAGCAAATTTCAGATTACTGCAAATTGAAAGCTATCTTTCCAGTCTAAATAGAATTATATGTATATATTTTTTTTTTTTGGTTTTGCCAGGGAATGTTTTTAAGTTCATTACCATTTGAGATGACCTTAATAAATTAAGAGGTAGATGCAGTTGTCTCACTGGCACTCAATTCGGTTTTTTTTTTAACGTATTAAATTTATTTTTATACATTTTTTTTGTACTCTCCCCGGTGGAAGCTTTGTGTGCGCACGTCTTTCAAGTCTAATCAACGGTATTTCATCAGCACAAAGTTTAATTAAAATAAATTACAAACAACAGGCGCTAAAAATTCGCCTTTCGACGGCTCCCAAAAAAGGGTTTTTTACTCACAGGACAAGCTAAATGCCAGCTAATCATATTTTGGGACGTTAGATCAGACGTAGTGGGGGCTTTGGCCATGGAAAACAAGAAGAAGAAGACATCTTTAAGCTGCAGCCTGCCGGAATATTCTGTTATTAGCAATGTCATAATTTCATTACTGTCAACGGTCGCTTGTCGTCGGAGCGCCTTCTACCCCATCCTCTCCGTACTGGCTGCGACTTTGAGTCCCCTCGAAATTACACACGCGTGGCAGGTCTATTTATTACCGTTAGCGGTAATCCTAAGCCACGACGGCAGCAACTGAAACAAAGGCAATAAGAGAGGAATGAGAAGATTCTGAAGTTAAGGCTAACAGATACCCTAAGAATGTAATATGTCTCCTAGCAAAAAGAATCAAAAATGTTCTCTTATAAATAAATATAATAATATGAAATTGTATTTTGCCAACAATAGGCGAAAAACACCTTAGCAGCTCACTTCATTTAAATACCTTCATATATTACCTACAGTTCTTCTTGGAAAACGAATCATTGTTTGCCTCATTATTTGCCTCCATCAGCTCTTCCGCCACTTTGTGGCTTTCATCAACGTGGCACATGCATATACGTACACCAAACGTATATCTCTAGTGTCTAGTAAGCAGGTCCACCATTAGGAGTACGGTAAAATTGTTGCCGCTCTCCTTTTTCAGTAGCGGCTGTCGCGTATTTTTTTCACAGCCAATATATCATTATAATTTGCATTTCCGGCGTGGTCGGAAAATTGAGAAAGTAGCTAACAGAAGCCAAGCGGAACGGCCGGAACGACAGTGACAGAGCCGAAACAAGAAGAACTAGAAGAAAAGAAAGAGACAGATGGAATAAGAAGTTCTCTTCCGCTGGCAGCTGTTGCCTCACAAATGTCTCAAGTGGCAATCAAGGCGCTTCCATTCAAATTTACGTCGCAACAAATTACCGAGCATTTGTCAAGTTGTCACGCGCCCACCTACCCCCTTCCCTGTTTGAGCCACCATGAAGCTGCCCTCCGTTCGCTGCTAATCCACTAGTGTGAAAAATCTATGCTTGCTGCAAATGTGCTGCGAAATGTGTACAGGAATGGAATAAAAAAAAGGGAAAATTCGCACTCACTTGATACATTTTTATGAAACGCCCCATCGCAAAAGTGTTGACAGTCGACTTATGCGCTTATTTATATTAGCCAACACTAAATTAGTTCATTAGCGAATTAATTTGGGAAAAACTCGCTTAATTAAATGAGTAGAGTATAGAGTAATCACAACTTAGTTCAACGAGCAAATAAACAACCACTTCAAGTGCCAAAAACAATGTTTTTCCTTTTGTCGTGAGACGATCTATGTCGAATGACATGAACCTCTAGAATCGAAAGAACTTTAATCTATTATTTTCAACTTCATGTAAACCTGATGTGGAAACAGTGCGACAGAAAGATATCTCGCGATGACATATGGTAATTTAAAAAGATCAGATAATTCGCTTAATGCTCAAACTAAATATTTATACTCGGAACTGGAACGAGTTTTTATGGACGATCTTAACGCTGCGCTCTCCTTCTTCCATTAATGCTTCGATCTGTTAACTATCGTTGCCACCCAATAGCATTGTAGTTGCTCATTACATGTATATTTACCATGTGTATACATATGTATATAAATACATATTAACCAATTGACTATCAAAAAGCTTTTATATTTTCAATAGATTATTGCTAGTTCCCAAATTGTAGGTGTGTTCACACCTTGGCTTTTGATCTGTACTAATAAATATGGAACTATATATTTACTTTATGCTACACATGATTCACTCGCTAAAAACTATTTGATCAGCTGCCAATGTTGCTTTTGTTGAAGAAAATTCAATTCATTTGCCTTAGTTGAACGAAACGAAACTTTGTTGCTTATGGAGTATAAGCAAATTTTAATTGCAAATATTTTCGACAAATTGCGTAAGGGGGAAAGGCATGCAGGGTAACAACAAAGTTGCTAATTCTGTGGCTGTGGTAAAAACTATTTGGCGAACAGCACTTCGCACATTTAAGCGTCTCACCTTTGACGTGCCCAACAAGAGTACCGCAAGAAATAATCAAGAAGAGGAAGAAATGCCAAGACTTTGGCAACAATATTGCCAGCAAGCTGCTCACTGGCCAAACAAACGGTAATTTCTCACCTATTTATGGGTGTAATAAACGTTTATGATGATGCCATGGCCCCCAGTTGTTACCTGTGAGCTGACAGGCAGACAGAACCCGGCCAGTGTTAGATTATGCCTGTAAATGTGAGTGCAAGTATGTATGTCTGTGTGTGTGTTTGTGTGTGTTTGTGTGCGTTTGTGTTTGTATGTATGGCGAGCTACAATGTTTGCAACACACACACACATAGTAACTTTAGTATTTCGGCAGAGATGCTAAAATTCCACTTTCAACCTCATCACGGCTTGAAACATTTTCGGTTTCTCTGTGTGCCAAAATGATATAAGGTCAATGATGGCAACTCGCACTCATATGTAGTTTGGTAACTTTTCACTTGAACTTTGGCCGTTGAGTGTTTGCCGTTAAGCAGCATATAAATATGAGCTCGACAAAACTTCCCTCGTGTTGGTCGCTTTAAAGTAAGTATGCAAAAGATGTGTGTCAAAACCACCCACCTATAATTATGGGGACAGTGGACAGTTTGCTAACCTCTGCTATAATTTAAGCAACTTATCGAAATATGAAATATATAGAGCTTTGTTTAAGTCTTTTAGCATAAGGCCGTTAGTGTACTAATTATTAGCTGAGAATATTGTATATTTGACACGAAATTAATAGACCTTTTATGAAATGTATTTTCGAGCGCATGAACATTCATATATAATTTCAATTCAATCGGTCTTAATAGTTGTCATGTGAGGAGTTAAACTTTGGTCAAATTCAATTTGAAAGCAAATAACAAACAACATTGGATAGCATCGATTTAACATTGAATTGAAATCAAATGACAGAATAAATGTAAATAAACAACAACAAGAATACTATTAAAATTTGATTTTAGATATCAATTGAAAATATGAGATAAGGATAAAACTGAAATTCAATTGCATTAAATTCATATTACACAATTAATGCCAATAAAATTGCAATAAAGTTGAATACTTCTCAATACATAAACCATGCTGGATATACAAAAAAAAAACAATATCAGTTATTACTAGCAGCAGCAATAATTACATTTCAGATACACACATAAACACAGAACATAAGCACATATGTCACCGAGAGTTGCAATTCCAAGAATTATGCATATGAAACCACATTAAAATTTACTTAACCGCTTAATAATAAACATTTGACTTTGTCTTGGTCAACAATCACAAGAATCACAATTAGCTAGGATCACAGAAAACTTTATTCATACTTGTCATGACTTGTGGTAAGTGCAAGCACGACGCAAGCAAACTTTAATTAATTAAAATTCATTGAGTCTGAGTATGATTGTTTGTGTTCGAGGACAGACCAGAAATCACAACATTCAAATGGCATATTAACTTACTTAGATAAGCAGAAGCAGTGGCTAAGGTATGCAGGTTACTCCCCCTCTCTTTATCTCACTCTCTATGTCACTCTTTCTCAATGTGTCTCTCCTTTCTCTCTCTGCGGATAGGCAGCAACAACATATGTCAGTCTAATTACCTATATTTGACCTGTAATTGTTGGTTTATGCATTGATGGCTCTCACATTGTCTTGCTGCCCGTTTCTCTGGCCCCGTCTACCCAAAATTCAAAACCGAGTGCAGCTTACTAATTTTGATGCTTGCCATATTTGCGCAGGTGACAGTAGGGCATGAAACACTAACTGACCAAGGCAAACAAAGCAGCAGATCAACATTGAAGTCCTTTACACAGTGATATCGCCTTTAGCTACTTGATTGTTTGGTTTGTATTAACTTACCACACACAACAATTGACCAAATTCTACTCCCTGACAGAACATAGCATAACATAGCTTTTTCAAAGACCGTACCTTAATTATGCAACTGATAGCTGCTCATTACAAGCACCAAACTTGAAGCTCAACAATCGAAACTGCAAACAGATTTGCAGCTAATAAATTCCGAATGCGGTTCATGAGTTATTCATCAATTTCAAAAATCAAATGTTGCCTTGCAAATGTGGCAAACAACAAGGTTTTACCCTTTAACTATTAGGTTAGTATAAGCGGGTTGACGAAAATTGGTTATGGGCCATCTACAGATGTGTGCTATATAAATTCTCTAAGAATGTGTTCGAACAATTTTAACTGAAGTGCAGTTTTTATTTTTGTATAAATCTGGACTGAGGGAATCTTAAGTTATTTTTGCTATCTTCAACTAATTTCTTCCAGTTTTGGTCAATTTATGGCTGCCACAACCAAAAATTAGTATGAAAAAAATAGGCACAGAATGTCGATAATTTAATTTTTTGCCGGCGTACTCCGCAAAAAAGGGGTATTTCATGAAATGTCCAAAACAATGGCAGACTGAAATAGCATTTAAAATTAATTTGTATAAAACTGGAATTGTGTTATTTTCATTGGCATTTGCTGAATGACCCAGAAACCAATACCCATATTACAAAAACCAAATAGGCCAAAAATTGTTTTATTTCAACACTAATTTGGGTAACATTTTAATGATGATTTCGAGCCACCCCTTTTTGTGTTGGGCTGTTTTTGATTTTCCAGAACAAAAGGTAGGCAAAACAGATTTGCTTGTGATTTTTGACCGAAATTTTAATTATTCAGACAGCTGTTTTTGTTGCCCAGGCAATTAATCACATGCTAAGCAAATCTTAAGGCCCATAACCACAATAATAGTTGGAGCTTGCAACATATTCGTACTCGACACACTTTCCTGTTGCGCAAGTAGTCGCCTTCTGCCTTTAAACATAAATTGTGGCTAGCAAAGGCTTTTCGGCTGTGGTTAGCAAAGAGAGTGAGAGGACAGGGTACAGTGTGACGCACCGCCTGCTACTACATTTATGAGCTATGTGCGACAACTGTCGAAAAGCCAACAGGCGACGTGCCTCGCACTCGAGTCAACTCAACGCTTGGCATGTGATTGAAAACTTTGACTTTGCTGCATGCGGCAGCACCAAATAAGGCTACCTAAAGAACAAAAACCAGCATAACAAAAAGAAGTTCTTATCTTTATCGAACCGGAGAATAAATACCCTTCTATACAAATTTGAGGAATACAGACCTCGACCGATCAATTGCAAACGGGCTATTTATGCTGATCACGAAGTTATATATATATATATATATATATATATAGTTTTATAAATATATGGGTTCGAAGTTTTCCAAAAATATAGTACCCTTAGAAAAGGTATTGAAAATTTGTGTGGTTGCCAGGTTTCCAGGTTGTGAGCCAAACAAGTACTCAAAATCATTTTGCGGCTGTGTTAGAAAACTTGTCAAAGTCTCGAGTTTTGGGCATGTATGTATGTGTGTTCGTGCATGAGTATGTGGTAAGTTTTTATTAAAAATGCTTTCGTTTATGACAAATTTCTTGGAAAAAATATGAAGCAATGTAAGCACAAAGTTTTAAAGCAAAAATGTCCAATCTGGCATCAGTTTTCGATAAAAAGTAATAAATTGCAGACAAAGTAATGAGGTGTCGCAAAAATATTGAGTTGATACAATTGATTAATTGGCGACTGATATCTTTAAGATGGCTTGAAGTACTTAAAGAAAAACTTAAGTATACTATAGATTAAAGTTTTTGATTTCCGTTTGATTTCATTGGGCTTCCAAATTTTATTTGCATATTTGAATTACTGCTTATTTTAAATCATTTTATTTGAATAAGCGTCGGGATTATCTTCAAATTTATAGCCTGACTGCCTTATTGTTAAATATTTTTGGACTACATTTATTTTTGATCGCATTTTCAATGCTTAACTGGATATGCCACTTTTAAATAATAAACTGCAACTAATTCTTAGCTATAAATCGTTAAATGTCTGCCAATTTGTTAGATAATTGTTTGTGTGTGTGAGTTGTACACAATAAGTGAAACAATATCATAATAAATGTTAGGTTTACACAAAAGGCGTTCACAAATTGTGTGTCAGCGACTTTAATCAAGTTGATTAAAGCAAACAAAAGATAATGCCGATGTGCGTGCATATTAAAAATGATTGCAACAAAATTATGTAATTACAAAAAATGCGACATTTAACTGTAATGTTTATCGAGGCGCAATTACAATGACAACGATGTGTCCAACAGCAACAGCAACAGCAACAGCTAGAGCAACAAAAACAGCGGAAACAGCAACAGCAACAACATCAAAAAGAGAATGAGAATGACGACTTTGGCTGGGCAACCGATTCGCATTAATGCGCATAAATATGAAATCATGCGTTAAGATCAACAATTCAACAATTAAAACTTAATTGCATTAACATGAAATGTGCATCATCAACAATGGGACCGTACCGAACTGACTGAGCCCAAAGCGTTCGCCATATCATACATATATATAAAACATATATGTCGGATTTTGTGTTCAAGGCAATCACTTGCATATAAAAATTATGCGATAAGCTCGCGGCCAGACGCTTGCAAAGAATTTTCAATTATGCAGTAAATGGAACATATTCCGAGCTGTGCAATTGGATTGCCAAGTCATAAAGGAGGCCAAAGATAATAGAACAAACCGACACAACTAGTCCCAAAAACACCGTCAGCAGCGCTGCTCTATTAGTTTAATTTATATAAAATTGTTTTCTGCGGCATTAAAGCCATAAAAAAGTTTGGCTAAAAAGGTAACACACACTTGGTTATATATTAAAAGGGATCAGGGATATAACACATACTCGCATACACACACTCGCATACATGCACATTTGCTCACATGGAGTGTGCGCTATAAAATTGTGAGGTTATACTCGTAAAACCAACCCACACCGCCTCCAGTAAAGGTAAGTTAAGAGAAAGCAGCACAGCTGGCGTCGCTGTTGCTGGCGGCGTCGCTAACCTCAAAATGCTTAAATGGCTTTTTTGTTACACGTAGCAAAATACTTTGTTGTCTGTATGTGTTTGTGTAAGTGTGACAGAGAGAGAGAGAGAGAGTGAGAGAGGGAGATGTGTGCGTCGAGGGGTTGCCTTCTGCGTTTGTGTTTGGCATTGGCGTGCTGGTGTGAATTTATATTACAAACTATTACTGTCAAAAAACACGTTTACATAGCAAAAATACACACTCGCAGACACACACATATATACTCACCCACACTGCCTATATGCCCAGACAGTCGTGCGCGCCCTCACTCCCTCTTTTGCACACCCCTTGGGACATTCTCACAGCAAGGACCTCAACTCCAGACCGCTGGCATCGCAGTGTGTGCCTGCGGTTTGCCGTACTTGTAGAAGGTTGTAGCATCTTGGCGCTTACACACACAACAACAAGTAAAAATTCTACAAGTAGCACGAGTGACTATTAAATACCCCTTATCAAATTTCTATCGTAAATATATAAAACATAAATTAAGAAACTAATTAGTCCGCTCTCGGTGCTCTCTCTCGGACTTTGTCACTAACAATATTTTTGAGCAAATAGATTGCAGCATGCTTTTTGTTATAGGCTAGCATGCCCAGTTATCAGATATGTGCCTTATTACAGGGTGTAAGAATTACTTTGCTGACACAGTTTGTGGAAATGGCTCTGAGCTTTGGCATTAGGCAACGTGGACGTGGCTGCTACAAGGTGTTAACGGGCGGCCTTATGGACTTGTCCATAAGCTCCAGTCTAAGACTGTTTGTCACTCACACTGCCAAAGTTTTTTACTACCCGCACCCCCTCTGTCTCTATTTCTCTCCTTTCTTTCTTTTTCTCTCTCCGGCTTCCGTTCTGTTACTTTTGGCCTGTTCATCCTGCCGATCTCTCAGACGTCGCATCAGCATTAGTTTTAATGCGTCTTCTCGCTGGGGGCAACAAACTGCACACGTTGCGTCCCTTCGACTAGGCTCACCACGCCCACTCTTAAAGTTTGCTCTCATGCCTCGTCCACTCCAACGCCGACTGCTACGTGCATGTTTTGTAGGCTGTAATAATTTACATAAATTTCATTAGCACAGCTGGCAATCTGGAGCGACTTAAACATGCAGCATTCCATTCACTCATTCATTCACATGTACATAGTGTGTGTGTGTGTGTGCGTGGGTATGTGTGTGTTTGTGTCAATGTGAAAATTCATTTAATTTGCAAGTTGTTTAATTTATTGCATGTTTACAATTTGCAATTTGTACAATTCGATTTAAAACATGGAGAGGAAAAACAAAAACGCACGACAAAGTTGCCAAACGAAATTAAATATGAAACGGAACTCAGTCTGGCCAAAAAACATGGCAGGCTTAACTGTATCTTGTTATGGTTTTTGTTGTTTGTGTATTGCGTGTCAACGCTCAAAGCTTTCACTTAACTGTCTGTGTCATTTGGGGTCACGCCCCCATTTTTCTCCATTCCCAGCCACTTGCCAGTACCCACTTGACTCGCCGCTACTGCTATTACCGTTGCCTTTGCCTGTGGCCTGTCTGCAAAACAAACCGGTTGCCCCGCTCATACACTTTAACTAGTTTGTCTGTTTGCTCCGTTTGTTTGTCTTCGGCCTCTTTGTCCCCACACACCCTCCCCTGCCCGCCTCCCCTCATTTCCCCATCATCCCTGAGCTGCCTTCACTCTTCCACACAAAGAGCTGTCCTGCCTGCCTCTGTCGCATGCAATTGTTGTGCATGTCCTCTATATGGTAGACAGCAAATGTATTTACCTCATATTTAATTAAATTGCCAACGCAACCGAAATTTCAATGCTTTATTTGCATATTTAAGTATTTGTGTGCGCATTTTGAGCGTTGAACGCACTAAAAAAAAAAATAAATAAACAAAACAACGAGAAGTCCAATAATCCACAATAACATTTTTACTGTACTGCAACCAAGCCACTGTGTAGGTTAGATGTAGAAACAGCTTGCGGGTGTGAAACAAATCACAAGAATTATTTTAAATAAATATTTAATATGCGAACAGTTATGCTACCGGAACAATCCACAAGCATTATATTAACTCAGTATTAAAAGTAAGTGTACAATAGATTCCAAAAAAATTTGATATTAAGTGACTATTAAACGAATTTATTATGGTCAGATTATATGCAGCTCAATTCCAATTTGGTTATAGGATGTTTTTTGCAATCTCTTTCATCAGCCATTTGTTCAGTTCCTTGCCTTGTTTTGGCCTACTACAAAAACTCGATTGTTATAGTTGTGCATATTTCCAACTATTTGATATTGTTTGCTCCTGCCACTCTGGTCGTAAATTAACAATGCGCTAGCAGAAGGCATGTTTAACAAAGGAAAAACAAAATAAGAAAAAATTGCGTCCTAGTTGAGAACAAGCAAAAGTGACACATTGGAAAATTAATTGAATATATTTTTTTTGGCTGTGGCGCAAACTAAGCAAATAAGCCAAGAATTTCTATCTTATCGTAATTTGGCTAATTTAACGGCACATTCAGCACACAAATAGCTGCCAATCATGACCCGCTCATCCCTCAGCTCCTCGCTCTTAATTTACCCCTAACCTTATGCTGTTGTTCTTGTTGCTGCTGCTTTTTGCAGTATGAACTTTGGCTTTGCCCAAAACAACAATTTATGTGCACGTATACGTAATTTATTTATTAACCCCTTGAATGCCGAGTCTACGACCCTTTTGCCGGAGAGTGCAAGAGAGAGAGAGAGAGAGAGAGAGAGAGAGGGAGAGAGAGAGCGGGAGAGCGGATGGAGAGTATGTTGAAAATAAAGGGGAACATGACAGAGTACCGAAAAATGTTTTTCTGCCTGCCACAGCATCTTGGCAAATTTACACGAATGAAATAAATTTAAATTAGTTTTAACACATTAAGCGTAAAAAGGCAGGCCCTAAAAGTCAGATATCGACATTGTTTTTGTTCTTATCTGTCTCACTCATACACATATAAATGTGGGCTGGTCGTTGTAAAACTGTTGAAGCATACGCAAACATAAACTTTAATGAATTTTACCAAAATCCAAAATTCACGCACACAGCCTACACATATGTGTATGTGTATATGAGTGCCTGTGTGTGTGAGTGTGTGCGTGTATTTGCGTAGCTTTTGTTGCGCTTACGCGGCGCGTATAAAGTTATTTTGCTAACCTTTTGCTGCCATTTGGTTGCCATAGAGCTAGCAAATATTTGCATGAAGCGCGTGGAGAAAAAAACTCGATGTTAGCTACTACCAAAAAACATTTTAGTTTGGCGAGAAAATTAAACGCACACTAACACACTAACATTTTATACTCACGCACAGATACACGCACACACACTGATGCTAGACAGTTACATATTTTTGGGTTGCTGTTGACTGCAACTTTTTGGCACTTCGCTGCCGACAGCGACGGAGACGTCGCGTCGTCGTTACCAGGCCTCTTCAAAGTTGTAAGCCGCAGCAGCAACTTTCTGGGGCTGGTCTCGGGTAACGCCCTCACATTACGCATAAATTTTGCACTTTACAAATTTGCCACGCACACGTTTGCGGCATTTTGTGTTACATTTACACAAAGTGTATGTGCTGCTCGAGGGGTTGCCGCAGAGTTGAGAGGCTGGCTCCGGGGAGGGGGAAGGTTGCAACTATACATATGTAAAACGTGCGCCATTTGTCTGAATACAAACGCGCAAGGTGACAGTGTGCATACTTAAATGTTGTGAGTTAATGTTCGTGCGTCAGTGTATATGCCACCTTGTATATGTGTGTCTGAATCTTAAATACTAGTTGTAAGAACTAAGCACGTGACCACACAAAATTATGGTTCAATCTTAACATAAGTTTTAGGCTACACAGCTAAGTAGCGAAAATAATAAAAAAAAAATTAAAAATCATTGACAAATTTGATTGAAAATATCGAAATTGCTAATGAATTTAAATATATATTAACTTGTTTTAAAACATATCATATCCTTAATCAACCAACAGAAAATTAAAGTAACTAAATCTATGGGCATTATTTAAACTGGGTCTCTTATATATATATGCCCGCTGGCAAGTATGACAACGTGTTGAAGTCCTAATTTGAACATATATGTATTTGCAAACACCAGTTAGGTGAACTCATTTACAAGAGGCACAGGATACCCTAATAAAACTGTAAAACTACGCAGCCCCCAAAAACTTGAAGAGTTTTCTATATATTTCACAAACCAACCTCCAACTCCAACTTCGATTTCAACCTAACAACACAAGGCACACACACACTCCCACACATACACACACAAACACACGATTTTCTCACCTCAGTTGTAGTGTTTTCCGGGGGCGCAGTTAAAATTTTGGCCTAATGCCCGTAAGCAAATTAGAATCCGGCACCCCAATGCGGCGTTTGCGTAATGTGTGATGTTGCTGTTGTTGCTTGTAAACTTGCCACGCTGTCAAAATGTCAAATTTAGGATTGGGTGCCACAAGGGCTGGCACTGACACCGACGCACACGACGAGCTAAAAAATTAAGCGAAACTGTAATTGGGCGTCGCTGGGTTAATAGAGGTTGGAACGCGTTTTTCAACGCCCGCCACTTAGTTTTAATTACTGGGTTAACTGGCAAGAACCTATGAAAACCCCTACCCGCTTCAATAATATGACTAAAATTGGTAAAGCGGTGAAGATTGTACAATATTAGGTAGCGCACGCTGATTGGATTTGCCAGGTGGTAAAGGGGTTGATGGCCAGTTGAATTTGGCGTGCCATCATCCATAAATAATAAGATAAAGCTCACAACGCGCAATGCCCAAAAAATAATCAATTGTCCAATAACCCAGAAATGCAATTGCTCAATTAATTTATTATTAGCTGCCATTCTATTAGAGAGCACCCCGTTATAAACTTACCCTTGCCAACCACCGCCACTGCACACATTTGATGCAGACGTATAGTGAATTATTGGGCTTTTGGCACTTGGCCCGTTACATTTTAGTGCTGCGACCTAATTGCCAAAAATCCTGCAGCATTTGCATGCTTACAAATTGTGCTGCGGCTCTTCATAAATTTTTATTTGGATTTTATATATATTTAAATAAACGTTATTTAAGTTGCTTCATTGAGTTAACATTTTAAAAATATAAATATGTATATAAAATGCGAATCAAGCTAATATGAATCAAGGTTTATAGTTTTCATTTAAATTCCTTAATATATAGACTTTAGTTTATCACCGAATTTATATTTATCAGAAGTATCGTCATTGTTATATGAAAATCTTTTCAGTATAACTAAACTTTATATCTGAGCACAGAGTCAGTTATTTGAAGTTTGTGCATTCTTAATAAATATTCTGTATATTAAAATACATTTTTTATTGCTGCTTTGACAATTTGCGAAACTATAACACTATCACATTCTACCATTAAAATCAATTCCAAAGAAGCTTTTAGTTTTATATTCTCGATGCAAAAACTTAAACATTCAGCAAAAGTTGAATACTTTAGAGATTTCGCTGTGTCTTTCAATCTGAGCTGAAAAACTAACAGTCTGTTGAAAATTTAATTAATTCCTCTTTGAACACTTATACAGAGTCGTTTTTAGTGACACAGCCCGTAATTTTGAATTGCTTCCTGCAAATATTTCGAATGAACATACAATATAACTATATATCAGTGTCTATGCTGCTTATTTGCTGTTACCTGGCAATAAAGCTCTTAGCGTCTTCTAAGTTAATGTTTCCCCTACAAGCCAGACAACATTTGTAATGACACGGAATTCATTCAAATTGGATATGTACATGCAGTATGTGGATGCAGGATGGTTTATGAAAAGCAAGACCGAGCAGCTCAGCAGGAGGCTGCAGACCGCAGTCTGGCAGCAAATAGCAGCTATTACTTACCACTGCCAGTTACGCCCTGCTGCCCTCGGCACGCCCCCAAGCCGACACGCAGACAACAGGCATTTAAATTGTCATGGCAGACAGCGGGTACAAGCAAACAGAAAAGGCTTCGCGCTAGGCGGAACCAGACAGCCGCAAAGAAAAGGAGTCGCAATATTGTGCTTTTTAATTTTCCCTTTGCTGGGCATAAAAAATAACATGGGCACAACAACAACAGCAAAAATAACAGCGGCTGTAGCAATATGGGGATGGCAAGTGTATTTACACCTTGTTGCTGCCACTTTCGCCATATGCTTAATGAGCAGCCCGGATGTGGCAAGGAAGCAGGGAGGGCTATGTTATCATTTTTTTTTTTTTTTGTTCCTGCATTAACACGTTGCCAACTGTTGCTAGTTAGCTGTTGTTGCAGGAAGTTGTCAGCTCGACGTCGTGGCATAAATTCAATTAGCAGTTTTCTCAACTTGCAGCCACAGGAAAGGCAATCGGAGACGCCAGACGCTGACCCTCGACAGGCTCAAACTGAGGCGCAGGAACCGGCTCTGTCATTGGCTACATGTATTGGTATTTCTATTTTGTTAGCCTTTTCGACTCACAATCAACGCACTGAAGCGCACATCCTGTCAGCCTGAATGATTGTCGAGATCTCGCACCAGATAGCGAACAGCAACAACGGGGGCAACGAATGTATCCAGTTCTTGATTTAAACAGAAACTGAAATGCACACAAATGGAATTCGAGTTTGAGCTATGACCCTCGCCCTCTTGCCTGCTTCTATTATTTTGTCAGCTTACTTATATACGAGAGCCGACAGGAGCTGCTGGCTTTATGTATACCCTAGCAGGGAGCGAGCTTATGGCATGCCAGAGCTGTATCTCCATATCATACAATATTAATAGAAAATATTGTATATAACTTTGCTACACATCTAAATTTTGATAAGTGTGCATAAATGCAAAAGTGATAGATATTCACATTTTGTCAGGAATTTAATAATTTATGTATAGGTCATCGCTAGGTTGTTTAGTCTGCATTTTGGCGCTTTCTTGTTTGCTTTTCGGATTCAATTTTTTCTCATTTTGCGCAAGTCATTTTCCGTTTGGTATGAAATTATTATGATTTGATGCGTGGAATTGCCAGCTCTCAAAATTGTATTTCTCTATAATGGTGTAGACCTTGCGATGGGGTTTTTTTTTACTATTGGTTGGACTTTAGCTCTTGGCATATTTCTACATTTTGTTCAAGCCCAAGCAATAAAATACATCCCTAATTGTTTTACATTAAAAAGGTAAAACTAAATAGAATCTTAATTCCATGAGTAAGAAATGCGTCCCTGTATTATTTTGCTTACTATTTAATATATTTAAGTATAGTTCAATCATTTTTAATTGAAAAATTGCAATTGTCCAAACAAAGTCAAGCATTTTTTTCAATGCTTTAACATAACAGGCCGATTCACGTCTCTTTATTATTCTTATCTGACCATCTTCGTCCGTTACCAGTTACAGAATTTTACTTGGCATTGATTAATATCATATTTCCAGAGTCGTTTTACTAGTGCTTAAAAATGTTCAGTACATTTTCTGCTGAATGTTGAATTGTCTATATCAAGACAATCTACTTTAATACGAAACTGATTTCTTGTAATATTTAGAATTAAGTCAGTAAATACAGTGCAAGAAATCCGATAATTTGACCTTGAGCCAATTAATACACATATTTATTTCCATTTATATTTCGTTTACAAAATGTCAACAAAAATCGGCTTCCGATATTATATGTACATATGCGTAATGTATTCTGCAAGGGTATTCTAAGCTCTTTTTTGCTCCAAGCCCCTATTCTGTCATCGAAAAGTGTTATGCATTTTTTAAACTCGCATAAGAAACTGCGTTTTACAGCACGAAACTCTTACAATTCGCGCAATTATGGCATAGTCGAGTACTTGGATGGCGTGGCTTGTGCTGCTTAGGATGGCACTGGTGTTAGTGGTGGTACTGCTGTTGGTGGCCTTGCTTTGGAGTACGACTACTTCGGTGTAATTGCCAACATTTTTGTTGTTGGTGCTGTTGATCCAGTTGTCGTTTAGTCGTTCACCAACCACCCGGCACCCTTCATCCGCTCCTGAGCCACTGAAAACAACCGCAATACAAAACTATTTTGCTATTGTTTCTTGTTTTTGCATTCAATGTTGTTGTTTCGCTCGCGGTGCTGGCATTTGGCGTTACATATACGCAACGTATGCCAGTGTGCAATATGAATTTGCATGAACATTGCTGTTATAAGGGCTGAAAGTTAGTTGAACTAGTATCGGGGAAGTGGGCTGGATTGTGCAGCCTTCATTTGGTCTCTTGTAATTGCTTTTAACGTCATCAGCGCTGGCTCCGACTTGTGTTATTGGTCATCCAATGCTAAACTGACATGTTTTTCTGTGTGTTGTGAAAGTTTATTAAATTTGAAATTTAATTTACACCTTTTACTCAGATTTTCAAATCAGAGTTCCACTGAATTTGTTGTGCACAATACGTTAGCCATAAAAAAAAGATGTTTTTGGAATATGGAGTCAAAATATTCCAATCATCCGAGACTTGAGTATGAAAAGAAAGCCATTGCAGACTGTCAGCGCAAGCATCGAGGAAATAAGGAGCAAATAATGCTGATAAAATTACGTATTAAAATTAAGAGAATGGTGATTAAGGAATTGCAGACAAATCTCCCGATTGTGCCCAGAGGTACACTAAAGAGAACTTACAGAAAAGCGAATAAATTGTAGCAGGTGCTCTTCTTATAAGGATAATCCAATGTTCGCTAAAGCATAACAGGCACTCCATTTTTGATTATTCTATAAGTAAAGCCTCGAATTTAAGCAGCTTGAGTAAATCTACAGTCAATAAAAGTAATATAGAACTGTTACATACTTTCCCACTCGCACGCCGTCTTTTTATTGATCTCATTTTTACTCGGCATGCCATAAAATCAAAGCCGTCTTCCCCGTAGCTACAAATCGCATCTACTTATACCCTCTCCCAAAAAAAACTTCCACGGCATTAATAAATATTTACAGGCACATCGCGTTCTCATTGCTACGCTGCGGGGCGAGGCTGGCAATGAAATCAAATCAAATATGCATGCTGACGCTTTATATATACATACATATATAAACCCACTGCCCAAGTATCACACTCTATCCCTCTTCAACTGCTCCACTGCTCCACTGTCCATTTGCTTTGGCGTGCTCACAAGAATTTAAATCATGTGCTCTCCGAGCTGACTTACATGCTACTTACAAGCCAAAGCGCCTATATGTATGCCCATAAAAGGGCAGTTGAATGGGATGGGACAAACAGGGCGGCGGAAGCCCAAAAATGAAATGGAATGGTCTCTGGTGGGCAGTTAGGGACGCTGGCTAACTCACAGAATAGATAGATAGCCCCTTGTCCACAGCAACAACAACAACAACAAGACAGTTATTATTCGGATTGTTCTTCGTTTTTATGCACATGGAATTTTTATGAGTTAATTTAATTTATAGTTTTATTATTATATGCAGCACATAATACGAGTGGAGTACCATGACTTGAGTCATATGAAAATTGACTATTCTACTGCTGAACAGCCATTTGACCTTTTTATGCAGTTTTCAAGTGCAAATCTTGAGGCTTTCTTAGCATGGCCAACAGCAATTGCATTAAGTTGGCACTGGCTACTGCTGTCTCCCTCTCGCTGTGTCTTGCCATCTATCAAATGCTGCCAACTTGTAAACAACTTAAAATGACGCATAAATTTAATTGAAACAGTCAGTGAGTGGAAGAAAGAGAGAGAGAGACCAATGGAAAGCAGCAGTGCTAGAAAGTATGCTACGATTTTTGCACTGTTGATTTATGCGCTAATAAAAGCAATTTCACAGAATTCCAAACGAAACCAGGGAGTCAGCGGGAGAGGAAGAGAGGGAGTGTGAGGTCCTGACTTTGACATTGTGGACAATCGGTTCGAGGGTTGATGTTGTTTTTGTTGGCTGTCAGGAAGAGCTGAGACACGCAGATGAGCAGCGGACATTTGAACTTTTATTTACCCAGCAAATTTAATTATTTACGATCTTTGGATTTTGGCCACTGAATTGGACTTGAACTCTGAGTTCGGGTATTTTTTGTAATTTAGCTCTAATGGCGCTTAAAGCTGGACAGCTTAATATGGCAAACATTATATTAACTAATTAACGCAGTTTAATAAATACTCGTGTAAATTATTCTCACATTATTATTTTACAGGAATTTGCTCTAATAAATCAAAATATTAATATTTATCAGATTAATGCATTTAAGCACATATATCATGAAAATCTCCAACACTGACAACCATTCTCCCTCTTTCTCTCTCTCTCTCCCTATCCCTTCCTATCTCTATTTCTCATCCGCTTCAAAATGCAATTAACTTTACAATAAAATTAACGTTTAACTGTCACTTTCCATAATTCTATTGCCATTCTATGCAATGCCTGGAGCCTATAAAATTCTTTAAATAACATGAATTTTACAATTTGTAACAACAAAACATCGTAATGACAACAAAAAAACAGCAAAATTACATTCATACATATAACAATATGAGCAACACCTGCACGCATACCGGTTTATAAATATGTATACATACATATCGGTCTATTAAATATTGAATAATATAATATATCACTTGTGGGCTAATTCAAAATGCGTTTTTAATGAATTGGTCAGCGGTTATGGCCGTACAAAAGAAAAACAACAACAAATCGAAAGAAAAAAACCACAATAACAACAACAACAACGGTAAACAGCACTGACGAAACAATGGAAAAATGTATGCTCAACTCGTTAATATTTTACCTGACATACACACATACTTACAAATAACAATCAAAATATATACACACAAACAGATGTATGCACACATGCCTTGGGGTATTAAGCTTTAATGAAGCAATAAATTTAAAATACACATTTTTTATGTTCAAGTACACAGCAAATAAATGAAACCAAGTGAAAATTCATTTAACTGCTGGACTACGAGATATCCACTACAAACATTCAAACATATTTAAAAATTATATCTTCCATTTATATACTATAAATAAATATTTATAAAGCATATACATACAGCGCATATATTACATTTTTAATCATCTCTTTTTTTTTAGAAAATATATGTGAGCAGAATATTTATCCATAAATGTCATTCGCACTCCAAAAACAAAAATTTCAAATACATATATTGCAAAGGAGATCACGGGTGATATCTTAATTTGTTGTACATATTTTATTAAAAAATTATATGATAGGATATGACTATATCTATTACTGTCTTTTATTATAAACTATACAGAAACAAGCAGACTGTTTGGCAATATCTCCGTCTCATTCTTTGCTGATGTTTCGTTGCGATGATTCAAAATGATGATTCCATCTCGCTCTACATACATGCACACGCACACATTCACACACACATGTATCGCCTGTTCGTTTGTATAAATACATAAACCTTTTTAAGCTGTCAAGTGATATGTCAAAATTGATACCCGAGTCATTTAAAATGCATGCAAATATGGCGCATCGAGAACAAAAACGTTGCCCAAAAAAGAAAATGCGAACAGCGAACAGGAGGCGAGTTACTCAGCCAGTCAGTTAGTGGGCAACAAGCATAACAACAATAACAACAACACCATAAACAACAGCTCGTGGGAAGCACAGTTCACAGCACATTTGCATAAATACGTTTATGTAATGTAAAATGTCAGCGACAGCGTCAAGAACTCCATGTCGCTTACTCAGTCTATCCCACACGCACACACCAAAAAAAAAACACACACATACACACACAATTATTGGAGCTGTTGTTGCAGTTCCACTTGCCTTTGCAACTTCTGCAACATTGGAAAAAGGCATTCAGTTCGCCATCGTCAGCGCTGCGTTTTTACTTTGATTTTATGTTTTTCTCTTCAGTTCTTTTGTTGTTTTTTCGTGGCTGTAGCTGAAATTGCATTGAAATTCATAACACATCTGATGCATGAAACGCCTGCTAGCAGGTTATGCAAATTTCATGCATTTTATTGCAGCCACAGGGTGGTACTGGGGTCCACAGGGCGCAGTGCCGTTGGGGTCACACATGCAGTCGATTGATGGATTCATTAATTATAATTTCACTTTCATGCTGACCACATTTATTAAATTTTTTTAAATATATATTTTTTTATAATTTTCTTATCAGTTCATTTTTGTTAGCGGTAGTTGCAAAGTGACTTTTGTAATTGAGATTGTGATTTTAGACCAGCGCTGGACGTGTATCGAAATTCGTCAACAGAAAAATCACCTCCCAACATTACCTGCGAAAAAGTACCTGATCTTTACAAACCATATAAAATCTTATCTATATATATAACTATCATTGAGTAACAAAGAATGTTGTTAAAAAATTTCGAATAAAGCTGTTCACATATTCTACAAAAGTTAAAAGACTTCTTAAATCGAACTCCTTTGGGGCTAACAAGAACATATATGCAACCAGGTCAATATTAAAGTCATGCAACGCTGCGTATCCGTAATATTTTGTGTGCCTCTTCAACTGGCTTTGCCAAAGATAATGATTTGACAAGCTTCCGTTGGGTTCTACTTGACTTCAGTCTTGACTATCGTGCTGTACTCCATCTGTGTCAGAAATTTCATCTTAATTTTTTTTTGGGAACTACGTACACTGCTGGAAGTTGATTCCGTTCAAGTTGTTGTTATTATTGTCTGAATGGCTGCACACAATTTTGATGCATTACTTTCAACTTAACGCGTTGATTATGAAATATATACAATGCTCTGCACACACACACATATATCAACCCATACACACTCCACCATTCATACTCGCTGCCATCGCAAAATGTTGCTTATGAATTATTATGAGGCACGCACGCATTTTGCAACACTTAATGGCACTAAATTTGTTGTTGTCTGTGCGTCTATTTGCAAATTGCCAGCGCAAAACTTTCGAAACATAAAGGCGTGGCTGGCGGGCAACCAGCTGGCCGGGAAAGGGATGGAGGTTAGTGTATGCCGCACTCTCCAAATGTGTTGGCTCACTGGCCATATGTTTCGCTGGCTATTTATGAGTGATTTGCTGCCCGGTTTCGGTTATGGTTGCCGGTTGTAGCTTTCTGCCAGGCACAGCCGCTCCAATTTCGCATCGCCAAACTTATTTTCAAGTGCATAATTCATTGTTTCGCCCACATTATTTTCGCTGTCACAACTTAAAAAGCTCTGCTGCTACTGCTGCTGTTCAAATAAGCTACAAGGCATATGAAATTAGTTGTGTTTGCTGACTTTCGTCGCAACTTTGCGACTTACGCAACTACTTTTCAACAAATATGCAGAAAATTCAGTTGATGTGCATTTATCGTGCATATTTAATTGAATATGTCGCTGCTAGGCCTTCAGAGGTACGAGACAGCAGTAACAGTATTGTATCTAGTTAGTTGTATTACACAGAGAAAAAGGCGATTATAAGAACAGGAGTTATAAAACATTATTATTACATATTACTCATAAGGTTTTATTTACATCATATTCGAATTTATTTGAGATAATTAAGATTGTGATTTTCTTAAAATGTTAAGAAATGAAATTACTAACTCATTGATTGCAATGTGCTAAGTTGACACTTGGCAGGCAGAGTAGTCACTTTTAAGTATATACATATATGTTAATATCTTTGTTAGTTCTAAGAATATTTCTTTTAGTTGCTTGCGTCAGAGTCTGCTACTACGCCTGAGATGCTATATAAAGTACTATAAGCTGAGTGAGTTCAAAGATGATATACACATCAATACATGCCTTCAAAATGTCTCTCTCAGTGTACCTGCCACAATTTGAGGCATGCAAACAATTTAAAACTTTTATCAGTTTCATAATGCAGAAGAGACCAGCTCTGACAAGAATCTTATTTTGCAGTTGGATATCAAATTAATGGACATGGGTGATCTCCGTCGTTGACTGTTGCAGCAGTAGTTGCTTTGGGCGAATTCAAACTCGATTTGCACTCAAACTAAATGTGTTTGCTCTTCACTTGGAGGCAAAAAACTATTTACAAAACGACAGCGATGGAAGCTTCTTGGATGCCGGAGGCATTGTTAGTTATTTATTTTGCAGGTGGCCACCTTTAGAAAAAGGTAGAGTAGCATCGCGTAGCGCTGAAGGCAACCGTGCAATCCACTCAATTATCTACAATGTGCAACATTTTGTGCACTTGCAGTGCTGTGGGGCATCTTCAGGTTACGCGCAGCAATAACAGTTCCAGCTTCAACTCCAGGCAGACACAAATATCTTGCAGCTGATTGTTTCGATTGCATCCTTTGCACCTGCACCCAGCGAATTTCAATTGCAAACAAACTGAAAATAAGTTGGCCCGGTCGAAACTTTTCCCTTGATTGTCGCTGCCACTATGCAGTCTTCAATTAAATCGATTAATTTGATATCAACAAAGTTCTTATAAATGATAAACGCTCTGGTTTATTCTTAGCTATATAAATCCAGTTGCTGCCAAAATACTAGTTGCAATTTAAAATTTGTTTATTTTCTTGATTTATAGTCGTTTGTCAATTTGTTTGGCACTTACGCATTCATTTTAAAAATGGTAGACGGAATTTGTAAAAAGAGGGTTGCAGAGTGCAGTAGTTGGATTTATTTGAAGTTTCTCAATTATACTAAAAATATTAATCGCCATTTATTTTATCGATACAAAGACAAAGTTAAATAAAAGTTTATGTATTAAACTATCCTTCTATCCAAGGAACCCAATCTACGTGGCAATGACTTAGATTTTTCAAACAAAAAATTTGCTTAAATAAAGTTATATTACATATTTACAGTACTATATATTCATTTCACGATTCATTTTTATGGTTTGGCTTAATTTATATGTAAACAGCTTAACAGGTCTTCAAATACACTCTATGTTTTGTACAATGTGAATTGTTTGTTATACTGATTTACTATTATTTGGTTTAATTTTGAGCTCGTTTTTCAATTGTTAGTCAAAAGTTTTTCTCACACCACTGTTAACTACGATTCTCGTTTTTGAATATAGAATTTCTTTCTTCGAGGCAATACAATAAATATTTGATGTACTGACAGTTTTTTGACCGTTAAGCTAAAAGAGAAACACAGAGTGCTGTTGTTTTATGTGTTAATATTGTTGTTGTTTCTGGTGTTTTTGTGGCAAGCAAATAAATTAAATGCAATTGACATTGCAACGCATTGTTACAGCGCTTTGTTGTTGGGCGAGAGCCAGTTGAATTGTGTACCAAATGACACTGTGGCAATTTGTATAGGCTAATCACACCAGAGACAGGACGACACACACACACACGCACATACACTCAGTCACACGAGCACGGATACACATATAAGCTGGGCCATAATTAAATGCCTTCATGTGTATTACCAGTACAATTAGGCGCATTAAGTACGTATTTGAGTGTGAGTGTGAGTGTGTGTTTGTATATGTGTGCTAAAAGCGGTGTTTTAAATGGCGTACGTTGATCGCATTTCGATTGGCATTTTTGCATTCTCGATGCCACAAAACTGGATAGGCTGACAACAGTAGCAACAATTTTGTGAACAATTTTCACTGTGCAATCTCTTGAGACACTTGCAATTTATGGCAATTGTATTGTTCTTCAGATACTTCGACGCAAAACAGCGGCCGATAGACAGAAATCAGCTAGTAGCCGATAAACAGCAGTTTAAATTTAAGGTATAATAAGGTTCATTAAGAACAAAAAGGACAGCTCTGGCCTCATTCTTGGAACGTTCTACCACTTTGAATTAAGTAAACAATTTAATTAAAATGTACCATTTGCGGAGATTGCAAAACAGAGAGCTTCTAATTAAAATGATTTTAAGATGAAAAGGAAAGCAACCTGACCAAACACACACACATACACCCACACGGAAACACACACACTCATACGCACAAGCACACCCCCACTCACATACATATATTTGGAAACATTTCAATTTACTTAAATGGCAAAAAAATTTGAACAACAAATGTGACCCCTAGCAGAAAAAAAGAAGTGAAAATTTGTTGCTCATATGAAACCCAAAAATGAGAAAAATTAAGAAGAAAGCAACTCAAAATCGTGCAAAGAAAATAATATTTCGGCAGAAAGAAAGCAGGACGAGTTGTTGTTGTCTGTGCTATGTGTATAAACGCTAATCTTACATTTAGCTGACAAATGAAAAAGAAATTGAGTAGCTGTTTTTTTTTTGGACTGTACTTGGTTAAAGACGAAATGAAAATGCGCTACAGTTGGAGCTAAAAGTAATCAATCCAAATTTCTTAATGATAATGGGTCTTCTTTGTGCTATCTTAAATATGTTGAATAATCAACATGTTAACAATGTATTAAAAACATATCTATTCAAATGCGATCTGAATTCTGAAATAACCAATTAGCTCAACAGTTGTAACTCTTGAACTCTCTCTCTCTCTCTCTATATATATACATATATATATATATACATATAATATATTAAGTAGGAGCCGTTAAATCACTTCAGTCGAAAGAAAACAACTAAAAATATGAATATGAGTCTAAGGGAATACGCATATTTATTTTATGTGATTCTGTATGGGGATCGGGGGTATCCCTGTGTGGTTTAAGTCGCTTTGCCGAGCATACAAACAAGCGAATGGGCAAGGGGCAAGGTAAGGGCAACCCAACATAAAAGTCAACAACAAGAAATCAGCAAAATATACATGAAAGTATAACCCAACAAACATAAAGCAGATGAAGAAGCGTAACAAAAAATCAGTTGCTACAAATGTGGCCATACGCAATAAGTTTTGGAGCGACAGGGTTCAAGAACGGCGGGGGAGCTATAATAAAATGTAAAAAACGAAAATCTTGGCACACACTACAACCTAAGTTGACCCAAAACTACAAGAACAAATAGCTGGAGCAGGAGCAACAGCAGCGGTCAGCTGGCTAACAGGATATAGAAGGTTATTTTTGGACTGCTGTGCAAAAGGTCCTTGGCTGGGGCGGGACGGGACGGTATGCTGCTGGGCCTGGGTAGCTGTTCATATTTTATGCGCATAGCGGCACATGTTTAAATTAACATAAAGCGAAATTGAGCTGCTGCCTGGGCGTGCCTTAAGTTGACATTAGGCAGCAGCATAAAATTCACACTCAAACACACACACACATGCTCCAACACACACACAAATCCAGATGGACTCAAAAATTCAGCACAAAAGTTGAATTCTATATGACGTAAAAGGGATGGTAGATTCAGATTGCCCGATTTGCAAAACCAAAAAGGATTTTTACGCGGCCTTTCTACATATTTTTGGGTCAGGCACATAACTGTGCATGGCATAATAATGATGCGTGTCCATTGGAAAGTAGGTGAGGCATTCGGGCACACAGCAACCAAAATAAAGCCGACGCGACCACAGCAGTCGGTCAAATATAAAGCAAGAAAAAAATCGAAATCAAGTCGTAAGTTCAAATCAAGCTAAATTACACCGAAGCAAAGGCAAGTCAACGGAAATCCGATTGGAAATGCATATAGAGTATAAATTGTACATTTGGCTGAACTTAGAGTTATAAGTTTTAAGTTCAAAGCTTGTCTACAGAATTTAATGAAACTAAATACTTATTTTGTATCCTTAACAAATTGTATCCTTAACATTTTCGCTTACGAAAATTAATAATAATTATTTAATATTTATGTGGTATATTGTAAGAAATTATTTAAATATAATTATATGTAATGATTTTTTTGTTAAAATTCAAAAATTTCTGAATATACTTATATATACTTTTGTATACAAAAATCGATAATATTGAATGATATAATCATAAATTAAATATAATGCTATTGTATCTTTTAATGTACTTATCAAAATAGACCATGTTAAACTAACGCATGTCGTAATTTTTTAAAATGTTAATTAGGAACGTCAACTAAATTTATCAATTCTATTCAATTCTAAACATTTAGGATATCTCTGTTAATTTATTCGCTGGTTTGTCTTCAGTGTTTAAGCCTTCTCATCAATGCTGCTTTAATGGTATATATTTGAAAATGTTGCGGACTATAACTACCCATGTATAAGCCGTGTATTAAGTAAATGTCTTTGGGAATTTATCTTTTGATTAGGCGCGCTTGAGCGAAGCCCAAATTGTCTACCCGACAATTTCCTGATGCTGGGGCAAAAGGGACAGCGCATCAAATTTATGTGTCGTCCTTTTGGCCTCAATAATGAGCACAAAATTTTTGTCGATAATTCGGTTTTTCAGCATTTTCTGCTGTGTCCCCCTTTTTATTTTGTGTGTGTGTGTCTGTATTTTTTTGTGGTTTCGCATCGACGCACAGCCGAGCCCCACTCATCTGTAATTCACTTTAACTGTCTATTTATGTATACGTATACACTAGTAGATATATACAATTTATCATGAAGCGATGCAAAAAATGAAATGCCAGCTCATTGGATTACCGATGTGACTTTGATTTGCTTTAAGCACTAGGCGGAATGACGACTAAGTCCACGGTCAAAACGAAAAAAAAAATATATATATATACCAAACAGTAGGGAAGAAAGAAGAGAAATGTCATAAATGTTAATTGCAATGCCATACCACAGATCAGCAGGGTCTAGTCGGAGCGCCAGCGGACTATAGGCTGACAGCTGTGCAGAATGAGTTTGACAATTATGTGGCTAGCAAACACAGATCCACAAACACACACACATACACTCACGCTCACATATGACAATAACTGCCCCAAAAGCCAAGTCCAAAGAATTTTTGGGCTTCAAAATCATTAGATCTGCTTCAAAGTGCCAACATGCAGAATGATTTTGGAGAGGGGTGGATGGGTGTTTCTCATTGGATGTTGCTCCTGCATGCAAAACGATGTTTTAATATGAAATTAGTTAAGTCCTTTGGATTTTGGCTTCGGTGCGTGTCGACTCTCGACGAAGTAAAACAAATACAAATTGCTTGCCATGTACTTATTTGGTCAACAAATGACAGGACATTCACACACAAATACACATGCGCACATGTGGCAGAGCCACTAAGAAAACATATAGCCAACATTAACACAACATTGCGACTGTTGACTTACCAAACAAGAAACAGTTACAGTTACTTTACCACTTTCTCTCACAGCTCTGCTCTAGTCAATAAGTTGGTTTTTGCGTCTCCTTTTCTTTTGCTGCAGAATGAAGACAAAGTGCAAATAATGCGTATTTTATTGACTTTTTAACAGAACTTATGAAGAACATTGGGTATAGCAATTATTCGAGATATCCTAGATATTATGCACCATTCGTCAAACCACTACATATGCAAAGCAATACATATATGAAAATATGTAAGTTCTGTCAAAGTATGTACCAGGCAGAAGTAAGGAACTCTGTTTAATTAATTTTTTTTCCTTACTTCCCTCGATTCGGAAATATCAATGAATGTCAATTTCTTACAGCACCAAAAACCAATCAACTTTTCATATGTAGCTAACTTCAAATCTTCATGGTATCTCATAGACGATTTTTGTCGAAATGAGCATTCTTTTACTTGTTTTTTAGCCTTTAAGCAACAAAAGCTAAATATGCGTCGCCTCTAAAATTAAAGATTTGTTCTAGTGGTAAGGCCGTAAATTCCTGGGCATCTGTGATTGATATTGTTGTGTCTGCAAAATGCGCTTATTTTTATTATTTCAGACGCTAAATCAAATTTTCTTCAGCTGTACGCCGAAATCATTAAAGCAATTAATTGAAGTAAATTAAATCTGTTTAACAATATTGCTTACAAGCGGCTTCAAGGCAAATCGAATGCCTTTTAATATTATAAGCATTGTCAAGTCTAAATGCTAACAATACATCAGAGATTTCTGATCTTATGCTCCGATTATAAAATTGCGAATAATTTTCTTGGTCGCAGATAGGTGTTGAATTCAACTTTCTGTGATTGAGTCCGACACTCTTACAACTGAACTGTTACCAGCATTGAATTTGCCTCTGACTCCGTCTTTCAATCAGTTTACTTGCAAATGTTTTTCTTAGAATAATTTATATACACCACTCAACTGTGCATCACTCACACACACTCACACACACACACAGCACATGTCAAATGCCAGCCTGACTGAAGTTTTTCAACTGTCAATTAAAAGCGAAACTAATTAAACTTTGCAAAAGAGCAAAGACGTGTAATTAATCGACACATAAAAGAGCAAGACAAAATGTGAGGGACAGAGAGAAAACAAGTGAGAGAGACAGAGAGAGGGAGAGAGAGAGATAGAGGGAGAGAGACAGAGAGAGAGAGAGAGAGAAGGAGCGAGAGTGACTG
This sequence comes from Drosophila setosimentum, assembly GCA_035043505.1. Lineage (NCBI taxonomy): Eukaryota > Metazoa > Arthropoda > Insecta > Diptera > Drosophilidae > Drosophila > Drosophila setosimentum. The sequence goes on from JAWNMY010000001.1 coordinate 7,710,854, forward strand.
AAACGTAACACACTTAAAGTTTAATTAAACTTTCGTATAAACAGTGTTGGCGGCCAACGAAGCTGACGATGACGACAATTATTAATCAATTTGTGATTGAATGCAATACAAAAAAAAGCCAAAGAATTTGAAGAAATAGCATTTAATCAAACAAAACAACCTAAAGCAATAACAATATTTTTTTGCACACACACACATTTATATACATATGTATAAATCCTGTATTTTCGGTTCACATTTCATTTCGTCGTTCGCATCGAGTTGATGGAAAAAATGCGCAGTCATCGCTCAGTTTGGCAGGCACAACACAAGTCAGTAAATGACAAAAGCACTAAAAACAATATGGCGTCACTTCCGGCGCACATTAGCGGCACTGCGTACGCCATTGTTTTTGTGCGTTTTGCATTACAATCTCATGCTGTGTGCGCGGAGCAGCTTATCGTGTCATTGTCAATGTTCCACACTGTTGTTGTTGTCGTCGTATTGTTTTGCGTCTTGCGTTTGCCAGTTAGGCAGTTAAGCAGTTAAGCAGTTGGGTATCATCATCATTAACGGCCGCCAGCGTCGGCTACAAAATAATTTGATCGATGTACTTACACACCTTGCAGTGCGACATCCATTTTAAATTCCATAGTAGGGCGAACAAATTAGATTAATGACTTGGGTTTTGCCAGAAATCGAACCATCGCTCTTTATTCTCACCTTTTTCTCTCTCTCTTTGCACACAAATGGTGAACGCTCATTATGCGCCGCACGAGTTCGATTTGATGCTCATTTAGTTGTTTGTCTGCCACTGATTCTTTTCATTTTCATTTTTATTTTATTTTATTATTTTTTTTGCTGTGCTTCTTTTGGTCATCTTTCTCTCTCTCTGACTCACCGCAATAATTGGAAAAGTTTTCATTTTAACGCCCATCAACGACACCAACAAGAACAATGGGGCGTGTTACTACAACAACAAAAACAACAATTGTGGTTAACTACAGCAACAAAAACAACAATCGCAAACGAACTCTATCGTCCTCGTCGTCGGCGAAAAGTCATCAAATGGCTACTAAAGGTTGACGCAGCTCATCCTCGCCATTCTGTCCAGGACAACTTTTTGCGGCCATCGCATGCTCATGGATTTGGCACGCAACGGACCACGAAAACGAAATGAAAACACTTTGCAGTCCACAGACACTGCCCCCAAACTGAGCACTAGAGTGAGTTGCAACCAGCAGCTGGCTCAGTTGCATTCTCTATTCCCGACCTGCAAAACGGGTATTATGCTTATTATGGCAACACCAGTAACTGTTGCATGAATCCCGTCTGTCATTAGCTATATAGAAAGCCGGTAATGACCCAAATAACCCTTCCTTATGAGAGAAATTGCATAGAGCAATATATGAAATAGTCTTTTCAATTGGCATAGGGGTTTTTACCAGATTTCTTAATATATTCAAAAGTAAAAGTAAAAATATTGGTAATATTAAATAATGAAACAAAAATTAATGGCATTGAATTAAACTTAATATTAAATTTATGATAAGTATGTGGGACGTTGTGATATACGTATTCTCTATTTTTGGAAATCGTTAAAAATATTTTGAAAAACTAAAGACAATTTCGAAAACTTAGTTATTTTTTATGGTTTTCAACCGAATATTTGGCGGTAGATCGAACAATTTATTTATTTTATAAAGATTGAGGATGTAATTATAAATAAAATTGTTGAACAAAGCTTTCTTGCATCTGGTTGTTTTTATTTAACCTTTTTCTTTATACAACGTCCTCATAATGAAGAGTGTAATTTCAGTCTTGTAATTTTATTATCGAATTCTTAGAGTTAAGATCAGCAGCAAATCCAACTGTTCCCTTGCTAGTAAAACAGTGCTCACCATGCTGAATTGAGAGTATAATAAAAGTCAGGCTTGCCTTGAACTTACTTGATGTTGGTGCCGCTGCTGAGGCATGCAGTTTAAATACAATGATTTAAGTTTTCATTATCGGGAAAAGTCCTGAAACTCTTTTTTGCAGCCGTTGCATGTGTGCACTTAAATGTGAAAAGTTCCATTTAAACTAGATTACATCGTTTATCCAAGCAAACAGGCTGACGCACACACACACACACACGCACATACCCTGATAGATAATGAAATAGCCAGGGAAACGCTTGCGATCGCTGACGTCGCCGTCGACCACGCTGTAAATGCATTTTCGACGCGCTTCAAAAGCGACGCCAGCAAGCAAGCGGCGTCCGACCAAGGAAACCAATGAAAATGTTTCCCAGTTGCACATGGACATCGATTGCACTTGCTACATGTTACCTGGCGTGTGGGTGGAGGGTGGCCTTCTGTGGTGTATGCTATAACCAATGCTAATGAAAAGTTGCCCAGTTGCACAGTTGCCAGTTGTTGCCAGGCTGTGGCTCGTCGTCATCGCCATAGTCATTGTCGAGAAAAAAAGTTTTGCATTTGGATTTGTGTCTCTGGCGGCGCATGCAGTTCACAATTTGTTTACCCCCTCCGGTGGTCCATAGCTAATTTGGACAGCAGTCGCGCCCAAATGGTTTCATGTCGTCGTCCTGCAACTGTTGATTGGCACTCAGCCGTGGTTTGAGTGTGCCTAGCAACGAGCTTTTGTGCGTGAAAATTTAAGCGGTGTGATTCACTTGACATAAACTAGCTAGCGAATTTTTGGGAATGCAAGAGCCTTGAACTTTGACTATAAACACTGGCTGTTCAATTCTGGAATGAAATGTTACTTGAAATGTATATCTTTGAAATTTGCCACATTTGTAACAACACGTCAGTATGTCCTGAAATTGTAACTTCTGTTTCCATGCATTCCACTGATCCTTAAACTACTTTACATCTGTTCACTATTTAAATAAAGGGAAGTATATATTTGTAGCTGTTTGTGTATTTATAAACATTATGAAAACATAAAATTTACATACATAAATGTATACGAATAATAAAAACATTCGAGATATAATATAAAATTGGCTTAGGAGTTCATTGTCTCGGAGACTTTGGCTATGCTACTGCGATTAGCCTTAAAGATAGAGCTCCTTCTAGATTTCAGATGATTTTTAGTAATGTGCTTTAAGGCCAACTTTAATTCTGTTATCTCGAGCTTAACTCTGTGATTCGATATATCCTGAATATTATTTTTATTTTTAAATATTTCAGCAAATTTGATATCGACAGCTGTAGAGCAATAAAATAAGTTTTCCTGAAGTCTGCAAATGATGTGAGAAAATCACTTGCTCAACTTTGCTTTGAGGTTTTCTGTTGATATTTCTACTTGTTTTACACCAAGAACTACAATATTATTACACTCAACCAAGTAATATGCTTTTATTTCCTTTAGCAGCCAAGTCATTCAGCCAGTTTCCAAACCTGCTGCTTACTGCCAAGCACCTATAACAGCCCAACACGAAACACCCAGAGCTTCCTGCAAATGCCATTCTCCTCGTCCATGTTCATAGCGCACATTTTGTGGCAATAAAGCAGCTCAACTCCTGAACTCCAGGGAACGTGCTTCAGCGGATTTGCTTATGCACTGCAACTGCAACCGGCAGCTGCAATGACGACGCCATGCAATTTAGTTGAATTACCAAGTGAAACAATGGCGACTGTTAATTGGTTTCCTTTGTCCTCTCAGAACGGTACCGGATCCCTTAGCTGGTACTGTTACTGTTGCTATTACAGTAACTGCAGCTGGCAATAGCTGGCCAGGGACCTCGCGCAATGACTGTGAATGTGGCTGCTTTGGCTGCTGCTGTTTGACAATTGCTGGAAGAATTTGAAATTGTCTTTGACCTGGCAAATTTATTAAACAAACAACGCTAAAGCCAAGTCTCAAATGCAGTAAAGATTGTGAGAATGAGCCTTCAAGCTGATGAAGAGCACCAGCAACAGCTACGGGTATTGCTACAGAAAATTTGCATATTGCACTAACTAAGCGAAGGACATCTCACTGCATGCGACAGCTGACAGTGCTAATGAATGGCAGAACAAACCAAACTTATTCGGACTAGATCCAACCAAATTACTTATCTTTATGACGTCGCATAACTAAGTGGCCAATCAGTGAATATGCAGCAAGCAGAGAAATTACTTGCCTTGAGCTCACTCTGAAAACACCACCCTCATCTCCCCCCACAATACATAAAACAGATGCAAGCTGTACGTTTTACATTTGGCATCCTGTCCAACAGAAAAACTATCAAAAAATTGGGCAATCACGTACATAGAGATATTTGACAAGTTGACAACACCATTATTACTTCACATGCAAGAAAGTTTTTTGCTGCGCATCTGCCTTTATTTTCTTTTTATCTGTTTTTTTCGCTTCGATTTGCGTGACTCTCTGCTTTTTAATTCGCAACTCACTTTTTTACTTCATTTTCTGCTCCACTAATACATTTGCTTCTCCAATTTTTATTAAATTTCATCGCTTTTAAGTTTACATGTCGCTTTTTACTTTGTTTCTCGCTCTGCTAATCCATTTACTTTTCATTTCGATTCTCCATTTGCTTATCAATTGACTCCAGACTTTGCTTCTTGCTTCTCCTTACACTTACTATGTTACTTATCGCTTCAATTTCCATTTTTGAATCCTGCATCACTTCTTAGTCAGCCTTTTATGACCGCTCTCAATCAAATTCCACTTGTGTAAAATCTTATGCATTGACAGATCATGGCCAGTTCATCTAGGACATATCAATAATGCAATTGGTTTTAAACTGTTGTTAAGTGCGGCGGACGACAAGTGGCAACAAATTCAAATAACTTTCGATTGTGAAAAGTTTTTGAGGTTGTTGGAAATATTTGCATATTTTCTTCATACTCGTGGCCTACTCCACAGTCTATTTGCAAGAACGCAAACTTTTGGCTATATTTGAAGCCATTTGTTCTTAGCTGACTGCCAGCTATGGCTATAAGTCAATAACCGAGTGTTGAATTGCAAAGCGGCACAAGCTTCGCATCTCTCTTTCCATTTTCTCTCAATTTTTATTTCGGTTGTAACTTTTGAAAAATGAGCTCAGACATAATTTGTCTAGCGCATTTTATTGCAGATCTTGGTCTTCGTATTGGTATTGGAATTGGAATTGGGAGCTTTGCTTGAATAGCACTGATGACAGCACTGTATGCAGGCAGACGCAGTAAATCAATTATGATTAAAGCTCATTACTAGTGCAGTGCACGCTCCCAATTCTATAGTACTAAATACAAACTTATTGCCAGCCACGCAGTGCCCACAAACTTGTACGGAAATTGCTTTAGTCTTTCTCGCTCCCTCTCTCTCTCTCTCTGTCTCTCTCTCTCTCTCTCTCTCTCTCTCTCTCTCTTTCAATGGGGGTGTGCATGTGTGTTTATTGGGTGTGCGTGCGGTTACGCCCACGTAATGACAATGATTTGCTTTGCCATCGATTGTAAACGCTTACAGTTCAGTTTGTAATGATGCTGCCTGCTGCCTGTTTGTAATTCCAATGCATTGTAGCTGCACACATACACACACTCACATACCAAAATACACACACAGATACAGACACACACACACACGCACCCACACAGATGTACAGAAAAACATCACTTGATGCTCTGCAGCGTTTAGCCACAGAATGATGGATGGAGGGGCCAAGTTGGGAGGATTTATAATTGAGAGAATAATTAGATGAGGGTAGGATCTTCAATTTGTGCATGTGTGCGTGTGTGTGTGTATGTCTGCCTAGCGTTATTTGTATGCGTTTGCAAAATGTAATTGGGTTGTATTTAATGAAGAACTAAAGTCTTGAGAGTGGCACATAAATTGTCTGAATTCTGTTAAGCAGCAGCTGCAAATTTGTTCAAAATGTTCTAATCTTTCTTTATCTCAATGTGAAATACTTTTCAAGCACATCGCAGCTATCAAAAAGTTATAATCCGTAGCAATGCTTAAATACCTGATTATTGCTGGATCCGATAGTATTTAAACATTTTATCTGGAATATGTGTAAATATGTGAAATACGAAGTCTCCAATGAAATAGAGTTTTTTAACGTTTTCTTTATTTTCTTTCTTTTAATAAAGCTTAAAAATATACTGAATAGACGTGAATAAAGTCAAATTAAAATACTACCAAATGACTAGCTGAAAGTGACTTAGTGGCTAAATGTATTCGGTGCTGGCAAAATATGAAATATTTTCAATTGATTAGATAGAATCGATTGACATTCTATGTGTAACTACATTACTTTTTACAGTTTAACGAACGGTCTTAAGAATTGTTTAAGGGAAACTCATTGAAGAAGCTTGGAGTATAAACTCCACCATTTTCTGCCTCTTGTTTTATTCTGCTGCCCGCTGTAATCTTTAACTTGCGTTTTATTTCTTTTCAATATTTGTTTGGTGTGGCAAAAGACAAACTTCAGACCAAAACAAAATGCGACTGAGCCCCTGAGCCGCAAACCTGACACTGCGCCCAACAATCAACTGGGTAAATGAATATGTGCCACATACGTATTGAATATATATGTATATGTGTGTTAGTGTGAGTTTGCTTATATGTGTGCCTGAAAGGACGCTGTCTTGCGTTGTATATAAATGCCTACTTATAACGACATTTAATTTCAAGGCACGCGCGCACAGGACGAACTGAGGCCCAAGCTGTTGTATCTGCAATATTGAATATTGTACACACACACGCATACACAAATACTCACAAGCAGAGACACACCAACATATACGCGTGTGTATACAGTGGCACATTTGCACCTACACAAGACTGCTTATTTAGTGTCAGGCTTGTGGGTGTCTCATTGTTTGCTTAGCGCTCGCCTCGACACAGACAGTCAATTTATTTGCAGCACATTCAGCACAGACAATGCCAACAGCTAAAAATTCCTGCCTTTGCACCTTAATCCTGGCTCGCGAAGCCGCTGCCAGCCGCTGGCCGCTCATAAATCTCGCACGCACCACATAATTATCCAGTCAACAAACGCTAAAAAGCCACCGAATGAATAGCATTGGCCAGTCGCTTCGGTTGTGGTAATGGCCAGTGCTTAGTGGTCCAAACATGTGTCAAGTGTGGCCACGCCCACAAGCTCTGGCTTTTACTTTAATCAGCAACTGAACAACCACACCAAAGTTCGATGCAGTAAATACGACCTCTAAAAAATTGTATTTTTGTGTGCCTATTACTATTTTTATTAATCTTATTATGAAAATTATGATTCATAAATATTTTGTAAATTTGTATACTCTGCAGGAGAACCTGTGGTTTAATTTATTAGAGCGTAAATTCACATAAACGCAAATTAAGTAAGTTGTACGCTGGCCAAATGCTTAAAAACCTCCAGAAAAAAACAAACAAACAAAAACCTATGCAAAGTGCAGCAACAACAGGGCAACAAAAAATCAACAACTAAAAATAAACAAAAATAAATAAAAAAAAAAAAAACAATTCAAAACAAAGCGAGGCAATTCAGGATTGTGCACAAAAGCAACTACAACAATTGTATAATGTATATGTATAAAAAGTAAAAAAAAAATTTAATACTCGGTTCTCTGATTTCGGTGATATTATTTTTGAAATTTAAAAAAATCAACTGCAAAAAAATTGAAATAATTATAGTTTTAGAACCATTTAAAGTTATAGAAATACAATTTTAATATGTATTTGTTTAAGTATCCTCATGTTAATTCCAAAAGATTTTGTTAAATGGTGGTTTGTTATAAAATCATATTATTATATTATATATATAAAATAGTTCTGTAAGAACAGTTGTGAAACAACAAACCAATAACCCATTTAATTAAATACTAACGATTTTTCGTAAATTTCTCAAAAGAACGACCGGCTTGTAACAAAAAATAGATAAAATTTAACTTAATCACTTATATTCTATAATGCATTTAATATTAATTATAGTATTATAATAATACTTAGACAAAATAATTACTATGTTAACATTATTTACTGAAATATTAACACACAGTTGTTGTGCATAATTAATATATCTTTTTTTTTTAGTTGATATTAGTTAAAATTTTTTCATTTTCCTACTTGGTCACAGAGTATTAAAATGGAGAAAGAAAAAAAATAAAATACAGAGCGCACAAGGTGAAGGCGGCTGAGTTTTTGCCATTTCAAAAGCAAATATGCAAATTGTTGATTACAAACTTTTGTTGCAGTGGCGATAGTTGCTGTTGCTGCTTCTGATGCAGTTGCTGTGGCTGCTGTTTCTCTTCATATAAATACTTAAGTATCTGCGTACTGTAGCTTCTAGTTTTGGCAACAAAATGGCAGTTGCTAGGCAAAGCCTGGGAAAGCGACTTGCTCAAATGGGTTGCTGTCTAAATTAGACTTTGAGTATTTTGCATATTTAATTGAAATTGCATTTCTTAAATAACTCACTGTCACGCACACACACTCACAAATAGAGAGATAAAGGGCGAAAGAGAGACACGCCCTCTGTCAGCATTTGCTTTTATTTTACATTTAGCTACACTTCCCTTTTGTGTGCGGGTATTTATTTAGTTTTATAAGAGTTTATTCAAGTGCATGTCTTACCCAAAGCTTTGTTTGTTTATTTAGACAAACTCAGCAACAACAGAGCAACACAACAACGTGAACAACAACAACAAAAAAAAAAAGACGAAACTCATTTGCAATTTGTTTAATCAACACTCAACTCACAAGCAGCTTGGCACACACACACACACAAATCCAGAAATAAAACATATGCCTCGTACGCCCTGTGGCACTCAGCGCATCAGACTCAGCCTCAACCTCTGAGCTCAGTAAACTTTGTGTTCTCACTCGTACCGACAAAGTCAAATAAACATGCTAATTAAAAGGCAGAAGCAACCAAAAAATCCTTGGTGAAATATTTGACCCAATTTATAGATCGTGCCCTGTCAGGGGCGTGGCGTATATGGGGAAAAGTACTAATTTTTGTATACTTGCGTCTCTCGCAATTTTAATCAGCTATTTGACCAAGACCTTTTTTTTTGCAAAACATAAATACAAGTTGTGGAGTGAGAATAAATGTTCACATTGATTTTTCTAAAGGCATCCTATTTGATCTCAACTTGGCAATATTTAATATTGTATTTTTAAAATATTACAAATATTTATAAAGTTCTAACTACATATATAGTTAAGGTCTCTGTAAACTGAGAATTGGAATTTACGGTGTCTCAAAGCTTATTTCCAGCAGTGTCAAGCAACAAATTCAGAGTGCTATAAAGTTTAAACATGGAAACAAACTCAAGATGTTTAAATGCCAATTTGATTAATGTTAAATCACAATTGAGAAAAAAACTTACGTTTTTTTTTATATTTCATTAATTAATTAAAATAAGTCAAAAACTATAAACATATCCAAAAGCGTATTTCAAGCAGTCTTAAAAAAGTAACATATTTGATGTATAAAAACTTAAATAAGGATGTTTATACTTAGTATGATATCCTTTAGCCTTAAGAACTCCCGTTAACCTATTATTCATGGAAGATACCAGCTTCCAGGTAGTTTCTGAACTGATCTTGTTCCACTCATCCGACAGACCATTTTTGAGATCCAGTTTGCTGGATTTGCTGTGAATCCGGATGTTATTTTCCAGCAGATCCCACAACTTTTCAATAATATTTAAATCTGGAGACGAGGCCGGTGGAATTATCATGTGGGCGCAGTTCTAGATAAGCCAGGACTGTACTAATCCGGACTAATGCTTGGCGTCATTGTCGTGGTAGAACCAGAAAGTACGTCGGATTCCTAGCATCTCGGCTCTTTGGAGTAAATTTTCCTTTAATATATTGTAGTTCACATTCTTGTCCATTGTTGTTTCAATGAACACCAAATTCCCGCCGCCGGCTGCCGAGATAGATGTCTATACCATGTCACTTCCTCCTCCGTGCTTGACTGTTGCCTTTACATTTTTGGGATCCAGCTCAGTATTAAACTGTCGCCACCCATAATGCCGTCCGTCCGAGCCAAAAAATGTTGAATTTGGACTCATCTGCAAATATTACTGTGTTCCAGAACTTTAAATCCTCGTCGAAGTGGGTTTTTGGAGAACGTCATCCTGGTCCCTTAATTTTTTGCGCTTATAAAACGCTTCTTCCGTGGTACTCGGGCATTAAAGACATGGTTGCGCAGAACCTGGCGCACAATTTTTCACTGCACTTTTTCCCCATTTCATCCTGCACCTGCTGATTTAGTTTTGGAGCCGATTTCCCCTTAATTTCCTGATGATTCTCCGCTCCTCCTGTTCGTTGATAATCTTTTTTGGTGCCATTCTCCCCTTGTCCTCTGTCTGATTTTCGTTGACGAAGCGCCAAATGATGTTGTATACAGTTGACTTGCTTAGATTGACCATTTCAGGTATTTGGCGATGTGAATTTCTCATTTGGAAGTGTTCCAGGATGAGATTCCATTGATCAATAGTAGTCCGATTGCCCATAGTCCTTGTTGGCTGGTTGCACCCGAGATGCAGGATATAACTAAAGTAACTACGAAGTATTGGTCTATTTATACCAAAAATATTCAATCTGACGTAAAAAATCCGGGTTTTATGGCACCCAGGTGACCATAATGTAACTGGTCCAAATAAGCTTTGACTATAAATTGAGGTACTTTTTTACATAACCCGACCTAGCTGGTGGGGAAACCCCAGTTTATTTGGGTAATATATTAATATTGGTGGTTAATATATGTACCTGCCATAGGTCTTTGGAATTTTTGAAAATTAATGTATAATTAATTATTGACAGGCTATTAAAATTTTTGCTTGACACTGCTTGAAACAAGGTTTGAGACACTGTATATGCACTGAAATTATGACCTAAATAAAAGGGTGGATACGCTTCCGGCACTTTATCTTCATAGCTGCTGTTAAAGACTTTTGTTTGCAATTTCATGTTGTCTGGTTCAGTGATTGCAATCTAAATGCAGCTAATGAATCTCATTAATTCGGTGGGAAATGCAATGTTACACCTGGGACTTCCAAGTCGATTGAAATCGGATTAATAAATGAGTGAGGCGATGAAAAATTCAATTAGACACGACAGCGGCAGTCTGCAGCCGGTGCTAGCAGCAGGCAATTGCCAGTTGCAAGTTTAACTACCTGCAATTTTTCTGGCTTTAATGCAATTACTTATTTGGCCGGAGCCCTGGCGGATTCGGTCTGCTGACAAAACGGACACATTCCTTAATGGGCAGCGGAAACAGCTGCAGCGGCTCATTTTTAAGGCTGACATGTTGTGGTTTTGCAGCTGGCGTTGCAGTTCGAGAGCTATTGATTTATGTCTGCAGCAGTCCAATTGACATGTGCAATTGGAGCGTTTCAATTGCTGTCCCGACAAAAGTGGCCGTCCGCTTCGAATTGGCCAAGTGCAGAACGAGAGCGACATTTCCTCTCGAATGAAGCAGTACACAGTCTTTGTAAGTTCTTGAAAAAGTTTACACAAAATTGGTAATTTAAACGTCAGGGCCAGCATTTACCATGCTTGCCATACATTGCAAGTAAAAGGTTTATTTTTTGATTGAAAATAAAATAAAATTTTTTGAATGACTTCAAAGTCAATGACCGAGTAGAACATTAAGGGTTCCCTCAGCTTAAACGTGGCATTCAGTTTAGTAGCAGTGACATATTCTTCTAAATCGGTTGAGCGTGAAACTTTGCAAATCACATTTAACTGCTGTTATCAATTGTAAATCAGTGGGCAAATGAATCTGTTCAAGTTCAAGAAGTGCCCACAAAATGCTGTGCGCAGCTGGATAGTGGCACAAGTGCAATCAAGAGGGTTCAGTATTAAGAAATTATCAGGCCAAAAAGTTGGTCGTGCACGCCAAGCCAAAAAGGTAATTAGAGGCCACGCAATAGTGGCCCAGCCCCAACGGTGTACGGGATTCGTAAATGTGAAGTTATAATATGTGCAAGCGCCTACTGTGCAAATATATGTATATACATGGGACTGGCCACGCCCCCATCCAATTTTTCTACTTGACTGGAACTGTGCGTGCAACAATTGTGGCTGCAACTTGGCCGTGCTGCCAAAAGCCTCTACACGCAATGCAGCCACAGCCACAGTCACGAAATGAGTTCAAGGCTCCACTTCAGGTTTGTTCTTTTTGTTTACCCTGTAAACTATTATGAACGGGCTAGAAGGGAGTCATGAAGTTGAGCAAAAGTATTTAACAGTCAAAAGCTGATATATTCAATCGCATGCAGTTACTTATTTTTTAATTTAATGAATATGTATTTAAGTGCGTAATTTTTTTTTTAAATAACAAGGTAAAATTTATGATGAGTGTTTGGTAGTACTGGGTATTGCCGAGTGACCTCTCGACTAGAACACTCTGTTTTTTACTCAGCTTTAATTATGGAACACTCAGCGCCAGTCAAGTGTGCGGCAATTGTTGTGCCAATTGTTGAAAATGTTGCCCATCAAGTTCAAGCGGTGTGCGGTGGAGGGTGGGCGAAAGTTTTAGCCGAAGCCAAGCCAAGCCAAGATTACTTTATTGCTCAGGCATTTGAGTTAATGCGCCACGTGGCCAAGCCAAATGGAGCCGGAAAGGTAAGCCATGGGCAAATCCATAGCCATGTACAAAATCTATGCCAGACAAGCCCATTATGCAGCAAATGCGTGTTAATAGCCAAGTTAAAACTTTTGTTGCTAATTATCGACAGTTGGCAGAAGAGCCGCTCTGTTTCCAGCATTTTTGTTTAGTTTTGTTGTCTATCTCTGCACTTCTCTTTGGTTTGTGGTGTCTACTCAAAAAGTTAAGCGTCGATTTGGCTTCGAGTTAAGCAAAATTAAAGGCACACCTGCATAATTATACCCACACACATGTATATGTATGTGTTTAAAAAGTTTAAGGTAATTATAGCGACGAGCACTGCCAGACATTTGCGTGGTAATTGCAATGCATTACGTGGAGTATGCTTAATTTTATTTGTCGGTCTGCTACCTGCGTGCTTAAGTGTTAAACGGTCTATTTAATTAGTGCACAGCTAAATGAAGACTGCACAGAGAATATGTTTTAGATCCTGTATGTATGCATTATTTACTTATTTAAAAGCTGTGTGATATTCACTATATTGTTAATGATGATGGTACAGCAACTTATCTTAATTAATATCGAAAAAAGGAGCAAACCTATTCAAAATATTTATGCAAATTAAATAAGGACTTTTAAATTCGCCATTAGCCACTTCCATTACGCATTTCACTTCATTGTGTTTGGGTTTCTCATCTATCGAATCAATTTTTTCGAACTTTTAATTAAATTTCTTATAGCCTTACCTTGATTAACTTCTTATGGGGTAAATCGCAGCAATGTATCTATAAATGCTCATCATGGTAAGTATTTCTTGGGCTCTCATTCGATAGCGCTGACCAACTATGAGACCACTAAATTTTTATGCACGCAGCCAAAGTGCTGAGCAAATAGCCGCGCAGCCATTTTAATTGAAAAATATTTGCCTCACACTAAAGTTTGGCGCCTGTTTGACAATTTGACGCGGCTGGCTCGTGACTGTTTCTACACTGCGGCAAAATTGTGTGTGGCATAAACAAGCCGAACTCTATTTAATTATAGCATGTCCCGACTGCTTTTGTCGCTGTGTAAACTTCAATTAATATGCCAATAAAATCCGCTTAGACAAAAAGCACAAGTAGCAGCAGTGGAAATCAGGGCAAGAGCAAAGGCAAGAAGCACAACTGCCAATCAAGCGAGAGGGCGGCTCCCCAATCTAAAAACCCACTGCTCCACGGAGGCGACTGGCCCATTGGTGATTTGCGACATTTTGTCATTTTCGCTGATGCTGATGTTGATGCTGATGCTGATGCTGATGCAAAGCCGACACTCGATTGAATGGGCGAAAATTCAAGTACACTAATTAAGATCAAACGTTTCGCAGCAAAATAAGATTAAATCAGCTCGTGGCATTGCTGAATTTTAGATATTTTATAAATATTCATATTAAAATCGCATAATGAAGTGTCAGCAAAACTGACGCCGCCCACTCCCTAATCAAAGATTAACGTCAAAACTTAAGATGCGAGCGTTCAATCAAGACCATCGACTCACAATTGAGTTCCTCCCTCCATACCCAAATACTGGCTTTATTGTTATTGTTGTTTGGATTTTGTGCCCGGAGGGGCCCATCAAAAGGTAAGCAGAGTCTTAAAGTGGTCGTCGGTTGCCCTGACAGCTCGGTAATTAATGAAATATAGACACGTTTTTCTTCTCGTTCGTGGGCAGTTTCCTATAAACTAATTAAAGCTTCTTAATAAACTTAATGGCTTCCCCACTATGCTCTGAGTTCCGAGCACTTCAATGTTCACCTCCAATTTAACATTGCAGTGTCTCATGTTATCAAACAAATTTTTGTGACTTTTTTTTTATTAAATTTAATGATCATTTTATTTTCGGACTTATTCCAAGGAATGCTTTGATGATGCGCTTAGAAGTGGGTGCGCTTAATTGCTGTCATTTAATGCTTGTTTACCTGTCCTCTTATGTATTATTTGTAGTAACGAACACTTTATATACATTTACAAAGTGTGTAAATTATATAAATGTTACACAATATTCAGCACAATATTCATTTTAAGCTAACTGTCAAGAGCATTTTCACTCTAGTTTTATGATGGAGTAAATATATGTATTTAATTTTATATACTGACGTATAGTTTAGTTTTATACACAATTTGATGAACCACCAAAAAATATTATATTTTCACAGTTATAAAACTGGAAGCCCGTCGGTAAATTTTGTAAATCACACAATTGTTGTCAGCTTTAAGGCTCATTAATATCAGAATTCATCTTCTTTATATATTCATCACTCTTCTTCTTTATCTTCATTCATTTTGCACTTGCGCTCCGAGTTGTCCAACATTTGATACTTCTCAAAGGTCTTCCATTACCTTCTCAAGATTGAAGCCAGTCAAGCCAGCTGCCACAATTAGGGTCATTGCCAAGGCAGCATAGCCAGTTGCATAAATTCCTTTCTTGCTGAGGAACACGTTCAAATAAAAGATAAGGTGGCGCGTTCCAACCACCATATGGTACGCAAAGGGTAGAATTATAATGAACTTGAAAAAATTAAAGAAATTCTTACTGAACTCGAGTTCCTCAATGTTTGTAGCAAGTTCATTGATACCCATATTACAGAACAAGCCCATCAAACCAATTGCCCAGAGCCCCATGCCCAAAACAAATCCACTTATACGCAGAAGAATGGACATCGCTGATGTCAACTGTATCTTATAGATTGTTAGATGGGGCGACAGTTCGCGACCCAGTTTCATATTGAGCTCTTCGTAGTTGAGATTCTGGTATGAGACAGGCATAATTTTCATCTCGAATTTAGGCACTTTTTTTTCTTTTCCCTTTATAAGTTTCTTGTTCCCGTTAAGAGGTTTCTTTTCACCGTCGCTGCCTGTGGACTTGGAGTAGTGCACAGTACTAAGTATTAAGGGCCGAGCATAGCTATGTAGATTGCCTATTTTGGCAAGATGACCAACGCACTGAAGCGGTCTTTTTGAGTAACGGGATCTGCGATAGGTTTAGTTCGATTTTGTTCAATTGTTTGTCGGTGCTCCTACTTACATGGAGAACATCTTTAATAAGAAACTTGCTGAAAAAATTAAACGTCAAAAACAATATATAGTGTTATAAGTAATATTTCATATTTGAGTATTGAATTTGGAATGGATAAGGTGATTGATTTTAAGTCACAGTCGAAACAGGTTTACAAAGTTGTTTTTATCAAAAAGAAACTATCAACTTTTGATTACTGTGTCTTATCGCTCCCACTGAAACATTGGTCAAGTTTTAAATTATTAATATCAATATTGGTCAAGTTCTATATTATTAATAACATAATTGTGTAATCATGTGGATTCCGGACTGCAGAGGTATGTAATCGCCCTTATACCAATGATATTTGTCATTTCGTATTTTTCTTATAATATAACAAATTAACCCAATGCTCATTTTGTACAGTGTCTTAAATAACTAAATATTTGAGTTAAAATTGAAATTTTTGAGATAACTCACATCCCATGCAGTTAGACTAGATAATTAAAGCAGATTTTGAAGCTTATAAATTCTCTTAATTTGCTATAATTTAGCAGCTTTGTGGCAACATCCACGCCATTTAATGTCCAAACTTCTGGCGGATGCCACGCGCATTATCAAATATTTATGGCTGAAATTTTGTTAAGCGCTTCAAAAATGAATGAGGGAAAGCAACAACAAAAAATAACACCACTAAAACATCAAAAACAAAATAAAAGGACAGCACAATGTTGAATTTTTGCAAGGCACAAATGTCAGCGTTGGTTGAATATTCTTTTTTTTCTTCTTTTTTTCTTTTGGATTTTGTTCACTGAGTGTCAGAGGTTGTTACAGACCCATATGCAAGTTTCGCCGGTTTTTTGTTTTTTTTGTGGATTAGAAGGTCATAATCAAATTGTGCATAATTATTATTTCATTAAAGTAAATCATGTTTTAATTTTAGAATTGCCTTGCAGCACTTAAGATTGTTTCAATCTTAGTGATTATGTTCGTCAAGTAAATGTTACTCTCACTTATATACCCTTGAAAAATAAAATAGGCAACAACAACTAGCTGTCCCAGACTAATAGCATATACTGAGATTTTATCGTTCTCCAAAATCTGGGTATGTGTGATTAAGGTGAACAATTGGTGTAGTTTTTGTGTGCAGGGTATCTGCCCAACGGGAACTTAGAATGAATATTGTAAAATTCTTTATATCTGAAACGCTTATGACACATTCAGTCAGGCGCCAGAAGGCTGCAGAAGAAAAAATAACAAATTGAAGAACACGCTGGGAAGCCAACACTAAAGTAAGATGGTTGTATATAAAAATATATTATACATGAAAATAAATACTTATGTATATACATATATATATATTTATATATATATATATATGCATATATATATTCAGGGGTTACTGCATACCGACAAAGACGTTGAGCTCATATTTAAACATACATAAATATATGAAAAGTTAATTTTAAAAAATCTCTTTTGACAGCGCACGGTTGGTCTGAGTGAGCGAGTATGATATAGTGAATGAGAGCAAGAGAGAGGGTGTAGCGAGAAGGCAAAGCTGTTGTTGTTTTAGTTACTGTTTTTGTTATTGCCAAGTCGCAAGTCAGTCAGATGCACGATGCTGTCGAGCTGCAGCTACAGCATTGCCGTCCACAGTAAACGATGAAAAATGTGCTGTTGTTCAGTAAAATGTTACTCGCACACACACACACACACATAAATATATGCACACAGACATGCACACATAGCGCACGGGGGAGCAGCTCCTGCCGTTTATATAGCCTGACTACGTGTATAAATAACGGTAACATTTTAAATCAGTCGAGTGACTGCAGGAAACGCCAAAGCTGGTGCCAACGCAGCGACGTTCCTGACAACCCCTATTCCCACTTTCCCATTTTCAGTTACCCAGCTACCAATTTCCCAGCCCTGCTTGCGATTGCCTTCCTTGTTATTTGTCCTGACATTGATGTCCCTATGCGTGCATATATGTGTGTGTGTGTGTGTGTTAGCATCGCCGCAAAAATTTCATTCCTCATACATTTCAGTGTAAAACGCTGCTTGTCTTCTGCTCTGCATACAGCCAAATTCGTTTCCTACTGTCTGTGTGTGTATAAGTCTTTTTTTGAGTGTCGGACACTGCACATATTTTCTCCACAATTTATGAAAATTTGGCCAGCTTCTGCACCCGTTTGTTCGTTCGTGGTGCCTATTAAATCTAGTCTTCATATTAATTGGTTTTTAAAATTTTCATTAAAATCAAGCACAAATTCTGACGAGGCTTTCAGTTGAAATGATTTAGTGTTTCTGCTAAAAAAAAAATGTATTCAGCTGGATCAAATCTCATAAAATTAGGATACCTAAAGCTTAAACAGGGAAATAAAATGTCTTATGGATAATGCAGCTGTAATTACTCGACAGCAATTTTCTTGGACTAAAGTTTTGCAACTTGAATTTAAAGCTCCAGTCAAATTATTGGCTTAAATTGTGCTGCAAAGTGGAAAATTAGTTTCAGTTTTTCCTTCATCCAAACACTGCGAACTGGACAGGGCTCCTGAATTTTCCACATACACACATAACATGTTATAGATATAAAGTCTTCACCGTTGTTAGTGTTGTGCTGGACACATTTGAAATGCGATTGCCTCATAATGGCATTACCTTGCTAGTTGGTAGGAAGACAGGACTCTGCTCTCGGTGAGGACTCGTCTTGTCGCACATTTGCCTTTTGCATATGTCATAAATTTATGCAACGATTGGCTGAGCTTATTTGATTTGATTATCTCTCTCTATGCGGACAGTTCCAGGCATTACTTGCGGCCTGATTATTAGATTTCCACTTATGATTTCTTTTCGCCTGACAGCGGCTCATTTAAATATGCAACGCTAAAAGCATCTTAAATTGTCGCTTTCCTTGTCTATGGCATTCCCAGTATTTTGGGTAGCCAAAATTTGATTTGTGGCTCTCCTCTCCTTATTATTTCACTCTCTCATTCTCTCTCTCTCCCTCACACTCTTTGTGTTCATTCTATCAAATAAATACGCAAGACAGAGCCACAAATCAAATATACATACATATGAAGATAGCAAAAGTCTTTTGGCTTTCATTTCAATTTAATAAAATTCATTTCACTTGAGCGTTTGCGGTTCTTATTTATACAACTTTTACTGTACGCCCTCCTCCACTCCTTAAGTATGGCATGAGAAAAATTTATTTGATTTTATTTTACAGAGTAAGTGAAAACACTTTAGAATTTTCGGCTGGGTAATTTATGCTAAATTAGCAGATGAATCGTTAGGAACTTCAAAGACAATCAATCCTCATGCACACAATTCATAAGTCATTTACATAATCTGTAAATCTTTAAATATAAATTTGACACGTATTTTTAAACTAAGTTCTTAATTTAGGCTTCACCTTAGTAATCATAGTACACTATTCCGATTTACATTGTCATGAACAGGCATAATTTTCATTGCTCGAACACAAAGACACGAACAAACCAATTAAATGTCAAAAGTGTTGTAACTTGATACAATAATATTTTAAAATTGATGTTCTTACGCAAAATCGGTTTGATATAATTTAATTTTGCTTTGAAACTTGCGACGCATTACGGACTCCGACCCCATATAGTATATATATTCTTGATTAGCATCATTATTCGTGTCGATATATCGGTCAGTCTGTCTGAACTTTTTAGTAATATACGTGTAGTAATATACGTATATTCAGTAATATAGTAAAAAAATGTTGATACAATTTTTGTATATTTATCTGAAAACGGTACATGGATCGGAGATGACCGGATCGGATATCTTATTGCTGTCAGAGGAACAATCGATCGAAAGATGAGTTTTATATTTATTTATATACATATATTTATGCCTATCTCGATCTATAAAGGGAGGCTATCTATTGACATGCCGAATATTTCATGCCCTTGTAGACCGTAGTAAATCTTGATTGTCTTTCGCAGTTATGCAAAGTATATAAAAATAAACCTTAAGTTAAGATTGAAATTATACTTGTATTAATATGAATTACAATGTTAAAATTATGTATTAACTAATTTATGTACCCATTAACAAAAATCTCATTGCTTATTACATATATTAATTTCAAAGTGAACTTGAATTTAATAAATATCAAATGATGTTAGGACACAATCACTTGTCAAAAAAACGAAAACAAATTCAATCACAGAGACCTTTTAAAAATATACTGCTGAAAAGCAGTCCACGCTCCCCTTCAAGATGCTCCCCCACAGTCATCGTATCCCACGCTCACTGTTGTGAATCGCAGTCACACGATTGCTTATTCCGTTCAAGGAGCTCAATGTGCGTGTCTGTGTTTAATTAAGATTGAGTTGATGTGTGCGAATGTGAATGGCGCTGTGTATGCGACTGCGAATGTGTTTGACTATATTGAGGTAGGTGCGCTGGTACAAGCGAGTATGAAAAATGTATGTGCGCATACATATAATTTAATTTTCATTTCAATTGATTCGATGACTTTACGTTTCATTTCACGTCTCAATGCGATTTCAATTACTCACACACCCGCACACACTCACACTCACACAGACACACACACAAATACACGAAGACATATGTATGCCCAAAGACAAGTACATATCTATCTGCGATTGAGGTAGTTTTCCAGAGGGCCAAGTTGAATACGTACTTGTTTCACGGATATGCATATATGTATATATTTATTTGATCGCCATTGAAAGTCTGAAGCGACAATTGGGCATTATGTGGCTATCATCTCAATGGATTGGAAAGCCCAAATACGTTTGTTATTAATACATTTTACATATTTTCAACACACCCTCTCAATACACATTATTGACAACTAATTTGAGACCAAGCAATCTATTACAATTTTTATGTTTTGACTTAGTTAAGACATCTGCCATCATTTGACTCGTTGGACAATATTCCAGCTGAATCACAAGTTTATAAAAAATTTCTCGGACGAAGTGATATCGAATATCTATATGCTTGCTTCTTGCATGGTAAACTGGATTTTTAACTAAGTTCATAGTGCTCAAATTATCGCCATGAATTACAATTCTCTTCATATTTCTGTATATGTTCATTTCGATACATAATTTCCGAATATAAACAGATTCTTTAGTTGCTTGCGACTGCTTTCTGCTTTCCCATGAGAATGCGCTACCTCCAAGAACGAATGCGTATCCAGTACACGACTTTCGGTCTGTGTTATCTCCACCCCAGTCTGCATCAACGTTGCCTTTAATGGGATTTCCAGTTTTAGCATATGTTATGCCCATTGAAGACGTCGTCTTCAGATATCACAGCACTTGTTTTGCTGCTACCCAGTGCTCTTGATGGGGATCCGTATTCCTTTGGGACAGCTTACATACTGAATGTAATGTAACCAGGTACATTAATGATCCGATCAGTGACTGATACTCCGCCTGGGTGACCGTTTTGAATTGTTGGCTCTCATATTTGGTGTTGTACCCGGACGCCAACGGTACTGATGCTGGCCGACACGCTTCCATGCCAAACTTCTTAAGCAGCTTCAAGCTGCTGCTGGGTGATCGATATCGCTCTTGTTATGCCCTTCCTATTGATTTCCATACCAAGGAAATGATGTATAGGACCCTTGTCAACCACCTGGAAAATACGAGATATACCTTTTTTTACCCCGGCCAACTCACCGATATCTGACGAACATATCATCATATCATCCACATAAACTGCGATTATGTTTATGTGGTTTTGTGTGTGCCTAGTATATACACACAGCTCGCTTGGACAGGGCGAAAAACCAATTTTCGTCATCATCTCGTTCAGCTTCTTACTCCACATCCGTCCAGACTGTTTTAGCCCATATAAGGACTTTCTAAGTTTAAGAAAAGACACTCCTTGTTCTTTAAACATGCCGGGTTGTTTCATGTAAACATCCTCCTGCAATTCTCCTTTTAGATATGCCGTGGATACATAGTTGGTGCACATGTAGCTCCAGTTTAACTGCTATTGCCAACACCATTCTTATTGTCACATATCCCACTACTGGCGAAAACGTTTCGTCGTAGTTCACTCCATGTTGCTTGCTGCAACCCTTTGCCACTAGCCTAGCCTTGTATCTATGTATGTATTCTATGGTGCCATTTTTGCCACGTTTTAGTGCAAAGACCCATCTACATTCAATCGCCTTATGATTGGGTGGTTCCCAGGTTCCATTCACTTTCAGTGCTCCGAATTCCTGTACAATGGCCTTATGCCATTCGATCGCATGTGGACTTTCCAATTCTTCTTCCACAGTTTCTGCTGTTTGTTACGTCATCACTGCTCAGAAGATTCAGCTTGTGCCGCTTGTCGTCTGGTCTTCGCCATTCTTGCCCACTGGTTCTTTCAAGCCGGTTATTTTTCTTGTTGACATCTCCTTTGTTAGTTTGGTGACTCTAGCCACCATTCGCTTTATTTTTGTCACACGATTTGTTGGTATCGGTGTTACCGTTATCTTCGCCGATGCCTCTGCTGCTATCTCTGCTGCTGGATCTGCTGCTGGATCTGCTGCTGGATCTGCTGCTGGATCTGCTGCTGGCTCTGCTTCTATTGGACTGCACTTCTGTAATTACCTTGTTGCAATTAAAATCAGTTAACGCGGATGTATCAACTGCACTTGATTCTGCTGTTGAATCAACAAAATCTACATCACGGCTTACGATAATTTTCCCTCTGGCGCTGTTGTAGAGGCGATATGCTTAAGCTTGATCTGCATATCCAACCAGTATGTATTCTTTACCCTTCGGTCTAAATTTCCGATTCTGTGTCTTGTCCAACGCTATCGCCAAGCACCCAAATGTACGAAGGTGGCCAACTGATGGCTTCCGCCCTGTCCATAACTCATATGGCGTACTCTGCAGCACAGCTTTTGTAGGCGATATATTCCGAAAATAAGCTGCCGTATGTACAGCTTCTGCCCAGAAACCTTCTTTAAGTTTGGCCACTAGGAGCATACATCGCGCCATCTCCACGAGGGTACGATTCATCCTATCTGCAACTCCATTTTGCTGGAGTATGTGAGGCACACTCAATTGACGGACGATCCCATTTTGTTTCAGAAATATGTCAAACTCGTTGTATTCTCTGCCATTGCCACTGCGAAGTACTTTGATCCGTTTTCCCGTTTGCCATTCCACCATGTTTTTGTAGTTCCTTAACACATTTAGAACTTCTGATTTATTTTTGATAAAATATACGTGAACATATCGCGATTTATCATCAATCATGGTAACAAAGTAACGTGATCCACCTTTTGAACATTGGTTTATAGGGCCGCAAACATCACTATGTATGAGGTTCAACACATCCTCACTTATGCTGACCGACATATTATTTGGCTTCACACAACACATACTCTGTAGGCATATTTTACAGTCAAACTAGCATGTGCTGTTGAAGTTCACTCCACTCTAATTTCATATTATTTAACTCTTTGAGGCTCAGCATATTCAGATGGCTATATCTCTTATGCCATTTTACAATGTCCTCACTACCACTTTTGCCATTTCCATTTAGGAACACAGCATTTATTGTTTTGGTTATTTCACACAGAAAAAAATGGCTTCTAAGATTTGTAATAATCAGAGTCTTACCGTTTTCGTCACATACAAAGGCACGACTGTTCTTGAAGGTTACAGTGCAGCCTCCTTTTACTGCTCTGCTCACCGAAATAAAGTTGCATTGTAATTGCGGTATATAAAGAACGTTTGTAAGTTTTACTGTTCACGAATTCGTTTCAATCATGACTCCTCGTCCGACTACTTCTAGTGACTTTTCACCAGCAAGTGTGACTGTATCAGTGAATTGTTCAAACGAATTAAACATAGTTTGATTTGCGCACATATGAACTGTGGTGCCACTATCTAAGCACCACGCTGACTTGTCAAGCAGTCGTTCACTGTTTTTTGCACTTAGCAACGTAAAGAATGATTTTTCGTCTCTTCCTTTTACGTTTTCTTCGTTTGCCTTGGACCTATATTCGGCAGCAATACCATTTTACCGCAACTGTAACATTTCATTTTTATACCCTGAACCCATTAAAAATGGGTAAAGAGGGTATAATGGTTTTGTGCAAATGTATGTAACAGGCAGAATGAAGCATTTCCGACCCCACAAAGTATATATATTCTTGATCAGGATCAATAGTCGAGTCGATATAGCCCTGTCCGTCTGTCCGTCCGTCCGTCCGTCTGTATGAACACGCAGATCTCAGGAACTGTAAGAGCTAAAGGCTTCAAATTTGGAATATAGCTTCTCGTAGGCGCAGTACAAGTTTGCGTTATTTTTTCGATAACTGCCTTCGTTTATCGAATATCGATAATTTTCCGATAGCAATAAATGCCACAATTTTAAAGGCAGAATACATGTTAATACATGTTATACATACTATTGATCAAATGCCCAAATTTCGTCAAGATCGGATAAGAAACACCCAAGTTATAGTCGAAAATATATTCTCATATTGATCTCATTTCTATCAGCAGCCGCAAGCATTTTCTGAATGCAGAAATATGCGAGCGCATGTGTGAGAAAGGGATGACATGAGACCCGCTACCTACGATTGCGTGTTTCAAGTGTTAGTGTAAATCTTTTTAAAGCGGAATTTGCCAAAAATAATACAATATATTTAATAACTGGGTTCAGGGAATATCGAAGTCGAGTTTACTCGACTACAGCACTCTTACTTGTTCTGATTCGGATCTTGCTTACTTTGTCTTTCTTATTTGCGCTCTCTTGTGCTTTGCTTAATAATGCCTCTGCATTATTTTCGTTCACACTCTCTGCATGTGCCTCGCTCTTGCGTCTATTGCATTCTTCGATCAATTTAACCTTCAAAGTACTAAACTTAGGTTATTCATCGCGTGATTCCAATGCTACAACCAGATGTTCATATGATTTTGGCAAACTTGCCAAGGGTAAAATAACATATATTTCGCCTTGCAGCGCAATGCCAATCTCTGTTAACTGCCACACCATGTTCACAAAGTTTGCGATATACATTTGCATGTTATCATTCTCGTTCATCCGCATGACGAGTAATCTCTTGAACAATGTGGTCTTTCTCACTGGACCGGTGGGCTGATGCAATGCCTTTAGGGCTATCCACGCACTCGATGCCGAATCACATTTCTTGGCTCCCGAAGTGATGGACCATAGCTCCTGGTCAATTGGCACACTTTTTATTTGGACACACAACGAATCATAATTTGTTTCGTCCAACTTGTCTATATTGTAGAGAGCACTCATTTTTTAGCACGTAGTTGTTCTCACACAGAAAACTTTAGCTGGTATGCACACAGCAGTATAAATTATGCAATTCTAATGAAAATTTCACTCGATCTTAAACGCGGGTTTTCATCATAACCTCAGTTACATTCGACTTTTTCGTTATGACTGGGCCTATAACCTGTTGGGTTTTTAAGCGGCAAAAGTAATGCACTTGGTTTGGCGGTTAGACTAAGAAGAACTTTTATTCAATGTATTCATATAGCGAGCGCAGTATCGATTACTCCAGACTGCAATATTCTCACTTGTTCTTTACTCAATTTTTATCATATTTAATTATTTTATTATCGTAACCTCTCTAAACGTCAACATATATTCATATTTATCATTCGTATTTATCAAGCGCTAAAAACAAATGTCTATATTTATTTGAACTTCGATTTCTTTTCTCATGAATTATCCCTCAGTTGTAGCTGCTATATAAACAAATATTTTTTTTGTGCATAGTATTTTGATAATTGCAAGGACTACTATTAGGCTGACATTTAACATTTGTCGCCATTGTTACGCACTTTTTTTTGCGTCTGTTGCTGCATTTTTACAACGTGATTTGCCAGCCGCTATTTGTTTCATTTTTTCCAAGGACACAGGCTACCTAACCCTACTCGGAAAGAGTCGAATCTCTGTGTGTAACAAATGCAACGGAAAACCAATTTCCTTTGTTGGATATGAGTAGGAAAATGCTTGTTAGCACCAAACGAGACTATTTGCCACAGACCCTTGTTTGTGTATGTGTGTATATTTTTATGATTGTGTGTATGTAAATGGAGTGACATTTGCATGGCAATATTTGCACAACCTTGAACTTGCTGCAGCTGCCATAGTAGACCGTGTAGGCATTGCGCTGAAGCGTGGAGCAGTACAGGTGGTCCAAGATAATTTCAACTCGTTGTCACGTTAAGCTAACAAAGCTAATTTGAGCTGCAGCTGCAGGTGACACAAATGAGAACAGGGCCAACGTTTCACATTTCACATTTTACAACTGCTGTCAAATTACAATTAGAAGGAAAGTGGTGCAAAACTTTTAATTGCGTATACGCCGGCTGGGTCATATGAAAACAACTTGTGCCAAAAACGCAACCGCAAGTGTTTTCGACCTGGCAATTAGTGCGCCAACATTACATTTCAAGCGAGTCGAACAACTCCAAAAATAAAAACTCAAGTAAGATCGTTGCACAGACAGAACCGACGACTGAATACTCCATAAGGAGTGTAATTACAGCCTCAGTCAGCTGGTAAAATATATTCTAGGCAAGTTATATTAATTGTAAGACTGTACTTTGAATTTCGCCAAAAGTAAATGTGTCGAAAGGTAAAATCCAAAATACTTTTTCGGCCTTGATAACAGTGTATATTAACAAAAACATAAAACAATAACTCAATTAGCAATTGACAAGTAGTCAAATTTATGTTATAAATATTTAACTTGCTAGAACCGCAAAAATGAAACGAATTATGTGGGCAAAGTATGAGTTGTTTCAGCTGTCAGGTAAAAAAATAAAATTCGAGCCCCGTTCTGTTTGGGTTTTGAAAGATTTATAACTCTAGTTCGCATGGCATTGGCTTCATATCGATAAGCACAATGCTTGCTGGCCGCCAGCTGCCCTTTGCTACTCTCCTGTGCCCTCTGTGTCAGTGACAGTTACCGATACACACAACGAGTCACACAGAACATGTATATAGTACACACACATTTGTATATATACACACACACAACGACGGCGACAAACTTTTTAATCAAATTTTTTTTAACGCTATTTCTTTGCATTTTTTTATTTTTTTTATTTTTTTTTCAATAGCTCGATCTCGCATTGCTGTGCCAAGCCGCTGTTGCATATGCATGCTCAATTGTGTTTGTATTGGCAAAGGACATGCTTTGTGATTTATACACACATCTCACACCCACACACACACAAACACCCACACATTCAGACATACAAAGAGTGGGTGCGTCTGTGAGCAAACAACAGCTTTTTTGATTTATGAGCGCTTTTGGTGCCGCCACCGACAGCGACGACGACGAGAACAACTACAACAACAAAAAGGGACATCAAAATAAAAGAATAAGAACTGAGAAAAGAATAGAACTGAGTAGAATAGAATCGAGTGACCAACAAGGCAACAGCAAAATACATTGAACTCTAATGTTTTAAGCAGGTTCAAACGTGCAAATTATTAACAAAACGAGAAAAACAAAAATATCAGCCACATCAATCCTTCAGATACACTTGTACCCAATTATTTTAGTATTAACATAGTATTTTGATTATACTTAAAAATTAATTCACATTTAAATGCCATTAATTTATGAGCTTAAAAATTATTCTCTTTAAATCTGCGATAGTTACATATTAATTTAGAAAATCGTATAAATGTAACTATTTCCATATAACTTTAAAGAGTACTTTTAGGGCTTATCTACTGAATCTCACATAGTTAGGTTTGACACAGAACACAAATAATTCAAATAGTATAAATGAAAGAAATGACATCACAAATTAAGACAAATTTGATTTTAAGTCCTGTCTTCTTAATGCCTTCAAACTTTAGTCTATCGATTTTTATTAATCACATCTGACAGTGTTGTCTTATAAATAGCAAGCGGAT
This sequence comes from Drosophila setosimentum, assembly GCA_035043505.1. Classification (NCBI taxonomy): domain Eukaryota; kingdom Metazoa; phylum Arthropoda; class Insecta; order Diptera; family Drosophilidae; genus Drosophila; species Drosophila setosimentum. Next base: position 7,738,362 of record JAWNMY010000001.1, read on the forward strand.
GAATAATAATAAATAATTAAGCAAGTCTGCAGTTGGTGTGGAACATTAAGTTGGCCAAGCAGGCTGGCGCTGGCATTGGTGCTGCCTGTAGCAGTTGCTCCAACTCTGGCACGCCATTGGACATATGAAATTTTGATTGATGGCTCCTCAAACAGTGTGCGCACTATGGCTTTATCTGACTATCGATTGTCGCTGTCATAAAAACGCTAAAAAAAAAGGGAGAATTGAGAGCAGCGGCTTATGCAAATCAAGACATGCCGCACATATCACTTTGTCTCCCCCGCCCACGACCTTGTCAAAATTGTTGTGCGCTTCGTTTTTTCTATATCTATATCTATATGCTTCCGTTTTTTTCTTCGTTTTTATACCCTGAGCCCATTTAAAATGGGTAAAAAGGGTATAATGGTTCTGTGAAAATGTATGTAACAGGCAGGAGGAAGCATCTCCGACCCCACAAAGTCCGTCTGTCCGTCCGTCCGACCGTCCTTCCGTCTGTATGAACACGCAGATCTCAGAAACTGTAAGAGCTAGAGACTTCAAATTTGGAATATAGGTTCTCGTATACCAGGCGCAGATCAAGTTTGCGTTATATTTTTGATAACTGCCTTCGTTTATCGAATATCGATGCATTTGATTTCCGATAGCAATAAATGCCACAATTTTAAGGGCAGAATATCCTACTTAATACATTACATGCATATGCATACTGTGGATCAACTGCCCAAATTTCATCAACATCGGATAAAATACACCCAAGTTATAGTCGAAAATATATTCTCATATTGATCTCATTTCTATCAGCAGCCGCAAGCATTTTCTGAATGCAGAAATATGCGAGCGCATGTGTGAGAAAGGGATGGCATGAGACCCGCTACCTACGATTGCGTGTTTCAAGTGTTAGTGTAAATCTTTTTAAAGCGGAATTTGCCAAAAATAATACAATATATTTAAAAACTGGGTTCAGGGTATATCGAAGTCGAGTTCACTCGACTACAGCATTCTTACTTGTTTTTTATTATTCTGTTGAAGTTGAGGGAACAAATTGTCAGTGCATATTGCTTTCAGTTGTTTGGCAGCCCGGCACTTGCGGCATTTGCAACAGCCGAGCTGATTTTTGCATATTTCTGATAGCGCCGGCATTAGTCTCCAGTGAGCTGGCACATAAATGCGCAGTTATGGACTGATTGTCGGCGCACCACACAGTCACACACAATTACACACTCCAGTACTTGAATTTTGCAAAACTCTTTATTGAGTGCGGCGGAAAGGGTTACTATTTCAAAGTTTTACTCAATAAGATTTATATGACTGACAGTTTGGGGAATTCTAAACAACAAGCAATAAGGATTTATTTTTCATCTCTTTTTTACCAGTCCATTTTTGAGCTTATTGAGAACCTAAGATCGCAGTCGGCCGCGCAAACAGCAAATGCTCAGCTTAAAAGTTTTTGTAGCCATGTTCGTGCTTTAGAATTTGATGTTTTTTGTTTGGAGCGTGCAAAAAAATATATTTAAAATATAATAAAAGCCTGCTATCATTGACTTTAAAGAACTTTAACGAAAAAATCAATGACCTCTGCAAGGAATTTAGGGACGCTGTATGACGAACTCGCTTGCCTTTTTTGCATAATTTTTTTTTTAATTTTTGGCAGTAGATATGCTATTTTTCAATAGTAAGTCAAATAAAGAAGGGAATAGTATTGCATTAGTGAAAACGTAGCCATCACTAAGCACGCTTATCTCGATATATTTGCATTTAGTTTGCATTTTGTACAAGTATACACCATAAGATGCTATCTGCTATTGAGTAGGCACTTAACTCATGGTATAGTTTCGTTAGGCAGAGGACGATGCGACATGCAGGTTGCTGACGATTAATAGATCCTCGATTGGGGGCAATTGAAAGCACTCGAGCAGCAGATTTGAGTGTGGAGTGAACGCAGAGCGTCCTTGAATCGCCTGGGAAAATGAGTATAGGTTTTGCTTTAGGTGGCGTAGGTCTAAAATAATTGCCTGCACTTTAAGTGCGCCATTAGTACTAAATTACAGACAACTAACAACGGCAGCTGCAACTGCAGCACCAACTAACGGCGTGGTCTAATTACGCGCCAGTGCTGCAAAACGTTGTATAAATGGAGGAGTTCACCTGCCTGCCCGCCTGCACCCATTCCGCACACTTTACGCTCATGGTGTTTTTTGGCTGACTGGATGGGAAAAAGTAAAGTGCGCTAATGGCAATTAGAAGTTTACCGAGTGCAGTCAAAAATTGTAACGGCTGCCTGGCATAGCTGCATTATTGAACATTTTGCTAATTGCCGTATAATTATTGCAGTTAAAAAATTTAGCACAATTGCCTAGACCAAAAGATAGGAGCAGAGCGACTGTGATGCAGAGGGAGCGGCAAACAACTGCAACAGTTACAGTTTGAAAGGCCAATCCTTAACCGCTCAAGAAGATACTAAGAACAGTTTGCAAAAGCAATGCACAAACAGAGGCAGACATAGAAATTACGTATATGCAACGTTTGAGCAATGCCACAAACATTTGCATTGTAGAAGGATTAGGCCAGATAGTTTGACAGCATTATGCACTTGCATTGACCACAACAAATGTAAATATTATGGTAAAATCCTATAATTAAGATAAGCATTCCAGTTGAGTGGTTTTAATGAAAATCAAACAATTGACATGCGAAACACACAGCACACACAGCCCGGACGCAAACTCAAATGGCTGCCCAATGCGGAGCCCATCGATATTCCACTTAGTCTGCACATAAGTACGTCATATACAAATAACTGACTCCCACTCAGCTCAGTGTCTGTGCCACAGACTCCTTGAACTGTTTTAATATTTAATTAATTCTTGGGCAATGCGGCAGACAACGCATTGGCCATCTACCAATGCTTATCAAAACATTCTGTACACTCTGGTATGTCTATGGCCCTATTGCATTTAACCTAATACAATGGTGCAACAATCTCAACAAGGACATAATCGTGTACCATATACATTGTAATTGTTAGTGTACATATTTAACTGGAGTGCGACAGGTATGTAAGCAAATTTATGGCATATAGAAGATACAAATTCAATAGATTCATAGATAGATAGAATATCACATATTTAAAAAGACTTTCATAAGCTAACTGTATATATAATAAAGCGCTCATCTGAATTTTATTTTGCTACTAAATTGTTTAATATTCGCAATTGAGGTAGCAGTGAATGTGAAATGCCAGAAATGGCCATTCGAAAGCATCGTGCAAGTCGCAGTAGCGTTGCTATAGTTGAGTAATTGAGACAAGCCCTTCACACACGCACACACACACACCCCACTCACGGTCTAAATCTATATAACCCCAAAAAGTACGCAATACCGTTGACTCTGCGCAGCTTATAATTAAGTCTTAATTGAGCGTTGTGGTTGCCGCAACGTTACCGTCACCGACTTCGTGGTGTGCTTGTGCATCACGTAAGCAAGTTAATGATGCAATCGCTTACAAGCCTTTGACACGGCATACTTAGTCGTGCCAAAAATCCAAAAATCAATTTACAATCAGTTAAAGTTATGCGCTCATTTTTGTGCGTTCATACTTCGCTTGGACTTCGCCAGCCGATTATCAGCGCATGCATTATGTGGCATAAGTTTATTAAAACATTTGCCTGCTCAGGTAATTCGGAGACGGCTCCAATGGCGACTGCCCACAAATTGTGTTGTATGAAATATATTTTATTGCAACAGTCGAAAAGTTGAATATGTAATTTAGTGTGCATATTAACCCGATTCACCTTTGCCCGCCCCTCCTTCCAATTGGCAAGGTTACCTTTCGCAACTATTTAGCATAGCGTCGGGCGCTCATTATGTTGCCAACTCGTTCCATATCCTTATCCTTTCCCTTCCCTGTTGGCCCCACTACGTCCATGACAGCCAGCAACTTTATTTGCGTAAAAGTGTATTTGGCTGCTGCCCAGAAACTCAGAAACTGAAACTGAGTGTAGACCAAGCCCCGTCGCCAGGCACGTAAAATATGCGCAGTTGTACACGGGGCAGTATATGCCAGAGATCACTTGACTATAAACGAGATTAAAAATTCAATTACGTTGGAGTTGGATGCTGAACCTGAAGCTGCATCGAGCGCACACTCACACACCAAAAACAAAAAAAAAAACAAAAAACAAAAAAATTGACAAAAAAAAATGCAAAAGTTGGCCAAACAAAAAGAAAAACACCCCAGAATCTCTGGACAGGCGAGCAGCGAGCACTCAAGTCAAAGCATACTAGAATGCTTGGACACAGGAGTAGTAGCAGCAGGAGAATAGGATAATGGTAGCAAGAGGGTCACCAGCTGTAGAAGTGGTCAGTGGCGACGACGTTGTCCCAGCCAACGGAAGTTGACAACAATTTATGTGCCTGAAACGGATACAATTTACAAGCCGGAGCGCTGCGTACGTGAAAGCTAGAAAGCCAAAGTAGTGATACGAGGAGAGATGGTGGGAAATATATGTATGTGTGTGTGTGTGGGCATGTGCTGGCTGTGCAGGTGTGGCCAGCGCACAACTTCAAACGGAATTTGGTTTGTGTGAGTACTTAGTGCAGAGTGGGCAGTGTGGATGACTTTTTTGGTGGCACCTAACGGTTGTTACAGGCAACTCATAGTGCAGAGGTGGAGTGACAAAAAATACGAGCGCACATTTGAATTTCGTTGCAGGCTAAAGTTGATAAAATGCCAGTGATTTAGGACGTGTTCTTGCCTCAGCCAGCCACATCTGTTGTACCATTGGCAACCAAAGTCCAACAAACGAACGGAAAAAAGCATGTCTGCAATTAAGATAAAGTTTTGACTTGTTAATTTTTGTGTACTGTATCCCACAAAAAACTGTTCGACGACGACGACCTTAACGAGCTATAAAAAAAAGCTTCACTTATGTCAGATGATATTAATTTCATCATTAAACATTTACAACGACAATTTAATTAACGTTACTTATACGCCAGGGGCAACACATTAAATGAATGGAGCGGCTTACTTGCCCTTACTAGCTATTTAATTAACTATCATACAAACAATACAAGTGCCTTAGATATATTTAAAAGAAAACAAGTAGACTGTTATACATACAAATAAGAGTAAAAAAGAAGAAAAGTAAGAATTGAAGTAAATATTTTTGACCTAAACCCAGCGGAAGACAAGCCTTAATTATAAAAGAGTTCACCAAACAATAAACAATCATTAATTTCTTAACGAGAAATATTAATATTATCGAATCAATTAAAAAGAAGCTTATGCAAATAAATAAATTAAGTGGGTTAATTGTGATAATGAATTAAGCTCATAATTCTTAAAAATACTATAGTCACGTTTCCTTTTGATCGCTTAAATTTTGTCACATGTATTTGAGCTCTGAAGTGCTTAACAATTAGCTTTGCGAATGCTCTGAGCTTTAAATTTGAAATATGCCGCTCATCAATCTTAAACCAAGTATAACTTTCATTGCTGATCGTTACATAACCTGAAGGCCCATAGCTCTTTGATGGCTACACGTTTGAAGTTCAAAGCGGGCATCCCAAAAACTAAATCAAAGTACATATTGCGATGCCAAAAGTGCACAAGTGGCACATACATATATGTGGATTTTAGATTGAATTTTACTCTTGGCTTTTTTCATTTGGACTGTGCGATTTTTACTTTTAGCTTTTAGCGATTGACGGTTTCATTTTTCATCGTGTGATTTTCCATCGCTGCGCTGCAGCTAAGCTCGTCCTGATCAGGGCTTTCATTTTTTTTTTACACCGAGATATATTCACTTACATACCCCTGCATACATACGGTGTCTGAGAGCTTATTTTGAGCATTGTCTAGAAAAAAATTTAAAGTGCTATAAAGTTTAAACAAAGAAACAAACTCAAAATGTTTAAATGCCTATTTGTTTAATGTTATATCACGTTTGAGAAAACCTTTAGTTTTTGTTAAAATATTAACAAATTAATTAAAATAAGTCAGAAACTGAAAATATATCCAAAACACATGTCAAAGCTTATTTCAAGCAGTCTTAAAAAAGTAACATATTTGGCGTATAAAAACTTAAATAAGGATGTTAATACTTAGTATGATATCCTTTAGTCTTAACAACTTCCCTTAACCTATTATTCATGGAAGATACCAGCTTCCGGATAGTTTCTGGGCTGATCTTGCTCAACTCATCCAGAAGAGAATTTTTGAGATCCTGCTTGCTGGATATGCTGTGATTCCGGATGTTATTTTCCAGCAGAGCTCAAAAATTTGCAATAACATTTAAATCTGGAGACTGAGCCGGTGGAATTATCATGTGGGGGACTAATTATCGGACTAATGCTTGGGATCATTGTCGTGGTAGAACTGGAAAGTACGTAGGATTCCTGGCATCTCGGCACTTTGGAGTACATTTTCCTTTAATATATTGAAGTACACATTCTTGTCCATTATTGTTTCAATGAACACCAAATTCCCGCCGCCGGCTGCCGAGATAGATGCCCATACCATGTCACTTCCTCCTCCGTGCTTGACTGTTGCCTTTACGTTTTTGGGATCCAGATCAGTATTGGACTGTCGCCACCCATACTTCCGTCCGTCCGAGCCCAAAATGTTGAATTTGGACTCATCTGAAAATATGACGGTGTTTTAGAACTCCAAATCCTTGTCCAAGTGGGATTTTGAGAACGTCATCCTGGTCCGTTTATTTTTTGCGCTTATAAAATGCTGCTTCCGTGGTAGTCGGGCAAAGTAAAAAAGTAAATTATCTTTTTTTTAATTTTGATTTTAAAAATGGATATAAGAAAATAAGAGAGTGAAAAGCTGAGTCAATCCAACGACCCCATAAGATATACATCAATATTATTAGTCAGCATCCAAAGTAGATTCGATTCAAATTTTGAATGTTGATTCTCGTACACTATTTGTATATTACCATCATCAAAACAAATTTAAAAAAGTTCTAATTATATTAAGTAAATTTATAAAAGAAATGTTGTAAGAGAGGTTTCTGTCCGCTGTGCGTCCCAATCGACAGAGACGTATCACCATATTTAAATACAAAGCTGCATTTAAGCGCACACAACTTGTCGACCACGAACACACAAAAGGCCATGTTCATGCTTCGCGATGGGTCGCAAGTAGATGGCTCCTTGTTGGGCAACACATACTCAGTCCGCCAAATGGCGCGATTGATCTCCGACTCTGGCTGGTTGCAATAAAGACTGGAGATAGCCGAAACAGCCTGTCGATAACTTGGCGTAGTTAGCAGTGTATTTATCGCTTGCTCCAGCTCGGACTGCTTTCGAATCCCTTACGTGCGGTTCGCTTAACATTAATGAACTGATCGTAGAAGACGGGCAATCCAAGGACAGGCTTGTCAAATTAAATGCTCTCAATGGTGCTTAGGAGACCGCCATGTGTGATGAAGAGTTTTCCCTTGGGATGGGCTAGGATGTCGGGCATTGGAATACATTTGCTGATAAACACATTATCGGGTTTCTTAGGCAACTGATCATCTTCAAATTTCCAGAGCACACGTTTCTTGAAACCGCTGAAGACTTTGAATAGTGCATCCTTAGTTTCTATAGGCAAATCCTTGCTTTTAACATTAGATCCCAGTGAAAAATAGATAACACCACCCGGGGATGACTCAATAAACTAACTGATATACGCCAGCAAGAATTTCGGTTTGTAAGAGATGTGCTGTCCACCCACCTCAAACATGTTGGGCATATAGGGACGTGCGTAGCTCAGTGTGAAATGGTGACCCAGCAATATAAGTGAGCAGCTGTGGAAAGTACTTGGCATACTGTTGCTCAATCGTAGAATCGTGTATTAACCAGTATGCTGCTTTCTCCGTCCAAACCTTGAAATGAATCTGTATTGATCACCTCAGCAATCAACAAGTGGAATGTTCCACCAGATTTCATTAGCGGTTGCACATTCTCATCCTGCAAGATTCACTCGGAACTGATTGAATTTATCAAATTGAATGTCGTTTGCTTCCAGAATCCAGGTACGATAAGAGCCCTCATGATTTCTATAAATTAAATCAAACTTATCAGAATATTGGATTTAAATGTAAAGGGTCATTTACCAATGAAATGTTCATGCACTTTGGGTGCTGTTATCAATCTCATATTCGGCACCGGCTTATACTCAACGGTATTCATCACAGTCACCTCATGGCCCCGTGTTGCCAAAGCTTTCATATACGACAAATACGGCAAATATATTCTGGGAGTGGTCGCATGTAGTTTGCGGAGCACGACGGATAAGCGGTATCAGCGTCAGCTATAAAATCCTATACAGTTTAATTTGTACTTTAAAACAGAGCGATCAACTTTTGTGGGGTCTGCTTTTAAAGGACATTAAGAAGAGATATGACTGGCAAAAAGAAAAAGTTGTGAGCGATGGGAATGTCATCATACAATGATGAAATCCACTTTTAACTAAAACTGCAAGCTAACGCTTAAAATAAAATATTGATTTTTTTCTTTACAATTTGTATGATAAGAATTAGTTTTATTAATTAACTAAACTAAAATTTTGTTTTACATTTTTTTTTATTTATATTATTATTATTTAATTACGGGACTAAAAATACTAGTAATTTTTGAGCTCCATTATGGAAAAGCAATATGATAACTTGAATCAGTATGAAAATGCCATGACAACGCCGTTAAAAAGAACCAGAGTATCTAGACTGTGATGCTCAATGTTGTATAAGTAATGCGAGACGTATCGCGTATTCTGTCCAACGCGACTTGATCCATATCGATTCTGGCTGATAGTGAAATTTGTTTTATTGCTTTTGCAAAAGTGGGAGTTTTTAAGAATGGGTCCATCTATAGCCGGCTTAAACTCAGTTTTCTTAAACTGCATCAGCTCCAGGCCGAAGCCAATATCCATTTGGATTTTATGCTTCTCATTCAATAGATTGTTCGAAAAAATCGGACAGTCCGAATTAGAATTGTTAAAGAATTTGAAAGCAAAGTGCTCCATGGTGAGCAGTTGGTTTAGTCTGGAAAAAATATTTCCTGGTTTTGCCCGTATCGATTGTGCAGTCCATGGGCGTGGTCATATTACCAATGCTTTGATTTCAGGAGAGTGGCGATACACATTTAAGTTCTGCGAAAAGCATTAATTTAGATACGTTTATAAATTTTGTAAGTGTTTTGATTTTGCTCCTTCTTATAGTGGAATTCCTTTGAGTTCATTGGGTTGCTAGTCGTAATTAACTGATGTCTGGCTTTCGAATTTGTGCAAATGAAGAGTTAGTTTCCCAAAAGGAAAACAGAACTGGTGTATAAGCAAAATTTAAATTTGCAGAAACCAGAACTGCATTCTTTAGCATACATTAACAGCTACCACAGAACTATTGGGAGGTTTCAACAAATTTTTACTCAAAAAAATAAAAAGTTGGCTCAGTTTTGTTTTTTATTGAAGTTGGAGTTTAAATTTCCTTTATATCGTAATGGAATTTTGTTATACATTTACCAATTATATTAGTTTAGCATAGCTATACACTTACTAAGATATAATTCTATACTTACTAAAAATGGACTTGCGTATAATTGAATAAGCTCATTTTGAAGCTTACTTAATATATACTAAAAATGTTGCTATAGTTTGGGGAATGTTTAAATTTTGTCTTGATATCTAGAATGCTTCCGAGCAGCAACCGGACAAAGTGCTAGTCAAATTCCCCAGCGTGAGTGCGTGAGAAGTGCAGGCCAAACAAGTTGTTTAAAAACAAGACGCACAACAGGAAACGAAACGAACGGGGGGCAGAGTAAGGAGAAGAGCAAGGAGCAATGCAGCAGTTCCATGCTATCCAAATTTGGGCGGTGGCCAGTGGGCGTGAAAAGGCGCAAGCATAAAAGCCGAAACACTCCAGCGTTGTCTAAGAAAAGAAATTATTTGCTTAAGCGACGGTAAAGGACCTTGTCCGGGTTTCCTTTCGCAGCCTACGCAACCAGGAAGCATAAGAAAAAAAATAAATATATATATGCGTGTATATATAGTCTGATAGACTACGTACATTAAACATTTATGCTCGCAAAAATTTTAAGTGTATGTCCGGCGGGAAAATTGTTACTGTTAATTTATAAATAAGGTCGTGCTATTATGTGTTGCTGCTGCTACCCACAGCAGCTGCTATGGGCCTGGTCTATTTGTTTTTACTTCAATTTTATTTGCCTTCTTGCGCACATTTTCACTCCTTTTTACGAATTTTTGTTTTGCGGCTTGTTGTGGCTCTTGTCCTTATTTGTTTTTCGTAGTTGTTGTGGTTTCTTGTGGCCTTTTCTTTAAGCCTTTCCCCCCGCCCGGTAACTTGATTCAATTAAGTTGCCTGATTATGTTCACCAAAAATAAAAGTAAATATATCAAAAAAAAAGTGTACCCCTTTCTTTGTGTATATTTGTTGCCTTAGTTCGGTTAACAATTTTCATACCCATGTTTTTATTTTTGTTCGTGGTTGACGCAATGAATGTGCGCTCTAGAAGTCTTTAAAGAAGCATAGAAAATTAAAGCAGCTGGTTTATTCAATAGTCCGTTATTCTGGCTTGCACAAGACATAAACAGATTACTAGCATAAACTGTAATCACTAAATTATATGCAATTATTATACTAAAAAAAATTTAAATTTAAACTGAAGGTACAATACTGGCCATAGTATATGCCAAACATAGTTATGGCCAAGTTCCCATTAGCGATAATTTATTGTTCTTTCTCTTTTTATGCCATAGCCACAGCTTGAGCTTGTTATACCTGCAGCATAAGGTGTGGCTTAAAGCGCAATTGCAATTTGCTTGCAGCATGCATTTTGGGTACTTGTCTGTATAGCAACAACAACAACATTAATTAGAAAATGGCAATAACCGAATGACACTGGAAAAAGCACTGGAATAATTTTCGCATAAGTAAAAGTAATTTATCATTTGTTTTCATTTCCGATTTAGGATGCATTTTGATTTCTGTATAGATTCCACACAATGACCAACTATCCTCTTCTAGCTCCATATGTGTAAGTGTTCGAGCTAAGTGTGGGTTTTTGCATGTGTGTTAACGCTCGACAAAATTTTAAGTGACAGCTGCATGTTACATGCATAGTCTTCAGGTCAAGAGAGAGGTGGAGATGTAGGTGAAGGTGGTGGTGGTCCAGGTGCTGCTGCATACAGACAATACAATGCAGAATATTTCTTCAAACTCTGGAAAAGGTAGCAACAACAAAAATTCAACAACAAAACGAAATGTCAGACAACGCTGACAATTGACTTTTATTGCTGTTGACAGGCAGGGTGGCATTTAAGGGGTGGGGCAAAATCGAGTCAGAGCCAGGTTCAGATTCCCAGTAGCGAATTTGTCAATTCCCAGCTATTACGTTTTACTTAACATTTCAGCAAATTACGCACCATTCTCTGTACAGTCCGGGAGCTGAGTGTCTGTTTTCTTTCGATGGAAATATTCGACATTTCTTGTTCTATTTTTTTTTTTTTTTTTTTAACGCATTCACATTTTTGAAGCAGCACTGCCATTGCCCGGATATGAACAAGCGCCGTGCACTTACGGCGATGCCAATTGCATAAACACAATTTCCGGCATCCACAAAAATACCCAAGACCAAGCAGATGGCCTCCAGGCATTCCGAACTCTCTTCAAGAAAGACAATTATAAAACCGAAAATTAAATGACCTACACTCAGTATATTTATAATAACTTTCAACAGTATTTTAACTTTCAATAGCTGAACTTTTTCATAAGTCCAAGAGTATTGTTGATTATAATTGCTTAAAGTTTCATATATATTGCATTATATAAAATAATAATAATATGTTTATGTTGTTTTTGAACGTTTTGCATATCAATATTGTCGGAAAAATTACGTTTTTCTTCACATATTATTTAAATTTACATCGCAACCCTACATTCAGAAATTGTTGTGATTTTACCAATAGCTTATACCCTTGGAAACATTATTTATTTATGAAATTGTATAGAAATTTCATTCTCACTAATTTGAAACATTTCTGCAAGTGTTTGCAGCTTCATGTGCATTCATGTGTATGTTTCTGAAATGATCTCATGTCAGCATCGACTTCTGCGGCCCCACAAGATTGCTGTAAATTTATGTATGTCATGTTAAAGGTGAATTGAGAACGAGGAGAACAACATCTGAGGCGTAGCACCAACAACAAACAGTTACTTGACTTTAAGCAAGTATTTGCTAAAGCTCAATTTCGAAGCCTGCTCTCGGTTTCGTGACCATTTTGCTGCGCTCGACTGAGTCTGGTCTGGTTTTGTAGCAGTCGCAGCAGTGGGAGTTGAACATAGCCAAAGCAAGGATAAAGACATTTTTTTGTGTTCGTTTGTTTTGTGGCGTTTCCACTGCGCTAAGTTCCAGTTATAATCCATCAGGGGAATAATTATTGTGTACACATTATGATAGTGGCATAAAAACCAAGGGTTTATCGTTCGCCGGGATGGACATAAGGTGCCTCTCAACCGGTTGCCTCCTCCATTATTGTTTGAGTCGAAAGCAAGAAATGAAAGATGTGCGATAAATTTGCGTATTTTTAAGTGCTGCTCACTGAAAGGTTATTTACGTTGAAAAGTAAGTAACGAAATGGGGCCTGGGTTTCTGTAGCTCAATAAACAGAAGTAATTCGCCAGCTAAAGTACAGAAGGAACTCTTAAGCTCCTACTTTACAACCTACCTTTAATGGTCATAGATCAACCATTAAACACTTTCCATTTTGCTCTTCAAGCCTGGGGCAGCTTAAAATTTCCGTGCAGCTGCAGTGCCATTAAGCGGATCCATTTTAAAACAATGCTTTTTATTTTGTATTTGAAACTTGCAAGCGGAGTCCCGTGGGCTGAAACTTGGCCAGGTTATATGAAAAACTGCAAATTAAATCTAATTATGTGCGGCCAACAACTCCAGTCACAATACTGGCCAGGGGCAAGGTGCATGGTTCAGGGTTCAGGGTTCAGGGTGCAGGGTGCAGGGTGCAGGAGTGAAGCCTCCCAGCTAGTCAAACTGCGTCCAGCTTTGCTTTTTCTGTGTCCAACTGACCCGCACAAATGCGGCTATTGACGGAAACAATGCGAACAAAAGCTACACAGAACGGCACAGCGAGTCAGCAGCTAGATTTGGTCCAGGTGCGCCAGTTGACCACCAACTGGCCTTAATGCAACGTCATCGGAGCGCAGCGATGCCAGTAAGTGAGAATAAAAAGAGCTTACTGAATACAACAACAACATCAACAATAATCCAAAAGGGATCTGGTCGAGGGCTGCCCACTGCGAGGTACCCTTTCCTTATTGAATAAGACAAATATTGCAATATTTTTTGACCAGCGCAATTCAATATCAAAATATATACATAATATATAATATATTATACATTTTCATTCAACTCATCAGTTACAATTTTGACAACTTCATTATCCCATTTCTACACATTACTTTCTGCTGAAGGGTATAAAATGGAAAAAAAGAGATTTAAATAAAAGCTAAACAAAAAGCAGCTGAATTGAGAGGGATGCCTAGTCAAAGGCTTAAACTATGGCAGAGTTATGGAGTGTATACCGACGCACCTACAGAAAAGAATCCTTATTTATAAACACATACAGCAGTGCTCAGTTTCATTATGGTGATAAAGGCTGCAGGCTAAGCGTGGCACGGGGGCGGCTCAGTTACTTACGCCTCAATGGAGCTAGAACTCATGTGCCGCAATTGCGGTAAAATATGTTTGCACAAAAGGAAATCGCCAAAGCCACGTGTGCGGGAAATGTTGAATTTGTCTGCCGGGCGCACTCTTGGGTGTGTATCCCATGTTCCTATTTCTACGCCCAATGCTACAGCTGGTCAATTCCATAGATTCCACAAATCGCAATCTACACTATTTTATAGTAAAGTATTAACACTTTAGCATTATATCAAAAATGTTGATCATTTGTATAAATAATGTTATATGTTTCATAATATATGTACCAAATAGTTTTATAATAATAGTTTTGAAAATACCTATCAAGTAGTAAGGTATTAGGACAGAAATATTAGATTACTTCAATAATTACATATAAGTCATATGTTGGATAATATGTGTACTAAATATTTGTATAATAATAGTTTTGAGAATACCTTGAAAATTAATGTATCTTAAATTATTTTTACTTAAAATAAAAATTTGAATATAATTATTAAATATTTGAGTGCACAAACTAATTATGCAACTGCAGATTGTAATTAAGTATTTTTTAATTATTTAAATGGTAATATATAATAAAAATAATTGTCTTATGATTTATGCGTAAGAATTCGATCAATTCCAACTAAGGATTTGTTTTTAACAAACTTTGTTTTAGCTTCCGAGAAAAGAACTCGGATTGTATTCAGATGGAAACCAGGAAACTTCAATACACTGCTCTGTTAAATATTTTTCTTCAACATGTCAGCATTTGCATTTTTAAATGCTAAATTTTGCAGTTGTCAAAAGATAATTTTAATACAGCGTAAAAAGCGTGTTACAGAACACAAATACGCTTTAAGTCCATTTTTCATCTGCAAATGCCTGTCATCTCTGTGTCTAAAATATTTGCTTCTGCATTGGGTTGCAAACTGAAATTAATAAGCTGTGAATTGGTCGAGAAATCGTCTTTCGGAATACATATAAGTGTGTGCCGCTTTTAGGGGTATTATTGCAATATGGTTGCCAGCGAGCTCCAAAAACTATGCTATATGTCCAACTATGGTGGCACTTCCGTTGCCGTTCATTGTCTCTTGCCGTCCTGCGCATCGTTTTGGTTTCCATCGTCATAGTCGCCGTCGTCGTTATCGTCATCGTCGACGTCTGGACTGGACTGGACTGGACTGGACTGTACTTTTGGGAATATTATTGAAAACTTTCACCGCAAGCTATGCTGAGGCTGCAGCCATGGCGCACTAAAACCAAAAACAAACGTATTGTTCGCTAGCTGCTGCAAAAACAAGGATTAACATTTACTTTTTTATCTTTTCCATTTTTTTTTATATTTTTTTTGTTGTCCAAAGTTTCAGTTTTGTTGCAACTTTGGCCACAGACACCGACACCACACGGCCACAATGCCACGCCCAGCTATACGGCTTCAACCAACCGCCCACTTTTAACTGGGAGGCAGTACATAAATTTTCTCAGCAATTTTCAAGCATTTTGCCACTGCAGCTGCATTTACTCTAGCGCCCAATCAGACAACAAGTCGTCCAACCAAACACTTCAATTGTAAAGAACTCTACGAAACCCGAAAGCGCTGCACAACACAGAGAACTGTTAATAAAAAGCTCACTTCATCTATTCAGTTTTTATAATAACACAATGAAAAATTTACAAAAAATTAAATAGGTTCAACCTACAATTCATTTAAACATTTCAACATACTGAAAGGTTACCCAGTACCGCATCACTTAAATAATACTCACGCATAGGGGTTTGCTACTACTCCTAACTGTTGGTTTTTTGTTTTAGTGCTATTTTTGCGCAAGTTCAATCGCAGGCAATAAGTTTTCCACTATTTATTGCAAAAGTTTTCAAACGCAATAATTTAGGGCCATAGTAAGAATGGCCGCTAGTCTACTTACTGTCCTTACAAGGTTATCGATGGATAAAAATATGGCAGCAATTATATTTAAACTAATTGCATATCTTTCATCTGCGACCTAGCAAATGTAATAAGCCAAGGCACACAACACTCGTATGTCAGCAAGTGGACTTTTTCTGTGTGATATTTTCGTAGCCTTGACATTTTAAATACCCTGTAAAAATTATAATTGCTGAAGAGGTTTCCAAATGAAGCATATACATATTTTACTTATTATTGGTCATTAAATCAAAAAATAATAACATTTATATTTTGCTACATAGTTTTGTAATGGGGTTTGTTAAAATTGATTTAGTCGATATATTAACAAGTAAGAGAACTGTAGTCGAGTGAACTCGACTACGATATACCCTGAACCCAGTTATTAAATATATTCTATTATTATTGGCAAATTCCCAATAAAAAAAAAATTTTTCACTAAAATGCAAGCAGCTCTGGAAGCGCCCTCTGCCGACAAACACGTGAAACACGCAATCGTTGGTAGCGGGGCTCCGCAAAATACACACAAAAACATCTTGACGAAATTTGTGCAGTTGATCAATAGTATGCACATGCATATTATGTATGAATTAGAAGATTCTGCTTTTAAAATTGTGGCATTTATTGCTATCGGAAATTAAATATATATATCTATATTCGATAAACGGAGGCAGTTATCTGCCTGTTACATACATTTGCACAAAACCATTCTACCCTTTTTACCAATTTTTAATGGGTCCAATGAACAAACTGTTTAATGCTTTATTTTAATTTGTTCTAATTGGTTTTAGTCGTTAATTATCGTCGTCGTTGTTGTCGTTCTAATGCAGGCAAATGCAAAATTGGAATTTTTACGCTTCGCTTTTAAATCGCTTTCCATAGCCGAGAATGCATCGTACAGTTTTTTAAGCCGACCGAATATCTCTAAAGCCATTCTTAGTCTGCCTAATGAATTCTATCATATCCCTCTCAACGTCCTTACACTTTTCACACGTCCACTTTAAACTTGATTTGGACTCAATCATATCAATAATACGGCCGTCTAGGTGAGAACATTTTATGCAACACATTATCACACAGCCACCATCAAACAAGGCCCATCTTAATATTTGAACGAACCTGACAATTATTGCTGTAACATACTCTCGACATTTTTAAAGATATAGTTAATTCAATTAATAAATTCAAAATATTATATATTAATTAAAATAAAGTTATAAAAATAACGAAAGACCTAACTAAACCTAAACCTAAACTAAACCTCACCTTTAAAACACACAATAGTTAAAATAATACAAATGACGGTATGCACTTGCACATAACAACAGAGTTTAAGCACAACTGAAATGTTCAACGGAATAGAAAACAAATCAAGAGTGAACAAACCAGCAACCACCAACTATATTAACGACAGAAATACGATTGAGCTCTGAGAGCCCCCAACAGAAAAACAGAAGCAAGAGCGTGAAGACAGAAATACAAATTGTTGGCAGACACTTAAACAGCGCACAAGTTTTGCTTGAACCCGAGCTGCTATTTGTAATTGATATATAGTAATCAACTTTAAGTTGTGCATCAAACAGCTATAACACAAAAAAATAGAAAAATACATTTTGTAAAATGCGCTGTCAGAAAGCACGAACTAACAAACGACGCATGGCGATTATGCGAGCACCGCTCGGCTCCAAACCGAGCATTGATCGTGTCAGCGATGCGCTGAAAACGTTTCAGTGCCCGCAGTGCTCAGTTGTGATTTCCACAATGAAACTGCTGTTGAGCTATCTCAGTATAATTATGGAGTCTCGCATCCACTGCAAGTGCGGCGAACTTCGGCACAAGCGTATCTCTCAGTGCGAACGATATTTGAACGGTCGCAGCGATCTGTGCGATAATTTTACTGTTACGCCCATGGACTGGGAGTAAGTTGACTAGTTATAGCATTGGTGCATCTTAGTATATTTAAAGCAGGCAACAGGCTAATTTTTTTGTTTTTTTTTTGAAGCGACCATCGCTCGGCTCCAAACCGAGCATTGATCGTGTCAACGTTTCACGTGCCAGCAGTGCTCAGTTGCGCTTTTCACAATGAACATATTTACGCTCGCGTCGATTATCATGCCATCTCTTTCTCACACATGCGCTCGCATAATTATGCATACAGAAAATGCTTGCGGCTGCTGATAGAAATGAGATCAATATCAGAATATATTTTCGACTATAACTTGGATGTTTCTTATCCGATCTTGACGAACTTTGGGCAGTTGATCAATAGTATGCATATGCATTCTGTCTTTAAAATTATGGCATTTATTGCTATCGGAAATTTAATTTATCGATAGTTGATAAACGAAGGCAGTTATCGAAAAAATAACGCAAACTTGTTCTGCGCCTGGTATACGAGAACCTATATTCTCTAGCTCTTACAGTTCCTGAGATCTGCGTGTTCATACAGACGGACGGACGGACTGACGGACATGGCTATATCGACTCGACTATTGATTCTGATTAAGAATATATATAATTTATGGGGTCGGAGATGCTTCCTTTCTGCCTGTTACATACATTTGCACAAAATTATTATACCCTTTTTACCCATTTTTAATGGGTTCAGAGTATAAAAAAAAAGTTGTATCGATAAGATAATGAAAGAATCAAATATTTTAATATAATTTTTGGAATCAGTTTCAGGGCGTCTGAATAAAGAGAGCCCTAATTTCTTACTTTTTGTAGTAGCTGAAGCGAAATGCTGAGCAAATCAATTGGTCAACAGTAGCTGTGTAATTTAGTTCGCTTAGTTCTTTGGGCCGCAAAATGAAATTCATCAATTATAGAAAATCCTAGTCAACATTGTGCCAACTACGAAGCTTAGCTTGCCATATGGAAAATCTTTGTTTGCGAGTTTGTGTCAAGTAGGTGCCAATCAATTTTTGGCATTGTTACGGTCGCTGCCTACTTATATAATCCCCCCACACCCATTCATTCAACCACTTGCACAGAAGTGAGCCGTCGTCAACGGTTTTGTGGTAAACAGGCACGTCGATTCCAATGTGTGTCCAATGAATGTGGTGCAGCCAACTATCGGCTCTGGGTGACCATTGTCCGGCCGTACTGTGTGTCATGGCTGCCCTGTCCTACATCTATCCATTGTGACACTCTGCGCTACAAACACAATCACAAAATGTTGCCACGTCCTATCTCGTACTCCCCGCCACACTTGCAGTTGACACTTTGGTCTCTCTAACTTCACAGTCCAGTAAATGACGCGTTGTCCTTCTCTTCGCCACGTGCATTGTAGTTGCACGTCAGTTAGGCAATGGCAAGAATGTCTCTCGTCAAGAGTTCGAGCCGCCAGTTCTGAGCATAGTTTCATTTGAATCGCTCGACTCACTTTGTGGCAACATCACTTCCGTTGACATGTGTGCTTTCACCCTCTCCATTGCAATCTCTCTCACTCCACTCCACTCTCCTCTTACTTATCTACCTGAATAGCACCAGGTTTCACTATGCGCCTTTTGGATTATGGTATACATTGTGCTTTGACTGCTGCAGAATTTCAAATCCAGATTAATAGCACAAGAGGCACACAAGTCAGCTTCTAATTAAACAGCTTAAAAAAATACAAAATTTAGGAAAATATATTAAATGTGTATGGGGTATATTCGCAATCATTTCAAATTGTATTACTATAAATTTGACAAAATCCCAGACAACAAAAATTATGTCAACATTTTTTAGAAAGTTGATTGGAATATTGGTAAAGAAACTCAAACACTTTTTAAAAAATCATTTTTACCATCAAAACAAAATTATTGCAAGTTTAAGATAAAGGCCAGTAATAATATTGCAATAGATTCGAATATGTTGAAAAGATTATCACAGACAGCAGTTAAGCTGCGCGAAATAGCCTTCAATTCTCTGATAAGACACAGGGCCTCTGGTGTGGCCATGTCCAATTTCGAAGCAGGTCATCCTTTGCCCTATGAGCAGTTGAGTGAGAAACTTGGTTGCGTAGCCGGTCGCTTGAACCGACCACTCACTTTATCCGAAAAGGTGCTTTACTCGCATCTCAAAGATCCCGCAGGGCAGGAAATCAAGCGCGGAGAATCATACCTATTGCTTAATCCAGATCGAGTGGCCATGCAGGACGCTACCGCTCAGATGGCACTCCTACAGCTTATCTCCTCGGGCTTGAACAAGGTGGCCGTTCCGTCGACGGTGCACTGCGACCATTTAATCGAGGCACAGGTGTGTGGCGAGCAGGATCTGGAACGTGCCAAGAAGCTGAACAAGGAGGTATTCGACTTCCTGGCCTTCAGCAGCGCCAAGTATGGCCTGGGCTTTTGGAAGCCGGGCAGCGGCATCATACACCAGATCATTCTAGAGAACTACGCATTTCCCGGCCTTCTAATGATCGGCACCGACTCGCATACCCCCAATGGAGGCGGTCTAGGCGGCCTTTGTATTGGTGTGGGCGGGGCCGATGCTGTCGATGTGATGGCCAACATGCCCTGGGAGTTGAAGTGCCCCAAAGTGATTGGAGTCCACCTAACTGGTAAGATCAGCGGCTGGACGTCTGCCAAGGATGTCATCTTAAAGGTTGCCGAGATTCTCACAGTCAAAGGTGGTACGGGTGCCATCATTGAGTACCATGGCCCAGGAGTAGAGTCAATCTCTTGCACGGGCCAGGCCACTATTTGCAACATGGGCGCCGAGATCGGGGCGACCACCTCGCTCTTCCCCCTCAACGAGCGCATGATCAGCTATCTGAGGGTCACTGGACGAGCAGAGATTGCGGCGGAGGCACAAAAGTACCAGAAGAAGTTACTTACACCCGACAAAGATTGCAAGTACGACACGGTCATCGAGATCGACCTAGACAAGCTGCAGCCCCTCGTAAATGGCCCCTATACACCCGATCTGGCACACCCCATCGACAAGCTAGCCGAGAACTCCAAGAAGAACGGCTACCCCATGGAAATTAAAGTAGGACTTATTGGCTCCTGTACGAATTCCTCGTACGAGGATATGGGTCGTTGTGTCAGCATTGTCAAGGACGCTCTCAGCCACGGGCTCAAGGCAAAGATACCATTTAATGTGACTCCCGGTTCGGAGCAGATACGCGCCACCATAGAGCGCGACGGAATGATTGATACTTTCAATAAGTTTGGCGCAACAGTGCTGGCCAATGCCTGCGGGCCGTGCATCGGCCAGTGGGACCGCAAGGACGTTAAGATGGGCGAGAAAAACACCATTGTTACTTCCTACAATCGCAACTTCACTGGCCGCAACGATGCAAACCCAGCAACGCACTGCTTCGTAACCAGTCCAGAAATAGTAACAGCGCTTTCCATTGTGGGTTGCCTAGACTTTAATCCTCTGAAAGATGAGCTGACAGACGACAAGGGCAAAAAGTTTAAGCTGAAAGCACCAACAGGTGAAGAGTTGCCTGCCAAGGGATTTGATCCCGGCGAGAACACCTACTCGGCTCCACCGGAAGATGGTGCCAATTTAAAAGTGTACGTAGATCCCAAGTCGAAACGCCTGCAAATCCTGGAGCCATTCGAGAAGTGGGACGGCAAAGACCTCACCGATCTCACTGTTCTTATCAAGGTGAAGGGCAAATGCACCACCGACCACATCTCAGCCGCCGGGCCCTGGCTCAAGTACCGCGGCCACTTGGACAACATCTCCAACAACATGTTTATCGGGGCCACCAATGCCGAGAACAACGAGATGAATAAGATCAAAAATCAGCGCAACAACGAGTGGGCAGCTGTCCCCGATGTGGCCCGCGACTACAAGGCCAACAAGGTCAAGTGGGTCGCTGTCGGCGAGGACAACTACGGCGAGGGTTCCTCCCGCGAACATGCCGCCCTTGAACCTCGTCACTTGGGTGGGGTTGCCATCATTGTAAAATCGTTTGCAAGAATCCACGAGACCAATCTCAAGAAGCAGGGCCTCCTTGCTCTGACCTTTGCCAATCCCAGCGATTATGACAAAATCCAACCCACCAGCAAAATATCCCTGCTCAATCTGAAAGACATGGCACCCGGCAATCCCATCGATTGTGAAATAAAAAATGGGGCCAACTCTGACAAAATCAAACTCAATCACTCCTTCAATGCAGAACAGATTGAGTGGTTCAAAGCCGGAAGCGCTCTCAACCGAATGAAGGAAAAACTAAAGTAAAATTATATGCAATGTCCTGCACATTTAAATAAAGTCGATTCCTTTACAGTTCTCCGACAGTTACCCAAGTTATTATTATATTCGAAAGTCAAAATTAGCTTTGAATGGTCGCTTTTTGTTAAACTATATTGCTCTTGAAAAAACGAAAGCATGAGCGAAATATTTATTTCGAGAAAGTATGTTATAATCCAACTTTTCCAAAGCAGTTTTAATAGGAGGAATAAGAGTATGTTGGTTTTGTGCAATGTCCGGCGTGATGTCTGTCCGTCGGTCTTTTTGCGTATTTTAAAGGTAGAGCCTTGAAGCTTGGAAGCTTGCCCGCGTCAGACAAAATTGGGGTTCTACGTCCAGTAGAATTCCAGTCGCAATTCTAAAGCCGAACTTATAGGATAGATTACTGGAAACCTACACCTACTTTTAACTGTGGCTCCTGTTATCTGATGGTGCTCCCTTTTGGTATCAGAATATTTCGCAGTTACGCACGACTGCAACGTCCTCACTTGTTAGTGAGCTTGCTAGTATTGATCTGATTAGATTCGCGTTCTTAAATTATAATCAGCATTGCATTATTTTCTGTTTTAAACATTGGACTCAAAACTATATTTTTTAATTATTTTTTTTTATAAATTTTACCGTAAGGTATCTATAAAAATTTCTGAATTTGAGATGGTGTGAAATTAAACTAAATATATATACATAATTATCAAACACTACTAAATATGTTTAAAGTGTTAAGCGCAAATATATTAAAATATATAAACATTCATAAATTTGTTCTAACAATTTGGTCCTCCTTGTTCATTGCTAGGATTGAATTGAGTTTCAGATTTCCCGATGAACTATTTAAGTTTTTCCTTCATTCGGTTGAGAGCGCTTCCGGCTTTGAACCACTCAATCTGTTCTGCATTGAAGGAGTGATTGAGTTTGATTTTGTCAGAGTTGGCCCCATTTTTTATTGCACAATCGATGGGATTGCCGGGTGCCATGTCTTTCAGATTGAGCAGGGATATTTTGCTGGTGGGTTGGATTTTGTCATAATCGCTGGGATTGGCAAAGGTCAGAGCAAGGAGGCCCTGCTTCTTGAGATTGGTCTCGTGGATTCTTGCAAACGATTTTACAATGATGGCAACCCCACCCAAGTGACGAGGTTCAAGGGCGGCATGTTCGCGGGAGGAACCCTCGCCGTAGTTGTCCTCGCCGACAGCGACCCACTTGACCTTGTTGGCCTTGTAGTCGCGGGCCACATCGGGGACAGCTGCCCACTCGTTGTTGCGCTGATTTTTGATCTTATTCATCTCGTTGTTCTCGGCATTGGTGGCCCCGATAAACATGTTGTTGGAGATGTTGTCCAAGTGGCCGCGGTACTTGAGCCAGGGCCCGGCGGCTGAGATGTGGTCGGTGGTGCATTTGCCCTTCACCTTGATAAGAACAGTGAGATCGGTGAGGTCTTTGCCGTCCCACTTCTCGAATGGCTCCAGGATTTGCAGGCGTTTCGACTTGGGATCTACGTACACTTTTAAATTGGCACCATCTTCCGGTGGAGCCGAGTAGGTGTTCTCGCCGGGATCAAATCCCTTGGCAGGCAACTCTTCACCTGTTGGTGCTTTCAGCTTAAACTTTTTGCCCTTGTCGTCTGTCAGCTCATCTTTCAGAGGATTAAAGTCTAGGCAACCCACAATGGAAAGCGCTGTTACTATTTCTGGACTGGTTACGAAGCAGTGCGTTGCTGGGTTTGCATCGTTGCGGCCAGTGAAGTTGCGATTGTAGGAAGTAACAATGGTGTTTTTCTCGCCCATCTTAACGTCCTTGCGGTCCCACTGGCCGATGCACGGCCCGCAGGCATTGGCCAGCACTGTTGCGCCAAACTTATTGAAAGTATCAATCATTCCGTCGCGCTCTATGGTGGCGCGTATCTGCTCCGAACCGGGAGTCACATTAAATGGTATCTTTGCCTTGAGCCCGTGGCTGAGAGCGTCCTTGACAATGCTGACACAACGACCCATATCCTCGTACGAGGAATTCGTACAGGAGCCAATAAGTCCTACTTTAATTTCCATGGGGTAGCCGTTCTTCTTGGAGTTCTCGGCTAGCTTGTCGATGGGGTGTGCCAGATCGGGTGTATAGGGGCCATTTACGAGGGGCTGCAGCTTGTCTAGGTCGATCTCGATGACCGTGTCGTACTTGCAATCTTTGTCGGGTGTAAGTAACTTCTTCTGGTACTTTTGTGCCTCCGCCGCAATCTCTGCTCGTCCAGTGACCCTCAGATAGCTGATCATGCGCTCGTTGAGGGGGAAGAGCGAGGTGGTCGCCCCGATCTCGGCGCCCATGTTGCAAATAGTGGCCTGGCCCGTGCAAGAGATTGACTCTACTCCTGGGCCATGGTACTCAATGATGGCACCCGTACCACCTTTGACTGTGAGAATCTCGGCAACCTTTAAGATGACATCCTTGGCAGACGTCCAGCCGCTGATCTTACCAGTTAGGTGGACTCCAATCACTTTGGGGCACTTCAACTCCCAGGGCATGTTGGCCATCACATCGACAGCATCGGCCCCGCCCACACCAATACAAAGGCCGCCTAGACCGCCTCCATTGGGGGTATGCGAGTCGGTGCCGATCATTAGAAGGCCGGGAAATGCGTAGTTCTCTAGAATGATCTGGTGTATGATGCCGCTGCCCGGCTTCCAAAAGCCCAGGCCATACTTGGCGCTGCTGAAGGCCAGGAAGTCGAATACCTCCTTGTTCAGCTTCTTGGCACGTTCCAGATCCTGCTCGCCACACACCTGTGCCTCGATTAAATGGTCGCAGTGCACCGTCGACGGAACGGCCACCTTGTTCAAGCCCGAGGAGATAAGCTGTAGGAGTGCCATCTGAGCGGTAGCGTCCTGCATGGCCACTCGATCTGGATTAAGCAATAGGTATGATTCTCCGCGCTTGATTTCCTGCCCTGCGGGATCTTTGAGATGCGAGTAAAGCACCTTTTCGGATAAAGTGAGTGGTCGGTTCAAGCGACCGGCTACGCAACCAAGTTTCTCACTCAACTGCTCATAGGGCAAAGGATGACCTGCTTCGAAATTGGACATGGCCACACCAGAGGCCCTGTGTCTTATCAGAGAGTTGAAGGCTATTTTGCGCAGCTTAACTGCTGTCTGTGATAATCTTTTCAACATATTCGGTTTTTACTAAAACTTGCAGAAATTTTGTAAATTAATGCCCGTTGAATGCAATGAATTTAAAACTTATGTGTTCAAGTTACTAAAATCAGATGTATCTGAAATGTTATAATCTGACAACATCTGCTATGGAACTTGTTTTCAAATTGTAATTTTCGTATTGTGTGAAGATGAATTTTATAACAAGGCTATTGATTTTATATCGTCAACCCATTGAACATTTTCATTAGTTAGAAGCAGTGGCTTCTTATTGATGTATAAAATAAATTGACAAATTTCGTCAAAATCGAAAAAAAAAACATTAAAGCATTGAGGCAAGCAGGAATACGTAAGTATGCGCTTGGATGTGTAAAAAAGGGATGTCAGGATAATCGACGAGAGCGTAAATATACTTGTGTGCACCCGATTGCTGCAAGTCAGTTCAGGTCGGCCCTTAGAAATGAAATATGCGCTGTCCTAGTTATTTTCGTACTCTTCAGTGCATATGCCCACCACAAGGCATGAGTGCAGTTACAGACCTACTCACATTTGGGTGTACAAAACTTTATAAAGCAAATTTGCCTATAAAACTATATTGCATTAAACTGGGTATATCATAGTATATCATAGTTACTCCAATTGGTTTTCACGCATATTCTAAAAAGTTTGCGCTCAAATGTAATCAATTTGCTAGCGCCCACGTGCGAAACTCGAAAAATCCACAATTCAGTATCGACTGTGAAAATTCCACTGTCTAACATATTTCAAACAGTTTTACATTAAGCGAAATGATTTGGCACTAATTAAATTCCACATAATATGCAAGCTGGCTGGAATACAGAAAGATTCTAATTATGAAATTTCTCCAGGTTGAGCTGGCCAAGGAGCCAACTAACAAAGTTGCATATAGCATGACCCGTTCTTGAAAACACCGTTTCCCTTTTCGTATACAAATAGACAGTAAGCCAAAGCCATTACTCTGAGAGAGATTAAGTGAGGCGGTACGAAAAAGAAATGGAGATACTGGAACATATTTGCAACACTTTGTATGAGTTGGCATAGAAAACTATTTGCTACTTTTAATTAGTGCCAAAAAGTCAGTCGGAGAGCTAACAAAAGCCATCGCCAGTAGCGGCCAATGCCAATACACAAGTTCAACGAGCAAATGCAAAATGTCTATATCTATATGTGTATATCTGTATTACCCCAGTTCTTCCTGCTGATACTTTTTGTGGCCAAATTTGTACAAAGTCCAACGCCCAATTTTCTACTGTAAACTGTCAGCCATGCGCTTTGGAAACATGCTCTGACTGTCCTAAATCATTGCAATTTGTGTTGCCAAAAACCGAAAATGCTCAATTATTATCTTATAGTGAGGGGATGTGGGCTACGTGGAGACAACAGTAACCTTGCGGCAACCAGTAGAGATGAGCATATTTCACACCATCGATATTTACAACATTAAGCAATTCAATATGGATATAAAAACTATAAGAAATATATTTGAATTTTCTGCACTTTAAATTATTTTCAACAAGTGTGTAAAAAATAGTTAAATATTTCAAAATAGTCAAATTGCATTGTACAATTAATCTCCCTATCGAAAAATTAATTATAATGCACTAAAAACAATGACAACAATAAATATTGTAATGATAATATCTTAACTGCCCATGTAAAATATGTAAACTGTAAAATCGAACAAAATTAACATATTAAATGATATATTGAATATATTGTTTGGTATCCGCTCAGAAAAAACTGTGTCACGCTTGCATCTCTCGTTAACGGTTTGTTGTGGTGCTTGTTGGAATATATTGTCATTGAAAATATAGATCTTTATTTTCCGAAATTATTGTCACACATACTCATAAGCACATAGACCTACTGGCTTCCTTTGCAATATTCTAAGTAGCAAATATCACAGATCTATTTAAATTTAACTTACCAATATTTACGAATATATTTCTCTACTATAGATAGTCAAAACCTTTATCGGTCTTGTCCCTCAAATGTAAATTTGTCATTTGCATAACTTGCACTTAAGTGAACTTTCTTAATGTGTGTACTTAATGTGAGTGTGGATGTCTGTGAGTAGCAATCTAAAAAAAAAGTATTATCTCTTGTCGTCTGATATGTAGTCTGTACGTACAAGCCACAAGATAAATCTTTCCATTAATGAATATATTTAAATACTTTTAATATATTTGAAAAGAGCTTAATTTAAATGCTAACTTCTCTTTGTGTAAAATATTACTTAATTGGGGTTGGGTTGTATAGACTGTGAAAGTCCGTTGCGAGAATGCAGTTGTGTAGGTGCCATGGCACCGTGCATCAACAACAAAATCGATAAGCTGACGAGCAAAGCAAATTACACATTTGACTTCAGCGATAAGCGTAAATCACACAAATGACAAGTGCCAATAACATCAGACGAAAATAAAATGAAATCCAAACCCAAGAATAAAAAAAAGGGCATGTAAGAGGAAAAAAAATCCGAACGCTCGTAAATTGCATTTTGGCCGCCGGAGAGGTAAACAGCGGCAAATGCCACAAAATGACAGGGGAAACAGGAGAAGCAGAGAACAAGAAGGAAAATAAACCAAAACTCAACAATAATCGAAAAATTATTTTCATTGATTTTTTTTTACGATGAGGTGCGGGGTAAATTAAAGAAACAAATAAAATGGGTAAATACAAACGGAATCCCCATTACAGACATACACACACACACAGAGAGAGAGAGAGAGAGAGAGAGAGTAGGAGGTAGGAGAGTTAATGGCGAAATGAAAGAACGCTGGGAACAACTCGAATTAAGCTAAGCTCTTTTATTTATTATTAAAAAAGTTTCAAGATTGCCAGTGTGCAAAATTGTGTGCACCAAAAAAGCTATATGTGGGTAGGAGGAATCAGCAAAATCTGCGCATAATGCAAAGAAAATCCCAAATTTATCGAATCATGTGGGGGGAATGCCACACTAGCACCATACCCTTAAACCCGAAGGGGTTAAAATGCGCATTATGAACACATAGTGCGTGTGTGTGTGTGTGTGTGTGTGTTTGTATATGCGTGTGTAATTTCTATGTGCTTCTGCATTCATAGTAGAACTGTTGATTATTGCGCCAACACGTACTCAGTGTAAGTGAAGCAGCAACTTCAGTGCCCGTCGCACAGCGCGTATGCGCAATATTATTAGATATTGAAAGCAGCCATCGATGGCAATGTCGACTACATCGTGTGCCAAAAGCAATTGAGAGCAGCAACAGGAGCAGAAATATCAACATATGAATTTTCGGAGTCACTGCTTCAACACACACCATCAAGATATGGATATACATTTATTTATCTTTACAATGCTCGACTAACTGATATCCCTTTGACCTAATCTTGCCCGTAGAAGTATTGCGACCACTCACTGTATTTTTATGGAAATGATTTACTATTTGAAGAACATAGGAATTGCTAATTTAATACACAACAACCAACCAACAGGGGGATAGACATGTGATTAGTTCGGCTAAATGATATATTTATTTTCATAGAATAGGTTGGTAATACAATCTACTTATTAATAGCTGCATTAGTCAGAGATTATTTATTTTTTCCACAACTGTCCCTCACACTTTATGAGTGCAGGGTATAAAGAGCATATTATGGGTGGGCGTGGCGTGCCAGGAGTGCTGGATCCTGACTCTAAGTAGGCGCATCTCCAGACTTGATGCAGGAATCGGAATCTGTGGCGGCTGCTGTCTATGTGGTCCTGTATTATATCGATGGCAATGTGCTAAATTGTAGCACATTATTTATTACTGTAATGACTTTAAATTGCAATTGCAAGCAACGTTGGTCGAATTTTGGTTGGGTGCTCATTTAACTATTTAGATTTAAGCGCAATGGCGAAAGTGAAATGTGGAGTTTTCAGGACAAGCACATAAGCAGTGGAATACATTTATTTTATTTCTTATAAAAGTCTGTTTTAAAAACTATAAGTATTTAAGAATAATTTTATATGTTGGTAGTACCTATTTTGCATGCCTTTTTTATTTTATCGTGTGGCATTCCTCTATTTATTATAGCAGTACTCCTTTCAGTAGCGCTCTTCTATCAAATATCTTGTCATTGGCTTCTGCATCTTTCGCTTCCACTCCCCTTTTGTCTGGACAATTTTAAAATCAAATCTCACAAGCTCACAACTGGCAACAAATCCTATTTCACAAAAAAAAGTCCAAGAAAATTCAACGAAATTGCTAACGTCAAGCGAAAATCTAATAAAAGAATAGCTCAAAATCGGTGTGTAAAAATGAAATAAACGTTGCAACTGCAATGGCAACTGTGTTTTTCTTCTGAAAAGTTTGTGGTTCCTTTTTTCTCATTTTGCCTGGTGCCAAGTTTTGTGCGTTTTTAAATGGCAGAGCTGTTGGCGCAAAAACCATTGGCAACACATGTCCAGTAAACAGTGGACGACTTTGCTGGCAGGATAAGCATTGAGTAGCAGTAGAATGGAGAAAGGAGCTGAAAGGACAGAAAGTAGAAACACAAATGTTTGTACGCGTTGGATTCGCTCTTTTGGCCATTACATTAAGTTTGCTATCTCGCTGTCTGTTTCTGTGTATGAGTCTGTGTTGTTTCCACCATTCCATTCAGGGGGGTTTTTTTTTTGTTGTCTTTCACCCACCACATTTATACATATCAGCATTAAGTGGTTGCTGCTGCTCGCATCCGTATCTGTATCTCTAACTTTTCTTGTGTTTGTGCTTGTAATCCGGCAGCTTGTAGAGCAACGGCTGCCTCTAATGGCCAGCGATTCGTAATATTTTTAATATTTGCTCAATAAATTGTCTGACAATTTTGGTCATTGCCACGTAAACTCATTACATTTATTATTTTGTTCGACCATTAGCCTTTCCCGGATTACCCGATTCGATCCAAGCGGAATAACTAATTTCTCATAGCATAACTATTTGTAAGACTCTTAAGTTCCTTTGAAACGAAGTATACGATTCAAAAAACAAAGTCTAAATCATCCTTAAGGATAATATATTATATATTTACTTTTAAATTTAACATTTTATAATTTTTAAATTTAAAGAGCATTAGACCATAAGAAATATAAGTTTTTGCAATGTATAATTCGAATTTCTTCAAAGCAGTTTTGGAAACTATTCAAATAGATCAGATTTACATTAAAAATCAAATGATTTACTTATAATAGTTTAGCACATTTAATTCAATTGAAATATTGTGAATTTCGAGTTACTTAAAAAACAAAAATTAACTATCGTGAAATTATACAAAAAATTCAAATTTGAGCAGCGATTTTTATGAAACGTAATAAATTCGATAAATCAAAGAAAAAGAAAGCATGATGATTATTATAAATTCAAGCTTGCCTTGCCAAGCCTAACGCTTAAAGTTTATTCTTAATTTCTACATATTTCATTTATAAACCCATAACAAATATTATCAACTCATATGTTAAGCAACAAATATTTTGTGCAGATCTAAATTTTCAACTTATATTATATCAATGTACTAAAAATAATTCTCTGTGACACGGTTGTGCTTAAACCCAATATGCTCAGCAATGAGTGTGGGATTTGTGTATTAAACTCACTGGGTATAACAATAGCAGGGATCCGCACATTTTTCTTCATATGGCATGTGGTAATCCTTTTTGTAGTTGGCCGCAAATCCGCTTGCTGTGTGGCAAGTCATAAAGTTTAATTTAGTTTTAAGCTTTTGAACTGGAAAATTGCATGAGCAACCGACTCTGAGATCTGCAGCGAGTGGAACTTACTTTTTAGCAGCACACACACAGACACACACACATACAAGCACACATACAAACACAAACACTGGCATGCACTTGAAGGCAGACATGACAATAGCAGCAACAATAATAGTAACAACAACAATTACAGCAGTGATGACCACAAATGTCAGTCAGGGCTGTCTTAGAATGACGTTTCATGCGCCATTTGAAGAGGAGGTGTTGGACGCCGTTCCGTGCAATGGAAATTGACAGCACCTTTCTGCAAACGCATAGCAATAGCAACAACAGCGGAGTAAGAAGAAGACAGAGAAGATAGATGGCATCATAGTTGCTGGCTGCTCTAAAATTAACACACGTTTAATATGCAAGTCGTGTATAAATTTTCGTGCTGCCATTTTTTGCTCAGTGCATGCAGTTTGCTTGTTGGAGAGCTTTATGCTTTTTAATTTACCGTCAGACGTCAGGTCAACAACAGCAGGACACCAAGGACCACGACATTGTGGGTGACATGTCAGCGCCACATAAACTCCAGCGTAGTCGTGCACAGTCAACGCTAGATTCAGAGCCAGAGGCAATCATGGTCATTGCCTTTATATCCCTCTCTCCTTTCCCATTTTTCACCACTCCTCACTCCATCTGCTGGTCGTTGTCTGTGTCTTTGGCATTGTTGTTGCCTGGCGCATACGTGCAATGGCCGATGGCGGCTCGTTATCGTCATTATCATGGCCAGCATTAATGTTGATGCGATTTAATTGGCAATTGAGTTGATGCAAGTCGCCGACTCAGGTCCAGGCCGAATTCAGTTCGCTCTTCTCCACATCCTGATCCTGACCGGCCAATCGTCTGACAAGTGCACCAAGCGTAAATTTTATAATTTAATTATAAATGGCCGTTATGGACAACAGGCAATCACTGAATTCATTTATTAAAACCACAAGCACAGATGTTGCACAACTCAGAGTGCGGCAGACTTTACTGCTCTAACTAAAAGAGCAAACAAGCCACTAAAAATGCTTTCTAATTAAATGCTGCGCTTTCGCATCAAAAAGATTATAGCAACTGCTTAAGCTTTAAAAAAGTCTTTTCAGAATAAATATATATACACGAAGAGGCTAGACCAGCTAGAAATGCTTACCAGCATTAAGCATTAAGCAATCCCTTATGCTGATGTGAAATTCTCTGAACTGTTTAATTGTAATTTTCCTGTAGCTTGCATTTGATCATAGAAAAATTAATTTTCTTAGACTTGCTACTGATAATGACTATTTCTTAAATGAGCAGTA
Organism: Drosophila setosimentum; assembly: GCA_035043505.1. Lineage (NCBI taxonomy): Eukaryota > Metazoa > Arthropoda > Insecta > Diptera > Drosophilidae > Drosophila > Drosophila setosimentum. The sequence goes on from JAWNMY010000001.1 coordinate 7,770,393, forward strand.
CGCTTTGGGCATCTAACCGTTTTCATAGTTGTTAACATTTTTAATAGTCACTTATAAAATTCAAAGAGACTGTCTTCAAGAATTTATCACATTTAAAACTCTAAAAGTAAATTACAAATTCCAAACACTATTTTTGCGAAAACCATCTCCTCTTATGTTGAAAACTTCCGAATTTATGTGTTTTGCACTATTATGCATATAGGCAACAACTATTAGCCAAGATTTCCATATTGCTGAGGACAATTTTAGGACAAATCCCCGCACTGCCAGCACATTTGTAGCAAGACGGCTGACGCCTGCTGGCCAAGTCCTGCCAAGTTCCTTTTGGCATCCATAAACGACAACTGTTGCCAAGGCAAGAAGTGCTATAGAGCAAATCGGCATTGGCATCATCGTCAGTTTCAGCCTCTGCCCAAATCTTTCCCAGTTCGTGGCAGCATCTAATTAGATTGTTCTGGCAGCCGTACAAATTTCTCGACGCCACTTTTGGCGTCAGCAGCCGACTGGCAGTTCAAAATTGTTAAATAATTTAAAAATAAATTAGCAGCAATGTTTTTTTTTCTGTTTGTGTGCGGAAAAATTAAACATAAGACTGCCATCCAAATTGTAATCAATTTCATGCATAACAGTTAAATAAAATTTAATTGGCCAGAACAACGAAGTCAATGAGAGTTAAAATGCCAAAAAATATGATGGGAAAAAATCCAAATAAAGTCAAATCTCAATGCAGAAATGAGCAAACAAAATCACTATCATTGCGCCAAGAAACAGAAGGCGGCGAGTGTGAGAGTGACAGACATAAAAAGTAAGGCAAGTGGCATGAATGCATTAGAGTTGGCCTTCGATGGACAAGATGCGTTGCTCATAATGAAGACAACACACTTGTATAACAGGAGCAGTAACAACAATGTACTGTCTGCCCAAACACTAATACAAATGAAGTCTGTCAACATTTATTATTCATTTTAATATTTTAAAGTGCGATGCAAAGAAAATTAGAGAAACAAAAACTTGGCCGCTTTGCAAGTTCTTGATCGTATCATGGGACTGGGATTATTCTTTAAGTTCTGTCGGTTGCACACAGGCACAATACAGAAAATTTTGCCATGACAGTCATAGACTAATTTTGTTCTTTGCTGGGCGTCACTGGAGCTTAGCTATAAAATACTTAATACGTCAACTGGCCATTAACCCCACAAGGCTCAGAAGGCTCTGCTGTGTCCGACAGCTTGACAACCAAATGGCAAACATAACTTATTTATATTTTTATTTCTTCTACAAAGTTTATGTTAAGGTCTTGAATATTATAAGAAAATGTTAATCATATTATTACTGCGGAGCAGACTCAACAATTATTTAAAGTTAGGTTCTATCTGCATATTGGCATTATATGCATACATATGTATGTAATTAAAGATGTATTTTTCTCATACAGTTTCATATTTTTGAGGAGTGAACTTTTAATAACCTTTCAACGTTAATCTTTAGCAACACGTCACTATTTATCAAAAGAAAATATGAAAGGAAAATAATGGCAGCATATTTAAACCCGTCAAACTTAATTTCTAATAAATTTCAATTTATAAATAAAAAAAAAAAAGTAATGTTAAATATAAAATTTTTTACTGACTTAAATCAAGTTAAACCATCAAAATCCTCAGTTGATTCCTCAACTGTGGTAACAGACACATCAGCCTTGTCTCTAACCAATGCACAAACCTATCTTTCATCTTGTAATTTGCGCGTGTTAAAAGCAACAGAAAAAAGCAGACAAGTGAAGTAACCAAAAAATACAAATAAACCAACTTAATTTAAACGACAAGCAAAAAATAAATGGTTGAAAAATTTACCAACGGGGAGCAGCAAGCAGCAAAAAAGAAAATACAATGAAAACCACAAAGCGACGTTTTTGTATGTGAGTGTCGCATGCAGTCACGCTGTATATGTGTGTGTGTGTGTGTGTAAGAGTGTGTGCGCATATTTCGCATGCCAATCAACTCAACAATCGCAATCAATTTGCACAGTGCTGCTTCTGCAGTCAATGGCCACCCCATTTTACAGGCGGCAACGCTCCCCCGGTTCGAGAGGATATTGTTATTGTGCAGCAGCGTCTGTGTGATATATATCAGTGAAAGCCAAAATAAAAAGTGCTGTCGCCGCAATGCCTTTTTTAATTACGTTACTGCGCCATTAAGGACCGCAGTGTCTGGCAATGAATCATCACAATGAATATGGAATGAGCTTAAGATTTGCGGCAAATGCTTCAAAAACGTTGACGACACGTCTTCCAATGGGGAAATCAACTCATGCATAGTCACTATGGCATACGCAGTACTTTAAAGTTGGCACAAATTTATGGGCATTATATTGAAATCATAAGCTAATACGCATTCGACGCGTTGACGCCAGCTTATATCACAAATTGCCAAGTATTGTTATGCTAAATTTATTTGTGCTCACATATGAGCTCGGGGCAAGTGAGTGTGTCATAAAACTTTTCTTGCTGCTGGTAACTTTATCAGGCGCACGATTGAAACGCAGCTTCCGTTTCCGCTTCAAAATGGCTGCCAATGCGGGCTGAGGACTTTGCCTGCAAACAAATCAGCTTGAACTTCCGTTTCATTTGGCATTTTTTGTCATTCCATATTCTTTTGCAAGTTCCCAGTCTTCACTCAGCACTCCTCCACGCCGTTGGATATACTTCACAATTTTTACTGTGCATTTCGGCGAGTTTTGCGTAAATTTACTTTTCACTTTCAGCGCCCGCCATCAGAAAAGTTTCCTGCCTAGCTAACTTTTGGCTCACATAACGTATATTTTCATAATTTTTTTTTTTTTCTCTCTCCCAACTGCTTTTCAATGTCAATGCACACACACACTGATACTCACTCACACACACATATATTGGAATAGGGGAAAAGGAAACTTTGTCTTTTTGGCATTTCATTTCGTTCATTTCGGCCCTTTGCACCTCGAGCGTATGTGTAGATTTCAATGGTACCATGATTCTGTTTAATTTTATGCTCGGCTGCCTTTTTAAATTCTTTGCCTCGTCTGCATTAAAATATTGTTTGATTTTCCCAGCTATTTTCTTTATTTTTATTTTTCCTGACATTCTATTTGGAAATCAATCAGCGGGCACGTGTTTTGTTAGGAGCTGATAGCTTTCTCCGTAACAATGCTTTTTACAATGTTTCGTAAGCAGTGAAGATGCAAATAGGGAACCGGTAGGGAAGGTCGCATTTAAATTAGCATATATTTTTAGACTGTCAGGCGACTCTCGACTGAAAAGAATCTAAAATAAATTGCTAACAGTAAACAATGTTCATTTAAAATCACATAATTGTTATGAAAAGAAGTATGTAAGAACGAAAAATTAATTTGAAAACATGTAAATAAAACAACATTTTCTAACATATTTTAGATTACTTCATATAACTTTAACGGATCAATGAAGCTATTTTTATAATTGTCTAAGAGATGTATTAATTGTACAAAAAGAGTTTTCAAATTTTCTAAGTTCTCTTAAGTAGGCCGCTAAAGAGCTCATTTCAAGTGGAGCCTCCCGTTGCCGCTCTATCCACACTGATGAGCAAACACATATTTTTAATGTGTGTCTGTAACCTCTTATATGTTTTCACAAATATAACTTGAATAAATGTTAACCCAGATTAGATAGTTTGTTAGTATTTCGTCGGAACTGAAAGTGTGAAGTAGATTTTAATGAAAGATTGCTCAAAATGAACCTGCTGCATTTGTGTTTATTACTGCTGGCCAGTTTGTGTCATGTCTGGGGATACTCCTATCTTATGATATCCCACTCAGCGGCCAAGTCGCACTTTTATGTTGGACAGGCTCTGGCCAAGGGTTTGGTTGCTGCAGGTCATGAAGTCACCGTGATCTCACCTTTTCCACAAAAGAATCCCCTCAACAAATATGTAGATGTACCAACGCCAAACACAATTGCACTCATGGATGGTAAGTCTTGATGAACTTAGTGAAAATTGTAATCAGATAGCCGCCGGCTGATAGTATTGGCAACATATATAAATGCAAAAGTAATGATAATATTTGATAAGATAACTCAAATCAAAATGCATACTAACTGACTTTTTAGTTTAATAATTTGTTTCTGATGTACGTACACAATTTATAATGCAAAGAAATTACCAAATTCCTTATCTTTTCAGAACACAAAAACAGAATACTAGACATTGTTAAAATACCCATGGTATTTCGACTGCTTAGAATGCATGGCATGGGCCTGAGCTTGACCCAATCTTTGCTGGAGGAGCATTCGGTGCAGTCGCTCCTATCCCAGAATCGAACATTCGATGCGGTTATTTGTGAGGTATTCATGAACGAGGCGCATTTTGGTTTCGCGGAACACTTCAAGGCGCCGCTGATAACCTTTAGCACCTTTGGCGCCTCCCCCTGGACAGCTGATCTGGTTGGCTCACCATCGCCACCCTCGTATGTGCCCCACTTTCTACTACAGTTTGGTGATCAAATGAACTTCTTTGAGCGCGCACACAACCTGCTCTTCACACTGTACCAGGGCGCTTATGAGCAGTACACCTATTTTCCCAAGCAGGAACAGCTCTATAAGAAGTATTTCCCCAACAACAAACAGAACTTTTCCGATATGCGTAAGAATACTTCTCTGGTACTTCTCAATAATCACGTCTCACTGGGTTTCCCACGTCCCTATGCACCCAATATGATCGAAGTGGGTGGCATGCATATCAATCGCAAGCACCAGCAGCTGCCACAGGACATTGAGGAATTCATTAAGGGTGCCCAGCATGGCGTCATCTACTTTTCATTGGGTTCTAATTTAAAGAGCTCTGCCTTGCCACTGGAAACGCGTGGGGTATTAGTGGAAACCCTCCGTAGGCTTAAGCAGAGAGTGCTTTGGAAGTTCGAGGAACCCAACTTACCTGGCAAGCCGGATAATGTCTTCATCTCAGACTGGTTCCCACAGGATGATATATTGGCTCATGAGAATGTTATCCTGTTTATTACACACGGTGGCCTACTTAGCACTACCGAAGCGATTTACTATGGCAAGCCTGTTCTGGGCATTCCATTCTTTGGGGATCAGTTTATGAACATGGCACGCGCTCAACAATCAGGCTATGGACATACTTTAAGATTCACCGAACTGACAGCTGAGACGTTCAAGAATTCCATTGATAAAGTACTCAGTGATCCAAGCTACACTCAAAAAGTGCACGACATGTCCGTCAGATTCCGTGATCAGCATGGAACACCGCTGGAACGCGCAGTGTATTGGGTGGAGCATGTGACTAGGCAGAAAGGCGCCCGATATCTAAGAAGTGCCTCACAGGATCTGAACTTTATACAGTACTATAATTTGGATGTTCTTATTATGATTATTGGAGGCTTGGGATTTGTTATCTCTACTTGTGTCTACCTGTTGATGGGTCTTACAAAAGTAATTGCAAAGAAAATTGGGAGAAAATCAAAGAAAGTAAAACGTAATTAATAAAAAGTTTTGACAATTAATTTTGAATACTATGCAAGTTTTGTAAATAATTTTATAAAAGCTAAGATATGCTCACTAACTAAATTCTTTCTATATTAAATTCTTCAAAAAATGTAGAGATTTGTAAAAATATATTTAATAAAAAATATTTTTATTTACAAAAGAACGCTTAAAGATTTGCAGTAAACAATTTTCCACTCTTCCAAAAGCTCTTATACAACAAGAGACTTCCCTAAGGGATATAAGAGAAAATACTGTTCACCAACAAAGCTCTCTTTGACTTTTTGGTAAAATGGATAGATCGATTTGTATACCCTGAACCCATTAAAAATGGGTAAAAAGGGTATAATGGTTTTGTGCAAATGTATGTAACAGGCAGAAGGAAGCATCTCCGACCCCACAAAGTATATATATTCTTAATCAGGATCAATAGTCGAGTCGATATAGCCATGTGCGTCTGTCCGTCCGTCCTTCCATCCGTCTGTATGAACACGCAGATCTCAGGAACTGTAAGAGCTACAGATATATTCAAATTTGTAATATAGGTTTTCGTATACCAGGCACAGATCAAGTTTGCGTTATTTTTTCGATAACTGGCTTCGTTTATCGAATATCGATAAATTAAATTTCCGATAGCAATAAATGCCACAATTTTAAAGGCAGAATCTTCTAGTTAATACATGATATGCATATGCATAATATTGATCAACTGCCCGTCAATATTGGATAAGAACCACCCAAGTTATACTCGAAAATCTATTCTCATATTGATCTCATTTCAATCAGCAGCCGCAAGCATTTTCTGTATGCATAAATATGCGAGCGCATGTGTGAGAAAGAGATGGCATGATAATCGCCGCGAGTCTCAATATGTTTTTTTGTGTATTTCGTGTCGGCAGAGGGCGCTTGCAGAGCTGCTCGCATTTAAATGCAAATCTTTTTAAAGGGGAATTTGCCAATAATAATAGAATATATATAATAACTGGGTTCAGGGTATTTCGTAGTCGAGTTGACTACAGCACTCTTACTTGTTTAAGTTAAAATATAATTTAAAGTGTATACTTATAAGCTGCACCATTAAGAGTGCATTTAAAGTGGAGGCTCTCTTTGACTGGTTGCCGCTTTATTCACACTGACAAGAAAGAACATTTTATTTCCAGATGGGACTTGCTTATATTTTTGCCCAAGCAAATACAGCCAATTTCGCACAATTATTAGTATTTCGTCAGAAGTGAAAGTAATAAGTAGACTTCGATGCTCGACATTTAAAAATGAACCTGCTGCATTTGTGTTTATTACTGCTGGCCAGTTTGTGTCATGTCTGGGGATACTCCTATCTTATGATATCCCACTCAGCGGCCAAGTCGCACTTTTATGTTGGACAGGCTCTGGCCAAGGGTTTGGTTGTTGCAGGTCATGAAGTCACCGTGATCTCACCTTTTCCACAAAAGAATCCCCTCAAGAACTATGTAGATGTGCCAACGGCAAACACATTTACAGCCATGGGTGGTAAGTCCTGATGAGTTTAGCTGTGGGGAAGCTGGTAAAATTGTTATCGTCGACTGTTAGACATGCAAGAGTAATGGTTAAAAAAAATTCAATTCAAGATTCAGACAACAATATGTGTTTCCGAACAGATAAGAGTGGACTGTAGGTAATCTTTTCTTATTGAAATATGCAGCTGCATAAGTATACATTTTGGTCAGTGTGGGTAACTCCAGATAAGCAAAAAAAAAATACAAATTAATATGCACAATGCTGTGCGCTAAAATAGTTACAATGCAATACTAATTTCGGAACAGTCATCTCATTCCCAAACAATATGAAAACTGTTCTTAAATATTTATTAATTTAATTTCTAATGTATTTAGAGAATTTAACAAGAGCTAAAAAATGTTTTTAAATTTTCAGTACACAAGGACAATATACTGGACATTGCTAAAATACCCATAGCTTTTCGCGTACCTGCATTGCATGGCATGGGCCTGAGCTTGACCCAATCTTTGCTGGAGGAGCATTCGGTGCAGTCGCTCCTATCCCAGAATCGAACATTCGATGCGGTTATTTGTGAGGTATTCATGAACGAGGCGCATTTTGGTTTCGCGGAACACTTCAAGGCGCCGCTGATAACCTTTAGCACCTTTGGCGCCTCCCCCTGGACAGCTGATCTGGTTGGCTCACCATCGCCACCCTCGTATGTGCCCCACTTTCTACTACAGTTTGGTGATCAAATGAACTTCTTTGAGCGCGCACACAACCTGCTCTTCACACTGTACCAGGGCGCTTATGAGCAGTACACCTATTTTCCCAAGCAGGAACAGCTCTATAAGAAGTATTTCCCCAACAACAAACAGAACTTTTCCGATATGCGTAAGAATACTTCTCTGGTACTTCTCAATAATCACGTCTCACTGGGTTTCCCACGTCCCTATGCACCCAATATGATCGAAGTGGGTGGCATGCATATCAATCGCAAGCACCAGCAGCTGCCACAGGACATTGAGGAATTCATTAAGGGTGCCCAGCATGGCGTCATATATTTCTCATTGGGTTCCTACATAAAGAGCTCATCTTTGCCACTGGAAACGCGTGGGGTATTAGTGGAAACCCTCCGTAAGCTTAAGCAGAGAGTGCTTTGGAAGTTCGAGGAACCCAACTTACCTGGCAAGCCGGATAATGTCTTCATCTCAGACTGGTTCCCACAGGATGATATATTGGCTCATGAGAATGTTATCCTGTTTATTACACACGGTGGCCTACTTAGCACTACCGAAGCGATTTACTATGGCAAGCCTGTTCTGGGCATTCCATTCTTTGGGGATCAGTTTATGAACATGGCACGGGCTCAACAATCAGGCTATGGACATACTTTAAGATTCACCGAACTGACAGCTGAGACGTTCAAGAATTCCATTGATAAAGTACTCAGTGATCCAAGCTACACTCAAAAAGTGCACGACATGTCCGTCAGATTCCGTGATCAGCATGGAACACCGCTGGAACGCGCAGTGTATTGGGTGGAGCATGTGACTAGGCAGAAAGGCGCCCGATATCTAAGAAGTGCCTCACAGGATCTGAACTTTATACAGTACTATAATTTGGATGTTCTTATTATGATTATTGGAGGCTTGGGATTTGTTATCTCTACTTGTGTCTACCTGTTGATGGGTCTTACAAAAGTAATTGCAAAGAAAATTGGGAGAAAATCAAAGAAAGTAAAACGTAATTAATAAAAAGTTTTGACAATTAATTTTGAATACTATGCAAGTTTTGTAAATAATTTTATAAAAGCTAAGATATGCTCACTAACTAAATTCTTTCTATATTAAATTCTTAAAAAAATTTAGAGATTTGTAAAAATATATTTAATAAAAAATATTTTTATGTACAAAAGAACGAAGTCAAGGAAAGTAAAACGTAATAAATAAAATTATCAAATTATAATATATAAAAACCAGGCAGAACGTTGCAATCCGGCTTAACCGACTGGGAAATACTTTTATACCATAAGTAGTATCAGCTGATAACAGGTAGCAAATAACAGGATGGGTGTATCCAAGAAATACTGTCCAAGTTTGCTTTTAAAATTGCGGTAGATTTATCCTAGTAATCCTCCTTCAAAGTTTGGTAACTGTAGCTCATAAACTGCGGGAGATATAGGTTTTGGGAATTTTGGAGTCGGGAGTGGGCGTAGCAATATATGGTGTTATCGATTTACATAAACAGGTGTATCCATAGGTGGAGGCGCAGTGGGAATGGCCAAACCATTTTTAGCCGCAGGTGTGGGCGTGATCTGAAAATTTAGATGCCGAGCTGTGAAGGAGATTGTCAACAAATTACCATCAAAGTTTGATCTTTAAAATTGTGTAATATTTGCGGACCAAATTTGGTGACTTTGGCCTTCAAATTGTGGGCTATATCGATTTCCGAATATCGACTTTATCTAATTCCTAGCTCTTTAGTGGACGTAGCACAAAAATTTTCACACATTGTCTGACGCGGGCAATGATCAGTGTGTGTGCCAAGTTTCAAATCTCTGTCTCTAAGTTGCAAAAAGTGGCGTTCATACAAACGGACAGACAGACCGACAGACATACAGCATGACTCACATTGCACAAAACCAATATACTATAATACCTTCGGTATCAAAGTATAAAAAAGAATAAGAAAGAAAAAAGAACGCTTTAAAAGTTGAGTGAATAATTTATCATTCTTCCAAAAGCACTGATTCAATAAGAGATAGGCATAAGAGAAAATGCAATTGAGCAATAAAACTCTCTTTGACTCTTTAAGAACACAGCGGCTAAGAGCGGGACTAGAAAAATGTGAGAGGGAGCGCTTGATTTAAAATCATAGAGAGAAGTAAATAGAATATACTATGCAGTTTGAATATGTACACAATACGATAACGGATAGTATAAGTGAATTATACAGATGTTTTCTATTATGTCGTCAACCAAATACCGGCTGAGCAACAAAACAAAATATTTTTATGACCAAACAAAATCCGGCGACGCATTGAATCGCGAATGACAAGTTAAAGCAAACTACAATAGACAAAAATAAAAACTGATAAGAGGCGACAAGTAAAACATTCAAGCAAACCAGCCATATAAAATAATCCACTACACACTACCAACTAAAGCTAAATATGTATGTATATATTAAAGTGTGGCTGGTAGATTACATTTTTGAGTGGCTTGCCTTGAATAACAGCAGAATCATTCTGATGAATCAAGTTGGTCAGCCGCATGTAATGTGTTTGGTGTAGCGCACATTTCCAGTCACATATGTATGAGTTACTAAATGCCCAAGCAGCTGTTTAGCAGCCACTTAATTTTTATTTATTAGTTTTAGACCCTGAACCCATTAAAAATGGGTAAAAAGGGTATGATGGTTTTGTGCAAATGTATGTAACAGGCAGAAGGAAGCATCTCCGACCCCACAAAGTATATATATTCTTGATCAGGATCAATAGTCGAGTCGATATAGCCCTGTCCGTCTGTCCGTTCGTCTGTATGAACACGCAGATCTCAGAAACTGTAAGAGCTAGAGACTTCAAATTTGAAATATAGGTTCTCGTATACCAGGCGCAGTACAAGTTTGCGTTATTTTTTCGATAACTGCCTTCGTTTATTGAATATCTATAAATTAAATTTCCGATATAAATTCCACAATTTTGAAGGCAGAACCTAATTAATACTAACTAATCAAATTAATACATGATATGCATATGCATACTGTGGATCAACTGCCCAAATTTCGTCCAGATCGAATAAGAAACACCCAAGTTATAGTCGAAAATATATTCTCATATTGATCTCATTTCTATCAGCAGCCGCAAGCATTTTCTGAATGCATAAATATGCGAGCGCATGTGTGAGAAAGGGATGGCATGAGCCCCGTTACTTACGATTGCGTGTTTCACGTGTTAGTGTAAATCTTTTTAGAGGGGAATTTGCCAATAATAATAGAATATATTTAATAACAGGGTATATTGTAGTCGAGTTTACTCGACTACAGCACTCTTACTTGTTCTTTTTTTTATATGTTTGCGGATTTGGAATTGGTATTTCGTTAGTATTGCACGAACAGACGTCACGTTTGGATCGTTAGTAGAAAATGATCGCGTAGCCAGTGTTCAAAGTAAATTTCATAACAGTCAACAATTCAGTGATTTTATTATTATAATTCCGATATTGTGCTTAAGAAAGAATACAAACACAAATGTCGCAATCAAGTAGTAGGACTAGTTTCATAGGCCTCACTTTGCTATGCCTGCTGAGCTGCGTGGCGGCCTATAATTATCTGATGGTTTTACCCACTGGCGCTCGTTCCCATTACAACGTGGGCTCGGCCCTGGCCAAGGGTCTGGCTGCAGCTGGTCATCAGGTGACACTGGTGTCACCCTTTGCCCTCAAGAAACCCATTAAAAATATAAATGCTCTGCCAGTGCAGAGCATCATGAAAGCTATGAGCAGTAAGTAATCGCCTGTTGGCTTGTAAATTTAATAATCGTTATGATGAAAATAAGGCGAACAATCCGAAATCCAACGACGTGTTAATTAAACAAAGCACTACGCAGTTACGTAAGCGAGGGCTTACTAGCTTATAAATTAAAAAATCTAATAAACCTTCGTGACAATTTTTTTGTTCAGTGCGGCGAGTGAATATTAATTTTATTTTGGACAAATTTACCAAATGAAACGAAAATAATTTAAACATTTTAGTTTAGTTTCATACATTTACAAAGAAAGATTGTTTTTAACAGTTATAATCCGTGAGTTCGAGGTTTATCTGCATAATTTTGTACATAGATATAACAATCTCTTGAGCTTGACTTTTGTATTTACCATTTTCAATGGATAAAAGTAGTTAACTATTCAGATTTCAGATATCAGATGGCAGAAATATTATTATTTGAAATTCACACTTCACGAACGCATTTTACTTCGAGGCATTTAGCTAAACTGTTTTCCTGACTTTCCAGGCGATATTGGCAACCTGTTAAAATCTTCAGAGGCGCCCATTATCCAACAAATTCTTGGGTTCTATGATATGGGTAAGTTGACAAGCAAATAATTATTAATATGCATATGTATAATGGGTGTTCATCGTTATCATTTTAGGCATACGACTCACTGAGGCATTGCTAAGCGACTCTGATATAATTGAGCTGCTTCAATCTAATCAAACATTCGATGCTGTCATCAATGAGGTGTTCCTCAACGAGGCTGAGTTGGGTCTGGCAGAACATTTCAATGCGCCGCTCATTGGAATGAGCACCTTTGGTGCCATCAGCTGGAATACTGATCTGGTAAGATGTCCTATGCACGAATTAAAGAAACACCTAATTCTTTATTTTCCATTAGGTTGGCACACCATCGCCGCCATCGTATGTGCCGCATACGTTGCTCAAGTTCTCGGATCATATGTCTTTCGTAGAGCGTGTCATCAATTTGGCCTTCATCAGCTACGAGTATCTGTTTATGAAGCTGTACTATTTGCCGCGGCAAGAGCAACTCTACACAAAGTATTTCCCCAACAACAAACAGAACTTTTACGATATGCGTAAGAATACGGCTCTGGTGCTGCTCAATCAGCACGTCTCGCTGAGCTTCCCCCGTCCCTACTCTCCCAATATGATCGAAGTGGGTGGCATGCACATCAATCGCAAGCGCCAGCCTCTGCCTCAGGACATTGAGGAGTTCATTAAGGGTGCCCAGCATGGCGTCATCTACTTCTCCATGGGCTCCAATCTAAAGAGTAAGGATCTACCACAGCAGAAGCGTCTGGAACTGATCGAAACGTTTTCAAAGCTCAAGCAGCGCGTTCTGTGGAAATTCGAGGAGCCCAATTTGCCCGGCAAGCCGGATAATGTCTTCATATCAGACTGGTTCCCACAGGATGATATATTGGCTCATGAGAATGTTATCTTGTTCATCACACACGGTGGCTTGCTCAGCACCACAGAATCAATTTATCATGGCAAACCATTTGTCGGTATTCCTATCTTTGGGGACCAGTTCTTGAATATGGCGCGTGCCGAGCAAAATGGCTATGGTAAGACTGTTGTCTATGAGCAACTTACAGCTGAGCGACTGCTGGCAGCCATTCAGCAGCTTATACAGGATCCAAAAACCATGGATCTAGTCAAGGCTATGTCCAATCGCTACAAAGATCAGCCCCAGTTGCCGCTGGAGCGTGCCGTCTACTGGGTGGAGCACGTGACCAGACACGGTGGTGCGAGGTACTTGCGCAGTGCCTCGCAGGATCTGAACTTTGTGCAGTACCACAACCTGGATGCCATGTTGATACTTTATGGCGGCATTTTGTTTGTGCTTTACTGTATCACATTGCTCATACGTTGCGTGTGGCGAGCCCTGCAGAATTTCTTTATGGGCCGAAAAGCGTCGCAGGCAAAAATGAAGCAACACTGAGTAAAAATCAGGCCTAAGCCTTTAGATATGTTTATATTGTATTTTGTAAATGGTAACTATAAGTTTTGAGCCACATTTTATGCTTTTCCCTTTGCTTTGGCACATCAGAATTTCTATGGGAGCTAAAGTTGTTTTCGCTGCCCGCTTCGAACTTGTACAATAAAATGAAAAATATTTTGTGTAGCTATTGAAGCTTTTCACTTCACACGCTGCCACGCAGTCCCGTCTCTATTATTTTCGATCGATTTTAAAACAATTATTTTTCGTTTTCCATACCCTGTATAGCTATTAGCCCGTTTAGTGTATATTTGTCGAGCCAAGCACGTAAAACGAGTTACGTTATTTTTATCGATAACTTTTTATATTTTTTTTAAATATTGATTTCTTAACTCACTTAGAGTTTTGTAAAGAGTAGCTTCAAGTCGGGTCCCCTTGTCAGTAGAACTGTTGTTTTTTGAGTTTATATATTCTTTTTTTTTTGCACATAGTTAACGCTTCTGTTGTAAAAATGCCCATCAGACCGTTAAAATTTTAACAGTTACCCGAGGAGAACTAATGCCATGGCCACGCCCACAAAACCCTAGCGCCCCCACGACCAGGCTCAGCGTTTTTATTTTCTTCGCTGGTCGCTTTTTCGACAGTTGTTTGCCGGACGGCCATGGATGGAATGGGTTTTTGAAAAGGCGGTTTTTTTTTTTGTGAGGTGACTGGGAGAAGGGGGTGGTGTGCAAAAGGCGTGTAAAAGTTTTAGCGAAACTTATTGAAACTGTTTTGGGCCATGGCCGCGCTGGAAAATCAGCTCCCGCGCCGGAAATGTTGGCGGCTGTAATGGCGGCTGCCGCATTAAAACTGCACGTCAAGAAATATACAAAACAAAACAAAATTAAAAAAAAAAAAAAAGATAATGGTAGATGGTAAAACTATGGGAAAGTTGTTTTTGTGGTGGCTGCTGCTGTTTCTGGGATTTCTGTTGATACGCTTCATTTCTCTAAATTAGAATACTTCAGTTATTCATTTACTATTCCAGGAAGTTCTCAAGTTTTTATACAAGCATGGCCTACATATGTAATTCTATATATATAAAACTAAAATGCTAATTGCTTGACAGTTTGGTGTTAATCTTCTTTTTATTTTAATTACACTGCTCAAGAATAGTATTACCACACAAAATGTATTTCGATTAACAAAAAACGATTCAAATATATGAACGCTGAGAAAATTGCCTTCAACAACTGCAATTAAATAAGCCCTATTTTAACATTACATGTAGGTCAATTTATGCCAAACAAGTAAAGGAAATACTTAATTTAATCGTTTCAACTACATTAATTGATCGTAATATTCTTGCCGTACGCAAATATTCGAGCAGCAATGTATTTTAGCTATATAAATTTCAGACGTTTTGTGGGTTATATTGAATCGGTTATTGAGTGACTTCGGGGTAAAACCCAGTCGCAGTTTGGAGAACCCCCGGCTATTTCTATAAATGTGCAACTTTGCTCTTGAGCCCAATCAGTATGCGTCTGAGTGTTGTCTCAAGATGTTCAATTTGCCAGCGTTCGTTTGCCTGCTGCTATGTGGATCAGTCCTTGGCATTGAGCTGGACCTGGAGCTGGGCCGCATCAGGGGCGTCAATCTGACCTCTAGGCTGGGCGAGCCCTTTCATGCATTTCGAGGCATACGCTATGCAGAGCCGCCTTTGGCTGAGATGCGTTTCAAAAATCCTCAACCCGTTAAGCCTTGGGCACCAGCGACGTTTGATGCCAGCCAGGACGGACCAATGTGTCCGCAGCCGTGGGACAATATGACAGATGTGTCCGAGGACTGTCTGCGCTTGAATGTCTACACGAAGAGTCTGAATGCAAGCACTCGGTTGCCGGTGATTGTGTTTCTGCATCCCGGCGGATTCTATGTCTTCTCCGGGCAGAGTAAATACTTGGCCGGCCCAGCACATTTAATGGACCGCGATTGTGTACTTGTCACGCTCAATTATCGGCTGGGTAGCCTGGGCTTTTTAGCCACGGGCAGCGCTGATGCCCCCGGCAATGCTGGCCTTAAGGATCAGGTGCTGGCACTGCGCTGGATACAGCAGCACATCCATCGCTTTGGGGGCGATGCCAACTCAGTAACGTTGCTGGGCTACAGCGCCGGCAGCTTGAGCATTGGCCTGCACATGTTGTCACCAATGTCGCGAGGTCTCTTCCATCGCGGCATCTGCATGAGTGCCTCGCCGTATGGTCAGTGGGGCTACGAGGAGTCAGATTTGCGGCTGGCGCAGAAACAGGCGCGTCTGCTAAAGTGTCCGGAGCAACCAGCCAAGGATTTGGTCAGTTGCCTTCGAGGTAAGCCGATGTTGGACTTTATAAGCACATACAATGGCATGTTTGAGTTTGGCTGGAATCCGGTACTCAACTGGCGGCCAGTCATCGAACAGGATTACGGGCAGGAGCGTTTTCTGGTCGAGCATCCGTATAAAACGGCACAGAGTGGCAAGTTCTACAAGGTGCCCCTTATCACGGGCATCACCGAATTCGAATTTCTTTCGGGCGCATTCTGTAAGTAAACGAAATTATTGTCCGTCATCGATTTCTAATTCTCTCCTGCTAACAGTTGATCTGCGCAATGAGAGCATACGCACTCAGCTGAATAACAACTGGGACCACTTGGCACCCATTGCGCTGCTTTACGAACGGGATACGCCCCACTCAAGGAAGGCCAGCACAGTGCTGCGTCACGAGTATCTGGGCAACGGACCCATTGCGAATCCTGAATCCCTGCAGGGCCTGGGCAGACTCTATAGCGATGCTCTGATTGGCGTCGAGTATCATCGCTTTATGCGTCTCATGTCCCCACATACTCCCATTTTTACATATTACTTTCGCTACAAGGGACGTTATAGCTTCCTGAAGCATCCTGACACCAATCAAACATTTGGTATGTACTTATTGAAAGAAAGAAGAAAATTCGTATTTAAATTACTAAATTTGTACAGGCGCTGTGCACCACGATGAGCTCTTGTACTTGTTTCATGTACCGATCCTAACTCCACTCTTCAATCAGACTGATCCAGAGAATTTGCTAATTGAACGCCTCACGCGCATGTGGACGGAGTTTGCCAGGAAGGGGTAAGCTGAAGGCAATCCGATTACTTAATAAAACAGTAAACTCTCTATAGTGATCCACACAACGCCTCTGATGAATACTTGCGGGATCTTCACTGGCCTCTGTACAATCCAATTGATCGCGAATACTTGGAAATCGATGTAAATCTGTCTCCAAAAACTGGTAACATAAATGAAGAACGTTACAGAATTTGGGATAACTTGTTTGCTTATCCGACTTTCTGAATAGGATATTTCATTGGAATAACATTTATATATATTCGATCATTATGAATCAAATGAATGCGAAACATGTCTTAAATCTTTTCAATTTTAATATTGTTCTCTGCATGACTTGAATGACAAATTACTTAAATATTAAACATTTTCTTGCTATATGGATATGCCAAATTATTTCTTATATCAATATACAGTGGCTCAGAACTTATTTGGACCAGTGCATAGCAAACTTTTTAATTGCCTGCCATATTATTTTTCAAAAATTCCAAAGACCTATGGCAGGTACATATATTAACCACCAAAAGTAATATATTACCCCAATATAGTGGGGTTTCCCCACCAGCTAGGTCGGGCTATGTAAAAAAGTACCTCAATTTATGGTCAAAGCTTATTTGGACCAGTTACATTATGGACACCTGGGTGTCATAAAACCAGGATTTTTTAAGTCAGGTTGATTGTTTTTGATATAAATAAACCAATACTTCGTAGTTAGTTTATATCCGGCATCTCGGGTGCAACCAGCCAACAAGGACTATGCTGAAATGGTCAATCTAAGCAACTCAACTGTATACAACATCATTCGGAGCTTCGTGGACGCAAATCGGACAAAAGACAAGGGCAGAATGGCACCAAACAAGATTTGCACCGAAGAGGAGGAGCTGAGGAACATCAGGAAAATAAGGGGAAACCGTAAGCTATCGGCTCCAAAACTGACCAACAGGTGCAGAATTAAATGAGGGAAAGTGGAGTGTAAAAATTGTGCGCCTGGTTCTGCACAACCATGACTTTAATGCCCGAGTACCACGGAGGAAGCGTTTTATAAGCGCATAAAAAAAAGGAACCGGGATGACGTTCGTCAAAATCCACTTGGACAAGGATTTGGAGTTCTGGAACACAGTCATATTTAAAAATGAGTCAAATTTCAAAATGATTGGCTCGAACGGACGGCATTATGTGTGGCGACAGTCTAATACTGAGATGGATCCCAAAAACGTAAAGGCAACAGTCAAGCACGGAGTAGGAAGTGACATGGTACGGGCATCTATCTCGTCAGCCGGCGTCGGGAATTTGGTTTTCATTGAACTTCAATATATTAAAGAAAAATTTACTCCAAAGTGCCAAGAACTAGGAATCCGACGTACTTCCGGTTCTACCACGACAATGACCCCAAGCATAAGTCCGGATTAGTACAGTCGTGGATTATCTGGAACTGTCCCCACATGATAATTCCACCAGCTCAGTCTCCAGATTTAAATGTTATTGAAAATTTGAGGGCTCTGCTGGAAAAGAACATCCGGAATCACAGCATATCCTGCAAGCAGGATCTCAAAAATGGTCTGCTGGATGAGTGGTGCAAGATCAGTCCAGAAACTACCCGGAAGATGGTATCTTCCATGAATAATAGGTTAAGGGAAGTTGTTAAAGCTAAAGGATATCATAATAAGTATTAACATCCTTATTTAAGTTTTTATAGACTTTTTTAAGACTGGTCCAAATAAGCCCTGACATGTATTTTGGATCGGTTTTTAGTTTTTGACTAATTTTAGTTAATTAATGAATATTTTAATAAAAACTAAAGTTTTTCTCAAACGTGATTTAACATTAAACAAATTGTCATTTAAACATTTTGCATTTGTTTCTTTGTGTAAACTTTATAGCACTTTAAATTTTTTGCTAGACACTGGTCCAAATAAGCTCTGAGATACCGTACATCCAGACATATATAAACATACATAAAATCAAACAATTAAATTTATTGGCCGCACACACTATGCAAATCGGTTATTAAAGATAATACGAGCGGCATAACACAACAAATATTTTTAATTACTTTAATTCAATATGACATACGTATGTATGTATGTAAAAACACATCCACATTAGCGACGGCAAAAAATACACATATACTTAACACACAGTAAAAATTTTTTTTTATTATTATTATTAGTAAAAAAAAATTTATATCAATCTAAAATCACATCATTTTCTGTTCCGTGTATTCCAACGTTCCATTTTCTTACTGAGGGAAGAGTTGAAAAGGAATATGAAACATGTTCAAGAGCATTAAGTCAAGGGGCTTCCAGTGGCGATATACAAATCGAGATACGATCACTGCCATTCCGTGTATGAAAGATGCACTGCTAATTAAGCAAATAGAACAAGCATCAATCGTAAATCGGCAGTCCATGCAAGCCAACCCTTCCATCCATCTCCAGAGGTTGTAGTCTCCAACATGTCGACACAGAGGTATTTAACGGAGCTTATTTGAAATTACCTTTCGCGATCTCTTCACGACCATCTACCATCACCCATGATGGATTTGCTTCTGCATGGCTAGCTCCTTGCGAGCGGTTTGAACACACCTTCGAGACAGGAAATTCCCTTAAGGAAATCCAAAGCACCATGGTTGTCTAACAGGTCTTGAGCATTCCAAAATGTTCATAACTAACTGGAATTGCTTATTAGTTTTCCTGTGCTCTTCTAAGCTGCCAAAGCTCACGTTGTCGCTGTCCAACGAATCCTCTATCCCGTCATGGGACGATTTAAAAAACTTCTTCAGTCACGCTCGAAGTCATAGAGGATGTGCGGCCGATCACAAACTCACCGTCCCATTCGAGACAACGAGGTCTCAATCTACCTCAAGGTTGGTCAATACCTTTGAGACCAAGGTAGCCTCGAAGACGCAGACCTGTAAACTCTGTCAAAAGGCGAATCATCCAATTCGCCTTTGTCCTCGTTTCCTGCACATGGGTATCCAGGGAAGAACAGCTTTCATAAAGCAACAACAGCTGTGTATGAACTGTTTCGCACAAATATACATAACTGTTGTACGTACAAACGCCGCCACAATACACTTCTACCTATACGGCAGTTTCCCCGACACAAAGTGTTTTGATCGATCCAAATACGAGTAAAAATATACAGTCCATGTCCTCAAAAGTTCAAAACTACTTCATTTAGGCACCAAACTTGCAGCACGAGCTATGTTTGATTCAGGGTCAGAGGCAACACTTATCTCTCAACGTTTGATTAACAAAATCAAACTGCGTTTCCATTCCATCCAGGCTCAAGTATCTGGGATCAATCAGGCGATTGCGGCTCAGCCTCGAAAGCTTTGTCATCTAGATACGTTGTCACACTGCCATTTCGCATACCTGATCACATAGCTTGGGGACACTATAGTTCCATGGCACTTGTTCAATTCCTAAGAAACGAGAGCCTTTGAACGCAAACGACTCCTTTAAAGAGCAATACGACAATACGACGACGAGTCCCTGCATATGTCAAATAACTAACTCATCCAGGGCCTGTACTCCAATCCGATCTGAAAGTTAAGATCCTGAGGTATCGATTTTTCGCTATGTTTTTAACCCTGACATAACTAAGATGTATCAATAAATTCTTGTCTATCAAAAGCACACCCCTTTTCAGAGAATTCTCTTTCGTCACATTCGGAGTGAACTCCGCTCCTTTCCTCGCCATACGAGATCTCCACCAATTTGCTCAGGATGTTAACTCCAACGCTAGCGACATTATTTCCAATTCTATCGATATACAGAAGACGTCCTGGTCGGGGCACATATCAAACAACGAGCAGCTGCATACATTGCGGAGCTACGCACTGCTCGTGAGACCGCTGGTTTCCCCCTCCGAAAGTGGATTTATAATTAAAAGGATGTGCTAGAGGATATTCCAAAGGATCAGCTACTATGTGCAGACTTCTTAAAAATCAAGACGAAAGTACGGCCAAAACTTTAGGGATTTGATAGCAAGCCACTTCTGATGACTTCTTTTTCGTGCCTACCAAACTGGTAGCCAAAGAGTCGATCACAAAACGCGAGGACCTATGACAAATCGCCAAGCTTTTCGATCCATCAGTGTGGCTTACCCTGTTCATTATCCGAGCGACGAGCCTCTACCAACTATCCTTTTATCAATTTGGCCAAAGGTTCTCACTATTTCAACGATTGTGTTAGCTTGGCTAAATAAACCACCATGTAAATGGACAACCTTTGTGACTAAGAGGGAGGCTAAGATCACGGAGTCCGTAGAAGCCCCTAAATGGTCTCATGTTCGCTCCGAACATTATCCAGCAGAAGTGGACAGCAGAGGAGTGTCTCCAAAGGACATTGCAACCGATGGTCTGTGGTGGCATGGACCAGAATGGATACAACTGCCACAAGAGCAATTGCCATCCCCAATCGAGTCAATCCATGTGGCAGACCTGCAACAACATACTGACAAATTGAACCTGTCCAGGTCGCCTCCAATGGAAAACATTCTCGACATATTTTCTAGACTCGATAGGGCGCTCCGCTTCGTTAAGCATTGCAATGAGATATCCTTCCCTGTCCCAATTGAGCTCAGTAGCAATTAATTGGCTGAAGATCAGCTTTTACATATTTCCAATACTCAGCGTATATAGTACCCCAATGAAATCAACTGCATGCTTGATAAAAGGACCGTTCCAACATAAAGCAGCATCCGCAACCATAATCCGATTATTGAACAGAAAGGGATTATGCGAGCTTGCGTTCGTGTAAGGGCACCTGAGTCGTTAGGCTATGATGAGAAACATCCAATTATCATAGTGCGCCTTATTCGATCACGATACTGGATTCCGAAGCGCAAAGTCCTGGTCAAATCAACTATCCACTCCTGTAAGGAGCGTAAACATCCAACCGACCGCTATTGTGCTGCTCCACACCGGTGCAAAATCATTTGAGTCTCGCGCGCTTATTGACGCGTGTTATCCAATGAGTCGTATTAGTGTTTCACTGGCAACGGCCCTAGGGCTTTCTGTCACTAGCATTGGGACTCAAAGCGTTTGCACCGCTGTACTCTGATCGAGGTCAACAGAGCTGACTCGTTGGGTCGTACTAAAAGTCGACCCTCAACTCCACCACCGTACCTCACTCAGAGCCGTCAGAAAGGAACTACAGAGGGCGATCAATAATATCGTCCTGGATGATGAGGGATGCCACACCCCATCGACAATTTCGTTGATCCTCGGGGCCGATGTGTGTCCTCACAGCATCCTCCCGGGGATTCCTCCGTGCCAAAGCGGCCTACCCGTCCAGAGAAAATTAGGGAACATTATTCCAATACTGCGTATTGCAAGGGGGGAGAATATTAATGTTAGTTATTCTAATGTTATTAACTAGTGTCATTTTAACATCATTAACATTGGATCCACATCCTCTCCTAAAGTACCTCTCTCCCCTCAACTGCGTACCTAGTTAAGACAGTTAACAAGAATTGAATTGTTAAACAAAATATAGTGATGTGAATAAGTGATACAAAAAAAATGTTGCATTTTTTTTCAACCAATAAAAATTAAAAGGATTTGTCTTACTTTATTAATTTTCTTTTTTTTAAATATAAATCTTACATATGTATATGTACTGTATATCTATGAGCCACGGATCAAGACTAAAGTTAGGGGCGCACTCTAACTGACAAGATATGTGATAAATATGTGAGCATTTAGGCGAGAATTCGAAGTGCATCCGAGCAACAGAGCAATAAAATAACCATCTAGCATTGGCAGCATATTTTCCGAAACTATTCTGCAATTTGCGATGCCAGCAAATCGAACAATCGCAATCACTCCTTGCACCTGCACAATATTTTGAAAACTGTTATAAAAGCAGACGTGGAAACGGATATGCAAATCCCAGACACAAGGAGGTCTTCGTCCCAATTTTTTTGCACGCAAGTAACGAATTAATTGAAAAAAAAATGTAGTCGACGGATTTGTTGCTGGCACATATTTTTCACAGATTGCAATTGATTTTTTGACACATTGGTTAACTGAAAATTTCATGCTAAAAACTTTTTTATTCTTGACAGACTACGCAATTGCAATCCAAATCCAATCCAATCCAAGTACTTAAGCTTTACTAAGTAAATTCATTTTCTATAAGCTCATTCGAGAGTTGGTGACTTTTATTGCGGAGAAATCAATGCTAATTAATTTATTAACTGATGACTGGTTTTCTGACTGGCATAAAAACACATCACATATGTCATTATTTTGTCGCTTTCAAATAAAAGGGTCAGTGATGAAAAATTTTTCCAAAAAATCTATATTTTTCTCGTATATTGAAGAACTGGCAACACAAGGTTATGTGAAGTCAGTGCTCAATACATTTAATAATAGATCCGTTTCGTTTAGTAACAAATAAATTTTATTAGTATCTGTATGACTTTATTAGCATTCCGCTTAGTTTTCCTATTTTTTTTTTGCGCCAATCACTTAGTTACCAGCAAAAGCTTCGAATCAGCTGAGAGAAAAAAGTGTCCATTAAGAGCGGATCCCACAAAAGTAGATCGCTCTGTCTTAAGCGAGAGATTCAATTGCTGGCGCTGATGTCGCTTAGTCAGAAGGTGCCAAGATCTTGGCCACATATTCCCTTCCCTGCCAATCTCTATATATCTTTGCTGAGTCGTATATGAAAGCTTTGGCAACACGGGGCCATGAGGTGACTGTGATGAATACCGTTGAGTATAAGCCGGTGCCGAATATGAGATTGATAACAGCACCCAAAGTGCATGAACATTTCGAGGGTAAATGAAACTTTAACATTTAAATCCAATATTCTGATTCTTATTTCATTTATAGAAATCATGAAGGCTCTTATCGTACCTGGATTCTGGAAGCAAAAAACATTCAATTTGATAAATTCAATCAGTTCCGAGTGCATCTTGCATGATGAGAATGTGCAACCGCTAATGAAATCTGGTGGAACATTCCACTTGTTGATTGCTGAGGTGATCAATACAGAGTCATTGGTTGGACTTGCTCAACGACCCTCATGGGCTTGTCCACTGATGGGACTATTGGGCAACATATCGATGCTGTCCTACAGTCCGCTAATCAGTTCGCCCAGGTCCAATCCGATGAGCTTCTACGACCGTATAGAGATTCATTTCAAGGTTTGGACGGAGAAAGCAGCATACTGGTTAATACACGATTCTACGATTGAGCAACAGTATGTCAAGTACTTTCCACAGCTGCTCACTTATATTGCTGGATCACCATTTCACACTGAGTTACGCACGTCCCTATATGCCCAACATGTTTGAGGTGGGTGGACAGCACATCTCTTACAAACTTATCAGTTAGTTTATTGAGTCATCCCCGGGTGGTGTTATCTATTTTTCACTGGGATCTAATGTTAAAAGCAAGGATTTGCCTATAGAAACTAAGGATGCACCATTCAAAGTCTTCAGCGGTCTCAAGAAACGTGTGCTCTGGAAATTTGAAGATGATCAGTTGCCTAAGAAGCCCGATAATGTGTTTATCAGCAAATGTATTCCAATGCCCGACATCCTAGCCCATCCCAAGGGAAAACTCTTCATCACACATGGCGGTCTCCTAAGCACCATTGAAAGCATTTAATTTGACAAGCCTGTCCTTGGATTGCCCGTCTTCTACGATCAGTTCATTAATGTTAAGCGAACCGCACGTAAGGGATTCGAAAGCAGTCCGAGCTGGAGCAAGCGATAAATACACTGCTAACTAGGCCAAGTAATCGACAGGCTGCTTCGGCTATCTCCAGTCTTTATCGCGACCAGCCAGAGTCGGTGATCGATCGCGCCATTTGGCGGACTGAGTATGTGTTGCCGTGCCCTTCATATTGCTGGTAGTGCGGATAACATAAACGTGTTGGCAACTTCGCCCGCTCGTCAAAGAGAATGCATGGCGATAAGCAGAAGTTACGCTAAATATTTGTTGAGTGATAGTGTGTTACTGGGTGGTCTTGTAGCTACTAAGAATAATAATAATAATAATAATTTTGTTATCAGTTATATAAAAGCCAAATTTTATTTTGCCCATTATTTATTATAGATACAATCCTACACCACCACTGTTGCTTGCCCTTTGTTGTGCACCGTGTTTGCATGACATAACATACAATTACAAGTATATGGCAAAATCGTCGAGTCTCTTGATGCTGATCAAGAATATTTGTAATTTTTGGGGTCAGAGATGTGTCCTTACGCCTATTACATACTTTAGCGTATCGTCTTTATAAAATTTTTATTCATTTATAATATATTTACCCCATAAGAGTAGTGCATTTTGTAGAAACTTAAATTTGATTTTGAAATTAACTTAATTTTATAGAATTCAGCGTAAATTATAATTAAACTGTCAACTGCAAACACGAATAGCAAATTTACAACTGATCCAAATCAAGGATTCTTTAGGAGTTCATCAACTACAAAGCAGGACCCGAGTCTGTTGCACTTTTCGTCTGGCTGGCATTAAGCATAGCACCAAGCGGCGCATTGAGCAGCTTTATTCAGATGAAATCATTTACATTTGCATGCCAATAAGGCCAGCTGCAGAATTTTATGGAAAATGCCAGTGTTAATAACAACTACAGCAATCAAAATAGCAACAGCAACAGTAACAATAACAAATAATAGCACATAAAGCTCATGAATTTTTGATTACGCATTTGGCGATGCAGCCAAAAATACAACGGAAGTGGTGCAGCAATTTAATATTACGCATACGCCACCGAATGCAACTGATTGGACAGCGGTTAATGCATATTTTTAGGCTACCAACATAATAATGAACAGCATAGCAATGAGCCGGATTTATATGCTCCATACCACATAATATCCTACATAATTAAGTAAATTTATTAAGTTGCTGTTCCAAAAATTAAAGATTTTATATGCCGAACTGAAAAACTTCATATATTTAAATTAAGCGAAGTTTCACTCATTAGTTAGTGATTCTTTAATTTCAGTGTGCTCGTTCCACTTTGACCTCTCAAGCATCTGAGCAATGTAAACAGCACAAAGGAGATCGCAGAAAGTATTAAAGTGCTCACAGCCAACAGCAAGCCAATCACATCCAGATTGTGGTAAGCAATAAAACTCAAATCCTGTGCTGCCACACGCATATGTGGCGCACCCTTGTGCCGCAGTACATATTCGGTCCACCAGATGGCTGTCTCCTGCGGACTCATGGGCTTATCGCGATAGCGAGCAGATATTTGCTGTGCTCTTGCTGCAAATTGTGGTTCCCCAATCAGACGCTCGATGGTCTGCTTGAGCTCTGAGGCTGTCATTTTGCTGTGATCGAGACTCAAGCCAAAACCTGCTTGCTTGGCACGCTTCACGTTCATAAACTGATCGTAAAAGAAGGGCAAACCAAGCACCGGTTTACCATGGTGAATGGTCTCTGTGGTGCTCAGGAGGCCGCCGTGTGTAATGAAGAGCTTCACATTGGGATGTGCCAGGATGTCGGGCTGTGGAAACCATTTGCCAATAAATACATTAGCCGGCTTGTTGACCAGCTGATCGTCCTCAAACTTCCAGATTACGCGTTGCGGCAAACTGGCAAATACCTGAAGCAGCATCTGGCGCCGCTCTAATGGCAGATTGTTGCTCTTAATATTTGAGCCCAGGGAGAAGTAAATAACTCCCGCCGATCCAGCGCCTACAACAAACTCTTCTATATCTTTGGGCAGTGGCGCTGGCTTGTGTGCAATATGCAGTCCTCCCACCTCGATCATATTCGGCACATATGGTCGGGGATAACTCAAGGTGAAGTGCTGATTGAGCAGCATCAGCGAGAAGTTCTTGCTCACCTCCATCAGAGGCTTTGATTTGGCAATATGTGGAAAATACTGCTCATAAAGCTTCACCTGCACTGGCAAATGCACCAGCTTCCAATTCAGCCAGGCTATCGTGGTTTGTAGAAGATTGTTCACTCGCTCGCCGAAGGTCATGCGATCGGTGAATCCTGTTGTCGGGAGCGGGATAAAGGATAGTGGAGAGGTGTTCCCCACCGTTTCATCGATATTCCAGTCTGTGCCG
Organism: Drosophila setosimentum; assembly: GCA_035043505.1. NCBI lineage: Eukaryota > Metazoa > Arthropoda > Insecta > Diptera > Drosophilidae > Drosophila > Drosophila setosimentum. The sequence continues at coordinate 7,797,029 of JAWNMY010000001.1, forward strand.
AAGGTTGAGAGGCCAATGAGCGGTGCATTGAAATGCGCCGCAAAACCATTTAGCGCATCCGTTCGCAGAGCCTCAACAATGATCAGATCGTAATGATCCTTGCCAGGCTGCAGCAGCTCCCGCTGCACTTGGGCATTGCGAAGCACAGACTTCGTAATGCCGATGAAGAACGCGTTTACAAAATTATTTTGCTCCCACGAATTTCTTTCATAACTAAATTCAGTTATTTTCTCTGAAACAAACAAAAGGTATTGTTGAATTATCTAAGGACATTATTTTCAGATTTTCTACACCTTTGAGTTTAAAACCAAACAAGAATCTGAAATTGTTACAAAAGCTTCGCACAATTTTTAATTATATTATTTTTATGCACCTTCGAAAGATTCAAATACTTCCGGCACGATAATGTCACGAAAGTTTTTCACCGGCTCCTTTTGGGGAAATCCATTGACTGAGGTTACTTCGTGACCCCGCGCTGCGAGTCCTTTCAAATAGGGCAGCACATTAATGTATTGGGAGGGACCAGGGAAAGGAAACAAGGCCAGTATGCGTGCACCGTCCAGCAAATGTGGCAGCATAACAATTAGCAGTAAAGCACAGCTCAGCCGAAGCGAGAACATTTTTAGAATACGTCTGCCACGGTCAAATTCAAATTTTCAACTAAACTGTGCGAATAGTCAAACAAACAGATAACGCTATTTATAACAAGATGATAATTTATTTCACTCGCGTTACGTTTGTACTTGAATAGGCGGCCACATACAACTAAATCTATCTGAATGAAATTCAATGACATTGACCAGCATTTCTCAGCGAATGATTATAAATTGCAAGTCATGATGATTGTTAACAACAGCAAGACGAAGCGTTTAATAAAAACGATCGCAATTGCTGTAAGTTTTGTTCAGTTTCTAATAAATAAAGAAAAATGGTGTTCAGGTTAGTATTTATTGATTGATTTATAATGAATATATTTTGTTTTTTTCGAAATGAACAGAGAAATCTTGCAGAAATAAATGTGATTAAGACTTAAAGTATATATAATCAGATATTGTTTACACTCTTCGGATCTCACAGAGAAACCTACACAAAAATAGAAGCGTTAAATCTATAAAATATACAACAAGCAAATAATTGTAAATAAAAACTTGATGGCATTCTTAAAAGTAATAATTGTTAGTGTTGTCAAATACAATTTTGGAAAGTTTCCAACAAATACAACATGCTATTATTTATAATTTCATTGCGTGTCATTACGTGTCTTGAAGTTAGCATCTACTGTGTCTTTGGCTTATTATAATTTTTCCAACGTGTACAAAGAAAATAGCGTAGTATTCTAAGCACACGCAAAAACACAAGCAGAATCACTAAGCCGACCACTGAAACGATGCCACCCAGCAGACCCCACGTGTCCAGGCCGTGCAGTTGCGGCAAGCTTAGGTCACGCGATGCTGATCGCAGATGCGGAGCGCCCTTGTGCCGTAGTACATATTCTGTCCACCAGATGGCGCGTTCGAGCGGCGTATCCTTCTGATCGCGATATAGCTTGGACATAAATTGCGCTGACTGCGTATAACTAACATTGCTGAGCAACTCCACAATCTGATCGTGCAACTGGGTAGCATTCATGGACCACAGATTCAAGGCCAGGCCATAGCCCGCCTGCTTGGCGCGCTCAACATTCAGGTGCTGGTCATAGAAGACAGGCAGACCCAGGACCGGCTTACCAAAGTAGATGCTCTCAATGGTGCTAAGAAGACCGCCATGGGTGATGAAGAGTTTGACATTGGGATGCGATAGAATATTCGGTTGTGGAAACCATTTGCTAATGAGCACATTTTCTGGCAAATCCTCCAGCTGCTCTAGCTCGAATTTCCATAGAATGCGCTGCTTGAGACTGCCAAAGACCTGAAGCAACACCTGACGCGTGGACGCTGGCAAATCGGAGCTCTTAATATTGGAGCCCATGGAAAAGTAAATGACGCCATCACTGGCACCAGTCACAAACGCGGCCACATCGTCTGGCAGCGGTTGAGGATCTCGCTCCTGCTGCAGATGCAAACCGCCAACCTCAATCATGCTGGGCAGATAGGGACGCGGATAGCTAAGCGTAAAATGCTGACCCAGCAGCATCAATGTGAAACTATCGAGCACCTGTTCCAGTGTCTTGCTCGCCAGGGGAAAATAGTGCTCATAGAGCTTCTCCTGGCTGGGCAGATGAACCCAATGCCTATGCAGCCAGCTGAGGCAGGCATCCCAAACGTTCCACAGCCGCTGCTCGTAGCTCATGTGCTCGGTGCGCGAGGACAACAGTATGGGGTTGTACGAGAGCGGCGAAATATTCCCCATGAGATCATCTATGTGCCGATCTGTGCCGTATGAGGAGATGCCCATTGTTAGTGCTCTAAAGTGCTGCGCCAAGCCAAATAGTGCCTCAGTCTGCACAGTTTCCAGCAGCACTAAGTCAAACGTTTGCTCGGATTGGAGCAGCTGCTGCACAGCGGCATCTTCCAGCACACTGGTCGTCAGCATGTTTAAGAACTGTGTCGTCATGGTGAGGATTGTCCACTGGCTGGCCCGCTGATCGTAATCCGCACTGCCAAAGTCTTCTTGAAATTATCCTATCAGCTCATTACAATTAACATAAATACACACAATTGTCGCTTGGAAAATGAAGAGTCTTACTACCACTATATAAATCGGGTTTTGTATGTGTCTTATTTAAAAATTATTTTTACCCGATAATTACATCTACCGAGCGACCATTGTATATACATTTGATAACAAGCAAATTTTGTGGGCTATTTCCACTTACCGTCCATTAGCTCATGTATTTTTGTCGCACCGATTACCTTGAAATTGGGATCGATTTGGGTGCTGCCGAATGTATTTATCACAGTTACATTGTGGCCTCTTCTGGCTAGCTCTTTCAGATATTGCTCTGCAAATATATACTGCGATTTGCCGGGAAATGGGAAAACCGCCAAAATCTTGGCAGCTTGCACGCCGACTCCAAGTGACGCGAGCAGCTGATAGAGCAGCGTTATAAAAAGCACAGAATGAAACAGCTCCATTTGAGTGAATGAGAAACAACCAAATGATTTTGTGTTTCGTTTAGTAGTAAAAAACACAACGAAAATTGCTTTTAATTATCACCAATTTGTCGCCAATTTTACGATTACGATTCACGGGTCTCCAATGTGAAAAGGTCGTGAGTTAAATACGCCGAACCGTTGAAGCATAACGTAGTTTTATAATCTTTATTTTATAATCCCATGAATTTGTTATCTAATTTTGTATTGTTTTTATTTTTTTTCATGTATAGAACAGGTTTAATGATAAATCTGAGCCGCATCGTCAACGGCGTTCGTCTGACAACTATTTGACTGATTGAAAAGTTGTTTATTTTCAATTACTATACTTTGACGAGTCGTGACTCTCTGTCTGACTACCTCTCTCTCTCTCTCCCTCTCTCTTTCTACTTGATAGAGCTCTTTTTTGCCTCCCTCTAAGTTTTTCTCTCTTCAACAAACGGAAAATTTTCCCAGTGTGATATACGCCGCATATATTAGAAAGAATACAGCGATAACCACCAAGGTCAAGCGTTAAATTGAGTCAATTCGAGAAATTTTTGAGTAGTATGCGAATGTTCGGATGCTCTCTAACATATATTTATAATACAAATTTAATCGATTTATTTTTACATCATTAATTTTATTTGTTGTGCATAATAAATTTTAACTGTATCTATTCATATCTTATTTAATCTACTATCCTTAATTAAGAATCTCAATAGAGTCAACTATTCGAACTTTTTTCTTGACAGTCAATAATATTGTCAGATAACCTTAGGACAAGGTGCAGTTAATTGAAGTTTACTTGCTGCCCAACTGCATATAGTGTATTTATCATATGAAAGCAAAGACATTATCAAGTTAACACAGCAAATGCGTTTAGTATATGATGTCTATGTTTTGTATTAACGCTCTTGAAGTACAAAATCATATCAACACTTTAACTGATTAAACTGGCAACTGCAATTTAGATAAGATAATAGCAAATATTTGCCTTTCATAAGTGGGCAAATTATTGACGCCATTTAAAAAACTTGCAAAGCACATAAACCACCAGACCAATAAGAAGACCAAACCGCCAAATAACTCCAAATACATTGTCCAAGTAATAGTAGTCCAATAGCTTCATTTTGGAGGTGGAGACACGCATGTAGGGTGCACCTTGGTGACGCAGCACGTACTCCGTCCAAAAGACAGCCACGTCCAGTGGATGCATGGGCTGATCTCGAATACGCTGCGATAGTTCCAGCGCCTTTCTCCTATATTGAGGCAGCCCCAACATTTCTCTCAGTGCTGTCTCAAAGCCCAACCTGGTCAGCGTGCTGATGTCTAACCTCTGTGCCATGCCTTCCGCCTGCATGAGCTCCAAGTTGCGGAACTGATCGAAGAAGACGGGAAATCCTAGCACGGGCTTACCATAATGGACTGCCTCAATGATGCTCAGTATGCCACCATGGCTGATGAGCAGTCGGCAATTGGGGTGCGCAACGATCGCCTGCTGTGGGAGCCACTCACTCAGGTAGATGCTGCTGCTCACATTTGGCCATACACTTCCCTCGAATTTCCATATGATGCGCTGTGGCAAAGCCTCAAAGGTGTCCACTATCACACGCAACTTGTCCGCCGACAGATCCTTGCTCTGTATTTCTGGACCGAGGGACATGAGGATGACACCATGCTGTGCCTCTTCAATAAACTGCGCCAACTCTACGGGCAGTGTTGGCAACTGTTTGGGCACATGCATGCCGGCCACCTCCACCATGCTGGGGACACTGACCCGTGCCTCGAAGAGACTGAAGTGCTGGTTCAGCAATATCAACGAGAAGTTTTGTCGAATCTCCACAAAGCTTTGCTCGAGGTGGCCAAAGAAATGCTCATGAATTGCTCGTTGTGCTGGCTGAAAGATTAACTTGTACAACATCCACTCTTCGGACATTTGTATCCAATTGTGAAAACGTTCCAGCAGGGTTATGCCTTTGTTAAAGTCGGTCCACATCGTCGGCTCAAACGATGATGATCCTCTGTAGCCGACAAATGTCTCCATGGTCCAATCGGATCCACATGTTGCCAGTCCAATTAGTATCGAATTGAAATGCGCTGCCAGGCCAAAGAGCCCATCTGTATGTGAGGGCTCCAGCACAACTAGATCATAGCTCACATTGGAGCGCATCAGTTGCTGCACTTCCGGGCTCTCCAAAACATTCAACACAATCTTAACAAAAAAATTGCGTATCGAGATGAGTACAACCCATTTGGAAAAGGAGTTCCAATGATGGGCATCAAAGTCTAAATAAAACAGTAAGCACATATAATGATATGGTGTCTATGACATCAGCATGGAATAGCGTTGCTAAAGGTCAGTTATTTATATAGCGAACTGAAGATAGAGATAAATGTATTGTTTTATTATAAATGAGGTATTCACAAATATATCAAAGTTAACGTGAACGAAAGGTTTTGTTCTATTTACTCTGCCCAAATAAGGGCTTCCCATTGTTAAATAGTTGACCAATATCAACCAGTGTCTGTTTCAATTCTGACACATTACGTTAACGTAACAACTCACTCGAATCTGCGTCATGACGATCTTTAATGAATATCGAGTGGAACTGTTCCATAGTCTCGCAATCAAAGGCATGGATGACGGTCAGCTGATGACCTCGCTCATGCAAGGCCAGCAGATAGGGCGTTAATAGCTTGCACTGTGACTGCATGTCATACGGAAAGACAAACAGTATTCGGGCTGCACGTGTGCTGGGGCACAGGTGCTGCAGTAGCAGCAGTGCTGCAAGAGCGAGACCCCCAACCGGCAACTGCTGCAGCCGCATTGTAAGAGACTTCCAGCGAATAGCACATGCGGAATCAAACTGAATTGGCCGTCAACCAAAGAGCCAACGGCCAAAGAGCCAACGGCCAAAGAGCCATCGGCCAAAGAGCCAACTATCAATGGAAATATCAATGGCAATGTCAGTGATAAGATTAGCAAATCTCTCTCCACAACATAATACCAACGATAATTACAATAATGCCCAGTTCTGTTTAGAGCATTGAAATGTACGCACCTGGAACAGCACGATGTTAGGGCACCTGGGTGTCGCTTTGCTGGTATTAGGCTTATTCCTTCAGCTGGCAACGGCCGCTAACATATTAGCCGTATTTGCGTACATTCTCCCGTCGCCCTTCTTTCTTGTTACACCCTTGATGAAGGCACTTGTGCGCCAAGGCCATCAGGTAACTATCATTTCTTGCCGCAATCACTTGGCTGACATTGATGGTGCACATCACATTCGCGTGCGAATGCTGGATCAGCTATCGGAGGGTAAGCGGTGTCTACTTTAATTTATAAATATAATTATTTAAATTATTATTGGGAATCAACAAAATATAATTACAAGAAAGATCGGATATCTTAGGCATACCCTTCAAGAACGAAGTTAATCTGCTGACCCATAAACATTTGTTCCGAATTTGTAGTTCCATTGCTACAATGATAACAATATTAATATAGCAGTTCTGAAGTAATCATTTATCAGCTATCAAATCAATAATTTAGAACTGTTAACTATGATATTCACTTTCTATATGTATGATTGTTTGGTGACCACTTTTATTACTATACCCTGAACCCATTAAAAATGGGTAAAAAGGGTATAATGGTTTGGTGCAAATGTATGTAACAGGCAGAAGGAAGCATCTCCGACCCCACAAAGTTTATATATTCTTGATCAGGATCAATAGTCGAGTCGATATCGCCATATCCGTCCGTCCGTCCGTCCGACCGTCTGTATGAACACGCAGATCTCAGAGACTGTAAGAGCTATAGACTTCAAACTTGGAATATAGGTTCTCGTATACCAGGCGCAGATCAAGTTTGCATTATTTTTATCGATAACTGCCTCCGTTCATCGAATATCGATAAATTAAATTTCCGATAGCAATAAATGCCACTATTTTGAAGACAGAATTTATATATATTCTCATATTGATCTCATTTCTATCAGCAGCCGCAAGCATTTTCTGTTTGCATAAGTATGCGAGCGCATGTGTGAGAAAGGGATGGCATGAGCCCCGCTACCTACGATTGCGTGTTTCGCGTGTTAGTGTAAATCTTTTTAAAGGGGAATTTGCCATAAATAATAGAATATATTTAATAACTGGGTTCAGGGTATGTCGAAGTTCGAGTTCACTCGACTACAGCACTCTTACTTGTTTTTTTTTTGCAGACATGCTGAACAGTGAATCTGAATGGGATATTCCCTTTACCAAGTGGCAGGAGGCGTCGATAATAGCGAAATACTACTACAACTCATCCAGTTATATACTGTCTGATCCTGGTGTCCAAGCATTAATCCATGATGTAAATGCCCAGTTTGACATGGTCATCGTACAGGCCTCGCAGACCGATGCACTCTATGGATTTGCACAGCATTTTAATGCATACCTTGTGGGTATTTCAGCGTATGCCACCGCTTGGAATATCGACTTTCTGGCAGGCAATACGGCTCCCAGTATTTACGAGCCCATGCTACCAGTTGGCTATTCAAATGGTTTTGGATTATTAGATAAGTTGAAGAATTGGATTTATATCACTGAGGAATGGCTGGTGGAGCAATATATTTATGTGCCCTCTCAAGTGCAGCTATATAAACATTACTTTAACCAATCTGCTGAGAGTCTGTATCAAATCCGGAATAGCTTCTCGCTAATGCTAATCAATCAGCACTTCAGCCTGGGACGCGCTAGATCGAATGTTCCCAATGTGATTGAGGTGGCGGGCATGCATTTAGACGAACCCAGCAAACGACTCGATGGCGAGCTGCAGCGATTCGTGGACGGGGCGGAGCATGGCGTCATTCTCTTCTCGCTAGGAACTGATATCGATACCAAATACCTGCCCGTGGGCCTGACAGACGTGATGCTGCGCATCTTTTCCCACTTGCAGCAGCGCATCGTTTGGAAATGTGAACAGACTATGCCGCATAAGTCAGACAACATTTACATTAGTCCAATGCTGCCGCAGCGGGAACTACTGGCTCATGCCAATGTGAATCTGTTCATCACCCATTGCGGTACTCTGAGCACAATCGAAGGTGCCTTCCATGGTGTGCCAATGCTGTGCCTGCCCCTGTACTACGATCACTTCAGCATTGCGGAGCGCATGAAGCTGGCGGGTGTATCGCAAACAGTGCACTTTTCCACAATGACCTTTGAGTCGACAATCAAGGTCATCCAGGATCTGATTGAGAACCCTATATATACGCTCAATGCCCAGCTGATGTCATATCGTCTCAGGGATCAGCCAATGAGTCCGTTGCAAACGGCCGTCTGGTGGACAGAGTATGTGCTGCGACACAAGGGAGCGCCACATATGCGCATCTCTAAGCAGGACATGTCGCTCATGCAGTACTACAACCTGGACTTTATAACGGTACTTCTTGGTCGCATCGGACTGGCCATACTGTTTTTGATCTGTGTGGGTTTCAAGGTGGTCAACTACTTTTTGGACCCTCTAAATTTTCGTCTTACTGTGCCACTTCTCATGTAAACTTTGCTTATCAATAATAAAGATAAGAAAAATAGATAGAGAGAATGGGTGAGTGAGAGAAAAAGTGTTAGCTTTGTTTTGACCAGAAATGTATTGATAATTTGCCAATCAACGACAATAATAGCAGATACAGCTTCGATAAGCAATTCGACGGCATAGATATTCAAATAACATTTAGCGATATGTGTTGAATTCATATACAATTTAGAAAATTTAGAATTTTACCAGCCAAACCACTGACACCAATCAGCAGATAACCGGTGGCAAAGATCAGGGCCAAGAAGTGTGATTTTTTTAACCTATTTCTGAAGGAGGTTGCTTGTAATCTACCTTCCAAATTTGATAGCCTTCGCCCTTAAATTATGAGAGATATACACTTTTCCGATTTTTGGGGACTGAAGTGGTCATACTCAGACGGATCCCCATTATGCGACCGGATAACACTTGGTGTCGATCGGATGCAGAGATTCCATCGGCATTTGCGGATGAGATGCAAGACCGGTTCACGCCTTTTGCACTTGCATCACCCAGCCAGGTACAGGATACTGAGGCATTTTTAAATGCAGATCTCGATCCTGTACAACCGATCACACCTATCGCCCCTTATGAGGTCCATGGTTCGCATCCACCACTTCCCCACTCCATGGAAGTGTGCTGTGATTGCGATGATTCCGAAACCTGGCAAGCCGGATAATCTTGTCTCGTCATATCGACCGATAAGCTTGCTGTCCACTTTTTTTAAAATATTTAAAAAAATATTTCTTGGAAGATTGTCGGTAGTAAGTGGCTTCTAGAGGGACATTCCTGATCATCAATTTGGCTTCAGGCATCTCCATGCACACCAGAGCAAATTCATCAAGTAGTACAGCATGTCCTCGAGGCCTTTGAAAATAAGCAGTACAGCTCTGCCGTCTTCCGGGATATCCACCAAGCGTTTGATCGCGTATGGCATGATGGCCTACTTTTTAAGCTTAAGTCCCTCCCGACCTGCCGATTCCAGTATGCCCAAACACGCTGCTTGCCACATACGCAGATGACACTGTGTTTCTTGCCAACTTCACCTCTGCATGGAGAGCAGCTGCGGCTACGCAGATGTTCTTGGATGGATTTAGTTCTTGGGCCAGCCGGTGGAACATCTGCGTCAATAGGAGCAAGTCTCAGCACTCCACTTTTGCGCTCAAGAACGACAACTATCCAGCTGTCCGACTAAACAACATGGTCATTCCTCATGAGAACCATGTTTGCTACCTGGGTTTGAACCTGGACAGGAAACTTAGATGGCGCAAAAATATTCAGATCACGGCGGCAGTGTGTAGATCCAAAAGGGCAAAACTCAACTGGTTGCTGTAGCCATCTAGCAAACTCAGCATGAGCAACAAGCTGCTCGTGTATAGGAGCATCATCGTGCCCACATGGACATACGGAACTCCATTTTGGGGCACAGCTCCAAAATCTTGGATTAACAAGATTCAAGTTTTGCAGATCAAGATGCTCAGAGACATCTCTGGGGTTCAACCGTATGTCAGCAATAGGACGCTGCACAATGACTTCGGCCTTCCAACAATTATGGAAGAAATCAATCGGCATCCGAGTCGTTACAATGACCGGTTGCATAACCACGTCAATCTTTGGCTTGCACACTTGGGTCAAATACATCACGCAGGAGGTTGAAGCGCCTCCACACCAGCGACCTCTAGACTGTTGGGCGTTAAATTAATGAGCTATAAATATAATATTTAATTTTATGTATTACGCTATAGATTTTTAATTCACTGCTATTATTCGTACCTTTACAAATCAATGTTTTATAGCCTTTCAGTAGGTTGATTGATGTTTAAAATATAAATGGCATATAAAAAAAAAAAAAAAATGATGTGGTCATGGCAAGAGGCGTACTACGAAATTTGTTTTCCCACTTTTTTAAGGGTGTTGTTTGCAATATATATATACATTTCAATTTAATTGATTTTATCAATTTCAGTAGGAGCGACTAGCACAATTTTTACACTTAGTCTGATGCAGGTATTAGAGTATAAGAATGCAGTTAAGGTTATATACAATAAATGTTAACATAATCAGAATATTAAAACAATAATAGTGAGATATTTTTTGTACAGTTTCGAGATCTACTTGATATCAAGCAAATATAAAACTACATTAATGAGAATAAGCAATCAATTCATATCATGCCAATCATGATAATTCTTTACAATTTTGAAGTGAAACTTTGAGATAAAATATCTAATAGGGTTCCAACAATAGAAGCTATATAATTAAAGCTTTTAACTTTAACTAGACGAAAGGTGGTACTAATTTTAAAAACAGAACAAATTACTAAGATACACATAGAATTTTTCTATACGCATTTCAAATGCGATGAATATTATTGCATCTAATTAGCTTATTGAAGTGGCAGTAGACAGAAAAAGGGTCAACCATCTAAGCACACTTTGCAACTGCCATGTATATTCTAATTTGAAAAGTTTTCTTTATCATGCGGTCATTATCAATCCATACCTTTGGTCAGACCTCCTTAACCCCCTTTCATTTGAATCCTGGCCATAAGTATAACCGCGCTCATTACGCATTTTACATCAATCAGCACGTGCCCAGCATATTTTAAACTCTTTCGCAACCATTTTTTGGATTTCTATTTTGCCAAAGGTTTCCTTGCGAACAGAATAAAAAAAAGACCGGGAGAAAACATTAAAATGCACAGTCGGAGCCGGGGAGAAAAGTGCGCACAATTGCGTTCACAATTGCTGGGTAAAATACCCAGAAACGTGGCTGGAAACAAGCAGCAGACACTTCCCAGGCGACGGTATAAAATTCCTGGTCATTGAAGCGTTATCTGACTGTCTCTGTCTGCGGCCAAGACCCTACAGTACACAGTACACAGCCAAAACAACAGGGCGGGCACAGTAACCAACTACAGTGAAAGATGCCTAAGGGCGACAAATGTGCCCTAAATAAATGAAATGCTTGACTAACAGATGACAAACTGGCAGAGGCATATACTAAATATAATTTTACTTTTTTCCATTTTACGTTTATTTTAGTCCATTCTTACTGCATTTGCTGAGCCACAAAAATATAATCAGCTCTCTTTGAAGTCTCGCAGTTATAGAAAAGAACCAAGTTAATCAAATTTATGTTATTCTAAAAGTAAATGTGGGCCGAAATTAAACATGTAAATAAGTTTGCTTCAAAATCAACCGATGCCTTAAGTCCCCCAAAGAAGAAATGTGCGCAACGTGTTGTCAATTTGATGTTTATTGCATATTTTTATTTGATTTTATGCTGCAGCATTTGAATTTATGTGCTGGCCATCAACTGGCGAGTGTCTAATCCAAAAATTCTTGTGAAATTGCCAAGTCCCTGTTGGCCTGTGTATCGAGCTAAGCCATTTTTATTAGCCATTTGGCAGGGCAGCGAAAAGTTTTTGGTCAATACTCAAGCGGGCGGCTTTCATTGGCGCTTAACTAACTGAAATTAAGTAAACTTTCTTTTGACTTTCATAAGCCTTTTAATAAGCCATAATCCCGCAGGCCTTCCCCAGATTCTCTGGACTGTGCACGCACATACAATCATAGAAACACACACACTCGCCCACACACTCAGACACTCAGACTCACATGCATATCATGAAAACTAATTAACATTCTAAGGGGCCATGAAAAACGCATGCAATAAATATCATTAATGGTAGCAAAGAACTTTATTAAAAGTACTTTTAATCCAATTCCAATGGGGCTGCTGTTGCTTCTGCTTTTCACTGGGGATAACATTTGAGGCCTGATTAACTTTATAACTCGCATGAGAGGCGAGTGTTCGCAGTTGCTTTGAAACTATTATATCCACAGATTGTTGCTACCTCAAATGAGTTATAAGAGCCTTATAAGAACTGCTAGTATATCCCAGTTATATCTCGTGCTTAGTGAAACAGGCACACATTATTATGTTCCTACTGATAGATTGTGTTAGTGAGAGTATTTAAATGTCGGTGCTATCGATGAGACACATTTCATATCTTGTTTGTTAGGAAAGTTGTGCTGCAGGCTTTTAATTAGCGTCTGCTGCCTTAGTCCCAACGCGCATTACGCATACGACGCGTTTGGCTGACGCTGCCACCGAGTCAGGCAGCCAATGACGCGGGAGTTTGTCGTGTTGCCTGTTGTGCCTCTGGGCGGCTTGGGCACGATTTTAATTAATTAGACTTTTATGAGCCGTGCATGCAGCTAGGCGACGGGTTAAAGCCCTGTTATTGTTTTTGGCTTTAGAAGCTACTTTGTCGTGATCGCGTTTTCAGGCTTAACACCAGCCCTAGATAGAACGCATACACACACACACACACACACACACACACACACACACACACACACACACACATACACTTACACACACCAACACACATGTGCTAATATAAAAATTTAGCATTATTTTTGTTGTCGTACTGATATTTGGGGTGACATGTCCGAATGGACAGCGTTCGTTGTGTGTGGTAATGAAAATTGTGGTCGCATTATGCTAAGCATTCGACATAATTGCAGCCAGGATATGCGTTTATGCTCAGAGATTACTTTTTGTGGCCGGCCGTTGACCAAATAGCAGCAACAACAAACACATCAATGGTAAGCGCATATCCATAATAAAAGCCAGACGATGTCGCATTTGTATAAGGAAATAAAATGAATACCACTAATTCTATGTGTGAGTGAGTGTCTGTGTGTGTGTATGTGTGTGTGTGTCTGTGTGTGTTTGTGTGGGTATGTGTGAGCGTGAGCCGTAACTTCTCTGCTTTGTCCTTTGTATGTTGTCAGGCAAATTAATTTCCACTTCTTTTTTTCTGTGCTGGTAGACGACAAATTCAGAGTTGTTTGTTTTATTTTTTTAAGAAGCTGGGCCCACAGTTTGCAGTTGGAGGCTTTGCCGGCTTTGTTAGCCGCATTTGCTGTGGTTACGTAAACAATTTCCCGTCTCTGTGCACTTGACTGGAGGATTGTGGTAAAATAGTTTGTGCTCAGGTTGCAGATTAAAATACGAGACGCATACAAGCGATAAACAGAAGATATTATGGCAAAATAATGCAGAGGAGAGATTTAAAAGAGCAAATAACAATTTATAAACTGCAAATAAATAAATTCATTTTAAGTTTTTAATTCAACTTTTGCCACTGGTAGCTGAAAGAGGCATATAATTAAATTCCCCGCATCTTAAAGCTCGCTACTCGAACATATAAGCGAAGAGACCTAAGTAGGCTTACGAGCATTGCTGGAAAATTAAAACAGCTTATAAAAGATACATAGATATAGAAGAAAATTCAAATGCATAAAAATGTTTTTTAAATAATAATTAAAATGCACATAAGAATTATGCGTGGAAGAAATAAAAAAACGTTGGTCAACATAAAAAAGGGGAATAAAAATAAAAGAAATTATTGTTATGATTATTATGCATTATGCTGGCAGCAACAAAAGAAATGAAAATGCGACCCAAGCTCCGGCTCAAAGCTATTGCATAGAGACAGAGTTATAAAAGCAGCAGCAGCAACAAACACAACAACAACAACCACAACAACAACAACAAAGACAACAACGTGGCTAAGAAGTAATCCGCTTGTTAAAAATAAACGAAAATAAAACGTAGCAAAACAAGGAGGCGACAGCCAGACTGCGGACTGAGCAGGGCTCTAAATGGTGGCTGTGGAGGGGTTTGGTGCTTGCAAGTGCGAGTGGCAGCGCGCAAAACATAATCATCATAAACCGGAAATATCCCGACGGCGAAACATCCGCACATAAATTTCTTAAATAGTCTACAATTTTTCGTTTGCCGTTCGGCATTTGCCGTTTGCTGTTTTGTTGCTTATTGTTTGTTATTGTTGCTGTTGGTCCTATTTGTTATTGTACTGGTGCTGTATCGCGTGTAAATACATTTAAGTATCTACCGCCTACCCAAGGCGACACAAACACAAACACAAGCGCAAACTTGGCCAACTGCAATAAACACACAAATTAACCCCTAATACCAACAGACCAACCGAGAACTGAGAACACCAACCCCACCCCCCAAATCACCCCATACACACCCTCTCCTTCCAGCAGCAAAAGCACCAACCGAATGACAATGTGGCAGGACGAATGTCCTGCCTCAGCAGTTACTGTGCGACAACAATAATAACAACACAAGTTACAACAACACAACTCACATAAATAAAATATTACAATTTTAATTTGTCTCTAATCCCAAAGGGCACGGAGCTGAGGTCGTAGTTCATGGCCCTCTGTTTCCTGGAGGCGTTTTGTGGCTTGAATTGGCCCAACTCTCCTCACGCTCTGCCCCAACCACAGTAACTTTCATAAATTGCCAGAATGCTCGTTGCTCAGTTTTCCCTTAGCCACCCATAAATCATATAAGATATAAACAATTTTGTAGCTGACTGACAGGTAAATACGGTCCGAACTTTAAATGTCCATGCCAACGTCTATTTCTTAATTGAAGACCAGCTCAATCAGGCTGTATTGTAATGCTGCACATGACCAGCACAAGCTGGAAAGTCAGAAGCGAACTTTATAAGTTTTCGAGCTAGTTAAATATTCTTGCATACTTACAAGTAGCTCAAGTTATGTCTGCGTCTTCTGTCTTTGGCACAACTTAAAATTAATATACTGATATTATATATATTGATTTCAATTTGCTATCTTTTAGTAATGCATAATTTTGCCTTGACGTAATCAGTTGTAAGTAAAGTCAAACTATAAACCGGTTGACTGTCACGCAAGTAGGTTGTCAAGCAACCTCATCAGCCACTTTGATCGCATTTGCACGTACACACAGAAAAAATCTCCATAGTATTTGTGCGATATATTTCCCACAACTTATAAAATTAATATACTGATATTATATATAATGATTTCAATTTTGCTATCTTTTAGTAATGCATAAATTTGCCTTGACGTAATCAGTCGTAAGTAAAGTCAAACGATAAACCGGTTGACTGTCACGCAAGTAGGTTGTCAAGCAACCTCATCAGCCACTTTGATCGCATTTCCACCTACACACAGAAAAAATCTCCATAGTATTTGTGCGATATATTTCCCACAACTTATAAAATTAATATACTGATATTATATATATTGATTTCAATTTTGCTATCTTTTAGTAATGCATAAATTTGCCTTGACGTAATCAGTCGTAAGTAAAGTCAAACGATAAACAGGTTGACTGTCACGCAAGTAGGTTGTCAAGCAACCTCATCAGCCACTTTGATCGCATTTGCACGTACACACAGAAAAAATCTCCATAGTATTTGTGCGATATATTTCCTACTATTATACTTATTGGTAAAAAGTTTTTATGAAAGCCACTTGATGTTTAGAACAATTCCATTCTAAAATTCTGTGAAATTAGTCTGAAGACTGCTATGATCGAGTTTTGATTTTGTCTGCCTTAGGGATACTTTATAAGCCATCTAATATTTTTGTATATGTAATAGTTTTAATTACTGATGCTTAATACCAATATACATATGTAACAAAAGAGATAATGTACCAATTCTGTGCGGAAATATCAAAATATCTGGAAAAGAACACATATATTTTCTAAGTTTAAAAATCAAAATAAAAGCCCTGTTATTTATTTATGAATATAAATAATATAGATTGGAATACCCTTTGTGCCAAAAGTAAGCCGATTTTCTCAAATACAGTGTAATTTTTGTTTTGAATGTAATTTTCTTCAACTGCGCGTTTCTATTCAGCCAGCTGAACTTGCTCTTCCTGTTCCAGTATACTCTGTTTGCCACTTTGCTTTCTCAATGGCATTTTTGACACACACACACACGGTGTATACGCAATCTGGGCAGCCACTTAATGCACTATGCAAAAATACTCGCAACCGGCGCTAAAAACTGTGATTTCGCTTAGCGCTGAGTGAACGCGACCACATTGCCTGCAGCTGGACTCTTTTCCAATAGCAAATTACAGCAACAAGAGCAACAAGAACCTTACAACAAGCTAGCAACGAAGCAACAACAACAAACAGAGCAACAACAATGGAAATATCTGCTTCAAAGCTCAACGGCCTTTGGGCAGTGCTTCTGTTACAGCTATTGATACTGTTGCTGTTGCTGCGACAGTTGCCATTGCGATTGCGATTGCGATTGCGATTGCCTGGTCGCTATTGCTTTCACGTCGCTTTTATTATTTCACGCCATTTCAACAGCCGTGCGGCAACAAGATTATTTATGCGCTACTCGCAGCAGACGATGTGACGCCGCTGTCGCAGGCACGCTTTAAAATGCCCTGGATCCGGATTGTTGTGTGGGTCGTGAGTGAGTGTGGCCAACGCATTTTGTAGACGCGCGTGTTTGGACACAAAAGTTAGCGTATTGCCAGCAATTCATGGCTGAAAAGGGAAATTGGTAACTGCCACTTTATGCCTTGTCTACTTCGTGGCGCTATAACAACGAGCCAAGCTGCGAACTTGTCCCGAACTCACCCACACCCACAACCACGCCCGCCCACGCTCCGGTCTACGCCATGCAACGCAGTTATTGTGATTTTTAGCAATGAATACGAAATACGAAGTGCTTCTCGCTGGTTTCTCTCTTTTGGACTGTTGCTGCTTTTGACAAATGGCTTCGATGATGTTTTTTATTGCGCAGAGCTATCTGCTCAACTATATATATGTGTGTGTGTGTGTGTGTGTGTGTGTGTGTGTGTGTGTGACGGTGTTTGTGCGTGTTTGTATTTCCTATTTACATACATAGTTAGTGACAGCAGACACACATGCGCTTAAATATATGCAGTCAGAGAAAAGAAATCAAGTACTCAGTGCTCAGCAGAAAAGTTTGGACGACCAACTTGCGTTATTGAGTATGTTCTTTTTTTTTATTAAATAAACATATTAACAACATTAATACAATTTATTGAAAGCATATTCAGCGATTAAAACTACACAAAAAATATGACTTTTATTATTTCTTAAAAGCTATAAGATTATCTGTTAATTTATAGAAAGAAAAAAAATGTTTACAGATCGACGAAAAATTCCGGTCGCGAAATTGCTCGTGGAACCTAATAATGATGATTGAAGATTCTCGCTCTTGCGTCGTTTAATTTTTATGATTAAAATCATTTTTCATTTATAATTTGGTATTTCTATATCGATGCATTTTTCGTTTTTTTTTTTGTAATTTGCCGATATCCGATATCAAAATTTACCAGCTGTTCACAGAATTCACACAGGTAAATAGTGAGTTAACATTGTGGACTTAAGTTTTGCGGTAACAGGCTGTAGCTTAACATCTGTACATAACTTTGATATCGACATCGACAGATATCAATTGTGTGATCACCAACTTGAAGAAGAAGAACAAGAAGAAATCAATCGATGTGATTAAAGACAAGGAGGCGGACGTGTCAAAAAAATAAATATAACTTAGTTTTGACTGCTACATTTGTAATATAAGCTTTGCTATATTCCCTAAATTATGCCGATTTGATTGAGTTACTTTTTCTGAGTGTACACATACGTTTGTACAAACACACAACATACATATTTGATGTTGAAGATTTATATATAAGTATGTGGGACGCGTTGCGCATACATAAATTGTTGGATGAGACTGTTCATCATTTGCGTCTTGTCTGACCAAATATTTGTTTTTGTTTTGCAGTCTGTTTGTCTGTCTGTTGCTTTGTTTTCGTTTTGTTCCTCGTTTTTTGTCTTTTTGTGAATATTATGTGTTTTCTGTTTGTCTTTATTGTTGTCATGTTGCTTTGGCCCGTAATGGCAGCTCGTAAAAATGTTTCATTTATGCTAAATTCATTTTTGTGCCAGCGAAATCTGTTGCCGCGCCAAAAGTAATAAAATGATTTCTTCTTTTCTTGCATTTCTTTCATTCTTTCCTTTATTTTTTTCGTATTTTTGTTCCCGGTTCTATTCTGGTCTCGCCGCTTCACATTGCGTTTTATCTAGCTTCGAATCTTTCACCCCTGTTTTGTGGCTTCCGCTCTCTTGGGCTCTGCTTATTTGTTAAGGCCATATTACAAAAGCAGCACTGAGAAGAGTGCAAACAGGAGTAGGAGCATTGGGTAGGCGGCTATGTGACTGAATATAGCAAATTTATTGGGCTACAAATTATATTTGCTTTGTTCGCAGTTAATGAGTCTGTTAATGTTATGTGTTTGCATTTTGAGTGTTCATAAAAATTGCTGGAAACAGAGACTGAGACGATGACAAAGACGAAGACGTTCAACTTCTTGGGCAACTAGACAGTCGTAATAATAAGTTGGCACTGCCTGATGAATAGCTTACCTTCTGATGCCGCATAATTACTCAATAATGTGCTGCAAAATCGTTAAAACGTAGAAATGAGAAGGTAAGAACTGTGTCTGCGACTTTTCTTGCACTCCGGCAGGCCCTTAAATTAAAATCAGGTGGATTTTATGAGCTAGATGGTTGAGCACTCACTGAAAGCTGCTGACAACAATTCGAGTACGAGCTTAAATGTAAAGCTGGCGAACAGCAACAAAAGATAAAAGCATCCAAAAAGTTAATGAATTTCCCTACTTTTAACAGCGCTTAAGATATACCAAAAAAAAAAAAAAAATTAATTTGAATGAATACGCTAGAAAATTACATATGTTTTCTAAATGTAATAAAATCAAGCTCAAAGTCTGTTTAAATCTACAAACTATTCAAAATACATCAAATTGGTGGAGAATAATAATAAAGCTTACAATTTTGTATTCCAAATATTCCATTCTTTAACACACACATTTCGTTCCACATTTCGATAAATATTTTCATTTGAAATTCGGTTCGCTTTGGTTTGGTAAACTTTTTTATGCTAATTAGCTGCAGCTACTCAAATCGAATCCAAGTGCTAAACAAAATATTAATAGCACACTTTTATGCATAGATTTTCACATTTCACAATCTCAGTTTTACTTTTGCCAACACCTCCCGTCCCCATACCTCTGCTGTAGGGAAGTTCGCATTTTGCTCACAAATCACAAACCCAACAAGCTGTGCAGCAATTTGCACCCCAGCCACACTACCAATGTGGGCGTAGTGAGGGCAGAAAACGTGGACTTGGTAATCTTCAGCCAAGCGTTAACAGAGAGAGAGAGAGAGAGAGAGAGAAAGAGAGAGTGATAGGGAAGAGAAGGTCATTAAAACACAGTGCCGAGTAGAGGATTGGAGTAGGACTGGCAGCCGGGGCAGCTGGGCCAGGCGGCATGTCATTAAATGCAAGAATCCATTAAATGCCGAAAATCAAACCAACTTTATTGAATATCAAATTAACATGTTCATAAAAATGCGCACATTAAATTAAAAGCCAGCAGCCGTGCCAAGAAGAGAGTGCAAAATGCTGGACAATGTCAATTTCATTGGCTGTGTGTCGCTAAGAGGAAATAATAAAAATTAACTATCTGACCGAGGCGCACAGCAGAAGTCAAAGTAAGTCAAAGCAATGTTTATGCGAAAAGTTATCTCGTGAAAAGTATTTTCTCGAACTGATAAAAGCAGCAAATGCCGATTGTCAAGTTTCAAAAATCCAATATGCTTTTAATTAAAATTCCATAAAGAAACTGCTACTAGAAATGAACGAAATCAATTTTTCATTTTACTGATTTGGAGCTATAAAAAATAAAAATGTTGAATAATTAAAAAAAAGTATTGAAGATATTATTTCTATAATCAGGGAATTCCCGCATAACCGAAGATAGAAACTGCTTCTCTGCGCTGACTTACTTGACTTTAGTGGCGTTAACATTTTATTTATTTATTTCGCTTAGGTGAAAAGGACGACAAGTATATTGCCACTTTTTCAGAGTTGCACGGCGACAAAGATCAACACTGTGTGTGGTTGTATGAGTGTGTGCGAGTTCTTGGGTTTTTGGTTGTGTAATTAAGTGAGGTATAAGTAAAATGTCATTTTAGTATTCATCACAATTTATGCTAAGCTCTCAAAGCGTCAAGTCATATACATAGTCTTTGGCGTTGCGGCTGTTTCTTGTTACTGTTGCATAACTAAGTGCGCCTGGCGACAGCAACAACAACATTAAATGGTAACAACAACAAAAGCAAAAGCATGAGCGGAGGATAACAACAACTCCAAGGATCTCGGTATAGCGCCTAGCCATCCATTTTGGCCGCAGCCTCAACGCTCATCAAATATGCAATTAAATCAGTTTCCGTTTAATTAAACCGGAAGTGCGTTGGTTTGAGTGCCCACGCACACCCGGCCATATTGTCAATAGCTTACACACAAACATACATACACCCGCACACACACAATGTGGTTGCTTTATAAGTGGTACGTTGGCTGAACAATTTTTACATTTTTATGAGCTTTTTCACAGCTATTCTACTTTGGTTTTTGATCAATATTTTTGCATTTTATTGAATTGAAAATGGTACTATTTGCTATTGTTTGTGTGTATGTGGCTGTGTAAGTCAATTTAAAGTCGTACAGAATCATTGGCAAAACAACAGCTTAGCTGACTAGCAAACTGGCAATTAGCTAGCCATGGCAATTAGCATTAAGCTGAAAAGTAGATGATTTGAGCCATGTTTTAGCCAGCTGGCTAATTAAACCACATGAATTGAGCGCCTGGAGCACTGCCACACTCAACAACATTGACAACAAGTGCAGAAACAACAATAAAATTGTCGCCACTGCATGCCGCCTGCTGCCTGCCTGCTGTCTTGCTTATTTCTTAATTATTAATTAAGAATGAAAACAAGCAAAAGTAAGTTGCATGCGCGCACTTTCGCTGCACAAAAGTCTAGCAAAATTGCCACAATTTCCTGGGACGCCCGTGGGCATGCAACATATTTATACCCTATGCTCAAAACGGCACAGTGCAATAAGCGTGTTGCTTGTGGCACAATTAGGATAGATTTTGTTGAACAGATATTTCGATATTTCGACCATAGTCTTTCGCTCATTTATAGAAAATAATAATATTATTGTTTATTGTTTGATTACCTCATTTTTAAAGTTAAGAAATGTTTTTCGCAGACTCATTCAGATTCAGAAATGATGTGTCGCGACGGTTTTCGAAATATATCCCTGGACCCGGCGAGATATGTATTTAAAATATAATATTTTTTATTTATTTCTTATTTATTTATTTTGTTTGGGTAACCAACATTGATCTTAATACTGATAGCACCATGTTTATTTCTTTGTGTTTATTTATCAATATATAAATATAAATAATACATTTTTCTCTACTTATTTGTTAAATCTGTCCCTCGAGGATTATCATTAACAGTTTATATATATATAGCGTATGGGGTTTTGTGAAGGTAAATTGACATTAAAGCTACATTATTACTTTGATATGGGTTTGCGATTGGCTTATTGATTGGTTATATCAGCGCTCTAGTCCCTTTACTCCAATGTTGTCGAGGATATTAAGGGTCACGTGGTTTGGAGGAAAACCTTTGCTATAAGGATCACCAAACACTTCGTGTATTTCCTGATTTGTGTTGAGGAGCTGAGCTTTTGGTATCGTCCTAAGGACAATAATATTCATTGTCTCACATAATTCACAGTAATTCATTAAACAAATCAGATATATCCCACTAAAGTTGATAACATATTCTATAAAAAAATAACAATGACACCAAATACAAGAAAAGTAATTTAAAAAAAAATCATTTATTTCATTCAAAAGTTATATAAATATTTGAATATTAATTAACTATACAAGATTAAAAGAGCATTTAAAGCTTCGTCGATCAACAAATTTCTTCCTTATTGTGAACAGTTCCAACTACTTGGCTGCGTCGCCAAGGCATTTGGGTAATAACTGTGTCAGTTGTATATACCTACAATTCTACCTAGATGTGTGTATAGGGCGATTCTACCTCCAGCATACATATATGTGAATATGTTTGTGCCACATAGTATACATACATCGCTATTATCCAGCGTCGTCGACGACAACAATGAAGACGACGAAAATGCTGAGAATAATGATGGCAATGATGAAGTTGCTGATGATGTGGGCGATGCCTGCGAGTCGCATTGTTTCCATAAGTTAATTTGCGTCTCATATATGCATATGTGTCAGCCAGCTAGTGTGTGTGCCTGTATACGTGTGCGTGTGTGTGTGTAGTTTTTGCATTAAAACTTGAAAATTTAAATGCCCCAAGTGATACATCTTCAACTGGTGGACAAGTACCCGCTACACAACTGCTTCAGATGCGTGTCTTTAGAAATTGTAATTAGCATGAAAATAACTTTCCACATTTTTCCTCCTTCACGTAGACAAAACCCTTACAGAAATACACATGTAAAAGAGTTGTGTGGTAATTGAAACAAATGCATATTTAATGGATTACCATAACTATTAATATGCGCCCTTGTCAATAATAGAAACAACGCTTGGCCGACTAATTGATTTTGCCTATTCATCACGCAAATTACTGTTAATTGTGAACTAATATGAAATTGAATTATTCAGTGCTCTCCCTCTGACTCTTTCTCATATGATTGATGCACGTCTAACTCAAATGTGATCCAATTTCTCAGCTCACAACTCAAGTATTGCACTTCATTGAACTATGTCTTGAAAATTGAACAAACAATTATGCTATGCATGATAAGTGCGGCAATTATAAACGTCAATTGCCAAGATGGAGATTGAAGGGGCGCCATTAATGTCTGAATATCTGACACACAGCCACTTTGCAGCTGACATATGATACAATAAAAGGAGTGCTGCTCGTACCAAATCGCTGCTTTTATTTTTAGCAAATGACGTTGAAAAGCTTCAATCATGGGCCATTGGTCAGCAAAGAGTCAATGCTGTTAGGTTTGTTCCCAAAAGCGATTTCGCATCGATAAATAGGAACTGAATTTAAAAATAATATGCTCTTGGATTTTGGTTAGCTTAGATTCAACACAAAATGAACAGTAATATGGAAACCCATTTCGCTTTCCAAAAATTTGTATATAGCGTCTTAATTGTTCTGGTCTTTTTTGAGAACGTTCAGTGATTATCTGCGCACACAGTGAGTTCGAGAAAACATGCGCCACTCATTCTCCTTTTCTCCCAATTTTAATTATAAAACTTTTAAATTTGCCACGCTGCGCCACAGTTTGGTTTGTTGGGTTGGATTCGGTTGGTTTGGTTTGGTTTGGCTTGGTCTGGGGTCCTTTTCAGGGGTCTATGCTTGATTACAGGGCGTGCTTATGCGCTGATTGCCTGGCTATGAGAATTCCACTTGTTCTCTCTTTCTCTCTCTCTCTCTCTCTCTCTCTCTTTCTCACTGTCTTTTCTCTGTTTTCACACACACACACACACGCACGCACATCTAAATAAAGAGGAAGCTGCTGCTGTCGCTGACTTTGCCATCGTTATTGAGCTATGGCTCTTTACTTTTTGTTTGATTTCGCATTGTTTTGACTGTGTTTTATTTTTTGTTTTTTTGTGCCCGCATAGTTGTCCTTTTTGTTATTATTAATATCCTTTTCGGCCACAAAGTTATTCCTATCCGAAACCTTTATAATTTGAGTTGAACACATTTTTGGCAATGCTTTTATTACTTTTTAAATACTTGGTGGGGCCACGATTATTTGCGCAATGCCACAAGAAATACTTTCAACAATCATCATAATGGATTTCATGACTGATTGCGCACAAAGGGTACAGTTACCTTTTCACCTTTTCATCATGAACTTATCCGCTGGATCCTTTATTTCGTCTGTCTGGGATGACCGACATTCCAGCTGCTTATTGATGTATTTCCGCAGTCTTTCTTTCTCACTCTCTCACCCTATCCCTCGCTCTCTAGTTCTACCACTTTTAATTTGCCAAATTAATTTGACAAAAGTAATGTGTGCCTCTCACTCACCTATCCAGTCGCTATCTCTTTACATCTTTCGGTATTTGTTTTATCATTAATCCGCTTTAGCGCCTGCAAATATAATTTATTTATGAACAAAACATAAATTTATAAAATTTGTAAAATATATTTTGATAGATGAAATTTGAAATTTCCAAAAATTAATGGCAAATATGCATAATTTCGCAGTGCGGTTCCTTTTCTATTTGGACAAGTTGACCGCGCCCGCTGTGAGAGAGAAAGCTGCTTGCCGCAGAGCGAGATAGCTACCACAGCAGCAGCCGACAACGAATTACAATTATGATGACACAAATTGGTTATGTTTTGCGTATGTGTTTTTGTTTCTCGGCTTTTGCCCCCTTTTTTATTATAACTTTTTTTTATATTTTTGTTTTTCTTTTACCAAGCAACAACCGAAAATGTCAGGCTACCTAGAGACAGGATACAGGACACATAGCATGTCAGGCTTGTCGTCATTCTCGTTATTTTTTGCCCATGTTATTTTATTTGGCTTGCTTCAAAAAATGTTCTGCAGCCTGAATCTGAATGTGTTTTTTTTTGGTTTTTTTTTTTTTGTATTTGTTTTGTTTCTGGGTCTGGGCAACGTAAATAAAAAAAATACAAAATCGTAAAGTATAATAAAATATTTATGCAAAATGGCTAGCTAACCTGACTAGCTGACTGGCCACCGTAAGCCTTCAAATGTGCCCAAAAAACATAAAACATAAAATTACATACGATATATGAAAAAAAAATTCCAAGTCATAAAGTTGTGGCCATTACATAGCGCAATTCTGTCTGATGGAGTTTTCAAGGGTTCTAAGCTGCATGCCCCCAAGGGTGGTGGGATGTGGGGGCAGTGTTGTCGGTAGCCTGGGATTTAACAAAACGAACATCTGAAACAAATTGAAAATAATTTTAGTGAAGTTTAAAGCTGTAGCTGGACAAAAGAGCAGCTCAACTATTGCCAATCAACACAAGTCAAATGCTAGCATATAGCATGTTTGTATTTGTATAGATGTATATACTTAAAGTTTATCAGTTACTTAAGTTCTGGTTCTGCGTAGTGGCTAATAGCCACTGGCTATGGCAACAATCCAGCAGTTGTTTGGCACCACGCTGGGGAAAACAACTTAAGCAGCAGGCGTACAAGGGACTATTACAACCCTCAAAAGCCACAATCTGCGACCTGCACCCCCGCTAACTTTCCACCTGCTGGCTGCAAAACAACAGCACAACAACAAGTTGTATACATAAATAACATTGTTGCCACTGCGAGAAAATTGTTGGGTGCCTCATACGAGCTGGGGGAGGGGGTTAAATGAAAATTGTTTACGCTGCCAACGCGCAGCTTTTGCCTTTGGCAAGAAAAATACAAAAAGAGCGATAGAGAAGGAAAGGCAGAGATAGAGGGAGATGACTCAAAGTAGCAGAAGAAGACATTAACTTATTAAATTATTGTTTCGACCATAATTTCAATGACACTAAAATTAAAAAACCATTACCCAGCCAAAGCATTATACGAGTATTTGCTAAAAAGACCAAATGGAGCGAGGCAACAACAACAGCAAGAATAACAACAACCGCAACAACAACAAGAAATGACCTCCGGCAATGGCTGGGAAAATATATTTCCGCTTAATTTATTAACGATTTTTGTTAGCTATAAACTTTGCATGTATGTGTGTGTGTGTGCCACGCACACTAAGTGATTTTTATCTAAGGCGCAGAAGGTGGCACTCCCTCTTTTTTTTATGATTTGCACATAATTATAATTGAAATTACGACGCGTCGAAGCAGCCGCCCGTTCTCTCCTTCTCAGATATTCAGTCGCTGTTGCTTCCTGCTGCCAGCCACCCTCAATTCGAGTGCCAATAAATAATAGAATCAAGTCATAAACTGATAAATGATGCGCCAGGCCGAAGCGCGCCCTTGCAACGTCCCAAACTCTACCCGGCCCGGCAACCTCACCAGTGTAATAAACAAAGTTAATCATTTAGGATAATTGAAATTTTTACGAGACACTCGAATGTTATGTAAAGAAAAGCGCATTCCTCTCCGACACTTTTCGCTGGCCCTTCCAGCAGGTTGCTTTTCGGGTGGTCCTCATTAGCGGACATGGAGCGTTGTGTGGATGGGGTTGGTTGCCCCGCTAATGTTATTTATCGATGCAAACTGTTGATTGGAATTATGTTAAGCGTACACGAAAAAGCAAAACAAAAATGGAATGCTAAGCACTGCTGCCAGACGGGCCAATAAACAAGACGTGCCACATCAGAAACGCACAGAAGTGTGCGTCAGCTGAAATGGGGCAAGCGATTGGCTAAGTCTATATACTACCACATGAAATAGATGTGTGTGCAGGGTAGGTGTGTTAAGTGTGTCGCTATGTGACAAGCGCGCTTAACTATACTGATAGCTACAATTAATCAAGACAGGCAATGAGTTAAGCTTCAGATGGAACATATGTTTGTAGAGGTGTGTGCGCTTAATTTTGATTGGAACTGAAGAGCGTAAGGTAAAAGTCTACGTTTATGTAGTAATTACATCTATACTTCGATCCTTAAGCATTTTCCTCCAAAGAGCACGCCACACGATGTTATGTTATTAGTAACGAAGTATTAACAAATCTATAAGACTGATTGGCTATTATGAAATTAACATCTATATAATTATGTATTTTATCTGAGTTGTAGGATTTAAAATTCTGTTCGATGCTCTGGAAGTATCATCATAACAATTATGATTTTTTTGTATTATCTAAAATCCTGCACAATATTATTTTCTTAAATACATATAATAAGTCCATTTATAATACAATTTTCGAAAATGTGTACTGTATGTAAATCCATCTTCAACAAGCAGCCTTTTTGCTAATGCCAAATGACATGTGGAAACTTTGTAGCTGCATTTTCTGTCAAAATACATAAAAATTAAATATTACATTTAAGTGCATCATAAACACCAACAATGAATCCAGCAGTTAGGCATGCGGCCAGATATACGGCAAAGGCACGAATCTAAGCCATCAGACTGAAAAGATACCTTCCCAAAATATGTTGATGACTTCAAGAAATTAAAACAAACAAAATGAGCAATGTGAAAACCAACTGGAAATGCGGCGTCGGCGTCAGGCAAAAGGGAAAACTGCAGCGCGACAAACAAGTAAGAGTGCTCGAGCTTAGTGTGCCCGACTAGCAAATACCCTGTAGCCAAACGAAATATTCATTAGTAGTTGTCAGCGAGAGATTGAAATTGCCATATTGTTGTCTATTAATTTGCACTACATCATTAAACACTTATCCATTAGTACAGGGTACGAAAAGCAGACTCAATGGATGTCTGGGTAGGGGGAGGTGACGAGGTAACTGGGTGACTGGGCGTTGGGCGTACAGCTACTTCTGCAACTACTGCTGCAGTCGCGCTGGCGACATCTCGTAATGCCACACTCGCACTTGTCAGCCTAAAAGATGACAGTGATGGCAATGTGTTACTCAGGCCTTGTCACTCGAATGTGGGATGTGGATGGGGATGAGGATGGGGAAGTTGACTCGCATATATTGCAACCCTTAGGTATTGGTGTCGATCAAACCAATTTGTATGCCCCTGTGTGTCTGCGTGTGTGTGTGTGTGTGTGTGTGTGTATAGCCAATGCAATTGAGGTCATGTCCATGCGGCATTCATTGTCGGTGGTATTGGTGACATCCTCGTCAGCAAAAGCATTAACTCGACATTTGTTTCAGGCTGCTACTGCTGTTGCTGCTGTGGCAAGGGGTTTAGGCTTGGCTGCAAGATAACCTTACCAACACCCCCAACAAAGAGCTGAGAGTGGCGACATATTGAAAATCATTGGCAGCGCACTTGCACACAAACCCGCCTAAATGGATAGGACTTTAGGCGGGAGGCAAAAGCAAGAGAAATGTATTGAAAGACAAACGGCATTGGCATAAATTTTTATTTGCCTTTGTATGTCTGTGTGTGAGTGTGTGTGTGATTGTGTGTGTGGGCATGGAGAAATTTTTATTACATTGAAAATTTGCATAAAATATTTAAGCCAAATGGACGGTCGATTGTGTGGGTTGTTTACCATGTGCAAAAAAAAATCGTGGTATAAAAAAATAGATAGAAAGAAGTTAGAATGGCTTTCTGAGAGTCCTGCTGCGCGTTGGACTTGGCAATCCTGACAGCCTAAGGCTAGGAAGGAACGACAGTTTCTTCGTTTCCGCAATGAGCCGCTCCAATGATATGTATATGCGAATTGGATTTGTTGTCAAATCCAAAACATACATCGGCGAGGGCAACACGTTTTGAGTTGTTCTTATTTGCTTTTTTTCCAACTAATATTCAAATATTTGGTGGAGCTCTGTAGGCGAAAGTATGGGATAAATGCATGCGTGGGTTTCCTAAAATATCCCTGAAGCTATAAGAGTATATTTTTTTTTTTTACGGCATTGAATCAAACAAGGCAAAACGCAGGCAAATCTCTTGGAAAAGGCCTGCAGCTCAAATATGAGTGCATAGAAGAATATTTTAGTGGAAGCAGGCAAACCTGTCATCATACAGTTATTGAAATTAATTATAATGTCATTTTAAATAATTCAAACTGGCTATTGATTAGTATTTAATTTATTATGGTGAGCTGCTTGTTTTAGAAAATTGCACTATAGTTTACTATAATCGGTCCAGTCAATCAATGACAATTTTCAACGCACACAATTTAAACTGCTCTCAATTAGCCATTTATCCTTATTTCAAACATAAGAATTTGATACTCATACTAATAAATTATTAAGGTGGGTTCACCTTTATCTTATTCACTTGCGAAATAATAAAAAGTTAAAAGAAAAACACAAAGAAAAAAAAAAATTAAGCTAAGACAATCGAATTCTTTTGTCATATTAGATAAACAATTTTCAAGCTTTGCATAGCATTAGGAAACGTATTATTAAAAGCAAACTTATTCTAAAGCTTTGGCAAAATTGTGAATAACCGAGTTCTCTTTTCAAGCTAAAATCCATAATTTCTCTCCCTAAAGAAGATAGCATACCAAGTACATATATTTTTTGCCAAATCTGAGCCAACTTTGTAGCTTCACAGAAACTTTTTCAGTCTTTAAAAACGGTCAACTGAGCAGAGAATCGTGGCACAGGCATAAGCATGAGCTCTCTACTACTGTGGCCTGGCGAGCTTAAGCCACATCCAGACTCCTGCTGCCTGCCTGCCTGCTTTGATATCCTTGCCGCATTAAGCAACAACTGGCGGCCTACTTTGGCGACCGCTGCCGACACAGTCAACGAGATAAATGTACATACGCCCAATGCTGATGTGCATGCAAATATAAATTTTTCCTTTTTTTTGGTTGATTTTCAAGAGGGGGCCTGGTAGACAGATGTCAAGACAGCAGACGACTTCTTGTGTACTCGTTTATATATGCACAAGTCTATGTGTGTGTGTGGTTAGTAGTTTGTGTGTGTGTAGTTGTTTGCGGCCATAGCATATGTGGCTGGCCATTACAATGCGAGCGATGGAACAACATGGGCGCATTACAGGCACTTCAGCGGCAAAGATGTGTCAAAAGACGAGCGAAAATAAATGAAAGTTTATGTTATAAAATGCCAAAGTGTGGCACACAATCTATTGGCAAAAAGGCGAGCAAAACAGCAGCCGCAGTATCAACAATAACAAAACTGTTGAAAGTAGAAACAAGCAGACCAGCTTGAAACTGCCTATTGAATATTAAATACCCTACCAATTGCATACATTTAAATTTACTTCTATTGAAGAGTGAACAACTCAAAAAAATGTGATGAAAAAATCACAAATGTAATCAGTTAATTTATCGATATAAACAGATGGATAGTCAGATTTGTCTATATCGATTCGGATAATTTATATACACCCTCCTTTAAGACATTACACATTGTGTAAGAAAATTATAATACCCGCTTTGAGTGTATGGAAACAGTGAAAATGGCAAGAGTAGGCCAGCGGCGAACTTTGTTAATGTTGTTGTTGTTGTCAGCAGGCATAAAATAGCGCATATAAGATAAAGGATATGTGCATGGCTGTGTGCGCAAAAATGTAGCAAAAGTCAACATATGGCGTTAAAGATGCGAACGTGCAGCGAATTCTTGAAGTTTTCTCTACATATTCTTTTACTTTTTTTTTCCTTTTGTTTTTTTTTTTACTGAACTTATTTTTTTACACCCTCTCTTGCAGTTGGCCTAATTTAGCAGCTGGTGCAGCCTTTAAGCTGAGCATATTGACATTAGTTTGGCAATCGGGCACAGGGGCATTTAATTTTGTGGCCAACTGTTACCTAAATCGCACTTCACTCCACACTTGAAAACAACATTTGCAATTGCTACAAATATTTGCAAGTAGAAATAAAGTTCTATTACACAAACCAGAGAGCAGAGGTTGACAAATAAAATTTGATTGAAATGCGCAATAGTCGAAATAAGCATATGAGAGAAAGAAAAATATGGAAAATATTTAAAAGCAAGCGACAGCCAGGCAAAATAAATGAATAAATCAAAACCAAAAGAGCGTAGGTCGTTTAAGCTTCAGTAGTTCAGCAGAAAACCAAATTCGAACCGACCAAATACGAATATTATTAAAAATTTAATAAATCTCTTGGCAAATACCGAGAGATGTCAATGCATATGTACATATATACATATATGCACTTCCTATTGTGGCAAAAAAGTAATAGGTATGATATCTACGTTTATTGTATTTTAGTTGACTAAAAGAAGTAAAAAGCAATAAACATTATTGATGCCACAGTTATATACTTAGTCACCATAAAAATGTTTGAAGTTTTGGATAAAGAACTGAATAAGAACATTAAACTTATTATATAAATATAGTGTATATTAACTGTTTTAGATCCTTTCCAGATTCGTTTGGTTGTAGTTGGTTTGGTAACCAAATTATTTTGATTAAAATACGAGCGTTAAAATCGTATTTCAAAACTACATTCTTCCGATTACTGGGTGACTACTAGATTACCCCATTGAGTTTGCTGATTCTTATGTTTTAATAAAAGATTTTATATACGTTATTGCCATTTGGTATTTAAATCGAATTTTAAATGCAATGCTCTGCAGCTGACTAAAAGTTCATGTATGTGTGTATGAGCGTGTGTGTAGATGTGAATGTGTGTATGTAACTTGTTTGGCCAAATCTTTCCTTGTTAGCTTTGGGCCAGCTTGAGGCGGGCAATCAATGCAGCATGTTGTCATCGACATATTATCTATAAACGTTGCTATAAGCTAACAGATTTCAACAAACGACAAAAGACAATCAATTTTAGTTGGGGAGATTGCTGTGTGTCTCGGTGAATTTAAAAAGCGTTCTATTCAAATGGTAAATATCACATCAGTTATGTTCACATCTGTATATGTATTTTTCAGTAGGACACAAAAATTTGTCTTTAATAATTAAAAGGATCATTTTTAAACAAGTAAGAATTGTGTAGTCGAGTGAACTCGAACTTCGACATACCCTGAACCCAGTTATTAAATATATTCTATTATTTATGGCAAATTCGCCTTTAAAAAGATTTACACTAACACGTGAAACAAGTAATCGTAGGTAGCATGCCATCCCTTTCTCACATATGCGCTCGCATATTTATGCATACAGAAAATGCTTCTGATAGAAATGAGATCAATATGAGAATATATATAGATTCTATCTTCAAAATTGTGGTATTTATTGCTATCGGAAATTTAATTTATCGATATTCGATAAATTAAGGCAGTTATCGAAAAAATAACGCAAACTTGATCTGCGCCTGGTATACTCTAGCTCTTACAGTTCCTGAGATCTGCGTGTTTATACAGACGGACGGACGGATGGACGGACGGACGGACGGACATGGCTATATCGACTCGACTGTTGATCATGATCAAGAATATATAAACTTTGTGGGGTCGGAGATGCTTCCTTCTGACTGTTACATACATTTGCACAAAACCATTATACCCTTTTTACCCATTTTTAATGGGTGCAGGGTATAACTAGAAAAAGTGACAAAATTATATAAAATCTGATTGTTTCCACCAGTGGAAGCACCTGGTTCCTCTGTTATGACGTTATATATGACGCATATCGGATTAATATATAACCTTCCAAAATGTAATTCCTAAGTGGGCTATATAAAATAGTTGTCTCATTCAATCAACTATAACATATAAACTTACTGATTTATTTCAATTGTCATAAAGTTCATATATGTATGTATATATAAATATATAAAAACTACCAACAATGGAATGCTTTTATCCATAGCAAATCAAATCATTTGGCCAATTTAGCGCTGCCAGTGCTTAAAGAGTCATCAGCTGACGCTGTTTGTGGCAATTGGTGCAAATTCATGGCTGCGCCTAATTGAGGCAGACAAGAGGCCGACGGCCAAAACGAAAACATTTTGAAGACAAATTTGAAATCCATGCCAGCAATATGGCAATAAACGAATTTTCGTTATAACAATGCAAGCTGTGCTGACTGAAAACTGAAACCCCCAAAACCACAACCCCAAACCCCTTTCCCAGATTGAGCCGGGTAGTGTAGGCAAACTGCGTAAAACCACATGCAATTTTGTTTGTTAGATATCTGCTGCAGGCACTGTGGATGTAGGCACTGCTGTTGTGTTTGTGTGGCACAAGTCTGGGGCAGCTGTGGCCGGGGCAGACCAATTGCCACAGCGGGCCAGCGATGGAGCAAGCGAGCACGACAGAGGGCAGAGGTGTTGGCCACATGCGAGCCGGCGGCAGGCGCTGGCTATTTGTATTTTGTTACAGGACATGTTGTCATTGAGCATATCCTCTAAGCACGCATATGCAAAAGGAGAGACAGAGCCAGAGACAGAGACAGAGACAGAGCGAGGTAGCAAGAGTGAGAGGGGGATGAAGAGAAATTGCTATTTGCAAGCAGGGAAACATTATTGAAAATTGTCATTGCGAAAAATTCATAACAACACATTTGCCTTCTAGGTTTTTGTACCAGGGCCAGTCCCAGAAACTAAACTGGGACCAGGCCCAGCACATTTACTGTCCCAGGCCACACAAAATATTTTTGCGTTTTCTTTCATCGATGGCAAATTATTGAATTTCTGTTTCTGTATTCAAATAGTAATCGACTCAATTGTAATTTGATTTTGAACTAGTTAATTAGTCATTGAAATGCCAATATAGTCGCCTCATAGCTGCAGAGTATTTTAATATTCCGTCTAAACGTTGATTGACGATTGGCCTGTAACGATTGTCGATAGAGAGAACTAAGCCAAATCTTATCAGCTGGCCAGCTGTCTTAACTGTTTTTTCTTATTGTGTTTTTTGTTTACTGCTTGCTGCTAACTGTTCTAAGTTTTTAGTATTTGTCGGCGGCCAGGCAGCTCAACATCAACATGTCTTCATGGGCCATCTCCAGCACAAGGTCGCACGACGCCCCGCCAAATGGGAACCGGAGCCATGGCGCCAAGGGAGCTAGACTACTCAGATTAGCCTGGCAGACATTCAGCGTCAAATGCCAGCAGCTGGGCGACCTTCTGCGCAGGGAGGCCAATAAGCCGCTGCCCAAAGAGCTGCGACGATCGCTGCGCATGAATAAATCGGCCAAACGGAAGGGCTATCAGCACTACGAGAGTGACGCAGATAAACAGTAAGTGTATATTGGCCAATCCGAAATTTAGATAAGCCACTTCATTTTTGTTTACTCGAATGTGTTTAAATACTTCATTTCCGTTAATAATCTGTGTATTTTAGACGCATCAAGGATCACTTGAATCAGCCCATCAATATATCGATACGCATCGGACCTGCCTATGACTATAGGCCATCGAATTATTAGCCAACTGAGCCCTTACACTTACAGATATAAATTTAATATTTAGTAAAATTTATATGATAATCTAAGCAAACTTTACATACTTAATTTTTGGCCTGTACTCAGCTACTATTTTAAAACTTTCTGAAAAGCTTTAATCTTATATTCATTTTCACCATCAGTCATTTGCAATTGTGACACTGTGCTGAGCTTTAAAGCGTGTTGCGAGCTTACAGAGCTTTGAGAGCTTTTCAGAGCTTTCTTCGCTGACGAATGCT
Organism: Drosophila setosimentum; assembly: GCA_035043505.1. Taxonomy (NCBI): domain Eukaryota; kingdom Metazoa; phylum Arthropoda; class Insecta; order Diptera; family Drosophilidae; genus Drosophila; species Drosophila setosimentum. Next base: position 7,831,630 of record JAWNMY010000001.1, read on the forward strand.
TTGCTCACTCTTCACTAAGCTTTCATTGCATATGCTCTTAGGCCGACAATTACTTGTTTCTCTTAAATGCGCCCACACAAAAGTTTATTGCACCGCTCCCAACAATTGAGAGTGCTGCGTGCGCTACACTAACAGGGCATATTGATTTCTCAAGTGCCACAGACAGTTGGAATGGGAGGAAATAAACGTGTTACAGTAGCTATAATGCTCTAATTTAGACAAAAATGTTTTAAATATATATAGTTGAATAAAAACTAAAACTAATAGGGCATTCAAATGTCAGTGAATCTTTTTCAAGTTCGTCAACTTTACCCGAAAGCTGACCCATGCTTTTCCTTTTAATAGCTCCACCGCTTCAGCGCTTTCTGCTTGTCCTCTCTTTCTTTCTGTCCTCTCTCTTTCTCCCTCTGTCTGTCTCTTTTATAATCTGAGTTGCGCTTTGCCTGCTTCGACGGCGCCACATACACACACATACGTCAGAGAGCGCGTAGTCTCCCTTTATTTTTTGAGTCAACTTAGTGTGAAAACGTGTTCAACGCGGAAATGACATTGATAGTGAAATTTAAGCTGAGTGCATAAAATTTTTACGAAATAAAAAAAAATTAATTTATTATTTATTTAACAATACGAAAAATATAAAACAATAAATATAAAACAAAAATTGCTATCCAAATTATTGTTATGAAAAGTGAAATTTTTAGGAGTTGAACAATTGGCTTGACTTCAGTTTGCAGTGCATTTTGTAGTTGCTGGATATAAATATTATTATTGACTTGGAAAACAAAATCGAGAACCAAATATGAAGCTAATCTCAATGCTTGTGTACATTCTGGTGACATTCTACAAATTCATCAAGAAATTTATGTAAGTTTATTGTGTAATGCAGTACTTTAATTTTGGCGCGCCAGCTTCCCGTGCAGCCAAACTAAATATTGATAAAACAACAAACACAGAAACCGCGATACAAAGACACAACAATGACACCAACAGAACATCAACAACAACAACAACAACAACAGAGCCCAAAACCATTTACATACTATTGGATTTTTCCGCTTTTATGGTATCCCCCACGTTAAATATTCTCTTTGTGCTGTTGTAACGCCATTCAAGGGCCACCTTCTTTGATTTTGTTTACTTCTTTCTCGCACTCTCTCTCTCTCTCTCTGTCCATCTCTCCATTTCTGTCTCTTTCTCTGTGCATGTGTGAGTATCTTATGGTTTAATACACAAACAGAATATTTTGACTTATAGTTCAATACGCCAGAAACAGCGTCAGACTATCAGAATGAGAGAGAGTGAGAGAATGCAGCTGGTTGGCTCTCTGCCTCTCTCTCTCTCTCTCTCTCTCTCTCTCTCTCTCTCTCTCTCTCTATAGCTCTCTTGCTCGGTTTGTTTGGGTTTGAGGCCACTGGCGAATTGGCTGCTGTTGCTTGTCCAATACCCTTGGCGCTGACTGCTTACGTGCTCGAGTGATGACAACAGTAATGGGCATTTAATTAATATAACAGCTCCCTGTGCAATCGGGTGCGACACTGTCCGTAAACCATTCCATACCTTTTGCGGCTTTGTGACGGGCGTTGCCCACATTAATTTAATTAGCTTTTGTTATCGAAATGATGTCCTTTTGTTGTGAAACGATCGGTTCACTGAACTCGCCTGCCTCGAAAAGTGTATGGTTATCACACTGCTGGTATGTGCATAGTTGATATCAACAATTGGGCACTTTAATTAGCTTTCATATTTGTTTGTCTACTTTTCCATATTATACCCTGAACCCATTAAAAATGGGTAAAAAGGGTATAATGGTTTTGTGCAAATGTATGTAACAGTCAGAAGGAAGCATCTCCGACCCCACAAAGTATATATATTCTTGATCAGGATCAATAGTCGAGTCGATATAGCCATGTCCGTCCGTCCGTCCGTCCATCCGTCCGTCCGTCTGTATGAACACGCAGATCTCAGGAACTGTAAGAGCTAGAGACTCAAATTTGGAATATAGGTTCTCGTATACCAGGCGCAGAAGAAGTTTGCGTTATTTTTTCGATAACTGCCTTCGTTTGTCAATTATCGATAAATTAAATTTCCGATAGCAATAAATGCCAATAAATATCAAGATCGGATAAGAAACATCCAAGTTATAGTCGAAAATGTATTCTCATAATGATCTCATTTCTTTCAGCAGCCGCAAGCATTTTCTGAATGCATAAATATGCGAGTGCATGTGTGAGAAAGGGATGGCATGCTACCTACGATTACTTGTTTCACGTGTTAGTGTAAATCTTTTTAAAGGGGAATTTGCCAATAATAATAGAATATATTTATTAACTGGGTTAGGGGTATATCGTAGTCGAGTTTACTCGACTACAGCACTCTTACTTGTTTTATATTGGATTACTGTACTTTTTTTTTACTTTTTGTGAGCTGCGTTCTAATATAACTAACATACCTAAAATTCAGCAATAAAACTCGAAACTGTATTTAGACGATTTAATAAATTTAACAACTGTGTTTAGGTTATCCCCTAGTCGAGCATTCTTTCTTACTTGCTAATTCAACACATGACTCTCGAAATTTGATACTATTTAAGTTGGAAAGTAGCTTATGAGGCATTGATTCTGGGTTGCTTACCTATCCCAAATCCACTTACGATTTGTTTCAAGTGTACACTCGTGCAATTGAAGGTCCTTCAAAAGCCGCAAACATAAAACCAGTTGCAACTGGCAAGTATAAATGCAATAAGGCAGCACTCAAATCTAGAACTAGAAAACACTTTCAGTGATAAGTGCACACAGTTCAAATTCCAAAATACTAAAATATTCGTATGTTGGTATGTATGAATGGATGTTTCCATAACACATACACATACATATTTAAGCGAGTGGCACGCTTACTTTGCCCAAATTGATAAGGCTGTCTGCGACTCGACGTAAACAAAAATCAAATCATAGTAGTACGTACAGTCATACTGCAAAGTATGTGCACACTTGCAAATATATATATATATATATATATATATATATATATGTGTGTGTGTATTACAGAACACTGCAGATAAATGTGCTAACATGCTGCAAGCCACGTTGAACATGTCTGAATTTTGGAGCACTTCAACAAGGACGTCAGTAATATCTAATCTATAATAATCTAATCTGTATGGCTAGACCACTAACTGTGAACAGTATTAAGTCCATAAAATTCGGTCTAGACCCAACACCCTTTACTGATTACCCCAGCAGACTGGCCGGCCGGCACTATATACATTTTTATATATTTATTTTCATATTCGAAAGCGCACATTTAACCAATTAGTTCTGGTGCGGTTTGCTTCTCGGCCGTCTTGTGGCTTATCGCATTGTTGACACATAAATATAGCAATGCCATTTTTTTGATTAGTATGCCATCATCTTTTTTTTTTCAATTACAATAAAAGCAGTGACTTTATTTTTCAGTTAATGTTCTTAACTGCAACTCTTTGATTGGGTTTGATAAAGATTGTTTAAAACGATTTCATGTTATTTGACTAAAAAATGTGTAACAAATAAATTAAATTAAACGTATTCAGTGCAGTAACATGCAGTTCATATTAAATTGAATTTCCTTTATAAAATAATAAAAATTATGTCACATTAACAAATTTTATTATTATTTATGTTTTAATGTTTTTATTTATTACTAGCACTACAACAAATTGTATTTCGTATAATATGCTTAAAAATAACAAACTCTGTTTAAAGTTTAATCAAATCATTTCGCATAAGTTTTGAAAGAAAGTAAAACTATTGCCTGTTCTTACATCGACTCCTAAGTATTCTTTTGTTTGTTGTTTTTATTATTCATTCGTTATTTCCACTTCTAGACGTAAATCTTTATCAGGATCAGACCCCTCAGAACTTATTATATCATTGCTTCTTACAGCATGTGTTTTCCGAGAGAATGAGCCATTGAACTTAATACAAGTGAGTTAGTTAGATAGACGCAGTGAGAAAGAGTGGGAGAGAGAATATTGTAAATATTTGCTCACCGTTTTCGCACATGTATATTGTGCAATATGCCTTCACACATCATATTGTAAATGATTCTGCTCGCAGAGTATATGAAGAGAACACGACTGTATCCTTATCAGTTAGCCAACATGGCGAGAGTGGAGAGTCAACCGCTCGTTCTATAAATGGCACAAATCACCAATTGTTGCTTTTAGTTCTTTGCGGTTTGGCGCCGCAATAGGGCCTCAGTCAGAAGAATTACGGGCCAGTTTTGAAAATCACTTAACGCGCTTGTCTAAAAATTAGTGCAATCTTTTGCCAACGCGCTCGCAATAATTATATATATATATATATATTTATTTATATAAATATATCGCTGTTTGGATAATGTGACGTGGCGTGGTACAGGCATTGCAATGGTGAGTTGAAGATCTGCAAAATAAAAGACAAGCCAAACAGCTGCTTGAACCAGAACGACTTGCAATGCGTTTACACCCCCTTTGGTACACATGAGGAGCAATCAAAGTCAGATAAACTACTGGTCGCAATAGTTTAGTGTGTAGAGACCCAACTTTAGGCGGACAGTTTCAGTCTACGCCGGTACAGAACCAGTTATTTCCAATAAGCGATACGCTCGACAGACGAACCATGTGCCCCAATGCTGATGTTGTGTAACAAAATCACAAAGGGTACTTACGCATTAAAATATAACAAAGCAATACTCTTTACGTATTACACAGCATATATAATTATTTATACTAGCTCGTAATAGGCCATTTAGATCATTTTAAAAATATGTGTGGACTTTTGGCATTTATACTCAATGCAGCTGTTTATTAATGTATTTGAAAATTTTTTCGAAATGTATTATTTTGAACATTAGTCACACATGCCCTTGTTAAATATATAGGGTATTTATTTGTCGGGCTACTTATTTCGCAATGCCTTTCGTCTGTTGATAAGGTTATCAGTTACAGCTGACGACGACGCGATACATTGTATTTTTTTGTTTCCTTTACAAAAATCGACAATGTAGCAAAGTACGCCAGTGTGAAGGACGATCGATAACCTTTGGTTTAGAAGATAACAGGTGTTAAATGTGCACCACAACTCTCACCAACTAGCCCGCCCCCCCACAGACACTCACATTTTGCGACTCAAAGGAATGAAAATGCTTTCATTGAACTGGCCTGAGAGTTAATCGCTCATTGTCAAGTTCATGAAACATTTTCAACTTGTTGACGACTGTCAAGACATATCTTTATATATGTATATATAGAATCAACGTATATACATAATATATACAAATGTGTTTTGGGACATATAAATAGAACTCAATGACGGACGGTGCTCTTGTTAATTTTTCTACGCTTTTCGTACAAGATTGCCAAAAACAAAAAACAAACAAAAAAAGATTGCAAAGACAAATAAAATAGAATAATATCAAACAGGTAAAGTGTTATCATCTATTTAGCACCAGCATCCTAAATTACTTAGTTCTGACTAATTCTCCACAGAATGTATAGTAAACTATTTAATGTTTAACCTCCTTGAGGTATTTATAGTTGAACGAAACTGTGTTTAACTATCGGCTTGTTAATTATCAGCTAATCAAACAATAGAAACCACCCAAACATATTCCACTTGTTATACGTTGTGTCATTGAAAGAAGTAGAATTTTATTAACAGCCCCTAGATATGCAACACTTTTGACAATCTGGAATGTAATTTATTGTTATACCCTGAACCCATTAAAAATGGGTAAAAAGGAATGCAATTGTATGTAACAGGCAGAAGGAAGCATCTCCGACCCCACAAAGTTTATATATTCTTGACCAGGACCAATAGTCGAGTCGATATAGCCATGTTGGTTTGTCCGTCCGTCCGACCGTAGAGACTTCAAATTTGGAATATAGGTTCTCGTATACCAGGCGCAGATCAAGTTTGCATTATTTTTTCGATAACTGCCTTCGTTTATCGAATATCGATAAATTACATTTCCGATAGCAATAAATGCCACAATTTTGAAGGCAGAATCTTCTAATTAATACATGATATGTATATGCATACTATTGATCAACTGCCCAAACTTCGTCAAGATCGGATCAGAAACACCCAAATTACAGTCGAACATATATTCTCATATTGATCTGATTTCTATCAGCAGCCGCAAGCATTTCTGTATGCATAAATATGCGAGCGCATATGTGAGAAAGGGATGGCATGCTACCTACGATTACTTGTTTCACGTGTTAGTGTAAATCTTTTTAAAGGGGAATTTGCCAATAATAAAAGAATATATTTAATAACTGGGTTCAGGGTATATCGTAGCGAGTTGACTCGACTACAGCACTCTTACTTGTTTATAATTCTATGGTGAAATTGCGTTGAAATTAAAACCATATCTATCAGAAGAAATCACATTATTAGTTTAAAATTATGATAGCAAGAGCTTAGCAAAAGTATTTGTGATAAAGGCATTTTAGACATACTTCTGTAAAAATACTTAACGCAATTTACTACCTGTTTTTTTGGCTCTCAATTAGCCCCCAACACATTTACAGAAATTTTGTATTTGCATATTGCGGAAATAAATTCAATTTTTTTTTATTAGAAAATGAAATGAAATGAAATAAAGCGAAATTCAATTAATTTGCACTTGAATGAATGCTAATCGTGACAGTCAAGTGTAAAATTCTATGAGAATTTATTAGCTGCAATTTGGTTTGAAGGTAAAAAACATAAGAATCAAGAAAGAGAAATTAAAATCTATATAGCATTTTCAAATATTGTTATTAAATAAATTGTTAGGTTGAATTTCAAATGAGATGTTACCTCTTATTAAAAAGATTTTAATTTACGTACTATATACTAGTATTCTTTATAATAAAATTGATGTGGATTAATAACTATTTATATTTATGCACTTGCCAGCTAATAGTTGAAACGCATTAAGAGGTGTAATTTGTAAATATTTCCAAGACTTATGTCTGCGGCAAATCAAACATGTGGGCCAATTGTTGTCACTTTTACATACAAGTGCATTCATCAAAATACTTACAAAGAGTTAATTAAATGAAATACTTATCGCTAGCACACTACAACAATGTTGAACATGCGGCAATCCGTCGGAATGCCTTGTAATCTTGAATAGTATAGACACGCGAATTAATCATATAAAAGTTGTAAATGCAAATCTTGTCGTCAACTGAGCTCAACTTTAGGGCATACAGTTAATACTACAATAAACGCCCACAGCAAAAGTAAGGAACCAAATTATATATTTATATAAAAAAAATATTCTTTTGTAGGTAGCATTATTTTTACTCTTATTATTTGTGCATTTTTTGTATTTCTTTATTTTTTTTATTGCTAATTGTGTGTTTTGACATTTTGGAAAGTGCGCGCACAAAATCTCGTTTGCCTTAACTAGAGGAGCGCACAGCCGGCCAGAGAGTAGCAAAATTCATGTACTTATGACTATACAGTCATAAGCAACAGCAACAGCAACAATAACATAAGCAACAACACCAGCAACAGAACCAACAGCAACAACAAGCTCATTTAATGAGTAGCGAGACAGCGAGACAGCGAGGCAGCGTCCACTTGATTGCCTCGATCTGGCTAGAGCGGGCCCAAAGATATATAAATAAGGAAAAGCAACGCACGCGCGTATTAATACAATCGATGTTCGAACGGTTCTAAACTCGCAGCGCACATAACGTACAAATATTGCTTATACAACGCGTGTCTAATGAAATAAATATATATTAAATAAAAAGTGTTAAGCAGTTGAGCATGGATAATCAGGAACAACGTTTGGGCCATCGTCGCCAGCCAGCGCTGGGCAAAGCGATGCCCGTGACAGCCCTGCTCTTAAATCTGAATCTCTCGCAGAGCAATCAGGCGCGCAGTGGGTCTGCATATGACCAGGACAATGAGTATGAGACACCGCCGCGTTATTTCAACATAGCAGAGGAACTGCAGCAGCCGCCCTCGCCAATTGACGATGACTCAATGGAATTGCTGGGCGGTGCTAAGGCTGAGGTGGCCTGCCTCAACTGCACTCGCACTGCTCCAGTGCATTTGAATATTTCACATTTGGCTGTGAATGAGATGTGTCAGCGATTGTGCAACGAGGACTGTCGCCATGGTCTCAGTCTGACGGGGCGTCTGGCCAGCCAGGATGGTGAGCAGCTGCGTCAGGATTTCCTCAAGCAGTATGAGATTGCGGAAGCGCTAGCCAAGACCTCGGCAATGACCTCGACAACGCAAATGAAACAGCGTCTGGCCGCACGTAAACTGGAAATGGAAATCGAGACACCCGATTGGCAGCTGACCACACCCAGAGACGAGGCTGCGGCTGCTGCTGCGGCTGCTGTTGCTGCTGGAGACACGGTGCCGCCAATCTCTGATTATGAAACACCGATGCCGCTGCCGCGCGATCTGCTGTTGTATCTTGTGAGGTGAGAGAGATAAATGCGTGCGGGCGTGCTTCATACTGCCAACAACAAAAAACTTGTTGCTTGTGCTGTTGCTGTTGCTCTTGTTGATGTTGTTGTTGTTGGTTAGCCCGCGGCAATATTGCGTTTATAAATCAAGTTCATGGACAAACACGCTGACAGAGTGTCAAGTGTTCTTAGGCAATCAATCAGACCTCCACTTGGCTTTAGTCAAAAATATAACTAACCTTGCACAATTCGTGAAAAAAATATTTTTATAATCAACAATTACAAGAGTTGTCGCTGTCTTATCGTTAAGGGAGCTAAGGGAGCAATATGAACAATTGTGCATTATCGGCCGCTAAATATTTGCAAACTTCGTCACTAAATTTGTTAATTTGAGAATGAGTCTGTAAACATATTAAAATATGTTCAATTCTTAAATGACTGAAAAATAACAAATCTACATTCTGAGCAGACACGTTATAATTGTAAGAGGAATCAAAGTAAATATTTCCACCCAAATTTTTAGTAGGCCTTTTTTTGAAAAAGAGTTTCAAGCACTTTATAATAGTAAGGGGACTTTCGATAAATAGTTATACTCTCTTGCTTCTTAATAGGTTTTTGGTTTTTTTTCGTGGCAAACATCTAATTTCCTGCCACTAACGAAATTAGCACAATTATTATTATTCTGAGATAACTCAATCGGCGTCATAATTAAATCTAATCAGTAAGCTATAATATTATAATTGATCCCATTTTATTTTGTGATTAGATAAGTACATGTTGAACCATTTTTCCATTGAAATATTTGAATGTAATTTCTTATTTCAAATTTGATATTTTTAAAAGCCATTCTTTTTTAAAGTTGACTCAGATTAATTTCTTTGCTATATTTTAATTTAGTGAACGAATAAATTAGAATATATTTTAGTGGCACATATTATTTATTTAAAAAAGGGAGTCTTTTTTAAATAATATACTTTAAACACACATTGGGTGCTGTTTTATAGAGTCGAGGCAACTAATTCTTAATTTAGAACTGGTTTTTGTATACAATTTCTGTCATTCTTCGATTAACTACACATAAAAAATTATTATCTCCGCTTAAAATGCAGCTACAGCTGCGTGTCAAATTGTGAAATCATACAAATTGGGTTGTTTTAGACCAAGTCACGTGGCCAATGATAGTATTTTTGTGTGTGTGGGCTGTATCTGTGCAGCATTGCAAGTGGTTTACTAAGTGGTTCAACATAAACAAGACCCAAAACTATCCCGACTAATGCTTTAACTTTTTCCCACTATTCTATTCTATTCTCTTTTTTTAGGAAACACAGCTTGAACCGCATCTCTTTGACATTGTCGTACTGACACTTAATATAAAACATTTCAAATTAACCTAAAACCAAATCAAATTGGAACTTAAGTCGAGTCCAACTTAAACCGATTAAAAAACTAAACGAGACATTTACTAAATTACCTAGTATAAGATAGAATCGAAACCAAATCCAACAAAATGGAGTTTTTAATGAAAACATCGCGTTTGATTGTCACATCCAAGACGTTTACACGTCGTGTTGCGGTGCCTATTCCCAGGTAAAAAAAAAAACAATAATAATAAAAGTATCTTTAAGCAGCACTTAGCAGATAGTCGATTTGTGCAGCTGCCAATCTCATTACGCATGTAACTGCGTTGTTGTATAAATTGGCCACAGATACCCCATAGGATATGCACACAGATATGCTGAATATGCGCATTTTGGTTCTACGCAAATTTGCATGCGAGTAAAATTTGTTTAGGCATAAATCAGTTAGAGCTACGCCGTGTCAACCCAGACAAACAAGCAGACGGACGGGCAGCCAGCGAGTACTATGTGGAAAAGATACTTTTATTTTCATTATAATACGAAACGAAAGCGAGACAATGGCGTGCAGCTCCATGTGAATGTATCAACATAAAGAATGATACGCATAAATATTTAGCAAGCTGTCAGTATGCGATGTATCTTATTGCTAAGGCGATTGCTATTGTTGTTTTTGTTGTTCTTGTTACGCTGCTCATTTTTCGCCCAACTGAGCAACGCACGTGAGTAGAACGTATTGATCTTGTTCTGTATCTTGCAGATACATCTCACTTTTGAGTGTGTGTTTGTGTGCGTGTGTGAGTGTGTGCTTGTCTTGAAATACTCGTTTATGCGTGTTTGCTCTCTTTTTTTTCTCTCCCTGTCTGTCTCGACGTCTCTTCGTCTGTCTGGTTGGCTGATCTCTAATAAAACGCCGCATTTCAGTTGCCATTCAGTTTCGCAAATGTCGCTTACAAGCGCACTTCGCACATTTTTCGGCAAAACCCACAACCAAACCAAAACTTACCCAAACCCAATACAAATTCCCGATCAACTGCCAGCCAGAATATGGAGCAAGCGATGCAATTGAAACGCGCCAATAAGCCGCCCTGCAAGAACGATCGCAAGGCCTACCTGCAAAGGGTGATGCTGACCAGGTGAGACTGGGCACTCTATTGATTGATTGCGTTGACAAACACTTCCAACTGGTTTCAACAAAAACCGAAATCCGAAAACCAGCTAAACAGCTGTAAAGCTATTGACCGAGCCACTTTTTTTCCTCTTTGTGTGCGATATTTTATTTTATTTTTATTTTTTGTATTCAGGCCGCGTGCTTCTTGCCTCGCCATGCCTCGTCTTTTGTGTGGGTGGGCATTGAGTGGCATGAATCTGGTTCTCTAGCTGCTGTGAAAGCTACTGAAGCTGAAGCTAGCATCACTTTTGTGCATTCATTTGTGCTCTGTTCTTCCATATTTTGGGCAAACATAAAGTTGTCCACAAAATTAAAATCATTTAATGGCATTTAAAGTTTCAAAGTTATGATGCTCAGAAAGTTATCTATCCTAATACAAATACACATTAAAATTTCGTATACTTTAGGCTAAGAAGTTTGAAATAAATTTTTAGATAATTATAGTAATGCTTGTAGACAAGAACCAATGGATAAACGGAAATTAAAAAATAACAAAGTTATATAAAAACAGTTCATATGTGCAACGCTAAAATATATAATTTCAGTCAATAATAGACAATTTAATAAATTACAAATATTTCATAATTTTTGAAGCTTTGAAATATTTATATATTGTAGAAATATATATATATATATACAATTTTTTAATGATGTTGGAAAACAAATCTCCAAATAATCATACACTAAATATACGTTTGTTGGTGGAATTTAGTATTTTACAATAATTTGTTTTCATTTTTATTGTAAACTAAATTATTTAAAATAATAATATACTTTAGTGCGTACTGGAATTAATCCTTGCAAAATAATCGATTTAACTTTCAATACCCCATCAAGGAATCAAATTAAAACACACCATCAAACTCTTTCAATTTAAATTTAAAAATACCAAACAATTTATTACAAACTATTTCACCACATATTCTTTTCTAAAGAGTTCAAAGTTCAATGGCAAGGTTCTATGACAGTGAAAGGCATAGTCATAGTTTATTCATTTTCAGCATAATACTACGAAAAATTCTATATAGAAAACCCAGTGCATTGTGAGTATTTGAATGCGTTACATCTTTGATCAAATTTCTTATGATCTGCAAAGCTGTAAAAACGCTATTGTTGTGTTTTTAATTCGTGGTTTGTGTTGATATTATTGTTGGGCCTGAACGTATTGTTTTAGTCCGTGTTTTTCTTGTTACAGTTTCGATTAAATTTTATGTGAAGAAAATCAAAAAATTAAATACATATATGAATTACTGTGGTTATTTTAAAATGTATTTGTTTAATTTTGTATGTTTGCATATAAGAATTGCTAAGCACGGTCTTTGTTAAAATATTCAATTTAATTTAAAACATGTGCATTTTGTTAATTATTCTATTTGTGATAATCCTCAGGATGGGCTCGTTTAACTCGGCACCTAAGATTAACAATGTGGACTCACAGGACGATGGCCTGGAGCTGCCTAAGGGATTGAGCACTGCCGCACTGCTGGAGCATGTGCACCAACTGCGCGGCGGAGGCATCGAGCTGCCCGCACTTCTCACCCGCTGTTTTCTAAAGCCATCTCCGCTTAGCGAGGATGTTACCGATGGTCTACGCTGCCTCAAACTCAATTCCGTCTCACGTGGTAAGTTCAAATAACTCTCACATCCTGGACATGTATATTTATTGCGATTCGCATACAGTTTGCAGTGCTACCGTTCAGAATGATGGCGCTCAGCATATACGGTTACTGCAATGGAACATTCTCTCGCAAAGTAAGTGCTATGCGATCATGTATTATGCATAATTTAAGTATTTTCTGTAGTTATTTTTTAAAGGCCATTTTCAAGAGCAGAATTCATTTAAAATAAAATCTAAACTTCAAACAATTTTACTTTCCGTCCAATATAAAAAAATGCATTTCAATAATATAAAATAAAAATATATATTTGACTTATGATGAATTCATTTGAATTAATTATAAAACTAAATAGTTTTTCATGAGTGTGTATATTGAGTGAAGTAAAACAATTTTTTACGAAAATGTATTATATTTTAAGCATATTGCATATTTATTCCCGGACATGATTATTATAATTATATATATTGTATTTTTGAATTAGTGATCATTATTTTAATCGATATTCTCTTGTGTCTCTTGTAGCTCTCGGCCAGCACAACGATGGCTTTGTGCGTTGCCCCGACGGGGCTTTGACTTGGGAGCATCGCAAGTATCTGATCGTGCAGGAGATACTGCAGAGCCAGCCGGATGTGGTTTGTCTGCAAGTATTTATTTATTCCCACAATTAAGTGGCAAGCAGTCGCGCTTTAACATTCATATTTTTAACATAATTCAGGAGGTGGATCACTTCAAGTTTCTGCAAGCTGTGCTAGGCACTCAGAACTATTCTGGCATCTTTTTTCCCAAGCCAGACTCCCCCTGTCTGTATATAGAGCAGAACAATGGACCCGATGGCTGTGCTATATTCTATAAGCGCGACAAACTGCAGCTGCTCGGTTATGATACACGCATCCTGGAGGTGTGGCGTGTCCAGAGCAATCAGGTGGCTATCGCTGCTCGACTACAGCTGAAGGATACTGGGAAGGAGTTCTGCGTCTGCACCACGCACTTGAAGGCTCGTCATGGCGCTCTGCTGGCTAAGCTGCGTAACGAGCAGGGACGCGATTTGATACGCTTTGTCAAGCAGTTTGCTGGTGAGAGTCCTCTGCTGCTCTGCGGTGACTTCAATGCGGAGCCCATTGAGCCCATATATGCAACGATCCTGAGTTGCGATCTACTCAAATTAGGCAGTGCCTATGCGGACATGAGACTGGAAAGGGAGAGGGAAAGGGAGCGAGAGCAGGAGCAAATATCTAAGAGCATGGAGGATGTCAATGAGTTCGTTTCGCAGTCAATAAAATGCGAGCCACCCTACACTACTTGGAAAATACGCGAGGATGGTGAGGAGTGTCATACCATTGACTATGTATTTTACACGTCCGACCAGCTCAAGGTAAGTGCACGTGGCACGAAACAGTATCTGTAACAGTATCTTAAAATGTATACTTATTCTGTGCAGATCAAGAACTGTCTCGAGTTTCCAGCTGGCGAGCAGATTGGCAAGAATAGGACGCCCAGCTTTCAATATCCTTCGGATCATTTTTCTCTGGTCTGTGACTTTGAGCTAATCAATGAATCCCAAACAGATAGCAAAATCAAATCGCATGGCACCATACAGTAAAGCAGCACCGGAAGCAGCAGCAGCAGCAGCACAAAACAAATAAACAAACAAACAGCAATTACATAATCAATTGTGATATTAGTTCTTAGATATATTTTAGCCTCTTGTATATGAATGTTGCACACAGCAGAAACCATTGCTAATCGAAATTAAACAACAATTTCACCAATAAGTGAATCTTGCTGAATATATTTCATTGGGGGTGTATTTTCCACAGGTTTGTTGGCAATTAAGCAAGTGACAAATAGAACAAACTATCTTTGTACAAAAAAATGAATTTTATTGGACGAACAATTTTTTCTTGCAGATTTGTAACGGAAAGAATGACAAAAGGTAGGTTGGTGTACAAGCTAATTTTTCTAGTATCAAAATAACGAAGCATACTTTAGGGATACACTATAAGAGCGAACGAGAATGTTTCTAAATCCAAACATTCATTTTTTATACCCTTAACCCATTAAAAATGGGTAAAAAGGGTATAATGGTTTTGTGCAAATGTATGTAACAGGCAGAAGGAAGCATCTCCGACCCTACAAAGTATATATATTCGTGATCAGGATCAATAGTCGAGTCGATATAGCCATGTCCGTCTGTCCGTCCGTCCGTCCGTCTGTATGAACACGCAGATCTCAGAGATTATAAGGAACTATAAGAAACTTCAAATTTGGAATATAGATTCTCGTATACCAGGCGCAGATCAAGTTTGCATTATTTAATCGGTAACTGCCTCCGTTTATCGAATATCGATACATTTAAATTTCCTATAGTAATAAATGCCTCAATTTAAAAGGCAGAGTCTTCTAATTAATACATAATATGCATATGCATATTATTGATACACTGCCCAAAATTCATACAGATCGGATAAGAAACACCCAAGTTATAGTCGAAAATATATTCTCATCTTGATATTTTCTACCAGCAGCCGCAAGCATTTTCTGAATGCATAAATATGCGAGCGCATGTGTGAGAAAGAGACGCCATGATAATCGACGCGTGCGTCAATATTCTTTTGTATTCTGCAGAGCCCAGCTATCTACGATTGCGTGTTTCACGTGTTTGTTGGCAGAGGGTACTTCCAGAGCTGTTCCCATTTAAGTGCAAATCTTTTTAAAGGGGAATACAATAATAATAGAATATATTTAATAACTGGGTTCAGGGTATATCATAGTCAAGTTCAGTCGACTACATCACTTTTACTTGTTTTTTATTGTGATGTGTGCTTGACAGAGGCCTCACAAGCATTCGCCGCAATATGATCGGACTATGAACAATTTTCTTTTTTAAAATATGTCATTTTATTTAGACAGTTTGCTGCATTTTCATCCTAATAATAACTTTTCTCGATTAGTTTCTGAGGAATCCTAGAAATCCTTGTATACGAATCGAAAGATATTTTACATGCCAGCGGAAAGTGAGATTAATACAGATATGGTCGAGTTTTGGGTTAAGAATGTAAACATTACAAATAAAACGCGGCATACTTTAAGAGACGCATGGTCATCTAGAAAAACAAAGTATATTTACGGAAATTATTTTTATAATGGAGACATGTCGGTCCATGAAGCTTATCAGTAAAACGTAAAGGAACTTTCACTATTTATCATAGTTACTTATAAGCCGCAACGCAAATATTGGATTTCGTGTCTTAAGAATCGTATAGTAATTTAAATATAAATACATTTACGTACTAAAATGAATATATTTACTAGCATTGAATTAAATATCTGCTGCTTTGGAATACATCCATATTTAGTGCTAAAATCAAAAGATCCAATACAAAAAGTAGTGTATTTGCATAGCAGGCGTCGATATCGACTAACTTCTAGCTTCTTGGCTTACTAGTTGACCAACAATTTGAGCTGGCCATAATCACACAAACACGATATCTGATAATTTGTCAAATTGCAGGCGCTGGCAGAAACAGCAGTAGCAGCAACAAATCAAACGCTCTACAATTGTTACATAACATTTGTATAAATAAACTGTATATATTATGCATTTAACAAATTTAAGACATGTTCGCCATTAGAATTCAATAAGGATTTAATAAAGGAATCTACAGCAGGGCCAAGATCGCAGTGAGCACAAAGGAGGCGGCGACCATTGCATAACCAGTAGAATATACCTCTTTGATCTTGAGGAAACGGCCCGTGTCCCACAGCAGATGGCGGATGCCGTTGGCCGAGTGATAGCCCACAGGATACGCAATGATGAATTTGATGGCGGTCAGAGTGGCGCCACTCAACTGCAGGCCCTCCACCATGGTTACATAGTGACTGATGTCTTGTGAGGCTATGAGGGCGCCCAGACCCAGGCCCCAGACGCCCATGCCGAGAGCGAGACCAGTGCCGCGGTGCATGATCGACAGCATGGAGGTCAGCTGCGGCTTGTAGATGGTCAGATGGGGCGACATCTCGCGACCCAACCGCTCATTCTTCTCGAAGAACGACTCATCCTTGATGGTCGAACCGACTGAGACCACTTTCAGCGACACCTGGCGGCTAGCGGCGACTTTTTGCAGGCCCTGGCGCAGAGCTGGCGAGCGCACAAGTGAGCTGGATAGTGCATACCTGTTGGAATTGGATTAGTTTTGTTACTCTGTGCGCACAATTATTGAATTACGTACATTCTGAAATTTTTCGGACCAAGTTTTGTAATCAATGTGGTAGTAACTAGCAATCAGTTAAATACCAACCCGAGTAGACTTAACATATGCAAAAAATACCTAAAAATTTTAAACTTATCGACTTATCGACTGTTAATTAACAGGGAATGCAGATGTTAGTTGATGACCAATTTGAGTCAATTGTACTATTGCCTTCTGTTACATAAATTACATAGTGTTTACTGAGTACTCTGCTTTTTAATAAAAATAGATTTATTAAAGTAATTTTGTCAGTATTATTAAACAAAAACTTATTTATATGCAAAGAGATAAACATGTTAAAAGAGCGTTAATTTTAACATATTGGCTAGCTCTCGTTTGCATTGAAAGCTCAATGCTACGCAACGCACGCCTCGCTGCATGTCAATTGCTGAAAGCTATGTAAATTTAAATAAATGTTAAGAAAACAGTGTAAACTATCATTAAAAAAGTTTATTACTAAATTTGTGATTACTTGTTGCTAACAGCAGCGATTAGTGCTGCGCCACGTCCCGAACCATCCTCAGAAAGCATTAGCTGAAATTTCACAGAGCCCTTCAGCAATAAATTCATATTTTCCATTAGCAGCGCATGGTAGTGAGGATGATATCTATAAACGCTGCCATCGATTCCCACCACAAGATCCTTGGCGTTCATTTTATTGATTAGGGCGACGAGTCCGCAGGCTGCCAGCTTGGCGGAGCGCACCGAAACAGCCTCACAGATATTGCGCAGACAGGCTAAATCCCTTTCATCGGTCGTTCGGATGCCCAACTGATCCAAGACCATGGCGGCATTCCGAAAATGACCAGGAGCATCGGACTCAATCTCAGTTATGTAACGCGTATCGAATTTCCATTTCTGCTGCAGAATCTGTGATGTTTTTCCCTTGAAGAGGACCCCCTTTTCCATCAGCTCCGCAACAATAAGACGCACCGCCTCGCCCATATACATGCCCGAAATGCACTTCTCAAAGATCTGCTTCTTCGGATTCACTGACTCCAAATCGATCGTCTTGTCGTAGGATGTGCGCACAAAGTCCAGAACACCATTGTCCCCAAATGCACCCCATTCACAGTTAATGATCATGTTGGGTTTGGAGCTCGTCTGATAGCCATCAAATGTTTCGCAATTTGACGTGTTCTCTACGTAGCAGGCATTACTCCCAGTGCCGACAATCATGCCTATCCGGCAGTTGCGCTCCCGGAATGCGCAGGACATAAGCGTACCCGTCGTATCATTGAGTATGGCCACAACTTTGACCTTTAAGTCCCCACGCCGATTGATGGCCTCTCGGAGCAACTCGACCACATTCTTGCCGACAACGCCATCGGCCCGGAAGCCCTTCGTCCAGACGACCAGAGTGCCATTATCAATGCCATTTTGTTTGCACGGAAAGGAAAAAGTGAATCCCAGAGGAATATTATCCTTCTCAATTTTGTGCTCCTTGCAAAAGTCCGATAAGCATTCGGCAATGAAATCGAATAGTTGCTTGCCCTGCCCCTCCTGCAGCGCCTTGCTGATCATGTAACTCTTGGACTCAATATCCACATCCGTCTCACTCTTCAGCGTTACGAGCAGAACCCGGAAATTGGTGCCGCCGAGATCGAGGGCCAGACACTTACCCCGCTCCTTGCCTGTCGGCAGCTCCTGCACGTAAGTGACGAAACACTTGACCGTCGCTCTGGGATGCGTCTCCTTCTTCAGCCCCATGTTCAACTCCTTGGTCAGACGGTGGACAATCTCGTGCATATTCTCCTCGCTAAGCTCGAAATTATGAAGGATCTCTACTGCCTCCGGATACTGTGCCTGTTGAGCCATTGCCAATAGTTTAACCCTTGGGGTAACAACAATTTTGAATTTTTCGAGTTCAAATATAAACAAATTATTCCTAACATATTAAATCGTAATTTTTATCCATGCTTGTTTCGAGCGTCAGCAAACTCAAAATGAACTTGATTTGAATTTTTATATCCTGAACCCATTACAAATGGGTAAAAATATAATATAATATAATGGTTTTGTGCAACTGTATGTAACAGGCAGAAGGAAGCGTCTCTGATATATTCTTGATCAGGATCAATAGTCGAGTCGATATAGCCCTGTCCGTCTGTCCGTCCGTCCATCCGTACGTCCGTCCGTCCGTCCGTCCGACCGTAGAGACTTCAAATTTGGAATATAGGTTCTCGTATACCAGGCGCAGATCAAGTTTGCGTTATTTTTTCGATAACTGCCTCCGTTTATCGAATATCGATACATTAAATTTCCGATAGCAATAAATGCTACAATTTTAAAGGCAGAATCTTCTAAATAATACATAATGTGCATATGCATATTGTTGATCAACTGCCCAAATTTCGTCAAGATCGGATAAGAAACATATTGATCTCATTTCGATCAGCAGCCGCCAGCAAATTCTCTATGCATAATTATGCGAGCGTATGTGTGAGAATGAGATGGCATGATAATCGACGCGAGCCTCAATATGTTTTTTTGTGTATTGCGTGATTCACGTATTTGTCGGTAGAGGGCGCTTGCAGAGCTGCTCGTATTTTAGTGCGAATCTTTTTAAAGGGGAATTTGCCAATAATAATAGAATATATTTAATAACTGGGTTCAGGGTATATCGTAGTCGAGTTCACTCGAATACAGCACTCTTACTTGTTTATTTTTATTTTGATCGATACGACTAAGAATTTGAAAATGAAATAATGCAGGTTCGAAATTTATTTGTCAATTTCAAATCAAAACAATAATGCCTAAAATCGATAAATGAAAATAATGGAATTTGATACAGCTTTTATTAAAGAAACCAGCCAGAGAGAGAGAGAGAGCCACTAACTCTACAATTTATTAGCTATTGATCACCACATACATTTGTATTAATTAAAGATATAAATTAAATACAAATTAGATTTACAGTCTAGCCATAAGCCACGTTAAACTTGTTCAAATTCCTTGCCAGACCGGCTACAATGGCGGCACCGACACCAGGACTATCCTGGGCAATGACAAAGTCAAACTTGTGCATCGGATTAGTCAGCAGGTTGGTGTATTTATTGAGTACCTGTTGATATCTGGGGTACAGCCGATAAATGCCACCGTCTACAGCGATTGAGATGTGGGCAAAGGCCATGCGATTCAGCAGACAGGCGACGCCAGCGGCGACCAGCTTGGCGGAGCGATCAGTCACACATTGGGTGATGAAGCGCAGCATGGCCAGATCTCGTTGCTCGCAGTGGCGCATGCGAAACTTGTCCATCACCAGCTGGGCCTGATCGTAGACGCCGGGTGGATCGGAATCGATGGCCATCAGTGATTTCATTTCCATTTTCCACTGAATGCCCATGTAGTCTAGATTGTGCTCCTTGAAAATGACGCCCATTTTCATGAGTCGCACAACGATGAGACGCACTAGTTCGCCCAGATACAGGGTGCTGATGCACTTATCATAGTACTTCAAGCCGGGATTGCTTGAGTGAGAGTCGGCTATCTTGTCGAACTCGTTGCGTATAAAGTCTAGGTGGCCATTGTTGCCAAAGTTGCCCCACTCCGAGTTGATGATCATCAGCGGCAAGTCATCGTCGCCCTCGAACAGTTGACATTCATCGGTCTGCTCCACATAGGCGGCATTTGTGCCGGTGCCCACAGTCAGACCCATTCTACAATTGGTCTGAGACCACGACAAGCCCATTAAAGAACCCGCTGAAATGTTGACAATGGCCACCAGGTCGACGGCAATGTCAGAGTGCTCGGAGAGTGCATTTCGCAGCAGTTGCACAACATCTTTGCCCAGAGCACCGAGACATCCGTATCCCTTCGTCCAGGCAACGAGAATGCCCACATCCAGGGCCAATTTGTTCAGTGCAAAGGAAAAGGCCACGCCCATGGGCAGATTTTCCTTTTCCACCTTCTTCTCCTTCACGAACATCGCAATGTTATCGGCCAGAAAATTGAAAAGTACTGTGCCACGCGATCCCGTTATCGTATGTGGCACAATTACACACTTCGAGCTCATGTAAATGTCCTTCTCACTGCTAAATTTCACCAGCATTATCCGGCAATCAGTCGGCCACATTTCCAGGGCAAGGAAACGTCCCCGCTCCCGTCCCGATGGCAAATGCTGCACATAGCTCAGCAGACAGGGTATTGAGGAGCGTGAATGCGAATCCCGCCCCAAGCCGGCGATTACTTCCTGCTTCATTGAATTCCGTATGGATATCAAATTATCGTCAGTTACCATGAATGGTTTGCACATCTTATACGCCTCGGGAAAGTCCAACTCGGGATCATACTTGGTCATGTTTTTGCAAGATAATGTGTATGCACTTTTAATTTGAACTATAATCGCAAAGAATTTACAGATTTACTTAGGATCCATACCATTAGGATCATATAACATTCCTTATTCAAATATATTTGTATGAAATATAATAGAAGCTTAAAAATGGTCAATTGTCAAAGCTCTATTTTTCTGTGCTTCTAATGTGTTTTTTAGGTGGCGTTTAACTAACCGTCAATTTTGTGGTTTTCTTGCTGCTAGTTTAATTAACTGCCAGTTGAGAGTTCATGTTTAATTTGAATCTATGTCTCTTAACGGACAAGTGCTGACAGCTGTGAGGCATGTGTATCTATCTCCCTGTTATGAAACAAATCCATTGCTTAAAATTTGTATATTCACTGCCTGTTTGCAGTAACATTTAGGAAAAGACTGCATTTTCAGATTGAACAACATTCTTGTGTTTTATTTTACATTTACATTATAAAAATTGTGATAAGAAGTGAGAGCGAAAAAATGCTTTAGAGAAATGCTTACTTAATTGACTAATTTGGTTATTGAAAGAAACACATATGGACATGGGCTGCTTGCTGTGAGAATTGTGCATAACCTGTATGCCTGTCTGCTATGACACGATGAATTCCGTGGCTATTGCTAAAGTGAGGTTAGGATTATCGCGCAACTACATCTAAATGAAACTAGGTTAGACTTAAGCTCAGCAAATAACAAATTACAATTATCATTAATTAATAGTTATTTAATTAATTCATAAGCATACAACTAAACAGATGGTCACGTGAGAAAAATGTCTGGAAACTCGCCATGCAGCAGATCGGCAAACGGATGAAAAGTGTCCAAAGTTGCCAAGGGGCTAATGCACGCTGACGGCTGCTGATCGCTGGCAAAGTCAAACGAATCCGTTGAATGATCGAGCAGCCTCAGACTAAGTTCCACATCAGGCTTATCCAGCGGTGAGTGCATTGAAATGGGTAAATCACCACGGGAGGGAAGCACTGAGTTCGACACGGAGCTGATCAGATCCTGTTGATATGCGTTGACATTGAGGCAGTGCATCGACTCGCTGTCCGACTCCATCAGCAGCGAGTTTAGCTCCGATAGTGCCTGTATGCCTCCCAGCAGACTGTCCGCATCAAAGATTCGTCTGCTGCTGTTGCTGCTTGACGAGGAAGAGGAGGAGGAGGACGAGCTAGAGTTGGAGGAGGCGGCTGACGAGAGCGATGCATATGCGGAACTGGGTGAACAGGCGGCCACGCAACAGATTGGTGATCCCACCGAGGAGGAGGCATAACATGATTCCGGTGAACTCGCTGCTGTTGCTGATGTTTTTGTGGTTGTTGTTGCTGCTGCGATTCTTGTTGATGTTGTTGTTGTGGTTTTTGCCTTAGACTGTTTGCATTGTCGCTTGGCGTTCGTCTTTTTATTGGCTTTCGTTGGCTTCTTCTTCGCCGGCGCTGGCTCCAACTCCGGCTCCGGCTCCAGCTCGGCATCAGTGTCTAGACTGATGTGTGCCTCGCGATTGGCGCTCTCGTGCAGGCACTCGACTAGGAACTCGCTTTCATAGCTGGGATCCTGCAGAGACTCGCTCAGCATACCAATGTACTTCATGGCCAGGCGGAGCGTTGTGATCTTTGTCAACTTCTCGCTGGCATTGGCTGCATCCTCACCGGTGATCGACTGTGGCACACAATGACGCAGCTGCTCGAAGGCCGTATTAATCTCTCGCATTCGCGTTCGCTCTCTTGCATTTGCCGTCTTACGACGATACTTGCTGAGCGGCGGCGCTTTCGCCTTGGACGTGTTCTTGCTGGACTTCTTGGCCGCTGTAGCTGCTTTTGCCTTCGGCTGCTCCTCCGGTGCCAGCGCAGTCATTCCAATTGGATTGTTGGGCTCACTAGGCTGACGCTTTTGTCGCTTCTGGCGCAGCGAGTATTTCTCGCCACGCCGACTGTTTGCTAGGTTCGCTTTGCGCTTGCGCGAATCCTTGGGATGATCCGTGTCCAAATCCATGTCCAGTTCCGCGTAGTTGTGCATCTCGTATGTGTTGGATTTCATCTGCAAAACGAGTGAAAGTTGAAGTCTGTCAGTCATGGATTTCAATTTATTTGATTAGGTTTCTTGGCTAAGGCGTGGGCTGTGCCGCCCCAGCAATCAAAAGCAATTAACAATTTGTTAAAATTGTCCCAAAAAAAAAACAACAACAAATGAAACAGCAAAAAGAAAAAACTAAATGCTTGCTCTCTATCAGAATCGACTTCTGAAAGGGGCTACTCAATGGAGCGTAACTTCCGTAAGCGGCTCAAATTGGACTTTGAGTGGTGATGGTGGTGGTGGTGGTGTGGGCGCTTCCTTTATGTCGGCGGCTATAAAACCCACTGAAGCCGAAAAACGCATCAGCCAAAAAGTCATAAACAAATTTTATTCTTGGGCAGGGTTCACCATTTAAAAATTTGGATTTCATGATTTCGACGACTGCTTATTTACTATTTAATGCATTGCGCAATCGCAAACGACACAAATATATTCACATTCATTCATTGTTGAAGCTTGACTCATATGCAGTTCCCTGACTCGTTGCTAATCCTAAAAAGGTTGCCTCAAGGCGTCACTTGCAACTCGGCGGCAGTTCGTTTTAAAGATCTCGTATGTAAAACGGCTAAAGATGCTAATCGATGAAAACTTTAAAGCTATTGCGCAATTGACGGGTGCCTATCAAATTTAAAGCTATAATCAATCGCTTGGACAGACACACACACATACACACAGGCATAAAGGGGCGTGGTCAATGTGAGAAAATTTAGATTGAAATGACCAATGATATTATTGTTCAGTTATGGGCTTACTGCTCAAAGGAGTGGGGCACTCAGAAAACAGCGTTTTAGATAGATTCAAGATGTAAAAATGAAATCATTTTTGATATTTTTTTTTCTAACGAAAATTCAAAGTTAAAGTCTTTGACAGGCCTAAGCACCAGAAACAGAATCTTCTGAAAAGAAAAAAAGAAAATTATCTGCTTGAACTACCAAATTGGAAGCTCAAAAATTTCAACTACCCAAATTTGCTTTCATGTATGAAATTGCGGACCAAAATGAACACTGGAAAAGTTGTCTTCCAATGTTAGGTCCACAATCAACTTTGAAACAATGTTGTCGAACGTTTGAGAAAGTTTTTTCTAGATATACAGTGGCTCAAACATTATTTCAAGCAGTGTCAAGCAACAATTTTAATAGCCTGTCAAAAATTAATTATACATTATTTTTCAAAAATTCCAAAAACCTATGGCAGATACATATATTAACCATCAAAATCAATATATGACCCTAATAAATTGGGGTTTCCCTACCAGGTAGGTCGGGTTATGTAAAAAAGTACGCTAATTTAAGGTCAAAGCTTATTTCAAGCAGTTACATTATGGACGCCTGGTTGCAGTAAAACCCGGATTTTTGACGTCAGGTTGATTATTTTTGGTATAAATAGACCAATATGTCGTAGTTAGTTTAGTTATGTCCTGCATCTCGGTCTCTCAGCCAACAAGGACTATGGGAAAACGTACTACCATTGATCAACGGAAACTCATCCTGGAACACTTCCAAATGAGATATTCACATCGCCAATTAGCTGAAATGGTCAGAGGAAACCGTAAGCTATTGGCTCCAAAACTGACCAACAGGTGCAGGATGAAATGGGGAAAAAGTACAGTGGAAAAATTGTGCGCCTGGTTCTGCACAACCATGACTTTAATGCCCGAGAACCACGGAGGAAGCGTTTTATAAGAGCAAAAAATAAAGGGACCAGGATAACGTTCTCCAAATCCCACTTGGAATCACAGCATATCCAGTAATCAAGATCTCAAAAGTGGTCTGCTGGATGAGTGGAGCAAGATGAGTCCAGAAACTACCCGGAAGATGGTATCTTCCATGAATAATAGGTTAAGGGAAGTTGTTAAGACTAAAGGATATCATACTAAGCGTTAACATCCTTATTTAAGTTTTTATACGCCAAATATGTTACTTTTTTAAGACTGATTGAAATAAGCTTTGACATGTTTTTTGGATATGTTTTTAGTTTTTGACTAATTTTAATTCATTAATTAATATTTTAATACAAACTAAAGTTTTTTTTCTCAAACGTGATATAACATTAAACAAATTGGCATTTAAACATCTTGAGTTTGTTTCCTTATTTAAACTTTATAGCACTTTGAATTTTTTGCTTGACACTGCTTGACACTGCTTGAAATAAGCTTTGAGTCACTGTACATACATTTTTATACCCTGAACCTATTAAAAATGGGTAAGAAGGGTATAATGGTTTTGTGCAAATGTATGTAACAGGCAGAAGGAAGCATCTCCGACCCCACAATAGTCGAGTCGATATAGCCCTGTCCGTCTGTCCGTCCGTCCATCCGTACGTCCGTCCGTCCGTCCGTCCGACCGTAGAGACTTCAAATTTGGAATATAGGTTCTCGTATACCAGGCGCAGATCAAGCTTGCGTTATTTTTTCGATAAATGCCTCCGTTTATCAATTATCGATAAATTAAATTTCCGATAGCAATAAATTCCACAATTTTAAAGCCAGAATTTTCTAATTAATACATAATGTGCATATGCATATTGTTGATCAACTGCCGTCAAGATCGGATAAGAAACACCCAAGTTATAGTCGAAAATATATTATCATATTGATCTCATTTCTATCAGCAGCCGCAAGCATTTTATGTATGCATAAATATGCGAGCGCATGTGTGAGAAAGGGATGGCATGAGCCCCGCTACCTACGATTGCGTGTTTCAAGTGTTAGTGTAAATCTTTTTAAAGGGGAATTTGCCAATAATAATTGAATATATTTAATAACTGGGTTCAGGGAATATCGTAGTCGAGTTCACTCGACTACAGCACTCTTACTTGTTTTTTTTTTGCGGTAGGTCAACTGTACTAAATATTTTACATTACTTTTCCACAAGTTTTTCTTTTCCATTTTATTTATGTAAATCTTTTTTGTGGTTGCGGCTAAGACAACAACAACAACAAGCCAGGCAAATGGCAACTATTAATGAATGCATTTTAATGCACGAATTAAGTTACATGAAATGTAACTTGAGGCCCGTCACAGCGTCATCAACAGCAGCAAGAAAAACAACAGCAAAAGCAGTAGCAGCAACAACAACAACAAGTACAACAACTAGTTGCCACCGCCTAAGCAATATGACGAGTGTTTCTGCATCGATGCTAACGCCCTTGTCTGCTGCTTGGATTGCGCCTTGGCCTCATAAATAGCCGGGCCACTTCTCAAGCTGTGCAGAGGTGTAAATCTGAGGAGATTGATTGCAATCATCGCCTCAGCTTGTTTCGATCAAGAGAGACCGAGAGAGTCATGTTCACTTAAATGGGCAATTTAGTGCAGATTGCCAAAATGGGCAACAGAGTCTTGCAACGGCCCGGTCCGGCCCAGTCTCAGTTGGATTTTAGATGCTGGCACTTGTTGCATGGCTTTGACCATTCCAAGCGCTTCGTGACTTAAAACAAGTTTCTCGTGACTAACAACGCTGCACTTTTCATCATTTACCGTTGGAGAGATTTCTTTTAAGTTGATTCATCACCATCGAATTGGCAACTAGCAACTAATGTTAATGCATCAACATCTCATATGTTGCACTACGTAATCATCGTGTTTAAGTTACAAAAGTTCTTCAACAGCCGCCACTTTCAACACGGTCTACAAATAATACAAATAAAAAAATAAATAAAACGAATTCACTTTGTTCTGTTCGTGCCTGCTTTGATTTCGGTTTGTTGCTCTCGTGATTTACATGGCAATTAATTTTTGCCACGCGACGCTTGTTGAATAGAAACTTGAAAGCCGCAACCTTTTAGAAAATTAACGACTATTGGGTGACCTACAGATCTGAATGAAATGTATAAAATTGTATAAAAATACAAAAAATGTGCATATTTTAATTAAGTTTGCAATAGATATTAGTTCATTCCTAACTGATTATAACTAAATTCAAATGCATTTCAGCGATGTACCAAATTTACTTATCTTATCAGGATTTTAAAACCATAGCTTTTACACATCAAACAATTTCCTTGCACTTAACAATGTCATATACATGATGTACCCGGCGAAAAGACAGTATAGTAGAAGCAGTAATTGTAAGTAGGTGCACAAAAAGTTTACATGACATGCAAGAAACAAACTGCAATTAAGAGCTCTGCAAATACGCGGCTGATGGTTTCGGCACCACGTCAACTAATACTAAAATCAGGTGGCCAGCAAACGACGTGAAAATTAGCGAGTTCCGTGTGTGTGTGGCCAAACAAATTGCATGCGATTAACGATATTCGTGGCTAATACGTGCTGTTCAACAAACAGCAGTTGCAAGGCCAGGAAAATTTTGATTTCATGGGTGTGGCAACAGGATGTGCAGGAAGCTCCACAGGAAGCGGCACTGGCTTTTCCATTTGCTCGTTGCTTGTTGATTGGTAAAATTTCGAAGCCAGCACTCCGCTTAAGTTTTCAATTACGCTCGCGCTGCACAATGCGAAAGCAATTGAAATGCGCACACACATGAATTACGATACCCCTAATGCCCCATTACCCGCTCGCCCCGCATATACTGTTCCTGCCACATAATAGACAAAAGGCGCGCTATGCGTGCGCTCGAGTGTGATAGGGGTGGGCAACAAAAGTGGCATTTTTTTTTCAATTTTTGTTTTAGGTTTTTTTTTGATTTTTGTGTTTGGACTCTGCAGGGAGTAGCTGTCTATTCAAAAGTGCACTTGAAAATGGATACTGGCAAGTCAGCTCACCAGCCACCAGCCACCAGCCACCATGCCACATGCCGCTTCCAGTTGTAATCGCTGCATTTTCAAGGGATATCCATTAAATTTAGAACGCAAATTTGTTCTTTTTTTGCATGCAACAAGGAAATGGAAAATGAAGTGTTTGTCGGAAAAGAGTTAGGAAAACTGCAATTGAAGACTGCCAACGGAAATGAGGCCAATTATTTGTGATTATTTTCGTCATTAACATGCCAAATCAGCTTGATGTGAGTGGTCGTAATTCAGCCTCTATATATTTAAAAATACATTGATTTTCACTGAATTCTAAATCAAAAAAATTGGCAAGAAAACGCTAAAGATAATAGATTCACCTGAAATTTAGTTCAGTTGACCTAATAAAAAACTTATACGCAGAGATCGATAGCAGACATATATATAGATTTGATTTTGTTATTAATAGAAGTGTTTTATGTATTTTTGAACATTTCCTCCGCTTAATCGAAATAAGGAAGTTGCTCTTTATTCACAAACATATAAATGGGTTTCCTAATAATGACGGTTTTTTTTCGTTTGATTTATTTTTTATTTAAATTTTTTATTTCTTTACTTTATTATGTTAAAAATATTACTGCCTCAAATATTATTTAAAACCACCAATCAATTGTTCGGTACTGGTAGGATTAGTTATAATACCCAAATACACCGAATCATACACAATAAAGTTATTCTTGTTCTTTGTATATAATAAATTCGCTATGTTTGTGATTGATGATGCAAAAAACTCACATAAATAAAATATATATATGTATTAAATATTATATATATGTACATATATTTAACGTTTCTTGCTGTGGATATGCGAATGCGCTTGCGCAACTGCACTGGCATAGTAACTCCAATTTGTACATTAGTACTCTATATAAGCTCTATGCTCTTTTTTTCTAAATTGAATTCTTTCTTTCCTATGCAACAGCAGAGCAGACAAAAGGCGTGTCGTGCGTGCGGCCAGGCGTGAACCCAGCCGGCACCCAGCAACAGACGAGGGGCGCAGGGCGAGGTTAATTTTTTGTTTTCGGTATTGCTTGTACTATTTTTTTTTGGCGCGACAGTGAGTAGCTGTCTATCCAAAGTGCACTTGAAACTGCTGACGAGTGCCGTCTCTCATTCCTTTTCAACCCGCCCTCTGCAGTTGCAGTCGCTGCATTTTTAGGTGTAGCCATTAAATTTAGAACCTTTTCTGTACGCTTGTCTGCACGCCACAAAGGGTGGGTGGCTGCGGGTATAGGAGTGAGGTGGAGGAGTAGTGGGAGGGCAACCGGGTGTGGTTAAATGGGAAATAAAGCGTCTGCTGGAAAAAGCTGAAAGTCTGCGAGGAAAGCTGTAAATGCTTCTAAGCGGATCACCGAAATGATTTAGAACATTTTTTTATGATCTGGATATTAAATGTTTTAGAAAAACAAAGTAAATAACCAGACTAATTGAAACATGAAATAGATGCTCAGACTAAAGAGACAAATTGACATTTTTGTAAAAGAAATTAAAATAAGCATCTGATTTCAGACTTGTTCTGTTGTGATTTAAATTAAGTAAATCTACATTCTTACTTCGGTAGAAGCGATCTACGAACATGGTGGTAAATATGTTATTCAGCCTCTATATGCCAATTTCAGAAACAACTCTCGTATTGCGCACATCTCTATAAAGTCTGACTGACTCAGAATTTCTGTTTTTGCCACAGCTCTAAAATTAGTTTTTATTGTATGCAAGTTTTTCTTTCTCTTTTTTTTTCGATTTGTAATTCTTAATTTGCTTTTTGTGGAAAGCAGCAAAATCTGGTGCTTCCTCTTTATCTTGTGTATTTGTTTCTTTTGCTGTTGTTTCGTGCTGTTGCCAGTTGCATGTGGCCGCCTTTTTTACATTCCTCTCACCTCTCTACTCCTTAGTTTTTGTCTGTGTCTCTGTCTCCACTAGCGCCTCATGTGTTGCCGTTGGGCTGATTTTATTTTTAGTCCATTTGCGGCGGGCTTCTGATTTAAATTCTTTTTTTATTTTTCTGATGTATTTAAATTTTTTGCATCTTTCAATTTTTGTTTTATGGCTTTTGTTGTTGTGCTGGTCGTTGATTTGTTGCCATTTCTTGGTTGTGTCTTTTTTGTTCATATTGATGTTGGCTCGCTTGTTTGATTTTCCATTTAAGTTGAGTTTGTTTATTAAAATTGGCACACGTTGCGTATGTGTAATATGTTTGTGTTTACATTCGAGATGGCACAGTCTCATGTCTATGTCTCTGTCTCTGTCTGTTTATCTGTACGTGTGCAGATATGTTGGTAGCACTGTATGGTTTTGTTTTACGCATTAATATATTTTGTTGTTGTTATTTTCAATTATCTGATTTTCAACAGGTTTCTTGCGTTTGTCAATAGCCAATTATTCCCTTTTGTTTCCTAATTTTTCGACTAGGGTGAAGACAACAGCAGCTGTTCCCACGTTCAACACAGATTTGGGTCATGGTGCCACGGACTTTTGTTAACAATCAACAATAAATTAATAGTAACGAATTCTTTTTGGCATAGCTTCCACTAAAAGATTTTAAATAGTTATATGTATAAATAGCTATAAGAATGCTTGAATGATTTAATAAGCAACATCTTAAGTTGAAAATTGAAATATATATAAACCCATGAATTATGTGGCAAACTATGTGTTTATCTGCATATTTCAAATTAAGTAAAGTTATAGCAATATATTTGCTTAAGTATTAAGCGAATTAAGTATCATATAGAAATTGAACAAAAACGATAAATTATAAATAATAATTTTTGGAGAATATAAATGAATGGCAAATCAAATAAATTTCCATATACAAATATCGATTGATCAGCTCAATTGGAAAAGGTGAAGTAGAGTAAATATTGCTCTAAATAGTACGCACGAGAAATCTATGTGTAGTGACTCACAGCCGATGAGTTGATTGAAATTTAATGTCTTAAGGCAAAGAGTAGAAGTTTCTGCTTTGGACGTATCTTAACTCAATATAGTTCATAAGGGGCATACGAAAGAAGGGATCCGCCTTGGGCTCGTCAAGAGGGGAGCGGGTGGTGGCACATGGAAACTGTTGACAAGTTGCTCGGCCCCAACTCAACCCCAATGGACCAAAAACTTTTCAACACCTTAGGCAAATAAATGCGTCGCTTGCCGCTGCGGCACGCCCCGGGTTGCCGCTCCAGGCAGCATGGTGCGACCCCATCCCAGTTGTTGGCTGCCTGCTGCTTATATGCTTGTCTATTTTTATTGGTACAACAACAACATATTAAATGTGTACATACATTCATTATTATTTACCTTTTTGATTTCATAAATCCAAAAATGTGTGAGTTGCTTGCATGCCGCTGTTTGTTTTTGTAGTTTTGAGATTTAAATTTGATATTGTCGAAACTTCAGTTTAGCTTTATATATTCACATTCACATTGATATTATTTTTCTTTTGTAAATTTTTCACACTTTGATTTCTTGTTATTTGATTTAAAAGTTAACCCACAGACATTGGTACAATACGAATACAAATTTTAATTAATTTAAATTCCACAGATCAAGCAAATTAGTCATTGAATTTGAATTTGTATTTTTTTATCTGGTGTGATTTTAAACTTACGCTTGCCTCATGCATATTTTGGCAGATTAACACAATAAAAATAATTTTGTTTTAATTTTTGGTTTTATTCGTCTCTTTTCGAATAAATTCTTTTTATTTCCTCAAACGTGCACAGCGTAACTTGTTTTTTTTTATACCTCTTCCTTTGCTATTTTCTTTTTTTCTAGTTTGTTGTTTTTATGTTTTCGTTGTTTTTATTCTGTGTTTTTTTTTTATTGATAAGTTTGATACAGTTTAAAAAGTATCTAATTGATACACCGACTGCAACTGTATGGTGTAAAAGCCTCAAAGAACAGTATTTTTCAAAACGTGCGAGCCGCGTGTGTCTGCAGCGTGTGCCTGCAACTGTGCACGTATGTGTATGTGTGTGTGTGTTTGTGCGCATGAGTGTATATGCGGCCGGCTGCTAAAAATATCCGTGAGTACGAGCATTGCCGCCGCTGTCTGTATCTATGTATCTGTATCCAATAACCTGAGATGGCGCACAAAAATACACGTCGCCCGTCGCTGCTGCTTGGAGAAAGGTGCGTCTGCGTCTGCGTCTCCGTCTACTTCTACGTCTACGTTTACGTATCCGTATCTGTCTGAGTGCTGCGTCCGCTTGCAGCGCCTGTCCG
This sequence comes from Drosophila setosimentum, assembly GCA_035043505.1. Taxonomy (NCBI): domain Eukaryota; kingdom Metazoa; phylum Arthropoda; class Insecta; order Diptera; family Drosophilidae; genus Drosophila; species Drosophila setosimentum. Next base: position 7,863,811 of record JAWNMY010000001.1, read on the forward strand.
CTATGCACTGAGCAGCGTTTTACGTTATCGCCGTCATCGTCGTCATCAGTCGTCAATGTCGTCCACTCAGCTAGTGCGTCTATATATGTTGGGACAGCAGCAGCAGCAACAGCACTTGGCTTTGGCTCCGTTAGCCAAGTCAGTGAGTAGGCTTATTGACTTCAGGCTGTCTGTTTTTGTTATTGACTTGGTTGCCCACACAGAACACGTTCCGGGAACACGGGCACCGGCACTTGTCTGTTGCGCTGAGCGTGCGGCGCACTATTGAAACGATCAATGAATGAAATGTGGCATTAAAAGCAGCACTTTACGTTTGTATCTTACAGATACGACTACGAGCTGGAAGCGAGCCTCGCACAGCCGACCAATAAACCGCTAAGCCCACATCCATCGCCGAGATCGTTGCTCGCCCAAAACGCCAACGCCAACGCCAACGACGACGTCAGCGTCATTGAAGCCGCAACAGAAACAGAAACCAGTTCTCTCCACTCGTTCCGCTCGCACCACTCACCTCACCCACTCGTTTCACTCGGCTTGTGTGGGTGTCTCTGCGTTGGCAGGCCGGTCGGTTTAGTTCGGAACTGCTCTTGAGTGAATTTTTCGCATACACTTTTGATATTCGTGCTGAGTTTTCGTTTTCATTTTGAGTTGAGCTCATTTCGCTTGAGTGTTCTCTGAGATTTAGTTTGTTTTGGACAGCGCTCTGAGCGCTATGATCTAATATTGCCAGGCAGTTATTTATTTAAATTTATTACTAATTCTTTATTTATGTCGCTGCTTCGCCTCTTGACATTCATTTATATATCAGTCAAGCATTGTTATGGCCAACAAATACGATTGCACTATGCTCATTTCTGGCTGCCTTTAAGATTTCTAGGCAGACTTCGTAACTTCATTCGATCTCGTTAGAGCATAACTATAAACTATTTAGAATGATGATCGCATAGCCATGTTTGTTGATCTTCAGCATGTTAATTAAGTTTATCTTAATTGTGTTAAGTATTTTGACTGCACAATCTATCAGTCGTCAATACCTAATTTAAATAATATTTCAAACAATGTATTGTTATTTTATAGATATCTTACACAAAAGGCCTGTGTTTTAACAACAAAATATTTTTCCAATTTGAATGGATGTGATTTGAAATGTTTTATGATTTACTAACAGTAATACTATAAAAGCAATTTGTTAAATAACTATGGGTTACTTGATTTTGAATTTGAAAACAATTTAAGAGATCTAATGATAATGACTAACAACTTAAATACCATAAATTCGTACGATTCAAAAATAAATTTTTAGTTTACTATCTGTGTGATTGGCATGACCTCAAGATTAGGGAATTTTTAATGAATAACAAAAGGAATTTTTTCAAAAAATTCAGAACTGATTCACTCATAGAGATCAGTATATACAATTTATAATACTGTAAATCTGCCTCTTCTTATTATATATACAAATCTATAAATTTATTGCATCGCTTAGACATTTACTTGGCATTTAAATTAGTTGATCTCTCTTATATAACAATTTTGTTATGGTCATTTATATTAGCAAATATTTATAATTATAAGTACCTGGGGGCAATCGGTAATAGCAAAGTGGATTTGCTCCTGCGGGCATAACAAGTTGTATGACGACATTCATGAACATGTGCCGTATTCACTCAAGATACTGTATGATAAATGGCTAGCTGATCGACAGACCGACTGATCGACTGAGCGACTGATCGACCTAACAAACCCAGCAGCTGCCTGACCGACTGTTCATTTGTCTGTCGATCAATTCGTCATTGTTGGTCTTTGCTTTTTTGTTCTGCCACACATAGACATATAAATCATGATGATAACAATTAAATTTGATTATAATTTTTCAACAACATCGTCAGCTGTTGAAGTCAGCTGCATAAATTTGTTCATGTCGCAAGGTCAGCGAGTGAAAAATTAAGGCATGCAACATTAATTTGATTTGCGTGCGAATCGTGACGATTTTGGGGAGTGACAGCTCTCTGGGGCTGCAAAAGACACAAACATAAAAACAAATATACATTCTAAAATGCTTATATAAGTGTACAAATTGGCCAATACCATTTGGCCATAATATGCTGACAACTTAATTTACAGCCTAGTCCAAAGACGGGAACACGAACAAACGCGCCATAATTAAAAATACAAACGTCACATTCTGATTATTTTGAAAAGATTTTTTTGTTTTTAAATTTTTTTCAGATTTTTATTCTATACTCAAAAATTAGCAGAAGCTTAGGCGATGGGGCTTGTATTAGGTTTATTTCTTTTGAGCTTATAATACCTTGAGTGGTATTCACATTTTTTTTGAGCAGATGCCACTTTTGTTATCTGCTTTTAAATTTGATTTTTAATGTATTCTTCTATATTTTTGAAGTTTCTTTGTTGCTATGCTTTTCATTTTCATAAATTCTAATTTATATATGTATATTCTATGGTAGAGTAACCCCTCTTTTGTGACGCCCCTGCTGATAAATTGCTTATGCAAATGTTCTCAGTCGGCTGTCTATTCACGCATTTGAATTTTCTACTCGCTTTGGCTTTTAATTACCAGCTTGCAAATCGCATTTGCCTGAATATGGTCACAAAGCGCGATCTGAAGTCTATCAGTCGTTTTGGGGGTACTGAACGGCGACGATTCGTAGTACTCTCGCTCGGGAAGTCGGGCCATTTATGGCCTGCTTTGGGAAAGCGGTGAGAAAGCAATGTCTTAGGCTCAGTCTCAGTCACAGTCTCAGCCGTGTTGGCTAATTGTGAGCATCGCTTTGGGCCAGCTTCTTGACAGGTTTGTTGCCGTTGCCGTTAACTGCGCTTTGCGTTGGCGCTGGACTGACTTATGTGCGGGGGCGTTGCGATGTTGATTTTATTTATATTTTACGTAAATTTATTATTTTACAAATATTGTTATTGGCGCTTTCAAGCGGAAATACACTCGAACTGCCAGCCATGCAGCCACCCACGCACCAAAAGCTGAACTCAAGCAACAACCACCTGCACTCTGGGCCACTGCGCCGACTCATTCATTCAGCCACTTGTGGAAGTGGAAGCTGCTTGGAATGAGAATGATCTTTGTCTATCTTTAAGATTGACATCGACCATCGAACTGTGGAGCGGAAGTGCTGCGCGATTAAGTTGTTGTTTCCAATTAATTTAATACGCATTTTCATTGGGTGCTTTAATGTTTTTAGACACAAATAATTTACATAATTGACGGCCGACTAGAAAGTGTCCCTGGCTTAACCTATGTGGATGTGGACTATTTCAATTCACTCTGGTTTTTATGAATGACATGGTGGAACCAACACTAACTTTGTGGGCTTTGAAAAGTTGTATTTAGACAAACAATAATGTTAATGAGAACATTATTTTCATAACGAGCATGCCATCGTAATTCATAAAAAAATTCTTAAAAATATTATGCATAAGGTATAAATAAATACGTTATTGAGTTTATGAACGAATTTCAAACTGTGCCGAAGTTATAAGATAAACACACAATTTTAACATAGTAGTATACAAGAAATCGTGTTGATGCATGTTTTATTACAACGAGAGACACATTTAAAGTGGGCACAAAATACAAACGTCTAATCTGATATAAAAATGGATTTGTTGTAGGCGTGCCAGCATAAAAATTGGTATGCTTAAAACTACTCACACTTATTGCTTAATACTCGAAGCGGTGTATATAGAATCAGGTTAATAAGTTGTAAAATCTTTTAGATTAACTAATGACAGCGAAATTGACTGACAACTCGACAATTAATTCCTGTCTAATTTTAACATGGCTCCTAATAAAAATAAATAAAACACTAAACTATAATAAATGTGATCTATTATAATCTAAACTAATCGTGTGTTAAAATTAATACGCATTCACTGGCTGCCTGACAAAAACATAACAAATCATGAGAAGGCGCTAGAAGTGGCAAGAGGCAGAGAGGCCAAGAAGCGGAGACAGCAGCAGATCTTTGCCAGTTAATCGTGAGCGATGGCTGTGACTCTCTGTGTTCGTTTGTGTTTTGTCTGCTGCTCATTGAAACGTGATTTTGACTTGTGATTGCGCATTTATTGTTGTTGTTGCTCTTGTCTTTTTATATGGTTGGCCGTCAACATTTAAGTCATTTAACATTATATAAAAGTTGTGTTGCCAGTTGTAATCCCCCAGCAGCACTGTCGTCATCGGCTTGGCTACTGCTGCTGTTTATGTTTATGTTGTTTGCTTTTATTAATTTGACTTCAATTAATTACGCTACAAATTGTCAACAAAACGTAACCGCAGACGCACAACAAATCCGTCCCAATTGCCACCAGTTAGTAACCCAATGCCAGTCTCCATGGACCATAAAACCGAAATGAACAGCGAACATGTCATTGGCTAAGCAAGGACACGGATGCTGTGTGTATATGCTTGACATGCTTCGGTCCGATAAATGTCTGCTAGCGGCATTAACTCATCAGTGGCAGTAACAATAATCAAAATCAAAATCACGCACCAAACGAGCGGACTAATATTGATTTGCGGCTATTGAATCAGCCACCCCGCTGCTAATTATAATTGTTGCATGCAAATGAAAATGATCAGATAGCTGGTGGGTGCCGGTTGCTGTTTGCTGGCTGTTGCCTGCTGACCCACTGGTGAGTGAATAAATGCGTACGCAAACTGGCAAACGGCAATCATTTCAGCAACTTGTCAATGCTGATGCTCATCAAAGTGACTACTCTCTTGGACATTCTGTGGTGGCACCCCCGAAAAAGTTGACACAACGCCAACGTTAAACGCCAACGCGATTTGCTGGCCGACATGCCAGTCTGTTTTTTTTTTTTTTTTCGATATGAGTGTTTCAGTTTTTATAAATACAGTAGCAAAAATAAAGAGATATGTGCCACATCGATCAGGTAAGCTAGTCAGCTGAGGCTGAAGGCGTTGCAAATTGGCTTAGCTTCGGCACGGACTATAAATTCTTAAATACAATAAATATAAAAAACATAAAAACTCATCATATATCATCACACAGTCAGTCCAAGCAAACTGATTTGGAGTGTTTTTAAATATGATGTGACTTTTATATGAGAAGAGATCAAAGATCCGACAACTTTGAACTACTAAAATATGTAATGTTGACGATAAAAATAGAGTCTTAATAAAAATTAAATCTTAAGAGTCCGACATACTTCCATTAACCCCGTGTCATCATGCCTCAAAATAGTATTATATGAAAATTATTTAAGTATTTTGTTTTATTTTTTTGCCGTTAACGGATCGAAATCTGTGTAACATGCTTCTCAGAACTGGCGTATGATTAATTACAGGCGATACGCTTTAAAGGCTTTGGGTTATGGACAAATTGTTTAGTCTTTCATGTTGCCAAATTGCAATTGATGTGCAGTTACGCATATTAAAATGCTATATAAAAAAAGAAAGGAATTCGCAAAAATCGAAGAAAAAATAAAGTATAAAGATATAAGTAGTCAGAGAAATATTAAATTATGACAGCATCTATTTTTATACGACTGAAGTCAGGTATTTAAAGATCATCAAGCTGCCAGCTGTGAGCTAAGAGCTGAGTTGTCACGTCACGAATGTCGCCTTGGGTTTCGGGCTGTAATTGCAAATAATCAGCGTCAATTGGCGTGGCCAAAACGCTATGGCGCTAGCAACGAGGTTCACAGCCAAAAACCCGTCGAGCGGAAAAGAAAAAAAAACAAAGAGAAAAGGCGGCAAATAAAGTGGCCTACGCACGGTCTACACAGAGCAAGAGACACCTACCCAGGGCAATAAAAACGCGTTTCAATTTCAAATTGATTGCCATTCGGCTATTATTATTATTTTTTGGTATTTATATTGTTATTTCGCTTTTAATGATTGGTGATGTTATTTGGATTGTTGTTGTTGTTGCTGTTATTACTACAGACACTAGCTGAACGCTAAATACCCGTGCGAATTTTTTTGTTACTGGAGGCCACCAGCGTTACGGCCCAGTTTGGCGCCACCCCCACAAAAGCGCAAATTTTTGGCACGTTTTTCTATTTGCTTTTCTCGCTTTCTCGCTAAAATAGCGCCATTGGCGAGTTAAGAAAACGAACCTTAAGACGCAGGCGTAGCCGCCACCGCAAAATGCTCATTAGATAAACAAGCATTCGTGAGTTTGGGTCAGTGACAAGAGTTGGTCAAATCAATTATAGTTTAAGCTATAAAAATATAAATAAAAAACCTTGATTATAACTTAGTAGCTTGGTTAGCATGTTTCCAATTTTTAATAGCAAATCGCACCTTTCTGAATTATATTTTAGGCGTAGAAAATTACTAAGCAGTTATTAAGTAAACTTATATTTAAAAACAAATGCACTCACCGTAGATTTCCTGTATTTCGGATGTCATGCTAAGATAATTGCCATTGGCTTTGATGCAATTATAAATATAATAATAATATTGTTTCTTATTGTTTAAGTCTTTTTAACATATCTACAAAGAAAATATATCTATGTATATTAAAGTTAAAGTAATGGACACAGATTTTCGAACTTTATTCACGTGTCAGTAATAAATTGAAGAAGTGTCTCAATCAAACCTTTTCCATTTGATGGGGTTTTTTCTCTTTACATTTTGTTCTCAGTTTATTATGTTTCCAGTACGCATATATCCTGTTTCCTAGTTAGCCTGTTCTATTTCTATTTGTATTTTTATTTTGTTTTGATATTTGGTTTTTATGTCGCGACCAATTGGCTACCTTGGCTATGCGTTGCGCTTTCCCACAAGTCAAACATTTGAAATGAATCAAAGTGGTTGTCTGTATAGGCCAGTTCTTATTGCCTTGTAGTTACATATACGACGAGTGGTAGTAGTACACTCGTAGTCAATGTTTATTTTGAGTTGTGAGCTGTACCCTTTCCTAATATGGGCAGGCTGCCATCACACACTTGTAAGCGAGATTGTGTGTATCGCTTGAAGCTTGTGCTTGTACTGGCTTGTGCAACATATCCAATTGGAAATGAAAAACTCTGACCTACTAATCACCGAGCCAAAAAGCCAATAAGAGTCAACAACAGCAACAGCAGCAAGTGCCACAAAGCAGACAACGACAACAACAGCAAAAGTAACAACAACAAGCAACGTTGTCGACAGGCCCAAGAAATCAAAAGATGGACAATAACTTTAAACCAGTTTTGTGCTGTCGAGCCTTGTTGCAAGTTGGCCTAACGCTTTTCGCTTGTACTGAGAACTGTTTGCAGCACAAATTTGTTTTGAATTTGATTATATGAAGTTATTGGGCGCACAGGTTGCCCCACTGAGGCAGAAACAGACATGGAGACAAGAGACCTGAGACCAAAGAGTCTAAGTCAGCCCAATTGACATTTTATGCCGTATTAAACGACAACTTGTACATGGGACAGTTTGACAGACAGACAGACAACAGAGAGACTGAGGCCAATTGCAAATTGCGGCGTTTCACAAAAATTATTATGTTAAATTTAACTGGAAATAGCACACAAGGACATTTGCGCATGCGCCCCCAGACGGCGCCAAATCGTCAACGACGGCGTCGCCGACTCTTGGCTAAATTGATGATGACGACTTTTGTAGACGGCTGCGATTTGATGTGGAGTCGAGAGACGGGCGAGGTTTTTAAACGAAGACAGAGACTCAAAGTTGCAGAGATTATCGTTGGTAGGTTTTTTTTTTGTTGCTTTTTTGCTTTGGCATAAATTTCAATTGCTCGCATTTAACAACAATTTATAGCAAATTAAATTTCGTGTAGCCGATGATGATTGGCTGCTGATAGGCGCGTTGCGACTAGGCGGTCGCCGTGGAGCGCCATCTATTGGCTGTTGGCGGCACTGCCATGTGCATATAAAGTAATTTTCTGCTACATTAGGTTTGCGTTTACCGAAACGGCAAACCGGCCTCGTATTACAGTCATGCCACGACTTCAAAATACGCTGCAATGAGATGAAAATTAAAGGGTTATTCGCGTAGCTATTAGAGTAAGATATATAAGGTACTTAAGTACATAAACCATTTGATTGATTAACGCTTAGGCAAAATATTTTTGTTGTTTTTATGAGCTATATTCATAAAATACGTTTTGCTTAACAACTTTGTTGTCCTGACCATAGTTGGAGTATTTATGACCCAGTTGCAATTTCAATGTGAGATTGAAATGAGTCATATTTATTTTGGAAATCTATGATTTTAAAATAAAATACTTAAAACTTCGTTGTATATGCAAAAGCTTTCTTCTTGTGTGACATATTCTACCTTTTAATGTAAATTAAAGTGACTTTACTTTCCAAACAATTAATAAATGAAAGTCTTTAAAAAAATTTAATTTTTGGATTCCTAACATACTTTATAAAATTTTTTCAATTAATCCTTTTTTGCTTGCATAGCTTTGAGTCGGGAGTATCCTGGTGCGTAAAAGGGGCACAAATTAGACACACACACACACACACACAGTAAACAAGGTTTCGCTTTTATTTTCGTGTGTTACATTTTTGTAATTTAAATATTAATAATGTGCGCATAATTTAATAAAATCATTTATCTATATGCCTATCACATTTTAATTAATTTTATTTTATCCTCATTTCGTAGACTTTTTAATTAAATTGAGTTGGCCGTTTTTACCCAAGAGAAGACACATAGAAGCTCTAAGCGACCGAGTGGATGTCGGAATGAGCAATTCTCTGTTACCAGTTGCATTGGCAATCAGTTATGCCTTTCTTTGTGTAGCGCAACAATTAAAAGAAATTATTATAGATTTGTTTGGAACAGCGACTGCTGGTTCTGCTACTTCTGTTGTTCGTTGGCTTGTTGGCTACGTTCCACGCTGCCATTTGCCAACTAAATCGCCCACTAGACCAGGACAAACGGGGCAATCGGGCGGCATCGGCAACCCACATCAAATGCTCCACTTAGACGCGCTCCATTGTTTCCGCATTCGATTAAAAATGATAAATGCTTCACTGCGCTCAAGTGAAACAAAAAAAAAATCCGAAAAACAAAAGCAAATAACCACAGACGAAGTCACTGACTCTGGACCCAGTTTGCTTAGCCTGGTTGCTTGGCTGCGGCAATCGCCTCATTTTCTTAACCATTTTTAATGTCTTGCTTATGGATGCTGATAAGTGAAGAGCAATTCTATTCATCCATTCTTTCCCATGCTCAATGTAAGCTTCGATCTCAGACGTAATTATTTGATTAATTTTATTGCTTGTATTTGAGAGTGCGTGTGTGTCTGTTTGCCTTGAGTGCCTTTTGGCGCTGGCCGTTAAATATATCGCTTATGATTTTATTAAATTGCACGCATTAATTAAGTGCCAGCAGTTTTCGGGGCAATGCCTGTAACAGATGCCGCTCTCCCCCCCACACCCCCCTCTCCACTTCCTCATAGGCTTTTGCTTTTTTGGTTCTATTAATTGCTTACAGCGTTGAAATTAGTGTTTTCACATGATTATTACAATTATAGATTACGGGAGCAATTGCCGTAAATTGCTGCCTCTTGTGCCAAGTGAGCCACTTATATGACCAAAGCCAGTTATGCGCATTGCGCATGTTGCATAATTCAGTCCTCCTGGCAAATTTGTATCATTTAAACTCAACCACATATGCAAGTTTATCAAATGCCAAATATTTAACATGCTGGGTTACAGGCAAATTGATCAAATAAATGGTGAGCCCTGGGCCCTTTAACGGCCCAGTCCTTCAAAATTCTGATTGGTCTGCGGTGCAGAGAATTTTATTTAAAAATTGGTCTTCAAATTAAATATTGAAGTTCACATTCATAGTTTCCATTTCATATTAAAATTGACTAAGATGGTTATATTGGTTTGGTGGACAGAATGTAACAGGCAGAATGAAGCATTTCCGACCACATAAAGTATATATATTCATGATCAACATGAACTGCCGAGTCGACTAACTTTCGGTTTATTTGTACATCTCTATGAAAAAAGAAAGTCTGAGGTCAAGTTTATTTTAGTTGATCAATAACTGCCTCCGTTTCGCGAAAATCAATATAAATCGATTTTTCTCAGAATTAAAAGGATTAATTTTAAAAACAAAGCCTTTTAATTCATATATAATATTCCCTGATTGATACAATTCGATTTCCGGTTGCAATAGAAGGAGCAATTTAAAAAAAGCATTTCAATTGCTATATAGTTTTCCCTGACAATTGGTAACTGTAAAAAATTGATAAAAAAACAAGTTAAATAAAATGCAATATTTTTTATAAAATATGAAAATCTAACCAATTAATACTAATTCAGATCTTGTCAATGATATGAGAAGCTTTGAAACATTTATTTATTTGTCTATTATTCAAATTTTTTTATCATAAACATTTTATACAGAAGGCACTCAAAACTTTCCATATGTTTATAATCTGCTAAAAGTTGGCAGTTGATTTTTTTGCTTGTGTCTGGACAATTTTTCCTCATTACAACTTATTTGCCACACACAAAAAAATGACTTTATTTCGCGGGATGCTGCAGTCGCTGATTGTTATTGTTTTAGTTTCTGTCGCAGCTTGCAATTTGCGGCGTTGGCGTCTTTTGGTCATTTGGCCGGAGCGCTGCAGTGGGCGCAGTTGGACAGTGTGCCCAACTAATAAACATAAAGAGTAAACAAGTCCATATATGGTTATGTCGGTCAGCAGTTTTAAGTATTGCTGTGGTGCCATCATTGTATTGCTTTATTTATTTTAATTTGTTTTTGTTTTGTTAACTTGTATTTTTCCTTTCCGTTTTTTTTTTTATCATGCATTTTTCATGGTTCCATCCTTGGCTGGCATTGCAAATTGACAAACCGTTATGCGCTGGCGCATTGGGAGAAAGTGGCTGGCCCCGAGAGGGCCTTAGGTGAACTCCAATTGCACTGCGTTGGCGTTGCCATTTATTGTGAAATATTAAAATTATACAAGCAGCTCCTTAACAAGACGAAGACGACCAAATCGAAGACGATGACGAAAACGACAACGACGACGTCGACGATCGCGGTGAGAAAATGAGCAATGCGACAGTTTGTATCTGCATTTTATGCAGAAAAAAAAACTGCATCAGTGCATCGTAATAGCAGTTGCCAGTTGCAAGCTCCCAGTCCCACTGCGGTTATCGCCATGACAGCCGTCAATCAGTTGCTCTTGGCATAAAAAAGTCGAATATAAATAATACAAATAAAAAGTTGATGCATCAGTGCTACGAGAAAGTTGGCAACTTTAATTGTGCCGGCCGTTCAATTAGCGGTACAAGTGATTTTATAGCGCCCGCTACCAATTCATTAAATTTACGGACTGCTTCTTCTTAAATCAAGTGCGCATCAGTCCTCCAAAACTGAGGCCAAAACTGCCGGTACCTGTCGCTGGGTGTTGGCCCAGAAATTAACAGCCATAAAAGGACGGTGGCAAGTGCTCAGTGCAACTGCTGCATAAGGGCACATTTGGACGATTACTTTATTTACGCACTGTATTTACGTTGATTTATGCAGTCACTAGTCAACAGAGAGGCACCGCTCCCTTCGAATTGTTAATTGCACCAAAATGCAGGTATTTTTATGTTTTTTGTTGTTTCTTTTGCGTCTGCTTCTTCTTTTGTTGTAGTTTTTGGCTCTGCCAAAAAAAGATACACAGCGACAGTTTTTGCACAGGCATCGATAAAGTGGGCGAGAGTTTCGTGGCTGAGAAACCTTGTTGCCCGCCTGCCTGTCTGACTGTCCTGCCTGTTCTGTACTATTCTGCCAAACTCATTAAAACGAATCCTTTTAATGGCCAAAAGTTTGCCATTGCTGCTGCTGCCATAATCAGTAAAATTAAGGCCGTGCCAGCTGAAGGCTGAAAGCTGTTCGCTGCCAATCTCGTTAGCATTCGACTAGAACATTATATACAAAGCCATAAGCAGTTTTGGCTAGTTTAATGCAGTTTTTATCTCAGAGATTGGCTATGACCTTCGACTTGCACATAAAAATACCTTTTTTGGATATTGAAAACTAATTATCCAAGTAAAAGTTTTATACATGATTTATTACTTGTAATTATTCGCTGTATATTATTTTGATATATATATATATAATATCGTTTTTTATTGAATCTAGCAGTTAAAAAATTAATATATTTACACAATATATTATATTAAAGAATCCTATGTATAAAAACCTTATGTACGAATTATGATTTTTGCATCAGCCACAAGTAACTTAAATATGTTGTAACCAGGATTCAGTAGAGGAAAATTAATCAGCTTGGTTATGTTTCTACAATGCTTAGGTAGCTCTCACTCACACATACTCTCGGACACACACGCACACACAAATAATGCTTATACATGGTAGCTCAGAGTTATGTGGCTAGATTTAATATTGGTAACAAGTACTCAAAGGAGCTGCTTAAAGGCGACAACTTGTGTGTCATACGCGACGCAACTAACAACTTACTTAAGTCAACAAACGAGCTGCACAGAATACACTTACACTCTGCAACACACACGCATACACACAATCACACACACATACACACACACACACACACACGGAGCCACTGTCATATCACACTGAATAGGCTCAAAGTAGTAGCTGAGCAACATAAGCGTGCAGTTGTCAGTCACCCAAGTGGATAGGGGGTTGATTGTGGGGGGAGGGGGGGGGGGGGTAGAATCTGTTGGTAGACATTTCTGTCAGCTTCTTTGCCAATGTAGAGGACCCTGTGCACGCGTCCCAACCGTCCTCCCCCCCTGTCTAGTATGTGGCCAAGCTGCACTCCGTCGCACTAATTACAAAAACTCAGCACGTTTTGGCCTGGCTGTATGCCTGTCCCATTGCCCCACAGTGCCGCACTCTGTGCTGGTAAGCGAGGCGGGTGATCGCCCGGCTGCCTGAGTGGTTAAATGCTGCAGTAATAGCGGCAACATGCAACGCGACAGTTGGTTGGTTGGCGGTGGCACAAAAGTTAAAACATTGCGGCAGCAATAAAAACAGCATTTCGCTTCGGTTTTAGCTTTGGCTTTTAACCCCACTATGCCCAGCTGGGGGTTGCTGTGGCCATGGCTTTGGATATGTATGTAGCTGGATAACTGTATTACTGATAGTTCCCAGGTCTGCGTTCGGCCGCACGGCCTGCCACAGTTTCACCAAAGTCAATGTCTGTGGCTGACATCAGCCGCAGTATAAGCAACGTAATGAGAAATGCATCAATGGCACAAAATTGTTTGGTTTTGCGGCTTGCAGCGGCGTGCAACAAGGATTTCAATCTGCAATCAATAATAATTACAATGGCATTCATTGACAATAAGGGCAACAAGCTTGAATTATGATACCGGGCCAATGGAAAATAAAGTGGAACGAAAAAGAAATTCCAAGATTTGTATCAATTATGTTATGTGAATCTTCACCAGAGTAGAGATCAAGGTTACCTAAGCGAGCTGCTAAGGATGAACAAATAAAAATATCTAAATTGCAGATGAGAAGACATGCGACTGAAAGACATACTAAGCAGCAAAGGAGAACCTAATTGAGATGTTAAATAAAAAATTGCAATTAAAAGTGTAAAGCAAAGCGGGAAGCTGCTTAAGAAAGTAATAATGGAGCTACACTGAAATTAACTGATGAAAGGAAAGGTAAATAAGAATTAAACAGAGAAGAGAGATAGAGAAAGAGAGAAAAAGAGTACAATATCAGGAAAGAACTGAGAAGTGCACTAAAAGTTCAGGCAAAACGGCGTATTTATTAATTAGTAAAGCGAGACAAGAGTTACTCGGTAAGTGCAATGTTAAACAAACCGAAAATCATTTTGAAATGTTGAAAAAAATGTTTATTTTCCTAAATAAAGTTAAAATAACACACCCAACATTCTCTCGTTTCTCTTCCTGATCTATTTGCAATTGCTCTCCCTTTCTCTCTGCACCTTCTATTTTGGCTGGTAGATAGCATCTTCAATCAGATTTAAATCACAATATATACTCTTTATTAGTTGAGGTCCCAGAAAATTACATATTACTACTAGGTTTAACTGGCAAGAATTATAAATGAGTTCGTTTGTTTAACATTTGCTTTGTTTCTTAGGTAGCTCCATTGATTGTCCTGCAGGTGTTGTGGTAGAATAGCAAATTCACAGTTAATAGTCATGCAACCCCCTCCGCACACACACACACCCATACAGACACACTCTTTCTGCATAGGGAGAACTGATTCGGGTAGCTAGAAAAGGAGCAGGCACCCACTTCATTGCCAAGCATTTGAATTGCAACTAACGACACGGTTTATTTTTCCTTTTCGTGTATAGTATATGTATAGTATAGAAAACGCCAACTACATATTTGCAATCTTTACGTCGACTACATGGCTATAAAAATAAATTACACAAAGCTTAAAACTTATGTGCATTATGGGAAGAAAAATGGCTTATGGACGCGCTACGGAACAAAACGAATGAATCCAAATGGCGGCACTTTTAGAGGGGAGCGGAGGCGCTCCGGTGCCAGGCGACCAAATGACCAATCGACCTGACCCTCAAATGGCAACGTTGATGAACGTTATGGCCCAACAAGCTGTAGTTGTTGTTGTTATTGGCTGCATGGCGTTCAATTGGAGCGATCCAAAAATACTACACCGACACACAAACACACACACACCACAACAAGAAAGAGTAAAGGTGCCAGCTAACAGCTAACAGTAAAGGTAAAGCTTTAAGCCGACAATGAAGACATTAACATGACCAACGACAACGACGCTGTCGTTGTCGTCGTCGTCGACGTCGACAAAACTCTGTGCCATGGCTCATCACATTAATCTTCTTAATACGCCCATCAATAATTCAAAGCCAAGGCATGACCAGACCAGACAAGACCGGACCAGACCAAACCAGACCAGAACAGACCCGACAATAGTCCAAAATTGTTGAAGTTGCCTCTGTATCCACATTGTTATCCAATGTATCGACACGCAACCATTTACCGACTATTGAATGTTGGCCAAGTGTTGAGTGAATTATGACGCACAGCTCTGCTTCAGTTCGAGTGGCCACCCTCCGCTTAAAGAGAGAAAGGGAGAGACTGAGAGAGAGCAAGAGAGATAGAGAATGAACTGTTTGTCGTACATCAAAATCAAACTATAACATACAAATATTGAACTCACCCGTATGGCACTTCAAATGGCAACCGACAATGAAAATTTATGGATCGTTAGCAATTGATTTATGCGCAGCTGCCGAAATAAGTCTGTGCGCAGTTCTACCTTAACTAGGAGATACCCTGTAGATATCATAACACACATTTCTATATTTGAAAAGCAAGAAAGATTACTCTATGTTAAGAGACGCCTTTCAATTATACTGTTAAAGTCTCTTAATTAATAATTAATCATAAGTATTTCTATAAGTAGAAAGATGTTAAGTACATCTACTTCTCTGGCTATTTGACAGGGTATTAAAAGCAGTGAAAATTATTTCATATCTCGTTTGTTCGTTCGTTCGTTCGTTCTGAGCCGCTTCTTGCAGTCCGAGTGAATGCCTCTGCATGTAATTGTATTTGAATGACATATGCATTCATTGGGGGCAGCATTCAGCGCGCAGCGAGCAGCGAGCAGCGGGTCGAGATCTGCGGAGGCACATGTCCATTGTCCAATATGGCAGTGACAGGCCACCGGGCTCAAGAGGCGCCTGCCTTGCAGCACACCCCTCACGACCTGTCTATTGTTTCGCCTGGACAATGTGGCGTCCTGGGTTTCACCTGCGCCGTTTACCTTTGACAATTTGCTTCCGTTCGCTGGAATTTCTGGTTCTGATTTCGCCGATTTTTACGACAACCTCGGCGCTGGAAAGCCCACCATCGAGACTATGCAAATGGACTTTTGTTCATGCTGCAATTGTTGCCTCCATACATCACATTGTTGCAACATTTCACATGTGTCAAACCTTCGTTTCAGTTTTTGGCATGTGTTTTTTCACAACCATTATCAATTGTCGCTTAAGTGATGCTGATTGTGTCAAAGGTTCGAGTCACGTGATAAGGTTTCGACATCCAGCTGCCTATAAAAGAGGCCGGCAGCAGTCCAAAAAATTTAGTTTATACTATTCTCAAACAGCGACAAGCAGTAAGTGGCAAAATTGCTGAAAAAAACTCAAACTGATACACACTGTTGTCAAAGCAACTTTAATTTAACGTGACCTTCAACTGTATTAAAAAATATGCAGAAGTAACTTTAGTTGCGTTTGCTTACGTTATTTAATATTGTCTGTGTTTAATTCAAGTGTTTTATTCATCTACATTTTTGTTTGAGTAACAATATATGTTGAGAGTAGATTCTTAGTCCCAATTTGTATTAGAAAGTTGAATTGTGCAAGTTGTATAAATGATTTTTAATATGGAACACATTCTCAGCTTTTGATTAAAAACAATATTTAATGTTAGTTTATTAATTTTATATGTGAGTTAATTTCAAGTTAGCTAGGTCAGCATTTCATTTTTTAGTTCGTCGATATAATCGAACATTTTATAATTTTTTGTTACGTTGTTGTTTTACGAAGATAAGCGAAAAATATATTTGAGAAATTTATAAATAATAGAGCTTGATGATAACATGAAATATTATATTTATTTTGTATTTAATACTTGCAGCTAATTGCAAAATGAACTTCTCGTGGTTTGGTATCTTCATCTTCGCAATGATTGCTGCCCTTGTTTCGGCTGGCTCATGCCCCTCTCCCTTTAAGAGTGAGAAGGGCCTTTGCACCGCTCAGCGCACAATTCACGGCGAATGCCCCAACGGCTCCACCTACAAGATTAACGTGAACGCTTGTGTGTATGGTGCATAAGAGTTGAGCTGAGTTAAATAAAATGTAACTGAAATATATTCAAATGTTGTTTTGATTTGTCTATTGGCTGAACTACTTTACGTTGTGCACATTTCATTATCAATTTGCGTGCCATTAACCCAATGAACAGATGACCTTCTGAGAGCCACAGATGATCTAATCTGTTGTCAGTCTCAAATGGGTGAACTTTGTAAACATGTGTCGCTGATAAGTCGCTGGTAATTCTCTATAAAAGCGCCCAGCTGCATATGAAGCAATAAATAGATCCATATTGCACTAGCTACAGGTGAGAACAGCACTTGGCACTTGAAAGGGTGTTTGAAAAACTGCAATTGCTTCTCCCACACAGACATCAGGTAATCCTCAGCTAAATTATGAACTGCAAATGTGCTTGGCTCGTGCTGCTGCTGCTGGCTGTGCTCGGCGCTGCCTGGGGATCCAGCTGCCCCACAGGCTTCAATTCCGAAAAGAATCTATGCGTTCAAGTGCGACCCGTTCATGGCACCTGTCCGCCCGGCTCCAACTATCAGCTGAACATCAACAAGTGCGTGCATGCCTAAACCTTGTCTTTTATATGCATACATATTAATCAGATTTTCATACATATTGTGCTTATTAAAGCTTTTGTGCTTATTAAAACACTTTCATTCAATTATTTCTTCTCTCAATGAAATGTGTGTTGCCTTTGCACAGATAAGCCACTAAAGCAAGCGTTTCAAGAAATAAAAAAAAAACACTATATTTGGCAAGATGAATATTAAATAGACTTTCCTTTAAGTCAGTGGCTTATACAAAAGAATGATCAGATACGGGAATGCAACTAAGTAAGCACTTCTACAATATGTAACAAAGCTCATGTCGTTGATTCATTTATTTTGACTTTGGTGGGTGCATGTTTTTGCCCAAAAGTTCAACAATTGCAGCAAATTAACGAACATGTCATGAGGCTGCTGCTGATGCTGCTATAGCGGATGTCCAGGCCAACAGACTGAGTGACGGACGGACGGATAGACATTGGCCATTAGTTTATTACCATGTAATTGACTCAACGCCTGTCAGACAACATTTGACGTCGACATCAGCTCCTGCGGCTTTAATGTGCTGCATTTAATGACCAGTCGGAGACCAAGACCAACATCAACAGCGACACCAACAGCGACACCAGCAGCGACACCAGCACCACCAGCAACAACAACAACAATCACAGTGTTGACAGCGCATCAAAGTCAAAGCGGTTAGCCTCTTTGTCGGTCCGTCTGCCCGTTTGGCAGTCTGGCGTGATTAGCGTGATTGGCTGCCTGCACTCTGGCCCCGCTTATCAACGTGCAATGTAAACGCTTTAACTTACGTAATCGAACGCCTCAGAGCTTTAGCTTGAGCTTAGTCTCAGCTCAGTTGATTTGTGATCAGTTCAGTGGATCGGCAGCTGCTATAAAATTCATTAAAAACTTTGTCCCATTCTACTTTAGCCACTGTAAACGGCTAAAAAAGAGCCTGCAACATTTAACAGCAACAGCAGTAGAAAAAGTTTGCAAGTCCAAGCTGTCGACAGGATGTGCAGCAAACCCAATTGCATATGCCAATGTTACAAAAGTTTACCCAAACAATATTCAACCCCGGCTCGTCAGTGCTGACACTGAACTTCAAAAACCACTGAAATAAAACATTCCGCTTTTTTTTATTAACCAAAGCTTATACTTGAGAAATTAATGAAAAGAGATTATACGTGTTTTAAAGTTATTAGACTAACAAAACAATAATGTAGATATTATGCAATGTAATGTATTTATTGTATTAGACTATACAATATATACTATATAGCTATATAAATTGGTATATATTGGTATATAGCTTTGCCCGCTTCTTGTTTGTTTATCTCCTGTACGAAATTCCACAGTAATTATAATAAGTAGATAATTTTTAAGATGACTATAAAATCACATATTCAGTCTCGTTGAATTAATTAATATTGTGTTAAGTTGAGATTGATATCAGTTTTTAATTTAATTATTTTATTAAAATGTAATTTTCCAGCTAGAAAGAAAGCTAAATCAACAGCTAAGTCAAGTGCGAGCTATTGCTGACACCATAAAATACCATTCTTGTCACCGGGGGTTGTAAATTTCTATGACTTGCATAAAAATGGTTCTCGAATGCTTCCGCCGCTCGGGGTTTCCTTTTGGCCTAAAAGTTTTCCTTGCCATGTTGGCTGGCAGGCAGACAGGCAGGCAAGCAGGAAATAAGGAAATGTTTTCTGCAATGCTATTTGCTGCCTGGGCAGCGACATTTATCAGTCAGTTGTTGCGGCGCTGTCCATGGTGGCTTGTTGGACAATTTAAAACTGTCACAAGTGGCTGCCACACCACTGCTTCGTCCATGTCTTCATCCTCAGTCGGCAACGTGCAACGCCGTTGGCACCCGCCAACTGTCAGAAAGGCTGCAGTTGCCTCAATAGCCGCATGTTTTCATGTGCCCTGGTCGAGATAGCAGTCGACTCCTTACTTCTTATTCTCTGTTCCCTCTTCGTTGTACCCTGTTCCCTGCAGTACTGCAATGCAACTCACGCGTAAATATGACGAACGTAAGCAGTAAAGTTCTGGCCAACTGATAGCCAACACCAACACTAGCACCAACGCCTGCTGGCCAAAACTTTTAAAAGACGTTGTCGCAAGTTTATGGCCCATAGTGTGCTTCTCCTCTTTGTTTCTCTCTCTGTCTCTTTTCTTTTCTTGGCTGTTATTTTTCGTTTTTGTTGTTGGCCGCATTTCAAGAATGTTGCATTTGTGTGCTCTTATCGAGCTCGGCTTTGTCCTGCGGCCGGCTACAAAAAACGAAAGTGTGGCTGTAATTTCTAGATGTGTTCTGCTGTGTTTTGTTGTTGCGGCTGCTTCCTCAGCTCATTCAACATTTCACCAGGCGTCAAACTTTATTGATGCTGATGTTGCAAGCTTCTTTGCAATTGCTTAAATGCACCCTGAAAATATTCAGCATTATAATGATGCTTTACATTTCCAATAATGGGGTTTCTCTCTTAAGATTTGCCTTTTATTTGTATTGATTCAATATAAATTCAATTAAAGTTTGGGTACATATTGTTGATTTTGAAAATATTCCTCCATGTTTATAATAAGAATTTTAATAATCTTATTGACACCCGTGAAAAATACATTATTTATTTAAAAGAAAGTTGTATTGATTCAATATTTCAGTCTAAATTTATTATTAACGAACTAGTTATTTCTTCCACATATTTTCTTCTTTCTGGTGTTATTTTAATAAATTGCAGCATCCCTGGATTTGGTTGATGGAGTTGTTTGGCTGCTTGTTTTGAGCGTGTATTTAACAGATCCAAAAAACAAGATGCTTTGCTCTGCGTTCATGTTCATGTGTGTATGACTGTTTGCTCTTGCCCCACAGGCACAGAAACTTAAATTTTAGTTATTTGCTAGAGTAGTGGTTAAAATTATATTATTATTTTACTGCCTGAGCAAAAACTTCAAGTTATGTGAAATTTCATATATCTACTTGACACTCTTGCCGTTTTTGTCTCTCTCTTTATCTCTGTCTCTGTCTCTGTCTCTGTCTTATTTTCATTTTATCCGTCTTGTCACGCCCATTTATCGTGAATACCTTTAATGTGAAGTGCAATGGGTGAAGCTGTGGCTGTGGCAAAACTTTGTTCAAGAACGACAGCTAAGTCCGGAGCGAACATGTGTTCCATGAATGCAAAAACGATGTATCTTAATCTGCACTGATGTGTGAGTTATGTGTGGATCTGTGTGTGCGTCTGTGTGTGTGTATGTTTTGTCTGTGAGTTCGAAAGTTTTGGTTGCCAATATATCCCGACGACCGTCGTGAAATTTTCAGCAAAATGGACGCTTTGTTAGTGGCTGACGTTGATGAATATTGAATTATTAAGCACAACCTGCGGTAAGTGTAAAATATTTAATTTAAGCCACTAGGGCGTTGTATTTTAATCAGCATTTTGGTAACACGCGGGTTAAATGACTTTAGCTTAAGTAAGATGATATACCATGAAAATTCTCCTAGCAATTCAAATTTTTAATGTTTGTGGTTCCCAAACTGTTGTAATAAGGAGAGTTTTGACAGTGTAGTCAACCCTCAGTTGATTGCATCTTCTAAAACTACAATTTTATTGTGTAATTTTCTTAGTTTCTCCAAATGCCGTTGCAATATTTATGTAGTTTTCTCCATTATAGCTTTTCTTGCAACCAAACATTTCCTGCAACCCAAAGGCGCATTGGCCAAGCAATTATGTAACTCTGTAAGTGGTTGATGTTAACGTTAACGCAATTTGGCAACGTTTTTTTTTTTTCAAACCCTTGGCCACCTGAAGTTTTTACGCGTTGGCTCGCCCCAAGGTTATCTCGACACTCAGCGCGACAATGCACCTCATGCCCTTGTATCTGTCTATGTGTGTGTGTGTTTGTGTTTGTGTGTATCTGTGGAGTACCTTAATCCAGCAAATCAGCAGCTGCTACCTTTTAATTGCATTGCTGGTATTTCATTATTTCTGCAATTTTGCTGCACTTCAAAATTTGTTGTTGGTCCTTAGTCTTTCATCCAGCGTCCTTCGCCTGTTTCTTGCCACTCGCTTTTTTGCACAGTTTTATAGAAACTTATTTTGGCTTAAGTTTTATCTATATTTCTTGCTCTGCGGATTAAAAGCAAATGGTAAAAAAAAACCAGTGCAACGAGGGAAACATCGGAGCGCAAAATGAAAAAGGCAAAACTTTTTATTTGCTGTGACAAATTTTGAGCAGATAAAACTCAAAAACTTGTGCACGGGTTTGCGGGCCACATAAATTTGGCATGCAGACCTACAGCCCCCTAACCCATGCAACTGCTCCCTGCAATTTCTTCTCAGGAATGTATACCGTGAGAGAAACGACAACTGCAAAGCTAAATAAAGAAATTTTCGTAAGAACTAATGCGGCGCATTAGTCAAATGTCAAATTTATTTGGCGAAGAAAACATTTTAAGAAGGTCAACGTAAGATATTACATTAGTCGCGAGGCCGCTTTTATATACACCTTGGAAGAGTTATCTCTTTTAATCGAACATGGTAAGTCAAATAAAGCAACAAGTATTTTTTTCTTATAGATTTAGATAATGCTCATTTTTGGACTAATGCTTAAACATGATTTGAGATACCATTTTGGCATTGACTTTGGAGCAGAATTAAATTATTTGCAAGTATTTTGTATAAGCCTGATTACACATGGTGCCGTTGAATGTTATGCAAACTCCGGAAGTGGCTTAGGCAGCGTTGAAATTATGGGCGATGGGGCAGAAATGTACACTGCTGCACAACAGACAGCAACCACTGTGTGAGCGATGTGTGGCAGTGGCATGAGTTATGGGTCTTTCTGTCATGTTGGTTTTGTCATTTGGCTAATTGTGCCCGTAGGCCACGATTTTTGACAGGCCAACATAAATTTCTTGCAATTAATTAAAGCCGCAGAAATAGAAACATCACATTTTCACACTAAGTGCCCTCTCTAGACTACTTTTTTATTTCCTATTTTATTTGTATTTTTATTTTGTGGAATTTAATTTATATAACACTAATTGATTTATTGACAGATTCTGCCGGCCAATTGCGCCGAAAGTGTCTGCAGTTTGTCGCTTCGTGGCGACCATTTATGGCGCCTGGCACAAGGCTTTTGATTTCTCTCACACCTTATTCGATTAACGTTCGATTCTCACAATTTATGAAACTTCATTAAAAGCACAAAATACGCGGCCCACGTTGTCAGTGCTGCACGTGCAGCATGCGAAAAATGTTAATAAAGTTTTCCAGCACCTGTTTGCCGGCTGCTTGGTGCCTGGCCATGTCGCCATTTTCATCATCGCTGCCATTTTTCATCGCTGCCATTGTAAATTGAATTTATTTGCTGTGGATGTCTGTGTCTGTATGTGTGTGTGTGTAAATGAACATGCGCGCTTTATGGCTGCTCCCCCAATTTCATTTCTGTGTGCGTGCGCCTTTTATTTTATTTACATTTTAATTTTCAACATTTTGTATGTGATCTTGTTTTATTTCTTACTCGATGCGGGATAACAATTGCAATATATACAATTATTTTCATTTACTCTGCATAGTAATCTTTGGTTTTTAAGCATATCTCATTTTTATCTATCCATTTGGTTTGGTTTGCTTAACTAAGTATGGTAAATAAGTTTATATGCGCCCCATCGACTTGGTAATTATGTAAGCCCCACCCCTTTAAGAGCTGTGATGCAACTTCTGCAGCTGTCCAAAATATTTGATCTTAAGCCACAAAATATACATTACAAAATGCCAGATAACATTATTTAAATTGCAAATATCTCATTGAATTTGTCTTATAGCTGCGCCACAATAATTTATTGTATTTTTTGGTTGATTTTTTTTAAACCTTTTATATGCTGTTGCAGGGGACTTGCTTTGCTACTGCACACACAATGCTGCTGTAAAAATTGCATAAAATTGCAACATGTCGGCGTGGTTCCTTGGCCTGTCAACATGCTTTGCTTATGCACACAAAGCTTAAGCGTCTTGTCAGCCACAAAATACATTTTGGACAAAAAAAAGAAGTTTTTGTCAACAGCATTTGTCAGAAATGTCGTGCGATTGTCAAGCGAACGCTACTGGTGGGGTCTTCCCACTGACAGCTGCAGCTCAACTAAGTTCTGTGGATATCAGATCTGTCAGTCATTAAAGGCTATCTACCAATGATATGCCCCACTTTCGTCGCGTTGCACAATTTGTTTACACAATACACGTAAAAATAAAAAAAGTTCAAACTCATTGGTATTTGCATAAAGGAAAAGCGAATGTAACGAGTGACTGACAAACGAGCTTACACCTGACCAAACAAACCGGGATTATGATGCCTTTCCACATCTCCGCCTTACCCTCTACCACTCCTGCTCACCTCCCCCAACAACAAACTAAGTGAACGACAGCCTGGTGGACTGTGACGCGACTGTCGCCTAGCCTAGTCAATAGCCACAGCTTTTTCTTTATTTTTTCATATGTTTTTTGTTTTATTTCTCAAGCAAACAACAAACATTTAGCTGGCAGTCAAGCGTTTGTGTGGGCGAAACGATTTTTCCTAAACGTTTTCGAATTGACATTTTGACATTTTTGCACAGCCTGTGCCAGAGCCTGGCCAGGAAGCTGTTGTGGTGACAGCTGACCAAGCGCGTTGATGGAATGGCAGCATCTGGTAGTCAAATATTATTTACATACATACATCCAACATGAGTTGGCATATTAAAAACAGATTTAAAAATGGTGCAAGTTGGAAAATGCTATTTTATGCATATTAAAAAATGTGAGATTAAAGATATTTGTGTTAATAAACAATTACCTAAATGTTGCCTAACTAAAAAGTTGTTGAGAAAGTTTTAATTAGGCTTCTTAAACTCGGTTTTTGATTACTTACACTCCAAAGCCTAGTATGAAACAATAATGTGATAAGACATTCATAGGCTACTCAAAAATTACTTAAATTTAACTACATTGATTAAATATATATCAATCGACAACTTAGGTGAGCAGACTGGCATTCATTCTAAGTAGACGACAAACCCATTTAGTACACCTTTAATTGCATCTCTTAAAGTGCGATTTTTTAAAGCTGATGGTCAAAAGTTGCTGACGCGATTCCAGCAACTGTGCAGCAGTAAACGCTTTTTAGAGATTAAAATAATGGTATACATAATATAATGACATTGACTTTAATACCCACTTCCAAAACAAGGTCCAGGTACAGTGAAACCTAAAGTTCTACTGCCGTACTTTTTAATACCAAAAGGAACAAAAACAAAGAGCACACCAAAAAACATCGTTGCGGGCGGCAGCTAAATTAAGTTTAGCTTGGTGGCCTGCCATTTGCTATTGTACAAATTAGCATTTTAAACACCTCTTACTTTGGGCAAATGATATAGCAAATGGAAAGCGAGGTTGGCTTCATTCTGAAGCAGCGTTGTAGTCAACTTCTTCTCCCGCTGCTGCTGCCATTGCATCTGCTGTTGGCAGTTTCCCAGGCAGGTAAGTTGGCGACGCGTGTGTGGCCTTTTATGGCTGTTAGCAGCAATGTTTTTTTCTTTTTTGGTTTTTTTTTTTGGCTATCAGCAGACAACCAAATCGAACTCATGTCTCTGTATGTGTATGTGTCGGCGGTAGTCAGTTTTTGGCTACCTCACTTATATGGTCAGTCAAACTTTCAATTAACACAAAGTGCATCCTCAGTTGCTGCTGCTGCTGCTGCTGCAAAACGTTTTCACGCTCCATGTCCAAGTTTGGCCCAAGCAGTTTGGTCGCGACAGTTGGCCAATGCAATAATGGCCAAACATTAATTGGTGGACGTGGACTGGGACTGGCAATTGTGACTCGTACAGGATTTGCGGCTAGAGCGTTTATTAACACCAAATTAATCAGCAAGCGTTTGACAGCTGAGTGATTTGTGTCGCAACTGAACAACAAACTTTGGCGCCACTATCCAGCCGGAAATTTCGATTACATGTCGTCACTTTAGTCCAGGCTACAATTTAAGCGTTAGAGGGCGTGGCCAGACGCCCACTTGTGGCTTGGTTTGTTTGCATTTACAAAAACAACGTAAAGCTTACGGCCAGCAGCCAAGAGCAGTCCAAGAGCTCGTTAACCAGGTCGCGCTCGGCACTTTTGCTTTGATCTGCTCGCCACTTGGTCATTAAACGCGTGCCGCCAGCAGAGCTGTTGGCTTGATCGGTCCATTGGAATTGGGCTTTGTGTTTGCCACATTAGCAGGCGGCACGCCCATAAATCTTCAACGCCAAGTTAAATGAGCGCAAAACTGATAGAGTGGTGCGGTGGTGCGTCGTTGCGGTACTGCGAGGGAGGATTGAGGGGCATACAGAATGCTGCATATCATTAAAAAGCGCTACTGTAATTTTGCTTTAATTGGCTTGACGCGTTGCGTGCTTCTTGTTGCTCAGCGGGCTGTGTGTGCTACATATTAAGCAAACATGAGCATAATGGCAATTTACACTCTCTCATACACAGATACACACACACACACACACACACACGGTTATGCGACGCAATTAACATGACATGCTGCTCACGTTGGCCTGATTGGGCCGCAGCGATTGGATTAACCACAGAACTCAGTTGTCGCACATGGCAGCAGACAGCAGGTGAAAACAAGCAAAGAAGTTAAATCAATTGAACGACTATTATATTCCCTTTAATGGGCACATAAGGACCAAGAAAGAGAGAGAGAGAGAAAAAGATACAAGTTGAAAAATCCAGTAAAGCCTAATAAAAACATATACATATATATATATATATACTTTATATTCATTTATATTCAATTATACTATTCTGTAATTTTATATATATATATAGCCCATCCAACTGTTCCATTTCAAAATTATGTTTAGATAATAAAGAGAGATGCTGGTGTAAGTTGACTGGTATGCACTAACAGCGGGTGTATGCTGGAGTCAATTGGAGTGTGTGTTGTCCATAATTTAGTCAGTGCTTTAATTTTAATTATTGCTCGACTCAGCCCAAGCCCCCAATGCGGGCATGTGGCTCTGACTAATTTGCTAGCAACATGACACTGACGCCAGAGCCAGTGCCAGTGCCAGAGCCAAAGCCTGAGTCAGAGTCAGAGCCAAAAGTACGGAGTCAAGCTACTAGCAACTCACATACACTCCCACACACACACACACATACACACGCACACACAGAGTGAAGCGACTGATTAAGTTGAATACTTGGCCTGCTGCTTTACATGCTCATAGCCATTTGGATTGGCGGGCTGGCTCGACTCGACTCGATTCGGATTGGCTTTTGGCATGCGTTTGCGTTAATTAAGCTGCAGTGCAGCAACAGCAGTGCCGCATGACGCTGGCTGCGTGTTGGCCATGTGGCCAGGCGCTTGGTAATCTCCGCGGATTAATGCGACACTTTGCAGTTAACAGAAGTCGTGTTGTGTTGTGTTGTGCTGCTTCTGCAGCAGCTGCCACTACTCTTTGCTCTTTAGCACGCTTGTTAACAATATTTCGAGTTGTTGAACGCTGACGGGAGGTATCGAACATGCGGCCTGCGGCCAAGAGCGGCCATCTATGCCACAGTGGGGCAGTTGACCAAATGCTGTTAAATGCACTTGTATTTTGTATGTATATGTACATGTCGCAAATACATTGTTACTTCCGAATGATCGCCGGCTGCTGATGACACCTATTGCCATTATGTTTTATGAGGAATTTACACTTCCATTCCATCGATAATCAATTTTTCACCTCCGGCCGAGCCTTCAGTAGAGCCTGGAACATATTTGCCAATGCTAGCCAAGCTGTTTGCCTGTTGACAAAAAAAATATGTAGAAATCAGATAAAATTAACTAGATATGCGTGATATATGTAAGAACATTTTAATTTCATTATTATTATGAAAAAAAGGTGCAAAACTCTATAAGTCTCTGGCAATCGACGGATAAAATAGCTCTTTTACACAGATATTAAAATACAAATCTTACCTTTGCTCGTTTGATCAACTCAATTTGGGCAACGTTTATATTGTCCTTCTTTCCGCCCCAGGAGCGCAACGCCGATGCCTGCAAGGCTCGCCCAAAGGAAAAGGTAAGAGCCCAGGGCTTACACAGTGGGACATTGTTGGTGGCATTCAAGTTGACAGAAGCCTCCTCCTCGGACATGCCGCCAGACGAGAAAAGAATGCCTGTAGGATTATCATATAGTAAGTAATTCACTTGAAGTCCTCCGTTAGCACTTACCGGGCACAGCAGGTGGCACAGTACGGCGTAGGGCTAAAATGGTGGCCAAACCAATTTCAGAGAACGAATGTGTTTTATTGCTGCTCTGTCCGGCAGTCACCATGTTGGGTCTGAGCAGCATACCCTCCAGGTAGACATGGTGATCGTGCAGCGCCTTGAAGACGGCAGTCAAGAAGGTTTCTGTAACTTTTTGACAGCGATTCAGATCATGATCACCGTTCACCAGCACCTCGGGCTCCACGATGGGCAGCATGCGCTGCGATTGACAGATGGAGGCATAGCGGGCCAACACATTGGCATTCTCCATGATGGCCTGGTAGGAGGGATTAGTTTTATCGATTCTGATCACTGAACGCCACTTGGCAAAGTCGCAGCCATCTTTTTTGTATTGGGCACAGCGCAGATGGAGGTCATCCAGGCCCTGAGTGGTGTACTCGTCCATAGAGCAAAACAGCGGAACCCAATTCTTGTCCACCTTAATGCCTGGAATTATGCCCCTTTTGCGCAGCATCTCCGCAAAGGGTAAACCGGCATCGGTCTTCTGGTAGAGCGTCTCATGATACAAGATTACCCCGGATATGTTCTCCGATATCTTTGGATCTGTGGTGAAGAGCAGCTGACGATACAGGCGACGATTCTCCTCGCTGTTCTCCACCCCAATCAATTGGAATCGCTTGCCCATCGTCGCGATCGATTCGTCCGCGCAAATGATTCCCTTGCCGGGAGCTACAAGTGCCTTAGCAATGCTAGACAATTCCTCCTGCACTTCTCGACTCGGATAGTAGAAAGACGTCGTCATTTTGTTAAACAATAAATTTCGCTAAATATGAATAATTTAATAAGAAAAAATAACACAATTTGATAATTCTTGACCAGACGGTAAACACTAAGCCCTATGGCTAGGCAATGTAAAATAAATAATACAAAAGAAAAATATTTTAACGTCTGAGCTCACTTAATATAAAATGAAATAAAATTAAAGGCTAGACTTTCTATTTTTATTGAAAAAAGAGAAAATGTAATGTTTAATTCGGAAAATATCTAAAAAAAAATCTAAAAAAAAAGTTTTTAGAATAAATGCAAAAAATGTTCACTTGCAGCTATTTTATTAAGAGTAAGGGAACGTGCCTGATTGTTTCCTTTCTAAGAATTTATGATTTTATTATTAGACCATTGTTAATCTTGATGTTCCTTACAAAATTTGTCTTTAATTTATGTGTTTTATATTTGCCAGCTCCTTTGGCGTTTATCACTTCTTAATTGTTGACCTGCCCAAACCACAACTTAATGATATTCTAATTGGACTTTTAATTGCTTTCTTTGTTGAGATGCGGATGAGGGCGTGGGCGGTGGGCGGTGTGCAGCTGCTTTTCATTTAAATACTTATTTTTCGATAGCAACAGATTAGAGAGCAATCTGGACGCGGTTGAAAGTAAAAAAAAACATTCACTGGATAAGCTGGCCCACATTAATTATATTTTGGACGCTTCTCTTTTATGGCTTTTACACGCACGTTTTATGGCAAAAGTTTTGTTACCACAAATTGTACGCAGCAGCATTAAGAATCTAGTATCTGGTTGCCGAGCTGTTGCAACTTTGTGATAAATATTATAAGCGGGCATCGTTGTGGGGGCAATTTGCACAGCATAAATTGAATTTTAAAACATACAATTTTCTGAAATTTTTTCTTTGTAGCGCTGGCCAATTATTTTGCTGTGCGGAGAAAATATCACTCATACGACTCTAGTTCTAATTGGCGTGGGAAACACAACGAGTGTTCTGTTTTCATTAATTTTTTTTTACGCAACTAAATTTGCTGTTGTGCTGTGGTTCAGTGCTTTAAAAGGATCGCTGGCTAGACACTTGCCTAATTTTGTGTAAATTATCGCACGAATTATGAGTCTTGAATGTGAAAAATTTTCCAAAAATAGTCAGCGTCAGCTTCGAGCAACTACGAAATTAAATTCGATAAATATCAGACAGCAGCAATATGCAGTTGGATCAGATTGGATTCGATTCGTTTGCTCTGGATGTGCATGTGTGTGAGTCAGACACTTTTTGCTGTCAAGCAACAGTTTCAATATTCAAGCGCTGAGCCTCGAGCTGCGAGCTTTAAGCGCCAGCTGAGTCGCCAATTAGGCCAGACACTGCTAACTACTTGCTCGTCGCACTGGCCAAAGCGACTAGCCAATAAATCTACTGTAAATCTTCGCAGCAACTCGATACCGGCTCAAAATGTCTTGCACCTAATTGAGCGTGCCGCTGACTCAACAGCGATGCTGGCAGCATAAGACAACAACACCAGCCTCAGTCGGCAGCAGCAGCCAACAGAAGCAACGCTGTCACAGCAGCTTAAAAAAATATTAATTGATTATCTTTAAACGATTTAATTGAAAAGCGCGGCTCTCAAATACACACATAGGCGACTAGTTAGTTGACGGCTGAATGCTCTCAGATAACTCAGCTGGTTGAACGAATACAAAAATATGTATTTACATACATAAATTTATATGTATGTAATTATGGACTTTGTATATCCTTTATTTTATTTAGTTTTTAAATATTATAAATATATATATTATTTTTAAGTACTTAAAACTTTTAATTTACTTACATTCTTTACACTTACTTACATCCAATAATTTAATTAGTAACTGAATTAAGTTTTAAGTTATTTTGGTTATTCTTACAACATATTGTTTTAGTGTGGACAATTTTTAGTCCATGAAATAAATAATTAATAAATAAAAATAAATGATGTGGTGTAAATTATAATAGCATAGATATCTAGAAATTATTATTAAATAATTAATAAGACAAAATGTCAAAAGCGTACAGCGTAAAGGGAGTAAAAATCGATTCTAGGATTGAAAGAATCGATTTAGATATTACGCATATTTCTAAGTAAAGTTAATTCAATTCAGTTTAGCTAGGAACCTTCTAACTTAAAATCTGTCCAATAATATCACTTCAGTGAAAGTCATGCTCATATTGGCTAACTGTTTCTTTATAGCAGACTTAGCTTGCAAAATCTCAGGGAATTCAATGAACCGTCAATTGATTACTCTTAACGGCAATATTAAATTGGCGCGTTTTTTTTTTTTTTTTTGTTTTTTTGCTGGTGCTGGTCTTGGTCAGGCAATGATGGCGCTGGTCAGCGTTTAGTCAGTCAGGCGTAATTATTGTTATTACCAAATTAAGTAGCCAATTTTTGTTGTCGTTGTTGTTGTCGACTCTTTATCAGTCTGTTTGTTTGTGGCTACTCGTAATCCGCCAACTACTTATTTGCCGCCAGAAGTGCGAGTGCGAGTATCATAAAAGTGGGTGTCTGTCTGACTTGCTCGCGCTGTTGTTTTTCTCTCTTTTTTATATACGATTTTGGATTCCAATTTTGAGCACAAAGTCGTTTTGACCAAAATAATACACACACACACACGCACACACAAAGACACATGTACGGTGGAACAATTTTCAAGGAAAATCTCTTCATTTTTAATGCGCTTGGCAGCCACAGCAACTGGTCACATATGTTGCCGGGCTTGCAGTGCTATTGCGTTGTCGTTTTTAAAAATCAATAAAAAATTTAAAAAAAAAAAAAAAGTAAACACGCAGTCTGTAGATGTCTTTTAATTTGGAGGGGGTGGTGGTGCTTATAAATCGACTGAGATTAAATCGAGCGCACATAATCATATTTAGCTTTTGGCCAGAGTTCAGTTGGTGCGATGTCAATTGTGGAGCCGGCTCGACATCGTTGGCCCCTCGGGTCTTAGACCCCGCGTCGTGCATCGTGCAGTGCATTTAACATGGCCAAAACAATGGCAAAGCGCCACCATCTATGAATTAATCACGTTCATAATTTTGTGTCGTGTTGCCTTGTCTGACGCTATTTTTTTCGCTGTTCATAAATTGGTTTTTTTTCTTTCGCGCTTAATTTGCCTAAAAAAGGATTTAAGCCAATCGAGAAAAAGCCAAATCAGCCGTTAAAGCGCCAAAGATTGGCGGCACAATCCACTAGCCACGGGTTGCCTGCCAGCCAAGCTAAACTCATAACCATATTGCATAATTATGCAACACTGTTTGTTGTTCGTTTGTTTATTTCGCTGTTAGTATCGTTTGTTGCCTGTAGTTTAGGGTGTTTGTTGTGGCATATTTTGGCGCGAAGAGGCTTGTGTGTGGCCGTGTTGTAACAATGCATTGTTTATTGTGATTTCATGGATATGCAGATGAGGTGTTACTTGCAACTAAATACGAAAATACTTGATAGGCAGTGCTACCAATTTGATAGTCCGTCCATCATATACAAATGTTTGCCAGCGAATTAAAAAAATAATAAATAATAAATGACGAGCTAATAGCTAGGAATACATTATTTTAGCTGTCAACTTATAATGAGTTGCAGCTGTGGGAGCACTTTAAGTAAAACAGGCTAAGGGGATAATGCATTTCAGCTTTTATTCAAGTGCATGTGCCTAAGATGACCACCCAAATGCTGCAACTTGCAAAGGACATAAGCGTCGGTTCTTGCTTTGTCCCCACCGAGTTCAGGGCCTTGGGTATGTAATTGCATAGTGTGTTTCTCATATCGCCACAAGGACGATACTATTAAAATTAGCTTAAGCAACAGAAGACAATTAACTATTATAAATTCGACGCGCCTGCTTCTTACAACTATTATGTATAACTATAATGAGAACTGACATTTTATGCTTGTTATGAGATGTACTCAGGCACAGAAATAGTACAATAAATTTAAAAATAAAACCTAGTTTTGATGGTCATATATATTGCCGCGACTGAAAAAATGCATTGAATTATATGTCACACGCTCTTCCGCTTCCACAAATCTCAAAAATACAGTTAAAAATATGTATATATATATATAGTTAGTATATAGTTACTAAATTCAGTTTTTGTTGTGTTGAAACAATGAAAAATGTAATATCTATAATATATATATATTTCCTGTCATTGCAGCCTTATTCTATCCCATCCTGTCGAAAAGGGTTTCATTAACTTAAAAAATAATTCAGATTCATATTGCTTTTCTTTGGTTTCAGTTTGGCTCTGAATACACTCAATTAAAGCCGTACAGAAAAAAAGGAGGGCAGGAAAGCGCAATCTCATGACTAGACCGCATCGCACGTGCGCTACGCATAAATTTCCAGATTTCCACATGTCAGACACTTGATGGCGACGCCATTTTATGAAATCTTCATTAAATCAACTTTCAGGCGATTGCACAGCACACCACAGCAGCATCATCAGCATCGTCGGGGATGTTCCTCCTCGGCATTGGCATACTTTACGATCCGCAAAGTAAATGTTTTGCTTGTGTCTTCTTTCTTTTTGCATTTTCATTAAAATTTACGCATTATCGCGTAAATACTTATGTTCATGTCTAAAAGGTTGCCCGGCCGACCCACTCTCCCAACCGGCCCACCACCCGCCTTTAAAAAGTTTGGCCAATTTTTGCCAATTAACAGAGCCGCAATCTCACGTACATCGGCCATGCGTTTGTCGCGTTTTCATTTGAGCAGCTCTTGGCGCAGTCTGCTCTGTTTGGGTTTCAATTTCGCGTTGCTTTTTATGGGACTACGGGCAGCCAGCATTGCCATATCGCCATATCGCCATATCGCCATATCGCCGACCTCGCCCAGCCCAGCCCAGCCCAGAGGCGCATATCAGTAGCAGTCGTTAAAATGCTTGTCATAATTCCGCTTATATGCGTGTGACATTTAGCGGCATTGGCCATTCAAGCTTTCCATCGAGCCGCACTGGAGCACAGCATTAATGGGATGATGTGACACTGGCTGTGTGTGTGAGTCTGTATGTATATATATATATATATGTGAGTGTGTGCGTGATAGGATGCCCGGTGGCAATTATTTTAAACTGTGGGTTGTCTGTAAACAAAATGGTATCGACTTTTATGTACAGTGGTTATGGACCCATCATTGACATAAATGTTAATAAAAATCAATTTAAATTGTTTTTTTTTTAGAGATTTTTTTGTTAACTGATAGCATTCAAAAAAGTTTTAAATTAATTTGAATATTTTGAAGCTGTAAGAACTTAAAACCTTTAAACAGAGTTCGATTCAATAAATTTATTAAAGAAGATGCAATAATAATAACTCTCAAAATTTTATGATTTTTTTTGTACTTAAAAATAAGGCTGATATAAAATATGCTTTTCAAATATATTAATTGAATATGCATTAACAAAAACATAAATATTGAGAAAAATTAAATAAATAATGTACAAACATTTCAGATTATTTTTCATTGAATTACCCACAGTGCATTGTGGACTCGTCATAAGTAAGCCGCTTTGTCTGCATATTTCACTTTATTTTTCACACTCAGTAATTTCCTTTGTTTGAATTTGTCTGGGCGCACGCTGCGTATGCGTAATGCAATGGTATTTGTTATATTTTTTCATGTTGCCGTTTGGCATGCCAAATATTTGTGCGACTCTGGGCCGTAACCTTGCCAGTAAAGTCAGCCAGGCAGTCAGACAGTCGGCATCTGGTAATTGTCAATGGCGTTGGCGTGGACGTTAGCTTTGACGTTGGCGTTGGCTGGCGCACGTTTCGATTTGTAGTCAATGAATGCGCTCGTAAGTCGTGTAACACTTTTTTGCACTTGCATTTTGGCTTTGGCTTTTAATTTGCATTTCGTGTTGGGTGGTCACCCACGCAGCCATTGCCAGCTGCCTGCCGCTGCCTTCCGCTGCCTTCCGCTGACTCAGTTTCCATTCATAAAAGTCATAACAAGCGGGCGGGGAAAAGTTGTTCAGGTGTTGATTGCCGCATTTGGCATGCAAAGTGCAAGCGCATTGAACTTCTATTTTTGGCAAAAGTTCAGGCGAGAGACGTGCCTCCAACTTCACCAGGCCACCACCATTAATCAGGCTCACAAGTTCTGCTGCAGTTAAATTCAATTGGGCGTTGCGAAATCTATTTGGTTAATTGCATGCCTGGCACTTTTGTTAAGCGACAAAACATTTATCAACGCTGACTGCTGCTTGCTGCTTGCTTTTATTGCTTGTTAATTGCCCAGCAGAAACACAAACACACCCAGCACCGCCCACAACAGCCACGCCTTTGTCGTGCATTGCACCTGACCACGGACTTGGGTAGGCACCGTCCCACTTGGACACTGCTCTGTTAGCATTGCTGAAAATGTAATCAGAGTGGAAAGCACTTGGTGGTCAGCTCACCGACGCTCCGGAGCATTGCAGCTACGACTTCAGCACCTGGTCTGGCTAACTGCAATCTGTTCAAACTAAAGATGAGAATTGGCAAGTGACACGAGCCACAGTATTTGATTTAATTGCTCTCTTAACTCACACGCAAGACTTCAACATGAGTTTCGCTTTAATTCACAAATTGCCGAGTTATTTCACATTCACTTATATTTATCAAATTTTTGTATTAGAATTCATTAATAATATTTTTAGTTCGTGACTCACGCGCTCTTCTCCAATGCAAATATTTACTGCCAGATGCTGTTATTACCTGTCTCTGGCTGGGTGGGTGGTTTGGTGGCAGCTACTACCATGTTTTAAGCTATAGGCGTGGCAAATTTCGTTGCAAGTACAACACGTTGCACATTTGCAATGGTATGTGTGGGTGAGTGTTCTGCCCGAAATGGTGACAAATAACTTGAATGGCTGCGCTCTGTATATGTGTGTGTGTGTGTGTGTGTGTGTAGGTCCTTGACTGCAATGGTAATTGTATCTCTAGATGTTGTCGGCGGCTTCACTTTGTGCGTTATGAGATTTATGCGCTACGACAGGAAGCTCTTGATTAATTGAACTTTAATGAAAAGATTTATGTGGCTGCAATAATAAAACGCTCAACAATTTTGGTTTTCAGTATCAAGCTTATTGCTTTAATTTGTTGTGGCAGCTCAGGCAACACGGCAAGGGCAAAATATTATTAAATTTTCAGCTACAGCTTAATTATTAAACTATGTGAATCGGTTAGCCGATCTCTTATTTAAAGAGTGAAATTCCTCTTAATCTCCATAATAGACTCTTCCCAATTGATCCAATAAATTTAATTAACTAACATTGATTTCCCTCGACCCATTTATGGTATTAAAAATTAAACAAATTACTTACTTACATATATTCAAATATATCAAGCTGATTTAAACTTTATTTGTATGACACTTCTTATTTATCACTCGATTCAATCAAGCACATTAATCCGTATTTGTTATTCAAGCAGCAATGCAAAGGCTGAAATGCATCGTCGGCTTAGCCATAATTCATTCAATATAACTGTGCATGTGAATGACAATTCTATAACTCATTATGCGCGCCTGCTCCACATTAGACAATGGCACCGAGCAAAGCCCTAAGGCAAGCCAAGCTAATTGATATTCTTCAGCGATAATCATGGAAATTGATGCCTCAATATGTAAAATATGTAAAATATTTCTTCGTCTCATTGTTTCTTCAAGCGCTTACAACAAATTGCAATTGCAGCAGTTTCTGCATATTAATTTTCAAAGCGCTGACGTCGACAAGTTGCTTCTCGTC
The DNA here is from genome assembly GCA_035043505.1 of Drosophila setosimentum. Lineage (NCBI taxonomy): Eukaryota > Metazoa > Arthropoda > Insecta > Diptera > Drosophilidae > Drosophila > Drosophila setosimentum. The sequence continues at coordinate 7,899,983 of JAWNMY010000001.1, forward strand.
GTCGTCGTTGTCGTTGTTTTGTTATTGCTGTTGTTATTGTTGCCGGCACGAGCTGCAGTTGGCTGTGTTGTTTGCATTGCTACTTGAGCGCCGCAACTAACAACTGTAACAATACACTTTCAAATGATAATTGTTACAACTTTTATCGCTGATATTGCCAGCAACTGTTGCCACTGTTGCCTCCGTTTGTTGCCGCAGCAAAATTGTGGGTAGCCTTCTTGGTTTGTAGTTGTTATTGTTTTGATATTATTGGCTTTTTATTTCATCTACGATTGCTTCCCTGCCTTTCTCCATACTACTTTCATGCTTTAAACCGAAGCGGCGCATGCTAACTGGTTCCTTGTTCAAATTCTAGCGCTCAAGTGGAGCCCATTTAGGCTCATTTGCGCTGGCCATTGTCTAAGTGCAGTTGACAGTTGAATTGGCCGTGCCGAAATGTTCGTAGAGGTCTCTATACCCTGCAAAATATATAAAATTGTTCAAAAGTGTATTATGAAGCTGTCGAAGTGATGACTATAAGAATATAAGTTCTTGCTCAAAATCAATCAATAACTGAGATAAGCCATTATCAGATTAACTAATGACTATACATACAAATCTCACGCAATCCAATCGATGATTATCAGTGATTATCAATAATTATCCACTTTTTACAAAAAAAAAAAATACTCAGCTTAGCAGAAAACGAATGTAATACAAATGTACCGTTTGCAAATTGAAAATTGCAGCATATTTTGTAATCTTGCATGCCCAATTTAAAAACTCTTTTTTTGTCATTTCATTCAATTAAATTAATTTTTTTTGTCAGATGTTTGTTGTTTGAACGTTGAACGACATTGTTGCAATATTGTCAGCGCATGTAAAAACACAAACAACAGCCACATTTTGTATGCACAGACGTGGCGGGCAGGCGGTAAGGGCGGGTGCAGGGGGCGGGGTGAGTTTGTGTTTGGTGGGGTGACGAAAGGAGAGAGGTGATTGTAGGCCAAGGGGCATGGCCCAACCAAAAACAACAGTTGGCAGGCTCTGCCGCCCCGTCGCTTAGACAACAAAACGTGGCACGTGAACACGATTTTTTTAAATGTTTTTTCCACAGATATTTCATTTGTTATTTGTTGTCATTTTTTCGTTGGCCACGTTTATTGTTTGTGACTTTATATTCTACCTATATCATTTTGATTTTTATTTCTTTTTTGGCTAGTTTTGCTTGGCCAAAATCAATTTCATTTATTAGTTGAAATGCTTGCAAATTATGTGAGTTCAGCGACGAGGGGCATAGAAACAAAATTAGTTTTGATGACCCATAAGTTGCAAGGGTTCTTTGATTGTTTGTCGAAAGTTTTTTTATAATGCGCACGTATGCTTTTTATGTGAATAATTTTACAAACTTTGCACATATTATTGGATAGCCAAAGAAACATTTAAAGAAATGGTTTAGTTGATATATAATCGAAAAGTCGGTGATTATCATCAAATAAATCACGCTCCTAAATGTTATGTAAAATGTAAATAATATTTCTTAGCTGCTGCCAACTAATTGACACTTAACATAGCTTGGAGTATTTTCCAGTTAATTGTGTGTCGACATCAGCAACAACCGCAGCTCCTCTCAATCAGCGACCCCCTCTCGCGCCAAAATAAAATGAGAAAAAAACCCACTTGTCCGTTAGCTACCTCTATTCATACACATGTTAGTATTTAAATTGCCTTGTCGTCTGTTGTTGTCAGATGTTGTTGTGGCTGCTGTTGCGCTTGACATTTTATCGATACACCTGCAAAATTTTTGGTGTTACGCATCGAGCTTCCACATGCAAATGAACAAAGCTGATACTGGCTTCAAAAACAACCACAACAAAATTTTGACCCGTTTTCCACTCCGGACCGTAAAATGCAGTGAAACTCTTTCGCCTCTTGCCTGCTTGCGTAGGTGGATAACAACTAAAACAACAAATCCAATAACAACAAAACAATGTTATCGTTTCAAGTGGAAAATAGTTCACAAAATTCCAAAGCACTTTTACCCATAAAATTGTTAGCTGCATAACTGAACTTAAGCAAATTGCTTGTGGGTATTCTGCTTTTGAACAGCAATCTAGATTGAACACAATACCATAGATCAATAGTTAAAACTGAACATAGTTTACAATGTCAAATCAAAAGTGTAGCTTAACTAAAGTTTGTTAGTGAGTTCGCAGTAGAAAAGAAATATAAATAACAATCTATGGAATTGATTCAGATTGTGTATTGTTTATTTAAAACACAATATACACTTTGTTCAATATTGAATGACTTGTTGTTTGCTAGAGTATTCAACATTTTTTTTGTCATGCTTCATATTAAACGTTAACGTTTACAAACAAAATAAATTTTGAATACATGCTACCCAAATTGTTCCAATTTATTTATTAAATATTTTATTTATTGTTACACAAATATTTACCATTTGGCTTTATTGAAATGTCTTGTTTGTCATTTTGGCGGTTCAACAACGTGCCAAAAATAAACGAAATAAGTATATAACAAGTAAAAGTGCTGTAGTCGAGTGAACTCGACTACGATATACCCTGAACCCAGTTATTAAATATATTCTATTATTATTGGCAAATTCCCCTTTAAAAAGATTTGCACTGAAATGCGAGCAGCTCTGGAAGCGCCCTCTGCCGACAAATACGTGAAACACGCAATACACAAAAAAACATATTGAGGCTCGCGTCGATTATCATGCCATCTCTTTCTCACACATGCGCTCGCATATTTATGCATACAGAAAATGCTTGCGGCTGCTGATAGAAATGAGATCAATATGAGAATATATTTTCGACTATAACTTGGGTGTTTCTTATCCGATCTTAACGAAATTTGGCCAGTTGATTAACATATTATGTAATAATTAGAAGATTCTGCCTTTCAAATTGTGGCATTTATTGCTATCGGAAATTTAAATGTTTAGATATTCGATAAACGGAGGCAGTTATCATTAAAATAACGCAAACTTGATCTGCGGCTAGTATACGAGAACGGACAGACGGACATGGCTATATCGACTCGACTGTTGACCCTGATCAATAATATATATTCTTTGTGGGGTCGGAGATGCTTCCTTCTGCCTGTTACATATATTTGCCCAAAACCATTATACCCTTTTTACCCATTTTTTGGGTTCAGGGTATAAAAATAAAAAGTATTTAACAATTGGATATTCAATGAGACCTGTTTCTCAATCCCCGAAAGAAAGAAATCGAGTTACCGTAAAAATGGACTGCCTTATGAATACATAGAGTGGGGTGTATAAGCCATAAGTGTTTTAGCTTCATTGAGTGAGGGTAAATTAAGCGAATTGTTAAGGTGAAATGCTTAATCACTTGAAATGCAAGTCACAGATTTGTTTGAATTTAAGTTCAAGTAATATTTTGGAGCACTTCACTTGATCAAAACTTATTTTCTTTTGGAGCAAGCCACTTTTAATGTAGGTAACCGGTGACGTAGGATAAGACTGTAACATAACATCTGAACATAACATAGAAATCGATATCTATCGATATCAATAGTGAAGCAGAAGAGCACAATCGTTGTGAATAAAGCCAAATAGAACAGGCGTGTTGGAAAGAAATATAATTTAGTTTATACTGCTATAGACTGCTACACTTATTTAATTTTTTAATATTGTGCATTTTGAGTTTTGCGCTTTTATTAATTTTGCAAATGAGAAACACACTATTTTTAACAAATTTCGAAACACGTTCTGCGATAAATTAAAACATTTTGAAAAATGAACACCAAACACCTTAAATGCATACTCGCAAATGAAGTAAATATATTTTTCGAAATAAAAGAAATGGTAAAATGTCCAATTGGGTGAACTAAAAATGCTGCGTAGGTGTTTGTAACAATGCGTTGGCTGCGGGACACCAACTGTGATTACCAGAACATTTTAACTGCATGTTTGGGCGCATAAATAATTAAAATGATTGCATTAGTGTTGCATGCAGCATTTTGCATGTTTTCAGTCTGGCAGCATTTCAATAAGCACTCTAATTGTTTTTAAGTGTTATTCAGCAGCTAGCAAACAACGTAAATGAGTCGTAATTGCACAATTCTAATTTATCGTCGAGTTCTAAGCACTTCGGTGTGGGTATTAGGGTCTTTGGTGTAAGTGGGTCGCTCATTCACTCATTTCACTGCTAACCCGGCTGCCGGCTGTAATTGAGCAGTAGTTTTGTGTCGTTACTGCCGCTAACAACTTTACGAATTATGGCTCTGAAAATTGGTACTGGTGATGGAAATACTGCAAGCATTTTGACAAAGGATTTATACAAAAATTATTTTAAATATAATTATAACAAGTCAGAACGTTTATCATAGGCACTTCAAAGATTAGAGTCCCATTTATAGTGCATTTGCGGTCATTTAAATTTTACTATTAACTTAAAAAATTGATTGATTGCTCCATTTTTTTTTTACAAAATGTCAGGAGTATAATAGTATGTATATCTGATCAATTTGGTTAGGATTACTAAGATAGAATAACCTTGAAAAATGTATATAAAATTCGCTTTAAAAAATATAATTTCATATTGTATTCATTTTAATATCATTTGTTTAATTTCATTTTCTAGACAATGGCTGTAGAATAAAATTTAACTCCAATCATTTCACAAGTCCGCTCAAAATGAGACAATATGACATTTTAAGCTTCTCACTGGTAAATTGACGCAAATGTCGCCTGTATTTAATCCACTCAGCCACTCATAAATGAACAATTTTGTGAGTCTCGAGTGCATGCCTGTAAACTCACACACACATATAAGATAGGCATGAGTGTGTGGGCTGTGTTATTTAAATCCTTATTATAGCACCTGCACAAAACAAATACCAATTAAGAGCTTTTTCGTATGCAGCGAACCAGAGCCAACCAGAGGAGGTGGCCAAGGCCAAATGGGTGGCACACAAGCAGGCGAACATGCAATTTAATTACCGCAACGCAGGTCCAGTATACAACAGGGAATTTTTACTTATATATAGCTAGCATTGCGACAGTATTTCTCAGTCGGCAATCGACAGACATACGCAAGAATGGAAAACAAACTTCCACAGAAAAGAAATTATTATGCTTTGGGCTGGAAGTTTGTGCATTACTTGAAGGACTACTGCCAACATTGTAGCCTGGCGGGTTTTTCCTATATAGCCAACCACAAGTAAGTCTAGATTACAGTTTGCGACTAATAAATTACAGTATACAGTACTTACCATACATAGCTTACATCCAACGGAGCGCATATTTTGGCTCATTTGCATCCTTGCCTCGACCTATTGGGTCTATCATCTGATCGATATGTACCAGCGCGATTATACCTCACGCGCTGTTAGCATTGTCCACGAGAGTCTATCGCCATTTGCTTTGTTGAAATTTCCATCAATTAGCGTTTGTGAGGTGCGTTTCAAGACGGATTTTTCCGAAGATGTGGAGAATTATGTGGGCAGGTATGTATATCTGAAAAAATGCTATACAACAGACAACTTGAACTGAAATACTCTGAATTTCTTGCAGCTTGGGAACAGACCTAAATGGACCCTATAATTGGGAAGTGGAGTCGTATATATCGTTTATATTGTTTCCTTATCAATATACAACTGGAATGTTTACTCGCTGCGACCCATACGAGAAGTGTGATAAGTGCGCAAAGTGCCCAAAAAATGGATATCGAAAAATTGCGTCCAGGGTAGGTTTCAGATAGCTAAGTGCATCAATTAAGTAAGGCAGAAAACATATTTATTTTAGAAAGACTTACATATAAATAAATAATAATTGTTTGCTCTAGTTTGCCTTTAATTGCTCGGATCTGTTTATCGAATGCAAGTTGTCGGATCAGCCATTTGATTGCTGCCAATACTTTTTGCCCATGCTGACACCGTTCGGAAGCTGTTTCCTCTTGAACTCACTACAGAATAACAATCCGCGGTCAAATCACTGGCTGCCGGCAATGTTGGATCGTGGCAGCCTCCCCGAGATGCGTTTGCATCTGACGCGAGCGGCACAGGTGAGTGTGCGCAATGAGGAGGATATTACCAATCAGCCGCTACCATCGGTGGGCGTTATCGTACTCGAGGGGCAGCACAAGACGCTGCAGTTTCACAAGGAGGATATGGTAAATGATCCGCATATGAGGGATATTCCAGTGGCCGCACGCGATTGCTATTTCCCGGATGAGGTGCAGCCGTGGAGCATGTACAAAGCGTACAGTTTCAGTGCTTGCATTAGCGATTGCTCTCGGTTGTATCAAATTGAGCTCTGCAATTGTTCCATCTACAATTTGATACCGTACGAGGATAGGCGCTATCCCGACTGTGACTACGCTGGTTATTTGTGTCTGGAGAGGGTATCGATGGTCAAACAGGATGTTAAGCGACTCTTTAGCATAAATTCACCGACGATCAATTGTCATTGCCTGCCCTCCTGCACGGAGGGCGATCTTAAGTCCATATATGAGGATCAAAATGGGTGAGTTCGAGAACTGTTACCATCTCCGAGTACCATTTAAATAATATATGTCTTAGCAAAACTATCAGGGAGCGGAGTGTTAATATAACACTGGTGATGCCAATTTGGCCGACGGATCAATACCGGCGTCAGGTGCTGCGAACGCCGCTGGATGTCGTTGTATCGATTGGTGGTATTCTGGGACTCTTCCTTGGCGCCAGCATCCAAAGCGCCATCGAGTTTTTCTACTACTTTACTCTGCGTGCTGCCAATACGGCGCTGATGGCACGCAGCGAACAGCGCAAAAGAACACAATAACTGGCCATGTGCCAAGCCAGAATTAAATATTTAAGCCAACTGGGCAACTTAAAGTGTTTGTAAATTGTCACGAAATATCGTACATTTATACAATAATTAATTATTTGTATAATTATATTGCTTATACACTACAAATATTGTTACAGAGCAAGCGAATACAATCGAAATATTAAAATATTGTCCTTATGTCAGAAAAATCGTCGAGAATGAACATAATTATATTGACAACGTTATGACTGTATTCCTGGGATCGGTTGCATGTGGCGTAAATGCATTTAAGAAATGTATATTAAATATCTGGGTCGACTGCAATGCACATTAAAAATGCAGCCGTCGCATGCTGTCGAGGCAAGGATACAGATAGGGACGCCACACAGTCCAAGTGTGTGACGAAAATCAATGAAACTTAAAATTTGCACAGTCAGCGGTCAGTGGCCAAAGGCTGCAGTGACTTCATATCGTATTTTACCAGTCATCTTACTGCTCTCCATTGGACACTTGGCACTCGCCTCCGTGTTGCAGACCTTAAAAAGAATTTCATTTGCTGTATTTTAAATATTTAACATACAGCAACAATGGAATTCCGCCCAAAAGCAAACACTTAAGAAAAAAAATGTAAGCACATTAATGTTGCTGCTTTGAGCCCTTTAGGTGACCAAAAACAATGGTTAATTAATTATGCACTACGCCAATTAAGGGTGACACGAAATGGGCATTTGCTTTTTGCCTGATGGCGTCCACCACTCAAAATATATTAAGTATTATATATCAAGTATATTGAAAATAACATCAAATTGTTATAGAAGTCAAGTGTTATAAATATTTTAGATAAAGATAAGAAATTATCGCAATTTTAATGCTGTTACATTTCAAGCTTAAAAGTGAAAGCTTAAGGTATTTTACATATTTATTAAATGTCAATTATTAGCTGAATTTTGGCAATGTAGAGTATTCAAAATGTAACTTTAAATATTCTGTAATATGAGAGCAAGCAGAAGAAGAAAAAACATGTTTAACCTTAACGACTGCCCCAGTCGCAAAGTCATAAATAATAATCTCGCCTTTTCATACAATGTTTGTTTTATTTTATTTCATTTTATTTCATTTTTGTATGCCCTTGACTCATTGGAAGGGGGTAAAAGGAATATATCTAAGTCGGGGAAGTTATGTAAAATGCAAAAAGAGGTATCTCCAACCCCACAACTTGAATATATTTGTAATCAGGATCAACAGCGGGGTCGATCTAACTATGTCGGTCTGCATGGTCACATCGATGTCAGAGAAAAACCAATTTGATATATTACATTTCATTTACCATACGCAGTTCAATTTTTGAGTTAATTTTATCGAAACTTGAGCATCGTTTACCGGTAGTAATAAATGCCATAATTGGGCCTTATTGGGTATGTATGGCAAATATGGTTCGAATATTGAAGTTCAAGATATATATGCGCATATACAATGAGTGTATAGTATTGAGAATCTTGTTTTGAATAACTAAGATGTGCACACCTTATAATAGGTAGAAGCTTGGGTTCAGGGTAAATTCTGGTCAAGCTCTCTTAACTAGAAAATTGTTCCTTGTTTTTGCTTTACCCATGCCTCTTTGGAGCCATTCTATTTCATTTAGCGCCTCGTCGGAGTTTTTCCTTTTCGTTTGGCCTTTTGCTTTTCGCATTTGTAGTATTATTCATATTCATTGTGCATTTGTGTTTCGAGGTGTTGGCGTCTTTATGGCGAAAAGCCCCTTTATTCACTCAAATGTCCACTAAAGCTGCGTAGGCACTAAAAAATATGACAAAGCACAGTGAAAGTGAAGCACAAAAAAAAAAAAAACAAACAGCAATAACTAAGGCCGGCAACAAAGTGAAGTCCAGCAACTTTTCGGGGATGTGATGCAAGTTGTTCGTGTTGTACTTGTCGTCCGTATCATTTATCAAGCTCAGCGGAAAAAAGGGAACATTTTTGTCATGTTAAACTGTCACAGTACGCATTTAGTCATTACTTACATTTTGCTAGCTCTGCTCTTTGCTCCATACCCCTCCCTCTCTCCTGACAGTCTCTTTCGGCTTGTCATACACATGCAAATGCAACACAATCACACACACATACCTACGCACGCCACACACTTGTGAAATGTAATTAAAAGTTGCCATGCAAGTCTGCGGTTGAGTTTTCATTTTCATATTCATGCTCGCTTCTGCTTCCGTTTCGCTTTCAGTCGGCCATTAGCATAACGCCCGAAAGTATGCAATACTTTAATGAAACTTCCCATTCAACATTTATCAAGCTCGAATGTCGCAAATGTTAGTATTTATGTTTTTATTACTCCAGCCGTGCTCAAGGATTGGTATTTGTTGTGTGCTGTGATTTGGTCGACACTGAATTATGGGCAGAAGTCAGCAACAAACGATTTAGATTCACCATTTAAAAGCATTTATTTAAGTGCAATTCAGTTTTTAATTAATAAAACACATTTCACACATATTAAGTTTAACAATTGTATTCGATTTAAGGTAGTTGCTTTAATTGGCTCTATTCAAAATTTATTTGAAATTGGACATTTAAGGCATCTTAAAGTGCATTTAAATTGTAGCCAACTGCAGGCAACTGCCAATAGGAGTTTGCAATTGGATTCGTCGAAGAAGTGCTGAGGAAATTGCAATAGCACTGGCAATGCAAAAAGGAAACTATTTTTCAATTACCTTTCTCGCACGCACGTTTGCTTAGCATTTTGCCTTTGTGCGAGACTTTCAGTAGCCAACGCAGCAACCGGCGCCATTCTAGAGGGTTCTCAGATGCTAACGTATGAATAAGAAAGACAGAATTGGTAGCTTCTCGGTAAGTGGATGAAACAAAATTTATACACTTATTGTTATAATGTTTTTAATATCTCATAGGCAATTTAATCGTTAGCTGATCAATATTTTAAGTGTTTTAATACTTAAAAATTAAGATATATGTATTATTTATTGATTTTTTTTCATTTATCAAAGGCATTTAAAAAATGTCGGAATATTTTACATAAAAAGGGAATTTAGATTTCGTCTTCTTTTCTTTACTTTCCCGATTTTCTCTCATTTCAATGAATGACTGTTGCAATTCCCTTACTTGCACTTGTGTGAGATTCATGAGTGAATGTATGTTTGCTTTTTTTTGTGTTCCCTAAGTGTATGTAGTTAGCACTTTTCCAATCAACGTGCCACACACACTCACACACACACACATACACACATCTTATCTGAGAAGAAATGAAGCTTCAGTTTGCATTAACAATTGCCTTTTGCTGCACTTTTTAAATTTCCTCTAAGCGGAAATCTATTTAAATTGAATTCTATTCTTCAACTCGCAATTCATGCTGTAGATATGCATTCCCGTCTGAATCTGCCGATGCTGCTGCTCTGGCTTCTTGTGCATCTTTCATCTAATGCTGTTGCTTCAGTGTGAAAAGTTTTCACAGTGCAGTTTACGCAATGGAAATTATATTAAATCCTTGGCTGGCATTTCCATTTCAATGGATAATCATTATGAGTGTGGCTGCAGACGGCACTAGATGCTGCTATTGTTATTCCTGTTGCTGTTGTAGTGGCAGCAGCCATTTTGTTGCAGACTGTTCGAGCAAAAAAACACTTATAGGAACACCCACCTATCCATACACACGCATTCACGCATACACCCACACACACATATTTATGCATATTATGCATTTTTGTATACGTTTATATAGCTTTTGATTGTGCTGCAAAATGCAAGCTGGCATTGTAGGTGTAAATACTTGCTGCTGGCATCACAGAATGCTGCACAACAGCTCGTATGAGTAATATTTATTCACGCTCTTCTTTTGTCCGCTTTGCAGCACACTGCCACAGATACACACACATTTATACGAAGTGCAAGCAAGTCGAGTGAAGCATTCAACATATGCCAAGCATAAACATAAGCAGCAAAATCATTTTTCATTTGTTTGTTCATGCTTTTGAGCTGTCAGAAAGATGTTACTCGCATTATGAATATTCATCATACGCCGGCGTGGCTGAGCAGCAGCAGCAGCAGCAGCACTTATTATGCTCAAATTAAGGCACCGTTTTCGGGCTACACATGAATTCGAATATAAACGAGAAGTTTCATTCTGCCCAAAACGAAATAAAACAAGTAAGAATGCTGTAGTCGAGTGAACTCGACTACGATATACCCTGAACCCAGTTATTAAATATATTATATTATTATTGGCAAATTCCCCTTTAAAAAGATTTGCACTAAAATGCGAGCAGCTCTGGAAGCGCCCTCTGCCGACAAATACGTGAAACACGCAATACACAAAAAAACATATTGAGGCTCGCGTCGATTATCATGCCATCTCTTTCTCACACATGCGCTCGCATAATTATGCATACAGAAAATGCTTGCGGCTGCTGATAGAAATCAGCTCAATATGAGAATATATTTTCGACTACAACTTGGATGTTTCTTATCCGATCTTAACGAAATTTTGGCATTTGATCAATAGTATGCATATTCATATTACGTATTAATTAAAATTAGATTCTGCCTTTAAAATTGTGGCATTTATTGCTATGGGAAATTTTATTTATTGATATTCGATAAACGGAGGCAGTTCTCGACAAAGTAACGCAAACTTGATCTGCTCCTGGTATACGAAAACCTATAATCCAATCTCTAGCTCTTACAGTCTCTGAGATCTGCGTGTACATACAGACGGGCGGACGGACAGACGTACATGGCTATATAGACTCGACTATTGATCCTGATCAAGAATATATATACTTTGTGGGGCCGGAGATGCTTCCTTCTGCCTGTTACATACATTTGCACAAAACCATTATACCCTTTTTACCCATTTTTAATGGGTTCAGGGTATATATACCCGCTAGTACCAAAGGAAAATTTTAAATTCCAACTACCAAACTTGAGTGGGGTATAAAAGTAAAGTTAAAAAGAGGAATGCAATTTTCTCTAGTAGGCAGTTCGACGGACTTTCTAGCACGCCGTAAAAATCAGCTGTTTAAGGCCCGGCATTTTGCAGATTTATGTCCTAAAAATTGTTGCGCAAAACACTAAACGCAGGGTCCTTAAAATGGCCCACCAGTTTTTGAGTCGTTTCAAATGTACTGCTAAAGATGTTTTGGCAACTATCTTATATGCTATCCTTTTATGCTGTTTGAATACTTGGCTCCAAGCGAGGTCACCGTGTTAAGTGGATTTCAGCCAACAAAATTAATAACTTGGCATCACTTGATCTTTCCAGTGTGACTTAGTTGAATGGGTCTCTTTCGAGCCAACTGGCTTCCAGCTCCCTACGTCTACGACTCAATTCCATGTGTTTTTTTTTTTCATCCATTATAAATTCAATTCGATTCAATTTAATTTACAACCTTACATATGTTTCTTATTCTTTTTTTAACCAAATTATTAAGAGTTTTGCTAAATGTTAACTAATTCATTAAAATTTCTCAACAAAAATTTAAAATCATATTATTATATGATTATTTTATTCGATTATCATGAACTTAAAATTATATATTTTTTGTATAGAATTTGGAGTTGATGGATAATTCATTCATTTATTATAGAAATTGTTCTGCATTTTCGTATCAACCGAATATTTAAATTAAAAAGCATACTATTTACAGAGACACTAACAAACAAAACACAAACAACTTGAACAAAATGTGGCACATAAGAAAGCAGTGGGACATAATAGTCATACCACCTACTATACTTAAAGCAACCACTGCCCCTTCTCGATCCAATAAGGAAGGTACGCAGTCGGTGTGAAGCAAATCTTATCGCTCGGACTATTAACGCAACAATCCGAAAAGCCAAGCTAAGGCCAACTGAGGGAACACGTGGCTGCTGAATGCTACTGCTGACTGCCGGGCATTATCAGTGACAGACCGGGTCCATCAGCAGGTTGTAAACTACAAGGGAGACCGATTCAAATCCAAACGAAATAACCACGACAAATGTTTGCACGTGCTTACCAAGCGCCATAAACTAGAGAAGTCGGGCTGGTGAGATGACGGGACGACGAGACACGACACAAGACAACAGGAGCTGAGGACCACACAAATCCCCAGAAGGCATTGCGGATACGGTTAGCCAATGTCCTGGTATTTAAGTTCCGCAAAAAAAAGTTCGAGCGCATGAATATAAACGGTAGAAGTGGTTTTTGGGCCTTAAATTGGTTGTCCAATTTATGCATTCCCTCGGGTAGAGGGCGAACTGGACCAACCCAGAAGCAACCTGCTCTGATAGAAGAAGCTCAAAGTGTCTGCGAAATGTTGGTAGTGAAATTGGCCAACACCCGTTGCGAATTGGTAACAGGTAAGCAACATTTCTCACGGCCAGGTCTGCTGATAGCTGCCACGGACGAGCTTGCGGACGAACTTTTGGGATTAGAAATGATTTCTTATGGTTTCTCTGGCAACTCTATTCCTGTTTTTGGCTGCCTTTCCCGCTTGATTTATGCTGACATCCTGTAGCTGGCTGTTATTGTTGTCGTTGTTGTTGTTGCTGCTGCTGCTCCTTTAGCAACGACGTTCGATTGCCGTGGCCAAGTGTACGCCTCAATGGTCAGGTGGATGGCCGGGCAAAAACCTAACCAAACATTTCTTGGCAAACACTTTGCCCATTTTTCATGGGGTTCATTTCATTTGAGTTGCCTTTTATAGCCGCATCCCAGCAGTGGACTTGCTCTACACTGGTAAGGACCATAGGGACAATCCGTTGAAAATTCAGACATTTGAGAATTTTTAAAAGAGGTATAAAAAGACAGGGTAGTTTAGCTTGAAAGTTTAATTTAGCTTTGTTCAAAGAATGTTAGTTAAAGATTTATAGAAATTGCATTAAACTGTTATATATTGTTGAGCTGTTGTAATATTTTAATATATATTTTTTTTTAATTTTATTATATTTATTATTATTATTAATTCCTTATTTCTTATTATTTATATTTAATATTATTCTTGACTTGCATCTCGCTTTGTATCTGCTACTTTTTTGCTTAATTATGAATTTAAACTTGTATCCCTATTAAATATTATAATTATTGACACTGTACTTTTGTGGGGTCTGGCTCAGTGAATGTCTGCGTATTTGTCACAGAACAACATTGGCGCAAGGGCAAGTCAAAATGGCGACCGGATGTGGGCAACTATGTTGCCAATCGTAAGTCCAAGCAGTTGTTGTTGCTGCTGTTGTTGTTGTTGTTGTTGTTGTCAATCGTAACCGCATTACATGTCAATTACCGTATACTAAACTGTAAAAGCGCTTACGCCAAGTGCGTCGTGGCTATGGCGCCTGCCTTTTCGATTCGATATAATAGACTCTTTTCACTTTGAAGTTTTCGACATGCACACACACCTAAATGGACACATGCACACGCACACACACACACACACACTTTGGGTGAAATAAATTTGTGGCACATGAGTTTAATTTATGGCGCTCGCAGCTATTTTGGCTGTAAAGGCGGAAGTGCTGCTGTCAATAAGGATTGGCAGCCAGCATGCGGGTTCGGCACACACAGCTCGCCATTTGGGCTGCTTTTCATACATATATATTTCGCCTTGTTTTTTTTTTTGCCTTTTTGCACAACCACAATCCCCTTTTCATAGAGATTGACAAATGCGTGAGTGTTGGTGACTTTTAAAAAATGTTTAAGCTGCACAAAAACTGAAATAAATCCATGAGTGGGGGCATGAATAAATACTTGGTTGACTGAGTGTGTGCGTGTGCGGTTTATGCTGGCAAAGACCCGTAAATAATGCGCAAAATTTGTTAAAAGGACAAGTGTAATAAATCCTCTCAATGGCACACAATTTCTTGATAACTTTTTAGTGTCTAATATTTTGTAGTTGTGCGCTTGAGGGTTTTAGGAAAAATTAAAATTTATATCACTTGTTATTTGTTGCTGTCGTGCACCAAAAAAAAGCCAACCTTTCATCCCCCCAAACTAAACCTAACAAATTCATACCGGTTATGATATGTGATTTGACTGATGGCTGCTAACAGTGCAATTTCCGCTTGACACACGCAATCTTACCGCACTCTGTCTGTCTCTCTGTCAGTTTGTAAGTTTGTACGTTTGCCCGTGTGTTTGTGTGTCTGTCTGTCTATCTCTCTGACTGTCAGACTGACTATCATAAAAACGAGTTAAAAACCATTAAATGTTTTATGAGCTCTTTAGATTTTTATTTCTACAAGTTTTGGTTTTACTGCGCATCATCAAGTGTGAATGGCAAATATGCTCGGCAAGGTCGTACGCAGGGGGATAGATCTCCATAGAAGCTTACGGTTTGAGATAAGCTCTCAAAACCCCATGGAAAGCCCTTAATTTTAAAGTTACAATGTATAAAATGTGAAGTATATGAAGCGTGAATCGCAGACAATATTTTTATTGTCTTCTTCAAGGCTAAAATAAAATAAAATAAAATTCAGCATCCCTCTTTACAATTTAATATTTAATTCTTTAATATTTACGTAATAGAATGTAATACTTATTCTCTAAAATTTCATTATTTTTAATGTTTTTTATAGAATTTAAGTTTTACTACTGAAAATTATAGTGTCAGCCATTTGACAAACATTACCAGCATAAAATATTAAGCTATTTTATGTTTGCGTTTATTCACATTTTTATAGCTAAATACAAATCTTGCATAGCTTATATTTAAACAACAAAGTTTTGGATAATTAATTTTCCAGATAGTATGACAAAGATGTTGTGCTTTTTAAATACAGAACATATTTCAATTATGACAAGTCCAACTCAGCTTAGATTATAGTATAAAAATAATAAAATGTTAAATGTTATAATGTTAAGCTTCAGCTATGCAACTATATAACTAATCAACCTACAGTAAAATATAAAACAAAAGCGGTTTTCCGAATATTTTTCTAATTTTCTGGTAAAGTATTTGCACAACTTGACACACATACAGTGACTCAGAGCTTATTTGGACCAGTGCCTAGCAATATTTTTAATTGCCTGCACTATATATATTATTATTTAAAAATTCCAACGACCGATGGCAGGTACATATATTAACCACCAAAATGAATATATGATCCCAATAAACTGGAGGTTTTCCTACCAGGTCGGTAGTTTTCCTACTAGGTCAGGTTATTTAAAAAAGTACCTCAATTTATGGTCAAAGCTTATTTAAAACAATTACGGACACCTGGGCGCCATAAAACCCGGATTTTTATGTAAGGTTGATTATTTTTGGTATAAGTAGACCAATCCTTCGTAGTCAGTTCTCATCCTGGAACACTTCCAAATGGGATATTCACATCGGCAAATAGCTGGAATGGTCAATCTAATCAAGTCAACTGTAAGCAACAGCACTTGGCGCTTCGTCGACGAAAGTCAGATAGAGGACAAGGGCAGAATGGCACCAAACAAGATTTTTCCCGAAGAGGAGGAACGAAGGATCATAAGGAAAGTAAGGGAAATCCTAAGCTTTCGACTCAAAAACTAGCTCAACAGGTGCTGGATGAAATGGGGAAAAGTGCAGTGTGGGAACTGGGCGCCAGGTTCTGCGCAACCATGACTTTAATGCCCGAGTACCACGGAAGAAGCCCTTTATAAGCGAAAAAATAAAGGGAAAGGGAAAGGTCGACGTTCGATGAAACCCACTTGGACAAGGATTTGGAGTTCTCGAACACAGTCATATTTGCAAATGAGTCAAAACTTAACATTTTTGGCTCGGACGACGGAATTATGGGTGGCGACAATCCAATGCTGAACGGAATCCCCCGGAAGTATCATGGTATGGGCATGTATCTCGGCAGGCGGCGTCGGAATTTTAGTGTTTATTTGAACAACAATGGCCAAGAAAGGAAAATTTACTCCAAAGTGCCGAGAAGCTAGGAATCCGACGTACTTTCCGTTTCTACCAGGACAACGACCCAAAGCATAAGTCTGGAATAGTACAGTCCTTTCTTTTCAGGAACTGCCCACACATGATTCCACCAGCCCCGTCTCCAGATTTAAATGTTATCCTGCAAGCAGCAAGATCAGCCCAGAAACTACCCGGAAGCTGGTATCTTCCATGAATAATAGTTAACGTATTAAGTTGTTAAGGCTAAAGGATATCATACTAAGTATTGACATCCTTAATGAAGTTCATATACGCCAAATATGTTTCTTTTTGGAAGTTGTCAGTCAGTCATTTAGTCATTTTGTCAGAAACTACTGCAACCATATGAAACGTCACAAATTCACTCAATACTAAGATAGTGGTCATCTTTCAATGTCATCGTCCGTCTTTGTGTCCGTTTACATTCAGTTGATTGTCAGGTGTGCTTCTGGGGGCGTTTGCAGTTTACGACACTTGGCTAAAAATATGCGGTCTTATGCAGTAGAAATAAAATAGGTTGGAGGAAATGGGGAGTGCGGCCAAGTTGGCCTTAACCAACTAACTCTCTGTCTAATGCATAATTTGTCTGAACTTTTATGTGACTAAGGCTGGCAGCTTAGCACCCGAGTCGTAGACAAAAACTGTTAGATTTGCTGCTCGGGTCAGGTCCAGGTGTGGCGACCCCTCCTTTCCCCTCCCAACTCTCTTCTTCACCCCTGCCGAAACTTTTGCATTGAATTCATTGCATTTTGTGGCTAGAGTCGTGAATGTGTTCATTTGATTTGAATGCGAATGAGGAAGCTCACACACACACACATATACACACACACACACAGACACATACACCAGCACGCAGTGCCAAAGCCATAAAACGGTATAAAAGTTTGTACATGAACTATGCGGTAGGAAACGATGGAAATGGAAAGGGGTGAGGGGTGCGTGGTGTGAGGTGAGGGGCATATTAAGTCTAGCTGTAAATCCAGCAGGTTTGTATATATGCTCATATAGAAGTGGGTGTTTCGGTGTCTCAGATAAAGTCTCATCGTGCCTTAATTTATGCGTATTTAATAGAGTTTTTATTATTGCTTTCAGTTAGCAGGCAAGGGCAACTAAAATCAAGTTTTATATCTGTGGATCAGTAGCTTAGATTGAATATTTATAAGAAGCACTTTTCGCTCTGAATATGTCTGTGTACTAGATAGACACTAAGAGAGTATTCTCTTTTAGCATCTGAAAGTTTTTCTTGTCAACATTTTATATGCGCCTGTTTTCTTGTCGATAAGGCAATGGCAATTAAAACATTGTCAAAACAATCTCAAAAGATACAAACACAATATTTTATGAAATATTTATTATTGATATATATTTAATAATGAATAAAAAATAACAAATCCAAAAATAAAATAGCAAAACTACATTTATATCTATTAAGAAATGTATTCCGTCCTTTCCTATTCATCTTAACTTCTCAAAGGGATTTTTGCCCAAAATTATAAGATTCTTTTCAAGGAAAAGAAAAACGTTAAAAAGCCATTTTACAGTTGACAAGGGATTCAGCTATATGCTATTGGGCTTAATACATTTTATATGTATTCAACACTATAATTTTAACTACACAGAAAGCACTGCCATCTCGAAGGTCACCAGATTTAATTGAAAATTCCAAAACTCACACACACATTCACATAGATGGAATGTAACCAGGATATAACACTGATGTGCTCATTATACCTGCTTCTTTTGGCTTTTTGAGCTGGTACTTCAAATGCGAATTAGGTAAATGCGTTGGGAAAATGAAATGAAATTTGCTTGAGAGCAAATATTTGAAACTAATTATGCCCAATAGAGCATGAGGAGTGTGGAGCACTCTCGCTTCGCAGCTTCGCAGCCTCGCTGCCTTGATGCCTTGATGCCTCGCGTGGCACGTAGACACATCCGTTCGTGATTTACGCGCCGCACGCATTCAGTTGTTTGCTAGTGGATGTGTTACTACTCTTCCACTTCCCCGCAACAGCCGTCACTGGGGAAGACAGTAGGTGCTGAAGAGCACCAGCAGCAATAACATGGCTAAGGGCATTAAGTTTAAACATTAGACGTAGTTGGAAGCGGAGGGCCAGAGCTCAGAATATAAACAAAATACGCGTGACTTCCTCTTGGAGCCATTAAAGCGGCATATCCGGTTGCACAAAAGAGCCTACACATGAGTGTGTACAGATGTGTGTGTGTGTGTGTATTCAGGTTTGTGTAGACCTGCAGGTGGCTGTGTGTGTGGGAGTGTGTGAATGATGAGCAGCGAAGCAAATTATCATCACCGACATGCAGGCAGGCAGGTAGCGCCGGAAAATGGATTTAAATTGTTGATTAGTGCCGTCAACGATGAAGAAAACACGAACAGTAAACCCAACAAAACTTGAGCTTAAAATGGCAGCAAATGTGACAGTGTGTGTGACATGTGAAAAGAGTATATTGGTATTGGGATAGCTTTATATATGTATAATATATAGTTAGCAAAATATCACCATCATAATCATTTTTATTGGTTAGAGGATTATTAGCCAATAAGCGAAGTCCATCAAAATAGAGCTTCAAAAATAAGGTAAATGATAATCTATTCCTATCTTAGAGCAGAGATCAGACACCAAGAAAAGAAGTTTTCTTTTTAAGCATTATAGTTGTATATTTATATGATTTATCAACATTGAAAAGTAGCGTAGTTTATTTACAAAACATACCACCATGATAATATTTTTTTGGAAGGGGTTTATTGTGTATACATAATGTAAAGTCAAAGCTATTTTCAAATTGTAGCCAATATCAGTTACCTTATAAAAATTGTTTTTTTCTTAAGCGCTGAAGAAGAAAGACTGTCAAGTAAGTATTTGAGCAAAAGAAAACAACAAAATTCCAAATTCTTTTGATTAAAATGTACTTTATTATTGATATTTTTTTATTACAATTCTGTGAACTAGTTAAAATAAAAATACATACATGTTTTGACAATATATATAATAAATGATAATAGATGAAAATGAATTTGGTATTTTTGCTGTCGTCTTTTTATTGAACTGATTACAATGTTAAAATCGTAATTGTCTGGAGTCTTGATTAATTCTATATATACATTTATTATATGATTTATCAATGTTGAAGAGTAGCTTGGTGACAATCGTCCCAAAGATTAAGCCACGCCAACTACAGTCTCTTTAAGCTAAAAGTAACCATAAATTACAATCTCATTACAGTTCAAGAGCAGCTTTTCGCAGTTTTTTCACTGTTTAGAGTATTTTGCCAGTCGGTTACAGCCGGCTAAGATGTGGCTATGTATGTGTTTTTGTGTTTCAGTGTGTCAGTGTGATTTTGAAAAATAATCATTATAATGACTAGCATTGTTGAAATTATAATGCAGCAAACGCGAAGTCAGAGTGTTCAAACTACGAGTAAAAGTAATTTGTAACATTGTCTGTAGGCTGTCTGTCTCACTCTCCAGCACTCACTCTTTCTCTTTCTCTCTCTGTCTCTTTCTATCTCTCTCTTTCTCTCTCTCTCTCTCTCTCTCTCTCTCTCTCTCTCTCTGGTCTCTGTTTCTCTCGTGACCCTGACACCGGCACTTATGCCACGCATTATGCTTAAGCTTTATGTTACTTACGCACTTAAAAACTCAGCTCGCATTGTTTTGTTCTGCACTGTTTGGTTTTGTTTTGCATTTTGAAAATTTTATGAACTCTAAACAGAGCACAAGTGTGAAAAGGTAGCAGTCGGCATTCCCCGCTAGGTAATCCTGTTTCGCACACGAAGATCAAAGGTTGGCAGGGGTAGCATAAATGGGGGACGAGGGTGTTGCGGGTTGGTACTAAGCAAATTGCGCTAAAAATGAATTATTAGCGCTCAAAATACGAAATGAAAAATGTTAGCAGTCGGCAGTTTGCTTAAATTGTACCAAAAAAAAAGCAGCCAGAAAACCAATCTTTTTTGCGCTTTGTCAAGAATTATGGCAACGAGAAATGAAATGAATGAAAATTGTTGGCCATAATGGAGTTGGGGTTGGGTTTGTGCTTAGAGTTGACTTTGAGTTGATTGCGCTGCCTTATGCGCTACGAAAATTCAACATATTGCATTGCCAAACAAAAATTAAGAAGATTGGAATATAATCTAAATTTCCTATATAAAATATTTATAAATATAACACTATTTTAAGGATATAAAAATTAAATATATGAACATTCCATAATATTTTTATTAACTGCACTGCAAACAAAAAGTAAAATAAAAGCTTTTTAAATCAACTTTTCATGTGTATGTTATTACGAACTAATTGTGAAAATATGCAATAAATATTTCAACACTTTCACACATTAAATTAATATAATTTCCAGCTGTTTCGGTAACGTTTAATAACATAACTTAAAAACACAATAAACATCGCATGTAAACAATTGTGTATATATTTATATATCTGTTTTTTGTTAACATAATTCAATATGCAATTTAAAAAAAACCAATTATATTTCATTTATAAAACAGGCCACTAAGCAAGAAAGAATTTATTTATTTACTAATATTTGAAAATACATTTTAAAGCCAAATGTATGAAATACGACTGATTTTAGCTTTAAATTCCGAAGCATTTCCGTTATATTTTCAAATAGAGCTGGAAAATATATTCAAAAACAGTGGCCAAGTTAAGCATTTATTTAGTAACATTATTGTTGTAACAAATTCAAACACTCTCATTGGTTCCTGTAAATTGTAGCGCACAATTTAGAAAAGTTTCGGCACTTTATGTGGCACATTATGAACAATATTGTAGAAAATGTTTGACAGAAATAAATGAATATACTGACGATGTCATTAAATAAATTGAAATTTAACACATTGCACACACACACAGGCATAAATATAGATATATTCCATGGATACTATGGTATTGGCATAATTTCCAATTTTTATATTTTAAATAAATGAAACTGGATACCAAAAAATAAATATTAAGCTGCCCAAAAGTATGCAAAGTAAAATATGATTAAAAAATTCTCGATGCATTCTTTTTGGGCGGTCGAAGCAAAATAATTGTGGTCTCAATTGCAAATGGCAATTGCAGTCTCTCTTACCATTCAACTAAGTGAGTAACACTCAAACTTTGAAACCCAAAAATACTGGGAAATTGTGTAAAGAGAGTGCTGCGGCGCTCGCCTGGTACAATTCGCCGCAAATTGGCTCTCGGTGGTTGAACGACGAGGCCGATTACTATTCCTGTTTCTGGTTTTTGTGTCAGTCGGTTAGCAGTCAATGTGCGCGACTGTCGACTAACGGCTGTCGATGGCTGATGGTCGCGCTGTCGCTGATGTTGACGCCGACGACGATGACGCTGCCGATGCCGATGCCGATGCCGACGTTGACGCCTCTTTGCCTACAAATTAAAAGTGTTGTTATTGTTGTTGTGGTTGTTGTCGCATATTAATGACACGCTAGGCAAATGTGTCATTTTGACATTTTAACAGTCTGTCATGCAGTCACCAAGACCACGTCATATACATATGAATACATATTGTATATAAATACTTACATATATAGAAATATTCCCATATGTTGAGGCTGGGAGGCTGCAGCTGTGGCGTTGAAAGAAAAAACCAAACAAACGACATGCAAAAAATAAATGGCGCCGGCAACTTGAATGTGTGCCATTTGCTTATCACACACACACAAATGCGCATACATTGAAAGGATCCCAACTGACAGTTTTGTGGCGCACAGATTTGTCATGCATGGATTTATGTTTATGTTTATGTTTGTGCATAGTTTCGGCAGCTGCTCTTCTCCTCCCTCACCCTTTTTTTTTTTGTTTAAACTGACCCCCTTCAACCCCCCGCGCATCCTGCTTATGTACAGTCCTGGTATAGTTGACAGCTACATTTAATTGTTGGGCAAATGGATTAAAAAGGCATTTGTCATGCGGTTTGTATCTGTACTTCAGTCGCTTGAGCCCATTGTCCCACCAACTTTCTCATATATTTAATTTGAACACAATTTAAACAAATGCAACAAGAGATGATGCCCATCATCAACGCGAAGATACTCCTAAAGTTATATTTTATTATTAATTTAATATCTCCATGTATGTCGCTCAACTGAAAAATCTGTGACTAAATAATATATGTGATATATTTTAAAAAATACGCTCATTTTTCAGTTGTGGTT
The DNA here is from genome assembly GCA_035043505.1 of Drosophila setosimentum. Taxonomy (NCBI): domain Eukaryota; kingdom Metazoa; phylum Arthropoda; class Insecta; order Diptera; family Drosophilidae; genus Drosophila; species Drosophila setosimentum. The sequence continues at coordinate 7,922,858 of JAWNMY010000001.1, forward strand.
AAATAATATTTATTGCAAGATGATATTAATTTAGCAATTGATTGATAAATGAAACTATATCAGAAAATAACCGTTCGATCAAATAAACAAAAATATAGATGAGCGAATTCTCATTTATTTTTAAAATTATTTTTTATTCTGGATAATTTATCTTTTTTATGTTAACACTTAAATAAATAATGAGAAATTATATACAAATAAATTGTATTTTATTTCCGCAGCTAAACATTATTTTAACTTTGGCTTATGTCCGTTATAGCAAACACATTGGGTTAAGCTTATGTCCTTGATGTGATAACCAAACCACAGAAGCATATCACAATGCTTTTTGCCACGCACACACACACACACATACACGCACACATCGACACACACACACACACACGCACAAAAGCAAATCGCGAATGATTTAGACAATGCCCGACTTGAATCTGAGCAGCTGTTTCCTTTTGGCAACCGCAACAGTAGCCTCATTTTTTGGGGTCACGGCTTATCGCTAATTGTGTGTGGCATGCGAAGTGTGCACAAAGGTCTAAGGACCTTTCATGTTAATTGCTCGCTCGCCTCGCCTTGCGGTCCAAAAAATTATGCACTCGGAAGCGCCCCAGTCTCAGCCTTAGCTTCCGCCTCAGCTTCTGCCTCAACTCTCAGCTCTCAGTTTACAGTATTCGGTTTTTGGTTTTGGTTTCGCTTTTCGGCGCCTGCCTAATTCGAAATTAAATTCAGCCTTTGTCCTACCACGATGTTCGGAATGTTCTTTATCAGCCTAATTAATTTATGCAGATGGAGGCAGGGAGCTAATGTGTATTAGGTATAAATTTATAACTTTTGCATTACGACAGTGGCCGGAGCATCTCATACCTTTGACAAATTTCAAAAAGTATTTAACTTGTGTGTTGTTGTTGCTGTTATCTTTGTAGGTGTTGGAGTCGTTTGCTTCGGTCGTCGGCGGGAAAAGTGCAACAAAATAATAAGGGCGCCAAAAGGCAAACAAACACAAAGCAAAAGTAAAACCAAAAGGCAGAAGGCGCAAACAAAAAATATTCAACAAAAAAAGAGCACAACAAAATGTACAACACAAAGCAAACACTGGACACAGCAAAGAGCGTGAGAAAAAAAAAACAGAAAAGAAAAACACTGAAGGACACAAAACTAACTAACTGAACAGAAGCCAGGACGATAACTCAGTGCTCAGTTGAGGCCGGCAGCATAAACTGCCACCTGCGTGGGTCAGTGGTAGGTGGTGGTGTCTTTGGGGGGATTGCTTGCACCAAGCACTTTGTTTGTCGAAAGTGCCAAAACACTAATTTACTTTTTTCGCACTTTGCATTTGTAGCTCTGTCTATGTGTGTACGAAAGTGTGTGTAAGTGTGTGTGTAAGTGTGTGTGTAAGTGTGTGCGTGTAAGTGTGTGTATGTGTAAGTGTGTGTTGAGTCGAGTCAGGCAGCTATTCTGTTTTTTTTTGCCTGCTGAGTTGCCTTTGTTGTTGGTTCCGCCTCGACTGGATTATAAAACGCAGATGTGCCACACAGAGAGAAGATGCGACACACGAATTTTCATAGTCATCGTGAACGTAAACCGCCGTCGAAGCTTGTGGCATGGGCAAATGAAAATGTTTAAGAGGGGTCTGTGTGGAGTCGCCCAAGGTGTGCCCACAACTGACACTGAATACGTATGTGGGCACAGTCATTGACAAGGGACTATTTCTTTTTGAACCCAACAACAATTTACAATTACAACAATTTTTATTAAAGTCTGTAGCGAGTGACTTATGAAATTCGAAAAATCAGTTATATATATATCGATTTCACTTATAAAGCTGTGGAGGAATATACATATATATATATATATATATATATATATCTATACTTTTTTGTCTCCTACAAATCCCGTATTTGTATACAAATATGGAAACTAATCTTATATTTTTCAGCTAAAGACAGGGTATGCTCAGGTTCAGCATATTGGCCCACTCCTTCATTTCTCTGGATCTTCTTTCATAAATGTTCAGTTTTTATTCTGCTTTGTTGTCTGCTTTGCTGAAATGTGTTTACAAGTATAAACAAAAATGCTCGCCGCGTCGCAGCCAACTACTTCAAATTGCTGAGATGCCATAAATGCTCGTCTCAGGCGCGGTTGAGAAGGTGCGATTTTTGGGTGGATTGGCCAGTGTTCTGTGGCTTTGTTGTAGCTGCTGACATCCGCAATGCCCTTGGCAAGGGTGGAAACTAAGTGCATAAGTGCTTAATTGTGCTCATTCAATTGGAAATGCATATAGTTGGAATAATTATTGTACACGCATCATTTAAATCACAGTCTTTCATTTTGAGCAGTTGTCACAAAGAACTGAAATCGATTAAGGTTTGTGTGTAAAATTTCTTTTTGTTTCAATAATTTAATATTGACAAAGTGAATATTATAAATCTGCTTTACAGATTATTATGCAATTCTTCGAAACAATTTACGCCAAACCCTCTTCAACTTTTTTGACCTTACAAATTTGCCGTTTGATCTCTTTAACTTGTCATTCAGATAATAAATTTCTCGGCAGCTGCATTTGTGGAATAATTTAAAAATAATACATATCTTTATACATTCCTTTTATAATTCCCCAGTAATTAGTAAATTGTGTAATTGACGATTCCTTCGCAATGCAAAAGCTTTCAAATACGGACAGCAGCCTTTTTTGCAATTCCTTGTATAATTTTGGCAAATCAAGAAAAATCTGCTTGAGCCTTACTGTCACGCGTTAAATTCATTAAAATTTCATTCACATTTTCAGTGAGAAGCATATTTTAAATTCTAATAAAAGGCAGCCAAAAAACATTTTTTTCGCAGAACGCAGAAAATTTCCATAGTCAGCTACAAAGACGAAAACCCGGTCTTCGCATAGATAACAATTAAGGCTAGCACAAAAATAAATATGTAAAGAAAAACAACAGAATAACATCAGCGGAAAGTAGAAGAAAGCGACGCACAATTTTGTTAGGCGCATTTTGGGCATAAACTCTAATTCTCGACAAATTTAAACGTTCATCGTTCTGCAAGCAGCTGACAAAAATTTATGCAACAAAAGTGAAAATATTTTCGAGAATTATAAAGCAATTTTTAGTAAATTACAAAGGGAAAACTCATTGCCGCAGTTGCCACAATAACATCTGCTATTTTCGCGTTGCTCTCCCGCTTTTTGGCGGTTTGATAAGGTTAGAGAAAGAGAGAGAGAGAGAGAGAGAGAGAGAGAGAGAGAGAGAGAGAAAGTCGGAGCTGAGTTGAGTGGGACTAGGACTAATGTCAATGGCCCTGGCTTTAATTGCCAATCGCTGGCGCAGTTTGTTGGCCAAAAAGATTCACGCACACATACAAATACAGATACAAAGCAAACACAGACATAAGCAACAGTAACAGCAGCACTGAGCCACAAAGGGGACGCTCAGTGTGCAAACAAATTAGGCGGCTTTAAAGCCCAACGTGCTTTGTCCTTCTCGTCCTGGGACAGACGGCCACGACCTGCCACCGGGGGACAATTCGTATACGTTGCAGGTTGGTCGCATTGCCTTTGGCGGAACAATGGCATATTTACTTTCGGCACAAGCACAAATAATGCCGGAGCGATAATGTGCGACAGTTGCTTATCCTTTACCCCACCTCCTTAATGCTCCTTAAACCCTTTCGAGTGCTTTGAGGATTTTGCAATTTTTCTAGCAAATACTGTGCGGCATGTTAGAGACACATTTCTTTAATGTGTTTCACTTTGTTTGGGACACAGCTTGTTGTGGTTGGCCCTAAGCCAATGTGCTCAAGTTTGAGCTGAGCAAAATGGCAGCATATGCTTCATCAGTCTGGCACAATAAATCTTAGCTATGGAAATTTCCGAATCTAAAAGGTCTTACAAGTATTATAAATAACAAGGAAAAAACATAGATTTATATTTGACATCGAACATACAATGTAAACATGGAATCAAAAGATTAGCTCTTAATTTTATATGCTTACTCAATCTACATATGTACATAATAAGCTTCGTATTGGGAATGGAATATCCAATAATAGCATTTAAGTACAACTGATTTGAGTTTAAGACGAAATAAATATAAGTATAAAAGCATCCAATTAAATGCTGTTCCTTCAATCTGCTATAAACTAAACTTTATCTCTGGGAACGAAAGGGAACTAAAACTATAAAGCTAACAATATTTAAAGAGCTGTTATTTATGTTGATGATCAGATAACTTTAGTAGAGCTGACAGAGCTAAAGTTCCAAAAGCTTTTTCAATATTACGTATTGGATGAGCTATTCTTGGCCATCAAAGTAAGCATTTGCTTGCTAATTCTCTAGGGCAAGGGAGCTAGAACATTTATGGTAGCCATATTTTAAGCAAGCTCACATGCATCCGCATGCATCCAGGAATATTAAAGACAACTGTCAAAGGCAACAAGCGTAGCGGTCAGCAGGAAAAGAGTATCCAACAAGTCAAGTGCTGCTGACAGGTGGAGGAGCATGTGGGTTGTGTGTGTCCAATCGTAGAATTGCCATTAAGCTACACAAATTTGAGGTAACTAAAAGTGCAGCAAATAAACAGTCGGGAGACCACCAGCAGCAGTAGCAGCAGCGGCAGCAGGCCAGCTGATGCACTGGTAAATCGACGAGCGTCGCTGGCAATACACATACGCTACGTAAGCCGCACAGTAGTAAAGCTGTATATGGCCTGCTGCTACGGCTTCTGCTGCCATTGTGAGTGTGTCTGGATGTGTTTGAGTTCGAGCCATAAGCAAATGTATGCGCAAGGATGTGCTAGGATCTTGCTTGTTCCATGTGTTGGCTTATGAGCGCTGCCAACTTTACAATGAAATGTGTCAATAGCAGCCCAACTGTAAGTTCGAGTCCAGCACTGAAGTTTAAGCCACTCCACCACGTTACGGACACACCGGCACATATAAACAACATATACAATTGTATATTTGTCTGTGTGAGTGTGTCACTCTTGTGTCCTGCCGAATTTTACAAGCACGTACTCGGGCTCGGGCTACATGCTTGTTACCTGGATGGCTGGCTAGCCGGTCAACCTGAGCCAAGGGTGACTCATATTAATGCCCGGCAGCCGACGACAGCGACACAGAACACATTAAACTGATGAGCTTTATTGGAGGTTACCTGCACAGTGAACCCAGAGAACTCAGCGACGACTACATTCATTTCAGTACGTGCAGAACTGCGAAAACCTGCCATCAGGTCGATCCATTGATTCTCTAAACAATAATCTGAAGCAGCGCCTAAATATATACCTCAGACAACAGATGGCGCTGGTCGGGCTGGGATTGCTGCCGTTAAGATGTAGGGGTAACTAGAAAACAAGATAACTAGCACACTTTTCATATATACAATGTGTGGTTGGTAAACTGAGCGTATTTACGGATTAAATGTAACACTTTTATTTGTATTTCTCAGCAGACACCTGAGGAGAATTGCATAGACAGCTTTATTTTTGTTCTAGCTGAGGACTTTTTCTAAGACAACATTTAAAGTTAGCTTGGCCTTAGTTGCTATATAGTAATAATTAAAGTCTTATTAATTTCCTTAATTGTGAAGAAAAACATTTTATAGAGATATTATAAATAGAGTACCATATATATTTGGGTTATGTAGTATTTCCATATACTGCAATTGGAATAACTGATAGAAAATCATCATAAGGTCTGTTATGGACTAAACTGGTCGTTTTTCCCCATAATATGAGCTTACCGAGTGTTCAAGAATGTTTTATAACGTTGTAGCAATATATTATGAAAATTCTGCCTACTTTAATGGGCTGAACTGTCAGCTTGCACTTCTTACATCCGTTTTACGACGCTTTGTGCGATTGTCATACGTTTGCGTTCCTTCACGTGCGATGTCAACCCTGACCATTCCCATTGCCATTCACATGCCTACCGCTCTTCATATTCCATACTTACCTTAGCTCTTTGTGCTGCTAGTTGTGTCACAAATGAATTGCTGGCGGGGCTACTTTGGGCGCTGTTTACGTGTGTTTGTGTAACGCTCATGCTCACACAGTCACTTAATTAAGAACATCATTTATAACAAATATTTAGCTGCCGGCCAAACAACTGGGACACAATTATAGAGGGCATCAACTGGGGCAGGGGGTCAGTCCGACTGGCGCTTGGCTTAAACATTTCCGTTTCTTTTATTTATTTATATTTTCTATTATAATTTTAGTGCTCTTTTTTTTGTGGTTTTTATATACTTTTTCTTTTGGCTTTGTGGACTTCATTAAGCGCACAGCATAAAAACGAAATGAAGTAACGCAAATCCGACAAAAAAGAAGAGAAAAATATGCAAATTTGTTGCTGTCATGAAAAACTAGTGTCGAATATGCAAATATAAAATATTTACTTCCGTCTCGTGTGATATTCACATTTTTAATGCCACACACAATCACATATATACACGGTTTGTACAGCAGGTGCTCTAGTTTTCAGTGCAATTATAAAGCTGCCAAAAAGTAAAAGACCATCAACATAAAAACGTCAACGAACTACACAAAATGTTGGCTAATTCCAGCTTTGTAGGCCAACTTCATTAAGAGCGCAACTATCCCCGTACTTTGTGTGCGTGTATGTTGCATAAGGTGAGTGGCTTAATGAATTATATCATTTGAGTGTAATGCTAAAACATTTGTATGAATTAAAATCACAATTTGTTTAATGTTCTTGCATTAGGAGCTGTGTTAAGCTTTAGTTTGCCATGCAGGCTAGACTTTGAATCCTGAAAAAGAAATTAATTGGTTCAATAAAATTGCTTTTCAATTTAATATATTATTTTTCAACTGACAATCAGATAGATGAAAGTGCTAAAAGCCCAACAAATAATCAGCTAAATTGCAATGAAATTGGCAAATATAATTTTCGATTTATTTGCTATGAGTTAATGATCGAGATATGGAAAATCGGTTGTTTGCTTTATATTGATGTGCAAATAATATTTGGCAAATCAAAAAATCCAAACCGTTTCAATAGCGCTCCCAATGGCACACATAAATAAATTGTTACTAATTTGTCCCAAATCATTGCATCAGCAGCAAAAAAACAAAGCCTTTCGCACAGCAGGACCCAAATAGAGAAAGAACAAGCGAGTGCTTGAGCGATAAGAGAGAGAGAGAGAGAGAGAGAGAGAGAGAGAGAGAGAGAGAGAGAGAGAGAGAGAGAGAGAGAGAGAGTGAAAGAGAGAAAGAGTGGGAAGAGATTTTGGAGCAAATGAATACGAGTTGGGGCTTAGCATGACATTAATGGCTCTGGTTGCCATATGCCAGAGCGCATTCAAATGAATTGATATGTGTGAAGGGTTTCAGGTGCAAACCGAAAACGTTTTGTGGAAGGTGTTAAAAAATTCAAAAGGATTTCGATAAAAATAAAGGGCTGTTTTTTTGTGGACCACGTTGATAAAAAAAAAACAGTTTATATTATTTTTAACAGCGGATGTTTGCAAAGTAATGGCTTAAATAAAAGCTGCATAAATTATTTAAAAAAAAAACATGATTGATAACATGTAAAAATTAACATATCGTATAATCTTAAAATGCTACTCTTTATTTATAAGGTATGATGATCGCCAATAAACTTTTCGTCTCGAACATTGCTTAACGATTTGTAAAGGTGATTTTTTTGTGGACAATGTTTGTAAAAGGATGCAGCTTATAGAAATATTATAGGATATTGCAAAGTAATGACATTAATAAAAGCTCCATTAATGATAATCTGTGAAAATTATCAATTCATATACACTTTTAGGGTTTCACTCTATTTACTGTCGATTGTTCGCCAGTCTGCTGAAGATTTATATTGTTTACTCACACCCTTTTAAAAGTTTTCATTGTGGTTTCATTGTGAGCAAATAACGAACAATTAAAAATTCAGTTAGTTCTTATTGCGTCGCCCAACGCGCTACGGCATTGTTTATTGTTTGGCCTGCAGCTTATATAAAACTTCCCATGCTGATGAAAATATTGCATCAACAATAGTCGTGCAACCATAGAAACAACATGGTTAACAATGGCATAGCAACAGGGCTGACTGACTGGCTGGAAAACGTGCTGAATTAATGGCTGGCTGGATAACTAACCAACTTAACTTTAATATCGCCGAGTTGATAAGAAGTTTTGTGAATTTTTATTGTTGACATTCGCAAAAGAAGTTGTACGCTTAAATACTTCTATGTGTATTGATAGCAGATCATTTGCTTATGCCACAGATTACATTAGGGCACTAAAATGTAAGGATTATAATATATCTATTTATCGTATATTCTATTTTAGTTCAGCTATATGTATACTCAACAGATACGTAAGTATTTTAATTTTGAATTTTCTTACTAATCGTTGGGAAAGATATTCAAGGGAACGAAATAGTTCAATTCCTATTTTTAATTTGATTTTGGTTACCATCCATATTTTTTTTCTGAAAAAGCTTTTACAAATAAATATTTACTTACATTCAGCTGATATTTATTTATAACAAATTTCATGTAAGTTTTATGGTTTAGTACCAATTTTTATTTTATTTCAAGCTGACATTTTTATTTCAAATATTATGTTAGCTTATAAACAAGAGTAAATAGTTTTTTGTTTATATGTTTACTTATTTATTTAAACAATTGTTAATTAAACATAGTTCCAGGGTATTTAATACTCATTCAGCCAAATACTTTCGGTTTCTCGTTCTTGTTTCTTAAGCTCTTTTTGTGGATGTAAGTCAACGCGATATGCGCGCTAATCTGGGCAACTTCAAAGCTACTTAACTTTTATCCATTTAAGCCATCAACGCAGACAGTCAAACAGGCGGCTGAGAGCAAATGGGAAAGTAAAAGAAAAGGCTGTCGTCCACTGAGCGATAGATACAAAGCCTGAAACTGAACGAGATAGAGCAAGATAGGGAGAGAGAGAGAGAGAGATAAGAAAATACAGAGGGAAAAAAAACAAAAAGTGGGAGCTGCGATTTTGTATTGTATGTGGCTTGGTGACATTTTCACTTGACTGCACTAGGCTTAGAATGTCTTGCTTTTGGCTGGGACTGCTCTTGTCATTGCCATGATTGCGGCAGCTGCTTATGACATTACGCATTCGCCTCGCTGACCTTTGGAGAAATAGAAGAGCGAACGGGTGAGTGAGTGACTGATGCACCCTCTGCACTTCGGCCCCAAACTGTAGTGAGGCTATTGTTTTAAGCGTAAGTGGAGAAAAACTCAAACATATGCTGCCCTATCTGCTCGACTAATGAAGAAGTGTGGGTTTCAGTTGTTGTTTCAGTTAGTTGTAGCTGTACGCCACTTCCGTTTCCGTTGCGGCGCAAAACAAAAGCAACTGCAATGCACTTTTGTCTTGTCACTCCTATCAACATCCATGGTTCTGTTCACTGGCTGCCCGAGTCCCCTGCATGGGCTGCTTAGAAATGCAAAGCAGCGTACAACGCAGCAGCGCAGCAAACACAACACACAAAGTGATTTTTATATTAAGACTACAAGTGCCTGACTGGCTGGCTGACTGCTTGCATTTATTCCACCACCTACCATTTTCCGTAATGTCCTGGCCGCCGCTTTGTTGCCATTATGATGACTGCCAAGGCACGTTGATTGCTGCAAGGTCTCTGAGCTGCAGCTGAAAAAGGCTCTTTCTGTGTGTAAGTGTATGTATGTCTGTGTGTTTGGAATGCGCGTTGCGCGAGATAATCTTCTGCAATGTGCGTGCCGCACGCCAACCAGCCATCATCCTGGTCGTTGGCGCAACTCAACTTAACTTGGTTCATGCGGCTCACGTTGTGGGCGTAGCTGCGGTACACTTACAGCCAAGATGAGTGTGTGTAAAAGAGAAAGAGAGAGTGAGGGAGAGAGAGAGAGTGAGAGAGAGAAAGAGGGTGAACAAGATAAAGGGGAGATAAGAGATAGAGAGATACGAGAGAGAGAGAGCGAGAGAGACAGTACACGGATTTTTGATGGTTAATAAAAATTCCAACATTGTCTTGTGCAGTTCATCATAGCCACATATGTGCAGCGGGAAGCTGAGGCCGAATCAAATGCTCCCAACATTTCTACACTGTCAAAAATCCATTTTAAAAATAAAATATAAAATACAAATATTACACTGACGTTATAGGTATAGTTTCTTCTTGTAAAGTTGTAAAATATTTTTAGTTATATATTTATTATATATTTTGATTTATATTTTTTATTGTTAAAAAATTATGAGTTCCTTAAATACATTTTATATATATACTTTGTGTTCAGTGCAATATGCTGTTTCCGTAATCCTATTGGGCTGGATGTGTGAAAATGTTAAAATGCAACATCTCGAGCGTTTTACAACGCAACTTAGGCGCTGAGAGCTCCACGCACGCTCGTTGTCTGACTCAAAAATGACACGAATTTCAAATTATGTGGCAGGGCTCAAGTTTTATTAACGAGCAGCGCCGAATGAAATAAAAGCAAACGCTTTATAGCTGTCATCTCTATCAAGCTGAAACTGGAGGCATTCTAGAGTGAAATCTAATTAGACTGTCACAGATCGCAGCAAATCAGCTAAAGGAGCAATATTGTAGCATACTTTTCAGCGCTCGGAGTTTTAATTAAAATGGCATAAGGAAAGTGCAGTCATTGTGTTGTGTGTGTCTGCATATGCTTAACAATTTGTGCTATTTGCTCATTTGAAATCTAACAAATGCGGGCATACGTAAGCAAGTTTCATAAATGAAAATGCGGAGCAATCACCTGAAGGCATTTTGCAATCAAACAACTGCGTTGACTCCACGAACCAAAATCCCACCACGTGTATATCAGTTAAGCTTCACTTTATGACCGTAAAACGAGTGCTGCCAGTATCAACCTGTACAGAGTTGCAGCTACTGCTTGCAACATCATAATCATCACCATCATCATTATTATTGCTAGCAGCCATCTGAATTTAAATTTTCAATAATCAGCCATCATTGAAAAACAAATACGCGCTCGACTTTCAACATCAATTGAATTGCTTTTGCTGCTCCTGATGCTGCAGCTCCGAAGAGCATCAAGCTATATTTGGGATTTTGCACATAGAACGTGATTGGCTTCGCTTAATGGTTAAAGCGCACAGGTGACGACCAACTGGATCAAGCAAAACTTGCACCCGCAGACTCTAAATTTGCTGTGGGGCAACTTATCGAATTTGAACACGACTCTTTAAAGGAGTAAACATGTGGTTTGTAAATTCTTATAATACCCTGAGTATTCGAAAGGTGAATTAAAACTTACGAATACTCTAAAAGCCGGAGGTAAATATCAGGGGTCATACATGTATATTTTAACATTATTCTGGTTGACATATTTGCATTAAATCTCTATATATTTAATTTAGATCTCTGACAACACTTTAGTCTTTTTACTGAATCGTTATTATTAGTATTATATTATATTAGAATTCCTTAAATATACCAATACCAATACCAATCATAATTAAAGTCAAAGAACTCTCGTCGGTGAACTCAATTTGATTGCTAAGCAAATTCGAAGGCTGATCAATGCAATAAAATCAGCCACATCATCATCATCACACATGCGAATGTGTTGTTGCCAAATCCATGAATCCTTGTTTGACAACTCAAATCCCAATGAAACTCAGACCAATTTTTGTCATAGTTAAATGTGTTGACTAATCGGCTTTAGTTGATAAAGGAGCACCCGAAAACTCAATGAACTATGGTTAAGTAAAACTGCTGAATGGAAGCCAATCAATTGACTTTCACTTTAGATAATTTGGACACACTTAAGGCCTTGGGCGAAATGCTTGCTCGTTTCTCTGGCTTATGCACATCTGCATTGACAATTTTTCAACATTTGCATAATTCAATGAGCATACAAATCAATAGCACACATTGATACTCGCTTCGTGTTCAGGATAAAAAAAAAATAAATAAATAAAATAAAACCAAAGAAAAGCACGGTAAAAGCTAGAAAATTCTATTGAAGCAATTTCGTGCGATTAACTGCTCAATTATTTAAGCATCCCGTGGCACTGAGCAACATAAAACTAGACCGAGCAATTTGTTTTAGAATACGAAGCATTAAATACACTTACCATATGTTAATTAGTTTGTGTTTGAATATTTGAACCAGCATAATAAACACAACGAATAAGAAAAGATATTGAATATTCATTGGGATAATTCCAAAACTAAGCGATTTGGTTATAACAGCGCAGATTATCACCAATGGCATATACAGTTTGTTTTTATTCGTGCATGTGTTGCAAATTTCATGTTAATTAAATAACACCCTGTTCAAGTGTATCTACATGGAATAAAAAGTCAGCACTTGTGCCACACACTCGACTTGCTTTCAAATGAAATTGGAGCAACAGCGATGCTGGTCAAACACAAAACACTTAGCCGAGCAATCTGATGAAGCTGTGGTCGCTGTCTATGGTTGGCTTCTGGCGGGTTAAAAGGGTTGCAATCAATTGACATTGATGTGTGTCAGACCAAAAACTATTTCAATGCCCAGCTGGGCCGGTACAAAGCATAGAAACTTACCACCCAACTAACTGACTGCCTGACTGACTGACTGACATAGACCAAAGGCTGAAGTCCTGTTGTATCTGTGCAATTTCTGCCCCAGACGCCTGTGCCAGTATCATAAAAACTAACATTTATTGGTACGTTGGATGTTGACTTTGGTTGCCGTTGGCTCTGCCTACTTCACGGCTAGTTTTGCTTACTTTTAACGGCCTGCCGACGACTATATCTTTTTTTCTCACTCTCGCTCTCTCTCTCTCTCTCTCTCTCTCTCAATTTGCGTGTGTGTATATGTGTGTCATTATAATCCGTGCCCATTTAGTGGCGCTATTTGTCGTCGAGCTGACTCCCTTTATGGGTTGCTGTCTTTGGCTGTGCTGCATGCAAAGTGCGCCACTCGAATGGCAGCATCATAAAAATTCGTTTTATTGCCCCAGAGGATGTGTCTCAAGACATGTCCTCGAAGTCGCCGTGTGTGTGTGTGTGTGTGTGTGTGCTAGTGGCAACTAATTTATATTGGAGCATGTTAGCGTGGGCGGGGCAGCCTGCTCGTTAATTCGCAACATGAAAACTAAAGTGGAAAGTATGTGGAACAGCCACAGAAAAGCAACAAACAAACAAGCAAGAATAACAAAAGACTGGCCATCAAATTTAATGTTTATGTCAACACTTACAATACACATGGCCAGGTCGTCTTACAGCACTGTAACTCCGACTGTGAGCCTTTAAAGTTGTCGTTCCCCTGGTTGTTTTCGTTTCATCATTGATTTTAATATCAATTTTCACACTAATATCTTGTAATATGTAATTCTTATGCATGAGACGCACACAGATGATAACACACACTTACGCAGGAACACACACGTGGTGCCTGCACTTGTCCTTGTCTGTCCGTGATTGTCTCTTTTTTTCTCACTCACACTTTGCGTATGCGTCATATTTGATTTTTATTATCATTTCGCTTGGTTTTTGCCACTGCCTGCAAAATACAAAACAATTTCCAATCCAATTTGTAACGCCATTTTTGTGCCATTAATTAAGTTAATTTTTGATTACATATTAATAATCAGCGCGCTTTTTTGTTGAAGTGCCTTCCTCATTGGCACGCCCTGTAAAGCGAACGCAATTGACTGATTACAAACGTGTGTGTACTTATGTATGTGTGTGTGTGTAATGCTTATATGCGAATTCCTGATCATAATTTCAATTTCATTTGCATGCGCATCATGTGCATCGATAAGCGCCATCATTTCGCCGGTTAGCGTTCTTATCCAATCTTGTAGCTTTACCCTAACCCTGCTCGTCTGTAGAGCGATGGCAATTAAATTGCATTTAAAATGGCATAATAAATTGAAATGCATGTCGAGGCGCAGCAGATTGTGAGCTCAGAATTCAGTGCAGAATATAAAGGGTAAATGCATTTTAAAAATGTTGAAAGAAAAATACACAATCTGTTTATAATTAACATAAGTAAACCCGGATAAGCCTGAAACATATTTATTTTCTGTTTAAATTAAATGTTTATCATAGTGTCAAAATGCAATATAGATTATATATGTTAATTATTTGGGAGGTTCTTAAAATAGTTTAAATATATGATATAAGAAACTAAATGTTTACTTTGAAGAATAATATAACTTATAACACTTCCTTTTAAATTTATCTCATACAGTGAGCAACCAATCAATTAGCACCTTATCTGTATTAAGCCATTAATTTTTAAATTTCCATCTACCAATTAAATAATGTTACTTTTATTGTACCAATAATTTTAAGTGTTCCCTTTTATGTAATTTACAAGATTATTTTTTGCATTAAATGAATGCAATGCATTACTGCTGTCGATTAAGAGAAAAATATTTATAATTCTCAATATTGGTTAATGCAAATATTTTTGATCAACAAACATCTTAAGAATTTTCGATAAGTATGTCAATACTTAATATTTGAAAAAGATGTTGTAATGCGAATACTCTATATAAATAGAATAGATTGTAAGTGCAATGAATAAATAATTGGCATTGTTAAAGCTTGTCTTACTATCTTCTACATTTGTATGGCAATCGTAACTGGCATAATAATTTGTTGGCATATATTATACAGCATATTGTTGTCAACTAAATAAATAATTGGAATAAAAATTATATCAATTTATGATACTTTTCCAAACTTTGCTATAATTTCAAAGGAGCCGAAAAATTATTGAGGGTAATAAATATGGCGAGTGCCAAGTGCGCTTTGGCATTTCAAAAATCATAAATATTAGAAAGAAATTACTTTAAGTGAGGAACTAGAAATGTTTGGGGAGGGGTTGAGTGGTCGAATAATGTTGGTATTTTTACGGAGCTAACGGCAATTGTGGGAGTGCACACAAAAGAGCCATTAGCAGCGAATTACCAGATAAAGGACACAAGTACAGAGCCTACTGCTCATTTTGTGAACTGTGCCAGATACTCGCCATTTTTCAATGGCCCACACATCTTTGTAAGTGTGTGTGTGTGTACATGAGTAAGCAACAGCCGGTGGCGTTTATTAGTATGGGGCGTGGCTTTCAACCACATACAGATATACACACACACACACATACACACACCCATATTTATATATATTTATGAGAATGCGAGCTCTCTCTTGGCTGACTTTTGGCGTATTTTATGCTCGTGTTTTGTGTCATTTGCTTTTGAGCCATTAGCACGTACTTCCTGCCAGCCAAAGGAATGAAAGGAAAATATACACATATTTATTTGTGAGTCTATCCTGCCCGACAGGCTTTGTGCTTTTCGAATTGGCTTCATTGTTGTATGTTTGCCTCAAGCAGCTTCAGTTCGCAGGAAGAAAAAATAAACATAAAGAAACAAAAAGATGAGAAAAAACAAGAAGTAGAACTAAGTAGTTCATTTTGAGATGCTTGCTTTTGTTATAAATTTTAAGTATGGATAAGTAAGAAAGCAAGCTGCAAATTGTCGCAAAACAAAAGACAACAAGGGGCTGCCAAAGGAAAATGCCCAAATGAAAAGCTGCCAACCTAAAAAGAAAAAAGAATAGCAAAAAAACCGATGGGAAAATAGCGCGCTGGCTGCGTCTTGACACCAAATGGGTTTCCGCCCCAAATCCCAAATATCCCCGGAAGCCGATTAAGTGTTGCCCGTAAGCGCGCGCAACAGCGTGAAAGCGACGTCGCCGTCGATAGCAGCTGCGGCAGCGACTGCAAATTGAGAGCCGTGCATTGGAAAATAAGAGGAGCAGCAGCAGCAGTAGCAAAAGCCTGCGAAAGTAATGGCAATACATGCTGCTTAAGCAGTTATAGCAGAAGTGAGGGCTGTTTTAGAAGTGATTGCGATAAATAGAACATAAATAAATACAAAATAAAAAAATTCAACTGTAGTTGCGTATTGATGACAAAAGCATGTGAAACAGTACAAATCTCACCTATATTTCTTCAGTACATATACTTAAACTATTTTTTAAACTGCCCTCGCACGTGCAAAGACGCAGCCGGCATGTAAACATTGCAAAATACATTACAATAAAATATTTATCGTTATGATGCTTTTCAAAATGACTTTTCAATTGAGCTCTGGACCGTTGCGACCGGCATTTTAGCAGCCTTTATATTCGCCCTATATACAGTATTTTTGGCTTATTGGCGCCCCCACGTGGAGGCGGCAGTCTCGAAGAATGATTGATGAAAGTACGAACCATGTGGCGCCTGCCATTTGATTTGTATGATGTTTTTTTTTCTGACGTCGTCTTGTGGTGCGCTGACAGCATTATCATGCGCCGGATCTGTACGTGGCAACAACTTCATCAAATACGCCAAATTTCCTCATATATTGTACATATTTAGTACGAGTATTGTGGTATATTAATTTCTTTGGCAAACAAATTGCAACGCAAGCGAAAATAGATGGCATTGGCGGAACATGAGTAATGGCATGTGTAAGCCCTTAACAGGCAGCCAGTCAGCTACGCCTCATCTCTCCAACACTTGGGGCGATACAAAGGCGTTGATTTGCCAGATCATATTTATTTAGATTTCGTCAGCTATTTGCATGCGATTGTATGTCTAAGTGGGTTTTGCCGGCAGCTGGCTCAAGCCTCGGGCGACAACTTCATTTATATATTATTACGTTTCCCCTTTGGAAATTAATATGTCATTTGAGCCACCTACGCTGAGAGTGGCGCAAACAGAAGCTGCAGAAAGTGAGTGAGACACGTCAGTCAAGGGCACTGACACAGGCACAGGCACAGGCACAAGCACAAGCACAACGAGATAAAGCTTTAAAAAGGCAGCAACAACTTGCTTGTGGGTTATACCAAGCCAAAGCAAAGATGAAGATGTATAAAAAAAATATAAATGTATATATATATATATATATCTAGATAACAAGAAAGTGGGGAAGCAGTACAAACCATGAGCAAAGAGTGAAATAAAAATGCAAATAAAATAAAATAAAAATGTGTCTGTCATGTCAATATTTGCCGCCAGCAGATGAACTCAATTTGCAATTGGCATTGAGTGTGACAGGCAGCTATGTGTATTTGTATGTGGGTGAGTGTGTGTGTGGGGTGTGTATGTGTGTGTGTGTGTGTGTGTGTGTGTGTGTGTGTGTGTGTGTGTGTGTGTGAGTTTGCAGCTCAGCAGATCAGGGCAGGACATCTGTGTGGCATACACTTTGGTGGCAAATCGTGGGAAAATTGATTGACATATTCATTATACAATTTGCCAAGCGAAAATCAAAAGCAAAACAGACAAAACACAGCAGAACCAGGAAACGTGAAATACATAAAATGAAATGTTGTTCTTGTCGTTGGCGTTAGTAAATTAAACAAATTGCTCAGAATAAACTGCAAATAATGAATGCCAGTTATTAAAACAATACAGTGCCTTCACATGGGCGTGTTTGTTGACGTTATTTCTGCTAATTGATTAAATAATTAAAGTTTTCTTCGATTTTGGCACTTGTCATCAGCAATCACGCAAATTGATGATGACAAATTAACAGAAAAAACAGTATGATAAAAACCCCAACAGATATACAAACAGCTCTCTGCTGATTAAGTGGCAATTAATGCACATAAATAATGCAATAACAAGCACAATGAAATTACACACGAGGCAATTGCAAATTGATTGCACAGTCAACATCCTACGTAGAGTTTGCAGTTGACACTTACATTCCGGGCAAGTGGAAACAATTAAGGGTCAACGTCACTTCAACAAAAAAATAAACCAAAATAATTACAATAATATATTTATTTATCTGAAAAAAATAATAGCTATACACGAGTGTAAGCATACTCACTTGAGAGTGATTGACATGCTCGTAAACAATAATTAATTTTACATTTACATCAAAAAGTAGTTAGAAATGGTCCATCTTGATTTAAGTTAAAATTTAAAATAGCCTAAGATAATCATATATTATCAGCAAGCAATTCTTTAAAATTGATTAAATCAAATGATTTTATTATCAGCTACATCCTTTGTTATCTTTTATTTCTTATTATTACTTATCGAAATATAATTATTTATTTTCACTTACCTGAATATAAATACTTTAATATTAAAATAGGAAAATCTCACAATGAACATAATTCTAAAATATTGCTTTTTTGTGCTTTGTGTATTATGAACGCCTTCTCTCAATTTGAACAGGCAAGTTTTTCTTATATTTTCTATACCTGTGCTTAAGACTTCAAATAAAGTATTTTGTTCTAGAACGGTTCTTAAAAAGCACCTGAAGCTTAGCAAACAGTGTAAGAGGGCTTTTAAAGTCAAATTCCTGAAAAGATTACATTATTAAAATGCCACCGCAATAGGTGACGTATTTATTCAGAGGCTTCTTGCCTGACCCAAGCAAGAAAAGGGATATGGCAGGGGTGAAAAGACCGATTTATGCCAAGAAACACAAAACATTTGCGCGCTGACATTTGTGATACTGAAGCCCATTGAATGAACAAACAATTGACATTTTGAACAGCGAAGCAAATGGCTGGAATGCTAAACAAGTCTCTCGGAAGTGGGGTTGGCGGGATGGCAGAATGGCAGGAAGGCAGGCAGATGCTGGCTGAACATTAAATTAATTGAGCAATTAATTAAGACGCCTTCGCGTTGGCGGAGCAGCAACACTTCTCGAAAATGCCGAAAGAGCAGCAGCTCTGCGCGATTGCGAATGCAGCAAAAGGAGCAGCTACAAACAAAGAGCCATTGTAAACATCTGGCTGACTAGTTGACTGGCTGGCTGGCTGAATGATGGTGGCCTTCCGCTCTGCCCTGCCATGTCCTGCCCAGTCCTGGCTAGCTGGCTGACTGGCTGGCTGTCTGGTTGTCTGTATGGCTGTTATTAAGGCTTCACGGAGCACGTGAAATTATGAAGTTGAGAAATTAATTCAGCGGCAAGTCGAAAAGTTTGAACTTTCAATTATGTGGAAAGAAATGCGTACCTCCTCCCCCTGCCAAAATGAACATGAAAACGAAAATGAGTTTTAAAAGCAGCAGCGCTGAATTTTCCAATTTGTGTGCTCGAGTGCAGCCGTCAGCTACACTCGAGTAATCAATGATGGCACCCAAATACAAACACACACACACACAAATCAACTCATTTCGAAGCAAATGTGAAAAATAATAGCAAGTGCTTCCGTTATCGATTGCTGACGGATATCTAATTGTAAATACACACGTCTAAGGGCCCAAGCGAGAGCCAGCGGTCAGCCAGGACGAGGAGTAGCCTGCGCATTGCCTGACTGATTTGCGACAGCAACTCATTGAGTTGATGGAAGATGGCCGGAGCCTGAAAGCTGAGTGATGGGGGTGATAAGGACGCATAGATATGGAGATGAAGATGGAGATGGATAGTGAACATCAATGCTGTGGCTAGCACAGTCGTAGCTCTAGTCGTTGTTCGGGTCACGGAAACGGACGACACGAGGAGCAAGTTACAAGTGCCAGCTATGGTCTGCCCATATCCAGCCCATATGAGCTGACCTACATATGGATGCGAAACGCCCTGTGTTCGTTTGATTTTCTGTGGCCTGGCCCCATAGATTCGATCAGCGCAGCAACAGAAACAAAGGATGAATTCCCTATCCTTTTGCCATCCTGGCACTTTGTCCGCTTTTTAAGTTGATTTCTTGTGCTAAGCGGATGCTGCACGTGTGGCACGGACCACGCTGTCCCACTTCTGCTCTTGACTACATACATTTCCGGTTTAATTGATTTTGCCGCAAAATGTGAAATGTGTCGAAAACGAGCTTGCTGACAAGCTCAGATGCCCCGCCCCATCCGACCACACAGTTGGAGCCAATGCACCTACAAATAATGCGCATGTTTAAGAACCACCTTCCGCAGGGGAGCGGGTCGCAAATGTGACCAGCATCCGAGCTGGCTGACAGTTGAGTTTTTCGGAGGAACTTTTGATTGCAGCTGCTCTCTGTAAATAAATATTGACCAAATCAAAGACTGATTGAAAAGGTCACAAAGTGCCTCAATTTGACTTAATTTAAAAAGCATTGCGAACTGCATTTTAAAGACCACTCTTAATGATAACAATTTCTGTCAATATAACCAAAAATTTAAAAAGAAAAATCCGTATACTTACTTAATTAATTTAAATGCAAATTAGTTCAACAGAGGACAATTCTCCAAAAAACTTTCGAACCAAATTGATATTTGTATCTATTTTTAACATTTCAGATTTACTGTAATCACATTTTATTACATAATTCGTATCTAAGACTGATTATAAAATGAATAGAGCACTAATTTAATAAGATTAACCTTGATATTAACTTTCAAAATACGTTATAATAATTATATCGACCAGTGTAAGACGTGAGTGAGCATGAGCCTATATAATTGTAAAATGTTAATTGTTCGATGATAGCTGATTGGTGAAAAGTGATATGAAATCTTAAGAATAAAAGGCACAACATTTCCATGAACATGTGACATCCGGAACCTTAAATGTAGATTTATAACATATAGTAATTAGGGTGATTAACACATTGTACAAGAGACATACACTCGCTAAGAGGACTTAACGGACTCTAAGAGCTACCCTTACGACTTAGTAAAATCATAGCTTTTACAACTAGTGAGCCAATTAGTTTAGCCCTTTTTGAACTTGATCATCAGAATGGTTATTATGAGAAAGGCGGCCACCCACAATGATATTGAAATAAATCCATTGTACACTGTAGGATTATCCATGCCCCAGCCGCGTTGCAGTATCGAGCGCAGCGATTCTGTGGGCTTGGTCAGCGGCAGGAAGGCGGTGACAATCTGCAGCAGCGGATACATGCCCTCAATGGGCCAAATTATGCCGCACAGCATTACCATTGGCAAGAAGGATCCCATCGCCACATATGTGGCCGTTCGCTCCGTCTCCACGGCACATGAAATTACAAAGCCGAATGTCATGCCGCAGAGTCCATTCAGAATGCAAAGAGCCACCACTAGCCAGAGGTCTCCAACCATTGTTAGTTCGAAAAAGTAGAAGCTCACAATCAGCACAAATATTGTCTGGCTCAGCATCACCGTGAACTGTGTGACCACCTGTGAGAGCAATATCTCCGGTCCCGTTATGCCAGCAACCAGACAACGCTCCAACATGCCCTCGTTGCGCTCAATCAGCATCGCGCCAGATGTGATCGCCACCGACAAGAAGAAGATGATGGTCAGTATAACTCCCGGTGCCGCGAAGTCTGTGAAATTCGGTTCCCTATAGCCATAGATAGGCTCTTTCCACTCGACGGGGACGCGTCCCAGCTTTGGATTCAGATTGCAATCCCTTAGAATGTCCTCCACAAAGTTGAAGAATGTGTACTGTAAGTCACGATACAGCAGAGTAGATATCTGTTGATCTGTGGAAGTATTTGTGTAAACAAAAAAATTTAATTCATATATTTTTTACATTAGCAAAACTTTTTGCTTGCCAGACCAATAAAATATCATTAATATCATGTCTATTTGACAGCCCAAAAAAGATGTTGACTGATCAAATTAATTTTATAAATTGATATCTATCATAATTTGTAAGCAAAAACTTGTTAAGAAAAACTTGCACAAAGAACGCTTTTCAATAATTTCAAAGAAATATTCTGAATTTATTGAATTAAAAAAATAAAAATCAATTAAATTACTTACTTGACCAGTCCATGCGCACGTCCAAATCAGATGCCTCCACGGTGGCATCTTCTGCGTATCGGCCCTCTTCGACGCGCTCGACAAGTGAGCTGGTGTAATTCGACTGTAGGACAAGAGCGGCCCAGGCGCGGCCCCGACGCACCTCCTCATAGGCGGCCTCATCATCGTACACATATTTCTATGAGAGAAAGAGAGAGAGAGAGAGAGAGAGAAAGAGAAAGGGAAGGATGAATCAAGTCAGTAAAGCGGTAAATGCTAGTAGTCAATCAATTGCCCATTCAATTAGTTTAAAAAGTCAATGCACCTGCCCAGTCGAAGGCACAACTGAACGAGTAGTAAATTTACTTATGGGGGTGAGTGTGAAGCGGCACCATGACTAGACTTTTATTCTTGTTTCTTGTTGTGCAATTAAAAGAGCCAACGGCGCTAAATTATGAAGTCACGCATGTCAGGGAACTGGGTCTAAAGCTTAGCGGCGGATTCTTTTTTGTTATATGTTATATGTTGTATATGGAGTACTGTGTGTAACTAGTACAGTTGCTCTGACTGTAACTGTTACTCCTGCTGCTATAGTTATGTATAGTATCTCGCTTCATTTCCTGACGCATTGTCTGTTGCATCTTGTAGCAGCACAATAAAAGTAACTCCGAGTAATTAATGTGCGTACTTTGCGTCAAGCGATAAATTCTGTAAACAACGACAGGACTAACAACAACAATCGAGAAATATCCTCAAGGCAGCCGAGCAATACAATATACGTTGCCTACTTTTGTGCGTTGCGCCTTTTGCTTTTTGCCAGTCAACGTTATTGTTACGTTATTCCTGTTTTCGTATTGTTGTTGTCAACAATATGTTTTTTGTTATCTTTTACATTTTCATTGCGCTGATTTTTTTGTTCAATTTTTTTTACAGCTTCTGTGTAATACGCAAAATAAATAATGAAGTGTAAGCTCAGAGCGTAGAGTAAAAACAGAAATTTGTGGCCCGCTTATCCTTGGGCCTAAGCCAGTCCGTATAAGTGCTCATACATTGATTAAGTTGGTTCCAGGAACTTTTCTGGCCAGAACTTTGCCTAAAGTTTTGTCAGCCACTTATGTACATACAATAACCCACAGACAACAGTAAGAACAACAAGAACGATAACTGCTGCCACATGTATTGGCATTTGTATTTGGGCTAAGCTTGAGCAATTTTGTGGCTACAAAACTTTTGTGTGTATTTCTGTGTATGCCTATGTGTGTGTGTATTTAAACAAAAAGGGTCTCTAAGACAACAGGCGTGAAATTTACGCAATTTCCGCATTAATGTTTAGACAAATGAAGTCATTTACACACACGCACCCTCATACACACATGCTACAAACATGAATGTGGTTAGAGAGCTCGACACGTCGATAAGCTCCATTCGATTTAATGGTTAATCGAATTTGTCGGCTTAAAACATGGCTTACATAGTTTTGACAAATTTAAAGAGACAGCTGCTCATTTTATTAGTGTTGTAAAACTATCGGTTGTCGATTGCCCTACTTAATTTTATGTGTTTTGTTAAGTTCTCAACTGAGTTCTATAGTATTTAATGTGAACTTATATTTGTAAAGATATAAGTGAATGGCATTAGTGTTCATTTGAATAATTCTCGTTCTTATAATATAAATTTAAAAATCAAATTCTCATTGCAACAACAACAGAAATTGTAAATAGTGCAGTTGCTAGTTATGTAGAAATCAGAATAAAGACGTAAATTGCATAATAGTAAGAGTCAAACAATTTAGCTGTCTTGACAACTTTTATGCTTCAACTAAACCTTAAGTTCAACATTGTTTATGACAAACTTCAGTCACAAACTATGCATAAATAAAGTTAGCTTGGACGTTAAATAAGATTGGCGATGCGGAGAAGCAGAAACTGCATACCCATAGACCAGAGCAAGTTGCAGAGCAGGTAAAACTTTGTTTCATAGCTGCGCAATTTTTGGTTTCACTTCTAACCGCAAATTTTCCTCCCCATAAAAGAAACCACAACTAAAAGGTATTTACCTAAAGTTAAAGCTTGTCGCTAATCAAGTGCAACAATAAACGCGCTGCATTTACCAAAACCCCAACCACCACACCCAGCTACCCTTACTAAGCAGCAAAAGTCGCCTAATGAGCAGCGTTGTCACGCCTAATGAACTTTTAATTAAAAGTCACAACAACAAGCATCGCCGAAAAACCCGTTTTGGGCATAAATTGAAAACCAAAAGTGCCCAAAGGGGAAGAAGGGGTTGCCTTTGGCTTTGACTGGGCCTGAATTCAGCCTACGGGTTGCGGTTAAAAGGTTGCTAAAAATAAAGACCAATTTTTATAGCACTTAGATAAGGGAGCCCAAAAGCTGAATGCCTTTGATCTAAGGCGACAAACCACAAGGAACACAAGACTTAAAATACATAGCTTTTCTGTTTTTTAGTCTTTGGAACTGGGGCATATAGGAGCTGATATAGCTACTTGTTTTTGTCATTTCGCTGATAGCAAGCGAATTATTGAATTGCTGTCTATACGCCAGACGGCTGAAGCAGCCAACGGACAACAAACGAAACTGTGAAAAATTCAAATTTCAGCAAATGCCAAATCCGCCTTAAGGGTAGAAATGGTGGAGTGCAGGATATTCCGCTGGAAATGAGGTTATTATCGTTTCTTGTTTTTGTTGTTGCTCTGCTGGCCACGTACTGACGTCTGCTTGATATGCTGTTCATTGGGCAAAAACTTTGGGCTCTGCTAAGCAAGGTGTGGTAGACACAATGAGTGGAAACCACAAAAACAACACCAGCAGATGCGTGGCAAGGATACACAAGCCAAGTATTTTTCTGAATTTTTATTTCTTATCTTTGCTAAAATTTACACAAATTTGGAATGATAGGGAAGCTTCGGCGATTAACCGAGCGGCATTTCAATATTTCTGCCAAAGAAAAAGTTTTGGCTTCAGGGTCAGCTTTGCAAATTGACAGTTGAGGCGTATGCAGTGTTGCTGATATGGATTGGCAGCCTTGTTATTCTTATTATAACTGTTATTGTTTAAAACAAAAATAAATTTTGTGGCAACTGCTTAAGCAGGTCATGCCCAAATCTTTTTTTTTTAATGTGTACGGTTTTAGTTCACTTTTATGTTCTAAAGTAGCATTTCCTCTAATTTTGATTGCATTTTTAAATTTGCTGGTATTTAGCCATTATTTTATGATCGTTGTCGGAGGTAAAGCTACATTTATAGGTATAGATAATATAAGTAAAGGCGATCGTGGATTTTCCTTTACCCAAAAAATATATAGTCCTACTCAAATGCTACTTGTAGATTGTCATTTAGCATTCAACGCATTAAAATAGTCATAAAATGTTGACTATAGATGAAATACAGATATTTTAAATATATAAACAAGAATAATGGCAATTAAAAACAAGTAAGAGTGCTGTAGTCGAGTTAACTCGACTACGATATACCCTGAACCCAGTTATTAAATATATTCTATTATTATTGGCAAATTCCCCTTTTAAAAAGATTTGCACTAAAATGCGAGCAGCTCTGCAAGCGCTCTCTGCCGACAAATACGTGAAACACGCAATACACAAAAAAACATATTGAGGCTCGCGTCGATTATCATGCCATCTCTTTCTCAGACATGCGCTCGCATATTTATGCGTACAGAAATTGCTGGCGGCTGCTGATAGAAATGAGGTCAATATGAGAATACATTTTCGACTATAGCTTGGATGTGTCTTATCCGATCTTGGCAGTTGATCAATAGTATGCATATGCATATTATGTATTAATTAGAAGATACTGCCCTTAAAATTGAGGCATTTATTGCTATCGGAAATTAAAAATAACGCAAACTTGATCTGCGCCTGGTATACGAGAACCTATATTCCAAATTTGAAGTCTCTAGCTCGGACGGACGGACGGACGGACAGGGCTTTATCGACTCGACTATTGATCCTGATCAAGAATATATATACTTTGTGGGGTCGGAGATTCTTCCTTCTGCCTGTTACATACAATTGCACAAAACCATTATACCCTTTTTGAATGGGTTCAGGGTATTAAAACCTGGAGAACTTAACAATAGAATGAAAAATTAAAAAAAAACAAAAAAAAAAACACATATTTCCAAAATCAAAAAACATGCTCAACAGATGTTTCTTGTGAATGAGAATTTTGTGACTTGGATGCCTTGAAAGATCCGATAGCGCTCGTGCCCAAATTAGTTAAGAAGAGCGGCATTGTTTTTGAAACGTAATTTGCAATAAATTGCCATGAAGGGCATTTTCACTGCACTGGGGCTGGCTTTCAACTACTATTTTTGCCCACAGCAAGTAACTTTATTGATGATCTCGACCGGTCAGAAACTGCCCAGCTGCCCAAGTGCCCTGCTGCCGAACTTTTGTTGCCAAAGATAAGCAGCTGTAATTTGTGTGCGCCAACACCAAAGGCAATAACAGCAACAACAACAGCCAAGACGGTGCTAACTCCAAGGAGGAGGGACTCGCTCTGTGCTCGGGGACTCAGTCAGTTGATTTAGGAGTGTGGCAAGGGGGAGGTAGGTCGGAGATTGCCAGGCGTTGTGCGTAGTAGATGGAAGAGCATGCACACTGTAGCTGACCAGCTTTGCTGTCCACACAAATTGAAATAAATTACACGAATGGCCGGCAGGGTCGAACCGTCGTCTCAACGTACTTCAATAACCAACAAAAGCAACAGCAACAGTCACAACAATAACAAGAACATCAACAGAAACAACAACAATTGTATAAGTAACATGAGTGGTTATTGTAGTAGCCAGCAGCAATTTCTCGATGCACTATTGAAACACCACCCAACCCTCCAGTTCACACGAACTGGGCAAAATGTAATTTGCATTGCATGTACTCACCAGAACCATGCTCTTGTTCTTCACAAGCATATCGAGATAACGGCAACTGAGCATGGTCTGATTGCATCCGGAGCGCACGGGACAGAATTGTTGCATAATCATTTCCTCGGACATCTCGTGATTCGCCACAGCCAATTTGAGGCCAGTGGGATCATGGCCAATTGCATAGCAGAAAAGCAATATCTGCACCACCGGTAGACCCACTATGAAAAGCATTATCCTAGAGGAGCAAGCAGCAGTTAGTTAGTCAATTGATGGTTTGGGTTACCCAACTGGTTAGTTAGTTAGTTAGTTAGTCGCTCACCCCACGTTTCGCATCATCCAGAGAAAGTTTTTCCAGATGAGCGCATGCAAATGATGCGATTGCATCACATGCAATTTGTACCAAATGGATGTGCGCATCTCCTCCACCGGCGGCAAAGGTGGTGCAGCGGGCGCCGTACTGCTGATGGGATCACGCGCCGCCGATGACATGGATATATTATCACCGAACTCTCCAGAGATTTCGGCGGCATGTTGCTCATCGGATATATCCAGCGCTGGATTCGAAATGGCTGGCACGGTGACTTGCTCCACAATCTCCTGTGCAATTGAGGAGCGACGTCGCTTGCCCATGTTCTGTATCACGGATAGCTTGAGGAAGACATCCTCCAGTGACTCCGCGTTGTACTGTTGCCGCAGAAAATTCGGCGACTCCTCGGCCAGCATTTTGCCGCCACGCAGCAGACCAATCTGTAAGGAGAGACAGCACTTTGTCAAGTAAATTGATTCGGATTTGGATTTGAGGCAAAAGTGTCGCCAAGTCAATTAAACTTTTGACTTTGACATCGAACAACTTTGTGTACTTGTGTTTCCCGCCGACCCTCACCTTTCCCCTCACCCATGCCCCTTTTCAGTTGCGCATTGTCAATTCGTTGCTTGTTATGTGCCAAAGTTTCTAAGTCTTTGAACAATGACAGAATTATGCACATCCTGTTGTTGTCGTTCAAAACTTTTATTGACTATCCTGCGTTGGACACGCCCACTCTCTCTCACACCCGGACACTCTCGCTGCTAATCTCAATGCCGCTTTGTCGCAACGTGCGGAAATTAAGTTAATTGATTTCTCTGCCGCACATGACCAGGCAAACAGAGCAGCACAGTAGAAAGCAACTTGTGGACATTGGTCCAGCCACTCCAGATGTCTGCTAAACTTTGCCGCCCATCCCAAAACTTGGCTAAAATCTTCATAGCCAACTGCTGGCTCATCAATTCAAACGCTCTGGATGGCTTCATTAGGCATGCACATGAGTTGCTTCAGCGTCTGCACATGGAAATTCAATGCTAAATATGCTACAAACACATGAACCAATGCACACACACAGACTCTGGCTAGTTAGAAAAGTTTTGCTGCTTGATTTGACCCTGTCTTCGGTCTGCCGGAAATCGGTTGTTTCCTCCAGCTTGTCCATTGGCTGTTGTATTTGGTAATACGTCTATGGAAAGACCAATTAACTTCCTAATTGAATTCCTTGCAGAACAGAGAAAGGCACAAACTTTCTTAAACATGGCCAGCCAATTGCACTCTAATGGTCGAGAATGTGATAAGCGTTTAAATTTTAGCTATAATTTCAAATGCAATTCTCGTTAAATTTAATTTCCTTAAGGACATTGTAATTGGATTTTTAACCCCATTTATGGGGGAAGAATGATACTTTAAACAAAGGCCACACTTTCTTTACATTTTAATTTATGCGCCATTATTTATTGTGTGCTAAACAAACTAGTCCTTAAAGTCGCTTGTGAAATGTCCCGCATCAGATTGGAAACATCAGACTGCTGTTCTGTTTAATTTTAAACGTAACTACTTAATCATTATTCAAATGAGGTTACATGGCAATCAAATCTGCAAGTGTAGTAAATATTCCGCAAAATAAACCAAATCTTTCGCTCTTTATTTTCTTGCAAGCATGCAAAAGGAAATTGAAAAATGATATTCGACGAGGCGGATGGACGAATGGGCGGAACCTGGAGCGCCATTTGAATTTCATAGATATTTTAGGAAAGGGTTGCTCTTATTTGCATAACCAGAAAATGAACTTAAAGCTTTTTGGAAGCCAGAAATTTTCATTATATATTTTCACAACGAACGGATAGTTCATAACGTAATAGCAACCATAAAAACTACGTAAAGCCATTTTAAATGCTCAATATTGCCCCCTCAACCAAAAGAACGGATATTAGAAAATTGCTTTATCTTACATATTAAGCAATTCAAGTTTTTGACTTTCCCTCATTTCACTTACTGTTAGCTGGAAATCGTGCCATATTATTTGATAATTTCTCTTCTCCTTAGTGAATATATCAATCTCTCCCACACACTCTCTTTCTTTGTCTTTATTTGGTAGACCTCCATATCTATTAAGGCACTTCCTGTTAGCAGGGGCATTGGATATAGGAGACGTTTACATACATACTAAAAAACAGTATGACCCACATCAAAGGCTGGCACCATATTATGACAGAACATCAACGCCTGAAATTTGTGTCAATATTGCTCGGATACAATGTGACACCCATCCCTGTCCAGCCGGCTTGCAACTAAAGCTATAACTGAGTTGCACTGACAGTATGGCCTTTTATTTGGTTCCCTCTCCCTTTTCTTTCTTTTTTTCTCTGTAGCTTTTTGACAGACACTGCTCCCTAAATTTAATGTCAACGTTGGCTTGGCTCATGGGAAATGGTTAGCAAAAACAAGAAGAAAGAACTGTGGCCACGGTTCTAAATGGAGGAGTGGGAACTGGGAGTTCCATTTGCGGTAGTCAGTTGTACATGCAGCACTTTATGCTCTAATAAATGAAATCAGGGAGCGTAACATTATTTGATGGATACATTGCTGCGACCATTTTCACCCATGCCTCACCCCGTCTTGCACTCTTGGCATTTTCTGCACCGATTGCAACACTCTTAGATTGTTCAGATGCTGCTTCAGTTTCTGTTTCTGACTTTTGCATTTTATATATTTTTATTTTTTTCTTGTGATTGCCTTTGTTATGTTGTCTCTTCTGTGCAGCATTTCCTTTAGTGTCGCGTAATTTTCCGCATGTTGCTTTTTAATAGAAAAAAATATTACAAACAATCAAAATAAGACTTTATATTTTGAAATCTGCACTGAAAGTGCCACTGGACAGTTTATTAATTGCTGAAATTGACGATCAGAAATAAAACGAATCCTGTCAAACGGTTTGCCCGCGTGTGTGTGTACTCATGTATCTGTGTGGTCTTATTTTTTTGTGGGTTTCTGTGAGAATTGCGGTTACATTGATTGACCATTTTTTACGACATTGCCGTGACCGTTTTATTATATGTATTATAGGCGGCTGTTGCAATCAATACAAAAAATATGAATATTTCATATTACGATACGTACGGTAAACTTTTTTTATATCTATGTATATTACCCGAACGACTGTAAAAACAGAATCCCAAGGATCTCAATTTTCTACTGATATAACTTTGTAACACTTAACTGATACTCATATGATAGATTGATACTCCCTTTAGATTTAAAAATCCAATTCTTTGTCAACATTCGTGCAAAGATTTTGTCTAAAGATGGCATAGATTCATGTGATATTGTCCCGTTTCGAAAAGTACTCATTGAATAAAGTGAACCAAGAGTTCACACCAATCATTTTTGAGAAGCTCATAAATAGATGACAAAATCCTTATAGTGCTCTTTTTTAATAGGAAAACTCAATAGATTTGCTTTAGGCATCCCAATAGCGATTATTTTATGATTGTGCTAGAAGTTTTACAAATCGCAGTTTATTATTTCTCATCAATTTAGTTGGCTTCATTGCACATAAATTTTAAGCAATAATGCATTTTAAGCTTGTAAAACTCTTGACATGCAATAATAATAAATTTTAAATGCCAACCTGGCGACTGCAGATCAAGTGAAATGGCCAAAAGAACGAGCCGGAACAAACCAAGTGCCTGTTGTTGGATGTCAATGAAAATTTCCCATTCAATCAACACGAGCACCAACTCAGACTAGTTAAATGTAGGTGTGCTTGAATGTATGTGAATATACAAATACTCACACAAGTGTTTTAGTGTCTATGCATTTGCTCTTATGCTGCCAGCACGCAATTCTGTTGACTCAACAATAGACAAAAAAAAAAAAAAACCTACACACACACAAATAGCAAAAAAAAAAAACAAAAAAATACATAAAGAATGAACCAGTCTGCTAGACAGTTGAAAAAGACGCACGACAACTGAAGTCCAAGTGACGTGCAGAATTGGCGAAATTCTGTGGTGCCGCAGGACGACTCCTTAGAGTTGGGCTTGTGCGCTGGGTATTGCGCAACCTGCGGCAAAACAAAAACGTGGCACGAAAAAGTGACAAAGCTGAAAAAGCAATTTGCTGCCGACCATAATACGAGTAGTCAACTCAAGCGAGCACAATCTAAACCGAATCTTTGTTTTTGTTGTAAAAAAAAAGGAGGAGACGACACGTGTTCAATATGAGCAATTAAACACTGTCACCAAAGTTACTAGACAGATACAAGACTGGTCAAAAGATTTTTGCCAGCATAGGCTTGATAGCGCTTCTACTTCTTGGTGTTTTTTTTTTTATGATCCAAAGCTCTGTAGAACAATTGGCATTAAAGACACATTTCAATGGACGACGCGTTGCGGTTTGATTAACCGCACCCTAAATCGAAGGTTTGGCCCATGTTTTTAGTGGACTATGGTGCGCTTCAGGTTGCGAGCACGTTTTGTGCTAAGCCAAATCGCACAATGATTTTGTTTATTGGGTGTCGTCGCTCTGACAACAACCGTATAACAGCTGTTGCACGAGAGTGTCGATTGTCGCTTGTGTGGCAAGTACCGTTAAGCAGTTGGCTAACGAGCTCAAGAGCACACTTTGAAACAAACATTGAAATACAGTTATACCAAGTAAGGTGCTTTACATAATTTAATAGCACTCTCTGCAAATTGATTTAAATTCGATTGCTGAACATATTTTCCATACAATAATGGTTGACATATGCAAAAAAAAAATTATTTTTTTAGACGTTCATTTGAATTTAATGAAGTTGCTTGGGACTTAACTGATATCAAAATTAAACTTTTATATACGTGAAAATAAATCTGCTGTCGGTTTTCTTTTGATGAAGCACTAAAGATGTTACCCGCAGTACCATGAAATATAATACAAAAATTATTAACAATTGCCCTCGAATGTTGGTTTGTTGAGCACACCAATAGCTAATCACAGAGTCATTCAAAACGCCACCAAATGTAAACAAAAATCATATCAGTCCCCAAATGGCTGAGCCGCATTTAAGTGTTGATCAAAACCTAAATAAATCCGAGTTTTGCAATATTATAAATCGCAGGGCCATCAATCATTTGATTTCATTTGCCTAGCATAGAGAATATACATACGTGTCGATTTGTTTGCTTTTTTTCACTACTCTCCATCCAGCAAACTCTTTATGGTCGTTTCTTTTGCATCAATCTTTGGGGCTTGCCACTGATATATGTTGTAGACTCGACTTTAGCTTAGCTTCCACTCGGACCTGACCAGCATAAGCATGTGAGGATTTGCTTGTTTATCTTCTATGTGCGTGCTTGAGTGTAAGTGTGTGTGTGTCTGTGTGTGTGTGTGAGTGTTCATATCCTGTGCGTGTCGCAGGGGTATCTGTTGGTCTATCTATATATGGATCTGTCTATCTAAGTGTCCATTGTGACGGGCGTTTGGATTGTGCGCTTTGTCACGCGTTATTTCTGTATTTTCCGAGTTTTTTTGTTTTCCATATTTTTGCTGGCAATGTCAGTCGCTGGCATAGTTCATTGTCTGCCACTCGCATTGGCAGAGGCCAGCAAACGACAAACATTCACACACACACACACACTGTCTCCATCTCTTTCTCGCTCGCTGGCTGATTATCGTGCGTCGCATTGGCAACATAAATAAATCTGAAGTAAATTTTGCAATGTGTCTCGCTCGGAAATGCCTCGTAAATCGTTCCATGGCCATGGGTCAACAGAGGGACAACGGCCCAGTGATATGGTACTTTTTCGAAAGATGACACAGATTTGTTGCAGCTCGCGAAGGATACAAATTTGCCAAGCGAAAAGGCCCCACATGCCGTCTTAACCACACCCAACCTACCGCACAACATCCTCACCATCCAAACATGCCGCACCAGAAGGAAGCACTTAGCGCCGCGTGTTGACAGCGCACACTTGTGCTTGAGTTTGAGCTGATAAGCGATGTGGGAGAGAGTTGCTAGGAGACTTACGTCTGAGCTTTCACCTTTGGCAGCCGGAGCCAGTTGAAGCGCATAATATTGCTCATACGCCACATATTACAAATAGACGTGCAAGCACCAACTATAAATCAAGTGTACAAACAATGCGTGGGCGCCAAAAAGCCATTGACATTTGCCTGTTTGCCACATCCCACATTCTACATCGTTCCCCCGTCACCTTTCCCACAACTTAACTATATGTATTGTATGCGAACTTACCATATGCGCCTGGGCACACTCGTCGATGTAATGCGTAGTGATTATCACAGTTGTGTGACCATTTTTTGTGATTTCCACCAAATGATTCCAAATGCTGAAAATGTGATAAAGAGTCAATCAGTGCTCATCAATTGCAAGACTGAGTTTCGGAATTTATATATGTATATATATATATATATATATATATATATCAATATTTAAAAACGACTTTTCATATCCTATCTTAATGAATATATTTTTTTGGATATCAATGCAATCAACCAATGAAAATATATAGTAGTTTGTAACAAATTTAATTTATATACAAATTAATAGACATATTTATAAGCATAAAGATATACATAGAAATAATATTAAAGTTTTAGCAAATAACGCGATTGTCATTATTATCAGCTATGTCAATTATTCGATGTTTTTTAGCAACTTAAAAGCATCATGTGAAAATAACAAAAACAAAAAACGAATCAATACCTTCCACGTGCTTAAATTGAATACGGGTTGATGGAAATTTCATTGGTTATATTATTATGACAAACTATCTGTTCTACTCTAATACCAATTAAATACTGACTTTTGCATATACAGTGGCTCAGAGCTTATTTCAAGCAGTGTCAAGCAAAAAATTCAAAGTGCTATAAAGTTTAAACAAGGAAACAAACTCAAGATGTTTAAATGCCAATTTGTTACATGTTATATCACGTTTGAGAAAAAAGCTTTAGTTTGTATTAAAATATTAATTAATTAATAAAAATTAGTCAAAAATTGAAAACATATCCAAAAAAAAAAGTCAAAGCTTATTTGGACCAGTCTTAAAAAAGTAACATATTTGACGTATAAAAACTTAAATAAGGATGTTAATACTTAGTATGATATCCTTTAGCCTAACCAACTTCACCTAACCTATTATTCATGGAAGATATCAGATTGCGGATAGTTTCAAGGCTGATCTTGCACCACTCATCCAGCAGACCACTTTTGAGATCCTGTTTGCTGGATATGCTGTGATTCCGGATGTTAATTTCCAGCAGACCCCACAAATTTTCAATAAGATTTAAATCTGGAGACGGAGCCGGTGGAATTATCATGTGGGGGCAGTTCCAGATAAGCCAGACCTGTATTAATCGGGACTTATGCTTGGGGTCGTTTGCCTGGTAGAACCGGAAAGTACGTCGGATTCCAAGCTTCTCGGCAATTTGGAGTAAATTTCCCTTTAATATATTGAAGTACACATTCTTGTCCATTGTTGTTTCAATGAACACTAAATTTCCGACGCCGGCTGCCGAAATAGATGCCCATACCATTTCACTTCCTCCTCCGTGCATGACTGTTGCCTTTACGTTTTTGTGGTTCAGTTCAGCATTGGACTGTCGCCACACATAATTCCCTCCGTCCGAGCGAACAATTTTTAATTTGGACTCATCTTCAAATATGAATGTGTTCCAGAACTTCAAATACTTGTCCAAGTGGGATTTGAAGAACGTCATTCTGGTCCATTTATTTTTTCGCTTATAAAGGGCTTTTTCCGTGGTACTCGGGCATTAAAGTCATGGTTGTGCAGAACCAGGAGCACAATTTTTACATTCCTCTTTTCCCCATTTCATCCTGCACCTGTTGAGTTAGTTTTGAAGTCGATAGCTTAGGATTTTCCCTTATTTTCCTGATGATCCTTCGTTCCTCCTCTTCAGTGAAAATCTTGTTTAGTGCCATTCCGCCCTTGTCCTCTATCCGATTTTCGTCGACGAAGCGCCAAATGATGCTGTATACAGTTGGCATGCTTAGATTCAGCATTTCAGCTATTTGGCGATGTGAATATCCGATTTTGAAATGTTCCAGGATGAGATTCCATTGATCAATAGTAGTCCGTTTGTCCATAATCCTTGGTGGCTGGTTGCACCCAAGATACCGGATATAACTAAACAAACTACGAAGTATTTGTCAATTTATACCAAAAATAATCAACCTGGCTTAAAAAATACGGGTTTTATGACACCCAGGTGTCCATAATGTAACTGTTCCAAATAAGCTTTGATCATAAATTGAGGTACTTTTTTACATAACCCGACCTAGCAGGTGAGGACACCCCAGTATATAGGGGTAATATATTAATTTTGGTAGTTAATATATGTACCTGTCATAGGTCTTTGGAATTTTTTAAAAATAATGTATAATTACTTTATGGCAGGCAATTAAAAATTTTGCTAAGCACTGGTCCAAATAAGCTCTGAGCCACTGTATAAAGAACCATCTAATTAACTTTAGCTATTGATTCTGATATAATTGGCACAAAATGTTAAATACGGATTCGCAAAAGGGTCATATATTCTCTATAACTCTGGTTGAGTGACAACTACCAATTGCGCTACCCTCGCTACAGTATGGTATATTCATACGTACCTCTGTCGCAGCACC
This sequence comes from Drosophila setosimentum, assembly GCA_035043505.1. Classification (NCBI taxonomy): domain Eukaryota; kingdom Metazoa; phylum Arthropoda; class Insecta; order Diptera; family Drosophilidae; genus Drosophila; species Drosophila setosimentum. The sequence continues at coordinate 7,958,378 of JAWNMY010000001.1, forward strand.
GGATCCACGCCCACTGTGGGCTCATCCAATATGAGCAGCTCAGGTTCGTGGAGCAGAGCAACGGCCAAGCTCACACGACGCTGCTGGCCGCCACTCAAATTCTTGACATTTTTCGAGCCATTTGGCAAATTAAGCAATTTGAGCAGAAATTCGGTGCGATCCTCGATGTCGCTGCGGGGCATGGCCGAAATAAGTCCAAAGTACATTAAAGTCTCTCGCATTGTAAACTCCCCGTAAAGAGCTATCTCCTGAAAAAAAAAATGAATAACTTGATATACAGAGCGAAAACACAAAGCAAATACGGTTCGTTGTCTAATTCCCGGCACTGCAGCTTTATGAGCACCGGGGACTGAAATTATTATTTCGCTTTCCCGAAATTAAAAGTTTTGTGCTGTGCAGCATTTAAAAGTTTTATTATATTATTTTATTTTTTGAATTTGTGGGTCCTTTTGTTTCATATTTTTCGCGATTGCTGGCTTTTAACGTTTTATTGCATTTATTTAATTTAGTTACGAGCAAGCGAAGCCAACTCCGGCAGGGCAATAAAAAGCGAATGAAATATTCAGGCAGCTGCCGATCAACTCACCTGTGGCATGTAGCCAATTCGCGGACCTGGCACACCGGAACCCGGAGAGCCAGGTCGTCCGCCCAGCACCCAAATTTCGCCCGAATTGAGACGCCGTCGTCCAACGATGCAGCTGAGCAGCGTTGTCTTGCCACAGCCAGAGGCGCCTAGGAGACCATAGCTACGGGCGAAAGAAGAGTGAGTCGGTGAGTGGGGCGAGCTTAATACCAAAGCTTATATAATAAAATGCATAAAGATAAGGCTGCACACATGCATGCTTACATTAGTTGGAATATATATGAGAGTAAGACAGGAGCGTTTCAGTTGTGAAGTGGGCCCACATATTGTGTTCTTGTATTATTTAAAGACTGCGGTTTTGGCTTGTTAATTGCGCATCACATATTGCAATCTGTTATATTTTTCTATCCATCCAAAGCGGTTAAGATTTAATATTTAATGTAAACCGATGATAATAAGCTATGCTAAGCTAATAAGTACACAATTATAAATGTACTTAATATAGTTCTGTCATCCCTAGAAATAATTTATTCAATATATTTGCTTGCATATAGCATATACTATTCTATTCACTATTCCGTTTAGGTGTTGTCTAAACATTTGTAATTCAGTGTAATCAGCTCTGTCAACCAGAAAATATCAAAATGTGTGTAAGCCTTGGTAAATAGCCTTGCTAAATAGAGAGAGAAAAAAATGTTATCTGCTTCAAGGCCAAAAAAAAAAATGTTTGTTTATAAGAAAATTTTAATTATAATAATTCATGTCAGAGCAACAGAACAACTTTAAAATTTGAATAAATTGAATAGCTTAAAGGATTCATGAAACCCATTAAATGTTTGGCGCCCAATGCAATTGGCTACATCTGATGGGGCACTGGACCACTTCAGCTTGTCCAGTAAAGGCACTACATTTAACTTGAGTCCTAAGAAGCGAACCTTTCGTTGGGAAGCCAGATATTCGGACGGGGCTGCCTGGCATGCCACAGCTTCACCAGCAGCCAAGCAGACAAATATTTTCAGTACTTATACACACGCACACAGGTGCATTGGCATAAGCACACTCACACATACACACCATCTATGAAAAGCATCAGGTGAAACATCAACTGTGAATAGTTTTGTAAAAATTTTCAGGTGCAAAAAGTTTCATTGCAGCCCGCGGTGCCCTTTGCATCGCTGCTTGTCCTTGTCGTTCTGGCTATGGTATGCGCGCCGCTTATCTCGGACGAGTATGTGCATGTGAGTGTGTACAGGAGCTGTTGCAAAATATATTTAGGGAATGTTTAGCACAGCTTAAAGCGCTACCGTCCCACATGACCATGCCTCCACCACCGTCCATGTTCGCGTCCAGACCAACGCCTTTCTTTTACTACATAAATGCACAGTGCGCGCAAGTTTAGAAAATTGTTGGTTTGGCTGTTGGGATTGGGTTCACTGTGGTGTGCAGTCAGAAAGCTAGCTACTGTGTGTGTTTGGGTGTGTATGGGGCTTAGCCATGAATAACATGCAGGTCAAAGTGACTCCGCAGTGTGCACATGAAAAAGCCACACTTGAATAAGCCAAACTGTGCGCCAAAGGGGTAAATAAGAGCGCAACTATGGTTAGCTCCTAGCCAAAACATTGGGAGTCAAACAAGAGCAAAAGGAACAGGAACAACAACAGCATCAGGAAAAACAATAAGCACAGTTATGATTTAAGCGCGAAGGTTTAAGAGTTGCGAACAGAATAAATAAAGTTCAAAGAGTTGACTCAAATGTTCCCCAAGTCTTCATAATGGGACTGCGATGCACTAGGATGATTCGAAATACGAGGGTAATTAGGCTTCGTGACATAGTTTGTAGAGATATACTATTATTAAATATTAGGCATATGAGATAAGACTATCTTTAATCTAAATAATGTGTATTATATCCTACCCTATTTCGTCTTTAATCTATATATTGTATATTATATCCGATCCTATTTTTATCGTGAAGATTGTAACGCATTGAAGGAAAGTTCTACTGCCTCATAAAGACTACATATTCTTGATCATCAGAATAACCCGAGTCGATTTTCGTTTGTCTGTCTGATTGTCGGACCTTATTACTTACACCAAATTATTGAATGAATCTTTAAGTTTTTAAACAATCTGGTGGAAACTCGACATATATCCATTTTTTCTTAAAGCAGTAAATTCGACACAGCCAACCGAATCGGAAAAAAATTATTATAAGTTGTGATATCCAGATCCAGGACTAGGCACACACATAACTCTTTCTAATGCAATTTAGCTACACAAATTCGAAAAGTATGAAGATAATAAGTAAAACTTGCTTACTTGCGAACAAAAATATTAATGTCTGCAAATTACCTCCGGTCTGCAATCTACGACGTGACCAGGAAAAGAGTTTCTTCTTATTTCTTATTATTTATAAATAATAAATAAGACAAGTAAGAGTGCTGTAGTCGAGTGAATTCGACTACGATATACCCTGAACCCAGTTATTAAATATATTCTATTATTATTGGCAAATTCCCCTTTAAAAAGATTTGCACTAAAGGCGAGCAGCTCTGGAAGCGCCATCTGCCGACAAATACGTGAAACACGCAATCACAAAAAAACATATTGACTTTCGCGTCGATTATCATGCCATCTCTTTCTCACACATGCGCTCGCATATTTTTATTTGCACACAGAAAATGCTTGCGGCTGCTGGTAGAATTTTCGACTATAACTTGGATGTTTCTTATCCGACCTTGACGAAATTTGGGCAGTTGATCAACAATATGCATATGCATATTATGTATTAATTAGAAGATTCTGCCTTTAAAATTGTGGCATTTATTGCTATCGGAGATTTAATTTATCGATATTCGACTTGACCTGCGCCTGGTATACGAGAACCTATATTCCAAATTTGAAGTTTTTAGCTCTAACAGTTCCTGATTTCTGCGTGTTCATACAGACGGACGGACGGACGAACAGGCAGACAGGGCTATATCGACTCGACTATTGATCCTGATCAAGAATAAATATACTTTGTGGGGTCGGAGATTCTTCCTTCTGCCTGTTACATACATTTGCACAAAACCATTATACCCTTTTTACACATTTTTAATGGGTTCAGGGTATAAAAAATACAAGTATTCTGTGCGTTTTTAATCACATCTATCAACTTATCTCTGTTTCCGTTTTACTTTGCTAAATTGCGTTGCTGCTCTGCATAAGATATGCAACTTCATGTTGCCACACGATTTAAGCATAAATTTCCCGCTTTAGAAAGGGGAAATGTCACCGAGCGTTAAATGGGCAACGTCATGCCAAACAAAAAGAAAAAAAAGAAAAATTTTGCTTTGCTGCAGAAAAAAGACATTTACAGTCAGAAATTACCTGCGGCGAGCGCATAGTTTAGCCATCCGCCATTGCTCTTTCTCTGTGAAACATACAAGCGCAACACTAGCAAGAACAACAAAAAAATACCATGCACTGTCGAATGCCACCAACAAACTACCAAGTTGATTTGGTAAGCCATTAAACTTTGTCGTGCACAGCCCACTGAGAGCTTGGCCAAGTTAAGCATTTCCACTGCAGTGATTGATGATTTGAGCCGGTGAATTAGCTTATGGCATGCCAGCTAACTATAGTGCCTGCCAAATGCCTGCTACCGAAGTCGTACTGAAATGCTTATTAATTAAATATGATTTAGCTCGACGATATTTGTCATTAACTATAGATCCAGTGCATTTTAAATAATCGTGATGTTTGTCTACCTGTCTGTCAGTTTCACTGTCAGTTAGTCACTCTGGCTGAGGTCAAAGTGTCGGCTGATAATTAAATTTAATGTTGGCTTATTTCACAGCATATTTTATTGACTGCAACACGCGCCGCAGCAAAAACTTTTGCAGTCGTCTTCGACAATTACTTGTTTTGTTTTGGTTGCATGTTGCTGTTGTTGTTGTGATTACTAAAACAGCACATTCAAGGCTGTTAGAGGCGCGGTAATGCGTATTTAATTAAGAAGCTTACTTTGTAGTTTTCAATGGAAAATTAAGATTATTATTTGCAAGTCAGAATGACTTACTTGAGCGACTAGACGTCTGTTAGCTGTCTAATTAAGCGCCAAAGTTTTTGCATAGACTCGCGACTGCATGCGCTATTCTCGCTCAGGAATACTAATGTCAGTCTTAAGTATTGAGTGGAGTTAAAGCAGTTCGACATGTAGTTGCATAAGTTAATAAAAAGTTCAGCTTAAGCTTAAACGTAAAACAACAGCTCAACCTATTTTCAGCAGCTGCTGCTTATATACGTTCCGCAGCTGTCCGAAAGATCGTCAAAATAGTAGTACCGCACCGTGCCGAATGCTTGATATTTTTTCAATTAGAGACAGAAAACGTACGCGTTACGCATACGAAATGTGAAATAAAACACACAGAGCCTATAAAATTCAGAAGGCGTAGCTGCTATTGCGCCCGAACGTATGCTAATAATTAAAATTTGCTTGCACAAAAGAGACATCGAAGTGGAGGAGGAAATAGTCATGGAGTCATGGAGAATGACTGCCGGTACAGTTACAGTTAGAGTCACAGTTACAGTTACTCATTCGGTTGGAGTACGTGCTGACCATAGTACACACAAACAACACTTGACCCCTTGACTTGAGTCATAACAATGACTAGAGTTTTGTGTGTTTTGAAAGGGGTTTTTTTGTTGACTGGCAGAGTTTTCAGAGCAATATACGCAATAGCAGCAGCTGTCTGATTCCATATTGCAGATCTTATAAATTATTTAAACAATTTAATGCAGAGAAGGAAAAAAAACTCATGTTTGCTATATATATTTTTCGCTTTTGTTTGAGTTGGGTCGACAAAGTCTGCGATTTTCCACTTGCTGTCAGTTGTACACAAAAGCAGAAATATAACAAGATGCTTCGATGCCAGAGAGCTCTAATAGTAGATACCCTATGAGCAAGGCAATCGCATGAGCTGAAAAAAATGTATAATTTTATTATTCACCGAGACATTTCATTTTTATTAATGCTAATGACAATATCATAACCACACCCAAATTGGTATATCATTACTTATACATCGTCAGTTGCTAGTAAATAAACTAATAACTCTTAGATGGCATCTTATGCATTTTTAATACTGACACGCTGTCATATTCAGACCGCATTGATTATAAATACTGTTGGAGAACAGATATTTCAACGATGATTCTAGTGGACTGATGTTCGTCCGTATTGCTTTTTTCAATATACTTTCATTGATACTAATATGGAATATATATAAATGTTGGGTATAGCAACCAACAACTATTGCTGGCAAATGAAGAAAATGCTGCCTTTCCATACCCACCCCTGCCACGCCCTATTCAGTACTGCCTATGGTCTATCCGTGTAAATTTGTCTATCTGTCTGTTGCATATCAGTGGGATGCGAAGTGCATGTATATCGTTATGGGTTATTATTTAAACAATTTGGTTTTCGCCTCAGTCAAGCTTATGTTTCGGTCAGTTCTTTCCGTCGGGCATGCCATGGATCCGGGTAGAATTGTGCATTGTGTTCACATTACACTATAATATTTAAATAGTCGTCTTGTTTTTTTGGGCTTTTAATTAAGTTTGCATTTGCTGCCAGTTGGTAATTTGAAATTTAAAGCTGAAATCGAGTTTATAAGAGATTGCATCCATGGACTATCTGGGCGCGTCCAAAACAATTTGGTTTATGAAACTTTCGGCCAATATTTGTATTCAGTTACTTGCTGTACAAAAATTACAACTTTCTCGGGCTAAATTTTTGTCTATTTGCTTCGTTAACCGCACATACAAAAATCCATTCTGCGACTGAAGGTTTTGAAAACTTTGTTTGCTCCTTCTTGCTGCACATTATGCTAAACTTTTATGCTATTTTTTTTTTTTTTGCGATTATTGTTTGTCAAATGCAGTGGGCAAAGCCAAAACCAATTACAAAATCCATTGCCGCAGCGACGGGAACAAAACAAAATGGGCGTGGATGCAAAGTTATCTCGCAAACAATTGCAGTTTATTAAGCCAAGGGCCAAGCCAGGCCAAGCCAGTGCAAGCCAAGTGGAGCGCAAACAAAGTCCATCTCCAATGTGTCCAGCGCCTGCTGTCTTCCACCATAATTAAAACCAAGTTCAATGCGCCAATTCAGACAGTGAAAACAACCCAAATGAAAAATAAAAAAAAAAAAATCTGCACAATGAGATGAGATAATACATTACTATTAAAGTACATCTTACAAATGACTTACAAGCTAATGAAGTATTCAAGACAACAGAATCTTAATTAAATATTTGAATTTAATATAAACTGAACACCTAAAGTATGTAGTATTTAAAATCATCCTTATAGATTCGAAGTAATTATAAAACTATATTACAAACAACTTAAGTAACTTAAGTAAGTTTATTGATTGATAGAATCAATCCCGTCATTATCTTTGTATCTATACTGATTGTCCGTTGACAGATTCTAAATAAAAAGTTGAAAAGAGTGTATCAGAATTCAGTTGTTTTTGTTTTTCATATTCGTGCTTAATCATACAATAAATGTAAGTAATTCTTATTAAGTACATTTTCTCCATACATGTTTATTTTTGTTACTATTAATAATATTAAGATCTTTGTCATCTTCCAATTCATTGTTATGCGATACTGGTTTCCTAATTCATTTTATGCCAGCTCTTATTATCACGAAATCCAATTGGATATATCTATATATATATATAACAATGACGCACTGTGCCTCAATATTAATCCTATACGTAGTAATTATATTCTGCCACATCATCGGGATAAGCTTCCCATCCAGCTAAGGGCGCAGCTCTGTTGCCCAGATAACTCATACGTCCCTTGGTACGAATGTATTATGCGCTGCAGCGTTCGCAACATACAATTATGTTGCAATAAGGTCGCTTGATCACTGAGCAAGCAAAACGCTAATGCGCGTGTTACAAATATGTGAGCTGGCACTTCAATTGATGTGGTATGGGGATCGGGATGGAGATGGGAATGGGGATAAGGATAGGGGCGGTAAGTGGCAGGGCAGTCAGCAAAAGGCAGGCAACAAAGACACAGATAGACAATGGAGCCACTGATTAGTTGTGAATTAACTGCTGATTAAGATGCTTTTAAAAAGAAGTTGCCGGCAAATGAACTTTAGCACAACTTTGTGTATGTTGCTTGTACGACTGTGTGCATGTGTGCTTATGTGTGTGTTTGCTTTTGTTGTTGTCACAAACTTTTCGTTGAATTGGCAGTTTATGAGAAATTCAAGGACAGCATTAATTTCGCGCTCAACTACATACATACACAGTCGCCACACTTGAGAGTTTGGACACGCGAACACAAACACTATACATATAGATATATATAGTATATATAGATATGATTTTTTATGTATACAGTAACTGTCAGAGTGTGAGTCATTGAACACAGCAGTAAAAATGTGCAAACAAATCAAAAATACTGAAACGGCAAATTTTTGCTAAGCGCAATTTATCGCAGCGCACGTGGCGGCTTTTAACTCAACTCTATTTGTTTTTTCTAAGTTACTCTTTAATGTGAGGCATGAAAAATGTTATTAGGTTTGTACAAAACATATTTTTTAAAATATAAATACCGAAATATACAGAAATATACTATTATAAAACCAAACAATGCTTTTGAATAATAAAACATTTACAATAAGTGCTACAAATACATATTTGTGATTCAACACACACATATGTTATCAACTGATACGGCATATTATTATTATTACAACGGTCCGAAATTTTAATAAGTGGCATATAAATATTTGCCAATGGTTATTCATAGTCACAACGCAGTTATTTACAGCTTTTTACTGGAGATATACAATCGGAATTCAATAAAAATATTTTGATATTCTATGTAAATAAGTGCAGTGCAATTTGTCATTTAAACAGTGCTAAATAAAATCACAGTGTAGATGGGCTTTAGTTTTGTCGAGTTGATGTTATGACAATCAGCTCGAATGCAAATTGCATGCCACACGCGTAGATACAGATTCGGGGCATCTGCTGCTGCTGAAACTGTTGTTTTATATTTGTTAATTACAGTTTTTTTGCTATCTAAATTTTTATTGTTGCTGTTTCAGATGCTGCTAATCTATTGGCATGCTAAACAGTTGTCTGTTGCACGCGAAGCGTTACCTGATTGTATGTCCAAATAGAGGGGTGCACTTTTGTTGTCGTTACTGATGTTTTACAAATTCGAACAGATTTATTGCGTCGCATGTGTGTATCTCTGGGTGTGTGTGTGTGTGCGTGTGGAAACTAAAATCAGTTGCAATGCAATTAACAATTTAGCACAAAGGGCAGCCAATTTGATATTGAGCCACCTGGCGTGGGCTAGCCAAAACTAAATAAATAGGCAGAACAAATTCAAAATTAATGCGCATTTATTTAATGCGCATAATTTCATTTTAATTAGAAAATGCATTTAACTTGCGTGCTTAAACAGTCATCATCTTCACCATCATAGCTATTGCTCCGGGGCCTGCAGCAATAAATAAATATGCTACCAACTATATTTTAATGGCAAATTTAATTACCTTTTGTGGCACTCACACTTTCCTTACATTTTCACATATTTATTTGCTGGATGTATAGAATTAAAATTCTGCATTTATTTTTCAGCGGATGTTGCGCATACGCCATGTTGAAAGTAAGGTCAACGCAAATGCCGCCAGGCACTTGATGTTAGTCAACGTAACTAAGGACTCGAAATGGTTTATATACATATACGGTGTCTCAGAGCTTATTTCGACAAGTGCCTAGCAAAAAATTTAAAGTGCTATAAAGTTAAAACAAGGAAACAAACTCAAAATGTTTAAATGCCAATTTGTTTCAAGTTATATCATGTTTGAAAAATAAACCTTAGTTTTATTAAAATATTAATTAATTCATAAAATTAGTCGAAACCTGAAAACATATCCAAAATACATGTCAAAGCTTATTTCGAACAGACTTACAAAAGAAACATATTTGGCGTATAAGAACTTAATTAAGGATGTCAATACTTAATATGATATCCTTTAGCCTTAACAACTAAATAGGTTAACTATTATTCATGGAAGATACCAGCTTCCGTGTAGTTTCTGGGCTGATCTTGCTGTTTGCAGGAGCCCAAAATTTTCCAATCACATTTAAATCTGGCGACTGGGCTTGTATAATCATGTGGGGGCAGTTCCTGAAAAGAAAGGACTGTACTAATCCAGACTTATGCTTGGAGTCGTTTGCCTGGTAGAACCGGAAAGTACGTCGGATTCCAAGCTTATCGGCACTTTGAAGTAAATTTTCCTTTAATATATTGAGGTACATATTCTTGTCCATTGTTGTTTCAATGAACACTAAATTTCCGACGCCGGCTGCCGAAATAGATGCCCATACCATTTCACTTCCTCCTCCGTGCATGACTGTTGCCTTTACGTTTTTGTGGTTCAGTTCAGCATTGGACTGTCGCCACACATAATTCCCTCCGTCCGAGCGAACAATTTTTAATTTGGACTCATCTTCAAATATGAATGTGTTCCAGAACTTCAAATACTTGTCCAAGTGGGATTTGAAGAACGTCATTCTGGTCCATTTATTTTTTCGCTTATAAAGGGCTTTTTCCGTGGTACTCGGGCATTAAAGTCATGGTTGTGCAGAACCAGGAGCACAATTTTTACACTCCACTTTTCCCCATTTCATCCAGCACCTGTTGAGCTAGTTTTGGAGTCGATAGCTTAGGATTTTCCCTTATTTTCCTGATGATCCTTCGTTCCTCCTCTTCGGTGAAAATCTTGTTTAGTGCCATTCCGCCCTTGTCCTCTATCCTATTTTCGTCGACGAAGCGCCAAATGATGCTGTATACAGTTGGCATGCTTAGATTCAGCATTTCAGCTATTTAGCGATGTGAATATCCGATTTTGAAATGTTCCAGGATGAGATTCCATTAATCAATAGTAGTCCGTTTGCCCATAGTCCTTGGTGGCTGCTTGTAACCGAGATGCAGGACTTAACTAAACTGAGTAGGAAGGATTGGTCTATTTATACCAAAAATATTCATCCTGACGTTAAAAATCCGGGTTTTGTGGCACTCAGGTGTCCATAATGTAACTGGTCGAAATAAGCTTTGTCCATAAATTGAGGTACTTTTTTACATAACCAGACCTGGCACGTGGGGAAACCCCAGTTTATTGGGTCATATATTCATTTTGGTGGTTAATATAGGTATCTGCCATCGGTCTTTGGAATTTTTTAAAAATAATGTATACTTAGTTTATTGCCGGCGGCTAGACACTGGTCGAAATAAGGTCTGAGACACTGTATGTATATACGTATATATACATGTGTGCATATGTGTTTATTGTGGGCACATTATGCTACTCACGAATGAACGGGCAAATTGGCTGCATTGTTCAGTTTGTAGGGTCTGCAGACAATTACGTGTAAGTGGTGCAAAGGCATAAGATCCTTGCGACATGTGGCAAGGTTATTAAATGAGTGTGCAGCACGGGGTGTATAAAATGACTTGTCGATGAAGCTACTTACATTTTGAAACGATCAAGATAACTAATTTCAACTTAACAAAATTGTTTACCACTCGTATAAGTAATATTTGTAATAAGTAATGTATGAGTAATATATGTAATAATTTCGCATCCTCTGCCTTGAAAGAAATATGCTGTCAAGTAAATTTTACAGTAAAGAACAATTAACTCTCCCAAAGAACATATTGTTTTTAAAGCTGCACTTTAAACATTAAATTATTTATTGCAAACAGTTTTACAATCAATTGAAAAGAATAATTGGGCTTGTAGTGGATACATTTTTCAGTTATGACAGGCATTTATAAATTTCTGTTGTTGTAGCGCATTACAGATAGCGTGGTTGCGCAAATATGATAAAAGTTGTGTACAAAAAAAACACACACACACACACAGACACATACAGGAAAAGAGGAAAACAATGTCGCAGCAGCAGCGGAAGCTGTGTGTATGTCTGAGTGGGTGTCCCTCGCCTTTTGCAAGTATGTGTGGTTGATATGGTGACGCTGTGTGTGTGCGCCTGGGCGCTTAGCTTATTAAACCAACACACAGACCTTTAATTACTTATATAGCTGTAGGAAAATACTTAAATATATGCACGCACACATGTGCGCTGCTAATTGCGACCAACAGACGCACTAAAAACACACACACACACACACATAAATATGCACGTAGCCAGACCTGCAAGCGCGCATAGTTAATGCACACTTCCGTTTCCGCTTTAATGCCCTGTACCGTGGATATTTTTATAAGGCTCCACGCGGGACTCTTAACAGTAATCTACCCCATCATTTTTGTTGTTGTTGCCGCACTTCGCGGTGTGTTATTGTTAATTTAAACAGTGCTGATGCCGCACTTTTAAGGATGAACGTTCTTGCTGTCTGATTGACGGCCAGACTGCACTCCAAGCATGCGGTGCACAACTCCGTGCAACATAACCCGCTGACAGCTAGATGTGATGCAGCGTTTGCAAATTAACAACATTTTAAGTGCGCGGACGCAAAAAGTAAAAAACAGGCAGCAGGGATAAACATTGACAGATGCGAGGGCAGCCTGAGGGCGAAGGCATAGCCTGGCTAAAATAAAGTGCAGCTTAAGCAAATTAAGCGCAAAATCAGAGCGATGACAGTGTGATAGTAGACGAAGCAGCAGCTGGAACAGGAGTGGAAGCAGTAGCTAAACTAAGCAAAGTTGAAGGAGTGGTAGCTTGAGAATGAGTTAGCCATTGAGATTTGAGCCGAAAGCATATTATTTAATCATTTCAAACATCGGAGTAGAAGAACAAACAAAGCAGAAATACGTCGCGAACTGGGTAAGAGCACGCTGTGCGCTAAAGTAAATTGAATTCCTAGATGACTAATTGCGGCCAGCACTCAAAAGCCGTCCGTCAACGTCCCTGGCACGTAATGTCCTTCACAGGACAGCTGCGGCGGAAACAGAAGCTTCACCGGCCCGTCCTGTTTCTCACATTTTGATTCGGGTAATTGCTGCTTGAATTTCAATTGACATTCCGATTTGTAATTGCAGAGTTGAGATGACTTAACCCGCCCCCCGAGAACGTGGCATCGCTCCAGCCTTAAACTACTCAGGAATATTCACTTAATTCAAATTTAATTTCAACAAGAAGTTGTCGGTCTCCATATGCCGTTCAATAATATTAACTCGAATACACTTTAATAGATTTCTTCGAGTTTATTTAAAATAAAAATATACATTTTTAATTCTTGTATCGTTAAAAAATATGAAACACAGTAATTAGTTTCATTCAATAAATGATAATTTATGCATTCTATATTATCTTTTAACTAGCTTAAATTGTTTTTGTAAAATCCAAATACTCTCTAGAGAAAAGAATAGAAAATTCACTTCTTGGGCAAACTAATTTTCTATGCCACTTAGCTGAATCGGGGCATATGGCTGGAGCTTGATTTGGTCGTGGGTTGCTGCTTGATGGCAACGGGCTTTACTGCTAGCATTTCGCCGTTTCCAAACAACATTCAATCAATTAATTATTGTTTTATGCCGCATTCAATCCTTCAAATGGTCGCGCTGCGAAGGCAACGACCAAAGCAAAATGCGAGCCCACTTTACAATTAATTTGCCATTATGTGCTGGTGTTCTCTGCGCTGACTCTGCGCCATTTTTAATCGATTTTCATTACAGACTCGCTGTGGCCAAGTACCGTTGTTCGTCACTCACTTGACGCTTCAATTGGCCACGTCTAAATGGGCATCGAGTCAGCCGACCAGCCAACCGACTGTTGCCTAATTTGACTAATAAGCCTGGCCATTGCAACGGCTGTTGAACTTCCGGTTAGCAACAGCCAGACACTTAGACTGCCAGACGGTCGAGTTGGCTATGCCAAAGGGCCACTTTGGTAATTATATGCCACAACAGTTGGGCGTTGAAGCGTCTGCCAGCCTCAGGCTTCAAGTACCATTGCCGTTCCACCCACCAAACTCTTACATTTTGTGTTGGCCTCTTTGTACGGCTTTGCTTCATTCTTTCTTCATCGTCTTGCTCCGTTCCATGTTGCTCTTATTGGTTAATCATTAGCCATAAAGAAATTAATTTCCGCTTTTTAATAGGCATCCATTCTGGTTTCGGCTCTGAGCCGCTTGCTTAGCCTCTGTTTGCCTTTGAATATCTTCCGAAAATTAAGCCCAGTCCAAATTGCTTTGCTTGAAGCCGCACAAAAGTATGACGGTACCAACTTCTTAATCATTATGATTTAAGCAGCTAACAAATCGATACGAGAACTCAAGAAATTAATTCGGCTCATTAACCTACAGGACGTGACAAAATATACAGTCAGTGCAAGCTGATAGGTCGATCAACTAGAATTATGACTCGCAATGGACCTGTGTATTTGTCAGTTAGTCAATTTAAGTGTTTCAATTGGATTGTGAATTGCAGCAACACAAGAACTATACAAAAGCCAGCCAGGCGTGGGCAGCCAAATGGGCCTGGCTAATCATTTAGCCAGTTAGTAAGTCAATCGAGCATTGGCTGATATGCCAATTGAATGACGCCATTGATAAGCACTCAATAATTTACAAGCCTGCCTTGCCCAGTGAGATGCAGAGAGAGAAAAAAGGAATGGTCGTTGGAATGAGTGAATTGAGCAACCACAACAAATTGGGCGACCCTGAAATGCTTTATAATTTGAGTAGTCCACAGATACAAATCGGTGTAAGTGCGATGATTGTGTGGCAATCAGAATCAAGTTTATTTTAGCAAATGCGACGTATGTATGTGAAAGGTGTTCTTACTGATCAACAACCACAACAACAACAACAACCACAACAACAACAACAGCAACAGCCACAGCTATGTGGCATTATTGATTCACACTGAATTCAAGTGAAAGCTACGTTATTTGATTGCTACAATGTATACATTGAGATATTTAGTATAATCATATATCGGGAATGCAATTAGTGGCTTATGAAGCACGATGTTGACCTCAAGTAAATACAAACGAAACAATCAAGTGACCGAATGTGGCTTATCATATATGCATGTATCGTTAATGTATCTCTTACTCTTTGCATTCGTTTAAGCATTAGATTCAAATGGGCAGCCTGCAAGTAGGTTTTGTATCTAATTGCTGGTGCTATTCACTCAAGTGACTGCAACTAATAAGCATACTAACAAACACTCACCCAGCACATATAGACACACAGACAGACAACGAAACTGACTAATGAGCGTCAGGCGCCTACGATAACTCAAGACTAGGTGTTTGTATACACACATACATACATACATGTTCATGTATGCTGACAGTGGGTAGTTCAATTAATTTCATATGAAATTCATTAAAATGTAATTATGTTCACGCCATCGCCTCCACTTGAAGTGCTTTAGCCCTCTGGAGAAGTTTTTTTTTTTCTAATCCTAAATGTTTTCCTGTTAGCTTTCATAGGCACATGCTTTATTCACTCGCTTTATTCCTAAGGAAAAGGTAGGATAAATTTAATTAACAGCTGTCGTTTACAGTGTAAACTTGAAATGCTAATGTGCATGTTCTTTAAATATGTGAAATACTTAATTTTTCAAGCAATTTTGAAAAGAGAGCGATTGAATAGTTTTGAACTAGTTGATTCGTAAATTACTCCCTAATTTTTTTCAGTGAGTGCTCCCATATCTTTTATTATCGCCCTCTGCTGACATATAAGTTACATGCTTTGCACCACTGTAAAGCCTCTTATTAATGGAGAACAATCAGGACCAACCCTACCGCCAAATGCTGCATGTGTGTAGTTAATAACCCATAATTTATTTCCTTCAGTATCGCTCCCATTTAGTTGATTGTAAGTCACACTAACCAGACAAATACATATCTAAAAACGGCACTATGCTACACAACTTGAATGCCAGTGATCGTTAAATACTTATATATTGTTGAATTGTAAGGCGGTCTTCGTCTGTTACTAATATGCAAAAAAGAACAGCAACAATAAGTCATAACAATTAACTTCAGTTCGCAAAGCGTTCTTCATATAAAATGACGCAACTAACGAACTAATTACTAGCAGCATTGGAAAAACCTTTATTATTTAATAACAATTTCGTGTCAATTAAAAGTGAATTATATGCATGAGTGTTGAAAATCTCAGGTCTGCAGCCTGGACGCTTTATAATCTCTTGTATGGCCTGTTTATTGTGTATGCGCGCTCAATTTGGCCTGACTCATGCACCATTAATTGGCCATTTTCATGGTTGGTGCAATATATATTGTAGTGGTCGAGTCCAACCAAAAAAGGGTCACTTCTCCCTTTTGGCCGAAAAGCCCAACTCAAAGCCGCTCTCTTACCGCCCCCTGGGTCTTGCTGTGACCCCTCTCAACGACCAATTACACCTAAACAGCTTTAATTTAATTTAGCCTGCAGCCCATTTGCCGAGCCACTCTGCCACACCCCTTGCGGGCTGACAGTGTGGGTTGGGGCAAGAAACAATGGCGCGGATGTAATGTTCGCATTATGCTCGTTCACAAATTGTAAGCAACCATTATGTTTCTTCGTGTTGCTGCCCCATGTTGCCACTAGGTGCGTGTGTGTGTATGTGTGTGTGTCTGGTTTGCAGCATTGTAATGCCCAGAACTGTGGACCCACCCCAACATGAAGAAGCCTGGTCCTCAGACCTTGGTCGGTCGCTGCGTCCACTTTGCCAGCGTGTAAAATGATTCAACGCTCGTGTTTTCCATTGTTCTGGCCGCCTCTCAGCTCTGTCGTACGTCAACATAATGGCGGCTTCGTGATGCCATTGTTGTCGTTTGCTGATTGTTTTTGTTTATTGTTGTTACTACTGTTCGCCATGGCCATGCAGTGGTATTACCTGGCTGGCCATATTTTGCAGCGCCAGTTGAGTTCACTCGAGAACAAGTGCAATGCTAAATAACAGCAAAGTTTTGTGTTATGTGTTTGTGTAATGCGTTGCACAAATTTCAGATATTTATCAAGTTAATGGATGCTGCAGTCGAGTCGCCATTACTGCTTAAAAAAAAGATATATATATATATAGATATATATATATATACTACATATTCTCTAGATTTGCTAAGCATTTTTAGTTCATCTTGTGTGACATTCACTTCAAACATACATTTCCTTAATATTCGTAAGCTAAGGACAGGAATAAATTGCGTCTTTGGCTGACAGAATTTCATCACATTTTTTATAGTCAATTTCAAGCTACCATTTTCAATTTGAGAAAAACGCATGTATAAATCATGTCGAAAAGGTCATTACCACACAAATTACATGGCAATCAATGGCCCGGCCTACAGTTTGTGGTCGACAGACCAGGTTAATGGCAAGGAGCAACAAGTAAAAAGAACACAACACTCGAAACTCAATTGCCAAAAGCCAGCACAAGACTCAAGCTAACTTAGAGAATAAAGTCGACTTTAAAATGCTCTCGCAGGAATATTCATAAGATTCTCAAGTAGTCAAAGCCCGCTAAGCAGCAGCAGAACGACCAACAAGTCATGCTTGGAGAACCAGCTTTTAATCTTTTGACATATGTCTGCATAGAACACATTTCTCAGAAAATTCGTATATGCCATAGGTTCTAATTGCGATCCCCATCTAGCAGAAGAGATAACTTGTTTCAAGAAAAGTGGTTGGCCTTCTGCCCTTCTGCCCACTATACGTATGTAAATGCCCCTATTAGAGTGGCTTCAGATTTGCCTGAACAAATGTCTAAAGGGATATTTGCAGACAAATTGTAGACCCCGAATGCACTGATGTGGTCATATTTTCTGGTCAGTAATTTGTGTCGGCATATAGAGTTAAATATTAATTTCCTGATGCTTAGTTTGCAATATCGAAAGTTCCTAGCGCCCCGATAAGCTAGCTGTAATTTGTATTTTGTGAATTGTGTGTCTGTGTATTTAATTATTAAGTACATAACCCTTCATGTTAGATATTCGTAATTCCTCAAGTCGTTTTCCACGAAATCAGTTGAGTGCAACGCATTCACATCAAATGTGAACTTTCTCACTGTAATTACGAATAAGTAATTGCTTTTGTTTCATCGCATTCGACTTGTGTAATCATAAGTAAATTATACAGTCTAGTGATTAAACTAATCTAAGTGAATTTAATTTTGCAATTAGATTTCGATTTATGTGTGGTTTTATAAATCAAGTTGATATATTGAGTTGTTGAATTTAATATGAGATTTGATTTATTGCTAAAGTCCAGTTGCCTCATACTTAGAATAAATAACAAAATTAATTTAAGAGGATGTGCAAATTAAAGCTCTAAGCCACTTAAATTCAGTTGAATTACTAAAAAAAAAAATATTTCGCAATAAAATTCAACTAAATATTTTTAAATATATTTAAGAATTTAAAATATAATTCAAAAGAGCAACCTACTATATATTTATATATAACTGAATATTTTTGTGTGTTAAATCTTTAATTAAATGTCTGTTTCGAATTTTTTTTAATTAATTTTATTCATGCATATATATATTTATTTTTTTTTTGCGTTATTGACGCCTGCCTCTTATTGGTAGACGGAATATTTTTCCTTTTACTGCCGTATCGCTGGAATTTTTATTGGGTCATCGGTAACTGATTGTCGTTATTCAATTAAAACTGCCGCCGGGCTTTTCAATTTAGCAAATCAAGTACGCTGAATGGACGACAATAAATATGTCCCTACTCACGGTTTGGCTGGAAAAACCGCATAATTTCTACGTACTTTATTTATGCGTGAATGGCGTGATTTATGTACGAGTTTTGGCAAACCGCAGAACAACACTCAACACATTTCTAAGTGTTTATTGTCTACACTTGTCTTGCTTGTCTATCTAAATTAATATGTGTGTATCTGAATGTATATGTATACTAATTTCTGGCGTCTTTTTGTGGCGAGCAACAAATAAAAAAAATAATATAATTCATTGCAAATAAAGCAAGAAACTTACAATTATTTATCACTGTTGCGGCCGTCAAGCGGCACTGACAGCAGTCAGAGATGGCGTTGCTGATGTATCCGGCTCTCGCTGGAGTCGACTTTCCCCTCATGACCCTCCCCCTCCCAAAAATCCAAAACAAATACAACAAAACAAATGTCAGTCAACAGAGTCAGACGCAGACACAGATACCGATACAGATACAAATTCAGATACAGGCACATATTCAGATACAGATACAGATACTGATACAGATACTGATACAGATACTGATACAGATACTGATACAGATACAGATACACAAATTCAGACACATACAAACTGGAATTGAGCCGCGCCTACAAAGGCTCTTGAAACTTTTAGGTTTTGGGTTTCCACAGTCCTC
Source organism: Drosophila setosimentum (assembly GCA_035043505.1). Classification (NCBI taxonomy): domain Eukaryota; kingdom Metazoa; phylum Arthropoda; class Insecta; order Diptera; family Drosophilidae; genus Drosophila; species Drosophila setosimentum. The sequence goes on from JAWNMY010000001.1 coordinate 7,977,340, forward strand.
TTTTCTTTTTTTCTTATAGAGGACAACAGGCCTAGGGGATGACGTACAACTCGGAGAACGAACTCCAGTCGGGAACCATGGCAACATATTTTGTGCTAAGTCTCTTGTTCACACTAACGCGCCGTTGACAGCTTTTCGTTTTAATTTCGTATTTTCTTCTCTTATTTTTTTCATCTTTTGTTTGCCTGCCCAATAGAGGTCTTTAGTTTTTGAGGTAACAGTCTTAAAGTTGCCACAATAACGCGTCGGCTTTTATATTGTTATTGTTTTTCACAGATTTGTTAGTCAGTTTGTCGGTCTGTTTGCCAGTTGGTGCGTCGGTGTGTTTTGTAAGTTGTGTGAAATATCTCACCAAATGGGCAAAACAAACATCCGCCTCAAGGTTGTCGCTTCGATGATTTCATGGTCAAACTTTTGTGAGCAGCATATTTCATTCACGTGTTTTTTGGCCGACTCGAAAGTCTGGCAACGCCGCAGCGCGCTCTCTCAGCACTCACAACTGCGGTTTGTGTATTGTCTACTAAACTGGTTTCAGCTACAAGATGCTGTTGAGGCTGTGACGTTTTTTTCTGGGCAACGTCTGGTTAAGTCATATTAGCATATTCATACACAAAAAAACACACACGCACATGCACACACACAGTAACTATAACTATGTGTGTTAATTTGGCAGTTTTTCAAGTGCTGACATTGACCCACTTACCGATTGTCGACGTCGACATCGCGTCGTCGACTTCATCTTCATCGCCTCACTTGCTGCTTGGCAACGCCAAATCGACAGTAATTTGAGTGTTAAATGCGGTCAATAACATTTTAAAGAAAACATTCGATCGCACAAACACACAGACGTACAAATAAACCACATGGTTTACACGCTGCATTTTCATTTGCATTTAATTGATGATGTTGGCAACCGTACATGTGGCGCATGTAGAAGTGCCCAACTGACCACAAAACTCACTTCCATTTGCATAAGCGAGTTACAAGTTTAGAAATGGTCATGCCTTTGATTAATCTCACTTGTTATTCTCGGCAAATAGAGCTTGAACTCGATGCTCACCGTTGATAATTTAGATTTGTTTTAATTTAGGTATATTTTATCTGTCAATTATAGCACCATTTTAATTAATCGAGATATTATATAAATTATACTTCGATCTTTTATAATCGGAATATCGAATATTATATCTTGTTCAACTTTACTCCCTTTACTCACGAAAAATATAAAAAAAATTTTGTAAGTTTTAAAAAACATTTTTTTCTTTCAACTCTGGGATGGTCTCAATAAAATCAAAGGATATTCCTAAACTTTTATTGTTAATGATTTAAAATGTTAATTACAAATGGTAAACAAACTCACATTCACAGTGATATTCATAAGTACTTACATGGAACCTTTGGGCACTGTCATATTGAGGCCGTCCAGTATAATATTTGGAATCTTGCCGCCGCCATACATCTTATGGGCGCGCCTCACACAGACCGCCTGCTGTCGGCGCGACGCTAGCGTCGATGGCTGTGACATGAAGAGTCGACGACGAGCGGCCAAGTCCAGATTACTGTTTGCAGCGGTTGCAGCTGCAGCTGGCGCCGTTGGCGGCACTCCATCGGCTTCAGCTTCCATGTTTCTGGTTGTTATTGTCGTTGGCTGCAAATGTTGAATTAAAATCGATGTGAACATTTGAATATTGAAATAAAAAACAAAACAAAATAAAACTCAAATTGGCAAACGCTTTGCGCTCCATCGTTTGCAGTTTGCTATTGTTACTGGCTCGCACTGACAAGAATGAAGCTAAGGGATATGTATATGTACATATATACATATATGTATATATCTATAGAATGACATGACCCACGCAGAAGCTCTCGAAAATGGAGTCAACTCCAACCATACATGGTTGCTGTCAATACGCGTCTAACTCGGCCAAGCTCTAACGATTGCCGTACTTGTCACTATTTTTTTATTGGCTTTTTTTGCAGTGCTGATGCTGCTGTTGTTGCTCTTAGTGCCGCTGTAGTTGTTTCATAGTTGATTAAACCAATTTTTGTGCATGGCCAAGCTTTTGGCCAGTACCCTGCAGTCGGCCAGTGATGGATATTGCTGCCATGCAGTGGCAGCTCAAAGTTGTTTGGCTATTGCCAATTTCTAGCAGCCAATGAAATGAAATTTCAAAATGGCCTCAACCAGCTGGTTGACCTCCTAGCGGGTTAACGGCCATTTGGCCAAAAACGCTCGAGCGTTTGTCCTTTTATTTCCATTTCGTTTTCATTTCAAGTTGACATTTTGCTAATCGAAAATGCAGCAAACAATTTGCGAATTGCCGCTAAAGTTTTGCAATTATTTTGACCAAAAAGGCGAACAAAAATAAGGAAAAATAATATATAATACGCTACATAGAGTAACCTAAGCTCCGTTTCTTTTATTGATTTACTTCACACTAACAATGGTCTTGCCAAATAAATAAAAATAAGCATAACAACAGCAAATAACTAACCAAAAGTAAACAACAACTGACGCCTTGTGGCTCGGGGTACGCCTCCTCTTCATTTGGTTTGCTTGGCTTTTTTTCGGGGCCAGCAGCCAGAAATAAACTTTCTTGATAAATGACTTCAATGTAATTAATTTCTGCTCAGCTCGCTTGCACTGCTGGCAAAATTGTAAGCACAAGTGTACGGTTTTAGCCTGGAAGGGGCTGGGGTGTAGGGGTGTAGGTGTAGGGGTGTCCAGTAGGTGGGTTGCTGGTGCGGTTTGGTACGGCCACACTTTTGTGTGTGGTGCTTTGTGGCCTAGCCAAATGCTGTCACTGCAAATGTTCAGTTGGCTACGAGAAGTCTTCCTGTCACTGTATGTGTTTGTATGCCTACTGTTTGTCTTTTTGTTGTGTCTGCAAGTCAGTAGCTGCCCCGCAGCATTTCAATTACGAAATATTGTTTAAACGTAGCGTGTGTATGTAACTGATTGGACCAACATATTGTTGGACACACAAGAAAAGCTGTAATTCATGGAATTCTACTTTCTTTATCCCATTTCTTCATCAATTTAATAACATTATCATTAAGTTATCAAGCATTAACAAATTTCGAGCTAATTATATTTCATAATGAGATGATGATGATTAATCAACGGACAAAGAATTAATTTTTCTGATTGCACAGGCGCCCTGTGAAATGTATCTTTAATTTTTCCAGACCAATTTATAAATATTGTATATGTATTTATTTAAAACCCAATTACGCAGTTTATCGCAATACAATTTTAAGCTATGTCATCTTAATTTAAATAGCAATACGAAAAAAAAACTACACAACAGAATGGCTCGCCACACAAGCTTACCTAATCAGTTAACAAACAAATTATTGCAATTGGATCATAAAAAATTTGCACCATCCGTTTCTTTTATTGCGCCGATTTTAATCAGATCTTAAAGTTATTATAATTTTACTTGCTGTGCACAACCTTGCCACATTTTGGTTAGCCAAACTGTCTTTAATTGAATTTGCATGCTGTTCGCACAATAACCACTAACCTTTGTGCCCCGCCTGCTGCACCACAATTCTGGTGCTGTCCACGTGCACATGGCTCTAATTAAAACTTTATTTATCTTTTTGCTGGTTGGACCTAAGAGCTTGCTGGCTGATTGGCTCTAGTTTGAAGCACCGGACAATCTAAGTACCACAGTAACCACAAATTTAATCAAACAACTGTAAAACAAAGTCCATACATACAAACTTACATATGCAAAGATAACTACCTTGAACAAATACAAAGAAACAAACAAATAAACACGTTCCAAATCTCTGAGTGCTTGCAAATTGTAAAAGCAACAAGAAAGTTGTGTGCAATAATTTAGAAAAAAATAAAAACGAAGTGGCGAACTACGAGTGTACCTAAACAGACAAAAGTATCTTTTATTGTAATAAAACGGCTAACGGCACGTGAACAATTTGAAGGCAGGCAACCGTGCCGGCAATTTTCTGGTTACCGTAAATCTTTTAAAGTTTTCACGTGTCTTGGCGTAAACGTATCCATATCAGGTATCGCCAGCACAGATTTGTATCCGTTCTCTATAATGCTTATAGCTGGTTGCCTAAACAGGTGCTAACTTGGCAGCCAGCTGAAGCGGAAACAAAAAAAAATATCACACACAAGGCTCAAAAGCAACAGCCCGATAAGTGGGGGCTGGGGATGTATCAGCTGGGCGCATGCATGAAAAGTAAAATATGTTTATAAATAAAGTACAAAACTCACACACAACCAAAACACTCGACGGGGGCACTCACACACAAAGTTTGAAGTTCAGCAAAATAAAGAAGTGCAAATTGTTGCGTGCTACGATTGTATCTATCGAATTCGGGCGTACAAAGGTATTTCCTGCCAACAAATATAAGCACCGCAATAAAATCAAATATAACAAGAGGAGTAGCAGACACAAAGCTGGCGCGACAGGGAAAACTCACAAGTTTTTTGTGTTTGTGGGGTTGTGCGGGGGAAGGGGCGGGGGGGGGGGGGTTGGTAAGGGTGGTAAATAAAAAAGTTATAAAATGAAATGATTATCTGGTGCCTAGCGTTTGTCTAGCCATAGAAATACATGGGTAAATACGCCTATACACACGCACATCCAAGTACTTGTATCGGTGAGTGTATTCAATGTCTTTGAGATATCTTTAACAAAAGTTGTGACTGCTTGGCTCGCCAGGTAAATAAGTCTATAAGTGACGAAACTCGTCTGTGTCTTGGCTTATTGCAATGCGAGTCACATATTTGTACAGCTTTACTGGTTTACTGCGTTTATATGAGGTGCCCCACATATATTTATAGGATATATATTATGTTATATGCTATGATCTGAGCGTTTATGGTGTCAGTAAATCTTTATCGTTCGCGTAAACTTTAATGCACATGGAGATGTTAATCATGACATAATCACAGTCACAGTTGAGATCGAAGATTCGCCTCAGAACTCCACCGTGTTACGATTATTAAATATACTTATAAAAAAAAAGTTATACAATTTTATTGTCTGTTGAGCAATTATTTTGTGTGATGAACATAAATGCATATCAAATTTAAGAATTATATAAAAATATTTATTTACAAGCTCATATATTCGAAATAAACTCTTATTTTATTATTCAAGCGAATTTTCTACTAAATCCACAAAACAACAATTTTACATGCACTTATTAAATCATTATCAGAAAATAAATTTCAAATTTATTTAAAGCTTTCTTTATAATTGAATTTAAAAATTTGTGTGTATGTTTTTGGCGCTTTGGCGCAGTGCATTGGTTTATTCTGCATTAGGTTGCTTGAGAATTAGGCGTCATTAGCTGCTTGAATGCATCATTTGATTGCTTTGGTTGCCTATTTTTAGTTTCTCTAAGTGCTATCTAAGGGCTATCTTGTAAATAACTACGCACAGTTTAAGGCACATGTATAAAATGGGTCAATGGCTCTTCTAGGCACAAACTTGCTGGGCCAGTTCATTTACATATAAAACGCATTTGAAGTGCCAGAACAACCAGAGCCTAGCAACTAGAACGAACAAAGTTTGGCTCACAGAACTCACTTTTCGCATGGTAATAAATATTTATATTTATTTTTGCACATACACAAAGCTATTATAGTGCCATATCTTTCTCCCTCTGTACTCTATTCAGCCTCTGTAGTTTGGTCAGTTTTTGTTGGCCCTAAAAAATTGCACAAAATTTTACGCTCAATAAATTTAACAGCAAAAATTTGCCGGCTCATACCAAAAAATGCGCTCATGTGTTAGTAATGGGCGAGTTCCATAGTCTCCCTCAACCACACTCGCACTCACAAACACACAAACGAATTTCCATAATAGTTAGCAGATAATTTGCCGCATCTCTCTACAAACAATTTGCTGATGTTTCAGGCAATGTGTTGCAAAATATTTTTTTAAATAGAAAATAGTTTGCGTAATTTTCAAGAGAGCTGTTTAGTTTAATTTTTGTCTCCATCGAAACAAGAAGAAAGTGCAGGAAATTGAATGTGGAAAGAGATTTGTTTGCGTTTTGCATTCATTTTCTTTGCATTCCCCAAAAGATGAACACAAAGCGCAGAAGCTACATAAACTCATGAAATACTCAGTAAAAGCTAAACATAGAAACACAGCTGCAAAATACAATTCGAAAATACAGTAATATTTTTCACATAATATTGACTGTTTACGAATGAAGCACAGCAGACGCAAAATTGAACACACTTACAAAGTCGAGAACATGTGTGTGTGTGTGTGCGTGTAGATCATTTGTTTGGCTCGCCTCGTGTTTTGGGGTTTTTGTGGGTTGGTCGTTTGCCAAGCACATTTGTATTAAATGAAGCCTATTTCTTTTTTTCTCTCTCTGTGTGTTTGCATCTGTGTGTGTGCCACCAACATGAGCCGCAATTATTACGAGCCATTAGTTACTAAATAATCATCGAAGTTTTGTCATGAGTCTGGACTCTGTGAGATTTACGAGTAAATAATTTTCGTAAATTATTTTGTATGTAAATGCAGTCTATATTCAAAAAATCTAATATCAGAAATGCATTTGTAATCATATTCAAATTGATTCCAAATATTTAATAAACTCACAGAGCAAAGTGATATACGTAAACGCAAACTGTGTGCATAAATGTAAAACACGTACGCGGACATGGACGGATTATTTCCATTGCATATAGCATACGGGTATTTTACCTAAATAGTACTGAACGAATATACACTGCTGCTTGTATTGTTGGTAATGTAATCTTTAGTTCTCTTTAATGGATATCTCCTAGTCGAGCAATCACCCTGACAGTATGCTTGTTTTATTTTCCATTGTTGGCAACATTTTGTGCTATAATATTGATTAAGCCATTTCAATACGGAGCTACAAAACAGTTTGCAGATGGTTAGTATTACCATCTTCTCACCATCAGCTCCATTACCATCAGCACAAACACAGGCACCCATACACACACATACGCATACACCGACGAACATATCGTTTTCATTACCCCTAGCATACTTTTATGCGTTTTGAGCTTTGGTGCAACATTGTTAACTCTCCGTGTTATTTTCTGATTGCGAATTTCACCGAAATACACTGAGCACAATTTGAGCACTTACTTAAACTCAAGTAATTAGAGAACAATTTGCTACTAATCTGCATAGTTATAGTATTTTTTTAAGTACACTGGTATGCAAATGCAGCTGTCATAACGCAATTAATCAATTTTATGTGCAGTAATTGCTGTTTTTTTTAACAATGTACTATTTGCAATTCGTTATATTCGCATTTCTGTTTGCCATGTCTCTTTCATTCTCTCATTTTCTTTTCTCTGTGACTGTGTTAACCTCGACTGATTTTTCATGACTCAGCGTTGTTAATTGAAAATTGTTTCAAATTTGCAGTTTGTAGCTGCATAAGCCATCGCCGTTATAAGGTTCAATTGGTCAACTGCGAAATGGGCAACGATGCAATCGATGTGAGATAAAATCGCACTCGGCCAGGCTAGCGAAACGTTGCAGTTAAATTGTATAAAGCAGTTAAGTGGAACGCTTACATTAGAGAATGTACCACAAAAATACGCTTCATTAGAACTTAGCGTTGGATTTAATTCAACTTTTAACTATATTCAAGTTGATCAACATACATAACTTGTATGCCATAACTTGTTTTCATATATGTATATGTGTGTTACTAGATCATTAAAAAATAATAGATTTTCCCCATGATTGCATTCAAATTGCTAAGCACATCACAATTATTTTTGACCTGTTCAATAAGCGATCCGTCTAGAATTGGCGAATAATAAAACTTAATTACAAAAGTAATGCTATGTGATTATGAGGCTAACTCACACTCAAGTGCGAGTCGCGACCTTATTGCTACTTAATCCTAGAATCAGTAATTTGCAATCGACCAAACGCAACTTTACTCAGTTTACTAGTTTACTATTTGGGTTGAACGAGTGACTGATATGTGCACTTCGAGCTGCTGAAATTAGCAGCTATCTGTCAATTATTGGCTTTGTCCAGCTTAGGATTAAGTAGTTTGTGCATCGACTTTGAACGCATGCACTCGAGAGTCAAGAGAGCTTGCTGAACTCAGGGTCAAGTGATGGAATGTGCATCCTCAACAGTGTGGATCCCAAACAAAAAAAAACAGTTTCAGTTTCAGCAGTTTCGTTGCACCTAATCATTGGCTAAGTGTGAACCGAACCGGTTTTCGTAGATCAAGCTGCTAGTCAACTTGCCTATAACAAAACTGTCATAAAACAAAGACCAACAAAGGTCGCGCATTGATTGCATAGTTCCGATAGAAAAACAATCTGACTCTTAACAGTCAAAGTATATAAGTAACTACAAATCAAGGTTTCAGAAATGTATATACATATATATGTATAAGTCGAAATGAGTTACCGCATAATCTTGACAGTGAATATTTTCCTCAGTGTTTACCCAACAAGTCGGACTTTGGAAACAATGGCAACGACGTCAGCAATGTCGAATCTAGTATGCAAATGATTGCAGCTCTATTACAAATTGGTATGTTATTTATAAGCATATTAGGGTTGATATTAAATGGGACCGCAACCATCCTTCCCCTTTGCTCAGATATGCAATGAAATATGCGATTCGGTCCATTGTATAGTCGAACATTATATAAATGCCAGCAAGGAATTCAATCTCGTATGCACACTCCATGTTAAATTGGCTGAGGTCAGTTTGTCAACCGTTTGTGCTCTGTCTTTTGTATCTCATACTGTTAAATTAACCTTGGCACACACATAAATAATAAGCATGATCCCTGGCAGGAGGAAGCTGGACACAATACAGAAAGAAAGACTTATACTGAAGTTGATTCTAAGGTAGTGATGGAACTTTCAAACATTACTTTAGTCGATATTCAAAAGCCCTTTGAACATTTATTAAATTATTGTAGTGGCAAAATGTTTCGATTGTAAAATCAAAGGTACTCTCAGATACATTATCGTTATTGATTTTTGTTCGTATTGCTGTCATGCTATGCAACAAATTGTCGATGATAATTAACACGTTTAATGAATGGCTTATTGCGACTTAAAGTTAATGGTCTAGGTCAAGATCGCCAATTGCAATTGAACAATGAACTGATTTATAATTAATTTAGGCATAGAAACTGAACTTTAAACATGTAACATGTAACTTATTTAATGGGATGTTATTTGTTATTGTATTTTTATAGATATAGTGATTGAGTAATGAATTTCCTGTTTAGCCAATCAATTGACTTGAGCAATTTAAAATCGTTGTAGTCAATAGAAAAGCTTGTACTAAGTTCAACAACTTAATCTAGCTAGCTCGCAGATAGACAACTATCTGAAGTAGACAACTCAGCAATAACTTAACTCGATCACAAGTTTCGTAAGTCTCAAAGTCAGTTATACACTGATTTCAGCTCATCTCCAATTACGGCCTGTAGCTGTAGTTTTTCTCAAATGCAAACACAGAGACAGGCGTATTGAAATATTTATGTCTTTGCATATTTTACAGAGACATTTGCACTTGACAATAACAACAACAAGTACAAGAGTCGGCAGCATTCTGACAGGGATTAGTGGCAACAGGGGCAGGCGTTGATGATGATGACGTTGACAATCGCTGCAACAGCAGTTACTGCAGAAGAAGAAGCAAAAGCAATTGGGGCAGTGCAAAGGAAGGGAAGTGAGAGGGGAGAGAGAGGGAGCAACAACCTCGAGATGCTGCCAGCAGTAGCAGGATTAGAACATAAAGTGCATTGCGTTTGGCTTGGGCATGTTTCAAGTTACGCTTTGGGATTGAGTTTGCAATCGGAACTGCGTCTGAGGTCGGGATTGGCGGCAGGGTTAGACAAGCACTGACATGCATATGGCAACAGAGACACAAACACAGACACAATCACAATCACAGACACAGACTCAGACACTGACACTGACACAGTCAGAGCAGCGAAAGTGTTGCTGTTATTTGTGTGACAAAGGCAAGACACAGGCTGCGGTTACAAGGGAAGTGATGGGAAAGAGATATGGGGCGGCTCGGCTATGTGTGGGCCTAGGGAATAAGCAAACGTAGACAAATCTCTCTGACACCGTCAGTCACTTACAGAAGTCAACAGAACATAGCACAACAAAACACAAGAACAAACAAAGCGTACGGAATTGCATACATTGAATTTTTGGTTGGGATCCATCAGTTCTACGCTCTGATGGTATGCTGCTTAAAAGCCACGCATTCGATAGAAAATCATGGCGAACCAAAGCACTCAAGCAAAAGGCGATACAAATGTACATCCCACCTCCCTCCTACGAGCCGCTCTACACTAAAACCAACAACCACATCACGTCTCTGTTTGCACTCACCCTCCAGAGTGTTTAGCATTTATTTGCATATGAACATGAAGGATGCGTCTGTGTGGCAGGATGATGCGGAAGTATGGGTATTTGTTTATTTGTGCTTTTGTGTGACTGTGTAAATATTTAAAGGCTTTTATTGCGTTTTTTTTTTTGTCGGTGTTGTTGTCTTAAGATGTCAGCGGGGTATATACAAAATTATATGTTTTGAAAATTTAAAGCAAGGAAATTAGAATAAATAAATTATCACGAATTTTTTAAGACAGTGGATTTCAATAAATTACCAGAGGAAAACATACATATTATAACGAGTTCAATTTATAGTGAAAAATGAGCGTATATGTAATTTATAAAAATATAAAATGTCAAATTCCAGTAAATAAAATATTCATTTTATCTTAAAATTCTGCTTAGTTTGCATTGCGCAATCGCAGAGAATACTGCTGTAATAAAATAATACAAGAACAAAGGTCAGTTGCACGACAATTGCGAAATCAAAATCCAATAAAATATAATATTTATTTGTCGTTTGGGCAGTTGGTTTATACCATCGTTTTATGCTATGAACAATATTTTGCTAACGACTGTCTGCACCGCTTTGACACACACACAGGCAATCCAACATGAATAGTAATTTCAATATATTTAATACCAACTTATTGGCATTCCGCATTCACTTAATTGATTTGTATTTATTTATAACAAACAAAATCAAGTTAATAATACACGGATCTGAAAACCATGACAAACAAAATAACAACATCAATTCAGAGTCATTATTTTATTGCACACATGGACAAATTGTACAAACAATTATGCACAAGCTAAATTTTTCAGGGTTCTATTTATGCACGAGAAAAAACCTATGCACACCAAAATGTTCAACTAAATTTGGTATACAATAACAATTAGCAACTAAAAAAATTAATATCTTAACGGATTATAGTGCATTCGACACAGTTTTTGCAGTTGAGAGTATTTCAACGCGACTACAACGACGACCAGTTCTGAGCTCTGTTTCAGTTACGCTTGGAAGTCTCAGATTTCGTTTTGCAAACTTCTCTTCTTTTATCTTTCAGACCAGCTTTTTGCTTTTATTTGCACACTTTCGGCCTAGGTGAGTAATCGTTATTTTTGGCTCTACAAATGCTCTATACACAATAAAAAAAATCTAAGGAAAGGTTATTCTGCTTGTGAAAACGCATGCTACAAAGAAAACGAATGAAGAGTCCAACTATAAAAAAAAAATTAATTTAAAAATCTTTTAAATTCCATACCTATATGTTGAATTTATTTGAATATCAGGCTATCACCGAGTCGAGCACGCACAACTTGGCTTTTTTTTTAATTTTTTTATTCTTCTTTTATTTGATTAGTTTGTTGAAACTCCAAACTTGGGTCAGAACTTCAGCTTTACCTGGTCTGGCACTAGCACTTGTTCTCAGCAGCTGCGAATAAACATACTTTCCGTCATAGATAGCCAACCATCAGTTTTGAAACCGCGTAAGCTCCTTGAGAACGATGCACAAGTTACCAGCAAATGTATCTTTCAGGATGCACAAATATCAATATCAAGAATTTCCCGATTATTTAAATGAAATCACAGCTTTATATGCACGTATGTTTTATGGACCTCTAGGTGGCAATAAAAAGAATTTCAGACAACCTTTTAAAATAGTATGCAAATTAGGGGTGGGTGGCCACCTACGAGCATAATATAAAAAAAAGTACCAACATCAAATGAAAATCGGCTACATATGCCTGTTTATATGCAAATATTACGTTTACATATGTACGCAAATATTTGGCAATTACTCGACGCTGCTTTTACTCTGGTTGTCGCCACCGGGCTGCGTCAGTTGTTTGTCTATTTGCAGATACAAATACGCACCGAAGAGAGTGAAAAAAACTCCACTTTGCTTTTTTGCGAATTTTGCAATTTAAATTGTGATTAAATTTTGTATGCTTCAATGCAAAAGTCGTGCATCTCTATAAATTTCTCTGTCTCTCTCTCTCTCAATATATATATATGTATATATAACTCTCTCGCACAGTCGCTCAGAATATTTTCTTGTATATTTTTTGATATTGCGCATGAAGTGCATATTTCTGTAGAGTGTGTGTGTCAGGCTATGTCCTGCTACACACAACCTGCCCCATATTATGTTCACTTTTGCCTTGGCCGCTATTTGTCATGCAAATTTATTTTCGATTACTTGTTACCGAAGATTTGGTTCAGATTATGCAAATGTGTCAAACGTTAGACTCTCAATCCACACACACTCACAGACTGTGTAGAGGGCGTGGCATTTTGAATGCGTATCGTGGCGCCTCATCACTGCCTTACAAGTGGCTTATTACACTTAGTTGTTGTCGTTGTCGTTGTGGCATAAATGCAAAAACTTTGCATATTTTTATGAACATTTTGCCAAGCGATTTCCGTATTTTTAGGCATAAGAAAATATGACTTTGAAAATCTATTTTCCCATTCACTGATTGTTTATCGTTCTGACTATTGATTACGTATTGGGACTTGAAGTGAGTTTCAATATTTAAATATTCCCATTCATTTATCAGACACTATTCGGAGTATTAAACATTTTGATAAATTTTAATAACAACAGCCGATCAATTAATAGACGCTGATTAAAAATTTAAACAAAGTCAAAAATAAATATTTTATACCTACTTTGTTATAAATTGGAAATCTATTTCATTATAAGCTCATTTAAAAGTTTGGGTATATATAGTAATTAACTTTTGCGCAACAGCTGAAGATTTAATAGATACATATTATTTAGAATTTTACTAATAAATAATAAAAATAAATATGTTTAATTAAGTTAATTATTAGCTCATAAGTTTGGGTGTGAATTGTTTAAATGGCAGATTCTCTTACGTAAATTCTCCTTATATAATCCTATACTTATGACATGCGTCATATATCAGTCATAGCATTTATGTACTTCAATAGAGTAGTTTCTGCTCATGATTTATTTATCTTTTCGCTCATCAATATCGTCTTCATTCATTATGACATTTAAAGGCTTATAAATTAAATCAAAAAAACAAATTTAATTAATCATTGGACACATTTCATAAAATGCAATTTGGTTTCCTGTCTCCGCTTGGAAAATTTATTTATTTATACTTTATATATTTCATTTTTTTCATACTGTATTTGGTTTGAGTATTTTTTATTGGCGGTTACCTGTGGACGCTGTCATTTTATTGTATGTGCGGTCTTTTTAATTAAATAATTATATTCATATAAACACACATATATATATTTATATATATATATATATATATATTTCGTTTAATGTTTATTTTGAAATTTTCAGTTAAGTTCAGTTAAGTTTTCAGTTTTCATCAATTGCCAATAAGAGGTTTGACAATGAATGAATCAAATGACCAAAATATTCAAGACGCCTTCACAAAATTCAATAAACATCGTCTACCGGCAAATGTGCTGACAGTCCATGCGAAAATAAAATTTAAAAAGGGGGAAGTAACGCAAAATAAATGAATTTTAGTTGCGCTGAAGCACTCTATTGATTGCAGTCAAAAACTAGCAAAATGTTGAATTAATTTCTTTTCGAGTGCATTCCGAAATAATTAACATTTTTTGGGCCACAATTAGCGGAGGACAATTAGGAAAACTAATTTCAATTTCGCCCAGAAATTCATTAAATAATGCAAAATAATTAAGGTAGCAATTTAAATATCTGCATGGGTTCACTTTGTGTTACAATATATGGTAATATTGTACAGTGAAATGATTTTAAATAATACATTCAAAAATCGCAATCAACTGGAAATAAAATGTAAATACATTGCAATAATGTTGATATTTCTTCTTCTTGAACGGACGTACAAATTATTATGCAAATAATGTAATTAAATAAGTATCGATATATCGCATAATCAACATAAATTTCACATCAGAGTGACTGGTATATTGCAAAAAGTCGGTTCGTCAAACATAAGTGACAAAATATCGTTGAAATCGAAACTCACGGCAAACAAAAGCTGAATATTGTTGCTGATTTTCTTTCGTTCTTATCGGGCATTAATGCTTAACATTTTATGAAGTGACTCAGACAAAGTAATAAAAATTTTTCTGCAATTCATGTGAAATAATTAAATGAGTCGAGCCAAGGCACGCTGACCACGTCCAATGCCAAAAGGACCCGAAACAACAACAGCAATAACAAATCGGAAAAGGTGTCGAAAATTTAATACTCTTTAAGGCATAATCGTTGAGTAATTTATTAATTACGTTGACCGAAATAATGCGTCTAAATCGTTCTACAAATTTAACCGCTTTTCAGAGCGGTATGCGTGCAAAATATATTTTCATTATATTTTTGGTTTTGAAATGCCATAAACAAACAGGCAAATAAGCGAACTGAGCAGCCAGCAGCAAGACAGGTAAACAACTTTGCGGTTTAATTGCGCCAAGTAATGCGGTTACAGTAATTGTTGTAGCTGTTGTTGTGTTGTTGTTATTGCGATTGTTGTTGTTATTACAATAGTTGCTCTCATTGTTGCGGTTTGTGTGTAAGCGAAAAGTTAAGTGCCGTATTTAAAGCAACGAATTAAATCGTTTCCAGTCACCCAGGGACAAGCGAAGACACAGATAGTATGAACGAAAGACTAGACTAAAGCATTTTCGCCGAGTTCAAGGAATTGCATTGAACTCTCAAGATCAGTCTAGACAATCTAAACTCTGCCAGTTGGCTTTTAACATTATATTTAATCTTTATTTTAAACAGCACTATTTCCACTTGAGTTTTGTATTGTCAGTTAGCAGTTAGCAGATATTTTCTTCAATTCGAAATACCTTGACTAAGTCACAATACCCTTCGTAGAAATAAAATCCAGTTCCAAGTGGACCTACAACAATAGCTGCCTTATTCATAAAAGAAATACCCCGCAGCAACAACAAGTAGTAGTAGTACTAAAAAAAAAAAAGAAGCAAGTTAGCGTGCAAGAGCAGGTTAGCTCGAAATCCAAAATACCCTGTATAAACGCCTGAATTGATTTAGGTTAAACAAGATATGCAATATGATTAAGAATTAATTTATCAATTGTTAAAAATAAATGTAGAGTAAAACATATTCGTTAGTAACAAGAATAATATATATATGGAATAATATATATATATTTTTTTTAATATATTTAAAATCCAAGCGTATTTTTTGCCGGCTTGAAAAGCCTTCACAAATAATTTAGTTGGTTAAGACAAACTAAGATGAGAAAAACATTGTGTTTGAAAACATTGTGAAATGACCAAAAGTGCATATAATTGCTGAGAATTACGCTGCCCAACAAATGAGCGACAATGTGTAATAAAAATATTTTGTGAAATTTGTATTAAATCTTCAAAAAATAAGTACACTTAGCAAGTTTTGCAGCACCAATGCAGAATCAAACGATGTAATGTTATATTAATTTTAAAATATATATAATTTAACATTTTAAATAATTAAAAATATACATATTTAAATAAGTTTTGAGTGTTATTCAAAGTTATGCAAGTTCTCTGACATACGCTCATTGAAATTTATTATAGCCCGCCAATCCATATTGAGCCACAGGGCAGCAAAATACTTATAAGAAGCACACCAACAAAGACTACACGACAAAAACAACAACAACAACACAAGAAACAGCAATCTCAGCGTTGCTGTTGGATATCATCGGCTTTATTTTAAGTTTTAGCCACAGGTGAAGCTTCAGCTGAGTTTGCATTTTAAAGCCATTGGTTGCTGTTGACCTTGGGCTGCATGAATCGAATTGGAGCAGGTCGTTGACAAAGCAGCAGCGGCCTGCGTTGCTGCTGCTGCTTCTGCTGCTGATGTGATTGCCGCTTACTGTTGTTGCTGTTGTTGTTGTAATGCTGTGGATTATCATATTCTGAGGTTGATATCATCCTTGAGATTGCGTTGCAGTTTCGCAAGGCCTTTGCGCTTTTACAATTGTAATGAGGTTTGCGGTTTGTGGCTTCTTACCTGTTCTTATAAATGCAGCTGTTGTTGTTGCTTTTGATGTTGTTGTAGTTGCACACAAAACGTAAACAAAATACTTATGTATTATGTGCGTGTGTATAAGTATTTTGTGTATATGTGGTTGCGCTGCTGAGTAACTTCGGGTCGGTTTGTGATTGCAAAGTCAACAAACGTAAAGAACACGTTTGCTTTAAGTTAACCAGTTTTGGCAGTGCCCAAAGATTTCGATTGAGCGAAGATTGAGACAGGCAGACATATACACACACACACTTACAGATGCACACTGACGAGGAGGTGGAGGCTCACTAATACACCTCTAAAAACTAGACAAACTTTGCGCATGCGAAATGTGAGCGCTGCCTTTTGTTTTTGTTGTTGTTGCTGCTGCTGCTTTTGCTGATTTTATTTTTGTTTTTGTATCTCTTACTCGCACAATTAGCCAACAGCTAGATCCAAAGATTGGGCCACAAACAACAACATATATATACATATATATATATATGTATATATATACTGCACTATTGCTTAACTTGACTCATTCATTGATCGATGTGACGCGTTCTAATTGATTTTAATTCAATCGAATTTACACCTGTCATTTATTGTTGATGCTCTTTAGATTGATTGAAATTGAATTTAATTTGATTTTATATCAGTCGCTTGCTCGTTGCGAGTTCTCTTTTACTCGTCGCACAAAATGTTTCCGCGTGTTATTACCAAAGCCAGCGACGAATATCGACTGAACGCTGATGGTGCTGACAGATCGCTTTTCCGGCAAGAGCAGCAGCTCAACGGTGATGACGTCGTCAAAGTCGGCGTCGCCGTCGCAGTCTTAAAGTTGTCTGAAAGATCAATTTTGTAATTTCTGCGGCGAGTTAAACACTTGATCAGCTTTTGCGAAGAGTTGTATTTATCGGGTTCGCGTCACAACTGAGTCAGCTGATCGACTCTTTTGACTGAGTGAAGAGAAAAGATAGACCCAGCAATGCGTGTGTAGCTTTTGAATTGAAGCTTTAGCTTTTTCATGGTTTTTGTCTTAGCTATGCTGCTGTATAGAAATTTAGTGAAGTTTCAGTCAAATGGAAATTTTGTGATCACAGTCGAACTGAGAATGAATTTTTGGAAGAGTCATGTGAAGTTTAATTTAATTTAGCAAGATCAGCTGATTATAACGAACGTCTGACTTATTTCGTCAAATGTGCACAGTCTTCTCTGATCCGTTATTACATGTTTTATTCAATTATATTTTCTTTATGTGTTATATAATTTAGGGAACGTGGAAAAACCAATTGGAGAAGTCTAAGCACAATTTTCTTTATGGGTAATTGATCGGAGTGGTTTCTTTACATAGATGACAGTTATTGCAGGTGGCACATTTAAAGCTCCTTCTCGCCTGATGTACATATACTGTATACCGTATACTCAAGGCATTATGCAACACAGGCATTTGCTTTAGTTAGCTATTGTTATTGTTGTAAGTAACACTGACAACACACTATGCCATTTATATTACAGCTTTGGTCAGCTTTGTTTGGGTCCTTGGCCAGGTATTTCCATGCCAACGACAGGCAACCTTTTAACCACCCCCCTTATCAGCCCCCCACCAAAATCTCACAGCCCCAAAAAGCACCTGCCTGAAAGTCGCTTTTGTCATTGTCAAGAGCTGTCAGCCCTTTCATGCTTTCAGGTATGCTGTAATAGCTGGCAGCGCTATCTTGGCACCCAATCTCCCCATTCCTCATGCCTCTTGGCCCTTACCACATGGCACATCTAAGTCGTTGTCGACGCTGGCTTGCTGGTCACATTGCCGAGTCACAATCACTTGACATGTGCACGTCTTTTGCCATTCGGATTCAAGAAATGCTAAAATGAATTGCCGCTATTGTAAAGATTTCATGCACCTGCTACAGATGCTGCTGTTGAATGTTGCACCTTGGTGCTGCGTTGTGTAACAAGTTCCACGTGCATGTTTTCAACAATGTCGCCATTTGAGTTTCCGTTTCCTTTGAAAGTCGTTTGGATGCGCTGCTTGAAACTCCATGTAAAACGTTAATGCTGCAGCTATCCATTCTCCTCTGTTGCAATGTTGCAGATAAATTTCAACACACCAACAAGTAAACCAACACACAAACACACAAACACACACACACACATGCACACTCGCAAATATGCAACTTTTTGCAATTTGAGCTGCTTAAGTGTCTACGAAATATTTGTGCATCGTTTTAGACCCAGATAAGGCAACAGCAATTTGTATTCCAGTCCCTCCTATATGGCATAGTTGGCATTTTTAGCCAGCCGAGATTCTCTGTTTGCCGCTAATGAAGTGCAGGGCATGCAGGACGAGAGCAAATGATATGACAACAAACCTCAAGTCTTAAAGCCAATCCAGGATAATTGAGTATTGTTTTATTTTTTTTTTTTTTTTTTGGAATGGCTTGTCTTTAGGAGTCCATTTGTAGACGGTTTTCCGCATTTATATTGTGTGCACTTTATTTGCGCAACGCTTTTTAGTGGAATTTTCACAAATAAATTTTACCCACCGGAGCAATTCTCGTACTAACAAATTTATGTGCTCAACAATTGATTTTCCAGTTCAATTTCAATGGTTGCTGCGAAAAAAAAAAATGAAACCAAACGATACGAAACTAACCGCAAGGTGCAAACGGTAAAAATAATGCCCGGAAAAATGAGGAGATGTCGAGAATGGCTAGCAACGCCTTCCGTTGCGGCTGAACCGCTGCGCCACTTCATAAAATATGAAATTAGATTTGCAAGTGCAACAGCAAGTGCAGCAGGACAACGAACGAGCTGTAAAGGAAGTGCATACATACATATAAAGCCTGTTGCCGATGAGAGCAAAAAATAGCGCTTAAGAGTTGTGTGTGTGAATGGTGGGTGAATTGATTGTAAGTGATGCAACGGGCAACGGAGTCAAATAGTCATGCCACCGATTCAGCGAAGCGACCAACGTTAACTCAAATGGCTTGACATTCGATCAAAAGTTCGACGGAAACTGCAGCTAAGAGCAGACTAAGCTAGCTCAATATGCCAGCTAGATTTCCAAATACGCTGTAAAAAAAATTTATTGCCTTTTTTTTACTTATTTAAATACATGCATGTTATAGAAGATGTGATAAAATAAAAATATATGTATAAGCTTAAAAAAAATATATGTTACAAAATTATAACAAGTGCAATTAAAGGTATACATAAAAATTTAAATATAAAATGACAAAATTATAAACTACTACTATTAAAAAATATGTTTTTAAGTATAATAACTTTTTTTAATTTGTTAGAAATAACTTGGCGCTTAAGCAAAAATTATCTAATAAAACTTGTTCAAAGCTTTTAGAAGCACTGTTTGTAAAAATGCATTAATTATTTACATTGGTTTACCAAAAATGATTAACAATAAAAAGCCAATTAAAAATATTTCCGATATATAATTGTGATTGACATGTCGCAAATACCCAATAATTTCAATGATTTACAGCGCAAAAGAGCCAGAGGAGTTGATGAAGAAAACAGGATGAGGAGTGGATTTAACAGCAGGACCACGACACACAAATACCGAGAGCAATGCTCGGCTAATGCCGCTTAATAGTTTTACATTTTTTGCGGCACGGTCTTTGGCTTTATATTCTTTGTCCATGGCGAGCAACAGAGCCAGAAACAGTACCAGGGCCACACCCAGAAAAAAGAGCGCGACCTATGCTGACTTAACTATTTCGATTCATTTTCTGCTGCTCGGTTTAAAAGCGAATGCAATGCTCAATAGCTGGAAAATGTAAATCCCATTGAACTGGTTCGCTTTTTCTATTATTTTTCTATGCTCTTTTTTCTTTTTTCTTCTTTCTAATATTATTTTTTTCCACTTTTCTGGCTGGTGATGCAACAAAGGGTGCAGCTGTTAAAATGGCTCTGCATGTACTTGGGTTCACCGCAGTTCGCTCGCTTTTGTTGCAATTGTGGTCGAAATGTCTTCGTCTGTTTGATTTTCAATTCGATTGCATTTAAGCCCTGTTCCGGAATAAGCTGCCAGCAGCTCAATGTCGATTAGGAATTTATTATGCCTGATTGAAGGGTCGCTGTCTTCATATATTTTTAGTCGATTTATATGGGCCATTTATGACATGATTTATGATTGCAGCATCTATGTGACAACATCAAGAACGCAATTTGCACGCTTCTCAAAACATATATGTTTAAATAAACAGCAAAGTATATACGTACATTTATGTACATGACTAGTAACTGCTGTGGCAGGAAGACAAACATCTTTACTTGTGTATGATAATTGTTATACTCTTCTTAGGTATGTTGTACTTTTGTTGCGAAATATTTTCAAACTCATAAAGAAACCAGAAATAAATACAAAGTTATTGCTCAATTGGCCTATTTCTATTTTAAACATTAGAATCCAATGAACATAGATCAAAGGCAGTCTTCTTTATTTGTTTGACGACAGAGCATCGTGGCTTCGTTAAGCTGCTTTGCTTGTTGTCCTTGTTGGATGAGCAGCAGCCACAAAGTTGACTCTTCAGACAGATACCTGCTCAAGTCCCACAAAGTACGCAACAGCGACAACAACTTTGTCTGACAACAATCAATCAATATTTATGCCCTGAAGCGTTTAGCAACTAGCTCTCACACTTGCTACCCCCCAGCTCCCGCCCACTCTTTATGTGTATGCGTGTGTATGTGGGTGTAAGTGTATTTATCCATAGATACAAATCTATATATTTGTATGAACATAGGTAAACACATCTATATATAACAGCTTGTCGCAGCTGTGCTTTGTTCTTCATATTGGTGTCTGAGCGCTGTGACAGCACTTTAATGATAATGACAAGCGCAATAATACTCACAGCAACCAGTTCCGCAACCACCAACCAACCACCACCAACACCACCACCACCCCTTCACACCTTGAAGCTGAGGTACTATCCCGTGGCCATACTATGAACTTTAAAGATTTATATTTATCCGCTCAAGTGCTCACGCTCCAGCTGTAGACAGAGCATTGGCTCAGCTTTAGCTGTTGATTGATGTCCTGGCTAAGTTAATTACGTGACTCAAAATGTTGGCGAACTATGTCGAGTCAACTCAAAAACTTTGCAGCTCGTTGCTAAGATCCACAATTAATTGATTATTTTTGTTTTTGTAGCGGGTGGCAAAACAAAGCACTTGAATGCGAAATAATAATAATAATCCGAGGTGGTGCGAAAATAATGATTATTCTAATGATATTGTTGCTGTTGTTGTTGTTGTTGCTGCCGTTGTTGGCATTGTCAGGCAGTTGGCAGGCGTTGGCAGAGATTACGCATTAAATAAATCATCAGCGCCGCTTGGCGAGATGTGCTCGGCTAACACTTCACAACACTTGAAGTCCTCAGTCGAGATTTATAGTAAATAAGCAAGATTATCATGGCATCACGTATACGCCACGCTCAACTTGACTGGCAGCAGAGAGACGCGCGACGAGCTCAGCAGCTCGGCCAACAATAGAAGGCCTAATCAGCGCCCAGAAATAGGCTAACAACACTGGTGCTTAAGCCAATAAGCAGCATTTCTATATGCGAGCCATGAGATATGTTCTCTGAGATTTTTTTTGTATACCCTGCGCCCATTAAAAATGGTTAAAAAGGGTATAATGGTTTTGTGCAAATGTATGTAAGAGGCAGAAGGAAGCACCTCCGACCCCACAAAGTATATATATTCTTGATCAGGATCAATAGTCAAGTCGATATAACCATGTCCGTCCGTCCGTCCGTCCGTTCGTCCGTCCGTGTAAGCGATAGAGATTGGAATATAGGTTCTTGTATACCAGGCGCAGATAAAGTTTGCGTTATTTTATCGATAACTGACTCCATTTATCAAATATCGATCAATTACATTTCCGATAGCAATAAATGCCACAATTTTAAAGGCAGAATCTAATCTCTAATTAACACATGATTTGGATATGCATACTATTGATCAACTGCCCAGATTTCGTCAATATCGGATAAGAATCACCCAAGTTATGGTCGAAAATATATTCTCATATTGATCTGATTTCTATCAGCAGCCGCAAGCATTTTCTGTAAGCATAAGTATGCGAGCGCATGTGTGAGAAAGAGATGGCATGATAATCGACGCGAGCCTCAATATGTTTTTGTGTGTATTCTGCGTGTGTTCGTCGGCAGAGGGCGCTTCCAGAGCTGCTCGCATTTCAGTGCAAATCTTTTTAAAGCGGAATTTGGCATTAATAATATAATATATTTTATAACGGGGTTCAGGGTATATCGTAGTCGAGTTCACTCGACTACAGCACTCTTACTTGTTTTAAATTACAGATGGGCGCGAAAGGATGGCGAAAAGATAGCTTTAAATATGTTTCTTAATTTACAAGTATTGGGTAAGCGGTATCTTATTATCTTTTAAAATTTAATTTCTGTTCTGACTCGATACATTCACAAAATTGTACTTAAATTATTACTTGAGAAGAAATCAATAGCGGCATAATTTATGCCAATAATCTTATAGCCCCTGAACTTATGTGAGTTATTATATACTTGTACTTTATAATGTACTTTACTCCATCTATGATAGCTACAAGTAAAACATCTAAAAACTTCACTCGATTTGTTACAAATTGACCATTTTGTATTGTGACATTTATCTTATTGGATCCCACCAACTTTCGAGAAAGACTGTTAACATATATATATATAAAAAGAATTTTTATTTTGATTAAATTAAATACATTTATGAATGAGAAATAATATATTTATATATACTATCTGACATCATTGTTGCTTTGCGCCAGAATTCTTTAAGAAAAGTTCTCCATTTGTCTAAGCTTATCGATCAATAAAAGAAATTAATAACTTGCATGAGAAAAAATTAACAGTTTACCATCGTTAAGAAATGTCAGGTAAATCTATTTCCGAAGTCACAAAGGGAGTTCAATACAGACGTCGAACTGCCTTTATAAGTGTGGAAAATAATGGTAAATTATAGTAGAGTAGAAGAGATAAATAAATAATTAGTATTGAAATATTAGTATCCATTAACCAACAATTCACGATATACTTATAAAAAATGTATTGCATAACCCAAATCGAGCACTGACTAGACAAGACAAATTTCGAGTGCAGCTACATAAGTATGTAATAGGTAATTGTTGCGTGCACCTATTTTGAAATTTACTTGTTCGATTTAAGGGCAAAACTGAAGAGCCTAATACGAGTGCTGGTATGACTGGAGTTTCTGCCGGCGCTGATAGCAAACGGTCCAAATGCCAATAACAGCCAGTTGAGTGACCAAGAAAAATGTGGCTGCTGATATAAGACCTACAAAATAATATATAACATAAAGAAAAATAAAATGATAAATAGATAAAAAATAAAATAAATAATTATTTAAGATCTTAAGCAATTTATAGGTTTTTTAAAAACACTCACCAATGGCATTCACACAGAAACTGTGTCCAGCATCAGCAGTTTTAAAATCAGTTTCATTATCCTCAGAATATTCACCGATATTTGACTTGCGACCCTGTTGCTTATCAAAGCCGAACTTGTCAGTTATTTGTATTGACTGCACCAGCAGCATTTCTTCGGGTGAGTTCAATTCACGCTTCTGACGCATTTCAAAATTGGCTAAAATGGAAGACCAAATTCAAATTGAATTAAGGGCGATTGCGAAAAAACTGTCAAACCCATTAAAGATCTCACCTGTTATATTTAATGATCGACGCTTTCTTCCATATGAGAGCAAGGATCGATATTCGCCGCTGGTGTCTTCCTGGTCGCATTGTACCGGTTCACAAGTGGGCATACAAGGCGTGATCAGAGCACGGAACTGTACAACTTCACTTGAGGGAAACTTGAATGCGTCGAAATTGGATAGCAAAATCTTTGTTGAGAAACCACTCTTTACTATGGGACCCATAATAAAGTGATCTGTGGGACAACCGTTGGAGTCAATAAGCGTTATCTCCGAATTATCCACGCCATCCAAAGCGACCAGTTCGCGTACGAATATCTCATAAGGACTCTGCTCATCCAAGATTTGGAATTTCAATGCCAAGGGATCGCCCACTTCGGCAGAGCGCATCATATCGTTTCCATCGCGTGAAGTGATACGCATAATAACATTCGGAGAGTCGACAATGACTTCCTCAGACAACGCTGGCTGGAGATCGCCACGAACATCCAAGTTGACGCCATTGCTGACAGACTTGTTGCTCAAATCGTATTGGCAGGCCAATGCCAGTCCCAGATCGGAGGAGGTAACAATCATATCATGATGCTGTATGATTATATCATTAACATAACGACCCGCTTGGCTTTGGCGCACATTGCACTCCAGGTCATGATAACTCATGCGCAGCTCAAAGTCCAGGGCACTCCTCACATCAATTGCACATGATCTGGGCGATCCCTTTGCATACACCTTTCCGCTGAATAGCTTTGAGGTGCGAATGCGAGCCAACATATCTCCACCGCCACACTCGATGGTCACATTATAGCAGGAAGCGAGCTCATATGTCGATGCCTCAGGCACCTCCAAGTAAGGATCTTGAACGTCTGTCAGCGTTGCCCGGCTGTGATGGGACAGACGACAAACCATGTCACCCGTATCATTGTAGTCGTATGAGTGGCATCTATATTGGAGAATATATTGAGAATATAAATATATTTATTTAAATGTATTTGTGTTAATGCTCACCTATATGGAGAATTAAGACAAAGTTCACGGCACTCATCAACGCTGCTCACTTCCTGATACACGGAGTCAACTGTCTTTAAAATGCGTCCAGGCAATCGCTTGAATTCACACAACTTATTCGGCTCCTCTATGCAATGATTCTCAAGATATTCACTACCCTCCATGGCTTGGAAGGCATTCGTACCAGCTAGTGTCGATCGATCCATTTCACTAAGCTCACAAACACCAGATTCCGTCCTATAGTTTGCTGACCTGTATGAAGTTAGCATTGGAGTTTAAATATAGATACTCAAATAGTACTTAAAACCTTTTATTACCTGCATGTAAACTCATTTTCTTCAAGGCACAATTCAGAACATTGGCGCCGTGATGAAACCGACACGCTGCGTTTAACTTCCGACCTTAACTTATAATTTTGTACACGATCAATGTACCAAGCTCGTGAACATGGCTTTTTTGAGTGGCAATATTTCTGGGCATATATTGTGAACACAGGAAACTGTGATTTTGTTAAAGCTCCTACAAATGAAATGAATGAAATTTAATTATAATATTCTTCTAAACCTTTTGAAGTTAAATATGAACAAGTAATTACCTGGAAGTTGATCAGCATTAGCTGAAAAGAGAACGCACAACCCAGTCTCATAATTTACTGACTGACAAGTTCTGTTCTTGAGACAAATGTCCAGGCAGTCAGTTAACATTAAGGTACCAGGCAAGGATTCCAAAAGTCTGCCAGGAGCGGAGAAAACATAGCTACAAAGTTCAAAATAACAAAAATTAAAATTACAGATAACATTTATTTAAGTATGATTTTGGTTCCAATTTATTCCCACTTACCCAGTTACAATTTCAAAGCCAACAAGGTCAAAGTCACAGGGAACAATCTTGGACTCGAAATCCGTGGCGGCCGAGAGATCAACCGCAGAGTTTCGATTCTCAGTCGCAATCGCTGGAACTACTGGAATATCATTTGTCGGAGAAATCTCTGTTGTTGTCTCCATTTCTAATGGAATTTCCGTTGTTGTTGTCTCTTCGCTCTTATTAGACAAATGAAGACTGCTACTGTCCACTATTGCCGACTCCTGCGCCTGAGTCAGGCACACCATTAAAATCACTATTGCAATGCATTGGTAAAACATGTTGATCTATGGTCCATAAACCGCTACGACTAATTGGTTTCTAAAAAAATTAGAAAATCTTATTTGTTAGACAAGAGTTAAACAACATAATTACGATACAATTTAGTATAATATTTATGATATATAAAAACCATCAAAACCGAGAAAGAAGTTTCTCAATGTGTGTTTGCATATATTAAGTCAGCTAATGATAGAAATGGGAGGCTCTTAAGATAAACATATAGAAAGTCAGCTCACATTTGGTTATTAAAAATAAATGACCAACATTGACCTTAGGCTGTCCAGTCTTAAAACTTAGTTAACCTTTTCAATTGTGATGTTTCCGCTGTGCAGTATGAGATACACTGTTTCATAACAGCACATGAAAGTCAATTACCTCTTGGGGGAGTGAGTGACCTGACTTCTGTTCTGGTTGGGTGAGTAAAATTGTGAAGCGACTGTTGAGTTAATGGCCAACAAGAACGCTTGATACTTAGTGGGGAAGTATAGATAATAAAAAGGTTGTGAACCTTTAAATTTCTTTTATGGAGAGGGCACGACCAGATTATACCCTATATATATATATATATATATATATATATATATATGCTAGTCGGAAATTTCGCACCCGCAACTTGACAGACTCAAAAAATTTACTTGGCGACTTACTCCAAGATGTTCCCAAAGTATTGTTGTAACTGCCAACAGAGAAAGAAAAGTATTTCCTATGTGTGCTATAAGCTGTTATTAAAGTGAGTACATGTGGCGCTCTCGGCTTTTTTTTTTGACAGTAACGCACATACTGGTTTTTTTTCTATGTGAAAGATACTTAAAAAAGAGCATCGTAATTTCACTTTCTCAAAAGTCGCCATAAGCCATAACATGTAAAGCTGATTTGTCATTTGCCAATGACAGCAGGTGTCCACAGCTTATTCGACTTAAAAAAATCGCTCACAAACGCAAGTAATATACGCTTGTGTGCTTTCTTAAGGGAACACTCATAAAAATAATCTATATACATACATAAACATACATTAAGTAGATTTTCTTTCAGTTTTCTTTACACATCTAACTTCCAATTAGCAACGTTTACCAAGCGTGACGACTGGTCACTGACTAGTAAATACACCATCGCATACTATCCACTAAAAATAGAACTCACAGGTCGAAAAACTTGTTATTCTAACAGTGAATTTTACTCTTTATGTGTGTGTGGCGTGTATGCGTGTGTGTGTGTGTGTGTGTGTGTATGCAAGCATGTATAAATATATACATTTGTATAGTATGGTGCATCATGCAAGCTATACATTAAAATTGCATGCTGCAAGATGCAAGCTGCTGACACAAGAAATGCTCTAGCCCCATGGCCAAATAGCTACACAGCAAATAATTTAAGATACAATTAAGTTCCTTGGCTAATTCTTGTAATTAAATTCATTTAAATGCCAATAATGTTGACAGCATACCCCACAATTAATTTTCTCAGTTGTTAAGAGGAATATGTATATAATGTTTAAAAATTTCTCTCGGCGTACAAATTTTAATAATAAAAATAATACTTCTTTTGAAAAAATAATCTTCGCTGTAATTCATTTAATTAAGATTTCAATAATCTTGGCTGCGTAACCCACAACGAATTTTCTTAGTTACAAAGAAAGCCTTAAAATAATTTCACTCAACATAAAAAATTTTCTTTGCCACAAAGAAATATACAAAAAATTTCACTCAGAGTAAAAGCATTGATATTTAAAATAATAATTAATTGGAAAAAAATTCCCTTCATCCACAGTTTTATATTCTTTTCGGTATTAAATTTACTGCAAGTCATGCAATTTGATGTTTTTTCTCACATTGTGTTGACTCAATTTAAATGTAAAGTAACAAATAAAATAATATATATATATATATGTATCTCACAATACTTGGTCTCCCATACGCAGAAGTTTAGTTGGGTTTTCTACGACTATCAAGGGTCTTCGAAAGTGAGTAGTTATTGGTTGTTAAGAATTCGATTTTATTTCTCCCTCCTATTTATGGCTTAACTGCATTGGATTTTTTAAATTGGATTATTGTAGTAAGCACCAAAAGATATTAAGTCTTAACATAAATTGTTTACTGTGCATGCACTTTAATCTTGATTGGGAACGCAGCTTAAGTCAACGGTATTTGATACACACCGACTCCAACATGCGAACACACCTACCGCCATTTCACCGAAATAAACCGGCTTCTTAAAACCGCATCTATTTGAGAGATACACTGGATACACTGTGTTTGTATATACAGATGTCTTAAGTTCTGTTATTATCAATTTCTTTTATCATGTTGAAGAATCTAACATATACGCTATGTACATATCACAATCAGTATAAATTGTTATGCAAATAACTCTTTATTTATTCATTTCAGGAGCATTCGATTTGGTATGCAGAAAAGGTTCACTTGTTCAGTTTCACCAGCACTTAAAGAGCTGGTCATCTATACATCTAAAATGCTTAGAAATCCGCAAAATAATCAGGTCAATTATTATGCGCTGATGTTTTTGTTGCCACTCAGAGAAATACTCGATATACTTGTTGGCGGTTGCATAAAATTCATAAAGAGAAGCCACAAACAACATATCTGTTGTTTGGCGCTGGCCTAAGTATGCCATTGATCGGGTCGGATTGTTGCTCACATGAGAAATGCGTGGTCTTCGATTAGCATGGAAATTGTGTCAATTCGTATTTATTGCTTTGATCTATATTTCTCTGGCAAAGAGGAACCATATTAGTATATTTGCAATAGAATAAATCATTTATTTAATTCACTATCTCCAATTGCTCTGATGTCTTTAAACTTGATTTAGAAATCTTTATTCTAGGCTAACATATATTTGCACCTGTACATGTATAAAAAAAAATGAAGTTAAGGTTTGAGCTTTCAAAATAACGCACTTAATCGCTAAATAGATGTGGGTCAACTTTTCGGTAACGGTGGGCTGGACTTCAAATTTTCTTTCTCCGATTCCGACCATAAATTAGCATTTTAATTAATCGTTAACACCAAAGCTAACAGAAAAACTGAAAATAACTGGTTTTATCTACTTTATTGAAACTACAGCGGTAAAAATCATAGAATTGCTTGACAAACGCCTATTTGAAATCTAAACACATCATGACACACAAAATCGAGTGAATGAATAAAATGAGTCGACCTCGCAGCATTCATATGGGAGAAAGTTCTCTTGCTTTTTTCTTTCTTTTTTTTTATTTATTTGTTATTTCTATTTTTTTTCTGCCTGTATTGATTTAAGCTGTTTTGCGGTCTTTGAAATGACATCACTCAATATATCTAAGTACAAATTCTAAAACAGTATTTGATTGCCCTATTTTTAATTAAATATGCATTTACATAATTAAGTGTACTTTACTAATTTATTTACCAACTTTCTGACTTTCGGAATTTTGCACACGCAGAGGACGGACGGTAAAGAGGACTTGCAGATACGTTATGGTCTTTAAAAATTACACCTGCTTTGTCAGCTCAAACATTAAGCTGTGATTTACAGTATAATTTAACTGCAACACGCTACCGTTTGCTAATGTTTTGACGGAAGTTTTATTAAAAAATCTTATTGCTTTTTGTGATTTGTCTTAGCTTGATATTGCTAGTTTTTTACTGCACTCTTACAGTTTAGTGCCTACAGAGTCTTCTTTGCCACATTTATGGAGCACCAATAGCAATCTGACGCCGTTGTCGCTGCGGTTCGAACAAACCGGTTAACATTGTTCTTTCTTGTGATTTTTCTTAGTCATTCTTCAGTCAGTGCATTGCTTTTTTCTTATACTGTCAAGTGAGGGTAATGGTTCTTATACCCTGTTCGCAACTGGATGAAAAAATATGCTGCTATCTTTGCAATGATTGCCTGTCTGTCAATTGAAGCAAGCGACTCCCAACTTGGACGATAATCTCTCCATTGATCGAGTATATATATTATTTTTTCTTCTTAAGATGGATTGTTTTATTCCTGATGCTCTCCTTTAAATATTAAGCACTTGTAAAAATATCACCACCACACCCATTCCTCCATAGTAGATTTTATAAAACGTATGGGCTTAAGACCGCGGGCAGCTTTAGAGTTCCTTGCTTTATAATTAATATTGCTTTATTCCACCTTATTACAGAGTATCGGGGTATCAGAGTATAGCATAGTCGACTACGTCCGACTGCTTTGTTCTTGCTTGATGCCAATTCCCAAAGGCATTTAAATATCTATGTATACATAAGTATATAAATTACATATTAAGCGAAAATGATATGTAATTTAAAAAGTATTTATACAATATGCAAATTATGCTAATTTATATGAAACATAAAATACAAATTTTATTACGATATATACAATTTGTACAATATTTTTAAAATATTATTAATTTGGTTTTTTATACACAAAACCAAATTACATTTGTTTTTAATTTCAATTGACATTTTTGAGATTTGGAACTCTATATGCACAATGTATTAAGTCCCTTAATTTTCTAAGTGTAGTTATGAATCACCAATAGCGAGGACGAACACAAATATATCTCACTTTTTAATTTCAACGCAGAAACAGAAAGCCGAACTTATCGATTCAATGGCTGACGCAAAACTAAAGTTTTTCCTGCAGTCAAGCTACTTGTTATGAAAGTTAGGTAAAAAAGTTCTTCCGATCCAACTTAGTGTGTTGCTCTCGAAGAATGCGCCACTACAAGAAGAAAGAAGTTGAATAGCCAACAGCAGAAAACAAGATCGGTCATCATCTGGCAATTCTGCACGCACATGAGACAACCTAAGAGCAACTAAACATAAGAGAGAAAATTAAAGAGAACGTTAAGGTGCACAAAGTGGACGTTCATTATTGAAAAGAAACAACATTGCCTCCACAACTTGTTCGACATTAAATTCTCTCCACCATACAACTCAAACTTGTTTGCGCTGATCGTCTAAACGGCAACAGACTCAAGAGTGTAAATATCTAAAGCGGTCAATGTACGACGTTGAATGTACACCTGCTAAATACTTGTTCTCTCTTTATTAACCATAGTGGGTAATTTATATCACTATGTTCATGGACTTACCCACACAAGTATATAATTGTAAGTGTCTCTTTACAGACAGTGGTAATACATGTTATGTTAGACTACGCACACTGTGTAGCAAGAGACGTAGACTGTGGCTATTCCGTATGGACGTTAGTGTAAGTCGATTACCGTTGAATTATTACACCCTATGATCAAGTGAAAAAACGAGAATATTGGTTACCTTAGACAAAGTGTGATCGACTGAGAGCCAGATATATAATTTTAATTGAGATTACTGATAATATCCACTAAATATTGGACCAAAAATTGCACAGCCATGCTTATACATGTATCAGAAATAAATTTACAACAGTTATAAGTAGAGTAATAGATAAATAGATACAAATAAAGTAACTAGCTCAATAATCAAAAAGTGTATTTTTCATATTCAACTGTTGTACTTGGAATACAGTATTGCGCTGTCGGTCACCTAAACTTTATTACTGATTATTGTGAACGCATCACTTTCAAGCATCGTTATGTATCGTTATAAATCTTGCTTGTTTCATTAATCATATGTTGTATTCATATCAAGACCCGTACACAACGAGCTCTTAACTAATAACAGTATTGGCAAACAATAAACTATAATTATTCTATAATGATAATTAATCAACGCTGACAAAACTTGCCAAGAAGTCAACATATTAAGTGCTGACATCAGATTCTACGGTAAATATTAGAAATTTATGCTTTATTTAATATTTATTTTATTAATCTATCAATTTAAGACAAATGCTGCTGTGTTTTGTGTATCATTGTATCTGGACTCAGAGTGAATGTCTCTAATCTAAGTAAACAATTATTATAATTTAGAGCGGTCAGCTTAGCTAAATGTTGTTTGCCTGTGTATCATTTGTATAGTAATCAATATAAATACATAAGCCTTTTGGTCATATCATTTATTTAAATAACAATTTTCTTACGTGGTTATTGCAACTTCGATTACTTGCATTATTTTTCTTCAGATAAACGTAATAAATAATGTTTAAAGTCGATAAGGCAGCCCGCACGAAATAGACAGTTATTGTACTCTAATCACCAAGTGCGCAGATCATTAGTGCATTCTTGAACTAATTATAATATTAACAAGTCGAGCTTTCATTAATGAACACAATTTTTATTTTTTCATAATTCTGGTTTCTCACAGTTCAATGGATAAAATGAAACAACTTAACTCAACTCGACATTCAGTAAATGAAATCATGGAAAAGGTTTTATTGAGTGGCACTTCTGAAATGAAATAATCAGGACTCTTTGATTTAAGTTCTATTTATGGTTTAAGTCAGCTAATTTGCTTTTCAAACCAATTAGCTTTCAGCTCGCTCATTTTAGCAGCTAATCAATTTTTCCATTTCAATTCCCATTTTTATGTAAATTTAAATATGTATATATATAATATATATATATACTGTATATATATATATACATGTAAATGTTTTTGATTTGAGTGACACTGTGATGGCTGTCTATAGCTCCACACAATTGTTGAAATTGTTTGTCTTTCAAAATGTAAAGCTTAAAAAATTTAGATGTTTAATTAAAGAGAATGGCTTAATTAAGGCACACCAGGATATGTGGTACGCTTGTGTGTACAAAAATCAAACCATACAGTAAAAGACAAGAATAAAAATTGGCTGCAGCATGCCGAAGACTAACTACACTCACAGACCCGAATCAATATTCATACATGGATTAGGCAGACAAATGGAGGTAGCTGTATCGGCTCGGCTACTGATGTTAATCTAGCATGTGCTTTAAAAATAGGAGACTCCTTCAATTCGTTACGAATTTCGTGACAAAATTATAATACCATCTGCAAGGGTATAATGTTGGGGAATTTCTTTATTTGAGAATGTCGCTTTTATTAGTCGATTTACGGAACGCTGTCTCAGTTGTTGGCCAAAGAAAAAAACGTTTTAACCTTTTAAGCGTAACTGTAATGCGACTAAAGCTGCTCACTCTGAATGGGTAGAAATGGTAGGAGAGAAGACGGCAACTGACTTGGTGCCATGAGCAGCACCACAGTTCACAGATCCTGTGCAGAGAGCGTGTGGTGCCAAGGCCGAATCCTATGTGAAATGCTGCTGCCGATGTATTTGCAACACATTGAGGTTACGCGAAGCGAAAGAAGCTGTATAGACGGGCAAACTGTCAGTCTGGCAAACTGAACCACAGACAGGCAGTCAAGCAGACATACAGACAGACAGATAGACAGATAGACAATTGAAAATGTACACGATAAGATATGAACTCTTTGTATGAGTGTGTGTGAGGCTTTTGGTTAGTGCGGTGGTCTTGTTGCACAGATATATCTGAGATATGGAATGGTTATGCGGATTCCAGATTCCATTTCTTAGTCACTCGGTCAGTTAAAAAAAAAAATGTGTGTGCGTTGAGTGAGTTACGATGGTAAAGGGAACGCCATTCATTGCAATACTTGAAGCGAATGACAAAAAGACAAAAGGATGCTAGTGCCACAATTGGATTGAATAAAGAGTTGAAAGAGATGCTTAAACAAATGATATGCGATTATGTAATATAAAAGAAAGCAAGAAGATTAACTGGATTAAGATTTGTGATACTTTAACGCGTTTGTATAACATTTTAAAATCAAATTAAAAGCAAACTCTAGCCAAATATTATGTTAAAAATTGTAATGACTATTTGTAGCTAGCTTCACAGTTCATTGCCAGTTGAAAAACTGCATTTAATTAGGGTAATCACTAATCATAGTCTACACTTTTAACACCAGGTTCCATGTATTAAAAGGCTATTAAAAAGCTTAACAAGGGGAGAAGAGCTAGCGAATTCATTTTACGAATTTTATTAAAAGAAACACATAAAAATTTGACATCTAAAAATGTTTTATAGTTGGTTTGTTTTCCAATTTGATAAAAATATTGATAATAAGTAGTAGTCAAACATTGAACAAATTATTTTAAAAAGACTTACAAGACATCTATAAATATTATTTAGTTTGTATATATTATAACAAGTAAGAGTGCTGTAGTCGAGTGAACTCGACTACGATATACCCTGAACTCAGTTATTAAATATATTCTATTATTATTAGCAAATTCCCCTTTAAAAAGATTTCACTAAAATGCGAGCAGCTCTAGAAGCGCCCTCTGCCGATAAACACACGCAGAATACACACAAAAACATATTGAGGCTCGCGTCGATTATCATGCCATCTCTTTCTCACACATGCGCTCGCATATTTATGCATACAGAAAATGCTTGTGGCTGCTGATAGAAATGAGATCAATATGAGAATATATTTTCGACTATAACTTGGGTGTTTCTTATCCGATCTTGACGAAATCTGGGCAGTTGATCAATAGTATGCATATGCAAATCATGTGTTAATTAGAGATTAGATTCTGCCTTTAAAATTGTGGCATTTATTGCTATCGGAAATGTAATTGATCGATATTTGATAAACGGAGGCAGTTGTCGATAAAATAACGCAATAACGCAATAACGATCTGCGCCTGGTATACGAGAACCTATATTCCAATCTCTATCCTTTACACGGACGGACGGACATGGCAATATCGACTTGACTATTGATCCTGATCAAGAATATATATACTTTGTGGGGTCGGAGATGCTTCCTTCTGCCTGTTACATACATTTGAACAAAACCATTATACCCTTTTTAACCATTTGTAATGGGTTCAGGGTATAAAACGTAATAAGAGAAAATTCTGTAATTTAATTATATAGAATTATGCAGAGCTGTGGACGCCTTTCAGTTTCGACAGTAAAGTTGACGATTTTGTATTATTAGCATTTTTCTAGGGAGCCATCAGTGTTAATAAGAACAACAGCAAATATAATATTAAAGTTGTGTACACTGTGTATGCGAGACCGAGCCCGCAAGCGCGCACAAATTCGCACATTATAAGCCTCATTTTCGAGGCATCAGGCATTCAAATGTCCTGGCCACGCCCCCAACTGCTCGTTAGCCAAAGCATGCTGATGCATAGGCACAGGACCACATTTGACCCACACTGGCTGACCTCGGTGAACTTTATAGTTATTGTAAAAACAAAAAATTGTGGCATTGCCAACACTGGCCCCAACTCCACTCAAACTTGACCCACTGCTGCTGCTAGTGCTGCAATGGGGTCCACTTACTTTAGAGGTTCCACCTGTTGCGCGTAAGAACAGCAGTCAAGCGTTTGCTATAGGGCGTGGCACATAGTTACATTTTTCTTCTTGCCCCGAAATGACATTCAAAATTTGTATTTACTCTCTTTTTGGTGTAGCTTTACGCTTGCTTTTCGCCTTTGTATACTTAATGAGATTTTTCGCAGACATATTTGCAATTCGGAGGCAGGCGGCGCTGAAAAAACCGCAAAATATTTTGTATTGCGTGGTCAGTGGGACGCTGGTAAAGGAACTAATGGTGCGGAGGGTTGGGATGTTAAACTGCCGGTTCAATTTAAAAGTTTCCTTTTTGGGCTGCGCGCCCGTAAAACCCGCCAGCAACAAAAACTAATTACAATCTCAAGTTGTTTTTTCAACACTCAAAGCATCGCAGACACAGCCCCACTGAGCCAGAGCTTTCCACCTTGAACGCGGAGAAAAGCGCACAAAGTGGGCGTGGCGAAAAGAAAATGAAATTTATATTAAAAAAGAAAAATGGAAAACAGTCTGCGTGCAAGTTTTAGTTTTTTTTTCAACTACCTTCTCAGTCGCATTGCATTGTTGTTTTTGTCTTCATTTTGCACTTGGCACTTTGTACGTAAAATTTATTGTTTTTGATGGCACTGCAGTTACATCCGCACCTCCCGAACCCCTCTGCTTCTTTGCGCCCCAAAACTCATCTTTTTCATGTTCAACTGCAAGCTGGAATTGCACTCTACTCTTCAAGTGTTGTGCTCTTTATTCAAATTGCACCTCTGCGATTATGGCCACTTGGCTACGTTGTCCTTGTCGTTCATGTTCATTTAGCCTTTTAATGTGCAGTGCTATATTCTGAGATCCCTTTGGCCCGCGTGGCTTGACATTTTGCATGGCTCTCTAATGACATTAGTCTAAATGCACTTGACAACACCTTGACATTATTCATTAGTATTTCAATTGGCGGAAAACGGCACGCACATGTTCCCCCTTCGTGTCAACTTCCTTAACTATATCGAGTTAAGAGCTGCTGCCTAATCTCTGTCATCAAGTTGGAGAAAGCCCTGTAGCATGGGCTTGGGTTTTAGCTATATCCAGCTGCTGGGGTGCTCCGCTGCTGGACTACTTGGGTCCTGGAATAAATCAACTATTGGTTTGAAGTTTCGCTGGCTGCTGTGTCATTATTCAAAATGTCAATGTCATTTATTTTCCGGTGTTTTTTGTTTGTTTTCGTCTCATTTTTGGTGCTGAGGTCTCAACTCCCAACTCTGACAGCTGCAAATTGTTATTCGCCTTTACACATTCGTCAAATTCTCTAGGATTTTCTGACAGTTTTTGGAATTTGGCAACCCTCATTGGCACACTGTCAGCAAAATTTACAAACCATAGAGTAAAGTTCAAATATATGATTTGTATAAATATAAAAGGCTTTTAAAAGGCACATTCAATATAAATATATCAATTGAAGAATTTATATTCTCAAACAAAATAATTTAAGTCATCTAAAGATATACCCTTTCATATACCCTTGTAAAGGTCTTAATAACAAGAATATAATAAATGAAAAAAAAATTGCCTTTCAAATTGCGGTAGATATAGGCTAGTAATGTTCCTTCGAAGTTTGGTAACTCTTAAATTACGGAGATATGGGATTTGGGAAATTTTTGGGGCGGGACTGGGCGACAAAATTATTATTAGAGAAGGTTCCTAGAAATCGCCTTCCAAGTTTGGTGACTGTAGCTATTAAATTGCGGGAGATATAGGTGTATAATTTTGGTGTTCGGTCGTAGTAATCCACCTTCCAAATATGTTAACTGTAGCTCTTCAATTTCGGGGGGTATTTGTTTTAATCGTTTTCGTGAGCGGGGGTAGGCGTGTACTTTTCCGATTTTGTGACTCTAGCTTTCAAATTGTTTGAGATATGCGGGTTTATCGATTTACAATTTCCGAAATATAGACATTGGCGATTATGGGCGCAGGTGTGGACGTGGAGATAAAAAAAAATGTATGGGCTCTCTTGACGGCTCTAACTCAAAAACTCCTGAAGATTTAACTAATTCCATTTTTATGGACAAGGGTCGTGGGGGTGGCGGAAGTGGCCGTGGCGTATGCCGATCTTTGAAGGACATCGCCAAAAAATTCGGTGACTGTAACCTTAAGATTGTGGGAGATATGTGATATGACATATCGATTTGCGAATAACAATTTTATCGATTTCCTAGCCTCCTTGTATCCGTAACACTCCAAATTTTGGCGCGGACAGAGACCAGTATGTTTTCCAAGTTTCAAGTCTCTTTCTCTGACGGTGTCGATACCTTCGGTATCAACATCAGTGACAAATAACTTGAACTTGATTATTTATTACACATAAGATTAAAGCAAGCTAATTAATTATTAATTACTTAAACACTATTAATTATTTTTTTTTTTTAAAAAAATTACGGACACTGAATATAAAACGCCAACTTATAATAATAATTTATTTACTAACAACATTTTGAGAGCGCATTCTATATTCGACATATGATTTTGTACAAATTGTTTTTTATTTAAACATTTTTCTCTTACACCATTCAACATGATAATTTTTGCCCCACTTTATTTGCCAATAACCGCAAAGGACATCAATTTATTAACCAAATGACAAACACTTTACAAATCAAACAACAATAACTAATAAACGTTTTATTTGTTATTTTGGGGGGGTCAATTTATTGTTGTTGTTGTTGTTATCATTTTGGGTGGTGGCTGCAATTCGTTGTTGTTGCAGATGACCAGTTATTTAGTACAAATGGTTTGGCTCTTATCTCTGGCACAGACACAGTCGTGGTTGTGGTCTGAAACCGACCTTATCAGCTGCCCAGCAGACAGCCAACTAATGCACTCAGTAGAATGCACGATTTATATAAGTATGTTATTGTGAATGTTTGTATATGTGTACATTTTGCAAATATAGTATGCATTATAATAACCGATTTGCGTGCTTAACGCATATAAGTCGTGTTTCAGGCAAGCTATTGTTGTGTATATGTGTTTTTGTGTGTGAGAGTGTGTATGATAGTATAATGAAAAATATGATTATCGTTTATTAAGTCGTTAGCTTGGCTGCCTTTGCCATGGCTAATGCAGTTGCTCCCTTGGTCCTATTGTTAGCTATTGTGCTCCCTTCTATGCTTCAAATGACTGAAACGAAAACCAACAAACAAATTTAGCTTAATATGAATAGAACAAATTACACAAATTACTTGGAAAGTGAATGCAATATTACTGATTATAATGGCTCCACTGTAGTAGCTAATTGCAATAGAAATTAATTTATAACGGAAAGGAAGTTTACCAATTTAACCAATTGACTCGGAAAGTAAATGAAACTGCACAGATCTTTTTAAGGATCAATACAAGACACTATTACATATTTTATTCATGCATTATTATCATTTTGAATTACTTAGGACTTAAGTATTCAGTCTGATGAAATAAATTGCAAATTACTTTATATTATTTAAGTCTTACAATTGATAGCTAATAATAATTTCCAAGAATCAGAGAAAATGATTCACTCATGAATATATTTTTCCAATTCCAATTTAGAACTGTGCTTGATCGGACTATTACTTAATTTTAATCAGGCTTAAATATCGTTGATTTCTTAAGAAACACTGTTTTGTGGCAGCTGATATAACATCGGAAAAGGCAATGCAATCACTTGAAATGCGGTCGCCCTGCTTGGGAAACAATCACTCAACTGCACAGCAAATCAAATTGAAAACAAGAATGCCAATCACTGCAAATGTTTAGACTGAAACGCAATTGTCGAAACCCCATTGAGTTTTTGGCTCTGGGTGGTGTTTTTGAGTGAACAGGATGTTGCAGTTGCAATTGCTATGCCCGCCATGCTATTAACTGCTCAAATGTCCGACTGTCAATTGCGCAATGATTTCAAATGACAAACGCCATGCTGCGACCAGACGATTCACACACACAACCACACACTAATAGGCGAATAGAAGCCAGACCGCATTCAATGGGTTGGATTTTCACGCAATGAGCGCATTAAACGGCCTGTGCTTTGGCCTTTCTTTCAATGGGCAACGTCAAACCAAACATTGCCAAATTCCAGTGCAGATCTTAATCCCACAGTGACACGGATGCAACAATCATGTCAATGGATTGGTATTGCACAAAATGAAAACATTTCGGAAGACAAGTACTCCAGTATATATCTTTTGAGTCTCTAAACCAATTCCGAACTGACTAGGTTTTTGTCAAATGATTATACCATTTTTTTTTGTTTTTGACTTTCGATTTCCATCACATTAATTGCTCAACATAGACTTTAAATTCAACCGATTAGTTCATGGTTTTTGATTCTAAATTAATGGAGTTCAATTCAATTTGTAAGTGCCATTTTGAACAAAAATGTTTTAATGTTACCGAAAAAACAAAATTCCCTATGGGCATGGGTCTAAGTCTTTCATCGTTATAACCTTAAAATATGTTGAATATCGTATTTACTCGTTAATATAAAGAGAATCGGTTTATATGCTCACCAATCTACATACCTACTTTGTGAAATTGGGTTTTCTTTCTATCTTATTTTCTTGCACGTTAGTTTTTATAGTCTGCCTCGACCTCGTCGACGTCCATGTCCCCCCGATGATGTCAGCTGCATGCAATTTAGGAAATGGGCCATAAGGTGCTGTTGCTGAGCCGTTTGCTGGCTCTCTGCTAGAAATTGGCTCTGTCGACTGCACTTTAACCCAAGTATGCACTCGATTTCAGCATGTGTGAGTGTGGTGCGGGAGTTGTCTTTGCATACAAAAGTAGGCATTTAGTGTTGTTATGCTTATAATATTTGCCTACATACATGCATGCATGTACGTATGTATGTGTGTAAGCAACTGCGACTGGGAGTGCATCGAGCAACGGGGCAAACGGTGACTACCATCTGCCGGTGCCGTCGTTAGGCAGAATCAGAATCTTGACTAAGTGACTAGCTGTCTACACACCCAAAACACACACACACACACACAGACACAGAGATACACCTACAATGAGTCGAATAACAAGCAGCACAACAACCTACACAACAACCTCTACACCATAAACGGCAGCTGGGATTATTTCCATTTTTGTGTGCAGCTCATAAACATTCAACTTTAGCTACAGTACAGCCAAGGACATATGCAGGTGTCTACTTCGTCTACGTCGAATCTAACGGCACTGTCAACGACAACTTCATCGTCGACGCCATTGCCAAGATATTTTTATGTGAATTTATGTTTTTGATTAGTGCAGCCTCTGACTTATACATGCATTTCAGCTTTGACTTTCATTCGCTCTGACTTTAATATGTTGATCGCAATGCCAGGAGGCAATTTCTGTAATAGTTCCAAGAAACAGAATTTGCAAAAAAAATATAAAAATAATTTGTGAGATCTCAGTTTCATAAAAGTTTATCTTAAAAAGAGATATTGCTTTCAGAATACTCCTTATTTTACAAAACTACGTTACTCATGGTCCATTCATTTTATTTACCACTAACTTCAGGTAACTTTTATTTGTTTTAAATATGTTAGAAACTCTAAATTCCACAGCTGTCTGGACGGATGCTGTGAATTTCTACCTGAAAACAAATCTCAACTTGATTCGATATATTTATATATAGCACTTGACCTTGAGCCAACGAAATATATGTTTCAATTATAAAAAACAAAATCACAAATCAATAAATAGTTTAATTATTTAATAATTGCATTTTCTAATCTCCATTTAATTGAACAGTATACGGAATCTAATATTAATCAGGTGTTTTTAAAGAGTTTCTTTTTCTGGATACCTCATGGTTATGGCATTGTTCTGGTACCATAACGGCAAATTGTAGCCCCCAGCTCTATTTTATTTATGTGCTCGTTAAGTAACGCGCCTACTTTGGGCTCTCTAACTCAATGTCGTTCTTAATTCGGAAAGCCACCCACACCAACTTCACACTCACTTACACACATACATACATATACAACCATATTTCCAGCCTGCAAGCGCACTGTCACATTTCCATATGCCAAGCGAATTGCGTTTTGTTCCTGTTTTTGTGCATTACTCTCGTGCTGTACAGTATGCAATGCAAAATAAATTGATGAAATTTACTTCATAGAATTACGCAAATGCGCCACATGAAATACTTATGCGACAGTGCACTGTACCAATTGATTGAATTTGATGCAAGTTAAAAGAAGAAGCAAGTTTTGTGTGTCATTTGTAAATAATTACAAAAAATTGCGAGAATTACAAACCAATATTTCGTTTGCAGAACCCGAAATGCAAATCTTTTTTTTTTTTTTTGTGTTAAGCAGCTTAAGGCTTAATGTTTAATGGTAAAGCCATTAGCAAATATATTTGTAAAATCTATCTGACTTGTGTAAGCAGCTTTTGTTTGTTCCATTTTTATTTTTGTATATGCTTAGCACAAGCTTGAGCTTTTCATTGTTCTTCTCAGTTTTCTAATTTTCATTCTTAAGCTTTTTCTGTTTTCATTTCTGGCTATATACTTTCACAATAAATAGTTTACTTAAGGATTGTTCTTTGCTCACGAATGACTGTCCAAATAATAAGAGGGGTCGAAGTGTGCAGAACCTCCCATCTGAAAGATACCTCCTCTCCCATCTTGCTTGAGCTATATGCGTCAAAATGAAGAAATGAAATTTTCATTGTTTTTGGACCCCAAGTGCTTAAAAGTGTCACATTTTGATTACGTTTTTCCTTGCATTATACAGCGTCAGAGCTTTGGGCCTCGCTTGGGTGGATAGCTGTCAAGCCTTGCCCATTGTCAGCTCCTTTCCGATACCCTTGTCACACATACATACACACACATATCCTAACTCCATTTTTCCACTTGAGTCTTTTTGCTTTGAAGTGGTGCCAGGTCTGGGTCTTCACATGGGCTGTGCACTTACACCTCGCCGTTGTAGTTGACATTGCCACGCCCATTGCCAGGGATTGACAGCAACGGCGTGGCGTATTCATCTTTAATTCATGATGCGCAATTTTAGCCAGCTTGCATTTCACGCATTCACAGCGAACCTCATACGCTAAAGGGCGGCTAAGAATGCGTTGAACCTCATAGCGGTTTCATATTACTGTCGAGAAAATAAAAGCAAATGGTTCAATTTGGGTTAGATTTTATTAAGATAACAGTCATTTCATATGTGTGTGTTGCCCTGTTACGGACAACCAAAAATAAACAAAAGCGTAATGACGGCTATATAAATAACCCATATAAGTTGTCTAAGGGCTTTTTAAAACGGTTGCAGTTAAGTTTCTTCAAAAGACCAAAACAAAATGTAGTTTCCCGCAAGTTTCTTTATAATACGTAGAACCTTAGTTGCATTCGATTAACATCTTCTTTATTTATAATCAAGCAGTCAATTCCTTTAGAAATTAAG
This sequence comes from Drosophila setosimentum, assembly GCA_035043505.1. Taxonomy (NCBI): domain Eukaryota; kingdom Metazoa; phylum Arthropoda; class Insecta; order Diptera; family Drosophilidae; genus Drosophila; species Drosophila setosimentum. The sequence goes on from JAWNMY010000001.1 coordinate 8,020,246, forward strand.
TTCGTAAACAACTCCCAAACAACACTCTAAAACTCTTCTAAGCCTGCCACCCCACGAAATCCCCTTTTGCGTTGTTGCTGTGGTGCCCCAGCAGCAGCCTGTAAAAACTGACAATGAGTTTGCATTGTTAACGTGGCAGCCGCCAAGGTGTTGAAGCATCGTCGTCGACTCACAGCTCACAGTTCGCGTCCAGGTAACTGGCGAGCAGGTCCTTGAACGCTTCAACGCCGGCTATGCCACAGTGGCTGGCCACAGTTTGCTTCCACTGCTGACTGTTCCGGCATCAGCCTTGGCAGGTTAGTTTGCTTTTGGCTGCAGCAAACGAGTTGTAAATATTTATTTATTCGCGAGCGTGGTTTATCCACGGCCACATTAACGGACTGCCAACAACGATCCAGCATTCAGACCGAAAACCAGACCCATTGCCAGCCAGCTGCCTAGTTGGAATTTTGATTTACATTTCGCCGACTAACCAACTATGGCTCCCGTTACCAGTTGCCAGTCGACATAAACCAGCAAAGTGTGGCACCTTATATTTTGGTTTTTTGTTGTGTTGTGTTTTTTTATACCCTGAACCCATTAAAAATGGGTAAAAAGGGTATAATGGTTTGGTGCAGATGTATGTAACAGGCAGAAGGAAGCATCTCCGACCCCACAAAGTATTTATATTCTTGATCAGGATCAACAGTCGAGTCGATATAGCCATGTCCGTCCGTGCGTCCGTCCGTCCGTCAGTCCGTCTGTATGAACACGCAGATCTCAGAAACTGTAAGAGCTAGAGACTTCAAATTTGGAATATAGGTTCTCGTATACCAGGCGCAGATCAAGTTTGCGTTTTATCGATAACTGCCTCCGTTTATCGAATATCGATATATTAAATTTCCGACAGTAATAAATGCCACAATTTTAAAGGCAGAATCTTCTAGTTAATTCATGATATACATATTTTAAATTTCGTAAAGATCGGATAAGAAACACCCAAATTATAGTCGAAAATATATTCTCATATTGATCTAATTTCTATCAGCAGCCGCAGGCATTTTCTGTATGCATAAATATGCGAGCAAATGTGTGAGAATGAGATGGCATGATAATCGACGCGAGCCTCAATTTGTATTTTTGTGTATTGCGTGTTTCACGTATTTGTCGGCAGAGGGCGCTTGCAGAGCTGCTCGCATTTTAGTGCAAATACAATTTGCCAATAATAATAGAATATATTCAATAACTGGGTTTAGGGTATATCGTAGTCGAGTTCACTCGACTACAGCACTCTTACTTGTTTTGTTTTGTTTTTTGATTGCTGGCTTCTCTCCGCCATCAAATTCGACTGCCTATTCCATCAGAGAGTTGGCCGTAGACTCTGATTCTGACCCATGCCACGGCCATCACGTCGCTTCCAGCACTTTTGTTTGGCTTTTGCGGTTTTTATGTCGAGGCGTTACTTTCGTTTCCTGCAGTCAGCAATTTTAGCTAGCTAGTTTGAGGTTGACGATCTTTACGTTGTTTTTTTTTATTTGGTTCCTTTTTTTCGGTGCTGCAGCAGATGTTGGAAGGCTGCAAAATCATCATCAGCCAGTGACAGCAGTAGCAACCGCTCGTTTTTTCCATCAAAACATAATCTAAAAATCTCAACGAGCAAAAAACCGCGCACCGCATTTGCTTTCTAAATGTGTGACAAGTCGCGCACTTTTGTTATAAACATTGACAGCAGAACATCAGGAGAATAGATACACAAACACACACATAGCCAACAAATAACATATACATAGCAGCTGCTGCTCAAGTTCAGCGGTTCCTGGCTTCTGGCGGCTCTTGGCCCCCTTTATTATGGCAATGGTTTTCAAAGCGCCAGCGACATTCAAATGCAGTTTTACAGTTCGTTGCATGCAAGCCTAAGCTGTTTTATGCAATGCGGTTGAAGCAACCACTTTTCAACCACCTAACAGGCAGCGGCTGCCTGTCTCATTTTTAGGTGATTTTGCCAGCATGTGTTGCATTCATTTTATGTTGTGACAGCAATTTTGCCATCATGCAGTTGCAGATTTTGGTCACTTTGTCATCACATAACTGCAGATCTAAGCTAAATTTACTCAGAGCACAATTTTTTTATTCGCCACAATATGTTAAGCCAACCACCGACCACTGGTTGTGGTTCGAACAGCGATTTTTTATTTAGTTATTTTTATTTTTAACTTTCCAACAACAACAATTTTTTAATGGAAAATATACAATTCTGCGAAAAATATTTAATTCAATTTCGTCCATCAAGCTTTGAGTGGCTATGAAAAAGTTGGTCAGTGTGCATTTGAATCCAGTATACCCTCCATTTTGCAAACACTTTGGGTCTGTAGATTTTGTGGAATAACCGGGAACGAATTGATCTTATCCGAATCGGATAACTATTAAAATTCATTCTCAATATCATATTTTAAATTTTTTACAATGCAGAACTACATTTTTCATTCTACATTATTAGACTATTCTTGGAGAAGTGTCTTATTTATTTATTAATTTTTTTCTTGCTTGTGAATCTATAGTCAGTTAACAATGAAAGCTTTCTGTGTCGCTTAAATATATATATCTGACAGCAGCAATAAAGCTGGCATTGAACACGTACTAGGCATTTCTTAATACAAATAACTTAATAAAAAGCTTATGTTTATATTAAAGCCCATTTAAGAAACTTTTTCAAACAAAAGTTAGAGAAAGATTATCCCAATGTGATACCTTTTTGTTTTTGTTTGTGAAACTGTTTTTATATCGATTGTTGTGAGTGCAATTTGTTATTAATTTACATTTACTTGTCAAAAATTTTGTTGCTGTTTGTCTTACTCAAACCCCGGACCCGTCAGGCAATGCTAATTTATAACTTGCCGACAGCTCCCACTCTTTTGGACTCGGTGCCTCGCATGCCGACGCTCAGCTATAAATCTATAATCACTGAAATTTCCGCCAGAAAAAGAAAAACAAGAAACGAATGAAGAAAGGGCGAGTGAAAATGGTGAGCCGTAGAAACATAAAACTTGCATATAGTGTGTATGTAATGTGGAAACAGCCGTTTTTGTTGTCTGCCGGAAGTCGGAAACCATTTAATTTGCTCATGTGCAACTGCGCCGCGTCCCAGGGACCAGGGACTTTGCGCATTCCATATCCTGTGGCAGGCATTGCCATTGTTTTTGTTGTTGTTTTCACTGTTGCTGCTACTGCTGTTGGCGCAGCTGACATGTTTTTTCGGCAAATTTTTGGCCAACATTTAATTCGAGCAAACGAGTTAAGAGTAAAGTTGTGTTAAGTTTTTGTGAGCGCGCTGCTAAAGAAAAATAAAAGCGCAAAGTGCACACATACATATCCAGAAATACAGCAGCAGGCTGTTGGAAAGAGATTCCTTCGACCCAACAGCGGCAACATTTATTTATTTTGCTGCAGCTTCCCCCAAGGATTTGGTTTCTGTTGGTTTGTCTTCCTGACGCTCTGTCGTTCAGCGTTGCTGCCTGTCTGACACTTAGTCATCTCTTTTGCATACAAAGTCTTGAGCACAGAATTTTAATTTGCAATTAAATGCAACCCACAAGCAGCAGCTTTGCATCAAAATGCGAAACGAGGCGTAACTGCAGCTCTCCCGGCTAAATTCAAGCGCCCAGCATTGGGGCTTGGCATATAGATTTAACTGTGTGTGTATGTGTGTGTGAGCGGGCGGGTTCTTACCCTGGTCTGTGTGTATGCATTGCCCAAGTGCAAGTCAGGTGAATAGCAACGGCTCAAATGCAATTGCAAATGGCAGCAGCAACCACTTCTCCACGCTGTAGGCAGCAAGCAGCTAAGAGTAAGACCATTCGCTTAGTCTCTATACAATAGTCGTCCTACCCCAAAAACCCCCTCCAACCCCAAAGCCCCTCTTCCGCTGCTAATAAAGCTGAAGCTTAAGTATTTGCCAACGAATGCGAATGTTTGAATTAAAACTTTGTAATTTCCCTTGTTTCATTTCGTTTACTTAAAATTCATTTCCACAGTTTTGTTTTGTATAAGCCCTTACAACTCCACAATCGTTCCCCGAAATTGCATGCATTTTCTTGGTGCTCACTGCTGTTGGCAATACAATCACACAGAGCCATACTGGCCATCACCACAGCGACTGCCACTCATCCATCTCAGCCCCAACATGGCGCATCCTTTTGCTGCTCTCTGTATTCTTAGCCTGTCGTTCCTGATCTCAGTTCTTTGCTTCTCCGCTCGCCAGGGACAACTGCTGAAACAATGGATGTGTAGTCAGGAGGAGGTGAGGAGCCTCATATTGCGACTGCTCGATGGTATCCAAAAGTCGAGGTCGAGCCACTAAAGTTGCCATGCAGTCAAAGTGCAATTTGTTGAGCTATGCTCTTGCCAGTTGCATTGCCTGAGTTTAATTTGCTTACCCGTTTTTCTGTTTGTTATCCGCCGTCTGCCTTTTACTTTTTGAGCTGAGAAACTAAGTAATCGTAATTAAATGGCAAGTATTCGCCATGAAATAACATTTAAAATTTATCATCATTTATAGCTGTCATTTTGTTTTCCCATGTATTCTTTAAAGCTTTATGCATTTACGTAAATGCATTAAACAGAAATGTGTTTAACTTGACATTGATCTTAGAGGATATACATGTATGAAAAATACTAAAATCGTCAAATTTAGTATGTATGTAAAAGGAGTCAAGTTTTATTGCGCCTTCTTTATCCATTTTTTTTATTACAATCTAATGTGTAGCTTAATAGATTTTCAAACAACCGCATCATCATTACCGGGGTCTGCTCAAAAGTATTAGCATGCTGCTTAATCAACGCAAACAAATTGAGTGGTTTAAGGAGCCGAGCACCCACTTAACATAACGCAGGCTACATTGTATTTAACTAAGCTTAGAAACTCATTTGAATTGCATTGACTTGAAATGAAAGCAATACAGCCATTTCATTAATTAAGTATATAATAAACAAAATCGTAGTTATGTTAACATATATTTGACCTGTATAATATGTGCACCAGCTGCATTGTATTGTCTCTCAATGATGATGTTATAGACCCATCATAGAGCATGCCAAGACATACAGAGAGGGAAATGAGCATATAAAACATTAATTTGGATTAGCAATAAGACAAACACTGGTTTCATACTTGATCTGGCATACATAAGCATTAATTGTAATTTCCACTCAGAAATAGCATAAATATTGAATTTCAGTTTTTTATCCGCAGTTTAACTATATGTGCGATTTTGTAAAGGAGATTCTAGATTCCGCTCACAAATTTTTTGATATATTTTTGTTTATTGTATATTTGCTTAAAGAATTATTAGTGGTAACAAAAAACTTTGTTTACACGTCGACGAAAAATGTTACATTCGAAATTTGCAATATACTTCGTGGAACCTAAACACAAAATGATCTGCTGAGAGGCAAAAATTGAATGAATAATTTTCTCGCCTTTAATGCGATTTTAAGCACACTTTTTCTTAAAGATTAAAATCACTTTTCACTTATAATTTGCCATATCCATTTCGATGAATTTGTGGAGTACAAGCTGACTGTTGTAGTGGCCCTAAAGCGAACGCAATTTGAAGTGTTAAAGCTGAAATAGAAGTTTCTTGGGCCGTATAAGATAGTAGCTGTCAAAGAATATGGGCAATATCAAGTAAAAAATAAGGGAGACACTGAAGGCCCTTTTCAAGCCTAAACGGTCTCCAAATTCATAAAGCCATGGGTTGATTCACTCGGGGCGAATTATCAGTCAGACAGGCCGAATTACAATTGCTGCAAGATCTTGTTTATGTTTGCTTATTGTATATTTGTTTAAAGAATTGCAAATGTTAAAAAAAAAACTGTAAGACCGATTTTCGACGATAAGCAATAAAGAAACGGTCAAATCATTCCCGTAACTTTGTTACCATTGCCACGATTTTATTGAAAGCAAGTCATCGATTAGGTAGCGATATCAGTAAAGTATCGATATCTGATCGGCATCGATTCAATTCGGTTGCAACCATCGGTAGAGGGAAGGCGAATGAAGCGCTATTCAACATAAGAACAACTTCATTATGAATAAGCACAAACATACCAAAGTATGTAGAGGGAAGGCGCATGAAGCGCTATTCAAAATAAGAACAACTTCATTATGAATAAGCACAAACATACCAAAGTATGTATTTAATTAGTTAGATATTTTAATTTGTAATTATCTAAGTCCAAGCTCATTTTCCTTAAGACTGTTTTCAATTACAACACTGACAAAAATAATTTTATCAATGGACATTATGCAGAGCGTCTTCTCAGTCATTGCTTCAGGGCTTAACTCATCTGTGTAAATTGCATGTTGCTTAATTTTGAAAACTGTTAAGGTGAAAAGCAGTTATCGGCTTAGGCTTTGTAAACGTGTCAGCCACATGGCAGTACAAGCTTTTAAATAACCGCCAAACTTGCATGCAACTGGCAACGGAGAGCAGCACGAATCGAAAGGCCAAAGCCAAGTTCAAGTCGACAGTCGTCGCTGCATGTGGGCTGACATGTGCCCGTAGTGCTCTGACATAAAACCTTTCCACATTCTGGGCCTGCTTTTTGTTCAGTGTCTTATACCTAAACTCTCTGTGTGTGTGTTAATGTCTACATTTATGTTTTATGTCTAAATTTGCCAGAGCCTTAGGCGCTTTAGTGCCAAGCTAAGTAAATTTTAGCACAAATAGCCAGCATGGATCTGTGCAACTCGCAGATGAACAGTTAGACTCGTAGTAAGCAGCAAATAGCATCAGCATAATCATAATTAAATAACTTTTCTCACAATGTCAAACAAAGCTCACATTTTTCTGTGTCTGCACTTCATTTGGTAAAATTTACGTACATCAGTCCCAACCCCAACAAGCAAATGTTTTCATTAGGCATTCCAATGCCAGCATAGCACCAAAATAAATACATACTCACATTTTCTTATATGTTAACAGAAAAAAAACGATGTGCCCAAATAATCCGCTTAAGTAAAATAACAGGAAAAATACTCGCACTAGCCGACCAAATGGGTGCAGTGAGCATCCTCTGTCAGTCCTTGTGCCAATTCCTTAATTTTTGTTGTTGCCATTATTCCCTGTAGCCATTAACTCAGAAAGAAGAGTTTTATACGTAGCGACCATATAGTGCAATGAATCCGATTATAAATGGTATGGAATACAAATATTAAATTAAAAATCAACAAGTGGGAATGAATTGGAAATCATTTAAATTTTTACAGATTTGATTATATTTAATATGAAATTTATTATTATTCTTAAGTATTACAGTAATGTTCATATGAATGAATGTTGTAATAGGGTATGTACTGGTTACTTTTTGCACATCATTGTATTTTTTGTTTTTTTCTCAAAACCACTAAAATTGCACCACAACAACGAAAATAACGAGAAAGAAGCGACAAGAAATAGCAAAGCATTACCAAAAAATTGCAAATATTTTACGTCTTTTTTGTCTATATAAAATTTAACTAGAATAAGTTGGAAGCTCAGTCAGTGACTAGTACAACAACAAAGTACAACAGGAAAATAACCGAACTGAGAGCGGCTTCAGGCAACAGCAACACATTCCACAAATGGCAGAAAGAGAGTTGTGGGTTTGGACTCGGAATGCCATAGAAGTTGCACACACCGACCAGAGCCCAGTTTGCCACTTAAGACCACACCACAATCAAGGGTGGATATACATATATACACATACATAAATGTATGTGTATGTGTGCTTTAGCGGTTGTCTTTAATTAAACAGATCAAATTATGGGCGACGGAGTTCTTACGTCGGACTCTTAATATGAAGGAGTAAAATGATGCTGGCAGGATAGAATCTCCATTAATATTGAATGACCCAACGGTTGACAGTATAATGATATCTGCATAAGCCAGCAACGTATGCTGTAATAGAACTGCAGATCTTCAACTAGCTTAATTGAATCTTACTTAATTTGCAACAGGTTAAAATCATTTTATGCAAAAAGCTGTAATAATTAATAATATCTGAGAAATGAGAGATTATCTTTGCCATTCAACAGCAACAAGAACAGAAAATATTTATTAGAAGAGAAGTTCTCTACAGCACACTGAAGATTAAACTCCTTACATCAGCCTGTTTCAAGTTTCATTACGATAACTTCAATACTCGAAGACCGGCTCATAGAGAAAGGACAACCAAAAATTCGAGCATGGCTCCATGAATTCGCCTTTTAACGTTGATAAATCTTGGAGTTGCCACAATAACTATGATATGAATCCTCAAACTCTACAATCTCTGCCTGAATCACAACGTGATTGGAATTATTTCGAATTTATAAAAATAAAAAAGACACTCGACCTGAAGCCAGCGAAAAACGTAGTTCAATAAAAAAAAGGTCACTAAACGATAAACAATCCTCTTTTTTTTACCTACTTATTTTATAATGAAAACTAAATTTCTATTTAAAATAATAAGGATGTAAAATTTCAATCAATAATTTTGTTATAAAACATTGGACTTAAAACTTGTAATATCTGAGAGCAACATTGTCTCTTAAGCTCATCGATCCTTAAATATGTCAGCTAAATGTAATGCCACTATAAGCATCAAAAGGAGGAGGAGCAGCAGTGCAAACGAGGGGCACGTTCGTTGTGGCCAGCTTTAAAGCCATTTTAAGCTTGATTAAGTTTACATCAAATGCTTAACATGGCTTAGCAAATACTCTCCACAAATTTTGGCTTGGTAAAATCTGGTCCAAAGAGGACCGTGCAACGTATTCCCATCGATTATTGCGCAGTCGTCCACAATTCTGTGGATTCCCAATTGAATTGCCAATGGATTCCGAGAGACTCAGTCTCGACTTTTACGGATTATTTGAATAGTTATGATGAGAATGACGAAAAGAGTGTGCTTTAACTTACAATCTTGAAAAAGGAGTGGAACTGGAGCAGAAGCACTCGTCACTAATTACAGGGTCATCAAGAGAAAAAAATATATATGTGGAAAAGAATGGTGTTTCCCTGGCATAAGATCAAAGTTGGCTTGCTCGCATATTCAGTGAACAAAATAATCAGCCAAATAGGTGTCGTTTTTAATCTATCATCACTTGAGCGATGTGTTACATTTGGCGCCATTGTAATTAGCTACACGCGCAAAGCGATTAAGTCATTAGTAAAGTGCCACATTAAGCGCACGCAGCGCATGCTATGATGACTTTAAGAATAATCAAACTCTTGCACAATTTGCTAAGCTCTTTAATGGCAGGTAACTGGCTGTTTCACGGACGTCTACTGCTGACAGCCAGTTTGTGTTACTTGTTGTCTAATGATTATCCCTATAATGCAATTGAATATTTATTTGCAACGCAGTGCAGACAGACAGCAGCATAGTACAGTAAGAACAAGTAAAAGTGCTGTAGTCGAGTGAACTCGACTGCGAGATGCCCTGAACCCAGTTATTGAATATATTCTATTGTTATTGGCAAATTCCCCTTTAAAAAGATTTTCTCTAAAATGCGAGCAGCTCTGCAAGCGCCCTCTGCCGACAAATACGTGAAACACGCAATACACAAAAAAACATATTGTGCCTCGCGTCGATTATCATGCCATCCCTTTCTCACACATGCGCTCGCATATTTATGCATACAGAAAATGCTTGCGGCTGCTGATAGAAATGAGATCAATATGAGAATATATTTTCAACTATAACTTGGGTGTTTCTTATCCGATCTTGACGAAATCTGGGCAGTTGATCAATAGTATGCATATGCAAATCACGTGTTGATTAGAGATTAGATTCTGCCTTTAAAATTGTGGCATTTATTGCTATCGGAAATTAAATGTATCGATATTCGATAAACGAAGGCAGTTATCGATCAAATAACGCAAACTTGATCTGCGCCTGGTATACGAGAACCTATATTCCAAATTTGAAGTCTCTATCTCTTACAGTTTCTGAGATCTGCGTGTTCATACAGACAGACGGACGGACGGACAGACGGACAGGGCTATATCGACTTGATTATTGGTCCTGATCATGAATATATATACTTTGTGCGGTCGGAGATGCTTCCTTCTGTATGTAACAACATACATTTGCACAAAACCATTATACCCTTTTTACCCATTTTTAATGGGTTCAGGGTATAAAAAGATTATATAATGGAGCTTTAAATCAAAAATCAAAAAAAAAAAGTTTGTTCTTCGTTATATCTATTAAATTACCTATTTAACTTTTTTCTTGTTCTTCATTATATTTATTACAATAATATATTAACCTTTTTTTCAAGTCAATCATTTAGCCAGCTAATGCTTACTTCAGAAATAGGGAGGATTTCAGCTTGATGTTCTCTAAGCTGCAGCTAGGCATTGCCAAGTCATTCAAAACCTGTTAATACCCACTTCAGGACAAAAGAGAAAAACGCCAGTCTAACTTTACCAAGCTTCTAGATGTCTGGCTCGTTGGCTGACGATGATGATGATAATCTTCATAATGATGTTGGTCAGGACGAAGTACACAAGCGAAACAACAAACAGAGCAACAACGTTAATTTTTTTTTAGTTAAACAGCAGCAGCAGCAGTTGCAGAAAGTAGGACTGTTGCGTTTGTGGGTGTATGACTAGCCATAACAAAAACAACAACAAAAATTCGAGCAGCCGGGCGAGCAAGGGCAAAAATGCTTGGTGCACAGACAAGGGAATTGGTGAAAATATGGCAAGTGGCTGGCAAAAATGGCGGCCCGGCCCGGTACTAGAGCGCCCTTCAGTGCTGCCGTGCAGATAGCATCTCGGAAGGGCATACTTTTTATAGGCACTGTGGCTGATACTGCTCCAGCAGCTGCGTGCTGCCAACTTCAGATATTTTCATTGAGTTTCCTGTGTACCTTCGAGGCAACATGCCCAAGTCGAACGGAGTCGAGTCGAGCCCAGACGAATCGAGTCGAGTGGAAGTATCAAAGTTAGTGAAGTAGCAGCACCAACGTTGTTGCTGCCACTCAAATGCAACTATGCAAAATAAGTTGCATTTAAGATGCTCCATTATGCATGTTTATTCTCTGTCGATGATACTGTTTGCTCTGATGCCAGACCAAACGTTATTAGTGCCAAGCCAGGCCATGGGCTGTAGGAGTGGGCGTTGGAGGGGCGTGTCCATGGGCTGTTTGCCAAACATAAGGCCAGCCAAAGTTAAATGAAGTCTAAAGATGAAGGCGAAACACATGCCTGACAGATCAGCGCATTTCAGGTAGACCTCAAGTGAACACGATTTAAAAAAATTACAAAATTACAGTTATTTAAGTTTGTGTTGCTCTTACCTGATAAAACTATATTTTAAGACGATAAATTATATAATTAAATAGCCTTATTTAACTCAACTGCCAAAATACCTGGAAACTACAGTTTATAATTTTTGCTGTCATTTTATGATACAACACACATGCAGCTAAGAAAAGCGTAGAAAGAGCGTTTACAGCCAAACATGTGTGAGATGTGTAAGTCATAAAATTATAATCTGGAGTAGCAACCCTAGAATACAATTTCAATAGAGTTCAGGAAACGCTGGAGTGTATTTATGGCAATGTGTTCAAAAGTAATTGATTGAATTTTAGTGAAGTAAGCCACTTTTGTAACTAAACAAAAAACTATTTTACTTGCCTTGGCTCACACTTAATTGGCTTTTATTACGCATTTTAATGAATCCCATTTGACACCTGCTCCGTCAGCAGCTCAAAGAGATCGTAAAGCGCGCGAAAAAAATCAAAAGTGCATCCTATGTTATTCTAGTAGCCAGCTCGTTACGAGATTAACAGTGGCGCTGAGCAACTGCGGCATGTCATACTCAATTGCTTCATTTACCTGTACTCCAAAAGCTTGGCGAGTCTTCCAGGACGTTCAGTCAGTCTTCCGGGCACTTTGTCAGTGAGTGTTTAATGACCGGCCATTAGCCTTTGGCCCCCGCCGAGTTGAGGGCTACGCATACGCAACGCCGCTAACGCAAACGGCGCTGATTGACGACTCGCATTACGGCCGGAGCCAGTTAAGTGGACGACGACCTGGTCGCCTGCCGTTATGTGCATCCTGTGTGCAGGTGCCGCTGCCCAGTATACGGCAGTTAATCATTGTGGATGATAGCGAGAGTGTAAACAATGGTTGACCACTGACTGTAAAGGCGACCAGGCCGCAACTTCCAATTACATCTACCGTTGCAATGTACGGTTTCACTCCATCTCCTCCATCTGAAATGGTACAGCCTGGGAGTAGAAGCCTTATCCACTTGGCAGACGCTAACCGCATCCATCATCCCTTCCATTTGCACAGCCATCGATTTTCAGTTACCGCCCCCATGCACCCACAAGATGTCGCTCACAATGAGACAAGTATTTAGGGGCTTCTATGTTGATACAGAGCAGTGGTTAAGCGGTTGTTCACTCTCGAGCCCGAGAATGCCAATCATCAACCATCAGCACACCTGAATAATGTATGTATATGAATACATTTTAGTGAACTACCTGGGCAACGAGCTTTGAGTTACCAAAATGCAATGAAATACTATACAGTATTTCAGAAAAATATAAGCAAAAGTTGCTAGTTTTTTCTTAACGTTCCCCATCGCTGACAACTATCGGCAGCAAAAAAATGGACACTTGTTTTAAATATTTACTATTTTCTTTCAAATAAATTACAATACAAAACATATACATTACATGACATACATTTTTTGATGGAGATTATTTTTTTTAATATCCATAATCTGCCGGATGGATTTTAAACAAAATTTTTGATCGCCCAACTCATGTAATTATTTTTTATTTCCAATATAAGTGAATAGCAGGCAGCCATTGATCGGACTGTTCGGAATGATTTTACCACAATTTTTTAAAATATTAATAACGGACAGTTAAGAAAAACTAAGAGTAGAGTGGAATATCAACAATTTTTCATTAGCTTCATTATAAAAAGAACAAAGTGGTGCAGAGTTCGCTTCAGCTGGCTCAAACTCACCAATTACTTTGTATATTTTGTGGTCAAGCAATCTATAAGCCGTTTGTGGCGACTTATTCGAGCCATAAAACGGGATTGGGACTATGTGACTATAAATGCCGAAAAAGGACTACGAAAGCAAAAAAAAAGTATAAAAGAGAGTAAGAATCAACGTTTGGCTTGAAGTAGCAGTTATTGTTCCGCTACTTTAAAGCTGCTCAAGACCAATACCGCAACATTCATCAGCATTTCATGATAGCTTTTGGGGCCAGAGACGTTTTGCCTTACCTTGCAGCTGCCCCAAGCACCGGTGGTGGTGGCAGCACCAGCCATTGCTTTTCGATGGCCAGCCAACTGTGGCGCGTAAAAAGCACTTGCATTGGACATTGTTTAAATTGCTGCGGTGCGCGTACGTTAAATTTTCGTTCCTTATTTATATGGCGTTTTATTTTGTTTACTTGTTTCATTCCATCGGTCCCTTTTTTTCCATATCTGCCCTTTGGCTTTTTCTTGGTTCACATAGGGGGTGGTGTCGAATAAAGCATTTAACATATCCACCATCTTTTCGCGTGCTCTGGCCAAAGAGTGCGGGAGAAAAGCGAGAGAAAGAGAGAACCAGCACAGCAGAAAAAAACTTAATGTAATTGAATTCATTTATGGTTTTGTTTGTAGTTTCTTTTTGTGGCCTTTCACTTACGCGCCACAAAACTGCCAAGAATGTCGACGGCTTGTTAATAAATATTTCATTTATTTTTAGGCCTATATCCAGTGCAAACGCGTTCGCCCAATTGCCGTAGAGAACGCTTTGTTTTCGGCTTTTTCGATTTAATTAAAAACATTTATGGGCAAAGAAAATTCTCGTTGTTCTAATATCCCTTTAAGTCGAACTTGCCACAAGGCACTCAACTAAATACAAAACAACTAAGAATGATCTAGAGCCAAATATTCGCCTTTTGAAATTTTATATACCCTAATTAATGATTCTAATAATATATACATTTTTATGTAATCCTTGTGACTTTTTGAGAATAACATAATATTCAATGATATGCAAAGAATTTAACCTTAAGTCTGCAGCTATGATTAATTGAAGAAAAGCGTATATGATAAAAGTAATTATCACTATTAGCTCCTTAGACGCTAAGACTACATACTATGCAAACCGAAGAAGTCCCTTTTTAGCCTGTTACATAACGTTAACTAGGCTGTATTATACTCTTTTCTTACGCATCTTATCTTCAGCATCGATAGACCCTTGACTTAATGCCGACCAACTTTATTTGTCCTTTTTGGCAGCGGTATACTTGTCCCATACATGTAAGCGCTCTTGTAGCTCGACAGGATATTGGGTTATTAGCAAATATGCTTTCATATATATACATGAAAAATTTATGCCCATGCACAAGGAAGACTTAGCCCCTCCAGCCTGCGCCCCTCTTGTCTTCACTATACTGCATATTTCATAGTAATCGCTACCGGTAAAGCAGCCCCGTAAACAATGCCTGCCTGACACACTTTTACCTGTACTTCATCCTCGTTGTCCAAGGCGAATCCCTATGCTATGTGGCTAATAAAATAATTGAAATTCTCTGTGCATGTAAGGGTCGCCTAAACCACAGGCAAATTGTGTTGTTGTATAGCTGGCCACTAGACTTACTTGCATTAAAAAAATTTTTTGTTATAATTTTTTGATGTAATAATAAGGATAAATATTTGAATAGACTAAAAGATTCGCTTCTGCTGCTATTGATCCATCTAATATTTTTTAAAACATGATTATTTTCTATGACATGAATAAAGGTCAATATTTATTTAAATGCAAGTTCAACAATACCAATTATGTTTTTAGTTTATACTTTGATTAAGTGTATGTCACTTGCTTAGCTATTAAAATTATTGTCAACATACTTAAAAATAAATACAATTTAATATTTTTTTACTTGGCTGATCTTAAAATCCTAAGCAAGGTGACTTTTGGGATATATGTATGTCTGTATAACCAAATTATCTTTGAGAATATATTTATTTTCTGTATAAATATATGAAGTGAATCAATAATATTAGTCAACTCTTAGGTTGCTCCTTCCATGATAATTTGAAGCATTTCTACTTTTTTTTTGGATAAATTCAGTTTGTAGCAGCAACATTGCCTAATAGCGACAGATCTTCTGCTTCTGCAGTAGAACTTTTCTCGTTTTTCAATTTCAATAATAAAATTTCGTTTTCAATTTCATGCCGAGTTGAGCAGCTGGCAGAGCTGCTAAGCTCTGTTTTGCATCTGTATCACCTGAAATATAAATACAGCCCATGTATTTATTTACACACGCATTGGGTGGTGCACGGAGAATATCTTAAGTTCATATTTCATATGCACGTACTTGGACTTGGACTTAAAAAAGACCATTGTCATATGCATTTTGAGGACTGCTCCAAATACGATGCTAAAATTGTTTTATGCTTTTTGCATAATTATATTAAATTTGTGCTTTACTCTCCAGGGGCTCATGCTGTGATAATCTTTACGTGCTTTAATTTTCAAATTTAAAGTTTTTACAAAAAGTTTTTTCTGTGAATTTAAAATATTGTATCTTTAATATAAAATATATAATATTTAGTTGAAATTTAGTAGTTAATCTTCACTATGAGTAAATAAAACAAGTAAGAGTGCTGTAGTCGAGTGAACTCGACTACGAAATACCCTCAACCCAGTTATTAAATATATTTTATTGTTATTGGCAAATTCCCCTTTAAAAAGATTTACACAAACATGTGAAACATGCAATCGTAGGTAGCGGGGCTCATGCCATCTCATTCTCACACATGCGCTCGCATATTTATGCATACAGAAAATGCTAGCGGCTGCTGATAGAAATGAGATCAATATGAGAATATATTTTCGACTATAACTTGGGTGTTTCTTATCCGATGTTGACATTTGAAATTTGGGCATTTGATCAATAGTATGCATATAAATATAATGTATTAATTAGAAGATTCTGCCTTTAAAATTGTGGCATTTATTGCTATCGGAAATGTTATTTATCGATATTCGATAAACGAAGTCAGTTATCAATAAAATAACGAAAACTTGATCTGCGCCTGGTATACGAGAACCTATATTCTAAATTTGAAGTCTCTAGCTCTGAGATCTGCGTGTTCATACAGACGGACGGACGGACGGACGGAGGGACAGACGGACAGGGCTATATCGACTTGACTATTGATGCTGATCAAGAATATATATACTTTGTGGGGTCGGAGATGCTTCCTTCTGCCTTTTACATACATTTGCACAAAACCATTATACCCTTCTTACCCATTTTTAATGGGTTCAGGGTATAAAAATTAGTTATTGATGGTGAAGGGTCCTCTGTAAAAAGTATTGAATATTCAACACATTACAGTGCCTTTCTATTACTTATAATATTACGTAGCTAAGACCTACATGTGTGTTTCAAATATTAAATAAAAGTTCACTTATATTCTTTCTATATAACTTTTCTAATCGTCTTTGGCAGTTTATTTTAGATAGTGTTTACAATAATACAATTTAGTGCTGACCAATTTTCTTTCCTAAAATTTTAAAATGCAATACTCTTATCGTAACTCTTACCATTAGTGTGGGTGTGCGTGTGTATGCGTGTGTGTGCATTCATTAACCAGAACTGAATGCGGTTGCCAGTTCAGTAAATTTTTGATTATTTGACCATTCTAATAATTAAGCCGGATAATCATGCGCTGATGCCGAACCAACATTGGGCTTATACGTATGTATGCCAGTCAACAGGGAGCCGCATATTCATGAAACTGCATTTTGCCTGCATACGAGTATATTGTCATTACCATATGGCACATTCGCCATGAGTTGTGACAGCAGCAGCAACCGAAATACAGTTTCCAATGTGTTTTCCGGGTTTACTTTCTGCTTAGTGTAGATGCATACCCAACGAGAAAATGCATTGACAGCAAAAAAAAGCCCGCATTTTACAATGTGTTGCTGAAAATAACAAACTGTGTTACTAAGTATAGCGTTACAGTAAGTAGCAAACCAGATGTTAAAGAATTTCTCCTTCTCAGGCAAGCAGATGGAAGTTAATATACTAGTGACTACACATAAGCATTCATACCTATTATAGACACAAATCCATTGTGTCCTTTATATACAAATAAATGACTAAGAATGTATGTTGATGATTCGATTATTTCCTATACTTGTTTATGGGTAGAATAAAGTTGTTGGCAAATTCTTTCTGTTGATAAAACCAGTAGATACCGTATAAGTCAAAGTCATGTAAAATTATAATTAAAATTATCAGAAAACCAATTTATTAGCAAGTTAATGCATAAATGGAATATTGCTGCACATGTCGCATCTGTGCTCAGATCCCTTTATTACTCACACCGGCTGCACTTATCAGAGTCCTGGTTTGGCACTCGCACGGCAAATAGAGCGTCATTAATTTAACTAAAATAGTTGCTCATCACCTTCGTCCTACTACCCGCGCAAGCTCATGTCATGGTGTTGTTTTTGCTTTGGCTGTTGCTGCTTTTAGCAGTAACTAAATGCAATCATTTTTGCCTGTATCTTGGCGCGCTGCGGTTATAAATGTGCAACAACTACATGGCGACAAGTAAAAAACATGAAAAATTACGCATGCAGTGACAAGGACGAAGGCGAAGCGCCAACAAATGCCATTTTATTTCGTTGCCTATCAACGCCATTGCATGAGAAAAAGGGCAATGGGCCATATTTGCCCCTGTAGAATATCAGACAACCCAAGCCAAAATTCAACTCAACCCTAGTAATTCGTATCAGCCAAATAAATATAGCGCAACGGAAATGTATATAGCTTAGAGACGCAATCGGAAATGCCTATGCCTGAGTGCATTTGACTTGCCATCTGGCAAAGAATGCTACATAAATGTCTCATGAATTACTCAAGAAATAATCAGCTTCAATGTAAAAGCAGTACATTTTCAATCTTTTGTGATGTTAGTTTGGGCTGATGCTTGTGTACAAAGCTCCTAAACCTTTTTAGATTATATTTGCTTACACAAATTTCATTGGAATGAAATTCCATGGAATATATAGCAAGAAATTTATTTTGAAAGCAAATATACCAATTGAGAGGGTCAAACAAAAGTGAAAAAGGTAAGCAAATAACTATTGATGGAATATTAAGATATTGCCAATGATTTTAAAATATATTAGAAAAATTATTTCAATGTATTATTAAAAAAGAATTTAAGATGCAAAGAAAATATAAAATGAATTTCATTGTTTGCCAAGCTGTATTTAAAGCACTACTTGCTTACTTATACAATATATAAATTAATTTGCTAATCGCATTATGGTATTAGGGTGAATTGAATCAACGGCTGCAAATTTAGGCTTGCAACTTTTGAAATACTTTCTTTTAGTACTTTTTACTATTTTATTGGATTACTTTTCTACAGCTTTCACCGAAAGTGATCAAATGTGACTACAAAGAGTTTTCCACAATTTAATTTACATGCCAATTCCGCACCGAAACTAATCCAAAGCACACTAAATTGGTTGATTTCCTTATCGTTGGCCCATAAATGTATGCTACATTTCATTTGAATAAAGATCTTTGTGTGCATGTACGAGCGTGCGGCCGTGCGCCTAACCCACACAAGCAGTTAGCTAATTTTTTTTATATATAAATGGAAAGAAAATACGAAACAGCAGCCAACGTTGCCTACTCCCACACGTACAAATGTGTATAAGTAAAATAACGTTTCGAAATATAAATTGAATTTATCAACCGTTGACGTTTTCTTCAGGAAGCCCTTCCTCCAAAAAAAAAAGAAAAAAAAAAACAGAGTATAAAAAAGTTTTTCACATAATTTCCGATGCGCTTAAGGCAATGTTACGTCAACATCCGGTGCCACACTTGCATATTAAATAACAAATGCAGCGGCAAAGACAAGACGCTTCTTTCATATTACGTATACGCAGAGCATACTTATATTATTTAATTGGACAGACAAGCAATTTTTATGCCGCATGTTTGTAGATTCCCAGAATTGTACTTAAGTATAAAAATTGATTCTAGGGAGAAAAGCTCGTAACAACTAAATTAATAAGACGTTCTTGAGAGGACGCCATTGAAATCATGGTTATAATAATTATCATAATATGAGAAGGCCAGTCTCATATGGATCATATAGAAAATTTGGCAGGCTGTTGACATACTTTGAATACGTTTCGCACACGCACACATATCTACATAAACAGCCACATATTTGGCCCCTCATCATATCAAACAAAACAAACAATAAAATTCAGGCACACATACGAGCAAATGTTGTCCTTGAGAATCGGTTCTGCTTCGAGAAGTTTGATTGCCTGTGTGAGAATGAGTGTGTGTATCAAACTGATGACAATCAAATACACTAATACAATTACAAATGTGGACACACATACACATACACTAACTCTGATGTACGCCCAGCAAGTCATACAAATAAGCATAGCAAATAGTGAGCTTGAACAAGACTGTGCAAATATTTTGCCAGCGACAGAAACAAAGACATATCACTATCACAAGCGAATATGTGTGTGTGTGTGTCTTGTGTGTACTCACACTCATATATGTAAGTGTCTGTGTGTGGCCAAATTGAATTTGATTTATTGAAATTTGATATTTTCCGTGATACGAGCACTGCAAATCAAGCAAACATGAGCTGAGGCAAGTCGAGTACGACACGACAGACACAGGAACAATCAACATTGGCAACTTGGCAGCTTTAGGGGCAGGGGAGTGTGCAAAGCGATAGTTCAAACAACTGAGCACATTGCCGGTGGCTGGAGGGGATGGCCCCGTATGTATTTATCAATTGTCTGGCCAAAAATGCACGCAATAACTGAATGTTCTGGAAATAGTCGAAGCAACTGCCAGATAAATCTGAACACGTTATTTAAGTATTTAAGATGATACAAGATGACGCTAGAAAAAAATAAAATATAATAAGATATTAAAGAAAATTCAAATAAGTTAGTTGATTTCAAATGGAGTTTGTGTTAACAACTAACTTACTCACCAAAATGTCCTGTGCTTTGATTAGAATTATTACACCTATCTATATATAGTTTAACACTTAACTTGCTATTCTTAAATTAACTTAAACTTGTGTCCACTAGGAATTGCTGCAATTTCAACCAAAACCCGGCTGACCGCCGATCAATATATTGAGCTAGCTCTCAGACGAAAATATTTATTCAAGTTAATGAAAGCTATTACAATAATAAATATGTATGTTATAAAAGCCAAGACAGACAAAGACAGGAAATCATGCACCAATCAGTTGGAGCAAATGCGAAAGTGAGGTAAAATGGATAAATGTATTTTTGTAAGAATGGGGTCAATTGATATAAAGACACGGCTGACCTAATTTGTGATGAGATTGGCACGTGCAATCTGAAGACGAAAGTCAAAGCTAATGAAACGTTGTTTGTAAGTTGGCCAAATCAAATCAAATCAAATAAATAAATTCGCACACTTACAGCCAAAGAGAAAGAGAAAGGGAAAGATGGAGAGAGAGAGAGAGAGAGAGCGAGTGTGTGGGAGATACAGAGTAAGAAAGTGAGAAAGAGACAAACATATGACGCCATGCTGGCAAACTGCACTCAAGCACAGCATCTACAATATTTATTACTTTTGATTATGTTGAAAGTCAACTTTATCAATTTTACAGCAGTTAGCCAATAAACCACAACAGACAACACAGAGATGGTCAGACAGGCGGAGAAGCAGGGTGATCGAGGTAGCAGAATGGACTGGTCAGTTAACCGCAAGGCATAAGACATACACACACATACATACAAACAGGATGTTATGGAACGAGCAATGATATGTTCTCTGCGTATGTGTATGTGTTGCATATAAATCCTAAATGGACAATGAATGTCAAACAAAATAAATTAGAAATGACAATAAATGAGCAAGTGTCAAAGTCATTGGGGAGTTAGAGCATGGGGCATGTGATGTGGCAAAGAGGCGTGCCACTGCTGGACCATCGACATCAGTTCCAGGTTCAGCAGTCTTTTGACGGGCGACGACAAGGCAACCAGACATCGTGTCACTTTAATTGGCAGTCAAGAAGGCAGATGAGCGATGGCTCCACAGCAATATAACAACGACAACAAGAACAACAGAATAACAACAATTGTGTCATCAATAAGTTCGGTGATCAAACTGCATTCGGCCTCTGCACCTTCATACCCGCCAATGTCATTATATCAACGAAAACAAAAGCAGGGTGTAAATAGGGAGAGAGAGAGAGAGAGAGAGAGAGAGAGAGAGAGAGAGAGAGAGAGAGATAGAGAGAGAGAGATGGAGATAGAGATAGAGATAGAAAGAGAGAGAGGAAGAGAGGAAAAGAGACGATGCGCAATACGATGCTGGAGAAGTTATGCATATTTGTTACATGCCTATCTAGCTTTTTGTTACTGCTGCACCATAATTTATACAATTTATTTTTTGCACCAGTGTGTCCCATGCGCTAGAGCAACACAATTCAAAGGCGACGCAATCATGTGTTCAGCACAATGGGATCAACAGTGTTACCCTGTATAGATATGGTTAAATCATTCTCAGCCGATTCCGATTTAAAGACAAACCAAAATCGGTGGATTGTGCAAAATTGTGAAACAACAAATTGCAGCTTTATAATCTCAGTCTCATACATAAAGTAATTATTATGTTACGATAGGCAGCAACTTTTTGACTTAGGAGGATGTTTCTAGTAATCTATCTACCAAGCAAGTAATATAGAACTTATACATTTCTTAGATTCGAAGTAGAAGTGGCCACCAATTTTATTTGTTCCTAACCGGTATTATAATTATTAGTTATGTTTTAATGCCCATCTCTGAAAATATAGTCTCTTGATGGATATAGCTTTACGGCTGTAGAATGTAAATACTGTTAACAATTTGTATTTTTCGATATTAAAAATTGTTATTTTAATATTTATATACATGTGCAATATTTGATGCTGGTGTTGTGCCACTGTGCGTGCAATCAAAATGCATTCATTGGCTCTTGCAACTCTTACACTTTTGTATTTGCATGGCAAAAGCACACACATAGTACATACATATATATACACATATATATATACACCAATACACACAACCACAAACAGTTGTCTGCGTACAATTCCTGCTCACACTGCCTGGTGCTGTTCAAATGCATATTAGGCCTACAGACTGGCAATTCCAATTGGACACGCAAGCAGACAGAATGGAAAATTGTACTGCCTAGTTAACTGTTACCATTTGTGGAAACTAATTTTAATCTGACTCCTGCAGGCAGCTAAAGATTAGTCAATTTTGTAAACTAACTCATTTGTCATTTGCATGTGCATAGACTGAAAACAAGAGAGGCAAATAAATTATTTGTTAATTTCTATTAAAAACTATTTGAAATATTAAATGATTTTGTATTAAATGTTAAAATCGTATCTGGATATAAATTTAATTTTAATCGTAAATCAAACTCATGAGCTGTAATTTCAGCTCGGCATTATTAATAGCAATATTTGATTTAATTTTATACTCTAAAATACCCTCGGATAGGTTCAGAAATCAAAGCAATTATCTTATGCAGCCATAAATAATCGGTACCTGTCACACTCCCAACCTCGCCCACCTCCAACGCCACAAGAAGGGCCAATTGGTCAGCCTTTAGTGTCACATGCAGTGCAATCGAGCGATATTTGCTGGTGGCTTCGGTCACTTTATGACTGCGCTGGGACCAATAATTTATGAATGAATTCATGAATGTCGAATCTGATTCTCAAACGAAACCCACCCAACCCCTACCCAACCAATCTGTGATTAGCTGCTCACTTCTGTGCATCTTACATAAGACTCATCGTGTTGCAAATCGAAAACGTCAGCTTTTATAACCTTATATAGTGTGGTCAGTGTCCAGCGTTACCCGAGAGATTTGCCAATGGATGCTAACGAAAATTTAGTTTTTGATTATATGGATGTCCATTAATGTGCAGCTCCCAGGAGTTTGTGTGTGTGTGCGCTTGGCATGTGTGCGTGATGGTGCTGATGGCTCTGAACTGAGAGTTGATGGCTTGACCTCGGAGCCTGTCATAAGCATGTCCACTTTGCATTCCAGCTCCATGGCGTGTCCAATCAACCTGAAGAGGTGCGAATGTGTTAAATTAGTAAAATAAATTAGATATGTATGGCAAATGAGAGGCGTACGAGGAGCTGCCTGAATTGGGGGCTAGTCCAAATTGGAAGGGTAGCCATTCTCAGCAGAGACTGTCAACTAATTATGTGGCTTTAGTTATTATTAGTTTCGATATGCACATCTGTCTGTGGTTGTGATGTGTGTGTGAGCTATGAATTTTAATAAATAAATAAAATGAACTTCACACCCACATACATGCATAAGCACGCACACTTACACTCAATTAGCTTTGCGCCATGAGCCTGGCCATAATTTATTTGCTTATTTGCACATTTTGATATCATTAATGTGCATAATTTTGCTCTTTATATGTCGGTAACTTGCAAATTTGCGTCGGCAATTATGGCTAATTTTCCTTTAGAAAATATCTGACCATGTCTGTATACGGGCTTTCTAATTTCTACGCAGATATAATAATAACAATATATAATCGGCGTCGGCAATTCTATTTTGAATTTGACTAATTGGATGAGAACATATTCGTATATTATTCATACATATATAGCATAGAAACATATTTAAAGTTCTATTGGCTTATCTCCTAACATATATACATATAAGATGTTTATTATTATTGTCAACACGATTTGTTATCTTGCATCACTAAAACATATTATTAAATTTGTTGATTTCTCCCAAGTGTGAAATGTATCTAAAAATCCCTCATAATATCCAAGTACATATGTAAATGCTTGATTTTCGCATTGTTACAGCCAAGCAGTTCGCATTTTTATTCGCTTGACAAATGCAATTCAGTTCAGAGCTTGTGTTTAACATGAAAATGTCATGTCATTGCATCAGTATCTAGCATTTGCGTTTACGAATGCATCCCAATCGCATCAGTTCCTCCTCCAATGGCCGCCAACTGGCATCAGGCAGCTCAGTGAATGTCACAAGTCACACGCACATACACAGGCACTCGCAAACATACCCACACATATATAAAATAACATGCGCTCAAATCAATATGACAGTCCAAAATGTGCAGAAAGGAAACCATTTTCAAATATATGTATATAGTATATATAAATATATTTATTTATATATATATGTATAAATATTTTCGTGTACATTTATCTGCAACTGTCTCAGCATCTGTATCGAGATATATTTGTGTATTCGCCTGCGCTTCACTGAATTGGTAACGGCATCGGAACGTATACGCAATATGCGTTGGTATCTCGTTGCAACTCGTAAAATAAATCGCTTGGTAAAGGCACACAAGTAATTTTGCAGCATAGAATGCAAACTGAATACGACTTACAATTCCAACTCTAGCTGTACATATGCTTCTTCCGTGGGTGTGTGTGTGTGTGAGTGTGTGTGTGGCATCCAGATTGGTAAATTATGCGTAGCCTTTTGGCTGCTGCAGTTGCTTTTTGTAAAACTATTGCTGCTTGGCAGTGCTGCCACTTCGAAATTTGTTTGCCCTGATGCCGCCAGCGTGCGCCGATATTCCTTTCACATCTACACAAAATGCACAAATATATTTATTTAAATAGCACTGCATGTATACCCATTCGGAAATGCCTTGGCACGTGTACTCACGAGCGCTCACTCATACTGCCTGGCAACGTGCCACTTGCCACTTGCTTGAAGAAAGTATATAATAAAATACATAACATCTAATGAAAAATAACAAGTAGAATGCAAATAATCTTTTTTACTTTTTTCTTGTATTTTTGATTACTTATCATATTTATTAAGTCTTTAGTTTTATATATTTTAGTGACATTCTCAGCACGTATAAAACCATCCAAAAAGAAGAATATGGCCCAAAAAATGATAAGCAGAATAACAACAAAAAAATGACTTTAAAGGAGCACAAAAACAAAAATTGAAAGAACGAAACTCTTCAGCTTAAGCTAATTGTAAACTTTTTAAGTGAAAGTTTGGACCCAAAGCATTATTGCCAACATCATCGATAACATCATCGATTACTCGGTTCACTTTTGGAGTAGCTACACTAGCAGCAGCAGCAGCAACACAGTTGACCCTTTCAACCATGATTTTCTATTTTTGTACGATTTTTGTAATATTTGCAAGTACGTAAGTGGAGCATTTCTATCGCATAGAATTTTAGACAAACAGACGATGTGCTGACAAAGGATGTTCGCCCTGAACATGGACAGAGACATCGACATGAACATCGACATGGATATGGACAGGGATTGGAACAGGGATAGGGACAGGGACAGGGCCAGGGACAGGGATATGTGGACGTGTGTTGAACATCTCGTTACTGTCAGCAGCTGCCAATGTAAACACAAGTGGCCAGCCGCAAAACGAAAGTCCAGCTTGGTAAATAGCTGTGAAAGAAAACGACTAAAGAATAACTGTAAAAGCGCAGCAGAAAAATGAGAGGAAGAGACATATAGACAAACAGATAGACAGACAGTCAAGAAACGGAAGAAAGAGAGAGAGGGATCAGTAAGGGACAGGCTCAAAAGGCAATGCCGGCGATTGGCGCGGAAATCAATTGTTGTTTTGACAGCGACACGGAAATTGGTTTAATGAAGCTAAAATATATAAAACGAGCTGACAAAGCTAACAAGCTAAAGGATAAAAGAATGGAAGGTTGGCCACGGCAGCACCAGCTAATTAGAGTGCTGTCCAGATTGAAGCCGCCCGCTCCTCGCCCCTCGCTTACCGTCTACCTTCGATGCCTCGGACGCTGATGATCAAAAGGCTGTTTGATTTATGATGGCAAGCATAAAAATTAGCAGCCAAGTGCAGCACGGGTAATGGAACGCGTGCCAGCTAGAGAAATGAGTAAAACTTTAACGTAAATGTGAATATTATGTATAGCATTACTGAGAAACTAATTTAAAATGCCATCAAAAGGTAATATTACAAGGTATTTGTGCCGGCAAACGTATTCTGGTCAATATCGCAAAAGTTTGATGACGAAACCTAATAAATAAATTTAAAATAAAATTAGAATAGATAAGAACTTTAATTAAACTAATTTCAATATAGATATATTTACTTAATGAACTATTAATGATTCACAAAATATCATTTCATTGATTTTCCATACAGTTTGAGGTTAAAGGCATACTGATGAAAAAATTGATGTGTAAGTGACAGCAACAAAAGGAAACTACGATTTTGAAATGAATAGATTTTTTTTGCGTGTAAAAAAGTGTTATAAAAAAATCATAGAACATTTTTATGGTAAAATGTGATTTTACTTAACAACAAAAGTACTTTACAAATCCATTCAACTTGTTGAAATCTCAGTGATAAAGGGTTTGGGAACAAAACGAGAAGCTGCAAGCAGGTCACGGGAAAAGGTGCGCTAAGTGCAAAGACGTCAAAACCTGTGTTCATTACTTAAACTAATTACATTTTAAATTAACATTACCGCGGCCTGGACAGTTAGACAGTTCCAAGGCGGCAGTAAAATGCCGCATAAGGGCATAGTGTGGCTGGGGTGGTAAATGAAGGTATATGATGTAGAAAATTTAGTGTTATATCGTATGTATGCAGGACACGCAGCGAACAATGGCAGTGGCAATGCCGACGGCAGAGGCGAATGGATGTCAGTCCGGTGGCGACAGTCGAAATGTATTGAAGTCATTACGAATATGGCCACAAGACGAGGGTTAACGATAGCACCAAACAGTCAGTCATTCCGGCCAACCAGCCAGCGGGGTAATGACAGAAATTATGTAATAAAAAGTTACAATTTACGATCACTGCTGGGGCTTGTGGTGCTTATGCTTGTGCTGGTGCTTGGTGATGGTGTGGAGGGGAGGGGGATGGTGCTGCAGCTGTAGTTGTTGCCCACGTGACCACGACGCACACAGTAGCTACAGGTGCAAGTCGAGGCGTGAGGCGGGGGAGAGACGAACAATGAACCGTCATAGATAAAAGACATAACAATGAAGCCAAAGCAGACGTGCGAGCCAGCTTGGTTGGTTACCTGAACGAATGGAGGCAAAGGAATAGGGAAAGGACAGGACGCCACGAACATTTGCACCTGCCCGGCAAAATAAGTTATAAAACTAAGACAAAGGCAAATGGCACAAAAAAAGAAAGTAAAGCATAGCCAAGCAAAGAGAAAAAATTACAAAATGGCAATAAATTCAAAACTAAAACAAGGCTCAAAGTCTGCGAACGAACAGAGTGCAAAGACAGCAAGAGGTGGTTCGGTGGCGCAGTCAAGCGTATAAGTGGCACAGGCAACGGGCATATGATAAACACAGTCAGTCGTAGCTGGAATTGTGGAATTGAAGGTAAAGTGGCAGCTAGGTGGGTTTCAGTCCTAATAAAGGTGTCATGCCAGAGAAAGTTGCAGCACACGATGAGCTGGGAATTTCTCCCTGTTTTGGGGATTGGGGCTTGGGTCTCTTCGAGGGTGAGGGCGAAACGTGATTGCAAATTGTAACCGCCAATGGGCCGTAAATTGAAACGTGACTAAGGCAGATAATAAAATGCATAAAATCAGAGTACTGACGGAGACGGCGACGGAGCATACGACGGCGCCGCCTGATGGCCTAAACACGAACGCAGACACATGAAATGGAGCGGGTTCAGAAGTAGTTTTTATGTTATATTGTTGTTGTACTTTCTGTTTCGCTTTCTGTTAGAGTTTCAGTTTTTTTTTTTTTGTTTGTTTGCGACAAAGCTTCACAGTTCGTCCGGAATTTGTCATTAAACGGATGTGTGCTGGCAGAAAATTGTTGCAGCACATATCTGACTGCATATATAAGTATGCAACAAATTGTACAAAGCGTTGACGGCAATAGGAAATGATAAGCATAGCAAACTGAAGAGGAAGTACTCATTATAAAAGTTGTGTTTTGATATCGTATTCTTGATATGAGAATGTGTTTTTTTTTTTATTTTCAAATATGACCATATTCTGAGATGTAAAACTTATTTTTATTCCATTCAGATCCTACTATATACAGCACATTATAGTATAAAAAGGTTTTTTACAAAGATAGTGAATTGATTTTGAAAGCTCCTTTTACCCTCTCTATAGGGTATAGATAACAGTTGTATTTACTTTCTAATGAAAATATGTAATGCTAACGTATAAAATTGATCGAAATGTACATTACTGATTGCTCAATTTGGGAATTATT
Source organism: Drosophila setosimentum (assembly GCA_035043505.1). Classification (NCBI taxonomy): domain Eukaryota; kingdom Metazoa; phylum Arthropoda; class Insecta; order Diptera; family Drosophilidae; genus Drosophila; species Drosophila setosimentum. The sequence continues at coordinate 8,048,554 of JAWNMY010000001.1, forward strand.
TGAGCTTAGTTTTTGAACTTGGTCCCATTGGCACATTAGAATGGTGTCCTTTTTGCTAACTGGTAAATGAGCAGAGAGCAAAGTTTTAATTAATTCCATAAAACCATGCAAAAGCCGCAGGCAAACAAGGCAACAGCAAACAGTCGAACCACTGAGTGAGAGGATAGAAGAGTATATTTAGGAGAGAGGGACAGAGAGAGCAAACAACCAAATGTGGGCACAGAAAACATAAAAACCAACTGAATTATTGGCAGTTACGGGAAAGTCCTTTGAGCTGTACAAACCGGCGATTGCTTGTCATGTTCAAGGGACTGGGATCCTGAACGTGTCCTGTTCCAGCTCTTGAATCCTGAGTCCACAACATTCTCATTCTCATTCTCGTTGTCGTTGTCGTTGTCAAAGTCGTTGTCATGCTAAATACTGCGGCATATTTAAACAGAAAAAAACAGCAACAACAACGGGGCAGCAAGCAATGTAAACAAAAAGTTGCAAAAAACATACTCGTACGCCAGGGCCAAGTAAAATGGCAAATGAAAAAAGAAAAGAAACGAGAACAAGGCAAATGAATTGGCAAAGGACAAAAAGAGCTCTGCCTGCCTGCTCTAGAGTACCCTCCAGCCTGCGATGGGTGGCATTAAAATGTAAATGCCAGCAAATGCCAATAACGAGTAGATGCTTACTGCAACATTTCATTTCGGGTTCTTACATTTATAATTTGGGCTGGGTGCACAGTGAGTTGCGAGTAGGTTCGCATTACCAGCAGAAAGTGCAAAAATGATTCGAAAATGTATAGAGCTTAAATGTGTGCGACAAATGCTTTAAAAGCAACCAACTAAGTCCTCAATATTAATCACATTAAAGTCAACTGAAACATTTTCACAACACGTGTGCAGCTACTTATTTTTGAGCAATTCACAAGTATGCTTTCAGGTCTCAGTTAATTAAAAAGCAACAAATGTAAATTAGAATTAATATCGATACATTTTTATATGTAATGAAAGGTTTATACGAAATGAAAAGTCAATTTCAGCATGTAATTAAATTTTACAAAAGTTATAGGGATTCGTTGACAATATCTTTAATATTCATATCAAGGATAATAAACTGCATAACAATTAAAATGTTCTATCATACATATAAAAATAATATAAATAGATATCATTTGAATAATTTGAACATAAATAGTAAAATATGTTAGCGGATCACAAAGCACGTTAAATTATTGTTATGCACACACGTGTCAATAATCTAAAATAATATTTGTATACTTAAATCAGTTATGCGAAATTTAAACTGCAAAATATTTGACAAAATAAATGAATCACGTGCGAACTATTTTGGCTGTTACACGCCTCGCTGTCAAAATAGTCCAAATTGTTTTCAGATATGTAAATTGAATAAAATTCAAGCATTTACATTATTGTAGATTTCATATACTTGTTGAATAATATGTATTTTAAAGATCAAAAGTACTTCTCATGTAATAGCAATCATTATAATAATATTAATTATCAGCTTCTCTTAGGAGCTGACTTATTAAATTTCCCCGTAGATTTTTTGCTTTGTTGAATTATCCGCTCTGCCACCCTTTATCCACAATATTTCAGTGAACAAATTGCTATACTAAGCGGTTACTTGGTAACATGCCAAGCCGGAATTGCAAAGTTGAACGAAATTGAAGCTGAGTTTCAGGAATTGAGAACCGCTTCACAAAGCAATGGCGCAGTAAGTCGGCCCAACAATGGCAAACAAACCCAGCCCATAAAAGCATTAGGAAGCAGTCAAAGAGCAGGAATAGAATAAGAAATACAATAACAATGGCAGTTGCTAAGATGCTGGCAAAAATAGAATTGACGATGCAGAAATAAAGTAAATAAAAAACTTTCTAAACATTTTAAGTGCAGTTTGGCGAGCAGCGACGACAATGACAGGATTGCTGAAAATGGGTGCAATGAAACTGAAACCTCTCTTTCTCTCTCTCTCTCTTTCTCTTTCTCTCTCTTTCTCTCTCTCTCTCTCTCTCTCTCTCTCTATGTTTCTCTTTCTTCTATACAAGTTTAACCGGACGTGGGCTTACAAAGAAAACCGGAACCGGAAATGGCAACTGCTGCATGAATAACTTTACTTGGCTGCTGTTTTAGTTGATCCAGTAAAAAGTGTAAGTAAAATTCAAGCGAATCTGCTAATTGACAGTTGCCAATGCCACTTTCGCTAATTGCAAATGCCAAAGTCAGTATAAATTTACACAAATTATCATAAAAACTGCGCCACAACATTTTCTGTTCGACAAACACAAACGTAAATGCAGTGAACATCTCAAGCATAATGCCAACTATGTGCTGCCTCATTATTTACCAAATGTAAAAGGCAAATAAACATTATACAATTCACACAAATACTGAACTCACTTGACATAACCTACACTCAGCATACGGCACTTGAAACTGTGCACATTTCCTTTTGCTCTCTCGGGTCTCTCATGTCAGTCACTTAACCTTTAAGTAAATTAAGTGACAACAAAGTTTAATTAGCTCGAAAAGCATGCGAAAGCAATGCGTCACGAAAGGAATGTAATATATTCATATATATATATATCTATATGTATGTGTATATATTTGTATTAAAAAATATTCATAATCCCCCCTATCCAGCCAGTTCAAATTTAAAATTGCTGTGCGCATTGACAACTATTTGGCGCATGAGTTGAGCTTGAGTCACTCAGCACCTTGTGTCCATCTGTCAGCTGCGACAAAAGTTGTAAAGTAAATTTAAATGTTGAAATATTTTGCAATTAGAGTCCGGTTTCAGCACCATATCAATGTGACACCGGCTGTCCCAAAGTGTTAAATTGCCGCTTTCAGCGGAAAAAAGCAATTGGCACAAGCACCAACCATGGCGACGCTACTAATGAAAGCCAAGGGCAGTTCTGCGACAGCATTTCATCCACTTTACTCGCCATTTAACCGATGATTGGACAACGGGTCCTTGAATCTGATGCCAATATGGAACACACCGTGGGCAGCGCATGGACCAATAATGGGGAACATATCGAACATTGTGTACCCTGCCATCATTACAAATATTTGTATCAAATTATCTAATTTATTTTATTCTTATATATTAAATACAATACTCAAATATTTGTAGATAAATTTTGTGTGAACTAGATACCAATATATCGAAAACAGCTTAAGTTTTTGCGAAAATATAATTAATAAGTGGATTAATCTAAAAAATAACAAATTGGATTAAAATATGTGATCAGCATTTCTTGTGCAATATTTATAATTAAGCCAATTTTTCAACGATATATATATATATATAAATATATAAATGTTAAATGTTATGTACATACTTAATTGTTTTTTTATATTCAGGGTTTGTAGTTTAACTGAATTTGTTTTATTAGTTGAGCATAAGTTTAGAATACAAATCCCTAACGGGCACAATTTATAATAAATGGATTATAGCCTTGACAGTGAGCGCAAGCAATTGGGAAATGAGTGTGAAAAATCGCCATTAAAATCGAGATCTCATTCAAGGGGTGGCTGGGGCAACATATTCAATAGCTTTTGAAAAGCATGCTTAACAAACAGAAGCAAAGAGCATGCGACAAAAAAAAACACTCGAGCACCCGTCACACACACACGCAAACATACACACACAGACCCAAACACACTCATGACACACTCAGGCTTTTGCATGTCAAATCGACGGGCACTGTCCGGGGTTCGTCGCCCGCGTGCATTAAAAACGACCATGAATAAATTTTAACAGCGCTTGTGTGTTAAAGTATTTAATGCTTAAGGGCTCAGCTAAGCGACCAGCCGTGTGCCTTAAGCCCTGCCACATGTCACATGCCCCACATGTCGCCAAGCAACAGTGAGAGCGACATTGAGAGCGCTACGCACATGTGACTCGGAGATATCCGTGAAGCTGGCTGAGCTACTCGTTGACTCAACTCGTGTTTTTTTCTTTATGTGGGCAGCAATGTCAGCGATTCATTTTCAAAGACCAGCACTCATCTTTATCGCTCCCTCTCTCACTTTGTCTCTCACTTCCACTTTGTCTCTCACTTCCTCTCTCTCTCTCTCTCTCTCTCTCTCTCTCTCTCTCTCTCTCTCTCTTTCGCCTTGTGATTAAACACATAATTGGATTCATTCCAGCGGAGAGCCGCTTACAAGGAACATCAACACATGTAGCGGTTCTGCCTTGGGTTTGCGTTAGGAGCGGCTCCAAAAACTTTGCTATTTGAGAATATTTTAAGATGCTGCCACAAGGATTTGTGGTGCTTAGCGTTAATTGCCTTGTGGTTGTCAACAGCTGAACGGCCCAAGAAGATTAATATATTGAAAGGTAAATCGTAAGTGGTAGACTCTTGAATTAAGTCTTTGTTGTCATGTCACTTTATATCTGATGCTAATATTACTCAATAGATTCATATCAAATGGCACAACTTTTAATTAAAGCGAAAATAGCCAAAATAGTTTATGAAATGTCTCTTAACAATTTTTATATATCAAGACATTGAACATTTACTGCCGATTATTTTAAACAATCTTTTAATTCAAAATTAATGAGTTGCATAAATTTAATCTACTTATTGTATTATTCTTGGAATGAGGGTATCATTACATTTCAATAAAATTATTAAGTACATTTTTTTGATTCTCATCGTCTCAGGACATAATATCTTACATTTCTTCCAAATCTATTTTTTTTAAATATATTTCTCGTATTTTCTCTCTTTGCCTTTGACGTTGCCTTGGCCATGGTTAATGTGTTTTATTCTGCGGTCATCTAAGCTCTTAACCCAATTGTTCCCATCATGCAACACAGTTATCACTTTTTGGGTGGCTCTGTTCTGTGGCTAACGTTCTGTGGCAGCTGTGAGGATTTGTAAGGCTTAACTAAATTCCTGATTGGGTAAAATATAAGCGGAATTCAGCAGCTGTCTCTTCGCATATTGAGCCATAATAAATGCGGGTGTGCTGACTTATTTTTTAATGTTGTCTGTATGCATAATAAATAATTCAATTTAGTTAATACAAAATCAATTTCTGGAAATTCAAATAGGTCCAGTCCGCTGCCCATATGCCAGATGTAAAAAATCATCAAAAAAATATATTATTATAATAAACACGACTTGCTCTATATATATGCGTGTAGATATTTGTGTATGTGTGCTGTGTATTATGTGTGTGTGTGTGGGTGTGTATGTGAGTTCATTATACAATAAACATCATCATTAAATATAATTGCTTGTTACAGTTACACAGTGCGTTAAAAGCTGCTGCCAGTTGGACGGCATGCGGTTACGCTCCGCATTTGAGCGGCTGACGGGCAATCGTTGAGGTATGAGATGAGTTCGGTGCTTGGTGTTCTGATAAAATGTATGGCGAAAATTCGCGTTTGTTATGCAAACGCTCATTAAAATTTTTTCCGCTTTACGCATACCCATAGTTGGCCACGTGAGCCAAAGCCAAATGAAAGCCGTTTACGGGCGAGGCAGATTCATTCATCAAAACGCCCCTCTCACGCCCCCGTGAATCACCTATGGAATTTGCTATTCTCATCTCGATGCGGGCGTCATTGTATTGGCCATGCTTTTTTTCCCATATTACATTGTTCTTTCTGTAATAGCGGTTTTGGAAATGGATTCAATTCTCTGATTGGCAAATGCATCGTTGTCAGAGTAGCTGAAGCTTAGCAGCCGTTTCCATGATGTTTATGTTACAATCGGCTTATATATTGGAAGCAAATACAGGTAATGAATATTAAACAAAAATGCTCAGTTTTTACATCGTCATACAGATTTGTGTTTAATTCCTTGTCATAAAATATAAAAATGTTATTTTAAATTTAAAATATTTTGTTCTTTAATATAATTATATAATTTATCTTAAAAATCCAAACTATAAATATAATTATTTTCATTCATAAACCTTCGCCTTGCGAATTTAAACAAATCTTAGCTAATTAAAAATCACCAATTCAGAATTTAAAGTAATATCACATAGGTAAGAATTGGTTAAATTAAAAAAATATCAATCAGATCATCAGAAGCTTATCAGAAGTTACTCTAAACAATATTTGCCATATACATTATTTAAAGATTATCTAATTGTGTATTATGCAAATTAGGGGGGAATCGAGAGGTATAGCTAATCAAATTGAAAAGTCGAAATCGAAAAGCATTCATATTATTTTATTCACCTTGCCACGTAAGATATTGCCATGTAGGAATGAATCAAAACTGTCCAAGGCCATAACTTTGTCAAAGCGTAACCGATTTTCAAAAGCAATAATTATTTTGATCATGATTTGGCGTCTGGTACACTAGCGAGCAATCATTTTAAAATTCTACCCTTGAACATAGCAACAGCAGCTGGTTTGTATATCTTCATGTATGCTAGGTAGCCAATGACATTTTGCACCTAGGGCTAAGAGCACCATTATGAATGGACTGGACTTGTGAAAAGAGTTGAGCTATTATTGTCCACTAGCATGCTGCATATTTCAAGAATTTCTTAATTGTTAAAACATGCGCGCACACATACAGCACGCACACACACACACACTTTGGGCAGCCATCAGGGTCAGTTATTGTTGTTGGTTTTCTTTTTTGCTACTGTTGCCATTCTTGTGGGTCGTCATTTAATAATTCAAGTTTGTTGTTACTGTTATTGTAAGAGAACGTTTGCCGACTGATTGTGTGTGTGTTTGCGTTTGTATTTTATTTAAAAAAACAATTTTCCAACAAACGACAATGCGAATGACAACCAAGTTGGTCCAGTAGTCGCAGAGTTCGGAGCGAGGTTACTGATGTCCTGTCCATGGGCAGTAGTTGCCTAGGACACAGAACTCAGCATGTGCCACAAAGTACCCAACAAAAAACAGAACAAAAATCAGAAGCAAAGAGAAACAGTAGATGAAGCATAAGCAACAGAACGCAACGCGAAAAATAACCCAAAAATATAATAAAAAGAAATTGAACAATAAAATACAACAATTTATGGCGTACAGCAATCCTTTTTGGTGGCACTTTACGGCAGTCTGGGAGCAGGCCAGAAGCAGCCGGGGGGAAACTCCTGCACCAAAAGTCGCACAAAGTGAAAGAGAAATGGAAAGGGCAATGGACATACCGGATAAGGCGGTAACATTGTGTGCGGGCAAAAGGCGGTTCCAGCGGCATGGGCGTGGCAGCATGGCCAGCAAATCGTCATTGGAAACTGAACGAAATGTTTAGTATTTCTGCTTCTATTTATTTTATTTTATTCTTATTTATTTTATTTTTTGTGTATTTATTTATTATTGCCGAGGTTTGGCTGCCTTTCCTGCGCACTATTTATTTATGTGTTTGTTAGCGTTGTAAGCGATTTCTGAACCGATATTGAATTAAAACTAAACAACGGACGATATATTGTATAAAATATTAAGATGATATACAACCTCCATTAAGCTATAAAGATTTTAAGATATTTTATTGAACATAAAAAAACTAGAGACAGCTGGCTATATATTGTAATATCTCACGATAACATGGATATTTCTTAGTATAAATGTAGACAAGAAATCTGGAACAATCATACAAATATTTGTTTTAGTAGAAATCTAAGATCAATCAAGCTATGAAAAATTCGTATGAGAATTAAAAATACAATAAATCAGATTGATCAAACTACATTTAATCTTTTTTTGTTATTTAAACAAGATATGTATCTCTGAACGCATCTGTATTCTGTTGTAGAAACTGAAACATTTTCAATGTGATGTATTTTGGTTAGTTTTACGCTTGCTTTAGATTTGCTTCGATTTTTTGGGCATTTCATTGTTTTATTGAACAATCGAATGGCCTTTTGCAGAGTGCTGGCAGCAACTTTTGTTAAACATTTGTTGCCAAAGCCAGTTTAATTTCGACTGCCAGCAAAATGATTTAGGAAAGACGCACGTTTCAGGCAGCCAACTGCTGTTGATTCTGCTTCTGCCAAGGACATTGCCGCTGTTAAAACTTTATTCCATTTAATTGAAATTTTATGTAAAACATGCATTTCGCTTGATGCATAGTTTTTTGATCTTTTTTTCCCATGTCGCCCGTAGCAGCACCCAGAAATGTAAAATGCAAAATATATTTGCAAATTTTATGAGCGTTTGAGTTATATGATCTTGGGGCTTGGAATGCGAGGGTAACTGAGGGACATCGATGGGTACTAGTATTACTGTTTGACCTTTGCCAAAATGAGATAAATTTCATGATTTTTCAATGTTTGAACTTTTGCCCACAATGCACAAATAAATTATACGGCCAAGGGTCCGACAAACGATGCAGACGATATTTTTGAACTCGCTACGCACTTTTATCTTTAACTGGACGAATAAAATGAAATGAAATAAAATGCTTGACTTTTACCAAAATTCACGCAGATAAGCACAATGTTGTGCTCAGATATCCTATAGCCAATTTATAGAAGGGTATGCACACAAAACTTGTGTAAAGCAGTTAAACATTTATAATTTATTGTTGTGTAACAATATGTTTGTTTTTTTTTGTTCAAAGTCTAACTCAAGTTTATTTTTAAAGTTGTACAGGATATATTGAAGCATAGCAAGCTGGAAAGTGTTTTGCTTTGTTTTTATCAAATTGACAGACCAACTCTGCGCACATATCTGTGCTAATAGGGTGGAACACCCAGACAGACAGACAGACATACAGACAGGCAGGCAGGCAGGCAGACAGAACGTAGAAGCGACAACTGCAGGATGTGAATGTGTGACTGAAGTGTTTGTTGAGTGTGTGTTTCGAGTGCAATCAGCACAATACCAACAACATCAACAGCATAAACAGCAACAACATCCACATCAACAATAACCATCAGGAAAAACAACAATATGGCAAAGGAATTGAAGTTCCAGGAAGTGTTTCGGCGTTGATGACTGTTGAGAAGTCTTTCATATGCATGCAGACAACGGTAAAAGGACTTCTTAAGGCTGAACCCACGTGAGAAGACTTATTTGTGGTAGCCAAGGCATGCAGATAATCTGTTAACTATGATATAAATTTTGAATGATGAAAAACTTTAAGCTACAATCTTATTAACAACAATGTTATAGTTAGCCAACTCAAAGCAAAATGAAAGAAATGCAACTTACCTTTGACATTGAGATATTATTAAGCAATGACTGTTGATTTAGTTTTTATGTATTTACCTTTATTTTTTATTTTTATATTATAGTTTGTATTTTGTATTTTTTTTCTCTGGTCACCTGACATGACATTTATTCATAATACACTTACGAACTTGTGTTTTTGGTTATTATCCACAACGTTTTATGTTAATTTTATTTTATGTCTTACACATAATCATACAATGCTTTTTGCTCTTTAATCATACAAATATTTACAAGGGTAATACGCTGTTCACTCAACCAGAAAGTGTTTGGCTTTTGCTGAGTTCAGCTACATACATATACATACACACATATATATATATATATATATATATATATATATAAATTTACTTTGGGAGTACAGTTAAGTTTATTAATGTTATCATTATCTATAGTTTTGTAGTTGTAATCAGTAAATGTATTTTATTTATGTGGCAAATTTTACAACTGGCCTCAGCTTCTGCTGTTGCTTGCCTGCTAGTTAATAAAAATTTTTAAATATTCGTTAATAGGTTAGTTGTTGTTCTCAGTAGTTCTGTTGTGTTGTGTTGTGTTGTTCTGTAAACCTTTTCGCTTTAGCTATTTAATAATCATTGTATTTATTATAATATAAATATATAATTAAATTTTTGATCACATGTGTTTTTGTTTTGTTCTAACTTCACTTGGTTTCACCCCGTTTAATCTTTAAATATGTTTTTGTATTTTTGTTAAACAAAAAAAATATGCTCTTTTTGTTTATTTCATATTTTGTTGGGTGGACTGCAAAGTTAAAACCCCCTTGACCTAAAGCAAACAATCGATGCTTTGGTCGCCTTTTAGTTGGAAATTAGTTGTGAAGCTATTTCTATTTAACTTAATAATTACAAAAATAATATTTTTTGTTCGTTTGTATAAATTTATGGAATATGCTTTATTCATTGAATGGTTCTGATATAAACATTGACTATTTTGTTCAATTTTGTCTGCATTTATTTAAAGTCATCGAATAGTATTTTCTTTACAAACTTTTTATAATGTAATTTTAGTGTTTCAAATTGGATTCTGAACTTATTTGTAATGTTTTTATTTTATTTATTTTATTTTCTTTTTTTGGCGGGTTGATTTTGTTTTGGATTTATTAATTATACAATATGTAGTTCACTTTATTCCAATATATTGATTAAAAATTATTATTGAATCCTTACAAATTGCCAAATGATGCATAACGTGCTTATGTGGAATTTGTTCGTGTGTGTGTGCAATAACCTCTGGCTAATTATTGTTTAATTTTAATTAACTAATTAGAAGTAATATTTGACTCATTTCGGTTATTTTCATAGCGAAATTAAAATTCTGTAATCAAATAACGCTTTCATTTAATCTGCACATTTAATGAATCCGCTAATGACTAATGAAGTGCGCAGTTTTTCGTTTTAGCTTCAACAAGTGCACTCATTAACCCTCAGCTTAGTAGGATTATGGTTACACTTTAAGTACCATAAGGTCAAATTATGTATAATACTCGTATTCAAAAATGCCCAAAAACCAATTTTATTAAATAAAATTGAAACGGTCTCTTTGATTTGCCACATACATTTTTGCTTTCATGAAGGCATATTGTTATATTTATTTAATATATATAACTCTGACTTTTTCATAGAAAAAATACGCAATGGAATATTCTTTATACTCTTCGCCTGTAACAGGACATTTTTTATTCGATCTTTTAGAGGCTTAGTGTGTCTCACTGTTTCTATTACTTTGTTTATTAAGCCAGCTTTCCATTTTATAATTTCTTTGTATATTTTTTGTTTGTGGTTTGTTGTACGCTTTGCTTTATGCTCTCTTTTGCTTTTGTCTGATTTTAACTACTTTTTGTTGCATTCTTTTTGCGGATCCTTGCCTTACTAAGTGCTAAAGATGAAAATAAACATGACAATGATATTTACACAATGTTGGCTAAGCTATGGTAACCTCAGTGTTGGAGTGGTTGCCACGACAAGGGGAATGACGATATGGTGGGTGGGCATTTGTGTGTGTGTATGTGTGTGAGGCCCCTATGCCACTTTGTATTTGTTTATGTGCACGGCCAGCTGCACACAATGTTGCCAGCCAGCAGCTGCTACGTGGAGTCTGAGCGATTGAAAGTGCATGTGTGTGTATGTCCGTGTGTGTATGTATTATGACATACATACTTGAACACACACATACATTCGCTATAAAAACAAATGGTCGCATGTAACGACGAAAAAACTTTGTCAATTAACCTAAAACAAGTTTCACTTTACAACACGTACGCTTGACATAATTTCTTCTCTCTTCACTGGGCTCTGACAATGGTGTGTGTGCGTGTGTGTAGGGGTTGTGCCTCTGTACTTTTGAGTGTTGTCTGAAACTTTACATATGAAGAAATTATCACGTTCTTGGTCCTTGATAGCGACAGTAGGATCTGCCCATAATGTCCTCAGCTGGAATTGACTGATCAATCGGTTGCACTCGCAATAATTCCATTTGATCACGCACCTGCAATGAATTGCAAATAAAACACACACAACTATTAAATGTTTGCCCAACTTATCTGTGGCTGTGTTAAGCGACGTATGTGCAATATAAATAGAGTTTGATTAGGTTTGCCAACAGCTGCGCTTGCAACTAATTTAAATTGATTGCATATGCGAGCAATTTTCCCATTTCACATTTGCCACATCTTAAGTTTTCAGCTGTGCAAAGTGAAAATGTATAAAGTTTTTGTTTAATAGTCAAATGGAATTTCTATTGATTTTAAGTTTCAATTTAATTCAGCGTCCTTAATGACTTTTGAGTTCTGCTTCTATTTTGGATAAAAGATATAACATTTCAAACAGACTTTTATTTGTGTTGTGTTAGTTTAATAAATTATATTTGAATCAATTTTAATAAAATTGTATACTTTTTGTTTTAAAATAATCCATTTATTTTTGCTTTATTAGTGTTTTTTAAGCAATAACAAATAATTTCATGCTTACTGTTTAATAATACAACATTTTTAATATTGCCTTTATATCAATTTTAAGTACATTTTAATTTAAAATATTAATTTAGATTTTCGTTTGCAGATTTTATTGGCATTAAGACATTTAAAGATTCGAACGAAAAATTACATACAAAATTCAACATTTATTTAAAGGATGTAGATTTTTATTGTCAATGTATCACACACTCCATAAAGCCTGTTTGTTTAAAATTAATTACCTTGGCCTGTGCTTCAGTTATTTAGAAAGAAATCATATTGCTATTAAATTATACACATGCAAATTCAGAATTATAAAGCCATTCAGCGGGCATATTGGCAACGCATAACAACGAGTCCTTAAAGGCCGTCTAAGCCAACAGTGAAGCTATTTCTATCCTTTAGCGTATTGTTTGGCCAACTTAATGTGTGCTTTGCACAAACTTCGAAGCACATTTTATGCCGCACAACAAAACAAAAAAAAAAAAGTAAGAAAAAGGAAAAACCAAGCGAAGCACAATAAAAATATATATATATGCAAAAACAAAAAAAAAACAAATGCAAAAAATACAAACACAACAAAAAATGTTTTGTTTTCAACACCAAACACCTTTTGAGGCCGCACAGAGGGGGACTGGGAAGAGGGGAGTCTGTGGCAGCCGGGTTGGGGGATGGTTTTGGGCGGACACGCAAAGGCAGCTCGCTCGGCCCATTTCCGGTGCTTTGTTTGCCATATAACAATCGAATTTACGACTTTTTTATGAGACTTTATGTACCAGCATAGACTGCCACACACAAACAACAATAAAACGTCAGCTGTGGGTCGGTCTGTGGGCCGCAGTCATTGCACTTTTAGCCACGCCCACGCCCAAGCTTGCGCCCACATCCCATGCCAACAATTTCTTTGTGGGATTTGCCTTTGGGTACGCTTTTCCGGCTGCTTTGAGTTGCAGAAATGAAAAGCACAGCTCACAGTTACATTTGAGTGAAAAGTTCAAAGCGAAAAATGGCTGCTAAAGAGCTGCGCCTTTTTCCATGCTAACCAAATCAATTGTAAGAAGGTCAGTCGCACACACACACACACACACACACATACAACCGCACACACACAAGCATTCATGCATGGATAACACACACACACACAGGGCGGCAAAAGGATATTTAAATGAATTTGTCCCGCACAAATTGCTGCCATTTGCAAAGGACTTTTGCCCGATGCCGCCACTTGGGCTATGTGTCGTGCCAAATGCCTTTCCATGCTCGCATTAGATACTCTCATAAAAGGCTAAAATAAAAGATACATTTGCACAAACACAAGCAACGACCTCAACAGACTCAACTGCCTCTGCTTTTTGTCTAGATAAAAACTGGCGTCAAGAAAATTATCATGTTCATGGCTATCGCTGCTGGCCCAATGTCCACCCTTAACTCCCCCTGCACCACATATACAACACAACACCATCCACACCACTACCCATCCACCACCACCCGTTCTGCCAACCCCACTGTCATTTGTGGTTGTTGTTGGGTCGCATTAGAAGGGCGCCACACCATGAACTAAACTGAAGGCATCCCCATGAGCTGCCTCAAATCTCTATTGCCCTAATTTCGCTCATTTTTATAACTACGACACACTTATGGGCTAATGGCAGTGATTCCGAGTAACATAACATTTTGTGTACTTCCAGTTGCTATTGAAATTAATAAAAAAAAAATTTGTATAATAACATAGAAAATAATATTACTACAAAAAATAATAATGGCATATAAATAAATAAGTTATTTCCTTCGAATATTATTTATAACAAGCTATTATTATAGGTTACATTTTTTATTTTAATATTTTTTGTTTTCACCACAAAATGTGACTTGTCAAAAGGAAGATTTTAAAACTCCTAAGAGATAGAGTGCCTAGCGATATATGAGCTGAACAATTAATTTGAAACACAAAACAGGAACACAGGAACACACAATTCCATCACGCAGTCCTTGTGCGTATATAGAGTAAAAGGGTATAAAATAAGCATCTGTATGCGTGTGAGTGTGTGCACAAGAGATGACAATCATTAAAATGGCCTTTTGCCTAATTTCTATGACTTGCTTAATTATCACAACGATGGCAACGCCCACACCAGACACCAGAGACCAACACAAATACAGATACAAAAATACAAAAACAAATACAAACAGAAGTTGAGAGTCTCTGTTGACCTACTGGTCTGATGTTTTGGGTCTGGCCACTCTCCAGGGAATGGGCATTAAGCGTCTAATAATTGAACATTTGAACTGGTTTTTGTGTTCGTTTAATTGCATTACAGGCGACGCTGCTGCGATAATATATATTTTATTGTATATTTGGGTCACTAACCTCAACAAATGGGGCTTGCATAAGAGTTGTTCTGATTTTTTTTATCAAGTCATGGCTTGAGGCTGAGACAAAACAAAAAAAAAAAAGAATAGCAAAAAAAAAATTGAACAACCAGTGAAATAATAATGCGCTGGGCAATGTTTTTAATTACTTTGTGGCAGAGTTAACAAAAAAATGGCATCAAGCAGCAAAGTATTACAATGCGAGTACGATTTTTAATGAGCATATAATACCATATAAGAAAATAAAAGGCAGTAAGAGCTGTAATATATATTTACATTTACTATTATATGCATGCCGTTCATTCATATATATTTATATTATTTTTTCATCGCTGCTGAGTGCAAAATGCAATAAAAGCGATGCGATTTTAATCACACGCTCGACAAAAGTAGGCAACAGTTTGTAATGCTCACACTCGCACTTACACACACACAGGCACACACACATCCAGAGCCAAGGCTCATTGCCTTCCGCATATACATTGCTAAGTAAGTAAGTATATAGAAATGAGCATTTTAATCACATAGAGGAGCCATTGTCGGGGTGTAGTTTACTTTTTGTTTAATGCACATAGAAAAGGAAGCGCAGAGCCAAAACTAATTACAATGTTGCAGGCAGATAAGGCGTCCAACTCACGACGACTCAGTGTGAGAGTCAGAGACAGAGTTAGAGTTAGCGACAACGACAACGCGGCATCAGAGTACCAAAGAGAATATGATTAAAGTTCGCAGACTGAGGGACAAGTGCTAAATTAAAAAATGCTGTGGCATCTCTTTATCGTGCAACGCAACTTGTGGGGGTTTTTATAATGAGTAAAAGCAATAAAATGTGCGCCACAGCAGTTAAGTTCAAGGGGCGTATGATTTATATTTGTTATTAAATCTTTAAATGACCATAGTCGCTGAGCTATGCACTGAACTCAGACATTTTAAATTAGTTTCTCAACTAAGGCCATTTTCAAAGCAAGGAGAAAAGTCTGTTTGCTGGAAATGAGGTCACTGAAAGAACATTAATCTAGCCTTATTATTTAGCTTCAATGTTTCTACGCTAAATATATTATATTAATTGAGGTAACACATCCTAATATCTGTCAGCAATGTAATCAATAAATAACTAATCTCTTTAAATAAAAACGACTAAAATAATTTGTCACAGTTTTGAAGAATTTCAAATTCTCGCTCAAGAGCAATTCCCAACAGAGCATAGTCGACATCATTTAATTACAATTGAGGCACATACAAAAAATACATATGCATGCCAGTTTGATGGCAATGAGTGTCCTTTAGATCACAGTTGCACATGGAAATCTTTGGCTTGCCACATTTACCAACCCAGTTGAGTCAGTTGATGCAGTCTGTCGACTGCAAATCAAACCCACTTGCTATGCTAAGTTGAATGGTGCTAAGCTTTGAGTGGCATTCGTACTCAATGCAGTAAGTTCTAGCTCAAAGAGTCTCTAACGCGTTTATAAAAAGAGCCAACGATAGAGAGAGAGAGAGAGAGAGAGAGAGAGAGATAGAAAGAGAAACTGAGAGAGAAAGACAGAGAGTGAAGCAGACAAAATCGGTCAGTTAGACGTTGCATATTGATTTAAATTGAGTGACAGCAACAGTGCTTGGCAAAAGGAACAAATAGTAGTAGCTGTAGTCCTGCCGATCCTGGAAATCCAAGCAGATAGCAAACAAACTGACCACATCCGCAAACAAACTGCACCAGCTTCAATTTTAGTTCCTGGACGACTACTGACTGTTGAGTTTAGCTGTGGCTGTTGCTGTTCATGCTCATGTATAACTATCGGAATAAACATTTGGAAATCCTTTTAAAATTATTTTACGACTTGCGTCTTTTGGACGCCACAGCTCAGTCCTAGTCATCGTCCTGCTCGTGCTTGGCCTGCTTTCTTTCCGGACCAAGTATGTGCAAATTCCATTGCAAAGCCACATTATTCTCTTTATCCTTTGAAAGGAATTTTGCCAAGTGCAATAACAAGCGAGCCAGAGAATGCGGCACCAACTACAGCTACTACCACTGCCACCGCTACGCTGCTCCTTGCAACTGGTTTATCTGGGAGCTGCTCAACAGTGGTTCAACTGGCATATTTTTGTTGTCAGAGAAATACGCTTTTGTTTAGGGACTTAGCCTTAATCTGCAGGTAGTTCCATACATAACTAGTCGATGCCAAGCAGAAATTGTTGCCAATGTGCGCAATGAACAATAGAATGCCAATGGCCAAAAACACACAAAAAAAAAATAAAATAAGTAAAAAAATAACGTTGCATGTTTTACTGTTTGCATACTCACCGCCTCGACTTCCTTGAAGACGCGTATGAGATTCCTGCCAGCAAGCTTGGCAATATCTCCCTCCGACCACTTATCCGACTCCAGCAAAGCGGCAAAGAGATGTGGATATTTGGAAACATCTTCCAATCCTTTGGGCACCCTATTAAAATACCAAAATAATGCCAAAATTTAGATAATAATTGTAATAAAAAAATTGTACTAGTCTTGTAAGTAACAAGGACTTAATAGTTGGGTGTAACAACTTTATAAATATTAAGGCAGAAAATTATCTGATATTTAAGCAGTTTACTTGCTGTTACACTTACAGATTGACGCCATCGTAGCCAGCGCCAATGCCCACATGATCGATGCCGGCCACATCCCGTATGTGGTTAATATGCGCTGCAAAATTGGCGACACAACAAATAAGTTAAGCTCTTAATTAAGTGTCAACAATCTTTGCACCTACCCACAACATCGTGTAACGTCGCCTGGCCCGAGCAGCTGACAAAGTGCGGATAAAACGCAACCATAACCAGTCCGCCGTTAATGGCCTGCACATTAAAAAGACCCGATTAAAATAAAATCAATATGTAATATGCTTCATACTTACAATTCGCTGCAGCACATGATCTGGCACATTGCGGGAACTGTTGCATATGGCATGCGCCGAGGAGTGCGAGAAGATGAGCGGTGCTCGAGATGCGGCCAGCGCATCTAGCATTGTTGGCACTGACACATGCGATAGATCGACAATCATGCCCAGGCGATTCATTTCCTTCACCACGAGCTGCAAAAGATTTATTGAAAAGTTAATAAATATTGCAAATTACATAATTCAAATTGTTTCCTCCACAATTAAGTCAATCCTCAAACTCACTAAGGTCACAAAATATAAAATTGTAAATAAAAAACTTATTTTTTAGACATACATATCATACTGCCTGCTCGCAATTTCTTACACAAAATATATGTTACTGAAAATACTTTACTTCACCTTGATATCAAAAAATAAAATTGTATGCACTAAATTCACTTCAATTCTAGAAACAAAATGTAGAATTAACTTAAAGTTAGTTAAACTAAACTTAATTGCAATCAAGCCAAAATCCAATAAAGAATATGCAATATTTATAGATTTTAGTATATGGAATAATGGGCAAACATAAACATTTTATTGGCAATTTGAAAGAGATGGGAAAAGTTCGATGGCTGCTTCTGTTTTGCGATTGTATAAAATGGAGTTAGATTAAAAAATTAATATGACACTTGACTATTCAAACAATTACAATTTATATTATGCTTAATTAATAGCTCACCTTGCCGAACTGCGAGAGTCCACCTATGTGTGGATATTTGCCCGGTTCGTCAACTTTGCAGCAGTCCGCCCTAAAGATGGTTAACTAAGTTAATTGCCCAGCCTAGAATTTGTGTGTATTTCACTAACCATGGTGTGTTGCAGGTGTGTGTGAGTGTTAGATAACGGGCCCCGAGCTGATAGAACATGCGCAGAACGCTCAGACTGGTGCCGATCGCATGTCCTCCCTCGACGCCAATCAGGCTGGCGATTTTGCCGGTGCGATGGGTTTGCTCGATGCCAGCAGCCGTATTCACCAGCGCCATGTGATGCGGATAGAGTTGGACGAGGCGGCGTATGAGATCGATTTGTTCGAGTGTCAGCTGCACTGCATCCAGATGCTGTGAGGAGCATGGCGCGTAGGCGGACCAGAACTGTGCGGAGACCATGCCCTCTTTGAGGCGCCGCAGGTCCGTGTGGCTCCACGCGCTCGATGACCAGGGCGCCAGTTCGCGCAAATCGCTGCCAAAGTGAAAGTCCTTCAGTTGATTCTTGAGGAACTTTCGGATGTTCCACGGCAAATCGTTGTGGCCATCGATCAGAGGCACTTCCTTCAGAACATTTCGCACACGCTGCATGCGATAGTCGAAGTCCCCGCTCCCACTTCCCATCCCACTCGCGCTGCCGCTGGCGGCGCCGACAGCTGTGCATCTTAGGATGGGCAACACGAGCGGTATGTAGACAAGGGTCAAGCAGTTGAGACCACAAACCTTGGGCAGCTTCCGCGATTTCATTGCCCCCAAGAGCAGCTAGCAGCTCAGCACAAGCCACGAAGCACTCACATTGATGATGTTTCTCGTTCCAACTGCCGAAGGAGATAGTGAACAAATGAATAAATAAAATCTGTATATGCACGTCGACGAATTTATAGCCCTGCAGACCGGAATCCCTCTCATCTAAATTGAAATATTTATTAAAGTAAATAAGTGCGGTTATCTTAAGCACGCCGAAGATTACATTCTCTTCCAAATGTTATTATAATTTTCTAAGTCTTAATCAAATATTATTTATATGTTTTCTGTCTCACGACAACCTTTCAGCGTTTCTGTAGTTTTACTTACTTATGTTTCCACAACTTAATACTCATCTCCCGACCGATTGCTTATATTAAAGCTATAAGATGTAGTGGGCCTACGATGATGATTTTCTTTTTTCAAATATGCGAAACTTAATAACACACGCATTTTGAGAGTTTGGCCAGAATATCTTAATAAAATATACGTTTATTTTAATACCATAATACATTTTTCTCTCTTTATAATAAGTTAATCGAATATTGCCATAAGTAACGAAAGCAAAAAGACAGATATGTACAAATATCATAAAGATAGCTTTTCACGCATGTTATGCGCATATAAGAATATATTTTTCGGACAGACGTAAGGGCTGACAGATGCACATATTCTCTACAAGGGTATAAAATCTATAATCCATCCCTTGATAGTAGTATAATTTCGTATCCAACAAATAACTCCCAAAATGTGCAACAAGACAAGCTTAGCCTAGAAACAGACAAACATTTCTATTGAAAATTCGCTTTTAATGTTGATACATTTGTGAATACATTTGCTAACAAAATTCGAGTAGCCTCTATCAGGGAATTTTTAAACAAATATAGAAATCGAAATCCAAATTGGAGTACGATTTCATCGGGAAAATTGTGATTTTTATTTGCTTGGCTGCGCCGATGGCGTGATTGAGCTATTGAAACTTGTTGGCAAACAAATGCCATAAATATAACGCCCACGGGCTTGTGCTACTCGGCTTTACTATGCTCGGCTTAGTCTGTGGCCCAAACATAAATAAAACTTTTCATATTTATTTCAGAGCCAACTTCGATATCGAATGCATAAAAATGCACAATAAAAATGCTAAAATTATTTATAGGAAACTTTTTTGCCAACGGATCAAATGCAAAAACACAAAAACGCTAAAAAAAAAGGCCAGCACTAAATTTAAATAGTTTCCACAGAGCCAAAAGTTCATACAGCGACACCAGCACAAACCTGCCAGACAGAGACACAAAAAGTTTAAACCAAAAATTTGAGTTTGCTTTTCATTTCTTTTCCCTCGAAAAGTTTTTTGCCGAGCTGAGATGCAGGTGGGTAGGGAAGAAGAAACGGGAAAAGACGCTAAATGTTGAAAGGAAATTGAAGTCAGCTTTTCAAGTGGCATATGAATAAGCTGCTGTTGAGGGTTTTGACCGACCCACACTTCGCAACATCATTTTCCGAATTTTCTTTGCAAAAGTCAAATTGTCCCCTAAACTATACTAAACTAGTCTGATTGTTTTAAGGCATAAGTCGTCTTCGTAGAAGAACTGAGTGCAATACAAGGAAAATACAAGCTTAAGTATTCTTGTTGGTGCTTTCGAGGCATCATCAATTCATAGATTTTGGTGCATATAAAAATAAAATTTGTATGGTTTTTGACTAAATTATAGACGTCAATAGCCATAAAAATGTTAATAAATAAATATTTAACACCTTGAAAGTGCTTGTAAGATAGTATTTTGAGCGAGATTTTAATGAATCCTTAAATAAGTTGGGTACTAACTAAAGACTGCTTTAAAAGTAAAATATGACAATTTTCTATATTTCTATAATTTCTTAATAGATTGTTGTTACTATGAAACTCTGCGTGTTAAAGCTCTTAACTCTTAATCTTAAAATTGATATAATATTACCTCTGATAATTTGTATTTATTTATTTTGAAATGCTCAAAAAGATTTGTTTTCAAATGTCATATGCCATGCAAAGTAAATATGAAGTTGTACTTGTTATTTGTTGGTTTTTCCTATTAAATGGAAACTTGTCCTAACCAAAGGTCAATTTTCATTCAGAACTAATGAGTTATATTGTGACAGTTGTTGCAAGTGTGATTTTATTATATTCATGATTTTACCGCTAAAAATGCCAATAGCAACCATAAATATAAAATTTTTGTGGGCTTTTCGGCACTTCAGTATATATTTAATTTTTTTCTTGCAGTTCTTTTCATTTGCACAAACTTCATATGGCAACGGACTGATATGCATTTTGTAGAGCATACAAAGGGATGGAAAAGCATAGAGCATTGTGTGCTGCAAAGCTGAAAGGGAGAAACACGAATTCGTATGTTGATTTTCATGGTCTGCTGCTTGTGCACAAAATGAAAACATTCCACTCTACAAACTTTTTGGTAAATATCTTATCTGTTCTGTTTGCCCTCCTTGTGCTTCTGCTTCACATTCGTATTTGTTGTTTCAAAAACACTTTAAGGCATCCATTTTTTTTCTTAGCTTCTATTCAAAAATCTTTAACATTTCTCCTGAGCTAAAATGGTGCAGAAAAATTGACAAAGTCGATAAGGAGGAGTATAACAGCAAGAACTGGAACAAAATTGACAAGGACAACGACAGCGCACTGTGAAATTCTCGTCATGCGAAACGTGACACAACCGAAACGCACGAATTATTAATACAACAACAAAGCATTGGCACGCAAAGAGCCTAAATGAGCGCCTATTGGGTTAACAACAGCAACAACAACAACAAGCAGAAATAACAGCAACCTCGAGTGGCAAACAAACAACAAGCGAGTGCAAATCGAAAACGTCTGACGCTTCGTTAAACATTTATGTATGTCA
This sequence comes from Drosophila setosimentum, assembly GCA_035043505.1. Classification (NCBI taxonomy): domain Eukaryota; kingdom Metazoa; phylum Arthropoda; class Insecta; order Diptera; family Drosophilidae; genus Drosophila; species Drosophila setosimentum. The sequence goes on from JAWNMY010000001.1 coordinate 8,070,329, forward strand.
GTGACAGGAACCTGAGAACCTAACATTTGATCTTTAATTAAATTGCCCTACTGTCACAATTCTTTGTATTTTGCAGCAATGCCAGAAAGGGGCGCTGAAAGGCTGTAGCAAAACATTAAAGAACAAACAAAACAAGTTGCATTAATGTAATGATATGATTACTTACACCCACTTAAGTAATATTATTTATTTATTTGTTATTTCTGTTTGTCAAAGATCACTCATCAACTTAATGGAGAACCTGGCTTCCCATCATTTCGAACTAATTTATTAGAGCATTGAAATCGAAGATTCAGCAAATCAGACAAACTTCAATTCATTCACTGAGAAGTTCAAGAAATACAAAAACAATGATTCACCATAAATTTAATATATAATGTATTGAGCGAGTTTAACGAATTTATTTTATACTGATATTCTACCAACTAATGTAGATGAGTAAGGCAGTAAGAAGTTACTTTTAGACATATTTCTATAGGTCTACCTGAAAGCTAAGTATTCTCAAATGATATTTTTGATACAATTTAAGAATTATGAATCGTCCAATCTACTTCAGAATTAAGCATCGGTCCACCTCTGTTGAGATTATTAACTGCTGGGAACCAAGTTCAATACAATTTTTGGTATCTTTACAGTTGGTAAGTGAGCAGCAGAATCACACACTCATTCATACACATATGTACTTCTACTTGCTGAAATGGGCGCAAGGATATCTGCGTACAACATTGCGTATGCGCGTTGCCTTTACGAATGCGAATGGGAATGTCATGCTGCGACAGAGGCTGGGAAGACGGTTGGGGCGGGTGGTTGGCATGCGGGGAGTCGTACATTTATTGCAACATATAAAACATTATTATTATTATGGCCTCAAAAAGGCACAGCGCAGAACGAAATAAGTACCAAAAAGCTGAAAGCGGAGCGCAAGGAAATGCGACATCGTCGCTCATGTCGCAAGCTGCGACTCCGACTGCAACTGCAACTGCAACTGCAATGTCTGCTGACTGCAGTTGGTAAAAATAATAAAAATATTAAAAAAAATAAAATAAAAAAAGGATTTCTTTCGACATTTGCATGGCATTTAAGGAAGTAGCAGGCGCTGCCAGCGAGTCGCCCAAAAGTCAGAGAAGCAATGTCCCGATTCGCGATTTAGTCCTGCCTCATTTCCACGCGGCAAGGAAGGCAAGGAAGCCAAGGAAACATGCCGTAAACTATAGCAGACAATCAAAATGCATTCATGTGCGCTTATTTAACGTTATTTATAATCAACCCATTTTCCTCCTGCTCCCCTTGACTCCTGATTGTTGCTTCCTTTTGCATTGCTCCTCCTTTTTTACATTTGCATTGCTACATTCATTCGCTGGTATTCATTCACCGCCAAATTCCTTTCAATACGAATAGTTGCCAGCCATCAGTCGCACAGAATTTCTATTTGCTTGCAATTTCAACGTCTTGAATTTACACAGTCGAGCAGTCTCGCTGGTGGTCCTGCCAAACAAAGTGTTCGGCATGTACTGAGCAAAAATTTGCTGACTTCAATGAATAGCAATAATAATAATAATAATACAGCATAGAACTTGACGTTCTGCCTGAAGCGCATTATCCAAATGCCTTAAGGACCGACATCGTCCGACTAACAATCATTTTCCTTTTTAATAAGCATCATCAAATATTTAAGCAAAAGGCATTGTGTAAGCCAAGCAGCTTGTACTGATTTTTGAACAGATAAACTCAGCTTGAACCGGAGCTATTTATTTTATCATTTCCATACCCCGGTAAATTTGAAAATTAAGTACATTATTTAAGGCAGAAACATATTTTTAGATTAAGAAGTTTCTGTCCTGAAATTAAATACATAATTTATTTAAAGCTTATAGCAGGTCTTAAATAATAAAGGGATAATTTAGTAATTTCACGTGAACTCGATTTCGTTTTTTTTTAAATAATTTTTCTTAGTATTTCGATTTGCATTTTGTAACCTTATTAATTTCGAACAGCGTCTTGCTATGTTTTATTAAACATAATGATCAGTGCAAACTGAGTTTTCTAGCTTTGAAAAATTTATATATATACATAAAAATTGCAAGAGAAGCAATATAAATATATTTAACAAATATATAAGGAAGTTGCATACAAATCAAAGCAGCATTTATTTATTTGTGCGTTTATCTTAAATCTAGCTGCAAGTTGAGAGTGATTCATAAATAGCTTCAGTTTCATAAAAAAAAAACTTAATCAATTGCAGTCAAACGAAATGGTTAACCCTTTCCCCAAACGCAATTTCCATAAGCTATAAATTCAAATGCCACTTTCAATACGAACGCATACACGAAATGAAATAAACATATGGCATAAATTAATTTACAATAAGACCCAGCAGAAATTTGGAAAGTGTGCAAAGTTATGTGGAAACACACATAGCACACCTCCTGAGGTTGATTGGTGTGTGTGTGTTTCTCTTTCTATATGATTTGCCTATTTCTTTTGTGTTTTCTGGAATTTCATTTCATTTCATTTTTGTACAGACTAAACACACAACTGTATAAATACAAACTCACATAAACAAACATGATGAAAAATCAGCGGAAAGGGGGGAGGGGGGAGGAAGGCGTGCGTGCGTAAGAAAGAATAGAAATTATTTTACAACATTTTCATGTTTATGCTGTTGTTTGATTTGCCTTCTTCGCAGTTGCCTTCACCCTTTGTCCCTTTTTGTTTGCTGTTTTCTGCTTATTTTTCTGTCTTTTTATTTTTATTTTTTCCTTTAGTATGCATAATTTATGCACGGGCTGAAAAGCAATTTACAGCAACAACTAAAAGGCTTAAGAGCTTTCCCTCTCTTCCTCGGCACTCCCTTAATATGACAACTATGCTTTAAACCAACCACAAATAGACAATATTTAATTAAATTTCCTGAAGCAGATCAATCCAGAACAAAAAAAAAAACACATTTTATTTCATGCAACAAATTATTACATTATTTAATTGCTATTTTTTTTCCTGCGATTTTTAATCTTATGACTAATTGATTGATTTTTTATATTGATATAAATACGCAGTTGGTGCTTTTTTAATTAACTTATTCGTTAATATTATTTGGTCTGTAATATACATTTAATTTGATTTCATTTGATTAAGCTAAACTAAATTATATATTGTAATTGATTGATTTATCTAATTAATTTATAATATATAAGGTTCATCAAATTATCAGATGTGCGATGTTTACTAAGCAAGATAAATATAAGACTTATCGCAATTCATGCGACAACAATTTTTATTCAGCACATTTAAAAATTAAGCGTAATAGATTATTTCATTTTGTACAATAAACATTACTGAATAATACTGCATTTAAATATATATTTTTCATTAATAAATTTCTTTATGATAAGCTAGCTTATATATGCATATCATTTTTGATTGCTGCAGAGTTTCTCATAGTCTTTAACAAAGCTTTCCTGATCACAAAAAATATATAAGCCATAAGCACAATTAGGTATATATATAAGACAGTGAATACTGAAGAAAAAGGAAAAATTGTATTTCTAAGTTATAACTTTAACTTTAACTTTTTTCTCCTATATTTAACTGAGTTTTAGCAAATTTCAAACATTAACTCACTTCATTTAGCTGTATCAGTGCATAGAATGCTTATGAAACTTAATTAAGGCATCACATAAGCCAAACAATTTCTGCATCAATAATGTAACGGGTATTTAAATATTTAAACTGTAATCCATTTGCAGTCGCCACTTGCGGCATCGACCTAAAAATCCCAACCTTAATAGTCATTGGGGAACAGAGCATCGACGTTTCGACTTTGAATCCCCGTCTAGACACTTTACCTTATTCTGCCTAAGCCAAATTCCAATATAACTATGTTAAATACAATAATACAACGAAATCAAAAGAGACAAGGACAAAAAGGAACTACTTATGGATGAGGGATTCTTATTTGCCCAAAACAATAAAGTGTGTGTCACACAATTCAAATGAAACACAAGAGGCCACAGCTCAAGCACCGTCCAGAGACAGAACGATCAGAACTCATAAGCACCTGCTGGAAAGGTAACAAGCATTTTATGAATGCCTCAACAAAAGCAACACAGAGGTGGTATAGTAAAGAGGGGTGGGGTTGATGGAAGGGGGGGGGGGTTGATGTGGGATCGGATAAGCAGAAAAAGCTGAGCGCGATGAAGTTCAAAGCAAATTGTTGCGGAAGGCAAGAATCAACAATATCAGCAAGAAGAGCAACCAAAGGATACTCATTTCAACAAATGCACAAGCCAAGAAAGGTTCATACACATATTAAATGGCATTGTGTTTTGGGTACGGGGAAAATGTGTTGCAGGATGGGTGGGTGGCAGCAGCGACTGACTTGACAACGCACAGCATTCGCTTGTCGCCTGCTGCATATTAATGAAGTACCGTGCCTGCCACAGGCAACGACAGTCAAAAACTGTGTGGTTGGAAAGGGGCGCGAGGGGTAGGGATAAAAGAGAAGCAAGTTCGGACTGTTGGCTGCTAGAAGCACTCATCAATTTCTCAATATTACGTATTTTGGTTGCCAAAGAAATCTGCATATGAACCGCAAGAGTGCCAGAATGTGTCACATAAATACACACATACCCACATTCATATAAGTCTACATAATATATATTTATTTACATATATAAATATATGTATATATACGCTTTTATATATTTTCTCAGGATTTATGGGCGTTTGTGCTTACCAAAATTGTGCAAGTCGTTTAACATGCTCTCCTCCTTCTAGTTAATGCTTTGAGCGCTAACTTTAATACTTTTCTTTCCCTCTAAATTTCCTTTTTTCTTTAATATTCCTTTGCTTTGGTGTGTTTATTATTTATTTTTATTTATTTGCACTTCACTTGTGATTCACATAATTTGCTTGCTTTGATTCACAGTCGCGTAATTGTTGTCGCCGCTTGAGGGCAATGGCAGCCACGGCGTACACGTAACGTGATTTGAGCGTGTTTGCTTGTGTGTGTGTACTGCGTGTATACGTGGGTGTGTGTGTGTGAAAGACGAATGCAACACGTGTGGTTGTTTAAATTCCGCGCAATTGCCACACAACTCATCCGGCCGACGCACGAATTATAACTGAAACTGAAACTGGCGACACAATTGCGACACAGAAGTCGCCGCAACTTTCTGCCAAGCCTCCCTCTACACGAAGTCTACCGACGAGCGAACGAATCGAGCGAGAGAGGGAATTAGACAAACGCTCCAGTGCTGGGAGAGCAAGGCAAGGACAAGCAGAGAGCGGCATTTTAATTCGGCTGCTGCGTTAGATAAGAGCAGCAAATAAAATCAGTTATAGACATGCTAAAATCTTAAAGTATATTATTAAATAATCTGTGTACATATGAAAGCTGCACTTTTATAGCTATTACAGTATTTAAAGCTTGACCCACCATCGACATGTTTACACTATGCCAAGAACAGCATCAAGCAGGACAACCGAAAGAGAGACAGAGAGTGAGAGAGACAGATAGTGAGAGAGACAGAGAGAAAGAGAGAGAGCTGTCCAACTTCTCTCTTTTTACTGGCAAAATATTGGGAAATATGCCGCTCTATTATAATCAGCTGATTTAGTGGTACATGTGCGTGTGTGTTTAGGTTGAGTCCTTTTGCATTGCATTGAGTGGTGAGGGGGAAGGGGAGGAGTAGGAGGAGGAGTAAGTGAGGCATGTTTTCAAGTGCTTTGTTAATGATGTTAGTGTTTACAACATGCCACAAGAAGGGGCTCCCATTTAATGGTCAATCTTTTGTGTGGCTGTTGGCATTAAATAAAATCGTTATTTGTGATTATCTGCGCTAATCTGAAGGCATACAAATCATAATTGATTGCAGTTATCAGTTGGGTGCTTGAATCAAATATGCATTTAAAAAAATCATTGCAAAGATAAATTTGCTTGGGGCCACAACTATAAATATTTTGTATTATATACTTTTTCTTTAGGGGTCTTATAATTGACCAATAATAAAAAAAAAATTTTATTCTTGTACAAATTCTTCTGTACAAATTCTGCCCTTAACTTAAGTTATTCTATTATGCATAGCCATTAACTATTACTATGAATAAAGCTCTGGATAGTTGAAAATATTTTAAATTGATTGTTTTATTCAAATTTTCAAACAATATTAAACAAAGAAATGCATTAATATTCATTTCTCTACGGAAATTCCAGAAATTAAAATATTCTCGCCGCAAGCAGAATTGATCAAGCAGTAGTAAGCAGTACAGCCAAAAGCAAAAGCTTTTGCTCAGCTACGTAAGCTTAACCCGATTCGCGTACCAATTTGAAAGCTTAGCCGTTGCAAGCACCGCTAGCTTTCAGATACCGAATGTTTTTGGTATTTTATGTTTTAGGCACAACGCTGCCCGCGATTTGACAACACCGAACGACCTCCAAACAACCTTTTGACGTTTCGCTTGTCTACATTCGGTTGCCGCTTTACTTATTTCGCTTTGGAAAATCACGTCGCCGTCCCCGAAAATAAAAGCGTCCACAACTTAACTCCAGTGCAGTAGCAGCAGCAGAGCCAGCCGGTAGCCAGCATCAAAGAGCGAAGCATACACGCAAAAAAACCAACACCCACACAGTTGTCCAGAGCGGTGAGTGTGCGTGTGCAATTGTGTGATAAAAAATTAAATAAAATATAAATACGATACAATCAAATAAGAGGAAACGAGCAAAGTTCGTAATCGTGTTATATCAGTGCATTTTATGCTCGATTCTAAGGTGGTTTCGTAATCGCTTTTGCATTTGGCCACAGAAAGTTCTCGCGTGTGTATGTGTGAATGTGCGTGTGAATGTGTGTGCTTTTTTCAAAGTAACTGGAATATTTCCAGTTGGAACTTTTATAGCTACCGCTGGCCTTCTGCTTATCGTTAGCGTGGTTGACCTATGCAACTGGGATGATAAGGAAATTCGAATAGATTGACTATTTCACTCTTTTATAACGGTGGTTAACTTGAGTTTATTACTGGTTTAACCGATTTCATCGGATGCAGTTACAGCCACCCACACACCCCTACCCCTTGACTTGGCAATAGATTTTCACTAGATGAGTTTTCCTTTGCATTAGTTGGCAGCGTTTCAACTGCAATGTGTAGTCGACAATTCGCTTTATAAATAGATGCCACAAGTCTTATATATATATGTATATATAGATGGCTATGCATATACCTAATTGTTAATTAATTAATCAATTAAATGTCGTCATCACTGCTCGTTTGTTGACTTCATCAATCGTCGGTCCCCCGGAAATACCTTTCTTCTGCCAATAGATAAGAGCGATATAGCAATGAATGTCTAAATGCAGTCTCGCTCGGGTGTGGCGACCACTTGAACAATTTACATATTTTGCTTAGAATTCGAGATTTCAATGACAATTGTTCGCTTTACATAATACAGAGATCCATATAAAGGGAGAGCGACAAAGAGAGAGAGAGAGAGAGAGACAGAGAGAGAGAGAGAGATAGAGAAAAGGGAATAATGAGGAAAACAATTTTGAAGGGATGAAGAAATGTTTTGTGAATGAAATTTCTGTAGAAAACATTTCACTAAACACAGCTTTAATTTAAAGAACAATTGAATTCTATATCATAAAACTAATACTAACATTTAATTATTCATTAATACACATTCAATTATTCTCATGTATTATGTTATATACAATTCAAATATTTTCGAGCATAGAAATATAAAGTAATGCATTAAAGCATAAATATATTCAATCATTTATTTACCAACAATTTTTTTTTTTTATCATAAATTGATTTAACTAGAACCTATTTGAAATTAATATTTAAAGAAAAACCAAAATAGAATTGAGTGAAGACAATTATTCAATTTCCTGCCGAAAATAAAAACGGAAAGTAAAATTGCGTCTGCAAATCAAGTTATGCGAAAAAGGAACACAAATATTACGAAATAAAAAAATTAAATAATTTTTGTGTATCTTTTCCGCACAGAAACACTTCATTACATCCTACATTGTAAACACTGCTCTCTTCCCTCTTTCTCTTTCTCATCCCTTTCTCATTCTTTCTCCCACTCTCTTGCTGCTCCTTTTTAACCTCAGCTCAATAAGGCGTTTTCATGTTTTGCTAGTTTATCCTATAGCTATAGCTGGAGGCTGGACCTATTTTCTAGCTTCTGACAATAACATCCCGAACCAGTCTCATTAGGAGATAAGAAAAAGGGGCAACGGCTCGACTCTGTAGTTTTTTCTAATTTTTTCTTTTTGTTTTTATTTTTTGTTATTGCTGCTGAAGGTCAAATCTTTAGCAGCCTGACAACAGCCACACTTAATACTGCTTCCAAAGATTCCATAATTTTCGAAAATTTAATTTTGTTTTTTTTTTTTGTCGTCTATTTTTTTATTTATTTCCATTTTATCAACTTGTTGTTTGGGTGCTTTTTTCGTGAAATGTTGGGCACATGTGCCTTGTTTATTTTTATATACACACACACACCCAAATACATTTAGACATACATGTTTTTTGATAGCAGCATTAATTTTTTTTTTTTGTCATGTGTCAATTTTTTCTTGGTGTTGCTGCGCTTGTTTTTTTTTAATATTTATTCGTTGTGTATTCTGGGCCACATTTCAGTCTTCGATCGTTTGCCGGCTCGTCAAGGTGTGTGATAACTGAGTGAATCATTTCTATATACACATATACTATACTCTGTAAAAAAGAAGAATATCTTTTGTTTCGCAAGTAGCTTTATGTATATATACATATATAGCTTATACATAGTAGCTTATGTATATATACATATATAGATATATATGTACATATATCCGTGTGAATAGTTTACCTGCGTGCTTTTCAATGTCAAACAAGTCAAGCAACATTTCTTGTATCTACATCTTTTTCTCTGCCTCCCTTCAACTGCCCCCCTCTTTCTCTCCCTCTCACACACGCGCTGCACGACTTTCTATTTAACCGTTCCGTAAGCAACACGTCACTAATTCGCCGCGGCATTTGCTGCAACATGTTGCCTGACCTTGTTCAATGTCACAGTCTTTGGAGCATGCGTCTATGAAAGTGAAAGTGAACGTCACAAATTGTGCGGGCGACAGGCCCTCACCCCACTCGCTCTCTCTTTCTCTCTCTCTATCTCTCTCCCTCTCTCTCTTCACTCTCTGATTTCAACGCCTACCGCTTTGATTACATCAGTAGAGGTTGTATTTAAGTTCGCAGTCGCATCTTGGCTCAGTTGATACAAAATCATTGTCGAGGTTGGTTGAGCAGCCGGTGCTGAACAAAAAGATTTATGTCAAAGACAAGTGACTAATACTAATTAATTGATCCAGTGTGTTGCAATACAGATATTATTCTTGTAAATTAAATTTGCGAAATGTTGTTGTGGTTTACAAATTAATAATTTGGTCTTACATATTTATTTTTATATGCTGAGTTTGTTAATATCAATAAATTTTCACACATCTAACGACAACTTTTAGCGAAAGCTTTGCAGAACCTCTTAGCAACATTTGAGCTTTAATTTGAGCAACATTGTGTGTATAATAGAAACATTTGCAAGTGAAATGTTGCCAGCAGAGCAAGCACTGACAATTAGGCACTCTCTGTAAAAACAGCTGTGCATTTAATTGATTAATATGTGCATGTATCTGCCTATATGTATTGGTGAATAGTAATCGGACTTTGAGACTATATTTTGTGTTATTGTTAACAATAACATGTAGATAGTATATTTTTTATACTTACTTTAGAAGTCATTTCTCTCTACATTCGTCCGTCTGTCTGTATGAACACGTAGGTCTCAGAGACTATAAGAGCTAGAGATTCAAATTTGGAATATAGGTTCTCCTATACTAGGAGCAATTTTAAAGACAGAATCTTCTGATTAATATGCATATGCATACTATTGACCAACTGCCCAAATTTCGTTAAGATCTGATAAGAAACGCTCAAGTTTTAGTCGAAAATATATTCTCATATTGATCTCATTTCTATCAGCAGTCGCAAGCATTTTCTGTGTGCATAAATATGCGAACGCATGTGAGAGAAAGAGATGGCATGATAATCGACGCGAGCGCAAATATGTTTTTTTTGTGTATTCTGCGGAGCTCCGCTACCTACGAAGGCGTGCTTCACATGTTTGACGGTAGAGGGCGCTTCCAGAGCTACTAGCATTTTAGTGTAAATCTTTTTAAAGGGAAATTTTATAATAACAATAGTATATTTAATAACTGGGTTCACGGTATATCGTAGTCAAGTTCACTCGACTTCACCACTCTTCCTTGTTTTTATCTATACTTGTGTTCCTAGAAAACAGTTGTGCATTTGAAAAATCGTCAAAATGTTAAGAGGCAAATGATTGATTGATATACGATCAAATTTCAGTCGCTTTGTAGTATTTACCTAGACACCAGATAAAAAATTAATGAAAATTTCCATAGATTAGCAATAAGAGTTCCATAATTTAGTTATTTTTTTTGGATTGGTATCAAAATTCTTGGTTTTGGAACCGGAAAATGCAGTTAATCATAGTGCGAGTGCTAAATAGCGCCAATAGCCATTTGTTTTCGATTCACAATAACTCAATGTCACAACCACGATTTGTTCCACTGCAGAATTACACACGAATCTCAAAGATGACCACCTACTTCAACTATCCCAGCAAGGAGCTGCAGGAGGAGCTCAAGAGCATTGCCCAGAAGATTGTTGCCCCCGGCAAGGGCATTCTCGCCGCCGATGAGTCCGTCTCGACGATGGGCAAGCGCCTGAGCGACATTGGAGTGGAGAACACCGACGAGAATCGTCGTGCTTATCGCCAGCTGCTGTTCACCGCCGATGATAAGCTCGCGGAGAACATCTCCGGCGTGATTCTGTTCGATGAGACGGTTTACCAGAAGGCTGATGACGGCACCACCTTCATCCAGCTGTTGAGGAAGAAAGGTATCATTCCCGGCATCAAGGTCGACACCGGCGTTGTCCCACTGATGGGTTCCGAGGACGAATCGACCACCCAGGGCTTGGATGATCTGGCCAAGCGTTGTGCCAAGTACAAGAAGGAGGGATGCGATTTCGCAAAGTGGCGTTGCGTCCTCAAGATTGGCAAGAACACCCCCTCTTACCAGTCCATTCTCGAGAACGCCAATGTTCTGGCCCGCTACGCCTCCATCTGCCAGTCGGAGCGCATCGTTCCCATTGTGGAGCCCGAGGTTCTTCCCGATGGTGAGCACGATCTGGTTCGCGCCCAGAAGGTGACCGAAACCGTTCTCGCTGCCGTCTACAAGGCCCTCAGCGATCACCATGTCTTCTTGGAGGGCACCCTACTCAAGCCCAACATGGTCACAGCCGGCCAGAGCGCCAAGAAGAACACCCCCGAAGAGATCGCTCTCGCCACCGTCACGGCTCTGCGCCGCACTGTCCCCTCTGCCGTTCCCGGTAAGAAATACAGCGACTCACTCTGCTTGTTTCACGTTTACTAATTCATGTTTGAATTTTTCCCGTAGGTGTGACCTTCCTGTCTGGTGGTCAGTCCGAGGAGGAGGCCACCGTCAACTTGAGCGCCATCAACTCTGTTCCTCTGACCCGCCCATGGGCCCTGACCTTCTCGTATGGTCGTGCCCTGCAGGCCTCCGTTCTGCGCGCCTGGGCCGGCAAGAAGGAGAACATTGCCGCCGGCCAGGGTGAGCTTCTCAAGCGCGCCAAGGTAAGTTATACACATATCATATACATGCATATTTATATATATAGTATACGAATGGAGTTTTGGGTCTAGTCCTATTGCTCTTGGGTCTTGGGTATAGATTTAATTGGCTGGGCTTGTGGTTTGTTTTTAAATTAAAATTAACTCATCACAATACACATAAACCTCACTCATTCAGGCCAATGGATTTGCGTCCTTTGGTTGTTATGAAGCTGGCTCCGTTAAAAGCGCTGCTGGCGATACAGGACTCCATGTTGCCGATCATAAATACTAAAGTCGATTGCAAGAAATACTAAATGGCAATGAATATCATACTCAATACCTCGGATGCATGCACTAACGAATAAGTGGCTCAAAGGCTAATCTGAAACCGAAACGTGATCAAGTGCTATTTCTCAATGTGGCAATGCTTGCCCGCAAGCAATGCGAAATATTTAAAATGAACATTTTATATGTGATACACATGCATATCATAATGTGTAAACCTTGTTTGCTGCTACACACCATATATAAAAAAAACCGGCATGACACTACTTTTTTAATCCTAATCTCCAACTAAAACATTGCTTTCCTATATTTTTATCTGTATATTAATAAAAAAAAAATGTTTCAATATAAAATTATAAAGCTAATCGCTTTCTATTTTAATTTCGCTAATATTGTTATTCATTTGATTAGTTTGTAATTTCTTAAGCCTAATCAATAATGTTGAAAAGTGAATAGATCTTTTAAAAATTAGAACCTTTTACAATGTTTATCATTTTCCACTTGTTTTTATTTCAACTATGAACAAATTTTTTACTATCAATTTTCTTTTACGATTTGAGTCCCAGTTTGATAAATAATTGATAAATTAATATTTATTTATTTTTATAAATTTCTTTAATTATTTCAACATATGTATATTGTTTTTAGTCACTAATAAATATTCAGTGAGTGAGTATTGATAGTTTTTTTTTTTTTACTTTTTACTTAACTCATACTTACAACTGCTTCATTAACTATTCAATTGTCGATATATTAACCTCACATCAAATCAATGTGATCAATTGAATTAAGTATTAATTGCACGCTCGTTTTATTTAGCTTTATTATTTTTATTTTTAAACCATGCACGCATTTGTTTGTAATAATCCTAAACCAATTCCCGCTTTCCCTTTCTGTTTATTTACCTATCGATCCACAACCAGGCCAATGGACTGGCTTGCCAAGGCAAATACGTGGCTGGTTCGATTCCCTCGTTCGCAGGCAATACCAGCCTGTTTGTTGCACAGCACAAGTACTAAAAAAAAATTAAAAAAAAAAAAACTGTTCCAGTAGCTGCACGTGCAACTTTTCAAGTTATCTAACGGCTGCAGTCTTAACCCAATTGGCTTACCTGTGTTAAAAGCCAACACCAACATCAAAAAAAAAAAAAAATCCTTCCCAGCAGCAACACCTGAAAAGAAGTTCTACATTTACCGCATATACACATAGACGTACAACTAGAATTCTAATAATAAAATATAAAAAAACCTCTTCAAATTATTATTTTTTGACTTGACCTTAAAACTCAATTAATTATTTCCTAAGTTCGAATAAAATTGTGTTGAAAAATTGAATTAGAGTTGTAAGCATTATGAAAACCATTGTGTTTATCTATCGTTATCAAAGGCAGCATTTAAATATTACATCAAAAATCCAGATCTTCAATTTTAGTTTAATTTCGTATATAAAATTGTTTTAATTGACCGAACGTACTCATATAACTATAAATTTGTAATTGTATACAAAAAAGAAATGCCACTGACACGCTTTAGTTATATATGGTGAACAAATTGCAGCATGGCTTTAATGAAATAACTGGCCAGGTAAACTCCTACATACACACACACACACTTAGAGAGAGAGAGAGAGAGAGAGAGAGAGAGAGAGAGAGAGAGAGAGATACAGACACACACAGACAGAGCTGTATATAATTAATGGAATTACGTGCATGGTCAGCTCGAAATTGGCCTCTGGCCTTTGAAAAGAAGCAAAAAAAAAGGGTCTTTTTGGTTCCTTTGTGCTGGGAACACAGTTTCAGCGCAATTAACCGTAATCGAATAAACTTTTGACTCAAAAGACTTGTAAAATTAATTTACAAAAAAAAAAGGACAAAAAAAGTTTAACAACATTTATGTGTCGGGGGATTTGTGTGAGGAGTGAATGAAAAGTTTGAAAAATTGCCGCAGGTAAGGTGCGGGTAAAGATTAAGTTTACAGTTCAGTGAGCTATGACAGAAATCGCAGCGCAGAAAGTTGAGTTGGTGGGCGTAAAGCGAATGTAAAGGAAATTGTGTGTTTTGAGCTATATTTTTAGAAAGATTTGAATGAAAAATTGTAAATTAATTAACGTTTCTCCCTCTTATATTCTCGTTTTTCCCCCAGGCTAACGGTGAGGCCTCTTTGGGCAAATACGTTTCTGGCAGCGCTGGCGCTGGTTCCGGCTCTCTGTTCATTGCTAACCACGCCTACTAAGGTGGCAGCAGTAGCGTCAACACAGCAGATAATAAAAAACGCAAATTGCTGGAAAATTAAAATTTTTCCACGCAACTTTTATTATTTATGTTCTAAGTTACAAGCAAGCAAAGAGCTAAAAAGCATACAAAAAAATCCCAAAAAAAAACGCTAGAATGTTTAAAAAAAAATTAAAAATTATGTTTATTGAGACGCAAATTTACTTTTAGTTCTAAGCACAAAACAAAACACATAAAAAATGTTGAAGTTATGCAAATTATATACATTATAATTATTCTGGTGTTTATTATATAATGTAATTTCAATGTTCGAAATTCACTTGCTTGAGCAATGTCGTAAATCGTAAACGCAAGAAAAATTATGAAACTAAAACAAAAACCAAAACAAAACAAACCACTTCAGAGATTTTAAACATTGAAATCACATGAGTTTCTTACGTTTCTACTTATCCATAAATTTTTTGCAATGTTTGTATACAAAAAGCAATGAGAAAATGTTTTTTTTTTTATAATTATTATTATTACACTTTATATTTATGATTATGATTATAATTATAAGTGAAAAAATGACGCAAATAAACAAACACAATACAAAATAATAATAAAAAAAAACAAAAACCAAAACGAGAAACCTACAACAAAGCAACAAATCTATTAAACACATATATATATATTATATATCAGTCGATATGAGCTGATATACATATACATACATACGTTAATTATGAAACATTGTTATTGCTAAAAGTCAGAAATTATTAACAAATTAACTATTAACAATTATAATAAGTTCTTAGCATGGTGACTTCACAACTGTATTTGACAAATATTGCTAAACTGTGCAAAAATGGGGCACTCGAATTTGCAGCTTATTGTTAAACATATATAAATATTCATAAATCCTAAATAAATAAATCGATAGCCGACGAGAATTCATCTCTTGGTTCGTTTGGACGCATCTACATGCAACATAAATTTGAAAAGAGAAACCAAACCAATCAACTAACCCCAAATATACCTATTCTATATATTTATGATTCTTATTATTATTATGTGTTATTCAAATTTCTATATATTATATATTTCTGCATATCGTTGTTACTCCCAAACATTTTCGATGCAAGCAATGCATATACCTAATATTACATTTATAAGCAATTATTTATGATTTTAAAAAAGAGCATAGCAACAAAAATGAAAAAAAATTAAAAATGTTGAAATGGTATCTCACATTTTTTATGACAACCTGAAATCCTGAAAGCGAAACGTACAATAACAACATATAAAAACAACAAACAGCATGTTTCACTCAACCTTTAGCTGAAATACAGAGAAAATTCGACAACAACAACAAAAACTTATCAAGTAAGGCATTTGAAACGAACATCAATAAACACAAAACCTTATAAGAGAGCAAAAATACCAAACGCATCTTTTTACTTATAACTAAGCTGTACATAACCGACGCTCAGCGAAAATACTGTTGCATACCGCAGGTCAACACTTACAACGTTTTCAATACTGTTTTACAGTTTGGCAAGCACCAAATAATGTGTGGCGCGGAATTGTGACACCTATTTGAATATTAGCCTCAAGAATTAAAAAATAATTTTCAAATTTTGATTTATGTTTAGAAAACTAAAATTTAATTTCATTTGGACATAATTAATTAATGAGTTGAAGCTAGAATATTCTAGTCGAGAGAACTTGACTAGGAGGTACTCTAAACTCTAGCTGTTAAATACATGATATATTTTACATATAGTTTCCAGCAAACGCATTTATAAGACGTATAATACACACATATTCGGTGAAAATAATTTGGACAATCAACAAGACGATCAAAAAGTATGCACATTTCAAATTATATTCTTAATATTGACGAAAATGCTTCATTCTGCCTATTGTAGACTTTAACAAATTTCAGTATAATCTTTCTTTCCATTTTTAATGGGCTTAGGTCATAGAACGGATCACATAACTATTTGTATATAGATATAAATAAACTACAAATTTATTTCGTCTTATTATTTATCTATCATAAAACTTCACAGGATTGCTTTTCTTTAAGATTGCTAATGACCTAAACAATAGCAGAGCGGCTGGCGCTAATTTAAATAAAAACATATAAATATTTAACATTTGCACTTATGCGTGTTGATAATGATAATAAACATTTGTGGATAGATAATACTTATTCATATATATATATATATATATAAATATATATATTTATTTAGAGCACATTCGACCCTAAATCGTGAATCTGTGTCAACCAGTACATGCCTCATTTTTTTGACGGATTATACTCGCAGTTATTCGATTGAAATTTTAACACAAAATCATTTCTAATGCTTTAAAATTTGCCCCAGTCCCAGTCAAAATATTCCAAATAGTTGTTCTGATACATGAGAAAAATCTGTCTTGGGTTCAAATTTAATAAATTGGTTACAGGGAATCTGTTATTCTTCGCATAGTGAATATATACAATTTTTCCTGGCAGCTGATATCCACAATGATTAAGCAGAAAATGTTGCCAAATCTTTTTTAATTCTTTTCTGAGTATTTTTAGCAATAATTAAAAAAACAATTTCCGATAAATTTTTGCAATTGCTGTAGCTCTTGTTTCCTGTTGTATTTTTTCACTTCTAGAACATCATCGATTTTCCCTATCTATTATTTCATTTAAATGAAATGTTTGCACGATACCCGCACTTTATTGGCACACAACTGTCGGTTTTCAGGCTTCGTATCTGTTATTTTATCAGAAATTCATACAGTCGAGGTATCTCGCCTATCAATGCCTGACTTTTAATGTACTTAAGCACCGGTTCAATTTCAAGTCGATGAAAGAACAAAACAGAGAATACAGTGAATGCACTTTAATCAAACCTTAGACTTCTCGAATTGTAATTTCTTCTATTTTTGGACCAATCTTCTGCCATTTTAATTTACAATTTCCTTCATTGCAGATGCAAATGTAAACAGACGAAAAGGCAATGTAATCTGTCCAATGATCCGCAATTCGTTGTACATTCAATTTTCTGTTGATGTTCTTGTTGTTTTTGCTGCCATGTCTGCAGCTGCATTGAGGGCAAAGTTTCTTTAATCAATACCAAACAAAATGCGCAAGGGCAGGGCCAGAAAGAGATAGCGATTGGGTGTGTGAGAAAGAGAGAAAGGTATAGAGGGAGAGAGAGAGAGAGAGAGACAGCAACAGACATGGCGACGACACTCAAAACCGCGACAAAGGCTACTTCGATGCCTGACGCCCATATTTGACCACACCACATGGTGAATGGAATTAAGTTTTTTTTTTTAAACACACTTTTGCAACGTAAAATTAGAGTAACGTATAGGCAAAAGAAATATTCTGTTGAAGGCGATTACGCAACTTCAAAAGTTGAAGCAATATGATTATCTCAGCCTAACATTTAATTTTAACTAATTACTTTACTATGACATTCTATTTATTATTTATGTGATACGTCATCAATCAGTTTATTTATTGATTAAATAATACAATACTCCTTTCATTTTAGCAATTTAAGAGTGTTTGCATCACCCCATATTCCGCATATAATTTGTTAATTTTTGATGTTATATTATTTTTGTTGTGGTTGCTTTTGGTGTCTTCTTAATGAACATCATTCAAATGCGTTTTGGACGTTTATTGCAAGGGCAATAAATTATTTAAATGGCTTTATGAGCCATTATAATCCGACTCAATTTGTGTAATTTGATTTAATTAATCTCGCCGTGTTTATTCGGGTGAATGCATTGCGTATAATTCAAATATAATCGTGGTAAATGTTGAAATTCAATTGGAATACTACAGGTTATGTTTTTCCGTTTCTAAAAAAATTATACTAACTTCCAAGTGGAATTGTTTGAGGTTGTTAAATGTTTGTTAGAATTGAACATCTCTACAAATAAATAAAACCGCATTCACAAGCTGTCACTTGCACGGTTAAAGGCAAATGGAAAAATTTCGGATCATCAGTTGCAATTGCACTATGCCACAAAAAGCGGGTTAGTTGAATATTTCTCATGCTGCTGGTGGGTGCAGACAACAATGCGCTAATGTCAACATTTCCGTTACCAATGCCAGTTGCTGCTGGTGCTGCTGCTCCTGCTGCACAAAGATTGTCCACATAGTGGAATTAATTGTATTTGCATAGCATGTAAACATCATCAGTTTTGCTGTCAGGCTTTCGCTTGGCCAGGACCTTTAGTTGCTGCCATTGTCGTTGCCATTTTGTACGTTTCAAAGCTCTGCACCCATTCGGTTGGCATTTGCTATCTGACGGTGGCATGAAAAGCACGTCATTGTATCCTTTGGCTTCCTGTGGCTCGACTGCGATGCGGGCGTGTATTTTGAGCTGCCAGTTGCTGATTACGCGCCACCCTCACACATAAGCACACACAACCAACAACAACAAGAAAAACAACAACAACACACATACACACACACACACATCGAACAACATGTCATAGCATCAACGAGGAAGTGGATGTAAACTCGCTGCAAAATGTTGCGACATCAACGTTTTGAGGCGGAAATTGACACGTTGTGTGACACACACAAGGTATGCTTAAGTCAAAACTCATTTATCAGAGAGACAGAAAGAGAAAGAGAGAGAGAGAGAGAGAGGGAAAGAGAGAGAGAGAGAGAGAGAGAGAGAGAAAGAGAGAAAGAGATAGAGACAGAATGAGTGAGAGAGTTAGTGAAAGGTGGGGTGACAGCTTGATTGCTTCTTGCATAATTTAAACTGTAAAAGCGTTTGGCGATACGCCAATTAAGGATCTTCCAGCTAAGTAAATCGATTGAAAACCATTTTATGTCCTGCATTAAATCCATATGCGTAATGTCACGTTACGTTAAATTACTTTCCCTGCTAGCCTGGAGTTACGTGACCAGACTTGTCACCTTATCATCAGAGACATTTACACACACACACACACGAGCAGAACGCCCGCCAGTATATAATTGTAACAGTAATTACAAATACAAGCTATTTGTGTGTTCTCTCACAAGCACTTTCTAATTAGCTGCACAAGCCACACAGACTTCGAAGAACACAGCTGAAAGCTTGTTTGCCGCCAACGCAGCACAAATTGACAACGCTTCGCATTTTGCCTCATTTGTCAGCCGTGTTTTTTCAACTCAGTTGTTTCAACTGACCACTCCACAGAATCAATGAGTGCTGCGCTCGCAATTCCGTCAATTGAAATGCGAGCTATGTCAAATGTAGCGTTACTTGGCAAGTAAGGTGTTGAATCAGCTAATCACTGATTAAGTAATCGAAATACAAAGCTGAACCTTAGTTATCAGCTAACAAGATTTTCCAATAAGAAGTTCATGTTACTAATCCATGAACTGAATCTTAGGTGATTCAACCATAACAATCTCAGATTAATCAAACTATGGGGTACAGTTCAATAAATCGTTAAACTGATTATAGCTAAACTGGAATTATCAATGAATGCATTTGAAATCATTGAAAGTGATTAATTAAGAGGCATTACGCATTTCTTTATTGTTGCCTTAAAGCCTAATAAATAGTGTATTGTGTCGGTCTTACAATTGTCAAATGTTATGTTGAAGCTGGCATAAGATCAAATAAATAATTATGCAAAAAATGTATCTTTATATGACAGAAAGGACTTATATCTATTTAAATGCAAAGACAAAATATTTATTAGACAAATACTTGAACACATTACAGACTTAATTGGTTTGTCAAGTCCAAATTAATAAATTAAGTATTTTAATCTAAAGGAATTTCCGGTCAAATTCCCAATCAATCCTGCACAAAGCACACAGGAACAGAGTAAAAAGCTGCCAGTACTTAAGTGCCCGTGTGTGTTTCTTTCTCTGTGTATGCAATTCTGTGTGCCGAAGCGTTTTGGGCCATTTACACTGTTTGACAGTTAGTTGGCTAGTGGTTCTCGGCGTCAGAGCGACACCGCTGTCGGCCAATGTGAAGGCCGATCGATCCGTTTAGCCGTCCTCCAAAGTCTGCCCAGTGCATTGGCAATTTATGTTCATTGAGTTGATGTTGATTTGCGCGCCGGCATGACTTTTTAATGGAATGTAATTTTCTGTGAGGGCAGTGGGGATTGTAATGGAGTATGCATTTTGGACTTGCAGAAATGTAGGCGAATGGCCAAAACGACCAAAGAGTCGAACGGCTATATGTCTGAATATCTGAATGGCCGACTGGCGTGCATTCGATTGCATTTTAAGCATTTGGCCGTGTGCCAGAAACAAAAACCGGAAAGACAGCTCTCATCGAAACAAAATTGTTGCCGCCACATTTACAGCGATTGTGCCGTTGACTGTCGTTTGACGGCGCATGCTGCGTATGCGTAATATGATGAGTACATTTAAGCTTAAGCTGTGGCCAATTGGTTGCCTAGCAGCGACCTAAAAGCAAAATGAATAAAACGCCATTACTGACTTTCAAGCATTTCTTTAATTGCATATAGTAAAGCCAGTGACGAGATGTTGATTGGAATGATTAAGGGTAGGTTACAGAAATTTCTAAGACTTGAAATATATCTGACGCTTTAAAATTGTACAGTTTAACAACTGCTTAATCATCATCATAACAAGTAATGAAATCGCTCAAGACTTAAAGAATATTAGGTGCTTAATGAGGGCAAATATATGAAATATGAGACCATGTCCACTTATTACTCCGTCCGTCTGTTTGGAACTGGTCCCTCAGTTATTGCGAAACTTGGATTATAGCAAAATTTTTTTTTACTGCATTGAGTTTTTGAAAGGTAAACTTTTTCTTTACCAAGCTATTGGGACCAAAATTATTGTTATAACTATGTGCCTAGCATTTTGATAAAAAAAAAATAAAATTAAAACTGAACAGGACTAAAGCCAATAGCTTTCATTGGAAATTTCATTTAGTTTTAAATTAAGTGTCGAAGTCGGCAGGCTTCAAGGGTATATCATCATCAGAGTGTCTAAGGTATACATCTAACTATTCAATTTGTATTTTCACATAATATTAAATTACAAAAAAAAATAAATGGACGGATTACATTTAATCAATTTAATTCACATTATGTTCATATATTAAAACCTCTGAACATAAATGGCATTTGTAAAATAACGAAATAAAATTCAAATTTGTAGACTTACTAAAAATAAATGCAGTTAAGTTAATTTACTCCTACTATAAGTAAGGCAATGAATATTAAAATCTCTGTACATAAATTACATATTTATAAATGGCGAATACAGATATTTTTTGTTTAATTTAAGTTGTTAGCCCTGCATAATTAAGTGCAATAAAAAAGATGGACTTCTCACTAGAGTTAAAAAAATATATAGCTCCACAGCAGCTCAGCTGCATTGCTGACGCACTCGCATGCAATTTTTGCAATCAGAAAATAAGAGTCGAACTCAATTAAGGAGCTCGTAGCGTGCAAGTATTATATAAGCCGAGAGACCGAGATAAACTGCAATAAATTTTAAAGTTCAACAGACATGCGACTGTAGCAGTCTAAAAGAGTCAGAAGCCGACACTACTTATGATGATTTGTGAGTATATTATGTGTGTTCAGTTCAGTGCCTGAGTGAAAAATGGGAATTTGACAAAACCATTTATATGATTTGCGCACATTTACTGCCACCATAATTGACACTGAGTATAAATCGCATCACGAATAAATAGGTTCGCTCGCACTGCGTTTGGTTAGCATTAATAAAAATCACCCGCTGACAACAATCACGAGCAACTCTCGTGGGAGCGAAAAGCCCAGCTGCTGAGGTGCTATAAATTTAATGCGATACACTTGCATTACAGAGCCGCAAAGGTCATCAATTGAATAGAAAGTCCAAACAGAATCATTTATAGCCCATAAATTTGTTATACGTGTAATTATATATACATATATATATATATATATTTATTTATTTAATCAGTGCAAGTTTCACTGGCACATTTCGAAGAAATTGCTCAATGCCTTAACATTATTCTTTTCGCCGATTTGTGCAATTAAAATGCCTTTGAATGGTTATATGCGAGCAAGTTTGATACTGATTTTCAATTCGATTGCTTCTGTCAGCTTTAAATCATTCTTGATATAATTCGCGTGTATTTTTCTGCAGCTGTGTCACTGGGTAGGGTTTGGTTCGCCATTTACTTAGCGTTCTGTGCACACGTAATTATATGCACATATATTTCCTAATGAGCAATGCAATGAATGCCACTTAATTGCAGCTGGCAAAAAGAGGGGGGGGGGGGGCGCCACCGAAAGCTGGAGAAATGTGTTGCGCTTATGAAATTGTGATGGGGTTCATTTGATGCTATTCTTTTAAAAATATTTAATTAAATGAAACACGCCAAGCCTTTCAGATTTCGAGATTTTTGCATATCCAAATAGAAATCGTAATCATTTGCATAAAGACCATTTAGAAATCACTCAAATTTCCAGATGTTGACGTATTTGTTGAACTTACTTTGTAATTCCTCGAAAAATTTTCATTCTTCTAAAATCCAAATAAATATTTGACCTGTACATATGTATATCATATACATATTAACAAGTTTTATTTACTGCTCATTTTTACCGAAGTCGACGTCAGTCTTAAAACAAACATTTAAAATCTATTTTTGATTAGTTTAGTTGATTGAATTCAACATGCCGTAAGAGTATATCGAATATTTATTGACAAAGAGCAAAATAAAGCAATTGACCCACATAACGTGTGCACAATATTTGCTTGTCATTCGCATATAAAATGTATACTTATTGCATATTGTCTATATTTCGAACAATCACACCGCGTTATTAAAATGCTACGTGAAGTAGATGCCAAAAATAAAGAACCATCTGCAAAAACAAACAGAGCGCGCAAACTGAAAAACAATGTGTGCTCCACAATTGAGCCAGGCGATTGGGTGGCGTCAAAAAGTGTGCTACGCATTTTCCTAGGATCAACTACTAAGCCACAGGCAAATCACCCGCTGTGCAGTGATTCGACAATAACAGCCACAACAGCAACAACAAGTACTGGCTTAATGGCCTTTGTCAGAACGGAAAGCTGACATTGTCAATGTTGCTTTGTACGCGAAGCTGACAAAATATTTTTGCATAATTATCTCAGCTAAACAAAGCTGTGGGGCGGAAATGACGACGGCAACGAGAGCTCAAAAATGTGCGCATACTTTTGCAATTAAAGTTTTACCAATGCCTTGAATGGAAAATAGGATATAACGCCATTTAGATTTTTCCTTCAAGATATACTCTATCTATCCGAGAGTCTCAAGTTGCCCACTTTCGTGCGAATGCATTTTTTTAACTGGCAAAACTGGCAGCGAATTGGCTGCGAATAATTGTTTGGGTTCGCAGCTCTTGAAATATCTCGTTCGCTCAGTTGATTTTTGAAATTAATTGAAATTGTTTGTCGTCGGGATAAGAGCGAAGCCAGCTAAATCAAGCCGAGTGGCTGACGTCAATTAATTGCGTAGTTGAACAAAAGCTACAGTGCTGCACAAAGTTGCCTTTCAGACGAATGCTTCTGCGAGGGCTTAAATTCCCTTTGATGATTTTTCACTGTAATCCAAAGCCTTGGATTTGACATTGGAAGCATTGAGACAGATAGAGAGAGTTAGAGCTGAGTTTGATAAGTATGTGGTAATTTCGCTTTAAATCACAACTAAACGACAACAATTTTAAATTGCCAATCAAGTGGAAATTGGATAGCAGAAAACGAAAATTTGTAGTTCCAATCAGCATTTCAAAGGCTTAATTTCTATTTCTATTGAATTTGTTATATAAAATATTCAGGTCAACAATCAAGAACTATACTGTTTAATAAGATACTTAAAATAACAAGCGGATGGTGAGGCAATCAGAGTAAGCTTTGCATTGTTGGTAAAGAAATTAAGTTCCCCATTTGGAACAGCATGGTAGACCAAAATCATTTTTAAACAGAATGCGACATGTTGCAAACAATCGACGGCATGGAAGTTAATTACTATATTAATTGAAAAATATTTTGACAATGTTCGATTTGAGTTAAAGCTTTGAAGTGAAGGACCACATTCGATATGACTATATTCTTATACCATAAATTATTTTCCTTACTGCTCTAACATTTCAAAGCAAGAAATTTAATTATTTGCATATCTAACTTTAAATATTAGCGCAAGCATTTCCTCAAATCCCAACCTATCACAACATTAAAACTGTCTGTCATTCTGTCTGTCTGTATGTGTGTCTGTCAGTCTATGTATATGTCTGTGTATCTATCGTTCAGTCGGTTAGTGCAATGTGTCTGACGCGAACATCATCAGTATTTCAATTGAAATAAATGCAGCGACATTTGCGTAGACATGAAAGGAACTAAGTGAACAAAAACACACACTTAATCTGAATGCACTTTATACTCAGACACTCATAGACGTATTCGTATTCGTATTCATATTCCAAGCCGTTGTGGCACTTGTTGTTGTGGGTTAAAGTGCTGGTCATTCCCGCATTCCCATTATCTCCCATTATGCCCCAAAGTGCGTACACTTAATGCGATGATAAAATCAGCATTGGGACACGTGAGAGCAACTACAATAGCAGCAACAACTAGCGGTCGCATCATTTCCGTTACGTTTAGTACACCGTAGACAGTATGTACAAATATTTCATTGCCATTGTCAATGGAGCTGTTGAATGGCAACCGTTTTGAATGCATTTTATGAATTGCAATTGCCTTCAAATCAAATCGAATCATTGAACCTTTTGACTGACTGGCCGTCTGGCCGACTGCCCCACTGACTGGCTGGCATACTTACATACAAGTTTGCTTGACATATGCACGGCTTTTATATGTTATATTATTTGCATAAAGTGCGCAAATTGTGTCGAGACATTCTTGGCGTTGTCGTTGTATTATCGTTATATATACGACGCAATGTTAAATTGCCTGCAAATCGATCAGAGTCGGAATTGGATTAAGAATGACAGCGCATGAGATTCGTTAAATTCCAAGCAGTCGCTAAACAAATTCATGAAAGTCGCACATTGCAAATGAATTTGTAGGGGGTTTTTTGTGGGGGAATGGAATGGAAATCTCATTTCTCAACTGTCTCTCGCATCTCTAAACATTTATTGTATTAGCTGGAATGCATTTCCATTTCTAAAGCGACTCACTCAATAGAAAATCTTTGTCTATTTCTAAGCATTGTTGTTGCTTTTGCTGCTGTTATTCTTCTTGCTGCTACAGTTATATATTCTATGACTATCCCCTGCCTGACAATGTGGAATGCAGCACAATTCACCTGCGTTGACTTTCAATGCGACTTTGTAGGTTTTTTCCGTTCTCTTCTACTGCTGCTACTTTTGCTCACTTTCGCTTCTTAAACTCTTCACCATTCAACCTGGGTATAAAAAATACTCTGAACCCATTAAAAATGGGTAAAAAGGGTATAATGGTTTTGTGCAAATGTATGTAACAGGCAGAAGGAAGCATCTCCGACCCCACAAAGTATATATATTCTTGATCAGGATCAATAGTCGAGTCGATATAGCCATGTCCGTCCGTCCGTCCGTCCGTCTGTATGAACACGCAGATCTCAGGAACTGAAAGAGCTAGAGACTTCAAATTTAGAATATAGGTTCTCGTATACCAGGCGCAGAACAAGTTTGCGTTATTTGATCGATAACTGACTTCGTTTATCAAATATCGATCAATAAAATTTCCGATAGCAATAAATGACACAATTTTAAAGGCAGAATCTTCTAATTAATACATGATATGCATATGCATACTATTGATCAAATGCCCAAATTTCAAATGTCAAGATCGGATAAGAAACACCCAAGTTATAGTCGAAAATATATTCTCATATTGATCTCAGTTCTATCAGCAGCCGCCAGCATTTTCTGTATGCATAATTATGCGAGCGCATGTGTGAGAAAGGGATGGCATGATAATCGACGCGAGGCTCAATATGTTTTTATGTGTATTGCGTGTTTCACGTATTTATCGGCAGAGGGCGCTTACAGACCTGCTCGCATTTTAGAGCAAATCTTTTTAAAGGGAATTTGCCAGTAATAATAATAGTAATAATATATTTGATAACTGGGTTCAGCGTATTTCGTAGTCGAGTTCACAGCATTCTTACTTGTTTCTACTTGTCAAAGAGGAAATTGTTTTAGCTGCAAATAAAATTTGTTATCAACAAAGTTTGTCGACCAAAACAAACAGCAGATGACGAAGCACTAAACTCGAGACATGAGAGAAAGAAGTGTAAAAAAGTTTGCGATGAGCTAAACTAGAAATAAGGTAGCATAAATATAATTCGACTTAATATTGGCATACATATGAATTGAATTAATGAAAGTAAGATTAATGTTTATATGCATTAAGCATTTCACAAACATGTAGAAAAATGAATACTTGTATATTATATGTTCAGTTACTTCATGTTCAAGGCCCAAGATTATACCTATCTTTTGAAACGAACACAACTATAAAAAATTTCCTAATGTTTTCATAAAAATACTTATTTTTTAATGTCATTCATGAATATTCTATATAAATGACACCAAGGCTTCTTGTTCTTATTTTATGTTTTCAGTTTCAGCGCTGTCAGTCTGTTCTATTTTCTAGGAAACTTTCGCTTAACTGCTGTCAATTATTGCGTTACTTTCCCTCATTGTTAATAAACTTGGCACTGAGCACTCTGCCTTCCCTTCTGCTCCATTCCTCTTGCACTCCAACTTATGCAATTAGATTTACTTGAGCGTGTCTGAATTATTTGCCAATGACGTGACCATTTTGCATATTCATTTTTAATACCCTGCGTCGAATATAGACAGAAAGCGGGTAGAAAAAACCAAGAATTGGGTTAAGTGAAAGAATTTGTGAAATGCAGCAAACTATTTACATCCGGGGCACATATGTAATGTCAGCCATATTCTACACTCCCGGGAATTCAATATCATTAAATGGCAACAAACACTGTTATCAAGGACAACCAGAACTGTCAAGGACTACACACACGCAACAGGGACTGAGTTAATAGATCACGGAAATTGGTTTGTACCAATTACTATTAGATAAAACATTTCCTTTTGATAGCCCATTTAACTAGCAGCTTATCCGAAAGGTCAGAGAGCGTCCCTGTCTCTGTCTCTCTTTTCGTTGTAACCATCTCTATCGTTGACTAATTGAATTGTTGGAAATTGCCTTTGGGCTCATTTGGGCTGAGTTAACAGAGAACCGCGGACGATGAACGTCAGACTCAACGCTCGACAACTTGTCAAGCTGTCAACAAATATTTGTTAATATTGACGAATTGCCTGCGGAGCATGAACACCGCATGCATTTAATGAACACACATTTTTTAGTCTTGTCTTGAATTTTGCATAACTTCTTCTTGGGAATTCTTCGAGTGTGTCACTTATTGGGCCAGGTTATTTCGTACAGGTTGCTATAATTATGGCACGCTTGCCGCTTATGCAATTGCAATGCTATTGCCACGGACTCTGACTTAATGCTGTAATTTTCCATTTGAAAATTCATTTTTGCTTTGTGATTTTATTTCAAGCAATGGGCCCACTTCGTCTGCCGTTGCCAACGCCCACAATACATACATTAGTTGACTGTGCGACTCTGCGGCTTTGGCTGTAAACCAGTACCCACCAAATTTGGCCAAGTTGCTACGATGCTTCTCTGGCAGCAGCCGTAGCCGCAGCCACTGGTCTGGTCTGGTCTTTTCTGTAGTCTTGTCTTCAACTTTCCGTTCGTCTCGGTCTCGGTTTCAGTTTAAGTTCGAACGCTTATGGTGTTGGCCAAGAGCGAACGCAGAAACAAGAGGAGAGTATGACATCAGCCATTAACGGAATCACAGTCCAACTTTGATGGGGTAAAAACGAAAATGAGTTGCTGCTGCCTTTCTGTAAAGGGTGATGGCATAAGGAAGAAAATTGCTTTCTAACCCCCTAGTTTGATGAGTTAATGTGCTAAGCCAAATTTACAACAAGCTATTACATTTAATACATCAGTTATGACATAGTACATTAAATTCAATAACAAAAAGCTTTCTATATTTTTATTATTTACATGTATATTAATGTAGCACAAAGACTTAAAACCTCAACATTAATATATTTGTTTATTTAAAAATAAAATAAATGTTCCCTATAGTGATCATGCATAATAATAGAATACACTTAATAGTATATTAAATTCTGCAACCCTAAACCATTGTGCCAGGGTAGTGTATTGAAAGTTCGACTGTGAATTAATAGCAAAGTTCGCTGACACATATTTGGTTGTTGTTTGTTTTCATTTTGACTTTTATATTCAGTACGTCGCCAGTTTGGCTAATAACCGAAATAAAAACTAAGCCAAAATTTGTCAAGTAAATTGGACAAAATGTCACGAGGCAACAAACCGAATGTTGGTATAGCAAAACACGCAGACAAACAAACAAATGGAATAAATCAATAAAGTTCTAGTAGAAAAAAAAATAAAAAAAATCAAAAGCACTGCAAATGTCAAAAATGCCATAAGCAAGTAAAAAATATAAACCAAAAAGATAGTCGTTGTATATATATTGTCGTAAATAGTAAATATAGGGTTTACCCTATTTTTCTTTCGTTTGCACGCTAATGCAATGGATGAGATAATTAGATGGTTTGGTCGTTAAATGTTCAAGAATTTTTCCTGCTATTTGTGCCGCTCACATGTTTTATACGCAATTAATAAACAATATAAAATAAATAACAATAATCGAACAAGCTGCGACCGCATCTCAAGCTCATGGCAAATCAATTGACGCCACTTGAATGGGGGGATTATAAAAACAAAAAACAAAAACACAACAAAATAAACTGACTGAGGGACTGATTGAGATATGCAGGCGCCAAACCCACAAATTAAAACAGTCAACATCACCAGTAACTGCAAAAAGTGACGTACATCATTTAGCGCCCGGGTTCATCTCGTCGGCGTCAAAGCCTGCATCAAATGGGAGATGTGGGAATTATTATCGCACAGTCAAGCGGACGCAGCGCAGCTGGTTTTTGTTTTGGCAAGCCCATTCATTGATATTATTTCCAGCACAGCAGACCACAACACGCTGACGAAGCTCGTGCTGCAGCATTGCACCACATCGCGTATGCGCGATAAATGAAGGCATGCTAAAAGCAGTGTCACTGTCAGATAACAACATTTAGAGGCCAGCCCCTGTGACTGTCAAGACAATAGTTATATGCACCAGTCGCAATTTCAGGCTTTTTTCATGTGACTAATACACAAAAAAAATGTTGTTTGTTTCTGTGTAAATTACGCTTACCCTTCTTCAAACCATTGTTTTAAATATTGTCTCCTTAAAGATATAAGACATGAATTCGAATTAAATATTCAACTTCAAATATTATAAAATTCCATCAAAACAAATTATTATTGAGAATAAAATCCTCATGTATTTATGATTAATTAATTAGAAAGTATTCTGGGGAACTCCTAATTAATTTTATTACCTTCATTGTTATAAGGAATGTGAGCAATTTTCATATAAAATTCAATGCATACCAATAACAAATAACATAACAGGTCGAAATTACTTAACAAAAAATAAGTAAAAAAGTAGATAAAAATGATATTAAATTAAATAAATACAAAAAAAAAAAATAAACCCCGAAATGTATTATCAGCAAATTAATTTTAATAGAATAAAATCATTTTAATTATTTTATGATATCTACTCATTAAATTGATATACTGAAGTATGCAATTACAAGATCAGAGAACAGCTGATCTTTCTATTGAACATAATTACTTAATATGAATTAGTTGCCATGGACTCGTTACA
Source organism: Drosophila setosimentum (assembly GCA_035043505.1). Taxonomy (NCBI): domain Eukaryota; kingdom Metazoa; phylum Arthropoda; class Insecta; order Diptera; family Drosophilidae; genus Drosophila; species Drosophila setosimentum. The sequence goes on from JAWNMY010000001.1 coordinate 8,100,393, forward strand.
TTATTATTTGTGCTATTTTCTGATTTTTATATCTCGCATATTACTTATTTGAAAGAAGATTCTGTGTTTATATTCTTCAGCAGATGCAACAGATGCTGACTCTATTTTTTATTTCTGCTCTAAATTTACAATGCTACAGTCTTCCCATTTTCTCTGTCCTATTTTGCCCTTTAAGAACTAAAATTCGTAAGGAATTTAAGCTGAAACCGAAGTGGGTCACTAATAGAGTAAGATTTAATGAATATTTATTTAAAGTATAGAAAGCATATCTCTATTTATTTTATATTTTCAACAACAACAATTTAGAGATACTTTTTAGATATTTTTAAAACATATATTTTATAATAATGATCAAAAAAGTTATATGATACTATTTCACTTTTATAGGGTATGTCATAGCCCACGAGCAATCTTGTTAATATTGTTAAAGCTTGCTGTACACAGTGGCATAAGCTGTGTACTGCTGACATTTGGAATTGGACTGACCAGGCATTGTATTACCCCCAGGCTGAATGTGTGCTTAATTAGATTTGATTTTGGTTCGGGAAAGTACAATTATTTTTACTGTTTTGTCAACGATACTCTGCGACGCTTGTTTCTATGGTTCTTGGGAGTGTCGCCAAATGGAAAATTTGGCAAAACAAAAGCCAAAAAAAAAGTTAAATTAATGTGAACGATGAAGCTGAGCTGAATCAAAAATTAGGCAGAAAACTGGGCACAGTATAATCGTCATTGTCATCATTAGTGATTAATCGAACAGTGAGTTAAGCGATCCCAAAATGAATATATACTATTTGGCCACGGCATAGCTGCTAGCTGCTATCCGGAGACATAAGCAGCATTAGCTCAACCAGTTCTCCATCTGCTGCAAATTGAATGGATCTTAGTCCGGCGCGCCGCCAGTTTGTCTGGTTAAAACTGCTACTTAAACTAGTTTGTGGATTTAAATTCAGCCATTAATTTTCGCCCTTAGCTTAGGTTTTTTCTTTATTATTTATTTTTAGACGCAGCGGTTCACGCAAACCCATGAATCTAATTATATTTATTGTTTATCTTTAATTCTTTTTGTTTCTCTAAAGATTTAATAAATATTTATGCTCTCGATCGATTTATTTTATGCACACACATGTGCGTCTGCGAGGGATGCGTAAAAATTGTGGAGGGCGCGTCACAGGCCTCTTTGTAAGTGTTAGCCGAAATTGTTTATGTTTTGCAAATGACGTGTACTTTTCTAACCGTTACCACATTTTTTTAGTTGAGAACATGTTCTGTAGTCTTATATATTCTGGGAAACCCAATTGTACTCGACATACATTTTGTGGTGAAATAGATATCGATTAATTGCAGTTAGCTTGGTTTTTCTATCATAAAAACTTAATTTAGCAACCTTTTAACCTCTTAACTACTTTAAACTTAAACGAAATCATCATCAAATTTATAACTGGTTTATAAGCACCGCAACTTCGAAGTCAAACAAATCAATTTAAAGGTCACAATTTCCTAACCAAGCCAACAATCGAACCCAGACCAAAAATTGAAAACAACTCAATGAGGTGTTAATATCTTTGCATATTCAAATAAATGTTTTTTTGTTATACCTATTAATATTATGTGCCAGTGCCTTGTTAATTAAATAGTTATAAAAATTTATATTTGGGCTTATTATCTTTTTATAAAATTAATAAAAATTGAATTGAACAAAAATAAAATTAAATTTTTTATGACATTAAAATCAACATTTTTATAGTTAGCTAAGCTGTTCTGTCATTTCAGCCCTGAATTCGTTGTATAGTTGTGAGGTAGTCTAAAAGATACGAAAATAACCAGATGAATTTGGTCACGACAGACCGACTGACATAGCACTCGCAAACATGTTTCGTCTTTTTTGCGGTTTCAACTTGAAAAATCACAAAAACGAACCAAAACCAAACGTGCCACCATTAATCGCTAGTTTCGTGTTTTTGTTTTCATTATGTATTATTTAATTTTGTATTTTATATTTTTAGAAATTAACATGTTAAATCATTTAACATGGCACATAACAGACGTCAAAGCTAATTTATGCAAAAGCTTTTTAATTGCCAGAAAATAAAACCCAAAAAAAACCCACAAAACATAACTAAAAACACTCGCAGCGGCATTGCTTGACAATCGATATGAAAATGTAAATTTGTATTAACACATAGACCAAAAAGCAATAAAAACAAATCCATTATACCCTTTTTACCCATTTTTAATGGGTTCAGGGTATAAAAGTGTTGCGGTTGGTTGGGCTAAATAAAGCACAAGCCACATTAATTGGGGGCGACTGTGTGGTCATAAATAAGTCAACAGAAATATTGTGCACAAAAAACTAGCTCAAATTATAGAAGTCCGCAAAACATTTGATATGACGCACCCATTGATTGTGTTCCCACATTGTCTCTAAATCGCATTGAGGCATAATAACATTTTAGCCATTTATTATAGGCTGCCAAGCGAGCAGTACATATTTAGCCTAGCACACACAATTTAAACGCATTTGGAATGCCAATCAGCTTTCGCACTTATTGGCTGAACCCAGAGACCGTAGACAGAGCTCCAGTATTAGTTCCAGCTAAGCCCAAGCTCATCTGGGTGGGTAGGTACACGTGAGAGACGGTGTGGCAAGCAGCTTCAAGCGGAAGCAATGTCAATTCGTTTGCCATTCTGCACAACATTCGCGTGCCGCATCTAGTGGCTCTATTGTCTGGAGCTGATATTGATGCCAGACAAACTAATTTCGGCAGGGAAATGCATGAAGCTGGAACCTCTTTTGCATTTGTAATGCGAATTTTACAAGCCCCTTCTGCAGAATACCAAAGTGACAAATCGAGTATGTGCGGAAGTTAAGCGTGCCTCTGCAGCATGACACAACATAAATGCTCTAAAGAAAGGCTAAACATCAACACTGAAACTGTTCATTTGTATTTATAAATAGGTAAATCCAAAACAAAAATAGCAAACTACTTACAAGTAAGAAATAAATGCAATAAGTGGTATTGACTTATATGCGAAACTTACTATTCATCTGACTACAAAGATACAAGATAACATAAGAAATCTAATCTCATAATTAAAGCGCTGAGGATTGTCCTATTTGTAATCATTTTGAATGCATAAACTGTGTTTACTCAAATAAACGATTCGTTATGACAGATGTGTAATAATCAGTTCCCAGGGACAGCAAGAAATAAAATAATTGTGCCTTCCGAAGAATTGCTATATGAAATATGTGAATGAATACGCAAAACACTTAAACGGATGATTTTATTTGCATGCTGCCCTTTACCCAGTTTTCAGCTGTAGAACTTTTAATACGCTATAACGACATTCGCCAGACAAAGTTATGAAACTCAGCCATAAGCTAGAAGAAGAGCAACACGCGATGTATACAATTATATATATTTTCTGGTCAGATCCAAATGTGACCAAGAGACCGCTTGCCGCCGTCATACAGACCCGGAGCTAAGACTCAGCTAAACTAACCAAATTAAAATGCCAGTCACCATTATGTTGGTTATATGATGCTTTGCTTGAACACTCCGACACTTGTACTAGATGCAAAGTTCAAGCAGAGACATCTCTCCAACATTAGTTGATGACTTTACTCGCTAAGTAGCGGAAGAGTTGACGTCCTCACAGTGCACCACTTGAAGTGAATGCTGGGTGTTTGGAATGGGGGAAGCAAATTGCATTTCCAGGTGCATTGAACTTTGCCAGATTGCGCTTACGTAACTCAGTAGCTGAAGTAGCTCAGTACTGTACATCTTGAATATATTCATAGCTACCGGATCTTGGCAACGAAACGTCCGTAATTTCAAAGTCGACACAACCTAATTTGGAGCTGTTCGCACTTAAATGCATTTTGAAATGCTGCAAAACACATTCCACACTGTTCTCACTGAACTAAACTCAACTCAACTCTTTGGATTTTTGGCACAGGTCAGCAGCAGCTTCTGAGTTGGAGTCTGAGCCTGTGTTTGACTGACCCTCTTGCAGTGCATTGTCACCGGATGTGGAGGGCATTGGTAAGCATTGCTCTCGGTCTGCCTCATTGTTTGTTTTGTTTTCCATTTTTTCTCTCGATTTCTTTTCTCTTTGCCAATTGCTTAAACTTTTCTGAAAACAAACAGAAAGCAAACAGTAGGGGCAAAGAAAACGCAAACGACTGCTGCTGAGCGATTTATAAGCGTTCCCAATTTATTTACGAGCTAAAGCACCCACATAGTTTGTGTCTGTGTGTGTCTGCCTCCAATCGATTTGTCACTCTAATGGCACGATTATTATCATTTGACTTAAGCCGAAACTGAAACTAATTTGGCACAGCCCCAAAAACAAAAAGTCACCCACATTAGCGCTCTCAAGTTTAATCCGCATGCAAAGATGCCAACTAAGCGATAAGTCGATAAAAAGAACTCAATAAATATAGCCAAAATATACTAATATTTCCAAATGGCTTAAAATACGCACTACTTCTAAATTAACAGCAATGAATTGAGTGTTCGCAGCATGACTACTCATTAATTAATACACAAACTATTATTTTTTTAACGCAGTTATGAAATCAATATGTAATAAAAAAAAAGGCAAGAACGATATTTTTTGAAACAACTAAACAGTTTTTGTTTCAGTAGAAGTAAATGAACTTTTAAATTGACCTTGTGCACATTGTAGACTTAGTTAGCCGTAAAGAACAAATTCAAAGATATCAAGACAATTTTAAAGACAAAGACCACCAGACACTATTTTCACTGTATATACGAAAATAAGCAATCTATTGCAATTTCTGGCTAATTTTCTTTACATATATATGTATATACATTTATTGTTGTTGTTGTAATTTCCATATTTTTAATATTATTGAAGCGCACACTAATTGACAGCTTGCTGAAATTGGCCCATAAATCATATAAGTAAAAATTATATTTATATATTTTACTTCAAAATCCTCTGTGCAGAATTTTAATAGGCAAATATGCATTTCATCCAACAATTCATGCAGCGTTTAGCCATTTATTCCATTTCGTGAACTTCTGTTTTTCTTTGAATTTTGACCAGAAAGTAAACAAAACGTGAGTAGTGTAGCACAAATCGGAAATAAGTGGAAAAATTTGTATTATTTGTCTTATGCGCAACATAAAAATAAAGCAGGCGCGAAAAAGAAAAAAAATACTATTTAAAAACAGATCAAAAAATTAAGCTCAAAGCATACACAATTATGTAGTCAATGCTTTGAATACATAATTGCAAGTTAATTGACCAAATTGGAAGGGGATATATCATATAGAGCTATAACAACAAAAATTTAACATTTAAACAATTTTATTAAACACTCAGGATTAATAAGTTTGGAATGTGTTTGGGTTGTGAGTGCGGAAAACTTTTGCTTAATGGAAACATTTGACAGCAACGGAAATATCTTTCTGCACAGTTGGTTTTAAGAGAAGCAGCTATTAGATTTTTCATATGGTCCACCCGCTGATGGCCACACACCGACACAGCACAAATTAACTATGTGTGGCACGTGCCTTGCGCCTGACCAGAAAATGTTGCATGTCTTTTCAGTTGTTGTAAATTCAATTGCAGCCACATGACAATGCAATAAAAATTTCAACTGCTGCTGCTGGGGCTGCCTCTAGTGGCTTTTGAGGGCAAGAGCAACCGCACGCAACCACCAAGACCAAACCCCAAAAAGTAAGTTGCCCTGCTGCGACCTTGACTTTGGCCGACTTGGTCGCTGGCTTTATTCGATTTTTGTTTTAACTGCAGTCAGCACAATTGCGTCGTTTTGTTTTTTGACTGCTTCGTTGTTTGTGGCCAGTCGGCTGCTTCGTTTGTATTTGTTACTGGTTTCAATTTCGATAGCTGAACTAAAGTAAGAAACGGTTAAACTTCAGCCACTGGCATATCGATTGGAATGACGCCATTTGAATTTCAATCATAACACAGGCAAATGGAACAGGTGAACGAATTGTGTCTCCCACATCGCCCCAACTGATCCAGTTCCAATTTCAGTTACTCCCCAATTCTGTACCCTTTCATATTTTTTATAAAACAATATCCTTACGAGCGTGTCCTCAACTCATGAAGCGCCGTTGCATAATCGACGTCGTTTTTCATTTCCACACTCCCACGTCGAGCCACTCAAGCCAGTGAAGCCAGCGGGCTTCAACTGGCGACAAACCAGTGGAAGCACTCGACAAAATGATTTTTGCTTCAATGCACTTTCACCCCCAGCAGTGCAGTGCACCTAAAACAGCTTTTTCATTTGATGTTCCTGTGAGTACGGTGACTGTTCATAGTGTTGATAGTGCCTTTTTTTGTGATTTTAATAATACAATCAAGAATAATTTTTATCGACATTCTTTTTTACAACATTTTTACGAAGTATGTTTTTATATAGAATTAATAATAAAAGCTATCAAAAATAAACTGTTTAATATTCTAGTACGATATTTTTCATGGTTTTAAACTGAAAAAATCCATCTTTTTTTAATATATAAATATTCTATTAAAACATAAATACAAAAATAAATAAATGCAAAGGGATTGTGGCGATCGACTTCATCTACTTCTTCATCTAATCTTAAAAGATCACTGTGAACAATCACCGTTGAGAATACATTTCATTTGCACTACGACGACTAAACAAAAATTTAACATCTTTTGTAGCACGAAGCAAACGATAAAGGCCCTGCCTTTCATTTTATGTATGGATATATATATATATATGTGTGTGTGTATGTGTGTGTGCGTGTGTGTACATATGAGTGCATGCGGTTGGGTGGCTTGGTGGTTTTGGTGGCTGGTGGTTAACCTCTAAGTGTTGTTGTGAGGGCTGCCAGTCCTGCTGAGCCCGGCGCATTTCATTGCCACTTTGTTGGCTGCCGTCGCTGGCGTGATCTGGAAAACTCTGTAATTTTCACCAGCTGACGTGGGCCAAGCAAAAAGTGCAACAGCAACAACAAGTGTGTATGTTGACGTGGGTTCAGTTGTTTAGTTTTTACCCTTATGGCACACACGTGGCCACAGCTGTTTGCCTCCAAATGCATCTTTAAGCACAAATCGTGCTAACTTTACCTATCGTTCTCATACAATTTCATTCGACTATTCACAAAAGTCGACGAGTCGGCAGAGCAAGAATATATGGCGCCAGAGGCAGTGCCGAGTCCCGTGCTGGTGTCATTGTTTTGTAATTTATTTTGTACTGGCACAGAGCACACAATGTGTTTTAATTCAGCACGAAGTCAACACACATCCAAACCAATGCAGGCCATGCATGCGAAGTTTCACAAATAGAAATCTTCCAAGTAACTACTTAATATATATATATATATATGTTATATAACATTTTAAATAGTTTTAGTACTATTGTATTCTATGTAACAACTTTTAAATAATATTTAGAGTTATGGAAATATATTTCTTCAGACTTTAAAAGGTACTCTTAGTTGACAAGGTCAAACTCAGGCGCAGTCGTCATATGATAAAGCCTTAAAAGCATATAAAGATTTAAGATTTATAGAAACTTTCATTATAGACCTAACACTAATCAGACTATTCCATAAAAGACTACCAATTTTAATTTTACTAACAGTTATATTTTTAAAGCGATTGGTTATTATTTATAACTCAGCAGATCGGTGCTGCCAATATACCTTAGGTGCATTGTCCCTCAATAAGCTATTAGGGACAATGGAATAGTTGGCTTTGGCACATATGCTTAGAAACTGGGCCAACAAATTATTGACAAGTTTTAAACCTTAAATCAACCGAATTTAGGCAAGTTACACATATTACGTATATGCCAAAAGTCTTACGATGTCAGTGGCACCTTTCTGTATATTGTTTTTTGAAATCAGTTTCGCTGATTATTTTTCTTTTTTACTGTTGAGACGAATGCTCTGACAGTCGACGTCGTGGCGCCCAAAATAATAATAAATAATGTGTGCAAATATACATATAAAAAAAAAACAGGCAAAACTGCCGAAAAACTTTTTTACTACTTTTATAAGAAGATGTTATTGTGTCGGAGTATTTTCTTAACGGTTATTATATGGTGTCTTATGGCGCCTAATGCTGAGAAGCCGTGAAGCTGGCTTTGCAGCTCTTTCGCCGGCTGGATTGCTAAACTGTGCACTCAGCCCTGAGCACAGAGCATCGAGCAATGAGCAGTGAGTACTGAGCTGTTCAAATATTTGGTTAGGTGTGTATCAGTGATGCCTGTTAAAGTTTCTCTACAAAATAAGTTCAACTCTGCTCATGCTTTTGTGCAAACAAGCAATTCAAACAGACGTTTGAAAGCTTATTATACTCTTTTTGTTGCTAGTGGCAGTAGGTTGCAATGGTTTTTTAAGCTTCCACCTATAGAAAACAATACTAGGATCCAAGCAAAAGTAGCAGTAAGCGCAGTCTGTAGAACTGTATAAAGCAAACCAATGACAAAAAAAAAACTTTTAAAAAAATACCAACTGCAATCTGCCGGCAAACTTGCAACAGATTCATTGACTTTTATTTGCAAATACGTATTTTTGTTAACTGTTTACTCAGCCATAAACCTTTTTTTCGTATCTCTCGTTAATAAATATTTAAACGGCAAAGCCAGCTGGCGTATTGAAAATTTCATAAAGATGCGGAAATAAAGTACGCCTTGTCAGACGCCTTGGAAGAAGAGAAATTAACATTCTAAGTGCAATATGCAGTTCTCAGCACTTTCAGCGCTTACTCACAGCCAACGGCTCTGTATTTATTTTGGCATCCACAATAACATCGCACCAGATGGCACCAAATGCAATGGTTGACAAATCGTCTGTCTTTTGCTTCTAAGCACAAAGCAAATTTAAATATATTTTTAAAAAAATCAAATGTGCGCGACAGATGAGGAAAAAAAAATGGTCGATAAGCCACTTCAGCAAGTCTTTTAACTTATTTGAATATAATTTTATTTGATTTCGGCAAGTTAAAAATAAAATGCTTTCATTTCAGCTTGCTTATTATATGCATATATTTTAAAATACAACTTTATATTCTTCGAATTAAATTGTATTATTTTAAAGATGCTCGAAACACTCGAATGTTAACTTGTTATTTGTAAAGTCGTTAATAAAAACATTAGTCAGATTTGACCTAATGACTCCACAAATTGAAGAGATAATGCTCTTGGGGCTGCGTAGTAATCAAAATAAACAAATATTTTCCATAATTATGCGCACTTACAAAGTAGGTGAGTCATAAGTCCGCAAAATTCCCCGTTAAAAACATGTTTGTCTGCACCAAAAATAAACAAGTAAGAGTGCTGTAGTCGAGTAAACTCGAAACCGATATACCCTGAACCCAGTTATAAAATATATATTCTATTATTATTGGCAAATTCCCCTTTAAAAAGATTTACACTAACACGTGAAACACTCAATCGTAAGTAGCGGGGCTCATTCCATCTCTTTCTCACACATGCGCTCGCATAATTATGCATACAGAAAATGCTAGCGGCTGCTGATAGAAATGAGATCAATATGAGAATATATGTTCGACTATAACTTGGGTGTTTCCTATCTGATCTTGAAATTTGGGCATTTGATCAATAGTATGCATATGCATATCATGTATTAATAAGAAGATTCTGCCTTTAAAATTGTGGCATTTATTGGTATCGGAAATTTAATTGATCGATATTCGATAAAGGGGGCAGTTATCGATAACATAACGCAAACTTGATCTGCGCCTGGTATATATTCCCAATTTGAAGTCTCTAGCTCTTACAGTTTCTGAGATCTGCGTGTTCATACAGACGGACGAACGGACAGACGGACTGGGCTATATCGACTCGACTATTGATCCTGATCAAGAATATATATACTTTGTGGGGTCGGAGATGCTTCCTTGCATCCCTGCCTGTTACATACATTTGCACGAAACCATTATACCCTTTTTACCCATTTTTAATGGGTTCAGGGTATAAATATATGCACATATACATACATTCAAACAATATTTATCTATGCCACTAAATAATTTACATCATAGTTGTCAAGCAAAATGACAAGTAAACTAAATAATTATTTGCTGCCTAAACTGAACACTTGCTCTACACTTTCTTCTACAATTACGCTTTAAAAAAATAAATTTAAATTAATCTTCTAAGTAAACTTATTTTTTTGTTGGTATTTTTTTGTTGCACATAGTATGTTTATTTAAAGCAAAAAGCTAAATATATTCAGAGTTATGTATGGAATCGCATCAGCATACACTTATTTAAAGTGTACTAGGTAGAGTAGTGTAATATTTTTCGAATTTAATGTGTAAAGCCCTTAAGAAATTAACACTTTCAGTCGCTCATAAAGAACTGAATTCGCGAACGGTCCAACATAAATACTTAACCAGACGTCTGCCAACTTCTTGGAACCACTTCACATACATCCTCCCTTACGTATTCTTTTTCATACGAATTTTGTGCATATAAACACAATTTCAAAATGTAGCAATGATTCTGCTTAAGCAGGAATCTACACTTGTCAAGCCAGATATATTATGAATAGCGATAAAAGTATAATAATAAATGGAATTTTTTCATTGCCAAAAATGCAGTCGAACCTGTAGTTTCTGAACATATATACATACATAGTATAGCACTTATTATTTATGTATCAGTTTGTCTGCAAATGCATAATTTTTATGACACTTAGCAGTAGAGCACGCTGTATTACTATTAAAACACCTCTAAAAATAAATGAGATGCAAATGAGAGAGCAGATGAAGACGTCCTCTAATTGGAAAGTGTCAAAAATTGTTGCATATTTTTACATTCTGCTCAATTTGGCTTGATAGTCTTTGGATGCCTTAAGTTGGTGTTTTTGTTGATGGTACGAGCGAATCTGCCCACTGATAAGCATGTTTTTTGCTCTTTGGAAAAAAACTTATATAAAATTGTGGGACAATCCCCGACTTAATGCACACATCAACAGTACTGAGGCAGAGTTTTCACTTTGCTTGCTCTGTGACAATATTTGAAACGTGTCATGGAATATTCCAGGAACAGAACAGCATGAACTAAAGTCGTAACCCAGACCAGGCCAGGCCAGGCCAGGCAAGGCAGTGCCAGACCAGCTGCCATCGCTGATATTTCTTGGTATCGGTCGACACAAGTTCAAATATTGTCATGCAACTGCTTTATATGCCCTCACACAGACACACTAACAGTACATGTATGTGTTTCTATTTCAGTTCTGACGTCAAAAAAGCAAACATCAGACAACTGAGAGTCATCTTGAATGGTGCGATAAGACCCCAAACAGCCAGCGAGTCGGGTAGTCGGGCAGCCAGGCAGACAGTTGGCATATTTATTAACCCATTTCTACTGCAATCCGTACAGCGGTATCATTTTAAGCTGCGTGAGAATGACACAGTTACCTCTCCAAAGGATGGTACCAAAAAATGCCGAAAAATCTTAGACAAGTGTACTTTAAATATATTTATTTTCAAATATATAAAGGAACTTAAAATGTTCCTAGTGGGGGATCAATTTTCTGGGAGATGTCTGAAAATGTTAAAATATTTTTATTATTTAATGCATTAAATATTAGCACACATCAGGATGCATAGTTACTTGAAATATACTTATGCAGATATCTAGGATCCTATTAATCGGTAATGAAATTTTTATAAATAATAGCGATAATTCAGATATATAGCGCTCATTATAAAATCATTATAATATGTCAATGGTGTACTAAAATAATACATTACAGTATGGGCATACAATTCATTTAGCTCACAAAAGTACACGTAATTGTCCCAGCAGATATGCAACACTTTCTCACTGGCGCATACAGGGTATCAAAAGTAGCGCATTATTATGAAAAAAAAACATCAGCTAACGTTTGCTTAAACGCAAATATATTAAATCATGCTGTTGTTAGATTTGCAACACGATAAGCCGCAGCCCCCGATAAGCCAGCCCATACATTTCCATATTACTCGTATAGGCAGTAAGTGTCTTACCCTACTGGTACTTAATACAAGTACTTATATATGGCCTTAGTACATCTGTTCAATTTGGAGCCCATAATATAATTTTCGATTTGGCAACCAAACTGAAATTCGGCTCTGGCAGCAGCTGCCATAAATTTGGTTTGAGCACAATGCGGAAAAACAAGGTAATCGTTATATATAGTATTTAGCATAGATATATATATATATATATATATATATATATTTGTACTGTGGGCGCATGTGTAGATAGCGGCCAATCAGGGGAGGCAGTGCAATAACCAACAGATGAGTACACTCAAGGCTGGTGTGCAGCCAAAGTCAATGCACTCGGAAACCTGCTGTTTTCAAGTTCACATGCAAATTGAAAAAAGCCAAAATTGGCGGTATTAGATTTATGATAATGATTACTACTGCTTGGGGCCGTCGCATCAGTGATTTATACCATACGATTCTATGCTCAACTATGCTTTGACAGCTGCCGAAACTTCAGTGCGGTTCATTGACACTCATCTAAACGCTTGTAGGCTTACAAAACCAATATCATATTTATCGATCATCCTATCTATACATAGGCATGCCATTAAAATAGTGTACTTATATTAAGTATCAGCTATTTACTTGCTGCGGAAGAGCAGGCTACTTTTCTCACATCCTTAGCTGCCTCATCTCTGACGCACACTTTATCCTCAACTTGTTTGAAATTTTTCCTCTTGACCAATCGGCAGATTTGTTCAAGTTGACAGCTGTTTGTCCACCCACGAGATGTTTTCGCTGATTCCCTCACCTGACAGTCAAATAATTTGTTCAAATCATTCAGTCACTTTTAAGCATTTAAATAAAACTTATTTATTTATTTCGTCAGCTCGTACAAAAAGAAGGAATAATACAAAATAAAAACTGTGTCGGTGTGCCAACACACAATTTTTGTTCTAATGTCTTTTGCTGTACGATTATGCATATATTTATATATATATTATTATATATTTATATATTTAGTGCATATACATGTATATATACATATACTATATAAATATGTGATTTATAAGCCTTCTGGGGGTCCAAAAATCAATTTATAATTTCTTAAATATATTAGTATTTTTTTTTTTTTTAATTATGCAGTTATTCAAATGCGGCTTGTTTTTATTGGCATTGCTTATTTGACATTACGGAAGCAAGTTGTCATTTAAGGTAATTTGTCGTGGGCTTTCAAAATGAGCACACAAGAAATCAATTGTTTAATTAAGAGCAAGTTTGTATGTTAACGGTTTAGTACAACCTATAAATTTGATTTTATATTGAATACTACGATTTCAATGGAATATTTCGAATGACTTATTTAAATACAATCCAATCAATATTACATATTCAATCTTAATATATAATCTGAATATTATAAAATAGAAAAAAATTATAGCTTAATATAATCAATCTAAATAAATTGAAACTGGAACCCAGCTATATACTATTCTCTTTAGGTGAAGTAGAAAGCAATACAATTAATTGCTTTGAAATATTAAATATCTGCTTGTAATAAAGACTAAATAAATTACATCGTATTCAATACTTTTCATTTTAAACTGAAAGCAAATAAATTTTGTTCAATTGCAAAATTGGCTTTCTCATCAAAAAGCTCATCAAAATTCTGATTAAATTTGAGTTGATTTTCTTCCAACTAAATATAGTTATGTATGTTTTACAAATGTCCAATTTGAAATTTCATTCTGCAGCAATTTGCTCACTAATTTGCAAATGTCAGACCAAATAAATTATATTGTTCACAGATTTACTATGAATATATTTTGTGTGTATCAAATTCTGAAATAGAGACCTTTTCACGCATAGTTGGATCGAGTGAATCACAAAATAAACAAACTTCACAAGTGAGTTTCTGGTGATGTTATGGTGACCGCTTCGCTGCGTGACAGCTATGCATCCGCTGAACCTGGTAGCGAAGTGGAGCACATGTCACAGGGTCGTTGGTTATACTCTTTAAAAATTAGTGAAAAGGGTGTCCAGGGTAACGAGTCAATCGAGACATATCTGTCAGTTTTATTGGGCGTATTTCAGAGATAACAAGAAAAACCAAAAATCGCTGTAATTCAAATGAAGATACAACAACTCACCCAAATCACATAGAAAAAATATATCTTAAATTCTAATTTTTTGCGCTTATTGGGTCTACTTATTCAACTTGTAAGATGTTGTCTTGTTAAATTTTTGATGGAAACAATTATTTTCAGAGTATTTTCTAGTCGAACCGTCTCGACTGAAAGATACTTTCCATTTGTGTGTTTACACTGTGTGGCACATTTTCCTTTGCAGACCTGTCGCCCCAATGCAGCAAGTTGGGAGATAGCAAAGTTTAGCGCAAAAAAGTCGTCTGAGTCAGCAGGTACAGCGGTTAAGTCAGAGGCATATGCCAAACGATTAGTCACACCCCAAAACACTATCTGCTATAAGCTCAAAATCAATCGGCATACCACATTGCCAAACATGTTGCCACCAAATATGAATTGCAGCTGCACGGGCTTCTAAATTCTTAATGATCAAAACCGTTGTTTATTGCGTGGTGTGTGAAACTTGTCACCACTCAGTACCACTCAACGCCCCATTCACAGCAGCTACTCAAGTCCAGCCATTTGTGACAATCAAAGTTCTTAAGCAATTTCCATTTTTCAATTCTCCATTTATGTTTGAAACCAGCGTTCATTAAGACACTAACTGTGGCAGTTTTTTTTTATTGCTTTCCTTCATTGAGCTACTGCTATATAATCAATTAATTTAGTCACGAATATGAAAAAAATCGCCCTAAAGTCAGCACTCGTCAAGTGCTTGTTCGTGTTATAGAGCTCTTGTTCTCCTTGCCAGTCGCAGAGTTAAAAAGAATATTTCTCAAGAGAGGTTGAATTGATAAGTTTTGCAAACAGAATACGGTGCAAAATCGAAACAGTTTTGGTTTTTTGAAATTGCAGTGTATATTGATAGAATCATTGTCTGGAAGTTTCTATGAAATATTAAACATTATATTTGCCTTTCAACATTTTGAATTCATTAAATATTATTTCACCACACCAAATTTATTTAATTGAGGTCAATTCTGTTAGAGCTATTTGAATAAACCATTAGTTTCATATATTTGGATTTGTTGAATATCGTATTTTAAACTTCATTTCAAGCAATTTGGACTTGTTCTCCAACATGCGGCATACATATATGGAAATCAATTTTTACAACTTTTCAGTCTAACCTCTTTCGAATCGCTTGTATCATCTGTATGTGTAATAAAAAGACTACGTGGGCAGTTATCGCAGATCAAACAAGTTTGCCTGCAAAAAAAAAAATTGAGTAAAAGACCATGCAATAAAAAGTCAAAGTAATTAATGGTTTTTAAGACACATATTCTTTTATTTAAATAGTGGTTTTTCTGTTGGAATAGCTTAAATCTTTCCATTTTTTTCATTGTTTGTTTTGGTTTTTATTCTTTAATATCTAGCGTAACTAAAAAATACATAATTAAATTGATGTCTTGCCTTAGCTAACTGCAATTGTACTGTAGTTAATTTTTGTGTATTTGTTAATTTTTTTTTTTTTTAGTTTAATTTTCTTATATTTCATATTCGGTATCATTTGCGGTTTCACATTAATCTCTAATTTGTCACATCGAATTTTTGTGTATTTTGCTTTTTGGTTTTCATTTGTAGTAAATAGTGATGGAAATTAAAAAAAAAAAATAGTACTATTTGTATTTATAAACTATTAATACATGTCTTAGTTAGTTTTTGAATGCATTTGACAATTACATTTCCTCTGTTTTATTTGCTTTCTTCGTTCACTTTGCTCGGCATCACATTAATTTGCTTTAAAATTGGTTTTTATTTTGTTTTTTTTTTCTACACACACAGAACATACACAGATATATTATATTATTTTTATAATAAATATATTTTTAATGTAAATTTTTAGAAATATAAATTCGAGGTTTGGTTTTTTTTGTATGTGTGTTTATGTTTGTTTGAGTGTGTGCTCGTCATAGTTATCTTTAAGTTACAAAAGGCTTTGCTAGTTCGAAGCAAGTCAAATGGCGGCAAAAAATTACAAATGATTATATTGTTTACAACTGAATTGAACTTAAATATTATAAAGCTTTCGGTGAGAGACGGCAAATATATTGATGTGACGCAGCACAAGCCTTTAGAGTAGAACTTTAGGCACGTACCACCCGTTGACGCTCTATTAAATATATAAAAATATATTTTATTTTTATTATCAATAAATTAAAAACAATGAGGTATTTCGCTGCCCTCTGTGACTGAAGTACTAGAAAGCAAATTGACTTGAATGATCATCAAACAAAATAATACAAATTAAATAATTTACGGTCATTGACCAACTGATAAAACCGACAGCAGAAACTAAACAGATGACATTGCACAGAACGGAAACAAAGTTTTCAATATGAAAACTGCCGCTTGCAATATCAGAAAATCATATACATATAGAGCACTAGGTGCATGCTGTAGTATATATAAGTCTACAATAGTTATTAATACAATGTATATATACACATATATATATGCTTTGCACATTTACTTAATGTACTTAAAACTTATAAATTGAATGCTTAGCGTTGGATTTTAGCCAGAATGTTTTTTCTTCTTTTATTAAAGCTTGTGTTTGATTAATAAATATTTACCAAATTAAATAATAATAAATAAATAAGTGTCGTTTGTGTAAGTTTTGAGAGTCTTAAACAATTGACTTAATAAATGTAAATGTTTAAGGTGTATATTCATATGTTTAGCTGGTTTTGTTAGGTACTCGAAATTGGCTGCTTGGTTCCCGTTTACAGTTTCTTGATATATGTATAACATTTAAGCTATTTACTTTATTATTACTTTTTTTTGCGATTTGCACACAGTTGTTTTAACTATTTCATATTTTGTTTTTGTAGTTTGGCTTATAGTTATACTCTTTTTTTGTTGTCTAGCCGGACAGATGTTTTACAAGGTACTTTGTTTTTTTTTTATGCCTGAACATATTATATATGTATATTGTGAATTTGTAGTTTTTGGCATGAGAAGCTTCTAGCACAGCATTTTGAAAATTAAGTTCTGGTTGTCTGTGGTTTTTATTAGTTTTTTTTTTTTTTTGCTTAGTTAGTTAAACTTACGAATTACGAATACTGTTCTGCGGATTATTCAGCAAGCAATCAACATTTAGTTAGTTTACTTAGTGAGTTAGTGTTTCTTAGACCTCCGTTGGCGATGCTTGTCCGCAGCTAGACTGCAACTTCTTCGAGCCGCGAAAGAACATATCGAACAGGCCGCGTCTCGCTTGAAATTTGGGCGGCGAGCTGGGAATATGAATGTGCTCCACAATTGTAATTCCTCGCTGCAACTTGGGTCGCGCTGTACGCTGCGGCAGTGGCGGTGGCGGCGTTGCTTCTGTTGCCTCATCCGAGTCGGCGGAGCTTTTGTGTGTAGCACCGAAATTAATGATGGTACTGCAGCTGCTGTTGGGTCGTAGCGTCAGCGTTGCATGCACCGGTGTTGTCGTCGTCAGCGAACTCTGCGGCGTCAGATAGCGGCAACTGTTGCTGCTGTACTGCGACAATTTACTACTGTTCCGCTGCAGTTGAGCAGCGCATGTAGTAGCACTAGTAGCACCACCACCAACCGAACCACCATTCATTTTCACGCTGCTGCTGTGATGACGCTGCAGTGCACTAGCCACATTCAGTCCAAACAGCCGCTTGACGCCTCGCCGCACACGTTTGTTGCGATAGGCAAAGATAAACGGTGAGCTGAGATTGGCCAGCAAGATCATGAAGACAGCCAGTTGCGTGGAGCCGCTAAAGTTGGCAGCAGACAGACGAGACTGCAGCAGCACTAGCAATCCATATGGCAAATAGGATACAACGAACATTACCACCACTAAGATGCTAATCCTTGCAGCGCGTGACTCCTCGCGATACTTGAATAAGGAGCTGGCATTGCTCAAGCGATGTCGCAACGAGCTCATATAGCTAAGAGCCTTTGGCGAAGCGTGTATGGCGGGAATTTGTAGAGCATGCTGTTGCCCAGAGCTGAAGTGTGTGTGCAGCTGAGGCGGTAACTGTTGCTGCTGCTGTTGTACTGGCAACTGTTGCTGGGAGAGATGCTGCAACTGTTGCTGATGCTGTTGCCGCTGTGCATGCAGCAAATGCGGCGAGTTGCACTCCTCGATCTCCTCCGTATGCTTTTGCAGATTTGGTGAGCTATGCACCTGCCTTATGCCCTGCAGGCGATTCAGTTCACGCAGATCTTGCGACGAGGTGCCCAGAAGTGGCAACTGCCTGGCCGAATAGTTGCGCTTTATCTCACCACTGGCCGTTTGCAGCGTTAGCAATATGTTCTGATTGCGATCGGCAATCGTTTGCTCTGGCACACTCATCAGCTGATTGCCGCACTCCACATCCACATCGGAGCCATCATCGGAGATGGTAGGCAGCAATACCTTAGCGGCTGAATCACGACGCAGACAGCTTGGGGAACTGCGCCGATCAATCTGCATTTGCAATCCACCGCTGACAACGATGCCGCCACCATGTGAGCTGGCCGAGGAAATGGAATGTCGGTGAACGCACAAGCTGTTTGTGTAATTAGCAGCGGGGGTTGCTGGTGCCTGATTGGTTAGATTTAAGGCGCTCTGCAGCAGCGGGGACGAGCCGTTCTGTCGCATGCGTAATCCATTGCCACGCGCCTCGCTGAATATGCGCCAATACATGCCACAAACGAAGCCAAAGGGCAGCAATATAATCACAATGAAATACACACACGCAAAGATCACACCGAAAATGCTGTTAGTGCTGCTGATGTTGAAGTAGGTGGCTGCCAGACGCCTTTGTCTACTGAGAAGCGTATCGGCCTCAAAGTCGAGCACACGAAACGCAGATAGAGCGCCAAAAAGAATACCCACCGCCCAGGTGAGCGTAATGAATATCCAGGTCTTAACGCCCGAAATTCGACTGTGATAGCGCAACGGATCCGTAACGGCACACCAGGTATCCCCAACGACAAGGAGGACCGCCAGCGCACCCAAGGCTGCAGCCATATCAATTGACCAACAGCGCAGCTGCACCACTGGCAACTGTATGCCATGTGTACGAACGGGAACACTTAAATTATCCTCCTGTGTTTCCGTTTCCGTAATGATAATGCCCCCATCGCCACGTTCATCGATGGTTAGTTCGCGACAATATGTGGCATTGCATTTGTAGATCATCTCAATGGTATCACCCGAGCTGTTGCTGGTGCTATTGCGTCGCACAACAATGCCATCCTGCTCCACAAGCTGGCCATGATGGCGTATTGTTAACTGATGATTTCCCGGTTTTGAATAGAATTCAATGCTATCGCCGGCAGCATTGACACTGCTCAATTGTTGCTCATGCGGCGTGGACAAACTCTTAAAGCCGCTCAAAAATAGCGTGGGTGCTAGAATGCAGCAGCCAATTAGATTGATGATTAGCAGATTGATGGTGAAGCGATTCGCTGTGGTGCGCAGTCCCGGCGTTATCCAGAATGCGCACAGCGCCAGCAGATTGATGATGAACGAGATAAGCAGCAGCGCCAAGATGAGAAAATCAATGGCCATCTCTCTATACGACTAACGTTTGCTCTTTTAACTGTTCGTGTTTCAGTTGTTGTTGTTTTGGTATTTGTTTTTGTTTTAGTTTTTGTAATAGTTGCTGTGCTTGTGGCACGCACATCACTTTACAGTTTTAAGTGCCACTTTTCGCTTTTTATTTGTTTTAGTACATTTTTGCCTTTTTTATTTTGGCTTTGGGCTCACACACAAAAATTTCACTTGGTTTACACGTTCCACATTTGCTTTCTGCTGTTTCTTTTTCTTCTTATTATTATTTTTACAAATTTTTTAAATTTATTTCTTTCTATTTAAGTGTTTGAGGCTTGTTTCTTGCAAACGCTTGCTAATTTACGCGCTAAGATATAATATTGTTGAACAAAAATTTCTAAAAAAAAATTTCTTTTTCGATTTTTCCATATGTATGTTCCAATTTGTACAGATTTTACGCTTACAAATTGTTGGTTTGTATTTGTGTAAATTTTTGTTTAGTATTTTATTTATATATTTTTTTTTGTTCCGCGCGTCGATCGAGCACGATCTTCACTACGAAGCGTTTCAAGCACAACTGTCGTGTGCGGCGACCGGAGCGCCTCAAAATATATACAAGCAATACGCTCCAACTGAGCGCCAACAATTGTTGCTGCTGTCTCTGTTGCTACTGATATTGCTGTCGCTGTTGGTGCTCGATGAGCGCTGTGAGAGCTGTGAGCGTGTAGAGCGACCAAAAGTTAGTTGTTGTTGCTTTTCGTTGCTGCTGCTGCTGTTGCTGCTGTTGCTGCTGATGTGATTTGTAGTTCCCACGCTCCCGCTCAATTAATACCGAAGCGACTTTGAATTTATGTTGCTGCTTTTGTTATTGTTTTTGTTGTTGGTGGTGGTGTTGCTGTTGCAGTGCACATTGTTGCTCGTAGTTGCCAGCCGGTATTTATCAGCTTTGGAGTTTGTCTGAGGCCGTGGCTGATGCTGTTGTCCTAGTTCGTTGCAAGCTCAGAAATTGTATAATCTTTTTAGCAACGTGCAATTGGCGAACGGCTTCGCTTTTGCTGCGCTCTCATTACATCACAATCTGTTGCTACTGTTGGCGCTGGCACATTTTTGAAACCTCAATGTTCATCTGGGTTCTGTACAACATTCAACGCAATGCGTCGCGCTCTATTTTCTTTACCATAAAAATTGCATTTTTATTAGGCGCAAGTAAACAATTGTTGCTGCTGCTCTGCTACTGTTGTTGGGCCACCAAAACAGCTGATGAAATTCTCAGCACCACAATCTGGAAGAGAGAAAGAGATGGGGTTATTATGAGATAAGAGTGTCCCCTGCGCTAAATTCACAACATACAAATTCAAATATCAAATAAAAATTTACATTTCACAGATTGTGTTTTGACTATGAAATTTAAATGAAACTACCGTCGCATCATGAGACAGCAGTTATATGTATATATTTATAAATATATTTATTTATGAGCATGTCAATATGTTTATATTCATATTTTTGTGACTCAGGGAAGGAGGCAATTCGTAATATTTGCATGCACTTTATACGAATACTGGCACACTTCGGACCAATGATACATTAATGCGTAATAATTATTATCGGTAAATTACAAACAATGACCAATGATAATAAGCATTAACAGTAACTGAAAATCCCCAAAGCAAACAATTTTGATTAATTATAATTTTGTTGATTCTTAAAAAAAAATTTGGTTTGCTAGCAATAAACATTCCAATTGTCTTAATTGATAAACAGTTTTTTTTTTAACTTATATCATAGTTTTGCCTGAACTCTCACGTGAAAATCACATGTATCGATACACTCAGTACAATGACTTAACAATTTTTTGAGGGTCTAACTACTCGTTGTTCCTACTACGCATCAGTTACTCAACAAAAAGCACACTTATAACAATCATCTGCTTTTACAATGACCAGTCGAACGGCACAACTTTGAACCCAAGTCCGAGTCCCGGAACATGAGCTCATCCGAGTTGCGTTCTATCGTTCGACCAGTTTAATACAAAACGATTACATATATATCCAATACACATTTCGGTGTCTGGGAAAAGCAGAGATCAGAGCTAAGCATCAAGGGAGCATTAAACACGCGACCAACAACTTTGAACTGTAAACAAAAATCGTTTCGGTGTCAGGCTAAGCCGCAGTTTACATGGCCTACTTACTCTCTGGCTGAGTGTCTATAAATACTTTATATAAAGAGTCGTGATGTTACCAGAAGCTACGAAATTCCAATGGAATGCATTTGAAGCATTACTTTTACTTTTCCCTTTAGTAAATATTTGCTTGAGACATTAAGATAAATTAACGTTAATTGTAGAGCATATTAGATCCAATTAGGTCTAAGCTTTATGCAACACATAGTCTTCTTCCTTTTACCTAATGGAAATGAGATCTTATATTTTTAATTCCATATGTACGCCGAAACTGAATATTGACAGCTCCTATTTTTTAATATCCCTAATGAAATTTTAAATCCAATTTTAATTTCTATTATTATACAGCTAATTTTGTCAAGACAATAAGATTCTTAGGCATATCGCAAGCCCACATTTAATACCCTACACTAAGCAATGACCAAATCTGCACCTCCATAAAAATTTAGACACATATTTGATTACTTTGAGGCTTATCTCCAAACAGTTGTTCTGATTTCTTGCCACACCTCTTAATCGATTACACACAAGAGCTACTAAAAGGCACATCCAATCAGTTGTATGCGATGCTGTGTCAACGGTATTCAACAGTAAAAACGCCACATGGATAATTTACTTAAGATCTAAGTAAAATGTTTTGGATTTGAATATGTTCAAGTGCTTAGTTTAGTTTACAGTCATTTTGCGGCATTTTAGTGGTATGAATTTAACACTCACTTTGAACACTTTGCAGGCAGTTTAGCTGTTTATGTGTGGCAAATATTGACGAGAAAAGTAAATCAAGGCAAAGTCGGCCGCACAACGTAAGTATTCAGATGTTTATTTTTAAATACATGTGGCTCTATCTCTACATGGCTCTGCTTGATATTTAATATGTTTCTGTAATACTCAAATTATTCTCATACAAAATTGTGGAAAAATTTTATATTGAGCTTGTCATATAATGAATAGGCTTTTCTATACATTTTATTTGCACTACATTGGTAAGAAATCTCTGTTAAAGCATAAATAATCTTAAAAACTCCAATATTTGATTGGCACATTTCTCATACTCCATAAATGGAAATAGTTTTATTCCTCACAGTCAACAACCTGATTTTCCAACCGTTCGCACTGCACACAGAGCATTTCGCAGTCGGTAAATTTCGAAGTTCCCATTGTTTAATTTATTTACTTCATTTTTGTTTCTCTTGCTTGCTTCCTTGTGCTTATCAACTAGTCTAGTCTATCTATCGCGTTTATATTGACAGATAATGCAGCGGAACAAAGGCAATTTGCACTTGATCAAATATTGTACATTATAAATGTACAATTGTCAGATCATTGGTTTAATCACTTAACATTAATGCTTGGCACTGGAGCAATGGGAAGTACAAATATTGCGATTGAATTCGATTTTGTCAATTTTGGCTCAATTTAAATATCCGCTCGCGTCGCACTGTGTAGAGACTTTCAGAGACGCAGAGACTGCATACAACCGGCCTAAACGGCAGATCAAAGTTTAGCCGTCGCAAAAATTGCACACAAGTATCTATCTGGACATTTGTTTATCTATATAGTAAGCTGGGTATTTTTAAGAAATTCCAAAGAAACTTTACAGTTTGAGAATGCAAATAAATAGCTGAGAATGCGCGCATTTGCATGACTTCGCTAAAACGAGCATTAAGTTAGAAACATATAGATATCATGAGTAAACCTAACCAGACTGCCACCTCTGTCTTATTCGTATAAGGAGGTCCAAGTCTTAACCACAAATTATAGCAAGATATTAAAATTCTCTGAGTGCGTCTGCTGGGCAATCGTATTTTGGCTAAAGAGGCTCGGCGTTATTTTTAAAAGGGAGTTCACACAGCACGTGAGATGCTTAATGAGGCGCTCTAGATGGAGCCAATATGAACTTGTTGTAAATATCGGATTAGCCTGTGATTCCCATCACAAAGAAGTTAAAAACTATGGCTCACACAAGGAGAACAACACGGAAAAAAAATAACAACTGCGCTTCAACTGTTGACCAGTTTAACGTACGAAGCCGGTTTTTAGTGTTTGCTCTTTTTTGTTTTGATTGTTTCTTCTCTCTCAGATTTCCCTCTTAAAATGTGACGTCACTCTTGACGCTATTTTTTTAATACAAAGTTTCGCACACACTTTTAGACTCGCACTTAATATCGATCGTCTGCCCCGCTATCGATACAATTTGAAGCACTTAAGCCTCATAAGTCCATAAATAAATTTGATATAAATGTTATTTAACCCATATTTGTGTCTGACAATAATTTGTGCCCCCAAAAATGGGCGGGAAGTTCCATCAACTTTGCAATATTTCCACTGCTGTTGCCAGCCAATATTTACATACAATGGCCCTGCACTCCAAGTCAAACCTAAAATGGGCAGACAAGAGTCATTAACAAATATGTAAGTATAGTTGTGAACTGCGTATAAGACCCGGCTTTAGGCCATGTTACGTGTCGTGTCCTTGAGTTGGTAATACAAAATAATAATGGCATTGGTCACGATGAATTGACTTTCTTACATGGCACTCACATGTCCGTTGATCGATCTGCTCCCCCCTCTAGAAGCTCTTTATATAAGCCTTTAATAAGTGGAAATTACTTGACTTTTTATATGGCTGACATTAAAAGTTGCTTTTGACTGCTAACAATTCTGTCTGAATTCTTGTCAAACATGTGATTTGCATTTTGCTATAACTGAAAATTGATAGACATGTGGTGGAAAGAAATCTGCACATTAATTGCTCGATTTCATATTGCACGAAAATCGTCTGGAACAGGCAGTTATACTTATTGAGCACTCAAAGCCAAAGCTGTAGAATGATATTGCGCTCTCTTTCATTTTAATATTTTTTATATTAATTTTTTTTTTTAATTAGAAACAACCAATGTACAACGTTCAACGTTATATGTACAACTATTGTAATAGATAGAAGTCAGCTTTAAGCTAATAGACTATTTTCGATGACAATTCAAAAATGGCATCCATAAACTAAAATATACAACATGTATGTATACTTCAACGTATTACGTCAGATAATTCAAGGATGACACCTTACTATTACATATTAAATTGCTTTTGAACTGCGCATTACAAGTGATAAACTATTAGAAAAGTGTATTATGCCCAAAACAAGGTCTCTGAGCGTTTCCTCAGCATTTCCTCAACGGAACGCTAATTAATTTCACACGTTGTTGCTCTTCCGCCGACAAATTGTCGAGTTACTTTGACGTTCGTCTGAGCCTTGGCTAATTGACTGCGACAGCCAGCCACACCTCCACGCCAGAAGACAGACCCCTAACAGGCAGCATGACGAATGTTCAAATATATATTTGCGCGTTAGAGAATTTTGTTCCGTTACATTAATCTGTACAATCCCATGCTGTTAAGATTGTGGCTTGGTTTTTGCTACACGTGATAAAAAAAAAAATAATACCATTTATCACAATGGACGATGGTCAATAAAAAATTAAGCGCAGCTTTCTATAGAAAAGTCTAATGCCATTAACATAAATCCAATTTAATTAGTTCTGCGGCAGCCTGGCTCCTCTTTCACTGTTCAGCAAAAGTTTGCTCTGGCTATTATATTGATATATGTATTTTTATGCGCTGCGCTCTCTTTATCCGCCTATAATTGAATAAAATGCGGCTTTATAAAAGACACCAGCAAAGAGCCAAATATTGTCACAACTTTTTATCTGAGCTTAGTAACTTTGTCATTGTTCAACAAAATACAACAAAAAAATTGTGTCAGTTGACGGTTAGATACCCTGCATGTGTTGTTCGACTCTAGTGAAATCAATATCAATCATATTATATCATATTATATCATATTATCCTACTAAAAAAATGTTAATATCTAATGCTAAAATAGATTATCACACTGAATGTTTACTTCACATATTCATTAATTATCAATTTGAGTATTGGTGCTGTTTAATAATAAAAAAAAAAAAAATTCTTCCAAAGGTCGTCGAGTGAAACTCTGCTCGGGGCCTACAATGTACTCATAAATATTCCAAAATGGGAATGCTGGGAAAAATTCACTTAAAAACGTAGTTTGCGAACTGTTAAGCATGGAAATACAAGGAACATTACATATTAAACATCATGCACTGACATGTGTGTTGGTGTGTGTCTGTCGTATTAGTGTATGCCTTGGTCTTATAGGTGCTAGTATAAACTTTTCCATTAGCTCGTTAACTCGCTGGCACGACAATAGCCAACAAAATAAAAGCGAACAAAAGGGCAAAAAAAAAACAATAACAAATACATTAGCTTCGTCTGATGTTGTTGTCGTCTGCCTGTCATCGATTCACATTCATCGTATGGCGGCAGGTTGGTAACGTTTTTTTATATACTTTTTGCATTTGGTCAGTGGAAAAATATAGCCACAAACTGTTACTGAATGTAAACATGCATTAAATATGCAAATGCTGCGTAATCGCTTAGCTATGATGATGAAGCACTTGTTTCTTTTCTTTTTTAAATTAGAATTGGTGGCGTGACCTGAAAGAGTTGCGATAGTCACAAAAAGCTTGAATATTTATTTCTCGAATATATTTAATAAGAGTCTTGTTCTTTCAAATTTCCTGTAATTATTTAATCGAAATTAACGAAATGAGCGTGTCTTTAATTTAATATGGCGGTCGTCAATGTAGTCACAGATACGCAGTTATTTGACACTCAATTTCAGTGGTTAATGTATATACATTTAGTCACTCTTTTGCATCTGAGCATCATTCCATTACAAAAATGTACTTAGCTGGGGAGCTGCTTAGCGTAACGGTTAGAAATGCTTAAGCAAATGCGACCTCGACGAGGTCTTAGACTGGAACTAAAAACTCAGCTTTTATGTACACGACTATGTACTTACACATATATTTATTTAGAAATGTGTCAGACAGCTATCGCGATTCAGAATCGAAACACATTGACAAGTAAGCAGTTACATTGTAAGCGAGACATAACAGAGAAGTCGAGGCTTAGCAAACAGTTGCAACTTTACAGGTTTGAGTGCTTATATAGGAGAGATATGTTCAACAAATAGATCTGAACAAAGGTACGTCACATAGGGTTTTGAATTGCAATTAAAAATTACTAATCAATATTTGTACTACTCATTGAGCATATAAGCTTTACTTTGACACATCTTAAAATGTATTAAGTTTAATTTTTTTATTTTATATATCTCAGACAAGTTAATTATCCATATATATTTATTTATGTATTTGTTCTAACTGTTCGAATTAATATTTTTATTTTTTTTAACTTGTATCTAAATTAAACAATAACGAACCAACATCAAATATCTCAGTTCATGGCATTTGACCCGAATGGCTTGACCTTCGCATCTGCTTGAATTTCATTTGCCTAATCAATTTACTGACCCTCAACTGCATAATTAGTCAAGCAGCCTTTTAGTATCAATTACAAGATGTAAACTTCATTAGACTATGGGAATTTACCTGCAGCTGCAAACCACTTAAAAGTTTCTGAGCAGAGACTGCAGCTGCTATCATAAATAATATGCTCAACTTCAGGTTTGCGGGGTGTGAAAATTAAGCCAAGGGCCAACAACAGCAAAAGGCAATAATTGCTTCAGATTTTTTAAAACATCGATAATAAATTGTTAATGGCAGGCTAAGTTATGTGTGGGACATGCAGTCGCAAAGAGAACGTGTAATGGACCTATAATTACATTACCTAGAAGTCATTCGCACCCCGTTTTAGAGTGTGTCATGTTTGTGTAATGTTGTTTTGCGACTGGTCTCAAATTTATGCAAAAAGCGCAAAAGTTTTGGTTGAACGAGTTCACTGCACTTGGCTATGACAGACAATGGGTGAGTTCAGATGGCAGCATCAAATTACGCGTTCAAACAAAAATAAGCTATTGTGCTTAAAGAAGATATACCCTATCGTTAGTAACAAATTAATATAATATTTTTGCAATATTTGGAGATACAAATATGGAGCTCAAAATATGTATAAACTATTAATTTCACAGTTTTCCAGACATTTGCTTCTATGTTTAGCCCGAGTCCCTTTAGGGGTACAAAATAAAAGAAGAGAGATCATAAAATAGCTACTAGACCGGTGGCCAAGTTTGGGTCAAAGTGTTTGAGACATTTGAGTAGTACAGACAATACAGCAGCCTGCGGCGGCGAGTGCGAGTCCCAAAACTCAAACTAATTGTGGGCTGCATATGAATTAATGGCAGGACAAAAAAAAAAGAATGTGTCGTTGTCAGCTTTGAGCGTGAGTCTGGAGAGTTGTCACAACGTACTTGAGGCCAAAGGCTTTGCCATTTTTGACGCATGTGAACTTGCCCCGATTTTTCAATTTTCCGGCAAGGTCAGCGAGTCCTACGCAATCAATTAAAAATTGTATGCCAACTGTTCGTCTTTGTTTATTTACTAGGCAATTCAGAAATGAGAACAAAAATGCATTTATTTATAGCTGGACAATACGCCATGTAGACAAAATGACCTACATTCAGTTCCGTATCTCAAAATAAACATATATACCTATATATATACTGAACGAACTTAGTCAAGATCTAGTCCAAAAGTGCGTCTGATATATGTATTCTGATTGACAGGTTTTGTACGGAAAACGAAAAATACACATTTCAGAAATCATTTTTTTCTAATATGCCCATAATTATAAGGTTATTGCACATTAATTATAAATTCAGATATCAAGAAAATATCTGACAGCTGCCCTTGTCTAACGACGGTTTCACCTCAGATAAGATAAGTTCTGAGCCCAGACAAGTGGCCAACAGTCAATAAACCGTTGAGGTATGCAAGAAGACATATATCAAAACATATCTACAACTACTTCCAATTTGATTGATGTGCTAAGGCTCTTGAACGTGTCCAAGCAATTCTTTTTGTTGTTGCTCAAATTTGCTATTATGTATATTTGCATAAGGGCAAACGATGAATCAAGAATTCGGTAGAATTTGCAAATTAGTTGACACATACAAGAGACAGTTGGGTAAATAAGCTAATGGCAAATTTGTCTAGATAAATTTATACAATATGTTATTTTTTATCTTTTTAACTTTACATTTATTTGGAAAGCATTAAATATATGATTACTAATATTTGAAAAATTTGTCAAAGTCAAAAGCAATCACAATTTGGGACTACTAAAAATAAGCCTTGCACTTAATCCTATCAGCAAACATAGTGAAAAAGAAACAATGTAAATCGCCAGCTCGTTGGATGGCTTCTCTAGAAACTTGTATCATCATCTAGCTCATTTGAATCCCAATAAGGATTTAATATGCTCACCACTGTCTATTCAAACCAGCTGTGGGCGCAGATAAGGATAGCGAGACAGCCAGACAATTAGAAGAGGGAATGAACTTCAGTTCTATGAATGTCAAAGAGTTAGCTGAGAGTTATTACACTGTACTCGATTATTATTTGCAGCGCAGAGTTTTACATATGGCCAACAAGGTGTATATTATGAAGAGATATGAAGCCAGTCAGGAATTCGTCGAAATATTGACTCAAAAGATCCTCTCTCAACCCGAGAATATTGATTTTTCCCTTAACAAACAAGCAGCTGAAATCATCAACCTTAAGTTAAAGTCAAGACGAACAACTTGATAACAAATCTAGTCAGCCAAAGTATTCTGAATGATGAAACTCGACTCGTGCTGGTCAATGCGATTCACTTTAAGGGAGAATGGAGCATCAAGTTCGATGAGAATAAGACTCAAAGGGAAGATTTCTTTTTGGATGATAAAAACAAGGATCAAGCACCCATTATGAATTCTACGCATAACTACTACTTTGCTGAGCTCCCCTTGCGCATACGTTTATAAGGTACTATACTGAACTATTTTTGCTAGTCGTATTGCCCAATAGCATAACTGGTCTGAAGGATCTGGAACTAAAGCTGAGATCAACACAGCTTGAAACAATAACTGCATTGCTAAAACAAAAAAAAGTTGTTGTCAAACTGCCCAAATTCAAAGCTGAATTCAAACAATAGCTAACACCCGTCTTCCGAGAGCTAGGCATGGAAAGGATATTCAGTGATCAGGCTGAATTTGGAAAAATACTACAGCAGGACGAGCCGCTAAAAGTGTCTAAAATCGTACATAAGGCCTTCATCGAAGTCAACGAAGTGGGCACTGGAGCTGCTGCAGCAACTGCCATGGTTATGATGATGATAAGAAGTGCGCCTCTAGAGCCAAAAATCGAAATATTTTATGCCAATCATCCCTTTTACTATACCATCTATGATGCCAACCATGGATGCCTGTTTGTGGGAAACCTCCAAAATCCAGCGGATCAGTTTAACATGTGCGTCTGCTGATAATTACAAAAATATTAAATCAATAAGTTAACTCTACTCTATTGATTGTTATCATTATAAAAGTCTGGTACACTAACACGTTTATACAATTTGAGAAACAATGTCTATTGTATTGTTGTTGTTATTATTGCTTAGTAATACTTAAATACTTAAGCACTCCAACAATATGTTTATAGTTACTCATAGCTTATGGTGTCAACTCCTTCGGAGTACAATATTTTATCTTTAATCTTAACTGAACTGCTAACCTAAAGTCATTCCGATGTCTTTGCACTAATTTTCCCTCTTGACAACAAGAACATATTTCTTGGGTGGTGAATTTCCACTATTAAATGCAATTCAATTAGAAATCTAATCATAGACGTGCCCCTATCTTAATCGGAAAACTGCACTCGGTTGTTGACTGATAATAAATATAATAGTCCCTATGAGTGGCGAAACATGACAGTCCAATTACTTACGAGTATCATCATATGTCTGCATTCTTTTGATCATTTTATCAAGATTCTTACATTACGATACAAATTAACGTTTAGCCCTGCCCTTATCTGTAGGCTACTTTAGCGATAAGCAACAGACAGTAAAGACCCAACAACTTTGTTTAAATATTTACATTTACTGTTGTTTAGTTGGCTACCAGTCTTAGTAAAAAAAATGCCAGCCTGCCCTTCAGCCATTATAATTTGACCTAGATGTCTGTCGGGTTATCTAAACTTTTAGTCTGGCCCCAAAGAGCAGAGAAAAATAATTATGTGAGTGCGCCTATAATTGTTATGATTTTGGCTAGAAAACAAATACGGCCAGAAGCTGACCTTTAATTAAAAGCTATAGTGCATATTTAGCTCCAGACTAAACTAAATAAACCGTTTAATTTTATTGGCCTAAATAATGAATATGGCTAAAGTAAACGTTACATTTCTGGCGGTCACAGCTGGCAATTCTCGACCACATTACTGGCATTTTCAATTTGTTTCTTTTCCCTTTTATTGCGGTTGGAAGGCACTTAAAAAGTTTTACCTGCCCTATAAAGCCATTTAAAAAAATCTTGGTTTTTTTATTATTTACAGCTGTTTACAGATGTGTGTGTATGGCTCTATGTGTGAATTGCACTTGCTGAGACCTCTTGGAGGCTGCTGTCGCTATTTATAGTAACAGTGAAACATGATAAAGCATACCATGCTCAAGGTCATCAAGTAGCATAAATTTTGTCAAGAAAAATAGTATGTTTGAAAAATATTCAGCTTTGTGAGCTTTACAGTACACTATAATGCCAGAGAGTGTTTAGATCAGTTATAAATATTCTATTAGACTTTGTCTGAGAATTTGATTGAATATTCATATCCCCAGAAGATATCATGACTAAGCACGATTTCACAAAAGCTAACATTTTCCAATACACTGCATTGCATATATAATGCATTAAGTTCTACTATTAACTTGAAAAAATGCATAAAGAATTTGTAATATAATTAAGAAACGCATCATTAGTGTTATTATATGATCTATAGAAACTGAGCAACTTTTTATTTTGCGACAACTTTTCCTGACATGTCCAAGATTTGCATAAGCAAACACACATTTTACTTCAAAAACCTCCCATAACCTTAAAATAAAGACTTGCCTTCCCATTTGTATGCCAAACAATGCCAAACTAACAACAACGAAAACTTGCTGTAAGTCGTTACAAAGTTTAACTTTAATTCGCGAACATTTTACGGTTTATAAACTTGTTGTAAGTACTCGTTCATGTGTTTGTAGTTGCTGCTGTTATTGGTAATGGCATAACTGAATCTTTTT
Organism: Drosophila setosimentum; assembly: GCA_035043505.1. NCBI lineage: Eukaryota > Metazoa > Arthropoda > Insecta > Diptera > Drosophilidae > Drosophila > Drosophila setosimentum. The sequence goes on from JAWNMY010000001.1 coordinate 8,132,347, forward strand.
TGCCGGCAATGGCTAATACACACTTGGAATGGTTGACTTTATTGCACATGGCTCTATAATTAATTCCGTTACAAGCGCAGAGACTAAACAGTTAGAATCATTTGCATTTAATATTTATGATTAAATGAATGGCAGAAGCCCAGCCCTATTCAGCTAACAATGAAATATATAAATATTTAAGACGGAATATATCGTATTAACTATGATTATAGAATAGAATACTAGAATTCTTTGGAACCGCTCGAATATGTATTGTTCTATAAATTGATATATTTTCACTTAATGTGACTCTTACAGATATAATTGTTGCTTATGTTATCAGAATGAAAAACTTTTAATTGCATTTTCATTGAGCTAATCAAAGTATGCATAATGATAGAAAATAATTGTCAAACATTTTATTGCCTCTTTCGTCGTTTTTGTTGTGACGTGGCAATGGGGCGTGTAATCGTAGACGTATCGAATTGCGCTTTCAAACTGGCGCTTGCCACTGGGGTTCATTGAACTGGATTCTATGCCAAAACCGAGTTAGTCAGGGCTTTGGATTACCCGATTGCTAGCTTAATATAATTATTGGCTTTGGCTTTGCGGTAATAAAATGCAATCATGTAGAAAATTGCAAGGTTGCAAAACGCCTAAAGTAAAGTCAAATTTCATTAGAAATCACGTTTGAAATTGTTTCTTAGACTCACATAAATTTTAATGACTACGAATAATTTTGCATTTTACATCGATAAATTTGGACATTTAAACCTTTTAGCAATATGCATATTTAGAGATCTGTCATTACTGCAAATGAGCGCTAATGACCACTACCGGATGTGGAAGTCGAGTAGTGAGAGTATTAACAGATTTCAGCCCCGATTAACTACACAAAATAAGTGGTTGTCTGGCATTTAGCTATCCGTTATTGGCATATAAAGCTGTGAATTGTTGCTGCCATTTATAAATCAATAAAGTAAGCTTAATTGTAGAGGGAGGTGCTTTAAGTAATATAGAAATGCAATAACTCCCACTTTTACTTTACTTACAGTCCGCCAAAGATAGCACATACTACTCATATTTATTCCATAGTGCTGATGGTTATGTCAGTTTATCATTTAATTTAAATTGTGACAGAGCCTTGAATAGTTCAGTGGCTTTGCTGAAGTAACTATTATTACAGCACCGAAGATTATTAAAAGTATTAATTAATCGTGCAGACGGTCATAACCGACTGCAAAATACTCTGATACCATAATAACATGGTGGGTGAAGCCAAGAAATACCGATCTTTAAAATAAAAGTTTCCTCCATGCTTGGCTTTAAAATTGCGGTAGATTCAGGTTTTGTGCACTTTGGGAATGGTAGTTGGCGTAGTGGAATAAAATATTGGGAGTATTTCCTATCATGCCATCTCTTTCCCACACGTGCGCTCGCATGTTTATGCATACAGAAAATGCTTGCGGCTGCTGGTAGAAATGAGATCAATATAAGAATATATTTTCGACACACAGCACTCTTACTTGTTCCTTACTAACTTTGAAGTCAACAATCGAAAAATATTGGAGTGAGCAGTCAAACAAATAATTCGCAATAACTGTATACACTTTGGGAACGTTTACATATCTCTTCGTTCTCGATTTTGTAAAAAAAAGTCACGTAAAATAAATTATATAAATTGTGCCAACCTAAACAAAAGATTATATGTATAGACGTTAGTATGGATGAGCACATTTTTTTGCCATATCAAATTACTTTTCATTCTCGTGAAATAAATATGAACAAACGAAAAAAAGAAGCAATAAGATAAAATGTGAAACAAGTGTTTACATTATATACATACAAATTCAATTGAAAATGCAAAAAATACTTGTTGGGCCATGTGATAAAGTTAACACCTTTAATCCATCGAGGGAATCAGCATAAAGGAAAGAACGAAAAACAAAAAAATCATCAGCGACAAAACGAGCGGCAATTTCGCAAACACGAGTTCCGTCAGTCAAATGACACTTGGACACGAGGTCCAATTGGAGCTGGCGCAAATTTGAAAATCGATATGACATGAAGGAAAACAAGGGCAATCCGACCGGCAAATGTCAACGTCACAGTTCGTCCATATGCCACAAGGCATCCATATAGGCAAAAGCAGAGGCGGAGAGCTATACAGAATCACGTCATTCAGGGAGAGATATGAGGCCAACTTTTATTTTTTTGTTACCAGTAGAAGAAAGCGTCAGCAATAATGACACACAAATGTAAGTAATTGTCAAACCTTTTACAAACAAACAAAAGTCAAGAAAATTCGTCATAGGTTGAGGATTAGAGGGTTACCGGGTCAGCAGTCTTATGTAGGCGTAATGCCGCTGAGTTGCTCGATATGCCAACTGATAACGTCATGTAGCCGACTGGCTACTGAACATTTGATATCGCACCACAAAAACGAGCCAACAGAAATAAAAATTGCGGCAGCTAAAAAACGTGAGGCAGTTAATTTTTTCATTTACATTTGGCTTGTGGCCAACAAAAAATGTGTGAAGAACTTTTTACTTTCGTAATTTGTTCAGTTTTTATATTTTTATTCTAACATGAAATTGACTTTTCTAATGAATGAACAAATGCAAGCGTGTGTGAATGTTTTGTTGTGGGAGTGTTCTTACCTGTCTGTGAATGAATATTATATGCAGGAAATATATTGCTGTTGCACAGCATGTGTAAAAATCACATTCATACACACAGCGTATGCGTAATGTAAATAATTTTGTATGCGCAGAATGTCTATTTTTATTTTCGGTTGAAAAGTTTAGCTGCGTCTATAATTTTGTGACGTCCACATCATTAAATATTGAATGGATACGTTAAAGATGTGGCAAAGTTGAGTTCCTCAATATTTACATTTATATTTGATATCATTTTAATTGTGCACACGTAACAATAACTTTTTTTTTGTTGTTTTAAATAATAAATGATTTCAACTCAACAAACACTTTTTCAGAATTTCCACATTGAGTCTAACATTATGTAGCATCTTTTCTCAGATTTTTCCACTCATTTATATTAAAATATTGTGCATAAATCATTCATATTCATCATTTCGCTCAGCCACTAATTGATGACCCAGTTCCAAATTTCAATATTGTGCATATACATGTATATGTATTTACATATGTATATGTATATTATGGAATATTTAAGTGAGTCAGTCAGGTTTGGGCTGGTCTAAGAACCGAAATATACAAGGTTTTGTCCATAATTCTTGACTTTTCTTTACATACACTTTGTTTCAATGTTCAATGTTAACGATTGTTTATCCAACACTCTTAACGTCTTTAACGGCTATTTCCCTTTGCCCAAAGTTTACACTCTTTGTGCGTGCGTGTATTGTGGTGTGTTGGTATGTGATGGTATGTGTTTCTGTATCTGCCCCACATGATTAGCAATTTCAACAAGCTGACACTTAGCTGACGTATGAATTTTAATGTTGCGCATTAGACAAGACTGTCACCAGTTGTTGCTGGATGGACAAAGAGTCTGTTTCTGCTTGCCAATTATTAAAAAAACAGTTATTAATTGAACAAATGCTTACACAGCTGTCAGACACACAAACACATAATATTAATCTCCCTTTAATGAAAAATCAATTAAATTGCAAGAATTCTTCAAATTAAATTTTGGCGTCGCACTTATAACTGCAATTTCAGCGTTTAATGATGTTCTTGTACTGCATTTAAGTGGCCGCAAGATTTATGGCACAGCTAGACATCAAAATGTATTGATATCAAAATAAACAATTTTGCGCACAAGCGAAATAAAAATAAATAAAATAGAAGTGTTAAGTAGCATATACTACATGCATAAACTAACGATTTTAATGTATGCGAGTGTGTATAATACGGCCATAAGTATATCATGTTGAGCTAGTCATGTAGTTATCCGCCACTCATGCGGCAGCCACATTGAGTTTCTTGTTGTTTTTGTTATTCTTGTCAATGTTGTTGTTGTAGAGTTCTGGTTCAGTTTTCAAGTGGCTTCACTTTATGGCACCTCATGGCAGCTGCATTAATATATCATCGTAAACCAAGTAAGAATGCTCTCGACCAGATAACCCACCAGCAGATACCATGTAAGAAGGTTTCACTGAGTCCACAAATTATATTAAACAAATGACATTTAGGGGTCTGATTTTTATATCATAAAAGATATTTGGGGACACATCATGATTTATATATAGGAAAATCACCGTCACCGTCACCGAAGCATCCGTGCCAAATATACCCTTTGCATATTTTCTGGTTACAGAGTATACATAATGCCACTAGAAATATGTGATAAAGTATCAAGAGGGATATTGTTGTTAAGTAAGCTGCACTCCATAAAATGTGCAATTCGAGCACAAATGCAAAGATCCATTTGGCATTTAATGTTGAGAGTGATAAGACGAAACATTGTTTGCGTAATTTTAAATTACTCATTGGGCCAATGATATATACTAAATGATAAGTTTGTAATGCTTATGCATCATAGCAGTAAACCCCACTGATAAAGTGTTGTGCGATTACCTCACTCAATAGTTATGACAGGAAGTGTTGGGGTAGTTATAAAGTAAGTACAAGTCTGTTCAAATATGGGTGATAACTATCAGGTATCAGAGATACTTAAATATTAGGTCAACAATTGCCCTATTCCCTTGGGACATGCCCTTAGCTAACTAACTATATTAGAAAACTGTCTTGTTGCTTTAAATGGCTGCTTAAGGAATATGAATGTTCTTAAATTTTAAGAGGATGAGAGCTACTTACATTATCGCCTTCTAGTGCTACTTGATGGTAAAAGCTCCATTACATTGTATAAAGTAATCAAACAAGCACAAGCCCTTAACCATTTATCCAGAAAAAAATTATTGAAGCTTTCCAGACACATTGGATAACAATTAAGTTGAGTACGCTTCCACATACTCCATGTCAGTTGTTATGCTACATAACTAAAATTGGAGTTTAACTAACATATGTAGATATGCATAAATAAAATTATACCAAGGAAAATCTTGTTTCTTATTTCAGTAGCCAGCCGGAAAACTTGAGACTTGTTAAAACACTGACAGATATACAGTCAGAGAGATAGATAAACTTACATAAATTAAGTACAAGAGTAAGCGAATTGTTTACTATTTTAACGTAAAGAGTACTCTCAACTGTGAGCTAAACACACACTCAGCCACAGCAAAAATACGCCACAACAGCATCAGAATGGACGAAATAAATTACAAGCACCATTTCGAGAGGCCGACTGGGAGTGATAATAAAAGTAATAATAGAAAAATATGTGGCCATAAAATGACGCCCGAGCCGACACGACTAGCAACGAATTGTGTTCATCAATCAGCCAAATATTTATGAGTGACAGGCTCAAGGATGAGCACAACTTGATTATTATATAAATGTGCTAATCAAAAGTTGCAATATTGATTGCCAAAACTCATTTCTTCTTAACGGCGCGCAAGGAGCACAGCTAGAGAAAAACAATAAACCAAAAATACAATGAACTTATAACTCCTGAAAAAGCTGACAGGAGAATTTCATGAATTTGTTGGGCAAAAAGGCTAGTATAAGCCTGTGTGTATATACTGTTTATATTTATGTGGATTCTTGCACGTGCCAACTGAATAACTATTATTTCCGTTTTACACATATATGTATGAAAGCACACATGTATATACTCAAATATATATGAAAGCTAGCCAATAGTTTGCAAACCTCTGCCAAAGTTTTGATACGCTCAATAAGTACTTTTGGAATTGGAATGTTAAGTGTATTATAAAAGCTTCTCAGATATATCTTTAAGTAATTTACTTATAGCTATTGTGACACATTTTTACAGCAATAATTAGTTCAATATGAAGACATTGAAGCTTCCACATTATCGTTTAATATAAATATCAGATAAGAGATTCAATACAAGCAATCAATAAAAAAAATATAAAAGTTTGCCAAGCCTATAAAAGAAAAATTTATTCAGCTCTTCGGACTACAAAATTAACCCAGCTGCATGAAATGAGAACTGATTTGCAAAGTTGACTTATTCTTTTTCTTTTTAGTACCGCAGGCTCAATATATTCACAAAATAAGCTCTCGGCAAGTAGATGTTAACAACAATTGGCATTGGCATAAAATCTGGCAAGCAAATTGAAAATAGAAGAACCACATTTCAATATGAAACTTAAGAAATATGCATCATAGGAAATGGCAAGCTGCTTGTGTTGATTATTCTTCAGGCTCCATAGCCTGACTTATTAGCATTTTGATAGGAAACTTGTGCCGGTAATAGTCTTATTTCCACAATAAAATATGCCACAAATAGTCACAGGAAATAATACTATACTTATTTATAGTTCCGTCCATAGTAAAGAATATATACGTTTACCTAGACAATCTTAAGTCGTGCTACTTGCCTGAGACAAAACACATAAATAACCAAACCTTGTGCGGTCTTATAGTCTATTGGGTCATTAGTGGCCTTGCAGCAAATCGCGTGTTGGAAGAAGTCTGTTCTTCCTCTTAAGACAAATTTACAAAATATGTCAAATGAAAATAAAGCTGTTCGATGATGGCCAACTAAATCAGCAAATATTGCTGGGGTGCAAAACAAAAAATATTATAAAAGGGTTGACAATAAGCTTTTTGAGAAGGGATACAGATTTTACACTGCTCCAATTTAATTTACTTTGAAATTAAAAAAATATGTTAGATAAGAAAAGACTCTTGTAACTCTTTTTTTAAGACACAGTCAAGAATATGTGTCCAATAAATATTTTTTCAAACAAGCTTCCAGATCATTTTTTCCTTAAAACAATATTTGCCGTACAAAAAATACATTGAAATTTTTATAGAAATTTTTTATACTCTTAAACTTTTCATTCACAAAAATACAGTTACACCACAACCAATAAAAATACAACATAAATTCAATCAAATGCACGAAAGTGCCCGATTTCCATATCAAAGGAATGCTAATATAAATGTGAACTAATGCTGCCCAATGGCAAAGTTCAAGCGCATTAATGCACCAGTGACTCCGGTCAAGGACGCATTATATCAAATGGCTTCTGCTCTTGACGGATAAGTGGTAATATTTTAGATGCCAGTTGATTTCCATTAGTTTTTTTTTCTGATTCGCCAGTATAAATATTAATTCTAAACAATTGATTAAAGGCATATTTCATTTGATGAACTCGTGCCTAACGACTCGCCTTTCTGATTGACTTGAGTTGATAAATACTTACAACATTCAAATATCTAGCGATGCCTATATATATTAGCTGCAAAACGCAAAATAAAAACATTTTGACTACACGCATTTAAGTCAATTTATGGCCCAAACATTGAAGCCATTTCAGTTGCCCTTTTCGTTCAACAATGCAAGAATGAAGAGCTGCCTGGGAGACGTCTGACTGAATGTCTTGTGGTCTGTCCCACTGTCTGTCCTGCTCTCTGTCCTGCTGTCTGTCTGCATCAACTGAAATCAATTGAAACAAAACGACGTCAGCGACAGTCAAAGTTCAAAAGTGCCACTTAACGCTATGGTGGCATCTGCCTTACTACTCCCACTCTCTTCAACATCCCATTACGCTTTGTCAGAGTCCCACTTCCCCGACCCAACTCTAAGGCATTTGCCAAAATATATTCAGTGCCCGACTGTCGTCGGTATCTCTGTGTGCTGCATTTGAAATGAAGATTGACAGCTTAATGTATTTTTGCTTACATCAAACCGCTGCTTTATTTAACTAATTTCCCCACGGATGAGACCGAAGAGAATGCCACTCCTTCAAGTGTTTGAGCAAGCACGCAAATTTTGCATTAAGTGCAAATTAAATGAACTTTTGTTGAGGTGAATTTTAAGCCTAAACAACTTTAGTTTCAGTAAAACAAAAATAAAAAGGGAAAAGAATCAGGAGTACCGCATAACCAAATTTTTGCTGGCATAACATAATTATTTTCTTATTAATAACTAATATTAAGACAACTTTATATTATGGAGCATAATTATTTAAAAAGGGGTCAAAATGTTTTTAAAGGAGCAAGTTTTCATTGAGCAAAATCACAAAAAAATTTGATACATTAATCTACAATATTCCGAGAGAACTCGATTTGATAGACCAGTCAATTGAAACTAACCAAAAATATTAATTCAATACAGGGCTGAAAACAAATTAAACAGTTACTTTATTATATTATATTTATTTAATGACCATTTTATACTGAATACAGAGTATAAATAAAAATTGTGCTAAAATTACAAAAAAAATTTATACATTAATCTACAATATCTACAAGAAGATAATAATAAGGAATCGATTCTTATCGATTTTTTTAGGTCCATCAAAATTCCGAGAGAACTCGATTTGATAGACCAGTCAATTGAAACTAACCAAAAATATTAATACAAATTAAACAGTTATTTTATTATATTATATTTATTTAATGACCATTTTATACTGAATACAGAGTATAAATAAAAAGTGTGCTACTTTTTGCCAGCGACATTGAAAAGCAATTAAAAATCCGCTGTCTACGCAATTGAGCTGATTTCTTTTTGGAAAAGTTTAGCAACGCCTTGCGCTAACATTTTATGAATCAAATGGCGTGGTATAATTTATAATTTACAACAGTTATGGACGTTATTGTGTTTAATATATGCCAGGCGAGACCGCAAAAGTGTCATTGCGTTGCTGTCAAAACCATAAATTGGCTGCAAATCAATTTGGAATTGTACCGGCTTGGCTTGGAAAAGGAAATCATATATTATTCGAAATTTGTTGCTAACGAAAAAAAATCACACTTTTTTATAGTATAGTTCATATGTACTATACCAATATTAATATATGGTATTGTAATTAATAATCATTAATTAATATCTTTTTGTGTACACGCTACTACAACGTGAGGTCGGCTTCGAAATTCAAATCTTAGGTCACGCAACTCTAAAATGAAACCGTTTATGATGTGCAAATCGAGCTGTAAATATTATCTTCGTATTTTTTATTATTATTTTAATTGAGCAGTGGTGAAATCATGACGTTGAATGACAGAAAATATTAACAATATAGGCAAAGAGAATGTCTTAAGGTGACAAATATCTATCGTGTAGTCTACAAATTATCTTTGATTATCTGTTGTCTGTGCAAACAAAAGATTTGGAACAAACCAGAAAGTACAAGATAATACTTTTAAATATGTTTAATAAAAATCCAGATTTTTAAGAGGGCTGCAACAATATGGCAATACTTATTTGTGTGCCAAATAAAATATGTGAAAAAAGCAATACAGCCATAAAATCAAAACCGCAAAAAAGAACAAATACAGGCACCTGTTGTTAGGGTATGTGAGTATAGAAGGTGATAATGGTTAATAGTTTGACACCTAAGTCATCAACTGGACAAACAAGAAGTGTAAAAGTAAAATAAATGAATGATAGACTCAAAGAGGGAACGCCTAAACACGTGCCATGAGAGCGATCGATCAACAAAATATAAAGTAAATAAATTCAATAAAATAAAAAAAAACCTCGCTGAATGGATTATAATGACATTGGCTTTTATGATGCTCACGAATGCCACGTGACTGAAGCGAATTTAATACCCATTTTTTTGGACATTAATCTTTGCGACCGCAGCGATCAGCCTCAAGCGTCCAAGATGCTGTGCAACGAAAGGATTAAATTACCCAACCAGCTCGAGTGGCCAAGCAAATAATGAGCAAAAGTGTCGCATGAGAGGACTCTATGTAGGTTAATGTCCTAGCGTGCTTTGACCTTTAACTCACAGCCTTAACTGACCAAACTGGGTCAGTGGTACAAAACCTACTCAACCTTTTGACTAAAGCTGTCACTTATCAGCTCAATGCATTACAGACTTTTTGCTTGGTTTCAGTCTGGGCCGTGTGCAAAATGTTCAAACTACCAAACTATGACCTGCTAGCAGCGTTTTCGATTACAAATCAAATTATGCACTTTTTCATGCATGACGTTCGCAACGGATACAAATTAGACGACACGCATGCCACGTACATTTGATTATTTACCCCCAGCATATATAAACATCGATGTATAAACATCGAATTTAGTATATGCTCCAAAGCGATAGATTTATGCTTTTTAAAGTATAAGTTCAATGCTCAAGGTGATAAAGTTAAATTATAAAATTGATTTAAATAGTTTTATGTTAATATAATTTTGATAGATCTGTTTTCATTCTTGAACTTATTATTGGATTTAAATACAACAATATATATTGCTTAGTTATACAATTTAATTCTGGAGAATACTTCCAATATATTTGTCGTACATTACATTACTCCAAGTCGAACTATAAATGATATTTTTTAAATGCTAAATACAACAACAACAACCCACTTGAGACTTTCTGGCAATTTATACGGTAAATTAAATGGTAAGTAATTTATTTACTATTGAATTTCATTTTCTTTAAATTTTTTGGCGGAAAATAACATTAACGGTGTGCTCAGTTTTATACTATTTACAGGCGAGAGCGCCACAAAAATCGAGAGTAACGAGTAACTGCAGTGCAACTGTGGATGCAAAGCAGGCGATACGCTTTTTAACTATTTGCCTCGAGGTAAGGAGGGCCCCGTATACTTGTTTGCATTGGTGCAGTTCATTAAACTCGTGCAAATAAATAATATGTAAATATAATTAATACTTAATAATGGAATAAGTGTAATGAGCGTGTGTAATTTGCAACCACATTCCTCGCTTATTCTTTTCGGCTCTCAGCACCTAGAAATGCATTTAAGACCCGCCCCCTTTCGTGCTCAGTACCGATCCGCCCCCTTCCCCCTACCAGGTCATGCATTGTCGTTTTAGTTGGATATGTATTTGAGTTGAAGGGCGCACAGTTGTCGGCTCTGTTTTTCTTCAATTGTCAGTACATTGACAAGCTGATGGCTGGTCAAAACTGAGTTCAAGGTGCAATTTGGTGCTAGCGCCGCACATCCAAGTAGTTGAGTTGGCAAAACAACAGCCAACCACACATAACGTATGGGTCACTGAACGTTTATACTTTACATCATTTTGTTTATTATAAACAACACATAGAAACGAGTCGAAGGATGTTGTTGGCAATGACATTGGATCTTAAATAATGAATAATATTTCATGAAAAACATGCAAATAAATATAAGATTTATAATCCCATATATATTTTACTTTTGGGTTTATTTTGATTTGGAAACAAGACTTTTTCGCAATTCATGTAATTCTTTCAGCCGAAATGTTATCACAACTGAAGCTCTGATACGAAAATCCATACAACTTTCATCATGAATTCTAGTTTTGGAAATATAAATGAGAAATTTTTCTTTCAAGCATCAGCAAATCTCACTTCGAATTGTTCAATGTGAAATTGGGTAACATGCTTTTGGCCCAATCAACGGCGCCATTCAATAGCTTGTAGCCCAGTTCCCAAAATCCAATTAGAGCCACCCGTTCAAGTTTGTGTACAATTTTACACACAATAATTATATTGGCTCAGTTTTATGTAAGCTGAGACATAAATTTGCGGGTGCCGGCCTTTGTGGTTGCTATTCACTTAATCAATAATAATCAATTTTCATAAAAGGCAGAAACACAGCTGCGCCTATATAATTGTTTACTCAGCATCTTAACATACTCATGTACAACAAATTGAACGTATGTTTCGTATATTTATTGTTTTTGCATTTTTCGATGTTTTTGAGTGTTTTACTACATTAGCATTTGCATTGTTTAATTTGGGGCTAAAAATAAAACACGTCAATTAAATGTGCAAACATATTCGAGAGCCCTGAACACGACGCGTGCACAAAATATGGAACTGTTTCTGGTTTATATGGTAGACAAATAGGAGCACGATAAGACTAAAGTTATCACTGCTATATAAAGAGTATACCCTGTGAAATGACGTTTTGTCTGTAGCTTTACTAATTTAATTAATATATAATTTTATGAGAACACTTTTTACTATCTGTGTTAATTAATGTAATAAATAACATTAGGCTGTGTTTACAAAAAGAAAATAAAATATTTCTTATAAATTTACAGATTCGTTACTTGCAAGCCATTTACTCTCTTAATATTCACAATATTCGATTATTTGCAGGGTATTAACAAACAAACATTTACTCTTAAACACAATATAACACCAAATGCTGCTCCACAAACTTTATTTGAACAAGTTCCAAAAAATATATACACAATATTCCGTATTTAAACTTTTATTACATATCACAAAAACACAATAAATGTGCAATAAATTATAAAAACAATAAATCATTAATCACAGGGTATTGCTGATCCCATTGCAAACAGCAAAAATCCAACTTTGTTGTGCAGGAAATGATTTTTCCAAATGACTAAAAACCATGCGTCAATGCACATTACGCATACGCATAGTTGAACACACAGTTTTCCAGTCTGTCACTTGAATTTTTATGCAAAATGTGTTTTTGTCCTCAATCTGAGCCATTTTATTCTGCTGTCTTTACTTTGCATGAATATAAATCGAAAGCAAAAAATAAACAAAATAAGTCACAATTGCGAGAGAACAAAAAATTAAATTTAAATTTAAGCTTCACAGATATTGCAATGCACGATTGGGTAACCACAACAAAGTCAATTGGATGGATTTCTGTTGACATTTGAAATGGCGACATTGACTAAATTAAATATCGAGTTGACAGCAAATGGACAGAGCGCAGATCTTAGCATTTGATAATCTTAGATGCCTGCAGGCATTTTTTATAACTGTCGACGTGCAACAAAAAATGGAAACTAATTTTTATTTAAAATCGGCTTTGCTCAGAGTTAGTAAAAAGCCAATCAAGTCTAGCCAACAATAGCAACAGTAATGTTATAAAAGGATGATTGAAGCCTCATCAGTGATTCGATTAGACTTTCAGCTTTCAAGTTTGCCTTTGGCCACGCACCCAACTGAAACAAAATTGGAAATATGCCACCCAACTCGAATGAAATTGACAAATGCCTTTACTTTATTCAAACAAAAGAATGTTGCACAATTGAGCATCAATCATGCGCAAAATTGATTAGTTCAGCTTTTTTGAAAATTGCGACGCCGCAACGTCCATGCAGCAAGCAGCAAGTTGAAAATAATTTCATACACATTTGATGCACTTCATTGTTATTAATGAGCTTGAGCAAAGTAGGAGCAAATATTGAAGGTCATAGTGCGCAAAAGTTATTTGTTGCGTCCAAACCATGAACACCACAGACAGCTGCTCTTCATTAACCCTGGTGTCAAATGAAACAGTTATTGTTGGTTTCCTCAGTATTTTTAAAAAGCTGTTGATTTGTTATGTAATCTTACAATTCCACAAGTTTCCGATATTTAATTACTATTGCCCATATCGCACATATAATTTAAGCGTCTTAAAAATATAATATCTATCTGAATTTGTTTCCTTTATTTCTCTCTAAAGTATATAAAGAAGCCTCTAATGCAAATAATTTATTTAATGAGTTGCACTTTTATACATTTCTCAAAAACACAATTAAGATGTCAATCCTGCAGTCAATTAAAATACAAAATCCACTCATGTGTAAAAGTATATATATATATATATATATATATATATATATAGATGTAAGTAGCCTCCAACTGTCAGCATTGGAAAAGTCTCTCTAATTGCTATGGTGTGAGTGAAAGTGTTATTCGCAATTGCTTAGCGTATGTTCGAGCTCCACTTGACACTGCACACGCGCCTGCACAATGGCAATTCACTGAATCCGTGGCAGCTGCAACAGTAACAGCAACAACATTAACAGCTCTGTGCCATTTGCGCCATTTGCCCTTTTTGGAATTGCTCTCAGTAAAAACTACAATTTTTTCTTGCGTCCTGGAAGTATTTTGCGCAACAACTGTTGCAAAATGGCGCCGCCAGCGTCAAGTGTGCACACATCTGGCTGCTCTTTCGCAATCGATTGCTTAATTCACGTGGATTCTTTTTTCAAAAAAAAAAATTATGATAAGGATGGAGACAGATTCCAATCCATATAATATTAACATGTGTTTCTTCAGCATATCGATTTGTATATTGAATATAAATAAATTTAAAGGAATTTGAAATCATGATTTTGTGGGAAGTAGGGCATCGCCTAGTTGAGTATTCATAACTAAAGCACTCAAGCTTGTGTTTAGTTGGTGTTGTTTTGGCGGAAATGCTCTTGAAAGTGCGCACGGATTTCCGGCCTGGGAGACTTCTTACGATTGCACTTGCTCGAGGACTCGGAAAATCACAAGACTTGCACAACTTGTCTAATGCACAAACGATTAGAAATAGAGAAGGCAATTTAAATGGCCGAAATGGTGGTGACATTTCCGGTCACGTTGCGCATCGCGAATGAACACAACTAGCTGAGCTTCCTTGAAGTAACCACTGCGCTTAAGCTGTCGCCTTCAGCTTAAACCCAAATGCCACAAATTGCACCACACACACGTACACGAAGAGAGCAAGACGGGTAGAGAGAGAAAGCCCGTCCAGAATATTCCATTTTATGACTTTGTTTACAGCATATCCTGAATGACAGGGTTTGTGTCGGTTACGTAATTTATGAGCTCGGCACCAAATACCCATTGACATGCACGCCCCCTTTAATTTATGTACACAAACACAGACACTCCCGCTTCGTAAAAACCAAAAAAAAAAAGTATACATTAAACTTTTACACATCACCCAGACGCCATGTTGCACTTCCCTTTTCTCGTTGCTAGCCACAAATAATTTTACGAAGTGTGCTTTGTGACTCCTGCGAGATTGTGCAATAGCAGCAGAGCAGCAGCTGACAGGTTTCATGCAATTTTTTTTTATTGCTTGAGTGAAAAGCACAAAAAGAGCAAAAGAGCGATTTAACAGGAAAATAACTCCGCTTGACAGAAAATAGCATATCAGAAAACTTTTTGTTAATTTAGTGGAAAATATCATGTCCTTATAGGCATTTATCTTTGGGCCAGCAGCCATTGTATAAGGATAGACATGATAATAGTTAGAAGCAGCGCATGTCAGTTTAGAAAGAAAAATGAAAATGAAAAAACACAAAATTTCACTGAATGTTTTGTGTGTTAATGTTTAAATGCCGCACGAGGATGCATAGAACTGACATGGGTAGTGATAGCTATGACAGGCAGGTTATGCAAGAAGACTGATAAATCACACAATGAACGCAAGAGCACACACAAAAATTGTCTACAAATTTAACGCGTGATCCGAAAATGAGATGAAGAATTCAAGTAGTAATGCAAACAAGTTTAAGTTTGTTAAATTCTATACACAAATAGTTTAAGATTTTAAAATATAACCCATTCATTTATATTTTGAGCTGACGAAAATGCAGATGAATATGTAACCTGATAGATATATGAATACTATATATTATTTACGACAATTACTCACGAAGTGATTTCGTTTTCCTCATCTACGCCTTATTCGTGTTAATCTTGCTGCTGTGGCTGTCTAGACAGACAGAGACGTACTTAGCATTTGGTTTCGGTTTGTGTTTTAAGCCTAAATAATGCTGCTGTCTAACATGTTTATTACGATAAAGTTAAATTGGTCTGCGCCTGCACCTGAAAGTCTTGAGCATCCATTAATATGTGTGTTAAGTGCTATCGTTTGCCAGACACACGACATATGCTGTCATCATTCATTACGCACTGCATTTGTTTTTTATTTTTGTCTACTTATAAATGATGGCCCACGAAGCACTGTGCTACCTGTCAGTACCAGGTGGGCGAGCTGCAGCCAAAGTTGATTAGCAGGATACGTACAAGTTTGCCGCAAGCGCAAAGCAAGCACATCACATGTGAGTGACAGTTGGCGGAAGCCTTAGATTGTTTGTTTTTATCATACACACGTTAACATTCGATTATGCAGTCTCTAACAAGCGACAATTGCCACGCCTAACACACAGCGTGCCGCCCACATGCAACTGTCGCGCTCACGTTTGTGGCCCGCCCTACAATCACATTTTCCAGTTTTCCGTTGTCGCACGTTTTCTGTAACGTTTAACACGTGAGCTGGGAGTACTTTATGAAAAACAAATAAGCGTTTGCAAATAAAAAATTCGTAAACTTAATGTGCATATTTTTATAACAGAAAACAATTTGCATATCAAGTGCCCGAAGCAGACGACTTCACAACGCATTACTACAAAGGGAATATCTTTCAGAAACATTGCCTTTTAGGCGAAAGTTTTCCTGAATCATAAATTAGCAAATCACATTTTATTGTTTATCATATACATAAATTTCTGATTGCTAGCCAACTGGGGGGAAAGCAAAGGCAACCTAAAAAGTTATACGTACAGTTTAAAAATTACAATTGAGACAATTTACAACAATTGTATGTCTCGATCTGTTGCAGCTGTTCAGTTAAAAGCTTAACAAGGTGACTTAAAATTGAGTATTATTATATTCTAAGTATATAAATTCCATTAGAAATCAAATTAAATACTTCGCTCTTTAGAATAATAAGGAGACATATTTATAAAATGTGAGTGTTGCCTCATTACGACAAACATAAGTAAGTCAAGAGGTAATAATACCCATTAGTAATCGCAAACGCTTCCTAGCTGGTTAACAGTCAACGCCTTATTTACTTGAATATGTGAAGAACACCCGCTGTTCTTTTGATTCAACTACCCTATATTAGGTATTAGGGAGAACAATGACAGTTCAGTCATGCAGCGCCCACACAAGGCTCATTCAGCCACGTGTCTAAGCCCTTCTGGGCAAGAACTGAATGAAAAGTAAATACCACAAAATTTGATTATAATTCTTTCTTTTCTCATTTTTTTTTTATTTGTTTCTTTTTGTTGTTTGGTTTGTTTACAAACAGTGTCCAATGCTGGCGCTGACTGACGAAAATTTTTAAATTTCTGGAATCCAAACAAAAAGCACAAAAAACAAAAGTTTAACAAAAGTCAGCGCAGTACACAAAAATATTTCCCCAAAGCAAAGATGTAAATGAGAATCTATGTTATTCGTACCGAAACTTTAATACGCTTGTAAATATATATTCATTTAATATGTTAATTCATACTATGGTAAGTAATCATCATTATACAATAATAATCAAGTGAGATATACATTTTAAATACCAAAACTATAAATAAAACAAATATTTTGTGAACGCAATCTCCAAAACGAATTACACAATTTTCCAATAGTTTATGTACCCTGTTCAGAGTATACATACATATCCGCAGTCAAGCAAATATTTTTTTGATTGGCTTTTGTATTTTGAGCCAATGTCGAGCTGCAACGTTGACCGAGTTATGGCCATGGGGAAGTTTTTTATACCGTTGTAGTTGGTATTATAATTTTGTGATGAAGTAAGCAACGCATTTAATGAATCTACTCCGACCCCATAAGGTATTTATTCTCATTCCTCAGCATAACTAGCCACGTCTGTCGATCAGAATTCGGATCGGATCAACATTTCATAAAATCTGCCGCAGTCGAAACATTTGTACTCGTCTACAAGGGTGTGGAATATGCGGCATGCGTAAAGTAACCGTCTTTCGTAGTTCGTTATTGGTTTAGCATACAACAGAGTACAGCCAACTACGGAAACAACAGCAACATGTTTCACAAAATACAAAAAGAAAATAACAAAAGTAAGAACAAATAAGTCCAATTTGGCCGCAATAAGGGTGCGAGCCGTAAGCAAGAGCAGAGTGCGCCTGTCAGCCGCAGGAGGCTCGTCCTATTTCTTGGCATAATTTTTTGTAGCATCATTTCAGGCCACTTGTTCGCATTCAAAGCAAATGACAGAGCAGCCAGCGTGTTCCCTATCTTAATTTGAACGAAACTAAGCTCACCACTCTTCAGCTGCCATGCCCACTTAAGCAATACGTTTTGGCATGTCAAAAGTCAAGTATTTTATTCAAGCAATTATGCGTGGCAATAACACATGTGCATATAGACAAACATGAGTACACACATCAAGTGTGTGTTGTTATTCTACTTTTGTGTTTGCGCACAGGTTGTGTGTGTATTATTGTTATGCTACTGTTTGTGTTTGTCTAGTGGCTACGACAGCGATAGTGTTGTTACTTTAATAATTTTGCAGCCATTGATTTTATATTTTTTAATATTATTTTAAAATTAATAAACTGCTAAAAAGCATACATCAAATGTAGATTTATCACAATATATAATGATTATCTTATTATTTTTGTAGTATGCGTGTTTTTCGACTTTGTCAATACATTTTTTATTTAAAACTTTTCGTTTCGTTTGGAATTTAATAACTTTTTATTTAAATAAAACTTATCGACTCATTTGAAATTTATATCACTTTTTATTTAAACAAAACTTATCGTTTCATTGAAAATGTACGAAAATTTTAAGTAAATAAATATTTTCGGTGCATTGAAGCTCCTTTTTGTTACAAAAACCCAACCCGACGAGAGCTGGCTTAAATTTTCACAAATTAAATTTACTTGCACCTATTATTTACGAACACTAACATGCGTGTGCTGCACGCGACTGTGCAAAACTGCAGCATTAATGGAAAAAAAAAATGCCACCGACAAACTGTGTCTGAAATTCTGTTGTGGTAGTCTCTTTCAACACCAACACCTCTTATAGACAGGAGCCCAATCCTACACAGCCACATGAAAATATATCACCTTCTGGGTTTTGCTTGTGTGCTGCCCCTCGACGCAGTTGGTGATGTTGCATGCCCGTTGTTATCTGCGCACAGGGACAAAGAAAGGCATTTGGTTTGAGTTTGACAGTAGCATATTTTGTTTTAGTGACAGTTTATTTAAATAGCAACAGCAAAAAAATATGTTGAGAAGGCAAAGGCACTTGAGCGGACGTTTCACTTTCGCTTAAATGTATGCTATGGGAAATGTGCAGATACCAAACTTAAAGAGTTTACGCTGGAATTGCAATCCAAGTTGAATATTAGGGGGAAGCTGGCAGACACACGCGCCAAAAGCAAATCACAGTTGGCCATTAAAATGGAGCATGCAACCTCAACGCACAAATAAACAACAACAACCACAACAACAGCAAGACGGCAGCGAGCTGATAAAGAAGCGAGCGTTCAAATGCAATATTCCTTGGCATTGAGCACGCGTCATGAAAGTTGCCTGCAAGCGTGCAGATAATTGCATATAGACGCCATCATAGTCTCCGCCTCCGCATTGCCACTCCCAATCCCCCGTGAGCCTTGAGCGATGCCCACTTGCAGCTCCGCACTTAATCAAATTGACGCATGGCAAATGTCACTGAACCTTGAAAGTGAGAGGAGCTACGATAGAAAAAAAGTAAATAAATGGGGAGAAAGTGTATTATTTGCCACACAGTTTTGCAGAGGGGTGGCATTAAGTTCAAGAACAACTCATCCAAATGAACTTGACGATGGACAGGACATTCGCCTGAACATACACCCGCAAACACACAAACACACACACACACACACACACACACACAGACACACACACACAGGCACACTCTCAAAGCATATCATGCTAGTGAGCATGCCCCAGGCGGGCGTGCTAGACTGGGAGTCACTATGGATCAAACAATTGATGGAATATACAAATAACAGTTATTTTACGCCCCTCTTTTACTTTCACTCTCACTTTTTTACTCTTCCTACGCGTCTCGCTTTAATTTGAGTATTCTTTCTTATTATACCTTTATGTCTTTTTCATACAACTAAAATTTTTTTACTGTGCGCGATAAAATTAGAATACGTTTAAATATATTTATATATATAATTTAATATCTTTATTATTTCGATAAATATGTTGGTCGATGACTGGTAGATAAAGGAGGATTGTACATAGGCCATAGCGCTAATAAAATATTCTTGGGCATATTTAGAGGCCCATTCGTGTGTCACAACTCTCTAACCGCATTTTCAAGCACGGAGAACAATGGGAATATCACGTACATAGCACTGTGCACAGGAAAATTAGCTGGAGCTAGCTATGAAGTGAATGCAATTGGATTGAAATTGAAGCTACACACTGCGTTCTTTACCAGTTGACCACATCACCCGTTTAGAGTGAAATACTTGAAAAGGAGTGTCACTCTGAGTTTAGCAGTTGAAACATTCATTTCCTGCTGTCCAGACCATGAAGTAATTTGTTTAACTCCATTATTTTGTCTCGGCTACGCGCACAGCATTCAAAATACCACTGAGCAGCTCAATGTTGATGATGATGATGATGATGGTGATGATTATCAACAGCACGGCATGTGGATTAGACGGGGGTGTGCATAGGCATGTAGTGAAGAATTTGTGCCAATTAGAGGCGCCTTGTCGGCACCATGGGGCATCTTGTCAACGCCAGACAAAACAACACTGCTCCGCATCAAGCTGCGTAAATCAGAATGTTTTGTTTTCCTTTCTTGCTAATTTTTTATTTCTGTTTTTCTTTCCATTTTATTTAGTTGTGGCGCTTTTTGTCCCCTGATAGCGACATTTATGCAAAAGCAGCGCATTATTATATATATACATATATATGCATTTGTCTAATGAATTTTTAATGTACTTTAACCTTGCACTTTGCAGTGCGCTGCATTGGGCTACTTCTCAGTGGGGGTCAGATGTTATGGACAACGTTGGGTGCGCCGTGGACAGTATAACAATTTGTTACCAGCTGAGATGTCTCACGATATTTTCTAATAAAAACAAACGCATACGCAACGTTGTGTCAGGGTCATGTAACCAGTATTGTCAGTCAATTGATTAGTCTGACTTTTCGTTTGTTCAATAAGGGCGTCAATTTGCATTTTAAAATCATTCAAATACTACAAAGAAACACCTGCCACAGTTTCTTATGGTCTTTCTTATATAATTTATACTCTCTTCATTGTTATTCACGTTTCATAGCTTTCCCACTTTTTACTTATTCAAAGTTTTTGTATCTGGCTTCAAACGTGCTGACAGCTTTTCTCCATCATTCTGCACAAATTTTGTTTTTCATGCTTAAGCTTTAATCCTTTTATACCATAAGAAGTCGAAGTAATTTAGGAAAAAACAAATATTGTTAAAAATTATTAGGTAAAAACAATTTTTGCATGAATCCAATTAATTTGTGATTAGTTTCTAAACAGGCAAAAATTATAAATACTCATTTTTCAAATGCTCAAATCAGCATTTAAAATTTCGCATATTGAATTAAGAAAAACAATTATTTAGCTTTCTAAAATACTTCAAGCGCTGCTTTAAATAACAATGCAATCTGGAGCTCATTCTCTCTCTCAATTTATTTCTTATTGTTTGACCTGCTTAGCTTATGATGCAAATACAAATTTCCAGGACTTTCTGAACCGCTATACGTTGCACCTGCAAAATTGTGTTAAGGGAATAAGACTGATATGCGATTCAGCTTGAGCTGGAAATTATCTTCCCCCAGATAGCCAAATGTAAAAGCAGCGAGCAACACTGGTGCGCTGCTTGGGCAAGCGAGGCAAACAAGTACATGGACACTATAGAGGAATTTTTACAGCCCGACTCTAATTTGTGCTGCGAATAATAATAGTATAGCTTACATTCCCCGCTTCTTCGTACGTTTGCCGCCATTATGAGGGGATGTGTGGGTGCCTGTGTCTTAACTATGAAAAGTAACTGGCACTGTTGCAAGTTCAGGTCACATATTGCTTGACTTCTTTCGCTGGCGTACACACTGTTTTTGCCCTATCGATTTTCCCACTTAAAACGCTGCCATTTTTAATGGCTTTCATTATTTGCGCTTGTCCTGTAGTGACATCTTAGTTGCCCCTTTCCTGCAGCTGCTTGAGTTGATTAACACCCGAGACGATACTCTTTGAGGCGAAACTCCATCACGCCAGCACGTCAACTTGAATTTATCATGAATTTAATTATGAGTGCTCTGTGCGCATTGCGCATAATTTTTATTAATTTTAAAATACATGTAGAAGTATTTTTGGCTTAGTCTCATGCGCTTATAAAAACCAATTTTAAATTAAAGATCGAGACTTTTGTATAAATGTAAATAATAATTTACTGTGCTATCATTAGGTGAATTCATTCAGAATCCTTCTTTTCCATATAAACCCCCCCCCCCCCTCCGCCCTCAATCTTCTCTATTGACCGCTTAAGCACATTCGATTAATAATACACGATCATCTGCCATTCATGAAAGCTAAACATAATGCATTACGCATACGACGCGTGTAACAATAAAACCGCTGCTGTAGCCATTAATAGTGAGGTAGACCACAGCACTCACGCTACACACTCAAATCTGACTAGATGGTAGGCTGTTTAAGTGTTTGGCTGGCTGGCTGGCTGGTTGGCCAGGTGGAGCAAAAGGCATTCATTATTAAATATTTACATTTTCATAAATTTGTGAGTGCATTCAGGTTGTTAAATATTTTACGCTGATTCTGACTTTGTAGACACTCAATGAGACAAAGCGCGCAAACAGCAAGCGAGCTATCGTCTTTCGAAGGTCCCAAAATCTACTAAAAGAAAAAAAAGAAAATATATATGTGTTTATTTGGAGTAAGCAACGTGAAAAGCCATGCAAGCGTGAAAATCGCGGTAAATGCTTGCAACGCACTCGCAACCTGTTTTCTTTTAACTTCACAGTTGCTCGCCTTTATTTTGGCATTCTTTATTTATTATTATTTTGGATCTTATGTCTGAAATGCCATGAAAAAGTCAACAAAAAAATCCCGAAGGAGCTCATAATTATTGTGGTCCAAGCGAGCATAAAATAATTCAATTGGACGTGGGTTTTTGCTGTTTTCTTTACAACTTGTCTTTCTTGTATTTTATCCTACTTAATAAAAGCAACGAATTCATTAAGCCAGAAGTGTCAACAGAATGCCACTCGGCTTATGCATTTCAATTAATTGGGAAATAAACAATTTTACAATAAATTATGAATATTTAATATTTTGCCACCTCATTGATATTTTCGAACCAGTTGCAAGCTTGAAAATTAACTGAATCCTATTAAAATTAATGCAATCTCATTCCTTTTTAATATAGCGGTATTAATAAAACATTTACATTGATCATACAAAATTCAAGAATTTTGTTAATATTATCATAAAATATTAATTACTTCAATCGACCAATAAACTGTGATTAATTCAAGTCTCATAAGCAGCTGCCTTGAAAATAATACTAAAGTTGTTCATAAAATTTAAAATTGTCACAAAATTTTATTTTATATTATTATAAAAATGTATTCTATAGAGCGCACGTAGGACTACTATTCTTTTATGTTCAATGGTATATCTTCTCATGTCTCCTATTTGTCGTACTTATGGGCTGATATATATATACTCACTCTGATTAAGTACTAATATTTTTAATATTACAATACGTGAATGGGAACTGATTATAATGCTTATTTAATGCTGCATAAATAAACATTATTTGCTGAACCAATGACTTTTGACTCGGGTTTTTCCGAGCAACAATGCAAGTATTTTCATTTAATAAATCATGACTTACTTTATGAAATTCACTAATAATGAGAGTTGAAATATTTAGCAGAATGAATAATAAATAATAGTCATTCGGCCGTGTAAATGTTGCAGTCATTAAACGCATTATAAGTTTCAATTGCTTGATTATACTTTTACCAACGCAGACGGCCAAATATCAGCTTATTTTTATACCCTGAACCCATTAAAAATGGGTAAAAAAGGTATAATGGTTTCGTGCAAATGTATGTAACAGGCAGAAGGAAGCATCTCCGACCCCACAAAGTATATATATTCTTGATCAAGATCAATAGTCGAGTCGATATAGCCATGTCCGTCTGTCTGTCCGTCCGTCTGTATGAACACGCAGATCTCAGAGACTGTAAGAGCTAGAGACAAATTTGGAATATAGGTTTTTGTATACCAGGCGCAGATCAAGTTTGCGTTATGTTATCGATAACTGCCCCCTTTATCGAATATCGATCAATTAAATTTCCGATAGCAATAAATGCCACAATTTTAAAGGCAGAATTTCTAATTAATACATAACATGCATATGCATATTGTTGATCAACTGCCAAAATTTCATCAACATCGGATAAGAAACACCCAAGTTATAGTCGAAAATATATTCTCATATTGATCTTATTTCTATCAGCAGCCGCAAGCATTTTCTGTATGCAAAAATATGCGAGCGCATGTGTGAGAAAGAGATGGCATGATAATCGTGTTTTTATGTTTATTGCGTGTTTCACGTATTTGTCGACAGAGGGCGCTTACAGACCTGCTCGCATTTTAGTGCAAATCTTTCTAAAGGGGAATTTGCCAATAATAATAGAATATATTTAAGGTATATAGGGTATATCATAGTCGAGTTCATTCGACTACAGCACTCTTACTTGTTTACAATAAGACGGCCATATATCAGCTTATCATTTATAATGTGGCCATTGTAATTCATTGAACAGTCGCAATTATAGTCATAGGCAATGAGGAAAAATGAAATATAATGAAACAACTTTTCGACAAATTTCGAAGACCATAAAATTCAACCGGCAACCGCAATTACAGAACGTCAAAATAAACAAACTTGCTTGCAACGTGCAACAATTTACAGCCTATTTACATATACGTTAAATTTTACGTGTTGTCACATATGCTAATTAAAATATACACGCCGCAGAACACAAGAGAAGTCGCCACTGTGGTCTAGGATGTGTCAAATGTGGTAAATACGCAATATATAATTAAACACCCACTTTGGCAGGAGCCTCACCAAGACAAACGCCTCCACACCCATACACACACACACATGCACACAACCACATGCTCACGGCGATAGTGAAGTAGCAACAACTATTGTTTGTATGTCTGGACTTTTCTCCCTTTTCGTGCTATTCTCTCATTGGATTGTATTATTCGATGCGAAGAGCGTTGGTTGGGGGTTCGGTGAGCTCGTGCGTCCGCCTAATTGAATGTAAGCAAACCAATATAAAATAGCGCTAAAAGGCAACATTAAGCAGCGGGGCGAACGTTTGCAAAATTACCGCAGTACATTGCCTACACACACAGTCTCTCCCATTCTTGACAGTCTTCTCGGTTCCACCGATATCATTCTGCTAGACCCTGTCGCTGCGAAATTGCGCAATAAACTTGCATTGTCTTTATTTTTAGTTTATTTCCATCCCTCGACATATAATATTTATGCCCACACACATATATATATTCTTATATGAAAATAAAATTAGAATTGCTCGGCTTCTCGGAGTCTCGCTTTATAATCACAGCAAAAGACTTGATTAAAGTTTTGAAATCTTTACGTGAACCTTGCCTTAATTGTCAGCTTACGGAAAAACAGCCAAGTTAATTGTAAAGATATTGTATTTCATTTGGGCTGTGGTAAGCAATGTCAGGTAGCTGACTAACCGAAAATTTATTTAAAGCCTTAAAAACCTTAAAAACATATTTTATAATATTATAAAATGTGATTATTATATAAAGGTATTTGAGTCTACTTTTATTACGTGTGCTTACAAATTATTGAATAGCTTTGACATAAAAATTTAATTTTTTCAAAATTCCATTATTTTTCAAAGACTTTTACATATTCACTGTTGTGTGGGAACCAACTTGGTCAGTTCGTTTCAATTGAGAGTCAAAGATAACTACACTAATAGTAAAAAATAACCAAATCCTTTTTGTAAATTTGTTATCACAATATACAAAAAAAATTTCAATCACAATTTTACGAATTAAAATTATGCAAAATAAATAAAAAAAAATCAAAATAAAAAAAAATAAAAACAATAAATTTGAAAGGCAACCAAAGCACTAGGAACTGTCATTTCTTTTTTTATCCACTAAAAACCACTTCCCTAAATGGATTATTAGCATTGCTTCAAACTGAGTTTTAGTTAATAAGCAAAAACAAAAAATAAACTTTTCAACTAACATTGCCTTTGAAGCCCAAAAATATTTTTACATCTTCATTGAGAGCAATAAGTTGACTTTCAAGAAACTGTCAACCTCAGAATATGTTTGCCACAAAAAGCGAGTATAATTTATAATTTTATTTCGAATAGAAACTTACTCAGTGAGAAGTTAGAGCCAAATACAAAACGCCAGACGAAATTAAAATTTCATTCATGCATTTGCGTGACAGTTTATTAATTCTTAATAATTTGCGGATCGTAGTGTTAATAATGCATTTTTAACGGCACTTAAAATTTTATGTTTTTTTTTATTATTTTTAAATGGTTTTTCGATTTGGGAAATTGAGAATAAATCTTGAAGCGAAGAGAGAGTTTCTGCCACTGACGTCGATAATATGCAAATGGCACAACAAGTCGGCTGCGACCGATTTTAAACTTCAAAACTGAACGCAGCAGCAAGTGCAACGCCACGAACAGAACCGAACCGACACGAGCAACGAACACGAATGAGAACTGGCCCAGGAGCCGGACACTGGCAATCGGCAATCGACAACTGGCAAGTGGCAAGTGGACCTCAATTTGGCCCTGCCGCTGCGTCTGCTGCGTGCTGCGTTCGTTGCGAAACTGTTTTTGGTTTTATTTTTTTTGTATGTAGCTCGGAACGTTCAATCGCCTCGCAGCAAACTTCCTGCGCACAAGTTCGAGTTGCATGTGCGGCTAACAGCTCTGTTGTTAGCTGGGTTTGGGTGTCTGCAGGGTGGTAAACACAACATGCGTGTGGCCAACATGGCAACGCTATGGTCGCTGTGGTTGGGGCACAGCTAAAATGACGTAAGTTACTTCTTTAGCGGCGCCACTTGTTGGCATGTTGTTGTTGTTGCTGTCGTAGCTGCAGTGAAAGTGTTGCAAAGTTTCTATGCAGTAAGTTGGGCCAACAAAAAAAGTTTGACAATTACATGAATTTGGGTCAACTTTTCATATAAGTATTTCAACGTGTTCCAATTTTGCCAGATTTTGTAGAAAAAATAAAAAATAAAAAACAAAAAAAAACATTGCTTTAAAGAGATTGCCGGTCAAAAATTAAATCGCTGCCTTAATTTATAATATTTCTAAATAAAATCATGTGCCTTAAAACCATCAATTATATTGTTATTTTTATTGTTAAATTGTTATAAAACCATGATTTTGGGACCATGTAAGAAATCCTGATGTTACAATTTAATTAGAGCTACTATTTTAACAGAATTTTTAAACTTTAGAGAATTAATTTCGCAGGTGCTACTTCGAATGTTCCAGTTATAGGTAGAGTATTTTGTAGAACTATTTTATACTAATTATTAAAGCTCCTCCGCTTCATAACTCAAAGTACTATCTCCAATACTATATATCTACATTACAGCAAAAAGCTTTTACCAACCATAGCTCAATAAATAATTTACATGTAACGCTCCCGAAACGACAGACTCCATCAAATCGAACGATGTCAAACACAACACAACAGTCGAACATGCATGTCCTTTCATAAAAAGTTGCCTCAGTTATGCAGCATGTTCGAAGTCGGAAATGCGTTTTATGGTTTGCAGCACCAGTTTTGCCGGCTCGCACGTGAGCAGTGTGACCAATTGTTAGGTAATCAAACAAAATCTGTTTCAATTAGACAATTCTGTAGATCCAGATGCGTCTTTTTATAGATATTAATGAGAAAAGAAATAATTGGATGAAAGATATTGTATTTCAAGATAAATGTGGAAATTAGCGATGTTAAATGTCAGGCAGAGGTCAATGAGAAGCGATTAGCAGCATCTTTCGCAGTTATTTGGGGTCACTTCTTGCAGCAGTTCCGATTTCAAGTTTGCCTTTGTGTTCTCGTATAAAAGATATAATTAATAGTCAGACGTGAAGAGTTGGGTCAAACACCTTTCAGATGTTGACGTATGTGATATATCAGGTTACGCCGCAGCCAGTCAAAACCTCAGTGAGAGCAGAAAGATGAGGAGAAGCTGTATACAAAGAAATAAGATCAAAATGCTATTTTAAACTGTAAATGAAGTTGTTTTATTTCAACGAAATTTTAGATCCTGCTCGTCAATAGTTTTAGTATGCCTCAAAGTAACTCAAGAACAAAGGAAGACTATTACACTGATCAATGGACACGGCGTCCGGAGAAAATGAAAATATTATCTCTGCTTCCGATCTATCTGACAAATTATTTTTTTAAGTTGTATTTTTTATTATTTTTTATTTTTTTTTTTTTTGTCAGCTTCCTGACAAACGGCAGGAAGAATCAATTACACTGAGGTGCATCTCCTCGTAGACCGGAGACGTAGAGCAACAGATGTGCACCGATCAGATCATTAACCATCTCAGGTTACGCCAGACAGCTCAGCACCTCGATCTTTTTATAAGCAGATCAAGCTTCTTTTTTTAGCTCAAAATGCTTTCAATTTAGTGATGACCGATGGGTAAGGGGGGTTTGATTTATCAGTGGCTGTTGCATGTGTAGCAAGGATATAAGATTAGCAAAATAAATTACCTTGACTGCAGTTTGGCGTTGTCGTGAATACTAAACGCATTTGTAATTCTGCATAAGAATAGAATATGTGAAGCACCATTAAATTGCGTGTACTTTTTCTACTTATAAGAACTTTATGTGAATTTAGAAGGAAGTTGATGGCACTTAAAACAAATGAAATTTCTGTTAACGCTGACCGAAAATGTACAAATTATGACGCGATTTGTATGCCAGATGCACAGTGAATTTACGAATCACTTTAACACAAGAAAGGCTAAGCGATACAAAATGGTTACTAATAGTTGAATCTTATTAGGAATTACTATTAAAATGAGATCTTGTTTTCATTGCATCCTTAACACAAAATTAAATGACTTTCTGACTTTTACATATGTAATGAAAATTAATAAATAAACAAATAATTCGGTATTTTTTAGAACAGACCGTTACAACCGTTACAAAATACGAACACAAAAAATTTAAATTGTTTCTTATTATTCGCATGATGTGCTCTAAAACACCGTCGGCTAAACGCTTAAGTGCATCAATAAATGGTTTTCTTAATTGAATTAAATAAAACTAGATGATAATAATAAAAGTAAAAATGATTTATTTTTGCATTTCAATCGAGTGCACAATTAGCCCAAAACGGCTGACTAGTGTTAACTATGTCTCTTGTCAAAATAGACAAATAGGCTATTCGCATCTACGTCAGAAGCGGACGACGCACGCGCTCCGTGTTTCATTTCGCATGCTAAGCAGGCGCAACGGCGACAATTTGCCAAATGTATTCGAAGTGTATGACTAAAAAGCTCGACGCATTCAAAGTGGAATCAGAACTGGGCGTGCGAACCACGCTACGCACCTGTTGTGGGCTTCAAGATATCGATGATGATCGGTGATAGGGACGACTAAGCAGTGCGTGAATGGACTACTTAATTAGCCAATTGGGAGGGTTTTGATTGGTTTGTCTACTGCTTTTGTGTGCTTACGTGCACCGCTGGCCATCCGCCATGCCGGAAGATCAGCTTCAAGCCGAAGCACTACGGCCCAAGCGGAGCAAAGTGGTGACGCCCAGTTGCCAGGAAGTATTTTTTTGTTGTCGTTTCGTGAGTGAGTTCAGCGTCCAGTTTTTGCACTTGAAACCCAAATTGCGCAATTCCCAATATAATTGCGCACTGAAATCGAGCGGGGCGGCACAATATTCAGATGGCTGTTGTTTATTTTTGGGATAACGGCTGCGCAAGTACCGCTAAGCGTGCCAAGTACGTAAGTGGGCCGCAACCCGCTTATGACGTCATCTCAGATGCTTCGCATTTACGAATTCGAGTTTTTTCGCCACAAATAAACATATGAATCTGAATTATAATAAGCCACTTCCCCTGCTTGAAAATTAATCACGGGGGTTTTTTTTTAGAATTGACGAAATAATTCATATAAAATGTATTTTTAAATAATGCTTAAGGTGAAAGTGGTTTGTAGATTTGACGTCCAAGTGGGAAACAATAGTGACCAATTTTTATACACACAATTTCTTATTCTCATCTTATTGTCTTCATAATAAATTTCATCTGACTCTTTCAGCATCAGAATCTAATTTTTTGTGTCATTTTTTACATTTAGCGTTAATCTTATTTTTAAAGCTTTACTGAGATAAGCGAATAAAATCGACTAACAAGGAAATGAATACAGCGATGATAATGGGAATAAGTTCCACCTGGCGAGCAAATCCTATACCATATATCATTGAATTTACATTTATATACAGTTGTAGATTAGATTTTAACAAAATGCAACAGCTGTTTCTCCTCTGTCTGTTTATCTGGTTTCCATCAGTGCAAAATAAAGTCTACCCAGACTCAATTGATGTCCGAACGAATGTGAAGGATCGTCAATGGAATGGGTTAATGAATAAAGAAACGTTTGGTGGCTGGCTGGTGCGCATTAGAAGTGGTGGTGCATATACCATATCGTGTTGTGGTTCATACATATCTCCATTGTTGGTACTCACATCTGCAAATTGCATAACTCCCTTTCGATACCAGCTGGAGGGTACCAATGTCATGTCCACTGCCTATACGGAAGATGAGGAGTACAGCTACTCCCTGGTAGAAACTATCTACACTCCAGATAACTTTAAGCCACAGACAACAAATTTGGATATAGCAGTGGTCAGACTGAACATTCCCATAAGAGGCAAAATGGTAGAGTTCATTAAACTAGCTCACCGTATGCCCAGATTCGGCCAGACACTTACCACATTTGGTTGGGGTTTTAACAGCCTCGAAGTGCAGCCAGCTACCGACGAGCCAAGACAAGCAAAAGTACAAAATATGAACCGAATTGAGTGTAGAGAAATGTTTAAGGAATCATTTGTATCAAAAACAGTAATGTGCGTGAAAATGTTCCAAGATCGACTAAAGTGTCTGTACGATGGTGGCTCTCCGTTAGTGTTCAATAATCAGCTCGTTGGCATCGCCTCAGTGGGTTCCACGTGTGCGAATACTTCGGTTCCCGGCATTTATACAGCCGTACCCATTATGAATTCCTTTATAGAAAAGATTCAAGTGGGTGTCAGGAACAAAACATTGTGACGCCGCAAGAGGAACGCACTTTCAAATACACGCATTTAATTCAAATTAATAAGTTTGAACACAAATATCTATAATTTTTAAAAACACAAATATGAGTAAATATACTGCAATTTAAATAATGCCGGAATAAATATCTTTTAATCAAAAACAACAACAAAAATATATATATTTATATATATATATATTTGGATACAAATGTATCTACGACGGTGGCTTCCTGCTGGTGTAGCAAAATGAGCTCTTTGACGTAGCCATTTGCAAGAAAACCACGATTCCCGGCCCTTACACTAACACAAATAAGCTAAAAAGGATTTATATCGTAAATAAAATGGGGTGTTGTTAACGGTAAATTGACCTGTCGCTAAAGATCCCAGGTATAATACGTAAACATTCAAAAAGATTAGCTAGAAATACAAATAATTCAAAATAAAAGTACATTAGTATCATAACAACTTATAGTCAAACAGGATCCGTCCTATTAGAAAAGAAACAAAAATAAACAGTTTTTCTTAAAAAGGAAGTATTGTGAAGAATATATACATTTATACAATAATTTTTTTTTTAAATAATTTAACTTTTCGTCGATGTAAATTTACTCAAATTCTTTTCATTTAATCAAGTGTAATTGATGCTAAATTTTCGAATTAGCAGATTAATTTCGGTCCACAAGGGTTTGTAATCTTGCCTAAGAAAACCATGATCGTTAATAGTGTTTAAAAGCTAATTGTTTAGTTTAGCCTGATTGTCAGTCAGTTAGTGAACTAAATCGCAAGTACTCTGTCGGCAATCGCTACTCTGAACTGATTTAATTAAGACAGCAAGCAATCCCGAGCCAATAATAATATTGCATGTGCGGCCACCTATTTGAACAGTGGATACCGATGAATATCAATTGATCAATAAATATATATAATTAATCGAGTGCATCAATGTGCTCAGCCAATATCACTTATCATACATTGCTGTCGTTGAGCTATTTATTTATCAGATTAAGCATTTCAATCGGAAGTTTGCCTTTCGGGCCACTACACTGGCATAGACTTATAAGGACACCAAAACAACCCGGGTTGTACAAGTAAATTATATTACTATTTTAATTTTTGACATTGAAGACATTCTCATTTAATTGTCAAAGTGACATTTGTTTGCCGCTTTTTATTTAAAGCAATGTAAGCACGGGAATGTCTCCTTTTGAAAACAATTCTATCGGCAAACCACCCCTTGTTCACTCAAAATCTATTTAAAAAATCGAAGTCTCACACAGTGTTGATAGCCATTTAAACAACATGTTAACAATTGATAGCCCTGGCTTATGTCTCTGTTAAGTCTCAGCTGTTAATATCGATAAGTTTTACGTTAATCGATGGAACTGCATTTTTCTAAATAATCTTATTAAAAAATTAAAGATTTCATGTGAATCCATGACTTGTATTGCCCAAAAAATTACTTATAGAACATACACGTAGTTCAAATAGCAATTAAATCTATACTCATTCAGAACTGTTATGTGTCTGTCATGTAAACGTTATTTGTAACAGTTCTGTTTACTAAACACAGAAACTTTACGGCAAGCAGGGCAGCACTGCCTAAATATAATCGGAGTAAATTAGCTTGTTAAGTTAAATAGAAAAATACACACACACTGGACAATGGCACAGTTAAAGAAACTGCATATGGGTGACCGGCTAGAAGATCTGCAAAAATGGACAATAATTCCAGACTTGCGAAACACAAGCATGAAAATGTAAGTGGACACCACACGCCCCACCCCTTTTCGCATCTAAGCACAAATTTTAATGCTGATGTGAACAAAATAATAAGAATAAAAAATGCATTTGTGTAGG
Organism: Drosophila setosimentum; assembly: GCA_035043505.1. Taxonomy (NCBI): domain Eukaryota; kingdom Metazoa; phylum Arthropoda; class Insecta; order Diptera; family Drosophilidae; genus Drosophila; species Drosophila setosimentum. The sequence continues at coordinate 8,165,202 of JAWNMY010000001.1, forward strand.
TTACTCAACACTGCACGTAAGCTGCTGCTAACCGCCGAGGATTATCGGCTGGACGGCGATCAGGAATTGGCCTACATTACCTACATGAAATATTTCAATATGCTGTCATCCATTCGAGCCAAATCGGATTACAACCAGCACAAGCAGTCGGTGCGACAAATGCTGGGCGACACTGACTCCAATCGTCGGATCATGGACACCCTGGAACAGATAAGCACGTCGCTGAGCAAACGCTATAATTTGCTGTTGTCCTGCAGCAATGGTGCACCAATTAGTCCAACGCTGCTCTTGCCTATGCCGCCAGCTGAACCAGTTGGCGAAACCAAATCGATTGCGCCCGCTGTTGCTCAATATGCTCAATTGGGCGTCATTTGCTGTGAGACACTGTTTCAGCGGATGCAACAGAAATCGGTGCTGGTCATGGATTGCCGCAGCAGTGCCGACTACAACCACTCACATCTGACCTACTACTGTGCCTTCAATGTGCCTGAAGAGCTGATATCGCCGGGGTAAGTCTCTGTGCGACTCTCAAAGAGCGAGCCAGATTAATTTCCCATTTATCTTTGCCATTTTGAAGGATGTCAGCGGGCAAATTGCAGGCGCTTCTAAGCAGCAGCGACAAAGCTTCGTGGGCATCGCGTTCCGTAAAGGAGTCGGTTGTGTTAATGGACTGGAACAGCAAGGATGCGCAGTCGACGAGCAACACAGCGATTGTCACCCTACTGGATATACTGAAAAATGTGCGTATATATTTTATATTTATATATTTATTTGGTATATTAATTCAATTATTAAATGTATTAACTTGGTGCAACAGTGGGATCCAGATGTGATTTATCGCGCGCCCATACAAATACTGGAGGGCGGCTACGAGTACTTCATCATGATGTACCCGACACATTCCACCAATCCCAGTGTGCAAGCACCACAGCAGAACAATAATGATATCGAAACGATCGATGATATTGAATATCCATCCATAAGCGATATTACCATGAAGGAGGACATTCTCAATGGAAGCGAGAACGTGCCCAAACATAAGCAACGACCCAGCATCAATCGGGCCAGCAAACCAGCCGCACTGCGCGCCTACGACTCGAACCATCAATCAAATCAACAGCCCCCTGACAATTCCATCAATGAAATTATACGAGATCAGGTAGCGTTGCTGCAGCGCGCACAGCAAAATGACATACTGTTGGATAACGCTGCCAAGAAATGGAAGAGCATCATCGAGCTGAAGCGATTGCACGCCGAGGGCGCAGTGCTGAGCGGGTCGGAGCAGGAGGTGCTCTACAATATACTTCAACTGGAGAGCAGAGCCGAGGATTATGTAAGCTCAGAACTAACCCACTTTGCATAGTCAGTTTTTCAATTTAACGAACTGCATTTATTTAGAAAATGGAAAATAACCGTCTGCGCGATGAGCTTGATCGCTACAAGGACCAACAACCACAGCAGCAGCTGCAAAATGATGCCGAAACGACCAGGCGCATTGAGTTCAAAATAAAGGAGCGTCAACTCCTCGACGATCAGCATGAGCGCGATCGACTCGAGCGTGAGAATCAGCTGGCAATCGCACGAGAGGCAAAGCGGCACTATAAACCATCGGCTGAGACAAGAACCACATCAGAGGATTCAGCCGAGAGTCCCATCAAAGATTTGCAACATCAGCAGCAGCAGCATATTATTCCCTACGATGAGGCAACAGCTGTCACTCGTCCCGTCTATGATCGTTCCACGAAACCGCTTGACCGTGACGTGGAGACGATAGCGCCGCGAGTTCGCGATTTTTCGCCTGTTGTGGGTCAAAATGTGGTGAGTGGATTTCACGAGAGAAATACGCACGGTCTATCAATTAATAGAGCCTTGCAAAAGGTTTTTCTTTCTTTGCCATAATAATTGTATAAAGAAATTGGTTAGGATACGTCTCCAACTCTGCAGAGTCTTGAGCGATTAAGTTTATATAGTTCATATAGTACATTAGGCCATTGCAGCATAAGATTTCAATATGCCATTTAAGCAACAATCTGTAGTGTTAGCTATGTAATGGTATATTTTTGCCTTGTTCCTCCAACTCCTGTAATGACATACTGGCATGTTGAGTCAGTCGTGAGAAATCACAGCACAGTTTCAACTTTAGCCTCAAGAGGTTGCACTGTGTCTATAAATAGATGCTAGCAAATCAATAAATTGTGCTCGTCACGTTTCGCGGGTGTAGGCTGCATCACATTTTGCCAGTCAGTCGCACGCTGTCCGAAGCCAAAGCATGTTCAGCAAACAAACGCCACATACAAAACGTATACAATTTCCTCGTGGTTTAGTGATTGTAGCACATGAGCACAAATGATTTGCGTGGCGGGCGTTAAAATTCAGCTGCCACCAACCTACAACATTTACAGCTCCATATTTCCGCTCAGACGTGTAACTCCAACTAACATTTCCTATAACAAACAAACAATCTGAAGTCATATTTACTATCTATTATTTTTGGCAGGGACGTGGCTTAACGGGTCTGAAGAATCTGGGCAACACTTGCTATATGAACAGCATTCTCCAGTGTCTGAGCAATACGCCGCAGCTAATGGAGTTTTGCATATCGGACAAATACCGCAACTATATAAGTCGGCGGAACAAAACCAATGGAGAGGTTATCGAGGAGGTCGCCGCCCTCATCAAGGAACTGTGGAATGGCCAATACAAATGCGTGGCCAGTCGAGACTTGCGCGTGAGTTAAAATAACCGATTGTGAATGATGAAATGATTGTTATAAATCCAATTCATTGTCATCTCGAATCAGTTAGATTTAAGCTATACAAATCAATTATTCATATTTTATTTTTATTATTATTGGTAGTACGTTGTGGGTCAGTACCAGAAAATCTTTCGGGGTGTCGATCAACAGGATTCACATGAGTTTCTTACCATTCTCATGGACTGGCTGCATTCCGATTTACAAACCTTGAGTGTGCCGCGTCAGCGCGATGTGATTAGCGCGTCGGAGAAAGCATGGCTGGAGTTCACCAAGTCACAGGAGAGTCTCATACTGCATTTATTCTATGGACAAATTAAGAGCACCGTCAAGTGTATTACCTGCAACAAGGAGTCGGCCACATACGAGTGCTTCTCGAATCTCAGCCTCGAACTGCCGCCGAATGCAAATCTTTGCTATCTGAATCAGTGCATGGATATGTACTTTAGTGGCGAAAAAATTCACGGATGGAATTGTCCCAACTGCAAAACGAAACGAGATGCAATTAAAAAATTGGACATTTCCAAACTGCCCCCAGTGCTGGTGGTGCACCTCAAACGGCAAGATAATACCAAGCGAACCTATTATAAATTGTTTCTTAAACTCCATTCTTTTACAGCTTTTATGCGGATACTAGCAATACGGGTGCCTATATTAAGAAGCAAAACTATTTGCAGTTTCCGCTGGATAATCTGGAAATGAAACCATACATTGCACGTGCGGAATCACGCACTGTGACACCAAAAACATACCAACTATATGCGGTGTCCAATCACTACGGCTCCATGGAGGGTGGGCATTATACGGCCTTTTGCAAGAGCGCCAATTATGGACGCTGGTATAAGTTCGACGATCAAATTGTTTCGCCGCTGGAAACATCAAATGTCGTCTCGAGCGCCGCTTATATTCTGTTCTATACATGGTTGCCGCCAATGCAGCTCTCATTGTCATAATCGCAGATCAAGCTTTGTATTATTCCCCTGAGTTGTTTTTATGATGCTTTTACTTACCATATTTTCTGATTACAATTTTCTAATTTCTAGTCTCTTCACCAGTTTACATCAAACTGTTGCTTATTTTAATTAATACTTGTTTGTTGTTGTTAAATTTTGGAGGTATATTAAAAAATTACACACACATGCATTACCATTACCACTTAATAATTGAGTATAAATAAATTTATTTATATTAAGTGATGGAAAAAATATACATAGAACGTTGAAGCATTGGATGGAGAAGTTAAACAATTTAAGTGCATTACAGAGTTTAACAAGCGAGCGAGGTAATCTAGTTTATTATATTTTACACACATATTTTTAAAACCAAATAAAGGAAATACAATTTCTAAATTGTTAAATAGCTTGATATTCTTGTGCTTAGACTATTTTCTTTTCAATAAATTTACAATTTAAACATGAATTTTAAAATTTAATGATTTCTAACTTTAATTTATCTAAAATGTCGATTATAATATAATTACTAATTTTGCAACTAAAATTTCTACGGGCATTAAATGTTGCGCCCAAAAACCGATAAAAAGCCTTTGTAATCGTTATAAGTATCCCAAATTGCAAGAAAATTTCCCTGCTTATCGATGACATGTTGACATTTATCGTCGTAATGAACACATCTCTAAATACCACGTATTAAAATTTTTTACTTAATCAGCATTTTGCACTCTTAAAGCACAATGCCAGGTGTTGGCGTAAAGTAATTTAATTGTTTAAGCATAAAGTTAAAATACAGAAGTGTAAGACAATCAAGCCATAGCCATGAAGCTGCCCGAACAAAGCCGTTTCGCAATCTACGCGCTTGGCATCTTCTTCTCCTACTTTCTATACGGCATCGTTCAGGAGAAGCTCACCCGCGGGCGTTATGGAGATCAGGTGCAGACCGATGGCAATGTTGGCGAGCGTTTTACCTTCACCTTGGCCCTTGTCTGGGTGCAGTGTTTCTGTAATTATCTGTTTGCCAAAGGTGCGTTAAATACACTGCCAGTTGTTAGTTTCTCTCTTAACGCTCACTTCTTTGCTTTAGGAATGCTGGCGGTGAAGCCACAGAAGGAGGACACCACACACACGGGCTATTATGCGACCTGCTCCCTCACATATCTGTTGGCCATGGTCTCCACAAATATGGCGCTGCGCTGGGTGCCTTATCCCACAGCAGTTGTGGGCAAATCGGCGAAACCGATTCCTGTCATGATTCTGGGCGTGCTAATTGGACGCAAATCATACAGCTGGACACGTTATGCCTGCGTGCTGACAATTGTTTTCGGCGTTGTACTCTTCATGTTCAAGGAGAGCAAGGTGTCCAATCTGCCCACAGAGACAACGGGCTTGGGCGAACTGCTGCTCTTCCTGAGTCTGACCATGGACGGACTAACTGGTGCCGTGCAGGAGCGGATGCGTGCCGCCAGTGCACCCTCAGGTCAGCAAATGATGTTGTCCATGAACTACTGGAGCACACTGATGCTCAGCGTGGGCATGATTGTGACAGGTAAATGTGGTGAATTGACTAAAAGAGGGACTATCAGGAACTAAAACCCGTCTTTCCCCGGTTCAATATTATCAACAAATTAGATTACAATTAATATAAGTATATTTCTTATATTTGTAACAGGTGAAGGCATCGATTTCATACACTTTGCCATGCTGCACTCGGAGGTTTGGATACACATGGCGATGATTGCTTTCTGTGGTGCTATGGGACAGCTTTTCATCTTTCTGATGGTGGCCAATTTTGGGCCTTTGGCCTGCTCGGTAGTGACCACCACACGAAAATTCTTCACCGTTCTCTGTTCCGTGCTGCTGTTTGGCAATGTTTTGATAGCTCGTCAATGGCTTGGCGCTCTTTTAGTATTTGCGGCGCTTTTTACGGACATGGTGTTTGGAAATAGGAAGCCGGCGGCAACAAGCAAGAAACCGCCTGGCGATGGCAAGCTTAAAGACGATCAAGCTGCAAGAAAAGTGATTTCATAGAATTTATTATAAAATATTATTTAATGCAACAATAGCTTACATTTAGTCTGCTCTGCAAAATGTACAAAAGTGAAATGTTCGTAAAAGCATACCCATTTCGTTTAAAACAAAGTTTTATTTATTTATAAGTAAAATTAGTTTTAGATCTGAAAAGCTAGTGTTTTTTTTATTTGAAAATTTTGCAAATACCGCAATTGACGGCGCTGCCACTTGATTCGTTATAGAGATCGATTCATCGATTAGCACTCATCGAGTTGCCGCCGCTGGTTATCGTGGCAACTTCGACCAACGACGTTCGTTGATGATGTCCGATTTTTTAAGTGTTTATATTCGTTAGTAATGCGCGTTTACGTACAGCGCTCGAAGCTTAGATATATTTACTATTGACGCGCTGTTTAAATATTAATTGTGCACAATTCTACTAAAACTACGAGTTATTAGTGGCAGCGCTGCTCGTGTCACTGCACCAAAATAAATTTAGGAGCAAATTAAAACAAAACGCAAGCAAATGTTATATATTCAAGCAAAGATGCATCAGAAATGTGCTAATAAAGTGTTTAAAAGTGTTTAATATTAATAACAAAACAAAAGTTTTAAATCAGTGAAAAGTTCCACACAGCTTTTGTGTCAGACAAATTTAAAAGATTTTCCTATAAGGTGAGTAGTTTTTTGTTGTTGTTGCTGCCAGCTGTTTGCTTGTATGTATGGCTTATATCTATATATATATATATATGTATGTGTGTGTATATATGTGTTAGTGGGTTTGTATGTGTATGTGTGAGTATAATTTTAGTAACAAAATGAATCGAAAGTGATTGGCACAGTGCTATAGCCAGAGCACACTAGCGTTATTTAGATAAATTCTTATATTTTTTTTGTGTGACATGTTTGACTGCTGCTTATTCTAGCAGGATCTGAGACATGCTGCCAAATCGTTTGACAGACACCCTCACAACACTGTCGGGCAACCAGGTACCCGCATACAAACACACACACACACACCGCTAAACACACGTGAGTGGCAATTGCGCTCTTTTTCTGCTCTCTCCATGCCAAAATGGTGGTTGTTACCGTTAACGTTTGCCGGTTGCTGCTAATGTTGTTGTTGTTGTTCTTGGTTTTATTGCGTGACGTAAACTTTTCCTGTGGCAAAATTTAGTTTCGCATTGCATTATGTAAATTCTAGAATTTAAATGACCATCAACTTATCAGCGTAGTACATATTCATAAATAAATATGATTGTAGAAGTGATTTATGCTCAGACACAACGTCCACAAACACTTTGCAGATAGCGCAAAAAAGTCATCAAATCGCTTTTGTTGGCGCCCGCTTATCGCGCCTTAATAATATAAATACATATACATATTATGTGTATTTGTATGTAAATGCTTATACACATAAAGAATCCAAAAAGCAAAACAAAGAATCGCAGTCTGCTCACCCATTTGTGTATAAGTATTAAACGGCTTTTCGCGCTGATAATTATAAACTAAAAAAATTAAATTAAATATACGTATTCTTCTGGCGATTTATCATATACTGATATAGATCACAGAGAAATAAACTTGCATTTTAAAAGCTATCCTTTAACCCACAATTCACTTAAGGAAGGTCTAAGTTAAGCTTCCTTTACCTTTTGGTTTACATACTTTAATTTACCGTACCTTAGTTTTTCTCGCAAGTCCCTCAGGCGTAACAAATAAACACATTAAAAATTAATTTTCTTGGGTAAACATACAATTTATGCAAGCGCTCAACAAGTTGACTCTACTCACATTATTAGCACCTGATAAAAATAAGATGACATTGCTTACATTTCATCTGAAATAGAAGTCCTTGAACCTGTGCACATGGTGCAACTGAGGCCAATAAACGCAAATGCAATTTGCCCAAAACCATTACTAAAAGCAAAAAAAAAAAGTAATATATCGAGCGGCTTTCGTACTATTTATAAAAACAATTCTATTCCATATTTTGTTGTGCCCAAATGTCTGCCTTCTGTGGCTTGTGCATTTTATTTGTAGGGGTGTCTCACAGTTTGTTTGAATTGTCGACTTGTCGCCTTGTCATCTGCATCATTTTTCCCCGTCTCCCATTTTCCGATTTTCACGCTTACCCGCCCACATTCATGATGTCATCCACGGGTCGGTCACATGTTTGGACTTACGCCCAAAATACAAAAAAAAAATAAACAAGTAAAAGTGATATAGTCGAGTGAACTCGACTACGATATACCCTGAACCCAGTTATTAAATATATTCAATTATTATTGGCAAATTCCCCTTTAAAAGGATTTGCACTAAAATGCGAGCAGCTCTGGAAGCGCCCTTTGCCGACAAATACGTGAAACACGCAATACACAAAAAAACATATTGATGATCGCGCCGATTATCATGCCATCTCTTTCTCACACATGCGCTCGCATATTTATGCATACAGAAAATGCATGCGGCTGCTGATAGAAATGAGATCAATATGAGAATATGGATTCGACTATAACTTGGGTGTTTCTGCGTGTTCATACAGACGGAGGGACGGAAGGACAGACGGACAGGGCAATATCGACTTGACTATTGATCCTGATCAATAATATGTGGGGTCGGAGATGCTTCCTTCTGCCTGTTACATACATTTGCACAAAACCATTATACCTTTTTTACGCATTTTTAATGGGTTCAGGGTATAAAAATAAAATAAATAAAAAGAATGGAAAGTTGCTGCTGTCGGAAAAAATTTACTTTCGTAGAAAATTATTCTAGCGAATTATTAGCTGTTATTTATCAAATTTTAATTTTGATTTTATTTTATTGCAATAATAATTGCCTTTGCGTTTTCTTTATCTCATTGTTGATATTAAAAATGTTGTTTATAGCAGTCGATTTGCTCCAATTCAAGAGCTCTTTGAATTTGCCATAATTTTTAAATTTCAATTTGTGTTATTACAATTTGCAGTGTTGGTGCTTTAAATTATATATATATATTTTAATAGGTATTGAATAGTCCGATTTGAGTTTGATATGTCATGCATTTAAAAGTATGCTTTAATAAATGTTGAAAATCATAATATAATTAAAATTATAATAAAAGATGATATCGGGCAGATTTTACAATTTCAACAAAGAATTCGAAAAAAAAATATAAGAAACAATGACTTGATATCCGCAAAGAAGAAAACGATTTGAAATTTATTTTAGAATGTAATTCATTTTAGATTTAGATTTTTTCGATGAAATTACAATTGTAATCTACCCTTAATAGAATTTCCAATTGTATTTCGTTGGTTATATATTTTCCTTGGGTATATTTCATCATTATTGTTCTCCGAAAGCTTTCAATTATTAGCAGCATCAAACTTTTCATATTTTTTCCATATTTTGCACACGTGTTTATTTTGTGTTTTTGTTGTCAAGTGCGGTGAATGGTAAATTTAAAACAAATTGCGCATACGCCGCATGTGTCGCGTGAAACAGCTGTCTTTGGTACTATTGAAGCTTTTGTCAATTTGCCATTTATTCTGTAGCAAATGCAGGCGATAACAAAAATCGCCGCAGCAGCACAACAAAAACATCGATGGTCATATGGCATTGCTTACGCTCTCATAACAACAACCACAACAATGGTCATACGCCATTTCTTACGCTCTCACAACAACAACAAAAACAAGGCAAGCTAAAAGCTAATTTATGGTTGACTGCAGTTGCAATTTTTTTGTTTGTTTTTTCTTTTTGCTTTTCTGTGCTTTTATGAATTAAAATTTGTTTCTCTCTTGTGGGACTCTCTCTTTCTCCGTTTTTGTGCGTTCACACTCTCTTTGACTCTTTGGCGCTGTTTCGCTCTCTCTTTGGATGCAAGTGCATTTGCATTGCATTTGTCTTGGCATAAGTAAATGAACCCCAACTGTGGCACGCGTCTGCTTGCCTACTTGCCTACTTGCTCTCTCACACTTCCACTGCTCTCTGACACTCTGCCGGTCTGCCTCTCTCTCTCTCTCTCTCTCTCTCTCTCTCTCTCTGCCAGCCAATTAGTGCTCGAAGTTGCGAGCTGGTCGACTGCATTCAGCTTGTGATTCGATTCGTTTCGCTTGGGCTTCGGTTTATTTTGGTGCTGCATTCTTTTTGGCCGCATTTTCAGCTGTTGTTGTTGTTACTGCTGTTTTTTTTTTGTTTTTGGCCATGCCAATTTAAGTGTGTTTTCTTTATGGGCAGCTGCTCAGTTGCATAAAACAAAACGCAAACTCGAATTTCAAATTGGGCTGCGATTGCCTCAAAACATGCAACTGCACATCAATTTCAATTTCATTGCTATTCGTGTTAAACAATAGAAATCAATAAAATATTACAATTCAATTGTAAAACAAAATACACAGAAAAAACATCAAAATATATATAATATATGTGCTTAATTCATTTGTTTGTTTGTGCGTGTTATGCAAACGTTTCGAATTGAAAATGAAACGAATTCGAATTTGTCTCGAAAGTGAACAAAAAGAACAACAGCAAAGCAAAAGCAACAGCAATAACAACAACTATTACAACGTCAACAAAAAGATTAAGAAAGCAATGCCAAATAGCGCGAAATGGTGGCGAAAAGTGCTTAGAAACTAAATCGAAACAAAAAGTTGTTGCCATTGTTCATATTTTAATGTTCTGTGGCACAAATATAATATAAACTAAAATATAGCATAAACATAATTAATAAATTAGCTAAACAAGTTCGTCGCTCGAAAGTGTTTAATCAACGTCCAAAATTAATAATTTAATATTTAATTAGGTAATTAATCTAAGTAGGAAGTGCATATCAAATCAATAAATAAACTAATCAATTAATTGATATATTAACATTAAAGTGTATTCAATATACTTAAACTTACATACTTTTACATATTCACCAGTGAATGTTTTGTTTTTAGCTATCGCCGAATTGCTACAAATGAACTTTCCATAACAAAGCCAAGCTGTCTGTTTATCAATCATTCATTCCTAAATTCTTTAATGATTCACAATTATTTGATCAAAAAATAACCAAACGAAAACAATAACAAAAATAAAAACTTTCCATTTAAACTAAATATTTCTCAATTGTCTTGTCACAAATTCCGGTGAATTGCTTATTTTCTGCTCAATGAAAAAAATATCACAAATTAGTCATAAACTAAATTAAGCGTCATACAGAATAGACACAAACCAAAATATGTATATGTTTGTTGTATTTTTCGTGTATAATTTGTAAAAATAATGTGACGCAGATAAAATATATTATCTTGAATAAAACTTAAAATTGCTTAATTGAAATGCTCGCAAAGTTTCAATTTCACGGAGCATATCAAAGAGCGCATAATTAATACCAATTTAGAAAGAACGATTAACTTTTTCGGAATGCAACCGATCAAATACCCTGGCAGTAATATTGTTTTAAAGATATTCATGTGTATTTATCAAATTTATGCTGGAAATGTTTGTGCAAATGATGTTTAGATTAAACTAGCGTTAATCGGTGATTTTTATAGCATTTGTCCTTGCATCTATATCTAACATTGCTAAGCATAGTTTCTAAATATAGTTTAATTAATTGGGAATAAAACTTTTGAAATAAATTATGCTTTTTGTGTTTCAAACAGGCTGAAAAAGGTATAATATCCCACAGAATGCAAATATATATATATATGCATATATATATCCCACATACGCAGCATTGTCTGCCGGCATTTAGAAATACGCTTCCAATCACTCTCTCATTCTCTCTATTTCTCTCTGTTGCTCTGTCCGTTTTCACTTGTAAGCAGTTGAATGACACAAAAATCATTTCGATTTCTTATTCTGCATAGTTTTTAATGGCAATTTTCGAGCGAGCTGGCATCACTTACTGCTGCCAAGTTGAAGCATACTTACTGGCGCCAAGCACATTATACTCCGATTCCATCCTAATCCATCCAACAAGCTCACTCCCTTTCTCCCCAACTCCCGCTCTGGTCAGCTTTGCACGCCAACTGAAGTTGACCTATCGATTTTTGCTTCAACAGTGGTCGTTCCCAGATTATTTTCTTATTTAATAGCATTATATATATATATTTAAGCTAAGTATTATTTTTAGGAATATTTTATTTAAAAGGAATAGTTGATTTATTCTTATTGGACTAACTGATGATCAGCTCTTAAGATGGAGCCAAATATATTCCAAACAAATAACTATTAATGGCATATGGACACTGATTGTTTTATGGTCGCTAATATTGTTTTTTTTTTTTTTAATTTTAAGAATATTTTCAATGCATTTGCGTTTGAATTAATTTGTAAGAATTAAGTATTACAAGAATTATTTGCACGTTGGAACCACTGTATTTTCTACTCTAATCCACCTCACACTATGTTGCTCACTCTCTCTCTCTCCCTCTCTCTCATTTTGAAGCAGTTGAGAAGCAGCTTTTGATAGGAAAATGCACAGTGGCGCTGGAGGAGCAGGTGCCGATGGCAGTGGCTACGAGGAGGTGACTGCCGCTCGTCGGGGCCGCTTTCGAGTCACATCGTCGACGCCGGCAGGTCCGCCAGAGACGACACTTGGACGATTTCGTCTAATGCCCACATGTAAGAGAGTGGCCCGGCACCACTAAATGGCGTCCACGTGTTTTTCATACTTTATGTTTATTTTGTTCTGTTTTTCCTGTTTTGTTTGCAGCTAATTATGGCGCCATTTCCCCGATTCTGCAACGCGGCAGATTTGCCGTTATTCCGGAGGAGCCGCAAGCGGGCTCACCGGCAGTTTGCACACCGCCACCCGGCGACCAGCCGGGCAAACGTTCACCCTCGCCCGAATGGGACTTTGACATCGAACAGGTGAGTCCATTTTAATCTCAACACCAAAACAAAAAAAAATAATATTCCGTCATAACAAAATATTACTGGGCTTCTTTAGAGTTGGCGCACGGGGGGTTTTGGGGGATGTGGCGTTTTGGCTTTCGTCAGCGTGCTCTCATTGCTCATTGCATTGCGCCATTTTTATTGATTTCGCTGCGGCCAACGAAACTTTTCCATGAAGTTCATTCTTCTTTTTTTAGCATGCGACTCCAAATGGCCCTCAAAAGCAAAGAGTGAGAAATACAACAAAATCGTTGGGTGTTTTATTCAATGAGCTGTGCAAACCTGAATTACGTCAGCTCTGAATAATCTTTTAATCAAGCCATACAAATGAATATGAAACTATAAATTTATCACTATAAAAAAGCAATAATAATTTAACTTGATTTGAAATTTTGCGCCATGGCTGGTGTCTTGCAAGCTGAATGCTATGTAACGCGAGGGAACAGCTGTCAACCTATAGAGTTGCCAGATGGCAAACTATTTTCGTTGGGGCTATTGCACGTTTTAACTATAAATACAATTTGGTCTGAATGAGTTGTATAAAAATATTATTAATAATAATAATAATATATAACTATAAATTATTGTTTAATATCCCTATTCTTTATTCATTACAAAAATTTCAACTACCAATATTAAGTTTTTATTTATACATCAATAACTCTAAAATCTCTTAGATATAAATATGCTTAAACCTATATCTAGAATTTTAACAAGAGTCTTACATTCCATTAATAATATATATATATATATATATTTTTTTTATTCAATGTCGAAACGTGTCCTGTGCAGTTAACGATCAGTTCATTGAATTTTTTGCAAATTGCATTTTGTATTTTCATTGTTGCGTTATTCTGCCGCTCGCCGCGCTTGGTCACACCGCGCACAAAAACAATTTAGTACCAATAATTTTTTTGTCGTGTCGAGTTGTGCAGTTTTTTCTTCTGTGTCGTCGAATTTTGTCACAAAACATAAATTTTTCTTTTATCACAACTTCCTTCCAATCGCAGACGCGTCAGCAGCAACTAGTTTAATGTAGTGCAAGCACATCGCTCTGTCAGCGAAAATTTTATGTAAATAGCAAATTATTTGTGACAGCAGCAGGCAACGCGCGCGCGCCAACGCTGCCTGCCAGTGTATGTGTGTATTTGTGTCTGTGTTTACCTGTTGCGCCTTTTTGGAAAAAAAGAAAGGAAAGAAAATAAAATAAAATAAAAGAAACGAGAAAACAAGCATCGCAAAAAAGTGTTTGTCAAATGCAACCAAGCGAAAAATAACCAATTGCTTTTTGTGTGTGTGTGTCTAATTATTGTGCGAGAATTAAATTGTTTCCACTTCTGCGCCGAGCAAAGAAATTTATTACAAAACAAAAGCCTACAGCAACAACCACAACAACAAGCGCTTAGATCCACTTTGCTTTAGTGCAATGCGCAAAACGCTTTGTAAATTAATTACAAAATAATGTGAAGGACAAGAAATCGAGAGAAAGAAAGAAAGAGAAGGAGAAAAATCAATAAGAGCGGCATCAGCTGCAGCCAGAGCTGCGTGCGCTGATCAGCTGTTATACGCACAGCAACAACAACAACAGAAACTCATGGAAATTTCCCATAGCAGCGAGAGTCTGTTGTAATACAATTGCAATATGAAATTAATTGTGCCTGTCATGCAGGCAGCAGGCTCGCTCCCTGCTCTACGCTTCTCTCTCTCTATTTCTCTCGTGGGATCTCTTTGCATTGTGTTTTCCGTTTGCTGATCAGTTTCTGGTGCGTGTTCCAATTGGAAAGTTCAAAGTGGAAGTGCGCGCATATACATAAAATTGATTTTAGTTGGTATTCTTTTTGTCGTTATTACTGCTTTTGGTTCGTGTGTGATTTATTTCGTTGTCGAACAAAATGGCTGATAATTACCAAACAACAACAAACAAACAACTAATATGTTGCCTGTGTTATAAATTAATCTAATCAGACGTCAACACCTCAAGTCTTGCAAAACAAAAAATTAGGAAAAAAAAACCAAAACCAAACTTCAAATAAACACAATAATTTAATTTTAATCTTTATTTTGACGCACAGCAAAAATGTAATAACACATTGTGTGCTTCCAATTTCAGTGTAATCCCAAATTGTTTACATAAGTAGAGCTGCATACACACATCTTTTTCAAGTGTATAATTTTGTATGTGTGTCTGCATCTGTGTGTGTCTAAGAAGAGATTAAAGCGAACTCACAATTTAATTAAGTTTTTTCTTAATATGAAAAGTAATTGTTATAAAAACAACAAGTAAAACGACAATCAAATTAATAATACAAAATTCCAGTTTATGATTAAACTCAGGTTTGTTTCCTTCACTTTTTTATTTATTTTGTTTTCAATTTTAAAGCCATGTTGATTTATATTTATGCCTTACTTTCATTGTGTTGATATGAGAATGCATCTTAATTTTTATTTATACCTTTTTTCATGTCGTAATTCTTTTAAAAGATCGAGCCAAAAAAGTATGTTTAGAGCAGATCTATTTGGCAAATAAATTTTATGGAGTGTAACAAAAGTTCTGTAATTTTTTAATACAACAAATACATTTTAGATGTCAGCAGAAAACAAATTTCGAGTTCTATCCAACTTCCATTTAACTTAACTTAGCTCTATTAGTATTTAAACATGACATTACTTGCTTAGCTCTCCTTTTTCTTATCAGTTCTCGCAGCTCGCTTCAAATAAAACTTATTTACTTTAACTATTTGCTTTCAACTAACCTGACTTCTGAATTCCGCTCAGTTTGTTGACGTGCCGTTCTACAGTTAACCTGGCACAAAAAAACCGACTTGAGTATTTAAATGGTTTGTGGCTAGTACGAAATGGAAATGTTTACATTTAGCGGGCACGAGTTGTGTGTGTGCCAATTACTGTTAAATAGGAAAACCATTATAAACACTGCACACATATGCTTATGTATCTGTAGCTGTATTTGTATCTGTATCTGCTTATCTAGATTGCATATTTCAGTCACATGTTTGGTTTAAAAACAACCCGAAGCAACACGAACTGCCAATCTGGTCAGTGTAGAGCTCTGAGTACTCGCGAGAGGCCGACAATAATAATAATATTTTTTGGTAATTTTTTTTGTTGTATTTCTTCTCAGTTTTGTTTATCTGAAGAATTAGTGAGCCATAAATTACAAATGAACCGGTAGAAACGCACGAACTCAGTAAACTGTTTGCTACCTATTAAATATTTAATTGTATATTTACATAAATGAAACCCAAACTCGAGCTGCATTTATGTTTATAAAATAGTTATTAATTTATTTCAATTAGCACTGCGTTTTTTAAGGATATTTCCGACAATATTTTTAAACGTAAATTGTTTTATTATTATTCTAAATAGGTATGCGGTAATAACGCAGCAATTATGTAAATATTTACGGCCATTTTTAGGTAATTTGAATATTTCTTCTTTTTCTTTTTATACCCTGAACCCATTAAAAATGGGTAAAAATGGTATAATGGTTTTGTGCAAATGTATGTAACAGGCAGAAGGAAGCTTCTCCGACCCCACAAAGTATATATATTCTTGATCAGGATCAATAGTCGAGTCGATATAGCCCTGTCCGTCCGTCCGTCCGTCTGTATGAACACGCAGATCTCAGGAACTGTAAGAGCTAGAGAGTTCAAATTTGGAATATAGGTTCTCGTATACCAGGAGCAGAAGAAGTTTGCGTTATTTTTTCGATAACTGCCTTCGTTTATCAATTATCGATAAATTAATTTTCCGATAGCAATAAGTGCCACAATTTTAAAGGCAGAATCTTCTAATTAATAGATATCATGCATATGCATACTGTTGATCAACTGCCCAAATTCGTCCAGATCGAATAAGAAACACCCAAGTTATAGTCGAAAATGTATTCTCATATTGATCTCATTTCTATCAGCAGCCAAAAGCATTTTCTGTATGCATAAATAGGCGAGCGCATGTGTGAGAAAGGGATGGCATGAGCCCCGCTACCTACGATTGCGTGTTTCACGTGTTAGTGTAAATCTTTTTAAAGGGGAATTTGCCAATAATAAAAGAATATATTTAATAACTGGGTTCAGGGTATATCGTAGTCGAGTTCACTCGACTACAGCACTCTTACTGGTTTTTTATTGCCTTTCAGCGGGAGTTTCTTAAGTTGAATGAACCTTCATTCGAATTTTTGGGTTTTTGGCTCGTAAATCAATATTTTTCCTGTAAATATTTTGTTAAGCTTGTGAAAAATATTGCAAATTGCTTTCTAGCCACAAATTATATTATGTCCAGACTTGACTTTTTATCTCATATGGATTTATATTTGTTCTCTTGAGCCAAAGTGTGCTGCCAACCAAGTCAGTACTCTGCGATATTGCCAGCATTTTTGAGTTGTAGCATTGCCAGCATTAACTATTATCAGTTTTATTGGGGTACCTTATTGGATTTGACTCGATATCAAATCTGACAATGGCTCTAAGCATTGACAGCCTATTTATATCTACCTATTGTTGCCATATCAATAGTTTATAAGTTTTATACTTAGCGGGCTTAAGGAATTAGCCCTATAGATAAGTTCAATAACTATTTATTATCAAATAAAATGCATAAAGTACATTCAATTGTTTATTTACATGGAGCTCTACACTGTAATTGTCAACTGGTTCCACAATGAGCTATTCATTTGCTCCAAGCTGCTCATTTTAGCATTAAGACTACTCAGCTGGGCGTAGACACTGTCGAATTTCTCCTCTAAGTGCTGCACCACAGCCTTGAACTCTTTACGCAAATTCTGCACATCTGATTTTACATCCCGATCGCTGTTCTGCAAATACTCCACGCTGGCCGATGACTCTGTGTCAGTCTGAGATTTTAGTTGCTCTTTCTCGGGCAGACGGTACATGCAGGCAATGCCTTTGATGTAGCTGCCCATAAAGTCGGCATCAAACTTATCTGCAGTGTACGCAATACCGTGATGTAATATGAGCGCATCCATTACCATCTTTAGGCTAAAACAATTCCAGTTATTTGCATGTATGTAAAAGTGCGTAAGTTGCGCCAATCGCCAAAAATCCTATCAATTGAAATTTTAAAAAGTTTAGTTTTAGTACATATCGATCGTAGACGTCGATACATTAAAGTTGAACGTGATCAATAAACAGATTTAATTATGCAAGGATTATGTAAAACCAATTTCTCCCATATCTTATAATAAATTTATGGCAAGGATTATGTAAAACCAATTTCTCCCATATCTTATAATAAATTTATTCAAGATAAACCTTTTAACTCACGTGTGGATCAATGTCGCTGATTTTGTTGTTTGACACGTTGAGTTTCCGCAAATTGGGCATGTCCTCCAATAACTGTAGTGGCAACTGCTGCAGACCTGTGTTGCTCAAGTCCAGACGCTCCAGCTGCGGCTTCTGCCAATCGGTGGGTACCTCCCCCAGTTGCGGATTGTTGGCCACGTCCAGATGACGCAGGCGCGGCACTCGCGACAGCGTTGCCAGCTGTCCCAACGAATTGTTGCGCAACACCAGATCCTCCAGAAGCTCCGGGGCCGAGAAATACAGCTCCTGCACGTGATTGTCGCTCAAATCCACATTCGTGACGGCACCAAAGAGATTAACGCGAGTGAAAGAACAATTGCGTGCCCTCAAGTTCACCACATTAAGGTTAAGCACGAGCACCTCTAACGGTGCATTATGAGAGACATCCAGATGGAATAAATGTGGCGCCGAGCTAAAAGCATATTCACCCAGTTGTTGCAATCGATTCCCTTGCAAAATCACAGTCTGGAGCCTTGTGTTTTGTGCCAGCAGCCCGTTGCTAATAATACGTAAACGATTTCCCGAAATGATTAACGTATGCAGCGCTGCCAGATCCTGGAAAATGCGTACTGGCAACTCTTCCAGCTGATTGTCACTCAAATCGAGATGAATTAACTTTTGCAAACCCTTAAAAGCATCCGGATGTAGGCTGCTTAGTCTGTTGCTGCTGAGGAATACGAATTCCAGTTCGCTGGCATAACTGAAACTGCTTTCACCCAGCTCACGGATGGCGTTGCCAGACAGCAATAATATTTTCAATTTATTCGCGGCGAGAAAACCTTCCCAGCTAACATATTGCATGCCGCAGTCTCTCATATCCACTTCTCTGAGCAGCGGCAGCTCGTAGAACAAATGTAGCGGAAAATTTATAAACGTCGAATTTTCCATGATCAGTGTGCCCAGGGGCTGTTTGTCGCCTAGCTCATAGGTGGCGCCACCTGGCGCTATACGAACCTGCGTCGGCAGCGAAAAGAACGCAACTTTCTCTATGTCATCGAATGTAAAGCCGCTGCAGCGAACAATTCCCCGTTTCAGGTGACAATTCTTTTGCAGATTTTCAATATACACCAGGCGCTTATCGTTATTCGGTTGGGTTGAGGTTGATTCAACCGATGTCAGCATTGTTGTGTACTCAGTCTCAGTCTCTGTGCTAAAATCCGACTCATCTTCGGTTCTACATTGGGCTGTTGCCACTAAGAGCAGCAGCATACAGATGATGAGTGTTAAGCCTTGATTTTGAACTCGGGCTCCCATGGCGTATGCGTGTTTCAAGCTAGGCGTTTCACTGGCAACTGAAAATGCGATCATCATCGATAAGCAGCATTTGCCAGCGGTTAATTTGTATGTAGTATAGCTGCGGCATGCTCATCAGTTCTATATAATCATTTGTTCTATTCATGGTGTTTTGATTTCGCAAAAAATAATAAAATACAAAAAAAAAGTACGTTTACAATGTTCACAGCGATCAAGTTTTAATTCGAATACTCTTTTCTAGGAAATAAGTAAAAATGATTAGCAGACTTTATTTCACATTTGTCAATCAAGTAAAGTTGGCATTAAATTGGCAGCTAACTCAAAGATTATAACAATTTTTGACGTGTTTTCATTATTATTAATAAGTTGTAATTGCTCGCAAGTCTGCAGTTGTCTATAATATCATGTGCATTATTAAATATTAGAATATATTTATTATAAATTTCTAAATATTAATTTGTACGATATCTCAGTGCCACGAATAATATAATTTTAATTTGCCAAATAAACCCAAAATGATATGATACACTTCATGAGCCCATCTGTCATTTAGAGTACAAAAATCAACAACAATGTGAGTAAAAGCTTTATTATTCTGATTACATATAGAAGCTATATAATCTATTTTTTGTTCCATCATGTGTCATCATTTTGACATATGTATAATAATTTTGTGATATTTGTTTTTTTTTTTTTGTTGTTCGTTTTGTTGGAGACAACAACCAGCTAATTGAAGCCACACATCCGCACTGGCTCGGCACGACAATGTCGACGTTTTATATAATGCCGATGAATTACTCTTTTCAGTACGCTGCACGCATTTTCTATATAGAGCTTTCTCACCGACCATATTCGAGTTTTTCATATGGAAAAGGCACATCGAGGAAACTGTTTGGCACTGATTCAAGTTAACCTGTATACGGCGATTATTACCAGCCATAGCTTTACCTTTCATAATAACGCTGTCGGACTTATCAGAGTCACAGTTCTACATTATATGTATATATATATAAGTATATATAGAGAGTATATACAGTATAGAACTGTGTACTCGCGTGTGTTTACCTTGCGCTTTCTGGTAAAAACAAATCATTTTTAGCTGATAAGACAGCAGACAGCTGGGGATGACGATCGTAGTCAAACAAACATTACGGTCTACCTATTTATAAGTACGAATAATGAAGTGTGGGACAAGTTGAGAAGAAAAGCATTTGAAAGTCAAAACTCTATAGATAAGCATATTTTGATAGATAATAGATAATACTTTTTAAAGCAGTGCATTTGCTCCATTTACATTGCTATGTGCTTGATAAGTCAATGGGAAAATACCAGAGCATTCTTAGTACTTTTTGTTTTTGTTTTAGATTAATTTATTGTCTTCTCCAATGAAAAACTCTATATTTCCAAAATGCGAATTGTTATGGGAGATAAGTATATAAATATTGTATATTTTATAACCAAGTCACCTTCAAATATCTCTTCCTTGTTTTCATTTCTTATTATGCATATCTAAAATATTTTAATATTTATTACTAATTAAATGAAATACTGTGAAAGAAATTTGGTGTGACAAATTTAACATTTATATAAATAACTATTTAAGTGTACCATAAATAGCATTTCGAAATTCTATTAAGACAAAATCACATTTTTTAAATGAGTATTCCGTTGGGCTAATTAAAGTTTGAATTAATGTTTATGGATAATTTCTAACACTTTACATTATTTATTATTGCAATAAAAATAACTTAATGTTTAATAAAATTCACGCTTATAATTCATTTGGAATTTAATTTTTAGAGCATTTCACAAACGTCTTGATAAACAAAAGTTGTGAAAAACCATTTCACGCCTTGTTTTGCCTCCGTTAATATTGTTTATTTATTTTCTTATATGCATCTATATATAAATAAATTTATA
This sequence comes from Drosophila setosimentum, assembly GCA_035043505.1. NCBI lineage: Eukaryota > Metazoa > Arthropoda > Insecta > Diptera > Drosophilidae > Drosophila > Drosophila setosimentum. The sequence continues at coordinate 8,186,303 of JAWNMY010000001.1, forward strand.
TACATATATATATGTTGTACGGTTGTGTATTGTTTGGCATTTGTTCAACAAATTATTAGCGACAGTTGGCGTCTTTCACCCTTAAAGCGTGTGTATTTCTCGTCAATATTGTATTGTGGGCTACAGGTGCGAAATATAAGTAAACAAAATTTTCCATTATGTAGAAATTGGTGAGCAATAGCAAAAAACAGAAATTAAAAATGGAAGATTGAACATGGCTAATTAATGTGCATTATTAAGAATTTCTAACCATGAAGTAAAAAATCAAAAACAAATAAATAAGCATTATAATGGCTTTGTGAAACATGTTCAACCTGCTTTCCAGTCACTCAATATAGCTTTTACAGTGCTTACCAAAAGATCAACGACGATGGTTAACAGCAAAAATAAACCAAACAAATTCAAAGTGAAGCACAATTAATTTATATGCAAACAAATTTCATTTGAGGCCGGCATCTAATTAACTTTTGGTAGCAGTTTCCTGGCCAATACGATAAGAACATTTAAACAAATAAATTACAATATTTGCATTTAGAATAAAAAATCGAATGGAGAAAAGGGGGAGAGGGGAGCAGAGTCTTTATAAATACAAAGCAAGTATTTGTTTTAGTCAAATCGTAATTATCTTTTGATATATTTATTGCCAATTACTCTCTTTAAAATTCTTACCCGTGTCTCCGGCTTAATGAAATATATATATAGTACATGTGTATATTGATAAGATATAGATATACAGTGTGATGTGGGTTTTTTTTTTTTTGGTTTCTGCTGCTGCTTTGCCCTCTTGTTGGCTGACAATTGGAACGGCATGACTTCGTTTAGCGATAAATTTCTTTGTCGTCGTTCTTTCAATTTAATTTGCCGCCAATTACTTTGCATATGCAGCAGAACAATCTCATTCACCCCTCCAGCACTCCTGCTTCCTCTGTTATGTATGTGTATAATGTGTTGGGGACTTTGTGCCCGAGTCTTTCTTAGTGATCATTTTCTGTTGTGTTTAATTTAAATCAAATTTACTTCAATAGTTATGCTGTGTAAACAAATGGCATATGGAACTCATACATATATGTCCATAAATATACTATATAGAGTCCATATAGTTGTCTCGTAAACAATCAGTCAAACGTCTCTTTGAAGCACAACAAATGCTTTATGGCGCTTTAATATGGGACATATTATTTTATTGGCCCCGTCGCTAAGTTTATCGTCATGTGCAAAAATGTGTGACAAAATCCAATTTAACTATCAACTGCAGTCAATTTCGATATGGTAAACTATCAGTTTTATATGTACATAACCGTTTACCGTCCTATATGTCTTAGAGCTAATTTTGAAATGTGATTAAGCGATGATAGCTTTAATGTATTCCTAAGTTGCTTTAGTTGCCTTAAATTAAGTTCAAAGTGACCATAAATATTCAAGGGAAAAGCTTTAATTGATTGTTTAGGCAGCATTTTCGATATTTATAATAATTAATTTATTTGGTTTATTTTCACCTGCAAGAATACGTGGCAAATTTGATTGCGGGACAACTATGAACGGAAGTTTCGAAATGCTGTGCCTATTATTAATATTTCAGCTTACTTTTATATAAGTTTAGCCATGGTAGCTTAAGTTTTTCCCTTAAATTGTTATAGATGCCTTATATTAAGTCATTTACTGTGAATTTAAGTGAAATACTTAACTTTTCTATTACTTAATATAAACTGATTTCATAGTGTTAAATTAGAAACCGCGGAGTTGGTCTGGCTTAAATCACATGAGTCTTCTTATAAAAATTCACTTAATATATAGCAATGTATCGCTCAGGTGAGGTGGAGTGCGGTTTAATGTTAAGATCTCTCTGATCAATTGTCCATCATACTAATGGAGAGTTTCCAAGGCCAAGTCTTGAGAAAATCGCAAACTTATTTCAAATAGTTAAATCTTCAAGCTTTCGACGTTATCAATTGAAAACAAGCCCATTTCGAATTGCAAACATAATAATCGACTTGCTTTGGGCAGCTCCTTCACATAATCCCCATATCTCTCTGCTACGAGCTTATCGAAATAATGGCAGCCATGCTGACCACTGAACTTGGCCCACATAACATGACGTATAAGAGAGAGAATGAGAGAGAGAGAGAGAGAGGAAGAGAGGAAAATAGTGGCACCACAACTCAATTAAACATTGCTGACATGCTTCGTCTCCGGGCACTGTGCTCGGAACGTGCTTATCGCCGGGGCTGTGCCCAAAATGAGTGTTGTATAGAACTTAATGTGGCAAGCATTCATTTTGTATATTTATAAATATTTTATTAGATTTTCGGGTTTTCGGCAAAAACAGGCAGTCGCTATATTTCTAACGTTATGGCATAGAGTAACCGGTAAAGGTGTCCATTAAAATCACGACTATATAAAATATTAACGAACCTTAGACGCACTGCAAATGTGCACAAGTTCTTAAACGACCTGATATTAATATACAAATAGCAATGACTAACCACATATTGTGTAAGAAAATACTATATTGGTCTAGTAGCGTTGACAAAGTCTAGATTTTTTTTTATGTGTTATTTTTTTTTTTTTTTAATTAAATTTTTTTGTTGTTAATTACAGCTAAAGAAAATATGGTTCAATTGCTCTTAAAAAAATTATGGTGTAGTACAGGTAGTCAAATTCGTCAAAAATATTATTGTATCAACATTTAAGCAGTAAATTCATATTCGATTTGCTGTTTTAAAACCACATTGTTTAGCTATTTATAAATTGTTGTTTTTAGTTCATATTTCTGTATTTGCGTAACTAGCTTAATTTAAAAGTGGTTAAGCCCAGTTGTTTATTTTATATATTTCTTGTTTGTTTGTTGTTTCTATACCAGTTTTAGTCTAGTATTGTTTTGTTGATCGTTTTGCCTGACTCTTTGATATAATGTCGATTGTATCGACATTTAAAAGACTGATCAAATCGTTGAAATAGTTCAGTTTCGGAAGCATTTGTTTAGCGTGGAGATGTCGAAACAAGACCATCTGTATCTATTATTGTGGCTGATGCTTAACAGCTGTGAGGCGAGTCCCAAACAAGTGTCCATTACATCGTTCAAATGTACTAAGAATCTGTGTGAGGAACTAAACTACCCACTCGAAACAGAAGTTGCATATTTTACGAAAGAAATCACAAAGAATTTGGATAACTACGCGGAATTAGTGCTACGCAATTCACATTTGAAACAATTCCCTTTGAATGTGTTTAAGACCTTAGAACAACTGCAGCGCTTTGATGTTCAGGATTGTCAAGTGCAACGTGTGGCACCCGAGTGCTTTGAAGGCGCTACAAAGCTCAAGATCTTGCAACTGGCTGAGAATTTGATAAATATTGTAGATGCCTCAACCTTTGCGCTGGCCACAGAGCTGGAGATATTAGATTTAGCCCATAATAAACTGCAACAACTGCCAGCGAAAAGTTTTGTTGCTCTGGCCAAACTTCAGCAACTCAATCTGGACCACAATCAATTATCTGAGCTGCCTGCACAACTGTTTTCCAATCAACTTGACTTGCAACTGTTCTCGGCACGTGGCAATCGCTTGAGGCATATTGCAGTCAATGCCTTTCCAACTGTACAACATCTTATTATCTCTGATAATCCACAGCTGAAGAGACTTCATCTAGCTGGCAATATACGCATACTTCAGGCGGACAATTGCCATTTACAAAGTCTAAAATTTGATCAACCTGAGCAGCTGCAACAACTACTGCTTAGCAATTCCCAGCTACAAAATCTGGATTTTTTGCAAAATGCCAGAAATCTGCTCGACTTGGATTTAACAGGCCTGAACAAGCTGCCATCTATGCCCAAACCTTGGCCCGCCCAGCACTTGGAACGCTTGAGCATATCCTATGCAAACTATACAAATTGGCCCGATCAAACCTTATCCGAGTTACCCGAGCTCAAGGTGCTCGACATATGGCATGATCAGCAGCGAGAGATTTATATCAAAGAAGATTTTGGTCAACTCAATAATCACAATATAGATGATAACATTGAGATCTGTGCACAATTGGAATTATTCCTGGGTGACTCTACATTGCCCAAACATATCAGTGTATTTGATAGTGAACATCCTGAAGAGTATAGCATGCAGTGTCCTGGCGTTGAATTGTCGGAGTCTGAAGAGCTGCTGTGGTTTTACGCTGATTCTGATAGCTTAACATAGCATGTGCATACAAGTTCGCTTAAAAATTTTGTAATAAACTTAGTTAAATGTTGACTTTTTCTGAATCTAAACCGAGTAAAAAGCAGTAATCAATGGTTTATGAATTCCAGTTTTGGGATTAGCTAATTTTAACAATGCTCATTATTTAAACAATCAGTCAAACGTCTCTTTGAAGCACAACAAATGCTTTATGGCGCTTTAATATGGGACATATTATTTTATTGGCCCCGTCGCTAAGTTTATCGTCATGTGCAAAAATGTGTGACAAAATCCAATTTAACTATCAACTGCAGTCAATTTCGATATGGTAAACTATCAGTTTTATATGTACATAACCGTTTACCGTCCTATATTGTAATAAACTTAGTTAAATGTTGACTTTTTCTGAATCTAAACCGAGTAAAAAGCAGTAATCAATGGTTTATGAATTCCAGTTTTGGGATTAGCTAATTTTAACAATGCTCATGATGGACAAAGTTTACTAAAAATCTAAATTTTATTAAGGAAAAAAAATATATTGATTGATATTCATTGATCGTTTCTGGTTTTGCGAATCTTCCAGTCATAATTTCTCTTCTAAAGACCGCATGAGTGTTGATGCTTGGAGTATAAGTTCAGTTAACAAACAAAAGAGCACCGATCAAACCGATTGTTGCACATTACATTTATTATTTGTGTCATTTGAGAGCAGAGCTCTTGTCATTCATCTCTTGTCTGGGCTTAGTGAGCGGCAATTATTGGCAACGCTTGTCAAGTGCATCGATCTTGGGCTAAACCAGTTTGACGACTCCGCTGAACAGCTGATGTCGCATTTCGTTGGCCACTTTATTGGCGCGTGCCCATTGACTACAGGTGCTTTTTTCAAAGTCTACACAATACAATAACAATAACATCATCAACAACAACAACAACAACAGTAACAACAGTGATATAGGCGAGTCGTCTTAGAAGCGCTCTCGGAGCTCTATTTTGACATTGGACAGATTTACGCCTGGTATGGGCACATTTGGTGTTGTTGTGGCTTGTGACTGCGACTGCTGCTCTTGTTGTTGCTGTTGCTGTTGCTTTGAAAATGTAGGCTGATTGGCCACCTTGTTCGACTCCTTGATGATCTTTGGCGGCATGGTTACGTCCAGACTGTCTGACTCCTTAAAGAACATATAGCCAGCCGACATTAGACCAATTACTGAGAACGTAATCAATATCCAACGCAGCCCGGCATTGAACTTGAGACCCCTGTTGTTGTTGTTAAGAAAAGTTAAGTCAATTTCTGTTTACAATTCTCAGTTAAATTTTACTCACAAAAAGAGCGTATGTTTTACCATATTAGTATATGTCTTGTTCAGCTGCACACCCTCCTCCACCCAGAACATGGGCATTATAACTTTCCTCTGATGTTTCAACGGCTCAATGCCATCCACGGCCTCCATGTCTAAATTAAACTGTATTCGTTTGGCAGCCTGAAACGGTGTGCCAGACATCTGCCAAAAACCATATAAGCGTTTTAGTTCGACTGCTTGGAATTATAACAGCTAAATAATTATGACTCTGAAAAATGAAGAATCTCAAACTATAAATTCGTAATTTGTGATAGCACTGAAATTTTTCTTCTTCATTTTTCAGCAGCCGCAAGCATTTTCTGAATGCATAAATATGCGAGCGCATGTGTGAGAAAGGGATGGCATGAGCCCCGCTACCTACGATTGCGTGTTTCACGTGATAGTGTAAATCTTTTTAAAGGGGAATTTGCCAATAATAATAGAATATATTTAATAACTGGGTTCAGGGTATATCGTAGTCGAGTTCACTCGACTACAGCACTCTTACTTGTTTCACTACAAAACTGTTCACCAATGTTGTTTAACTTTTTCTGTAACATACCGGCTCAAAGTCAATAAAGACTTCATGCTGCTTCTGGTTTGGAGCCAAGCCATCCACATCCTGCTGCAGCTTCGGATCGCCATTGTAGAAATGTGGCATAGAGGCAATAAGTGGACCGCCCACGCAGCGATTCAGATTCATGGTGCCCTTGAGTGGACATGTATCCAAATCCTCGGGATCATCGCAGAAACAATGCAGTTTCTCATCCATACGTATATCGCCCAAATTTAGGGTATATCTGAGTGAAGGCATGCCATGATATGATGATTTGCGTTTATAAACAGCGCCCAGGGAACGACAAAGGTCTGGCGTAAATGCCCACAAACCATCCTCTCGGTTTAGGCCAGGCGGAAAGACGGTGGAATCGGTGCCCACAAAACGATTGCACTCATCGCCCAGCCACATGTCCATCTCCGGTTCATCGGCAAACTTGACGACCATGCCCAATTTCTTGTTGTTTTTGACGCCGCGACAGACGCTAAAGCGACCAGCATCCGTGTGATTACTCTGGGGAATCAAGGAGTCTTTAAAATTATGCGTACAGTAATAGATGTGTGCAGGCTAGAAGAGGCTATGCCATATTTCAGTTGGGTTTGTTTCTCTCTTTAGTGCTTGCTGGAAAGTTGAAACACTTCTTTTGCAAACACGTTAATATTTTAGAATATGTTTGAGAAAGTTTAAATTTAAATGCATCGTTTCGACAAATCCGTGATTAAGAAAAAACTTCCTTTATTTATTGCAATTCCTGACTGTAAAGAGTGCATTAATGAGTTCATAGTTCATATCGCTCACCTGACCCATAAAAGAGACCAGAAAGTGCGTCTGATTGAGCTGCTTGGCCTGTTTCACTTCGCCCGTGTAGAAAACCGAGCACAGGGCCTTGGCAGCAAACTCCTCCGAGGAGCAATCAACACTGATGCCACGGAAAAATATATCCATAAATTTTGTGGTCAGAAATGGTTTGGCATCCGGAATGACAATCGCCAGTGCCTTGGCAATTAGCTCCATCATTGCCGCCCGCTCACGTTGTACGCTTATGGCAATGGACTGTCAAATTCATATAATATGTAAGTGTATGAAGACAGGCCAGAGAAGTCCGATCAATGAGCATATGATAAATAGCCAACTAATTGCAACACGCTTAGCACATAAAAACCGAAACTGAATCGGTTGGCACCCAATACGTTGTTGCACTCATCAAGACGTATAGACTCGCATTGCGACGGGTCATTAATTTATTATCTTAAATTTTTTTGTTTCTATTTGTCAGCAATTTGCTGTCTATCTTATGATTTTACAGCGATAAGTTAATGTTAACATTGCTGGGAATATAAGTTACGTGATTTGCATAATTCACAAGGTTTTTGTTGTCTAACAATGGATTACAGGGTTTTATTAAGTGATTTGTATTGTATCTATGTACATATGTGATCGACTCTATGCACAAGTGCATTTTAGATTCTTAATAAAAATTCAATTAGGGTTTATATTGAATTTTAGGTAGCTGATATAGTCAGATACCCTAAAAATCATTATACTATCAAAAATTCTTGAATTTTGTCGAAAATTACTATATTAAAAAAATACGTGCATGATTTGTTAAATATTTTACCTCGACCCCTCTTTAAAATTTATTCCAATCAGATCGACAAATAAGCTAAAGACTTAAATATATTTTCGCCGCTTATGAAAATGGGCGCTTACCTGTAACAATACATGTGGCATGGTAATTACTTCCTCACCCGTTAGCGGACTCGAGGCCTTCTCGTTGAAGAAGAATGTGTTGCGCATGTTATAGGATACCGTATCCTCAACGACATCGTCCACCAAATCATACTTATCCTTCCACTCACTGTGATAACAAACTCAACTTTAGAATCAACACTTCACACAGATACTATATGGTTTATATATATTTAACGCACTCGAAGACAAACGGTCCGACCTCTTGGACACGTGGCTTGCCGCCTTTGACGACCTCGTCGGGATTGGTCACATTGAAAACGTAGATGTAGAAATGCAAGGGAAATGGCGTCGCACTCCAAAGATCACGTACATCCGTGCCTGGTTTGAGCGTAACTTGCTGTAAATATGCAAAAACAGTTCCGTTTCATAATTTTCAAACACAAACAAAAAGCAAACACCTTCGATATAATAAATTTTAAGATTTGTGGAAATAGAACCCAGCCGAATAGAATGCCAAATAGCAAAGTGCCACCGGATGCTGCTAGTATTTTAGTGCGATGCACCTGCATCTTCTGATGACTAGCTTCAAGATTTAAAGTATTTAGCTATTTATTTTGATCGCTTATTGCGATGCACCCGTTCACTGTTGCCGCACTACTGACAACTGAAAATTGAATTGAATCGGCCCAACGCGCCCGCCTAGATTCCGAAGTCTGCTTCTACAAGGCTTACGTGCGAATTTTACTCTCAACGCATATGGCAACTGTCGTTAATAACCTACCCCACCACCCTCACCCCATCCGAAAGCCACCTATTCAATTATATTTATATGCTTGGTATTGCAAATACAATTGGAGAATAAAATTTATATCATAGGTGGCCATTTGTGAGAATATTACAAGCTGCGAATCAATTGCTAACATTACTCTACAATAGTCGCTGGGGAAATTGCATTATGTATAAAATCAATAATATTTCTCATCGCTAAGATAGTTCATTATCTAATCTATCTAATCTCCTAAAACTTAGATTGCTTGCCTTTCATCTTATTACTTCTAGTGAATAAAAATATAATGCACCAATATAGTATTAAAAAATAAATATTATAATGTCTGGCCAATATCATTATCATTGAATAATATTTAAAACTATGATAAAATACCAACCCATACATCACTATTTGGAACGTTGTAGAGAGAATCTATAATTCGTGCAGTGCCTACACTCTAATTCTACCAATTTAGTTTTTATGACATGGCGCTAGCACTTCGAATTAGTTATACTCTAATCACTTCTAAAGTTCCCAAAGCTCTGACCAGCTCAACTGGTTCAACTGTTACTCTTACCAGAAAATGAATAAAACGCAATTGATGCCGCTAAGCGATGCAAAATAACCGATATTAGCAAATGATCTAACGCTTAAAAACCAGTTGAATGAACTGCGCATCAAATCTAATCGAATATCCATCAACTCGATCCGATTTGCAACTCATGCATCGTTAGTAATAAATAACTGCTGACCAAAACTGGCATCCGAGGGCTATAATCGAGTCTCATTCGTGCGTAACGTCCGCATTTATTATATAGTTATATACATATATATAGTATATAACTGTAGTTGGGTATACGCATGTGGGTTATAATAGAGGTGGAATTGAATAGGCTGCAACGGCCAACTGTTTATGCCTCACTGCGCGAAGATCGGACGACTTTGAAATTGACGAAGGGGCAAGGTTAAATAATGTAAAACGCATTTGACATTTGATGAGAAAAGCTTGAATCAATTGCAATTACATATGCGGCACCTGGCAAATATTCCATAATTAATGCATCATATACACACAACTATTGATGTGTGCCTCAGCAAAGTGACGCTGATTGCAGCAGAGTTAAATATTGTAACTAACCTTAAGTAAAGTATTTATCGATTATTATTATTAAAAATACTTATACGCCAATTATTAACAATCATTTGAGTTAGTTGTGGAAACACCGTATTCGATGACAAAAAATGTAGTACCTATAAGTAGTTTTATTTTTGGATGACTATACCTGGTTATACTAAGTAAACTATAATTTTATTAACTTGTACATACTTGTCTAATGAAGTTGTGCACTTAACAAATAACGAATAAAGCATATAATTTCCTGATCAGCATCAACAACTGAATCGATCTAACCATGTCCATCTATCCGTCTAAATAACAATCCGAACTCAGAGACTATAAGAACTCGAGTCTTTAAATTTGGAATATTAATTCGCGTATCTCATACGCTGATCAAATCTATTTTATTAATTGATAACTGCACCCGCTTCGCAAATTTGCATATAAAATAAATTATGTATTTAGATGCTGGGTTCTATATATTTCCTAACCAAGCTGTCTCAACTAGAGTATTCTAAATTGTTAAATCATAATAAGTATTCAACAGCTGCCATCGTGTTCAGAGTTCAAAGGATCTTTCAATCTTTCATCGCATAATCTATATCTTAGCTCTAAATCATCAAGTAGTCAAGTTCTTAGCTGCGTATTTACATCTATATAAGTGTGCAATTTAACTTAAACTCTCTAGGTATATTTGCCATACAGATTTTCATCAAAATCTCGCTCTCATATGAGCTCTTTGGCAGTTATTAGTGAAATAATTTTCAGCCACTCGACTAAGTTGACCGCATATTGCAAGCTGATATAAAGTCTTTCTCGGCTATAGACTCTGTCTAAATGTGTTACAACATACGTACATAGATTTTTGGCACCTTGGCCGTTACGCCCCAAGACCATTTACAAAGGGGAAACGTAAGTGTGTAAGGTGCTCGGTTGTCGTTAAATTGTAACAACGAAATCGAAACTCAGACAATGGCAAAAAAGCAAACACGTGACGCTAACGTTGAGACGACTTAACCAAGCGAATGAGTGCTCGAGCAACACATATCTTTACAAGTGACACAGAAAAACGAGTTGAGAGAAATAAAAAAAAAAAACAAACAAAAAAAAAAGAAGTAAAAACAACGATATAAATGCAAATGCGCTTGACAACAGAGACCCACCCAAATGGCACCAATGACAAAACTCTCAGTCGCAGTTTCAGTCCCCCAAACCCAGTTCCGGCCTCTGAATAAACTCGTGCTTTTCTGCTGAGCCAGTGATTATTTGCAGTGGATTGTTGAGCAGCAGCTAACTGTGTAACTGCCTGCTTTGGCATTTCAAATGTAAAACCCCACAAACTAATTATCAAAACAAACTGTTCTTATTCAATAAAATATACATATGCATATGCATACAAACAGACATAATTGTAATGCCTTCATAAAATTGCAATTGAAATTGAAATGTACAACTGAACTATGAAATATTTTTTGCTGCTCCGATATGAAACCACTTACACATGACGAATACACTTATATGAATATTTTTCTTAGACATAATATCTTGAGTAAGACCGACTAAAAAGCAAACGATTGAGCAAAGACGATTAAAATTTGTTCGAAAGATTGTAATGCATATATAAGTATATATATAAATATTCTTCATCGACATCATATTGAAATATAAATATACGTCCTTCTATATGTTTCTATATTACCTAATTTTTATACCCTGAACCCATTAAAAATGGGTAAAAAGGGTATAATGGTTTTGTGCAAATGTATGTAAAAGGCAAAAGAAAGCATCTCCGAACCCACAAAGTATATATATTCTTGATCAGGATCAACAGTCGAGTCGATATAGCCATGTCCGTCCGTCCTTCTGTATGAACACGCAGATCTCAGAGACTGCAAGAGCTAGAGACTTCAAATTTGGAATATGGGTTCTCGTATACTTTAAGTTATCTTGCTGAGACTTTTACTGCATAGAAAGAATCAATCAAAATATTTGTTCTTGTGTCAACTAAACTCATCCGCTATGCTGGTTTTTTTGCTTATCACATTTGGGTGAAATCATCGACATCGGACTATTATATCATTTTCATTGGAACAAGTACACGAAACTTTTTTATTTAAGTATTCATTCTACTCAAAGCTGTCAGTCGAGCTACTATCTTTTTATGCTACCATTATTTTGACACAAAGCTATCAGCATTAGACTACTCTATCATATAGCTTTCATAGTTTATAATAATAATCGTTTCGGTTTCTTTTCTTTGAGAAATTTTTTTGACCCTGGTTTTCATGGGTAGCCATTCTTACGGTTTTTGTTTTTTTGTCACTCTTTCAAATTGAACTACATTAACTTAGTTTTGATCATCAGCTCACGCTTCCTTGAGTCTGTGGGTTGCATTAAGAACTTCAAATCGCCGACTGACTTACTTTACTCCACCGAACAACTTGCCAAGCTGTCGACACTTTTATATCAAATAAAGATCTTTTATCGACGCCCACTAATTTCATCATTGCTCTGATAATTTCTATTTATTTATGCTGCCGCATTGTTAAATCTGAGATTAGAACAAAGAAAACAGACAGATTTTGTAGTCACATACTTAGTCCCCTCTCTCTCTCTCTCTCGCTCTGTCTAACTCTATGACCCATTGGTAAGACACTTTAATTAATTGATTTTAATTATTTTTTGTATCTCATATCGTGTAACAGCCATTAATTGATTACTTCAACGTGTGCGCCAGAATCTGCTGACATTTGGTATCAATTCAAGTGAATCATTCAATTCATTTTGAACTTTTCGAACAGGCACTCACATGTCAGCAGTTGCATAAGCTCTGATCAGCTTAGAGTCTTACATCATTTGTAGCCCACTCATAAGTCGGGTGTATTTTACGGATTCAAAGCCAACCGCATTTGTTTATTTCTCACACATTTGTATCTGATTGTTATTTGCATTGCATTTGAATTTGACTTGAGTTCATTTATCATTTATTTTTTTAATTATATCAAGTACCTTGCCTTATCAAGAACTCATCCTTATAGAAATATTTATATGTTTTTCCTTTTTTTATTGAACGACCACCAAATACAAAATTACAAAATGTTTGAATGCCATTCATTTCAAATATTTTGCTTGCGTAGTCTGTTTTGTTCTCTGCTCAATTGGAGAGTTATTTTAATTACGTGACTGCAATAATATATTGTCGGCATTTCAATGTTATCAATATGCATGCAAAGTCTAAAATACTTGTAATTATGCATAGCCTTCGAAATTGAGCTGAAATAGTTTACAACACGAACTGTGTAGGAGCTAAGGAAACTGGCAAAAGGTCTCAGAGCACGTACATATATTTTATTTTCACTTTTTATACACTGAACCCATTAAAAATGGGTAAAAATGTATGTAACAGGCAGAAAAAAGCATCTCCGACCCCACAAAATATATATAATCTTGATCAGGATCAATAGTCGAGTCGATATAGCCATGTCTGTCCGTCCGTCCGTCCGTCCGTCTGTATGAACACGCAGATCTCAGAGACTGTAAGAGCTAGAGACTTCAAATTTGGAATATAGGTTCTCGTATACCAGGCGCAGATCAAGTTTGCGTTATTTTTCGTTTAACTTCGTTTATTGAATATCGATACATAGAATTTCCGATATCAATAAATGATACAATTTTAAAGGCAGAATCTTCTAATTAATACATAACATGCATCTGCATACTGCAACTGCCCAAATTTCGTCAAGATCGAATAAGAAATATCCAAGTTATAGTCGAAAATATATTCTCATATTGATCAGCAGCCGCAAGCATTTTCTGTATGCATATGTATGCGAGCGCATATGTGAGAAAGAGATGGCATGATAATCGACGCGAGCCTCAATATGTTTTTGCGTGTATTCTGCGGAGCCCCGCTACCAACAATTGCGTGTTTCACGTGTTTGTCGGCAGCGGGCGCTTTCAGAGCTGCTCGCATTTTAGTGCAAATCTTTTTAAAGGGGAATTTGCCAATAGTAATAGAATATATTTAATAACTGGGTTCAGGGTATATCGTAGCCGAGTTCACTCAACTACAGCACTCTTACTTGTTATATTACGTATTGTTTGCTTAGTGCTTGAATGCAGGTGTCGCATGAAAACCACATGGAAAATGTTAAGTTGAATTCAGTTGAAAGACAAGACGCCAGTTTGTCTGGCCTGAAGCCAAGCCGAAGCGGCGTATTGCAAAAGTCTCTAGATGCGCGTCATTGATTAATTCCTAGATAGCTAAATGCTACAATGCAACGAGTCGAAAGCGGTTACATGACGTTCAATTTGCCAGCAATTATATGTGGCTCATGCAATTGTTAATGACTTATAATTAAAAGACAGCAAACAGTTGTCCGTATTACTTCTCTATGCGTCTGCAACTAGAGATGCAATCATTTCGATCACTTCTGACACGACACGAACACGAAACGAGTACAGCAATACTATGCGAATGCATGTTTAAACTTAGAACCATGATGATAGATTAAGAAGCTCGAAAACATTAAGTGGAAAGCGGTAAATATTTGCCCTACTGATTTATTAGCGCTTATAGATTTGTTTACGGCTCATAATTAATATACAGGAGAAGCTGTTCGTAATACGATTGCAATAAGAGATGCAATAATTTTGATTACTTCTTACACGACACGAACACGAAATTAGTATGTCATTAAAATGATAATTCAATCTTCGAATTGGAACCACAATAATACATTGACTTATTAGCGTTTCTATATTTAACAAGTAATATATGCTATCTTAGCCAAATACTCTTATATGCTGGAGTTAAGCTGCTGAAATCTCAATTTTTGTTCGTGATCGATGTCTTCTTGCAAACAATATTAAAATAATTTCTAAGAACGGTATACAAATATTTATATAATTTCTTATTGTTTCTGTTTGCCCCAGTAATAAAAATTTGACACGTGATCATCTCTAGATAAAGCTTAAACTGACAATGGAAATTGCACTTTGGTTTCCAGTTCTCCGAAATGTATGGTTGTGTGTGTTATTTAGCGTTGTTTGACTTTTCGGAAAATTAAGTGACGCATAGCCGTAGCGGTCAGTTGATGTGTTATACTTAAATTATTAATTTCCCTCGACATGCCGCTTGCTTGAGTGATGACCACAGAAACTTTTATAAAATTCCGCAAACTTGAGCCAAACTCTGCCCCCAACCACGCCTCTTTAATGTAATATGCGGAAAATAAACGAAAGGAAAACGTTTACTAATTGCTATTAATTGTTGGGTGTATCGCTTGCATTTGATTTGCTCAATTGCGGTTTGGCTTTTAGTAATACATATTTCAAGTGCAACCCCCCCCCCCCCCCCCCCCCACCCCCTGCTCCACGCACATAAACATATTATATTGCATTGCGGAACAGGTGATGGATGAATAAGTATGTCTATATATATATGTGAATATATATGTTGCATAAGGGATTCATAAAATATATATAAGTTCTACAATGCTTTGACATTTACAATATTAGTAGAAGTTTTATTGTGAAATCTCCATAAGTAAAAGCGAAATTCTCATACAATTTCTGACTCACTACAAATACTCACTAAATAGCAATGTTTATATATTTTCGGGTTTTTTTTTTTTTTTTTGGATTGTTAGGTGGGAAATATGTGTACATATGTATGTATTTTTGTTAATACATAAGTGTGCTTGCCATATGCTAGTATTTTAATGTTGCCCCTTTTGTAGCTTTCTTGTGGCGTTTGTTATTTCTTGTTTTTGACGACGCGTAAATAATTGAATTAGCTTTGTTAGCGCTTTGTTTTGTTCATTCAGCCCATGCACCAATATACAATTAAATGTTTGAGTGTGTGTGTATTTTCTTTGGCTACTGTTTCGATTCAATGGTGAATGCTCGGTTCAAACTGCTCCCAATTAAGAAACCAAAAAAAAAAACGAAAAAAATTTTAGAAACAGAAACACAAAATGCCATATCCAAATGCTATAACGCCGTTGTTTGTCGACCTTCACCTCGTGCTACAAATTTTTTGTTGTTGTTGAGCTTTGGCAGCCTCAAAAGTATCCCAAACTTTGATATCATGTTCATGTTGCTTGCTTTGTGGTTCGTTTGCTGGGACAGGCAGTAATTTATTATTTATGAAGCACTAAAAATCATTTTAAAAAAATAATAAAAAACTGAAGATATGAAGTAAATATGTTGATTTAGTGACAGTGTTTTGGAAATGTTTGCAAGCACTTGAAAAACTGAGTTTTAAAAATATATTTCACCAGAAGATATAGAATTTGGAAAAGGTCTTCAGTTTGCTTTAGGTCTCTGATCGATCTTTAGCATTCGTGAGACAATCTTCCTATCTCAAATGAGGAATACCCATCTTTAACGATCTCTCTCTGACTCCGTTTTTGTTTCTGTCTCTCTGCGCCCTCTCATGTCAACACAATCGAAAAGTGAAGGCTACAAAACTCGAATGTAGTCGCTCAAAATACGAATATGACAATTCTTTTACAGATTCCAAGCACCAAACCAATGTCGCTCCACATGAAATCAATTGCATAACGAATTGTGTGAAATTTGGAGAGCGTCAGAGTCGTCAAAGGAAAGCAAACTCAAGAGAAGGAAAGCTAGAAACATCCAAAGAACGCCTCAGCCCAAAAGCAAATCGCAAATGGCCACAAATTGCGACTACAACAATGAGGATAATGTTAAACAGCAGCCGGTCACAAAATCAGGTGCTGCAACAACAGCGACAACAATCCACTCCAACGACACCACAAATGCCTCCTCGATGAGCGAGCACGTCGATAAGCAGAATGGCGGGGACAAGAAGTTCTGCGGGGAGAGAGAGGCACAGGCGGAAGCGGAGTGTAAGGGGGATAGAGAACGGGAAAGGGAGCAGTTGCTGTACCTCAACAATCAAATGGATAGCTTTGAGTGCGCCTTCGAGTCCACCATGGATGATCTGGAGCAGGCGGTGGGTGATGGCTACGAATCGGATTCGGAGGCCAGTGCCAATGGTCAAGCGACTGACTCCTCAGCATCCAGTTTGAGCCAGCTGGCCGGTAATGGTGGACTGCAGTACAGTCAACAGTTAACGCCGCAAATGGAGCTGGAAATGCAGACGATGTTGCCGCGTGGCAACTCATTTGATTTTCAAAGCAGCAGCGGCAGCAGCAGCGACGATGAGAACGATAATGATAACGATGAAGATGCTGATGAAATTGGCGAGCACACCTGTATCGTGGGTGCCCTTAATCTGAACACCAAGTTTGCCAAAGCTAGCGATGGTCGTTACGATATCTATCATCAGCGTCCCCCATATCTGTTGCCACCATTCATTGAGCGACGTCGCCTCTCGCAGTGCAAAGAGGAGGACGATGAGGATGATGCTGGTGACAAATCACCACCGATTACAGGCAATGAGTCGCCTCGATTGGATCGGGCATCGAAGGCTCCACCGCCGCGACCGCCTACGCCGCAGGATGCCGCCTCGAAAGAGAAGTTTAAGGATCTGGAACGTTTGCGTCAGCAGTTTATGCATAAAATCGATCGCATCAATACGCGCAACATTGAAGAGCCATATGCCGCATCGTTGCCACCGCCGCCACCACCACCACCGCCGCCAATACCAGCCACTATTTTGCCTAAGGCACTAAAAGAGCTGCTGCAGTCCAGCGAATCAACGCCGACACCAGCGATGCCAATTGTATTGCCACCTGCATCGCCACCTGTAGCTGCGTTGCTTCCGAGCGTGCAGCTGCCGCATGCCACAGAGCCAATGATTATCATGGGCAAGTTTAAGGTGTCGCGTGCCCAGGAGACGCCCGAGTTGCGCAAGGAGGCGCAACAGCTACGCAAACTGAAGCCCAGCTCCAATTCACAAACCATCAGTTTCCCCTCCAGCTTTGGCGGCTACTCCTCCGTACAGGGCCTCTTCTCGCAGCGTTATGGCAGCAATCGGTTTCCAGCTGCTGCACCGCATCTCTCCAAGCAGTTCTTCGACTCATCGCTGGTGGAGATACGTGCACCCTCGCAGAGCAATGTATCGCTGGTTGTGAATAGCCAGAACCAAAGTCTCAATTGTGATAACATCAGTTCCAGCAACAGTTTGGCCAATAAACCGCGCACTCCCAGCGAACGTGAACTGGACGAGATCTGGATACGTCGTACGCCCGCCTATCCCAAAACTTCGGATGCAATCGATGCGCCCAGTTCAGCGACAGCAGCTCTAAGGCGACCCGTTTCATTGGGTGGCGCCTCCACAATGCCACGCCTCCTGCAGCGCAATGAGAGCATCAATTCAACCACGAGTCCTTCGCGACAATTGACCGCCTCGAGTTCGGTTTCGGTGTCCGTCTCAGAAGATGTAAGTTTGCCAATGGAAAGTGTGCGGAGATTTCTCTGAAATTCTCATAATAAAAAGTGCCTAAGCTTAGCCTTGCCTAGCTGCCAAAAATATCACAAAAGTCCCATAAATCAAATTAATAAAACAAGTAAACCAATGACAGACAGAAAAAAAGAACACCTCGGAAATAATATCTAAAGATTGCCATGGAAACGTCACACATAAAAAAATGAGTTCAGAGATGTCTTTTATCTTCAAATTAACACATCGTCAACTGACGTCATTTCAACAATCATTATTTGTTATATACGGTGTCTCAGAGCTTATTTTGACCAGTGTCTAGCAAAAAACTTAAGCAAAGCATTTTTGAAATCCTGCTTGCAGGATATGCTGTAATTTTTAATGTTATTTTCCAGGAGAGCCCACAAATTTTCAATGTACTTTAAATCTGAAGACTGGGCCGGTGGAATTATCATGTGGGGGCAGTTCCTGATAAGCCAGGACTGTACTATTCCGGTCTTACGCTTGGGTCGTTGTCCTGGTAGAACCGGAAAGCACGTAGGATTCCCAGCTTCTCGGCACTTTGGAGTAAATTTTCCTTTAATATATTGATTGATATTCTTGTCCACTGTTATTCCAATAAACACCAAATTCCCGACGCCAGCTGCCGAGATAGATGCCCATTCCGACCGTCCAAACCAAAAATGTTGAATTTGAACTCATCTGCAAATATGACTGTTTTCAGAACTCCAAATCCTTGTCCAAGTGGGATTTGGAGAACGTCATCCTTGTCTCTTTATTTTTTGCGCTTATAAAACGCTTCTCCGTGGTATTCGGAAATTAAAATCATTGTTGTGCAGAACCTGGTGCACAGTTTGCACACTCCACATTTTCCCCATTTCATCCTGCACCTGTTGGTCAGTTTTGGAGCCGATAGATTACGATTTCCCCTTATTTTCCTGATGATCCTTCGCTCCTCCTGTTTGGTGAAAATCTTGGGAATCTCTCTTTGGTGCCATTCTGCCCTTGTCCTCTGTTCGATTTTCGTCGACGAAGCGCCGAATGATGTTGTATACAGTTGAGTTGCTTAGATTGACCATTCCAGCTGTTCGGCGATGCGAATATCCCATTTGGAAGTGTTCCAGAATGAGATTCCGTTGATCAATAGTAGTCCGTTTGCCTATAGTCCTTGTTGGCTGGTTGCACCCGAGATGCAGGATATAACTAAACTAACTACGAAGTATTGGTCTATTTATACCAAAAATAGTCAACGTGACGTAAAAAATTCGGTATTTATGGCCCCCTGGGTGCCATAATGTAACTTGTCCATTTTGGTGGTTAATATATGTACCTGCCATAGGTCTTTGGAATTTTTGAAAAATAATGTATAATTAGTTTACGGCAAGTTATTAAAAATTTTGCTATGCACTGGTCCAAATAAGCTCTGAGCCACTGTATCAATAAAATGAATGATATAAGTCCACTAAATGGTCACGTTTTGCCACGTTTTAAGTAAACAAAGTGCCTAAAAATGGAGTTCGTAGCGAGTGGAAACAACGGAAATTTTTAAAAGTAAACCTGTCCCTCTTTAATCTCAGATCTATTCTTGTACTCAAATCCTTCATCGAAAAGATGCCTTTCATCTTTGTTAACTTTGTTGGTCCAATGTTTCTCGATTTTGGTCTGTTAGGTCTGTTAAGATGTTGCTGTCTGCAGATTCCTTGTATGTATTTATTCTTCGATCTGTGAATTGCATTATCATCTTCAAATTATAAAAATAAACCCTTGGTAATCTTCCATTCGCTGTGCAGATACTTCAACTGTCTGAAGTATCAGCTCTCGAGCAGTTAAGATAAAAAATGTCTTATTTATTCAGCGACGTACTCAATACACTTTTTCAAAAGGTACATCAAATTTCCAATTATATAAAGAGTTTGTCTATGATAGATGTGTGCTTAAAGCCAATAATTAGTTTTGAAATTCTTATGACATCATAATGATAATAACAATATTTCACTTGTTCGCTGATCTTGCCTCATTCCCCCAAAAATGTGTGCCTTTGTTTTGCAGCGAAAATGTAAACAAAAGAACTTATAAAGAAAAATACATTTGTGCCATGACCATTTATATAATGTAGTATATACGTGTTACTTATACAGTATACATTTATGTATTCAGATTTTGAGTTGATGTCTAGAGTTTCTGCTACTTTTTGTTTTATCATTTACTTGCGGAATTCGTGTGATATCGTTTGTTGACTTCGCCGAGGCAAGCTTATCAGCCAACTGACAAATGACACAATTTGTCAACAGGCGACAATGAGAAGACCTTTCGTAACCTGAACATTCGCACTATATATGTACATATATACCGGAGTCAGTACACAATCCACAATATATGTATATGCATGAGTAGCCACATGTAGCATGTAAAGAATATTACCATATCTACATATGAATATACATATATATATGGCTCCATTTACATAGGCTGTTGAGTGTGTATGTGTGTTTATGTGTTTGTGTGTCTGGACAAACAATTACGTCAATGGGGCACTCACCACACCCAATTATAGATACTTATTTGAATGCATACAAGTACATGTCTGTATGTACATAAATATGTAAATGGTTCGTTTGTGCTGCCCTCTCATGCAAATCACTTGAATGATATATCATCTACTCATCTACTCATATAACTGCTGTTCCCTTGCCCCCGTCTTGTTTGGTGCAAATATTTGAACTACTCGATGAACTACTCGAACAGCTGATGCACAACACTTCAATCCCATCTGCAACCCCCACACACCAATAAGATATTGAAGAGCTTCTGTTTCTCATTTGTATGCTTTTTATACAGTTGCCTGCACAGAAAATTTCAATTACAGAATATTCTAATCGATTTATCTATTTGTTTTAGGTTGTATTTCTTGTTTTTTTATGATTTTATTGTATTCTTATTGATATAGTTTATAAAAAAATACATTCTTAGAAATGAAAGGAAAGAAGAATTCTGTTTTTCATTATAAAATACGCAGTTAGTCATTTTAGTCAATTATATAGCAAATTATGCTTTGTTAATATGTTTCAATTATATTCTAGTATTGATATGTATGTATATATCTTTCATTAAATAGATCGGCAAGAGTATTTACGCATCCACTATGGCTTCCCATGAACTTGTTGCTTTTCCTTTTCTTTGTATATTGTTTTCTGTTTATATATATATATATATATATGTATAAATGTATATGATTTTTGCGTATTGGATCCAATGGAAACATCGGCATCGTCGATTAGTCGAAACCTTTTAAAAGCCATCCTATAATTTAGCGTTACTGTTAGCTCATCGCACAACGACAAGTACATCAAATACTACTACGTATATTGACAGACTCCGGGGCACGTGATGTGGCACAAAAATGTCGAATAGCAACCACAAAAAACAGAATCAAAAATTAGATAGAGAAAAAGTAAAACCGCATAATTTTGACCTGTTGACTGTGAAACTACCGCTGAACAGTTTGCAAAAAAATAAATCAAATACAGGTCTTTGTCTAAATCTGAGTCTGAGTCTGTCCATCAGTTTGTGAAAGTTGTCGGAAATTATCGTGTAATCAAATGGAGCCAGGCATTAGTTAGAGACTTTGACACACTAAAAGCATTCCATTGAACAAATTATGCGGTTTGTCGCAAATTGCACAACAAACGATAAATATAAAATAGATGGCTTTTCAAACCATCAGATCAGATTTTAATACCTATTGGTATTTAAATATATCTCAATTAATTTTATTTGACCATGCAAACAAATTAATTAGGATGAATTCAATTATTGACAATTTTTGTGTATATCTTCTTGTTCTACCATTTTAAAGATAAATTGCAGATATAAATTTGTCAGCTTCCACTTCTGTCTTTGGAAGCATTCGCTTGTCCTTTCAATTGTTTAATTGTTGCTCGTTATGCAAGTTCTCTATTTGATTGCTTATTCAGCTCTGACCCATTAACAATATAAATTTTTTTTTTTTTGCACTTTGTAATTCGATCGTTTTTGCTCTCCGAGCTGAGCTGAGCTGCTGTTATGCAGTAACAGTGATCTTGTTCTCTCTCCCTATCTTGTTCACTCCACTGTGACACTTAGCTGTTACACAAACCTGTTTGTTAATCTTATCTTAACTCACCACAGCGCGCACAAGCACTCAGTTATTTTCGGAACCAAAAACCCCTACTTCTGAAAGTTTGCGTAATCCAGAAATAAATTGATTAAATTCGAATAAAGGTCGCCACAGGAATCGCCCAATTAATAAAACACATTCGATACCTCGATGTTTTGTTGTTGTTGTTGGTGGTTTTATTATTCCTTGGTCTTGTGCCATTTCAAATTGCGACTTGTGTTGATTGTTTGTTGGGCGGGGGTTCAAATTGTATTTGTAGACAATTCGGTATAATTGCAGCACACACAGGGCAAACAGGCACTGGATAATCGCTGTGGGCGGGTTTAGTTTTCATTTAGCCAGTCGCGGCTCAGTTTGTCTTGGTCTCCGCTGGCAGTAACATGCAGAACCCAGAAGAAGATCTTGATCCTAATTGTAAAACGACAGCCAAATCAAATCCAACTAAGAAACGTCATGTTCGCTTCCAGGAACAGGATGGCCTGCCACGTGTGCCCGGCTCCAGACCCTCCAGTGCCCCAGCGGAGCCCAATGCCAAGGCCGCCAAGAAGGCGTATAAGAAGATGGAGAAGGAGCAGCGGTAAGTGAACCGTAACCATTACCGTAAAAGTCTCTTTCGCCTTCAACTAACTAATAATTTGCATCGTTTTAGACGCCAGGAGAAGGAGCAATCGCGTCGCGAGAAGGAGGCACGCAAACTGGAACGGGAAACAGCGCGTCGCATTGAACGGGAGACGGCGAAGATGGAGAAGCTTAATCGACACAGCGAAAAGATCTCACGCAGCACGGAACGAATGGTGGGCAGTGGTTCCCGTTCCGGTTCGCTGGAGCGTCGACGCAGCGGCGAGGATTCGCCAGTGCTCAATCAGTCGACGGTGCATGGAATTGCATCGCCGAATCGCCGGCCGACGATCTTTGATGTGTTTAGGCCACGTGCCAAATCGGATGCCAAGCGGCACAAGGATAAACATTTGCTGGATCCATCCTCGGCCGATAGTAGCGCCACCAGTAGCACATATTCCGTCTCTGGCGGAGCACCTGCAACAGCAGCGGGAGCGGGAGGAGCAGCAGCAACAGCAGCAACATCGGCCGCGGGTGGTGGTCTGATGAATTCCATGAAAGTGGCCATGCAACACTTTGGCCATCGACAGCATCCCGCCGTAACGATAACCAATGCCGATGGCACCGTCTCCGCCAAGAGCAAGTACAAAGATGGCAGCGCGCATTTGCATCAGGGCAGCGATGCGCAGGTGGGTTAATTACCATCCCCCAATTAAACTGCTATTATAAGCTGATCTCCATTTTGTATGTATGTTGCAGTATTACCATACGGTGACTGCGATACGTCCGAATGCCAATGCCAATCAGCGATCGCCGATGACCAAAGTTATGGATCTGTTTCGACATCGTTCAAATTCAGCGGTCAGCGAGGCGGATAAGCGCAAAGCGGTAAGTGTCACAGCTAAGTTTAACATTTCTCAATTGCCGCGCGCTGTTAACGAACAGTCACAAGTGAAAGCGAAAATAAACTTCAATATTTAAATATAGAAAGATAAATCTATACAACTAATCCGAAATCGGTTTGAAAAACCATACAATATAAGCACTTTTTATATTAGTTGTCTAACCAAGAAAAAATGAAACTGAACTAATAATTAGTTGTTTTTTTTTAATTACAAAGCGGTAGGTGTCACAGCTAAGTTCAACATTTCTCAATTGCCGCTCTCTGTTAGCGAACAGTCACAAGTGAAGTAAAGCCGATAATAGCCTTCAAAATATTAGTACTGAAAGAAAACCCTATATAACTCATCCGAAATCGGACTGAAACCCCTTGAAATATAAGATAGGCACATTTTTAAACTAGTTGTATAACTTTAAATTAAAGTAAATAAATACTTATGTATTTATTTCAAAGCGGTAGGCGACCCAGCTAAGTTTAACAGTTCGTGGTGTGGTGGGCTGGCAGTAATTTGCAGCGTGTACATAAACCAGCTGTCAAATGTTTTTTAGCAGCTAGCTGTTGTGTAACAGATAGAAAAACAAGTTTATTTGCAATTTTAAAGTATGGCGCGTGATTTAAAACTGAAGATTTTCATGTCTTCACATATTACAACAAAGAAATAAAAGTTTGGAAAGTTGTAGTAGATGAACTGAGAAGCTTCTTAAATATTTTGAAGAGTTACAAAACTGCTTACGTGCTTATTGTAGGTATTTGTGTAAAGCGTCGTAATTCAGAAACAGTTGCAAAATTTTAATAATTAAAAGCTTATCAAGTTATTTTATAATCTACTTATTATGGCTATAATAACAATCTTTGGGAAATATAGCCATACTGTCTGCAAAAATCAACGAACTTTTCCATTATCGATAACATTAGGGCGTCATTTGTAATCATTATTTATATAAACATGAGCAATTTTGATTTCAAAAGCGACATGGGCCTATTACGATTCAATTGATAACCATTTGCTTATCGGTGCGCAGAACAAGACCAGTAATCGAGCAATAACCCAATAACAATAACTACCCAAAAAAAAAGTCAGGTTAAATTTTATCGTAGAAAACATGCCTCGTCATTCTGCGCCAGCGCCAATTAATCCTTCAAAGACAAAGAGAGAGAGAGAGAAAGAGCGAGAGATGGAATGGCTGTGAAAGCTCTGCAACAAGAACCATAACAAACAGCGATAACAGGTGATCGCATTAACAGCTGTGCGAGCATCGCTCGCAAAAGCTCACTCAACTTTCTCTCTCTAGTATTTAGTTGCTTTGCGGGCGACTCTCACTTGTCTTACAGTTTTTGGGCTTTGCGGAAAAGTGCCACAAAGCAAACACACTCACAGACTCTGACAAACACACACTTCATCATCACCACGCGCAGCCGTATTACGTATACGTCGGCGATTTGTCGTTGATGGCGGCGCCGTCATTTCAATTTTTGTCGTTTTCTTTCGCACGCTGCGATTTTTGTGTTGTTATTTTCAATTGCATTTCCAATTGGACTGTGCCGGCCGAGCGACGCGCGCGTCATTCTTGTCCAATTTGATAAACAACAAAATGAACGCAAAAGGCCTTTTAATATTATTTTAAAACGATTTTAGAAATAACATCGCGCGCGCGCGAGTGTGTGTGTTTTTGGCAACAAAAACAATAAAAATAAAGAGCAAAAAAAGAAAATAATTTTTAAATCAATTTATTGGTTTGTTTTGCGTGATTATAATAAAATTTAATTTGTAAAACAAAAATGCGTCAACAAATCAAATAAAATTCAATAATATTATGTAAAATTAAATAGACGTGCTAAGTAAATTAACAAAAAGTTCAGAACAAAAAATAATTTTAAAAGTCATACAATTTATTTTTATACATATAAACCATATTCATAAACAAAAAAAAAACATATTTTTTCAGCCAAGTGAAATTCAGTTTTTATGCCAAATCAAAATTGGTACTTTTGTTTATCTATTCTCTGGACTACTTAAATTTCTTGCTACATATATTTATTGGTCCCACTAATTGCGGCTTAAGGCAACATTTTTCGCATTTGCATCTTTTCCGCGTGTGCCCACTTTGCATTTAAATAGATTTTTTTTCCCCTAAGTTGTAAATTTTCAAGTTCATTGACGGTTGAGTCGCATTGCCCACGCGATATGCTTAAATCTATATCAGTTTATGCCTCTAATCTGCATTTGCTATTTATTTTATTTAATTAACATTTTAAAAAGCCGCCCAAATAAAATGAAAAACAAAACTGTCAGCAAAAACAAATGGCAAGCATGTGATGTGTCAATTTAATATGTACATTTGTGTTATTATATACGTATTTACTTATTTTTGTTGTTATTTACTTTTTCTGCCTATTATCGTATTCATAAAATTTGTTGGTAATTTTGGTTTGTTTATTTTGCTTAGTTTGTTAATGCTTTAAGCTTTTTTTCTAGTTGCTAATTTGTAAAGTGTCTATGTCAGTCCACATTTGCCTACTCTTTCCTTTCCTTTTTATTTTGATGGTGCTCTCTCTTTCTTTTTGACGGTATTCGCAGACAAGGCAGTTAAAACACTCACACGACTCGACACGACAAACCTATTCACAATCCATATCAATATTGTCAAAGTTTTGATGTATTCTGTATCTTTTTGATATTCACATATTGGTTCATTTGATATGTGAGTCAATTAACACATGAATATCATCAACAATCGTGGGGCATATTGTTTCCAGTGGTTGAATTTTGATTCTATATTTGAACTTTAAAAAAAGCTGTCAACTTGCTAATATCAGAATAAATAGTTCGAATAATGCTTTAGAAAAGGATTAACTCATTTAAGTTTGAGGCTTAATCAATCTTCCTTGGCGCATAATCGTTACACTGGCAGTGAACCGGATTGTCATAAATTTCTATAATAAATTAATTAAATTAAGAGAGTAAGAGTGCTGTAGTCGGATGAATTCGACTACGATATACCCTGAACCCAGTTATTAAATATATTCTATTATTATTGGAAAATTCCCCTTTAAAAAGATTTGCACTAAAATGCGAGCATCTCTGGAAGCGCCCTCTGCCGACATACAAAAACATATTGACGCTCGCGTCGATTATCATGACATCTCATTCTCACACATGCGCTCGCATATTTATGCATAGAGAAAATGCTTGCGGCTGCTGATAGAAATGAGAATATATTTTCAACTCTAACTTGGGTGTTACTTATCCTAAATTTAGGCAGTTGATCAATAGTATTTGCTTTTAAGATTGGGGCATTTATTTCATCGATATTCGATAAACGGAGGCAGTTATCGAAAACTTGATCTGCGCTTGGTATACGAGAACCAAATTTGGAGTCTCTAGCGCTTATAATCTCTGAAATCTGCGTGTTCATACAGACGGTCGGACGGACGGACGGACGGAAAGACGGACATGTCTATATCGACTCGACTGTTGATCCTGATCAAGAATATATATCCTTTGTAGGACCGGATATGCTTTCTTCTGCCTGTTACATACATTTGCACAAAACCATTATACCCTTTTTTCCAATTTTAATGGGTTCAGGGTACAAAAATGGACATGGCAAGATCTACGGAGCTATTGATGCAGATGAAGAACATTTATAGTCTATAGGTTCGGAAAGGCCTTCTTCTGCCTGTTAAATACTTTATAATGCCTCTTATCATCATTTTTTATATTTTTATATAAGAATATATTTTATATATCATAAACAAATATTTTATTTAAAATATGAATTTTTGAATGGCGAACTGAACTTGAACCCATCACTCAGTCATTAACTTATTAAGCTAAACTCCTATATATATATATATATATAGAATATTTCACAACAATTATATCGGTTGTCCCATTTGTGTCCACTTAATTATCTCGTCGCCTCTAAGGAATGTGTCAAAATAGTTCGACACACTTTGAAAACATGCAGCTGTCTGGCAAATTCTACAACTTTAAAATATCAAGTGTTTTTCCCTAAAATTAAAAACAAGACGAACCTTCAGAGCACATGAAACCAAACTACATAAAAACATTACTTAATCAGTTACAACGATTATGAATTTATTTATGTGGCTTTTCGCCACATTCACGAATGTTATCAGCGTGTTATTTTTTTTTGTTCATTTTATCTTTCGGCTAATGGAAATACTTGAAAAGAAGAAATTTAATTTAAAGTACAGGGTCCGAGAAGCCGATAAGATACGACCCGCTGCTAATACTACACAATAGACAACGAACTGACAAAAAAAATATATGGTCGCCGTATATTTTTGCCATACTCGAACTGAATTTGATTATAATTAAAATAGCGCGCAAAATAAATGATTTCTCCTGCCAGAGGGTAAACACAGCAGATGTGTATGCCCTGCCCTGCCCTGATCGATTGAATCGAAATAATGCCGATAATAAATTGGTATATATATTATATATAGACGCACCTTACGTCGACATTATCTGTACCCATCTGGTTGCCATTATCAGCGAAAACAAATCGAATCTATTTTAATAAGAGTTATCACTCGAATGATTTTTAAAGCACTAAAATATTATTTGACGTATTCAAGATGGGAGCAGTTAGACTTTGATAAGATTAGTTAAGATTGCTGATGTAAGAAATTGGTAATAAAAAAGGGTAAACGATTTCTCAGAGACTATTCGAGCTAGAATTTGGAATATGAGTTCTCGTATACCAAAGCCATATTTCGATATTAATCGATTTCCGATAGAGGATATAGTCTATCAATTGACATATCATTTACCCAAACATATTTTCTATCAACTGTAAAAACTCCAATAAGATTAGATAGGTTTAATATCAGCAAGATTTTGATTGTTAGGCACACAAAAATAACAACAACAACAAAATTGGATAAAACCAGTTTATAAGGTTCTTCTTCTTCTCAATTTCTACACCTGCCTGACTACACAAAGACTTGAAGATATGCACGAGATATAACACGCCCACTTATCGGATGCGAACGCCTCCCACTGTCTCTAATTGTTGAGGAAATGAAATTTTCTA